>CM056741.1:134083551-138883551 GCA_029851415.1 Eretmocerus hayati
GTTCTACAAAAATTCCCGAATTCCGACCCCCGATTTGGGGGTAACGGTGCGGCATTCGTCGGGGAGGGGGGGCTGCAAAGAATCAGGGACCTCGTTCAGTCACAAGGAAGCGGTCCCAATCGAGGAATTTGGGGAACAGAGCCCCCTGGCCTGTTCTTGGAAAATTCCCGAATTTCAACCCCCGATTTGGGGGTGTTGGCATTCACCGGCGGGGCTGCAAAAAATTCAGGCACCTTCTTTAGTCACAAGAGAGCGATCCCAATCGAGAAATTTTGAAACAGAGCCTCCCGGCCTGTTCGCATCAAATACCCGAATTTCAACCCCCGCTTTGGGGGTGATGGCATTCAATGGGGGGGCTGCAAGAAATTCAGGCACCTTTTTTCGTCACAAGAAAGCGATCTCAATCGAAAAATTTCGGAACAGAGCCTCATGACCTGTTCCGAAAAAATTCCCGAATTTCAACCCCCGATGTGGGGTATCAGCATTCACCGGGGGGCTGCAAAGAATTCAGGCAGCTTCTTTCGTCACAAGAGAGCGATCACAATCGAGGAATTTTGGAACAGATCCTCCTGGCCTGTTCTTGGAAAATTCCCGAATTTCAACCCCTGATTCGGGGGTGTTGGCATTCACCGAGGGGCTGCAAAGAATTCAGGCACCTTCTTTGGTCACAAGAAAGCGATCCCGAACAAGGAATTCCGGAACAGAGCCTCCTGGCCTGTTCACAAAAAATTCTCGAATTTCAACCCCCGATTTGGGGGTGTTGGCATTCACCGGCGGGGCTGCAAAAAATTCAGGCACCTCCCACCGTCACAAGAAAGCGATCCCAATCGAGAAATTTTGGGAACAGAGCCTCCTGGCCTCTTCTTGAAAAATTCCCGAATTTCAACCCCTGATTTCGGGGTGTTGGCATTCACCGGGGGGGCTGCAAAAAATTGAGGCACCTTCTTTGGTCACGAGTAAGCGATCCCGATGAAGAAATTCTGGAACAGAGCCTCCTGGCCTGTTCTCGAAAAAGCCCCGATTATCAACCCCCGATTTAGGGGTGTTGGGATTCACCGGGGGGGGGGGGAGCTGCAAAGAATGCAGGCACCTTTTTTCGTCACTAGAAAACCTTCCCATCTGAGAAAATTAGGAACAGAGCCTTCTGACCTGTTCTGAGAAAATTCCCAAATTTCAACCCCCGATTTGGGGGTAACGGCATTCACCGACGGGCTGCAAAAAATTCAGGCACCTTCTTTCGTCACAAGAGAGCGATCCTAATCGAGGGATTTCGGAACAGAGCCTCATGACCTGTTCTTGGGAAATTCCCAAATTTCAACCCCCGATTTGGGGGTAACGGCATTCACCGAGGGGCTGCAAAAAATTCAGGCACCTTCTTCCGTCACAAGGAAGCGATCCCGATGAAGAAATTCTGGAACAGAGCCCCCTGGGCTGTTCTCGGAAAATCCCCGAATTTCAACCCCCGATTTAGGGGTGTTGGCATTCAACGGGGGGGGGGGCTAAAAGAATTCAGGCACCTTCTTCGTGACTAGAAAACGCTACCATCTGAGAAATTTTGGGACAGAGTCTTCTGACCTGTTCTCCAAAAATTCCCGAATTCCGACCCCCGATTTGGGGGTAACGGCGCGGCATTCGCCGGGGGGAGGGGGCTCCAAAAATTCAGGCACCTTCTTTCGTCACAAGGAAGCGATCCCAATCGAGAAACTTTGAAACAGAGCCCTCTGGCCTGTTCTCCAAAAATTCCCGAATTCCGACCCCCGATTTGGGGGTAAAGGCGCGGCATTCGTCGGGGAGGGGGGGCTGCAAAAAATCAGGCACCTCCTTCAATCACAAGGAAGCGATCCCAATCGAGAAATTTGGGGAACAGAGCCCCCTGGCCTGTTCTTGGAAAATTCCCGAATTTCAACTCCCGATTTGGGGGTGTTGGGATTCACCGGGGGGGGGCTGCCAAAAATGCAGGAACCTTTTTTCGTCACTAGAAAACCTTCCCATCTGAGAAAATTAGGAACAGAGCCTTCTGACCTGTTCTGAGAAAATTCCCGAATTTCAACCCCCGATGTGGGGTGTCAGCATTCACCGGGGGGGGGGGGCTATAAAAGATCCAGGCACCTTCTTTCGTCACAAGAAAGCGATCCCAATCGATAAATTTTGAAACAGAGCCTCCTGGCCTGTTCTTGGAAAATTCCCGAATTTCAACCCCTGATTTGGGGGTGTTGGCATTCACCGAAGGGCTGCAAAAAATTTAGGCACCTTTTTTGGTCACAAGAAAGCGATCCCGAACAAGGAATTCCGGAACAGAGCCTCCTGGCCTGTTCACAAAAAATTCCCGAATTTCAACCCCCGATTTGGGGGTGTTGGCATTCACCGGCGGGGCTGCAAAAAATTCAGGCACCTCCTTCTGTCACAAGGAAGCGATCCTAATCGAGAAAATTTGGAACAGAGCCTCCTGGCCTGTTCTAAAAAAATTCCCGGATTTCAGCCCCCAATTTGAGGGTGTTGGCATTCACCGGGGGGGCTGCAAAGAATTCAGGCACCTTCTCTTGTCACGAGTAAGCGATCCCAAACGAGAAATTCTGGAACAGAGCCTCCTGGCCTGTTCACATCAAATACCCGAATTTCGACCCCCTTCTTTGGGGGTGTTGGCATTCAACGGGGGGGGGGGGGAGGCTGCAAGAAATTCAGGCACCTTCTTTCGTCACAAGAAAGCGATCCCAATCGGAAAATTCCGGAACAGAGCCTCATGACCTGTTCCGAAAAAATTCCCGAATTTCAACCCCCGATGTGGGGTATCAGCATTCACCGGGGGGGCTACAAAAAATTCAGGCACCTTCTTTCGTCACAAGAAAGCGATCCCAATCGAAAAATTTCGGAACAGAGCCTCATGACCTGTTCCGAGAAAATTCCCGAATTTCAACCCCCAATGTGGGGTATCAGCATTCACCGGGGGGCTGCAAAGGATTCAGGCAGCGTCTTTCGTCACGAGAGAGCGATCCCAATCGAGAAATTTCGGGACAGAGCCTTCTGACCTGTTCTGAGAAAATTCCCGAATTTCAACCCCCGATGTGGGGTGTCAGCATTCACCGGGGGGGCTACAAAAAATTCAGGCACCTTCTTTCGTCACAAGAAAGCGATCCCAATCGAAAAATTTCGGAACAGAGCCTCATGACCTGTTCCGAAAAAATTCCCGAATTTCAACCCCTGATTTGGGGGGGTTTGCATTCACCGAGGGGCTGCAAAAAATTCAGGCACCTTTTTTGGTCCCAAGAAAGCGATCCCGGAGAAGGAATTCCGGAACAGAGCCTCCTGGCCTGTTCTAAAAAAATTCCCGGATTTCAACCCCCGATTTGGGGTATCAGCATTCACCGGGGGGCTGCAAAGCATTCAGGCAGCTTCTTTCGTCACAACAGAGCGATCCTAATCGAGGAATTCTGGGAACAGAGCCTCCTGGCCTCTTCTTGAAAAATTCCCGAATTTCAAGCCCTGATTTGGGGGTGTTGGCATTCACCGGGGGGGCTGCAAAAAATTAAGGCTTCTCTTTGGTCACGAGTAAGCGATCCCGATGAAGAAATTCCGGAACAGAGCCTCCTGGCCTGTTCACAAAAAATTCCCGAATTTCAACCCCCGATTTGGGGGTGTTGGCATTCACCGGCGGGGCTGCAAAAAATTCAGGCACCTCCTTTCGTCACAAGAAAGGGCTCCCAATCGAGAAATTTTGGAACAGAGCCTTCTGGCCAGTTCTAAAAAAATTCCCGAATTTCAACCCCCGATCTGGGGTTGTTGACATTCACCGGGGGGCTGCAAGAAATTCAGGCACCTTCTTTAGTCACAAGAGAGCGATCCCAATCGAGGAATTTTGGGAACAGAGCCTCCTGGCCTCTTCTTGAAAAATTCCCGAATTTCAAACCCTGTTTTGGGGGTGTTGGCATTCACCGGGGGGCTGCAGAAAATTAAGGCACCTTCTTTGGTCACGAGTGAGCGATCCCGATGGAGAAATTCTGGAACAGAGCCTCCTGGCCTGTTCTGAGAAAATTCCCGAATTTCAACCCCCGATGTGGGGTATCAGCATTCACCGGGGGGGCTGCAAAAAATTAAGGCACCTTCTTTGTTCACGAGTAAGCGATCCCGATGAAGAAATTCCGGAAGAGAGCCTCCTGGCCTGTTCACAAAAAATTCCCGAATTTCAACACCCGATTTGGGGGTGTTGGCATTCACCGGCGGGGCTGCAAAAAATTCAGGCACCTCCTTTCGTCACAAGAGAGCGATCCCAATCGAGGAATTTTGGGAACAGAGCCTCCTGGCCAGTTCTAAAAAAATTCCCGAATTTCAACCCCCGATTTGGGGTTGTTGACATTCACCGGGGGGCTGCAAGAAATTCAGGCACCTTCTTTAGTCACAAGAGAGCGATCCCAATCGAGGGATTTCGGAACAGAGCCTCATGACCTGTTCTTGGAAAATTCCCGAATTTCAACCCCCGATTTGGGGGTAACGGCATTCACCGAGGGGCTGCAAAAAATTCAGGCACCTTCTTTGGTCACAAGAAAGCGATCCCGAACGAGAGATTTTGAAACAGATCCTCCCGGCTTGTGCTCGAAAAATTCCCAAATTTCAAGATTTGGGGGTGTTGACATTCACCGGGGGGGCTGCAGAGGATTGAGGCACCCTCTCTTGTACCGAGTGAGCGATCCCAATCGAGAAATTCTGGAACAGAGCCTCCTGGCCTGTTCTCCAAAAATTCCCGAATTTCAACCCCCTATTTGGGGGTAACGGCATTCGTCGGGGAGGGGAGGGGGCTGCAAAAAAATCAGGCTTCTTCTTTGTCACGATTGAGCGATCCCGATAAAGGAATTCTGGGACAGAGCCTCCTGGCCTGTTCTCCAAAAATTCCATAATTTCAACCCCCGACTTGGGGGTAACGGCATTCGTCGGGGAGGGGGGGGGGGGCTGCCAAAACATCAGGCACCTCCTTTGTCATGAGAAAGCGATCCCAATCGAGAAACTTTGGAACAGAGCCTCCTGGCCTGGTCCCAAAAAATTCCCAAAATTTCAACCCCCGATTTGGGGGTGTTTGCATTCACCGGGGGCTGCAAAAAATTCAGGCACCTTCTTACGTCACTAGAAAACGCTACCATCTGAGAAATTTTGGGACAGAGTCTCCTGACCTGTTCTAGAAAAATTTCCGAATTTCAACCCCCGATTTGGGGGTATTGGCATTCACCGGGGGGGGGGGGGGGGCTGCAAAAAATTCAGGCACCTTCTTTCGTCACAAGAAAGCGATCCCAATCGAGAAACTTTGAAACAGAGCCTTCTGGCCTGTTCTCCAAAAATTCCCGGATTCCGACCCCCGATTTGGGGGTAACGGCGCGGCATTCGTCGGGGGGAGGGGGCTCCAAAAATTCAGGCACCTTCTTTGTCACAAGAAAGCGATCCCGATCGGAAAATTTCGGAACAGAGCCTCATGACCTGTTCCGAAAAAATTCCCGAATTTCAACCCCCGATGTGGGGTATCAGCATTCACCGGGGGGCTGCGACGAATTCAGGCAGCTTCTTTTGTCACAAGAGAGCGATCCCAATCGAGGGATTTCAGCACAGAGCCTCCTGGCCTGTTCTTGGAAAATTCCCGAATTTCAACCCCCGATTGGGGGGTAACGGCATTCACCGAGGGGCTGCAAAAAATTCAGGCACCTTCTTTGGTCACAAGAAAGCGATCCCGAACGGGAGATTTTGAAACAGAGCCTCCGGGCCCGTGCTCAAAAATTTCCCGAATTTCAACCCCCGATTTGGGGGTGTTTACATTCATGGGGGGGGGGGGCTGCAAAAAATTCAGGCACCTCCTTTCGTCACAAGAGAGCGATCCCAATCGAGGGATTTCGGAACAGAGCCTCATGACCTGTTCTTGGGAAATTCCCAAATTTCAACCCCCGATTTGGGGGTAACGGCATTCACCGAGGGGCTGCAAAAAATTCAGGCACCTTCTTTGGTCACAAGAAAGCGATCCCGAACGAGAGATTTTGAAACAGATCCTCCCGGCCTGTGCTCGAAAAATTCACGAATTACAAGATTTGGGGGTGTTGACATTCACCGGGGGGGCTGCAGAGGATTGCGGCAACTTCTCTTGTCACGAGTGAGCGATCCCAATCGAGAAACTCTGGTACAGAGCCTCCTGGCCTGTTCTCCAAAAATTCCCGAATTTCAACCCCCGATTTGATGGTAACGGCATTCGTCGGGGAGGGGAGGGGGCTGCAAAAAAATCAGGCACCTCCATGGTCACGATTGAGCGATCCCGATGAAGGAATTCTGGAACAGAGCCCCCTGGCCTGTTCTCCAAAAATTCCATAATTTCAACCCCCGACTTGGGGGTAACGGCATTCGTCGGGGAGGGGGGGGGGGAGGGCTGCAAAAAAATCAGGCACCTTCTTTGTCATGAGAAAGCGATCCCAATCGAGAAACTTTGGAACAGAGCCTCCTGGCCTGTTCCCAAAAAATTCCCAAATTTCAACCCCCGATTTGGGGGTATCTGCATTCACCGGGGGCTGCAAAAAATTCAGGCACCTCCTTCTGTCACAAGAAAGCGATCCCAATCAAGAAATTTTGGAACAGAGTCTCCTGGCCTGCTCTTGAAAAAATCCCGAATTTCAACCCCTGATTGAGGGGTGTTGGCATTCATGGGGGGGGGGGGCTGCAAAAGATTGAGGCACCTTCTCTTGTCACGAGTGAGCGATCCTAATCGAGAAATTCTGGAACAGAGCCTCCTGGCCTGTTCTCCAAAAATTCCCGAATTTCAACCCCCTATTTGGGGGTAACGGCATTCGTCGGGGAGGGGAGGGGGAGGGCTGCGAAAAAATCAGGCACCTTCTTTGTCATGAGAAAGCGATCCCAATCGAGAAAACTTTGCAACAGAGCCTCCTGGCCTGTTCCCAAAAAATTCCCAAATTTCAACCCCCGATTTGGGGGTGTCTGCATTCACCGGGGGCTGCAAAAAATTCAGGCACCTCCTTCTGTCACAAGAAAGCGATCCCAATCAAGAAATTCTGGAACAGAGCCTCCTGGCCTGCTCTTGAAAAAATCCCGAATTTCAACCCCTGATTGAGGGGTGTTGGCATTCGACGGGGGGGGGCTGAAAGAATCCAGGCACCTTTTTACGTGACTAGAAAACGCTACCATCTGAGAAATTTTGGGACAGAGTCTTCTGATCTGTTCTACAAAAATTCCCGAATTCCGACCCCCGATTTGGGGGTAACGGTGCGGCATTCGTCGGGGGGAGGGGGCTCGAAAAATTCAGGCACCTTCTTGGTCACAAGAAAGCGATCCCGATCGAAAAATTTCGGAACAGAGCCTCATGACCTGTTCCGAAAAAATTCCCGAATTTCAACGCCCGATGTGGGGTATCAGCATTCACCGGGGGGCTGCAAAGAATTCAGGCAGCTTCTTTTGTCACAAGAGAGCGATCCCAATCGAGGGATTTCGGCACAGAGCCTCCTGGCCTGTTCTTGGAAAATTCCCGAATTTCAACCCCCGATTTGGGGGTAACGGCATTCACCGGTGGGCTGCAAAGAATTCAGGCAGCTTCTTTTGTCACAAGAAAGCGATCCCGAACGAGAGATTTTGAAACAGAGCCTCCGGGCCCGTGCTCAAAAATTTCCCGAATTCCAACCCCCGATTTGGGGGTGTTGACATTCATGGGGGGGGGGGCTGCAAAAAATTCAGGCACCTTCTTTCGTCACAAGAGAGCGATCCCAATCGAGGGATTTCGGAACAGAGCCTCATGACCTGTTCTTGGAAAATTCCCAAATTTCAACCCCCGATTTGGGGGTAACGGCATTCACCGAGGGGCTGCAAAAAATTCAGGCACCTTCTTTGGTCACAAGAAAGCGATCCCGAACGAGAGATTTTGAAACAGATCCTCCCGGCCTGTGCTCGAAAAATTCCCGAATTACAAGATTTGGGGGTGTTGACATTCACCGGGGGGGCTGCGGAGGATTGAGGCAACTTCTCTGCTCAGGAGTGAGCGATCCCGATCGAGAAATTCTGGAACAGAGCCTCCTGGCCTGTTCTAAAAAAATTCCCGGATTTCAACTTCCGATTTGGGGATGTTGGCATTCACCGGGGGGGCTACAAAGAATTCAGGCACCTTCTCTTGTCACGGGTGAGCGATCCCAATCGAGAAATTCCGGAAAAGAGCCTCCTGGCCTGTTCGCATCAAATACCCGAATTTCAACCCCCGCTTTGGGGGTGATGGCATTCAACGGGGGGGCTGCAAGAAATTCAGGCACCTTTTTTCGTCACAAGAAAGCGATCTCAATCGAAAAATTTCGGAACAGAGCCTCATGACATGTTCGCATCAAATACCCGAATTTCAACCCCCGATGTGGGGATGTTGGCATTCACCGGGGGGCTGCAAGAAATTCAGGCACCTTCTTTAGTCACAAGAGAGCGATCCCTATCGAGGAATTTTGGGAACAGAGCCTCCTGGCCTCTTCTTGGAAAATTCCCGGAATTCAACCCCTGATTCGGGGTTGTTGGCATTCACCGGCGGGACTGCAAAGAATTCAGGCACCTCCCTTCGTCACAAGAAAGCGATCCCAATCAAGAAATTTTGGAACAGAGCCTCCTGGCCAGTTCTAAAAAAAATTTCCGAATTTCAACCCCCGATTTGGGGATGTTGGCATTCACCGGGGGGCTGCAAGAAATTCAGGCACCTTCTTTAGTCACAAGAGAGCGATCCCTATCGAGGAATTTGGGAACAGAGCCTGCTGGCCTCTTCTTGAAAAATTCCCGAATTTCAACCCCTGATTTGGGGGTGTTGGCATTCACCGGGGGGGATGCAAAAAATTAAGGCACCTTCTTTGGTCACGAGTAAGCGATCCCGATGAAGAAATTCCGGAACAGAGCCTCCTGGCTTGTTCTAAAAAAATTCCCGAATTTCAACCCCCGATTTGGGGGTGTTGGCATTCACCGGCGGGGCTGCAGAAAATGCAGGCACCTCCTTTCGTCACAAGAGAGCGATCCCAATCGAGGAATTTTGGTAACAGAGCCTCCTGGCCTGGTCTTGGAAAATTCCCGAATTTCAACCCCTGATTTGGGGGTGTTTGCATTCACCGAGGGGCTGCAAAAAATTCAGGCACCTTTTTTGGTCACAAGGAAGCGATCCCGAACAAGGAATTCCGGAACAGAGCCTCCTGGCCAGTTCTTAAAAAAATTCCCGAATTTCAACCCCCGATTTGGGGGTGTTGGCATTCACCGGCGGGGCTGCAAAAAATTAAGGCACCTTCTTTGGTCACGAGTAAGCGATCCCGATGAAGAAATTCCGGAACAGAGCCTCCTGGCTTGTTCTAAAAAAATTCCCGAATTTCAACCCCCGATTTGGGGGTGTTGGCATTCACCGGGGGGGCTGCAAAAAATTAAGGCACCTTCTTTGGTCACGAGTAAGCGATCCCAATAAAGAAATTCCGGAACAGAGCCTCCTGGCCTGTTCACAAAAAATTCCCGAATTTCAACTCCCGATTTGAGGGTGTTGGCATTCACCGGCGGGGCTGCAAAAAATTCAGGCGCCTCCTTCCGTCACAAGAGAGTTATCCCGATCGAGGAATTCTGGGAACATCGCCTCCTGGCCAGTTCTAAAAAAATTCCCGAATTTCAACCGCCGATTTGGGGTTGTTGACATTCACCGGGGGGCTGCAAGAAATTCAGGCACCTTCTTTCGTCACAAGAGAGCGATCCCAATCGAGGAATTTTGGGAACAGAGCCTCCTGGCCTCTTCTTGAAATATTCCCGAATTTCAACCCCTGATTTGGGGGTGTTGGCATTCACCGGGGGGGATGCAAAAAATTAAGGCACCTTCTTTGGTCACGAGTAAGCGATCCCGATGAAGAAATTCCGGAACAGAGCCTCCTGGCTTGTTCTAAAAAAATTCCCGAATTTCAACCCCCGATTTGGGGGTGTTGGCATTCACCGGCGGGGCTGCAGAAAATGCAGGCACCTCCTTTCGTCACAAGAGAGCGATCCCAATCGAGGAATTTTGGTAACAGAGCCTCCTGGCCTGGTCTTGGAAAATTCCCGAATTTCAACCCCTGATTTGGGGGTGTTTGCATTCACCGAGGGGCTGCAAAAAATTCAGGCACCTTTTTTGGTCACAAGAAAGCGATCCCGAACAAGGAATTCCGGAACAGAGCCTCCTGGCCAGTTCTAAAAAAATTCCCGAATTTCAACCCCCGATTTGGGGGTGTTGGCATTCACCGGCGGGGCTGCAAAAAATTAAGGCACCTTCTTTGGTCACGAGTAAGCGATCCCAATCGAGGAATTTTGGGAACAGAGCCTCCTGGCCTCTTCTTGGAAAATTCCCGAATTTCAACCCCTGATTTGGGGGTGTTGGCATTCACCGGGGGGGCTGCAAAAAATTAAGGCACCTTCTTTGGTCACGAGTAAGCGATCCCGATGAAGAAATTCTGGAACAGAGCCTCCTGGCCTTTTCTCGAAAAATCCCCGAATTCCAACCCCCGATTTGGGGGTGTTGGGAATCACCGGGGGGGGGGGCTGCAAAAAATGCAGGCACCTTTTTTCGTCACTAGGGAACCTTCCCATCTGAGAAAATTAGGAACAGAGCCTTCTGACCTGTTCTGAGAAAATTCCCGAATTTCAACCCCGATGTGGGGTATCAGCATTCACCGAGGGGCTGCAAAAAATTCAGGCACCTTCTTTGGTCACAAGAAAGCGATCCTGAACAAGGAATTCCGGAACAGAGCCTCCTGGCCTGTTCTCGAAAAATCCCCGAATTTCAACCCCCGATTTGGGGGTGTTGGGATTCACCGGGGGGGCTGCAAAGAATTCAGGCACCTTCTTTCGTCACAAGAGAGCGATCCCAATCGAGGGATTACGGAACAGAGCCTCATGACCTGTTCTTGGAAAATTCCCGAATTTCAACCCCCGATTTGGGGGTAACGGCATTCACCGAGGGGGCTGCAAAAAATTCAGGCACCTTCTTTGGTCACAAGAAAGCGATCCTGAACAAGGAATTCCGGAACAGAGCCTCCTGGCCTGTTCACAAAAAATTCCCGAATTTCAACCCCCGATTTGGGGGTGTTGGCATTCACCGGCGGGACTGCAAAGAATTCAGGCACCTCCTTCTGTCACAAGGAAGCGATCCTAATCGAGAAATATTGAAACAGAGCCTCCTGGCCTGTTCTAAAAAAATTCCCGGATTTCAACCCCCGATTTGGGGTATCAGCATTCACCGGGGGGCTGCAAAGCATTCAGGCAGCTTCTTTCGTCACAAGAGAGCGATCCCAATCGAGGAATTTTGGGAACAGAGCCTCCTGGCCTCTTCTTGAAAAATTCCCGAATTTCAAGCCCTGATTTGGGGGTGTTGGCATTCACCGGGGGGGCTGCAAAAAATTAAGGCACCTTCTTTGGTCACGAGTAAGCGATCCCGATGAAGAAATTCTGGAACAGAGCCTCCTGGCCTGTTCTCGAAAAATCCCCGAATTTCAACCCCCGATTTGGGGGTGTTGGGATTCACCGGGGGGGCTGCAAAGAATTCAGGCACCTTCTTTCGTCACAAGAGAGCGATCCCAATCGAGGGATTACGGAACAGAGCCTCATGACCTGTTCTTGGAAAATTCCCGAATTTCAACCCCCGATTCGGGGGTAACGGCATTCACCGAGGGGGCTGCAAAGAATTCAGGCACCTTCTTTCGTCACAAGAGAGCGATCCCAATCGAGGGATTTCGGAACAGAGCCTCCTGGCCAGTTCTAAAAAAATTCCCGAATTTCAACCCCCGATTTGGGGATGTTGGCATTCACCGGGGGGCTGCAAGAAATTCAGGCACCTTCTTTAGTCACAAGAGAGCGATCCCTATCGAGGAATTTTGGGAACAGAGCCTCCTGGCCTCTTCTTGAAAAATTCCCGAATTTCAACCCCTGATTTGGGGTTGTTGACATTCACCGGGGGGCTGCAAGAAATTCAGGCACCTTCTTTCGTCACAAGAGAGCGATCCCTATCGAGGAATTTTGGGAACAGAGCCTCCTGGCCTCTTCTTGAAAAATCCCCGAATTTCAACCCCCGATTTGGGGGTAACGGCATTCACCGAGGGGCTGCGGAAAATTCAGGCACCTCCTTTGGTCACAAGAAAGCGATCCTGAACAAGGAATTCCGGAACAGAGCCTCCTGGCCTGTTCACAAAGAATTCCCGAATTTCAACCCCCGATTTGGGGGTGTTGGCATTCACCGCCGGGGCTGCAAAGAATTCAGGCACCTCCTTCTGTCACAAGGAAGCGATCCTAATCGAGAAAGCTTGAAACAGAGCCTCCTGGCCTGTTCTAAAAAAATTCTCGGATTTCAACCCCCGATTTGGGGTATCAGCATTCACCGGGGGGCTGCAAAGCATTCAGGCAGCTTCTTTCGTCACAAGAGAGCGATCCCAATCGAGGAATTTCGGGACAGAGCCTCCTGGCCTCTTCTTGAAAAATTCCCGAATTCCAAGCCCTGATTTGGGGGTGTTGGCATTCACCGGGGGGGCTGCAAAAAATTAAGGCACCTTCTTTGGTCACGAGTAAGCGATCCTGATGGAGAAATTCCGGAACAGAGCCTCCTGGCCTGTTCACAAAAAATTCCCGAATTTCAACCCCCGATTTGGGGGTGTTGGCATTCACCGGCGGGGCTGCAAAAAATTCAGGCACCTCCTTTCGTCACAAGAGAGCGTTCCCAATCGAGGAATTTTGGGAACAGAGCCTCCTGGCCAGTTCTGAAAAAATTCCCGAATTTCAACCCCCGATTTGGGGTTGTTGACATTCACCGGGGGGCTGCAAGAAATTCAGGCACCTTCTTTAGTCACAAGAGAGCGATCCCAATCGAGGAATTTTGGGAACAGAGCCTCCTGGCCTCTTCTTGGAAAATTCCCGAATTTCAACCCCTGATTTGGGGGTGTTGGCATTCACCGGGGGGGCTGCAAAAAATTAAGGCACCTTCTTTGGTCACGAGTAAGCGATCCCGATGAAGAAATTCTGGAACAGAGCCTCCTGGCCTGTTCTCGAAAAATCCCCGAATTTCAACCCCCGATTTGGGGGTGTTGGGATTCACCGGGGGGGCTGCAAAGAATTCAGGCACCTTCTTTCGTCACAAGAGAGCGATCCCAATCGAGGGATTTCGGAACAGAGCCTCATGACCTGTTCTTGGAAAATTCCCGAATTTCAACCCCCGATTTGGGGGTAACGGCATTCACCGAGGGGGCTGCAAAGAATTCAGGCACCTTCTTTCGTCACAAGAGAGCGATCCCAATCGAGGGATTTCGGAACAGAGCCTCCTGGCCTGTTCTCCAAAAATTCCCGAATTTCAACCCCCGATTTGGGGGTAACGGCATTCGTCGGGGAGGGGAGGGGGCTGCAAAAAAATCAGGCACCTTCTTTGTCACGATCGAGCGATCCCGATAAAGGAATTCTGGGACAGAGCCTCCTGGCCTGTTCTCCAAAAATTCCATGATTTCAACCCCCGACTTGGGGGTAACGGCATTCGTCGGGGAGGGGGGGGGGGCTGCAAAAAAATCAGGCAGCTTCTTTCGTCACGAGAGAGCGATCCCAATCGAGAAATTTTGGAACAGAGCCTTCTGACCTGTTCTGAGAAAATTCCCGAATTTCAACCCCCGATGTGGGGTGTCAGCAATCACCGGGGGGCTGCAAAGAATTCAGGCAGCTTCTTTCGTCACGAGAGAGCGATCCCAATCGAAAAATTTCGGAACAGAGCCTCATGACCTGTTCCGAGAAAATTCCCGAATTCAAACCCCCGACGTGGGGTATCAGCATTCACCGGGGGGCTGCAAAGAATTCAGGCAGCTTCTTTCGTCACGAGAGAGCGATCCCAATCGAGAAATTTTGGAACAGAGCCTTCTGACCTGTTCTGAGAAAATTCCCGAATTTCAACCCCCGATGTGGGGTGTCAGCATTCACCGGGGGGCTGCAAAGAATTCAGGCAGGTTCTTTCGTCACGAGAGACCGATCCCAATCGAGAAATTTTGGAACAGAGCCTCCTGGCCTCTTCTTGAAAAATCCCCGAATTTCAACCCCCGATTTGGGGGTGTTGGGATTCACCGGGGGGGGGGGGGGGCTGCAAAAAATGCAGGCACCTTTTTTCGTCACTAGGAAACCTTCCCATCTGAGAAAATTAGGAACAGAGCCTTCTGACATGTTCTGAGAAAATTCCCGAATTTCAACCCCTGATTTGGGGTATCAGCATTCACCGGGGGGCTGCAAAGCATTCAGGCAGCTTCTTTCGTCACGAGAGAGCGATCCCAATCGAGGAATTTTGGGAACAGAGCCTCCTGGCCTCTTCTTGAAAAATTCCCGAATTTCAAGCCCTGATTTGGGGGTGTTGGCATTCACCGGGGGGGCTGCAAAAAATTAAGGCACCTTCTTTGGTCATGAGTAAGCGATCCCGATGAAGAAATTCCGGAACAGAGCCTCCTGGCCTGTTCACAAAAAATTCCCGAATTTCAACCCCCGATTTGGGGGTGTTGGCATTCACCGGCGGGGCTGCAAAAAATTCAGGCACCTCCTTTCGTCACAAGAGAGCGATCCCAATCGAGGAATTTTGGGAACAGAGCCTCCTGGCCAGTTCTAAAAAAATTCCCGAATTTCAACCCCCGATTTGGGGTTGTTGACATTCACCGGGGGGCTGCAAGAAATTCAGGCACCTTCTTTAGTCACAAGAGAGCGATCCCAATCGAGGAATTTTGGGAACAGAGCCTCCTGGCCTCTCCTTGGAAAATTCCCGAATTTCAACCCCCGATTTGGGGGTAACGGCATTCGTCGGGGAGGGGAGGGGGCTGCAAAGGAATCAGGCACCTTCTTTGTCACGATCGAGCGATCCCGATAAAGGAATTCTGGGACAGAGCCTCCTGGCCTGTTCTCCAAAAATTCCATGATTTCAACCCCCGACTTGGGGGTAACGGCATTCGTCGGGGAGGGGGGGGGCTGCAAAAAAATCAGGCAGCTTCTTTCGTCACGAGAGAGCGATCCCAATCGAGAAATTTTGGAACAGAGCCTTCTGACCTGTTCTGAGAAAATTCCCGAATTTCAACCCCCGATGTGGGGTGTCAGCAATCACCGGGGGGCTGCAAAGAATTCAGGCAGCTTCTTTCGTCACGAGAGAGCGATCCCAATCGAAAAATTTCGGAACAGAGCCTCATGACCTGTTCCGAGAAAATTCCCGAATTCAAACCCCCGATGTGGGGTATCAGCATTCACCGGGGGGCTGCAAAGAATTCAGGCAGCTTCTTTCGTCACGAGAGAGCGATCCCAATCGAGAAATTTTGGAACAGAGCCTTCTGACCTGTTCTGAGAAAATTCCCGAATTTCAACCCCCGATTTGGGGTTGTTGACATTCACCGGGGGGCTGCAAGAAATTCAGGCACCTTCTTTAGTCACAAGAGAGCGATCCCAATCGAGGAATTTTGGGAACAGAGCCTCCTGGCCTCTCCTTGAAAAATTCCCGAATTTCAACCCCTGATTTGGGGGTGTTGGCATTCACCGGGGGGGCTGCAAAGAATTAAGGCACCTTCTTTGGTCACGAGTAAGCGATCCCGATGAAGAAATTCTGGAACAGAGCCTCCTGGCCTGTTCTCGAAAAATCCCCGAATTTCAACCCCCGATTTGGGGGTGTTGGGATTCACCCGGGGGGGGGTCTGCAAAAAATGCAGGCACCTTTTTTCGTCACTAGGAAACCTTCCCATCTGAGAAAATTAGGAACAGAGCCTTCTGACCTGTTCTGAGAAAATTCCCGAATTTCAACCCCCGATGTGGGGTATCAGCATTCACCGGGGGGGCTGCAACGAATTCAGGCACCTTCTTTCGTCACAAGAGAGCGATCCCAATCGAGGGATTTCGGAACAGAGCCTCATGACCTGTTCTTGGGAAATTCCCGAATTTCAACCCCCGATTCGGGGGTAACGGCATTCACCGAGGGGCTGCAAAAAATTCAGGCACCTTCTTTGGTCACAAGAAAGCGATCCTGAACAAGGAATTCCGGAACAGAGCCTCCTGGCCTGTTCACAAAAAATACCCGAATCTCAACCCCCGATTTGGGGGTGTTGGCATTCACCGGCGGGGCTGCAAAGAATTCAGGCACCTCCTTCTGTCAAAAGGAAGCGATCCTAATCGAGAAATATTGAAACAGAGCCTCCTGGCCTGTTCTAAAAAAATTCCCGGATTTCAACCCCCGATTTGGGGTATCAGCATTCACCGGGGGGCTGCAAAAAATTAAGGCACCTTCTTTGGTCACGAAGAAGCGATCCCGATGAAGAAATTCCGGAACAGAGCCTCCTGGCCTGTTCACATAAAATTCCCGAATTCCGACCCCCGATTTGGGGATGTTGGCATTCACCGGGGGGGCTACAAAGAATTCAGGCACCTTATCTTGTCAGGGGTGAGCGATCCCAATCGAGAAATTCCGGAACAGAGCCTCCTGGCCTGTTCGCATCAAATACCCGAATTTCAACCCCCGCTTTGGGGGTGATTGCATTCAACGGGGGGGCTGCAAGAAATCCAGGCACCTTTTTTCGTCACAAGAAAGCGATCTCAATCGAAAAATTTCGGAACAGAGCCTCATGACCTGTTCCGAAAAAATTCCCGAATTTCAACCCCCGATGTGGGGATGTTGGCATTCACCGGGGGGCTGCAAGAAATTCAGGCACCTTCTTTAGTCACAAGAGAGCGATCCCTATCGAGGAATTTTGGGAACAGAGCCTCCTGGCCTCTTCTCGGAAAATTCCCGAATTTCAACCCCTGATTCGGGGGTAACGGCATTCACCGAGGAGATGCAAGAAATTCAGACACCTTCTTTGGTCACCAGAAAGCGATCCCGAACGAGAGATTTTGAAACAGATCCTCCCGGCCTGTGCTCGAAAAATTCCCGAATTACAAGATTTGGGGGTGTTGACATTCGACGGGGGGGCTGCAGAGGATTGAGGCAACTTCTCTTGTCACGAGTGAGCGATCCCAATCGAGAAATTCTGGAACAGAGCCTCCTGGCCTGTTCTCCAAAAATTCCCGAATTTCAACCCCCGATTTGGGGGTAACGGCATTCGTCGGGGAGGGGAGGGGGCTTCAAGAAAATCAGGCACCTTCTTTGTCACGATTGAGCGATCCCGATGAGGGAATTCTGGAACAGAGCCTCCTGGCCTGTTCTCCAAAAATTCCATAATTTGAACCACCGACTTGGGGGTAACGGCATTCGTCGGGGAGGGGGGGGGCTGCAAAAAAATCAGGCACCTTCTTTGTCATGAGAAAGCGATCCCAATCGAGAAACTTTGGAACAGAGCCTCCTGGCCCGTTCCCAAAAAATTCCCAAATTTCAACCCCCGATTTGGGGGTGTCTGCATTCACCGGGGGGGGGGGGGGCTACAAAAAATCCAGGCACCTTCTTTCGTCACAAGAAAGCGATCCCAATCGAGAAATTTTGGAACAGAGCCTCCTGGCCTGTTCTTGGAAAATTCCCGAATTTCAACCCCTGATTTGGGGGTGTTGGCATTCACCGAGGGGCTGCAAAAAATTCAGGCACCTTTTTTCGTCACAAGAAAGCGATCCCGAACAAGGAATTCCGGAACAGAGCCTCCTGGCCTGTTCACAAAAAATTCCCGAATTTCAACCCCCGATGTGGGGTATCAGCATTCACCGGGGGGCTGCAAAGAATTCAGGCAGCTTCTTTCGTCACGAGAGAGCGATCCCAATCGAAAAATTTCGGAACAGAGCCTCATGACCTGTTCCGAAAAAATTCCCGAATTTCAACCCCCGATGTGGGGTATCAGCATTCACCGGGGGGCTGCAAATAATTCAGGCAGCTTCTTTCGTCACGAGAGAGCGATCCCAATCGAGAAATTCTGGAACAGAGCCTCCTGGCCTGTTGACATCAAATTCCCGGATTTCAACCCCCGATTTGAGGGTGTTGGCATTCAACGGGGGGGCTGCAAGAAATTCAGGCACCTTCTTTCGTCACAAGAAAGCGATCCCAATCGAAAAATTCCGGAACAGAGCCTCATGACCTGTTCCGAGGAAATTCCCGAATTTCAACCCCCGATGTGGGGTATCAGCATTCACCGGGGGGGGGGGGCTACAAAAAATTCAGGCACCTTCTTTCGTCACAAGAAAGCGATCCCAATCGAAAAATTTCGGAACAGAGCCTCATGACCTGTTCCGAGAAAATTCCCGAATTCCAACCCCCGATGTGGGGTATCAGCATTCACCGGGGGGCTGCATAGAATTCAGGCAGCTTCTTTCGTCAAGAGAGAGCGATCCCAATCGAGAAATTTTGGAACAGAGCCTTCTGACCTGTTCTGAGAAAATTCCCGAATTTCAACCCCCGATGTGGGGTGTCAGCATTCACCGGGGGGGCTACAAAAAATTCAGGCACCTTCTTTCGTCACAAGAAAGCGATCCCAATCGAAAAATTTCGGAACAGAGCCTCATGACCTGTTCCGAAAAAATTCCCGAATTTCAACCCCCGATGTGGGGTATCAGCATTCACCGGGGGGCTGCAAAGAATTCAGGCAGCTTCTTTCGTCACGAGAGAGCGATCCCAATCGAGGAATTTTGGAACAGAGCCTTCTGACCTGTTCTGAGAGAATTCCCGAATTTCAACCCCCGATGTGGGGTGTCAGCAATCACCGGGGGGCTGCAAAGAATTCAGGCAGCTTCTTTCGTCACGAGAGAGCGATCCCAATCGAAAAATTTCGGAACAGAGCCTCATGACCTGTTCCGAGAAAATTCCCGAATTCAAACCCCCAATGTGGGGTATCAGCATTCACCGGGGGGCTGCAAAGAATTCAGGCAGCTTCTTTCGTCACGAGAGAGCGATCCCAATCGAGAAATTTCGGAACAGAGCCTTCTGACCTGTTCTGAGAAAATTCCCGAATTTCAACCCCCGATGTGGGGTGTCAGCATTCACCGGGGGGCTGCAAAGAATTCAGGCAGGTTCTTTCGTCACGAGAGACCGATCCCAATCGAGAAATTTTGGAACAGAGCCTCCTGGCCTGTTCTTGGAAAATTCCCGAATTTCAACCCCTGATTTGGGGGTGTTTGCATTCACCGAGGGGCTGCAAAAAATTCAGGCACCTTTTTTGGTCACAAGAAAGTGATCCCGAACAAGGAATTCCGGAACAGAGCCTCCTGGCCTGTTCACAAAAAATTCCCGAATTTCAACCCCCGATTTGGGGGTGTTGTTATTCACCGGCGGGGCTGCAAAAAATTCAGGCACCTCCTTCTGTCACAAGGAAGCGATACTAATTGAGAAATTTTGAAACAGAGCCTCCTGGCCTGTTCTAAAAAAATTCCCGGATTTCAACCCCCGATTTGGGGTATCAGCATTCACCGGGGGGCTGCAAAGCATTCAGGCAGCTTCTTTCGTCACGAGAGAGCGATCCCAATCGAGGAATTTTGGGAACAGAGCCTCCTGGCCTCTTCATAAAAATTCCCGAATTTCAAGCCCTGATTTGGGGGTGTTGGCATTCAACGGGGGGGCTGCAAAAAATTAAGGCACCTTCTTCGGTCATGAGTAAGCGATCCCGATGAAGAAATTCCGGAACAGAGCCTCCTGGCCTGTTCACAAAAAATTCCCGAATCTCAACCCCCGATTTGGGGGTGTTGGCATTCACCGGCGGGGCTGCAAAAAATTCAGGCACCTCCTTTCGTCACAATAGAGCAATCCCAATCGAGGAATTTTGGGAACAGAGCCTCCTGGCCAGTTCTAAAAAAATTCCCGAATTTCAACCGCCAATTTGGGGTTGTTGACATTCACCGGGGGGCTGCAAGAAATTCAGGCACCTTCTTTAGTCACGAGAGAGCGATCCAAATCGAGGAATTTTGGTAACAGAGCCTCCTGGCCTCTTCTTGAAAAATTCCCGAATTTCAACCCCTGATTTGGGGGTGTTGGCATTCACCGGGGGGGGCTGCAAAGAATTAAGGCACCTTCTTTGGTCACGAGTAAGCGATCCCGATGAAGAAATTCTGGAACAGAGCCTCCTGGCCTGTTCTCGAAAAATCCCCGAATTTCAACCCCCGATTTGGGGGTGTTGGGATTCACCGGGGGGGGGGCTGCAAAAAATGCAGGCACCTCCTTTCGTCACAAGAGAGCGATCCCAATCGAGGAATTTTGGGAACAGAGCCTCCTGGCCTGTTCACATAAAATTCCCGAATTTCGACCCCCGATTTGGGGGTGTTGGCATTCACCGGCGGGGCTGCAAAAAATTCAGGCACCTCCTTTCGTCACAAGAGAGCGATCCCAATCGAGGAATTTTGGGAACAGAGCCTCCTGGCCTCTTCTTGAAAAATTCCCGTATTTCAAGCCCCGATTTGGGGGTGTTGGGATTCACCGGGGGGGGGGGGCTGCAAAAAATTCAGGCACCTCCTTTCGTCACAAGAGAGCGAACCCAATCGAGGAATTTTGGGAACAGAGCCTCCTGGCCAGTTCTGAAAAAATTCCCGAATTTCAACCCCCGATTTGGGGTTTTGACATTCACCGGGGGTCTGTAAGAAATTCAGGCACCTTCTTTAGTCACAAGAGAGCGATCCTAATCGAGGAATTTTGGGAACAGAGCCTCCTGGCCTCTTCTTGAAAAATTCCCGAATTTCAACCCCTGATTTGGGGGTGTTGGCATTCACCGGGGGGGCTGCAAAAAATTCAGGCACCTTCTTTCGTCACAAGAAAGCGATCCCAATCGAAAAATTTCGGAACAGAGCCTCATGACCTGTTCCGAAAAAATTCCCGAATTTCAACCCCCGATGTGGGGTATCAGCATTCACCGGGGGGCTGCAAAGAATTCAGGCAGCTTCTTTCGTCAAGAGAGAGCGATCCCAATCGAGAAATTTTGGAACAGAGCCTTCTGACCTGTTCTGAGAAAATTCCCGAATTTCAACCCCCGATGTGGGGTGTCAGCATTCACCGGGGGGGCTACAAAAAATTCAGGCACCTTCTTTCGTCACAAGAAAGCGATCCCAATCGAAAAATTTCGGAACAGAGCCTCATGACCTGTTCCGAAAAAATTCCCGAATTTCAACCCCCGATGTGGGGTATCAGCATTCACCGGGGGGCTGCAAAGAATTCAGGCAGCTTCTTTCGTCACGAGAGAGCGATCCCAATCGAGAAATTTTGGAACAGAGCCTTCTGACCTGTTCTGAGAAAATTCCCGAATTTCAACCCCCGATGTGGGGTGTCAGCAATCACCGGGGGGCTGCAAAGAATTCAGGCAGCTTCTTTCGTCACGAGAGAGCGATCCCAATCGAGAAATTTCGGAACAGAGCCTCATGACCTGTTCCGAGAAAATTCCCGAATTCAAACCCCCGATGTGGGGTATCAGCATTCACCGGGGGGCTGCAAAGAATTCAGGCAGCTTCTTTCTTCACGAGAGAGCGATCCCAATCGAGAAATTTTGGAACAGAGCCTTCTGACCTGTTCTGAGAAAATTCCCGAATTTCAACCCCCGATGTGGGGTGTCAGCATTCACCGGGGGGCTGCAAAGAATTCAGGCAGGTTCTTCCGTCACGAGAGACCGATCCCAATCGAGAAATTTTGGAACAGAGCCTCCTGGCCTGTTCTTGGAAAATTCCCGAATTTCAACCCCTGATTTGGGGGTGTTTGCATTCACCGAGGGGCTGCAAAAAATTCAGGCACCTTTTTTGGTCACAAGAAAGTGATCCCGAACAAGGAATTCTGGAACAGAGCCTCCTGGCCTGTTCACAAAAAATTCCCGAATTTCAACCCCCGATTTGGGGGTGTTGGCATTCACCGGCGGGACTGCAAAGAATTCAGGCACCTCCTTCTGTCACAAGGAAGCGATCCTAATCGAGAAATATTGAAACAGAGCCTCCTGGCCTGTTCTAAAAAAATTCCCGGATTTCAACCCCCGATTTGGGGTATCAGCATTCACCGGGGGGCTGCAAAGCATTCAGGCAGCTTCTTTCGTCACAAGAGAGCGATCCCAATCGAGGAATTTTGGGAACAGAGCCTCCTGGCCTCTTCTTGAAAAATTCCCGAATTTCAAGCCCTGATTTGGGGGTATTGGCATTCACCGGGGGGGCTGCAAAAAATTAAGGCACCTTCTTTGGTCACGAGTAAGCGATCCCGATGAAGAAATTCTGGAACAGAGCCTCCTGGCCTGTTCTCGAAAAATCCCCGAATTTCAACCCCCGATTTGGGGGTGTTGGGATTCACCGGGGGGGCTGCAAAGAATTCAGGCACCTTCTTTTGTCACAAGAGAGCGATCCCAATCGAGGGATTACGGAACAGAGCCTCATGACCTGTTCTTGGAAAATTCCCGAATTTCAACCCCCGATTTGGGGGTAACGGCATTCACCGAGGGGGCTGCAAAAAATTCAGGCACCTTCTTTGGTCACAAGAAAGCGATCCTGGACAAGGAATTCCGGAACAGAGCCTCCTGGCCTGTTCACAAAAAATTCCCGAATTTCAACCCCCGATTTGGGGGTGTTGGCATTCACCGGCGGGACTGCAAAGAATTCAGGCACCTCCTTCTGTCACAAGGAAGCGATCCTGATCGAGAAATATTGAAACAGAGCCTCCTGGCCTGTTCTAAAAAAATTCCCGGATTTCAACCCCCGATTTGGGGTATCAGCATTCACCGGGGGGCTGCAAAGCATTCAGGCAGCTTCTTTCGTCACAAGAGAGCGATCCCAATCGAGGAATTTTGGGAACAGAGCCTCCTGGCCTCTTCTTGAAAAATTCCCGAATTTCAAGCCCTGATTTGGGGGTGTTGGCATTCACCGGGGGGGCTGCAAAAAATTAAGGCACCTTCTTTGGTCACGAGTAAGCGATCCCGATGAAGAAATTCTGGAACAGAGCCTCCTGGCCTGTTCGCGAAAAATCCCCGAATTTCAACCCCCGATTTGGGGGTGTTGGGATTCACCGGGGGGGCTGCAAAGAATTCAGGCACCTTCTTTCGTCACAAGAGAGCGATCCCAATCGAGGGATTACGGAACAGAGCCTGATGACCTGTTCTTGGAAAATTCCCGAATTTCAAACCCCGATTCGGGGGTAACGGCATTCACCGAGGGGCTGCGGAAAATTCAGGCACCTCCTTTGGTCACAAGAAAGCGATCCTGAACAAGGAATTCCGGAACAGAGCCTCCTGGCCTGTTCACAAAAAATTCCCGAATTTCAACCCCCGATTTGGGGGTGTTGGCATTCACCGCCGGGGCTGCAAAGAATTCAGGCACCTCCTTCTGTCACAAGGAAGCGATCCTAATCGAGAAAGCTTGAAACAGAGCCTCCTGGCCTGTTCTAAAAAAATTCTCGGATTTCAACCCCCGATTTGGGGTATCAGCATTCACCGGGGGGGCTGCGAAAAATTAAGGCACCTTCTTTGGTCATGAGTAAGCGATCCCGATGAAGAAATTCCGGAACAGAGCCTCCTGGCCTGTTCACAAAAAATTCCCGAATTTCAACCCCCGATTTGGGGGTGTTGGCATTCACCGGCGGGGCTGCAAAAAATTCAGGCACCTCCTTTCGTCACAAGAGAGCGATCCCAATCGAGGAATTTTGGGAACAGAGCCTCCTGGCCAGTTCTAAAAAAATTCCCGAATTTCAACCCCCGATTTGGGGTTGTTGACATTCACCGGGGGGCTGCAAGAAATTCAGGCACCTTCTTTAGTCACAAGAGAGCGATCCCAATCGAGGAATTTTGGGAACAGAGCCTCCTGGCCTCTCCTTGAAAAATTCCCGAATTTCAACCCCCGATTTGGGGGTAACGGCATTCGTCGGGGAGGGGAGGGGGCTGCAAAAAAATCAGGCACCTTCTCTGTCACGATCGAGCGATCCCGATAAAGGAATTCTGGGACAGAGCCTCCTGGCCTGTTCTCCAAAAATTCCATGATTTCAACCCCCGACTTGGGGGTAACGGCATTCGTCGGGGAGGGGGGGGCTGCAAAAAAATCAGGCAGCTTCTTTCGTCACGAGAGAGCGATCCCAATCGAGAAATTTTGGAACAGAGCCTTCTGACCTGTTCTGAGAAAATTCCCGAATTTCAACCCCCGATGTGGGGTGTCAGCAATCACCGGGGGGCTGCAAAGAATTCAGGCAGCTTCTTTCGTCACGAGAGAGCGATCCCAATCGAAAAATTTCGGAACAGAGCCTCATGACCTGTTCCGAGAAAATTCCCGAATTCAAACCCCCGATGTGGGGTATCAGCATTCACCGGG
This sequence comes from Eretmocerus hayati, assembly GCA_029851415.1. NCBI lineage: Eukaryota > Metazoa > Arthropoda > Insecta > Hymenoptera > Aphelinidae > Eretmocerus > Eretmocerus hayati. The sequence goes on from CM056741.1 coordinate 134,107,738, forward strand.
GGGCTGCAAAGAATTCAGGCAGCTTCTTTCGTCACGAGAGAGCGATCCCAATCGAGAAATTTTGGAACAGAGCCTTCTGACCTGTTCTGAGAAAATTCCCGAATTTCAACCCCCGATGTGGGGTGTCAGCATTCACCGGGGGGCTGCAAAGAATTCAGGCAGGTTCTTTCGTCACGAGAGACCGATCCCAATCGAGAAATTTTGGAACAGAGCCTCCTGGCCTCTTCTTGAAAAATCCCCGAATTTCAACCCCCGATTTGGGGGTGTTGGGATTCACCGGGGGGGGGGGGCTGCAAAAAATGCAGGCACCTTTTTTCGTCACTAGGAAACCTTCCCATCTGAGAAAATTAGGAACAGAGCCTTCTGACCTGTTCTGAGAAAATTCCCGAATTTCAACTCCCGATTTGGGGTATCAGCATTCACCGGGGGGCTGCAAAGCATTCAGGCAGCTTCTTTCGTCACGAGAGAGCGATCCCAATCGAGGAATTTTGGGAACAGAGCCTCCTGGCCAGTTCTGAAAAAATTCCCGAATTTCAACCCCCGATTTGGGGTTGTTGACATTCACCGGGGGTCTGTAAGAAATTCAGGCACCTTCTTTAGTCACAAGAGAGCGATCCTAATCGAGGAATTTTGGGAACAGAGCCTCCTGGCCTCTTCTTGAAAAATTCCCGAATTTCAACCCCTGATTTGGGGGTGTTGGCATTCACCGGGGGGGCTGCAAAAAATTCAGGCACCTTCTTTCGTCACAAGAAAGCGATCCCAATCGAAAAATTTCGGAACAGAGCCTCATGACCTGTTCCGAAAAAATTCCCGAATTTCAACCCCCGATGTGGGGTATCAGCATTCACCGGGGGGCTGCAAAGAATTCAGGCAGCTTCTTTCGTCAAGAGAGAGCGATCCCAATCGAGAAATTTTGGAACGGAGCCTTCTGACCTGTTCTGAGAAAATTCCCGAATTTCAACCCCCGATGTGGGGTGTCAGCATTCACCGGGGGGGCTACAAAAAATTCAGGCACCTTCTTTCGTCACAAGAAAGCGATCCCAATCGAAAAATTTCGGAACAGAGCCTCATGACCTGTTCCGAAAAAATTCCCGAATTTCAACCCCCGATGTGGGGTATCAGCATTCACCGGGGGGCTGCAAAGAATTCAGGCAGCTTCTTTCGTCACGAGAGAGCGATCCCAATCGAGAAATCTTGGAACAGAGCCTTCTGACCTGTTCTGAGAAAATTCCCGAATTTCAACCCCCGATGTGGGGTGTCAGCAATCACCGGGGGGCTGCAAAGAATTCAGGCAGCTTCTTTCGTCACGAGAGAGCGATCCCAATCGAGAAATTTCGGAACAGAGCCTCATGACCTGTTCCGAGAAAATTCCCGAATTCAAACCCCCGATGTGGGGTATCAGCATTCACCGGGGGGCTGCAAAGAATTCAGGCAGCTTCTTTCTTCACGAGAGAGCGATCCCAATCGAGAAATTTTGGAACAGAGCCTTCTGACCTGTTCTGAGAAAATTCCCGAATTTCAACCCCCGATGTGGGGTGTCAGCATTCACCGGGGGGCTGCAAAGAATTCAGGCAGTTTCTTTCGTCACGAGAGACCGATCCCAATCGAGAAATTTTGGAACAGAGCCTCCTGGCCTGTTCTTGGAAAATTCCCGAATTTCAACCCCTGATTTGGGGGTGTTTGCATTCACCGAGGGGCTGCAAAAAATTCAGGCACCTTTTTTGGTCACAAGAAAGTGATCCCGAACAAGGAATTCCGGAACAGAGCCTCCTGGCCTGTTCACAAAAAATTCCCGAATTTCAACCCCCGATTTGGGGGTGTTGGCATTCACCGGCGGGACTGCAAAGAATTCAGGCACCTCCTTCTGTCACAAGGAAGCGATCCTAATCGAGAAATATTGAAACAGAGCCTCCTGGCCTGTTCTAAAAAAATTCCCGGATTTCAACCCCCGATTTGGGGTATCAGCATTCACCGGGGGGCTGCAAAGCATTCAGGCAGCTTCTTTCGTCACAAGAGAGCGATCCCAATCGAGGAATTTTGGGAACAGAGCCTCCTGGCCTCTTCTTGAAAAATTCCCGAATTTCAAGCCCTGATTTGGGGGTATTGGCATTCACCGGGGGGGCTGCAAAAAATTAAGGCACCTTCTTTGGTCACGAGTAAGCGATCCCGATGAAGAAATTCTGGAACAGAGCCTCCTGGCCTGTTCTCGAAAAATCCCCGAATTTCAACCCCCGATTTGGGGGTGTTGGGATTCACCGGGGGGGCTGCAAAGAATTCAGGCACCTTCTTTCGTCACAAGAGAGCCATCCCAATCGAGGGATTACGGAACAGAGCCTCATGACCTGTTCTTGGAAAATTCCCGAATTTCAACCCCCGATTTGGGGGTAACGGCATTCACCGAGGGGGCTGCAAAAAATTCAGGCACCTTCTTTGGTCACAAGAAAGCGATCCTGAACAAGGAATTCCGGAACAGAGCCTCCTGGCCTGTTCACAAAAAATTCCCGAATTTCAACCCCCGATTTGGGGTCGTTGGCATTCACCGGCGGGACTGCAAAGAATTCAGGCACCTCCTTCTGTCACAAGGAAGCGATCCTAATCGAGAAATATTGAAACAGAGCCTCCTGGCCTGTTCTAAAAAAATTCCCGGATTTCAACCCCCGATTTGGGGTATCAGCATTCACCGGGGGGCTGCAAAGCATTCAGGCAGCTTCTTTCGTCACAAGAGAGCGATCCCAATCGAGGAATTTTGGGAACAGAGCCTCCTGGCCTCTTCTTGAAAAATTCCCGAATTTCAAGCCCTGATTTGGGGGTGTTGGCATTCACCGGGGGGGCTGCAAAAAATTAAGGCACCTTCTTTGGTCACGAGTAAGCGATCCCGATGAAGAAATTCTGGAACAGAGCCTCCTGGCCTGTTCGCGAAAAATCCCCGAATTTCAACCCCCGATTTGGGGGTGTTGGGATTCACCGGGGGGGCTGCAAAGAATTCAGGCACCTTCTTTCGTCACAAGAGAGCGATCCCAATCGAGGGATTACGGAACAGAGCCTCATGACCTGTTCTTGAAAAATTCCCGAATTTCAACCCCCGATTTGGGGGTAACGGCATTCACCGAGGGGGCTGCAAAGAATTCAGGCACCTTCTTTCGTCACAAGAGAGCGATCCCAATCGAGGGATTTCGGAACAGAGCCTCCTGGCCAGTTCTGAAAAAATTCCCGAATTTCAACCCCCGATTTGGGGATGTTGGCATTCACCGGGGGGCTGCAAGAAATTCAGGCACCTTCTTTAGTCACAAGAGAGCGATCCCTATCGAGGAATTTTGGGAACAGAGCCTCCTGGCCTCTTCTTGAAAAATTCCCGAATTTCAACCCCTGATTTGGGGTTGTTGACATTCACCGGGGGGCTGCAAGAAATTCAGGCACCTTCTTTCGTCACAAGAGAGCGATCCCTATCGAGGAATTTTGGGAACAGAGCCTCCTGGCCTCTTCTTGAAAAATCCCCGAATTTCAACCCCCGATTTGGGGGTGTTGGGATTCACCGGGGGGGGGGGGCTGCAAAAAATGCAGGCACCTTTTTTCGTCACTAGGAAACCTTCCCATCTGAGAAAATTAGGAACAGAGCCTTCTGACCTGTTCTGAGAAAATTCCCGAATTTCAACCCCCGATGTGGGGTATCAGCATTCACCGGGGGGGCTGCAAAGAATTCAGGCACCTTCTTTCGTCACAAGAGAGCGATCCCAATCGAGGGATTTCGGAACAGAGCCTCATGACCTGTTCTTGGAAAATTCCCGAATTTCATCCCCCGATTTGGGGGTAACGGCATTCACCGCCGGGGCTGCAAAGAATTCAGGCACCTCCTTCTGTCACAAGGAAGCGATCCTAATCGAGAAAGCTTGAAACAGAGCCTCCTGGCCTGTTCTAAAAAAATTCTCGGATTTCAACCCCCGATTTGGGGTATCAGCATTCACCGGGGGGCTGCAAAGCATTCAGGCAGCTTCTTTCGTCACAAGAGAGCGATCCCAATCGAGGAATTTCGGGACAGAGCCTCCTGGCCTCTTCTTGAAAAATTCCCGAATTCCAAGCCCTGATTTGGGGGTGTTGGCATTCACCGGGGGGGCTGCAAAAAATTAAGGCACCTTCTTTGGTCACGAGTAAGCGATCCCGATGAAGAAATTCTGGAACAGAGCCTCCTGGCCTGTTCGCGAAAAATCCCCGAATTTCAACCCCCGATTTGGGGGTGTTGGGATTCACCGGCGGGGCTGCAAAAAATTCAGGCACCTCCTTTCGTCACAAGAGAGCGTTCCCAATCGAGGAATTTTGGGAACAGAGCCTCCTGGCCAGTTCTGAAAAAATTCCCGAATTTCAACCCCCGATTTGGGGTTGTTGACATTCACCGGGGGGCTGCAAGAAATTCAGGCACCTTCTTTAGTCACAAGAGAGCGATCCCAATCGAGGAATTTTGGGAACAGAGCCTCCTGGCCTCTTCTTGAAAAATTCCCGAATTTCAACCCCTGATTTGGGGGTGTTGGCATTCACCGGGGGGGCTGCAAAAAATTAAGGCACCTTCTTTGGTCACGAGTAAGCGATCCCGATGAAGAAATTCTGGAACAGAGCCTCCTGGCCTGTTCTCGAAAAATCCCCGAATTTCAACCCCCGATTTGGGGGTGTTGGGATTCACCGGGGGGCTGCAAAGAATTCAGGCACCTTCTTTCGTCACAAGAGAGCGATCCCAATCGAGGGATTTCGGAACAGAGCCTCATGACCTGTTCTTGGAAAATTCCCGAATTTCAACCCCCGATTTGGGGGTAACGGCATTCAACGAGGGGGCTGCAAAGAATTCAGGCACCTTCTTTCGTCACAAGAGAGCGATCCCAATCGAGGGATTTCGGAACAGAGCCTCCTGGCCTGTTCTCCAAAAATTCCCGAATTTCAACCCCCGATTTGGGGGTAACGGCATTCGTCGGGGAGGGGAGGGGGCTGCAAAAAAATCAGGCACCTTCTTTGTCACGATCGAGCGATCCCGATAAAGGAATTCTGGGACAGAGCCTCCTGGCCTGTTCTCCAAAAATTCCATGATTTCAACCCCCGACTTGGGGGTAACGGCATTCGTCGGGGAGGGGGGGGCTGCAAAAAAATCAGGCAGCTTCTTTCGTCACGAGAGAGCGATCCCAATCGAGAAATTTTGGAACAGAGCCTTCTGACCTGTTCTGAGAAAATTCCCGAATTTCAACCCCCGATGTGGGGTGTCAGCAATCACCGGGGGGCTGCAAAGAATTCAGGCAGCTTCTTCCGTCACGAGAGAGCGATCCCAATCGAAAAATTTCGGAACAGAGCCTCATGACCTGTTCCGAGAAAATTCCCGAATTCAAACCCCCGATGTGGGGTATCAGCATTCACCGGGGGGCTGCAAAGAATTCAGGCAGCTTCTTTCGTCACGAGAGAGCGATCCCAATCGAGAAATTTTGGAACAGAGCCTTCTGACCTGTTCTGAGAAAATTCCCGAATTTCAACCCCCGATGTGGGGTGTCAGCATTCACCGGGGGGCTGCAAAGAATTCAGGCAGGTTCTTTCGTCACGAGAGACCGATCCCAATCGAGAAATTTTGGAACAGAGCCTCCTGGCCTCTTCTTGAAAAATCCCCGAATTTCAACCCCCGATTTGGGGGTGTTGGGATTCACCGGGGGGGGGGGGGCTGCAAAAAATGCAGGCACCTTTTTTCGTCACTAGGAAACCTTCCCATCTGAGAAAATTAGGAACAGAGCCTTCTGACCTGTTCTGAGAAAATTCCCGAATTTCAACCCCCGATTTGGGGTATCAGCATTCACCGGGGGCTGCAAAGCATTCAGGCAGCTTCTTTCGTCACGAGAGAGCGATCCCAATCGAGGAATTTTGGGAACAGAGCCTCCTGGCCTCTTCTTGAAAAATTCCCGAATTTCAAGCCCTGATTTGGGGGTGTTGGCATTCACCGGGGGGGCTGCAAAAAATTAAGGCACCTTCTTTGGTCATGAGTAAGCGATCCCGATGAAGAAATTCCGGAACAGAGCCTCCTGGCCTGTTCACAAAAAATTCCCGAATTTCAACCCCCGATTTGGGGGTGTTGGCATTCACCGGCGGGGCTGCAAAAAATTCAGGCACCTCCTTTCGTCACAAGAGAGCGATCCCAATCGAGGAATTTTGGGAACAGAGCCTCCTGGCCAGTTCTAAAAAAATTCCCGAATTTCAACCCCCGATTTGGGGTTGTTGACATTCACCGGGGGGCTGCAAGAAATTCAGGCACCTTCTTTAGTCACAAGAGAGCGATCCCAATCGAGGAATTTTGGGAACAGAGCCTCCTGGCCTCTCCTTGAAAAATTCCCGAATTTCAACCCCCGATTTGGGGGTAACGGCATTCGTCGGGGAGGGGAGGGGGCTGCAAAAAAATCAGGCACCTTCTTTGTCACGATCGAGCGATCCCGATAAAGGAATTCTGGGACAGAGCCTCCTGGCCTGTTCTCCAAAAATTCCATGATTTCAACCCCCGACTTGGGGGTAACGGCATTCGTCGGGGAGGGGGGGGCTGCAAAAAAATCAGGCAGCTTCTTTCGTCACGAGAGAGCGATCCCAATCGAGAAATTTTGGAACAGAGCCTTCTGACCTGTTCTGAGAAAATTCCCGAATTTCAACCCCCGATGTGGGGTGTCAGCAATCACCGGGGGGCTGCAAAGAATTCAGGCAGCTTCTTTCGTCACGAGAGAGCGATCCCAATCGAAAAATTTCGGAACAGAGCCTCATGACCTGTTCCGAGAAAATTCCCGAATTCAAACCCCCGATGTGGGGTATCAGCATTCACCGGGGGGCTGCAAAGAATTCAGGCAGCTTCTTTCGTCACGAGAGAGCGATCCCAATCGAGAAATTTTGGAACAGAGCCTTCTGACCTGTTCTGAGAAAATTCCCGAATTTCAACCCCCGATGTGGGGTGTCAGCATTCACCGGGGGGCTGCAAAGAATTCAGGCAGGTTCTTTCGTCACGAGAGACCGATCCCAATCGAGAAATTTTGGAACAGAGCCTCCTGGCCTCTTCTTGAAAAATCCCCGAATTTCAACCCCCGATTTGGGGGTGTTGGGATTCACCGGGGGGGGGGCTGCAAAAAATGCAGGCACCTTTTTTCGTCACTAGGAAACCTTCCCATCTGAGAAAATTAGGAACAGAGCCTTCTGACCTGTTCTGAGAAAATTCCCGAATTTCAACTCCCGATTTGGGGTATCAGCATTCACCGGGGGGCTGCAAAGCATTCAGGCAGCTCCTTTCGTCACGAGAGAGCGATCCCAATCGAGGAATTTTGGGAACAGAGCCTCCTGGCCTCTTCTTGAAAAATTCCCGAATTTCAAGCCCTGATTTGGGGGTGTTGGCATTCACCGGGGGGGCTGCAAAAAATTAAGGCACCTTCTTTGGTCATGAGTAAGCGATCCCGATGAAGAAATTCCGGAACAGAGCCTCCTGGCCTGTTCACAAAAAATTCCCGAATTTCAACCCCCGATTTGGGGGTGTTGGCATTCACCGGCGGGGCTGCAAAAAATTCAGGCACCTCCTTTCGTCACAAGAGAGCGATCCCAATCGAGGAATTTTGGGAACAGAGCCTCCTGGCCAGTTCTAAAAAAATTCCCGAATTTCAACCCCCGATTTGGGGTTGTTGACATTCACCGGGGGGCTGCAAGAAATTCAGGCACCTTCTTTAGTCACAAGAGAGCGATCCCAATCGAGGAATTTTGGGAACAGAGCCTCCTGGCCTCTCCTTGAAAAATTCCCGAATTTCAACCCCTGATTTGGGGGTGTTGGCATTCACCGGGGGGGCTGCAAAGAATTAAGGCACCTTCTTTGGTCACGAGTAAGCGATCCCGATGAAGAAATTCTGGAACAGAGCCTCCTGGCCTGTTCTCGAAAAATCCCCGAATTTCAACCCCCGATTTGGGGGTGTTGGGATTCACCGGGGGGGGGGGGGGCTGCAAAAAATGCAGGCACCTTTTTTCGTCACTAGGAAACCTTCCCATCTGAGAAAATTAGGAACAGAGCCTTCCGACCTGTTCTGAGAAAATTCCCGAATTTCAACCCCCGATGTGGGGTATCAGCATTCACCGGGGGGGCTGCAACGAATTCAGGCACCTTCTTTCGTCACAAGAGAGCGATCCCAATCGAGGGATTTCGGAACAGAGCCTCATGACCTGTTCTTGGGAAATTCCCGAATTTCAACCCCCGATTTGGGGGTAACGGCATTCACCGAGGGGCTGCAAAAAATTCAGGCACCTTCTTTGGTCACAAGAAAGCGATCCTGAACAAGGAATTCCGGAACAGAGCCTCCTGGCCTGTTCACAAAAAATTCCCGAATCTCAACCCCCGATTTGGGGGTGTTGGCATTCACCGGCGGGGCTGCAAAGAATTCAGGCACCTCCTTCTGTCAAAAGGAAGCGATCCTAATCGAGAAATATTGAAACAGAGCCTCCTGGCCTGTTCTAAAAAAATTCCCGGATTTCAACCCCCGATTTGGGGTATCAGCATTCACCGGGGGGCTGCAAAAAATTAAGGCACCTTCTTTGGTCACGAAGAAGCGATCCCGATGAAGAAATTCCGGAACAGAGCCTCCTGGCCTGTTCACATAAAATTCCCGAATTCCGACCCCCGATTTGGGGATGTTGGCATTCACCGGGGGGGCTACAAAGAATTCAGGCACCTTATCTTGTCAGGGGTGAGCGATCCCAATCGAGAAATTCCGGAACAGAGCCTCCTGGCCTGTTCGCATCAAATACCCGAATTTCAACCCCCGCTTTGGGGGTGATTGCATTCAACGGGGGGGGCTGCAAGAAATCCAGGCACCTTTTTTCGTCATAAGAAAGCGATCTCAATCGAAAAATTTCGGAACAGAGCCTCATGACCTGTTCCGAAAAAATTCCCGAATTTCAACCCCCGATGTGGGGATGTTGGCATTCACCGGGGGGCTGCAAGAAATTCAGGCACCTTCTTTAGTCACAAGAGAGCGATCCCTATCGAGGAATTCTGGGAACAGAGCCTCCTGGCCTCTTCTTGGAAAATTCCCGAATTTCAACCCCTGATTCGGGGGTAACGGCATTCACCGAGGAGATGCAAGAAATTCAGACACCTTCTTTGGTCACCAGAAAGCGATCCCGAACGAGAGATTTTGAAACAGATCCTCCCGGCCTGTGCTCGAAAAATTCCCGAATTACAAGATTTGGGGGTGTTGACATTCGACGGGGGGGCTGCAGAGGATTGAGGCAACTTCTCTTGTCACGAGTGAGCGATCCCAATCGAGAAATTCTGGAACAGAGCCTCCTGGCCTGTTCTCCAAAAATTCCCGAATTTCAACCCCCGATTTGGGGGTAACGGCATTCGTCGGGGAGGGGAGGGGGCTTCAAAAAAATCAGGCACCTTCTTTGTCACGATTGAGCGATCCCGATGAGGGAATTCTGGAACAGAGCCTCCTGGCCTGTTCTCCAAAAATTCCATAATTTGAACCACCGACTTGGGGGTAACGGCATTCGTCGGGGAGGGGGGGGGGCTGCAAAAAAATCAGGCACCTTCTTTGTCATGAGAAAGCGATCCCAATCGAGAAACTTTGGAACAGAGCCTCCTGGCCCGTTCCCAAAAAATTCCCAAGTTTCAACCCCCGATTTGGGGGTGTCTGCATTCACCGGGGGGGGGGGGGCTACAAAAAATCCAGGCACCTTCTTTCGTCACAAGAAAGCGATCCCAATCGAGAAATTTTGGAACAGAGCCTCCTGGCCTGTTCTTGGAAAATTCCCGAATTTCAACCCCTGATTTGGGGGTGTTGGCATTCACCGAGGGGCTGCAAAAAATTCAGGCACCTTTTTTCGTCACAAGAAAGCGATCCCGAACAAGGAATTCCGGAACAGAGCCTCCTGGCCTGTTCACAAAAAATTCCCGAATTTCAACCCCCGATGTGGGGTATCAGCATTCACCGGGGGGCTGCAAAGAATTCAGGCAGCTTCTTTCGTCACGAGAGAGCGATCCCAATCGAAAAATTTCGGAACAGAGCCTCATGACCTGTTCCGAAAAAATTCCCGAATTTCAACCCCCGATGTGGGGTATCAGCATTCACCGGGGGGCTGCAAAGAATTCAGGCAGCTTCTTTCGTCACGAGAGAGCGATCCCAATCGAGAAATTCTGGAACAGAGCCTCCTGGCCTGTTCACATCAAATTCCCGGATTTCAACCCCCGATTTGAGGGTGTTGGCATTCAACGGGGGGGCTGCAAGAAATTCAGGCACCTTCTTTCGTCACAAGAAAGCGATCCCAATCGAAAAATTCCGGAACAGAGCCTCATGACCTGTTCCGAGGAAATTCCCGAATTTCAACCCCCGATGTGGGGTATCAGCATTCACCGGGGGGGGGGGGGCTACAAAAAATTCAGGCACCTTCTTTCGTCACAAGAAAGCGATCCCAATCGAAAAAATTTCGGAACAGAGCCTCATGACCTGTTCCGAGAAAATTCCCGAATTCCAACCCCCGATGTGGGGTATCAGCATTCACCGGGGGGCTGCAAAGAATTCAGGCAGCTTCTTTCGTCAAGAGAGAGCGATCCCAATCGAGAAATTTTGGAACAGAGCCTTCTGACCTGTTCTGAGAAAATTCCCGAATTTCAACCCCCGATGTGGGGTGTCAGCATTCACCGGGGGGGCTACAAAAAATTCAGGCACCTTCTTTCGTCACAAGAAAGCGATCCCAATCGAAAAATTTCGGAACAGAGCCTCATGACCTGTTCCGAAAAAATTCCCGAATTTCAACCCCCGATGTGGGGTATCAGCATTCACCGGGGGGCTGCAAAGAATTCAGGCAGCTTCTTTCGTCACGAGAGAGCGATCCCAATCGAGAAATTTTGGAACAGAGCCTTCTGACCTGTTCTGAGAAAATTCCGGAATTTCAACCCCCGATGTGGGGTGTCAGCAATCACCGGGGGGCTGCAAAGAATTCAGGCAGCTTCTTTCGTCACGAGAGAGCGATCCCAATCGAAAAATTTCGGAACAGAGCCTCATGACCTGTTCCGAGAAAATTCCCGAATTCAAACCCCCAATGTGGGGTATCAGCATTCACCGGGGGGCTGCAAAGAATTCAGGCAGCTTCTTTCGTCACGAGAGAGCGATCCCAATCGAGAAATTTCGGAACAGAGCCTTCTGACCTGTTCTGAGAAAATTCCCGAATTTCAACCCCCGATGTGGGGTGTCAGCATTCACCGGGGGGCTGCAAAGAATTCAGGCAGCTTCTTTCGTCACGAGAGAGCGATCCCAATCGAGAAATTTCGGAACAGAGCCTTCTGACCTGTTCTTGGAAAATTCCCGAATTTCAACCCCTGATTTGGGGGTGTTTGCATTCACCGAGGGGCTGCAAAAAATTCAGGCACCTTTTTTGGTCACAAGAAAGTGATCCCGAACAAGGAATTCCGGAACAGAGCCTCCTGGCCTGTTCACAAAAAATTCCCGAATTTCAACCCCCGATTTGGGGGTGTTGTTATTCACCGGCGGGGCTGCAAAAAATTCAGGCACCTCCTTCTGTCACAAGGAAGCGATCCTAATTGAGAAATTTTGAAACAGAGCCTCCTGGCCTGTTCTAAAAAAATTCCCGGATTTCAACCCCCGATTTGGGGTATCAGCATTCACCGGGGGGCTGCAAAGCATTCAGGCAGCTTCTTTCGTCACGAGAGAGCGATCCCAATCGAGGAATTTTGGGAACAGAGCCTCCTGGCCTCTTCTTAAAAATTCCCGAATTTCAAGCCCTGATTTGGGGGTGTTGGCATTCACCGGGGGGGCTGCAAAAAATTAAGGCACCTTCTTCGGTCATGAGTAAGCGATCCCGATGGAGAAATTCCGGAACAGAGCCTCCTGGCCTGTTCACAAAAAATTCCCGAATCTCAACCCCCGATTTGGGGGTGTTGGCATTCACCGGCGGGGCTGCAAAAAATTCAGGCACCTCCTTTCGTCACAAGAGAGCGATCCCAATCGAGGAATTTTGGGAACAGAGCCTCCTGGCCAGTTCTAAAAAAATTCCCGAATTTCAACCGCCGATTTGGGGTTGTTGACATTCACCGGGGGGCTGCAAGAAATTCAGGCACCTTCTTTAGTCACAAGAGAGCGATCCAAATCGAGGAATTTTGGTAACAGAGCCTCCTGGCCTCTTCTTGAAAAATTCCCGAATTTCAACCCCTGATTTGGGGGTGTTGGCATTCACCGAGGGGCTGCAAAAAATTCAGGCACCTTTTTTCGTCACAAGAAAGCGATCCCGAACAAGGAATTCCGGAACAGAGCCTCCTGGCCTGTTCACAAAAAATTCCCGAATTTCAACCCCCGATGTGGGGTATCAGCATTCACCGGGGGGCTGCAAAGAATTCAGGCAGCTTCTTTCGTCACGAGAGAGCGATCCCAATCGAAAAATTTCGGAACAGAGCCTCATGACCTGTTCCGAAAAAATTCCCGAATTTCAACCCCCGATGTGGGGTATCAGCATTCACCGGGGGGCTGCAAAGAATTCAGGCAGCTTCTTTCGTCACGAGAGAGCGATCCCAATCGAGAAATTCTGGAACAGAGCCTCCTGGCCTGTTCACATCAAATTCCCGGATTTCAACCCCCGATTTGAGGGTGTTGGCATTCAACGGGGGGGCTGCAAGAAATTCAGGCACCTTCTTTCGTCACAAGAAAGCGATCCCAATCGAAAAATTCCGGAACAGAGCCTCATGACCTGTTCCGAGGAAATTCCCGAATTTCAACCCCCGATGTGGGGTATCAGCATTCACCGGGGGGGGGGGGGCTACAAAAAATTCAGGCACCTTCTTTCGTCACAAGAAAGCGATCCCAATCGAAAAATTTCGGAACAGAGCCTCATGACCTGTTCCGAGAAAATTCCCGAATTCCAACCCCCGATGTGGGGTATCAGCATTCACCGGGGGGCTGCAAAGAATTCAGGCAGCTTCTTTCGTCAAGAGAGAGCGATCCCAATCGAGAAATTTTGGAACAGAGCCTTCTGACCTGTTCTGAGAAAATTCCCGAATTTCAACCCCCGATGTGGGGTGTCAGCATTCACCGGGGGGGCTACAAAAAATTCAGGCACCTTCTTTCGTCACAAGAAAGCGATCCCAATCGAAAAATTTCGGAACAGAGCCTCATGACCTGTTCCGAAAAAATTCCCGAATTTCAACCCCCGATGTGGGGTATCAGCATTCACCGGGGGGCTGCAAAGAATTCAGGCAGCTTCTTTCGTCACGAGAGAGCGATCCCAATCGAGAAATTTTGGAACAGAGCCTTCTGACCTGTTCTGAGAAAATTCCCGAATTTCAACCCCCGATGTGGGGTGTCAGCAATCACCGGGGGGCTGCAAAGAATTCAGGCAGCTTCTTTCGTCACGAGAGAGCGATCCCAATCGAAAAATTTCGGAACAGAGCCTCATGACCTGTTCCGAGAAAATTCCCGAATTCAAACCCCCAATGTGGGGTATCAGCATTCACCGGGGGGCTGCAAAGAATTCAGGCAGCTTCTTTCGTCACGAGAGAGCGATCCCAATCGAGAAATTTCGGAACAGAGCCTTCTGACCTGTTCTGAGAAAATTCCCGAATTTCAACCCCCGATGTGGGGTGTCAGCATTCACCGGGGGGCTGCAAAGAATTCAGGCAGGTTCTTTCGTCACGAGAGACCGATCCCAATCGAGAAATTTTGGAACAGAGCCTCCTGGCCTGTTCTTGGAAAATTCCCGAATTTCAACCCCTGATTTGGGGGTGTTTGCATTCACCGAGGGGCTGCAAAAAATTCAGGCACCTTTTTTGGTCACAAGAAAGTGATCCCGAACAAGGAATTCCGGAACAGAGCCTCCTAGCCTGTTCACAAAAAATTCCCGAATTTCAACCCCCGATTTGGGGGTGTTGTTATTCACCGGCGGGGCTGCAAAAAATTCAGGCACCTCCTTCTGTCACAAGGAAGCGATCCTAATTGAGAAATTTTGAAACAGAGCCTCCTGGCCTGTTCTAAAAAAATTCCCGGATTTCAACCCCCGATTTGGGGTATCAGCATTCACCGGGGGGCTGCAAAGCATTCAGGCAGCTTCTTTCGTCACGAGAGAGCGATCCCAATCGAGGAATCTTGGGAACAGAGCCTCCTGGCCTCTTCTCAAAAATTCCCGAATTTCAAGCCCTGATTTGGGGGTGTTGGCATTCACCGGGGGGGCTGCAAAAAATTAAGGCACCTTCTTCGGTCATGAGTAAGCGATCCCGATGAAGAAATTCCGGAACAGAGCCTCCTGGCCTGTTCACAAAAAATTCCCGAATCTCAACCCCCGATTTGGGGGTGTTGGCATTCACCGGCGGGGCTGCAAAAAATTCAGGCACCTCCTTTCGTCACAAGAGAGCGATCCCAATCGAGGAATTTTGGGAACAGAGCCTCCTGGCCAGTTCTAAAAAAATTCCCGAATTTCAACCGCCGATTTGGGGTTGTTGACATTCACCGGGGGGCTGCAAGAAATTCAGGCACCTTCTTTAGTCACAAGAGAGCGATCCAAATCGAGGAATTTCGGTAACAGAGCCTCCTGGCCTCTTCTTGAAAAATTCCCGAATTTCAACCCCTGATTTGGGGGTGTTGGCATTCGCCGGGGGGGCTGCAAAGAATTAAGGCACCTTCTTTGGTCACGAGTAAGCGATCCCGATGAAGAAATTCTGGAACAGAGCCTCCTGGCCTGTTCTCGAAAAATCCCCGAATTTCAACCCCCGATTTGGGGGTGTTGGGATTCACCGGGGGGGGGGGGGCTGCAAAAAATGCAGGCACCTCCTTTCGTCACAAGAGAGCGATCCCAATCGAGGAATTTTGGGAACAGAGCCTCCTGGCCTGTTCACATAAAATTCCCGAATTTCGACCCCCGATTTCGGGGTGTTGGCATTCACCGGCGGGGCTGCAAAAAATTCAGGCACCTCCTTTCGTCACAAGAGAGCGATCCCAATCGAGGAATTTTGGGAACAGAGCCTCCTGGCCTCTTCTTGAAAAATTCCCGTATTTCAAGCCCCGATTTGGGGGTGTTGGGATTCACCGGGGGGGGGGGGGCTGCAAAAAATTCAGGCACCTCCTTTCGTCACAAGAGAGCGAACCCAATCGAGGAATTTTGGGAACAGAGCCTCCTGGCCAGTTCTGAAAAAATTCCCGAATTTCAACCCCCGATTTGGGGTTGTTGACATTCACCGGGGGTCTGTAAGAAATTCAGGCACCTTCTTTAGTCACAAGAGAGCGATCCTAATCGAGGAATTTTGGGAACAGAGCCTCCTGGCCTCTTCTTGAAAAATTCCCGAATTTCAACCCCTGATTTGGGGGTGTTGGCATTCACCGGGGGGGCTGCAAAAAATTCAGGCACCTTCTTTCGTCACAAGAAAGCGATCCCAATCGGAAAATTTCGGAACAGAGCCTCATGACCTGTTCCGAAAAAATTCCCGAATTTCAACCCCCGATGTGGGGTATCAGCATTCACCGGGGGGCTGCAAAGAATTCAGGCAGCTTCTTTCGTCAAGAGAGAGCGATCCCAATCGAGAAATTTTGGAACAGAGCCTTCTGACCTGTTCTGAGAAAATTCCCGAATTTCAACCCCCGATGTGGGGTGTCAGCATTCACCGGGGGGGCTACAAAAAATTCAGGCACCTTCTTTCGTCACAAGAAAGCGATCCCAATCGAAAAATTTCGGAACAGAGCCTCATGACCTGTTCCGAAAAAATTCCCGAATTTCAACCCCCGATGTGGGGTATCAGCATTCACCGGGGGGCTGCAAAGAATTCAGGCAGCTTCTTTCGTCACGAGAGAGCGATCCCAATCGAGAAATTTTGGAACAGAGCCTTCTGACCTGTTCTGAGAAAATTCCCGAATTTCAACCCCCGATGTGGGGTGTCAGCAATCACCGGGGGGCTGCAAAGAATTCAGGCAGCTTCTTTCGTCACGAGAGAGCGATCCCAATCGAGAAATTTCGGAACAGAGCCTCATGACCTGTTCCGAGAAAATTCCCGAATTCAAACCCCCGATGTGGGGTATCAGCATTCACCGCGGGGCTGCAAAGAATTCAGGCAGCTTCTTTCGTCACGAGAGAGCGATCCCAATCGAGAAATTTTGGAACAGAGCCTTCTGACCTGTTCTGAGAAAATTCCCGAATTTCAACCCCCGATGTGGGGTGTCAGCATTCACCGGGGGGCTGCAAAGAATTCAGGCAGGTTCTTTCGTCACGAGAGACCGATCCCAATCGAGAAATTTTGGAACAGAGCCTCCTGGCCTGTTCTTGGAAAATTCCCGAATTTCAACCCCTGATTTGGGGGTGTTCGCATTCACCGAGGGGCTGCAAAAAATTCAGGCACCTTTTTTGGTCACAAGAAAGTGATCCCGAACAAGGAATTCCGGAACAGAGCCTCCTGGCCTGTTCACAAAAAATTCCCGAATTTCAACCCCCGATTTGGGGGTGTTGGCATTCACCGGCGGGACTGCAAAGAATTCAGGCACCTCCTTCTGTCACAAGGAAGCGATCCTAATCGAGAAATATTGAAACAGAGCCTCCTGGCCTGTTCTAAAAAAATTCCCGGATTTCAACCCCCGATTTGGGGTATCAGCATTCACCGGGGGGCTGCAAAGCATTCAGGCAGCTTCTTTCGTCACAAGAGAGCGATCCCAATCGAGGAATTTTGGGAACAGAGCCTCCTGGCCTCTTCTTGAAAAATTCCCGAATTTCAAGCCCTGATTTGGGGGTATTGGCATTCACCGGGGGGGGCTGCAAAAAATTAAGGCACCTTCTTTGGTCACGAGTAAGCGATCCCGATGAAGAAATTCTGGAACAGAGCCTCCTGGCCTGTTCTCGAAAAATCCCCGAATTTCAACCCCCGATTTGGGGGTGTTGGGATTCACCGGGGGGGCTGCAAAGAATTCAGGCACCTTCTTTCGTCACAAGAGAGCGATCCCAATCGAGGGATTACGGAACAGAGCCTCATGACCTGTTCTTGGAAAATTCCCGAATTTCAACCCCCGATTTGGGGGTAACGGCATTCACCGAGGGGGCTGCAAAAAATTCAGGCACCTTCTTTGGTCACAAGAAAGCGATCCTGAACAAGGAATTCCGGAACAGAGCCTCCTGGCCTGTTCACAAAAAATTCCCGAATTTCAACCCCCGATTTGGGGGTGTTGGCATTCACCGGCGGGACTGCAAAGAATTCAGGCACCTCCTTCTGTCACAAGGAAGCGATCCTAATCGAGAAATATTGAAACAGAGCCTCCTGGCCTGTTCTGAAAAAATTCCCGGATTTCAACCCCCGATTTGGGGTATCAGCATTCACCGGGGGGCTGCAAAGCATTCAGGCAGCTTCTTTCGTCACAAGAGAGCGATCCCAATCGAGGAATTTTGGGAACAGAGCCTCCTGGCCTCTTCTTGAAAAATTCCCGAATTTCAAGCCCTGATTTGGGGGTGTTGGCATTCACCGGGGGGGCTGCAAAAAATTAAGGCACCTTCTTTGGTCACGAGTAAGCGATCCCGATGAAGAAATTCTGGAACAGAGCCTCCTGGCCTGTTCTCGAAAAATCCCCGAATTTCAACCCCCGATTTGGGGGTGTTGGGATTCACCGGGGGGGGCTGCAAAGAATTCAGGCACCTTCTTTCGTCACAAGAGAGCGATCCCAATCGAGGGATTACGGAACAGAGCCTCATGACCTGTTCTTGGAAAATTCCCGAATTTCAACCCCCGATTTGGGGGTAACGGCATTCACCGTGGGGGCTGCAAAGAATTCAGGCACCTTCTTTCGTCACAAGAGAGCGATCCCAATCGAGGGATTTCGGAACAGAGCCTCCTGGCCAGTTCTGAAAAAATTCCCGAATTTCAACCCCCGATTTGGGGATGTTGGCATTCACCGGGGGGCTGCAAGAAATTCAGGCACCTTCTTTAGTCACAAGAGAGCGATCCCTATCGAGGAATTTTGGGAACAGAGCCTCCTGGCCTCTTCTTGAAAAATTCCCGAATTTCAACCCCTGATTTGGGGTTGTTGACATTCACCGGGGGGCTGCAAGAAATTCAGGCACCTTCTTTCGTCACAAGAGAGCGATCCCTATCGAGGAATTTTGGGAACAGAGCCTCCTGGCCTCTTCTTGAAAAATCCCCGAATTTCAACCCCCGATTTGGGGGTGTTGGGATTCACCGGGGGGGGGGGGCTGCAAAAAATGCAGGCACCTTTTTTCGTCACTAGGAAACCTTCCCATCTGAGAAAATTAGGAACAGAGCCTTCTGACCCGTTCTGAGAAAATTCCCGAATTTCAACCCCCGATGTGGGGTATCAGCATTCACCGGGGGGGCTGCAAAGAATTCAGGCACCTTCTTTCGTCACAAGAGAGCGATCTCAATCGAGGGATTTCGGAACAGAGCCTCATGACCTGTTCTTGGAAAATTCCCGAATTTCATCCCCCGATTTGGGGGTAACGGCATTCACCGAGGGGCTGCGGAAAATTCAGGCACCTCCTTTGGTCACAAGAAAGCGATCCTGAACAAGGAATTCCGGAACAGAGCCTCCTGGCCTGTTCACAAAAAATTCCCGAATTTCAACCCCCGATTTGGGGGTGTTGGCATTCACCGCCGGGGCTGGAAAGAATTCAGGCACCTCCTTCTGTCACAAGGAAGCGATCCTAATCGAGAAAGCTTGAAACAGAGCCTCCTGGCCTGTTCTAAAAAAATTCTCGGATTTCAACCCCCGATTTGGGGTATCAGCATTCACCGGGGGGCTGCAAAGCATTCAGGCAGCTTCTTTCGTCACAAGAGAGCGATCCCAATCGAGGAATTTCGGGACAGAGCCTCCTGGCCTCTTCTTGAAAAATTCCCGAATTCCAAGCCCTGATTTGGGGGTGTTGGCATTCACCGGGGGGGCTGCAAAAAATTAAGGCACCTTCTTTGGTCACGAGTAAGCGATCCTGATGGAGAAATTCCGGAACAGAGCCTCCTGGCCTGTTCACAAAAAATTCCCGAATTTCAACCCCCGATTTGGGGGTGTTGGCATTCACCGGCGGGGCTGCAAAAAATTCAGGCACCTCCTTTCGTCACAAGAGAGCGTTCCCAATCGAGGAATTTTGGGAACAGAGCCTCCTGGCCAGTTCTGAAAAAATTCCCGAATTTCAACCCCCGATTTGGGGTTGTTGACATTCACCGGGGGGCTGCAAGAAATTCAGGCACCTTCTTTAGTCACAAGAGAGCGATCCCAATCGAGGAATTTTGGGAACAGAGCCTCCTGGCCTCTTCTTGAAAAATTCCCGAATTTCAACCCCTGATTTGGGGGTGTTGGCATTCACCGGGGGGGCTGCAAAAAATTAAGGCACCTTCTTTGGTCACGAGTAAGCGATCCCGATGAAGAAATTCTGGAACAGAGCCTCCTGGCCTGTTCTCGAAAAATCCCCGAATTTCAACCCCCGATTTGGGGGTGTTGGGATTCACCGGGGGGCTGCAAAGAATTCAGGCACCTTCTTTCGTCACAAGAGAGCGATCCCAATCGAGGGATTTCGGAACAGAGCCTCATGACCTGTTCTTGGAAAATTCCCGAATTTCAACCCCCGTATTGGGGGTAACGGCATTCACCGAGGGGGCTGCAAAGAATTCAGGCACCTTCTTTCGTCACAAGAGAGCGATCCCAATCGAGGGATTTCGGAACAGAGCCTCCTGGCCTGTTCTCCAAAAATTCCCGAATTTCAACCCCCGATTTGGGGGTAACGGCATTCGTCGGGGAGGGGAGGGGGCTGCAAAAAAATCAGGCACCTTCTTTGTCACGATCGAGCGATCCCGATAAAGGAATTCTGGGACAGAGCCTCCTGGCCTGTTCTCCAAAAATTCCATGATTTCAACCCCCGACTTGGGGGTAACGGCATTCGTCGGGGAGGGGGGGGGGCTGCAAAAAATCAGGCAGCTTCTTTCGTCACGAGAGAGCGATCCCAATCGAGAAATTTTGGAACAGAGCCTTCTGACCTGTTCTGAGAAAATTCCCGAATTTCAACCCCCGATGTGGGGTGTCAGCAATCACCGGGGGGCTGCAAAGAATTCAGGCAGCTTCTTTCGTCACGAGAGAGCGATCCCAATCGAAAAATTTCGGAACAGAGCCTCATGACCTGTTCCGAGAAAATTCCCGAATTCAAACCCCCGATGTGGGGTATCAGCATTCACCGGGGGGCTGCAAAGAATTCAGGCAGCTTCTTTCGTCACGAGAGAGCGATCCCAATCGAGAAATTTTGGAACAGAGCCTTCTGACCTGTTCTGAGAAAATTCCCGAATTTCAACCCCCGATGTGGGGTGTCAGCATTCACCGGGGGGCTGCAAAGAATTCAGGCAGGTTCTTTCGTCACGAGAGACCGATCCCAATCGAGAAATTTTGGAACAGAGCCTCCTGGCCTCTTCTTGAAAAATCCCCGAATTTCAACCCCCGATTTGGGGGTGTTGGGATTCACCGGGGGGGGGGGGGCTGCAAAAAATGCAGGCACCTTTTTTCGTCACTAGGAAACCTTCCCATCTGAGAAAATTAGGAACAGAGCCTTCTGACCTGTTCTGAGAAAATTCCCGAATTTCAACCCCCGATTTGGGGTATCAGCATTCACCGGGGGCTGCAAAGCATTCAGGCAGCTTCTTTCGTCACGAGAGAGCGATCCCAATCGAGGAATTTTGGGAACAGAGCCTCCTGGCCTCTTCTTGAAAAATTCCCGAATTTCAAGCCCTGATTTGGGGGTGTTGGCATTCACCGGGGGGGCTGCAAAAAATTAAGGCACCTTCTTTGGTCATGAGTAAGCGATCCCGATGAAGAAATTCCGGAACAGAGCCTCCTGGCCTGTTCACAAAAAATTCCCGAATTTCAACCCCCGATTTGGGGGTGTTGGCATTCACCGGCGGGGCTGCAAAAAATTCATTCACCTCCTTTCGTCACAAGAGAGCGATCCCAATCGAGGAATTTTGGGAACAGAGCCTCCTGGCCAGTTCTAAAAAAATTCCCGAATTTCAACCCCCGATTTGGGGTTGTTGACATTCACCGGGGGGCTGCAAGAAATTCAGGCACCTTCTTTAGTCACAAGAGAGCGATCCCAATCGAGGAATTTTGGGAACAGAGCCTCCTGGCCTCTCCTTGAAAAATTCCCGAATTTCAACCCCCGATTTGGGGGTAACGGCATTCGTCGGGGAGGGGAGGGGGCTGCAAAAAAATCAGGCACCTTCTTTGTCACGATCGAGCGATCCCGATAAAGGAATTCTGGGACAGAGCCTCCTGGCCTGTTCTCCAAAAATTCCATGATTTCAACCCCCGACTTGGGGGTAACGGCATTCGTCGGGGAGGGGGGGGGGGCTGCAAAAAAATCAGGCAGCTTCTTTCGTCACGAGAGAGCGATCCCAATCGAGAAATTTTGGAACAGAGCCTTCTGACCTGTTCTGAGAAAATTCCCGAATTTCAACCCCCGATGTGGGGTGTCAGCAATCACCGGGGGGCTGCAAAGAATTCAGGCAGCTTCTTTCGTCACGAGAGAGCGATCCCAATCGAAAAATTTCGGAACAGAGCCTCATGACCTGTTCCGAGAAAATTCCCGAATTCAAACCCCCGATGTGGGGTATCAGCATTCACCGGGGGGCTGCAAAGAATTCAGGCAGCTTCTTTCGTCACGAGAGAGCGATCCCAATCGAGAAATTTTGGAACAGAGCCTTCTGACCTGTTCTGAGAAAATTCCCGAATTTCAACCCCCGATGTGGGGTGTCAGCATTCACCGGGGGGCTGCAAAGAATTCAGGCAGGTTCTTTCGTCACGAGAGACCGATCCCAATCGAGAAATTTTGGAACAGAGCCTCCTGGCCTCTTCTTGAAAAATCCCCGAATTTCAACCCCCGATTTGGGGGTGTTGGGATTCACCGGGGGGGGGGGGGCTGCAAAAAATGCAGGCACCTTTTTTCGTCACTAGGAAACCTTCCCATCTGAGAAAATTAGGAACAGAGCCTTCTGACCTGTTCTGAGAAAATTCCCGAATTTCAACTCCCGATTTGGGGTATCAGCATTCACCGGGGGGCTGCAAAGCATTCAGGCAGCTTCTTTCGTCACGAGAGAGCGATCCCAATCGAGGAATTTTGGGAACAGAGCCTCCTGGCCGCTTCTTGAAAAATTCCCGAATTTCAAGCCCTGATTTGGGGGTGTTGGCATTCACCGGGGGGGCTGCAAAAAATTAAGGCACCTTCTTTGGTCATGAGTAAGCGATCCCGATGAAGAAATTCCGGAACAGAGCCTCCTGGCCTGTTCACAAAAAATTCCCGAATTTCAACCCCCGATTTGGGGGTGTTGGCATTCACCGGCGGGGCTGCAAAAAATTCAGGCACCTCCTTTCGTCACAAGAGAGCGATCCCAATCGAGGAATTTTGGGAACAGAGCCGCCTGGCCAGTTCTAAAAAAATTCCCGAATTTCAACCCCCGATTTGGGGTTGTTGACATTCACCGGGGGGCTGCAAGAAATTCAGGCACCTTCTTTAGTCACAAGAGAGCGATCCCAATCGAGGAATTTTGGGAACAGAGCCTCCTGGCCTCTCCTTGAAAAATTCCCGAATTTCAACCCCTGATTTGGGGGTGTTGGCATTCACCGGGGGGGCTGCAAAGAATTAAGGCACCTTCTTTGGTCACGAGTAAGCGATCCCGATGAAGAAATTCTGGAACAGAGCCTCCTGGCCTGTTCTCGAAAAATCCCCGAATTTCAACCCCCGATTTGGGGGTGTTGGGATTCACCGGGGGGGGGGGGGCTGCAAAAAATGCAGGCACCTTTTTTCGTCACTAGGAAACCTTCCCATCTGAGAAAATTAGGAACAGAGCCTTCTGACCTGTTCTGAGAAAATTCCCGAATTTCAACCCCCGATGTGGGGTATCAGCATTCACCGGGGGGGCTGCAACGAATTCAGGCAGCTTCTTTCGTCACAAGAGAGCGATCCCAATCGAGGGATTTCGGAACAGAGCCTCATGACCTGTTCTTGGGAAATTCCCGAATTTCAACCCCCGATTTGGGGGTAACGGCATTCACCGAGGGGCTGCAAAAAATTCAGGCACCTTCTTTGGTCACAAGAAAGCGATCCTGAACAAGGAATTCCGGAACAGAGCCTCCTGGCCTGTTCACAAAAAATTCCCGAATCTCAACCCCCGATTTGGGGGTGTTGGCATTCACCGGCGGGGCTGCAAAGAATTCAGGCACCTCCTCCTGTCAAAAGGAAGCGATCCTAATCGAGAAATATTGAAACAGAGCCTCCTGGCCTGTTCTAAAAAAATTCCCGGATTTCAACCCCCGATTTGGGGTATCAGCATTCACCGGGGGGCTGCAAAAAATTAAGGCACCTTCTTTGGTCACGAAGAAGCGATCCCGATGAAGAAATTCCGGAACAGAGCCTCCTGGCCTGTTCACATAAAATTCCCGAATTCCGACCCCCGATTTGGGGATGTTGGCATTCACCGGGGGGGCTACAAAGAATTCAGGCACCTTATCTTGTCAGGGGTGAGCGATCCCAATCGAGAAATTCCGGAACAGAGCCTCCTGGCCTGTTCGCATCAAATACCCGAATTTCAACCCCCGCTTTGGGGGTGATTGCATTCAACGGGGGGGCTGCAAGAAATCCAGGCACCTTTTTTCGTCACAAGAAAGCGATCTCAATCGAAAAATTTCGGAACAGAGCCTCATGACCTGTTCCGAAAAAATTCCCGAATTTCAACCCCCGATGTGGGGATATTGGCATTCACCGGGGGGCTGCAAGAAATTCAGGCACCTTCTTTAGTCACAAGAGAGCGATCCCTATCGAGGAATTTTGGGAACAGAGCCTCCTGGCCTCTTCTTGGAAAATTCCCGAATTTCAACCCCTGATTCGGGGGTAACGGCATTCACCGAGGAGATGCAAGAAATTCAGACAACTTCTTTGGTCACCAGAAAGCGATCCCGAACGAGAGATTTTGAAACAGATCCTCCCGGCCTGTGCTCGAAAAATTCCCGAATTACAAGATTTGGGGGTGTTGACATTCGACGGGGGGGCTGCAGAGGATTGAGGCAACTTCTCTTGTCACGAGTGAGCGATCCCAATCGAGAAATTCTGGAACAGAGCCTCCTGGCCTGTTCTCCAAAAATTCCCGAATTTCAACCCCCGATTTGGGGGTAACGGCATTCGTCGGGGAGGGGAGGGGGCTTCAAAAAAATCAGGCACCTTCTTTGTCACGATTGAGCGATCCCGATGAGGGAATTCTGGAACAGAGCCTCCTGGCCTGTTCTCCAAAAATTCCATAATTTGAACCACCGACTTGGGGGTAACGGCATTCGTCGGGGAGGGGGGGGGCTGCAAAAAAATCAGGCACCTTCTTTGTCATGAGAAAGCGATCCCAATCGAGAAACTTTGGAACAGAGCCTCCTGGCCCGTTCCCAAAAAATTCCCAAATTTCAACCCCCGATTTGGGGGTGTCTGCATTCACCGGGGGGGGGGGGGGCTACAAAAAATCCAGGCACCTTCTTTCGTCACAAGAAAGCGATCCCAATCGAGAAATTTTGGAACAGAGCCTCCTGGCCTGTTCTTGGAAAATTCCCGAATTTCAACCCCTGATTTGGGGGTGTTGGCATTCACCGAGGGGCTGCAAAAAATTCAGGCACCTTTTTTCGTCACAAGAAAGCGATCCCGAACAAGGAATTCCGGAACAGAGCCTCCTGGCCTGTTCACAAAAAATTCCCGAATTTCAACCCCCGATGTGGGGTATCAGCATTCACCGGGGGGCTGCAAAGAATTCAGGCAGCTTCTTTCGTCACGAGAGAGCGATCCCAATCGAAAAATTTCGGAACAGAGCCTCATGACCTGTTCCGAAAAAATTCCCGAATTTCAACCCCCGATGTGGGGTATCAGCATTCACCGGGGGGCTGCAAAGAATTCAGGCAGCTTCTTTCGTCACGAGAGAGCGATCCCAATCGAGAAATTCTGGAACAGAGCCTCCTGGCCTGTTCACATCAAATTCCCGGATTTCAACCCCCGATTTGAGGGTGTTGGCATTCAACGGGGGGGCTGCAAGAAATTCAGGCACCTTCTTTCGTCACAAGAAAGCGATCCCAATCGAAAAATGCCGGAACAGAGCCTCATGACCTGTTCCGAGGAAATTCCCGAATTTCAACCCCCGATGTGGGGTATCAGCATTCACCGGGGGGGGGGGGGGGGCTACAAAAAATTCAGGCACCTTCTTTCGTCACAAGAAAGCGATCCCAATCGAAAAATTTCGGAACAGAGCCTCATGACCTGTTCCGAGAAAATTCCCGAATTCCAACCCCCGATGTGGGGTATCAGCATTCACCGGGGGGCTGCAAAGAATTCAGGCAGCTTCTTTCGTCAAGAGAGAGCGATCCCAATCGAGAAATTTTGGAACAGAGCCTTCTGACCTGTTCTGAGAAAATTCCCGAATTTCAACCCCCGATGTGGGGTGTCAGCATTCACCGGGGGGGCTACAAAAAATTCAGGCACCTTCTTTCGTCACAAGAAAGCGATCCCAATCGAAAAATTTCGGAACAGAGCCTCATGACCTGTTCCAAAAAAATTCCCGAATTTCAACCCCCGATGTGGGGTATCAGCATTCACCGGGGGGCTGCAAAGAATTCAGGCAGCTTCTTTCGTCACGAGAGAGCGATCCCAATCGAGAAATTTTGGAACAGAGCCTTCTGACCTGTTCTGAGAAAATTCCCGAATTTCAACCCCCGATGTGGGGTGTCAGCAATCACCGGGGGGCTGCAAAGAATTCAAGCAGCTTCTTTCGTCACGAGAGAGCGATCCCAATCGAAAAATTTCGGAACAGAGCCTCATGACCTGTTCCGAGAAAATTCCCGAATTCAAACCCCCAATGTGGGGTATCAGCATTCACCGGGGGGCTGCAAAGAATTCAGGCAGCTTCTTTCGTCACGAGAGAGCGATCCCAATCGAGAAATTTCGGAACAGAGCCTTCTGACCTGTTCTGAGAAAATTCCCGAATTTCAACCCCCGATGTGGGGTGTCAGCATTCACCGGGGGGCTGCAAAGAATTCAGGCAGGTTCTTTCGTCACGAGAGACCGATCCCAATCGAGAAATTTTGGAACAGAGCCTCCTGGCCTGTTCTTGGAAAATTCCCGAATTTCAACCCCTGATTTGGGGGTGTTTGCATTCACCGAGGGGCTGCAAAAAAATCAGGCACCTCTTTTGGTCACAAGAAAGTGATCCCGAACAAGGAATTCCGGAACAGAGCCTCCTGGCCTGTTCACAAAAAATTCCCGAATTTCAACCCCCGATTTGGGGGTGTTGTTATTCACCGGCGGGGCTGCAAAAAATTCAGGCACCTCCTTCTGTCACAAGGAAGCGATCCTAATCGAGAAATTTTGAAACAGAGCCTCCTGGCCTGTTCTAAAAAAATTCCCGGATTTCAACCCCCGATTTGGGGTATCAGCATTCACCGGGGGGCTGCAAAGCATTCAGGCAGCTTCTTTCGTCACGAGAGAGCGATCCCAATCGAGGAATTTTGGGAACAGAGCCTCCTGGCCTCTTCTTAAAAATTCCCGAATTTCAAGCCCTGATTTGGGGGTGTTGGCATTCACCGGGGGGGCTGCAAAAAATTAAGGCACCTTCTTCGGTCATGAGTAAGCGATCCCGATGAAGAAATTCCGGAACAGAGCCTCCTGGCCTGTTCACAAAAAATTCCCGAATCTCAACCCCCGATTTGGGTGTGTTGGCATTCACCGGCGGGGCTGCAAAAATTCAGGCACCTCCTTTCGTCACAAGAGAGCGATCCCAATCGAGGAATTTTGGGAACAGAGCCTCCTGGCCAGTTCTAAAAAAATTCCCGAATTTCAACCGCC
Source organism: Eretmocerus hayati (assembly GCA_029851415.1). Classification (NCBI taxonomy): domain Eukaryota; kingdom Metazoa; phylum Arthropoda; class Insecta; order Hymenoptera; family Aphelinidae; genus Eretmocerus; species Eretmocerus hayati. The sequence goes on from CM056741.1 coordinate 134,134,591, forward strand.
GATTTGGGGTTGTTGACATTCACCGGGGGGCTGCAAGAAATTCAGGCACCTTCTTTAGTCACAAGAGAGCGATCCAAATCGAGGAATTTTGGTAACAGAGCCTCCTGGCCTCTTCTTGAAAAATTCCCGAATTTCAACCCCTGATTTGGGGGTGTTGGCATTCACCGGGGGGGCTGCAAAGAATTAAGGCACCTTCTTTGGTCACGAGTAAGCGATCCCGATGAAGAAATTCTGGAACAGAGCCTCCTGGCCTGTTCTCGAAAAATCCCCGAATTTCAACCCCCGATTTGGGGGTGTTGGGATTCACCGGGGGGGGGGGGGCTGCAAAAAATGCAGGCACCTCCTTTCGTCACAAGAGAGCGATCCCAATCGAGGAATTTTGGGAACAGAGCCTCCTGGCCTGTTCACATAAAATTCCCGAATTTCGACCCCCGATTTGGGGGTGTTGGCATTCACCGGCGGGGCTGCAAAAAATTCAGGCACCTCCTTTCGTCACAAGAGAGCGATCCCAATCGAGGAATTTTGGGAACAGAGCCTCCTGGCCTCTTCTTGAAAAATTCCCGTATTTCAAGCCCCGATTTGGGGGTGTTGGGATTCACCGGGGGGGGGGGGCTGCAAAAAATTCAGGCACCTCCTTTCGTCACAAGAGAGCGAACCCAATCGAGGAATTTTGGGAACAGAGCCTCCTGGCCAGTTCTGAAAAAATTCCCGAATTTCAACCCCCGATTTGGGGTTGTTGACATTCACCGGGGGTCTGTAAGAAATTCAGGCACCTTCTTTAGTCACAAGAGAGCGATCCTAATCGAGGAATTTTGGGAACAGAGCCTCCTGGCCTCTTCTTGAAAAATTCCCGAATTTCAACCCCTGATTTGGGGGTGTTGGCATTCACCGTGGGGGCTGCAAAAAATTCAGGCACCTTCTTTCGTCACAAGAAAGCGATCCCAATCGAAAAATTTCGGAACAGAGCCTCATGACCTGTTCCGAAAAAATTCCCGAATTTCAACCCCCGATGTGGGGTATCAGCATTCACCGGGGGGCTGCAAAGAATTCAGGCAGCTTCTTTCGTCAAGAGAGAGCGATCCCAATCGAGAAATTTTGGAACAGAGCATTCTGACCTGTTCTGAGAAAATTCCCGAATTTCAACCCCCGATGTGGGGTGTCAGCATTCACCGGGGGGGCTACAAAAAATTCAGGCACCTTCTTTCGTCACAAGAAAGCGATCCCAATCGAAAAATTTCGGAACAGAGCCTCATGACCTGTTCCGAAAAAATTCCCGGATTTCAACCCCCGATTTGGGGTATCAGCATTCACCGGGGGGCTGCAAAGCATTCAGGCAGCTTCTTTCGTCACGAGAGAGCGATCCCAATCGAGGAATTTTGGGAACAGAGCCTCCTGGCCTCTTCTCAAAAATTCCCGAATTTCAAGCCCTGATTTGGGGGTGTTGGCATTCACCGGGGGGGCTGCAAAAAATTCAGGCACCTCCTTCTGTCACAAGGAAGCGATCCTAATCGAGAAATTTTGAAACAGAGCCTCCTGGCCTGTTCTAAAAAAATTCCCGGATTTCAACCCCCGATTTGGGGTATCAGCATTCACCGGGGGGCTGCAAAGCATTCAGGCAGCTTCTTTCGTCACGAGAGAGCGATCCCAATCGAGGAATTTTGGGAACAGAGCCTCCTGGCCTCTTCTTAAAAATTCCCGAATTTCAAGCCCTGATTTGGGGGTGTTGGCATTCACCGGGGGGGCTGCAAAAAATTCAGGCACCTTCTTTGGTCACAAGAAAGCGATCCTGAACAAGGAATTCCGGAACAGAGCCTCCTGGCCTGTTCACAAAAAATTCCCGAATCTCAACCCCCGATTTGGGGGTGTTGGCATTCACCGGCGGGGCTGCAAAGAATTCAGGCACCTTCTTTGTCACGATTGAGCGATCCCGATGAGGGAATTCTGGAACAGAGCCTCCTGGCCTGGGTCCAAAAATTCCATAATTTGAACCACCGACTTGGGGGTAACGGCATTCGTCGGGGAGGGGGGGGGCTGCAAAAAAATCAGGCACCTTCTTTGTCATGAGAAAGCGATCCCAATCGAGAAACTTTGGAACAGAGCCTCCTGGCCCGTTCCCAAAGAATTCCCAAATTTCAACCCCCGCTTTGGGGGTGATTGCATTCAACGGGGGGGCTGCAAGAAATCCAGGCACCTTTTTTCGTCACAAGAAAGCGATCTCAATCGAAAAATTTCGGAACAGAGCCTCATGACCTGTTCCGAAAAAATCCCCGAATTTCAACCCCCGATGTGGGGATGTTGGCATTCACCGGGGGGCTGCAAGAAATTCAGGCACCTTCTTTAGTCACAAGAGAGCGATTCCTATCGAGGAATTTTGGGAACAGAGCCTCCTGGCCTCTTCTTGGAAAATTCCCGAATTTCAACCCCTGATTCGGGGGTAACGGCATTCACCGAGGAGATGCAAGAAATTCAGACACCTTCTTTGGTCACCAGAAAGCGATCCCGAACGAGAGATTTTGAAACAGATCCTCCCGGCCTGTGCTCGAAAAATTCCCGAATTACAAGATTTGGGGGTGTTGACATTCGACGGGGGGGCTGCAGAGGATTGAGGCAACTTCTCTTGTCACGAGTGAGCGATCCCAATCGAGAAATTCTGGAACAGAGCCTCCTGGCCTGTTCTCCAAAAATTCCCGAATTTCAACCCCCGATTTGGGGGTAACGGCATTCGTCGGGGAGGGGAGGGGGCTTCAAAAAAATCAGGCACCTTCTTTGTCACGATTGAGCGATCCCGATGAGGGAATTCTGGAACAGAGCCTCCTGGCCTGTTCTCCAAAAATTCCATAATTTGAACCACCGACTTGGGGGTAACGGCATTCGTCGGGGAGGGGGGGGGCTGCAAAAAAATCAGGCACCTTCTTTGTCATGAGAAAGCGATCCCAATCGAGAAACTTTGGAACAGAGCCTCCTGGCCCGTTCCCAAAGAATTCCCAAATTTCAACCCCCGATTTGGGGGTGTCTGCATTCACCGGGGGGGGGGGGCTACAAAAAATCCAGGCACCTTCTTTCGTCACAAGAAAGCGATCCCAATCGAGAAATTTTGGAACAGAGCCTCCTGGCCTGTTCTTGGAAAATTCCCGAATTTCAACCCCTGATTTGGGGGTGTTGGCATTCACCGAGGGGCTGCAAAAAATTCAGGCACCTTTTTTCGTCACAAGAAAGCGATCCCGAACAAGGAATTCCGGAACAGAGCCTCCGGGCCTGTTCACAAAAAATTCCCGAATTTCAACCCCCGATGTGGGGTATCAGCATTCACCGGGGGGCTGCAAAGAATTCAGGCAGCTTCTTTCGTCACGAGAGAGCGATCCCAATCGAAAAATTTCGGAACAGAGCCTCATGACCTGTTCCGAAAAAATTCCCGAATTTCAACCCCCGATGTGGGGTATCAGCATTCACCGGGGGGCTGCAAAGAATTCAGGCAGCTTCTTTCGTCACGAGAGAGCGATCCCAATCGAGAAATTCTGGAACAGAGCCTCCTGGCCTGTTCACATCAAATTCCCGGATTTCAACCCCCGATTTGAGGGTGTTGGCATTCAACGGGGGGGCTGCAAGAAATTCAGGCACCTCCTTTCGTCACAAGAAAGCGATCCCAATCGAAAAATTCCGGAACAGAGCCTCATGACCTGTTCCGAGGAAATTCCCGAATTTCAACCCCCGATGTGGGGTATCAGCATTCACCGGGGGGGGGGGGGCTACAAAAAATTCAGGCACCTTCTTTCGTCACAAGAAAGCGATCCCAATCGAAAAATTTCGGAACAGAGCCTCATGACCTGTTCCGAGAAAATTCCCGAATTCCAACCCCCGATGTGGGGTATCAGCATTCACCGGGGGGCTGCAAAGAATTCAGGCAGCTTCTTTCGTCAAGAGAGAGCGATCCCAATCGAGAAATTTTGGAACAGAGCCTTCTGACCTGTTCTGAGAAAATTCCCGAATTTCAACCCCCGATGTGGGGTGTCAGCATTCACCGGGGGGGCTACAAAAAATTCAGGCACCTTCTTTCGTCACAAGAAAGCGATCCCAATCGAAAAATTTCGGAACAGAGCCTCATGACCTGTTCCAAAAAAATTCCCGAATTTCAACCCCCGATGTGGGGTATCAGCATTCACCGGGGGGCTGCAAAGAATTCAGGCAGCTTCTTTCGTCACGAGAGAGCGATCCCAATCGAGAAATTTTGGAACAGAGCCTTCTGACCTGTTCTGAGAAAATTCCCGAATTTCAACCCCCGATGTGGGGTGTCAGCAATCACCGGGGGGCTGCAAAGAATTCAGGCAGCTTCTTTCGTCACGAGAGAGCGATCCCAATCGAAAAATTTCGGAACAGAGCCTCATGACCTGTTCCGAGAAAATTCCCGAATTCAAACCCCCAATGTGGGGTATCAGCATTCACCGGGGGGCTGCAAAGAATTCAGGCAGCTTCTTTCGTCACGAGAGAGCGATCCCAATCGAGAAATTTTGGAACAGAGCCTCCTGGCCTGTTCTTGGAAAATTCCCGAATTTCAACCCCTGATTTGGGGGTGTTTGCATTCACCGAGGGGCTGCAAAAAATTCAGGCACCTTTTTTGGTCACAAGAAAGTGATCCCGAACAAGGAATTCCGGAACAGAGCCTCCTGGCCTGTTCACAAAAAATTCCCGAATTTCAACCCCCGATTTGGGGGTGTTGTTATTCACCGGCGGGGCTGCAAAAAATTCAGGCACCTCCTTCTGTCACAAGGAAGCGATCCTAATCGAGAAATTTTGAAACAGAGCCTCCTGGCCTGTTCTAAAAAAATTCCCGGATTTCAACCCCCGATTTGGGGTATCAGCATTCACCGGGGGGCTGCAAAGCATTCAGGCAGCTTCTTTCGTCACGAGAGAGCGATCCCAATCGAGGAATTTTGGGAACAGAGCCTCCTGGCCTCTTCTTAAAAATTCCCGAATTTCAAGCCCTGATTTGGGGGTGTTGGCATTCACCGGGGGGGCTGCAAAAAATTAAGGCACCTTCTTCGGTCATGAGTAAGCGATCCCGATGAAGAAATTCCGGAACAGAGCCTCCTGGCCTGTTCACAAAAAATTCCCGAATCTCAACCCCCGATTTGGGGGTGTTGGCATTCACCGGCGGGGCTGCAAAAATTCAGGCACCTCCTTTCGTCACAAGAGAGCGATCCCAATCGAGGAATTTTGGGAACAGAGCCTCCTGGCCAGTTCTAAAAAAATTCCCGAATTTCAACCGCCGATTTGGGGTTGTTGACATTCACCGGGGGGCTGCAAGAAATTCAGGCACCTTCTTTAGTCACAAGAGAGCGATCCAAATCGAGGAATTTTGGTAACAGAGCCTCCTGGCCTCTTCTTGAAAAATTCCCGAATTTCAACCCCTGATTTGGGGGTGTTGGCATTCACCGGGGGGGCTGCAAAGAATTAAGGCACCTTCTTTGGTCACGAGTAAGCGATCCCGATGAAGAAATTCTGGAACAGAGCCTCCTGGCCTGTTCACAAAAAATTCCCGAATCTCAACCCCCGATTTGGGGGTGTTGGCATTCACCGGCGGGGCTGCAAAAATTCAGGCACCTCCTTTCGTCACAAGAGAGCGATCCCAATCGAGGAATTTTGGGAACAGAGCCTCCTGGCCAGTTCTAAAAAAATCCCCGAATTTCAACCCCCGATGTGGGGATGTTGGCATTCACCGGGGGGCTGCAAGAAATTCAGGCACCTTCTTTAGTCACAAGAGAGCGATTCCTATCGAGGAATTTTGGGAACAGAGCCTCCTGGCCTCTTCTTGGAAAATTCCCGAATTTCAACCCCTGATTCGGGGGTAACGGCATTCACCGAGGAGATGCAAGAAATTCAGACACCTTCTTTGGTCACCAGAAAGCGATCCCGAACGAGAGATTTTGAAACAGATCCTCCCGGCCTGTGCTCGAAAAATTCCCGAATTACAAGATTTGGGGGTGTTGACATTCGACGGGGGGGCTGCAGAGGATTGAGGCAACTTCTCTTGTCACGAGTGAGCGATCCCAATCGAGAAATTCTGGAACAGAGCCTCCTGGCCTGTTCTCCAAAAATTCCCGAATTTCAACCCCCGATTTGGGGGTAACGGCATTCGTCGGGGAGGGGAGGGGGCTTCAAAAAAATCAGGCACCTTCTTTGTCACGATTGAGCGATCCCGATGAGGGAATTCTGGAACAGAGCCTCCTGGCCTGTTCTCCAAAAATTCCATAATTTGAACCACCGACTTGGGGGTAACGGCATTCGTCGGGGAGGGGGGGGGCTGCAAAAAAATCAGGCACCTTCTTTGTCATGAGAAAGCGATCCCAATCGAGAAACTTTGGAACAGAGCCTCCTGGCCCGTTCCCAAAGAATTCCCAAATTTCAACCCCCGATTTGGGGGTGTCTGCATTCACCGGGGGGGGGGGGCTACAAAAAATCCAGGCACCTTCTTTCGTCACAAGAAAGCGATCCCAATCGAGAAATTTTGGAACAGAGCCTCCTGGCCTGTTCTTGGAAAATTCCCGAATTTCAACCCCTGATTTGGGGGTGTTGGCATTCACCGAGGGGCTGCAAAAAATTCAGGCACCTTTTTTCGTCACAAGAAAGCGATCCCGAACAAGGAATTCCGGAACAGAGCCTCCGGGCCTGTTCACAAAAAATTCCCGAATTTCAACCCCCGATGTGGGGTATCAGCATTCACCGGGGGGCTGCAAAGAATTCAGGCAGCTTCTTTCGTCACGAGAGAGCGATCCCAATCGAAAAATTTCGGAACAGAGCCTCATGACCTGTTCCGAAAAAATTCCCGAATTTCAACCCCCGATGTGGGGTATCAGCATTCACCGGGGGGCTGCAAAGAATTCAGGCAGCTTCTTTCGTCACGAGAGAGCGATCCCAATCGAGAAATTCTGGAACAGAGCCTCCTGGCCTGTTCACATCAAATTCCCGGATTTCAACCCCCGATTTGAGGGTGTTGGCATTCAACGGGGGGGCTGCAAGAAATTCAGGCACCTCCTTTCGTCACAAGAAAGCGATCCCAATCGAAAAATTCCGGAACAGAGCCTCATGACCTGTTCCGAGGAAATTCCCGAATTTCAACCCCCGATGTGGGGTATCAGCATTCACCGGGGGGGGGGGGCTACAAAAAATTCAGGCACCTTCTTTCGTCACAAGAAAGCGATCCCAATCGAAAAATTTCGGAACAGAGCCTCATGACCTGTTCCGAGAAAATTCCCGAATTCCAACCCCCGATGTGGGGTATCAGCATTCACCGGGGGGCTGCAAAGAATTCAGGCAGCTTCTTTCGTCAAGAGAGAGCGATCCCAATCGAGAAATTTTGGAACAGAGCCTTCTGACCTGTTCTGAGAAAATTCCCGAATTTCAACCCCCGATGTGGGGTGTCAGCATTCACCGGGGGGGCTACAAAAAATTCAGGCACCTTCTTTCGTCACAAGAAAGCGATCCCAATCGAAAAATTTCGGAACAGAGCCTCATGACCTGTTCCAAAAAAATTCCCGAATTTCAACCCCCGATGTGGGGTATCAGCATTCACCGGGGGGCTGCAAAGAATTCAGGCAGCTTCTTTCGTCACGAGAGAGCGATCCCAATCGAGAAATTTTGGAACAGAGCCTTCTGACCTGTTCTGAGGAAATTCCCGAATTTCAACCCCCGATGTGGGGTGTCAGCAATCACCGGGGGGCTGCAAAGAATTCAGGCAGCTTCTTTCGTCACGAGAGAGCGATCCCAATCGAAAAATTTCGGAACAGAGCCTCATGACCTGTTCCGAGAAAATTCCCGAATTCAAACCCCCAATGTGGGGTATCAGCATTCACCGGGGGGCTGCAAAGAATTCAGGCAGCTTCTTTCGTCACGAGAGAGCGATCCCAATCGAGAAATTTTGGAACAGAGCCTCCTGGCCTGTTCTTGGAAAATTCCCGAATTTCAACCCCTGATTTGGGGGTGTTTGCATTCACCGAGGGGCTGCAAAAAATTCAGGCACCTTTTTTGGTCACAAGAAAGTGATCCCGAACAAGGAATTCCGGAACAGAGCCTCCTGGCCTGTTCACAAAAAATTCCCGAATTTCAACCCCCGATTTGGGGGTGTTGTTATTCACCGGCGGGGCTGCAAAAAATTCAGGCACCTCCTTCTGTCACAAGGAAGCGATCCTAATCGAGAAATTTTGAAACAGAGCCTCCTGGCCTGTTCTAAAAAAATTCCCGGATTTCAACCCCCGATTTGGGGTATCAGCATTCACCGGGGGGCTGCAAAGCATTCAGGCAGCTTCTTTCGTCACGAGAGAGCGATCCCAATCGAGGAATTTTGGGAACAGAGCCTCCTGGCCTCTTCTTAAAAATTCCCGAATTTCAAGCCCTGATTTGGGGGTGTTGGCATTCACCGGGGGGGCTGCAAAAAATTAAGGCACCTTCTTCGGTCATGAGTAAGCGATCCCGATGAAGAAATTCCGGAACAGAGCCTCCTGGCCTGTTCACAAAAAATTCCCGAATCTCAACCCCCGATTTGGGGGTGTTGGCATTCACCGGCGGGGCTGCAAAAATTCAGGCACCTCCTTTCGTCACAAGAGAGCGATCCCAATCGAGGAATTTTGGGAACAGAGCCTCCTGGCCAGTTCTAAAAAAATTCCCGAATTTCAACCGCCGATTTGGGGTTGTTGACATTCACCGGGGGGCTGCAAGAAATTCAGGCACCTTCTTTAGTCACAAGAGAGCGATCCAAATCGAGGAATTTTGGTAACAGAGCCTCCTGGCCTCTTCTTGAAAAATTCCCGAATTTCAACCCCTGATTTGGGGGTGTTGGCATTCACCGGGGGGGCTGCAAAGAATTAAGGCACCTTCTTTGGTCACGAGTAAGCGATCCCGATGAAGAAATTCTGGAACAGAGCCTCCTGGCCTGTTCTCGAAAAATCCCCGAATTTCAACCCCCGATTTGGGGGTGTTGGGATTCACCGGGGGGGGGGGCTGCAAAAAATGCAGGCACCTCCTTTCGTCACAAGAGAGCGATCCCAATCGAGGAATTTTGGGAACAGAGCCTCCTGGCCTGTTCACATAAAATTCCCGAATTTCGACCCCCGATTTGGGGGTGTTGGCATTCACCGGCGGGGCTGCAAAAAATTCAGGCACCTCCTTTCGTCACAAGAGAGCGATCCCAATCGAGGAATTTTGGGAACAGAGCCTCCTGGCCTCTTCTTGAAAAATTCCCGTATTCCAAGCCCCGATTTGGGGGTGTTGGGATTCACCGGGGGGGGGGGGGGCTGCAAAAAATTCAGGCACCTCCTTTCGTCACAAGAGAGCGAATCCAATCGAGGAATTTTGGGAACAGAGCCTCCTGGCCAGTTCTGAAAAAATTCCCGAATTTCAACCCCCGATTTGGGGTTGTTGACATTCACCGGGGGTCTGTAAGAAATTCAGGCACCTTCTTTAGTCACAAGAGAGCGATCCTAATCGAGGAATTTTGGGAACAGAGCCTCCTGGCCTCTTCTTGAAAAATTCCCGAATTTCAACCCCTGATTTGGGGGTGTTGGCATTCACCGGGGGGGCTGCAAAAAATTCAGGCACCTTCTTTCGTCACAAGAAAGCGATCCCAATCGAAAAATTTCGGAACAGAGCCTCATGACCTGTTCCGAAAAAATTCCCGAATTTCAACCCCCGATGTGGGGTATCAGCATTCACCGGGGGGCTGCAAAGAATTCAGGCAGCTTCTTTCGTCAAGAGAGAGCGATCCCAATCGAGAAATTTTGGAACAGAGCCTTCTGACCTGTTCTGAGAAAATTCCCGAATTTCAACCCCCGATGTGGGGTGTCAGCATTCACCGGGGGGGCTACAAAAAATTCAGGCACCTTCTTTCGTCACAAGAAAGCGATCCCAATCGAAAAATTTCGGAACAGAGCCTCATGACCTGTTCCGAAAAAATTCCCGGATTTCAACCCCCGATTTGGGGTATCAGCATTCACCGGGGGGCTGCAAAGCATTCAGGCAGCTTCTTTCGTCACGAGAGAGCGATCCCAATCGAGGAATTTTGGGAACAGAGCCTCCTGGCCTCTTCTCAAAAATTCCCGAATTTCAAGCCCTGATTTGGGGGTGTTGGCATTCACCGGGGGGGCTGCAAAAAATTCAGGCACCTCCTTCTGTCACAAGGAAGCGATCCTAATCGAGAAATTTTGAAACAGAGCCTCCTGGCCTGTTCTAAAAAAATTCCCGGATTTCAACCCCCGATTTGGGGTATCAGCATTCACCGGGGGGCTGCAAAGCATTCAGGCAGCTTCTTTCGTCACGAGAGAGCGATCCCAATCGAGGAATTTTGGGAACAGAGCCTCCTGGCCTCTTCTTAAAAATTCCCGAATTTCAAGCCCTGATTTGGGGGTGTTGGCATTCACCGGGGGGGCTGCAAAAAATTCAGGCACCTTCTTTGGTCACAAGAAAGCGATCCTGAACAAGGAATTCCGGAACAGAGCCTCCTGGCCTGTTCACAAAAAATTCCCGAATCTCAACCCCCGATTTGGGGGTGTTGGCATTCACCGGCGGGGCTGCAAAGAATTCAGGCACCTCCTTCTGTCAAAAGGAAGCGATCCTAATCGAGAAATATTGAAACAGAGCCTCCTGGCCTGTTCTAAAAAAATTCCCGGATTTCAACCCCCGATTTGGGGTATCAGCATTCACCGGGGGGCTGCAAAAAATTAAGGCACCTTCTTTGGTCACGAAGAAGCGATCCCGATGAAGAAATTCCGGAACAGAGCCTCCTGGCCTGTTCACATAAAATTCCCGAATTCCGACCCCCGATTTGGGGATGTTGGCATTCACCGGGGGGGCTACAAAGAATTCAGGCACCTTATCTTGTCAGGGGTGAGCGATCCCAATCGAGAAATTCCGGAACAGAGCCTCCTGGCCTGTTCGCATCAAATACCCGAATTTCAACCCCCGCTTTGGGGGTGATTGCATTCAACGGGGGGGCTGCAAGAAATCCAGGCACCTTTTTTCGTCACAAGAAAGCGATCTCAATCGAAAAATTTCGGAACAGAGCCTCATGACCTGTTCCGAAAAAATCCCCGAATTTCAACCCCCGATGTGGGGATGTTGGCATTCACCGGGGGGCTGCAAGAAATTCAGGCACCTTCTTTAGTCACAAGAGAGCGATCCCTATCGAGGAATTTTGGGAACAGAGCCTCCTGGCCTCTTCTTGGAAAATTCCCGAATTTCAACCCCTGATTCGGGGGTAACGGCATTCACCGAGGAGATGCAAGAAATTCAGACACCTTCTTTGGTCACCAGAAAGCGATCCCGAACGAGAGATTTTGAAACAGATCCTCCCGGCCTGTGCTCGAAAAATTCCCGAATTACAAGATTTGGGGGTGTTGACATTCGACGGGGGGGCTGCAGAGGATTGAGGCAACTTCTCTTGTCACGAGTGAGCGATCCCAATCGAGAAATTCTGGAACAGAGCCTCCTGGCCTGTTCTCCAAAAATTCCCGAATTTCAACCCCCGATTTGGGGGTAACGGCATTCGTCGGGGAGGGGAGGGGGCTTCAAAAAAATCAGGCACCTTCTTTGTCACGATTGAGCGATCCCGATGAGGGAATTCTGGAACAGAGCCTCCTGGCCTGTTCTCCAAAAATTCCATAATTTGAACCACCGACTTGGGGGTAACGGCATTCGTCGGGGAGGGGGGGGGCTGCAAAAAAATCAGGCACCTTCTTTGTCATGAGAAAGCGATCCCAATCGAGAAACTTTGGAACAGAGCCTCCTGGCCCGTTCCCAAAGAATTCCCAAATTTCAACCCCCGATTTGGGGGTGTCTGCATTCACCGGGGGGGGGGGGCTACAAAAAATCCAGGCACCTTCTTTCGTCACAAGAAAGCGATCCCAATCGAGAAATTTTGGAACAGAGCCTCCTGGCCTGTTCTTGGAAAATTCCCGAATTTCAACCCCTGATTTGGGGGTGTTGGCATTCACCGAGGGGCTGCAAAAAATTCAGGCACCTTTTTTCGTCACAAGAAAGCGATCCCGAACAAGGAATTCCGGAACAGAGCCTCCTGGCCTGTTCACAAAAAATTCCCGAATTTCAACCCCCGATGTGGGGTATCAGCATTCACCGGGGGGCTGCAAAGAATTCAGGCAGCTTCTTTCGTCACGAGAGAGCGATCCCAATCGAAAAATTTCGGAACAGAGCCTCATGACCTGTTCCGAAAAAATTCCCGAATTTCAACCCCCGATGTGGGGTATCAGCATTCACCGGGGGGCTGCAAAGAATTCAGGCAGCTTCTTTCGTCACGAGAGAGCGATCCCAATCGAGAAATTCTGGAACAGAGCCTCCTGGCCTGTTCACATCAAATTCCCGGATTTCAACCCCCGATTTGAGGGTGTTGGCATTCAACGGGGGGGCTGCAAGAAATTCAGGCACCTTCTTTCGTCACAAGAAAGCGATCCCAATCGAAAAATTCCGGAACAGAGCCTCATGACCTGTTCCGAGGAAATTCCCGAATTTCAACCCCCGATGTGGGGTATCAGCATTCACCGGGGGGGGGGGGCTACAAAAAATTCAGGCACCTTCTTTCGTCACAAGAAAGCGATCCCAATCGAAAAATTTCGGAACAGAGCCTCATGACCTGTTCCGAGAAAATTCCCGAATTTCAACCCCCGATGTGGGGTATCAGCATTCACCGGGGGGCTGCAAAGAATTCAGGCAGCTTCTTTCGTCAAGAGAGAGCGATCCCAATCGAGAAATTTTGGAACAGAGCCTTCTGACCTGTTCTGAGAAAATTCCCGAATTTCAACCCCCGATGTGGGGTGTCAGCATTCACCGGGGGGGCTACAAAAAATTCAGGCACCTTCTTTCGTCACAAGAAAGCGATCCCAATCGAAAAATTTCGGAACAGAGCCTCATGACCTGTTCCAAAAAAATTCCCGAATTTCAACCCCCGATGTGGGGTATCAGCATTCACCGGGGGGCTGCAAAGAATTCAGGCAGCTTCTTTCGTCACGAGAGAGCGATCCCAATCGAGAAATTTTGGAACAGAGCCTTCTGACCTGTTCTGAGAAAATTCCCGAATTTCAACCCCCGATGTGGGGTGTCAGCAATCACCGGGGGGCTGCAAAGAATTCAGGCAGCTTCTTTCGTCACGAGAGAGCGATCCCAATCGAAAAATTTCGGAACAGAGCCTCATGACCTGTTCCGAGAAAATTCCCGAATTCAAACCCCCAATGTGGGGTATCAGCATTCACCGGGGGGCTGCAAAGAATTCAGGCAGCTTCTTTCGTCACGAGAGAGCGATCCCAATCGAGAAATTTCGGAACAGAGCCTTCTGACCTGTTCTGAGAAAATTCCCGAATTTCAACCCCCGATGTGGGGTGTCAGCATTCACCGGGGGGCTGCAAAGAATTCAGGCAGGTTCTTTCGTCACGAGAGACCGATCCCAATCGAGAAATTTTGGAACAGAGCCTCCTGGCCTGTTCTTGGAAAATTCCCGAATTTCAACCCCTGATTTGGGGGTGTTTGCATTCACCGAGGGGCTGCAAAAAATTCAGGCACCTTTTTTGGTCACAAGAAAGTGATCCCGAACAAGGAATTCCGGAACAGAGCCTCCTGGCCTGTTCACAAAAAATTCCCGAATTTCAACCCCCGATTTGGGGGTGTTGTTATTCACCGGCGGGGCTGCAAAAAATTCAGGCACCTCCTTCTGTCACAAGGAAGCGATCCTAATCGAGAAATTTTGAAACAGAGCCTCCTGGCCTGTTCTAAAAAAATTCCCGGATTTCAACCCCCGATTTGGGGTATCAGCATTCACCGGGGGGCTGCAAAGCATTCAGGCAGCTTCTTTCGTCACGAGAGAGCGATCCCAATCGAGGAATTTTGGGAACAGAGCCTCCTGGCCTCTTCTTAAAAATTCCCGAATTTCAAGCCCTGATTTGGGGGTGTTGGCATTCACCGGGGGGGCTGCAAAAAATTAAGGCACCTTCTTCGGTCATGAGTAAGCGATCCCGATGAAGAAATTCCGGAACAGAGCCTCCTGGCCTGTTCACAAAAAATTCCCGAATCTCAACCCCCGATTTGGGGGTGTTGGCATTCACCGGCGGGGCTGCAAAAATTCAGGCACCTCCTTTCGTCACAAGAGAGCGATCCCAATCGAGGAATTTTGGGAACAGAGCCTCCTGGCCAGTTCTAAAAAAATTCCCGAATTTCAACCGCCGATTTGGGGTTGTTGACATTCACCGGGGGGCTGCAAGAAATTCAGGCACCTTCTTTAGTCACAAGAGAGCGATCCAAATCTAGGAATTTTGGGAACAGAGCCTCCTGGCCTCTTCTTGAAAAATTCCCGAATTTCAACCCCTGATTTGGGGGTGTTGGCATTCACCGGGGGGGCTGCAAAGAATTAAGGCACCTTCTTTGGTCACGAAAAAGCGATCCCGATGAAGAAATTCTGGAACAGAGCCTCCTGGCCTGTTCTCGAAAAATCCCCGAATTTCAACCCCCGATTTGGGGGTGTTGGGATTCACCGGGGGGGGGGCTGCAAAAAATGCAGGCACCTCCTTTCGTCACAAGAGAGCGATCCCAATCGAGGAATTTTGGGAACAGAGCCTCCTGGCCTGTTCACATAAAATTCCCGAATTTCGACCCCCGATTTGGGGGTGTTGGCATTCACCGGCGGGGCTGCAAAAAATTCAGGCACCTCCTTTCGTCACAAGAGAGCGATCCCAATCGAGGAATTTTGGGAACAGAGCCTCCTGGCCTCTTCTTGAAAAATTCCCGTATTTCAAGCCCCGATTTGGGGGTGTTGGGATTCACCGGGGGGGGGGGGGGCTGCAAAAAATTCAGGCACCTCCTTTCGTCACAAGAGAGCGAACCCAATCGAGGAATTTTGGGAACAGAGCCTCCTGGCCAGTTCTGAAAAAATTCCCGAATTTCAACCCCCGATTTGGGGTTGTTGACATTCACCGGGGGTCTGTAAGAAATTCAGGCACCTTCTTTAGTCACAAGAGAGCGATCCTAATCGAGGAATTTTGGGAACAGAGCCTCCTGGCCTCTTCTTGAAAAATTCCCGAATTTCAACCCCTGATTTGGGGGTGTTGGCATTCACCGGGGGGGCTGCAAAAAATTCAGGCACCTTCTTTCGTCACAAGAAAGCTATCCCAATCGAAAAATTTCGGAACAGAGCCTCATGACCTGTTCCGAAAAAATTCCCGAATTTCAACCCCCGATGTGGGGTATCAGCATTCACCGGGGGGCTGCAAAGAATTCAGGCAGCTTCTTTCGTCAAGAGAGAGCGATCCCAATCGAGAAATTTTGGAACAGAGCCTTCTGACCTGTTCTGAGAAAATTCCCGAATTTCAACCCCCGATGTGGGGTGTCAGCATTCACCGGGGGGGCTACAAAAAATTCAGGCACCTTCTTTCGTCACAAGAAAGCGATCCCAATCGAAAAATTTCGGAACAGAGCCTCATGACCTGTTCCGAAAAAATTCCCGAATTTCAACCCCCGATGTGGGGTATCAGCATTCACCGGGGGGCTGCAAAGAATTCAGGCAGCTTCTTCCGTCACGAGAGAGCGATCCCAATCGAGAAATTTTGGAACAGAGCCTTCTGACCTGTTCTGAGAAAATTCCCGAATTTCAACCCCCGATGTGGGGTGTCAGCAATCACCGGGGGGCTGCAAAGAATTCAGGCAGCTTCTTTCGTCACGAGAGAGCGATCCCAATCGAGAAATTTCGGAACAGAGCCTCATGACCTGTTCCGAGAAAATTCCCGAATTCAAACCCCCGATGTGGGGTATCAGCATTCACCGGGGGGCTGCAAAGAATTCAGGCAGCTTCTTTCGTCACGAGAGAGCGATCCCAATCGAGAAATTTTGGAACAGAGCCTTCTGACCTGTTCTGAGAAAATTCCCGAATTTCAACCCCCGATGTGGGGTGTCAGCATTCACCGGGGGGCTGCAAAGAATTCAGGCAGGTTCTTTCGTCACGAGAGACCGATCCCAATCGAGAAATTTTGGAACAGAGCCTCCTGGCCTGTTCTTGGAAAATTCCCGAATTTCAACCCCTGATTTGGGGGTGTTTGCATTCACCGAGGGGCTGCAAAAAATTCAGGCACCTTTTTTGGTCACAAGAAAGTGATCCCGAACAAGGAATTCCGGAACAGAGCCTCCTGGCCTGTTCACAAAAAATTCCCGAATTTCAACCCCCGATTTGGGGGTGTTGTTATTCACCGGCGGGGCTGCAAAAAATTCAGGCACCTCCTTCTGTCACAAGGAAGCGATCCCAATCGAGAAATTTTGAAACAGAGCCTCCTGGCCTGTTCTAAAAAAATTCCCGGATTTCAACCCCCGATTTGGGGTATCAGCATTCACCGGGGGGCTGCAAAGCATTCAGGCAGCTTCTTTCGTCACGAGAGAGCGATCCCAATCGAGGAATTTTGGGAACAGAGCCTCCTGGCCTCTTCTTAAAAATTCCCGAATTTCAAGCCCTGATTTGGGGGTGTTGGCATTCACCGGGGGGGCTGCAAAAAATTAAGGCACCTTCTTTGGTCATGAGTAAGCGATCCCGATGAAGAAATTCCGGAACAGAGCCTCCTGGCCTGTTCACAAAAAATTCCCGAATCTCAACCCCCGATTTGGGGGTGTTGGCATTCACCGGCGGGGCTGCAAAAAATTCAGGCACCTCCTTTCGTCACAAGAGAGCGATCCCAATCGAGGAATTTTGGGAACAGAGCCTCCTGGCCAGTTCTAAAAAAATTCCCGAATTTCAACCGCCGATTTGGGGTTGTTGACATTCACCGGGGGGCTGCAAGAAATTCAGGCACCTTCTTTAGTCACAAGAGAGCGATCCAAATCGAGGAATTTTGGGAACAGAGCCTCCTGGCCTCTTCTTGAAAAATTCCCGAATTTCAACCCCTGATTTGGGGGTGTTGGCATTCACCGGGGGGGCTGCAAAGAATTAAGGCACCTTCTTTGGTCACGAGTAAGCGATCCCGATGAAGAAATTCTGGAACAGAGCCTCCTGGCCTGTTCTCGAAAAATCCCCGAATTTCAACCCCCGATTTGGGGGTGTTGGGATTCACCGGGGGGGGGGGGCTGCAAAAAATGCAGGCACCTCCTTTCGTCACAAGAGAGCGATCCCAATCGAGGAATTTTGGGAACAGAGCCTCCTGGCCTGGTCACATAAAATTCCCGAATTTCGACCCCCGATTTGGGGGTGTTGGCATTCACCGGCGGGGCTGCAAAAAATTCAGGCACCTCCTTTCGTCACAAGAGAGCGATCCCAATCGAGGAATTTTGGGAACAGAGCCTCCTGGCCTCTTCTTGAAAAATTCCCGAATTTCAAGCCCCGATTTGGGGGTGTTGGGATTCACACGGGGGGGGGGGCTGCAAAAAATTCAGGCACCTCCTTTCGTCACAAGAGAGCGAACCCAATCGAGGAATTTTGGGAACAGAGCCTCCTGGCCAGTTCTGAGAAAATTCCCGAATTTCAACCCCCGATTTGGGGTTGTTGACATTCACCGGGGGTCTGTAAGAAATTCAGGCACCTTCTTTAGTCACAAGAGAGCGATCCTAATCGAGGAATTTTGGGAACAGAGCCTCCTGGCCTCTTCTTGAAAAATTCCCGAATTTCAACCCCTGATTTGGGGGTGTTGGCATTCACCGGGGGGGCTGCAAAAAATTAAGGCACCTTCTTTGGTCACGAGTAAGCGATCCCGATGAAGAAATTCTGGAACAGAGCCTCCTGGCCTGTTCTGAGAAAATTCCCGAATTTCAACCCCCGATGTGGGGTATCAGCATTCACCGGGGGGGGGGGCTGCAAAGAATTCAGGCACCTTCTTTAGTCACAAGAGAGCGATCCTAATCGGGGAATTTTGGGAACAGAGCCTCCTGGCCTGTTGTAAAAAAATTCCCGAATTTCAACCCCCGATTTGGGGTTGTTGACATTCACCGGGGGTCTGCAAGAAATTCAGGCACCTTCTTTAGTCACAAGAGAGCGATCCTAATCGAGGAATTTTGGGAACAGAGCCTCCTGGCCAGTTCTAAAAAAATTCCCGGATTTCAACCCCCGATTTGGGGTATCAGCATTCGCCGGGGGGCTGCAAAAAATTAAGGCACCTTCTTTGGTCACGAAGAAGCGATCCCGATGAAGAAATTCCGGAACAGAGCCTCCTGGCCTGTTCACATAAAATTCCCGAATTTCGACCCCCGATTTGGGGGTGTTGGCATTCACCGGCGGGGCTGCAAAAAATTCAGGCACCTCCTTTCGTCACAAGAGAGCGATCCCAATCGAGCGATTTCGGAACAGAGCCTCCTGGCCTGTTCTAAAAAAATTCCCGGATTTCAACCCCCGATTTGGGGTATCAGCATTCACCGGGGGGCTGCAAAGAATTCAGGCAGCTTCTTTCCTCACAAGAGAGCGATCCCAATCGAGGAATTTTGGGAACAGAGCCTCCTGGCCTCTTCTTGAAAAATTCCCGAATTTCAAGCCCTGATTTGGGGGTGTTGGCATTCACCGGGGGGGCTGCAAAAAATTAAGGCACCTTCTTTGGTCACGAGTAAGCGATCCCGATGAAGAAATTCCGGAACAGAGCCTCCTGGCCTGTTCACAAAAAATTCCCGAATTTCAACCCTCGATTTGGGGGTGTTGGCATTCACCGGCGGGGCTGCAAAAAATTCAGGCACCTCCTTTCGTCACAAGAGAGCGATCCCAATGGAGGAATTTTGGGAACAGATCCTCCTGGCCAGTTCTAAAAAAATTCCCGAATTTCAACCCCCGATTTGGGGTTGTTGACATTCACCGGGGGGCTGCAAGAAATTCAGGCACCTTTTTTAGTCACAAGAGAGCGATCCCAATCGAGGAATTTTGGGAACAGAGCCTCCTGGCCTCTTCTTGAAACATTCCCGAATTTCAACCCCTGATTTGGGGGTGTTGGCATTCACCGGGGGGGCTGCAAAAAATTCAGGCACCTTCTTTAGTCACAAGAGAGCGATCCAAATCGAGGAATTTTGGTAACAGAGCCTCCTGGCCTCTTCTTGAAAAATTCCCGAATTTCAACCCCTGATTTGGGGGTGTTGGCATTCACCGGGGGGGCTGCAAAGAATTAAGGCACCTTCTTTGGTCACGAGTAAGCGATCCCGATGAAGAAATTCTGGAACAGAGCCTCCTGGCCTGTTCTCGAAAAATCCCCGAATTTCAACCCCCGATTTGGGGGTGTTGGGATTCACCGGGGGGGGGGCTGCAAAAAATGCAGGCACCTCCTTTCGTCACAAGAGAGCGATCCCAATCGAGGAATTTTGGGAACAGAGCCTCCTGGCCTGTTCACATAAAATTCCCGAATTTCGACCCCCGATTTGGGGGTGTTGGCATTCACCGGCGGGGCTGCAAAAAATTCAGGCACCTCCTTTCGTCACAAGAGAGCGATCCCAATCGAGGAATTTTGGGAACAGAGCCTCCTGGCCTCTTCTTGAAAAATTCCCGTATTTCAAGCCCCGATTTGGGGGTGTTGGGATTCACCGGGGGGGGGGGGGGCTGCAAAAAATTCAGGCACCTCCTTTCGTCACAAGAGAGCGAACCCAATCGAGGAATTTTGGGAACAGAGCCTCCTGGCCAGTTCTGAAAAAATTCCCGAATTTCAACCCCCGATTTGGGGTTGTTGACATTCACCGGGGGTCTGTAAGAAATTCAGGCACCTTCTTTAGTCACAAGAGAGCGATCCTAATCGAGGAATTTTGGGAACAGAGCCTCCTGGCCTCTTCTTGAAAAATTCCCGAATTTCAACCCCCGATGTGGGGTATCAGCATTCACCGGGGGGCTGCAAAGAATTCAGGCAGCTTCTTTCGTCAAGAGAGAGCGATCCCAATCGAGAAATTTTGGAACAGAGCCTTCTGACCTGTTCTGAGAAAATTCCCGAATTTCAACCCCCGATGTGGGGTGTCAGCATTCACCGGGGGGGCTACAAAAAATTCAGGCACCTTCTTTCGTCACAAGAAAGCGATCCCAATCGAAAAATTTCGGAACAGAGCCTCATGACCTGTTCCGAAAAAATTCCCGAATTTCAACCCCCGATTTGGGGTATCAGCATTCACCGGGGGGCTGCAAAGAATTCAGGCAGCTTCTTTCGTCACGAGAGAGCGATCACAATCGAGAAATTTTGGAACAGAGCCTTCTGACCTGTTCTGAGAAAATTCCCGAATTTCAACCCCCGATGTGGGGTGTCAGCAATCACCGGGGGGCTGCAAAGAATTCAGGCAGCTTCTTTCGTCACGAGAGAGCGATCCCAATCGAGAAATTTCGGAACAGAGCCTCATGACCTGTTCCGAGAAAATTCCCGAATTCAAACCCCCGATGTGGGGTATCAGCATTCACCGGGGGGCTGCAAAGAATTCAGGCAGCTTCTTTCGTCACGAGAGAGCGATCCCAATCGAGAAATTTTGGAACAGAGCCTTCTGACCTGTTCTGAGAAAATTCCCGAATTTCAACCCCCGATGTGGGGTGTCAGCATTCACCGGGGGGCTGCAGAGAATTCAGGCAGGTTCTTTCGTCACGAGAGACCGATCCCAATCGAGAAATTTTGGAACAGAGCCTCCTGGCCTGTTCTTGGAAAATTCCCGAATTTCAACCCCTGATTTGGGGGTGTTTGCATTCACCGAGGGGCTGCAAAAAATTCAGGCACCTTTTTTGGTCACAAGAAAGTGATCCCGAACAAGGAATTCCGGAACAGAGCCTCCTGGCCTGTTCACAAAAAATTCCCGAATTTCAACCCCCGATTTGGGGGTGTTGTGATTCACCGGCGGGGCTGCAAAAAATTCAGGCACCTCCTTCTGTCACAAGGAAGCGATCCCAATCGAGAAATTTTGAAACAGAGCCTCCTGGCCTGTTCTAAAAAAATTCCCGGATTTCAACCCCCGATTTGGGGTATCAGCATTCACCGGGGGGCTGCAAAGCATTCAGGCAGCTTCTTTCGTCACGAGAGAGCGATCCCAATCGAGGAATTTTGGGAACAGAGCCTCCTGGCCTCTTCTTAAAAATTCCCGAATTTCAAGCCCTGATTTGGGGGTGTTGGCATTCACCGGGGGGGCTGCAAAAAATTAAGGCACCTTCTTTGGTCATGAGTAAGCGATCCCGATGAAGAAATTCCGGAACAGAGCCTCCTGGCCTGTTCACAAAAAATTCCCGAATCTCAACCCCCGATTTGGGGGTGTTGGCATTCACCGGCGGGGCTGCAAAAAATTCAGGCACCTCCTTTCGTCACAAGAGAGCGATCCCAATCGAGGAATTTTGGGAACAGAGCCTCCTGGCCAGTTCTAAAAAAATTCCCGAATTTCAACCGCCGATTTGGGGTTGTTGACATTCACCGGGGGGCTGCAAGAAATTCAGGCACCTTCTTTAGTCACAAGAGAGCGATCCAAATCGAGGAATTTTGGGAACAGAGCCTCCTGGCCTCTTCTTGAAAAATTCCCGAATTTCAACCCCTGATTTGGGGGTGTTGGCATTCACCGGGGGGGCTGCAAAAAATTAAGGCACCTTCTTTGGTCACGAGTAAGCGATCCCGATGAAGAAATTCTGGAACAGAGCCTCCTGGCCTGTTCTGAGAAAATTCCCGAATTTCAACCCCCGATGTGGGGTATCAGCATTCACCGGGGGGGGGGGGCTGCAAAGAATTCAGGCACCTTCTTTAGTCACAAGAGAGCGATCCTAATCGAGGAATTTTGGGAACAGAGCCTCCTGGCCAGTTCTAAAAAAATTCCCGGATTTCAACCCCCGATTTGTGGTATCAGCATTCACCGGGGGGCTGCAAAAAATTAAGGCACCTTCTTTGGTCACGAAGAAGCGATCCCGATGAAGAAATTCCGGAACAGAGCCTCCTGGCCTGTTCACATAAAATTCCCGAATTTCGACCCCCGATTGGGGGGTGTTGGCATTCACCGGCGGGGCTGCAAAAAATTCAGGCACCTCCTTTCGTCACAAGAGAGCGATCCCAATCGAGCGATTTCGGAACAGAGCCTCCTGGCCTGTTCTAAAAAAATTCCCGGATTTCAACCCCCGATTTGGGGTATCAGCATTCACCGGGGGGCTGCAAAGAATTCAGGCACCTTCTTTAGTCACAAGAGAGCGAACCCAATCGAGGAATTTTGGGAACAGAGCCTCCTGGCCAGTTCTGAAAAAATTCCCGAATTTCAACCCCCGATTTGGGGTTGTTGACATTCACCGGGGGTCTGTAAGAAATTCAGGCACCTTCTTTAGTCACAAGAGAGCGATCCTAATCGAGGAATTTTGGGAACAGAGCCTCCTGGCCTCTTCTTGAAAAATTCCCGAATTTCAACCCCCGATGTGGGGTATCAGCATTCACCGGGGGGCTGCAAAGAATTCAGGCAGCTTCTTTCGTCAAGAGAGAGCGATCCCAATCGAGAAATTTTGGAACAGAGCCTTCTGACCTGTTCTGAGAAAATTCCCGAATTTCAACCCCCGATGTGGGGTGTCAGCATTCACCGGGGGGGCTACAAAAAATTCAGGCACCTTCTTTCGTCACAAGAAAGCGATCCCAATCGAAAAATTTCGGAACAGAGCCTCATGACCTGTTCCGAAAAAATTCCCGAATTTCAACCCCCGATTTGGGGTATCAGCATTCACCGGGGGGCTGCAAAGAATTCAGGCAGCTTCTTTCGTCACGAGAGAGCGATCACAATCGAGAAATTTTGGAACAGAGCCTTCTGACCTGTTCTGAGAAAATTCCCGAATTTCAACCCCCGATGTGGGGTGTCAGCAATCACCGGGGGGCTGCAAAGAATTCAGGCAGCTTCTTTCGTCACGAGAGAGCGATCCCAATCGAGAAATTTCGGAACAGAGCCTCATGACCTGTTCCGAGAAAATTCCCGAATTCAAACCCCCGATGTGGGGTATCAGCATTCACCGGGGGGCTGCAAAGAATTCAGGCAGCTTCTTTCGTCACGAGAGAGCGATCCCAATCGAGAAATTTCGGAACAGAGCCTTCTGACCTGTTCTGAGAAAATTCCCGAATTTCAACCCCCGATGTGGGGTGTCAGCATTCACCGGGGGGCTGCAAAGAATTCAGGCAGGTTCTTTCGTCACGAGAGACCGATCCCAATCGAGAAATTTTGGAACAGAGCCTCCTGGCCTGTTCTTGGAAAATTCCCGAATTTCAACCCCTGATTTGGGGGTGTTTGCATTCACCGAGGGGCTGCAAAAAATTCAGGCACCTTTTTTGGTCACAAGAAAGTGATCCCGAACAAGGAATTCCGGAACAGAGCCTCCTGGCCTGTTCACAAAAAATTCCCGAATTTCAACCCCCGATTTGGGGGTGTTGTTATTCACCGGCGGGGCTGCAAAAAATTCAGGCACCTCCTTCTGTCACAAGGAAGCGATCCTAATCGAGAAATTTTGAAACAGAGCCTCCTGGCCTGTTCTAAAAAAATTCCCGGATTTCAACCCCCGATTTGGGGTATCAGCATTCACCGGGGGGCTGCAAAGCATTCAGGCAGCTTCTTTCGTCACGAGAGAGCGATCCCAATCGAGGAATTTTGGGAACAGAGCCTCCTGGCCTCTTCTTAAAAATTCCCGAATTTCAAGCCCTGATTTGGGGGTGTTGGCATTCACCGGGGGGGCTGCAAAAAATTAAGGCACCTTCTTCGGTCATGAGTAAGCGATCCCGATGAAGAAATTCCGGAACAGAGCCTCCTGGCCTGTTCACAAAAAATTCCCGAATCTCAACCCCCGATTTGGGGGTGTTGGCATTCACCGGCGGGGCTGCAAAAATTCAGGCACCTCCTTTCGTCACAAGAGAGCGATCCCAATCGAGGAATTTTGGGAACAGAGCCTCCTGGCCAGTTCTAAAAAAATTCCCGAATTTCAACCGCCGATTTGGGGTTGTTGACATTCACCGGGGGGCTGCAAGAAATTCAGGCACCTTCTTTAGTCACAAGAGAGCGATCCAAATCTAGGAATTTTGGGAACAGAGCCTCCTGGCCTCTTCTTGAAAAATTCCCGAATTTCAACCCCTGATTTGGGGGTGTTGGCATTCACCGGGGGGGCTGCAAAGAATTAAGGCACCTTCTTTGGTCACGAAAAAGCGATCCCGATGAAGAAATTCTGGAACAGAGCCTCCTGGCCTGTTCTCGAAAAATCCCCGAATTTCAACCCCCGATTTGGGGGTGTTGGGATTCACCGGGGGGGGGGGGCTGCAAAAAATGCAGGCACCTCCTTTCGTCACAAGAGAGCGATCCCAATCGAGGAATTTTGGGAACAGAGCCTCCTGGCCTGTTCACATAAAATTCCCGAATTTCGACCCCCGATTTGGGGGTGTTGGCATTCACCGGCGGGGCTGCAAAAAATTCAGGCACCTCCTTTCGTCACAAGAGAGCGATCCCAATCGAGGAATTTTGGGAACAGAGCCTCCTGGCCTCTTCTTGAAAAATTCCCGTATTTCAAGCCCCGATTTGGGGGTGTTGGGATTCACCGGGGGGGGGGGGGGCTGCAAAAAATTCAGGCACCTCCTTTCGTCACAAGAGAGCGAACCCAATCGAGGAATTTTGGGAACAGAGCCTCCTGGCCAGTTCTGAAAAAATTCCCGAATTTCAACCCCCGATTTGGGGTTGTTGACATTCACCGGGGGTCTGTAAGAAATTCAGGCACCTTCTTTAGTCACAAGAGAGCGATCCTAATCGAGGAATTTTGGGAACAGAGCCTCCTGGCCTCTTCTTGAAAAATTCCCGAATTTCAACCCCTGATTTGGGGGTGTTGGCATTCACCGGGGGGGCTGCAAAAAATTCAGGCACCTTCTTTCGTCACAAGAAAGCTATCCCAATCGAAAAATTTCGGAACAGAGCCTCATGACCTGTTCCGAAAAAATTCCCGAATTTCAACCCCCGATGTGGGGTATCAGCATTCACCGGGGGGCTGCAAAGAATTCAGGCAGCTTCTTTCGTCAAGAGAGAGCGATCCCAATCGAGAAATTTTGGAACAGAGCCTTCTGACCTGTTCTGAGAAAATTCCCGAATTTCAACCCCCGATGTGGGGTGTCAGCATTCACCGGGGGGGCTACAAAAAATTCAGGCACCTTCTTTCGTCACAAGAAAGCGATCCCAATCGAAAAATTTCGGAACAGAGCCTCATGACCTGTTCCGAAAAAATTCCCGAATTTCAACCCCCGATGTGGGGTATCAGCATTCACCGGGGGGCTGCAAAGAATTCAGGCAGCTTCTTCCGTCACGAGAGAGCGATCCCAATCGAGAAATTTTGGAACAGAGCCTTCTGACCTGTTCTGAGAAAATTCCCGAATTTCAACCCCCGATGTGGGGTGTCAGCAATCACCGGGGGGCTGCAAAGAATTCAGGCAGCTTCTTTCGTCACGAGAGAGCGATCCCAATCGAGAAATTTCGGAACAGAGCCTCATGACCTGTTCCGAGAAAATTCCCGAATTCAAACCCCCGATGTGGGGTATCAGCATTCACCGGGGGGCTGCAAAGAATTCAGGCAGCTTCTTTCGTCACGAGAGAGCGATCCCAATCGAGAAATTTTGGAACAGAGCCTTCTGACCTGTTCTGAGAAAATTCCCGAATTTCAACCCCCGATGTGGGGTGTCAGCATTCACCGGGGGGCTGCAAAGAATTCAGGCAGGTTCTTTCGTCACGAGAGACCGATCCCAATCGAGAAATTTTGGAACAGAGCCTCCTGGCCTGTTCTTGGAAAATTCCCGAATTTCAACCCCTGATTTGGGGGTGTTTGCATTCACCGAGGGGCTGCAAAAAATTCAGGCACCTTTTTTGGTCACAAGAAAGTGATCCCGAACAAGGAATTCCGGAACAGAGCCTCCTGGCCTGTTCACAAAAAATTCCCGAATTTCAACCCCCGATTTGGGGGTGTTGTTATTCACCGGCGGGGCTGCAAAAAATTCAGGCACCTCCTTCTGTCACAAGGAAGCGATCCCAATCGAGAAATTTTGAAACAGAGCCTCCTGGCCTGTTCTAAAAAAATTCCCGGATTTCAACCCCCGATTTGGGGTATCAGCATTCACCGGGGGGCTGCAAAGCATTCAGGCAGCTTCTTTCGTCACGAGAGAGCGATCCCAATCGAGGAATTTTGGGAACAGAGCCTCCTGGCCTCTTCTTAAAAATTCCCGAATTTCAAGCCCTGATTTGGGGGTGTTGGCATTCACCGGGGGGGCTGCAAAAAATTAAGGCACCTTCTTTGGTCATGAGTAAGCGATCCCGATGAAGAAATTCCGGAACAGAGCCTCCTGGCCTGTTCACAAAAAATTCCCGAATCTCAACCCCCGATTTGGGGGTGTTGGCATTCACCGGCGGGGCTGCAAAAAATTCAGGCACCTCCTTTCGTCACAAGAGAGCGATCCCAATCGAGGAATTTTGGGAACAGAGCCTCCTGGCCAGTTCTAAAAAAATTCCCGAATTTCAACCGCCGATTTGGGGTTGTTGACATTCACCGGGGGGCTGCAAGAAATTCAGGCACCTTCTTTAGTCACAAGAGAGCGATCCAAATCGAGGAATTTTGGGAACAGAGCCTCCTGGCCTCTTCTTGAAAAATTCCCGAATTTCAACCCCTGATTTGGGGGTGTTGGCATTCACCGGGGGGGCTGCAAAGAATTAAGGCACCTTCTTTGGTCACGAGTAAGCGATCCCGATGAAGAAATTCTGGAACAGAGCCTCCTGGCCTGTTCTCGAAAAATCCCCGAATTTCAACCCCCGATTTGGGGGTGTTGGGATTCACCGGGGGGGGGGGGGGCTGCAAAAAATGCAGGCACCTCCTTTCGTCACAAGAGAGCGATCCCAATCGAGGAATTTTGGGAACAGAGCCTCCTGGCCTGGTCACATAAAATTCCCGAATTTCGACCCCCGATTTGGGGGTGTTGGCATTCACCGGCGGGGCTGCAAAAAATTCAGGCACCTCCTTTCGTCACAAGAGAGCGATCCCAATCGAGGAATTTTGGGAACAGAGCCTCCTGGCCTCTTCTTGAAAAATTCCCGAATTTCAAGCCCCGATTTGGGGGTGTTGGGATTCACACGGGGGGGGGGGGCTGCAAAAAATTCAGGCACCTCCTTTCGTCACAAGAGAGCGAACCCAATCGAGGAATTTTGGGAACAGAGCCTCCTGGCCAGTTCTGAGAAAATTCCCGAATTTCAACCCCCGATTTGGGGTTGTTGACATTCACCGGGGGTCTGTAAGAAATTCAGGCACCTTCTTTAGTCACAAGAGAGCGATCCTAATCGAGGAATTTTGGGAACAGAGCCTCCTGGCCTCTTCTTGAAAAATTCCCGAATTTCAACCCCTGATTTGGGGGTGTTGGCATTCACCGGGGGGGCTGCAAAAAATTAAGGCACCTTCTTTGGTCACGAGTAAGCGATCCCGATGAAGAAATTCTGGAACAGAGCCTCCTGGCCTCTTCTTGAAAAATTCCCGAATTTCAACCCCTGATTTGGGGGTGTTGGCATTCACCGGGGGGGCTGCAAAAAATTAAGGCACCTTCTTTGGTCACGAGTAAGCGATCCCGATGAAGAAATTCTGGAACAGAGCCTCCTGGCCAGTTCTAAAAAAATTCCCGGATTTCAACCCCCGATTTGGGGTATCAGCATTCGCCGGGGGGCTGCAAAAAATTAAGGCACCTTCTTTGGTCACGAAGAAGCGATCCCGATGAAGAAATTCCGGAACAGAGCCTCCTGGCCTGTTCACATAAAATTCCCGAATTTCGACCCCCGATTTGGGGGTGTTGGCATTCACCGGCGGGGCTGCAAAAAATTCAGGCACCTCCTTTCGTCACAAGAGAGCGATCCCAATCGAGCGATTTCGGAACAGAGCCTCCTGGCCTGTTCTAAAAAAATTCCCGGATTTCAACCCCCGATTTGGGGTATCAGCATTCACCGGGGGGCTGCAAAGAATTCAGGCAGCTTCTTTCCTCACAAGAGAGCGATCCCAATCGAGGAATTTTGGGAACAGAGCCTCCTGGCCTCTTCTTGAAAAATTCCCGAATTTCAAGCCCTGATTTGGGGGTGTTGGCATTCACCGGGGGGGCTGCAAAAAATTAAGGCACCTTCTTTGGTCACGAGTAAGCGATCCCGATGAAGAAATTCCGGAACAGAGCCTCCTGGCCTGTTCACAAAAAATTCCCGAATTTCAACCCTCGATTTGGGGGTGTTGGCATTCACCGGCGGGGCTGCAAAAAATTCAGGCACCTCCTTTCGTCACAAGAGAGCGATCCCAATGGAGGAATTTTGGGAACAGATCCTCCTGGCCAGTTCTAAAAAAATTCCCGAATTTCAACCCCCGATTTGGGGTTGTTGACATTCACCGGGGGGCTGCAAGAAATTCAGGCACCTTTTTTAGTCACAAGAGAGCGATCCCAATCGAGGAATTTTGGGAACAGAGCCTCCTGGCCTCTTCTTGAAACATTCCCGAATTTCAACCCCTGATTTGGGGGTGTTGGCATTCACCGGGGGGGCTGCAAAAAATTCAGGCACCTTCTTTAGTCACAAGAGAGCGATCCAAATCGAGGAATTTTGGTAACAGAGCCTCCTGGCCTCTTCTTGAAAAATTCCCGAATTTCAACCCCTGATTTGGGGGTGTTGGCATTCACCGGGGGGGCTGCAAAGAATTAAGGCACCTTCTTTGGTCACGAGTAAGCGATCCCGATGAAGAAATTCTGGAACAGAGCCTCCTGGCCTGTTCTCGAAAAATCCCCGAATTTCAACCCCCGATTTGGGGGTGTTGGGATTCACCGGGGGGGGGGGGCTGCAAAAAATGCAGGCACCTCCTTTCGTCACAAGAGAGCGATCCCAATCGAGGAATTTTGGGAACAGAGCCTCCTGGCCTGTTCACATAAAATTCCCGAATTTCGACCCCCGATTTGGGGGTGTTGGCATTCACCGGCGGGGCTGCAAAAAATTCAGGCACCTCCTTTCGTCACAAGAGAGCGATCCCAATCGAGGAATTTTGGGAACAGAGCCTCCTGGCCTCTTCTTGAAAAATTCCCGTATTTCAAGCCCCGATTTGGGGGTGTTGGGATTCACCGGGGGGGGGGGGCTGCAAAAAATTCAGGCACCTCCTTTCGTCACAAGAGAGCGAACCCAATCGAGGAATTTTGGGAACAGAGCCTCCTGGCCAGTTCTGAAAAAATTCCCGAATTTCAACCCCCGATTTGGGGTTGTTGACATTCACCGGGGGTCTGTAAGAAATTCAGGCACCTTCTTTAGTCACAAGAGAGCGATCCTAATCGAGGAATTTTGGGAACAGAGCCTCCTGGCCTCTTCTTGAAAAATTCCCGAATTTCAACCCCCGATGTGGGGTATCAGCATTCACCGGGGGGCTGCAAAGAATTCAGGCAGCTTCTTTCGTCAAGAGAGAGCGATCCCAATCGAGAAATTTTGGAACAGAGCCTTCTGACCTGTTCTGAGAAAATTCCCGAATTTCAACCCCCGATGTGGGGTGTCAGCATTCACCGGGGGGGCTACAAAAAATTCAGGCACCTTCTTTCGTCACAAGAAAGCGATCCCAATCGAAAAATTTCGGAACAGAGCCTCATGACCTGTTCCGAAAAAATTCCCGAATTTCAACCCCCGATTTGGGGTATCAGCATTCACCGGGGGGCTGCAAAGAATTCAGGCAGCTTCTTTCGTCACGAGAGAGCGATCACAATCGAGAAATTTTGGAACAGAGCCTTCTGACCTGTTCTGAGAAAATTCCCGAATTTCAACCCCCGATGTGGGGTGTCAGCAATCACCGGGGGGCTGCAAAGAATTCAGGCAGCTTCTTTCGTCACGAGAGAGCGATCCCAATCGAGAAATTTCGGAACAGAGCCTCATGACCTGTTCCGAGAAAATTCCCGAATTCAAACCCCCGATGTGGGGTATCAGCATTCACCGGGGGGCTGCAAAGAATTCAGGCAGCTTCTTTCGTCACGAGAGAGCGATCCCAATCGAGAAATTTTGGAACAGAGCCTTCTGACCTGTTCTGAGAAAATTCCCGAATTTCAACCCCCGATGTGGGGTGTCAGCATTCACCGGGGGGCTGCAGAGAATTCAGGCAGGTTCTTTCGTCACGAGAGACCGATCCCAATCGAGAAATTTTGGAACAGAGCCTCCTGGCCTGTTCTTGGAAAATTCCCGAATTTCAACCCCTGATTTGGGGGTGTTTGCATTCACCGAGGGGCTGCAAAAAATTCAGGCACCTTTTTTGGTCACAAGAAAGTGATCCCGAACAAGGAATTCCGGAACAGAGCCTCCTGGCCTGTTCACAAAAAATTCCCGAATTTCAACCCCCGATTTGGGGGTGTTGTGATTCACCGGCGGGGCTGCAAAAAATTCAGGCACCTCCTTCTGTCACAAGGAAGCGATCCCAATCGAGAAATTTTGAAACAGAGCCTCCTGGCCTGTTCTAAAAAAATTCCCGGATTTCAACCCCCGATTTGGGGTATCAGCATTCACCGGGGGGCTGCAAAGCATTCAGGCAGCTTCTTTCGTCACGAGAGAGCGATCCCAATCGAGGAATTTTGGGAACAGAGCCTCCTGGCCTCTTCTTAAAAATTCCCGAATTTCAAGCCCTGATTTGGGGGTGTTGGCATTCACCGGGGGGGCTGCAAAAAATTAAGGCACCTTCTTTGGTCATGAGTAAGCGATCCCGATGAAGAAATTCCGGAACAGAGCCTCCTGGCCTGTTCACAAAAAATTCCCGAATCTCAACCCCCGATTTGGGGGTGTTGGCATTCACCGGCGGGGCTGCAAAAAATTCAGGCACCTCCTTTCGTCACAAGAGAGCGATCCCAATCGAGGAATTTTGGGAACAGAGCCTCCTGGCCAGTTCTAAAAAAATTCCCGAATTTCAACCGCCGATTTGGGGTTGTTGACATTCACCGGGGGGCTGCAAGAAATTCAGGCACCTTCTTTAGTCACAAGAGAGCGATCCAAATCGAGGAATTTTGGGAACAGAGCCTCCTGGCCTCTTCTTGAAAAATTCCCGAATTTCAACCCCTGATTTGGGGGTGTTGGCATTCACCGGGGGGGCTGCAAAAAATTAAGGCACCTTCTTTGGTCACGAGTAAGCGATCCCGATGAAGAAATTCTGGAACAGAGCCTCCTGGCCTGTTCTGAGAAAATTCCCGAATTTCAACCCCCGATGTGGGGTATCAGCATTCACCGGGGGGGGGGGGGGGCTGCAAAGAATTCAGGCACCTTCTTTAGTCACAAGAGAGCGATCCTAATCGAGGAATTTTGGGAACAGAGCCTCCTGGCCAGTTCTAAAAAAATTCCCGGATTTCAACCCCCGATTTGTGGTATCAGCATTCACCGGGGGGCTGCAAAAAATTAAGGCACCTTCTTTGGTCACGAAGAAGCGATCCCGATGAAGAAATTCCGGAACAGAGCCTCCTGGCCTGTTCACATAAAATTCCCGAATTTCGACCCCCGATTGGGGGGTGTTGGCATTCACCGGCGGGGCTGCAAAAAATTCAGGCACCTCCTTTCGTCACAAGAGAGCGATCCCAATCGAGCGATTTCGGAACAGAGCCTCCTGGCCTGTTCTAAAAAAATTCCCGGATTTCAACCCCCGATTTGGGGTATCAGCATTCACCGGGGGGCTGCAAAGAATTCAGGCACCTTCTTTAGTCACAAGAGAGCGAACCCAATCGAGGAATTTTGGGAACAGAGCCTCCTGGCCAGTTCTGAAAAAATTCCCGAATTTCAACCCCCGATTTGGGGTTGTTGACATTCACCGGGGGTCTGTAAGAAATTCAGGCACCTTCTTTAGTCACAAGAGAGCGATCCTAATCGAGGAATTTTGGGAACAGAGCCTCCTGGCCTCTTCTTGAAAAATTCCCGAATTTCAACCCCCGATGTGGGGTATCAGCATTCACCGGGGGGCTGCAAAGAATTCAGGCAGCTTCTTTCGTCAAGAGAGAGCGATCCCAATCGAGAAATTTTGGAACAGAGCCTTCTGACCTGTTCTGAGAAAATTCCCGAATTTCAACCCCCGATGTGGGGTGTCAGCATTCACCGGGGGGGCTACAAAAAATTCAGGCACCTTCTTTCGTCACAAGAAAGCGATCCCAATCGAAAAATTTCGGAACAGAGCCTCATGACCTGTTCCGAAAAAATTCCCGAATTTCAACCCCCGATTTGGGGTATCAGCATTCACCGGGGGGCTGCAAAGAATTCAGGCAGCTTCTTTCGTCACGAGAGAGCGATCACAATCGAGAAATTTTGGAACAGAGCCTTCTGACCTGTTCTGAGAAAATTCCCGAATTTCAACCCCCGATGTGGGGTGTCAGCAATCACCGGGGGGCTGCAAAGAATTCAGGCAGCTTCTTTCGTCACGAGAGAGCGATCCCAATCGAGAAATTTCGGAACAGAGCCTCATGACCTGTTCCGAGAAAATTCCCGAATTCAAACCCCCGATGTGGGGTATCAGCATTCACCGGGGGGCTGCAAAGAATTCAGGCAGCTTCTTTCGTCACGAGAGAGCGATCCCAATCGAGAAATTTTGGAACAGAGCCTTCTGACCTGTTCTGAGAAAATTCCCGAATTTCAACCCCCGATGTGGGGTGTCAGCATTCACCGGGGGGCTGCAGAGAATTCAGGCAGGTTCTTTCGTCACGAGAGACCGATCCCAATCGAGAAATTTTGGAACAGAGCCTCCTGGCCTGTTCTTGGAAAATTCCCGAATTTCAACCCCTGATTTGGGGGTGTTTGCATTCACCGAGGGGCTGCAAAAAATTCAGGCACCTTTTTTGGTCACAAGAAAGTGATCCCGAACAAGGAATTCCGGAACAGAGCCTCCTGGCCTGTTCACAAAAAATTCCCGAATTTCAACCCCCGATTTGGGGGTGTTGTGATTCACCGGCGGGGCTGCAAAAAATTCAGGCACCTCCTTCTGTCACAAGGAAGCGATCCCAATCGAGAAATTTTGAAACAGAGCCTCCTGGCCTGTTCTAAAAAAATTCCCGGATTTCAACCCCCGATTTGGGGTATCAGCATTCACCGGGGGGCTGCAAAGCATTCAGGCAGCTTCTTTCGTCACGAGAGAGCGATCCCGATCGAGGAATTTTGGGAACAGAGCCTCCTGGCCTCTTCTTAAAAATTCCCGAATTTCAAGCCCTGATTTGGGGGTGTTGGCATTCACCGGGGGGGCTGCAAAAAATTAAGGCACCTTCTTTGGTCATGAGTAAGCGATCCCGATGAAGAAATTCCGGAACAGAGCCTCCTGGCCTGTTCACAAAAAATTCCCGAATCTCAACCCCCGATTTGGGGGTGTTGGCATTCACCGGCGGGGCTGCAAAAAATTCAGGCACCTCCTTTCGTCACAAGAGAGCGATCCCAATCGAGGAATTTTGGGAACAGAGCCTCCTGGCCAGTTCTAAAAAAATTCCCGAATTTCAACCGCCGATTTGGGGTTGTTGACATTCACCGGGGGGCTGCAAGAAATTCAGGCACCTTCTTTAGTCACAAGAGAGCGATCCAAATCGAGGAATTTTGGGAACAGAGCCTCCTGGCCTCTTCTTGAAAAATTCCCGAATTTCAACCCCTGATTTGGGGGTGTTGGCATTCACCGGGGGGGCTGCAAAAAATTAAGGCACCTTCTTTGGTCACGAGTAAGCGATCCCGATGAAGAAATTCTGGAACAGAGCCTCCTGGCCTGTTCTGAGAAAATTCCCGAATTTCAACCCCCGATGTGGGGTATCAGCATTCACCGGGGGGGGGGGGGCTGCAAAGAATTCAGGCACCTTCTTTAGTCACAAGAGAGCGATCCTAATCGAGGAATTTTGGGAACAGAGCCTCCTGGCCAGTTCTAAAAAAATTCCCGGATTTCAACCCCCGATTTGTGGTATCAGCATTCACCGGGGGGCTGCAAAAAATTAAGGCACCTTCTTTGGTCACGAAGAAGCGATCCCGATGAAGAAATTCCGGAACAGAGCCTCCTGGCCTGTTCACATAAAATTCCCGAATTTCGACCCCCGATTGGGGGGTGTTGGCATTCACCGGCGGGGCTGCAAAAAATTCAGGCACCTCCTTTCGTCACAAGAGAGCGATCCCAATCGAGCGATTTCGGAACAGAGCCTCCTGGCCTGTTCTAAAAGATTCCCGGATTTCAACCCCCGATTTGGGGTATCAGCATTCACCGGGGGGCTGCAAAGAATTCAGGCACCTTCTTTAGTCACAAGAGAGCGATCCTAATCGAGGAATTTTGGGAACAGAGCCTCCTGGTCAGTTCTAAAAAAATTCCCGGATTTCAACCCCCGATTTGTGGTATCAGCATTCACCGGGGGGCTGCAAAAAATTAAGGCACCTTCTTTGGTCACGAAGAAGCGATCCCGATGAAGAAATTCCGGAACAGAGCCTCCTGGCCTGTTCACATAAAATTCCCGAATTTCGACCCCCGATTTGGGGGTGTTGGCATTCACCGGCGGGGCTGCAAAAAATTCAGGCACCTCCTTTCGTCACAAGAGAGCGATCCCAATCGAGCGATTTCGGAACAGAGCCTCCTGGCCTGTTCTAAAAAAATTCCCGGATTTCAACCCCCGATTTGGGGTATCAGCATTCACCGGGGGGCTGCAAAGAATTCAGGCAGCTTCTTTCCTCACAAGAGAGCGATCCCAATCGAGGAAATTTGGGAACAGAGCCTCCTGGCCTCTTCTTGAAAAATTCCCGAATTTCAAGCCCTGATTTGGGGGTGTTGGCATTCACCGGGGGGGCTGCAAAAAATTAAGGCACCTCCTTTGGTCACGAGTAAGCGATCCCGATGAAGAAATTCCGGAACAGAGCCTCCTGGCCTGTTCACAAAAACTTCCCGAATTTCAACCCCCGATTTGGGGGTGTTGGCATTCACCGGCGGGGCTGCAAAAAATTCAGGCACCTCCTTTCGTCAAAAGAGAGCGATCCCAATCGAGGAATTTTGGGAACAGATCCTCCTGGCCAGTTCTAAAAAAGTTCCCGAATTTCAACCCCCGATTTGGGGTTGTTGACATTCACCGGGGGGCTGCAAGAAATTCAGGCACCTTTTTTAGTCACAAGAGAGCGATCCCAATCGAGGAATTTTGGGAACAGAGCCTCCTGGCCTCTTCTTGAAACATTCCCGAATTTCAACCCCTGATTTGGGGGTGTTGGCATTCACCGGGGGGGCTGCAAAAAATTAAGGCACCTTCTTTGGTCACGAGTAAGCGATCCCGATGAAGAAATTCTGGAACAGAGCCTCCTGGCCTGTTCTTGAAAAATCCCCGAATTTCAACCCCCGATTTGGGGGTGTCGGGATTCACCGGGGGGGGGGGGGCTGCAAAAAATGCAGGCACCTTTTTTCGTCACTAGGAAACCTTCCCATCTGAGAAAATTAGGTATAGAGCCTGCTGACCTGTTCTGAGAAAATTCCCGAATTTAATCCCCCGATGTGGGGTATCAGCATTCACCGGGGGGGCTGCAAAGAATTCAGGCACCTTCTTTCGTCACAAGAGAGCGATCCCAATCGAGGGATTTCGGAACAGAGCCTCATGACCTGTTCTTGGAAAATTCCCGAATTTCAACCCCCGATTTGGGGGTAACGGCATTCACCGAGGGGCTGCAAAAAATCCAGGCACCTTCTTTGGTCACAAGAAAGCGATCCCGAACGAGAGATTTTGAAACAGATCCTCCCGGCCTGTGCTCGGGAAATTCCCGAATTTCAAGATTTGGGGGTGTTGACATTCACCGGGGGGGCTGCAAAGGATTGAGGCACCTTCTCTTGTCACGAGTGAGCGATCCCAATCGAGAAATTCTGGAACAGAGCCTCCTGGCCTGTTCTCCAAAAATTTCCGAATTCCAACCCCTGACTTGGGGGTGTTGACATTCACCGGGGGAGGGGGGCCTGCAAAAAATTCAGGCACCTTCTTATGTCACTAGGAAACGCTACCATCTGAGAAATTCTGGGACAGAGCCTTCTGACCTGTTCTAGAAAAATTTCCGAATTCCAACCCCTGACTTGGGGGTGTTGACATTCACCGGGGGAGGGGGGCCTGCAAAAAATTCAGGCACCTTCTTATGTCACTAGGAAACGCTACCATCTGAGAAATTCTGGGACAGAGCCTTCTGACCTGTTCTAGAAAAATTTCCGAATTTCAACCCCCGATTTGAGGGTGTTGGCATTCACCGGGAGGGGGGGGGACTGCAAAAAATTCAGGCACCTTCTTTCGTCACAAGAAAGCGATCCCAATCGAGAAACTTTGAAACAGAGCCTCCTGGCCTGTTCTCCAAAAATTCCCGAATTCCGACCCCCGATTTGGGGGTAACGGCGCGGCATTCGTCGGGGGGAGGGGGCTGCAAAAAAATCAGGCACCTTCTTCGTCACAAGGAAGCGATCCCAATCGAGAAATTTCGGAACAGCGCCACCTGGCCCGTTCTAGGAAAATTCCCGAATTTCAACCCCCGAATTGTGGAAGTTGGCATTCACCGGGGGGGCTGCATTAAATTCGGGCACCTCCTTCCGTCACAATCGAGCGATCCCAATCGAGGATTTCGGAACAGAGCCACCTGGCTTGTTCTTGAAAAATTGCCGAATTTCAACCCCTGATTTGGGGGTGTTGGCATTCTTCGGGGGGGGGGGGGCTGCAGAATACCCAGGCACCTCCTTTCGTCACAAGGAAGCGATCCCAATCGGGAAATTTTGGATCAGAGCCTCCTGGCCTGTTCTCAAAAAATTCCCGAATCTCAACCCCCGATTTGGGGGTGTTGGGATTCATCGGGGGGGGGGGGCTGCAAAAAATTCAGGCACTTTTTTTCGTCACTAGAAAACTCTCCCATCTGAGAAATTTTGGAACAGAGCCTTCTGACCTGTTCTGAAAAAATTCCCGAATTTCAACCCCGGATTTGAGGGTGTTGGCATTCACAGGGGGGGGCTGCAAAGAATTCAGGCACCTTCTCTTGTCACGAGTAAGCGATCCCAATCGAGAAATTCTGGAACAGAGCCTCCTGGCCTGTTCACATAAAATTCCCGAATTTCAACCCCCGCTTTGGGGGTGTTGGCATTCAACGGGGGGGCTGCCAAAAATTCAAGCACCTTCTTCAGTCACAAGAGAGCGATTCCAATGGAGGAATTTTGGAACAGAGCCTCCTGGCCTGTTCTCCAAAAGTTCCCGAATTCCAACCCCTGACTTGGGGGTGTTGACATTCACCGGGGGAGGGGGGCCTGCAAAAAATTCAGGCACCTTCTTATGTCACTAGGAAACGCTACCATCTGAGAAATTCTTTGACAGAGCCTTCTGACCTGTTCTAGAAAAATTTCCGAATTTCAACCCCCGATTTGGGGGTGTTGGCATTCACCGGGAGGGGGGGGGCTGCAAAAAATTCAGGCACCTTCTTTCGTCACAAGAAAGCGATCCCAATCGAGAAACTTTGAAACAGAGCCTCCTGGCCTGTTCTCCAAAAATTCCCGAATTCCGACCCCCGATTTGGGGGTAACGGTGCGGCATTCGTCGGGGGGAGGGGGCTGCAAAAAAATCAGGCACCTTCTTCGTCACGAGGAAGCGATCCCAATCGAGAAATTTCGGAACAGCGCCACCTGGCCCGTTCTAGAAAAATTCCCTAATTTCAACCCCCGAATTGTGGAAGTTGGCATTCACCGGGGGGGCTGCATTAAATTCGGGCACCTTCTTCCGTCACAATCGAGCGATCCCAATCGAGGATTTCGGAACAGAGCCACCTGGCTTGTTCTTGAAAAATTGCCGAATTTCAACCCCTGATTTGGGGGTGTTGGCATTCTTCGGGGGGGGGGGGGGCTGCAGAATACCCAGGCACCTCCTTTCGTCACAAGGAAGCGATCCCAATAGGGAAATTTTGGATCAGAGCCTCCTGGCCTGTTCTCAAAATATCCCGAATTTCAACCCCCGATTTGGGGGTGTTGGCATTCACCGGCGGGGCTGCAAAAAATTCAGGCACCTCCTTTCGTCACAAGAGAGCGATCCCAATCGAGGAATTTTGGGAACAGAGCCTCCTGGCCAGTTCTAAAAAAATTCCCGAATTTCAACCCCCGATTTGGGGTTGTTGACATTCACCAGGGGGCTGCAAGAAATTCAGGCACCTTCTTTAGTCACAAGAGAGCGATCCCAATCGAGGAATTTTGGGAACAGAGCCTCCTGGCCTCTTCTCGAAAAATTCCCGAATTTCAACCCCTGATTTGGGGGTGTTGGCATTCACCGGGGGGGCTGCAAAAAATTAAGGCACCTTCTTTGGTCACGAGTAAGCGATCCCGATGAAGAAATTCTGGAACAGAGCCTCCTGGCCTGTTCTCGAAAAATCCCCGAATTTCAACCCCCGATTTGGGGGTGTTGGGATTCACCGGGGGGGGGGGGGGGGCTGCAAAAAATGCAGGCACCTTTTTTCGTCACTAGGAAACCTTCCCATCTGAGAAAATTAGGAACAGAGCCTTCTGACCTGTTCTGAGAAAATTCCCGAATTTCAACCCCCGATGTGGGGTATCAGCATTCACCGGGGGGCTGCAAAGAATTCAGGCAGCTTCTTTCGTCACGAGAGAGCGATCCCAATCGAGAAATTTTGGAACAGAGCCTTCTGACCTGTTCTGAGAAAATTCCCGAATTTCAACCCCCGATGTGGGGTGTCAGCAATCACCGGGGGGCTGCAAAGAATTCAGGCAGCTTCTTTCGTCACGAGAGAGCGATCCCAATCGAGAAATTTCGGAACAGAGCCTCATGACCTGTTCCGAGAAAATTCCCGAATTCAAACCCCCGATGTGGGGTATCAGCATTCACCGGGGGGCTGCAAAGAATTCAGGCAGCTTCTTTCGTCACGAGAGAGCGATCGCAATCGAGAAATTTTGGAACAGATCCTTCTTACCTGTTCTGAGAAAATTCCCGAATTTCAACCCCCGATGTGGGGTGTCAGCATTCACCGGGGGGCTGCAAAGAATTCAGGCAGGTTCTTTCGTCACGAGAGACCGATCCCAATCGAGAAATTTTGGAACAGAGCCTCCTGGCCTGTTCTTGGAAAATTCCCGAATTTCAACCCCTGATTTGGGGGTGTTTGCATTCACCGAGGGGCTGCAAAAAATTCAGGCACCTTTTTTGGTCACAAGAAAGTGATCCCGAACAAGGAATTCCGGAACAGAGCCTCCTGGCCTGTTCACAAAAAATTCCCGAATTTCAACCCCCGATTTGGGGGTGTTGTTATTCACCGGCGGGGCTGCAAAAAATTCAGGCACCTCC
This sequence comes from Eretmocerus hayati, assembly GCA_029851415.1. Classification (NCBI taxonomy): domain Eukaryota; kingdom Metazoa; phylum Arthropoda; class Insecta; order Hymenoptera; family Aphelinidae; genus Eretmocerus; species Eretmocerus hayati. The sequence continues at coordinate 134,173,785 of CM056741.1, forward strand.
TTCTGTCACAAGGAAGCGATCCCAATCGAGAAATTTTGAAACAGAGCCTCCTGGCCTGTTCTAAAAAAATTCCCGGATTTCAACCCCCGATTTGGGGTATCAGCATTCACCGGGGGGCTGCAAAGCATTCAGGCAGCTTCTTTCGTCACGAGAGAGCGATCCCAATCGAGGAATTTTGGGAACAGAGCCTCCTGGCCTCTTCTTAAAAATTCCCGAATTTCAAGCCCTGATTTGGGGGTGTTGGCATTCACCGGGGGGGCTGCAAAAAATTAAGGCACCTTCTTTGGTCATGAGTAAGCGATCCCGATGAAGAAATTCCGGAACAGAGCCTCCTGGCCTGTTCACAAAAAATTCCCGAATCTCAACCCCCGATTTGGGGGTGTTGGCATTCACCGGGGGGCTGCAAGAAATTCAGGCACCTTCTTTAGTCACAAGAGAGCGATCCAAATCGAGGAATTTTGGGAACAGAGCCTCCTGGCCTCTTCTTGAAAAATTCCCGAATTTCAACCCCTGATTTGGGGGTGTTGGCATTCACCGGGGGGGCTGCAAAGAATTAAGGCACCTTCTTTGGTCACGAGTAAGCGATCCCGATGAAGAAATTCTGGAACAGAGCCTCCTGGCCTGTTCTCGAAAAATCCCCGAATTTCAACCCCCGATTTGGGGGTGTTGGGATTCACCGGGGGGGGGGGCTGCAAAAAATGCAGGCACCTCCTTTCGTCACAAGAGAGCGATCCCAATCGAGGAATTTTGGGAACAGAGCCTCCTGGCCTGGTCACATAAAATTCCCGAATTTCGACCCCCGATTTGGGGGTGTTGGCATTCACCGGCGGGGCTGCAAAAAATTCAGGCACCTCCTTTCGTCACAAGAGAGCGATCCCAATCGAGGAATTTTGGGAACAGAGCCTCCTGGCCAGTTCTAAAAAAATTCCCGAATTTCAACCGCCGATTTGGGGTTGTTGACATTCACCGGGGGGCTGCAAGAAATTCAGGCACCTTCTTTAGTCACAAGAGAGCGATCCAAATCGAGGAATTTTGGGAACAGAGCCTCCTGGCCTCTTCTTGAAAAATTCCCGAATTTCAACCCCTGATTTGGGGGTGTTGGCATTCACCGGGGGGGCTGCAAAGAATTAAGGCACCTTCTTTGGTCACGAGTAAGCGATCCCGATGAAGAAATTCTGGAACAGAGCCTCCTGGCCTGTTCTCGGAAAATCCCCGAATTTCAACCCCCGATTTGGGGGTGTTGGGATTCACCGGGGGGGGGGGGCTGCAAAAAATGCAGGCACCTCCTTTCGTCACAAGAGAGCGATCCCAATCGAGGAATTTTGGGAACAGAGCCTCCTGGCCTGGTCACATAAAATTCCCGAATTTCGACCCCCGATTTGGGGGTGTTGGCATTCACCGGCGGGGCTGCAAAAAATTCAGGCACCTCCTTTCGTCACAAGAGAGCGATCCCAATCGAGGAATTTTGGGAACAGAGCCTCCTGGCCTCTTCTTGAAAAATTCCCGAATTTCAAGCCCCGATTTGGGGGTGTTGGGATTCACACGGGGGGGGGGGGGGCTGCAAAAAATTCAGGCACCTCCTTTCGTCACAAGAGAGCGAACCCAATCGAGGAATTTTGGGAACAGAGCCTCCTGGCCAGTTCTGAGAAAATTCCCGAATTTCAACCCCCGATTTGGGGTTGTTGACATTCACCGGGGGTCTGTAAGAAATTCAGGCACCTTCTTTAGTCACAAGAGAGCGATCCTAATCGAGGAATTTTGGGAACAGAGCCTCCTGGCCTCTTCTTGAAAAATTCCCGAATTTCAACCCCTGATTTGGGGGTGTTGGCATTCACCGGGGGGGCTGCAAAAAATTAAGGCACCTTCTTTGGTCACGAGTAAGCGATCCCGATGAAGAAATTCTGGAACAGAGCCTCCTGGCCTGTTCTGAGAAAATTCCCGAATTTCAACCCCCGATGTGGGGTATCAGCATTCACCGGGGGGGGGGGCTGCAAAGAATTCAGGCACCTTCTTTAGTCACAAGAGAGCGATCCTAATCGGGGAATTTTGGGAACAGAGCCTCCTGGCCTGTTGTAAAAAAATTCCCGAATTTCAACCCCCGATTTGGGGTTGTTGACATTCACCGGGGGTCTGCAAGAAATTCAGGCACCTTCTTTAGTCACAAGAGAGCGATCCTAATCGAGGAATTTTGGGAACAGAGCCTCCTGGCCAGTTCTAAAAAAATTCCCGGATTTCAACCCCCGATTTGGGGTATCAGCATTCACCGGGGGGCTGCAAAAAATTAAGGCACCTTCTTTGGTCACGAAGAAGCGATCCCGATGAAGAAATTCCGGAACAGAGCCTCCTGGCCTGTTCACATAAAATTCCCGAATTTCGACCCCCGATTTGGGGGTGTTGGCATTCACCGGCGGGGCTGCAAAAAATTCAGGCACCTCCTTTCGTCACAAGAGAGCGATCCCAATCGAGCGATTTCGGAACAGAGCCTCCTGGCCTGTTCTAAAAAAATTCCCGGATTTCAACCCCCGATTTGGGGTATCAGCATTCACCGGGGGGCTGCAAAGAATTCAGGCAGCTTCTTTCCTCACAAGAGAGCGATCCCAATCGAGGAATTTTGGGAACAGAGCCTCCTGGCCTGTTCTTGAAAAATTCCCGAATTTCAAGCCCTGATTTGGGGGTGTTGGCATTCACCGGGGGGGCTGCAAAAAATTAAGGCACCTTCTTTGGTCACGAGTAAGCGATCCCGATGAAGAAATTCCGGAACAGAGCCTCCTGGCCTGTTCACAAAAAATTCCCGAATTTCAACCCCCGATTTGGGGGTGTTGGCATTCACCGGCGGGGCTGCAAAAAATTCAGGCACCTCCTTTCGTCACAAGAGAGCGATCCCAATCGAGGAATTTTGGGAACAGATCCTCCTGGCCAGTTCTAAAAAAATTCCCGAATTTCAACCCCCGATTTGGGGTTGTTGACATTCACCGGGGGGCTGCAAGAAATTCAGGCACCTTTTTTAGTCACAAGAGAGCGATCCCAATCGAGGAATTTTGGGAACAGAGCCTCCTGGCCTCTTCTTGAAACATTCCCGAATTTCAACCCCTGATTTGGGGGTGTTGGCATTCACCGGGGGGGCTGCAAAAAATTAAGGCCGCTTCTTTGGTCACGAGTAAGCGATCCCGATGAAGAAATTCTGGAACAGAGCCTCCTGGCCTGTTCTTGAAAAATCCCCGAATTTCAACCCCCGATTTGGGGGTGTCGGGATTCACCGGGGGGGGGGGGGCTGCAAAAAATGCAGGCACCTTTTTTCGTCACTAGGAAACCTTCCCATCTGAGAAAATTAGGTATAGAGCCTGCTGACCTGTTCTGAGAAAATTCCCGAATTTAATCCCCCGATGTGGGGTATCAGCATTCACCGGGGGGGCTGCAAAGAATTCAGGCACCTTCTTTCGTCACAAGAGAGCGATCCCAATCGAGGGATTTCGGAACAGAGCCTCATGACCTGTTCGTGGAAAATTCCCGAATTTCAACCCCCGATTTGGGGGTAACGGCATTCACCGAGGGGCTGCAAAAAATCCAGGCACCTTCTTTGGTCACAAGAAAGCGATCCCGAACGAGAGATTTTGAAACAGATCCTCCCGGCCTGTGCTCGGGAAATTCCCGAATTTCAAGATTTGGGGGTGTTGACATTCACCGGGGGGGCTGCAAAGGATTGAGGCACCTTCTCTTGTCACGAGTGAGCGATCCCAATCGAGAAATTCTGGAACAGAGCCTCCTGGCCTGTTCTCCAAAAATTTCCGAATTCCAACCCCTGACTTGGGGGTGTTGACATTCACCGGGGGAGGGGGGCCTGCAAAAAATTCAGGCACCTTCTTATGTCACTAGGAAACGCTACCATCTGAGAAATTCTGGGACAGAGCCTTCTGACCTGTTCTAGAAAAATTTCCGAATTCCAACCCCTGACTTGGGGGTGTTGACATTCACCGGGGGAGGGGGGCCTGCAAAAAATTCAGGCACCTTCTTATGTCACTAGGAAACGCTACCATCTGAGAAATTCTGGGACAGAGCCTTCTGACCTGTTCTAGAAAAATTTCCGAATTTCAACCCCCGATTTGAGGGTGTTGGCATTCACCGGGAGGGGGGGGGACTGCAAAAAATTCAGGCACCTTCTTTCGTCACAAGAAAGCGATCCCAATCGAGAAACTTTGAAACAGAGCCTCCTGGCCTGTTCTCCAAAAATTCCCGAATTCCGACCCCCGATTTGGGGGTAACGGCGCGGCATTCGTCGGGGGGAGGGGGCTGCAAAAAAATCAGGCACCTTCTTCGTCACAAGGAAGCGATCCCAATCGAGAAATTTCGGAACAGCGCCACCTGGCCCGTTCTAGGAAAATTCCCGAATTTCAACCCCCGAATTGTGGAAGTTGGCATTCACCGGGGGGGCTGCATTAAATTCGGGCACGTCCTTCCGTCACAATCGAGCGATCCCAATCGAGGATTTCGGAACAGAGCCACCTGGCTTGTTCTTGAAAAATTGCCGAATTTCAACCCCTGATTGGGGGGTGTTGGCATTCTTCGGGGGGGGGGGGGGCTGCAGAATACCCAGGCACCTCCTTTCGTCACAAGGAAGCGATCCCAATCGGGAAATTTTGGATCAGAGCCTCCTGGCCTGTTCTCAAAAAATTCCCGAATCTCAACCCCCGATTTGGGGGTGTTGGGATTCATCGGGGGGGGGGGGGGCTGCAAAAAATTCAGGCACTTTTTTTCGTCACTAGAAAACTCTCCCATCTGAGAAATTTTGGAACAGAGCCTTCTGACCTGTTCTGAAAAAATTCCCGAATTTCAACCCCGGATTTGAGGGTGTTGGCATTCACAGGGGGGGGCTGCAAAGAATTCAGGCACCTTCTCTTGTCACGAGTAAGCGATCCCAATCGAGAAATTCTGGAACAGAGCCTCCTGGCCTGTTCACATAAAATTCCCGAATTTCAACCCCCGCTTTGGGGGTGTTGGCATTCAACGGGGGGGCTGCCAAAAATTCAGGCACCTTCTTCAGTCACAAGAGAGCGATTCCAATGGAGGAATTTTGGAACAGAGCCTCCTGGCCTGTTCTCCAAAAGTTCCCGAATTCCAACCCCTGACTTGGGGGTGTTGACATTCACCGGGGGAGGGGGGCCTGCAAAAAATTCAGGCACCTTCTTATGTCACTAGGAAACGCTACCATCTGAGAAATTCTTTGACAGAGCCTTCTGACCTGTTCTAGAAAAATTTCCGAATTTCAACCCCCGATTTGGGGGTGTTGGCATTCACCGGGAGGGGGGGGCTGCAAAAAATTCAGGCACCTTCTTTCGTCACAAGAAAGCGATCCCAATCGAGAAACTTTGAAACAGAGCCTCCTGGCCTGTTCTCCAAAAATTCCCGAATTCCGACCCCCGATTTGGGGGTAACGGCGCGGCATTCGTCGGGGGGAGGGGGCTGCAAAAAAATCAGGCACCTTCTTCGTCACGAGGAAGCGATCCCAATCGAGAAATTTCGGAACAGCGCCACCTGGCCCGTTCTAGAAAAATTCCCTAATTTCAACCCCCGAATTGTGGAAGTTGGCATTCACCGGGGGGGCTGCATTAAATTCGGGCACCTTCTTCCGTCACAATCGAGCGATCCCAATCGAGGATTTCGGAACAGAGCCACCTGGCTTGTTCTTGAAAAATTGCCGAATTTCAACCCCTGATTTGGGGGTGTTGGCATTCTTCGGGGGGGGGGGGGGCTGCAGAATACCCAGGCACCTCCTTTCGTCACAAGGAAGCGATCCCAATCGGGAAATTTTGGATCAGAGCCTCCTGGCCTGTTCTCAAAATATCCCGAATTTCAACCCCCGATTTGGGGGTGTTGGCATTCACCGGCGGGGCTGCAAAAAATTCAGGCACCTCCTTTCGTCACAAGAGAGCGATCCCAATCGAGGAATTTTGGGAACAGAGCCTCCTGGCCAGTTCTAAAAAAATTCCCGAATTTCAACCCCCGATTTGGGGTTGTTGACATTCACCAGGGGGCTGCAAGAAATTCAGGCACCTTCTTTAGTCACAAGAGAGCGATCCCAATCGAGGAATTTTGGGAACAGAGCCTCCTGGCCTCTTCTCGAAAAATTCCCGAATTTCAACCCCTGATTTGGGGGTGTTGGCATTCACCGGGGGGGCTGCAAAAAATTAAGGCACCTTCTTTGGTCACGAGTAAGCGATCCCGATGAAGAAATCCTGGAACAGAGCCTCCTGGCCTGTTCTCGAAAAATCCCCGAATTTCAACCCCCGATTTGGGGGTGTTGGGATTCACCGGGGGGGGGGGGGGCTGCAAAAAATGCAGGCACCTTTTTTCGTCACTAGGAAACCTTCCCATCTGAGAAAATTAGGAACAGAGCCTTCTGACCTGTTCTGAGAAAATTCCCGAATTTCAACCCCCGATGTGGGGGATCAGCATTCACCGGGGGGGCTGCAAAGAATTCAGGCACCTTCTTTCGTCACAAGAGAGCGATCCCAATCGAGGGATTTCGGAACAGAGCCTCATGACCTGTTCTTGGGAAATTCCCGAATTTCAACCCCCGATTTGGGGGTAACGGCATTCACCGAGGGGCTGCGAAAAATTCAGGCACCTTCTTTGGTCACAAGAAAGCGATCCTGAACAAGGAATTCCGGAACAGAGCCTCCTGGCCTGTTCACAAAAAATTCCCGAATTTCAACCCCCGATTTGGGGGTGTTGGCATTCACCGGCGGGGCTGCGAAGAATTCAGGCACCTCCTTCTGTCACAAGGAAGCGATCCTAATCGAGAAATATTGAAACAGAGCCTCCTGGCCTGTTCTAAAAAAATTCCCGGATTCCAACCCCCGATTTGGGGTATCAGCATTCACCGGGGGGCTGCAAAAAATTAAGGCACCTTCTTTGGTCACGAAGAAGCGATCCCGATGAAGAAATTCCGGAACAGAGCCTCCTGGCCTGTTCACATGAAATTCCCGAATTTCGACCCCCGATTTGGGGGTGTTGGCATTCACCGGCGGGGCTGCAAAAAATTCAGGCACCTCCTTTCGTCACAAGAGAGCGATCCCAATCGAGGAATTTTGGGAACAGAGCCTCCTGGCCTCTTCTTGACAAATTCCCGAATTTCAAGCCCTGATTTGGGGGTGTTGGCATTCACCGGGGGGGCTGCAAAAAATTAAGGCACCTTCTTTGGTCACGAGTAAGCGATCCCGATGAAGAAATTCCGGAACAGAGCCTCCTGGCCTGTTCACATAAAATTCCCGAATTTCGACCCCCGATTGGGGGGGGGGGGTTGGCATTCACCGGCGGGGCTGCAAAAAATTCAGGCACCTCCTTCCGTCACAAGAGAGCGATCCCAATCGAGGAATTTTGGGAACAGAGCCTCCTGGCCAGTTCTAAAAAAATTCCCGAATTTCAACCCCCGATTTGGGGTTGTTGACATTCACCGGGGGTCTGCAAGAAATTCAGGCACCTTCTTTAGTCACAAGAGAGCGATCCTAATCGAGGAATTTTGGGAACAGAGCCTTCTGGCCTCTTCTTGAAGAATTCCCGAATTTCAACCCCTGATTTGGGGGTGTTGGCATTCACCGGGGGGGCTGCAAAAAATTAAGGCACCTTCTTTGGTCACGAGTAAGCGATCCCGATGAAGAAATTCTGGAACAGAGCCTCCTGGGCTGTTCTGAGAAAATTCCCGAATTTCAACCCCCGATGTGGGGTGTCGGCATTCACCGGGGGGGGGGGGCTGCAAAGAATTCAGGCACCTTCTTTCGTCACAAGAGAGCGATCCCAATCGAGCGATTTCGGAACAGAGCCTCCTGGCCTGTTCTAAAAAAATTCCCGGATTTCAACCCCCGATTTGGGGTATCAGCATTCACCGGGGGGCTGCAAAGAATTCAGGCAGCTTCTTTCCTCACAAGAGAGCGATCCCAATCGAGGAATTTTGGGAACAGAGCCTCCTGGCCTCTTCTTGGAAAATTCCCGAATTTCAAGCCCTGATTTGGGGGTGTTGGCATTCACCGGGGGGGCTGCAAAAAATTAAGGCACCTTCTTTGGTCACGAGTAAGCGATCCCGATGAAGAAATTCCGGAACAGAGCCTCCTGGCCTGTTCACAAAAAATTCCCGAATTTCAACCCCCGATTTGGGGGTGTTGGCATTCACCGGCGGGGCTGCAAAAAATTCAGGTACCTCCTTTCGTCACAAGAGAGCGATCCCAATCGAGGAATTTTGGGAACAGAGCCTCCTGGCCAGTTCTAAAAAAATTCCCGAATTTCAACCCCCGATTTGGGGTTGTTGACATTCACCGGGGGGCTGCAAGAAATTCAGGCACCTTCTTTAGTCACAAGAGAGCGATCCCAATCGAGGAATTTTGGGAACAGAGCCTCCTGGCCTCTTCTTGGAAAATTCCCGAATTTCAACCCCTGATTTGGGGGTGTTGGCACTCACCGGGGGGGCTGCAAAAAATTAAGGCACCTTCTTTGGTCACGAGTAAGCGATCCCGATGAAGAAATTCTGGAACAGAGCCTCCTGGCCTGTTCTTCTAAAATCCCCGAATTTCAACCCCCGATTTGGGGGTGTCGGGATTCACCGGGGGGGGGGGGGCCTGCAAAAAATGCAGGCACCTTTTTTCGTCACTAGGAAACCTTCCCATCTGAGAAAATTAGGAACAGAGCCTGCTGACCTGTTCTGAGGAAATTCCCGAATTTCATCCCCCGATGTGGGGTATCAGCATTCACCGGGGGGGCTGCAAAGAATTCAGGCACCTTCTTTCGTCACAAGAGAGCGATCCCAATCGAGGGAATCCGGAACAGAGCCTCATGACCTGTTCTTGGAAAATTCCCGAATTTCAACCCCCGATTTGGGGGTAACGGCATTCACCGAGGGGCTGCAAAAAATTCAGGCACCTTCTTTGGTCACAAGAAAGCGATCCCGAACGAGAGATCTTGAAACAGATCCTCCCGGCCTGTGCTCGGAAAATTCCCGAATTTCAAGATTTGGGGGTGTTGACATTCACCGGGGGGGGCTGCAAAGGATTGAGGCACCTCCTCTTGTCACGAGTGAGCGATCCCAATCGAGAAATTCTGGAACAGAGCCTCCTGGCCTGTTCACCAAAAATTTCCGAATCTCAACTCCCGATTTGGGGGTGTTGGCATTCACCGGGGGGGGGGGGGGGCTGCAAAAAATTCAGGCACCTTCTTTCGTCACAAGAAAGCGATCCCAATCGAGAAACTTTGAAACAGAGCCTCCTGGCCTGTTCTCCAAAAATTCCCGAATTCCGACCCCCGATTTGGGGGTAAAGGCGCGGCATCCGTCGGGGGGAGGGGGCTGCAAAAAAATCAGGCACCTTCTTCGTCACAAGGAAGCGATCCCAATCGAGAAATTTCGGAACAGCGCCACCTGGCCCGTTCTAGAAAAATTCCCGAATTTCAACCCCCGAATTGTGGAAGTTGGCATTCACCGGGGGGCCTGCAAAAAATTCAGGCACCTTCTTATGTCACTAGGAAACGCTACCATCTGAGAAATTCTGGGACAGAGCCTTCTGACCTGTTCTAGAAAAATTTCCGAATGTCAACCCCCGATTTGGGGGTGTTGGCATTCACCGGGAGGGGGGGGGCTGCAAAAAATTCAGGCACCTTCTTTCGTCACAAGAAAGCGATCCCAATCGAGAAACTTTGAAACAGAGCCTCCTGGCCTGTTCTCCAAAAATTCCCGAATTCCGACCCCCGATTTGGGGGTAAAGGCGCGGCATCCGTCGGGGGGAGGGGGCTGCAAAAAAATCAGGCACCTTCTTCGTCACAAGGAAGCGATCCCAATCGAGAAATTTCGGAACAGCGCCACCTGGCCCGTTCTAGAAAAATTCCCGAATTTCAACCCCCGAATTGTGGAAGTTGGCATTCACCGGGGGGGCTGCATTAAATTCGGGCACCTTCTTCCGTCACAATCGAGCGATCCCAATCGAGGATTTCGGAACAGAGCCACCTGGCTTGTTCTTGAAAAATTGCCGAATTTCAACCCCTGATTTGGGGGTGTTGGCATTCTTCGGGGGGGGGGGGCTGCAGAATACCCAGGCACCTCCTTTCGTCACAAGGAAGCGATCCCAATCGGGATATTTTGGATCAGAGCCTCCTGGCCTGTTCTCAAAAGATTCCCGAATCTCAACCCCCGATTTGGGGATGTTGGGATTCATCGGGGGGGGGGGGGGGCTGCAAAAAATTCAGGCACTTTTTTTCGTCACTAGAAAACTCTCCCATCTGAGAAATTTTGGAACAGAGCCTTCTGACCTGTTCTGAAAAAATTCCCGAATTTCAACCCCGGATTCGGGGTTGTTGGCATTCACCGGGGGGGCTGCAAAAAATTAAGGCACCTTCTCTCGTCACGAGTAAGCGATCCTAATCGAGGAATTCCGGAACAGAGCCTCCTGGCCTGTTCACAAAAAATTTCCGAATTTCAACCCCCGATTTGGGGGTGTTGGCATTCACCGGGAGGGGGGGGCTGCAAAAAATTCAGGCACCTTCTTTCGTCACAAGAAAGCGATCCCAATCGAGAAACTTTGAAACAGAGCCTCCTGGCCTGTTCTCCAAAAATTCCCGAATTCCGACCCCCGATTTGGGGGTAACGGCGCGGCATTCGTCGGGGGGAGGGGGCTGCAAAAAAATCAGGCACCTTCTTCGTCACAAGGAAGCGATCCCAATCGAGAAATTTCGGAACAGCGCCACCTGGCCCGTTCTAGAAAAATTCCCGAATTTCAACCCCCGAATTGTGGAAGTTGGCATTCACCGGGGGGGCTGCATTAAATTCGGGCACCTTCTTCCGTCACAATCGAGCGATCCCAATCGAGGATTTCGGAACAGAGCCACCTGGCTTGTTCTTGAAAAATTGCCGAATTTCAACCCCTGATTTGGGGGTGTTGGCATTCTTCGGGGGGGGGGGGCTGCAGAATACCCAGGCACCTCCTTTCGTCACAAGGAAGCGATCCCAATCGGGAAATTTTGGATCAGAGCCTCCTGGCCTGTTCTCGAAAAATTCCCGAATCTCAACCCCCGATTTGGGGGTGTTGGGATTCATGGGGGGGGGCTGCAAAAAATTCAGGCACTTTTTTTCGTCACTAGAAAACTCTCCCATCTGAGAAATTTTGGAACAGAGCCTTCTGACCTGTTCTGAAAAAATTCCCGAATTTCAACCCCGGATTCGGGGTTGTTGGCATTCACCGGGGGGGCTGCAAAAAATTAAGGCTCCTTCTCTCGTCACGAGTAAGCGATCCTCATCGAGGAATTCCGGAACAGAGCCTCCTGGCCTGTTCACAAAAAATTCCCGAATTTCAACCCCCGATTTGGGGGTGTTGACATTCACCGGGGGAGGGGGGGCTGCAAAAAATTCAGGCACCTTCTTTCGTCACAAGAAAGCGATCCCAATCGAGAAACTTTGGAACAGAGCCCCCTGGCCTGTTCTGAAAAAATTCCCGAATTTCAACTACCCATTTGGGGGTGTTGGCATCCACAGGGGGGGGGGGCTGCAAAAAATGAGGCACCTCTTTTGGTCACAAGGAAGCGATCCCAATCGAGGAATTTGGGGAACAGAGCCCCCTGGCCTGTTCTTGGAAAATTCCCGAATTTCAACCCCTGAATTGGGGTGTCAGCATTCACCGGGGGGGCTGCAAAAAATTAAGGCACCTTCTCTTGTCATGAGTAAGCGATCCTAAACAAGAAATTCTGGAACAGAATCTCCTGGCCTGTTCCGAAAGAATTCCCGAATTTCAACCCCCGATTTGGGGGTGTTGGGATTCACCGGAGGGGGGGGGCTGCAAAAAATGCAGGCACCTTTTTTCGTCACTAGAAAACCTTCCCATCTGAGAAAATTAGGAACAGAGCCTTCTGACCTGTTCTGAGAAAATTCCCGAATTTCAACCCCCGATGTGGTGTGTCAGCATTCACCGGGGGGGGGGGGGCTGCAAAAAATTCAGGCACCTTCTTTCGTCACAAGAAATCGATCCCAATCGAAAAATTTCGGAACAGAGCCTCATGACCTGTTCCGAAAAAATTCCCGAATTTCAACCCCCGATGTGGGTTATCAGCATTCACCGGGGGGCTGCAAAGAACTCAGGCAGCTTCTTTCGTCACAAGAGAGCGATCCCAATCGAGGAATTTTGGAACAGAGCCTCCTGGCCTGTTCTTGGAAAATTCCCGAATTTTAACCCCTGATTTGGGGGTGTTGGCATTCACCGAGGGGCTGCAAAAAATTCAGGCACCTTCTTTGGTCACAAGAAAGCGATCCCGAACAAGGAATTCTGGAACAGAGCCTCCTGGCCTGTTCTCCAAAAATTCCCGAATTCCGACCCCCGATTTGGGGGTAACGGCGCGGCATTCGTCGGGGGGAGGGGGCTGCAAAAAAATCAGGCACCTTCTTCGTCACAAGGAAGCGATCCCAATCGAGAAATTTCGGAACAGCGCCACCTGGCCCGTTCTAGAAAAATTCCCGAATTTCAACCCCCGAATTGTGGAAGTTGGCATTCACCGGGGGGGCTGCATTAAATTCGGGCACCTTCTTCCGTCACAATCGAGCGATCCCAATCGAGGATTTCGGAACAGAGCCACCTGGCTTGTTCTTGAAAAATTGCCGAATTTCAACCCCTGATTTGGGGGTGTTGGCATTCTTCGGGGGGGGGGGGCTGCAGAATACCCAGGCACCTCCTTTCGTCACAAGGAAGCGATCCCAATCGGGAAATTTTGGATCAGAGCCTCCTGGCCTGTTCTCAAAAAATTCCCGAATCTCAACCCCCGATTTGGGGGTGTTGGGATTCATGGGGGGGGGGGGCTGCAAAAAATTCAGGCACTTTTTTTCGTCACTAGAAAACTCTCCCATCTGAGAAATTTTGGAACAGAGCCTTCTGACCTGTTCTGAAAAAATTCCCGAATTTCAACCCCGGATTCGGGGTTGTTGGCATTCACCGGGGGGGCTGCAAAAAATTAAGGCACCTCCTCTCGTCACGAGTAAGCGATCCTAATCGAGGAATTCCGGAACAGAGCCTCCTGGCCTGTTCACAAAAAATTCCCGAATTTCAACCCCCGATTTGGGGGTGTTGACATTCACCGGGGGAGGGGGGGCTGCAAAAAATTCAGGCACCTTCTTTCGTCACAAGAAAGCGATCCCAATCGAGAAACTTTGGAACAGAGCCCCCTGGCCTGTTCTAAAAAAATTCCCGAATTTCAACTACCCATTTGGGGGTGTTGGCATCCACAGGGGGGGGGGGCTGCAAAAAATGAGGCACCTCTTTTGGTCACAAGGAAGCGATCCCAATCGAGGAATTTGGGGAACAGAGCCCCCTGGCCTGTTCTTGGAAAATTCCCGAATTTCAACCCCTGATTTGGGGTGTCAGCATTCACCGGGGGGGCTGCAAAAAATTAAGGCACCTTCTCTTGTCATGAGTCAGCGATCCTAAACAAGAAATTCCGGAACAGAGCCTCCTGGCCTGTTCCGAAAGAATTCCCGAATTTCAACCCCCGATTTGGGGGTGTTGGGATTCACCGGAGGGGGGGGCTGCAAAAAATGCAGGCACCTTTTTTCGTCACTAGAAAACCTTCCCATCTGAGAAAATTAGGAACAGAGCCTTCTGACCTGTTCTGAGAAAATTCCCGAATTTCAACCCCCGATGTGGGGTGTCAGCATTCACCGGGGGGGGGGGGCTGCAAAAAATTCAGGCACCTTCTTTCGTCACAAGAAATCGATCCCAATCGAAAAATTTCGGAACAGAGCCTCATGACCTGTTCCGAAAAAATTCCCGAATTTCAACCCCCGATGTGGGTTATCAGCATTCACCGGGGGGCTGCACAGAATTCAGGCAGCTTCTTTCGTCACAAGAGAGCGATCCCAATCGAGGATTTCGGAACAGAGCCACCTGGCTTGTTCTTGAAAAATTGCCGAATTTCAACCCCTGATTTGGGGGTGTTGGCATTCTTCGGGGGGGGGGGCTGCAGAATACCCAGGCACCTCCTTTCGTCACAAGGAAGCGATCCCAATCGGGAAATTTTGGATCAGAGCCTCCTGGCCTGTTCTCGAAAAATTCCCGAATCTCAACCCCCGATTTGGGGGTGTTGGGATTCATGGGGGGGGGGGGGGGCTGCAAAAAATTCAGGCACTTTTTTTCGTTACTAGAAAACTCTCCCATCTGAGAAATTTTGGAACAGAGCCTTCTGACCTGTTCTGAAAAAATTCCCGAATTTCAACCCCGGATTCGGGGTTGTTGGCATTCACCGGGGGGGCTGCAAAAAATTAAGGCACCTTCTCTCGTCACGAGTAAGCGATCCTCATCGAGGAATTCCGGAACAGAGCCTCCTGGCCTGTTCACAAAAAATTCCCGAATTTCAACCCCCGATTTGGGGGTGTTGACATTCACCGGGGGAGGGGGGGCTGCAAAAAATTCAGGCACCTTCTTCCGTCACAAGAAAGCGATCCCAATCGAGAAACTTTGGAACAGAGCCCCCTGGCCTGTTCTGAAAAAATTCCCGAATTTCAACTACCCATTTGGGGGTGTTGGCATCCACAGGGGGGGGGGGCTGCAAAAAATGAGGCACCTCTTTTGGTCACAAGGAAGCGATCCCAATCGAGGAATTTGGGGAACAGAGCCCCCTGGCCTGTTCTTGGAAAATTCCCGAATTTCAACCCCTGAATTGGGGTGTCAGCATTCACCGGGGGGGCTGCAAAAAATTAAGGCACCTTCTCTTGTCATGAGTAAGCGATCCTAAACAAGAAATTCTGGAACAGAATCTCCTGGCCTGTTCCGAAAGAATTCCCGAATTTCAACCCCCGATTTGGGGGTGTTGGGATTCACCGGAGGGGGGGGGGCTGCAAAAAATGCAGGCACCTTTTTTCGTCACTAGAAAACCTTCCCATCTGAGAAAATTAGGAACAGAGCCTTCTGACCTGTTCTGAGAAAATTCCCGAATTTCAACCCCCGATGTGGTGTGTCAGCATTCACCGGGGGGGGGGGGGGGCTGCAAAAAATTCAGGCACCTTCTTTCGTCACAAGAAATCGATCCCAATCGAAAAATTTCGGAACAGAGCCTCATGACCTGTTCCGAAAAAATTCCCGAATTTCAACCCCCGATGTGGGTTATCAGCATTCACCGGGGGGCTGCAAAGAACTCAGGCAGCTTCTTTCGTCACAAGAGAGCGATCCCAATCGAGGAATTTTGGAACAGAGCCTCCTGGCCTGTTCTTGGAAAATTCCCGAATTTTAACCCCTGATTTGTGGGTGTTGGCATTCACCGAGGGGCTGCAAAAAATTCAGGCACCTTCTTTGGTCACAAGAAAGCGATCCCGAACAAGGAATTCTGGAACAGAGCCTCCTGGCCTGTTCTCCAAAAATTCCCGAATTCCGACCCCCGATTTGGGGGTAACGGCGCGGCATTCGTCGGGGGGAGGGGGCTGCAAAAAAATGAGGCACCTTCTTCGTCACAAGGAAGCGATCCCAATCGAGAAATTTCGGAACAGCGCCACCTGGCCCGTTCTAGAAAAATTCCCGAATTTCAACCCCCGAATTGTGGAAGTTGGCATTCACCGGGGGGGCTGCATTAAATTCGGGCACCTTCTTCCGTCACAATCGAGCGATCCCAATCGAGGATTTCGGAACAGAGCCACCTGGCTTGTTCTTGAAAAATTGCCGAATTTCAACCCCTGATTTGGGGGTGTTGGCATTCTTCGGGGGGGGGGGGCTGCAGAATACCCAGGCACCTCCTTTCGTCACAAGGAAGCGATCCCAATCGGGAAATTTTGGATCAGAGCCTCCTGGCCTGTTCTCAAAAAATTCCCGAATCTCAACCCCCGATTTGGGGGTGTTGGGATTCATGGGGGGGGGGGGGGGCTGCAAAAAATTCAGGCACTTTTTTTCGTCACTAGAAAACTCTCCCATCTGAGAAATTTTGGAACAGAGCCTTCTGACCTGTTCTGAAAAAATTCCCGAATTTCAACCCCGGATTCGGGGTTGTTGGCATTCACCGGGGGGGCTGCAAAAAATTAAGGCACCTCCTCTCGTCACGAGTAAGCGATCCTAATCGAGGAATTCCGGAACAGAGCCTCCTGGCCTGTTCACAAAAAATTCCCGAATTTCAACCCCCGATTTGGGGGTGTTGACATTCACCGGGGGAGGGGGGGCTGCAAAAAATTCAGGCACCTTCTTTCGTCACAAGAAAGCGATCCCAATCGAGAAACTTTGGAACAGAGCCCCCTGGCCTGTTCTAAAAAAATTCCCGAATTTCAACTACCCATTTGGGGGTGTTGGCATCCACAGGGGGGGGGGGCTGCAAAAAATGAGGCACCTCTTTTGGTCACAAGGAAGCGATCCCAATCGAGGAATTTGGGGAACAGAGCCCCCTGGCCTGTTCTTGGAAAATTCCCGAATTTCAACCCCTGATTTGGGGTGTCAGCATTCACCGGGGGGGCTGCAAAAAATTAAGGCACCTTCTCTTGTCATGAGTCAGCGATCCTAAACAAGAAATTCCGGAACAGAGCCTCCTGGCCTGTTCCGAAAGAATTCCCGAATTTCAACCCCCGATTTGGGGGTGTTGGGATTCACCGGAGGGGGGGGCTGCAAAAAATGCAGGCACCTTTTTTCGTCACTAGAAAACCTTCCCATCTGAGAAAATTAGGAACAGAGCCTTCTGACCTGTTCTGAGAAAATTCCCGAATTTCAACCCCCGATGTGGGGTGTCAGCATTCACCGGGGGGGGGGGGGGGGCTGCAAAAAATTCAGGCACCTTCTTTCGTCACAAGAAATCGATCCCAATCGAAAAATTTCGGAACAGAGCCTCATGACCTGTTCCGAAAAAATTCCCGAATTTCAACCCCCGATGTGGGTTATCAGCATTCACCGGGGGGCTGCACAGAATTCAGGCAGCTTCTTTCGTCACAAGAGAGCGATCCCAATCGAGGAATTTTGGAACAGAGCCTCCTGGCCTGTTCTTGGAAAATTCCCGAATTTTAACCCCTGATTTGGGGGTGTTGGCATTCACCGAGGGGCTGCAAAAAATTCAGGCACCTTCTTTGGTCACAAGAAAGCGATCCCGAACAAGGAATTCTGGAACAGAGCCTCCTGGCCTGTTCTCCAAAAATTCCCGAATTTCGACCCCCGATTTTGGGGTAACGGCATTCGTCGGGGGGGGGGGGCCTGCAAAAAAATCAGGCACCTCCTTTATCACGAGAAAGCGATCCCAATCGAGAATCTTTGGAACAGAGCCTCCTGGCCTGTTCTCAAAAAATTCCCGACTTTCAACCCCTGATTGAGGGGTGTTGGCATTCACCGGGGGGGGGGGGGCTGCAAAAAATTCAGGCATCTTCTTTCGTCACAAGACAGCGATCCCAATCGAGAAATTTTGGAACAGAGGTTCGATTTCAAGATAAAAATTTTTTCGACTTTCGATTAAGATAATAATCGATTGGAACTTCAGAGTCATATATATGGGCCATTCCGGAGCATTTCGGCGAATGCCTGTACCAGGAGGGTATGGAAAAGATCGATAAGAATTTCCTCCCGTTAGTATTATATTAACGTAGAACAAAAAAATTTTTCCGGGATTCTTTCTAAGGCCCCTGTGGGCCTTGGGGCATATGAAAGGTCCTTTTTAGGCTCCTTTTTAGCCTATTCCTGGAAAATCATAACTCTGACTAGAATCAACATTTTTGGACGTACCTGGGCGCATTTATTCCTCAAGACTAGTCCTTCCAAGAAAAAAATTGTCCATGGTCGGTACTTGAGCCTAGCAACTTCTAGGAGCTATTTGCTGAGAGCACATTTCAGCGATTTTTGGGCTCTCTTCAAAATGATGTAGCTCCCACTAGACATGTGATAGTCGACTTTTACAAGTGGTCATTTTGAAGGTCTTGGAAAAACCTATAATTTGACCACTGGTAAAAGTCGATCACTGTACTTTCTCTAGGAGTTACAGTCATTACAAGCTGAGCAAATTCGTGAAAATGCCAATCTTTGAGCTCAATTTAAAAAAATAACTTTTTTTTATTCGACCCCAAACCTGTGCAAATATGTTTTCCGATACAAATACTACCAATTAGAACAATAATCTGGGTCGGATATTGAATTGCCGATTTTATTCAGCCAATTTAAAACACTCTTTTTCGACTTCTTGCTCAAAATGACCTCCAAGGTATGGCTCGCATACGCTTCCATCTGAACTAATGTGCACCAATCTGTGTGGGACTACTCCTCAATGTACCCCCAAGTATGTGTGAAAACTTCCGGAGGCGAGCCTCGAGCTAGAAGCGAGCAGGCGGTTCAATTTCACGAGTTGAAAATGGGCATTATTCCGTCTATTTGGACGCAGGCGAGTGCGAGTGGGATTTCTCTCATTCTAGCTCACAAATGAGATAAGCGGCTGAAATAGGGATACGAACATGGTTTTTTGACTCAAATGATCATTTAACACGTTCTCATGGTCAGTTTGGCTTTTATTCAACGTCTGAAGCCACTCCATCGAAAAACATGTAACTAAAGTGTTTTCTAGTCAGAGAGCAAGTATCAATATTTTGGAGCCAAACTGACCCCGAAATCGTGTTTAGATGATCATTTTGAGTCAGAAAACTATGTCCGTATCACTATTTCAGCCGCTTATCTCATTTGTGAGCTAGAATGAGTGAAATCCCACTCGCACTTGCCTGCGTCTAAATAGACGAAATAATGCACATTTTCAACTCGTGAAATAGAACAGCCTGCTCGCATCTAGCTCGACGCTCGCCTCCGGAAGTTTTCACACATATTTGGGGGTACATTGGAGAGTGATCTCAAACAGATTGGTGCACATTAGTTCAGATGGATGCATATGCGAGCCATACCTTCGAAGTCATTTTGAGCAAAAAGTCAAAAAAGGGTGTTTTAAATTGGCTGAATAAAATCGTCAATTCAATATCTCACCCAGATTATTGTTCTAATTGGTAGTATTTGTATCGAAAAACATAGTCGTAGTACTAGTTTTAAGGAAGAAAATGCGCCGAGGTACGTCCAAAAATGTTGATTCTAGTCGGGGTTATGATTTTCCAGGAATAGGCTAAAAAGGGGCCTGAAAAGGACCTTTCATAGACCCCAGGGCCCACGGGGGGCTCTGGGGTCTATAAAACCAAATGGTCTCCATTAAGGACATCGGCGGGAAAAATCTCTAGAGGTGACTTGTTCCCGTCTTCAGAAGAACATGATTTTTTGAGAACATTCCAGTAACCTGCTTTGCCAGATGCTTCCGACAGGGTTTTCAAACAATAATCATCCTTAGCCTTTCTTTCTCATACTTCAACTGTTTCCGGAGTAATTTATAGTGAGCCCATCGCATTGGATATCCAGATCTCTCTGCTTGTTCATATTTCGGTCATGAGCTTTGTCTTCTCCCACAAGTTCTGAAGTAACCCACGGGACTACTCGCTTCCAAACGCAGCGTGTATTTAAATGCACCATCTGGTCGAGAAGATTCATGACTAATTCCTGGAATTCTAATGAGTTATCAACATTCACGCACTCACATATCCATCCGGTATGTTGAGTGGTTCCCAACATTTCACGGAAGACTTCAGCGTCGAATTCACGAACCTTTTTTCTACTGAAGAAATTTGTAATCAATGGTTGAGTAATCATGACCATGATTGAACGGAGCACTTGACTTCTCCTGATGAACCACTTTCTCTGCAGAATCAGTGATAATAACGTATATCCAAGTGTCGCTGTTCTCAAGATGGTGAGTGGATTAGACGGGGCGCAGTTTCAAGAGTTCTCATGAATCAAGTCACGCAAATGCTTAGGATAGTATTCGCTTGGATGTAAGTCTAAATTCAAATCAACCGCCACGATTACATCAGAATGGGAGTGAGACAACTTTTGATATGTAGCAACAAATTGAGTCAGGACATTCTCGTTTGGTCATCGATAAATAGATGCGAGCAGAACACTGGAGTTTTCTTGTGTCTCAATGTCTCAAATAACGAGCTCAGTCTCACTAATGGTTTGAATTTTCGATGTATCGCCGACAGTTTACTTTAGATTATGACTAATATGAATAGCTACACCTCCGCCTTGAATAAATTCACGTTCTCCAGTAGACGAACGGAGACCACGATCGTTACGAACGAAGGCATAACCAGGTATTGCAAAGAGATCATCGGTGAATTTAGGTGTTAGACAAGTTTCTGACAGTGCTAAGATATCTGTCTCACGGTCGTACAAAACGGTAGGAATTTTGGTAAAATGTTCTCTTGAAGAGCTAACATGAACTTGCGCGATTTGGAGGGACCAACAAGTTGCACTTACGCCTTGACGAATTGCATTATGGGGAGGTAGTCATTCCATATTATCTGAATCAGACTCGGTGACAATTGGTATTACATTACTTCAATCTTCTTTACATACAAACACGTTACCATTGCGAGCCCACACATATTTGAAATTACGTTTCTCAGAATGTTCTTTCGCTCTGATCCGTAAGTTATGGATTATTCGCGGAAGCATTTCGAATATATTAACCTTGACTTTTGACTCATTTTGATCGTAAGTGGACATATAATCACCAAACAACAAATCACCGAAGTTACGCTTGACTTTCAACACATGATCGAGAACTGCGTCGGATTTGAACTTGACAATGTAAGCACAAGTGTCATTATGTTGCTTAGAAGATTTAGGTTGCCTCGCATTTGAATTCTCATCCCTAACTTTGAACTCACGAATATCTAGAATATCAGCGTAGAGCGATTCAATATTTAGTTCCTTGAACATCGCACAAGTGAAAGCATTCAGTGAAGCAGTACATGTGCGCGGTATACCGACAATTTTCATCTGGGTACTAGGCGCCCCTCTCACGCGCGATTCTTTCATTCGATCCAACTCATTCCGTGAATACACATCCTCATCTTCTAGCGTTGATAATATCTCGTCCTGCTGCTCCAAACTAGTATTGAACTCATCGACTTTGGTGGTCAAGTCGTTTATGTGATGCTCAAATTGGTCCGACTTGTCATTCACATTATTATAGAGGGCAGCTGACTGTTGATTGACTTTTTCCACAGTACGACTCAAGATGTAACCACAGGTTCTCAATTACCACATGAAGATTCCTGAATGTGTCGTTATTTGATGATTATCATACTTGATAGTCCTTGAATGATGAGGAGATTACTTGAATTCCAAGGGGTTTCCTTCGAGGAAGGAGTTTCATCATTAGGTATGTAAGGACAATCATCGGGGCAGATAAAAACGTCCGTATCGAATTCGAATGCTTCCTGCAACCATTTTTCAAGATTATCCCACACAACTTTCTCTCCGTTTGCGGTAACGTGATATGATTATTTCCAGTTTCTAGGCCCAAATTTTTTTGGTCCAAAATAAGCCTATACTGAGAATTTTACCGAAAAATCGAAATTTGGGAGTATTCTACCATGTTTTGATCAGAGCTTTGGATTGCCTGGAACGATTCTGAATTTCCCAAAAATATTTGAGAGGCGACTTAGGAATCCATCGATTGCCCACCGATAAAACT
This sequence comes from Eretmocerus hayati, assembly GCA_029851415.1. Lineage (NCBI taxonomy): Eukaryota > Metazoa > Arthropoda > Insecta > Hymenoptera > Aphelinidae > Eretmocerus > Eretmocerus hayati. The sequence continues at coordinate 134,195,307 of CM056741.1, forward strand.
TCCTCGGGTTGTTCTTTTAAAACCGGAGAAGCTGGAATATCGAAAATTAAAGTGTACAAAATTCATGATTCAACAGCATTATGTTGACGTATACTCCGGTTCTTCTCATTTTATTGTTTGATGAGGCATCTGCATGGTTATTTTCAGTCATTATTTGGATTTATTCCATTTCTTATAAGAGAAATCTGCATGAAAATTTTTAGTTGTTTGCCCGAGGTCATTTGCCCCGACTCATAGTACGGGGAGACAACGAGGAACTCCTTGGTGGACGCGCGAATGAAGCGCTGGCCCGAGTATACGAGTGTAAGATCAGCAGTCTCCTAGAGCTCGCTATCGAAATTTGCGAAGCCATAGTGGTCACGAGTCGAAGAGAGTTCGACTCACCTCGGGTTTTCATCAACAGGCAGGAGATTCCCCGCAAGACAGAGTTGAAATACTTCAGCCCGTGGCTCAACGATACGTCGTCGTTTAAGACGCACATACAGGACGCTGCTCAGGAGGCAAGCAGGAACGGAGCTGGGCTCCAGTGACTGATGCAGTACATCAAAGGATCTAAACAAGAGAGGCGGGCACTGCTCGACACCGTGAGCGTTCTCATCATGCTGTACGGAAGACCAAAGTGGGAGAAGAGAGTAGAGGAGTCCGTCATCGAGAAGAGGATGGGGCCTGTCTACCAGAGATCGGCCCTGAGGAACATCCGTGCCTACCGCACCATGTCAGGAGACGCCGCTTGCGTCTTGGCGGCGACAATACTGATTCACTTGCTAACCGATGCTTCTTCTTCGTACGCCGCAGCGTATTCGCCCTACAACCACCCTAAAAAATGAAAAAAATTAGACGAAAGAACAGATGACTCGTCAAATCCTCAACTCCTGTCCGGGAGAAAAAGTAGCAGCCGGTTGCAGGTCTCTATCTCCACAACGTACTCTATCGATTATAGAAAAAAGTGCAAGCCCACTTTTTTGGACGCGAGTCACCCGCTTAGTCTCACTACTCCAATTTTCTCGGAACTCAACAGACTCACTCTCCCAAGTGTTCAAAATATGTCAGAAAAATCTTGCGCTGTATGCTGGCTCCCGTCACGCCTTACATGAATCTCATGAACACGTTCAACGTTTATGATATCTGAGAAAGCAACCGAAAAGTTTCGAAAGCAACAATGCCGGTAATCATGCAATGGAGATAAGGCTCTGACGTCTTCCTAGCGCCATGCAATGCCGGAGTCGCGTGGTAAGAACGCTTGACGCAGTGGTTCCCCCATCAATTAAGACGGAAGTGGCCGCGAATGACTCAAAATGGCACCAGTTTGAAGTCTCTGATACGATTGGTAAGGATAAACGTCTATAACTCGATGAAGAATCAGTGATACGCGAGATATTCTGATTCTCATTCTTCGAGTGCGGAATCTCGCACTTTATATGGAGTTCTACAGGAGGTAGAGACATTTTTCTCCACAGATTGTATCAGAGGTTCAATTCTGAAGGAATTCCGAGTCATTTGCGACCACCCCCGTCTTGAATAATGGAAAAATCATTGCGTAGAGTTCAACTGCGTTTTGTGCAAGACACTGACACGGCATCAAGATAATGTGACGTGATTCTTGATCAATTGAATGAAACGGGAATATTCTCGTTTCATTCCGAACATGACATTAATCTGATTCATTGTACTTACCTCTAACACAACCATGAAGGGTCATGTTTGGCATCTTTGATGCCAATATAATCATGGATAATATAGTTGACATTTTGTCATTGAGAAACCGAACGAGAAATTCATTGGGCAATAATTTTTCAGAGTACTCCCAGCTCACGAACAAATCAGAACGAGAAATGAATACTGAGGAACAACATTCAACGAACGTGAATTGCGATGATCAGTCGAAACTATGACTCGATTCGATTCTCGTTGAGCTTTGTTTCCCTTCAACACGATTGTGTTTGATTTTGTCTCATTTTATTTTTACTATGAAGACGGAAGCAGAATTGGGGAAGTCCTTGCGTTCTGTCTCGTTGAAAACCTTACTCCAATAACCAGAATCATGAATGACATGGAGGAGTGGATGGGGTCATAGGAATGGGGGTATTCGTGAGTACATATGGCGACAAAGATTATGAAAGGTTTAATAGTATGAACTCGATCATCATGAGCACGATCATCTTGATGTCTTAATGATTGTGGGATCCGAAGATTCTTCTGAATTCAAGTATAACGCAGATTGTAGTGAAATTCCAGTATGAAAGTGTCAGTGGGTCGCTGCTCTACAGGCAGCTTTTCTATTGATTGCTGTTCGTGCCAATACACTATTACCAGATAATGATGTCATGAGTCCCAATCCAAGGAGATATCGAAGAGCAATAAACATATCCAGCTCTATCCAAAAGATGCCAAACAAGGAGAATATGGCTGGAAAAAAAATTTGATTAGATGAATACGCGTGGTGAAAAGGGACTGACGAGGGAGAGCCACGACGTGTGGATCACCAAATCTCATCGAACTTTTTCCACAGTCTCGTACCGCCTAGAGTATGGAAAAGCCCGGGTAACTCCGTCAAATATGCCTCCTGTCCGAAACTACAGTTCATACATTAGCATTGCCCGTATATTTTTCAAATTTGATTTTGAATTTGATAATTTTGACTTGATTGCAGGAACGACGATGAATAATAATACTTGATGAATCGATTGGTATTTCCTGCTAATTCCTTTTATTGCATTTGCAACGTTTCAGCTGTTATAATACAGCCCTCTTCAGGCTAAAATATACATATTCGAGTAATTCCGCGCGAAAGCGGACCACGAATTGCAGACATATCTCAGATTCTTTTTCCACTATTCTTGATCGATTCTATGGTCCAAAAAATGAACTTTTCACTCTCTATGGGGTCCAAAAAAGATTTTTTGTTTGTGTGGGGAATATCTTTGCAATAGTGTTTTGAGGAAAAAATACCAATTTTTTTCAGTAAAATGGATGTAGTTTCGACTTGAGATAAGATACGACCACGCAAATAGTGGCATTCGAAAGGTCTTTCAAAAATCTTTGAAAATATGTTTCGAAAAAATTTTTTTGCGGCCACGGACGCCCCCTATGAGCAAAAAGGTGAAAAACAGAAAAAATTCGATTCCTCAGAAACCCATTTTTTTTAAAATCTGGACATACATATTTTGATGTAAAATTGCGCGCTCTTCTAGAAAAAAGTGGTCCTGATCTGTGTTTTTGGGTTCTACGCTGTTTTTTCTACGTTTTATCAATATTCTTAGCTTTTTCGGTTGAAAAATGGATTTTTCTGCGCATGCGCAGGAATTTAGACTGCTGAAACCATTCTTATTAGAAAGCCGAGAAAATTTCCTTTGAAATGACTACCTGGCGAAGTCAATTCGATGTACTGGGCCCAAAGTTAGGAGGTCTAAAGAATGATGACACTTCTACTCGAGTCACGATACTAATGGGAAATTTGTGCAAGATCTGCATTTACCCCTCTTGAGGATGCTTCTTCATTAATGCGATGTAACTTTGGGCCAAGTGCATGGAATTGACTTTGCCAGGTGGTCATTTCGAAGGAAATTTTCACGGTTTTTCAATAAGAATGGTCTCAGCAGTCTCAATTCCTGCGCATGCGCAGAAAAATCCATTTTTCAACCGAAAAGGCTGAGAATATTGATAAAACGTAGAAAAAACAGCGTAGAACCCAAAGACACAGATCGGGACCACTTTTTTCTGGAAGAACACGCAATTTTACATCAAAACATGGATTTCCAGATTTTTAAAAAGAATGGGTTTTTGAGGAATCGAATTTTTTCTGTTTTTCACCTTTTTGTTCATAGGGGGCGTCCGTGGCCTCAAAAAAATTTTTTCGAAACATATTTTCAAAGATTTTTGGAAGACCTTTCGAATGCCACTATTTGCGTGGTCGTATCTTACCTCAAGTCGGAACTACACTCATTTTACTGAAAAAAGATTGGTATTTTTTCCTAAAAACACTATTACGGAGATATTTCGTACGGAAACAAAAAATTTTTTTTGGACCCCATGGAGAGTGAAATAGTACATTTCGATACATGGGCGTAAAACGTTTTATTCGCGTCCGAGTGATGGGTTTTCGGCCCGAGCCGCAGGCGAGGGTCGGAATCATCACGAGGATGCGAATAATAGGTTTTACGGCCGTGTATCTAACTATACTTTTCGATAAACTGTGAGTAAAAGTCGACAAACTGTGCGCAAAGTGCACTTTTACGCACAGTGTATCGAAAAGTTTATTTTTTGGACTATAAAATCGATTAAGAATAGTGGAAAAACTATCTGAGATATGTCTGCAATGTCCGCTTTCGCGCAAAATTACTCATACATTGTTACACCCTTCATGTTGAGAGCGAACACACATACATGATTCTTCACAAAAAGTACAATGAAATTATAACCTTAAAATCTATGAATTACCAGTACCAACTTGATGATGTAGAAATTGCGCGTGTTGATTACATCTCCGATCTTGGAATCATATTTGATTCGAGTCTTAAATTTGATGAACACATTGACACAATTTCAAAGAATTCTTTAAAAGCTATTGGGTTCTTGAGGCGATCGACATCTGATTTTACAAATCCTCAATCTATTGCTTATTTGTATAAAGCCCTTGTTATTCCTATATTGACTTATGGGTCGAACATTTGGGCACCTAATACGAAACAGACCCAAATTAAATTAGAACAGAATGCTTCGCTACTTGAGTTATAAGGATAAAAACCCAATGCATTTCACAGATCATGAGTATTCTCCTGTTCGAGAAAAATTCAATTTATCTGAACTAGCAATACGTCATTGCTTTCTTGATTGTGTTACTGCATTCAAAATAAAAAACGAACTTTTTCTAGCGTACAAGCAAATGCTTTATTCACTGGAAGAGTTGTTGAGTATGAGTTGCGCTCCATTAGAACGGTGAAACAAGTCTTCAACAATTCTAATTGGGTTCATAGTTCTACTACTAATAGACTAAGGCGTTATTGGAATCGTTTTCCCTTGGAGATAAGGAATCAAGTAGCACTAGAATCATTCAAGTCCTCTCTGCTCTTGTCACTCAAATCTTCTAATCTTTATAATATTCTAACACGTGAGTTAGAATTCACCAAAATTGATTATTCGGATTATCCTTGCACCCTAGTTATAATAATCGTATATATATAAATATTTTTGATATAAAGATATTTTCTATATTGTACTAATTTGTGTAACACTGAAATGAGGGCAGTACTGCCCGTATATATTAATGAAAAAAAAAAATTTGAATCGGTCTCGAACTGTGGGATCGCAAGTTCATCCAAACAACATTGGAATCGTTGAAATATTTTTACAGAACTAAGCTACCCAGCTTCCAATAACTATAAAAATTATCGTTACCATATGAAATAATTGAATCACGTATACATAAGATCACGAACCTTTTACTCGCGGTGATTTTTCTTTCGGTGGAGTTGTTTTTGATCCCTCATTTCTGGGTATAGAATGATGGAATTTCTCTCGATCGACTAGATGTTATGTCGTTCGATTCCCAGGACAGACTGACAGACCAGAATAACTGTAAGATACCAAGGAGAGGTAGAATTCGTGCTTATCGACAGTGATAGAACAGAGTTCTGATATTTCTTATCTAAGATCTATTTAATAAGGAGGATTTAAACTGATCAATCGAATATTTGTGAATATTTTTCAATTTGTTGAGATCTTCTCTTTTGTTGATAGTATTTGGATAGACATATTCAGGAAACAGGCTTCAAACGAGACTTTTCTTCGAGATATTGAATATTTATTACCATCCAAATACTATTAACAAAAGACAAGATCTCAACAAATTGAGAAATATTCACAAATATTCGATTGATCAGTTCAAATCCTTTTTATTACATGGATTTTAGATGAGAAATATGAGAACTCTGTTCTATCACTGTCGATAAGTACGAATTCTACCTCTCCTTGGTATCTTGCAGTTCTTTTTGATCTGTCAGTCTGTCTTGGGAATCGATCGACATAACATCTAGTCGATCGAGAGAAATTCCATCATTCTATTCCCAGGAATGAGGGATCGAAAACAACTGCACCGGAAGAAAAATCACTGCGAGTAAAAGGTTCGTGATCTTATGTATACGTGATTCAATTATTTTATATGGTAACGATAATTTTTATAGTTATTGGGAGTAGGGTAGCTCAGTTTGTGACGGCCGAGTGGTTCCGTCTTCCTCTCTCCCTGGACCGAATATTGTGAAAATAACATTTTGTGTTACAGCTTAAGCACGTGAAGAGTTGCTGCATAGTAAACGCGAGTAAGAGGGAGAGAGACAGAGAGATGGCACCGTACTAGGGCCCGCGCGCCTCATATTTTGAGCCGTCTCTGGCGCAAGCCAATGCTGCTCCGGCCAGCAGCCTTTTACTATACATTCCGTCGTGACGTTTCGGAGCGCTCGCACGCGCGTATCGAGCTTATTATCGTGCGCGTTGTCCACGCCGCCCGGAGCCCGTCCTTGGCATCATTCAGCCGGGGCTCCGGTGCGTGCATTTCATATAACCTGTGCTGTGGTCTATGACCAAAATCATCATCGTCTGGGACAATTGCGAGCTGCCTGATCGTCGTGAGCTGCGAGGGCCGGTGCCCGATTCGAGGTCGAGTGACCAACCTGCGTCAAGGCCATTGATATTTGTAAGTGCCTCTCGCAAATCTTTCTCTCCTCTTTCTGGGCTCGTAGATTGTATTTTTCCCTCAATGCGCCCTCGATAATCGTGCTCGGGCTTGATTCACCCGAACGGTCAGCGGACAGATTTGTAAATAGTTTTCTTGAATATATGTCCTTTCATTCTTAATTTTAATCGAGTGTGTGCTCATTTAGTGCTCCCCTCTCCTGATTTCTTGAACAATTACAGCAATTGCTCACTCCCTGAGCTTCTCAAATAAAAGCAGGCCCTGCCTGCACGTGACGAGTCCACCAAAAACCGTCACAAGTTATGTAATAGTATATTACGCGACAAGTGCGAGAAGGTCAATTTCCGCACAAGTTGCCAAACGAGTGCGGAAACTTCTCGCGCGTGTTGCGTATACTATTTTTTGCAATTGTGCGCGAAGTTGTAATTAAATGCACCACTGTCCGAGCAAGATTATCTTGGAAACGAAGTTTCCAAGAAAGGTCAAATTCAGAGGGATGACGTGACATCATATTTTGGAACTGTGCGTGAATGAAAATGCATCACAGCGAGAAGTTACATTGACGCACACTTAACCAGTGCGTAAATGTAAAACTGTGCGAGAAGTCGTTCACGCATTACTTCTCGCACTGTGAATAATGAAGAGAAGTCTCATTTTTTTACAACTTCGCGCACACGATTGCAAAAAAAATATTTCAACGATTCCAATGTAGTTCGGATGAACTTGCGATCCCACGATTCGAGACCGATTGAAATTCCAAGGTAATAATATCATTGTACTCTTTGTAAAAAATCATATATGTGTGTTTGCTCCAATCATGTAACGTGTAACAATGTATATGTATATTTTAGCCTGAAGAGGGATGGATCATAACAGCCGAAACGTTGCAAATGCAATAAAAGAAATTAGCAGGAAATACCAATCGTTCCATCAAGTATTATTATTACCCATATAAGCTCCATGAAAAAGTGGTGTATATGTTACCGTGAAAGCCCGAAATCCGTGATTGCCGGGCATTCACTCGTGAATCCTAAGACTCACTGGTCGAGGCCAGTGAGTGCTGACATTCACTAGTGAAAGCCCGGAATTCGTAGCTGATATCGTTGCTGAGACCATATTTCGGGCTTTCACTAGTGATTGTCAGCATTCACTGGTCCCGACCAGTGATTGCCAGCATTCCCTGGGCATCGACCAGTGAATGTCAGCATTCACTGACCCGGCCCAGTGAATGTCGGAGATCGGAAAAATTGGGGAATGGAAGTCGAATAAAATGTCAAACACATTGTCTCATTATCCCAAGTTTCCGAGGCAGGTTGGAATATGAAAAGATCAAGGTATAGGGTTCAATACTCTCTTAACCTTTCCGTATGAACCCCCACTCTGTGGCAACTCCGAAAATTGTGAGTTTCACTCTATTGGAGTGAAAATTTTACGCGGGCCCAAGTGAATCTCATTATTTCCGAATTGTCACAAAGAAGGGGTTCATTCAGAAAGGTTAAGGAAGTATCACCTCTTTATTCATCACCCATCGAATGAGGTCAGGAGTTCCTGATTTCTAATCTTCATCTACTAAGGTAGTTGTCGCGGGCAAAATTGAAAAGACAATTGCGTCAGCATGAGCAGTGTGTCATTAGTAGTCATAAGTGAAACGTTCATGTCACTCAACTTATGTCATTGACAACTATTTTCTGAGATCGACAAGTATTTGACAGGACATTTTGTTGACAACTCTTCATTGATGGAATATAGAGAAATATCCATTATCCATCTATGAGGAGTTATCAATAAAATGTTTTGTCAAATACTTGTCGATCTCAGGAATACCTCATAGGAAATAATTGTCAATGAAAAAAGTTGAGTGACATCAACGTTCCACTTGTGATTATTAATGATACACTGCTCATGCTGACACAATTGTCTTTTCAATTTTGCCCGCGACGACTACCTTAGAAGATGAAGATTAGAAATCAGGAACTCCTGACCTCATTCGATGGGTGATGAATAAAGAGGTGATACTTCCTTAACCTTTCTGGATGAACCCCTTCTTTGTGGCAACTCGGAAAGAATGAGATTCACATGGGCCCGCGTGAAATTCTCACTCCGAAAGAGTGAAACTCACTCTTTTTGGAGTTGCAACAGAGTGGGGGTTGATACGGAAAGGTTGAGGGAGTATTGAACACTATACCTTGATCTTTTCATATTCCAACCTGCCTCGAAAACTTGAGATAATAAGACAATGTGTCTGACAATTCATTCGACATTCATTCCCCAACTTTTCCGATCTCCGACATTCACTGGTCCGGGTCAGTGAATGCTGATAATCACTAATGGAAGCCCGGAATATGGCCTTAGCAACGATATCAGCTACGAATTCCGGGCTTTCACTAGTGAATGTCAGCATTCACTGGCCTCGACCAGTGAATCTTAGGATTCACTAGTGAATGCCCGGCAATCACGGATTTCGGGCTTTCAGGTCAACATATATATATTATATATGGGTCAGATCAGTATATTTCGGCAAATCCGTGCGCATGACCCCCCCCCCCCCGATGTCTCCATCAATTCTTTACATGGAAGTAGGTACCAAAATTAGTACTTTTCCAGAGTTTCAGCCCCCTAAATAATGTTTTTGATCGTCTGTGCGAAAATGAGTCATTTGCACACTGTTTTTCGATTTTCATTTGCTCACAGAAGATCAAAAAACATAGTATGATATACCATTTACGCCCACTAGAATTTTTTGAAGTTTCAAAAAAGGCCTTTCTTAGCTCTTCAAAGAAAATGGTCAAATCGACCAGAAACATCGTAGCTAGGTCTGCGGGGTCGCATTTTCTTCGTTCTGATGTCGACTTTCAGAAAAAGAATATGCGAAACTCTCAAAACCAAATGCGTTTAGTCTACACGAAGATACGTAGAGTCACTTCTTCTCGATTTTCAGACCATTTTGAAACGGATGCCATTCCGAAGCATCTGAATCTTTTCCCATCTCACTCAACTAATTCTCTTCGTCCTAGAAGATCCCACAATTTGCGCCCTTGCACGTCCAAATCGGTTAATTTTGGTCCGAGTTATGTCCATTGGAAGATGGTGAGTTATTGAAAAACGCTCAATTTGTCCAGCTCGTGATATCTATCGCCCTCCACGAATCGACTTGAAACTTGACATAGGTGTTCTTTCGAGTTTTCCAAACACGTAGGAAAAAATTTCGCGCTGTGTTTCGGCTTTCCGTTGGACCTACGAATTTTACGAACACCCTCATTTTTGCGGATTTTCGCGTAATTTTTGAAGCTGTTGCCACTGTCTTACTGCGCATGCGCACATCTGTACTGCTCCGGGAGTATCTTCAGTCGATAGCCCTTGCAAATTCCTTCAAAATGACCCCCTGACGAATTCACTTTGATGCAACTGAACCAGAGACTTAGCTATTTCGAGGCAGGAAGATATCACCAGTACCCAAACGGCAAGCTTCGGCCACTTCTTGTCACCCCGGAAACCTGTGAGTCTAGGTACTTTCGGCACTTCGAGCTTTTTCCTGCCTTAGAATAGCTAGATCTCTGGTTCAGTTGCATCAAAAAGACTTTGTCAGGGGGTCATTTTGAAGCAAATTGCCAAGGCTATCGATTCAAGATACTCCCCGAATTGTACAGATGTGCGCATGCGCAGTAAGAGAGCGGCAACAGCTTCAAAAATTACGCGAAAATCCGCAAAAATGAGGGTGTTCGTAAAATTCATCGGTCCAACGGAAGGCCGAAACACAGCACGAAATTTTTTGTACGTATTTGGAAAACTTGAAAGAACACCTATGTCAAGTTTCAAGTCGATTCGTGGAGGGCGATAGATTTGACGAGCTGAACAAATTCAGCGTTTTTCAATAACTCACCATCTTCCAATGGGCATAACTCGGACCAAAATTAACCGATTTGGACGTGCAAGGGCGCAAATTGTAGGATCTTCTAGGACAAAGAGAATTAGTTGAGTGAGATGGGAAAAGATTCAGATGCTTCGGAATGGCATCCGTTTCAAAATGGTCTGAAAATCGAGAAGAAGTGACTTTACGTATCTTCGTGTAGACTAAACGCATTTGGTTTTGAGAGTTTCGCATATTCTTTTTCTGAAAGTCGACATCAGAACGAAGAAAATGCGACCCCGCAGACCTAGCCACGATTTTTCTGGTCGATTTGACGATTTTTTTAAAATACGCTAAGAAAGGCCTTTTCTGAAACTTCAAAAAATTCTAGTGGGCGTGAAAAATTACGAAACTGTGATGGAAGTTTGGCGAGATTTGGTGACCCACACGTCGTGGGTTCCCCTCGTGTGACGGGGACGGAAGAGTGTTGGAGTGATGAATTGGAGTCACTTCATCAGGATCATGGGACGTGATTTTATACGCCTATCCTGACATTTCGCAGAATGTTGTGAGCCTGTCAAGAAAATGATTGTTCCATCAAGTTCACGCTAGAACTGTTAATAGGAGACGATCCTCTAGCTCTATTGCTGAGGCTGCTCTCCTGGTAAGAGACATAGATTGTGGGTGCGATTGGCCAAATACGGGCGAGTGGAGAGGACAGTGCAATTCCTTCTATATCTGAGGCGAGCCCCCCCCCCCCCCCAAGGAAACGTCTTGAGCCCCTTACTTTATATCCAGTACGTCTCTTAGATCAAGGATAAACTGACAGCAAGTATCGTCATGTCTCAATTTGCTGATGACAATGAAGTGCATATTCCTTGCTCTGACCCCCAGCACGGTCGAGATATTTTAGAAAGAGCTATAGAGATCGTCAAAGATAATCTATCAAATCTCGACCGCTCTTCAGCTCACGAAGAAATCACGTTAGTTCAGTTCAATAGAGAAAACATCCCTCCTGATTGTTCACAGATTCTCGTGGGAGAATCAGAGGTAGCATCAAATAATACCATAAGATTTCTATGCGTCGTGTTGGACTATAAGCTGGAGCTTCGAGTTCATAGGGTAAGAATTGAAAAAATTGCAATAGAGCTCTGAATATGATCAAATACCTATGCGGCACTTGGTGAGGTTCCGACCAAGAAACTTTCATAATTATGTATAAAAGTCACGTGCTTCGATCAGAGACTATGCAAGCTTCGTATATTTTCCAAGTCGAAAATATCCTAAACATAAGCTTGAAAAAATCCAGAACGCTGCCATCGAAGCAGCCCTCGGCTACAGGCACGGTGTGCCTGAACGCATTTTTTTCAAAGTGAAAACTCCCTCTGAGATTATTTTGGTTTCTGATTCTACATTTTTGAGGCATCATTTTCCCACAAAAATTAACATCGCGGGCTGAGCCCTTTTGAAGGAATGTCGTTTGGAACATTTTTCGGACCCAGTCTAGGAACGCCCAAGTGATATGGCTCATCCCTCGTTGGATATGAGCCCAAAATCAAGTTTCTTCACTTTCTAACACTAGTTTTCAGAAAATGTGACCGCTTTGGATACTTCTGAGGCTTGTTGAGGTTGAGCATGTACCCTAAAAACCCTTCAAAGATGCCAAAACCAATCTCTTGATGTCTCATTTAAGAAATGACCATCTACCGTTTGAACTCTCCAAGACGCCCTATTGGGAATAGTCTTGTGATGGACATTACAATGTTCGTCACGATGTCTTTTGTGATGGAAATTGTAACATTAAATTGATTAACATGGAAATTGTACATTATAACGAATTCCAATAAAATCATGATGTTTTTTTTTGTGGTGTTCAGGTAATGGCGAGGAATTTGTTATGTCAATTCATCACTACGGTAAAAAAACTGAGGAAAACTCTTCTACATAATTCGTAAATTTTGCCGAAAGTGGGATTCGAACCCACAATCTTTTGGTTACGAGACCAAGCACATGCCTCGGGGACAGGGAGTCATGTTGAAGGTAGGTGTCTAATAAGCTTACTTGACGTTTGACTGACCGAAACAATCTGTTCATTCGCTCAAAATCTGATCATCCGTTCACTCAGTTTGTCATACAAATAACTCAGAGTTGATCCGGTGGATGCTTTGAAATGGTCCAGTTTCAATGAAAATCCACGATTTTGACTATTTCGGGAATCTCATCAGTACAACGAGAAAAATGGTTGGAAAAACAGGAAATAACTTCTTTCAGCTTCCTAAATGTGTTATAAGGTGAGTGTTCCTGAAATGCCCCCATTCCCTAATATGCCCCGACTCGAGTTCTCAAATGTACCAGCTTGCAGACCTGGATACGCATTTTTTCATGTTTATTACGTTAGAATGTGAGGAAATCAACGGTTTGGGCCGATCCAGAATGACCCGCGCCTTTCTTACAACATTACTAGCGATATTCGGTACTTTCGACTTATTTTATCTTGATCACTGAAAGCTATGCCGAATGAGATTGATTCAATCAATTTTTAACGTAATCCTCCTCATTCTCTTTGTCTTCGTCCGAACTTCCAAATGCTTCTCACAAAATAGAAAAACTTCGATTTCTAGCCGATTCTCCGCCTATTACTAAAGAAAGTGCATTTTTGGCCCCATCTACCCAAGGGTTCTTAAGGTATGTCTCCGAGTTTTTTGGAATTTAGAGAATCTTCTGGGAATTTGTGTGGTGGTTCAACTATCCATAACACCTTCTGCTGAAATTTCAAGGAGCCTGTCCATTTTGTTTCCGAGTTTTCGAAGTCGAAAGTTCGAGCTCGTAACACGCGAAGGATAGGAACGGCGCAGCAGAAGGCAACTTTTTTGGGCCGTTCTCACGAATGCTCTGGCAATTCTTTAGAGAACTCGCTGAAAAATTGATATGTCATTGATTCAAGTTTTGCCTTCATCCTTGCCAAGAACAGAGACCCGTGCCCATTCATTTTGTTTACACGAGGGCTCGAATGTTTGTGATTTTCGTCCGGGCGCAATGTTAATTTTCTGCTTCGCGGAGAGCGTGTGTGTGTGTGAGCATGTGCGTGCTCGAGCTACTTTGTTGTGTATACGCGATTGTACATAAAACGACGGCGAGGTCGCGTTGCTTTCAAATCAACACGGTTCGCTCAAACTTTTCATCCTGATTGTCCCAGGAGACATACCTCAAAAGATGGATTATGAATTTGATAATTGCTGGACATTAGGGTCAAAAACAAATACCTTACACGAGACATCAAGAGATTGGTTTTTGCATTTTTGAAGGGTTTTCAGGGTATATGCCAAACCTCGACAAGTCTCAGAAGGATCCAAAGCGTTCACATTTTCTGAAAACTAGAGTTAGAAAGTGAAGAAACTTGATTTTGGGCTCATATCCAACGAGAGATGAGCCATTTCACTTGGGCGTTCCTAGACTGGGTCCGAAAAATGTTCCAAACGACATTGCTTAAAAAGGGCTCAGCCCGCGGTTTTAAATTTTGTAGGAAAATGATGCCCCAAATATGTAGAATCAGGAACCAAAATAATCTCAGAGGGAGTTTTCACTTTGAAGAAAAATGCATTCAGGCACACCGTGCAGGATGAGCACGCCTCTGAAAGTTGGAATGCTTCGAAGATTGAATGGCTCATCTCTGTCAATGGTACATCGCTAAGACTCTGTCAAACACCAGTTCTTCTGTATACACTTATATGACAATTACAGATACTTTCAATCCCACTAGAGATCAGCCGAGGTTGTTGGAAACTGTGCTCAAAAAATGCATCAACAGCAGTATGCGGTTGAGAGACCGGATTATATCAAATGACGGGTTCACTGTTTACTAGCACAAATACAAAGCCCTAATGGCCTCAATTCCGATCGATATGAAATTTGGCGAAGAACTCCAAGCTTCTCGCAACACTAATCTAAATTCCCATATCATCAAACGGACCAATGAGGCCTTGACAATTTCCACGGGTGGTAGCAAATTTGCCGAAGTTAAGGAGGTCAGCCCATTTTGTCCCTGTCCCAATCTAGACATTTCAGTCAAAATATCTATTGATAAAAATCCGTCCATTTATACGGCTGAATGCATCGCACTAATCCATGCTTTAGACATTGCCATAGCCAATCAGAGTAGTGACATCATTATCCTCAGTGGATCTCCCAGTGCCTCACAATCAGTGAGAGCTACTAAATGTGACATCCGAATGAATTTCATCGTTTTAAATATCGAAAGGGAATACTCCAATTCCACAGAAAACAATCTATTTGTTACTAGCATCAAATTTTACTGGATTCCCTCCCACAAAGGGATTGCAGATAATCAGGAAGTGGACAAGCTAGCCAAATCAGCGTGCATGATATGACCACCAGATTCCAAGTATATTTCTTACACCGATTTTTCTGGATCATTCGAACACAAGGCATTACAAAATACCAAAAATTCTTCTTTGTAATAATCCGCGATAAGCGGCAAACTTCATCTTAATATGATCAACAGTGACAGTAGGAAACCTTGGGTTTTCAAGCAGAGGATAGGGTCCTCATAATAACTATTAACAAGAGCTGCGCTAATTACTATGGGCTTGCAGACCCTCCGTGCCGGGTCAACATAACGGAAAGATGCATCATGCAACTGCGGATTTTCAATACAAAATCTCGACCATGTAGTCTGGCAATGTCCTCTATATGACGAGATCTCTTTTGCCTTTGGGTCACAAACTACCCTTCAATATTGAATCTCTGAGCCAGAGATGAATGCGTGGCGTTCAGTATTGTTATTTTGAAACAAGCGCCAACTGAACATTTGAGGGAGCACCCATTACTTTCCACTGACTCTGTAGACTATAGCTACATTTTTGTACATCACCTTCATAAGTTTTCTCCTCAGGTTGAAAATATGTAATTCGTTCTTAGCAAAATAAACCGAGGAAAGGTTTGAACCCTCAATATATAAATCCCCCTATACTATATAGTTACTTTCAAATCGTCCGCCCCACTCTGCCCTCAACCACCCCACGGCGCCCGACACCACCCCACATAATATATGCGTTTCCGCCCGGCACGCCACTCCATATCGCCCAACCCGCCCCACATCGCCTTTCGGAAACCACGCCACTCTTAATTTCATTGCCCACCCTACACTGCCATCCAAAGTCCGCCCAACACTGCCGTTTAAAATCCGCCTCTCTCTTCATTTTATTGCTTATCCTACAATGACGTTCAAAGTCCGACCCACACTGCCTCCTGAAATCCGCCAGACACTGCCGTTTGAAATCCGACCCAATCGTTCTTTTCTAATCCGCCCACACTGCATTCTGAAATTTGCCTCAGTCCCCATTTTAATGTCCGTCCCACATTTCTTCCTATGATCCGTGCCACCCGCCTTCTACAATTCGCCCTACCCCATTGATTCATCTTTTTACGATCCCATCACTATATTATAGATTTCTCTCTCATTCCTCAAAGAGAAAGAGTTGTATCCGTGACATAAGAAATTCCTCGAATTTTTCCACTAAAATCCATTCTCCACTGAAAGAATCTTCACTGACAGGGAGTCAGCTTCAACCATCTTTTCCACCTCGCCGGGGTCGTTCGATTGAGGGTCTCATCTTCTCCTTCATTATTATTCCCTCCAAGCTTAACCTCCATCTTTGTTCATCATTGTTTGCGCCTGTGTGTATGTTGTGAAGCCGTTCTCTCCAACCCTTTGATCTATTCCCCCGAAATTTTCGTGAGTGATAGAGGACCACCCTCAAATGTGCTGAACGGATCTACACCTAATTATATCGAACAGTTTTCGGCGTATGCGTCTTAGCATTTCTGGAAATTTCATCCTTGCATTCAGAAGTGTTCTCCTCCACAATCCTCATATCAAACTTCTTGTCACTCGAACACTGACTTTTTCGCCATTCCTATTAAGTTCGTTGAAGGGTACTTTCCTTTGTCATTCATTTCAATGATTGAAATCATAAGTTCTCCACCACATGATAGAGCACCACGTGATTTTCCTCCTTCATACATTTTTAAGGAATTTTTCATCAACCAACCGTCCTATCATGCCAAAATCAACATTTCATTACCTCACTCTAAATTTTCTCAGAAAGCCATTCCAGAACATATTTCTCAAAAATTGAATCAAATTTTTGGAATTCCTGGCATTTTTGTTCTCAATGACATATGTCGAAAACTGTTAACTAGAATCATCTTTGAACCCTTGCAGCACACCTTGACGTGGTCATCCATCACTCATGAACATTTCAGATAGGTGATCGAAGCATTGAGTAGAACTCGTGAACCAAAAAAATACAACATACATGTCAAAACATGGAATTCCTCTGCAAATCATCATTTTCCGTGACCACCGATCATCTACAAGAACAAGGATTACCTACAATTGGGAACAAATTGGTAAGAACCGAATTACTCCCTCTAAATATCTTGAAGATAGGAAATTTATTTGAGGATGAAATTCCCAGATTATACTCTCACATATTCCTTTGGAAGTCATCATTTTTTTTCAACACTGATATTCGAGCAGAAAGTATCATATACAATCTGAAGATCTCAGTAAGAGGAAAGACATGGTGAAAACTAAATTGCTCTCTCTGAGAATTTTTACAATGGAAAATCCATCTGAGAATGGAATCCACCTATTATTCTCCTACATGCTCTACATATACCCACACTCACATAAAGAACTCACAGACGTCTATACACGCGACATTCCACCACAATCACCAGCTAAAATGCAATCATATTTTGCTATCTATGAGCATTGACAGAAGAGTTTTACCTTTTGCTTCCTCAGATAGGAAGAGTTGAACTCGTGACGAGAGATTTTTCTCGGATTTTCTAACTCAAAATGAATTCATATTGTGAAAATCGTCGCTCACACAAAGTTGAAATTCATCATTCTGTTCTCCTCGACAATATCTTCCAGTTGTAGGTCACCTTTCTTCCTTCAAGATCATTCCCAGCCTACTAGCAATTGATCTCTTACGGCCTTTGTCTTTGTTTATGTGTATGTTGTTTTTTTTTTCCATTCATGCATTCTCCTCAACATTTCAACCGATCTTCATAGAATTCGTCTGTTATATAGTGTTACGAGCGCAAGTTGCACAGAAATCCGCACTTCAAGTGTATCACATATAAGGACCACCGCTTGGTGCGTCCGGACTAGCTCAGTCAACAGCGTGTCAGCCTCTTGATCAAGAGGTCGCCGGATCGTTTCCCGGCGGCCGCACTTTTTATTCAGTGCATAAAAGAGAATAATATCATAACAACTGGTGTCAGAAAGCTGAACGAATCCCGCTCACAAGTGGACTGCGTACTCGGAGGATAATCGACGATGATAATTAGGTGGCGCTACCCACGCGTGGACCTGCTGTACCGACAGGATGGACTCGGGAAGCCAAAAATTCGGAAAGTCAAATATTTGGAAAGCCAAAATTTCGGAAAGTAGGATTTCGGAGAGTTTGAATTTTGGAGAGACAAATATTCGGAATGCAAGATTACGGAAAGCCAAAAATTCGGAATTTAACTTTTCGGAAGAGCGAAAATTCGGAATCGAAAAATTCGGATGAATAGGAATTAGGAATGGTGAAAATTCGGAAAGGCAATAATTCGGAATGGTAAAAATTCGGAATGGCAAGAATTCGGAAAGGCAAAAATTCGGAGAATATACTCAGAATTGATTAAACTTTTGCGTGATTCGAAATTATAATATACGCATACTCGGCGAGTGATGGTGGTTGGTCAGTTGTAGCAGCCTGTAGTCTTCCAGGGAGAAGGAGAAGGAGAGAAAAACTGATTTACTTGCAAGTACGTACTGTTGAAGCATACATTTGGCAGATTTCTCAGTCTCGTCATATTTAGGATCATCTGAATATGACTTCAGTCCCTATCTCTTCAGAATCTTCAATTCTCGTACCGATTCGTTGTCTGTCCTTTTATTATTCCGCTTCCCCTGATATTCTAACTTGGGCGGTTTCAGACACAAATCTACGTGCAGAATTTTGTAATTTTTCAGCCTAGTAGGACTAAAGTACGTACTTCAACCACTATATTATGAGGACTAAACCGAGTCTTTATACGGCTCGACGCGCAGCGAGGAAGCATGGAAACACACAGTTTGCACGTCTCGCCGTATAAAGCGGCATATGCGTCTCGAGTCTGCTTCAAAATTCGGGAAAGTACAAATTCTGAAGAAACTTATCTTGAAACATACAAATTCGGAACGAATAAAATTCGTATCGATGCGAATTCGGAACTCTCGGAATGTGGAATCCCAAGGTTCAGAATTATTCAAATTCGGAATTCCAAAATTCGGAATGAGGCTGATTCGGAAATTTATATTTCGGAATAAGATCAATTGGTCAGTGTGCAAATTCTGAACTATAAATTTCGGGACCTCATTAATTCGGAATGAAAAAATTCGGAATATTCTAAATTCGGAATTTTGCGAAAATTTCGAGTTTCATTCGTTTCTGCATTCTGAATTCCTTGATTTTCGTGTAAATGTTTTTGAGTGCGTGATTCATTGACGAATTGCATCACAACCTTACCCTCACTGAATGTGCTATCTATAAGGGCGTGTCCACAAATGAAGCGCCCACGCCGCGCCTTGGCGCATGGCGCGGTGCGGGCGCTTAATTTGTAGACACACCCTAAGCTGCAGCTCGGATTAAAGGAGAATTCCCGAGCACGCAGATGGCATGACAAGCCCGTGCATGGTACCCTGGAGTCGTCGAAAACGAATTTTTTGGTTGGCAAGATCGCGGAGAACGAAACCGCGGATCACGGGGCCGCGGTGAAATCCGGGATTCGTCGCTATCAGGGTCGTGGGTGTCCAAGACCACGGGTACATATAGCGAGCTCACAGCAGCTACCACTTGCAATGGGTATGAGCGAAGAATTTCTCAACACTGGTAGAGACGAGGAACGTCATATATTGTGGTCTATGCCAGCATATTGGTACTTGGCTGACCACACAAGGGTGCCTGCTCAGGTCTTGTGCTGAGCTTGAAAATCCGATTTAAGCGGTTGTTCAATCCGTGGATTTGAAATAGAAATGTAATTAAGGTTCTGATTTTATCCCTATTCGTCGTTAACCACAAGTGTCTCGTGTAACTTATTGTCCTTTTCATCTTATCTGCTCTATCGGCAATATTAGATACATGCAAGAATTGTCGAACTATTCCAAGGATTATTTATTAATGGATCCCGCCCCTTCTGCCGATTGTTATACTGACTACTAGTCGCTGTCTCCAAAAGGTAAGTAAGTAGTTTTACCACGACAGAATATTTCAGCTCACGTCACTGCTCAGCATCAACTCGATCAAACCAATGCAAATTTATGAGAATTTTTCAATGATGAATAATTGTCCTTGATGCAACTGCAACTGTATGATAATTAAGCTTTCTCGTCACATCGCATGACTTAGAGACACCGAATCAGTTGTCTGACGTAGCACTTGTCGGGGCGACCGCTTTGATTCTCGAAATACGGTCCAGTTTGAAACTGGTGCACCTCTCGTCTTGGAACAATGAGCGTAGCGAGCGGTATCCCATGCCAAAGCTGAACACGCTTCTTCTAATTGTACTACACGCCCCGGCAAGTTTACCAAATAGCTTCATATTAATTTGGTAATCTATGACATTTACTGTAGTATCTCCAGCGGGACAAGAGTATTGTCAAATTTTTCTCGTGACTCGGACATTCAGTAAACTACGACGGTATCTTGATGAAGAACACATGCAACCAAGGTTTGACTTTGTGTGACTGCTTAATACATCGCGAATGTGATGGTTAACTTGATCAGACTGGCGGTAGCGAACCCGATGTCAGTTTTGCTTAGTGGCGAATCTCGTTTGTCCATAGTACATGTATAACTACTCACGAGTATGTGAGGATGAGATTACCAAGTTAGTGAATGAAAACAAAAATGAATAACCAATCTTTAGCAATTTCTCATACTAGAGTAAATATTGAATACTCAAAAGGGTCTCTTGTTACTGCATACTCCAGACTGTGGATTCGAGATTGTAGATTGATAAGTATTTTTAGTCGTAAGATAGGTCATGCATCAGAAGTAAAGGACTGGTGATAATCGATCAAAGGTGATTAATATTTTGTTAATGCATTCGCAAAATTCATAGCACTTGCTGTCTCTCAACATTCAAATTATTAAAGAATCTGATCAATAGGTTTCTCTTATACGCGCCTCCTCTGTCTATATTCAATCGTGATGATCTCTGGCTTCAGAGTAATTGAGTAGTTATGAATTATTTGGATACAAGGCGATCTCTTTCGATATATTTTATTCTTTCTCCAAATTTTCACGAATCAAATAAGTTTCCAAAATCAATTTCAGCTTGTGCCATCTCCATCTGCAACGAAAATTCTTGATTCGCCTGCTGAAGCTACGTGCTCGGATTGATACGCTGCGTGCATCTGGCAGAATAGAGCTGTTTTTCTGAAAATGAACATTAATTTTTTTCTCAGTCAAACGGAGATTGTTCCTTTACAAACGCTGTCGTGGCTGTTCTTTTCGCCACTTTCAAATTTGAAATCAAGATAATTTACATGACTTTTTCAATTTGACTATCTCTCAATTATAGGGCTTGTCTTGTGTTGAATCAGAGCAGAAACAAAGCGTGCACCCTAAAATTACATTTGCATCTGCATGGTAGCATCAACGCTACATCCCAAATGATTCTAAGTTCAAATATCACAGTCACTGCAATTTAGTTGTAAAGTGTCAGGAAATCTAGGATTCTAACAAAGAAACTCAGTATTTTCAAGAGAGAATTTCAGATCCTATCTATTCTTCGTGGCCTTGTCAATTTCGATCTCATGCGAGCACCGCACGGTCGCAGAACCTTGAGCGGTTCACCGGGGTGACTACGGTTTCGTTTCTCAGTATGATCCGGATCGTTGTGCGGTACAAACCAGATTGGATCGCTACACCATCAAATCAAAGGATCGCAGTGCCATCGGTGCCTATACTTTTATCACTATCGAGGTATCCATTGTTGATTTCTTTTCTACCCACTCTGATATGATCGTCATGATTCAGCTGTGAAAGAATTCATTCGTCCAATGTTATACCTGAAATCGTTTAACTCTGACTATTCAAGCCCGAGTGTACGTAATTTCAAACGAGCATGAAGTATTTCACTTTCTGCTGTTTTGCCAAAACACTTGCTTAATGTGCGAGTCATCAACATTTGTTTCTAAGTTATAAGCGATTGTAATATCACCTAACAAAAATCAATCGTCAATGTGAATGAAAAAACAAATAGTTGTCGCACTCTACTCAAATATTCGAGTTATATAAATTCACAGGTAAATTTATGATTTTTCACGAGGAATCAATGTGTGAAGAATATGTGGCTATCACATTTTGTTAGAAGACATCTTTCTCGATTCTACGAGTCACTGTATGGGAAGTAAGAGCTCATGAAATAATTGGCAAAATCTTTCCAGAACCGATACTCAATCAAGGATGTTGTTTCGAGCTTGATCCAAAATTTTCGTAACTTTTTTCACACAAATTTTTTTGACTCAAAGACAACGTGATAAAGACAGATGAATCATTGTGATCATTTTCGGAGAAATTTTTATAAAATACATTTTCTTAAGTCGATAGAAAAACAACTGTTCCTTGCGAAAAAATATTCCCAGTATGCTTTTCCTACGTTTTAAGGCGGATGCTATACATGAATTTTGATTCATTGCACAAGCTCGGTGCAATGGTAGTGGGGCTCCCGCTCATTTTTCGAAGGTGCTCAACTGTATTCCTTCATCTCCCACTACTATCCAAAAGTAACAATTTGAGTTAATTATTAAAATTCTCCACCAGTGTACCAAGGCACCAAAAATTTTTTCTAATTCCTCCTAGAGAAGTAGATTTCTACCGGAGAGGATCGAAAAAATGACTTAATAGAGAATCTGAATCTTCTCTATTTTTGACACATCGATTTATTGTGAGACTATACCATTCTATCATCACATCAACAGAGCTTCGCCGTTTGTGAGGGTTTCAATTACAAGAAAACAATCAACAATGGATAACGCTGTTCAGCAACTTGAGCAGGGACGTGATGCATATCACAAGAAAGATAAAACAAATAAAAGGTAATACTAGACATAACAAAATCGAGATTCGGTTAGCAGCAGAGGGACATCGAATGCGCGTTTTGATCGAGAAATTCGGCTTTGACTTGGTTCTCAAGTAGACTCTGAATAAGCAAATTATTTTGTAACTTTTTTAAACTGAGCAGCTCAATATAATATGATTAATCCTTGTGAAGTTTGACCCTCGGATAACTTGAACTTTTATTTAGATACTATGCGTGTGCAGATTCTGAATGCAAAGGCCGAGCTATAGAGAAAGACAACAAAAATATCTATTTGGTGTTTCCTCACTCATCAAACTGCAGAAAAAGATGAATGGGTGAGATATCTTGATTAAAGTTATTGATTGAATTAAAATATCAGTCAAGTTTTTTTATTACTTGGATCAGGATTGAGTTCAGATGCTGCGGTGTCGTAGTTCGTATGTAATCACACGAATGCGAAGTTTATCATTACTTCATGGAATCTTTTCAAACAAAAATTCATCACAGTTCAACAACACCTGTTTCATCAGCATCATCACTCAGATATTCTTCCGATCGTTCATGGGGGCTGCTGCTCGTGTGACTCACGATACGAGGCGAGCGGACCTTGAACCTCACATGAGCTTGAAATTCTACGCGCCCATGAAGAAAATATAAAATTCTGGATCCGTGGTGAGAAACAAGGGACAGACTTGCTCATAGATACCTAATTCAATAAAACCGTTTGCGACATCTGTGTTCTTTTTTTTCTTCTTTGAATCCGATTTTAGACATGTAAGAAACACCAGTATACCGGGCTATGATCACATGTGCTTCAAATCCATCGAGATACTCTTGTACTTTTCCATTGTCATTCTAAAGTTCTTGAACTACTCAGTTCAACCAGATTTTGATACTCAAACAAAATAACACGTTGTCGTTGGGTAAAGTTTCTGATTTCAATTTTTTGTAAGAACGATCCAGACTGTAAAGTTTTGAAGTTTTACGTTATTTTCGCGAGGAACATTAAACTATGAGTAAATAGAATTTTCGAAATATTAACATATCTCTACTTTGCGGGTTCGTCGCTAAGAATATATCTGAGATTTTTTCCTCAAGTAACTTTTTTTCTATGATGTACGATCAATGTCGTGATCCTTGATGCGACTTTAATTGTGAATTAGTTCATTAAAATTCATCAAAATCGGAAACATTTTGAAAGCCAACACTGTAATCAGACACAAACATCATCTTCTAATTATCCGGTGACATGGGTCAATGCAGTGAGCATGTAGTTCGCAATATGTGTTGCTATGGTTATGTTTGTTAACCATAGATTATTACCGAGTTTGCACCTAAATGATCGCTTATTTACATCTATTTATTCCTGTACATTTATTAATTTGTGGACGTATTCATCATGGAGGTAGCGATTCCAGCTAAAAAGAAAAAATACAACACAATACCGAAGTATTACAGGAGATTGGACGGGAGGACTTTCCAAAATAATGGGACCAAAGGTGTGGTTACGTAAGTAGAATCGACATGCGTAATATGCCATCTCCCCGCAAGCCACGATCTGCGCGGCTCCTTTGCAAGCTCGTGCGATTTTGCGTAAGGTTGCAAGCACTTGGACGAGGCCACAATGTTTATGATCTCTACACCATCCTTTTACAAAGATACTATACAACACAGATTATTTTGTGTTACTTTTCATCGTGCGCGTAAAATGCTCCCGTGTTTTTAATGCAACAGGCTGAGTTGATTACTGCTCGGCATCTCTATTTTTTTTATTATTCACTAAGATGTCCAAAATAGGAACTGGTTCATTTCGTTCAACACGTTTGGCAACGGATTCTGTATTTTCTAAAATTTCAATAGAACAATTCTACTGATTATTTGGCCAGAGGGCCTAAAGTTTCTTGAGATATTATTTCAAAGAATAATTGTGTCGGATTATTAATTGGAAGAGATAATCATAGTTGTAAAGAAGTCTCATAAACTGGAAAGAAATAACTTAGAATACGATCGGGTTTGCACTGGAATTCCAAATCGCTTTCATTTGAATAGCCGCCCAAAATAAGTCAGCAAACACGAACATAGCATTAAAGAAGAAATCAATATGACATTTCATGGTAGCATTTGCCTTCCATTCCATGGTGCAGATATTTTAAGTGTAGCAACAAGAACACGTCGCAGTGTAAGGGTACAGCGAAGCTGCTAAAAGGACAGAAAGAATTAATTGCAATTGAGCCGCACAGCCCTTGGTGCGAGGATGATGGCGAGGATGAGTTAATTGCCATGAGGCAGTGGATGGTGGAACAGCAAACCAATCAGTATTGGGAATTCAAACCACTCTGGGAAGCTGCTTGCAAGTTGTGAGTAATTATAATTTATTTTCTTTGAACTCATGGAAAGACCGGCAATCTTCAACTTCCAAAATGAATTTTATCCGAAAGAAATCTTGAAGAACTGCGAGGGCTCATAAGATATGATTTTTTCGAGAACGTAAGACATATCCAATAGTTTCATGCGGCATTTGGAATCGCTACTGTAATCATGTAGCCAACTTGTTATCGATGAGCCACACATCGCGTAATAACCTCCAGTGCAGTCCTTACCGCTTCAATTGCAATCGCGATACTAATTCTCATTTACCTTGATTAAATTACTTATCTCCGAGTGAAAAGTCCTCAGCTACTACGCCCTGAAGAGTTGAAAACTGCTCTAATAGATTGTTGATAGTTGTTTTATCGACAACTGCCTTGTATTAAAATTGTTTCTTCATAACACTACAAAACTTATACAATACTCTGGCAATAACAATGACACTCCGTGCATCACACACAGGCTACCATTATCATCATGACTATTATTCGCCTTTTTTCTTCCAATCGTATGTAAATATCGGTACTTGATCATCAGTGTTTGTCTGCTTACTACTTAAACGCATATGTGTATATACTTGAAATTATTCAGTGCA
This sequence comes from Eretmocerus hayati, assembly GCA_029851415.1. Lineage (NCBI taxonomy): Eukaryota > Metazoa > Arthropoda > Insecta > Hymenoptera > Aphelinidae > Eretmocerus > Eretmocerus hayati. The sequence continues at coordinate 134,220,951 of CM056741.1, forward strand.
GAAACGTCCGACCGCTATACAAAAATGTCAATCCGCGAGTTGATAATTTAGGGATGAGTCAAAGATGAGTTAGAAACCTACTCATTTTTCTCGCAATTCCGCGTGCTTTCTAGCTTTGCAGAGAATCATAGAAACTGCAAAGCACAGAGTCATGCTGCTACTTACAAATAGTAAAAAAGCCGTTACGCTCGTTGTCCGGCAAGACGGAAAGTTCACGTGCGGGTTATCGAGGTAAAAAAGTGACACTGAGAAAAAGCAGAAATGAATAGCCGATTGCTCACTGGGATAGGATTACGAGACCGTCTGACCAGTCTGATGGCTCATCGCTTGACGGTAAATATACACGGGGTATATCTATATATCAGCAAATATATAGATATACCCCGTGTACATTTACCGTCAAGCGGCGAGCCGTCAGACTGGTCAGACGGTCTCGTAATCCTATCCCTGCAGTCTCTCGTGCTTGCTCGTGCTATGTATAACCTGTACTGCGCTTATTATAACCTTGCATTCTCATGCATTAGCTTCTGCATATGCGTCAAAAACTGACTGAGCCTTGTATTGGGGCTCACAGTTATCGAATTGGTTGAGACTTCAGTCTTCTTGCTGCTCGATAATTGATGAAACAAGTGTAAAATTATGCAGAACTTATTCTGCAGCTTTGTATATTTTGTGGTCATTGCACGTGATGCTCATTCATTGGAATCAACTTTTGCAAATCAATACTCACTGAACATTGGTGCAAGGTAGAAATTATAGCTCATCAAGATTATTGTAATGATTAAGTGGCAAAATTTGTTTTGTGATTGTTCAGAATACGCATTCATCTCATCTGAACAGTTTGTCATAATGATGGGAGCAATTGAACACTTTCATGAGTTTATCAAGTAGTACATTTGATCATTCCGGATCCTCCATGCTCAACTCGACTTTGACCTGCAGGTTCCCAAATGCTGCTGTTATGACATCTCTCCATTCAGTATACTCGTCACTGTCGAGAACTCGCCTTGGAATATTCCCAAAAGTAGCCAGGAATTTTGAACAATTCTGCAGGCAGATTGAAAATCATGAGTTTGACGTGATCCTGAACTATAATGGTGAATTTGAAGTCTCTGCGGATGTAATAGAAGATGAAGAAGAAAACAAGCATGTGGCTGTGTGTGACAAGCAACTGATCAAAGATCATTTTGGTTCAACAAAGAAGGCTTTGTTTGATGGCACATTCTTTTCTAGAATCAATCTGTCCGAGTGCAAACAACTTTTTTGCATCAATGTAGTATACAAAGCCAAAGTAAGCAGCGAGTTTTCAGAGTTATCCAAGATTCATATTTCTTTCTAGTCTTGATACGAATTTTTTGTGCAGATTATCATTGTCTACTACTGCTTTATGACAAGTCTGACAGGGCCAGCGTATAAAGCAGTTTTCACGCACTTCAAGAGTATAGACCCTTTTGTTGAGCTAGAGATTGGAATGTTTGATTTTGAACTAGGTATGCGACTAGGATTTCGACAAGTATTCCCAAATGTGCGAATAACGAGTTGCAACGTTCACTATGATCGGGTAAGTATCGTGATACGGATCCAAATATCTCGTTCCTCAGATAGATACTCATTCATATGCTTCCCGAATCAGTAACCGGATACCAATTGATTTAGAAAATGTGTTCCGATTATTACAGGCTGTCCTCGCCAAATGCAACAAATTGCCCGTAGAAGCTCGAAATCATCCAGGTTTTGGAGAAGCTGTGTTGGACTTGCTGGCTCTTGCATTTCTCCCTCCAAACAAAATCCAGGACGAGTTTGACAGACAGTGTGCAGTCATGGAACCACAGCTGAGAGCGCATATGAGTCCTATCCTAGATACATATTTTCCAAATTACTGGCTCAAAGTCATCACACCGAGGGGCTTCAGCGTGTATGGTCTTGATACCAGAACTAATAATGGCTCAGAATCCAACAATCACACTTTGCACACTGACCTTGGAAAGAGGCCACAAACTTGCATTGCTATGTGTAAGCTTCTGTATTATTATCTCCTCCCCTCGTTTATAGTGATAATGATGATAATAATATTTTTAACAATTCTCAGTTCGACTATTGTTGATGTTTGTGAGAATTCGGCGAATGATCGAGCAAAGCAGGAACTTGGAACAAATCAGATGCCTGCCTTCTTACCGTACTATGCTAGTTGAGAAGAAGTTATTTAAAGGTACATTGTTACTTGCAGTTGATTAATTTCTTCCCATTGATTGCGATTCCAAACAATAGAATTATGAATTTCATTCCGACCTAGCTTGGAGAGAATTGGAAAGACCTCCAGTCAATCTTTCCGTTCCTGAGTTCATAAAAGCCGTGGGTCGCTTGAAAGGCAAACGTGGTGGAGATGTGAACAAAGGCATAGCACGTATTGCTGAAGAGTATGTTGATGCAGAATTTGCGCAGTTGAGAACCACCCCGACAGACTTAATTGATCCAGGTTATTTATCATTGTATACGAGTTGAACTCATCTCGAGACTGGTCAAAACTGTTCGAGTTTCAATTTCCGCAATAGAAGACGATGTTGATTTCAACAAAGACATCTTCAAATCGGACGAAGAGATTGCGTTGGAACGACAGATAGTGAGAGAGAGAAACAAGAGAGCTCGGCAACTAGCGGCAGCAGAGGCAGCGGCAGCCGCAGCGGCCCATGCAGAAGCTAATGGGACTGCCGGTACCCAAGCACAACAGGACACTGTCCCGCACTTCTATCGTGAGTATATTGTCTATTCCAGAATACCCTTGACAGCGCGTGGATTCATTTTCCCGCAAATTAGAGCTGAGATTTTTGTTGTACTGAATGTCGTATTGATCACACGTTGAAAAACATAAAGTTATACCTCACTTTGCCACGGGCATGAGATCAGTACACCTATTCTGTCAAATTGATGGGCAGGCGGATTTTCTGCATCTCAAGTGTGATACAGAAAATCGCAGCGGAATGAATTACGCATGATGTCTCAATGCAGTATCATGATACATCATGTGATCTCCAGTAAAAATCGATATGATTGCGTTCAGCTCTGTACTGCTCGTGAGAGAAATTCCGCAAGTAATAGGGAACTGACATGATTTCGGGAAGAACTGTATTTTGGGAGTAGCGTCGATTTACATGTTTGCAAACTTCAAATTTTGGTTTGAATGATTCTTACAAAAGGAAGTTACAAAGTCTCATCGAATGTTCTCTATCCTGCCATTGCTTTAATAACCATTTGCAACCATAACAAAATATCATCCAAAATTGAATTTTCTTCAACTCCTGTCATGCGAGATGAAGAAACGGTAAAATCAATGCATTTATTTTTGAAAATTTTGCTAGAAGCTTGTTTTGCAGGTTTTCAAATTCTCAACACAATCTACGCAGTCTACTTCACTCGCAAAAGCTTGGGTACTAAACGATTCCGACTCGTTCAAGTCTCGTTAATTCTCGTTATCATTTTTAGAGCCGGGAAGAAGAAGAAAATGGAGGAATATTAGAATTCACGAGTCAGATGACGAAGGTGATGATTTCTATTATGAATTTTTTGCAATGAAAATTTGCTAGGGTCCATGTAAATAGCTGTCTCATGAATTTTTTGCAATTCGTCATACTCAGATCACGAGGTTGATGCAGCAATGGCTCAGAGTGCAGCAGCACTTCAAAATCCACAGACACCCATATCAGCCGCAGCAGGGCCCGCAAATACAACGGGGCGAAATACAGCTGAACAAGGTGCGATACAGGGTTCTACAAATTCTTTTAGTCACTCTGGCGTGAAAAAATCGCGAAATTTTTCACCAGAAGTTACATTTTAACTATCTTCAAACTAACTTTACCGGAACTTCATCTCAACCGAACGATAAATATGGCTAGAAAATCCCTGTTTTAGATCCCCCAAATCCATCTCAAAAGCTCGTTTCAGAAATATATCAAAATGTGGAAATGATTCTGCGACTCTTTGAAGCTGTTATCATGAAAAGTTGCGAGAAAGCATCATTCTAATCACTTTTGGCAGCGTGTTTTTAAAGACGAATATTTCCTGCTCAAATTTGACATGAATTAGCTCTGGTTCGTCTAAAATAGGCTTGCTTTGGCTCATTATGAAGATTTAGGAACAAGCTTCAGAATAGGCTAAAGTACGTTGAGAAATGTGGAGTTGCGCCCGAGTTATATGTTCAATTCGTGCCGCAACTGTAGACATCATTTTTCAGCACCCAGCAAAATTTCTTTATATCTACTAGTAAAACACAACTCTTGCAACCCCTAGCATGTCGAGTTCCCAAAATGTTGAACTTTTGACCCACCCTACTCTCTGATTGTATTCAATTATGAAAAAATCATGTACAGGATTACCCGTTATTCATGGTTCCATTATTAATCATATGGATCAATCGTCAGAATGAATTAGAATTCTTCTACTATAAGAGTTCTTTGACTATCCACCAACGACGTCAAAGCTATTTTCTATTAGTAAGAAATAACTATTTCGTCATTTAATTGAATGGATCATAAAACGCGAATTTTTATTGCGCCAAAATGTTGCAACGAATCCAACTAGGGAGGAAATTTTCCAAAAAAGCAGCATGCATATACCCAAAACAACTTTTTCGATAAATAATATGGTACTAACTCAAAAAGAATCAAGGTATCGTAACTTCATTCGCTTTGCAGATGGTGCATTGGTGATTAATCAGGAAACCGACTCAACGCCGACTTCACTGATTGGATCCTCGGCTCTTTGCACCAATGATGGGTCTGTCAATCTCCACGGCACTCAATCTGGAGACAGTGATGATGGTGAGTTTTAAAAGCTTGGACTTAAAATACATTAATACATTCAATGTCACCAATTTATCGTTCTTCCGAGTCACTTAATCGCCACGCTCAGGTAGCAATCGCAAATTGACAAATGTCAAGCTGCGACCGCCGCGCCGATGCTCCAATCTTGTGGGGGCTGCATAACGGAGGGATTTCCTTTTTCTTGAATTTTTGAAATATTACCTCGAAAGATTGACGGAGTGATGGGGAACTTTTCCATCAGCCAGGGCTTGAATCTCTCAATTGAATTTCTACAATTCAAATCTAAAAGATATGATAAAGAAATTTCCATTCAATATTTTCAAAATCATCAGCATATTGGAAAAAAATATAATTTTTTTGTCTTATATTTTTTTACAGATTTCTCACTTTACTTGGAATCTAGCTCAAACAACTCCTCACACTACAACAAAACAGGTGTTCATGATTCAATCCCACCATGTGCAACTGAAATCACTACTGTACTTGCCAAGGACAATGACAGAAATGTCATTCCAGAGACATCAGAAAGTGAAGATGAAGAAGGTACGAGTTTACATTATCAAAATATTTCATGCTTTCTGAGTCATACATTTTTGCATGATGCTTCCTCTATCAATCCGCCAAATAATAGAGCAATTGCGACATTCACTTATGATAATCATCACATTCCGTTTCATGGAAACTTCGTTGAACTCATCGAAAACATCAGAAATCCCAGGAACTCCTGTAAAGCCTAAGATGAAAAGCTGCAAACGTAAGTTTCATACAATTTTCTCCTATTTCATCCTCGATATCGTTGAAAATCAATAGCGGCATTCCCCGGAGTATTTTGGAGAAATTCATGAAGGATTCTTAAACTCTATATTCACGTCTAAATATTTGTCTAACACCCATGATTTTGTAAAATTTAATATTGCCAAGAAAGAGAGTATTCAGTTTTCAACTTTTTTGCATTGTGGTACTATGCTCAAATTCCGCGGCGTTTCGTGAATATACGAGAAATTATCGTCATTTTATGTGTAATTTGGAATGAATATTTTATCATCCGAACAGCTCTAATATCTCATCACTTGCATTCCGTATGCTGTTTATAGTGATGATTGAGAGAGTCGATCAGCGTAACAAGCGTCCAGCCTCGATCAGCCTGGAATCTTGCTTTAATGATCCCTGTGAATTCAACAGCGAAGAAGATGCTTTTTCTCCATCAGACATGTTTCAGGCAACTTCTACCCCTGTTTGTCATGGAAAGACAAGATTTCCTCGTCACAGATTACGACAGAAAGTTGTTACTGATGTTATGGCTCGTGATCAAAATTTCAGTCCCGCGCCGATAGAACAGGGGTCAGAGTCTGTTGGAGTCAATAAAAATGAAGGAGTAAAGGAAGGTGAATAGGTTCATTAATTCATTCTATAATTGATGGAATTGATGACAGTAATATTACTCTGCAGTTTATCTCGGTAACATAGATTTGCACCGAGGTATTGGAATGTTTGAGGTTTAAACACGATTTCAAGAGACATCGCTCAATTTTCATATCAATACGATCCCGTAAATGTCATACTGTATGACGTAAAAAATCGAATCTATTTAGATACATTGAGATATTAATTATAAGATGCTCAGAACATCCATGGTCATGAATATCGTATGCATTCAGATTCAATCTGTCTTATCATCGGTCTATCACAAGTTTTTGTCAGACTAACTTTGTTTTGTACTGTACAATTTTTAGTGTGCGCAGTTCGGAAACCCAGAATAATTAGTATTGCCCAAATGCCTGGTCCAGTTTCTGAGATTTTGCAGAGCATACCAGTTGTTCTTCAGCATGGAACAAAGACAGCGTCTCATCCCAAGAAGCAGGGATTAGTTAGACCGGCTTCCATAGGTAATGAATTTATTCCCGCGATACTTCCATCATTGTATGCATGAAAACATCTTGATACCTATCCTCAATGAGGAATCTCATCATCATCGTCGATTAAATAACGATTCGAGGGGTTCAAGTGGATCTTTAACACGTTCGCTGCGACGGGTCCCACCGGTGGGACCCGCGGTTTTTTATCTTTTGATTTTTCCCGACTTAGACTTGCTCGGAAAAATTTCCCGAAAGGGTCTATCATGAAGGTTTACTTTGCCAGGAACGTAGACAATCAGATAGAGAAGAGTCTGGACCCATATTAGCGTTTCTACCAAAATGCGGGGGTCCAGAACATGACCGAAATAAAATCATGGAAAAACGGCGTCGCAGCGAACGTGTTAACGAATTATTTTTCCGCTATCAACTCAAAGGCATGCATTCGTATCGACTGCAACTGCAACAACTTGTCCATGTATGCTCAACGTGAAATGACGAATTTCAAAAGTCTGGGGAGATTTTTAACTTATCTCTGAATTAATTCGTCTGTATTCCAGAGATGGAGCGCGAAGGAGGCGAACGACCCTCAGAGTATGATTCTGGATGTACATCAGACTCGTCTCAAATGACCGACCCACAGAGTCTCGTCAATGGAGGTACATTCGACAATCCAATCGCTTCGTTGCTATTTTGTAAATTGGAGATTCCCGAGTTCTCGGCTCACTGGCATCGAAAACTATGGTTTCTGCCCTAATCCTTGGGCGTGAAACGCCGCAATGCCACCCAGGTCAGAAAGTGACTGAGCACGCGCAGTAGTACGATAGCTGCGCCCTTGTGCCACTACATTGCATGCTCCAACGTTGAGTATGGCGGCCGAGCAGGGTTCCACTTCATTTTGGTAGTGGCGAGGTAAAAGTTTTTTTTTTCGTGTTTTCTGGCCTGCTGAACACGAATATTGATGGTAGAAAGTTGGAGACATGGTTCGGAAATTGTTATCCACAAATTTTTATAAGCAATTGCAGAATTCACTTTTTGCATCGAAAAAATGTTTTACAGATTTTTCGGCACATTTTCAACAAAAATGGTCTCTACAATTATTTCGTAAAAATGCACCATTTCCCCGATTTAGATTCACAAAGTCTGAAAAATAGTACCTCAAGCAACTACGGTGGAAATAGTGATTTCTGCACGAATTTCCACACGATTCGACATGCAGTGACGTGTGAAAAAGTAGCTTCCGCGCACGAATTACGATGATGAGAGCAAGAAGCTCAACCCAAGTCGCTTATACTATTTCTCGCAATTTTCGTGCGGGAAGTTGAACCTAGTATGCTTCATAATGAACAATTTCAGGGCGTTACTTATTGAGTGTCACTAATTAAGCCTCCATTGAAAAGACAAGATTTCATAGGCTCACATAAATAGCTTTGGTCCGTATATGGGTCAGTGCTGCATCATGTTAATATAACTTAGGGGGAGGGAATCTACGTCATCTCAGGTGGTCTTTCAATGAATAGTCTCTATATCTTCATACAAGCTTCAAACTTTTTATGAAAGTTTGGCGAAATATCATCTCTTACGAAATCTCAGAGTGGCCAAAATCTTTATCACTCGGTATTAGTTTGGATTCGCCGATTGGGTTGTAAAGATCTGTCATCTCCGAATCAACTTTGAACTCCACTCATTCAAGCTCCACGAAAACATCGGGCTCGTTTTGAAAAGGTCAAAATAAGCAAGGAATCATATCGTAATAAGAGCCTAGGTCTGATGGAACGCGCTTCTCATCATATACACACCAATTTGAATGGATTTTGGTACTTTCCAGGAAAAAAAACGTAACGTTTTTTTTTGCAATCGGTAACTTGCGCTTTACGAAGGCACTCCTGGCTTCTGCTGCTGTAGCGAACCTTGTTCTTGATTTCAATGGCTGAAAATACAGAGTGAGAAATGACAGTTAGCCTGCTGATTTAGATGACAGTTACGTTCTGACCTTCATTCTATCAGTTCCGAAAACAACGTCAAAATCTCATCTTGTTCAGTTTCAGAAATTTTTTAGGTAGCTTTCGGTCCACCACAAGATCCGATTTCTGAGCGGTTAGCGGAACAATTCTCACATGTACACAAAAAATGACAAAAACTGTATGACCCCAAGCGTAACGATTCGAAAAAATTTATCGCGAAAAAAAATTAGTTTAATTTGATTCAAATTTTATTCTTCGGGCCTTCTGTGCAATTTCCGACCAAACAGCGCCACGTGGGTATTCTGCGCCGTCTGCGTCGTCGCAGAATGCCGCTGCCATTTCGGACGCTCAAGGCGCAACTTCAAGTTTACAGTAAAAAAAATACTTCCATAGGAAATTTGATAGATACCAAGTAATTCATTGGATCCTATCAAGAAAGTGAAAATATTTCTTCGACGCGAAAGAATAAATTTTGCAATTGTTTATAGAAATTTGTCAAAAATGATTTCCGGCCTATATTTCCGATGTTTTACCATTAATAACCGTGTTCAGCGGGTCATGATACATGGATAAAAACCATTCTTACCTTGTCATAGCCAAAATGAAGTGGAAACCTGCTAGGCCACTATATTAGTTCACTACCTGTACGGCAAGCGGCATTTTTACCCTATTATCATATTGGAAATCATAGAATTCCAGTGGGAGAGTACGGAAAGCAGTGTTCGCACCTCGCAATAAAACTCACCCGTCGCGGCCGCGCGATGCCGCGATCGCGTGGCCGCTCACCTGAGCCGTGACGGGTCACTTTCAGCCCTCGTTTCGTAATATATGTACTATTTCCATACACCTTCAGTCAACTTATGAAATTAACTTTACCCTTTTTTTCTCTAATGTACATGATATGTCTTATGACAGGTGCCAAACGAAGGAAGCGGAAGAATCGTCCAAACAATCGAGCGCGACTAGCGATAAAAAAAAGAGGTAAATAGAACCTCTTTGACGACTTGTAGCTGCAATGCTTCCCTTGAGATATTAGATAGTGTTTCACAAAATGAATCGCCTCATTTTCATAAAACTTATCTTATTTTCGTTTCTTTTGCAGAGTTAGGAGACAATTTTGTGCCACCTCTTCCCCGCCGTTGAACATCGTGGAAAGGATTTGCCAGGAGAGCAAATGGTCATGTTGAGTTCATATTTCCATAGAAATAGTGATTTTTTTTTATAGATTTGGAAAGCAGAATTCCTAGGAAGGGCCTTCGTAGGGTTGCATCAGTTTAGATTATTTGTGCTTGCAAAATATTTTTGTCAGGGTCTAATTGCCATATATCCGTCAATCGCTGGCTTCACATGCAACTTCGAGACTTTGAGATCTCTTGAATCTAAGACCCTTTATTTTCCTCTGAGTCTAATGTATGTTACTTTAATCAAATTTTTAAACCGCTGCGTCGTGTTATCATTCACAGTTTAAATAAGTAACGGAATTCAAGGTGGGTTGAGTCACAGCTGAATCACACTTGCTACCTGGTGGAGACTTGTGTGATGATCACTTGATCTGTGTTCAGATTAATCTCAATTATCTTTCAGAGTAAGGAATGGCACACATATTGCCAGCCAAGAATTTTAGTTTGATCATGTATTCTTTTGCGTGTGGTACCAACTTTTTTGCTTGGTCCTTTGGACTGGCGATACTGGCCGCATGGCCTATAAGTTTGGTACTCGCGTAGATGAATGCTTGAACTGCTATTGAACTTGGTTACATGTAGGCTTGATCGTGTTGTACTGGCTTTGAGATTTGTCATCTTCGCGAGCGACTGTCTCTATTCAAGCTTGGTGCTTCACATCAAGCATACATCGGCGATATGTGTCGGGGGTGGGTCCTCTATGCGCAGTATACTGGCTCTCTGGCTTGGTCATCCCAGTGGATGACTAGCTTTGTAGCTTGGTGTTATGCGCCCTAAAATATAGTTCTGTGTATCTCGATTAGGGGTTGGAAATATCTTCTAACAGTCTCACTAACTGTACATTCTCCGTGGTGAAAAGTCGACTTGTCATTTGAGTGGTCGAGCTGGTCTAAACGCGTGTAGATCACGCTGGACTTGTCACTTGATATGGTTGCAACCATTCATGGGAATGGACGTTTATCGATCGGTGGTGCGTTGGGTCTAGAATGTAAGAGCTTTATTGATAGAGAATGCGTGGTTGTTTCAAGTATGCGTGAATGTAGCGTATAGACTAAGTCTGACATGTACCCTATCTTAGTATTAAATGTATCACATTAACTGTATATTGATATTGCAGATTCATAGGAAATCGAGAGAAGAATGGGCCCTAGAGAATTATTAAATCATCTTCCCTTAATAAGATCATTAGAATTAGGATCTACATATAATGCTTCATAGGATAATTGTCATACATGCGAGAGTTGAATAATACCTTGGGGCAAGTGTGATTGGGTGTGACCAAGATTCACCGTGCACTGAATTACATTCACTCCAATAACTAACAGATCACGAATCGGGAGGAGTCAAATATTGAGAATCAATGTACAAATTGTTTTCGCACCAGTGTTACGATGTGTCAGATATCGTAGCAGAAAAATTCGCCCAAAAAAGTGGCAATGACTTTGATGAATGACTTCTTATTCCCTGGTATTTCACTGTTGAAAAAAAATATCGACTCACAGGATCTCATTTCTCTCACTTTTTGGGGATCAATGTGCTTGAGTTATGTACATTTCAATTTGCAGTGATAGTGCGTATGATTCCATATTCAATAGGATCAACAATTTCGGATTCTTTGGCTTAGCTGTCACATTTATGTGCAACTTGACAAGGAATTATACTTCCGGTCCGTGACGCATTTTACAATCATCGCATAAGGTGTCTCAATCGAGGAATTGAGAATTGAATGTTCAATAACTTCTTTGGAAATATGCGGAATCGATTACGCGAAATTTTCAGCTTGATGGTCATTGCCATATGTAGATGTTTTTTTATACATTTTAGTGGATGTATTGATATCGCGCTTTGTCGTGCTTTAGATGGAGTATTTTCAATAGTTATTGATCCCAGTATTGAGGTAGATTTCACCGACGGTCATGGAATTCCCTGCTGCAGAGCAATATCGTAGCTGTTAGCAATTTTATGCTCGACAAGTGTTGGATATACACACGAAGAGTATGATTAGAAAAATCAATGAATAATTTATTCGATGAATTTCTAAAAGATTCAACATTCGATCAGATACTTATGGCATTTTCGCTGAATCCTGAATTTTTTTCGAATCTGTTCGCTCGGACTGATTTAATTGAATTGTATGAATCATATCTCCGATGATTATTTATGCCACTTTCTGGGCTAAAACATGTCATCAGTCTGTGAGTGGGTTTACTCGGTTTCCTAGAATGAAAATTGGACAGTTTCTACACTAGAAATCGAGGATATTGGCAGTATTTTAACGAAGTCATAAATACATTTTTGGAGCAGTTCTTCGAAATTGACAAGGCCACGAAGAATAGATAGGATCTGAAATTCTCTCTTGAAAATACTGAGTTTCTTTGTTAGAATCCTAGATTTCCTGACACTTTTCAACTAAATTGCAGTGACTGTGATATTTGAACTTAGAATCATTTGGGATGTAGCGTTGATGCTACCATGCAGATGCAAATGTAATTTTAGGGTGCACGCTTTGTTTCTGCTCTGATTCAACACAAGACAAGCCCTATAATTGAGAGATAGTCAAATTGAAAAAGTCATGTAAATTATCTTGATTTCAAATTTGAAAGTGGCGAAAAGAACAGCCACGACAGCGTTTGTAAAGGAACAATCTCCGTTTGACTGAGAAAAAAATTAATGTTCATTTTCAGAAAAACAGCTCTATTCTGCCAGATGCACGCAGCGTATCAATCCGAGCACGTAGCTTCAGCAGGCGAATCAAGAATTTTCGTTGCAGATGGAGATGGCACAAGCTGAAATTGATTTTGGAAACTTATTTGATTCGTGAAAATTTGGAGAAAGAATAAAATATATCGAAAGAGATCGCCTTGTATCCAAATAATTCATAACTACTCAATTACTCTGAAGCCAGAGATCATCACGATTGAATATAGACAGAGGAGGCGCGTATAAGAGAAACCTATTGATCAGATTCTTTAATAATTTGAATGTTGAGAGACAGCAAGTGCTATGAATTTTGCGAATGCATTAACAAAATATTAATCACCTTTGATCGATTATCACCAGTCCTTTACTTCTGATGCATGACCTATCTTACGACTAAAAATACTTATCAATCTACAATCTCGAATCCACAGTCTGGAGTATGCAGTAACAAGAGACCCTTTTGAGTATTCAATATTTACTCTAGTATGAGAAATTGCTAAAGATTGGTTATTCATTTTTGTTTTCATTCACTAACTTGGTAATCTCATCCTCACATACTCGTGAGTAGTTATACATGTACTATGGACAAACGAGATTCGCCACTAAGCAAAACTGACATCGGGTTCGCTACCGCCAGTCTGATCAAGTTAACCATCACATTCGCGATGTATTAAGCAGTCACACAAAGTCAAACCTTGGTTGCATGTGTTCTTCATCAAGATACCGTCGTAGTTTACTGAATGTCCGAGTCACGAGAAAAATTTGACAATACTCTTGTCCCGCTGGAGATACTACAGTAAATGTCATAGATTACCAAATTAATATGAAGCTATTTGGTAAACTTGCCGGGGCGTGTAGTACAATTAGAAGAAGCGTGTTCAGCTTTGGCATGGGATACCGCTCGCTACGCTCATTGTTCCAAGACGAGAGGTGCACCAGTTTCAAACTGGACCGTATTTCGAGAATCAAAGCGGTCGCCCCGACAAGTGCTACGTCAGACAACTGATTCGGTGTCTCTAAGTCATGCGATGTGACGAGAAAGCTTAATTATCATACAGTTGCAGTTGCATCAAGGACAATTATTCATCATTGAAAAATTCTCATAAATTTGCATTGGTTTGATCGAGTTGATGCTGAGCAGTGACGTGAGCTGAAATATTCTGTCGTGGTAAAACTACTTACTTACCTTTTGGAGACAGCGACTAGTAGTCAGTATAACAATCGGCAGAAGGGGCGGGATCCATTAATAAATAATCCTTGGAATAGTTCGACAATTCTTGCATGTATCTAATATTGCCGATAGAGCAGATAAGATGAAAAGGACAATAAGTTACACGAGACACTTGTGGTTAACGACGAATAGGGATAAAATCAGAACCTTAATTACATTTCTATTTCAAATCCACGGATTGAACAACCGCTTAAATCGGATTTTCAAGCTCAGCACAAGACCTGAGCAGGCACCCTTGTGTGGTCAGCCAAGTACCAATATGCTGGCATAGACCACAATATATGACGTTCCTCGTCTCTACCAGTGTTGAGAAATTCTTCGCTCATACCCATTGCAAGTGGTAGCTGCTGTGAGCTCGCTATATGTACCCGTGGTCTTGGACACCCACGACCCTGATAGCGACGAATCCCGGATTTCACCGCGGCCCCGTGATCCGCGGTTTCGTTCTCCGCGATCTTGCCAACCAAAAAATTCGTTTTCGACGACTCCAGGGTACCATGCACGGGCTTGTCATGCCATCTGCGTGCTCGGGAATTCTCCTTTAATCCGAGCTGCAGCTTAGGGTGTGTCTACAAATTAAGCGCCCGCACCGCGCCATGCGCCAAGGCGCGGCGTGGGCGCTTCATTTGTGGACACGCCCTTATAGATAGCACATTCAGTGAGGGTAAGGTTGTGATGCAATTCGTCAATGAATCACGCACTCAAAAACATTTACACGAAAATCAAGGAATTCAGAATGCAGAAACGAATGAAACTCGAAATTTTCGCAAAATTCCGAATTTAGAATATTCCGAATTTTTTCATTCCGAATTAATGAGGTCCCGAAATTTATAGTTCAGAATTTGCACACTGACCAATTGATCTTATTCCGAAATATAAATTTCCGAATCAGCCTCATTCCGAATTTTGGAATTCCGAATTTGAATAATTCTGAACCTTGGGATTCCACATTCCGAGAGTTCCGAATTCGCATCGATACGAATTTTATTCGTTCCGAATTTGTATGTTTCAAGATAAGTTTCTTCAGAATTTGTACTTTCCCGAATTTTGAAGCAGACTCTGCGTCTCGTGCCAAAAACTTTGTTCTTTACGATAACCTCGTTCGATGAACAGTTACTTTGTTGGAACGGCTTCGCCGACGTCCAACAAAGTTATTGCGAACAACAAAGATTTTTGGCACTCGACGCATAATATACTATTTTACGCGTTAATCCAATCATGTACAATACCATTTTGAGATTCGGTGTGTACATCGTCGAATTACAGTAGTACATTTCAACACAAGGTCTTAATATAGGACATACTCTAACTATTTTTTCATGCCTCACGCACTGTTGGTGACTTCACGCACAGGTCTTTACGCATTCCGTGCGCAAAAATTTCTTTACGCACGGAAAAATGTTCCTTACGCACTGACTTTACGCCCATGATTTCGAAATAGTATATTTCGCACCGAGTTCATGAGGTTGTAGCTCGCTTCTGAGCGATTGGATTTCGGCCCGAGCCGGAGGCGAGGGTTGAAATGATCGCTGGGAAGCGGGGAACCTCATGTGCGAGGCGCGAAAGTTATTTTTCGCAATTTTAAAGGCACCCAAACATCGGAAAATTGCGAAAAATAGTTTTCACTACTAGGGACTGGAAGATACCTTCACTCCCAAATTCGCAGAGCGTCAGTGTCGCAAGTTTCCGTTCCTTTAAACTCTCAGCACGATGCGCGACTGGGAAGCAAAAACGATGAGTCGCTCCCCGGTGAATATTAGGGCTCAAAGAATATTTGCGTAATTCACTATTTTGAGATTTTGTATCGGAATGTACTACTGTAATTCGACGATGGACTCACGAAATCTCAAGCTTATATCAACAGTAATCGAATTGACGCATGGAGTTACATATTTTAGTACAGTTACAAATAAGTTACAAATTTTAGCATGTGGATTTGTGTCTGCAACCACCCCAGTTGAAGGATTAGGGAGGATAAAATCAAAAAAGGGGAGGAAACGACTCGATCCGAGGAATGATGATTCTGAAGAGATAGGGAGATTCTTCATGATAAGATAAATCCTGGGGAATCTGCAAAATGTATGCTTCAACAGTACGTACCTGCAAGTAAATCACTTTTTTTTCTTCTTCTCCTTCTCCTGGGAGTCTACAGGCTGCTACAACTGACTAACCACAGTCACTTGGCGAGTATGCATATATCTCTCCGATTTCATACATAATTTCGGAAAACGCAAAAGTTTAATCAATTCTGAGTACTCTTTTCATATTTTCCGAATTTTTGCCTTTCCGAATTTTCACCTTTCCGAATTTTTGCCATTCCGAATTTTTACCCTTCCGAATTTTTACCATTCCGAATTATTGCCTTTCCGAATTTTCACCATTCCTAATTCCTATCCATCCGAATTTTTCGATTCCGAATTTTCGCTCTTCCGAAATGTTAAATTCTGAATTTTCGGCTTTCCGTAATCTTGCATTCCGAATATTTGTCTCTCCAAAATTAAAACTCTCCGAAATCCTGCATTCCGAAATTTTGGCTTTCCAAATTCTTGACTTTCCGAATTTTTGGCTTTCCGAAATTGTATCACATATAAGGACCACCGCTTGGTGCGGCCGGACTAGCTCAGTCAACAGCATGCCAGTCTCTTGATCGAGAGGTCGCCGGATCGTTTCCCGACGGCCGCACTTTTTATTCAGTGCATGGAGGAGAATAATATCATGACAATGGATGACCACCCGATGATGTTCTGAAAGGGGATTCGCAGCTCAATCTACTAGATAATTTCCGATTTATGCGCTTTTTAATATGAAAAAGTCAGTATCGTTGAGAAATTGATAATCTTATTCACAAATTATTTCGTCTACAGTTTTCTCACCCAAGTTTGCGTCACGTCAATTGACATCATTCTGCAATTATTCGCGACCTGATTGATGTGAAGATTCCATACTCATTCATTTCCAAGATTTAAGGTATGTCTCCTGGGACAATCAGAATGAAAAGTTCGAGCGAGCCGGGTTGTTTTGATAGCAACGCGACCTCGTCGTCTTTTATGTGCAATCGCGTATACACAACAAAGTAGCTCGTACACGCACATGCTCACACACACACACGCTCTCCGCGAAGGCAGAAAATTGTAGCATTGCGCGCGGCTAAGCATCACTAACATTAGAGCCCTCGTGAAAACGAAATAAATGGGCACGGGTCCCTATTTTTGGCAAGGATGAAGATAGAAGTTGAGTCAATGACATATTAATTTTCCAGCGAGTTCTCTGAAGAATTGTTAAAGCATTAGTGAGAACGGTCCAAGAAAGTTGCCTTCTGCTGTGCTAATCCTATCTTTCGCGTGTTACGGGCTCAAACTTTCAACATCGAATACTCGAAAACAAAATGGACAGGCTCCTTAAAATTTCGGCAGGAGGTGTGTTATGGATAGTTGAACCATCACACGAATCCCCAGAAGATCTCCAAATTCCAAAAACCCGGATATATACCTCAAATCATAAATTTTGCATCATTCAACGAAAAATTACGCGCCAATCGTGTTTATTCCTGAAAATGATTCCGTATCAACCAATCGATCGCTCATGTCATGAATAATATTTTATCAGCTCACTCTGGATTTCTCTAGGAACTAACTCCAGAACATGTTTTCCAGAAATTGAAAACTCCTCCCAAAATGCTTTATTTCCTTTCTTCCGGATGCATGATCCAAAAATAGTGTGATGAACGAAACTGTTAATTTCTCCGGCACGTTTTTAGAAGATCATCTACTAAACACATAGATTTCAGAAGAATCGGTTGAAGGGTTGAGGAGATGCGTGAACGAACGAAAATACACACATCAAATTATCAACCGCCTTCATAAATAACCATCTTTCTTGACCACCAATTATCTTCGTACAAATTATCCCACTCGCAATCGAAAGGCCCCGGGGCGAGGAACAAAATAGTGGATCCTAAATCCCTTCAAGTTGAGATTCCCAAAATGAAGAATCGACGTCTCTGTTGAGATGTGTGTCGGTCGTCAATTTGTCTTTTTTGGTCAATCCATTCACATCAATCCTTCTCCCGATCTTCTCGGAATTGATATGGACGGTAGGTGGCCTCCTTGGGATGCGCTGGAAAGATTCGCAGTTCAACCTATCAAACCGTTTCCGATCTATGCATCTAAAGAATTCAAAATGTCAGAATTTTGATGAATCAACTATTTTTTCTACGAATATCTTCCCCTAAAACTCACTTATCCAATTTGAGTTCCTCGCGATTTTTCATTGATTGGTTAATACCGAACTTCCATATTCATCCGATTCTACCATTTCACTCATCAATTTTTCTATCATCTCAATTAAAACTAGATACAATGCCTTTCCTATTCAATTCATGAGTCATTCCACGGAACATTTGATATTCCGCGTACTCTATTCTTCTGGTCCACTCGCAAGTCATCTCAATTTTTCCAACATCCTAAATCATAGAAATTCTGCGAATATGGGTGAATCGTGATTTTAGGGTCAAAACAATCCTTATACCTCACAATTACGAGATTACGGGTGAATTCAGCACTTCTTGGTGTGTACCCGACGACAATTCCCACCCCACGGTGTTCCTGAACTAACTTCCAATGAAACTCAAGACCCCCCTGTCAATTTTTTTTCTGAATGGTAGTTCATGGTGTGAGATACTATATCCAATTGAAAGTTTGTAATACTTTTATTGTGCTCGAAGGAATCATGACTATATTTCATATTCAGTAAGATCATGAATAGTTCCTCATCACACAGTATCTTGCCGGGATTCAACACCCTGAGTAGAAACGGGCTCCACATCTAGACTTGTGTATTTTTGACAGACGATGTTGGCGCTTCCATAATTTGCATTAAGCTTGTCCTTAAGTGACAAGCATTGCAACGCTCAACCAATTCACAAGGAAACTTCTTGATTTTTGAAAAAAGTATATCCAATTGGAATTGAAATGGGCCATTTCGGATTTTAAAAAAAACCATCTTCGGATTTTTTGGGGTGGAAAATCTTTTATTTCTTCCTCCAGATCAAAACTCATGTCAAATGCTAATGGATAATATCATCACTTATGATATGAACAACATGAATCATCAACAAAATAGACTATTGAAGAGGATTATGTCCATACAGTACCCGCCAAAATGAATGGGACACGAATTCCTCTACTAAAACAGCGATTACTCAGACGCCCTGGGGTTTACGACAATTTTGAAAGAAGCTTTCGAAAGATGAGGTAAAAATCCATCGATTCATGTCCTTGAAGATATTTTCTGCGGCGAAATTCATAGTATCAATTGACTCCGCAAAGTGAAAAATTTTTCATGCCAATCAATCATGTATCATGTATCGGGAAACTATGATAGCGCAAAAAACCTTGCGGGATCTTGACGTTCTTTCCAAGACCTTTGAAATCATTATCTTATTCATTACTCTAAGGTTTTTTTCACCTGAGTTACGAGTGATCTGGCAAAGAGGAGTTGGTGCGGTTCGAGGGTACTGGTGATTTAGAGGTATGAGCTTTTTCTTCTCCAAGCTGTCTGAGGGCGTTTCGAATGCGTTCTAAAACATAACTGATTCATATTTTATGATTTTTAGAAGATCTTACGCCGAAATCGTAAATTACGCATGTTTTTATATCTCCGCTACCCTCAACGCGGATGAATTTTCTCTCTATTAATCGTTTGTAACTCGAGTGCGAAAAACCGTAGAGTGATGTATGACGAAACGATTTTGAAGGTCTTGGGAAGAGCTACAAGATCCCGAAGGGATTCTTACGCTATCGTAATTTCCCGATAAATGATCGATGATTGATTGAGATGGAAAATTTTTCACTTTTCAAAGCCAATCGAAAACATGAGTTTTGGGTTGAAAAATTTTTCGGAAGACATGAATTGATAGCTGTTCTCATCTTTCGGATGCTTTTTGTAAAATTGCCGTAGACTCAAGGACGTTGGAGTAATCGCTGTTTTAGTAAAGGAACCCGTGTTCCATCCATGTTGGCGGGTGCTGTACGTTCATTTTCCTTTACATTATGCGGCGGAATTCTCCGATGAGGTGGGTCTGATGGTTCAAAGGAGTTTGAATTCTGTTGCATCTTCATGGATCTCCTCAATCTGTATTAATTAGAATAATAAGATTTCGGCAGAAGGTGAAGTGTAAGTTCGTCCGATCAAGGTATGGGGTTGGCGAGCGTAGCGAGCAGGGGGCTTCAAAGAGCGATTCAAGACTAAAACCATTTAATTGAGAGATATTCTATTCCTAAAATCATACAGACTATTTCAATTATTCCGAGTTCAGAAATTGGTCGGATGCTATTCAAGAATCACATTCAAATTTCAAAAGTAATCAACGTGATTCCTCGGGTGATTGAAAAATGGTCTGTGGCATGCAAAAACAGATAAGTTTTCAAAGACTACTATGAAATTGAGAAAAGATCAAAGCAAATTGCGCTATACGAGGGTTCCCACGGAACTTTTGACTTTTGTGTTACTGTAATGTCCTGGAGTATTCTGAACTATGGGGAGTGCGCAGGAGTGGCATTGTATAGTATTTGGCATCATTTAATATGGCCTACATTCTTTCTCGATGAAACGCATCCTGATTTGTCAACAGAAGACCGCAAAAGATGATTTTTGGATAGTTGACAAACGAACCAACGCGATCTTTTAAATTGATAAGGCTGTAAGTAAAATACCTATGCCTCAACTACCTCGTTGAAATGGTAAATCCATCCACTCATCTTAAATTTTGAGAAAATGTCTGATTCAGAGGTGTATGTTGATTCGGCTATGATATTAGGTCTCATTTATCGATGTAACCGAGTTTTGTGGGAAAACTTTCTCTGGCTATTGTTTACGGAAATGATGAAATACCTTGTGCGAAACGGAAAATTTAGCAATGAGTTCTCGTAGTCAAAAAGAAGACGAATCGAATCCCGTTTGGGTTGTGAGTGTGTGTTGATCCGGACAAATTTTATGAAGCTTCAAAGCTCATAAAGTTATCGCGCCACTGGCTTTGAAAATAAGCATTTTTTGATGGCATACTCAGGAGACGTAAAGCACAGGATTGGAATGTTATGCTCTTTTTTCTTCACCACAAAAAGGATATAACCGCACTGTTTTGAGTTGCAATTGTCGACCGATATTCCTGTGAGAAGCTTAGAAAAAATATTTAAATCCCGATGGTGAGCTGAATAAGCCTCTAAATGTGACGGTATCGCGAATTTCTTGATTTCCACATAGTATACGGCTGAAATATGAACAAAATAACACCACAATATACTCTAGAGATTGGAATGAGAGTCATGAGTCGTGACTCGATTTTGAGAATTTACATCGAATTTTGGAAAAATCAATGATAAAAGTCATCTTAAAGTGAAGTCAGGCGAAATATGATCCCTATCAATTCTCAAGACAATGTTTCTACTCGATTGGAGTTGATTCACAAACGTTTCAAGAGTAGAATTCCATACTTGTAGTTCTGGACCAGATACCTTGGCTTGGAAGAGAGTGGCACCACTTTTTTTTACATGTTTTCGAGGTCTTAGTATCACATAAAACCCATTTTGAACGTGTGCGATGGAAAAATTTCTTTTCTATTCCCGAGGGTCAATATTTAAAAGTTCCATGGAAACCCTCATATGTATTAATCATGGTGACAACTTCCAAAAATTTGGAATAACATGTTGCCGATGATGTTCAACTTTGAAGAATTTGTTTGGTACACTGAGTGAACTACATGCGTAGAAAGAAGTCGAGCATCGTGATTGATTCATCTAGTATAATAGGTATTAAAATTGGATCTGTTTGAATTGCATACTCAAGATCGATCTTTCTTATCTTTAAGACCACAATGTCGTCAAAGACATGAGATTGTTCTCAAGAGAACCAAGAATACCTGGTTCTGTTGATTTCCTCTGACAATTGGTGATTTGAGGCTAGTCCGTACTGCTTAGTATTCCATAGATGGCGTCACAGTGATTCGCATAGCGTAATTCAAACAATATTCAAATTTCAAATATTTCCAAACACTTTTTGGACTGAAGCATCGAGTCAGCGCGCTTCACAATAAAACTTGCAATCTTTTGAGCTCTGTTGCGTCTCAAAACTCGTGACATATTTTGCGATATTCGGGAAACGGCAATCGTGCATCACAGCGAAGTTCCTATGCTGCGGCAGCGCAGCTCAAGATTGAAGATTTCCAAAATCTTTCATTATTTGGATCCTAGATATTGTTGGGAAACCTGAATGTACTACGGTGCGTGTCCGGTTGCGCTCCTGCTGAAACTCCGGACTGGCCTTAAGTATTCCATCAAGATTTGAAGATTCTCGGAAGTTATTGAGTATAGTATCACATATGGATTATTTAGGACAGAAAAGTTTGTCCCAGCAAGATGTTCATATAGTTCGAGGGGGTGATTTTCTTTCAAATTATGTGTGTAATAGACATTTGTCGTTGATCCCATTTGTTTGGATAGGAAGATAATCTTTCGAATCATGAAAAGAATAAATGTTCGTCGTTGAGATCTACTAAATATGTATAAATAGATATGCCTCTTGAGTGGTGAAGGTATATATGTTATAATTGGTAGAGGCATATGAGTAGTTCCACGCGAAAGCGACCTACGAAAAAGGTCATTTCTCAGATCATTCTGTTAACATTTTTATTTGATTCTATGGTACAAAATATGAACGTTTCACCACCTATGGGGTCCCGAAAAAATTTCTTGGTCCCATGGCGAAAATTTACGAGAATGAAGTAAGATACATTTTTTTTCATTCTAGCAGCTTCTTTCCACTAAAATGCGAATACGTCGAGTTTGCTCGCAGATAGAGACATATGGTTTGCGGCACTCAAAAGGTCCTTCAAAAACCTATCGAAGTTTTGGGGTTATGGGCGGCCTGTACGAGCAAAAGTGTAAAAATCACGAAACAGCGAATTTCTCAGTTGCCTATTTTTTTCAATTTCTGAAAATCTCATATTTGATGTAAAATTTTGTGTTCTTTCAGATTAAAGTGGTCCTGATTTCCTTTTCCGCCATCTGAGGTCTGTTTTTTCAAATTTTTGCAATCCTATTTTTTAGGCAGTATGAAATTGTCTGTTTACTGTACATGCACAGGAATTTGGACTCTTGAGACCAATTTCATCGGAAAGCCCAGAAAATTTCCTTCAGTATGAACACTTGATATAGTCAATTTCATCAATTTGGCTCGGACTTAGAGTCTACGAAAGATGAAGCTTCAGCCCGAGTGCGTCAATAGGCAAACGATATATCGTACCCAGATTTGCCTACTGTTGTCGCGGTGGCTCCGATCCACCTCTTGGTGGTTATCGAGATTCAGTGGTCTTTCAAACGTTGTAGCTCCGAGCCAAATTGATGAAATCGACTTCGTCAAGTGGTCTTTTTGGAAAAAATTTCCTCGGCTTCCCAATGGAGTTGGTTTCAAGAGTCCAAATTCCTGCGCATGCGCAGTAAACAGACAATTTCAGACTGCCTAAGAAATAGGTTTGCGAAAATTGGAAAAAACAGGTCTTGGATAGCGAGAAAGGGAATCGGGATTATTTTTTCTGAAAGAACACAAAATTTTACATCAAATATGTGATTTTCAGAAATTAGAAAAAAAAGGCAACTGAGGAATTCACTGTTTATTGATTTTCACACTTTTACTCGTGCAGGCCACCCATAACCTCAAAATCAATTCTGTGAGAGCGATTTCGATAGGTTTTTGAAAGGCCTTTCAAATGCCGTGAATCGCATGTCTCTGTCTGTGAGCAAACTCGACTTATTTGAATTTTAGTGAAAAAAGCTACTAGAATTGAGAAATATCGTATATCACTTCATTTTCAAAAATTCTCGCCATGGGAGCAATAGTATATTACTCTACTAGGCAGGGAAGTTGGATTTCCGTGACTGTGTGATGATAATGCCGAGGCGAAGCCGAGGTATTGATATCACACGGTCACGGGCATCTCACTTCTCTGCCGTGTGCTGTATACTATTTTTTTTAATCGCGGCCCGAAAGTACGTCGAAACTTTAATGAATTAATACAAAAGTCCGCATTTAACCTCACTTTTCCAAATGCTCGAACGAAATTTTGAAGGGGTGGCAGTAAAGCAGACGACCTTACAGCTCTTACTCACTGCGACTTGTGATGTGATATGCTCGTCCGCCCGACTTTTGCAAAAGCGAGGCGTTAGCCGAGCTTTTGCTGGTCGGGGCGGACGCAAGCAGAAAAATAACAAAGTGAAATGTATTGTGAAGGATTTGAATGGATGCTAAATGCTATTATCATGATCAGCATGGGTCTTGTTACAAGTGAGTTGTATTTGCGTTTCTTGGCTTGTCATAGCTCATAACTCTTGTCACTGCGTATTTATATCATTCGTGCCGTGGAGCATGAGAAATTCTGCTCCACAATCACCCCATGAAAGATTCTTCCTCGGCAGCGATATTTCTGCATCAGAGAGATACTGTCCGTCCAATCATATTATCATCATCAATAAACGCTTGTAAACATAACCTCTATAGGTTATGTCTCTTGTGTATGTTTTGCATGCATTTCCTTTGCATCGCACGCACGTGGAGAACAGCGGCAGCCCTAGAGGCAGCAAAAATCGATAGCTGATTAGAGCGCTGCGCCGGCAGCAAAAGTCGCTCTTTCGCGACCGAAATGAGGCACGGAAGGATGTACTTTCGTGCCGGGAGGAAGTAAAAAATTTTTTCGGAACCCGAAAAGTGGTGGGAAGTTCATATTTTGTACCATAGAATCGAATAAAAATGTTAACAAAAGGAACTGAGACATGACCCTTTTTCGTAGGTCGCTTTCGTGTGGAACTACTCATATGTGTTATTCCAGCCAAGCACTGCACTGATTCAACAAGATACAATGCAAATTGCGAAGATCAGTTTAGGATAAAACCAGTGGTGTCAAGTGCTAGTGATTGATGGACTGTCATGACTGAAGATGAATGTGATTACCGTATTTATCCGGATATAAGCCACACCCGCATATAAACCGCACCCCTTTTTGAGACCGATCAATCTGATTCTTCGAAACCCGAATATAAGACGCAGATCAATGGTCGAATGAATCCTTACCAGAAGTGAGGGAATCAGGGCACATATCGGTACCTCCTATGAAGAAGAACACCTTCATATCGTCCGACGAAAAGTAACACGTACGCTCACGTCCGGCGAAGAGTAACAAATACGCCGACTCCCGGGGAAAAGTCTCATATAGAGCTTATGCCCGTCGCAGAGTATCACTTGGCGCTTGTGCCCGACGGAAAATAACACTTGCTGCGTGATGAAAATCTCCGTCATCTCTCAGGCATTCCGCGAATTTTTCGGAAACGAATTGATCTTCTTGAACTATTCGAAATAGATTGTGAAACGAGATTGATCTGGAACATTGCACATATCTTCATCATTTCCCCAAACATTTTGAAAATGCTTCAAAGTCTTTGCGAGTTAGTTCAGTATAGAAGTCAACAAACCGTTGCTTACAACAGATCGAGCAGCGGGGCTTGCCCCTTAGTGTATATATATACAGTAGAACCTCGAATAGCGGATACCTTTTTGCGCCGCACAAAGTGTCCGCTATTGCAACGGTTTCCCACGATTTTGCTTGCCATCATTCATACATTAATGCATCAATAAACAAATGAACTTCTTCATTGTACAGTGAAGTTCGAGTGATATTTCCATCTGCACTTGGTTCCGTATGCTTCCAGCTGCAATGTCCACTTTGATTCATCCAAAAATATTCATTCGTTGGCGGAATAACGGATTGAGACCGAAAATTCATTGGAATTTCCAAAACCAAGTGTTACTTTTCGTCAGGCACCAGCGCCAAGTGATACTCTCCGCCAGACGTTAGCGTATGTGTTACTTTTCGATGCGATACTCTTAGTCAGAGGTATCAATATATAGTCGAATAAATTTTGAACAGAATTATGCAAATCAGTGCACATATAGAGTCAAATGAATTTTGACAGAATTGAGGAAAGCAGAGCATATATTTTTGAAATAGGTAGTCAAATAGTTTCGTGCGTTTCAATGTTTACGTTGATGAAGAATGGTCAGCGGCTCCGAGTATGGGGCCGCTCACCCCACTCTCCGGAAGCCTTAAATAGGTAAAACAAGTGCGGCTCATATTCGGATGAATACTGTATGAGGTGGACTAAAAACATACGTTTTCCCCCCAGACCACCAACCCACCAAAATTTCACTTACCAGTGTCTGAAAATACATGTACAAATCACTAAATCCACAACTGCCGCTAAGGTCTATGGATCCTGGATTCCTGATTGACAGGATATATTTATTGATCTCCACGAAGCATCAGCATATTATTCCTCACGATAATGGTCATGGATTTCATGTATGGTCGTCAAGTCGTGTGCTCACAAGGCCCGGTGCAGTCAACTATATACAGATCCCGAGTAAGACCGTGCACCAAGTCATGAAGCCTTTGCGGATACTTTACCAGGGAGTGGCCAAGCACAGGGCTCCTAAAAGTGTATTCATTGTAATGGTAAAATTTATGAAGGGAGGAGCAGTATAAGTTCCTCTGATCCAGGTGGGGGTTGGTGAGCGGACCGAGCAGGAGGCTTGCCCCTTAGTGTATACTAGCGTAATGCCTCGCGTTGCTCGGCTTGTAAATGTTCCCGAGAGGCGTATTAGTTTTTCAAAATGCTCTTCCAAATCAAATGAGGAATTGTTTCTCAACAATTTTATGTATTTAGTTAAGCGATGATTTTTCACGTGGTTTTGAACTCATGGAGGCCATAAAAAATACCATCACTTGACGCAATATATAAAAAGGGTACAGAACATATTTTCATTTGATTTGAAAGAGCATTTTGAGAACCTAATACGCCTCTCGGGAACACTCACAGGCCGAGCAACGCGAGGCATTACGCTAGTTCATCATTCAACTACTTAGTTGAAGTTTCTTGAGCAAATTTTTCATAGTGCGGTGTATATGTAAGTTTGGAGGCCGTATACTGAATTAAACTCTGAATTTTCACGTTCTTCCGACATACACATTCGCATGCACACACACACACACACACACACACACACACACACACACACACACACACACACACACACACTCATACTTCAAAGTCTACAGTCGAACACACGTAAGTCATTCATCAATCCAACACCATTGATTCAAGACATGAAGGACATCTTAAAAATATTTTAGAATCTATTTTGTCATAATTCCTTGTACACATTCATTTTAGATTGCAGATTTATTTTAAAATCTATTAATTTTTCTTTTCATCGCACTCACACACATACACTCAAACACACACATGCGTCCACACACCCGTTCATACAAACACGCACCCCAACCCCATCTCACCAATACCCACTCATCCGCTTCCCTAGTAACACACATTTATATACACGTACACACAGGCATGAACTCCACACATAAACAAAGAATGTAATACGCGATCAGTCACCCGCGGCATCATATAACCGACACATAAAATTATTGGTGCCAATGTGGCCTCAGTTTATGTTATATATTACCGTATCTACATATAAGAGGGTGGGGGAAATGCCTAACGGTACGAGCTTTTCGCTGGCTCTATAGTTTATCTTTTTCTCTCCCCCCCACTCGCATAACCGCATACCAGGGGTGTTGAGCGTGGTAGAGTCCTTCCCCTCAAACCCCTCTAGTCATGTGTAGAGCGCGCCGCGGCGTCGTAGGGAAGGGGCTCCTTCGCCGCGAGCCGCGACGCTCTCTGCACTTGACTGGAGGGGCTTGAGGGGAGGGACTCTACTACGCTTGACACCCCTGCCGCATACCGATGAAATATATTTTGTATCGGTTAGGATGAGGGAGGGGATAACACATATCCTAGTGCGCTGACTAACTGAAGAGCTCAGTCTTCCACTTGCATTCCTCGCGGACACACCGGTGCGTTGGAAATTTGGAGAAGATTGAAGAATGCAGTGCTATATCTAAGGTGAGTAACATGCGAAATATTTATTGATATTTAAATTAAAAGAAGATTATAAATATAATACTCTATATATTAATTTAATTTTTTTTCTAGATTTATAACACGATGAAACTGCAATAAGCAGCTCGAATGGAGAAGAGCCACCAGATGGATCATTGGAAACTCATCAATCAATATTTCACGGATCTAATAAGTAAGTTGAATCTTCAAAATTATATTTCATCAAATAACATGCCACAAATAACCATAATATTTTAAGTATTGACTCCATAGATATAATAAACATATTAAGATATAATACATATGATAATTCTCTATAATTTACAGGCAATGGAGCTGTTGAACCAGTAACAAAACGAAGTCGGTAGGACGGAAGGAAGATGGGAGAAAACATCTATTCATCCCAAGAAAGAAACAAGGCGACAATAATAAGATCCATCAAACGGATTGAGGGGTGAGTAATATTTAAATTACATTTCAAATGCATGTATTTGAGATTACATTGTGCCTTTGGGATGACTCCACAAGGCGATGTAAACTCATGAGAATGTAGTATTAACAAAATTCATGAATCATACGAAAATATTTTCGTATCATTCATGAAGACTTTAACCAATTGATTGAATGAAAGATCTCCTGATTGGTTGGATGAAGAATTTAATTATTTGATAGCAATTTCAACCAAATAGTTGAAAAAGTCAGTGAATTTTCAACTAAATTGGTTAAATTTTCAACCAAATGGTTGAATTGGCTTTCAATCGGCTGTCTGAATTTTTCATTCAACTAATTGGATAAAATTTCAGGAAATTTTTTATAGTGCACATTTACCGCAAAATTGGTATACATTTGAACTTTCAAAATTTTTCATCATTGTTCACTACGTGTACGTTCATTTGATATTCTCAATCTTTCATTTTTTCCTCTTTTGCGAATTTTATTAGTTCAATCACAATACAGATATCTAGATCATGACTCTCATGAGAGAAACAGCGAATATTATATATAGCGATGAATTATGTTTGAGTAACTAACGCAAAAGGAACAAGAAAATGTTATAAAAAATAATATTAATGAGAAACATTTGTGCGAATTTTTATTTTTTCAGAATCCTAATACATGATAGATGCAACGAGATTCACGAAGATGGAACATTATGATCGGCGTTGCTGATCATGGAAGATGATTCCGGAAAAATGAATGAGTTCTAGAATTTTTATATAAAAATGTTGAAAATCCACAATGAAAATAATGAAAGATTCCCCCCTTTCCCATTCTATCACCTTATCTCATTGTTATTATATTTCATCAATGTATGCAATTCATTATATTGGATATGACACTACTTCTCAAGATCAAACGGTTAGATTCCTCTGATCTAAACATCGTCCCTTGGCCCGTTCAGGATAACCAATACGAATAAGGTTCATTTGACCATGAGTCTTTCAGTCACTGTGACGTGAAGTTACACCTACACATAATACATTTTTCAATACTCATATACTATCATCATGATACACTCATCAAAATTTAATGAGGATTTAAAAATTCATCTATCATGATCGTTCCAGTTTTCGTCTCAAATTCAATATGCACATTAAGAAAAGTGAAGAATTCTTTGAAAGAGCTTCAACAATCAGTATATGAGTATTTTTTCATTTCTCTTCATCAAAATATTCAAAATGAATATCTCTATCTTATAAATATATATGATATATGTAGTAGAACGTAAGGATATATATACATGAGAATTATGTGGATTTCTGAATGTGTAACAAGGTATAATAAGAAATATTTTTGGTTGGGAGCATCATCCCAACCAGTCTCCCTATGTCAATTTACTTCCTCTAACGTAAGTTTCTAATAGCGTTTATTGTCATTCGTCTCTCATACAACAATTTTAACATTTTCATCCATCCAACGTTAATATAATGGATTAAGTGAATGATATCAAAGTTTTGAAATTCTAATATCATAATGAAATAATCAACTTCGCAGAATCCTGATTTCTTTAGATGATTTGAATATATTTCTTACATTTATCACCATCCTCATATTTTTAGTTGATTCAAAACACCACATGAACAACATTGCACACTGACACTACTTCTCAAGATCAAACTGTAAGATTCCTCTGGTCTGAACATCGTCCCTTGGCCCGTTTAGGATGACCAATACGAATAAGGTTCATTCGATCATGAGTCTTTCAGTCACTGTGACGTGAAGTTGCACCGACACATAATACATTTCTCAATACTCATATACTATCATCATGATACACTCATCAACGAATAACGAGGATTAAAAAATTCAAAAGTTCACCTTTATAATTAGTTCAGTGTGGCGTCCCGCCATCCCGAGGTGCCCCAATTACCCAAAGAAGTTGTGAATTGCTGAGTTGCGATTGAGGATTGCTTGTCTTTTGAGTAATCTTCATTTAATTAAGCAATCAGAATTATGAAGACAGGTTGATTCAGCGCATTGTTGTCGCCGTGCGCGTAACCCACAGTAACTCCGAGTTACGCGCACGGCCAAAAAACAGGTCAAATTTCGTAACCACAAAGCTATAAAAATTGAGTGTCAACAGCAGTTAATTGATCAGTCTTGAAACGTCACTCTTAAACTCACGCGCAGATTTCACCCAAGTGTTGAGCACGACAAAGTAAATTTCTAAGTGAGAGACTGAGTCGACTGAATCCCGCCGCGTATCTCCGGCGTCATCCCGAGAACGAGCTAATCAACCTGTCTATCAGCCTCCAGGATATCTTGACCCGCAGAGCTGGGAATCCTCGAGTAGAATTCAGTATCAACATAATTGTAAGTCTAAGAAAATCTACCATTCATGTTTAGTATATTAAATCTATCATTGTTACCTTTTTATTGTCCAATTCGAAATCAGCATATAAATCGAATTATTCTCAAATTAATATTTATTGATTAAATTGACCTTCTCCCTGATGATTAATATGCATATTTCATTTTTCAAAATTTGAAATATATATATATATATATATACTTTTCTACATTGTCTACTTGTCTACATTTTTGAATAAGGTGAGTGCAACAGGGCAGTCCGCCCTTCAATGTCCAAAAACCCACTCTAAAATAAATATATTTGTTACCCGGACCCATCAGGTCCGGTCATAACATCAGCTTGCATGAAATGACAAAAGTATGAGAGATGACAAAAAATGACAAACAAATGACGAAAATATGAGAGATCCTTTGTAAAAACTTTAATATGATCAATTTATGATACGAAATTGATATATCTATCTTATGAATATATGATAATTGTAGAAGTTCATGAGTATATATATGAAAATCATGTAGAATTTTGAATGTGTTGGAAGGTATGATAAAAAATATTTTCGGTTGGGAACATTATCCCAATCAGTCCCCCTGTGTCAATTTACTTCCTTTAATGTAAGTTTCTAATAATGTTCATCATCGTTCAATTTTCATACAACAATTGAAGCAATTCCATTATCTAATGTTGTGATGATAGAACAAATAGATTATTTCATAAGTTCTGATATTCTTATATCAAATGATATATTCAAGTTCTTAAAATATTTTGAATATGATTCAAGTATCACTATATTCATAAAAAACATGTGCGATCCTAACATATGTTGGAAGATATGATTTGGTTCGGGCCATCATCCTCACCAGTTTCCTCGTGTCAATTGACTTCCTTTAATATAAGGTTTCATTTGAGTTTTCCAACTGTCAATTCTTATATAACAATTAGGACAATCAACTTCGAGATAATGACACAAGTGATTCATTCCAAAAGTTCTAAAATCATTTTATCACGATAATATATTCGAATCCTCAAAATATTTTGAATAGATTCTAAGATGTTGCAGAATCGACAAATACACGACACCTTTACAACATCATACTTGACATAGAAGATGAAGTTGCGGTGACTTACTTAGGTCATGGCTCAAGAGCGACTCACTCCACTGAGAGCGACCGACGCAAATGAATCCAATACTGATTCTTCAACAACTCACACTCCACATTATTAACTATCATACACGAAATTATCTGACACATTCGCCTCAAATACAACATTTACATGCAATAGTGATGATAGCGTTGCGGTGACTTGCTTAGGCCATGGCTCAAGAGTGATTCACTCCGCTGAGAGCGACCAACGCAAAAAATCCAATACAATATCATCAACACACCATAAACAACACGATGATACATTCAAATAACCCTCCACAGTATTCAAAATTAACAAGAATACCAAGAAAATCCGGCTTGCAACATCTAAAGTCTTAGTCAAATTGGATAGACCTATCTCGAATCTTTATCTGAAATTATACGTTTATATATTCACTGTTTCAATAGAAATAATAGTTCGTAGAGTGAACGCGGATCATCAAATAGAATTAAATTATCGATTTCAAAACGTCGTATGGAAATTTTCAATGAGACATATTCCAACATATGTTGATCTCCAATCTCGAATCACTTGTTTAAAAATTTCAACTGATCACCATCATCTAGCTTCATAGGAAAATAAATATTGTATCAATCTCATTGGCTCTCAATATCCTAAAAACAACTTATAGCTTCCCCGATAACAAATACGAAAACTTGAAACTCATACACCTTCATCCTGATGAATTTCACATTAAACAACATTCTACACTGACACAACTTCTCAAGATCAAACCGTTAGATTTCCTCTGATCTGAACATCGTCCCTTGGCCCCTGGAGGTAGCCAATACGTGTCAGGTCCATCTGATCATGTATCTCTC
This sequence comes from Eretmocerus hayati, assembly GCA_029851415.1. Lineage (NCBI taxonomy): Eukaryota > Metazoa > Arthropoda > Insecta > Hymenoptera > Aphelinidae > Eretmocerus > Eretmocerus hayati. The sequence goes on from CM056741.1 coordinate 134,253,479, forward strand.
GGTCCCTGTGACGTGAAGTTACAACTACTCAGAATACACTTCTCAACACTCATACCACTACTATTATCATCATATATATACTCAACATTATATGTCAGGGGTGATAAATCATTTTCAATAGTATTTCACTTTTAATTTCAAATCTATATTAACTATTACTCAAATAAACGAATATCCTCAGAATTCTTCCGGAGTTATATGATGGTGATACAGTAATAAACACGTAAAATGAGTGTATGTATCATGGGCTGCCTCACATGAAAGAATTCACAAACAAAAGAAACAAAAATAGACGCACACACACACAAACACATATCCATATCCTCGAGCCACATACTCACAACACATGCTCAAACACACACAAACACATTCATAAAACATCGAATCTATATCCTCGAGCCGGTTCCCACACGCAGTAAAGACGTCAATATATACGATATATGTTGGTGCGGTAAGGAGGATACATAATGTATCTCGTGTACCGCGCTGCCTCACAAAAGAGGATCCTACTCACACTCACAAACACAAGACACAAGAATAGACACACACATACATACACACACACACGAACACAAATCCATATCCTCGAGCTGGTGAAAGCACGCCGTAAAATGTGGATATATTCATTATATTCGTCTATCAAGTGTACGTGTACTAGACTGACTCACAAAAGAGCATTCTACACACATTATCACAAACACAAGACACAAAAATAGACACACATACACACAAACACACACACCGACCCACTGACCCGCCGACCCATCCACCAGCCCATCAATAAATATATGACAAACAATCTAAACGAATCTAGGGACATTTACACTCGCCTAACGACATCTGTCTCGTCAAGTTGGCAGCCCTGATTTAATTTTATGTTGGCAAGCCTGGTATAGGGATTCCATACGGATAAAAGGCGCCTTGTCGGTTAATATTGTTAATATATACAGTAGAACCTCGAATAGCGGACACTTTTTTGCGCCGCACAAAGTGTCCGCTATTGCGAGGTGTCCGCTATTGCAACGGTTTCTCAAAATTTTGCTTGCCATCATTCATATATTAATGCATCAATAAACAAATGACTTCAGGCATTTTATTGCGAATCAGAGTGTATTAAGATAGTACTAACGTAGTATACTCTCTGCTACTGTGGACGCACTACACCTTTCTCTTTACTCGCTAACGCGAAGATCGCGCAAGCTATACCTCTTCTCTCGCGAACGATGACAGGTGCACTTACATATTGGGCCGGCCGGTGACTTTGTTACTTGTGGTATACCTGTACACAGTAATACCTTGGGTATGTATTAATGGTCGGCGATTGATTACTCCCAAAACTAAATGAAACATGTCTTGCCAAATATTCGACTATGCCGGGTTCAGTTTGCAATTATTTACTCGCCATCGAGCTCGTGCTACAGTTACTTCTCTTTCACTTTCAAACAGAGTCTCGATGTTTCTCAATGGCTTCTGTAGATCGAGTTCGCGATCATGGAAAATTCGCGAAAAAAGGAAGTTGGTAAGAATATCCAAAGCCACGGACGGAATGGCTGCAGCTGAAATAAAAAAGCGAAAAAGTTCAGATATTGAGAGCGTTATCTCTGGATATCGAATAGTTGATTTGAGGGAACTTGGGCGCAATTTGAAGTGCCTGGCATGTGGAACTGTTCTGAGTCTTGAAAACATTGTAAGCGAGAAATTACTTGGGTTGCACTCTGTTTTGTCTGTGAAATGTCATCCTTGTGGTATTATTACTCCTGTGGCAACTGGGCGAACTGACGGAAGATTTGCTGATATAAATAAAGTCATTGTCTTAGGTATGTATCTTTCGAGGCATAAACTATATTTCAGCTATCGACAAAAAACCCTGAGGTCAAAATCCACATTGGAAATATTCCCAGGTGCGATTCATTCTGGTGCTGGCTGTGTCACTGTGAATAAAATTCTCGCTACCACCGATATTCCTGGACTACCGCCACCCACTCACAAAAGATACGAGAGAATCGTTGGACCGGTAATTGAAGAGATAGCCAAAGAAAGTTCTTTGAGGTGGGCTAAAGAAGAAAGGTGACTCACTATCAGGAATATATCTAAGTTACGCATGGAACTGTACGCACTTAAATTTGTCGTACTATTATTGCGAATTTCGCAGATTCCATCTTTTATTCATCACGGTAATCAGAATTTATATAAACTTCCAGACCAGAGGAAATTGCATATGAACTTTACCCGCGTGGGAACACCACCATCGAGGCTCTAATTATCGTGATGAATGCTTTCGATGACGGTTTTATTGATGAAAACCTATTTGACTTTTTGTATTCCTTGATCTGCATAATCAAGATCATTGCATCATACGATTGGGATTGAGTAAGAGGGGGAATGGGCGAAGCTACAACAGTATGAATGGCTATGGCACATTCATCGGATACTGCACACAAAAAATTTTGGACTGCACTACCAGAAATCGGAAGTGTGAAGCATGTGCTATGGGATCCTCAATAGACGATCATGACTGCAGACTCAATTTTCACGGAAGTGCAAAAGCAATGGAAGCGGATGCCGAAGTAGAATTGATTCTCTAAAGTGAAATTTTCCAGAGTGCTGGTTTGGAAGTTCGGGTTGTCATCGGCAACGAAGATAGTTCGACAATGGCTTCCGCCCACGCTGCAGCTACAGGTATGAAGATATTCAAACTGGCGGATAAGAATCATCTCGTCAAAAAATTTGGAAAAGAGCTCTATGAGCTAGCCAAAGTCCACAAAGAACTCGGTCGGAAAGGAGTCATTGATCACATAGAAAAAGAGCTTCAGTTACGCCGTGACGCAGAATAAAGGAAGAACGAAGGATCGTGCAACAACATTGAGGAGTATTCCTGATCATCTGTTCAACAACCATCGAAATTGTGCAAATTGGTGTCGAACAGGTGATTCTATAGTCCACTCGGTAAGCTCGAGTACAGTACATGGAGGTCTCAGATCCGGGTGAACCCTCATCATACAGTATCCGACTGCGTTGAACGAGGCCCAACGATGCAACTCAGACTCTTTCGCGAATCGTGGGTAGATACACTTGAGATCACGCTTTCGATTGACCATCAGCAGCGGTAGACACTACATCTTTGGAAATGAGTTTTCATCGAGTCTTTCTCCGTCACTCGATACAGTATTTGGAATTCTCAAATATCGTTTGACTTCTTGTCATACAGTATTCGACGGTCTCCCCGGCTCAACCTACGGGGCGGAACTGACTCACGGATCTCGGCTGAATCCAGGAAGTGAACATGTGGTCTTCATGATTCTCTTCCGTGAGAAACCATCTCGTTGGGATCCTCCCCGGGGGGAGCAATAGATATACCTCAAGCCGCTCGGAGAAATAGAGACTCGGGTGTGAGTTTGCATCACGTCAATTCCCGTAGCTCAATACGCTATCTGGAGTTCTCAGATAGGACTGAGACACTCATCATACAGTATTCCGACGGCACTCACTGGAACCCTCTTCATACAGGATTCCGACGCAACTCACTAGGTCCCAACTAGCAAATGAGTCCTTATAACGAGACAGTGATGGGATGCTTCCAAATCACGCTGTCGAGTCATCATCACGTAGCGCCAGACGATGTGGCCTCGAGTGTGAGCTTGCCGTATGTCCAGCCCCGTAGGTCAATACAGTACATGGAGGTCTCGGATACCGGTGAACACTCATCGTACAGTATTCCATTGGATCAAGCGAGACCCAAGGAAGCGACTCAGACTCGATCGCAGAATCGTGGGTAGATTCGAGCGGAACACGCAGCCGTTTAACCATCAGCAGCGGTAGACACCGTAGCTGTGGGAATGAGTTTTCTTCGAGTCTTTCTCCCCCACTCGATACAGTTCCCGGAGTTCTCAAATATCGTTCGACTTTTCGCCATACAGTATTCGACGGTCTCTCCGGCTCAATCTACGGAGCGAAACTGACTCACGAATCTCGGCTGAACCAAGGGAGTGCACTCGAGAACTTGGTGGTTTTTACCCGTACGAAACCACCTCGTCAGGATCCTAACCGGGGGGAGAAATAAATGTACCTCAAGAGCTCGGAAGAATAGAGTCTCGGGTGTGAGTTTCAATTACGTCAATCCCCGGGGATCAATACACTATACCTGATTCCCGAATATGACTGAGAAACTCATCATACAGTATCACGACGTAACTAACTGAAACTCTCGTCGTACAGTCTCCCGACGCAACTCGCTAAGTCCCAACCAGCAAATGAGACCTCATAGCGAGTCAGTGGTGAATTTCTTCGAGATCACGTAGTCGCCTCATCGTTAAGCAGTGTCAGACAATGAGCCCTCAAGAGTGAGCTAGCCGCACGTCCATCCCCGTACCTTAGTACAGTACATCAAGGTCTCAGATATGTCTAAACTCTCATCATACACTATCAAACTGCATCAGACGAGGCCTAATTGAGCGAAAAGAATTCGATCGCGATTCGGGGGTTGATTCATTCGAAATCACGCAGTCGATCGACCATCAGCTACGTTAGGCACTGTAGCTCCGGAAATGGCTTCCAGACAGTCCCCGTCACTCGATACAGTCTTCGGAGTTCCATAAATCATACAAACTTTGAGCATACAGTCTTCCGACGTATCTTACTGAACCTCTCGTCACACAGTATTCCAACGCAACTTACTAGGTACCAACCAGCAATGGTCCTTACACTGAAACGGTGACTGATTGCTTCGAGATCACGTAGTCGACTCACCGTTACGGAGTGTCGGGCAATGTGGCCTCGAGAGTGAGCTCACCGCACGTCCATCTTCGAAGCTCAGGACAGTACATGGAGGTCTCAAATATGGCTAAACCTTCACCATACAGTAATCCACTGCATCAGACGGGGGCTAATTGAACGAATTGAACTCGATCGCGGATCGGGGATAGATTCACTCGAAATCACGCAGTCGATTGACAATCAGCCACGTTAGACACTATAACTTTGGGAATGGTTTCCAGTCAGTTCCCGTCACTCGATACAGTCTTTGGAGTTCTGTATATCCTACAAACTTTAGTCATAGAGTCCTCCGACGTATCGTACTGGAACTCTCGTCATACAGTCTTCCGACGCATCTTACTTGGTCCCAACCAGCAATTTGGAGTTCTATATATCATACAAACTCCAATTATACAGTCTCCCGACGTATCTTACTAAACCAGCAATTCGGAGTTCTATATATCATACAGACTTTAGTCATACAGTCTTCCGACGTATTTACTGAATATCTCGTCACACAGTATTCCAACGCAACTTACTAGGTCCCATTAAGCAATTGTCCTTATACTAAGTCAGTGACTGATTGCTCCGAGATCACTCAGTTGACTCACCGTTACGAAGGGTCAGGCAATGTGGCCTCGAAAGTGAGCTCGCCACGCATCCATCCCAGTACCTCAGTACAGTACATCAAGGTCTCAAATACAACCTGATTGTAAAGTACTCCCCGAGAACGAAAATTCCAAAAGTCCGTGTGATCGCGATCCTTGCATTTTAGTTTCAGAGAGATTCAATGCGATCTGACGTAGTGCGTGGCTAATCAATTTCATCCCGATTTGCCATCACGCGGGTTGAAAATTTGCCATCACGCTGCCATCACGAGCGCCATCCCGAAACCATCACTTTCGAATGTTTACTTGTGGTCCGAGGTTGGGTACAACTTACGTGGGAGACGTAGCGCGATGATTCCGTTAGTTTCGTGCGATCCGCGTAATTGTGAGAGACGAAGTATAGATTGGCGCAAAATCTTTTAATTACTTGCAGTGCCACGATGCCATAATTTTTTCGTGTCGCGTGTGGTGTGTCGCGAAGCAATGAGTGCCGAGTTGTGGAGTGATTTAGACGCGCCGGTTCGAGCTCGTGCGCCCGGGTGAGCCAAAGTTTCCTAGTGATGACAGCGGTGCAGCGGCGACGGGAGCAAAGAAGCATCAATCCGATTATCCTCATCATCTTGTAATAAAAGATAGGGCTCTGGGGCTTTCGGGCCACGTGTTCGGTCGAGGTCAAGCAGACGATGTGAGAGAGCGCGAGTTCTTGTATGCGCAGCTGGTGGATGCAACAGCTGTTTCTTCGCATCATATGGCGATCTGCAGTGGCTTTTGGCCGGTGACCGCACCCGTGCCCAGGTCGGGAATTTTGCACTTGGTGACCCCTTGGTGGTGCCCCGGCGGTTCAAGTCTCCACGTTTTAGATTGACGTGGGTTACCATCGCACCTCAATGTTTTCATGAGTGAGTCGCCCAAGGCCCGGCTGCAGTATGTTAGATACGTATTTTTCCTTAGTATTTGAATGACGATGATTCCTTCGCCTGTAGAAAATGATACTTTGTTGTACCATTTCTCTAATTTAGTTCTCTGAGGCGATGATGAATGCCAACTTTCTCTTGGTGCTGCGTTAGATTTTAGCTGGCCCTGGCCCTATTGTTTACTTTGATTGAGTGATTCATTCATTTGGCACCACCAGACACAAAATCTTCCCTGGCTGATTTTCCAATCTTTGTGAGTATTACCGTGAATAGTTCTTATTTGTCTAATTTTCAACCAATTCAGATTTGTAGCACTAAACATATGTTCCAGTAATTTAGAATGATTTTACACTCCTTTCTAACATCAAGTTTATTGTACATTTTTTTCAAACATTTGACTCAATACAAGTTGGGATAACACTTAATTTTCCGGTGCAAAAATGCCGTCCGGGCCTCATTATCGACCAATCCAGATCTGGGGGATATTGAAATAGTTGAGTTTATTTTCAAAATCCACCGACGAAAGACATTGATTCACGACCCATTGAAATTTTTTCATGACAAGTACAAAAGTAGCGTGTGCTAAAGTAGCGTGCGCTGGCGTAGCGTGCGCTAAACCAAAATAGCGTGCGCTAAGGTAGCGAAACCTTTGGTAGCGTGCGTTGAGGTAGCCTGCGCTACGGTAGCGTGCGCTACGGTAGCGAATTTCAAGGTAGCGTGCGTTGAGGTAGCCTGCGCTAAGGTAGCGTGCGCTACGATAACGTGCGCTACGGTAGCGTGCTTTACGGTAGCGATGGTTACGGGATGGCGCTCGTGATGGCAGCGTGGTGGCCCGTGATGGCAAATTTTCAACCCGCGTGATGGCAAATCGGGATGAAATTGATTAGCCAAGCACTACGTCAGATCGCATTGAATCTCTCTGAAACTAAAATGCAAGAATCGCAATCACACGGACTTTTGGAATTTTCGTTCTCGGGGAGTACTTTACAATCAGGTTGTATGTCTAAACTCTCATCATACACTATCAAACTGCATCAGACGAGGCCTAATTGAGCGAATCGAATTCGATCGCGATTCGGGGTTGATTCATTTGGAATCACGCATTCGATCGACCATCAGCTACAATAGGCACTATAGCTCCGGAAATGGCTTCCAGACAGTCCCCGTCACTCGATACAGTCTTCGGAGTTCCATAAATCATACAAACTTTGAGCATACAGACTTCCGACGTATCTTACTGAATATCTCGTCATACAGTATTCCAACGCAACTTACTAGGTACCAACCAGCAATGGTCCTTACACTGAAACGGTGACTGATTGCTTCGAGATCACGTAGTCGACTCACCGTTACGGAGTGTCGGGCAATGTGGCCTCGAGAGTGAGCTCGCCGCACGTCCATCCTCGAAGCTCAGGACAGTAAATGGAGGTATCAAATATGGCTAAACCTTCACCATACAGTACTCCACTGCATCAGACGGGGGCTAATTGAGCGAATTGAACTCGATCGCGGATTGGGGATAGATTCACTCGAAATCACGCAGTCGATTGACAATCAGCCACGTTTGACACTACAACTTCGGGAATGGTTTCCAGTCAGTTCCCGTCACTCGATACAGTCTTTGGAGTTCTGTATATCCTACAAACTTCAGTCATAGAGTCCTTTGACGTATCGTACTGGAACTCTCGTCATACAGTTTTCCAACGCATCTTACTATGTCCCAACCAGCAATTTGGAGTTCTATATATCATACAAACTCCAATGATACAGTCTACCGACGTATCTCACTAAACCAGCAATTCGGAGTTCTATATATCATACAAACTTTAGTCATACAGTCTTCCGAAGTATCTTACTGAATATCTCGTCACATAGTATTCCAACGCAACTCACTAGGTCCCAACCAGCAATGGTCCTTATACTAAATCGGTGTCTGATTGCTTCGAGATCCCGATGTCGACTCACCGTCACTTAGTGTCAGGCAATGAGGCCTCGAGAATGAGCTTGCCACACGTTCATCCCAGTACCTCAGTACAGTACATCAAGGTCTCAAATATGTCTAAACTCTCACCATACAGTATTCCACTGCATCAGACGGGGTCTAATCCAGCGAATTGTACTCGTTCGCGATTCGGGGGTAGATTCACTCGAAATCACGCAGTCGATTGACAATCAGCCACGTTAGACACTATAACTTCGGGAATGGTTTCCAGTCAGTTCCCGTCACTCGATACAGTCTTTGGAGTTCTGTATATCCTACAAACTTTAGTCATAGAGTCCTCCGACGTATCGTACTGGAACTCTCGTCATACAGTCTTCCGACGCATCTTACTTGGTCCCAACCAGCAATTTGGAGTTCTATATATCATACAAACTCCAATTATACAGTTTCCCGACGTATCTTACTAAACCAGCAATTCGGAGTTCTATATATCATACAGACTCCAGTCATACAGTCTTCCGACGTATTTACTGAATATCTCGTCACACAGTATTCCAACGCAACTTACTAGGTACCAACCAGCAATGGTCCTTACACTGAAACGGTGACTGATTGCTTCGAGATCACGTAGTCGACTCACCGTTACGGAGTGTCGGGCAATGTGGCCTCGAGAGTGAGCTCACCGCACGTCCATCCTCGAAGATCAGGACAGTACATGGAGGTCTCAAATATGGCTAAACCTTCACCATACAGTAATCCACTGCATCAGACGGGGGCTAGTTGAGCGAATCGAATTCGATCGCGATTCGGGGTTGATTCATTTGGAATCACGCATTCGATCGACCATCAGCTACAATAGGCACTATAGCTCTGGGAATGGCTTCCAGACAGTCCCCGTCACTCGATACAGTCTTCAGAGTTCCATAAATCATACAAACTTTGAGCATACAGACTTCCGACGTATCTTACTGAATATCTCGTCATACAGTATTCCAACGCAACTTACTAGGTACCAACCAGCAATGGTCCTTGCACTGAAACGGTGACTGATTGCTCCGATATCACGTAGTCGACTCTACGTTACGCAGTGTCGGGCAATTTGGCCTGGAGAGTGAGCCTTCCGCGAGTCAATCCCCGTAGCTCAGTACAGTTAATGGAGGTCTTAAATATAGCTGAACTCTTATCATACAGTATTTCACCGCATCAGACGTGGCCTCATCGAGCGAATCGAACTCGATCGCTGATCGGGGGTAGAGTTACTCGAAATCACGCAGTCAATTGACCATCAGCCACGTTAGACACTATAACTTCGGGAATGGTTTCCAGTCAGTTCCCGTCACTCGATACAGTCTTCGGAGTTCTATATATCTTACATACTTCAGTCATACAGTCCTCCGACGTATCATACTGGAACTCTCGTCATACTGTCTTCCAACGCATCTTACTATGTCCCAACCAGCAATTTGGAGTTCTATATATCATACGAACTTCAATCATACAGTCTCCCGACGTATCTTATGTAACCAGCAACCCCCGATCAGCGATCGAGTTCGATTCGCTCTATTAGGACCCGTCTGTTGCAGTTTGAAAGTGTAGGATGAGAGTTTAGACAAGCCCACTCTCGAGGCCTCATTGCTTGACACTAAGTGACGGTGAGTCGACAGCGTGATCTCGAAGCAATCAGACACCGATTCAGTATGAGAACCATTGCTGGTTGGGACTCAGTAAGTTGCGTGGGAATACTGTATGACGAGATATTCAGTAAGATACGTCGGAATACTGTTTGACTGAAGTTTGTATCATATATACAACTCCGAAGATTGTATCGAGTGACGGAAACTGTCTGGAAACCATCCCCGAAGTTATAGTGTCTAACGTGGCTGATGGTCAATCGACTGCGTGATTTCGAGTGAATCTACCCCCGATCAGCGTTCGAGTTCGATTCGCTCTATTAGGCCGCGTCTGTTGCAGTTTGAAAGTGTATGATGAGAGTTTAGACATATTTGAGACCTTGATGTACTGTACTGAGGTACGGGGATGGACTTGCGGCAAGCTCACTCTCGAGGCCACATTGCCTGACACTGCGTAATGGTGAGTCGACTACGTGATCTCGAAGCAATCAGTGACCGTTTCAGTGTAAGGACCATTTGTGGTTGGTGCCTAGTAAGTTGCGTTGGAATACTGTGTGACGAGAGGTTCAGTAAGATACGTCGGAAGACTGTATGCTTGAAATTTGTATGATATATGGAACTCCGAAGACTGTATCGAGTGACGGGGACTGACTGGAAGCCATTCCCTGAGCTATAGTGTCTAACGTGGCTGATGGTCAATCCACTGCGTGATTTCGAGTTAATCTGCCCCCAATTCGCGATCGAGTTGAATTCGCTCAATTAGGCCCCGTCTGATGCAGTGGAATACTGTATGGTGAGAGTTCAGCAATATTCGGGACCTCCATGTACTGTAGTGAGCTACGAGGATGGACGTGCGGCGAGCTCACTCTCGAGGCTACATTGCCTGACACTGCGTAACGGTGAGTCAACTGAGTATTCTCGAAGCGATCAGTCACCGACTTAGTATGAGGACAATTGCTTGTTGGGACCTAGTAAGTTGCGTTGGAATACTGTGTGACGAGAGTTTCAGTAAGATACGTCGGAAGACTGTATGATTGAAGTTCGTATGATATATAGAACTCCTAATTGCTGGTTGGGACATAGTAAGATGCGTTGGAAGACAGTATGACGAGAGTTTCAGTAAGATACGTCGGAGGACTGTATGACTGCAGTTTGAAAGTGTAGGATGAGAGTTTAGACAAATTTGAGACCTTGATGTACTGTACTGAGGTACGGGGATGGACGTGCGGCAAGCCCACTCTCGAGGCCTATTCGCCTGACACTAAGTGACGGTGAGTCGACAGCGTGATCTCGAAGCAATCAGACACCGATTCAGTATGAGAACCATTGCTGGTTGGGACTCAGTAAGTTGCGTGGGAATACTGTATGACGAGATATTCAGTAAGATACATCGGAATACTGATTGACTGAAGTTTGTATCATATATAGAACTCCGAAGACTGTAACGAGTGACGGGAACTGACTGGAAACCATTCCCGAAGTTATAGTGTCTAACGTGGCTGATGGTCAATCGACCGCGTGATTTCGAGTGAATCTACTCCCGATCAGCGAATGAGTTCGATTCGCTCGAATAGGCCCCGTCTGATGCAGTGGAACACTGTATGATAAGAGTTGAGCCATATTTGAGACCTCCAGGCACTGTTCTGAGTTACGGGGATGGTCGTGCGGCAAGCTCACTCTCGAGGCCACATTGCCTGACACTGCGTAACGGAGTGTCGACTACGTGATATCGAAGCAATAAGCCACCGTTTTAGTGTAAAGACCAATGCTGGTTGGTACCTAGTAAGTTGCTTCGGAATACTGTGTGACGAGAGGTTCAGTAAGATACGTGGGAAGACTGTATGCTTAAAGTTTGTATGATATATGGAACTCCGAATTGCTGGTTTAATAAGATACGTCGGGAGACTGTATATTTGAAGTTCGTATGATATATAGAACTCGAAATTGCTGGTTGGGACCTAGTAAGATGCGTTGAAAGACTGTATGACGAGAGTTTCAGTAAGATACGTCGGAGGACTGTATGACTAAAGTTTGTAAGATATATGGGACCCCAAAGACGGTTTTGAGTGACGGGAACTGACTTGAAACCATTCCCGAAGTTATAGTGTCTAACGTGGCTGATGGTCAATTGACTGCGTGATTTCGAGTAACTCTACCCCCGATCAGCGATCGAGTTCGATTCGCTCGGTGAGGCCACGTTCAATGCAGTGAAAAACTGTATGATAAGAGCTCAGCCATATTTGAGACCTCCATGTACTGTACTGAGCTACGGGGATTGACTTGCGGAAGGCTCACTCTCCAGGCCACATTGCCTGACACTGCGCAACGGTGAGTCGACTACGTGATCTCGAAGCAATCAGTCACCGTTTCAGTGCAAGGGCCATTGCTGGTTCGTACCTAGTAAGTTGCGTTGGAGTACTGTGTGGCGTGAGGTTCAGTAAGATACGTCGGAAGACTGTATGCTCATACTTTGTAGGATATACAGAACTCTAAAGACTGTATCGAGTGACGGGGGCTGACTGGAAACCAGTCACACAGTATTCCAACGCAACTTACTAGGTCCCAACAAGCAATTGTCCTTATACTAAGTCGGTGACTGATTCCTTCGAGATCACGTTGTCGACTCACCGTCACTTTGTGTCAGGCAATGAGGCCCGAGAGTGAGCTTGCCGCACGTCCATCCCAGTACCTCAGTACAGTACATCAAGGTCTCAAATTTGTCTAAACTCTCACCATACATTATTCCACTGCATCAGACGGGGCCTAATTAAGTGAATTGAACTCGATCGCGAATTGGCGGTATATTCACTCTAAATCACGCAGTGGATTGACCATCAGCCACGTTAGACACAACATCTTCGGGATTGATTTCCAGTCAGTTCCCGTCACCGATACAGTCTTCGGAGTTCTATATATCATACAAACTTCAGTCATACAGTCTTCCGACGTATCTCACTGAATATCTCGTCATACAGTATTCCAACGCAACTCACTAGGTACCAACCAGCAATGGTCCTCACACTCAAACGGTGACTGATTGCTTCAAGATCACGTAGTCGACTCACCGTTACGCAGTGTCAGGCAATGTGACCTCGAGAGTGAGCCTGCCGCACGACCATCCCCGTAGCTCAGAACAGTACTTGGAGGGCTCAAATATGGCTAAACTCTCATCATACAGTGTTCCACTGCATCAGACGGGGCCTAATCGAGCGAAACGAACTCGATCGCTGATCGGGGGTAGATTCACTCGAAATCACGCAGTCGATTGACCATCAGCCACGTTAAACACCATAACTTTGGGAATGGTTTCCAGTCAGTTATCGTCACTCAAAACAGTCTTCGGAGTTCTATATATCATACATACTTCAGTCATACAGTCCCCCAACGTATCTCACTGAAACTCTCGTCATACAGTCTTCCAACGCATCTTACTAGGTCCCAACCAGCAATTCGCAGTTCTATATATCATACAAACTTGAATCATATAGTCTTCCGACGTATCTAACTAAACCAGCAATCCGGAGTTCTATATTTCATACAAACTTTAGTCATCCAGTCTTCCGACGTATCTCACTGAACCTCTCGTCACACAGTATTCCAACGCAACTTACTAGGCCCCAACCAGCAATGGTCCTTATACTATGTCGGTGACTGATTGCTTCGAGATCACTCAGTTGACTCACCGTTACGCAGTGTCAAGCAATGTGGCCTCGAGAGTGAGCTCGCCGCACATCCATCCTCGTAGCTCAGTATAGTACATGGAGGTCTCAAATATGGCTAAACTCTCACCATACGGTATTCCACTGCATCAGACTGGGTCTAATCCAGCGAATTGTACTCGTTCGCGATTCGGGGGTAGATTCACTCGAAAGCACGCAGTGGATTGACCATCAGCCACGTTAGACACAACAGCTTCGGGAATGGTTTCCAGTCAGTTCCCGTCACTCGATACAGTCTTCGGAGTTCTATATATCCTACAAACTTCAGTCATACAGTCTTCCGACGTATCTTACTGAACCTCTTGTCACACAGCATTCCAACGCAACTTACTAGGTCCCAACCAGCAATGGTCCTTATACTATGTCGGTGACTGATTGCTCCGAGATCATTCAGTTGACTCACCATCACTTGGTGTCCGGCAATGTGGCCTGGAGAGTGAGCTTGCCGCACCTCCATCCCCGTAGCTCAGTACAGTATGTGGAGGTCTCAAATATGGCTAACTCTCATCATACAGTATCCCACTGCATTGGACGGGGCCTAATTGAGCGAATCGAACTCAGTCGCGAATCGAGGGTAGATTCACTCGAAATCACGCAGTCGATCGATCATCAGCCACATTAGACACTATAGCATCGGGAATGTTTTCCAGTCAGTTCCCGGCACTCAATACAGTCTCCGGAGTTCTATAAATCATTCAAACTTCAACCCTACAGTCTCTCGACGTATCTTACCGAAACTCTCGTCATACAGTATCCCAACGCAACTGACTAGGTCCCAACTGGCAATTCGGAGTTCTATATATATCATACGAACTCAAGTTATACTGTCTTTCGACGTATCTTACCGGAACTCTCGTCACTTAGTATTCCAACGCAACTTACTAGGTCCCAACCAGCAATTGTCCTTATACTAAGTCGGTGACTGATTGTTCCGAGATCACTTAGTTGACTCACCGTCTCGCAGTGTCAGGCAATACGGCCTCGAGAGTGAGCTTGCCACACGTCCATCCTCGTAGTTTAGTACACTACATGGAGGTCACAAATATGGCTGAACTCTTATCATACAGTTTCCCACTGCATTAGAACTGGCCTATTTGTGCTATGTCCGTAACAAGCAGATAAATTTATTGCAATCCGCATTCGATTTAAAACTTGAATGCAAACAATAATCGAAAAATAAACATGGAACTTGTCGTTATCAACCTTTGCGTAGATATCCTCCAAGCGCCGAGCGTCAAGATAGTTTATTTCCCATTTGATGTTTGATATCAAGTTCTAATCTAGCTTGATGAACTTCGTAATAGTTCCAACTACTTGTTAAAAGAGTATTGTATTCTAATCTTTAACCAGTGATCCAGTTGGAATCTAATTCTGTTTTGCCGATATCTGATCACTATCAGAGCATCGAAAAAGGCCCCTCCAATCATGGTTTGCATCATCACTCCACAGATAAACTGGATCAGCGGTCAAAGATTATGGTGCAGTATCTCCTCAACAGGTAGTTGAAATTGTGATAAACTGCATTGAATCGCAAACTCAGATAAATACAATGGTTGAAGATAAAACTGTCACGAAGCTCGTCGTTATCCAATCTTTACGTACAGAACTCCCATGCTTCAAGATAGTTCATTTTCCAACCAATGTTTGTATTCAAGGTCTAAACTGGAGTTAGCTTGTAATAGTTTCAACCACTCGTTAAGGAAAGAATGCACCTCTATCCCTGACCAGTTATTCAGTTTATCTGGGAAGTGATGAAAAACATCACCACTCGAGGTCCATCCTTTCGAACGCTCAAAAAGTGGGATGTGAGCGAGGCAGATCCAGGTTCTAACTGAGTCACCGGTTCATGATTTGGGTGCATAGTTCCCTTGATAAGTAAATTGCAGTATTGAGAAGTCACTCAATTCAGAATATCCCTCATTCTCTACGTCATCTTCTTTGCTGAGGCATTCATCAGCCTAAGATGTTGCTGCCTGGTTACGCTCGCTTGATGATCTTCATGCTACTTCGGTTCCATTCCCAGGATAGTGCTAGATGTCTAGAAATGGATCCCACCACCTAACTCTACCAGAAATTCCCTATGAATTTGCAAGTTTAATCTCCTCTAAACCGTCCAGGTATATTGGAACAATCACAAAGCTACTCATGTCAGTCGAGTGCTCACTCATGTTAGTGAAGTACATAGAACTGAATGGCGTTCTTACATTCTTTGCTCGCATTCTGAGGGAGTATCAGCTAGGATTCCACTCAAAAAAGACTCGTAATCTGGGCTTCAAGACCAGAACACCTCGTGCGCGGCCTTTTACCATGTCTAATCATCCTATTTGAAAATTCCACTCATCAATACATACGCATATTACATACACCACTCACACTCAACATCAAAAATACGTTCAATAGCATTTCGAGTGCTCAAGACCATGTCAGTGTCGGAATCGAAGGAGAAGAAAGGAGAGGAAAAAAAACCATCACCAAAGTTCCATGTTCCTAAGTCCTTTAGATCAAAAGCTCACCCACCCTGTGTCGAGACCTACATAAAACGAGAATTTTGGGAGGTCTTCAAGCTCATTGGATATTCCATACTCTATAATTTCGAATCAAACGGAGTCATGTCTAGAAAAAAATTGTTGTGCGCAGTTGCGTACAAATTTATTATTACGAGAGAAATGCCCTCTTTTCTCACAAAGTTTACCCCATTTCCAACTCACGATACTCATTTTGCAATTCGTCCAATGACAATCATGCTGTTGGCGGATAATTCTTTGCTAACGTAATTTAAGCTTGAAGGACATTGCAGATGGATTGGCTGCTGTTTGAGTTGATTGAAAGGGATCGTTTAGCTTCGCTACTCTATCTAACAGCTAAGGAAGCTTAACGAAGAGTTAATGTTGGTAAAACTTGAATCGATCTTGGAAGACAAGGGATCTCGTGCACATATAAAATTACTAATGATTACTACTTTTGTGTGTACGATAGTTGTATATGCTCAGTACGAGATATTAGTCAAATGTAGTCAATAATTGACAAGTGGGCCCTTTTGAGTCTACAAAAAATTCATTTAATCATCAGCATGTTCAGTTTCATATCTATCTATCTTATACTATTTGAATTTTGGCGCGCTACCGCCATTTTGCGCTCGCGCTCAAGCTTCTCGACGTCGCGTTTGTCGCCTTCCGCAGCTCTCGCCAGTTCTCGTCCATCGCTCGTCCGCACCACTTCGCCATTTAGCATGTAGCTATAGGCAATAAATTAGTTTGTTGTTTTTTTTATTTACAAAATGTGTCCGAGTGAAAATTATTCCAACCACCACTATCCGCGAAAAACATGTTGGTCCTTCGAGCCGGATCGGGATCAGTGAGTGGAGTTAAAGTGGATGCGAGCGGATTCGCATGACCACGAGGTGATGGTGTTAGGACGAGAGTCTCCAAGGGGTTCCAGCGGCGTCTCCTGCGAGGTCAGCAGCAGCAGGTGCTGAGCTGCAATTCTGACAGGGGTCGGGGATGCCTACTCGATTGCTCGCTCTAGAACATTGGTCTGCTGGCAGCGGGGCACAAAACAGGGCAGCCTAACACCAAGTCCGGAGCGCAGGCTAACCTCAAAATCGACCACGAGGGTTGAGTCGTCGCACCCCTTCGGAGACGACGAGAACGACCTAGGGGCTCCAGAGGGCTCTTGGGCAACGAGGGAGTCATCGTGGAACTATTGGGCTAAGCTGTTTTTTAATTTTTCATCTCGGCAGCTATTTTTCGAATACTAAGAAAATCCATAGATTTTCATTGGAATTCAGAGCATTTTTGCTCAAGGATTGAGTTTATTTCGCACACTTTGGTGCAAGTAGCACTAAATTTGTACTCATTTTCGTATCATCTTCTGGTGCAATGAAGATAGTTAGAATTTTATGGATGTGCTGATGTCGATTTGGGCATGCACTGAAATTATTGTTTTTTTTTTGTAGTGAGTCGTCCGTGTGTGTGACCCACATTGGTGTGCGTGCTGTTCGGCGTTAGTGCTCGACATCTGGCAACACAGCTGGCCAGAGTCATCCACAGCTGCTCATCAGCTGTGCGCAGCGGAGCAAAGGTGTGCAGCAGAGCAACGGCATTTCAACATCGCTACAGCTACCGCATCGTGCCACCGTCTACAGCCATTTGCCGCTTCGCATCGCAGCGTTCCAGCACACCACGTCTTCATCGCTCACACGGTCACGACGTTGATCTACAAGGTTTGAACTCGCAGTTTGAGTGAGTTTTCCTTTTTTTATACTTATGGATGTATGAATTCTTTTGCTCGGTTACGATTGAGGTTAGGTTCTGGGTTTTGAGATTACCTCAAATAGATATTCGATTTTTCTAACCTCAAAATATCGTTCTCATGCTATTGAACATTGAGTTAGTTATACATATGTAAATAGTAGGGAGAAATTTGTGGATTGGTGCTTCCGTCAAATTTTTCATGCAAATTTGAATAATTTCTCAATTTCGGATTCGGTTGTGCCTAATTCTGTATAGAATTTTGGCATCCTTTTCTAATTTTCTGGTCAGGGTTTCTAGCATTGGGAAGCTAGTTTGACATACAGAATTTTGGATTGTTTTGGGTATTCGGTTCGGTTTTTTCGGTTTGTTGTTCATTGGTTCGGAATTCCGAATAGCAATGGAAGCTATATATGAGCAACAACTGGAGTTGCAACGGAAAGTTGCCAATTCTTCCAAAAATAATAAGGCGTTGGGGCAAGATAAGATGACTAAAGCTGGTGCTACCACCAGACTCGATAGACTGGACGCGGTATATCTCACTTTTTGTCAAAATCAGGCGAAGATATTGGCGAGTAGAAGCGAACTTCTTGAGCATGATTACTTCAAGATGGAGCTTGCGGATTTAGTTGAAGAGTCATACCTTGCAAATAAGTCTGATTCTCAAGAGGTTTTGGATAACTTCGAGGATCAGGAACGAGCCGAAAGGGAGGCTAATGCTACTGCTGTTCCGACCGTGCCAAATGTCTTTAATGGAGAAAATTCCTATTCTCTAGCAAAAATTGACCTTTCTGTCTTTTCTGGAAAGTTCAATGAGTGGGCTAATTTTCGGGATTTGTTCAAATCATTAGTGCATCGCCGTGATTTAGAACCTGTGGTCAAATTCTACCATTTCAGAACGAAGTTGTCAGGTGAAGCTTCGGATCTCATTAAAGGAATAGAGACAATTGGGAATAACTATAACAAGGCATGGTCTGACTTGTGCGATTATTACGATAATAAGCGGAGGCTTGTCAACTTGCTTTCGTCCCCTTGAAGTCAATGAAAA
This sequence comes from Eretmocerus hayati, assembly GCA_029851415.1. Classification (NCBI taxonomy): domain Eukaryota; kingdom Metazoa; phylum Arthropoda; class Insecta; order Hymenoptera; family Aphelinidae; genus Eretmocerus; species Eretmocerus hayati. Next base: position 134,272,343 of record CM056741.1, read on the forward strand.
CGGATTCTCATGCAGAGATGAAGAAGCTTCTTTCGGGGGCCTTCGAAATTAGAATTTTCTTGAATGGACTCGGAAGTCCTATTGAAACGAGTGGTGAAGATTTATTCTTATTCTTCACGGTTTCAAAATTCGACTCTGCTACAAGAAAGGAGTGGGAGAAGCATTTCGGCAAAACGAATGTTCCTCCATCTGTAGCTCAGTTGGGAAGCTTTTTCAAAGATCCGCTTGCTACTTTAAAATCAATGGAAAGTATACAATAACCCTCTGCTTCTAGTTAACCAGCTAAGTCTTCGGGATCTGGTAAGACACACTCGATGGCCACGGATACGGATTCCGACCATCCAAAAAGAGTGTGCCCTAGTTGCTCCGACAATCATCATCTTTCTCAATGCGATTCTTTCAAAGCAAAGAGTGTAGCTGATTGATGAGCTTTCATAACGGTAAAACGGTTATGTTACGTCTGTTCCGGCCATCACAGTGTAAAAACTTGTAAGTCGACGAAACTTTGTCGCAAGTGTAACGAGAAACATCATAGTTCCATTCATACGGAATTTCAGAGGCCAGTCGAACCTCAGGGTAATGACAAAAAGGGTGATTCTGTCCCATTCGGGGATGGAGAAGGTTCGGGAAACGGTGAAAATTCGCATGCTACTACTACCTCTTGTCTAACTTCGGTGAAAAGCTCAAGTTTCGTGCTTTTGCCAACGGCAGTCGTCAAGGTAATCTCATCAGACGGGTTCGAGTACTTTTTTACTGCTTTGGTTGATCATTGTTCACAGCTTTCTTTTATTACGGAGAATGCTTGCCAAAAATTAGGAATTAGAAGGACTGAATCGAAGGTACAAATCAAGGGTGTTGCTGACCTCAATACTTGTGCTTCTCGAGGTACCGCCAATTTTGTCGTGCACCCCCGATTCTCTTCTGATTTTAATTGTGATGTGATGGCCTTCATAATTCCTAAAGTATCTGGCTACAGGGCTTCTATTTCTCTGGGTATGGAAAAATGAAATCATCTCAAGGGTTTGGAATTAGCTGATCCCCACTTTCTCAAAACGCGATCGATTGATATGTTGCTCGGAGCCAAGATCCACGCTCAAATCGTGCTTGATGGGGTGAAAAAGTCTAAAATCGATCCATCAAATCAGCCTATTGGTACGAATACTGCTTTGGGTTGGGTTGTATCCTCTAGCATCGGTAAAAATCTGCTGCTTCTTATTTCCACTTGGTCGATAATTCAATGTTAGACTCGATACTTGAAAAATTTTGGAAGCAAGGAGAAATTATTACAGTCAGTAGAAGGTTAACAGAAGACGATCGTAAATGCGAAGAACATTTCCAAGAGACCCATAGGCAAGACCCAAGTGATAGATACGTTGTACGATTACCGGTGAAACAAGAACTGATGGATAGTTTGAATTTCAATCTCGGTGATTCATATAGATCAGCCCTTCAAACGCTCTATTCTATGGAACGTAAATTTGCGAAAAATTCGGATTTTGAAGCTAAATACAAAAACTTTATGTTAGAGTATGAACAGCTTTCGCATATGGAAAGAGCATCAAACTTGTCGGTTGAGGATGAAAATCGTGGCTACGTTCTTCCTCATCATGGAGTCCTCCAAGGCTCTAAAAAGTTACGGACGGTTTTCAATGGTTCGAACGAAATTCACGGCACGTCTTTGAATGATCTTCTTTACACTGGTGAGAATTTGCTCCCAGAGTTGATTGATCTGATTCTAAAATGGCGGCGTTATGAATTCGTGTTTGTAGCAGACATTGAGAAAATGTACAGGCAAATATTGGTAGATTCTCGAGATCAACATTTGCAAATGATTTTGTGGAGAGAAAATTCGGATTTAGAAGTTCTGCTCTACTTACTCAAAACGGTTACTTATGGGTTGAAACGCTCAAAGTTTCTAGCTATCAGAGTGCTGAGACAGTTAGCGAAAGATTATGGTCACCTTTTCGTCCTTGCCATTAAAATCATCGAAGATGAATCTTATATGGATGATTTTACGTCGGGGGGAGAAACTTTGGATGAAACACGAGAGGAACAATCTCAGCTGATACAAATTCTCAAGGTGAGCGGATTCGAGCTGAGGAAATGGGCAGCCAATAATGTTCAATTGATCAAAGATATTCCGGTCGATCATAGGATTCACGGTTCGGCGACGTTTGATTCTGATGATTGTACCTCTATACTGAGCCTTTCTTGGGCACCAAGAGAGGATTATTTTCATTTCAGGATCAAGCCCCAAGCTTTTGACAGTCAGAATTTGACTAAGAGATCGGTTTTGTCACTCACGGCAAAAATCTTTGACCCTCTAGGATGGTTAGCCCCTGTAGTAATTTGGGCTAGAATATTCATGCAATCTCTTTGGTTGCTAAAGTGTGATTGGGATGATGTGCTTCCGGAGGAATATTCAGAAAAATGGTCTTATTGGTATAAAGAGCTGACGAACTTGGAAGAAATCAGGATACCTAGGTGGATAGGTTATTCGAGTCAGGGGTTAATCATAGAGCTTCACGGGTTTGCAAATGCTTCTTCCAAGGCATTTGGGGCAGTAATTTACTTGAGATTGATCAGAAATGGTCAGGTTAATGTGTCATTGCAGTGTGACAAGTCAAAGGTAGCGCTAATTAAGACAATTAGTATACCTCGCCTAGAGCTCTGCGCGGCGTTATTACTAGCAAAACTCACTGATCACTTCTTGAAAATCATGCCTCTTGAGATAACATCTACTCATTTATGATCAGACTCGGAGGATGTGTTGTATTGGATTAGGGCTCTGTCAAATCGTTGGCAGACGTTTGTTGCGAATAGGTGTTCGCAAATTCAAGAGTTGCTCCCTCAGGCTCACTGGCACCATGTCAGATCAAAGGACAACCCTGCTGACGTGGTTTCGCGAGGCTTAAGTCCTGAGATGTTATCCACATTCGAGCATTGGTGGAAAGGTCCTTGGTTTCTTTCAGAGTTGAGTCAACCGTGGACTACTGAGGCGGAGAATGTGCAGGTCGAACCGCTCGAAGAGCGAACCACTTCTCATGCCACTGCGTTACAGTATCCGGATGACTCACCTGACAACGAACTGCTTAATAGATATTCATCTGCTAATAAGCTTTTTCGGATCACTGCGCTTTGTGTTCGTTTTTTGACGAAATTTGGTTCTCGTTTAAGCGAGAAAAATAGGGTAAAGGTTGGATTGCTGCGATTGCAGTTTATGAATTTTGAAGCAGTTTCTGAAGGATCATTGGATACTGCCGAGATTAGAAATGCTGAATTGCTATGGGTTCATCTTGTACAGAAACACAACTTTCGGGACATTTTCAGTGGTCTTGAGAAGAACCAAGAGTTGAAAGGCACACAATTAACGAAATTACAACCATTTTCAGACCGAGGACTTCTGCGGATTGGAGGCAGACTTCGCCATTCGAATTTGGACTACACCGCAAAACACCCACTGATTCTGCCTAGCAAGGGCCCTTTGACGGTTTTGCTTACCAGGAGAGCTCACGAAGAAACTCAGCACGGAGGGACGCAGTCAACCTTGGCTCATTCGGGGAATCGGTACTGGATTATCACTGGTCGACAAGCGGTAAAGGTTCTAATCGACAAATGCACGGAATGTCTCAGATTCTCCGCTGAAATGTCTACCCAATTGATGGGAGATCTGCCTAAGAATCGAGTCACTCCAGCTTACCCCTTTGAACATTCGGGAGTGGACTTTGCCGGTCCATTCAAAATACGGTTGGTGAAAGCTAAAGGGAAAGGGACCATGAAGGCTTACTTTTGTATTTTTGTATGTCTTAGTACAAGAGCTACGCACTTGGAGGCTGGGGAAGACCTCACTTCGGAAGCATTCCTCGCTGTTTTCAAACGATTCACTGCAAGGCGAGGACACTGTTCGAGATTAGAGAGTGACAACGCGCTCAACTTTACTGGTGCTGATGCGGAACTTCGTCAACGCTCTGACCAGGCATCTCAGAAGTTCAGGGACCTTGTTGTAGATCTGACAAATCTAGGAACGGAATGGAGATTCAATCCACCTTCGGCACCGCACTTCGGGGGAATATGGGAGGCTGCGGTCAGATCCGCCAAGCATCACTCCAAAAGGATAGTCGGTGACCATATCCTTATTTTTGTTGAAGTCTCTACTTTGCTATGTCAGATTGAAGCTTGCCTGAATTCGAGACCAATAACTCCTCTCCGAGATGACCCGTCTGACTTTGCCGTGCTTACACCCGCACATTTCTTGATACAGAGACCTTCATTCATAATTCCAGAGCCTTCTGAACCAAAAGGACCAATCCCAGTCAATAAGCGTTGGAGATGGATGACTCAATTGGTCCAGGAATTTTGGAAGTCATGGTCAAGGGATTATCTCCAAGCTCTACAAGAACGACACAAATGGTCGAGGCCTTCAAGAGCTTTCCGGATGAACGATGTGGTATTGCTTCGAGAGGACTGTCGTTCACCAGCACTCTGGCCTTTGGCGGTTGTCACTCAAACATTCCCTGGTGCTGATGGAAGGATCCGGATGGTCGAAGTTCGCACTGCCACCTCTACATTCGTTCGACCTATAGTCAAACTGGTGCTGCTTGTCCCTGATGACTCGTCGGAAGAAGATAGCGATGAGAATTGAATCCTTTTCATGGATACTTGGTTATATGAAGTTGAAAGAAGATTTAGGGTTTAGAGTCATGAGCATAAAATCATTAGGTTCTTGAATTTTAGAGTCTTCTCAAGTAGTATCAGTGACTCGTCCGTACGCAATCCCTAGGTTAGTGTTTTGTGATCGTACAATCACTATATGAAATTAGAATCCCTTGCGCAGTTGCCAAGGACATTCATATCCTAAAGGAATGAATGCGCCTCCTTTTCGGACTAGATCAGGGTGACCGGAACTTAGTTTACCTTTTATAGAACCGAGATGGTAATTGTTCAACTTTGATTCCGATCTTCTGAAATTGAGATTTTATTCCCGGTAGTTTAGTAGATTTGTTCTGTACATACGATTTTTATTGTTTTATTGGCCTTTATCAGTCCAAACGTTTCCTTGCTTTGATCAATTTAATCACCGTCGAAATAAACGGTTGATTCGTCATGATTTTTTCTTTGAATTCTAGAGCAAAGATAGCTCTTGAGCCTATTGCTCTTTGTACGTAATTTTGATCTTCGGCCGTGTCACCCTTGAATTGTATTCTTTTCGAGTCGAGCCAATTTATTGAATTATATTGTAAAATGAAACTACTCAAGTCATCGATTCTTGAAGTGTAACAAATCGAGGTGGGCGGTATGTTCAGTTTCATATCTATCTATCTTATACTATTTGAATTTTGGCACGCTACCGCCATTTTGCGCTCGCGCTCAAGCTTCTCGACGTCGCGTTTGTCGCCTTCCGCGGCTTTCGCCAGTTCTCGTCCATCGCTCGTCCGCACCACCTCGCCATTTAGCACGTAGCTATGGGCAATAAATTAGTTTGTTGTTTTTTTCACTTACAAAATGTGTACGAGTGAAAATTATTCCAACCACCACTATCCGCGATAAACAAGCATGTAACTCGAGTGCTAACAATATCTTACAATAGTGCCTGATGAGGTCAACAGATCCGGTTGACGAAACGTAGCGAATAGGAGAATTGACCATATCACTCATACTGTAATATTCGTTGCACGAGATCCCTTGTCCTCCAAGATCGATTCAAGTTTCACGAACATTTATTCATTGACGGGGACGATTGAAGATCTTCTACAACTTGATCCTCAACGAAGAGATGCATTTGGATATCCGAAATGAAGAGTAAGACAGACTTAAATTTTTTACACAGATCAGCATTCTAACCGGGGAGAAGTCGCGTTGAGAAGATTTGTCGAGTAATCATCAAGTCAGGAGATGATTCACGATGAATATGGCCGACATAACTCCGACTGCAGAGTTTTTTGAACTCTGCAGTGTATCGAATTTTGAGAGATATGCATCCATAAAGATATCATTGGTATAAGTATAGTGCTCCTGGATGTCATAGGACCTTTGTTCAACATACCAAATTCCTTTCAATGATTAATCTGAACAATTTGAACTAACCATGAGCATCAACTTGTTCTCGAGTTGACTGGATGTTCTCGAGATCGACCTAATGGGGAGATGAAATTTCTTTGTTCAATGACTATCACTAAGAATCGATGTACCCTCGCTCTAACCTTGGATCAAGAATCCACCTGTGGTATTTCTTCGTAGAATGTGCCGCTTTTCAGGAGGTTTGATTTGACAGTCTCTGTGCACAGAGACTGTCGAATCAAACCTCCCATGATTACATGTAAGCCAGCGAAAATTCCTGGGAAGAGGGGACTATAGTCTTGCATTGAAGCACCGCCCCAAAAACGTCAGTTTCTGTCAGGGCTTCAACGTGCAAAGTTGTCCAAAAATTCAACACTCATGTTAAATACGGGATTTGGAATCTTTCCGGATCATTCAGAAACTTATTTGTAATCGACGATATTCCAAGTCCTCAAAGAGAGCGTTACGCATCTGCGAATTATCGACGATATTCCAAGTCTTCAAAAGAAGCGTTACGCATTTGAAAATTCGAGGACCGACTTCGGCAACACGAATCGTCCACAAAACCATCAATATACGTTGGAGTCGCACCAGAAACTTGTCGTACTTATAAGGACAACAGAACTGACTTTATATGTGGAGATTCATGGTAAATGTTCCCGGAACAGTCCAAAGTTCTCGAAAGCTACGTTACATATGCTTTATACATTATATATAACCGTGTTAACTGTAGGTCCTTGAAACCAGCGATATATATATACCGGTTCGAGAACAGTCCCGGAAACTGACATTATATATAGATGTTTTCAAGGACGGTTCCGAAAACTGACAATATATATACAGATCCATTGTGAATGTCCCCAAACCAGTCCAAAGTCCTCAAAAGCTACGTTACGTATGTTTTGAACATCATTGAACACAGCGGTAGCTGTGCTCGAAAGTATGGCGAAGCCTTCGAGCAGCTCCGCTGTGTTATATACGCCCAAGTCGGGCATTCTAACCTCCTTTTGATTTTCGATCATACATTAGAGTTCAATGCGGACTCCAAAGACACGGTATTCCCATATCGAAATCGTTTGAAATAAGAGGGCTTTTGGTGTAAAACTTTGATTTTGATGATTAATGTTTTATTTGCTGATATATGGAATACCGTATTCCGCTGATGTCGAAATCATTTTTGGAGAGGAACTTGTTTTGACGGACATGACGTAGTTTAAGAGCGCGAATTTTCACATGCGGATTAATGCTGTAGGATAGATGATGATTCAAGCCCGAACTTGTATCGTTTGCAACTACACGCGAGAGAAAGTGTGGTTGTGTGTGAATTTGTGTGTCGTCTGCTGTGGTGGGACGCGGAAGGCACGGACATTACTGATCGATGATTCGATCGATAGCTCGCGCGAACATCTGAATATTCGAAATATGCGGATTTAGCTCAAGTACTGCGTTTTACACATGGACCGAGTCAAATTCTTTGGTACAACTACATCCCAAACATTCCGTGATCTGATATAACTCAAACAGGTATTATGCGTTGAAAGTATGGTGGTTCATGTTATGGTCGCAAAAACAGTGCAGATGTACCACCATACTTTTGACTCATATACCTTTTTGAGATGTATCCAAAAATCATCGGAATATATCCGCATGATCTAAACACGACATGCTTGAGATGTTGTAGTGGTATATATACCGGTTTCAACTTCGGGTCCTTGAAAATCAAGGGCAATTCTTGAAACTAACGTTATATATATTTTTTCCGGGTACGGTCCTCGAAAATGCGAAATGTTCCCAAAACCGACGTTCCATATACGAATTGTCCCTGGAACTGACTATATACATATATATATATATACATATATATATTCAAAGTCTTTTCGCAAATCGTCGCGAATTAAACTCATTCTTGCCCATCGTAGTGGCAAATCCGTCCAGGAGATGAGACGGTAGGGTTATAAGTTCCAGTGCGCTACGCGCCGAAACAATCATTTAATGTTCCAGACAGATGGCAAGTTTCAATTCAGCATAAATCGAAGATACGAGTCATATCTTCGATAACATGAGTAATATTCAGAAACATTCAAATGGTGTGCGAATATCAATTTTTCATCACGGAAATTCTATGTACACGATCGAGATCGTGGTATTTGAATTATCTAGAAGCACAAAATTCAATGAATTTCAGTTCATTATAATTTTCTGAATAAAAGTATGGTTGAACGAACCTAAAACTTTCCATGAGAGATTTACCCAATAATTTCCTTCCCACATATTATTTTCAATGTTTTCAGGCCATCCCTTTGGAAATCAATCTTTCCATCTCAATAGCCACTCAAATATGTACCATAACAATCACAAAGCAGTATTAGATCGATAGATTTCAATACGTAATGAATATTATAGAGATTTTCTGCATGCGTATTTCGGATGGGCAATTTTTCATAAAATTGACTTTCGATCGATCAAACGCATGGGTAAGCCAATTTCGTTAGGCTTGATTATTATCTGCTAAGAAAGTATGGTTCATTCGCTTCAATTTGAGTATACACACATATGGCTATAGCGAAAATTGCCTGTGCACCAGCGTGTTGATTGATTGAATCGTGAATATACAAGATTTTGATTTATTTTGCTTATGCGCTCATCATATATAAAAACGCACGCATGTAGCTTATTGGACATGATTTTAACGAATAATATGTGGCAATAGCATGCCCTTTTGGCATTTCTGATTGAAGTGCAGATCTCCTGAGCAGCAGTATCCCCGATTGATCGATCGAAAGTACGAGGTATTCGATCTATCCGAGCAATAACGAGTAAGTATCGGTTGCAGAGTAAACAGTGCAGCAGAGCTGATTCTTCGTCGCAAATATATATTTATGAGACTCGTTTGCTCGGTAAAATAGTGATTATTTACTTATAGGTATATAACCAACCTCGCAAGCCAAAGGCCACTGAACAGGAGGAGTGTTCTCTACTCGTATGAGTACCGAATTACTGACGTCGGTGGAACGACTTCGGTGTTTCCAAATGTGACGTTGATTCAACGCCTGAGCTCTGAGCCATTTGTCGAGTGATCCGCCAGCGTTTCGTATGAGGATCCTTCCTTGTTCACAATCTAGTTCTGGAACCAGGTAAGAATTGGATTGGATGAGGGAATGAGCCGGTGTTAGACGTTGGACATCATTTGGATCATCGAAAAGAGGTACAAGAAGTCGAGAATTGAGACTAGCTTCAATTTGACATAAAACTGTGGAAGACCCCCCAAATGTAAGTTCGAATTCTCCAATTATACGTCTGGAGTGATACTTAGTCGACTCGACGACTGCTCCCCAGATGCCACCAAAGCGAGGAGCGCCAGGAGGGTTCAAGAGCTAAGTTGTGCCACAATGTGCCAGAGTTGCACCGATTTCTTGGGATTGAGTGGAGGCAGCGTTCAAATGACCTTTGAACTCCTTGTCAGCACCTTTGAAGTCCGCAGCTTGGTCATTAATGAGTGTCGTGCAATGGCCTCGACGAGCACCGAAACGATCTGAGGCTGAGAGAAATGACTCCGTTGTATGGTCAGACACTGCTCCCAAATTGGAAGCTCTTGTACTAAGACAGATAAAAATAACTATGTATCCTTAAGTTTTGTACGACCTCTACAACGGCAAGGCCACATGAGAACAGGTCCAGCGTAATCCACGCCGAATTCGCTCAAAGGATGGCTTGGTTGTATTCGTACTGCTGGAAGATCAGCCACCAACTGTAGTTCTGAATTTGCTCTGTAACGTGAATATCTGAAGCACTTATGTATAGCCGTTTTCACTCTCAGCCAACCCAATACTTTGTGCGAAACTTATTGAGCGTAAGTTGTATTCCACCACCAAAAGTTCGCACGTGACACTCGTGGATGAGCGAATCTGTGAGGGACCTGTTGCAAATAAAGCCAATTTAGGAGCCCAAGTTGCACCGAGATCCGTGTTTTGGGTGTCTGAATATGCCTGTAAAATTTTTCCCTTCAAAACTCAAGCGTACCGCAGTGGTGGGCAAAAGAATGCCCCATTTGGTATACACGTGGAATATGCTTGCTTGCATTCTATTTGGAACTTCGAACATGCATTACTCTGAATCGGGTTGTATCGTTTCTTGGATAGAAAATACAACTTCCATGGGTGTTCCTTTTGATGGGGAATGAGGGCCGGTTATCAAAGAATGGCTTTTCCCGTCGGGTTCGCGTGAATTTTGTACTTTGAAGGGCGACTAGTTGAACGGAGTGGGGCCCAGCGGAAAATTGATACGGGATGAGAATGTTGCTCTTTTCCTATACTCTGATTGAGTGGCGATGACATTGGCATTTCATTGACAACATTTCTCAGAAGATCCCAAAAATAGCAAAGAATGACATTTTTCTCTACTGTCTGGCCCACCGAAGCCTGCCGTGAGAAAACAAATCAATAGCATCGATAGAATTCAATGGAATAAACATCCTTATCCGAATCATTTTTGCTCGGCAGTGCTCCGAATTCGAACTCCAAGGGCCGAAGAAGGTGGAAAATTGACACTTTGTCACTTTGAACCGCGAAACACTCGAAAAATCCAAATGGAAAGCAAACTTTATCTCAACGTAGGAAGATAGCATTTTTCCTGTACTTCCAAATAAAGGAAAGGAGCACCCGGTTCCATTGCCTCTACGCCGAGGAATTTGCATTTCCATCCCTCAATAACATTTTTACCGTCCAAATCGACAGCTCCATTGAACAGTCTCTATCTTTATGTACATAAAGCCGTCGCCACATTGATGGGACCCACTTTCGCACCAAATTGTGTTTTTCCAGCGGTATATCCAAAATAGGACCAGTCAACATATGATAATCTGAGCACAGTCATGTCCCAAGTTCCAACATGGAACTGGGTGAATCAAAACACTGATTCATCATTTTGATATTTCACGAGCTTGAGGTTGTGGTGGTAACATCTAGTGGACTTTAGCGTGAGAGATCGTTCATCAAGGATATAAAAGCTGTTACAGATGGATCGAATCCATACAATGAACAATCATAGCCATATCTGCTCAGTGTTGAATAACTACTCTTGCCTTCAGCGTTGATATACGAAATCACAGAGAGTCTGATTCTGAGTCAGAATCCTGAGCGTCTCTTAACATTGTTTCGAAAACTTCATGACAAGCTGAATTCCCTCCGCATGAATCTGGTTATTAGCGTCATCAATATAAGATAGATAGTTCTGGCTCAACCTTTCCCGAACCTTCTCCTGGTACCTGCCATATCCGAGAAACCATAGAACTGAAGCAATGTTCGCGCAGCAGCCAATCGTTTTTGCTACAGTCCCGCATCCACAGTACCATCCAGTCACGGATTCCTCAGTTTTGTTATAACCAATCCAAAGAGAGTAGATTTTCGATGATGTGTGAAGTGACAGATCTTGATTGGTAGTATCTCTTCATCATCTCTATGATAAAATGATGTGTGGAGTGCATCATTATCCAGATGTTTATCTGTGTATGAGCTTGCTTGTTTCAGCTTTATGGGCGAAAAAACGAGTCAATCAATTATCCTAGTTCAATCCCATTGTTGAGAGCTGAGATTCCCTCAGAACACATGAGATAGATACGTGGCTACTCATCAATATCTGTCATATCAGCTTGGAATCATTTTTCTTGCTGAGGGCTTGAAGGGATCTGAAATAAATGTATCTTAATCCTGGTACCTGACAGGCGCCAAATGTCAAGTTGTGTAGATCTCCCACTGACAGACATCGGCCTTGACCTCTTATGTTATGTCTATTTTCGTTATTTTTGGGATTTTCTGAGGAATTTCGTCAATAAAATGCCAATGTAGTTGACACTTGATTGAAGTATAGCACTTCCATCCCGTATAAATTTCCTACTAGACCCCACTCCGTTCGACTAGTCGCCCTTCAGAGCTCAAAATTCACGCAAACCCAACAGAAAGGTCAAATTGTTGATATCTAGCCCTCATTCCTCATCAACCTCAACACCCATGAAAGTTGTATCTTTTATCCAAGAACACGATCCAACAAGATTCAGAGTGGTGCATGTTCGAGCTTCCGAGTAGAATGCAAGGAAGCTCATGCCACATGTATTCTAAATGGGGCATTCTTTTGCCCACCACTGCGGTACGCTTGAGTTTCAAGGGGAAGAATTCCACAGACATATCCAGACACCCAGGATACGGATCTTAGTGCAACCTGGGCTCCCAAATTCCTGGAGCAGATTTCGCCTTATTTGCAACAGGTTCTTCACTAAAATATGCTAGTATCAAAGGGTTCTTTTGGTTCTGACTCAACAATGAGTTTCCCAAACGTCCACCGCATCTGAGAAGACCTTGATAGGATGGAAGACTCAAATCCATCAGATCCGACGAATTGTCAACTTGCCGATCGAGCTCTAGTTCACAAATCTGTTTCGATAAGTGTCAACGCTGTGCAATATATCCAAAATGAACGAGCCTGTCTTCATTCAGCTGCCGGAGAAGTTTAACTCATACGTTAAATCTTGAACAAATCAAGCCGGAATGATACAGGTTCCAAGTTTCGATTTTTCTATTCCTCTCTCACTAATATGTCTATGAATGTCAATATATAGACAGTCCCTCCCAGTACTTGAGGGAGTGAAATCGTTTGTAGAACAGAGACCAAGGAGAGTTTACTCTACTTTGATCCATTTCAATTAGATTCAAGATCAGTTTCGGAACTGCGGTGACATGAGTTGTTGCTTCGCGTGTCACAAAGTCAGGACGAGTAACTTCCATCAAAGACGATGGTCAATTACGTTGCTCATGCGACAACTACCCTAGGCCGTTCCACCATTGTGTTGAATCAGGTAATAGTGAGGGCAAAATGCCTTGTGATACATGATCAGCTGGATTTTCTGCCGTACGAACATGTAACCAACGAGCATTGGGTAACATTTCATCAAATTTCCGCACATCTGTTAGCTACATAAGTTGGCAGTTTAGACGGGATTTCTTTCAACCAATACGAAACATTTTTCGCGTCAGCCCAACAAAATATCTCTATTTTGTCATTTTTGAAAGATGTGAGCACTCTTTGAATGCCACGCAACAACTCAAGGGCTGTAGAAAGCTCTGAACGAGGTAGACTATCCTTTTTCCCTTCTCATTAGTGGTATATAAGGAAAAATCTGATGACAGGCTATCCCTGATGGATCTCCCACCGGCAGACCATAAGCGCTTCCATTTTGCTCACCCGGTAAACCGGATGAGCATGAATTCAACGCCCGTGTGCCCTGGGGGCTAAAACCTTCTGCTCTCAGCCCTACGATGTTGGCAAGCCATCATTGCAGAACTGGGGGCAGCTAACCAACCCACCCCGGGACCGCGTTAGCATTACTTCAGGGTGGGAGGCGTATCGCGCGCCATGGGGCGTTTCTCTTTGGTGTGTCCGCTCTTCTGTCTTCTTTCTTCGTCGTCAATGATCACTCTTCAAGTCGTCGTTGTTCGCTATGCAGCGCCCCTTGCTTGGCGCTGCAATGCCCGTTATCGCTCTTCTTTTCGGGTGATCGCCATCTTGATATAGGCGGCGGTCTTATCCCATGTCTCTTTGCTGCGGAGCATGAACGGCACTAGATTCTCAGGGGTGATCTGATTTCTAAGCCAGTTCGCGAGCTCCGCTCTCTCCACAGCTGTGTTCATGCACTGGAAAAGTGCACGCTCCACGTCGTCCCAGTCTGCCGCACACATCTGGCAGACCGGGGTCTCCCTCTTCTGGAACCGCTCCAGGTACTCTCCAAAGCAGTCATGCCCACTAAACGCTTGCGTCAGCCAGTAATCCAGCTCTCCGTGAGCTCGACCGATCCACCTGGCTATGTTGGGGATCAACCTTCGCGTCCACTTCCCTTTCTTTGAGCTCTCCCACTCTTTTTGCCACTCTTCGACGGTCTCCCCCCCTCTCCACATCTCGTATGAGGGCCTTACGAGTGGGGTTGAGCACAGGAGACTATCCTATTTGAGTGGCGCAACTCTAGACTTGGACGGAATCAACGCAACAGGAATCCGACCGTTGATGATAGACCGTAGACAGATAACAAAACTATAAACTAACTTGGATGCATCAGTGAATTCATGGATTTGCAATGATACTGAATCTGGTTTGTAACCTACCAACGTAGAATCTTGATTGAAGCTAGGACGGGAGTTCAACGTAACAAATCACCCATTTTTCGGCGAGAACTAGGATCTGCTAGTAAAGGTTCATCCCAACTCAATTACTGTTTCTCACTACTGTCAAGTACTATGTTATAAAGCCACAGTTTCTGCAAGAAGGTTTTACCAAAAACAACGACAGGAGAGACAAGTCCAAGGGAATCGTACAGTTCAGCTATTTGAGAGAGAACTAGGCTCTTCGTCTATTGAGTTACATTAGAGTCATGATTTATCTTCAAAATGAGGTTATCTGGTTTTTGATGCCACTGCAAGAATCGCAAATACAAAATGTGTCTCCCAAAAAATGACATGCGTCACTAGCTGAAATGTGATTAGAAAAATCAGACAGGATAGAAGGTCCGTTACACAGCCACTTGCGTGAGTTGAAACCACCCACATTGCCCAGTTCGGACGCCTCAATTTGTTTCTTATTGGCCTCTTCAACTGAGTGACCACCTGACTAAACATCATCTATATATGTTCCATTTTTCAGGACGTCAAATCCTAGAGAGAATCGAGATTTCTTGTCTCTGGACAATTGACTTCTGACACAATCCGATTGCAATGGAGTAGAGCTCAGACCGTATGTTATAGTTGGGACGTTCCGCGTCAAACGGATCAAAGCCGTGTCCAAAATTTGTAACCGAGGGATTTACTAGGATCAGGAAAGTTAGAGTTTAGGTCCGGTTTAAGACTTTAAAGACAGCGTTTCATTAATAGAAATATATATTGAAGATAAGATATTATATACAAATGGTCATGAAAGATAAATATGTCTAAGGAATCTGATATTCATTACTGACGTGTGTATTACAAATGCGGTCTAGCCCAATGAACGGTTGATACTGGTTACAATACTACTATGCATTACTATGGTGCCGCGGAGGAGCTCCCTTCGGGCCAAAACGCGGGGGTCTGACCGGTGTGTCGGGTTCGACTCCTGGAGCTCCCAGGAAGCCGACGTGTCTGATTCTACTGCCACAGAGGAGCTCCCTCCGGGCCACAAATGGGTGTGACGGTGTCGCGGTCAACTGCGACTCTCTGCGCTCCTGAGAAGTCGTCTACCAAATGGTCTCATCTGTCTTAGAGCTCCTAAGACAGAGAGGAGTTGCCAGCTGCTAGACTCTAGAGCCATCTCTTGGTCCAGAGCTCCTGGTTCTAAGAGAGGCGCGTGAGTCCGCTGCTCGGTGCAGACTGATTTGTTCCAAGCGGTCGTCGGGTGGATATCAATGCTGGCAGGTGCTTCGCTTGCGAACGATGTATGAGAGACAGCCATCTGGCGGCGAGAGGTCGAATTACGCTGTCTGCTCGATGAATTGCGCGGGTACCGGAGCTATACTGATATTATAGCGAAGGGACCCGTCGCAAATTAAACGCATAGAATGAAGACGTTCTTGGGTACAAAATGGTCGTTCAAACGTACGCTTTCGAATGCAGTCTAGCCCGAATCGGAATTTTGAACTCAAGCCCCCAGTTGGCATACGAAGCTGCTCAAATCTTGAATTAACGAGGTATTGGACACGCAAAACGTTTCCTGATGCTGGAATGCTTACGGAAACCGATGGATATTATCTGTCATAGATTATTACAATTGTGAAAAATTTTTGTTATGATCAAACTGGTCACCGTACTGACCTCGCCTCGTGAAAAACATCGGAAAGAGTTCAAATTGCTGTTTCGTGGATGTGGTTGATTTTCGTTCAGCTGGAACATCGTGATATCATCAACGCTTCAAGGTTAGTTCTCATCTTCTCTAACTCGCCCATTGATTTTTCTCTGCCCATCATTCACGCATGCGCGCGCCATTCTCCGACCATTATTTCGAGATTTCTCCTGAAGCATCGTGCCAGCGCGCGGGGGTAGTAGCTAGGAAGATCTGACCTAAAGATCGTTCACAGGAGCTCAGAGTGAATGCATCTTTTTGGAGCTACTCAGGGTAGCCTGGGGCAATATCACCCACAGTAACGTGTTCAGGGTGACCTTGGAGCTATCTTGGGTGGAGGAAGTGGGACGGGGGGGGGGGGTAGTCGTCTGACCTTCAGACAGCTTCCTAAAGCAACATCGTCCACAGGAAGTTGTCCAGGGTGACAATATACGTTGATTTCACGATGACCTTGAAGATGTTCTACCCAGGTCGCCGATGATTGCCTTGTTCGGGTCGTCGTTCACTGGGACAGAACTTTCCCAGACCATCGTGGAATCGGCGCGGAAGTACTACTAGGGTGGGTTCCGAACCACTGCACTGTAGTTTTAGGATTCCAACTCTGGCCTGGGGCCACTTCACTCGAGTTTTCCAGCTATTGAGATGAATCAAACGACATTTTTTTCGTAATTTAATGTGGTAGAAGGCGTGCTATCCTGATTTCATCTCAATTGCGATAGGTGGAGGTAGGAGGAGATTGAATGCAAGGAATGAGAATGTATGGACATTTCCCCCGAACAGAATTTATGGATAGCGAGTGAGGCGTTCTACTGCTAGCTTGAAATCACGTGGAATACGTTCTAGGCTCTCTCAGTATAATTTTAAGATCAACCCCAGGTATGAGGATCACCGCTGAGAATTTTGAGATCAATTCTGAGGCCAGAAAAAGTGATTCCAGCGGTGGTTCGAGGGAGAAATCTAATTCCTATGCCAGGGAAAGTTCTACAGCCACCTCAGGAACCATTGCGATACATTTCGACATCGATTTGAAAGATTTCAAGCCTAAGCACAACTTTGATTGTAGCCGCTAGGAACTTACAGATCGATTCTGATAGACTTTAATCCGTTAAAATCTCTTGCGGACAGAAGAGTATCACGAAGAGTCCATTTTAGCACGAAATTCGACAAACTGTCAGGCACATAACACTTGGAGTGGATTATTTTTCGATGACCATAATTCGAGCTTAATCTCGTGTCTGGGAATTGTCCCATGAAGGTCTCACATCAATATTTTGCTCGAAAACACTGGAAATTAGTGCAAATTCAACAGGGAATGATTGATTTTCAGGTGAAATGAATGTTTGCTGCCAATTTACAGACTCTGCATTAATGTTCAGTGTTTTTCAGCAAAATATTGATGTAGAACCTTCGTGCGGCAATTCCCAGACATGACCCGACATTGATTCCCACATCACCCGATATCAGCCTGTGTTGTTCGCCACGCGACGACGCGATGGTGCCGATGGTTTGACGGTCACCGCAGCGCAGCGGCCATCTCGACTCTTGTCCAAGCTTGTTCACAAAGATTACATTCCGAGCTTGAGCTCGTATATCGTTTTTCAGGAGACGGGCGGACACGTTATCTAAACGAGCCGAAGTCGATCGCGTCAAGTTTCATGATTTGTACAAGTCGAAATATAATCGCCTTAATGCCTCGCGCGAATTTTCAGATTTGGCGTCACATTCCCTGAGTATTCCAGGATAATTCCAGTCCCCGCACCCGTTCCCTGAGTATTCCGTTTTCCAGATTTCCCAGACTTGGTAGACACCCTGGAGAAAAACACTACATCTCTCAGGATAGGACTGACTTTTAGATTTTGTGGACATTTTTCTATGTAACGCTCATCCAATCTCTTGACTGATTATCAAGGCGGAGAGACTATTCCAGAGTCACCTTTCGTGTGATATAGGATCAAGAAGAATATCAGTAATTGTTTCAGTATTCAGAACTTGGTATGATAAGAGCGAGAGAGAGTACGCGTCAGGTTCTTCAAGAGTAATCCATCATTCCCGAGAGGATTTCTTCCTAGGCTCTCTTCGTTCTTTGGCGTCAACCCCACTCATTTTGTCTCAATCTCGATTATCCCTTCAAACCAATTCAGCCCGATGATTCTCTCTGCCTCTGAAAGATCTGATTTCGATCAAATTCCACAAAAATGGGATTTGAAGCAGGATAGACACAATTCCCGCTCGACCGCGATGAATTTCGGTGTAACACTACCTACCCCATGACCTCTACTGAGATTCATGGAGTTGCATTGATTTGCTGCTCAAATATCCAGCTATCTCAATGTCGTCAGGTTTTCGAGAACCCCCACTCTGCGTCCAAAATTCGAACCTCACATAGCTCCGGATGGAGGAAAATCTATTCAGATCAAAAAACACATGACCTCTGATTCTTGTATCAACAATCATGTATGCTACCGTCAAAGGAATCCGTGAGATGGACCTATTTTGCTGGCTGATCTTTTATGAATTCGGTCTAAGTTTCTTATTTTCTTGTAGATCATCATGATTTCTATATCCCATGTGTCATAGCTGATACTTCATTAAGGAGGCTCCATCGTGAGGTAACGTACCACGAGCATTTGGGGCCCCGCACCTACTCACACAAGCGTCAGGCTACGAGACGCGCTCGCTCACCGACACACGTACACAACGAAAGCTCGCGTTCGCGCAAGCGTGCAGCGGTCGAGCAGCCGCTGCACACCTGTTTTCTAACAGTTTTGATTCTTTCAAATGTTTTCCTGACTTCTACACGTCGGCAACATGCATGTTTCTGAATGATATTCCATTAGTCTATGAATGATCCATGCTTGGACAGTTGCTCGTCGCGGTAACACTTGGAAATATTGAGGTAGGGCTCATTCCGTGGTCATCACCCATGAGACGCCGTGTGAAATTCCATACCTTGAGAATTTTTTTTCTCAAAAATGAGGTCGGCAACCCGCATATTCCGAAACTGCAATAGATTTCTTGTACTGCGGAGTATACACCAAAATTTTTCCAATTCAGAATGACTAAAAAAGTTTCGACGACGGAGCCTCCTTAAGATCGATTCAATTTCAGATGAGTATCAGAAATGAACTTGGTAGATCTAACATGTAACCTTGTATCGCCGCTCCGAGGTTATCAAATTGTTAGAGCATTCCGTTGTGAAGGTCTCGCTTTGCTATCGATTCATTCTTTCCAACAAGTGAAATTTTCTATTGTAATATTGATGAATCAGCTGTGTGTGATAAAAGTGCTCCCCGGCTTCATCTGAAGCACTCAGTTCAAAATAATTCATATCACAGAAAACCATAGAGCGCTGTCATATGATCGCAAAAAGTGTTGAACTTGTCGCAGCTGGCTATTCGACAATTCAGAGTTTATCAGCCTGTAGGTGAATCAAAGGCAGGATCATAATAGAATTAGTTTTGTCAATATCCTGATTCATCGTATTTATTAATATTCTGATCATTTGCATTCCACTGATTTGAAGCAGATTGATAATATTGGGAGCTATTCGTAGTATTGACCCCTTAGAAGGATTGTTGACTGGATCTTTCGTTGACTCATTTGTGCAAATGATAGCTCTATCTTTCTCTCTTTGAACAATCAGAGGCACAATGAAGAATCATATCATTCAAATAACTAATATGAGGGAGAGAATCCTTATCTTGCTTGAGTTCTCTTCCTCTTCTTGGTTATATACATTTTCCTCCAAGCGAAAACATGCCGACCGATCATACTCAAAGTTGGAAAACGCTTAGAACTGTTTAATCAGATTTCAAGATCTCGAAAGGGCAACCTTATTTCATAGAGTCTTCTTTTGTGCAAAGGTGAAGAATTTTCATAAGATACCATTCAGTGAACAAATGAGCGGAGGAAGATTACACACAGCAGAAAAATTGATCAGGAAAGAAGAGGCTACTTGACATTCATGTGCTTGAGTGTCAGCACTTGATATTGATCTTTATATGAGCAATTCACATGTCATCTTCTACATCTGAACATTGATTTTCATCTCAAGTATGAGATACTGTCAATCAAACTTTGACAATTGATAAGAAAAAGATATGTGATGAGTTCTAAAAACAGGGATGTCAATGTCAATGATTTACATTTATTAGAATTCTCTTTGATCAAATATATGGGAATTCTGTGGACATTTGTTGAGTAGATTTCAAAATATTAGTGATACGAAAAGGAGGACCAATTCGTAACTTGGGGTGGGGGAACTATCCCTGATCCTTTTTACAAAAAAATCTTGTTTTAAATTTCAAAAATTACCATGCAGCGTTCTCTTGAATCATTCCAAAAGTCCACAAATCATTCTAATCATTGGAATCCAACAGCAGAACTCACCAGCAAGAACATCGTGACTCCTTAATGTACGCTTCCATGACATCGTAATTCTCCCGCAAGGTTACGATCGTATTACGACCATACATCGTAAATTATGGTCGTTTTACGATCATGATTCTGGATAACTTTCTCACAGGGATGAATCTAGTTGAATTTTCTGTAGTGCT
This sequence comes from Eretmocerus hayati, assembly GCA_029851415.1. Classification (NCBI taxonomy): domain Eukaryota; kingdom Metazoa; phylum Arthropoda; class Insecta; order Hymenoptera; family Aphelinidae; genus Eretmocerus; species Eretmocerus hayati. The sequence continues at coordinate 134,292,808 of CM056741.1, forward strand.
CTAGGAGTTTGTCTCTTGGGGCTTGAAATGCGAGGATAAAACGTTCATCGACAGCATCCCTGTCAACTCTCTTATCCGATTTCAAAATAGTTTTTTCTACTTTATCCAGGAGCACACGGTGTTCCTGAAGCGCTCAAAAGTTTTGCAAAAGTGACGAAAAAAACTGGATACGTTATCATCTTCCTCTTGTTTCCCCGTTTAAGAGTCCGTTTCGACCGAAATCGGATCTGCTTCGACAGTGAAATGCGAGTAGAGAATGTGAAAACCCCATATGATCACGTGTATTTTGGTTAGCCTTGATAATGACTCCACGGGCGAAGATATAGCCAGTTGCTGATTCAACGTTTCTGGGCGGGTTACAAGAAAATAAACATGTATTCTCATAGGAAATTTCCCGTAGAATTAGCTGGTCAAACTCGTTTTTTGATATCTAGCATCGTATTTAAGATGCGGAGGAAGTGGCGCAAGAACTGTCAGTAGAACTCGATCTGGCAGCAACGCTTGAGCTCATGAGTGTATTCGGCAACAGGGTATGGAGGTCTAAATAACGGGCTGATTCATTATTTCTTGACGTATATCTCCATGTAGAATCCAAATTTGAGGTCTGTTTCAATCCTACTTGCGAGGTTGCCATTTGAACTGCGGAAAACTACCACGATTTCCCAAGAACCATCACTTTTTCGATTCTCAGCCAAGTTTTCCAGTCTATCGATCAAGGAGGTATTTTTGAAACGAGACAGGACATCTCCGCAGAGAGTTCGTTCGAGTTTGTTTAGTCTGCTGAATATGATCACAAAGGTGAAATAATCTGAAAACGTACCTAGATTGTACCTCAAGCCTACTTCTTCAACTTTTGTTCTACGAAATTGTGGTTGTTCTTGGTAAATCGTTGTAGTTTTCCGCAGTTCAAATGGTAACTTAGCAAGTAGGATTGAAACAGGCCTCAAATTTGGATTCTACATGGAGATATACGTCAAGAAATAATGAATCAGCCCGTTATTTAGACCTCCATACCCTGTTGCCGAATGCACTCATGAGCCCAAGCGTTGCTGCCAGATCGAGTTCTACTGACAGTTCTCGCGCCACTTCCTCCGCATCTTAAATACGATTCTAGATATCAAAAAATGAGTTTGACCAGCTAATTCTACGGGAAATTTCCTATGAAAATACATGTTTCTTTTCTTGTAACCCGACCAGAAACGTTGAATCAGCAACTGGCTATATCTTCGCCCGTCGAGTCATTATCAAGGCTAACCAAAATACACGTGATCATATGGGGTTTTCACATTCTCTACTCGCATTTCACTGTCGAAGCAGATCCGATTTCGGTCGAAACGGATTCTTAAACGGGAAAACGAGAGAAGATGATGGCGTATCCAGTTTTTTCGTCATTTTTGCAAAACTTTCGAGCGCTTCAGGAACACCGTGAGCATGTTGAAAGCAGTCACAGCGGTCGGCAGCACGACCTTTTCCTCACTTGAAATTATGTTCGTCACTTGATCGAACCATTCAAGGTAGTCCAGAACCTGTTTGATAAGAGACCATTGTGCATCACTTATCTTAAACTGCTCGATATTAGGGTTTCCACACAACATGTTGAGCGGGATCTTCAATTTGTACGATTTCTCGAGCATGTTGTAGAAGAACGATCAAGACTCGACAGTTTCCGTTCTTACCAGCGTCGGATAATTCAAATTCACCCATTGAGTCAATGCAATTCTTTTTTCTCAAATTTTCTCTGAGAAATTCTCGAATCTCGTCGAGCGAGATCGAGTTCAACTGATTCTGATCTCGGATCGAGATCAAACTCGTACGGCAGTACTCGAAACGAGACGAGAGCGCCCATATTTCTCGAGATTCTCGCTCGAGTGAAGCCCTAGACTGAACTATGTCACTTTATGTATGAACTGGATCTGGAATTCGCTGAGATCGATCCCCAGTATGAAGATCTGGCTTGAAGATCAGCTCACAGATTCCACAATATGACTCAACTGTTTCCAGGTTAGCAGCGTATCTGAATCCTACTCAGAATTTGTCATATAATAAGGTTTGCAGTGTTGAAGGGATTGTTCGAGCTAAAAATCGACATTAAAGCTGTCAGCATCAATTCTCAGATTAGAATTGAGACCAAAATCTTGTTAAACTTCAACGGAATCTACCACAAGTATCCCTCAGGTGGCAATGGATCTGCAAGCTGCCTAAAAATTGTGATGTTGTCAAGATTCCTAGGATTTGTTACTCACTTATGGTCGCATCATGGCCTCAAAGATGCGAGCACTTTCTCTCAGACTCAAGATTGGGCTTGTAATTTTATTCATCTGATCCAAAATGTTACATAATGGTTCACAGATTGGCAGCAAGCCTAATCTCATCTAAAATGAATCATTCCCAATCAGATTCGGACTGAGCTCATGTGAATGTTCGCATAGAATCGATCTGGAATTTCCTAGCACTGATTCCCAGGATTTGGATTAGGCTAGAAGTTTGTCCAATAAATTCCAAAATACGATTCGAGTGTTCCCAAGTTGGGACCATGTCAAAATCCTACCTATAATTTGTCATACAGCGTCCTTTCTGCATTCAACTTTCCCCACACCGCACCCATTCCATCGCGTTCAAGTCAGAAACAGGTAGGCATACCTCTCAGCTGAGATAATTACGAAGAAAACCCAATGTGCTCTTGAAAACTCTTGAATTCGAGTGTAGCGATCGTGTGCCAGGGTTGACTGCCTACAGGAATTGTGCGTTGCACTGCGGTAGCCCCCGCGGGAAGACACGCGGGATGTCCCACGGAGAATGTGTTAACAAAGCAGCCCTCGGAGATGAGAGTTTCATTTGTGTCATAAGTGATTTTGGTAGATTTTAGCGTCCTTGATGGTTAATATACGAGTTGAATATTTGGTCTCGTCGATCTTGAAGGACGGTGGGGAACTAAATAAATTCCCAAAGTTTCATGATGGAAATTTTATTGCAACGTTTCGTCCACTAGGTTTTGTGGACCTCATCAGGCTTCAGGTTTCTGTTTTGACATATGTATAAAGATAGAAATTATGAGATTTTTTACAAATGATGGATGTATAAATATTCAAGATGCGCAACTTACGTTATTCTTTAGATCGTCATGATATTTTTTGAACGATCTTGTAATAGAGCACAGACATAACGTCTAGCTCCTGTCAATACAAGTAAATAGAGTGAGTCATCGGTCTCATTTTTCACTCATATTTATATAAGCGCGATCGCAGTATACAGTAACAGTACAGTATATATATAAAAAGTAGTGCATGTGGGAGAGAGGAAGAGAGCGGGGGGTCAACGAGCTTTGTCAGCCGTTGCCCACAACGGGTTATATATTCGACTGAGATTTTGAATATCGTCTTTTCTATTGATGCAATTTTCATCGAATTTTATATGGATCATCTCAGAAATCAACCGTTTTTTCCAATTTTTCTCTGTGTCTAAAATTTTGGTGTAATCCCAATAGAAATCGTGTTTATCTTTTAGTCTGTGAACAAAAACTACGGACTTTTCATCTTTGTTTGTAACATGATCATTAATGGGTGTACCTAGTTGTCTTTTCGTCTCTCCCACATACATTGCTGGGCAATTTTTACACTAAAATTTATAAACAACACCAGTTTTGCTAAATTTATCTAGTTGGTCCTTACCTAATTTTACTATTGAGCTTAATGACTTGGAAACTTTTGGAAGAGTGTGAATATCGTTATGTTTGAACAGAGCATTACATTTTTCGAATAAGCGTTCGTGGTATGGAATACAAATTTTGTTCTGGCCAGCATATAGAATTTGGATGCAACGTATTCTTTCTGCTCTGTTCATGAGATCTTTCGAACGATGTAGTCTGGTTTTTATACATTTGTCAGTGAAATCTTCAGGATAATCATTGTCAGAAAGGAGTTGTTTTACAATTAACAAATTAGAGGAATGAAATTTTTTATGTGAAAGTGACGTGGCTCTGTCGACTAAATTGAAAACTATGTTCCTCTTTTGTTTCATGGTATGATTGGATTTGAAATTCAAGATCCAATCATACCATGGAACAAAAGAGGAACATAGTGTTCAATTTAGTCGACAGAGCCACGTCACTTTCACATAAAAAATTTCATTCCTCTAATTTGTCAATTGTAAAACAACTCCTTTCTGACAATGATTATCCTGAAGATTTCACTGACAAATGTATAAAAACCAGATTACATCGTTCAAAAGATCTCATGAACAGACCAGAAAGAATACGTTGCAACCAAATTCTATATGCTGGCCAGAACAAAATTTGTATTCCATACCACGAACGCTTATTCGAAAAATGTAATGCTCTGTTCAAACTTAACGATATTCACACTCTTCCAAAAGTTTCCAAGTCATTGAGCTCAATAGTAAAATTAGGTAAGGACCAACTAGATAAATTTAGCAAAACTGGTGTTGTTTATAAATTACAGTGTGAAGATTGCCCAGCAACGTATGTGGGAGAGACAAAAAGACAACTAGATACACGCATTAATGATCATGTTACAAACAAAGATGAAAAGTCCGTAGTTTCTGTTCACAGACTAAAAGATAAACACGATTTCTATTGGGATTACACCAAAATCTTAGACACAGAGAAAAATTGGAAAAAACGGTTGATTTCTGAGATGATCCATATGAAATTCGATGAAAATTGCATCAATAGAAAAGACGATATTCAAAATCTCAGTCGAATATATAACCCGTTGTGGGCAACGGCTGACAAAGCTCGTTGACCCCCCGCTCTCTTCCTCTCTCCCACATGCACTACTTTTCATATATATATATATGACACCTACTGTATACTGCGATCGCGCTAATATAAATATGAGTGAAAAATGAGACCGATGACTCACTCTATTTACTTGTATTGACAGGAGCTAGACGTTATGTCTGTGCTCTATTACAAGATCGTTCAAAGAATATCATGACGATCTAAAGAATAACGTAAGTTGCGCATCTTGAATATTTATACATCCATCATTTGTAAAAAAATCTCATAATTTCTATCTTTATACATATGTCAAAACAGAAACCTGAAGCCTGATGAGGTCCACAAAACCTAGTGGACGAAACGTTGCAATAACATTTCCATCATGAAATTTTGGGAATTTATTTAGTTCCCCACCGTCCTTCAAGATCGACGAGACCAAATATTCAACTCGTATAGTTTCATTTGTGCTTTCGGTTTGCAATTCGTCTCAATGAAGATATTGATCATCGAACTTACCTCCTATTCCTAGATGAAATATAACTGTGGTCGGAGACAATGAGAAATGTCTCGCATTCACCCCTAATCTCCACCATGAGAAAATTAATACTAAAATTGGTGCGAAACATAAGCCAGTGAAGAAGTTTGAGATTACTGTCGATGGACGAGTAACAGGTTCCCGGAACATGTGCTGAAAGATTGAAGATCGAGGACATTACTCATCTCTCCTGATATATTCACCTCGGGTTATGAGGAGTATCGATTGTTCTTAGTATACAAAGGGAATGTACATTCACCGGACAAGATATCTGAACAAATCTGAAGAAGCTTTTCATCCCTGGGCTGCTGTTTCAATCCAAATGAGATCGTTTGTGGTGACTCGATGATCGTGATTGTAGACTGAACCCGTCAGAGTTAAAACCCAATCTCAAAATTCCATACTGTAGCTCAGGGACGAAAGAGCTTTTCCGCATTTGTTCAGATACTATGTGTGCCGAGTGTACTTCCCAGCCAATCTTCGTTGAGTAGCTTTTGGGGTGAAACATACTTATGATTTTCACAACAGGATTGAGTATTGGAAGACAAGTAGACGGAAGTCAATGCAAACCCACCGGTTTTCCTATGGATGATACTGTACAACCATCTGAAAAATCTAAGTATTCGATCAATGAGAACGATTTTAAAAATTTCAAATGAGGTGACTTTCATAAGTTGGCCTTCGCGAGCTAGCTGATCAGCAGATTTGCTGATTCAACATGAATCGATATCGAATCACTCTGATTCAGAATATGGGCCTTCGAGGCACCTCTCATTCCAGGATACTCATTGAAACACGCAGTATAGTAGGCAGCAGAAATCCCGGTGGCGCCGCCACATCCAAACTCATGCGGCTCACGCTGAGATTTCCGATGCGAGGCATCCCTTTTTCCCATGCGAGGCACCTCGAAATTGGTGCCGACGCAACCACGTTGATTAGAAGCTCGCGCTACGGCGCACGGCCGGTACATATCACTTCGTCACTGTGACATGACTCGATGAATTTAGCTGAAATTTTGTACACAAATAGTTGAAGAACATTGCTCCCACGTATTGTAAGATTTTTGATGAAATATACCAAAAAAATTAGGAAAATTGTTGTATTCTTCAAAGATTTTCATAGGTTCCTTCAACGTTAGCATAATTTTCGACATGCGAGAAACTTTTTCAATTTTGTACTACACGAAAACTCAAAGCGAGAAAGTTGTTCGGAAAGGTCGAAATAATGATAATATTCAAGATTCAGACCAAATGATGCAATAAAATAAAAGTTCTGAGATTCATTGACATTGTTGGGGGAGGCATCGTCAACACAAACTTGTGCTCATCAGCTTCCAAAGACCCGAATACAAAACCTTCTTACACTTTTTTCGGATCACATCATTCGGTCTGAATCTTGGATATTATCATAATTTAGACCCTTACGAACAACTTCCTTGCTTTGAGTTTTCGTGTAGTTCGAAATTGAAAAAGTTTCTCGCATGTCGAAAATTACGCTAACGTTCAAGGAACCTATGGAAATCTCCAAAGAATACAACGATTTTTCTAATTTTTTTGGTATAATACTTCATCACAAATCATACACTACGTGGAAGCAATGTTCTTCAACTATATGTGTACAAAATTTCAGCTAAATTCATCGAGTCATGTCACAGTGACGACGTGATAAGTATCGGCCGTGCGCCGTACCGCGAGCTTCTAATCAACGTGGTCGCGTCGGTACCGATTTTGAGGTGCCTCGCATGGGAAAAAGGGATGCCTCGCATCGGAAATCTCAGCACGAGCAGCATGAGTTTTGCTGAGGTGGCACACACCGGGATTTCTGCTGCCTACTTTTCTGCGTGAAGGCTTCGATGGCAAATTCAACGAATCAGGTGAGGTACTGGAAAAATTTCAGACTTTGCACTGAATATTGGTGCATTCTACCTCTTTTCAATAGATCCAGCTCTTGAGGGGGACTGAAAGAATCTATCACGTATGCCCAACATGCACAGGCCGGCTTGAACGAAGAAACACACTGTATCTCACTGTTTTTCTCTATCCTGAGTCTGTCCGACAAGTGCAAATTCTTGAGTTTTTCATCATCCCGTTCCGGCGTCTCTGCCCGTAGTTCAAGTGGACCCATCGCGGAATCCTCGAATTTGAAATTCGAGTGATACTCATAGGTGAATAGTGTTTTGTCTGTTGTGATTCAGTTGTTCGCAAGATTCATATGAACGATTCCAATGTCGTGGGGGCGCACTAATGAACTGGTCGTGGTCGCATGATTAGCGCGGATAGCGTTCACGTGCGGATAGAAAATTGTCACTTGAAGGTAAGTTCGACAAAGCGGGAATTTATTATGATTCATGCCGAACCACAAAATGACAGTATCCCACCCTCACGTAAGGCTATATCCTCTCTTTGTGACCTCACGAAAAATTTCGTATCTGAATTGGTGCTAATAGTGGGGATGTGATGTGTGATGATGAGCCTCAAGCTTCGATGAGAATTGAGGCAAACAGTTTCTCATCATTATGCTGCACACTTCTCAACCGAGAGAAATTTTGTTGTGAGCTAGCTCGAGCAAGTTACGAAGACTCCATGGGAAGAATTCTTGGCCTTAATGATACTAATCAGAAAATAAATCTTACCTTGCCATCTTTTATGATGAGAGATTCTTTCTCCATTTCTGGAGGAAAGCGGATAGCTCATTGCTCTGCTACAACCTGAATTCATTTATCCTGATCATTCAATAGGTTACCTTCAGATACACTATTCTATGAACCTGGTATCATATCACACTCAGATGTTGATATGGGGAGAGCGACAAATTTATATCAACGTGACAACCCATCTCTTCTCATATCAAATTTCATTCACAATCAAACATAGCCATTCCATGTAATCTTTTATAAGAGTGTTCAATGGAATTGGGTGTTAGTTTTCCAGGGATCATGTCTTTGGTCTGGATGTATCAAGTTCCTAGGACATTTCTTGGTAGGAGATGAGTATATCAGTTCAAAAACAGTATGGATGGAATTTCTGAGTGGCTACGCATATGAACCTTTCTCTGGAACTTTTGCACTTTGCTGAAAATCGTTGAAAAATGAAAAATGAAAACCGCCCAACGCACACCTGGGACCTTTTGCTCGCGTATTTGTGAAGTATTGAGAGTTACAAATCCACTATTGGAACTCATATAGCGTTGTTGGCATCGCCAAAATCACGTTAACGAGTCGAGCTTTCAGTAGTTTTTCGTCGATTTCCCAGGATTTCTTGAGCATACATTCGGCAAGATTGATGATTCCAACGAATGCCTTGGGCTTTTTATAGCTCCATTAGATGAAGCCATCCGACCACAATAGGTTTTACCAACATATAGCTCAATCCGCCTATGTGGGGTGAGAAAAACTGAACATTTTCGTGAGTCATGTTTTTTCCATTTTACGTCAGAACGGTCGTGTTCTAGACAGGAAAATCGCACAAACACGAGCCTTGTCGCAAAATCTCTAGAATCGCATCTGCTTTAGATATGTATTCCGAAAATTGCGTTCAGAGTCATGGCATGAGTTTGACGTAATCATCTTTGAGTTGGCGAGACATGATTGATTTTTTATTTCCAATTTTCGAAGTCATGAAATTCTGGCTGAATTGGTAACACACTATCGCGTTCCTGGGCCGTCTTCCTTCAATGTTTTTTCCACCAAATGTAACTGGAATCAACCCGAAAAGTTGTGCGGCACCACCAGAGTATCCGTGAAATTGTACGAGAGTACCCAATATTTCCACAGGATTTTCCCCACATTTTCTCTTTTCGAGTGAGCCAGAATGAATCAATCTGCTTTTAATCATACAGAAGCCAAAGATATCTCATTTCAACACGTGGATAATGCTATTTTCACTCCGATAGGGACCGATAGATTCGATTGTTGTCTTATATCATTATACATAGCTATATTCCAGCAAGTGTGAAAATCCTAGAGAAATGCCCATATATCCCATCATCCCACAGTTCACGATATACAAGTCTACTATGTCTTGGCATATGGCCGTTTCTCTGGAACTTTTATCCTGCTGGAATACAGCTATGGATGATGATATAAGAGAACCATGAGTAATTTTGTAAATTCTTCGTCCTTGATGTTTAATATATGAGTTGATTATTTGGCCTCATCGATCTTGAAGGACGGAAGAGTCCGTCCTTCAAGATCGATGAGACCAAATAATCAACTCATAGATATAAGAGAACAATCAAAGCTATCGGCCCCAATCGGAGTGAAAACATCATCATCCAAGACTCAAAAGAAGATATCTTTGGCCTCTGTATGATCAGAAGAAGTTGATTCATTCTAGCTGACTCAAAGGGAGAAAATGTGGGGGAGATGCTGTGGAAATACTTAGTACTCTCGTGCAGTCTTACGGATATTCTGGTGATGCCGCGCAACTTTTCGGGTTGAGCTGCATTTGGTGGGTAATCTATTGAAGAAAAATGGCCCAAAAGCGCGATGGTGTGCTACCGATCCGGCCAAAACTGTATGACTTTGAAAATTGGAAATGATAAATCAATCATGTCTCGTTCAACTCAAAGATGATTACGCCAAGCTCCTGCTGTGACTCTGAACGCAACTTTTGGAATGCATATCTAAAGTAGATGCAATTGCGGAGATTTTGCGACGAGTCTCGTGTTGGTGCGATATTTCTGTCTAGAATACAACCGTTCTGAAGTGAAATAGAAAAAAGTGTTTCACGGAAAAAATTCATTTTTTCTCATCCTACATTGGCGGATCGAGCTCTACGTTGATAAAACCAATTGTGATTGAATACCCTGACCTTACAAAGCTGCAAAAAAGCCCAAGGCATTCGTTGAAATTGTCAATCTTGCCAAATAATTGCTTAGGAAATTCTGGAAAATCGGCGAAAAACTACTTTGAGTTCGACTCATTAACGTGATCCTGGCGATGCTACTTACTCTATATGAGTTTCAATAGTGGATTTGTAACTCTCAATACTACACAAATATGTGAGAAAAAGGTCCCAGGTAAGCGTTGAGCGGTTTTCGTTTTCCATTTTTCAACGATTTTCAGCAAAGTGCAAAAGTTCCAGAGAAATGCTCATATATCAATAGCTTCTTATTGGGACCTGGATGTTGATTGTAGGATATACCTTTGGAAGAATAATTCAGATTAGCAGAAAACACTCCTCTCATATTCTCACTGATTTTGATGAATGCAAGAAGGAATTTAAAGCCGAATTAGTTCAGAATTATATATCTGAGGTCAGAATGAATAGATAGCTTGGATTAGTTTCAAGCTCACACAGAGCTATCACATTGAGACCAAGGATATATCCCTGGGGAACTGACACACAATTTGATTGGACACCCTTATAGAAGATTACATGGAATGACTACATTGATTGTAACTGAAATTTGACATGCCAAAAAATGGACTGTCACGTTGATATAAATTTGTCGCTTCTCTCATACCAACATCTGAATTGAGATGATACCAGGATTATAGAATACAATGAAAATTCGATATAGTGAACTCGAGAGATTCGGCTTCTGCCTTCGTTATATCAAATTTTTGTACCGGAACCCCATGTGCAAGCCCTTCTGTGTATGATTTTAGTACGATCGTTCTACATCCAAGATAAGTGGGTCAAATAATTTGTTCCGACGTTTGAGAGTTTTGCTGTTCCTGGAAAGATCTATTTTTGGCTCCGGAAAGAGTGGGTAGGTACGTGCTTAATTCTTGTTAGAATTCTGAGAGATAACTTGTTGTACTTTGTTTGTTAATCTTCCACTCTTCAGCGAAGGTCTCCCAATAGAAGAAAGTTCGGTTGATATCTTCAAAAAAGAGTCGAGCGGTGATCTCGAATCTCGTAATTTGATCTGCCATCAGTGAGCCTCTCATTGGATTTCGATTCATCGAAGTATTTGAGAATTTTGTTGACACATTAGTCACTGAGCACACCCTGCGTAAGAATCTCAACTTTGGGACCGTCATAAATTGTCCTCAGAGACCACTTCACACTCGATCTTTTTCCAGAATTCTACTTCATCTTTCGGACAAAACTTCAATACGACGAAGTTCAAGTTCGTAATAACGAGGTAATTCAACAGAGGCGTGAATAAGAACTTCAAGAGACCAGAGCTTTACTTCGTTATACTGAGGATTTTGTCATGTCGGAGTTCGTTATATCGAAGTTTCACTGTAGTGCATCTTAAGGCACGACTCCGACTGTGTTGAGATTCTGAGCACGCTATAACTAAGTTTCATACTTATTTGAACCCCCAACGTTCATCGTCCGACTTCCCACTCAGAGTATCACATTCTCTCATCAATGGGGTTACATTGGCTTCATCAAGAATGGATAAACCAATTGAATCATAAGAATGAATAAATTCAGGTTGTAGCCACGGTGGACTGGAAGGTCGAACAGGTGGACCAAAAAAGTCAAGAAAAACGGTTGATGGGGTTTTCTTCGCTATGATTCATAGATCTGGAATCCTCCTTCGATCGAAATCCTAGCTGATTCGATGTCAAAATGCGAGCAAAAAATGTGGGAACGCCATCCAACTTCATGTATTTTCTTGGCATATGCTAACCAGTCGACGGGTATCAAAAGTACGGTGGCTTACATAACGTCTCCAAATGAGCTAGAGGAGTGACCGTATGCATTCTCGTGGGAGATTTCCCGTAGAACACGCTGGTGTTTCCCGTTTCTTGGTATCTAGTTGGACTTCTTGAGGCGCGAACAAAATAGCGCAAAAACCACCAGTAGAATGTAATCTCGTAGCAACGTCTTGTAATAAGAATTGCATCGGCATAGAGGATATGGAGGTCGATATAAGGTATAGATTCTTAATTTCTATCGTATTTTTACATGTAGAATACGAATTCGAGCCCAATTTCTTCCTCTCTAGTGGAGTTTCCATTCAAATCACGGAGAACTGTCGTGATTCTCCATAATCCATTAGGATTCGGCGGATAAAAACTCGATCGAGTCGGTTCGTGGTTCATTTCCAGGTGCGTTTTTGAATCATAGCACCGTCAGCATGATATCAAGTGGACGTGAACATATTTAATAATTACATCAGAGACAGTCTTGTGAAGTTGAGTAGGAACAGCTCTCGTTAAATGGATTCGTATTCTTTGCAGAACATGAATGAAAATTGGAAGCTTGTAAGGAATCACCACAGTTACTCTGATTCAAATGGAAACCCGACTAGTAAGGGAAAAACTAGGCTCAAATTCAGATTCTAGATAGAAAAATACAGAATAAATCATGAATCTATACCTTATCTCGACCTCCATATGCTCTTTGGCGATGGGATTCTTAGTACAACACGTTGCTACGAAATTGCATTTTGCTAACGGCTCCTGTGCTACTGCGTTTTTGTCTCGAGAACTATGCTAGAAATCGGGGAATGGAATACACCAGCGTGTTCTGCGGGAAATCTCCTATGGAGAAGCATACTGACACTCCTCTATCTCGTTTGGAGACGTTATGTCAGCCAATGTACTTTCGATACCCGTCGACTGGTTACCCTATTGGAAATAATCTTGTGGAGGACATTACAATGTACATCACGATATCTTTTGGGATGGAAATTGTAATGTACATCATAACGAATTATAATAATTAAGTACCCAGCCAAAATTTGTCCGTCCACATGACGCACATCGGGTCGCCTTTTCAGAAGGGGTGGAGTGTAATGGGTGGGTAGATGGTTGGGTAGGGTGGTGAATGAGTGAGTCGATGGATGGATGGATGGATTGCTATGAGGTATGAGGCACAAATTATGGAGAATGAGGTATAAACACCTATGAAGAACGAGTCATGAGTTATGAGGAACTCGAGTTATGAGGAACTCGAATCATGACGAACCCGAGTTATGAGGAACTCGAGTCATGAGGAACGAGTTTTGCGGAGTCTGTGATGAGGAATAAATTATCAGAAATGAGGCATGGTCATGGGAATAGAAATGCTGGGATTAAGTCTAATTACGTGTACCTAGGCCTCATCCGGTGTAGTTTGCTCTAGTTTGGTCCGGTTGGGTTTTATTCGGTGATTGGGTGGCCGTATGGGTCATGGGCAGGTTGGTGAATCCGTGGGTAATGGGTTGTGACGAGGTAAATCGCCACACGCGCTGAAATTATATATTGAGAGAGAAGCAGCCGAAATAGCAGAAAGAGCGCGAAGAAAGAGAGAGAGAGAAAAGAGATCATCAGCTGTCATCACCGGCGTCGTCGCCGTTGTCGTCGTCGTGGATGATCAGCTTGGCGCGAGCCGCGGAAGCGAGCAGCCGCGATCCGTCGGATAATATTATACGGCGCGCGACGCGAGATATGTGTTGGTGTGAGTGACCCGCGTATGGCCTCGACCGACGGCCTTCCGCGAGGGTGTGGAATGAGCACCGTCGACAAGGAGTAGGCCGAGACGTCGACCGGGCCGGGCCCAGGATGGGATTTGTCGACCCGGGTGCGAGACGCCGGCACGCGCGAGAATATGGACATGTGTGCGAGATATGGTGAGTCTCTCTCATAGTTGCGGCATCTCTCTCTCGCGCGTAATAGTTATGTTTATCCTGCGCGTATAATAATCGCGCGATGTTGTAAATTGAATGTACTAGAATCCTTCTATATTATTCTTAATATAATAAACTTTCGAAGATCACGGAGAAGTGATCCACAGTCAATACTAAATATTGCGTTTGAGTTTCATTTATTTATTTCAGTTTCGAGTCACCATATAGATATATATATCCAGCTCGGATTATCCTATAAAATTCCTCATCCCTTCTGGATGAGATGTGAACGATAAGGGTGCATCATATTAGGTTCGTCACCCTATCGCAGGGTCGATGAGTGGGTCTGTGATCGGGTGGTCGTATGGGTCATGGGTAGGTGGAACAGTGGCCGTGTGGGACACGGGTTGGTGAATTGGTGGGAATGTGTTATGAGGAATTGAGTCGTGAGGAATTGAGTTATGAGGAGTTACAGCAGATTGTTCGATTCGGAGTTACGTGAAAGATTGTTCGATTCATTCACTGGTTACGTCATGTGTTATTTTGGATACTCTGTTAGGCATTCCAATGTAATTGCTTCATCGAATTTTTTTTTCCAATAATTAAGCGCCAGTCTAAATTTTGTTCGTCCGGATCCCTCGTATCTGGTTGCCTATTTGGAAGGACTGTAATATCATGGGTGGGTGGATGAGTGGGTAGATGGGTGGGTGGGTCCGTGGTCGGGTGGCCGTATGAGTCATGGGTAGGTTGGTGAGTGATGGGTTATGGATTATGGCAATGGTACAGAGAAGTAGCGTGGAGGCACAAAAATAACGTAAATTTTTTGCGAAACTTATATCGATTTGAGCTAACCAGGGGTGCACGAGATGTAGGTCTCTGGTTTTGGTGAACAGTCTCATCCAACCCCCAAAGACGATATCTGAAGGTGTACAGTTGGATGCTCAAGGGCTTTAGAGTTACAGACTTTGGTATTGCCCACAAGGGCTCATGCTAAGAAAACATAGTGGAAATAGGTCATTCATTGATGACATGTTTCGAGCTCTACAATATAAGTATTCTCAAAGTCAAATATCTTTAAATGACAGATTCTATTGGCTTCTGATGGTTTGTGCGTTCTTTATTGATTGATATTACATATTCATTGCTTTCGTAAAGTGTAGCTGTTTTATACAGGGGACTGACTGATTTCTGCCAACGCTGGTGATGGAATGAGACGAAAGAATAGGATGTTGGCATACTTGAAATTCTCATTTGGTAACTTCAAGAAGTAAGCACCCAGCTATTGCTTGCAACGCTTTGCAACAATTTCGTTAGGTTTACTATCAGAATATTTTACTTTAATGAATGTCAAAGAGAGATTACTACATAAAATCACCAAACCACATGACTTATATTTAGAACAGGATTAAGTCAAAACTTGCAAAGTTATACTAGGCAGTCTAGATTTAATTTGTTCAATCCGGTATAACAAGTGGTTGTATAAGGGTGGTGGGTAGGGGGTGCATGGATGAATGAATGGGTGGATTAATGAGTGGATGGATGGTTGGGGATGATGATGGGGACGGGGATGGGGGTGGTAAGTACCGGGCTGAAATGGTATAGTCCGGTCTGGTTTGGTCCAGATTGGCGTTATTGAGTCAAATTCGGTCTAACCAATTCTCATGCGGTCTATTCCTTTCTGATTAGGTTAGGTTTAGTCTAATTCGGTCGACTTCGGTCTAAGTGAGTCTAGCTCGGTCTAGCCCGGTCTGGTTCGGGGTAATTAGGTCTCGTTCGGTCTAGTTCTGTTAAATTAGGTCTAGTTCGAATTAAAGAAGTATATTTGATCGGTCTTTGCGAGTTAAAATCAGTTGGTACTGCTGAAATTTTTGGCATCAATCGAGAATGGATTTTTCTCCACTCTCGATCAATTTCAGAAATACCAGCTGACTTTAACTCGCAAAGACCGATCAAATATACTTCCATAGTTTGAGATTCCCGCGAGTGATAAATACGATATCCGATCATATCGATCGAGTGTCATAATTAATTATATACATATCTCCGGCAGAAGGCCGAAGACCTGCCAAAAGTAAAAATGGTGAGAAACCAAATAGAAATAGCGGGTTAAAATCACTTTTCTTGCAAGCGTTTAACGAAGATGAACTTTCGTATATAAAGACGTTCTAACCATTGAACATTCAGCCACTTGAGCCGCGTGTCAGTGGTAAGCTCTCATTGCTCTTCTACCACTTTGAAAAGCTCGAGCAATGAGAGAAGGTCTAATTCGGTCTATTTCAGTCTAGTATTGTCTAATACGGTGTAGTTCCGTCCGATTCGGTCTACTTTTATCTAGGTCGGTCTAATTTGGTCCTTTTCGATCTAGCTCGGTGTAGTTGGGCCTAGATCGGGCCAATTCGATCTATATCAGTTCAGTTCGGTCTAATTAAGTCTAGCTCGGTTTAGTTTGGGGTGATTAAGTCTCGTTCGGCCTACTCCGGTCTAATTCGGTCTAGTTCAGTCTAGTATGGTCTAATACGATCTAGTTCGGTCCAATTAGGTCTAGTACAATCTAGGTCGGTCTAATTCGGTTTGGTTTGGTCCAATCAGGTTGGTCTAGTTCGGTCTAGTTTGGCCTAATTTGTTCTAGTTTGTAGTTGCTCTTATATGCACCAAGTCCGGAGATCAACGGTCAACTTATGCACACTGCACAATGAATTGAATTGACATCGCTTTGATTAACCCTTTACATTCACGCCATGTAACGGAAGTTCTTCAGCCTAATCGATTCATCAAAGATATACCAGCTCAGCTAATTGAGAAGAAACTATGCAATTCCGCAATATTCATTGTTGCTTACTTGAAGTTATATTTCCACAATTAACCAGTATAATTTGATATAATACCAATTTTGCGAACTATTTTAAAACTTTTTTTAGACACCTTGAATTGATCAGCAATCATTATTTTCAACTATTCTTATTGAACTATACAAGCATTTCTGGTGCCTATGACTTATCGAGAACATTTACAAGCCGAACGAGCGGTAGCAAGTAAGGCAAAAACGCTAGTCCCAATAACATCGTAATGTTTTTTTTGTGATGTTCAGGTAGGGCGAGGAATTTGTAATCTCAATTCATCACTATTTTACGGTTTAAAAAAACTGAAAGAAAACTCATTTACATAACTCGAATATTTTGCCGAGAGTGTGATTCGAACCCCCGACCCTTCGGTTATGAGACCAAGCACATACTTCAGGGCCAGCGAGTCATGTTGGATGTAGGCGTCTAATAAGCTTACTTGAAGTTCGACTGACTGAGACAATCTGTTCATTCGCTCAAAATCTGATCATCCCTCGACTCACTTCGTCATACAATTAACTCAGAGTGGATTAGCTGGATGCTTTGAAAGAGTCCAGTTTCAATGAAAATGTATGATTTTGATTATTTTGGGAATCTTATCGGTACAAAATGAAAAATGATTGAAAAAACAGGAAATGAATTCTTTCACGTTCCTGAATGTGTTATAAGGTAACTGTGCCCGAAATGCCCCCATTGCCTAGTATGCCCCCACTCAAGTTCTCGAATGTACCAGCTCACTGACCAGGCCAAGCACTTTTTTCATGTTTGTTACGTTGGAATGTGAGGGAATCAACGGTTTGGGCCGATCCAAACCGACCCCGCCTTTTTTAGAACATTACAAGCAATATCCGGTACTTTCGACTCATTTCTTGTTAGTCACTGGAAGCTATGCCAAATGAGATTGATTCGATCAATTTCAACGAAGTTCTTCTTAGTTTCTTTGTCTTTGTCCGAACTTCGAAATGCTTCTGACGGAATTAGAAAAATCCGATTCCTGGCCGATTCTACGCCTACATTACTGAAAAAGTGTAGTATTCCTAATTCACCCCGCCTCCTTTTCTGCATTTAAGGGCTTTGCGCAATGCCACAGCCACTTCCCGGATAAAACATTATGGGCCGTGCGCACGGCCCACCGGTATGCCACAATTGAGGGCATTGAACTTAAATTCGCTCCCTAGTCTTTCGAAAAAAGCAGTAGCACCATCTTGCGGTCCAAATGGTTTATTGTAAATATAGAATCAACCAAACAACATAGAACGGAGTGCGGAGTCTTCCCACGTGCGGAGAATCCTCCTGCAAATTTGAAAAGAGAGTTCCATCAAAAATGTACAAAACTGAGCTAATGAAGTTGCAGGAATGTATCTCACTATTCTCAAGAATTTTCCTGCAACTTCATGAGCTCAATTTTGCACTTTTTCTGATGAACCTTCTTTCAAAATTTACAGGGAAATTTTCCGGTCGTGGGAACCTATCGCTCTCCATTATATGTTGTTCGGTTGATTTTATATTCACGATAAACCATCCCGACCGCAAGGAGGTGCCAACGCTGTTTTGCACAGAGGGCTGGGGAGTGCTCTTAACAGCGTCATCAGATAAATACTGAGGTGCACCTTAGTACACTGGCTTATCTTAGTACACTGGCCAACAAGATATTGGTTCTGGAATGTCCACCTCAGGAGGACATGAATTTCTCATTTTATTCCTGACTCGGGAAACACATCCGTGCTCAGTTTTGCCCCTACACCTCAGGATTTCTTCCCAATCGCAGAAACTGATTTTCCAGAAAAAATTGGTCTTTGGATTCATTTTCAATATTCGAGGTAGATGATCATTTAGCGAGAAAGTACGATTTGGCCGAAATACATATCGATTTATGTTTTCCCACGTATGTTGGTCCGGTGACAAGAATTCTGGTGGTTCTAGAATGCTACGATGTCATAACGAAGCTATATAAGCTCAATTGTCCACCTTAGTGTCTCGGGCTGAATCCTGATCTCGCAGTAAGTTCCGAAAAATCATAAAAAGGGATCGGACCGACGGATTTGAATGTTCGCGGGCGCATTCTTTCGTTTTGTTCTATCATAATTCAAGGAAAAAGATTGACCGGTATTCGGAGAATATGCGATTCGATGCCACAAATTTTCCGTTAGAACACGTGTTTTTGTAATAACTTTAGCTGTATTAAGCTGACAAGAAGAGGGATCTTCCCCGGCTTGGGGTATCCAACCATGGTTTCCCGACGCAAAATGACCGTCTAAAAACGGCCCAGTAGTCCGTTTTGAGCCGCTACGTCAGGATTCTTCTCCTACAGGCAAGTAACCTATTTTTCCAGGAATTTTTTGGCCTAGACGAAATCTCTGCAAGTGAGGTGAACAGGCCACGGGATTATGTTTAGACGGTGATTTTTAGTTAACAAATCGTGCTTGGATACCCCGAGCAAGGGGG
This sequence comes from Eretmocerus hayati, assembly GCA_029851415.1. Classification (NCBI taxonomy): domain Eukaryota; kingdom Metazoa; phylum Arthropoda; class Insecta; order Hymenoptera; family Aphelinidae; genus Eretmocerus; species Eretmocerus hayati. Next base: position 134,311,880 of record CM056741.1, read on the forward strand.
AAACTTCTCTTCTCGTGATCTTAACACAGCAAAAATTGATGCAAACCAGGTGTTTTGAGAAAAATCCGCGGCATCGAACCACACTTTCTACGGGTGCTGGACAACTCTTTCCTTCAAAGATTATAACATCACGAAAAAAGGCACCCTCGAACGTCCAAATTCGTCGATCCTAGCCCGTTATATGATTTTTATAAAATCTATTGATGGGTCGAACTTTTTCCCGAAACACTAGGTAAACTGATTAGCTTATACGGCTTCACGATTGCATTGTAGCATTCTAAAACCATCAGAATCCTGTTCAGCGGATCAAAATACGCAAGGAAACTTATATTGATGAGCATTTTGACCGTATCGCACTTCCTCGCTAAATGATCTTCTACCTCGAATATTGAAAACAAATATAAAAAACAATATTTTTTGGGAAATGAATTCCTGCGATTGGGGAGGAATCCTGACACGTAGGGGCAAAACTGAGCACGGATGTTCCTCTTGAGTCAGGAAGAAAAATGAGGAAATCATGTCCTCTTGAGGTGGACATTCCAGAACCAACATCTTTTTGTCCAGAGTACTAGGATGGGCATCATAGAAGTCATGGACGTATTTCTCGTTTTTGACCCCTACACGTCCTAACGGGATCAGGAAAGCTCGAAAGAGGTTTCAAAGGCGATTAATCGATTAATGACACCTCTCGAGTTCTCATTGGAAAATCCAAGTCGGTTGAGACAGCCCGAAGCTATGTGCAAAATGCAGTAGTATTAGGTCCCGATTTTAGATTTTTTGAAAAAATATGACCGTAGGATTACGTCGAGCAAAAAATCTTTCTAGGGTCTAAGATTGCCGGATACATGATATATCAGAATTCGAAAGCTGTAAAGAAGGGCATGGGAATCTTTTGAAAACGAAGGCAGAATCGTTGTCAATTAGCGTGGGCGTGCTCCATTTCAAGTTTCACCGTTTTCCTCAGAATGATCAAACTCTAGTTTGAATTTTCGTGATCCGACTCGTCCTTAGCGAGATAAATGGGTTTTTCCAACGGGAACGCCTATTTCTGACCACTGATTCCAAAAAAACGCGGAAAATTGAGGAAATTTTGCATGAAACATTTTTCCAGTCGACCTGACCTTGGCGAGATGAATGGAGGTCAGCACGGGTGGACGGTAACCCCTGTAGCTCCAAGAGTGAGCATTTCATCGAAACACGTTTGGGCCATAAGTTGTTCATGATCACAATATAAATGAGCTGGTGACATTTTTGTTGACTTTGGAGGTCATCCTCGAGGTCATCTGAAGGTCAACTCGATTCATCAAGAAGAGAGAAACTCGACCTAGGATGGTGATGGTAAGAACTTTAAGAATAAATGGAAACATGAATAAAAAAAGGTTTCGGTCGAAAGTTTCATAAGTTTCCACGTTCTTCCGGGATAAGAGGTCAAAAATAGGTGTTCCCGTTCGAGGAAATCGAGTTGACATCCAAATGACCTTGAGAGTGACCTCCAAGGTCCAAAATGAGGCCACTAGCTCATTTTTACTGTGATTATGAACAACTTTCATACCGAACATTTTCGATAACATGCTCACTCTTGAGGCTACATCGGTTAGCGTCAACCCGTGCTGACCTCCATTCATCTCATCAAGGTTAAGTCGGATCAAAAAAGGTTTCAGACAAAAGTTAAGTTGGGAACATGAAAAAAGATCATTTCTCACGTTCTTTCAAGATTCGAGGTCAAGGTGAGGTGTTTTTATTTGGAAGAAATGAGTTGACTTCCGAATGCTCTTGAAAATGACCTTCAAGGTCGAAAACAAGGTCAACATCGGATGTCCCCTGCAAAATTAAGAGACACGCGTCCCGGGGTTTCTCAATCCCTCACTGTTTCAAAGGAAAGGGGGGGGGGTATTACTTTTCGGAAACAATATATATCGTATGACCATTTTAAGGTGGACACACCTTAGCATTTTTTTTCTTTGCGAGGTACTAATTGAATCGAAGTTGATTCTTACATGGTTCGACCTTCTGCCTTGGATGGTGAAGTGAACAAATTGAGAGAATGGAAAATTCGATGCGAACGGGAAAATTTTTTTCGAAATATTCAAAAAAAATAACTTTGCGATACGGCATCGTGTAGCTTATCAAATTTTGAGTCCGAAATGACTTGTTCGATAATTTTTTTATTACTCAATTTTCTGGGAAAACTCATGGAAAAGAGCTGATTTTGAATTTACCACCACAATTGTCGCAGAGGTTAGACGCTTCACCCGTTCAGCAATGTTATTGTTTTGGTGTAATGCCACGTGCTCTTGTTATTGTTTTGGTGTTTAACCTATGATCACTTGTAGGTTATCTAACCACGGCGTTCACGATGAAAACTCGAGATCGAGTGGCAATGACGATCGGCTTTATACCGCCGCAAAATATGAGATGCATTGAACATGTACTCTTGCCATTTCAAGTACAAGAGTCCAACAATGCGTGAAAAACTGTATAGTAGTCATGCGATCAAAACTCTCTAATGTAGATCGAAATTTGAACAATGCCGCATTCAAACCTGTTAGATAATAGTAATGCCGAGCAGATTCAGGTAGTGGCTCTCAATTTCAGGAATTTTATCGCCCAAATTCTGACTACAAAGTTTGAGAAGTAAAAAAAATCCGAAAAATCGTGGCTTTGAGTGCTTCCCCACGAGATCAGATTTCTATTAAGTGGGTGGAATTTTCGAAAATTGCAAACGTGAACCTACTCAAGAATGGTGATACCAAGCAGATTCGATTTTTGCATTTTGATTGTAGAAGTTTTGTCAGCTAAAATGTGAGGGCGCTTGCCGCGGACAGTTGCTCTTTAGTTAGCTTGTTGCTTATTATTATCTATACAACAACAATTAAATATTGTGTGTCCTAAATTGTGCACATTTTGCACTGTTACATCTGTTAGTGGCATTGAATAATAACACTGCAACATCTTGGAACTTGAAAGATCTATATTATCTGAATATTAAAGTTAACCTAAAAAGTGCCACGTGCTCATGCTCAACTGATTTCTGCCAACTCAAGGCCCCTGCATCAACAAAGATACCAGCATCATGTCAACTTGTTTTAAGTGTAATGGGTGTTTTGAAGCTAAGCAGGTTATCATTTCGTGTATTGTATGTACTGAACTGTTTCATGCTACGAAAGAATGTGCAGATCTCACCGCGTCTGAGATAAAAGTTGCTGAACTAAAAAAGAAACCAAGATTCCAATTTAAGTGCTCCGACTGCGAGAGCTCTGGTAAAATTACTATGAGTGAAAAGTTGGATGCGATACAAGAAGGCTTTGACAAACAATTTGACAGTTTGAAGTGCAATATTGAGTCGCTGAATAAAAGTTTCTCCAAAGATATAACTAATCTTAAGAGTGAATTGAAATCCATCAAAGAATCTTGTGCAACCATTGACTCTCTGAGTGTTAAAATTGATTCAGCGCAGGAAGATATTAAAAATCTAAAATCATCTGTTGACAACATTCCCAAACTTCATCAAGATATAGCTAACATTAGAGCTGAAGTGTCAAAATCTCTCTCGTCTCAAGTAATGTCTAGCACCAGTGCTACTAGTATGGAGGAACTAATTCATGAGGCTCAGGAACGTATGCTGAGATCAAGGAACCTGCTATTCTTTAATGTGCCTGAATCTAATAACCAGTCAGCTGATTATGGTATGATTATTAATCTCCTTAAAGAGATCCCTGTTGATACTAGAAATCTTGTCGTATCAAGAATTGGCAATCCATCGAGTAACCATATACGTCCTATTGCTGTTACCTTTTCAAATAATCAAGATCCTCACCTTGTTATGAGAAACAGAAGGAAGATCCCTGGAAGAATTATTGTGGGATTTGACAAGACTAAGAATCAACAAGCCCAGTACAAAGAAGCTGCTGCCAGGCTTAAAGCTCGCTTGGATAGTGGTGAAAGTGGACTAAGTATACGCTACATCAAAGGTGTTCCTACTATTGTTAAATCTGATGCTGCACCATCATTCAACCAACTGCAAAACTCTCAGAGGGCTTCTGGAAATTTTTGATGACTATTTACTACCAGAATGTACGCAGTATACGCAACAAGCTGCACTTAGTGAGAAACAATGTACACCTTCTTTCTTATGCACCTCACTTGATTGTTCTGACTGAAACTTGGCTTCACAGTGGCATCTCTGATAGTGAAGTGGGTCTTGATAACTATAATATCTACAGAAGAGACAGATATAATTTGATGGTTAATGCACCAGGTGGAGGTGGTGTGTTTATTGCAATACACGAATCTCTGCACTCAAAAAGTTGTCAATTCATCTCTGAAGATTGTGAACAAGTCTACGCAGTGGTTACTCTTCATTCGAACAAGAAGCTCATCATCGGCTGCACTTATTTACCCCCAGCATCTCTACCATCTGTCTATAAGGAACATATTTCTGCTGTACATCAATTATCTGAAATTCATGGTGACGGTGACTGGATTGTTTTAGGTGACTTTAATGTGCCTGGTATTAACTGGTTTAACACGCCTAACTTGAAGTATGAGTTTGTTGTTACAAAGTCTGCTAGAAATGCCGTGTGTGCTGATATTATTAGGAATGGTTACTCTTTCATGAATATGAAGCAATATTTCCCAGTGCCTTGTAACAAAAGTTATTCTCTTGATCTATTTTTCAGTAATATAAGCAATATATCTTCATTTGTTGCTCCAGAGACTTTATCAACAGTTGATGATCATCACATACCTATAATCTTTAAAGCTGAACTTGCTGTTGATGCTGTGCATGATAAAGTGCTCCCTAAGAATGTTCAATTTGATTTCTCTCAAGCAAACTATGATCAAATTAATTCTTACCTTTCTCAAGTAAACTGGAATAGTATTTTTTCTAACAGTGATAGTATTGAATCTAATCTACAAGATTTTTATGATACAGTTGCTCAGCCTATCAATGAGTTTGTTCCAACTAAGAAGTTTCATTCTTCAAATGATAGCTATCCCAGATGGTATACTTCTGAACTAATCTCTCTGATTATTAATAAGAAAACCCAACACTTGAAATGGAAACAGTTTAGAGAAGAAAAATATCATATTGAGTTTAAACGACTTCGTGCCAAATGTATTAGGCTATCTAGAGTCTGCTACAGAAACTACATTGATAAAGTTGAAAGTAATCTAAGGAATGATTCCAAATCGTTTTGGTCGTATGTTAATAAGCTTAGAAAGTCATCTTCTGTTCCTAATAATATATCGTGGAAGGATAGAGTAGGTAACTCGCCAGTTGACAATGCGAGCATTTTTTCTGATTATTTTGGTTCTGTTTATAAAGACTCCAATTTGAGCTGTGATTTGAAAGATCCCACTGAGATTGATGTGGATTTCAATATTTCTGAAAATGATGTTATTAGAGCCATTAGTCATATGAAAGACTCTTTATCTGTTGGTTATGATGGTATTCCAATGCAATTTCTGAAAAAATGTAGAGCCAACTTAGTGGACCCTTTACAGTATCTCTTTAACAAATCTGTCATGGATGGAGTTTTCCCTTCATCGTGGAAATACTCGTATGTCACACCAATACATAAAGGTGGAGCTAGGACTCCAGCTCCTAATTATCGTCCTATTTCCATAACTGGAGCTATTGCTAAGCTTCTTGACTATATCATGGCTGATAAACTTTATTCTGCTATTTGTGATCGATTGATTTCGAATCAGCATGGTTTCATTAAGGGGAAATCTACGATCACTAACTTATTGAATTTCTACGATTACACGATTAATAACCTAGAGTGCCATTTTCAAACTGATGTGCTGTATCTTGATTTCTCAAAAGCATTTGACAGGGTCGATCACAAGTTATTACTATGTAAATTGCATAATTTAGGCGTGCCGAAGTCGCTTGTTAAATGGATTGAATCGTACCTGACGGATAGGTACCAAATTGTGAAACTCTGTGGAGCTTTTTCTGATCCAGTACATGTCAAATCTGGAGTTCCTCAGGGGTCCCACCTTGGCCCTCTCTTGTTCAACGTTTTTGTAAATGACATTATCGAAGTTGTCAGAAACTCTAAGTGCCTACTTTATGCTGATGACATCAAACTCTTCATGAGAATTAGTTCTCCACTTGACTGTAAACTCCTTCAAGATGATTTGTCTAGTATTGTTGAGTGATCGATACACAATGGGTTAAACTTGAACATTGAGAAATGTAAAGCTATGTCAATAAGCCGTAACCTTTTCCCAAATCACTATGTCTACTCAATCTTATCGCAAAAGCTGGAGAGAGTCATCAACTTTAAAGATCTCGGGGTTATTTTTGACAGTGAGCTTGATTTCGGTAGCCATATCAGTGAATCGGTCTCTAAAGCTTTCAGAAACCTTGGCTTCATCAATCGGAATTCGCAAGATTTTAGCAATCCAAAATCATATCTTAACTTATACAAAAGTATCGTTGTTCCATCTCTTACTTATGCGTCCATCATATGGAGTCCTCACTTGGAATCTAGAATTTCAGAATTAGAGTCCGTACAAAGGAGATTCCTTCGGAGTCTGTCTTATCGCCTAGGCTCACCTATGAATAGATTGAACCACGATTTTACTGATATATCTAGGAATCATAAGATATGCACTGTTAAATCCCTACATCATTTCAAAGACACAGCATTTGTTTGGAATATTCTTAATGGAAAGATAAATTGCTCATTCATTGCCTCACTCTTTCAATCTAGGAGTAATCCGTACCCAACTAGAGATCCAAGACCATTATCGGTTGATCCTTTCAGCAGCAATTTGAGCTTTAATTCGGTAGTTGCTAGGTTGAGGCGAAGATGGAATGATCTACCAAGTTATATTAGAAATCATGATTCGTATTTGCCTTTCAAACATGATGCTATGCAAAATGTGTGCAAGTACTACTAAGTCTCTCAATTATTTATATTTGCTTAACTGCATATTATTTATTTTATGATACATTATCTTTGATTTCTCATGTTGTTGTTTTTCTGATGATATTTATGTCGCTCTTGGATATTTTTATACTTATGTAAAGGGCATATTGCCCGTATATTGTTTAAAATAAAATAAAATAAATAAAATAAAATCTGACTACAAAGACTGAGATGAGTTTGCATCAAAATGAATTGTAAGTTCGAGTAGCAACAGTAACCCGTAAATGGGGAGTATAAGGAAATTATTTGAAAATTGTGACTCTGACCGCCTAGCTATGGGATTATGATTTTTAAAGAGTTTTTGAAAAATTCCACACGTGAACCTACGGGAGATCGTAATATCAACCATATTCAAGTTTGAAATTTTAAGAAAAACTCACTCACTTTTGAAAATTTTGATATCATGTTTGGGAAGTCAAATCTACAATTTTTGTCAAATATTTTCCTACTCCTCAGCTACTGGATACCAGTTCAATTCATGTTTATGATCTACCATTGATGCAAACTTTTCCGAACTTTGTAGTCAAATTTTAGCCGACAGGACTTCTGAACTTGAAGAGCAATACTCGAATCTGCTTGGTATCACCAATTTCTGAGAGGTTCGTGCTTAATATTTCCCGAAAACTCACCCACTTTCAAGAACTTTGATATCATAACTGAACAGTCGAAACCACAAATTTTCGCGTATTTATTCACGCCTGTATTATGAGATACTAGGTTTATTCGATTACGGCGGCCACGCCAGGCCACGCCGGCGTGGCCCATCGGACCTCTCTTTCTAACATCGCGAGGGAGAGAGAGAGGTCCGATGGGCCACGCCGGCGTAATCGAATAAACCCACTGTCCTAACTTGTGCCTATTCTATTATCTGTCTAACTATGATGCAAACTTACTTTTGACGGACGTTCAGGCTTTATGTTCAGATTCTGATTGAGAAAATGTTCAGAAGTCTAAAGCAGTATTCGAACCTGCTTGGCATCACCATTCTCTAGTTGGTTAGCGGTTGTAATTTTCAAAGAACCCACCCACTTTATAGAATTCTGATCTCGTGGGGAAGCACTCAAAGCCACGATTCTTCGGATTTTCTTTTACTTCTCAAACTTTGTAGTCAGAATTTGGGCGATAAAACTTCTAAAATTGAGAGCCACCGCCTGAATCTGCTAGGCATTACTATTATCTAACAGGTTTGAATACGGCATTGTTCAAATTTCGATCTACATTAGAGAGTTTTGATCGCATGACTACTATACAGTTTTTCACGCATTGTTGGACTCTTGTACTTGAAATGGCAAGAGTACATGTTCGATGCATCTAATATTTTGCGGCGGTATAATGCCGATCGTCATTGCCACCCAATCTCGAGTTTTCATCGTGAACGCCGTGGTTGGATAACCTACAAGTGATCATAGGTTAAACACCAAAACAATAACAAGAGCACGTGGCATTACACCAAAACGATAACATTGCTGAACGGGTGAAGCGTCTAACCTCTGCAACAATTGTGGTGGCAAATTCAAAATCAGCTCTTTCCCATGAGTTTTCCTGGAAAATTGAGTAATAAAAAAATTATCAGACAAGTCATTTCGGACTCAAAATTTGATGAGCTACACGATGCCGTATCGCAAAGTTATTTTTCTTGAATATTTCGAAAAAAATTTCCCCGTTCGCATCGAATTTTTCATTTTCTCAATTTGTTCACTTCACCACCTAATGGACAAGGTCGAACCATGTGAGAATCGATTTCGATCAAATTTGTACCTCGCAGAGAAAAAAATGCCAAGGTGTGTCCACCTTAAAATGGTCATACGATATATACATTAGGGTGTTCGTTATTTACCAAGTTGAGCGTACACTCACGGGCGCCCCTCAAATCGTCTTGAAATGGCTCAAGAATGAGAGATCAACATCTATCGAACCCGGGAAAAATTGCTAGATAGTGCTCCTAGATACTCCCCACACGCTGTCCCGGGACTTGGCAGGGTTTCTCGTCTCGTATCGTTTAGCTGTTGCACAGGTACTCAAAATCCACCCAAGAATGTTCAAAAACATCGTTTTGGATGTAAAATTTCACGGTGAATCCAAATTCGACCTCAAATTTGTTGTTGACTGGACATCCGGTCCTGAAAAACCAAATTTTTCGTCGTGAAATCGATTTTTTCGGGGTTTTCCCTCACTTTAGGCCATCCCAGCGACTCTCAAAGTAGAACATGATAGCCAAAGCTACCATTCTCTATATAAAATTCCACGCCGAATTCGAATCTGACCTCAAATTCACCGTCAGCTGGACATCCGGGCCTGGAAAATTGAATTTTCCGGTGAGAAATTGATTTTTTCAGGGTTTTCCCTCACTTTTGGCCACCCCAGCGACTCTCAAAGCAGAACATCATAGCCAAAACTATCATTCTTCATGTTCGATTCTACGCAAATCCCAAATCTTGATTGATATTTGCTGCAAATTGAAAATTTTGGAGCTAGAAAACTCATATCCCCATCGCAAGATTGATTTTTTCACCGTTTCTCCTCTGATTTCGCCAATTCAGCGTCTCTTGGAATGCCTTATCAATCTCAATAAGCAATTTCTCTCTCAAAATTCCGTGCAAATGAAGCTTTCGTATCAAATGGGCAATTGCGACAGGATCAGAGGCGGAAAGCGTGCAGTAAACTAATGAAAAACACATAATTCTTGAATGGTGCATATCTCTGAGAATTTGGTTCAGAGATTGAATTACGTTCGATACTTCCTTCATTCTAATATGGACTTGGAAAAAGCACAAGGAGAATCTAACTTTATAAGGTAAAAGTACCAATGAAAGGACACCCCATGGTTTAGGTCCCAATCATGGGACACTGCAATAACTGTGCTGAAACGAGAATATAAGCCATTAAAATGCAAGGGAAAAATCCCATAATAAAGTTCATCCATCTCTTTTGACGATTAAATGGGTGTGAAGATGATTACTTACTCAGTAATTAAAAAAAAATTGAGAATAAGGAGGTCTCTATACCGCCAATTTTTGGTCTCTTCGGCTTCACAACCGCTGCGAAAAGTCACTTCACAAAGAGACCAATAATTATCATATAGGGCTGTGAGAGGACGTTTCTCTTATTAATTATGATAGGTAATTGCTCAAAGTTTGCGAAAACCTACAGTTAAACATCAATACATCAAGTTTGGCCATTATTACAAGCATGTCCCTTCATCGCTCGACTTTTTTCACGCATGTCCCGATAAAGGGACAGGGGATTTTCGGTGTCCCTAATTAGGTGCGTGTTTTTTTGGACATTCCCGTATGGAGGGACGTCGATCTCAAGACTCACTATAGTGCAGTTTTCAACGAGTAAAAGTCCGCCTATCTTCCTTGTGACTTTTGACCGATATGTCTCAAGAAAACAGAACATTGCCGTCTCAACTCTCTCCATCAGATATGGCACCCGGAGTAATTTAAACCAGATTCTAACACTAAATTGAGTGGAAAAAAGTTTCTTAGGTCCCAAGATCAACCCTATTTTGTACGGCACCCTAAAAGCCCTCGGAAGAACACTTAATGCATCTCGATTAATCGTTTTGAATTTTTTTTGTATATCCTTGAAACTATACCAAATAATAAAGAAATATTTCCGTATCCACAACTATTGATTTCGACCCCTGAAAAAAATTCCAGAAAATCAAAAATTGGTTTTTGACACAGTGGTCCTTGGTTCAAACGGGATTTGACGATTTCATCGTGTTTATCGGACCGTTTCACTTCAAAAATACTCTGAAATATATCACTTTTGGTGGTGCGGAGGGGTCAAAAATGCAAAAAACTGTTTCTAAAGCAAATTTCAACCCACTTATTAGCGTCTCCTACGCATGCGCGTTCTTCTACGTCTTTTGAAGTATCTTAAATCGGTAGTTGATGTAATTTTCTTGATAATGGCCACTAGAGAAAGTCGGTCTGGTGCAGTTAAATCCGAGACCTAGCTAATCGAATGGAAGAGGGAATCCAAGGTACCAAGTCCGGGAATCCATGGCCGCTCCACTGACCGCGTAAAATGCAAATTTTCATTTGGAGTGTTCCAAAGATATAAACATGTGTTCTTTGTGAATTCTCCGACGTATAAACCGAATGCGTGGTGCGTCTTTACCCCAACCTCCAAGTTTTTTAGTGGGCTCAAAAAACCGAACCGAGATTGGAGGGTCATTTTCAGCCGTCTTACACACACCTGAGATGCATGGAATGTATAGGCAGGTTTGAATCGTGTGTGTATTGAATTGAACTATGCTTTTTCACGCGTTTTGACCAGCTCTTTGGCAAAATGATGCCAATAATATCGATGCTCGAGGACGAGATGAGTGCGAGGCATTGACTATTTGGGACAGTTTCTTCGAGATAAGATTAGAGAACGAGATCTAGTTCCTTCAGCAAGAGCTCACTTTTATCTCATCCGAGAGTTTCGAAACCGTCGGCATCGTTTGCAACTGATCAAAACACGTGAAGAAGCATAGTTTCATTCAATACACACACGATTCCAATCTACGTATACTCTCATCATGCATCTCATCAAGTGAGAGTAAAAAATCTGAAAATGACCCTCCACTCTCGGTTCACTTTTTTGAGCCTAATGAAAAACCTGAAAGTCGGGGTCAAAACTAACCACGGATTCGGTTTCTACGTCGGAGAATTCTCAAAAAACACTTGTTCACATCTTTGAAACACTCCGACTGAGGATACGCATTTTTGGTGGACATAATTGAAGGAGCCGTGGGTTCACAGATCTGGCACCTTGGATTTATTCATTTTTTGGATCAGCTAGATCTCTGGTTCTACTGCATCCAATCGACTTTCTCAAGTTGTCATTCCAAAGGAAATTACATCGGTTGTCAATTAATAATACTTTCACAGGCGTTAGGCGTAGAAGAACGCGCATGCGCAGGAGTCGCCAATTAGTGATTCAGAATTTGCCTTACAAATGGTTTTTCGCGTTCTTGGCCACTTTCCACCACCAGATTGATATAGATCTAAAAAATTCTCGATGCAAAAGGGCCCGATTGATACGATAAAGTTGTTAAATCCCGTTTGGATTGATAATTGTGTCAAAAACTTTTTAATTTTCTGGAATTTTTTTAGAAGCCTGAACTAAATGTTACGGTTACGGAAATATTTCTTTCCGTTATTCGGTATAATTTCGAGGATTCAAAAAGAAAATTTGAAACTATCTATCGAAATGCGATAGAATGCGATTCAATTGATGCAACATCGATCTCAGCGTTTTTAAGGGTTTCTAGGTGCTGTACAAAATAGGGTCAGGCAACCTTGGGTTCTCATCCACCGTGCTTAACCCGCCCTAGTCCCTTTACTATCCTTCATGAGTGAAAAGTACCTAATCCACATAAGCTTAACAGAATGGAGGGCACAGCCTACTATGCTAATGTCATGTGCGCAGAGTACCGTGGCCCACCACTCGGACACAGGTGGCCCACCATACGGACAAAGGTGGTCCACCACTGGGACTCGGGTGTCCCATTATACAGGCATAGCTCAAATAGGTGGCCCACCATTGGGACATTACGACGCTCCAGTAATTGATTTATTCTATTTTTTCTATTGCATTGAAGCTCACGAAAAAATTGAGCTTGTTCTAGAGACAGTTATCTATCCAATGATTCACTGGGAAACGATATAACTACTCTGTGAGGAACAGAATCCCAATGTAACCACGATACCTATGAAAAAGTGTCCCTTCATTGGTACTTTTACCTTATGAAGAAGATCACTCGTTCGATCAAATTACTCTTGAATTGTTCACCATTCTGTCAATCTCTATTCCCCCGATCCTCAAGTCACTCAAGTCTCCGTTTTTTTCACGAGAGTTTGTCTGGTTGCATCCGGGAATTGATTCTTGTACTGTGGAACCACTTGTATCAGGTACTGTTCGTGTTTCTCTTTCTTTGGTCAAAACGTTCAAGTAATCTTGGCCTAGTTTCACAGCTCTTTCAGCAGCATCATTCACAACCTCAATTCTTCTACGAGCTTCGAATTCTCTCTGTAGGACTCATCTTGTGTCCAGAGTTCACACAGACATGAAGTTGACAAGTTAAATCTTTCAAAAAAAGTCATTGCAGCCGAGCTGATGAAATGATCGATGTCATGAGATGCTAAAGCTTGAAGTTCATCCGTGGTTTCAATCATCAGTCGTTTTTGATGACTGACATCGAATCCATCATCGTTACTCAAGGCTTGCACCATTTCTGCTCGCATTTCCTTCGACAAACTTTCATCAAAAAATGCAAAACCACAAGCTTCGGGGCTCAAGTACCATAGATGATTCTTGAATTTCTCCAAAGCAGCATCAGTAATCTCTCGATCAATACAACGATATTTGAAAAGGTTTTTGATGAATTCCCAATCATTGTTGGGTGATTCGAGTGCTAGAGGTGCCGAGAACCAAGCCGGAATGAAGATGGAAGCAACGAATTGACATATGTCAAATAGACCTTCTTTTTCTTCTTTAGTCAAAGGGAACTCGTCCCGAAGCAAGTATATATTCAAGGAGTAGATATCTCTAGCCATTAATCTAGCTCAGTGACAGGCTCCTGACTTGCGGAACATGACATCCTTTGATTCAATTGCACCTGTGGATATCAGTAGTAATTCTAACAACTCTCTGTAGTCATCACGAGGTAAATTTTCCTTCAAGAATCGCTTCGTCTTAAGAACAATTGCATCGAGTTCAGCTGCTAAGCGTGGGTCAATGGCTTCATCATCGTACGGCAACGTGGAATTTTTCTGGTTCATAGTATCCCACGAATCACGAAATTTTTCGAATGAGGTGATATCAGGTCCAGAGGAACCTGGCATCTTGCATTCAAATATTCCTGCTGACTCAATTTCGTACACGTGATGCCAACATGCTGAAAAGGATATTATTCTCTCAAGATAGCTGGCTTCGTGATGTGGGCACCCGAGTTTGCAAAGGAATTATGAAAAAAATACTATCTAATTGTGCGTCTTAAGCGCGTTTGTGACGGTTGAGTAGATAATCTCAACCATCATCTCTCTCTCCTGTTCCTAGCCAATGTAATCGTATAACTTTCTTACAGAATGTAGCAGAGCATCCGAGGAGAGAGCAGTAAGTTATACATGTAAGAGAGAGAGAGACAGTAAAATCACGCGTTTGTCGCGAATCATCATCGAACCTTTAGAATCGCCGCACCGCGCCTCTTGTGTCCAAGCTAATCAGCTGACCGGCATCGCGCGTTGCGCCAAATTCAGACTCTGTTCGCCCGTCTTGCCGAGCAGACCATGTTGCCGCGATCGGAGCAACATTCCGCGCTTTCCGCGATTTCCTCGTGCCCGCGCCGCGTGTGCACCAGCTCCTGATCGAATACCCTGGCGACGTGCTCGAGAGGATGATCATCCGACGCTCCAGACCAACCTTGCGTGCGACCGATTCCTGCGCCCTGGACATCGTCCGATCATAGAACAATTACAATGCGAGCAGCCGATAGAGAATATACATTTGTGAGTACAGCCTTGAATTGCTCTCTCTCTTTTTGGGCTTCACCCTTTGCTCCTTCGTGCTCGCGCTCGATGTGCCTCATGTGCAACATGTCTTTATTATTTGAATAAACTTGTTTCTTTATTATCTTGAAATCATGATTAGTCATTTGGCGCGCTCCATACCCAATCTCTCTCGCGCGCGATAGCAGCAATATATATATATCTATATAGATATGCAGTAGTAGCAGCAGATGCAGAGTTCCAGTTACAATTATTATATACAAATTTGCTGGGCATTGCACACAGCCCAGCATGTGCGGCTAAATCAACTAGGCAAATCTAGCAGCCGTCACATTGGCGCCCAGACCAAAAATCCTGGAACAATCAAAATCATTTCTCTGCTGCTCATTCAAATTCAATCAAAATCAGTTTGTGCGCGTCACATTGGCACCCAGACCAAAGGTCCTAATTAAAATTCAAAATTCAAATCATTAAAATCATATTACGTGCGCCACATTGGGGCCCAGACATAAAACTCCTAATATCAATCAAATTCATTCTTCTGCAAGCTCTCTTCCTTCAAATTCGGAATTTATTCCAATTCCGTGCGTCACATTGGTGCTCAGATAAAAGTTCCCGAAAATTCAATCAAAATCAGTTTGTGCGCGTCACATTGGCACCAGACAAAAGAAATCTAAAAATCATCAAATCATTCGAAAAGTTATCTTCTCTGTGCATTCAAATTTTTACGTTGCAAATTAGATTTTTGTTATATTGTGCGCATCACGTCGGTGCACAGAGGAAAATTCACCAAAATCTCATTGAAATTTTATCGCGTGCGTCACAGTGGCGTCCGATCAAAAAATCCGAAAATCAATCCAATTCATCCTGTTGCTGCAAATCGAAAATTTTCCCTTTTCAAATCGAAATTCAAATATATTAGTCTGCTGCACCAAGAAAATTGGATATTAGAGTCGCCCGTGATTGAATAAGATACATGTGTGTGAGTGTCGCGCGATCGGAATTTAAGCTCAGTTCGAAGGGGCGGAAAGTAAACAAAGTCGCGGTCAGACGTTAGCTCGCGTTTCGAACGATTTTATGTCCGAAAAATTTTATCATAGGAGTGAGAGAGATGGACTATCGAATCGTCCGATGTATAGCCTCTCATACTCATTAAAAGTATTGCTGTAGTATTCATGGAGTAATGAATATGATCAATGTGTATTGCAATTGATGTGTGAATCAGTGAGTGCACAAGCCAATGCGTGGCATAAGTATAAGCATACGCGTATATATAGGTATAGTGTGTCGCGTATGTATTGAGTAGAGTAACATTACAATCGTGCGTATATATAGTTATAGCACAGCGTGCAGTGTATGAAAACAGTTATGATTTGATGTCAGCGGATATCAAGAGTGTATAAAATTTCCCCAAAATTCGCGAATCAAGTGCGAAAGAGTCTCCGGATGATATATATACGATCGTCCAAAATGAATTAAGAAATTCTCAAATTACTGACGCCTTGTGAAAGCGCACATTAGCTTATTTCCGTCCGATTTGGATTAGAAAAAATCCATCCAAAATCAATAAGAATAATATCCACTCAAAATAGCTTGTCTTTTGTGCAAAAAATCGAGTGTGAAATCAAATTATTTTTATTTCTGCATAAACAAAGTGGTCAGATCATGGACTTTCGTAGATATTATCGTCCGAAAAATCGTAAAATCCCCGTGTGTATGAGGAAATGTATGCTAGTATGTGTATGAGATGGCACTCGAATGAATACTCAATACACGTGGCGTTCAAATAAGGTCATCGACCGCTCCTGAAATCGAAATCGTACAATCGAGATGTACAAGTGTAACTCCATAAGTTACAGAATCAATGTTGACGAAATCAATAGTCAACTAAAAACGTGGAATAGAGCCAATTTCCAATCAAATTCGAATCAATCGTTCCGAAAATTTGAAAATTCCTTAATTTCTAGAATCAAATTATGAAAATAAGTTTATATTCAAAATCATCTTCTAAAATTTTTGCGATGAATTGAATCAATATCCTTTTTCGCAATTGTGAATCTTTCTGAAAAGACGAGCCGATTATTTAGTGTAGTCTGGTTGGTTATGCTTAGTTCGCAAACTGAAGACACCGTCCTCAATCTCTGTGTTCGAGATACAATCGACTCGAATTGAATATTTCTGGTCAATGTTCTATCAGTTAGGTGATCGATTGAGAAATTCAAAACAGTTTTTTACAATTTTTATAGTCATTTTTCTTTCTGCCATGATGAATCCTAACATTATAAATCCAGAGGATTCACCCTCATTATTGGAATATATTACAAGTCTTTCGGACGATGGATGGCAAATTATGCTCACGAAGCTTGAACTAAGGAATGCAACATTGCCGCGTTTGTTGCGACGCCTCGCAGGCAATTATGAGATCAATGATTTTGTCGAAAATAAAAATTTCCATAGCGACGCTGCGCTTAGAAATCACCAAGATGCGATGCTCAATGAATGGGTTATGGACTCCAAGAGTCGATTATCGCGTAATCAAGAAAGTAAGACATCCGCGCGCGCGCAAATCACCACCACTAACCAGAAGCAGAAGGATGACCATGGATTCCACCAACCTGACAATTTTAGTCAAAGTTTGCTTATACCTTCCATTTCAACTTCGAATCGAGTTCCTGTAGATAATTTCGACAAATTGAGATTACATCCAAATTGTGCGAATAGTTGTACGTGCTCATTGTGTATGCACGAATCTGCAACAGGTACGCAAATCAATTTGACCCCCATTACGGAGCTTGATCACCTCCGGGGCAGGGGTGATCCGTATTGTCCAAATTTCTTTCCGGACGAGAGTCGAAATATTCAAATACCTCATTATAACTTTTCATCAAATTATGATTTATAAGAGCAAAGACCTTATTCGTCTGTATTGATGGAAATTCACACTGCTCAATCAAATTTTTGATTCATTGCCAGTCGTTGGACTTGACTATGTCGACCAATTTGGGCATGAATGGCGTGAGCCATGGTGGATACGCTCGAATCATCATTTTGGTTTCTCTAAATTCCAATCACAGTGCCAAATTACACCTAATTTCGCGCACTATCTAGTCGAAAATTCCATCTTTTGCCGGAAGAATCATGCACTTGCAGTACTTCCGAATAATTTATTGGACATTATGATCGTCCGAATTCCCTTTGCTGTCCTTAGCAAGAATGATACCAGAAAATCCACATATTTGGATAGACCAATCAATTCACAATCCTGTCATGGATTAGACTTCTATTTAGCAAACCATCAAAGCCTATTATATCGCTTGGCATCTAGCCAATCAGCACAATCACTCGTGCGGGCTGAATTGCAATTTTCAAATGTCAATTTGTGCAATAGATTCTCAATTTATGTCGAGAAAGTTTCCTGCGACCGATTTTTGGTAGCAAATTTCGCACATGCTCCTGAAAAAATTCCTGAGTCTTGCAAGTTCACACTGACAAAGAGCAAGATGGGCCCTTCAAGCTCTTCATCTGTCAAATCAGCTGCTCAGAATTCATTCATCAAGGAGGCAATTTTTACATCTCATCACATGGCTGATAATGCTAGATCAGAAAGTCAACATTCTAATGGCTTGGATCCATCTGTAGTCCACATTTCAGAAATTAATCTCGCAGAAGCAAATGAGCACATCATCGGACTTGATTTTTCTCGGTCGTTTGATGGACACAATTATCTCGTTTCTAAAATGATCGAGACGGACAGTAATGCTCATGATTGCATAGCGCAGAGAGGTCGTTTCTATCAAGTCATAAATTCAAGTATAACCTTAGCGCAAGGAGTATATCAGTCTCTGAGACAATTATCCTCAGAACTTTCATCAGCGCATCAACATCTATTATCGACATCAAAATCGATACTGCAAATTACAAAGACGTGCAACAAATTCGCGTATCATACGCATGTAAGACACACAAAGATAGGTCAAAATTATTCGACCGAAACACATTCGGAGGTTTGTCATCACAATGTCTCACTGCACCGGATTATGTTTTCCACGCAGATTGAGATGTTCGACGAACGCATTTCTGAAAATTTTCTTCAATTGGACAGTAACTGTTCGTCCGAGTTAGAGTCAAGAAGGATTCATTCTTCTAGTTCATCTGAGAAATCGCAAATGATTCCAAGAGGACTTTTGAAGTCATTCCGACCGAGACATGTCAATCTGACCGATCTAGAACGAGAGGCTGGTCCAGGAGGAGGAAAATTTCACCAAACCAAGGTGCAGGAGCAACCAGTACGAGAGGATGACGTCCGTATACCACGAACCGAAGCTGAGATCGACATCATTCCTGCGAAAGATTCATCGATGGACGGCGACGGGTGTGTGCGCGCGAGTCTCACTCGGTGTGTGTTGTGTCCGTTCGACTTTGCGCCGATCAGTACTATTGCTGACAAGACTTTTTCAGTGAAGTGTTAAATTTAGTTTTTTCTTTCGAATGAGAAAGATTTAGTATAACAATCAAATTAGGATCGTTAGCTAGGTCGATCGATCGATAATTATTATTTTTATTCTGCATTGTTTTGTCTGTCAAATTTTCTAGCCATGTTACTTTCCCCATCACTTTATACCAATGTACCCGTTGAAATCAATAAGATTGGTTCCCGGCCGATCCGTAGAAGAGTGGATGGATGATATTAGTACATAAGGATTGCTATTTGAGTAGGATATTTTCAGGTCTACGACCGATCACTAATTCGTATCTATTTATTCCTTGAAATATTTTCACATTAGTCGTCGATAATCAGTACGAAGACGTACGAGTTGAGTATTATTCTAATTCACAATATTAAAATCGAAATCTGATAATTTATTTTGTATCCAATTAATCAATCAGTGCAAATTTTTGTGAAGCACAAATTCGACAATTCTTGCCAATCAGGATATTTGTTAATTTTCTATATAATCTTTTTTTTTTGAATAATTTGTCATTCACTCTCATTATCATCGTAGTTCAATTATCCTTTTTGTTCTGGAAAAATTTTAAAAGTTTATTCGTACGATATAAGTACAATCATTTATAATCTAAAGTTTGAATGGATGGATGTTAGCGATAAGTCTAAATTTCCGTTCAAGAGAGCAATCGAGTGACTTTACCAGAATCACAATCATTCATTTAATTCATTTTTTCCCTCAGGAAATTTCTCTTCAATCTCATCTTTCACATTTTTTGTAAAGAATTAACATTTTCCTCTTCTCTATATCAATTTTCAAATCAGTCTACGTTGATTTCGGACAATTCCATTCCATCCATGGCCCAGATAGAGAGAGAATATTTCTCGAGCTGCTACGCCATCCGGCTAAACAGCGTCTGGGGGAGGGGTGTGACGGTTGAGTAGATAATCTCAACCATCATCTCTCTCTCCTGTTCCTAATCAATCTAATCATATAACTTTCTTACAGAATGTAGCAGAGCATCCGAGGAGAGAGCAATAAGTTATACATGTAAGAGAGAGAGAGACAGTAAAATCACGCGTTTGTCGCGAATCATCATCGAACCTTTAGAATCGCCGCACCGCGCCCCTTGTGTCCAAGCTAATAAGCTGACCGGCATCGCGCGTTGCGCCAAATTCAGACTCTGTTTGCCCGTCTTGCCGAGCAGACTATGTTGCCGCGATCGGAGCAATATCCTGCGCTTTCCGCGATTTCCTCGTGCCCGCGCCGCGTGTGCACCAGCTCCTGATCGGATACCCTGGCGAGGTGCTCGAGAGGATGATCATCCGACGGTCCAGATCAACCTTGCGTGCGACCGATTCCTGCGCCCTGGACATCGTCCGATCATAGAACGATTACAATGCGAGCGGCCGATAAAGAATATACATTTGTGAGTACAGCCTTGAATTGCTCTCTCTCTCTTTGGGCTTCACCCTCTGCTCTCTTCGTGCTCGCGCTCGATGTGCCTCAAGTGCACCATGTCTTTATTATTTGAATAAACTTGTCTCTTTATTATCTAAAAATCATGATTAGTCATTTGGCGCGCTCCATACCCAATCTCTCTCGCGCGCGATAGCAGCAATATATATATATATATCTATATAGATATGCAGTAGTAGCAGCAGATGCAGAGTTCCAGTTACAATTATTATATACAAATTTGCTGGGCATTGCACACAGCCCAGCATGTGCGGCTAAATCAACTAGGCAAATCTAGCAGCCGTCACACGTTCAGAAATCGTTTTGGAATCGATTGTGGGTATCAGTGGGGTTTTGTGCGGTCGATTGCGCGTAGTTTCTCCTACAAGTGAGTATTTTTACTTTATCGAAACACAACTTATTTTTGTAAATAACTGCCGAAAACAGATTCTCAGCGGTTGTGCACGGTCACCGGAGCAGTCGACGCGGCGGCGAGGTAAACCACCGCGTCCACCTGGTGATTCGTGTTCGACGAATTCGATGTTCTTACAGGAGAGAACAATAGTTTCTTGGACATCGATTATGCAGCTAAAAAGCTTAACCATCCCTCGTGGGAAATAATCGCCGAGGAGATAACAGAACTTTTGCTAGGACAATGGTTTCGCGTTTAAACACTAAACCATCCCTCGGGGGAGATGATCGCCGAGGAGATGACATAAGTTCGCTAAGAGGGTGGCTTTGCATTCAAAAACTAAACCATCCCTCCTGGGAGTTGAACGCCGAGGGGATAAGAGAGATTAAAGCGAAATATTGGCTAATTGATAAGTATTTTCGTGTTTACATAGCAGCCGATAGCAGAGAGACTGAGAGGCGCTACGGCGCGGTGCATGAGCTGGTATTGTATCTTCTTCTGCTCCGAAGCTTTCCAAGAAGCAGTTTAAATTGATTACCGACTCAAATAGTGGTGTTTTTAGGAAATTAAAAAGCCTTGATATGAACGAAAGCACGCGCAATCGATCGCATCAAATGCACAATTCCGAGACTGGACGATAGCCGAGAAAAAATTGATCAAGTTTTCCAGCACCCGGAAACTTCCTTATTTTTTTTGGAGAAACCATAACATCCACAATTAAATTTCAAACAGTATCTAAACACGCTTGATACGCACAATTAGATGGTGTTTCTTTCATAATTTTTTCGCAGACTCGGGTGCCCACGTCACAGAGCCAAGATGACTCTCTAGTAGTATGGCTGCCCCGAAAATACGTCCCGTATTTGTTGCTGTCGTGTGAAAACGAAACGCTTTAACATGCGGCAGGAGTCTCAATCCATACAATAAATCATATATAGCATCTGCTTATGTTGAGCCCTTACCATCCTTGGAAGCCGGTATACCGAGTAGTTTTGGCTCTCATGTTCTACTTTGAGAGTCGCTGGGATGGCCTAAAGTGAGGGAAAACCCCGGAAAAATCGATTTCACGACGAAACATTCAGTTTTTCAGGACCGGATGTCCAATTTACGGCAAATTTGAGGTCGAATTTGGATTTAACGTGAAATTTAACACCCAAAACCATATTTTTGAATATTCTTGGGTGAATTTTGAGTACCTGTGCAACAGCTAAACGATACGAGCCGAGAAACCCTGCCGAGTCCCGGGACAGCGTGTGGAGAGTATCTAGGGGCACTATCTAGTCATTTTTCCCGGGTCCGATAGAAGTTGATCACTTATTTTTGAGCCATTCCAAGACGATTTAAGGGGCGCCCGTAAGTGTGCGTTCAACTTGGTAAATAACGAACACCCTGATAGACATATATCGTACGACCAATCTAAGGTGCACACCCATTGGCATTTTTTACCTTTGCGAGGCACAAATTGGATGGAAATTGATTCTCGCATGGTACGACCTCCTGCCTCGGATGGTGAAGTAAACATCTCCAGAAAATCAAGAAATCTATGTGAACGGGAGGATTATTCTGGGTTATCAAAGAAAATAACGATACGGCATTGTGAAGTTCATCAAATTCTGAGTCCAAAATGACTTGACTGATAATTATCATTACCTGATTTCCTGGAAAAACTGATGGAAAATAGCTAATTTCATGTGCTCTTGTTATTGTTTTGGTGTTCAACCTATGATCACGGATGGTGTTTTGTGAGATATCCAGCCGCGTCATTCACAATGAGAACTCGTCATCGGGTGGGAATGTCGATCGGCTCTATTCCATTGGAAGATATCAGAAGCTTCGAGCATGTACTCTTGTACCTTTCAGTACGAGAAATTGGAACAATCCCGCATCCGAACCTCTCAGACAATAGTAATGCCTAAGGGTGATGACAGATGAAGCGCTATGCCACGATTTTGCGCCACGCCACGATGCGCTATCGCACGCCACGACCCAAAAATTCATTCCAGCGAACCCGACCATCGATGGATTGAATTTATTGTTACAGTACCAGTCATGGATTATGAGTATGGATCAAATCCATCGATGGTCGAGTTTGCTGGGATGAATTTTGGACCCGTGGCGTGCGATAGCGCGTCGTGGCGTGGCGCAGAATCGTGGCGTAGCGCTTTATCTGTCATCACCCTAACAAATTCCGAGGGTGGTTATAAATTGTGGACACTCTATCGCACAAATTCTGACTATATAGTTAGGGAAATGTGTGTACCATAGATGGTGAACAGATTATGAGACGGACGAGTTATTGGAGCGATACCTCGTAGCTGAAATTGTGGAAAAATTTGCAAAAATCGTGGCACTGACTGCTCTCCTACGAGATCAGAATTCTCTAAAGTGGGTGAGTTTCTTGAAAATCACAAGCGTGAACCGACTACAGGATGGTAAGGCCGAGCAGCTTCGAATACTGTTTCTGAGTTCCGAATATTTTTTCAACCGAAATCTGAACAAGAGGTCTAGAAAAAGTTTGCATCGTAGGTAGGCAGATAATAGGCACGAGTTAGACTTGTATCTCATAGTAAAAATGTTGATTAATACACGAAAAATTGTGGCTTCGACGGTTCAGCTATGAATTCGAGTTTTTTGAAAGTGGTCAAGTTTTTTGAAGAATTCTAACCAAGGACCTCTCAAAGATCAGTGATACCAAGCAGATTCGGGCCTTGCTCTTCAAGGATAGAAGTTCTGTCTGCTAGAATCAGACGCCAGAGTTCTGGGCATCAAAGGTAAAATATAAACATGCCTCGAACCGCGATCCAGTAGCTGGGGAACGTAAGAATATTTGAAGAAAATTGAGGCTTCCAATGCTCACCTATGGGATCAAAATCCTGAGATTACGGGTAGGTTTTGTGGGAATCTTGAACGCGGACCTACTAGAGAAAGATACGACCAAGCAGATTCGAACTCTGTATCTTCAATATAGAGATTGTGTCAGCTGATTTTTGACGGAAAATTTGAAGAGAGTTGGCATCGAAGGGAAACAATGAACTCGAGTTTGACCAGTATCCCGCAACTGAGGAATGTAGGAATAATTGAGGAAAATTGTAGTTTCAAGTGCTCACCTATGGGATCAGAATTCTGTAGAAAGGGTGGATTTACTGTGAATTTCAAACGTGAACCCACAAAGGCGCGGTAATATCGAGTAGATGACCGCTCGCCCCCCCCCCGAAATAGTTGTATTATATTGAGTTTGATGTCACCAATATCACAATAGCCGTGCGAGTGCCTTACCTCTTCTCAATAGAGCTCGTGTTTTTTCCTTAAGCTTGTTCTTGATAGGGCTAAGGTGGGGATAGTGGGCTGCTCAGGGCTGGGTGAATTTCACTAAGAAGACGGCATTATTGACTGACTGGCCAAATTTAATGACGAATAATGAGGTGGGGGACGAGTATGTGCGGCGGCCGCCGCACTATCTTCTCAAAATCTCAACTTTGCTAGTAAATCCGCTTCAATCGGCTTCATCAGCTATCGGGATGATTCAAACGGGCTTCTCTTCAAAATTTCCCCAGCTACACGATGCGCGATGCCTTTTTTGTCCTAAACTCAATGGAGAGGGGTGGGGGGTCGATGAACGCCCCCCCAAAAAAAACAACGAAATTTCACCGAAACAAAACATACACGTGACGAGTCCCTCGTTCTACTGCCAACTTTAATACACTTGGAGTACATTCTAGGACCCTTAAATTGAATTTTGGGCCTGTCCTCGAACCTGGAAATCACTGCTATGAATTTTAAGAGCGATTTTTAGCTAGAAACATGTTATGGGCACTGTATATTTGACCAAAATCGTTGATTCTAAGTCGGTGAACATTCTGCTGCCTCCTGAAAAACAATAGCGATGGATTCTGGGATTATTTTACGAGATTTTCAGCTAAACCTCGAATTCAGAAATTGCTGTTGACATTGATGCGATGCGGTTTGAGCTAAAAACGGTTGAAAATGCCTTACCGCTTGATCAAAGTCATGGATTTTAGCTCGGATTTTCTACTACTGCCAGCTCAAAAACACTTAGAGGGCACTCTAAAATGACTGAACATGATTTTGACGTCAATGCCGAGTCTCAAACTTACTGCAGGATGATTTATGACCGATATCAGGCCTAAAAAGCTAGAAAAAAATTTGACGTTTGGGAAAAAAATATGAATTTTAGATGGAGAAAGACTCTACTGCCAACAAGTTAAGGCTTGACGTACATTCCAGTCCTCCCTCACAAAATTTCAAGCTCAAGCCCGAATCTGGGAATTGCTGCTGAAAGCTCTGAGATCGATTCTGAGCCAAAAGCGTGAGATGAATCGGGCAAATTTTTGCGTAATTATGAATCATAGGTTGGAAACCACTCTACTGCCACATGGAAAATGGTCACATCACAATCCAGGGTTGAACAGCAAAATTTTAAGCCTAATCTGAGATCTGGGGATAACTTCTGAGAGAACTGGGATCGATTTCAATACGGCATGTGCCAGGAGTATGTCAATAGCGTTGCAAATCATCTCAATTGGCCGATTTTAGCTCGGAATTCCTATTGCTGCCAGCTTAGAAATACTTGGAGTATACTGTGTGATCACTCGGAAAGATTTTGACACTGATACCGAGTCCGAGAACTGCTGCAGTAAGATTCAGTGCCGGTATCGAGTCGAAGAAGGCTCACAAATACGGCATTTTTGGCGCAAAATGATGATATTTCGGTGAATAAAAGAAGTACTGCCAACTAATCAACAATTGGAACCAATTCTAGATCTCACTCACAGAATTTTGTGCCCAATCTCACCCCCGAGAATCGCTGCTACGAGCACTGAGATCAGTCCTTATCCAGCAGCATTCCAGAAAGGTAGAGAATTCTCGCATGATCGTGGATTATAGGGCGGAAATCGTCCTACTGCCACCTGAACAGCAATCGAGAAACATTTTGGGATTATTTGACGTGATTTTGAACAGAACCTCGATGCTTTATATATCTGCTGAGAGCTTTGAGATCGATTCTGAGGCAGAAATTGGGAAGTGGCACTAGAAATGAGCTAGATCTAATGACTCTAACTCTCAATAAGTACTACTGCCACCCCAAGAATATATACAGTGAAATCTAGGATCATAGACGGGAATTTCTAGCCGAATCCTGCATCTGAAAATTGCTGCAGAGAAATTTCAGATGCATATTTAGCTCAATATTGTCTTGAATTACAGTCGATCTGACGAGGAATAGTTGAATATTTTTTTTCAATTCTACTACTGCCAAGGTAAGTACCATCCCATCTCGTTACAAGTCCAAAAGTGAATATTTTGAGCTCGGTGTCATGCCCCCGAATCACTGCAGTGTGATCTGCAATCAAGATTGAGCCGAAATCATCGGAAATCCGTGCGGATCCCACGGAGAATGACGAGTTTCAGGAGGGAAGCCATACTACTGCCAACTCGAGAACCATCTTATCGAGTTCCAAATTTGCCGGTGAATTTTTTGGGCACATTCCCGTGTCTCAAAACTACTGCAGTGCGATCTGAAAACGATATTTGGGCCAGAGTACTCGCAAATCAGTGCGGGTCATATAAAAGAAGATGGAATCTAGGGCGTAAATCCTACTCCTGCCAACTTGAGAATGGATCATGGACATTTTTAGTATTGCTGCGGGTATTTTGGGACCGATCCTGTGCCTGGCGATAACTGCAGTGCGATCTGCGATCGGTATTGGGCCCAGAATTGTGGGAAACTTCTGCGGATCCTACAGAAATTGGCGATTTCTAGGGGGTAAATCGTACTACTGCCAATTTCATCAGGAATCCAATACATCTTTTAATCGACGAGAAACATTTTAAGCCGAGCCTCGTCGCTCAGAATCACTGCAGTGCGATTAAAAACCCGAATTGGGCCCTGAAACGTTGGAAATTCGTGTGGATTCTACGGGAAATGATGGGGTTCAGAATACTGCCAAACCACGAGCGATCCCACCGTATTCCATGTTTGTCAGTCAATATTTTGGGCCCGTTCCCATGGCTCTGAGTTACCGCAGTGCGATCTGAGATCAGTATTGGGCCCAGAATCATCGGAAATGATCACAAATCGTATTCAGAATCATGAATTCTAGGGGGTAAATCCTATTCCTGCCAACTCAATGAGGAATCCAGTTGATTTTGGTATCGAATAGGGATATTTCGAGCTCAGTCCCGTCACTCAGATCCACTGCAATGCGATGTAAAATCAGTATTGGGCCCCGGATCGTCAGAAATCCGTGCGGATCCCACGGAAAATGATCAATCTTAGGACGGGAATCGTACTACTGCGACCCTTGAAAGTGACCCAGCACATTTTGAATCAGAAGAGAAATATTTTGGGCCCAGTCCCGTCATTCATATCCACTGCAGTGCGATCTGCGATCGGTATTGGGCCCAGAATCGTCGAAAACTTCTGCGGATTCTACAGAAAATGCCTATCTCTAAGGGGTGAATCGAACTACCGCCAACTGGATAATGAATTCAGTACATTCTGGGATTGACTGAAAATATTTTGGGCCTAAGCCCGTCACTCAGATCCACTGCAGTGCGATCTGAGATCGGTATTGGGCCCAGAATCGTCAAAAACTTCTGCGGATGCTACAGCAAATGACGATTCTTAGGAGGTGAATCCTATTCCTGCCAAATGGATAATGGTTCCAGTTGATTTTGGGATAGATTAAGAATATTTTGAGCTCAGTCCCGTCACTCAGATCCACTGCAGTGCGATCTGAGATCGGTATTGGGCCCAGAATTGTCGAAAACTCCTGCGGATCCTGCGGGAAATGATGGGGTTTGAAACGAAAATCGTACTGCTGCCAAATCGCGAGCGATCCCATCAGATTCCATGTTCGTCAGTGAGTATCTTGGGCCCGGTCTCATGTCTCAGAGTCACTGCAATTCGATCTGACATCGGTATTCGGTCCACGATCATTGGCAATATTGTAAATTCTGTGGAAAATGATGAATTCCAGGGGGTACAATGTCCTACTGCCAACTCGGGAACTCATGAAGTACACCCGAGCTTTTCCAGAGGTAGAGAGCACTCTTAATGTACTATTCGATAGAATGATGAAAGCTCTGATTGTGATGGAAACTAAAGTGACTCATGACTACTCTGTGGCCATTTGCAGTTGAAATTGACTCTTGCGTGGGATTGAAAAGTGTAAGGAAACTATGAAAATACGTATGAATATCAGGTGATGATAACGAGTCCAAGATTTGTATGTCAATGAAAATCCAAAAACAGTAGAGTGACTATTGTTGGAGTCTCAGGTCGTCTGTTCCCTCTGAAGATGCCGTTGATTAACAACAGTTTGGACCTACCGAATCTGGATCCCGGCAACACCTGACAAAAATTCTCATTTCTCTTGCTTTGTCTGTTCCCCCAGACGAGACAGAGAAATTCCATTATGAGGCCTACGAGAGCGTCAAAGTATTGAATTCATTGATATTCGTGGAATATTTTGTATATCACTTCACTTTCCCACAGAGAATGCACAATCATTGAGTTATTAGTATGTGGATCAAACTTATCTGATCTTCTCATTAAGGTTCTTTTTTGTTCAATGATACAGTTGATGATACTGAATGAGTACATACTCATTAAGTATCACACAGTTAATTGGTTACCTTCCTAATCAACAATTTCATGTACGTTTGAGAAATTTTTTCATTGACAGTGATTATTCATTTAATGAGGATGTGTATTGCTTACCGAATTGTTGCGTTGCGGAATTTTTTTGTTACTACTACATAATCGGTGATCTATCAATTCTATGATTTCCCGAGTTATGAGAACATTTTTGAATGTACAGTTATCAGTTAAGTGATTCGTATGTAAGTTAATCTTACTCAATATTGTGAAAGGAAGTCTTTCGGATTTTTTTGTATGAGAAGGAGAGGACCGCTTGTCATCCAATTTCATGATACGATAGAAACTTAGAACATTCTAGAGTTTGAAATGTGATGATAATGGATAAATAAACTTTAGTTGTCATTACTATACATGGGAGTTGTGCGATCTCTCGGCAATGATTCTCAGATCAAAGTCCCGACTCAGGGCTGGGATAGAACATGACTCACGACTCATTCAGAGTTGACAGTAGAAAGTCATCCATTCAAATTTACTTCAATCTGAGATGGACTTGCGGGGGCTATCGAATTCGTCGAGTTCGGCACAAATGACGATTGACTCTCCGCCAATATTCTAAATAGGTATTGAACGAAACATATTCCCTCGTGTGCCTGGAACAAATAGAATTATTACCATGTTCACAAGGTTATGATCCCTCCTAAAAATTTTCATCATGCTCCAGTGGAATCCGCAGGAATTTTCGACGATTCTGGGCCCAATACCGATCGAAGATCGCACTACAGTGGATCTGAGTGACGGGACTGGGCCCAAAATATTTCTCTTCTAATTCAAAATGTGCTGGGTCCCTTTTAAGGGTCGCAGTAGTACGACTTCCGTCCTAAGATTGATCATTTTCCGTGGGATCCAGACGGATTTCCGACGATCCGGGGCCCAATACAGGTTTTACATCGCACTGCAGTTGATCTGAGTGACGGGACTGGGCTCAAAATATTCCTATTCGATCCCAAAATTAACTCGATTCCTCATTGAGTTGGCAGGAATAGGATTCACCCCCTAGAATTCATCAAATGATATTATATTCGTGAGTCGGCATTGGAGGACTAATTTCATTTCTCTATCAATCTCGAGTTTGAGATCGATTAATTGAGAAAATTAACGATCGGGTTTGATCGTGGAGGTGTTAATTAATGAAAAAATTGCATATGACAGACATCGAGAGAAAAAAGTCGCCTGGACCCAGATTTGAACTGGGGGCCTTCTTCACACCGGGAAAGACACTCTACCAGCTGAGCTATCCAGGGCTCAGGGAACTCTTGTTTCGATGTCATGCATATGCGCGCCTTTTTCTTTGTCGAAGGCGCCTGAAATCAGGTTACACTTTTCGAACTTGACTCGTCCTCTTATGTTTCAAATGATATTATATTCGTGAGTCGGCATTGGAGGACTAATTTTATTTCTCTATCAATCTCGAGTTTGAGATCGATTAATTAAGAAAATTAACGATCGGGTTTGATCGTGGAGGTGTTAATTAATGAAAAAATTGCATATGACAGACATCGAGAGAAAAAAGTCGCCTGGACCCAGATTTGAACTGGGGGCCTTCTTCACACCGGGAAAGACACTCTACCAGCTGAGCTATCCAGGGCTCAGGGAACTCTTGTTTCGATGTCATGCATGTGATTCTGAATACGATTCGTGATCATTTCCGATGATTCTGGGCCTAATACCGATCTCAGATCGCACTGCAGTAACTCTGAGATATGGGACCGGGCTCAAAATATTCCTTGTCGATCCCGGAATATACTGGGATCATCATCCAGTTGGCAGTAGTACGATTCGTTCCCTAGAAATCGTCATTTTCTGTAGGATTCGCAGGAGTTTTCGACGATTCTGGGCCCAATACCGATCGCAGATCGCAATACAGTGGATCTGAATGACGGGACTGGGCCCAAAATATTTGTCTTCTAATTCAAAATGTGCTGGGTCACTTTTAAGGGTCGCAGTAGTACGACTTCCGTCCTAAGATTGATCATTTTCCGTGGGATCCGGACGGATTTCCGACGATCCGGGGCCCAGTACAGGTTTAACATCGCACTGCAGTTGATCTGAGTGACGGGACTGGGCTCAAAATATTCCTATTCGATCCCAAAATCAACTGGATTCCTCATTGAGTTGGCAGGAATAGGATTTACCCCCTAGAATTCATGATTCTGAATACGATTTGTGATCAATTCCGATGATTCTGGGCCCAATACCGATCTCAGATCGGTGGATTGAACTTCCATGTAGTGCCGTTTTGACTAAGCATTTTGCTCACAAAATTTGAGAAATCTGTACCTTTTTTTGAACATTCTCTTTAGCTCCGCGGCTGCTCCTACAAGATTCTGACCTTGGTCAATTATGAGAAGCGTACACTGGCCTCGGTGGGACACAAATCGTCGATCGGCAGCGAGACAAGCTCATGTAGTATAATCAGACACGGCTTCAATATGAATAGCATGTGTGTTGAGGCGCACAAAAATCAAAAAATAACCTTTGAAGGACTTTTGTCCTCTGACTCGGGATGCTAGGATCTTGTACGGACCCGCGTAGTCCACACCGGCGCGCTGAAAGTGTCTAGACGGTCGCACGCCTTACGAAGGGAGATCGCCTTTAATTTGTTCCGACTGCGCAGCTCGGTACTTCTGACATGGCAGGCAACGATTGATGATCGATTTGATGGACATCTTACCTTTAACCATCCAAAACATTCGCGAGATACACATAAAAGTTAATTGACTTCCCCCGTGCAAAATGAGATGGTGACAGTACCAGATGATAAGGATCGAGGACCGTGCCACTCGAGGTAGCACGACCGGATGTTTCTCGTCGTAAATTAAGTGTGAGTATTCTAATCGACCTCCCACTCTCATCAAGCCATCAACTAAAACAGTATTCAGTCGCTTCAGATAATGGAATTTTGCAAGTTCTTCTCCTTGCTTCGAAATATTTATTTGATCTTTGAAGTAGACAAGCTGAGTCAGATGAGACAAGACCAATTTAGCTTTCCTAACTTCAGGGCCTGTCATGTGGATTTCTTGTGAGAGAGGGAAATTTCTCAAAATAGGTAAAACTTTCGACAGAATCGAATCCTCTCTCATCGCTTTTCGGACAAAACGCAAGACGTAGACGGTAATTCGAAGCAATTTGGATAACGTGGAATATTTACCCACTAGATTCCACATTTTTGAATCAAGATTTTCAGAAGTGTTAACGTGAACGATTTCTACTTTTGACTCCTGCTGAGCTTCAACACTGAGAGAATGAATTTCAGCGATGTCATCTAGATCGCTTTTCTTGATCCACTCGACATTTTGGCTCAATCGAGCTGAGCCTTCCCACCACAGCCGACGGTCGGCTAGCTCATCACCTGGACAGCCTTTCGAAGCAATATCAGCGGGCATGTCTTCCGACTGGATATGATGCCAGAACCCTCCCCCGACTAACGAAGAAATTTGCGTACAGCGATTTGCAACAAACGTGGGCCATCTGTGAGGGTCCCCATGTAACCAGTAAAGAACGTCTTTCGAATCTGACCACAGATGCATTTGTTAAGTCGAGATTCTTGAAGCATCGGCGAGTCGTCGAGTAAGCTTCGATGCAAGGAGTGCTGCGCAGAGCTCGAGTCTCGGAATAGACCACGGTTTGATAGGTGCTACTTTAGATTCAGCTCCAAGTAAGGAATTGTCACTGACTCGTCGATCACGCGCAAATATACAACCGCAGCGTAAGCATCTTCTGACGCATCCCCGAAACCATGCATCTCAATTTTTTGCGGATTCAACTTGATCCCAAGATATCGAGAAATTTTGCAAGATTTTAGGGATTGGAGTGATCCGTACCAAGAATTCCATTCTCCTGTAAGCTGTTCAGACAAAATTTCCAAAGTGGTTGCATGAAGAGTTTTGCCTGAACTAATACAGGCGTGATCCACCCTAAAAGATCGAAAATTTTTGCCATTTTGGAAAGCGCAATTCTCTTTGTTATTGGTTTCTCCGAAAATCGATACGGGAAATTGAAGGCGAAGTGGTCGTCTGTCGGAGACCACAAGATGCCCAAAACGGCGAAAGCTGAATCGAATTCAAAAGGGTTGGCAGACGACAGCGTTTCTTTGGGAAGGTTATACAACAACTCGGGAGTATTCGCAAGCCACTTATGCAGTTGAAATTTTCCCTCACCCAGCAAGCCTATCGCTTGTGATTTCTTGTCCACTGCCTCTTGAATTGAGAATTCCCCTGACATGACGTCATTCATATATGTTTCTACTTCGACAATCTCAATCGTTTTTGGATACTTGTGACCTTCGTCGCTAGTGAATTATCTAAGCGCACTATTCGCAAGAAATGAAGAGCTATTAGAGCCGAACACGACAACGGTGGCGAAGAACATCATGATTTCATCAGTTAGGTTCTCTCTCCATAACATTGCTTGGAGATGTTGATCGTCAGTATGTATACTTATTTGTAAAAAAATTTGTTTGGTGTCAGCAACGAATACGAAGGGGTAACGTCGCCACCTAGTGAAAAAATCAGGAATTTCGGGCAAAATATTAGGACCCGTGTGAAGGTAATCATT
Source organism: Eretmocerus hayati (assembly GCA_029851415.1). Taxonomy (NCBI): domain Eukaryota; kingdom Metazoa; phylum Arthropoda; class Insecta; order Hymenoptera; family Aphelinidae; genus Eretmocerus; species Eretmocerus hayati. The sequence goes on from CM056741.1 coordinate 134,344,885, forward strand.
GATAGCCTTACCTTCATTTGTTTTCGCCGAAGCATTGCAAACTGGTCTGAGTTCCGTGGTTGTACTACCTTCTTTGTACACTCCATGATGTGGAAGTACAAACATTGATTGAGAGCCTTTCCTTCATGAAAGATTGGATGGAGATGAGCTTTCTCGACAGAGTTTCTCATTAATTTGACATCAAGATCTTTGAACTCAAGATCTCTTTCGAATCTCTTCTCTAAACTGAGAAATTGTCTCAAAGCTACATTTTACGAGTCGTCGAGGTCTCCACCCGGAGGAAAATCGGTTTTTTTCGGGAGCTTTACAATGTACCGGCCCCTTGGAGTGCGCGAGACAGTATCTTTGAAGAATTCGATACAGCTCTTTTCTTCAGCTGTCAAGACTCTGGCTTCTGGAATTTCGAAGTGATCAAAATATTCTTTCAAAGTAGAATTCAGGTCCCGATCAACATCTTGCAAACAGATGTTAAATTTGAAATCACTTGAGAGTTGCTGTGCAGTAGGGCTTGACACAATCCAACCCAAACGAGTATTCGGCGAGATTGGAGATTCGACTCGCTCATCCCTACGGAGCCCTTCTTTCAAGATTAGCGCATGGACTCTACCACTCAAAAACATGTGTGCTTCACAGGGTTGATCGAAGTTTGTGTCGGCTAATCGCAAATTTTTCAAGTGAGGCCAATCAACTTCTTGATTGTTAGATGGCTCGTGATTTGTGATTTTCTTCAGGACGAAGGCTGTAATGTTGCACTCGAAATTAGGATCAATCCGGGATTCGATCAAAACTTCTACGGAGCTTGTGCGTATTGTCGATACAGCCCCACCCACCCCAGAAGTATTCAATTTGAAAGAGCGTTTCTCCAGCTTTAAATACTAACAAAGTTCTTCTGGGATGAAGTTTGACTGTGCACATTGGTCAACAACGGCACGCACTATTCGCAGAGATCTATCCGGCCTCTGAGCACAGATTTCTGCAGTTGCAAGAAGGACCTCCTGTGATGATTCATCATTCTTCAAATTAATAACAGAGTTTCGAATCTCTGAAAGAGAATTCACTATAGCGCAGTGATCCGCACTAGCAGAAGGCTTGGAACTATCAGTCATGTAAGGACGTGTGATGATTTTCGTTGCAAACCATACGCTTATACTGAGAAGTACAGTCTGATAGAGTGTGCTTCGATAACAGGCAAGATGTGCACAATTTTTGGGAATCTACGTAAGCCTCCTTCTCCCTGGGAGACTTGGTTTTGAACTGATCGCAGTTGTTGAAGAAATGCTCCTCTTTGCAGATCAGACAAATGGGTTTGAATTTAGGTTTTCCTTCGGCATTAATGTGGACCGATCTCACATCCTGTTTTTGGCCTGACTGGCTTTTCTTGTCCCCTGACGTCTGCGGTTTCTCTTTGTTCTTGATGCTATCACGCAATTGTTTCGCGTTTTCCAATTGTCCGAGAGCAAGCCTCTCTGCATCTAGAAAAACTTCTAGATCCTCAAAAGACGGACAAGATTTTGGATCCGCTGAAACCGCGATACGCTCTTCCCATTTTCGTTGGATCATGGGTGGTAGGCGAGCTACTGTTTGGAAGACTACAATCGGATGCCAGTGTTCAACCTTTGAGGGCTGTGAGCAAACTTTTTGTGGTGGTTGTGACACGGCCCACTTCCTTAGAAGATGAGTTGCTCATGGGTTCAAAAGTGAAAAATTTGGTGAGAAGCTTGTTGATCGAGGCCTCATTATTCTCATAATGATTTCTCAATGTGTTCCAAGCAGTCCCAAAGTTATTTCCTGACGATGGGCACTCATCAAGAAGCTCAAGAGCTTCACCCTTTAATGTTTGACGAAGCGTGGTGATTTTATAAATATTTGGCAAATTTTGATCTTTAACAATCATTTCTGAGGAAATATCACGATGACGTGGCCATTGGTGATATCCCCAGAAAAATGGGGCAATTCTATGCGTGGGAGTTGCTTGATGTAGTTGTTGGAGGATTCCTGAGCTGTGCCACGCTGCTGAGTAGCCACACCCGTAACCTCACTCAACTTATGTGAATATTCTAGAAATTCACCTTCTCTAACAGTGCAAGTCTCCTCTGTTGGATTAAAAACTTTGTTCTATCAATAATTATCACTCATATCAGCTTCATCGTCATCTTCGAGTAATTTGCGATTTTTATCGAACTGTGACCAGTATTTCTTAAGATTCCCCAATCTACTTTCAGCCACGCCGCGAATTATTTTCGCTTGGCCCAGTTTTTTAAAATTGTCATGGGTATCAACAATTTTTGTTTGCAACTCGAGTTGCTTTGCGATAATTTTCTCTGACTTCGACATTTTGGGTCCGATATCCTCGTCGAAAGAGCCAAAAAGTAGTCAAGTTGTCTCAAAACGTACAAATACTTGCAAGAAGTGGAATAAAAAACTTGAAAAATATATCGACCCCTCCTGTCGGATATAATGAGAACCCACCCACGTGCGAGACGAGAGAGCAGAAAACCAAGAGCTTTCCGTCAATTTCGGCGGCGAGAGATATACACGGTGCACTGCGCTACGTATTACTGAAATGGTAACGAAGATAAAATAGAAGAGTTAACTCGACCGACTGCGAGTCGTGAAAACCTACCAAGATATCCCTGAATGAGAGCTATGCAAGGGAAAAACTACCAAGATGGTAACTCTCAGACAGTTACTTCCAACACGTAACCGATCTATCTATTCACAAGATCAAGTGGTATACATATGTCTACGTATGATGAAAGTGTAGTCTTACAACCTTTTTTTTTCAAGTGGAATATAGGGAAAAATCTGATGACAGGATATTCCTAATGGATCTCCCACCGGCAGACCATAAGCGCTTCCATTTTGCTTACCCGGTGAACCGGATGAGCATGAATCCAACGCCCGTGTGCCCTGGGGGCTAAAACCTTCTGCTCTCTGCCCTACGATGTTGGCAAGCCATCATTGCAGAACTGGGGGCAGCTAACCACTATCTAACAAACCCACTCCGGAACTGCGTTAGTATTACTTCAGGGTGGGCGGCGTGTCGCGCGCCATGGGGCGTTCCTCTTTGGTGTGCCCGCTCTCCTGTCTTCTCTCTTCGTCGTCAATGATCATTCTTCAAGTCGTCGTTGTTCGCTATGCAGCGCCCCTTGCTTGGCGCTGCTGCATTGACCGTCCTTGCTCTCCTTTCCGGGTGATCACCGTCTGGATATAGTCGGCGATCTCATCCCACGTCTCTTTGCTGCGGAGCATGAGCGGCACTAGAGTCTCAGGGGCAATCTGAGCCCCAAGCCGGTTCACGATCTCCGCTCTCTCCACGGCTGTGTTCACGCACTGGAAGAGTGCGTGATCTGCATCGTCCCAGTCTGCCTCACACATCTGACAGACCGGGGTCTCCCTCTTTCGGAACCGCTCCAGGTACTCTCCGAAGCAGCCATGCCCGCTAAGCGCCTGCGTCAGCCAGTAATCCAGCTTTCCATGAGCTCGATCGATCCACCTGGCTATGTTAGGGATCAACCTTTAAGTTCACTTCCCTTTTGTTGAGATCTCCCACTTTTCCTGTCACTCTTCGATGGTCTCCCCCCTCTCGACGTCTCGTATGAGGGCCTTACGAGTGGGGTTGAGCACGACTCCATCGCTCTTAAGTTAAGGGTTTCTTGGAGTTTTCATACCCGTACTCTCTCGGCTACAAGCAGTCGTGTAGGTGGTGTACCCGCAAGTACACAGGCTGCGTGGTCGGACACCGTGCAATAAGCGCTGATCGTCCGTCGCGCTAAACGCCGCTGGACTGCACCTAGTCTTGCGTTGATTACGGATCCTCTAGCTACCTGTCCCCAAATTGGTGCACCGTACAGCATGATGGAATAGCTCACGGTGCTGAGTAAGGCTCTTCTGTTTGGCTTGGGGCCTCCAATGTTTGGCATGAGCCGCTAGAGGGCGCCACCGACCCTGTCCGTGTGGAGCTTGACGATATGCCACCACTAAAGTAAATGAGCGGAAGGCTCGGAATGCGTTTCGTCCACCGCCTGCAACTGGGTACATCGTAACCCGGACTCATCAGCAGGGCTGAGGTTGCAGACGGTTGCCCTGGACGCGGAGTGCGGAAGTAGAGAAGTTCCTTATATATGAGGGTTTCCATGGAACTTTTAACTATTGACCCTCTGGAATAGGAAAAAAATTTATTATCGCACACGTTTGAAATGGGTTTCATGTGATTCTTAGACCTTGAAAACATGTGAAAAAAGTGGTGCCACTCTCTTCCAAGCCGAGGTATCTGGTTCAGAACGACATGTATGGAGGAATTTCACACTTGAAACATTCGTGAATCAACTTCAAACGAATAGATTCGATTCAAAACATTGTCTAGACAATCGATACGGGTTATATTTTGCCTGACTCGACTTCAAGATGAATTTCATCATCGATTTCTCCAAAATTCGATGTTAATTTCCAAAATCGAGTCAAAGGCTATGAGTCTCATTTCAATTTCAAGAATACACTGTGGTGTTGTTTTGTTCATTTTTCAGCCGTATACTATGTAAAAATCAAGAAAATCGCGATACCATCACATTTAGCGGCTGATTCAGCTAACCATCCGGATTCAAATATTTCTCCTCAGCTTCTCACAGGAATACCGATCGACAATTGCAACTCAAAATAGTGCGGTTATATCCTTTTTGTGATGAAGAAAAAAGAGCACAACGTCCCAACCCTGTGCTTAGCGTCTCCTGAGTATGACATCAAAAAATGACCATTTTCAAAGCCAGTGACGCGATAACCTTATGAGCTTTGAAGCTTTACAAAATTTGTCCGGATCGACGCACACTCACAGATCAAACGGGATTCGATTCGTCTCCTTTTTAACTTCGAAAACTCATTGCTAAATTCTCCGTTTCGCACAAGGTATTTCATCATCTGCGTGAACAATAGCCAGAGAAAGTTTCCCCACAAAACTCGATCAATAAATGAGAGCTAATATCATGGCCAAATCAGCGCACACCTCTGAATCAAAGATTTTCTCAAAATATGAGATTAGTAGATGGATATATCATTCCACGGAAGTAGTTGAGGCATAGGTATTTTAGTTACAGCCTCATCAATTCAAAAAATCGCGTTGGTACGTTTTTAAACTACCCAAAAATCATCTTTTGCGGTCTAATATTGACAAATCAGGCTGCGTTTCAACAAAAAAGAATGTAGTCCATATTGAATGATGCCAAATACTATAAAATGCCACTCCTGCGCACTCTGAATAGTTTAAAATACTCCTGGAACACTGCAGTAACACAAAAGTTGCAAGTTCCGGGGAAACCCTCATGTGGAATGTGTTCGTTTCTGTGCGTTTGCGAGAGAGGTACGGAACGGGTAGCCACCTGGAGGCATACCCAGGATCCCCAAAAGACTTCCCCCCCCCCCCAGCAACCTCGAGCAATCGCAGGAAATCTGGACATTTGAAAAACCCGCTTCCGATCTTCTCCGCACGTATCGTGACTCAACCCTGGGATGCTGGATAACATACACCGCCGTCAATGACTAGTGTAACTCTCGACGAGATACACGTCTAGGCGGTCGGTCACTCAACACTCGGATACGTGAGCACGTATCGTATTGAAAGAAGTGGGAAGGGTATAGGAAGATTGGTGCGTGTTCACATCACGTCGGGGTCACCAATGTGGGGCTTTACGATATGCCACCCTCTAAAGTAAATGAGCGGAAGGCTCGGAACGCGTTTCGTCCACCTTCTGCAACTGGGTACTTCGTAACCCGGAATCATCAGCAGGGCTGAGGTTGCAGACGGTTGCCCTGGACGCGGAGTGCGGAGGTAGAGAAGTTCCTTATATATGGGATGTGTTCGTTTCTGTGCGCTTGTGAGAGAGGTGCGGAACGGGTAGCCAGCTGGAGGCATACCCAGAATCCCCACATCTGCCTTCAGCGCTGCTCCTCTGGCTTGTGCCTTGTAGCTTCATCGGTAATCAGACCAAACCCCAAGGTACTTGAGTTCCCTCTTGAGTGGAATCTCGTAGCCGTTGATGGAGAACACGGGAGTTTCGGAACTCCTCCTCTTGGTGACTAGCATCGCTTCGCACTTGTGCTCGGCAAGCTTCAGCCCGTTCTCAAGGAACCATGGTCCAATGCGGTAAAGAGCTTTATTGGCCACACATTCCACTTGCCACGCGGTTTCGACGACCACCACTAAAGCCGCATCGTCCGCGAAGCCAATAATGAGTTCTGCCCAATCTGGAAGACTTATTAGGATGGGCCGAAAATCCATTTTTCTTGAGAATCGCTTCGCGCTAGTGAAATTTCACTGTCTTTCGATGAGAAAATACGGAAATCTTTTCGCTGCATGTTCAAAACTGAGCTCTTCAGGTGGAGCAACTGTCTTGAAGATTGAAAAAAAAGAAGAAAAACGTGTTATTCGACTATTTCTCGCTACTGTTTTGCATTGATATTGTTATGCGTTTTGTTCAACGGCTTGTCTATACGGCCGGACTCGCGTACGCGAAAACAGAGTTCTGGTGGACGACGCATGTGACGTCTTCGCCGAAAAAATCCCTAGGAAATCCGTCGCGTACGCGAAAGACCGCGGGCCCTGGGCCCAGCCTTCGCGTACGCGAAAGGGCCCATTCTTCGCGTACGCGAACCGGGAAATTTCTCGCGTACGCGAAGATGGGCTCCCTTCGCGTACGCGAAAAATTTTCCGGTTCGCGCACGCGAAGATTTTTGCGGGGATACTTTCCGAAAATTTTCGCGTACGCGGAGGGAGCCCATCTTCGCGTACGCGAAGACTTTGCAAGGTGTCGGTCCGAATATGGAGAACAAGCACATTTTCGTGTACGACAAGCACATTTTCGTGTACGCGAAGGAAGAAGCCTTCGCGTACGCGAAGAATTCCTGATTTTGCATAAACGACAGTGGCGTGGAATTGATTCTCGCTTCAATACGAACTACGAGGGCGAAGAGAGCCCATTCTTTGCCTACGCGAAGACTTTGCGAGGTGCGCGTCCAAAAATTTTCGCGTACGCGGAGGCTTTGCTGAGCGCCGTTTCAAAAATCTTCGCGTACGCGAAGGAGCCATCATTTCGCGTGCGCGAAGATTTTTCAAGTCTGGAAATGCTGAGTGGAAAATGACTGGTGAGGCTGCTTCACGAAATTCCCTGCATCAAATGCTATGAGCGCAAGCGTATGCGCGCACGCTTAGGGTTGGAGCATTTGATGCAGAGAATATCATGAAGCAGCCTTAACAGTCGTATTTTACTTGGAATTTTGACAAGTGAAGAGTTATTGATGATTGTTGGGCCCCGAGTGACATGATCAAGCCAAAAAATTAAATTCTTTCATCTTTTCCCTTGAACAAATAGAGAAAAACATCAGCGGTGGCCGCGCGAGCCTTTTCGGGAGGAAATCCAGGTTGAGCAACGTTTTCGCGATTTTGTATTCGGATTCGTGACCACCCGTCTTAGCTTACGAAGACTGAAACCTTGTTTGGGATCAGAAACTTGGCAAGAGCAAGATGAGCGGTCACCAATCCGGATACTGAATCGTGGAAACGTTGCTCAACCTGTATTTCCTTCCGAGGAGGCTCGCGTTGCACCGGTGATGTTTTCCTGTATTTGTTTATGGTAAAACATGAAGAAACGGGATTTTTTCTGCTCGATAATGTCACTTGGGGCTCACCAATCATCAACCAACACGTCACTTGTGAAAATTCTGAGTAAAAAGGACTGAGACTCGGCTGCTTTATGAATTTTCTGCATCAAATGCTTCAACCGCAAGCGTATGCGCGTACGCTCACACGAGGAGCGCATCCTATGTAGAACGGGCCCTTGCAAAGGCTCGTTCTACATAAGATGCGCTCAGCGCGTGAGCATACGCGCATACGCTTGCGCTCATAGATTTTGATGCAGGGAATTTCGTGAAGCAGCCTCACCAGTCATTTTCCACTCAGAATTTTCAGAAGTGAAGAGTTGGCTAATGCTTGGTGGACCCCGAGTAACATTATCGAGCCAACAAATCAAGTTTCTTCATGTTTTCCCATGAGCAAATAGAGAAAAACATCAGGGTTGGCCACGCGAGCCTTTTCGGAAAGAAATTCAGGTTAAGCACGGGTTTCTCGATTCAGTATCTGGATTGGTGATCATTCGTCTTGCTCTTGCCTAGTTTCAGATCCCAAATAAAGTTACAGTGTTCGCAAACTAAGACGGGTGGTCACCAATACAGATACTGAGTTGCAAAAATGTTGGTCAACCTGGATTTCCCCCCGAAAAGGCTCGTGGTGCCACCACTGCTGGTTTCTCCCTAAACATTGTTTTTTTGACCCAAAAATGTGACTAGGAGACCGCCATTAATTATTCTCGCGGGTCCCGTATTCCACCGATAATGAAAGAGCGCGTAGCTTTTAGGGTGGTCAACGCTGATGTTTTTCTCTGATTGGTTGTAGAAAAACACGAAGAAACTTGATTTTTCGTCTCGATAATATCACACGGAGCCCCCCAATCATCAACTAACTCTTCCCGTGAGAAAATTCTGAGTGAAAAACGACTGGTAAGGCTGCTTCATGAAAATTCTTGGATTGAATGCTCTGAGCGCAAGCGTATGCGCGTACGCTTGTGCTTAAAGCATTTAATGCAGGGAATTTCATGGAGCAGCCTCACCTTTCGTTTCCTACTCAGAATTTCTCCAAGGAAAGAGTTAGCTGATGATTGGTGGGTCTCCGAGAAACATAATTGAATCAAAAAATCAAATTTCCTCAGGTTTTTCCACAATCAATTGGAGAAAAACATCGGCGTTGGGGACCCTTAGAATTACTCGCTCTTTCATCACTGGTCAAATACATTGAATGACATTGAATGACAAAGGTCTCCGAGTGACATTTTTGAATCAGAAAAACAATCCTGACAATTTCCTTCGTTTTTTCATGAACAAATGGGATGAACCAGCAGTGGTGGCCCCGCGAGCCTTTTCAGGGAACAATCCAGGTTGAGTAACGTTTTCGCAACTCAGTATCCGCATTGATGGCCACCCGTCTTAGTTTCTGGAGACTGTAACTTTGTTCGGCATCAGGAACTAGGAAAAGAGCCAAATCAGCGGTCACCAATCCGGATACTGCATCACACAAACGTTGCTCGACCTATATTTTTCTCCAAAAAAGCTCACGTGGCCACCGCTGATGTTTTTCCATGAACGAATGGGGAGAAACATCCGAGGAAACATCAGCGTTGGCCGCGCGAGCCTTTTCGGAAAAAGATATAGGTGTAGCAACATTTTTGTGATTCAGTATCCGGGATAGTGATCACTCATCTTGATCTTGCGTAGTTTTTGATCCCAAACAAAATTACAGTCTTCGCAAAGTAAGACGGGTGTTCACCAATGCGGATACCGAGTTGCGAACACGTTGCTCAACCTGAATTTTTCCGGAAGAGGATCGCTGGGCTGATTCTTCCTATTTGTTCGTGAAAAAACATGAGAAAAATTGTTTTCCTGACACAAAAAAGTCATCCGGAGACCACCATCAATCAATGTCATATGTTTTGTATTTCACCGATAATGAAAGAGCGAATAATTCTGAGGGTGGCCAACGCTGATGTTTTTCTCTAATTGATTGTGGAAAAACAAAAAGAAACTTGATTTTCGGCTCGTCAATATCAGTCGGGGTCTACCGATCGACAACCAAGTCTTCCCTTGGGAAAATTCTGAGTAGAAAACGACTGGTAAAGCTGCTTCATGGAATTCTCTGCATTGAATGCTTTGAGCGCAAGCGTGTGCGCATACGCTCACGCGCTACGCGCATCCTATGTAGAACAAGCCAAAGTCTTCGCGCACGCGAAATCATGGCCCCTGCGCGTACGCGAAGGTTTTCGGAACGGCGCTTTGCAAAGCCTCTGCGTACGCGAAAATTTGTGGATGCGCACCTCGCAAAGTCTTCGCGTTCGCGAAGAATGGGCTTCCTTCGTCCTCGTAGTTCGTATTAAAGCGAGAATCAATTCCACGCTTTTGTCGCGCGTGCGGAATCAGGAATTCTTCGCGTACGCGAAAATATGCCTGTTCTCCATATTCAGACCGACACCTTGCAAAGTCTTCGCGCACGCGAAACCATGGCTCTTTCGCGTACGCGAAAGGGCCCATTCTTCGCGTACGCGAAAATTTTCGGGAAGTCGCCTCGCAAAAATTTTCCGGTTCGCGTACGCGAAGATTTTTGCAAGGCGACTTTCCGAAAATTTCCGCGTACGCGAAGAATGGGCCCTTTCGCGTACGCGAAGGATGGGCCCAGGGCCCGCGGTTTTTCGCGTACGCGACGGATTTCCTAGGGATTTATTCGGCGAAGACGTCACATGCGTCGTCCACCAGAACTCTCTTTTCGCGTACGCGAGTCCGGCCGTATAGACAAGCCGTTTGTTAAATAGCACCTCGTGTACTCCAAGAAGCGTCTTTGAATAAATAAAGAAGAAAAACAAACGTGTTTTTTGACCATTTTTTGCTATTGTTTTGCATGGAAGTTCGGTGCATCTCCACATTTTGATACGTGCTTTGATTAATTTGAAAGCTTGTTCCTAAATCTATAAAATGGGCTAAGGTACGTCCAGAGAGATATCACAAATAGTGGAGAGAAGCGCAGCTACACGTTTCTTCGCGAAAGAGAGAGGGGAAAAGAGCAGTCCTCTGACTTTCTCTCTCGCACCCCGCCTATGTGTTTTGGCGTCGACTGCGCAATGCGCCACGCAGGTGTGAGAGAGGAAGAAAGAGGACTCCTTGTCTTAGGTGGATCTCCTTCTTGATTGCCCGATGCCCTAGGTATCGGACATTGAGGGGAGAGGGATATTACACGGCCGGGCCCACCGAGAGGTGGGCCCCACCCAAACCCGTGTCCCGCCTGGTATGGCCTGCGTGGGCTATGCGTAGTCCGCGTAAGCTGAACCAGTCCGGTGTCTGGGGACGGATCCGAGGGATCCTGAGGCAGATTTTGCCCTCTAACCACCTTGAGAAAAAAAAAAAAAAAAAAAAAAAAAAGAGAGAGAGGCGATGACAACGAGGAACTCTTGGGTAGACGCGCGAACGAAGCGCTGGCCCGAGTCTACGAGTGGATGATTAGCAGGCTTCTGGAGCTCGCTGTCAAGAAGTGCGAAGCAATCGTGGTCACAAGGCGTAGGAAGTTTGACTTACCCCGGTTTTATATCAACGGGCAAGAGATTCCACGGAAGACAGAGCTGAAATACCTCGGTGTATGGCTCGACGACAAGTGGTCGTTCAAGAAGCACATCCAGGAAGCCGCCCAGAAGGCGAGCAGGGTCGGTGCGGCGCTCCAGCGGCTTATGCCGAATATTGGAGGACCCAAGGAAAAGAGGCGCGCACTTCTCAACACCGTCACTACCTCCATCATGCTGTACGGTGCACCCGTGTGGGGGAAGAGAGTAGAGAAGACCATCATCGAGAAGAGAATGGGGCCTGTCCACCGAAGAGCGGCCCTGAGGAGTATCCGTGCCTACCGCACTGTGTCAGGAGATGCGGCTTACGTATTGGCGAGTACTCCGCCCATCCACTTGCTCGTCGCGGAGCGAGTGATGATCTGGGACCGCCAGAAAGTGATCGGAGCCGAACAAGTACTCACTCCGACGATGAAGGAGATCATTCGCGCCAACGAGAAGGAAACCACCCTTGAGCATTGGCAAACTGAGTGGGATTCGCCATTTGCGAACGGCAGATGGACGCACCGGCTGATCCGTGACGTAGCCAAGTGGGCGGAACGCACCCACGGAGAGATGGACTACTGGACGACGCAGGCACTGAGCGATCATGGTTGCTTCGGTTCCTATCTAACCAGGTTCAAGAAGAGGACGACCACAGCATGTCAGTCATGCGGGGACGAATGGGATGACGCCGAACATGCCCTGTTCAAGTGCAGCGACACCCGGAGAGAGCGCGCCGAGTTGGATGAATGGCTGGGTGCTCAACTAACACCTGAGAATCTCGTCCCGTACTTGCTCCGCAACCGGGAGACATGGGATAGACTCACCGGATACATCAAGCTGGTGATGACCCGCAAAGAGGAGGAAGAGAGGGAAGTGAGGCGCCTCGAAGCAGGCGAATTACAGTGACTCTGCCGATTGAAACAGAAGAGGCCCAAATGATTCCAGGAGGAATCTGATGCACTGAAGAGGGAAGAAAGAAGAAAGAAGAGAGAAGAAAGAAGAAAGAGAGGGAACAATGAAGAATGAAGATAGAAGATGCCGACAAGTGACCGAAGAGAGAAGATGGAGAAGAGGAACGCTCGCAATCGAGCGCGAGACATGCCGCTCATCCTGAAGTAATGCTCACGCGGTTCCGGTATGAGATGGTAGATGCAGGTGGATCTCCTTCTTGATTGCCCGATGCCCTAGGTATCGGACATCGAGGGGAGAGGAATATTACACGGCCGGGCCCACCTCTCGGTGGGCCCCACCCAAACCCGTGTCCCGCCTGGTATGGCCTGCGTGGGCTATGCGTCGTCCGCGTAAGCTGAACCAGTCCGGTGTCTGGGGACGGATCCGAGGGATTCTGAGGCAGATTTTGCCCTCTAACCACCTTAAAAAAAAAAAAAAAGGACTCCTTGTCTTTTCTCTCTCTCTTTCGCGGAGAAAATCCCACTTACAGAGAGGCCCACCTCCCCCCTCCTCTATCTGTGATATCTCTTTGGGTTCGTCTCATTTGAGTAACTCGTACCAAAGTTGTTGTAAAACTACGAAAGATGGTTTTCCGCCCTTTTTCTTACGTTTTTCATCCGCGATCACCAGGAGGCTAGGCCTTATGTAGCCGCCCGACAAAGAGAACTCTGTCCAGAATGTCGCGCTTAGGCTTCCACAGTTTTCACTATTCTGCGTTTGAACGAGGAAAGTCGCATCTAAACTGCCGAAGAATGAGATTTTGTGATGGAACAAAAGTCTAGGAGATTTTTAAAAAATTAAGAAAAACATGACGCTTTGATAGTTCTTCCGAAAGTGATGCGATAGAGCGCAGACTGTTTCCTTCGGCTGAGTAGTCAGATGGACGACCATTTCTTATGTATTTCCACCTGTAGAAACCATAAACGAGGTCTACCAAGGCCTCAGGGGTCAAGGGTCATTGTGAATCGAGAGATACCGATCCTGGCGATAAACGACACTTTTTCAAAAAAACACCTAAATCAATTCGAATCGCTGTGTTGCTGAGGAGAATGTTCTAATGGGCCTGGGTCCTTATTGGGCCACGATTTCCTACGTATTTTGTCCTCCTGAGAACGATCCCGGTGTTTTCATCGAGCTTGGATGCGTCAAATTCGAGTATTGAGCGAATAACGACGGAAGATTTTCATCCTATCTTATGCACGGACTGCCCATCCTCATACACAGGGTCGACACATCTGTCATCAGCTAGTCTTCACTTAAATTCCACGCACTGGAGCTCCATGAAACCACCGGGATCGTTTTCGGGAGCTCAAAATGCGTAGGAAAATGGAGTTCCATAAATGATTAAGGTCTATTCTAATCCTTTCCTCAGTAGCACAGCGATTTGAACGGATTCTGTCATTTTCCGGAAAAGTGTAGTTTTATCGCTAGGATCGGTGTTTCGCGATTCACAAAGACCCTCGACTCTTCAGGCCTGAGTAGACCTCGGTTTTGGTTCCTACGGGTGAGAATACATGAGAAATGGTCGTTTATATGACGACTCACAAGGGGAGCACTTAACTTCCGGGTCGCCAATCTTCCCCAAAATTTTTTTACGATTTGGTATCACCTAGAATATGAAGAATCCAGAGTAACTCCGTCAAATGGGCCCTCTGTCCGAAGTTACAGCCTATCATATTAGCATTGCCCATATAAGCCCATGTTAAAAAATGAAATATATAGATATACTCACAATGCTAATGTTTTAGCTTGTAGCTCTGAACAGGGGGCCCATTTGACGGAGTTACCCTGGATTCTTCATATTCTAGGTGATACCAAACTGTAAAAAAATTTTGGGGAAGATTGGTGATCCGGAAGTCAAGTGCTCCCCTTGTCAGCCGAAGAAAATAGTCTGCGCCCTATCGCATCACTTTCGGAAGAACCATCAAAACGTCACGTTTTTCTCAATTTTATAAGAATCTCTTAGACTTGTGCTCCATCGCAAGATCTCATTCCTCGGCAGTTTAGAGACGGCTTCCCCCGTTCAAACGCAAAATAGTGAAAACCTGGAAGCCTAAGCGTGACAATCTGGATAGAGTTCTCTTTGTCGGGTGGCTAAATAAAGCCTAGCCTACTGATGACCGCGGATAAAAAACGTAAGAAAAAGGGCGGAAAACCATCTTCCGTGGATTTACCAACAACTTTGGTCCAAGTAATTGAAATGAGACGTACCTTAGCTCATTTTATGGATTTTGAAACAAGCTTTAAAATTCATCAAAGCACGTATCAAAATGTGAAGATGAGCTGAGGATTCATGCAAAACAATAGCGAAAAAGGGTCGAAAATCACGTTTTTCTTCATTTTTTTCAATCTTCAAGGCTCTTGCTCTACCTGAAAAACTCAATTTTGAACATGCAGCGGGAAAGTTTCTGTACTTTCTCACCAAAAGACAGTGAAATTTTACTAGCGCGAAGCGATTACCGAGAAAAATGGATTTTCGGCCCACCCTAATGCTCATGTTCAGGAACTTGTCGTATTGCGTGTTCCATTCGATCGGTCCTGACACGGATCCTTGAGCTATCCCTGCAGATAATTCCAGCTCAACCCTTCTCTCATCGGTGTCACATACGAGGACTCTGTCAAGCAGTCCATCGCTGATGACTGCGAGCAGGTAAGGGGGGACCCTTCCATCTAGGGACATATAGATCCGTTCCCAGCTTGCTGTGTTGAAGGCACTCTTCACATCCAAGCAAATTAGGGCACAAAACCCTCCTCCTGGTTCAGGGCCATTGTATGCGTTCGGTGGACTCTGTCTTGTACGCTTTCTATTGCGTGCATTGTGCTGCGCCCCTTGCGGAAGCCAAACTGCATCAGGGACATCCCTCCGCTACGCTCATACTCTTCCTCTGCCTGGTTCAGGATCATGCGGTCATACATCTTCCCGATGTTGTGCAGCATATTGAGTGGCCGATTCGAAGATGGCTCCGCTGGTTCTCCACCCTTTTGCTTGGGGATGAGGACTAGCTTCTGCCGTTTTCACGCTCTCGGGAGCACTTCCGCAAGGAGACACTTATTAAACAGCTTCGATAGCAGGGTAGGCTGCTCTCGAGCCACTATTTTCAGGGTCCCATTGGGGATACCGTCCAACCGCGGGACCTTACCATTCGCGAATCTCGTAGCGGCTCGTCTTAGCCCTTCTTCGGTGAAGAGGGGGATCGGCTCGGAGATAAACCCAGGGGAAGTGAGTCTGGGCTCCCCTCTCGGGTAGAGTGCCCTGGCAATCCGTTGAACTGAGTCTTTGTCCGTTGGCGCTGTTGGTCCGTCTCTCAAGCGCAGTCTGCTCATGACCACTCGGTACGGTGTGCCCCACGGATCTTGATCGACCATGCTGCATGGCTCTGACCAGCACTTCCGTTTGCTGCGACGGATTTCATCCCGAAGAAGCTTCTTCGCCTCTTTGTAGGCCGCTTCGTCTGCTGCAACTGATGGATTTCCACGTTTGCGCGCTCGCTTTACTCGCCTCCTCTTAGAGTTTGCGCTGCAGTGAAGGTCTCTGATTTCATCGTTCCACCAGTATACTTGCCTCTCCTGGAACCGGGGTTGCTTCCTCCTCGCCATGGAGGCGTCGCAGGCTCGGGTGATGGACTGGATATCGCTTGTTACCGTCTCCTCCGGCGAGAGCTCTTCTCCGGGGTCCTCTGCTCTCAGGATTGTTTCTTTCAAGCTTTCTTCGTCCAGTTTGCGGACTTGCCATCCCTCAATCTACCGTGCTATGCCTGCATCTCGGCCACGGTCTCTCTTGGAGAAGATATGGCGGTGGTCGTTAAGGCGATGCGGTCACCGTGCAACCCGGAAATTATATCTTATTTGAATGTAAATCAAAAAATTTTCTCGAAACGAAGTTGGAGACAATTTGTCCATTACGTATTATCATCTGAATTGTGGTGGACAACTCATTATTTGTCACCAATCACAAGGCTATCACTAACAAACGAGAATAACTTGCCCGCGGGTACTTTCTAACCTACAAATTGGCACATTTTCGTTCACAAAACTCTCAAAATCTAGTCCGATTTGGGCCAAACGAAGAGTTATCCAGGCCAAGTTAGATGATACTAAAGCCTGGATAACTCGTCGTTTAGCCCATAATGGAAAAGATTTTGAGAGTTCTGTGAACAAAGTTCAACGTGCACGGTGACCGCATCGCCTTAAATGATTCTGAGTCGAGAACCTGCCACTTCGTGACTCGTCTCATGAGAGGCGGGCTAACAAACGCTAAATCGAGCACTGAGGATGATGCCCCTCTGTGCCATGTTGCCTTTCTTACCTCGTTGAGGCAAACCAGGTCCAGTTGGGCCATGGTTGTTTCCAGCGCGTTACCTCTTTCATCCTCTGGCCCTCCACTCCAGGCTGGGGCCTTGGAATTAAAATCCCCCGCTACTATGGCGAGGCCTCTCCACTGTCTCAGACTATCCTCGAGTTCCCACAGTTCCCGAAGAAAGTCGTTTATCAGTGCGTTCGGTGAGTAGTAGCAGCTATACACCGCTATATCGCCGATGACTCTTCGGGTGAACCCCGACCCTTTGGTCGGTTTCTTCCCTCTCTAATGGTTCCATTCCAGACTTGGATGGCCGATCCCCTCCCAAGATCTTCCGTGGTTCGTGGTCGCTCTTCTCGGGAATGGAGATTCTGATCGGAGATGATGAGAAAGTCTGCTCCCAGTCTTGGAGCCTCTGCCTCAAGGAGACTGTGGGCATCGTTGCTCCTGCGAAGATTCGCTTGCAGGAAACTAGCCATCTTCGCGCTTTTTCCGGCCCTTCCATACTGCTCGCGCCTGCTAATAGGCTTTGCAGCACTGCGTGCCCGACCTGTGTTTGTGATCCTCTTTGAAGGCCTCGCAGCTCAGACATTTCTGCTCTTCGGTTGCACATGCTGCTGCTATGTGGCTTCCTTCCCCACAGTTGGAGCAGCATTTCGCCCGCCTCACCTGTGGCTTGTCACACTTTGCGGATAAATGCCCGTATTGCAGGCAATTGTAGCATCTCGGAATTCCGCCTCTTTCTCGGACCCGCGCGTTAACAAAGTCTACCCGGACTTCCCCTTTGGCCAAAACTCCTCCCGCGAGCCGCTCTGGCAGTGTGATCACCGCGACCTGGGTACCCCTGTATCCTAGGCGGATGGTCCTGACCGTAATGCTGCCCGCATGCTCTGCCCCGAGTTTCTTCACGGAGGCTTCCTTGCTTCCTGGAGTGTACTCACGTCGTCAAGGTCAAGCACTTCCAGCGTGACCGTTGGAGAAAGACGTCGTATCTCTCCGGCGTTCTCAATCGCCCCCTTAAGGGCATCCTCAACGGCCTCTGCCTTCACCCCCTTCTCGAACTCGATGAGTAGATGACCTTCTTTTGTCTCCTGCAGTTTGGAGAAACTTTTGAAGCCACTTGCCTCATTTTGTCTCCTTGCTCAACACTCTTGGTCATATCCGCGTAGGACCAACCATCCTTCTTCACTCCTATGAGGAGTTCGTCGGGTCTAGTCCTTCTCCTATTTCCCTTGTTTTTCCTCTTCTCTCCCTCCTTCTCAGCTCTGCCCTGATTGTTGGGACACCTCTCGTTTCCCCCACGTCCCATATTCCGTCCCGCAAGTTGCCAGCCGGACCCAGCGTCCCAGAGCTGACCGTTATCTGACCAGGTAGTGATTGGTGTCCCTGGCGTGGATGGGGGTGTTCTAAACAGTCCAGCCCCTTGTCCTACAAAATTGAGCTGCTCCGGTCTGAGGGTTGCTCTCTTTGCTCTTTCGCTGTCGGCTTCCTGATCCCTATTGATCAGGCTCGTGCGGGCTCTCTTCGTTTGGCTCCCCCTTCCCGCTCTTTGTGGAGGTGGGGACAGCGAGGATGATGATCCAGCGGCGTTCTCGGCCATTGTCTCTAGACTGGAGCTGATTGCCCCTCTCATTCCTGAAGCTCTTGTGCTGGCAGCTTCTAGCCCTTCACATAGGCTGCTGGCCTTCTGAACTAGCTTCTTGGTCGACTTCTTTGCTGTCGCATGCTCGTTGACTTCCTTGGTTATGTCATCGAGTACTCTGAGGATCCTCCTTAAGAATTCTTCCTCTCTCGAGTGAATCTCTTTAAACTTACCCCAGCTCGTTTTGTGGTGGAGGGATTAGTTCTACGTAACCTCTGTTGACTGGCGCCAGGCGTTTTTCTTTCGCCAGTCTCCATCTCTTCAGCATCAACTGTCTCCTTGTTCGATGTTGATGGTTGTGTTTGGGTGGGATACCCAGTAGTTGGTAGATTCGCTTTGAAAGTTTCCAAGTTCGTTGTTGTTTCTGCCGTTTGTCTTCTTCCTTCCCTCTTATCCCCCTCAGATTTTTGTGTCTCTGTTTGTCTTAGTGGTCACACCTACCCCCGTCCACCAGTCCGAGTACCCTGTTCTTGGATCCTCCCACTTGCCGACCGCGCCTACAGTCCGGTGGCCTCAGATGACGTTCCAATCCCTGTACCCTGCAGCATGGTCCCGTCCGGTCACCAACCGGCACTACCACAGGAGCGGGATTTGGGGTATCCCCCCTACCATTGTGCGGGACTGCCTCCCCTCGTGGTTAGCGTGGGGTTCGATTCCCCCTACTACCGGCGGCCCAGGAGCGATCACTGGTTTTAACGCGGTACCCTCCAGAGTGGGCACGGACACAGCAGTGGAAGGATCTTTTTTTTCTTGCTTTCGTTAGATTTCTCTGAAAACTACGCTCCATGGCTCAAGATGCCTCTCAAGCTTCTCACGGTGCTTTTGAAATACGTTTACATTCCGCTGACGACCACCAACGGGATTGTTGTGGGATATGTTTCTGGGGCCCTTGGAGCTCATTTTCTGATAAGAATCAAAATCGGCCCTTGGGCCGTTTTTTAACCGAAAATGTGTAGAGACATCTCTTGTAGATCTTGAAAAATTGCATGAAAAAATTTCCACACTTCAATCCGTAAAACGCACCTCGTTCGAGATATTTTGGGGTTTTGATTCCGTAATTATGAATTTTCCGGAAAATCTCAACTCTGTGGCTCTCAAGAAGCTCGTTCTATCAAAAATTGTGTAAAATATGAATTTTAGTGCTTGAAAATAACGATTTACCCAGGATTCTTTGATATTCTTCCAATCTAGTAATGGGTGAGCATCAGAAACGATTTTCCGGAAAATTCATGATTACGAAATGAAATCGCGGAATATCTCGGACGGAGTGCGTTTTACGGATTCAAGTGTGGAAATTTTTTCTATGCGATTTTCAAAGATATACAAAAGATGTCTCCACACATTTTCGGATAAAGTGTGATTTTTTCGAGTTATCCCAGGAGAAAGATTGAAAAGAGGATAAAAAACACGTTTTATGGACTTCTATGAAAAACGGCCCAAGGGCCGATTTTGATTTTTATCAAAACATGAGCTCCAAGGGCCCCAGAAACATATCCCACAACAATCCCGTTGATGGTCGTCAGCGGAATGTAAACGTATTTCAAGAGATCGTGTTCCCACTACACCAAAGGT
Source organism: Eretmocerus hayati (assembly GCA_029851415.1). Taxonomy (NCBI): domain Eukaryota; kingdom Metazoa; phylum Arthropoda; class Insecta; order Hymenoptera; family Aphelinidae; genus Eretmocerus; species Eretmocerus hayati. Next base: position 134,364,533 of record CM056741.1, read on the forward strand.
CAGTGTTCTCTGACCACTGGCTATTATACTATCTAAAGGATTCTGAGCTGTGTCATCGGAGTGTAGTAATGTTATCAGTTGAACTTATTAACGACTCTGTCGCGGTACACGGTGTTGAATGGTAACAGATTGGATCGAGTCGAATTTTGCTCTTGTGAAAAAATTGAACACAATTTCTCGAATTTGGACCATCACAATAAAGATTTCTCTCTGTATGTGGGATGGCGCAATCAACCATGGTGAAAATGCTTGCGACGGCTTGGGTACAACAGTAAACAGTAATGCTCATCGAGCAAGTTTGCAATGATCATCAGGAAGAAGCGACTGATCAACTCGAATTCAGGGAATTCTCAATTCTCAACGACTATGTTCTTGTGCCAAAATGAGATAAGCAAAGTTCAATCTCCAATCAGTTGTGTTGCTACACCAGAGTTGAAAAGTGATTACTCTACTCCGAATGACACTGCTGTTGACAACAGCAGCGTTATTCAGGGCTTCCGTGATACAAGAAGAGACGAGGATTGGCTCCTCTCGCTATCGTATCGGAAACTCCAACCGCATCTCGATCTCGATCTCATTCTCGGCGAGATCCTAGGAACGATCACATTCTCGTCTCGGTGTATTCTCGCGCTCGCCGAGAAATCTCCCCGAGATTCTGTTAGAAAATGAAAATACGTTCAAGGCCGTTCGATTTTGATACATTGGTCAAGCAAACTAATGATAGTAAACCTCCGATTTTCATAGATGCTTAGGAAGGGCGTAACTTCGGTCCGATTCTGGGGAAGAGCATAACTACCGATGGGAGAATTTTCTTAAAAATTTCCCTCGGAACGAAAATACATTTTTATTTGTTCGAACTATCACAACATGTTCTTCCACCTCCAAAATGAGTTCCTAAACATTAATACAGTCGTTTTAGACTTTTTATATTTCTGGGCATCCATATTGATCTTTCCGCGAGTACAAAGCTCCTAAGCATGGGTCGAACAACTTTACCGCTATGAAACATCTTTCAGTAGGTACTCATAACTATGATCGTGAATTTTGAGAGTGGTTGGACTTGATTCTGGGATTTGATTCAACGTCGTGTACCGCAAGTGCAGCATAAATTCGCCCGTTAAAATCCATGAAATCTAATCTAATCCTTCAGTGCTTGTACTGATATTTTGAGGATGCCATCCTCTTTAAAAGAATCCAGGTTTCACTACTCAATCATGCCTCTGGCGACTATGATGGAGTTTTTATCAGTTTTCTCAAAATAACTCTTTTGTAATTACGCTTTTCTCTCACGTACCCCCTCAATTAGATGCTCATTAGAATCCACCCTGAGCCTATGCACATACAGATGTTTCACAATGGTGTAAGTTACACTGAGGAAAAAAATTATTGAATTTCAATAAATATATTTATTTACAGTGGACTCACTGACTTGAAAGAGTATATTATGATACAAGGGGGCAAACGATGGTTTTCTTGGATAAAATGTTTTTTTGAATAATATTCGAAATTGATCATCTTACGGTGCATGCGCCAAGCGTCAGAAATAGTATACATAAGATGATTGAAGACATTTCAAGCTACCCGTGAGCATATTATATGGGCAAAAGTCTTCCTTCTGATACATTTCTAAGAATTTTTTTCCAGTCGGGAAGCTTCGCCCCCCGAACCTCTCAACGCGGCGGGGCTGACGCCCTGGACCCCAGGCTGCGCCTTCCCTACCGCCCTACTATAATCTCCGATCAGTGGAGTCATTCATTCAACAGATCGTGAATAAGTCGACTCACTTTGGATATTACTAGACATTGTGAAACCATAAATATATTCGAAATATCGGTGTTGTGATAAATCTACATATCAATTTCTCAATATATTCAATATAATTAACGGGAACGAAGATCCAGGAAATTACTTCACCCCAGAGCGAAAAAAAATCGAACAATTCTCCAGCTGACAGCTAACCTTGGCAACATCTGCGACATTTTTCAAGGGTTTTGGGCGAGTTACATTTTTGCTCACGTCGGCCCCTGCGAAGACTAGTACATTTCGAATTTCTCACGAAGACTAACATATTTCTCCTATGATATGATATTCTTAAAATCGGCATTGGAGGACTAATTTCATTCCTCTGTCAATCTCGAATTTGAGATCGATTCATTGAGAAATTAACGATCGGGTTTAATCGTGGAGGTGTTAGTTAATGAAAAAATTGCATATAACAGACATCGAGAGAAAAAAGTCACCTGGACCCAGATTTGAACTGGGGGCCTTCTTCACACCGGGAAAGACAATCTACCAGCTGAGCTATCCAGGGCTCAGGAAACTCTTGTCCCGGTATCATGCATATGCGCGCCTTTTTTTCTTTGCCGAAGGCGCCCGAAGGCCCCCAGTTCAAATCTGGGTCCAGGTGACTTTTTTCTCTCGATATCTGTTATATGCAATTTTTCCATCAACTAACACCTCCACGATCGAACCCGATCGTTAATTACATTATATCAAGTCGCGTGACGACTGTTAGGTGTCCGGAATCACTAGATTTTTCCTCTAGATGGTAACCTAACCCTTCAGAAATGTCCCTAGAACGGTTTGAACCTAACCTGACCTGACCCGTTATTATAGAATATTGCCCTAGACCCGCTCAACCTAACCTGACTTGATTTTTCTCTAGAGAGAAATATCCCTAGATTTTACTAACCTAACCTGACCTGACCTGACCAAAAACTTGCGCGTAGCGTGGCCATTATTCACTCTTTTCCTCTAGATTTTCTTAAAATTTTACTTAGGGTCCATATTACCTGTTTTATTTCATCCGTTCTATTTTACCTGTTTTATGGATTTTTTTTTACCTCTTTTGATGTTTGTAACGACGTTATTTAATAACTCGACTATCGCGGTTTTTGCATTCGTTCTTAGATTCCATACCACTTTGGATTTTATTCTTTTCATTCGACCTGTTTTGCTTCACCTGTTTGTTGAGATTTCTTACCCCTTCCAGATGTTTCATTTTATGAAACTCTCAAAAGTCTGTTCGTGGCACCCTTGCCGTGTTATCATGTTTTCGCACCATATTCCCTTTTCGAAACTCCCACTCACGTTACTCTCGTATGGCGTCGGCGCAGGGATACTGGGCTACTGCAATGTTTCCAGGCGTTTTGTGGGTACCGCTGTCTTTGTCTGTCTCGAATTGATGTGTGAGTTTCCGTCAAAAGTCTGTCTGTTGAACCTTCGCTTTGAGCCATCGTTGAATCCGCACCATTTTCTACACTTGCTCACCATACATAGGTATTATGATGTCGCAAGTGCAGAAAACGGATTGATCCAACGATGGGAGCTTGGGTCCCTCTGTTTGCGTCCGTGGATGGGATGTAATGGATGAGAGAATGGATGATGATGATTTTCTCAGATCTAGCGAGGATCAAATCGAATAAATATTCAAACTTTGGCTAGTAAGAGATGAAATAATCAATTAGATTGAAGTTATTCGCAGTCCTATCCATCAGCTGCTAGTGCAAGACTTGTGTAAATATTGCTTTTGATTTCCATCTGTTCAGGAATGATATAGTAGAGCGAGAAGCGCTCGTTTAGTTCAAAGTTTGGAAATGGTCACATGACCTCATTCACACCGCTGTGTGCCCATATGTGTGTATCTCTCCTCACCGGCGGCAGCTCGCGCTGCTCCGAAAATCAATTATGCCAATACCCTGGCCCACGGCCACCTCTCGCTATATTGCCCCGTGTAAAAGACAATAACCTCACGATCTAACGATCAAAGTGCACGAGCCCGCGGACCGTGATCCTCTGTGCGAGTTGCACGCACAATTAATATTGCGAGTGAACTGTGTATTTTAGGTGTAAGTTTAGTGAATAAACTGTGTCAGATCAACACGCCGCATTTCGCACTCACTACACCTGAGTGTCCTTGCTCCAGCCTCCTCATCCTTGTATGCAGCAGCCCCCAAAGGGAAAGCCCTCCGCTCCTCAACATTTGGTCCTTCGAGCCGGATGAGAGCGGACTGGAGTATTTTCAGCGCCGAAAAGTTCACTTGCAGTGAGTCTCAAATTCACAACTGTCTCGCGTGGCTCGAGCGCCATTCTTCTCTGGCGCATTCCCCTCGCTCTTTGCTCAATATCTCCGAGCTGAGCTATACATCTTCAGACCACACTTAGAGTAGGTCAACCCACATTTTTGCACGATTTCGGTCGACCTGCAGCGTGCATCAACGTGCACGTGAGGATCATCGCCGAGAGAGAATTTCTGTCTCCCTCGGGCCGCCATCTTGAGCCGAGCCTCACTCGGACATCAAGCGTGCCGTTCGGTCTTCCGTGCGAGAGTTTTGGCAGCTCATAACGATATAGTGCGTGCGAGCCTGTATTAGTGTGCCTCGGTCACCCTCGACCTATATACATATAGTTGCTATACTCGCGTATCTCTCTTGTAGCACGCTTCATAACCTTGATTGCTCGCGAGTCTCTCTCGTCGAGTATAAGCCCCATATACGAATTTGACTATATATTGTCATTCCAAAATTCTGCTCGCGCCGCATAAGTGCTCGCGGTCGCTATCTTCCTCACTCTCGCTCGAGTTATAATAGACATACCTCGAAAACCTCCAAGCCAGCAACGTGTGCTACGCTTAAGTGTGTGTGATTGTTATATCATCGTTCACTCTAACCCTCATTCGTGTGTCCAAGCTACTGCTCGGACTTGGGACTCAACTCTCGCACGCTTTGCGTAAAATTTTCTGCCTCGCGCACACCTGCTCATTCAGCGTGCGCTACTCATTACCCCAAGTTTCAACTCGTATGTGTAGTGCATCCAAATTTCTCTCGTGCGTTTTTTTGCACACGTGCTAATCCTCTTTGGTGCATTTCTCGCACACTAGCTCACCCCCTTGTGATGCATTTTTTGCACATTTGCTAACCCCTATTGTGCATATTTTTGCACGACCTCAACATGTCAAGCAAGGAGTATTTGAAACTTTTTGCTACTCAAGATATCATCACAGGATCGATAGTAAACACCCTCGAACAGGTCCGTAAACATGACCACCCATCTCAGCAGCTGCTGATGAATAAATTGTCCAAACTGGACGAAGAATGGCACAAGTCCAGAGAGTTGTACGGTGCACTGTATGCTGAAGCTGGTCCAGATGACCTTCAACATGAATACTTCGTTAACAAAAATATCACCGTGGTTGAGGTGGCCTATGATCAGGCCAGAGCCTACATCTTGGAGCGTCTTCAGGAAGCTGAAACATCTGCTATCGCAGCTGAAACAGCCCGTCGCCCTGGAGCGCCGGCTCATTGCGAGCATGGCGGCGAAGCCAATCTCCTAGAGTTGCCGCTACCTACATTTAACGGAGATCCAGCAGAGTGGCGGTCTTTTGAAGACTTGTTTACGTCTCCAGTAGTGAATCACCCCAATATTAATAACTCTATACGTCTCAGGTATTTGCACCTTGCTTTCGTAGATGGCGCCAGTGGTATAATTCGAAGCGTTCCTCTCACGAATGAGAATTTTGCCACAGCCTGGCAAGGATCAATGAATAGATATGAAAACAAGCGTGTACTAATGCATACTCACTTGAATTCTTCCATAAATATTCCTGACGTAGCGTCTGATTTTTTGACCTCTTTGAAGTCCTTGCGTGATGAGTCTAATGCGAATTCGAACTCTCTGCGGTCATTGAGACAACCAGTTGACTCATGGAGTGACCTGATTGTTTTCATTTTAGTTTCAAAACTTGATAAAGGTTCTCGTCAAAATTGGGAACAATATACAAATGAAATCATGGATTACCCCACATTTGATAAATTCAAATATTTTCTTGATATGAGAATTCGCACACTTGAAAATATGTCAGAGGTCAAAAAACCTGTGAGTCAACAGTCGACTACCCCGTCTATGAAGACTAGTACACCTCTGAAATCTAAGTTTAACCCCTCGAATACTCATGTAGCTAGTTCTAAGCTTACTCGCCCCTTTTGCCAGGCTGGTCATAAGATTTAATCTTGTCCAAAACTCAGAGCTCTCAATGTGGACCAACGTGAGAGATTTATTATCCAAGATTCGAGATGCTTCAATTGTTTAGCTCAGAACCATGGCGCAAAAGAATGTCAGAGCCTCATAAATTGTACAATTTGTTCAGGGCGCCATCACGAGCTTTTACATCGCGATTCGAATGAGAATCATCCAGGTCCGACTATCGCACCTAAATTGCCTCAGTTCAATGCTGAGAAAGTGACTAACCCCAGTAGAAAAAGTGAAGAGACTATAGTGGAAAGTGATCTAACCAATACTCACACCTCAAATGTATGTGCACAAAAATGTGCAATCCTCTTACCTACTGCGCGCGTCGTGGTAAGTTCCACTAATAGAAATTATGTAAGCACGCATGTATTGATTGACCCGTGTTCGGAGCGATCCTACGTATCCGAAAATTTCGTGCAAACCCTTAAATTACGAAAAATCCGTTGCGATTCGTCAATCGCCGGGCTTGGAGGTACGCGCTCGCGTAATACCTCATCTAGCGTCTCTTTCGGAATTAGCCGTACCGCTTTGTGTGATGACCAACTCCTCGTCCAGGCCCTGGTTTTGCCCCGCATCACTGCATACAAACCCCCGCGGTTTAATTTAGCTAATTTCTCTCCTCCTCTCAAAAAGTTAGATCTTGCAGATCTGAACCCCCCTCGGTCGCTTGCGATAGAATTGCTAATCGGTGCTGACTATTTCTCAAGTATCATACTGCCTCAAACTCGACAAGGACGACCTAATGAGCCTGTCACCCAATTGACCATATTTGGTTGGATCCTCACTGGAGCGATTCCTACGGTCAAAAAACCTGAAAATTTGGTGCACGCGCATCATGCTGCAATGCAAAAACCCCCCGGTATCTCGGAATTTTTGAATCCTGAGCGCATTTCCGCTTCACCTCCATTGACTCAGGACGAACTTAACTGCGAAGCCCACTTTCAGTCAATGCATACCCGTTCGCCTGACGAATCGTACATGGTTCGTTTGCCATTCAAAGAATCGCCCCACACCCTCGGACACTTACGAACGCAGGCGCTAAAGTCGTTCCATCGCTTGGAAAAACGACTTGATCGCAATTCCAAGTTGCGAAAACCCTACGTAGATTTTATGGACGAATATGAATAGCTAAATCATATGGAAAAATGTCCTCTCAATAGAATAGGTGATCCTTCGATCAATCTCATTCTCAACCAACCCGTACTCCGCGAAGATAGTGTCACGACTGCTCTCCGAGTGGTCTTCAATGGTTCATTTCCGACGAGTAATGGCAAATCATTGAATAATATATTACACTCTGGTCCAAAGTTGCAAAAGGACATCACCTCAATAATTCTCCGCTGGAGTCAGCATCAATTTGTGTTGTGCGCAGACATTGCGAAAATGTTTCGCCAAATCCTTGTTCACCCGGATGATAGGCATATTCAAGCCATCTTCTGGTGATCTCGCCTCGAAATGCAGCTTTGCATCTATATTTTGATCACACTCGTGTACGGTTTAGCCTGTTCACCATATTTAGCACTGCGAGTATTAACACAACTTGGTCAAGACGAAGGTCTGAAGTACCCCCTCGCATCACCTGTCCTCGAAGAAGACACATTTGTCGACGACACGTTGATGGGGGCGGACAACCCCGGGCAAGCAATTTGCATCCGTGATCAGCAGATCAAACTGACTGCTGCTGGCCAGCTGACACTCCGTAAGTGGGCAGGCAATTCCCCCGAGTTACTTGTAGGTTTATCTAGCTTTATCAACTAAAGATCATGGTGTCGCTGGAGACATCGCCAGTCAGCCAGAAGCTGATATGAGAGTCCTCGGGATCACTTGGTTCCCATCCCATGACACCTTCAAGTTCAAAGTAACCATAGCTCCGATCGTGAATGTGACCAAGCGATCTATTTTTTCCTCAGTAGGTGAACTTTTTAATCCCTTCGGTTGGCTAGCGCCCACGATAGTACGCGCCAAAGCGCTTATGCAATCCCTCTGGCCCCTCAAATTTCATTGGGACCAAAATTTGACCCCGGAATTGATTTCAAAATGGAGACAATGTGAGTCTGACCTCTCTCAGATAGGAAAATTCTTTATTCCCCGTTGGACACAATTCCGTCTGACTGTCGTGAGTGTTCCAATCCACGGGTTCGCTGATGTTTCTTCCCAAGCCTGCTCAGCCGTTGCGTACTTGCGCATCATCACAACCACTAATGAAATAGTGGTTAGTTTTTTAATGGCTAAAACCAAAGTTAGCCCTCTCAAAGAGATGACCTTGTCTCGTTTGCATTTGCTAGCAGCAGTGCTCCTTGCGCACTTGTTCACCCACGTCCAAACTTCTTTGAAAGACGAGCCTTCCAAACGTGGGGATGTCTTTTGTTGGATGAGTTCTACAACCGCTCTAGGTTGGGTCACAGAGAATCATGCCACATGGAAACAGTTTGTCAAACCTCTCAATCCAAAGCTCATTGGAGATTCACCCCTCCTGAGATGAACTCTGCACACTACGCAGCTTTTGGTCTGTCAGCCCCTAATTTAGTTCAGAATCAGTTGTGGTGGCGTGGCCCGATTTGGATCTCTATGCCCGAAACCGAGTGGATTGAAGAAGCCCCTCTCCCTATGATTGAAGAAGAAAAGAAAAAGGTGAGTACTGCTCATCATGCGCATCCCACAGAAGAGTGGGCTTTCTTGAACTCAACAAACTCTTGGGCTCATCTTCTGCGCATCACTCTTCTTGTGATGAGATTTTGTGAGGCCTTGAAAATCAGGCGATCCCCTCGAATTTCGAAAATTCGACTTTATAAAGAGTCCCCAATCAATGCCGATGACCTTCGTCGTGCCACTGATTTTTGGGTAAAATATGTTCTAGATCTAACATATTCCTCAGAACTCGAAGCCTTAAAAAATAAGTCAAAATTTCCAAGACAGTCAAAGCTCTTGAAACTGACCCCGTTCCTAGATGATGATGGTATCCTCAGAGTTGGAGGTCGTTTGCGACACTCTCAGCTTCCCTACTCACAGGAACACCCCCGCGATAATGTCCGAAACCACTTTGGTCGAGGTTCTCAATCACACAACGCGTGGATAGCAGTTTTTGTTTGTTTTGTGACCCGCGAATTCAAGAAAGGAAGTGAGCTATACTCGCTCTCTTGTTTCCTGACTACCAGTCGCATCGCAATGTCTTACAGTCTTTCTTAGCAGATAATTTGTGCAACAACCCTGTATACGATCTCTGATAAGAAGAAAATAAAAGTGAGTTTCAAATGTTCTCAATATTTCTCAAATTCTTTGAATGCTTTTCGAAAACTATATTCGAAAGTTTAGTAGGATGTATTTAAGAATTAGTATTTTCGAATATGCGCCATTATGTTAATGAATCGATGGTCAACTATGAATCCTGGGTTATTGGAGGAAACTCTAGGCCCAAAGACCAATTTTTAAATTGAACGGCTGAAGTTTGGGGAGTAAATATCATCTTTCTATCGAGACTGTCTTTACCCCCAAAACCCCGTTCTTCACACATATTTAGCGCGTCTTTTCGTCCATTTCGAGTGTCTCAGAGGTCACTCACCCTTGCAATCAGTCTGAATGGTCTAATTCCATGTAAAAAGAAACGCTGAATGGAATTTCCCACATTCCTGAGGTATAATGACGCCTAACATGAGAAAAATGCGTTTTCTGACCCAGAAATTACCCTAAGCGCGTCTTTCACGACCAGAACGAGTGTCTCAGACGTCTCTTACTCTCTCGAGATTGGTTTCAACGACCTTATTCCATGTAGAGACACACGCTGAATCGAAATTCATCTTTATTTCTGAGTTATGATGACGCCTAAAGGGAGAATAGTATAATATGATACAAGGGCGAAAACCGAAGCGCCCGAGTGTCATACTATGTTTTTCGATCTTCTGTGAGCAAATGAAGAGCAGAAAACAGTGTGCGAATGACTCATTTGCGCACAAATGATCAAAAAAATGCATTCTTCGACCCGGAAAACGCCCTGAGCGCGTTTTCCGTGACCAAATCGAGTATCTCAGGTGGCTCTCACTCTCTCAAGATTAATCTGAATGACCTCATTTCATGTGAATGAACACGTTGAATCTGAATCCATTGTTAGTTCTGAGTTATAATGACGCTTGAAGTGGGAAAAATGCGTTTTTTGACCCAGAAAGCACCCGAAGCGAGTCCTCCGCGGCTGGATCAGGTGTCTTAGGCGGCACTCACTCTCTCGAGATTAATCTGAATGACCTTCGTGTCAAAAAACACGCCGAATAGAAATTCATCGTTATTTCTGAGGTACGATGATGCCTGATGCGAGAAAATTGCATTTTTTGTCGCGGGAAGAATTTCCTACGCTTCTCTTCCATCTGATCTGAACGTCTCAGCAGTCACTGACTCACGTGGGAATGGTCAAAACAATCCAAATCTATACCAAATCAAAATTCACCATCATTCCTGCAGTAAAATCGTCTCTGTGCTATAAGAAGGAGGTTCTGCCAAAATCAAACGACTATCTGTCTAGGCCTCATAAGGGCTTCCCAGGATCTGTGACAAACTCTCTCCACAGTCATTCCTAAAGGCGCTCGCTGTCACGTAAAAATTTCAACTAAATCGAAATTCGTCATTGGCGTCTTGTTGGAATCACCTCCAATGAGCGCGAGAAGGAAGTATCTCGTATTGACTATGAGAAGTATGAGTTTTAGCGCCCTCGAGCGACGGGAAGCGGCATGCCAGAGAGGGAGCGTCGTACGTGTTTGAGGCGGGCTTCGGTCTTCTTGTGCATTCAGCTCAAAAACCATAGCTCAGATGTGGTAACAGTACGCAGGGCGATTGTAGGGTTTTCAAAAACAAAGACAATGAGCGCTTATAAGTCTGAATCCGAGCAAAATTGAGTGAACTAGAGCAAAGTTTTGATTTTTGCGTATGCTTTTTGAATGGGCGTTGCGGCGACGCTCGAACCACCGTTTTCGCCCCGTTTCGCTCCGATATTTTCCTCGCTTCGGGCTCTGAGAAACCTGCCATAATGGTCTGATTGACGTATACGATAGCTCGAAATTTTCGCGATTCAAAATTCAACAACTTTCTCGCTCACTGTAACGAGGTTTGAGGAACGGCTTCCCCAAACATCAAGGTCAGGAATAGAATGTGCAAAATAGGCCCCCGGCAGGGTTTTCCTTTCATCTCCGAAAAAACCGTTGCCCAAACCTCGTAATAGCAGCCAGGAAATTGTTAGATGTTCAATTGCGAAAATCTTGAGCTTCCGTCCACGTCAATCAGACCATTATTGAAGGATCCACAGAGCCCGCTGCAAGGAAAATATCGGAGCGAGTAGAAGCAGAAACGGTGGTTTGAGCGGTGGCGGCAACGCCCATCCAAATAGCATAGGCAAAAATTTCAACTCGCTCTAGTTGACTCAATTTTGCTCAGATTCAGATTCATAAGCGCTCATTGTCTTCGTTTTTGGAAACCCTACAATTGCCCCGCGTACTGTTGCCGTATTCGAGCTATGGTTCTTGAGCTGCATGCACAAGGAGATCGAAGCCCGCCTCAAACACGTACGACTACTCCCCCCGTGGCATGCCGCTTTCTGTCGCTCAGAGGCGCTGAAACTCATACTTCTCATAGCCAATACGATATACTTCTCTTTCGCGCTCATCGGAGGTGATTCCATTAAGACGCCAATGACGATATTCGATTCAGTTGGAATTTTCACGTGATAGCGAGCGCCTTTAAGAATGGTTGTGAAGAGAGTTTGTCACAGATCCCGAAAACCCCTTTTGAGGCCTAGACAGGCAGTCGTTAGATTTCGGCAGAACCACTTCCTCATAGCACAGAGACCAATTTTACTGCAGGAATAATGGTGAATTCTGATTTGGCATGCATTGGGAACGTTTTGACCATTCCCACGTGAGTCAGTGACTGCTGAGACGTTCGGATCAAATGGAAGAGAAGCATAGGAAATTCTCCCCGCGACAAAAAACGCAATCTTCTCGCATCGGGCATCTTCGTACCTCTGGAATAACGATGAATTTCGGTTCAGCGTGTTCTTTCACATGGAATGAGGTCGTTCAGATAAATCTCAAAAGAGTGAGTGCCACCTGAGACACTCGATTCGGGCGTGAAAGACGCGCTCAGGGTATTTCTGGGTCAGAATACGCATTTTTCTCATATTAGGTGTCATTATATCTCAGGAATAACGAGAAAATTGCATCCAGCGTGTTTTTTCATATGAAATAAGACCATTTAGACTGATTGCAAAGGAGTGAGTGACGTCTGAGACACTCAAAATGGACGAAAAGACGCGCTAAATACGTCTCTCGCGTCGAAAAATGCACTTTACGGGTATTGGGCGTCATCCTAGTTCAAATGTCACAATGAGTTACGATTCAGCACCGAAATTCACGTGGAAATATGTAACCCCTCTTCCACATTGGCGAACAAACACTAAGTTTCCGAAGCTCGAACATGGGGACGGGAAAAATCACAGAGAACGTTATTTTTCAGTTGTATTTCAAAGCAAGATGATCTTCGGGTCACTGATAAACCACTCTCTAGGGGTTCGGGGAAAATTTCCCCCAAGTTTTTTTGGCTCAAAGAAGGTATCCAGAGGAGGGGAGGGGAGGAGGAAGGATCAGCGAAGCTTGGGAAATGAGGACGACCTCAAAACATATGTACACTCATACACCAACACACTATAGCATTCCACACACTCGCGTCGACGCATTTTCTAACGCAGAATTTTTTCGATTCGATACTCCGCACGCATGCGGATATATCATCCACGCACTTGAGCTTGATAGGGGCTGTCGAATATTAGATCGCAGCACGAGCGTGAAAGGGGCTTGAAGCATCACAGCTGATTCAGGCGCGAGCGATAAAAATATATATGTATACACCGCATCGCTTTTCACGTTGAATTCGAATCGATCATCTGACCGATGAATAATCACGCGATCAGCACACCTGCAGAGACGCATCACTCGCACCGTTGAACTCAAAGTACCGCACTACGCACACCAAAGCAGACGATATATATATGTATCGTTGCCATTCTCGCCTTTTGCGACGGAGAAGATTCTATGGCGCGCGATCTCGCTAATCGGCGCCAGCGACGCACTATCTTTTTAAAAACGCAACTTTGCTAGTAAATCTGCATCAATCAGCTTCATCAGCTATTGGGATGATTCAAACGGCATGCTCTTCGAAATTGTCTCAGCTACACGATGGGCCCCCCTTTTTTACCCTAAACTCGAAGGGGAGGGGTGGGGGATGATTAACGCCCCCCCCCCCCAAAACAACGATATTTTCCCGGAACAAAACATACACATTACGAGTCGCTCGTTCTACTGCCAACTTCGGTATGCTTGGAGTACATTCAAGGATCCTATAGTGGAATTCTGGGCCTATTCTCGAACCTGGAAATCACTGCTATGAATTTTAAGAGCGATTTTCAGCCGGAAACATGTCATGGACACTGTATATTTGACCAACATCGTTCATGTTGAGTCGGTGACCGTTCTGCTGCCTCCTGAGAAACGATAATGATAAATCCTGGGACTATTTTACGAGATTTTCAGCTAACTCTCGAATTCAGAAATTGCTGTTGAGATTGTTGCGATGCGTTTTGAGCAAAAAACGGTTGAAGATGCTCTTCTGCCTGATCAAAGGCATGGATTCTAGCTCGGATTTCCTACTACTGCCAGCTCAAAAACACTTGGAGTGCACTCTGGAATGACTGAACATGATTTTGACATCAATCCCGAGTCTCAGAACTACTGCAGGATGATTCATGACCGATATCAGGCCAGAAAAGCTAGAAAAGAATTTGACGTTTGGGGGAAAAATATGAATTCTAGATGGAGGAGAACTCTACTGCAACAAGTTAAGGCTTGACGTACACTCCAGTCCTCCCTCACAAAATTTCGAGCTCAAGCCCGAATCTGGAAATTGCTGCTGAGAGCTCTGAGATCGATTCTGAGCCAGAGACGTGAGATGGATCGAGCAAATTTATGCGTAATTATGAATCATAGGTTGGAAACCGCTCTACTGCCACATGAAAAATGGTCACATTACAATCCAGGGTTATTCAACAAAATTTTGAGCATAATCTGAGATCAGGGGATGATTTCTAAGATAACTGGGATCGTTTTTAATACGGCATGTGCAAGGAGTGTGTCTTCAGCGTTGTGAATCATGCCGATTAGCCGATTTCAGTTCAGAACTCCTACTACTGCCAACTCGGGAATACTTGGAGTATACTTTGTGATCACTCGAGAAGATTCTGACTCTGATACTGAGTCTGAGAACTGCTGCAGTGAGATTCAGTACCGGTATTGGGTCGAAAAAGGCTGACAGATACGGCACGTTTGGCGCGAAATGATGATATTTAGGTGAATGAGAGAAGTACTGCCGAGAAATCAACAATTGGAACGAATTCTGGATCCCACTCACAGACATTTGAGCCCAATCCCACACCCGAGAATCGCTGCTAAGAGCACTGAGATCAACCCTGATCCAGCAGCATTTCAGAAGGGAATTCTCGCCTTATCGTGGATTATAGGCCGGGAATCGTCCTACTGCCACCTGAACAGCAATTGAGATACATTCTGGGATCATTTGACGTGAATTTGAGCAGAACCCCGATTCTTTATATACCTGCTGAGAGGTTCAAGATCGGTTTTGAGGCAGAAATGGCGAAGCGGCACTAAAAATGAACCAGCTTTAATGATTCTAACTCCCAATAAGTACTACTGCTACCCCAAGAATACATACAGCACAATCTAGGATCACAGACGGGAATTTATAGCCAAATCCTGTATCTGAGAACTGCTGCGGAGGAATTTCAGATGCATATTGAGCTCAGTATTGTCGTAAATTACAGTCGATCCGATGAGGAATTGTGGAACTTTTTCCTCAATCATACTACTGCCAAGGTAAGTACCGTTTGATCTCGTTACAAGTCTAACGGTGAATATTTTGAGCTCGGTGTCGTGCCCCCGAATCACTGCAGTGGGATCTGCAATCAAGATTGGGACGAGATCATCGGGAATCCGTGCGGATCCCACAGGGAATGACGAGTTTCAGGAGGGCAATCATACTACTGCCAACTCGAGAACGATCTCATCGAGTTTCAAGTTAGCCAGTGAATTATTTGGGCACATTCTCGTGTCTGAAAACCACTGCAGTGCGATCGGGGACCAATATTTGGGCCAGAGTACTCGCCAATCAGTGCGGGTCCTATAGAAGATGATGGATTGTAGGCCGTCAATCTCACTCCTGCCAACCTAGGAATGGATTCAGGACATTCTGAGTTCCGCTAGAAGTATTTTGGGCCCGGTCCCGTGTCTGATGATAACTGCAGTGCGATTTGCGATCGGTATTGGGCCCAGAATTGTTGGAAACTTCTGCGGATCCTACAGAAAATGATGATTTCTAGGGGGTAAATCGTCATACTGCCAATTTCATGAGAAATCCAATACATTTTTGAACCGACTAGGAACATTTTAAGCCCCACCACGTCTCTCTGAACTACTGGAGTCCGATTCAAAACCAGTTCTGGGCCCCGGAACGTTGGAAATCCTTGCGAATTCCAAGTGCAATGATAGGGTTCAGAACGGAAACCGTACTACTGATGGATTACGAGCGATTCCATCGGATTCCATGTTTGTCAGTGGATATTTCGGGCCCGGTCCCATGTTTCAGACTCACTGCAGTGCGATCTGCGATCGGTATTGGGGGCAGGACCATCGGAAATGATTGCAATCATATCCAGAATCATGAATTCTAGGGGGTAAATACTATCTCTGCTAACTCGATGAGGAATCTACTTCAAATTGTGATCAACTAGAAACATTTCGAGCCCAGTCCCGTCACTCAGGTCCACTGCAGTGCGATGTGAAACCAGGATTGGGCCGCGGATCGTCGGAAATCCGTGCGGATCCTACGGAAAATGATACATCTTAGAATGGAAATCGTACAACTGCGGCCCCTGAAACCAACCCAGCACATTTTGAATGAGAAGAGAAATATTTTGTGCCCAGTCACGTGTCTCAAAATCACTGCAGTGCGATCTGCGATCGGTATTGGGACCAGAATGGTCGGAAACTTCTGCCGATCCTACAGAAAATGACGATTTCTAGGGGGTGAATCGTACTACTGCCAACCAGGTGATGAATCCAGTACATCTTGGGATTGACAAGGGATATTTTGGACCCAGTCCTGTGGCTCAGAGTCACTGGAGTGCGATCTAAGATCAATATAGGGCCGAAATCATCGGAAATCCGTGCAGATCTCACTGGAGCATGATGAGAATTTTGGTGAGGGATCGTAACAGTGTCAACCTGGTAATAATTCCCTGTTGTTTCAGGCAAACGAGGGAATATGTCTCGTTCAATACCGATTCCGAATATTCGCGGAGAGTCAGTCGTCATTTGTCCCGAACTAACCAATTTTGATAGCCCCCGCAAGTCCTTCTCAGATTAAAGTAAATCTGAATGCATGACTTCCTACTGTCAACTCTGACTGAGTCGTGAGGTATGTTCCATCCCAGCCCCAAGTCGGGACTTTAATCTGAAAATCATTGCTGAGAGATCGCACAACTTCCATGTATAGTAATGACAACTAGACTTCACTGATTCATATACATCATATATAAGAGAGAAATCCTAAAAATTTCCCTTCACAATATCAAGTATGATGAACTCACATACGAATTACTTAACAAATAACTGTACATTCAAAAATGTTCTCATAACTCGAGGAATCATTGAAAATATAGATCACCGATCATGTAGTCGTAACAAAAAAATGCCACAATGCTACAGTTAGATAAGCAATATACATCCTCATTAATCGAATAATTACTGTCATCAAAAAAATTACTCAAGCGTACATGGAGTTGTTGATTAGGAAGGTAATCAATCAGCTGGATGATACTCGATAAGTATGTACTCATTGAGTATCATCAACTGTGTCATTGAACAGAAAGAACCTTAATGAGAAGATCAGATAAGTTTGATCCACATGATAATAACTCAATGATTGGGCATCCTCCGCGAGAACGTAATATGATATATAAAATATTTCACGAATGTCAACGAATTCAATATTTCGACGCCCTCGTGGGCCTTATAATCGAATTTCTCTGCCTCGTCTGGCGCAACTGAGCAAGCAAGAGAGATAAGAATTTTTTTCAGGTGTTGCCGAGATAAAAATTCAGTAGGTTCAAACAGTTGTTAATCGACGGCATCTTCAGAGGATACAGACAACCTGAGACTTCAACAATACCCACTAGACTGTTTTTGCATTCTCATTGTCATACAACTCTTGGATTCGTGATCATCACCTGATATTCATACGTATTTTCATAGTCTCATATTTCCATAGGAAGAAGATGTGGAGAGTGACCCTGAATCCATTGATTATGACTGAAGAAATTACTTAGCATTTTCTTTGATATTATCTAGTACTTACACTTTATGTACTTCATGCTGTTCTGCCTGAGATTTCTTTGATTGAAAGATGGGTATCGCATACGACTCAGAGATTTGGTATCATTCAGCTGATATCCCCGTGATGACAGGAGGACATCATGAGAAGATGGAGGGCGGTATCTGTAGAATATTGCAGGTCAGTTCCAATCAAGTACGGGACAGGGGGGGGGGAGCTACACTTCTTTCAGTACATTCCATATCGGTCGTCAGTAATCATAACAATTTATGAAACATTGCTAGTCAACCGTGTCATATGATGGATCAAGAGCAGCTTTACATGGAGGAATCGATCGCACGCAATAATCCTTTCAACATCTCTACCATTCATTATTTCTCTGTATTCCCATTGGTTGGAAGACTGTATCCAATTAAATGATTTGGATTCAAATCGACCTTGGATCGATCAGAAATGATTCTGAGATACTAGGGCCCAAGAAATACCCAAGAGAACTCAAAATATACCGTGATTGTTTTCAGAAGGGCAGTGGGAGGATTCATTCCGTGGAATTGACCTTTCCCTTTCCCATCAACAGCGATTTCCGACCGTTCCAGGCCCAATACTAATCGCAAATCGCTCTGCAGTGACTCTGAGACACGAGACCGGGCCCCAAATATTTCGAGTGCAACACGATGTGTACTTCATGGGTTACGAAGTTGACAGTAGTACGATTTCCATCCTGAGATGCATCATTTTCCGTGGGATCCGCACGGATCTCTGACGATCCTAGGCCCGATACTGGTTTTACATCGCACTGCAGTGGATCTGAGTAACGGGACTGGGCTCAAAATGTTTCTAGTCGATCCCAAAATGAACTGCATACTTCATCCAGTTGGCAGGAATAGGATTCACCCTTTAGAATTTATGATTCTGAATACGATTTGCAATTATTTCCGATGATCCTGGGGCCCAATACCGATCTTAGATTGCACCGCAGTGACTCGGAGCCATGGGACTGGGCCCAAAATATTCCTTGTCAATCTCAAAATGTACTGGATTCATCATGCAGTTGGCAGCAGTACGATTGACCCCCTAGAAATCGTCATTCTCTGTAGGATCCGCAGAAGTTTCCGACGATTCTGGGACCAATACCGATCGCAGATTGCACTGCAGTGATTTTGAGACACGGGACTAGGCACAAAATATTCCTCCTCCGATTCAAAAGGTGCTGGGTTGGTTTCAAGGGTTGCAGTAGTACGATTCCCATCCCAAGATGTATCATTTTCCGTGAGATCGGCACGGATTTCCGACGATCCGGAGCCGAATACTGGTTTTACATTGCATTGCAGTAAATCTGAATGACGGGACTGGACTCGAAATATTCCTAGTCGATCCCAAAGGGAACTGGATAACTCATCCAGTTGGCGGGAATAGGATTTACCCCCTAGGTATCATGATTCTGAATACGATTTGCAGTTATTCCCGATGATTTCGGCCCTATATTGATTTCAGATCGCACTGCAGTGACTCTGAGCTACGGAACTGGGCCCAAAATATCCCTTGTCAATCCCAGGAAGGACTGGATTCATCATGCAGTTGGCAATAGTACGATTGACCCCCTAGAAATCGTCATTTTCTGTAGGATCCGCAGAAGTTTCCGACGATTCAGGGCCCAATACCGATCGCAGTTCGCCCTGGGGTGACTTTGAGACATGGGACCGGGCCCAAAATATTCACTGACAAACATGGAAGCTGATGAGATCGCTCGCGATTTGGCAGTATTACGATTTCCGTTCGGAATCCCATCATTTCCCGTGGAATTCGCACGGATTTCCGACGATTCGGGGCCCAATACTGGTTTCGATTCGCACTGCAGTCATTCTGAGCGACGGGGCTGGGCTTAAACTGGTTCTAGTCGATTCAGAAATGTCTTGGATTCCTCATAAAATTGGCAGTAGTACGATTCACCCCCTAGAAATCATCATTTTCTGTAGGATCCGCAGAAGTTTCCAACAATTCTGGGCCCAATACCGATCGAAAATCGCACTGCAGTAATCATCAGACACGGGACCGGGCCCAAAATACTCCTGGCGGAACTCAGAATGTCCTGAATCCATCCTCAGGTTGGCAGGAGTAGGATCAACGCCCTAGAATCCATCATCTTCTAAAGGACCCGCGCTGATTCACGAGTACTCTGGCCCAAATACTGGTCTCCGATCGCACCGCAGTGGTTTTTAGACACGAGAATGTGCCCAAATAATTCACTGGCTAACTTGAAACTCGATAAGATCATTCTCGAGTTGGCAGTTGTATGATATCCCTCCCGGAACTCGTCATTCTCTGTGGGATCCGCATGGATTTCCGATGATTTAGGACCAATTTTGAGTGCAAATCCCACTGCAGTGATTCGGGGGCATGACACCGAGCTCAAAATATCCACAATTGGACTTGTAACGAGATCAAATGGTGCTTACCTTGGCAGTAGTATGATTGAAGAAAAAAATCCCACAATCCCTCATAGGATCAACTGTAATTTACGACAATACTGAGCTCAATATGCATCTGAAATTTCTCTGCAGCAATTCGCAGATACAGAATTTGGCTCGAAATTCCTGTCTGTGATCCTGGATGATGCTTCTTGGGGTAGCAGAAGTACTCATTGGGAGTTGGAATCATCAAAGCTGGTTCATTTCTGGTGCCACCTCCCCACTTCTGCCTCAGAATCGATCTCAAAGCTCTCAGCAGATATATATAGAATCGGGGTTCTGTTCAAAATCACGTCAAATGATCCCAAAATGTATCTCAATTGCTGTTCAGGTGGCAGTCGGACGATTTCCGGCCTATAATCCACGATAAGGCGAGAATTCCCTTCTGAAATGCTGCTGGATCAGGGTTGATCTCAGTGCTCTTAGCAGCGATTCTCGGGTGTGGGATTGGGCTCAAATGTCTGTGAGTGGGATCCAGAATTCGTTCCAATTGTTGATTTCTCGGCAGTACTTCTCTCATTCACCTAAATATCATCATTTCGCGCCAAACGTGCCGTATCTGTCAGCCTTTTTCGACCCAATACCGGTACTGAATCTCACTGCAGCAGTTCTCAGACTCGGTATCAGTGTCAAAATCTTTCCGAGTGATCCCACAGTATACTCCAAGTATTTCTAAGCTGGCAGCAATAGGAATTCCGAGCTAAAATCGGCCAATTGAGATGATTTGCAACGCTATTGACATACTCCTGGCACATGCCGTATTGAAATCGATCCCAGTTCTCTCAGAAGTTATCCCCAGATCCCAGATTATGCTTAAAATTCTGTTGAATAACCCTTAATTGTAATGTGACCATTTTCTATGTGGTAGTGGAGCGGTTTCCAGCCTATGATTCATAATTACGCATGAATTTGCTCGATTCATCCCACGTTTCTGGCTCAGAATCGATCTCAGAGCACTCAGCAGCAATTTCCAGATTCGGGCTTCAGCTTGAAATTTTGTGAGGGAGGACTGGAGTGTACGTCAAGCCTTAACTTGTTGGCAATAGAGTTCTCCTCCATCTGAAATCCATATTCTTTCCCCAAAAGTCAAATTTTCCCCTTTTCTGGCCTGATATCGGTCATAAATCATCCTGCAGTAGTCCTGAGACTGAGGATTGATGTCCAAATCATGTTCAGTCATTTTAGAGTGCACTTCAAGTATTCTCGAGCTCGCAGTAGTAGGAAATCCAAGCTAAAGTCAATGACTTTGAACAGGCGGAAGAGCATTCTCAACTGTTTTTAGCTCAAAACGCACCGCAACAATCTCAACAGCAATTTCTGAATCCGAGAGTTAGCTGAAAATCTCGTAAAATAATCCCAGGATTCATCGCTATCGTTTTTCAGGAGGCAGCAGAACGGTCACCGACTTAGAATGAACGATTTTGGTCAAATATACAGTGTCCATATGTTTCCGGCTAAAAATCGCTCTTAAAATTCACAGCAGTGATTTCCACGTTCGAGGATAGGCCCGAAATTCAACTATAGGGTCCTAGAATGTACTCCAAGTATATTCAAGTTGGCAGTTGAACGAGCGACTCGTCACGTGTATGTTTTGTTTCGGGAAAATATCGTTGTTTCTTGGGGGGGGGGGGCGTTTATCCCCCCACTCCTCCCCCTCAAGTTTAGGGCGAAAGAGCGGGGGCGTATCGTGTAGCTGAGACAATCTCAAAGAGAATGCCGTTCGAATCATCCCGATAGCTGATGAAGCCGATTGAAGCGGATTTACTAGCAAAATTGAGTTTTTAAAAAGATAGTGCGACGATGGCACCTCAGCCACTGGGTTATGATGACTCGCGAACGCGTAACTATTGGCCCAGCTGGTGGATTTTTACCTTGGGTGCCATTAATGACGGGGTACTATCCCATCACTCGAATTATTATGCGAGTCCGCCAAATACAATGCGGCTCGCTCGGGTCTGCTCCAGGCTTCGTTGTTCTGGCGGTTACCGGCCCCCTGTCGGCCGGTGCTTGTCGACCATAGCGTTAACGCATTCATCTATGTGAACGGCAATACGAGGAAACAATCATTAATTGATAACGCGGCCGAAAAAATACGCAAGGTTAACAAAAAGGCGCATCCGAGCGCAACGCAACAGGTAGAAAACTTGCGAAAGAGAGCCGCATATGATGAGAGAGAGAGATACGTTCTCGGCTAGCACTCACGCTGCAACGACGCTTTTCGACAGGCCGCTGCCTCGGGGATGCTCGTGATCAGGTGTACGTTGACCGTTCCGCAGAACCCGGGTCAAGTACTCCCCGTTGCCGCTGGGTACGGGAGCCTCGGCACTTGCAGGACCTGCGTTGGATGTCGGGGCGACCGGAGCACGCGCGACGCGGGAGAGATTAGCTTCGATTCGGGTCACACGATGTGTAGCAGACGACGACCGTAACAAGTCTTCTTGCTTACGTAATGGCCGCGAATTGCCAGAGGCGCGAGCTGCGTTCCTATTGGCCAGCCATTTTTGGCGCGTGCGCGTTCTCTGTCTTCCTTATATTTAAACCTGTGCGTTACTCTTCCTTCGCTGCAACTCGGATATACGCCTGTAACGATCTTTGAGATACAAATATATGTGATTCAATAATAGCTTAATACTCATTGCCGAGGAGAGAGTGATAGGACTTTACCCGTTACAGTAGCAGTCATTGGATACACTTAGAATCTTGATGCATTCTAAGAGCTTGTTCAGGTGAGCGCATCCAAACCAGAATATACACCCTGTATAAGACAACAAAGAAAAGATATCGCGATTGGAGAACTGTGACGAATTCTCAACATTCCGAGTCACTAATGGAACCATGAATCGAAGTATTGAGAGGAATGAGATTTGATTCGTTATCGATTGTAACATCCGAGATATGTCGAAAGAAGGGGAATATGTGCTTCAACCTAAAACGGCAAGCTTGCTCAGGTCGGAAAAAGCACCATTCTACTTCCCTGTACGTATTTGATTCACTATTTTACATCTTCCATACGGTACATGCAACATTGAGTTCAGTCCTATACGAGTTTCTGCAATTACATTCCCTGAATCTAGTGGGTTTCTGCACTCAGCACACTTGAGATTCTTGCTCAACTCGATCAGCTCAACTATCCGTCTTCCTTCACATGGTGATCGCTGAGATCCATCACTCTTTGATGATCTCGCTTTTTTGGCTTTGGAGTTTTTCAATCGAGCCCTGAAAGCTTATGCTTGACGGTCAACGTGTTTCTTTTCCTCAAAAAGTCCTCGTTTATTGCGATATCCTGGATTGCCTCTTCTCATGTTTGCCAAACACAACTTTTGTGGTTATGGAATCCCGAGTGTGCTCGCACAGCACAAGGCGCAAATGACCGACTCAGCTATACTGAGCTACCGAGGCTGGCTCTTATTTGTATGGAGAGAGCGGCGTTGCCACGTCTCTGTCACATGTTGGCAAGCACCAAACTGCAGTATATCATTCAGCGATCTTGAGAGCTGTTCCGTGAACAAAATCAATGGACAGAAAATTCTATTCTTCGGGAGGCCGTAGATAACACTTGGATAATTAACATATCATTTCTCCAGCAACTTCTTGGAAGAATCCTAGGGGCATCCACAAGAACCGCCCATGAAACCCACTTTCTGCTACGCCGTCCCTGTCCTTTCTGTGTTGAAGGATCAAACTCTCCAAATTAAATTCTCGGAAACGAAATAGACAGTCTCATTGGAATTCCACCAGAACTTATATCATGGATCAATGAATCAGCACAAGAATCACGGGGAGATTCTAGGAAAATCAAAAACCTGTAGACGAACCTCAAGTCCAACAGGCCCCTTATCCGAAGATATAGCTATTTAGGTTGAAATTGTTACTCTATCTATGTGAGGGTTTCCATGGAACGTTTAACTTTTGACCCTCCGAAATAGGAAGAAAAATTCTTCATCGCACACGTTTGAAATGGGTTTTATGTGATTCCTAGACCTTGAAAACATGTAAAAAAGTGGTGCCACTTTCTTCCAAGCCAAGGTATCTGGTTCATAACGACAAGTACGGAATTTCACTCTCGGATCATTTGTAAATCAACTCTAATCGGATAGATTCGATTCAAAACATTGTCTAGACGATTGATAGGATTATATTGTAACAAGGTGAGGGGTTCAGTCTCCAGAATGAACACGAGTGATTGGGTTGAAGAGTGACTTTTATGTACGAGAGCTAATTGATGGTTGGGAGAGAGTATGTGAATTATTCGGTTGGTCAGAGCGGTCCGGCGCGGCGTGGCCCGTCGTCCGCGACGATGGGTCCGCGAAGCGACGTCGCACTTGGTGGGGAAACGGGCGATTATCTGTCAGAAACGCTGACGGTGCACCTAGTGCATCGTCAGGTGATGGGCAGTGGCGTGAGCCAGAGGCTCGAGACTCACCACGTCACAGGCGTGCCTGGCCGGAGACTCGCGTCGTCCCGGTGCGGTGACCTATATTACAATATATCAGCTGTGGCCTCTTGAATGGCCTTCAAATCATATGGTTGCGATCATATGTTATATTATAGTGCTTGCGCGAGCAAGCACATGCTAGTATGAATGCATGTGTGAAGTCATGTGAGAGCGAAAGTGTCAATATCCGTGAGTATCGCGATACAAATTCTTATCGCGAACTCACTCTCTCAGTATAATCGTTCAGACTTGAATAGTTTCATTCTCTTATTTCTAATCTTACGAAATGTCATTTTTTTTGTTTGCATATGATTATGCTTAAAGTTGAAAACATGTCCGATGTATTTCTAAAAACCATGAATATGTTTGATGAAATTTTTGAAAATTATTAACAATTAATTATTAAAAACTAATCTTCTTAATTGCATGAATATATGAGGTTCTATACCTCTATTCGATGCAAATGTTTTACAAAATTATAAAAGCATTGAAATGTCTGGAAAAAATTATTAACAATAGATTGTTTATAAACAATGTTCCTTGATTCTATGGTTATTTATGAGGTCCTACACCTCAATTTGATTGACGAATTTTTCCCCAAGAAGTTCATTTTTTGTATGAACAGTACCCTGAATGTTATTAATAAATTATACAATAAACAAATAATATACGTAATATAATTGTCCAGAGTTGGATATTTTGTCCAAAAGTGACAATTGTCAAATTCGAAATATGGCTCAGTTGATTTGAGAAAAGAGCTCGACTATTTCTATCGGTCTCTTACTGTTTCTCCTTTGTTCTCTGGTATACAATAGGTATACTATATATAACTATATACTGCCATGGCTGGGTATAGCATTGAGAAATTTTCATCTGCAGCTGTGGGGTCATTTTCCATCAGCTGCAAGAAATACCTTTTTTAGATGATTTCAAGTCTCATTTCGATCCTAATATTAGGATATTTTCGGACCGATTCCTACATTGAGTTTTGGTTCAAAAAGTATGGCAAATCGTTCTCTCGAAATCTGAAATTGTGAATTTCGCACTATGACAATTTTCAGAATTTGTTTTTTCCGGAAATTTTCGATCCAATAGTCAGATAGTCCTTGAAAAGACCTTCAATTTAAGCGTTTGAACGTTGAAATCGGGTCAGAATTGACCAATTTATGACCGTTTTTGGGTACTCTCATTCACGTACGAGAAACTGTAATTTATCTGGGTTTCCACTCTACTGTGGTGATTTGAAAATTTTTGGGTTGTCGGTCGGATTTGATTCTACCAATATGCGGTATAAGGAATATTCATACCAATTTCCAAGTTGATATCATCATAACTTCTCGATATATAACAAAATACGCACTCATATTTAGTGCCGACGGTAAGTTTTCGAATGTAGTTTGGACTATATAAAAGTAAGGTCTCAAAATTTTTCTATTCACTCGTGGGTTTCTGTCGTTGGTCTTACTTCAAGGTTATTAAATTCTCTTTTTGTTTTTTATGTGTTTAACGGTCATCTTCAGCCAATGGACTATTACAACCGGGGCGGATCTCGTGGCCTTAATGTTTCGTGTTTTATCGTGGCGTGTTTGAGATCCAGCTACTCACCCTAACCTAATTCACTCCGCATTCGCCCAGGAATCATGCCCGTGAAGCGAGGGAAAACTCCTGAAGGGAGAAAACCTGCTCAGGAGAGTTCGGCACATTTATTGTGCTTCACTTACGGTGCGCATGCCACATTTCGTAAGCATGAACATCGCAATTGTAACATTTAGTACCTCCCGCTCACGTTGCTGAGATGTAAGTGTCAACTAATCAATCAGAAAAGTCAGCAAGTCGAGGTTGGTTAGACCGAGATGGGCGGTCACCCATCCGAGTACTAACCGCGCCCGACAATGCTTAACTTCGATGATCGGCGGCGCTGACACTCAGCGACCCCACCAACTGTGTCGGTTCAAGGTATTACATTTATCCATCTATCTTTCACAATTACACCACGAAATTTGGATTCTGAGGTGAGAAATTTGAGTTTTCGCATACTGGCAAATTTCACATCGAGATCCTATATTTTTCACTCTAAAATCCTATGATCTCGTTTTCCAAGCTTCGAATGGTGTTTATAGCTATTAGTATACTTAGTTATATAGATTTGTCACAGTAATAAAAGTTCACAACCGTGATTTGAGCAAAATTCATATCGCGGTATCGACTTTTTCAGTTAAAATACGCATTTTTCGGCTGCTTTTCGATGAAAACTCATAACGTCTCAAATTACAATTCTAGCTTCTCTGCGTTCCTTTTGGCTATACAAAAGATGATAACAGTTAGTTCCGGATGTTATCTACCGTATCTAATCGTGATACGCACCAATTTATGTGTTTTTGGACTCTACTTTTCGAAATTCTGGAGTTAACTTCTTCGAACGATTTTACTGAAAAATCGGCCGTTCTCTCGACCTTGAGCTAGGTGTGGGATATGAAATGACTCTGTACATGTTTGAATGGGTACCTCTGTGTGCAGTGAGAGTAGCCTGATGTGTGTTATGTTGAGTTTCGGCGATTTGTGGCGCGGGCGATGTGTCACGCGGTAAAAAGTGGTTGAGTTTAATGTGTACTGTGTTTTGTGTCTTGTGTTTGATGTGTGTAGTTGCTCTTTATACTACACTGCTGGGCATTGACTAGCCCACTGGGTGGAGCTTTGGTACGCAATTCGGGTCCACTCTCTGGACCGTGTTCATATGACTGCGGCTGGATTGTGGCCGCGGAACGTGACCTGGCCTTGTCAGCTCTCTAAGCCGCACCGCGCCCAGTTATCGTTCATTGAGATATGATCTTTACCCGATGCAGATGTTTTCCTACGAGGTGTTTTACGTATGATGAGTCGTTTCGTCGTATCATTGTGTATTCGACAGACAGCGTTCGGGTCTCGTCTAGCTGAATTTCAGTCATGTAATGTGAATTGAGTGACATGTGTGAGTGATGTCATGTGTGAGTTCTTTTTCCCACCTATCTTTCTAACAATTTGATTTGCCATATTGGCTCATCCGTGTTTTAACTATTCTCAACTATATATTCCGTGCATCTCTACCATTCACAATTCCCAATGCCAATGTACATACACATACTTCCTATCAGTATGTACTATAATCTTCTGTATTTTTTGACCAAGCGCGGTCTGCAGAGTTGTTTTTTAATAGAAACTCGAGTGGACTTGGGTCCTTTTCAGCATGGATCCCTTCAAAAAGCTATTATTTCATATCAAGACACTATGAAACTTAGGAATCTTGAATTTCAACAATATCTTGATGATTATTATAGATTCATCGCGAGATTTAGGTACCTTTTTGCTCGGATTGACTAAAAATACTTTGGATGCAATGATGAAGTTCATTACAACGAATAAAACCATTATAACTATCTAAATCACGTAACATTGACATTCAGAAGATCTATTAATCTATGAATGTATTCATTTTGGCTATGTAAGAGAGGCCCGCGACACATTTTCGATCTTTTCCTCTCATTCTGTGTCCAAGATGGAGGATCGCTGCGATTTTTCCGTTTTCCGCCATCGTAATTATATTCACAATCCATATTCTATATTTTACACACTATGAGACAGACAGGATAAACGTTTGCAGAGCTATCGGATGATACACTAGATGCTACAGCACTTCTCGATCATTTCAAAATTCTAGTTGAGTTCAGAGCGGAGAGTATACACCTGTATGCCTATACATCATTCGAGGCGTCGCAAGATGTAAACATTCAGCTCGTGGACCAACTGGCGCCAAGAATGACAGCGATCAGTTGGGTGAGTGATAGATGTGATGGTACAGTGTGTAAGTATCAGTTTTTGCAGGTTCTTATCAATCCATGCAAAAAGGGCCCCACATCCTGTACTTGGGTCCCTTTTTGCATGGATCGGGTCTCAGGGATTGGTCGTATCGGAAAGATTTCATATGCAGGTGATAGAGGAATGTTCAAAGAGTGCAAATATCACCTTATCTCAATTTCGCAAAGGATGGCGCTTAGGTCCCTTTTTGCATGGCTCGATTCAATTGGTACACGCAATTTCTACTTTACTACTATAAATACCGTTGGGGTGAGAAGATGATCTTCCGTGAGGATCTTCGTGGAGGATCTCACGTGATGTTGCTCACCCTTGGTGGTGAGTCTACGTTGATTAGACCGTGGATTTCGCGTTGGCACTGGTTCATCTGTCACCTGTCGTGATCCGACGGCAAGCATTGTATATGATTGTTGGACTACACCACGGCCTTATTAGTGCAGTTGACTACGCGCTCATCGTCCTCTGCGATCCGACGGAGGGCGATGTGACCGCTTATGCGCGCTGTTGGCTGTGTGCTCGTCGTCCGCTGCGGTCCGAGGGCGGGTGTTGCGACAGGTGATGCAAGTGTGTGCGGGTGCGCTCGACGATGCGCTCGCCCGGCGAGGGATGATAGGTGGTTCAGGTGCGCGCCCGTGGTTTGGGTGTGAGTTTCGTGATACGTGGCCCACCTGGCGTAATAATTGTTTAGGGATCTCTTCGTTTGCGTTCTCCTCCGGGTCCACTTCCTGGGCGTTCCCTGTACAGAATATCGAGCGCATGGTTGTGAAAATCGATGAATATGTTGCTAACACTTTAGCGGCGACTTTTAGTGTTGAGACTGCGATTATTGCCATTGCTGATGCTATTATCAGGTACAATGTTGAATTATTCTGTAGTTGATGAAAGTTGTTTGACACTGCTTTATACTTGCTTAGCTCTCGAGCTTTTGCTATCATGTCGCGCAAGCTCGGAGCGGCTTCCAGGGCCTCAACGTGCGCCGGGCTGAGTGATCCTTGCTCCTCCTGCCAAATCTCCTCCATGATGTCGTGGATGCGTGGGGTGCTGGGCTCTTCTGGTTTTTTGCGAAGCAGGTCCATGATATTCAGGTCCAGCTTTTGGTATATGGGGGATGTATGGCTCATCTCGATGTTCTTTGAGGCTGTCAAGCGTGCGTTTGGGGTAATAGCCATGCATCCTGGGGGTAGCCTCAACAGCCCGGTGCCGTTGATTGGGGTTGATAGATGTTCGTTCCCTCGGCATTGAATGAGGAGCCGTTCTTCCTCCAATGTCCAGAATACCCAGGTGTTTGTCTCTTGGAGGCGCATCCAATATACGTCGTGCATTTTTGTTACACGGATGTCGCAGCTGTTGATGTCCGTGATGTTGCGATTCAGTGCCATCTCGATCTCGCAAGATGCTTTTGCGATGAGCTCCCTGACAGGCGGTGGGTTCTTACAAGCCATCCTGTCTCGGAGTTCTTCGCACTCGGCGAGGTTTCTGCGGTGTAAATAAATATAGGTGTTAGCTGTTAAGTCGAGGGCGGAGTTGTGGAATTTTGGGTAGACATAAGCAAATGTGCGACCCGCACTTCCGTGGACATTTTGCAAAATTGTGAGAGCAGATGCTCTGGATAGAGTGTACTCTGCCAGATCCAGGAATGGGATTTCCATTGAATATATGAGTGTCTGATTTATCAGCACAACTGAAATTTCTGAGATTTTTGTAACCTCATAGATGAATTCGTTGTTATTGGTCCTTGGGCATCTCACTTCTGGCAATGCGCTTCTGATGGTCTCAGCCGATTTTTAGATCAGCTCTGGTGTCATGAAGTGCGGGTGGGTGGAGCCTTGAGAAGCAAATGATACCATCTCAATCAATGACTGAGTGTTGAATTTGTAACTATAGGCTGCTGCCTGAATGATTTGAATCGCGTTGCTACATGATAACTCATTGTCAATTCTGGTTGCATTGCCAGCTTAATTGCTAATTATTATCTGAAGTTTCCCTAATTTTTCAGAAATGTTTGTAAGTTTCGTTTCGATCAATTCGGTTTGATTCGCCAGAAGTTCGGCAATTTCACGTGTATCATTTGCCCTCGTTTCTATAATGTTTTTGACTCACTCTCTGATTGCTCATCAAGTGTGCAAGAAATGATTTTCATCCCCTTTCCCATAGAAGGGAGCCAAGCTCTTCGTTGGCGGGGGTTTTTATATGCCAGAGTCTCCATCATCCTCTCTTCATCCCTGCTTGCCTCGCCGATCTGCCGGTGGACGGCATTCAGTTGTGCCAGGTGGAGTTCATCTGGGCAGAATAGACTCAACTGGTTCCACGCTTCTCCGAAAGTGGTTACAGACTCAGATAGTTGGGTCAGCTCAATCCACTGCACAATTTCCCATGTTGTGCTGGAAGCTGACAGCTGGGCTATGCGCTCCACCAAGAGCCCTGGCGTGTGCACCAGCGGCGTGATGTACTTGCTCAATCGCGTGGTCCCGTACCCGTCCTCGGTGAGTGTCAATGTGCTCTTCTACCGGTCCTCAGCGAGTGTCGATGTGGTTCTCTACCGGTCCTCGGCGAGTGTCAAACTGGTCCCATACAGGTCCTCGTCGTGTCAATCTGGTCCCGTACAGATCCTCGGCGAGTGTCGATCTGCTCCCGTACCGGCCCTCGGCGAGTGTCGATCTGGTCCTCTACCGGTCCTCGGCGAGTGTCGATCTGGTCCCGTACAGGTCCTCGGCAAGTGTCGATTTGGTCCCGTACCGGCCCTCGGCGAGAGACGATCTAGTCCTCTACCCGCCCTCGGCGAGTTTCGAACAGGTCCCATACAGGTCCTCGGCGATTGTCAATCTGGTCCCGTACAGATCCTCGGTGAGTGTCGATCTGGTCCCGTACCGGTCCTCCGCGAGTGTCGATCTGGTCCCGTACGGATCCTCAGCGAGTGTCGATCTTGTCCCGTGCCGATGCTCGGCGGGTGTCGATCTGGTCATGTACCGGTAATCGGACAGGTGTGATTCTGATTTCACACCGACACTCGCCGAGGATCCGTACGGGACCAGATCGACACTTGCCGAGGACCGTTACGGAACCAGGTTGGCAAACCATATGAATGGAAATTGGTTAGCGAGATCTTCAGATATTACGCTGAAAAAATGAGCAAGTTTGCACAATACCTGATGATAAATATGGACAGTATACTTAGACCCAGCAAGAACATACACACACACACAAATGAAAACCAAAATTCCCAGAGATACAGACATTTCCAGTTCTTCGCGACAGCTCCACTGTCGCGAAGAACTGGAAATCAAAACATGCAACAAAGAATCACCTCCTTGGGATTTTGAAGAGCAGGAAATCACTTGACCTCTGAGAAAATGAATACTCATCTAATCGTGATGCCACGCACAGACCGGGATGACGAGTGACGAAAAGCTAGCTGAATCTCGAGCTGCGTCCAGCCGACAACTGGCTGGACCCTCGCTTAATATGTGATTACTCGACTGAGTCAGCTGTGCAGTGCAACCCGCTGCTCCCAAATCGCTTCGGTTGACATGAATAAGAAATGCAGACTGACACCCACCGGGTTAAGCACACTAGCACTGAGACCAGGAACCGGTAATCAGTGCCGACGGCACAAGCAGCAACTCCCCGCGCTGTGAGGTAGGTTATACCTAGCAGGACTCGACAGCTTTTGCTTGGCTAGCAAGCGAAAATTGCTCGCTGTCCAAGCGAGATCTGCCGGGCCGACCCAGACATTTGCCGGTTTGGCTGAATCCGGCATTCTCCGTCTGCTGCGCAACTGTGAGACGACGTCGACAGTAAGGAGTCCGCTCGGTTTCGTTTACTTACACAGCTTGTCCTATTGTGTGTTTTTGAATGATGGAAAACCGACGCGATGGTGTGCATTGATGAAAATTTTTCAATGAATGTGATTTGTGAAAACAGTGCGAGCTGAACAATATAGCTCTTGCGTTATTCAGCCACAGAAACTTCTTCCACGCGCCTGCCGCAGTCAGGTTCAACATTACACAGCATTGGATGAAAATGATGACCTGTTACTGTATGTGCAGGATACACACGGTGTTATTCTATTACAGGTCCAAACGCTCCGCTAAATTTTACTCTTTATCACGAAATACTGCCAGCAGGCAGATAAAGTGAAATTATGAAAAATAAACCCTAACCTGACTGCTGCAGGTGTATGAAAAAGATTTCCATGACAAAATGATACAAGGGCCATATCATTCAGCTCGCACTATTTTTACAAATCATACTTATTAAGAACTTTCTTCCTTGCATGCCGCCGAGTCAGGTTCTCACGTTCAACAACACACAACAGGACAAGCTGTGTAGGTAAACAAAACAGCGGGCTGTGCTGTGGAAGTCGTCTCACAGTATGCGCAGCAGACGGAAAATGCCGGACTTTGCCAACCAGGCAAAAGTCCGGGTCGGCTCGGCCGATCTCGCTCGGTATAACCTGACAACGCGGGGAGTTACTGCTTGCCCCGTCGGCTCTGATTACCGCTTTCTGGTCTCACTGCTGTGCAACAGCAATGCTTCCTGGTGCAGCGGGCGAGGTGAATTGGTGCACGATGAATGAGGGCGGCGGCCGAAGTTGAGAATCGACCCCAACGCGCTCGGCACCCCTACACCAAGAAAATCACTCGCGCGGCTACGCGATAAACACAAACAGCACGGGCCCATGCAACCTCGTTGCCCAGAAACACGACAAAGAGCACGGCAGTCGCAAAATTCACCATCTACACCGCCACTAAATCCGACAATCACCTCCTCGGGCTGCGAATACTGAGACTGACGCACCGACACATAACCTCGGAACCAGACCACGTGTGTGGCAGCAAAACAAACTGATCCCTCTGCTGATCCCATGTGATCCTCGCGTGACTGATCCCTCTGATCTCTTCTCTGATCCATCTGATCACAACAATCTGATAATTTTCAACATCCACGCAAATTTTCTAATCGACTCGAATAACTTCGAGAAAATTTTGCAAAACTCACAACGCATCGGACTTCCGGAATTTCCCGGCTGGTCGAGTACTTTACAATCATGTTGTATAACTCTCATTGCCTGTGACAGGACTTGCGAGTACGCTCTCTGAGCATAACGCGTCGCGTAGACTCTCAAATGGGCGTTATTGTTCCGGGCGCCATACAAAATCTTGCTCTTTCTTCAAGAGATCGGTCAATGGTTTTGACTTTTTCGCATAGTTTTCGATGAAGCGTCTATAGTACCCTGTAAATCCGAGGAACTGCCTGACTTTTCGAATGTTTGTGGGCACAGGATATTCATGGACTGCCTCTACTTTTTTAGGATCTGGTTTAATGTGACCATTGCCAACTATGTGGCCCAAAACTTTAGCTTCTTCTTTCAAGAATTGACATTCCTTCGGTGGAATCGTGGAATTTGCTTCAATAATGCAGGCCATGAATTTCCTCAATTCGATTTCATGTTTTTCTACGGTATCTGCCCAGATAAACAGATCTTCACAATAACTGGCGAATTCGTCGGGGGTGAGGGAGGAAAACGCCAAAAAAATTGCCTCATTCAAGGTGTCTGGACTACCGATCATCCCTTGAGCCATTCGCGCGGATTCCATTCCGCCTAAGGGTGTGTTTATGGCTGAATAAGGTGCTGATTCCTCGTCCATTTTTGATTGATGAAATGCGTCAGGTAAATCTACCACTGTAATATAACGCGCGCCAGACAGATGATCGATGATATCGGCTGTCAAAGATAACGGCTGACAAGCCCCTACTGAATCCTCATTGAGGGGGCGAAAATCTGCGACGAACCGACACCTTTTAGTCCCATTTTTGTCTGGGCTTTCTGGAACTAAAAAGCAATAAGTGATTTTGCCTGTAAACTTTTAAATAATCCACTCAAAAGTTTAGAGGCAAAAGTACATAAAATACTAGGAAGTTGGAATGATTTAAATTATTTGTCAAGAAAATATCATAATAATGCTCTCACACAGACGGACACCAACTTATCTCGTTGTTATGGGTTACCAAAAATTCATAAAGAAAATGTTCCACTCAGACCAATAATTTCTACAGTCAATAGCCCTACTAATTTTCTTGCTTCCGTTTTATATAAAGAGCTGAAGAAATGTATTAAACCGCCTGCATCACGCATTGACAATAGCTTTGAATTAAAAAAAACGGTTGGAGACTTTAACGATCCCAAAAGATCATATACTCCTTTCTCTCGACGTTAGCTCTCTGTTTACAAACATCCTATGCTGGTTAGTGCTAGAGGCGCTTGACCGCAGATTTTCAGATATACATAATAAGTCCAACATATCATTTGATGAAATTCGTAAATGCACTGAGTTCCTTTTTGACAACACATTTTTTCAATTCAATAATAAAATCTATCAACAAATTTTTGGTAGTCCGATGGGATCACCCATTTCTCCACTTTTCGCAGACATTGTTATGGATGACTTGGAAACTTCATGTTTACGTAAATTGAAAAATGATCACGATTGCACTCCTCTATTCTATTATAGATATGTCGATGACACTCTAATGTGTGTGAAGAAAGAACAGGTAGATGTAGTCCTCAATGTTTTCAACAGCTACAATGAGCATTTACAGTTCACACATGAGATTGAAAACAATAACACCATCAATTTCCTTGACATATCTCTGATCCGAGAGGATGAAAAAATCATCACCAATTGGTATCAAAAGCCAACGTCATCAGGCAGGATCTTGAATTTCAAATCCAATCATACCATGAATCAAAAGAGGAACATAGTGTTCAATTTAGTCGACAGAGCCACGTCACTTTCACATAAAAAATTTCATTCCTCCAACTTATCAATTGTAAAACAACTCCTTTCTGACAATGATTATCCTGAAGATTTCACTGACAAATGTATAAAAACCAGATTACATCGTTCAAAAGATCGGATGAACAGAGCAGAAAGAATACGTCGCAACCAAATTCTATATGCTGGCCAGAACAAAATTTGTATTCCATACCACGAACGCTTATTCGAAAAATGTAATGCTCTGTTCAAACATAACGATATTCACACTCTTCCAAAAGTTTCCAAGTCATTAAGCTCAATAGTAAAATTAGGTAAGGACCAACTAGATAAATTTAGCAAAACTGGTGTTGTTTACAAATTTCAGTGTAAAGATTGCCCAGCAACGTATGTGGGAGAGACAAAAAGACAACTAGGTACACGCATTAAAGATCATATTACAAACAAAGATAAAAAATCCGTAGTTTCTGTTCACAGACTCAATGATAAACACGATTTCCATTGGGATCAAACCAAAATTTTAGACCCAGAAAAAAATTGGAAAAAACGGTTGATTTCTGAGATGATCCATATAAAATTCGATGAGAATTGCATCAATAGAAAAGACGATATTCAAAATCTCAGTCAAGTATATAACCCGTTGTGGGCAACGGCTGACAAAGCTCGTTGACCCCCCGCTCTCTTTCTCTCTCCCACATGCACTACTTTTTATATATATGTCACCTACTGTACACTGCGATCGCGCTAATATAAATATGAGTGAAAAATGAGACCGATGACTCACTCTGTTTACTTGTATTGACAGGAGCCAGACGTTATGTCTGTGCTCTATTACAAGATCGTCCAAAATATCATGACGATCTAAAGAATAACGTAAGTTGCGCATCTTTAATATTTATACATCCATCATTTGTAAAAAATTTTCATATTTTCTATCATTATACATATGTCGAAACAGAAACCTGAAGCCTGATGAGGTCCACAAAACCTAGTGGACGAAACGTTGCAATAAAATTTCCATCATGAAATTTTGGGAATTTATTTAGTTCCCCACCGTCCTTCAAGATCGACGAGACCAAAGGTTCAACTTGTATAAAAAGCAATTCAATCTCCATGGCGATCTAGATGGGCGCAACTCTCCGAGATCGCGTAATTTTTTCACCTCTTCAATCAAAGGGCCTTTCAAGGCTGGAGGTAAGCAATATCTTTTGGCTTTGAACTTGATTTTATGTTTTGTAACTGACGTTGCTTGGAGTAGTTCGCCTTCCAGCTCAAATCGCCAAGGGTCGATGCTGATGACCCTGCTTACGGGCTCAATCTCCTCTGGCGAGCAACCTTCGATATCAAAGAGTTGCATCAATTTTTCTACGCGTTCTGCCGAGGCGATGTCGCGCGCGCTCTTATCTATACTCTGCAAATTCTCGCGAATTGCTTATTTGCTGGGTCAGCGCCTGTGTATAACCGGCAGATATAATGTACTGCATCATCCACAATGATGCTTTTCTCTTCTAAATTGTCCCAAGGAATTATTTTTGAAAATCTTCTCAACTTGACTGCAGGAGTGTCAATATATATAGTTTCATATGAAATATTTATGACCTCTGCTATACCATACCCGTTGTGAATTTTGGCGATGAATTTTCCAAAAAGAATTACATCTTTTACATGTATGCGTGGGACCCAGCCCTCTTTAGTATCGTTCAAAATCTTAAATTCAATGAGTCTTCTCATTCTAGGCGGCACTTTCATTTTTCCATGGTATAAGAAAGGGATTTAAAATTTTTCGAACTCGAGGCAGCGGGCTTTCGGGTTTAATTTACCACCGTATTCTGTCGAAAAATCCCATCCGACTAGACCATCACAGGGGCCTTATTCTAATACATTTTCCCCGCGCCGGGATGGGAGAAAACCCAGCACTTCCAATTTCCGCCTAGTTTACATTTAGTAAACAAACTAGTTTGTAGCATTCATTGCCACGAAAATATCATCGGGATATACTTAACGGCGCATCCTTCCGAACCCTCAAAACATTTTTCAACATCACACAATCCTAAAATTGGGCCAAAAGTCATCTCGACAAGAAATTGGATCACTTTTCGATCACAAGCAAAGTGACAGGTTAGTAAGCGGAAATGTTGTGATCTGAAATGATTCAATCTCATGTTAAGATGACTTTCCGGCCAATCTTAGAATTGTGTGGTGCTGAAGAATGTTCGAGGGTTCGGAAGGATACGCCATCAAGTATATCCTGATGATATTTTCATGGCAATGAATGCTACAAACTAGTTTGTTTACTAAAGGTAAGCTGGGCGGAAATTGGGAGTGCTGGGTTTTCTCCCATCCCGTCGCGAGAAGAATGCGAGGGAAAATGTATTAGAATAAGGCCCCAGTCTAACAAAATGGAGTCGGGGGCAGCATGAAATTCCCACTGCATGCCGTTTATTTCTAATAAAATCATTCCCTCTGAAAAAAAATCTCCTTTTGCAACGCCATTAATGCTCAGTATTTCTGACTTATCAATGTCTGCAAGATTTTAACTCTACTTGATTTTATAATGTATACATCTGCACCAGAATCTATGTATAATTCAAATTTTCCATTATTCACTCCTAGGCTTTCAAAATTGACAATTGATGGAATTCTCCCAGTCTTTAAAAATTTCATACTTGTCTTTCTGATGTTTACTTGGGACGATGTAGAAGACTGTTCAACACTATCACTTCCGTCCGATCCTATCGAATCTGACTCATCTGTGGACAGTGATTCTTCTAATGAAGATGAGTCGATTTCCTGATTCATCAATGACGTAACGGCGCCGTCATTGATGCGCCCATCGCTCGGGGAACGTGATGGGTGTGCTTCTAGTTTAAATTCTCCGCGGGATTCCGGGCGTTTTGGGCATCATTATGGCGCTGTGGGCTTTGGGCTTGTCGCGCCTGCGGTGGGGTTTGGTTTTGGGCCTCGGCATAATCATCCGCAGGCGTTTGATTCTGACTTCCCCTTGGTGGGGAATTATTTCGACGATTTTCCGGGCCACTATTGTGACCGTTGAAATTTCTATTTGGGCCCCTACCCGAATTCGGGTAATTCTTCCGTTGCAACGCCGCTCGTTGCGCAAATTTTACAGCCTCACGGATATTATCCGGTCTTTGGCTTCTTACCACGCTCTTGAGTTCCGTTCCGATACCTATAATGAAGCGAGTGAGGGCCGCTTCATCAGCGTCTCGCGTCCGTGATTCTATCTCGGCGCGAGTATACTGCGTTTTTGAGCCTGCCGTGCTCCTAAATCACCTCAAGATTTCCTGAATACGCGTTTCGTACGATTCTAATGATTTGTCTCTCTTTTTAGCACAGCCTTTTGATTCCGACATGATGTCGTCTAGTGAATCCACTAGAGGAAATTGTTCTTCAAGTTCTTTCAAAAATTGTTCTACCGATTCAGACTTCTATACTGTAGAACCGAATGATGACTTGGCTGTGCCGCATAATTTAGTTGCGATATTCATTAGAATGATACAGTCCGATGCCATGCCTCCCACGCTCTTTGCGATGTGAACTGCGGTACAGAATGAATCGAGGGAATCCGACTGGCCATCGAACTCCACTATATTTTTCAAAATTTTGTGTAAATGGGCGTCTGCTCTAATTTGAGACATCGGTTGCTCCGGCGAATGAATTTCACGCTGAATGGGCTGACAAGGAGAGGTCATGGTCTGTGGGTCGTGAATTCGGCTGAAACTCTGGGAATCGTCTCCTTTTGGCACAAAAAGATGATATCCAAAACCGCTAACTTGAATGCTAAAACGTTTCAGAGCTATGGTCAATCACATTAGCATTGTTAGTATACCTATATATATCAACTTTCAACATGGGCCTATATGGGCAACGCTAATGTCATAGGCTGTAGCTCCAAAACGTTTCAGCATTCAAGTAAGCGGTTTCGGATATCATCTTTTGGTGCCAAAATGAGACGATTCCCAGAGTTTCAACCGAATCCACGACCCACAGACCATGACCTCTCCTTGTGAGTACGTGGATTTTGGGTGTATAATGCATGTGGCTGATTTATGTATGATGTGGGATTTTGTTGATTGAAATTATGAGGAAATTCTTGCGACGGTTCATTCTGTCCCATTTGATGAAAATTTTGCCATGGCACTTGATGTGCTCCCATACTTTGGGGTATATTCTTATTGTTTGGTTCATTCATAAAATGTTGGGTGGCTTCTTGTACATTGCCACTGCTTGTCGGAATTTCTTGGAAATGTAGATCTCTATATTGCTGTATTTCACGTGAATTCAATTTTTTCCACAGTCCAGCCATTTTTGTAAAACTCATTTCTTGGAGGAAGTTCTCAAACGATGATTCACTCGGTTTAGGGCTTTGTTTTATTGTAGGCGCCACAATCTCACGAATCGTACTGTATTCGGTAGGTTTCTGATTAATTCCACCGAGTACAAAATTATTCTGGACCGGGGCTCGATCAATCCTCTGTGTATTTGCCAGATTAAGTTGCATAATATCCCAAGGTGTTTGGTTCTTATGAGGGGGAATTTGCTCAGTAACTATTGGGGTGACTGGGCTTGGAGAGTTATTTTAACTCCTGCTCACATGTATATCATTTTCCGAATTTTGAGGGGCAATATTATTCGCTAGATTAGAAGCACTCTGAGTTTGTACCCCCTCTGGGTTGAGAGGAAAAGTATTTGCAATTTTTACTCCCGATTCGTGAGATTGTGCTTGCCGAGATAAAAACGTTTCTCCGTTCGGATCTGCCAAATAGTCCAGTTATATTAGCTCATTTTTTGACAATTTTTGTCACTAGTCCCAATGTAACGAGAAAATTTTTTTATTGCGTAGAGTGATGCCAGGATCAATAATTCCCCGAATCGGAACGCTAATTTCTTGTGCTATTTTTTTCACGGTCAGTTAGGTGCAACATTTTCACTTTTTCTCGGGTTTTCGTGAATCTGTGGAAAAGTATGGACTTTTCCGGGAATATACCTCAGAGATATCAGATAGCTGATAAAATTCTCGAGAGCATGGAAAGACAAGTTCAACATTGCAATCAAACCATTGATTGTTTATTGCTCCCTTGTTATTGCGAGAAACGTTCTCAAGTTCTTAGTATCAATGGGTTTTATAGGTCCTCTGATGTCCTGAAAAACTCGAAGTGATTCAATAATTAGAACGTCCTGTGGCGCATTTATTTATAACGCTAGAGTGTCTCATTGTTATGAAAAAAAGTATATTCCCGACATCAGGAAAAATTGCCAGAAATCAGGTGACCTCCTGAGACGTTGACTGATGATGAATCGTCGAGAAAATATCGGATTACGCATATTAATCACGTTCCCCGAGCATTTGTTTATAACATGCAGAATTTTGCGATCTCCTTCATCGAATGAAACAGAAACGGTTAGAGATATCGATGCAGTTCTTCCGGGAATGGGAAGAGTTTATTCTCCTCCAAATTTCGAGCTAAGATAGAACATTGTGAGACTTTCCATTTCCGAGATAATTTTTTTATTTCTAAAATCAACCACGGATAAACAAATGAAGATGAAGGGATGAAACTTTGGCATATTCTACAAATATAATCAAAGCTTCAAATGGCTGTTGATTCAATCACCCTCGACCACTCTGTGGTAAATGGGAGTTCTCTTGAGTCGATGGAAAATTGATGAGAGCTACGGGAAGTGGCGAGGCGTCATGGAAGGGGAAGCTGGCGCGCGTTCGGAACTGTGCCGCGAAATCTGAATCGCGCGCTTCAAACTCGAGCGTGCAGAATTTTCATCGGTTTCTCAGCTTCTACTGGGTCGATTCACTTCATTCTTTTTTCCGGTTGGGGTAGCATCCCCTAAAAATTGCAATCCGCACACTACTTTACCTCTATAATACATGAGGTTTCATCCACATAAAGATATCGTAAAAGATGAATTTCGATGGTATTGGAGCAAGGGAGGTGATTAAGTTGAGTCGGACATTTACTGTTGATACGTTCACCCATTGAAAAATATAACGGGTTACATATTGTTATGATTTTATTCTTCTTCATGGACTGGATAAAAAGTGCAGCCGCCGGGAAACGATCCGGCGACCTCTTGATCAAGAGTCTGACACGCTGTTGACTGAGCTAGTCCGGCCGCACCAAGCGGCGGTCCTTATATGTGGTACACTTGAAAAGCGGGCGCCTGTGTAGCTTGCGCCCGTAACACACCCCCTGGGCAGAGTCGACGATGTCATCGACGATCTCATCGTCTGAACTTCATGTCATTATCTTCTAATTGTCGTCATTATAGATCCCGAGTCCATCTTGTCGGTACCGCAGGTCTACGCGTGGGCAGCGCCACCTGATTATCATCGTTGATTATCCTCCGAGTACGCAATCCACTTGTGAGCGGGGTTCATTCCGCTTTCTGACACCAGTTGTTATGATTTTATTCCTCTTGATCAAGAGTCTGACACGCTGTTGACTGAGCTAGTCCGGCCGCACCAAGCGGCGGTCCTTATATGTGGTACACTTGAAGTACGGGCGCCTATGTAGCTTGCACCAGTAACAATATTCAACATTCCATAATAGTACATTTTGATATAATTAATGGTGCCAGATATACTAGTCATTGTGTATCATGTTTTGGAACGCTGACCATTCATCACAAACCCCATCGTTTTTATATAAACCCTCGACAGAAAGGTCATCTACTGATTCCTCCACATATGGGGAACTGGGATCGTCTATCGGAATAATCGTCATTTGCAAGTATCGTGCATTTTCGCAAATAC
This sequence comes from Eretmocerus hayati, assembly GCA_029851415.1. Classification (NCBI taxonomy): domain Eukaryota; kingdom Metazoa; phylum Arthropoda; class Insecta; order Hymenoptera; family Aphelinidae; genus Eretmocerus; species Eretmocerus hayati. Next base: position 134,406,311 of record CM056741.1, read on the forward strand.
TTCCGTGAAAATTCGAGCATAGTTCAGTGCACGGCAATCCATGCTTCACACAAGAACATCTGTTCTTCTTGCACCATACTGTGTCTAGCTTAATAGTACAGCGCATAGGATAATTCGGTCGTTCGGGGGCGGAACACCATGTGATGGCACTCTAATATATACCTGACAATTTCGGATTATTTTTACCCAAATCAATCACGCACGGGAGAGGGAGAGGTAGCTCACTAATTATATCAGGTCATTTTTAGTAAATGACTTACAAGGGGAGTCCGGAGTCTCCGGGTCCTGAAATCTCACCAAATTTTTTTCACAGTTTCGCACCACCTAGAATATGAAGAATCTAAAGCAACTCTGTCAAATGGGCCTTCTATTCTGAGCTACAGCCAGAAACGTCAACATTGCTCGTATATCTATATATATATCACTTTTTAACATGGGCCTATATGGGCAATGTTAATGTCATAGGCTGTAACTCTGAACGGGAGGCCCATTTGACGGAGTTGGTTTAGATTCTTAGTATTCTAGGTGGTACGAAACTGGCGAAAAATTTTGGTGAGATTTCAGGACCCGGAGACTTCGGACTCCCCTTGTTAGTCATATATTGCAGTACCCTCATAATTCCGTTGAATCTTCCACGATATCTTTATGTAGATGAAACCTCATGTATTATAGAGGTAAAATAGTGTGCGGATTGCAATTTTTAGGGGGTGCTACCCCAACCGAAAAAAAGAATGAAGTGAATCGACCCAGTAGAAGCTGAGAAACCGATAAAAATTCCGCGCGCTCGAGTTTGAAGCGCGCGATTCAGATTTCGCGGCACAGTTCCGAGCGCGCGCCAGCTTCCCCTTCCATGACGCCTCGCCGCTTCCCGTAGCTCTCATCAATTTTCCATCGACTCAAGAGAACTCCCTTTTACCACAGAGTGGTCGAGGGTGATTGAATCAACAGTTTTGATTATATTTGTAGAATATGCCAAAGTTTCATCCCTTCATCTTCATTTGTTCATCCGTGGTTGATTTTAGGAATAAAAAAATTATCTCGGAAATGGAAAGTCTCACAATGTTCTATCTTAGCTCGAAATTTGGAGGAGAATAAACTCTTTCCATTCCCGGAAGAACTGCATCGATATCTCTAACCGTTTCTGTTTCATTCGATGAAGGAGATCGCAAAATTCTGCATGTTATAAACAAATGCTCGGGGAACGTGATTAATATGCGTAATCCGGTATTTTCTCGACGAATTATCATCAGTCAAAATCTAAGGAGGTCACCTGATTCCTGGCAATTTTTCCTGATGTCGAGAACATACTTTTGTCTAATAACAATAAGACAATCTAACGTTATAAACAAATGCGCCACAGGACGTTCTAATTATTGAATCACTTCGAGTTTTGCAGGACATGAAAGGACCTATAAAACCCATCGATTCTATGTACTTGAAGACGTTTTTTGCAATAACAAGGAAGCAATAAACAATCAATGTTTTGATTAAATTCTTGAACTTGTCTTTCCATTCTCTCGAGAGTTTTATCAGCTATCTGATATCTCTGAGGTATATTCCCGGAAAAGTCCATACTTTTCCACAGATTCACGAAAACCCGAGGAAAAGTGCAAAATGTTGCACTGAACTGCCCGTGAAAAAAAATAGCACAAGAAATTAGCGTTCCAAATCGGGGAGTTATTGATCCTGGCATCACTCTACGCAATAAAAAAATTTTTCCCGTTAAATTAGAGCATTTCTCATCAAAAACCTTAATTTGACTGGACTCAAATGAAACATCTCTGGGTAAAATGTCATTCGCATATCGTTGCGCAAAGGGGGTCTTATTGGGTTCACGCGTATTGGGGACTCTTCTAGTATGGGTGGTCCTACACGCCATTGTTGGTATGCAGGCCCCATGCATTTTCCCATGTGAGGGCTATTGGCACGGCTCATATTAACATATTCCTCTCCATCTTTACCATCCATAGCATCCGCATTCATACCCCATGCCTCTTCTTGTTTGCTTGAGTCAAAGTATGGTTCGTCTATATTAGCGTATGGATTTTCTAAATCCTCTAAAACTTCTTGTTGGTCCACGAGACCATTTTTTTCAAACATTTCCGGCCTATTATGGCTCGGTTTCGGTTTGGTACCAGTTGAATTCAGTGTTTCTTTGGTTTTTGACTTGCCAAAAATACCAAGCATTTTGGACATTTAGATTTTATGCTCTTTGATATAAAAATATAGAGAAACTGCACGTTATAAATGCGGATGTGATGAGATCGTTCTTTAGAACGAGATCAAGAAGAGGAAATGTGCAGTATTTACGCTGAGAAGCTGCAGTAGGCCCAGATGATGAATAGTGCGGCTAGTTCCATTACACCGCCACTCGTTCCGTCGGATACTTCATCCTCCGCTGGCTCGGTGATAAGCGTTGCCGATGACTTTTTCGCTGACGGGCGGGTGGGTAGGCCGGTACGATGATCAGTTTGGCTGCTTGCGGCTTGGCTGGATCCTGCTTTCCTCAACTCCTTATCTTCTCTTTTGGTCACTTCTTATTTTTCACGACACTGTCACAAAATTGTAGAATCCGAGAAATTTTTAGAAGAAGATTTTTCTATTTCAAAAAATTTTAACTCGCGGGAAACTACCCCACCTAGCACCAAAAAGGGGATGTAACGTGGTGAGGGGTCCAGTCTCCAGAATGAACACGAGTGATTGGGTTGAAGATTGACTTTCATGTACGAGAGATAATTGATGGTTGAGAGAGAGTGTGTGTGAATTATTCGGTTGGTCAGAGCGGTCTGGCGCGGCGTGGCCCGTCGTCCGCGACGATGTGTCCGCGACGCGACATCGCACTTGGTGGGAAAGCGGGCGATTATCCGTCAGAAACGCTGACGATGCACCTGGTGCATCGTCAGGTGATGGGGTGAGGCGCGGGCCGGAGGCTCGAGACTCACCACGTCACAATATCTCGCCTGACTCGACTTTAAGATGAATTTTATCATTGGTTTTTCCGAAATTCGATGTAAATTTCCAAAATCGAGTCACGACCTATGAAACTCAATTCAATCTCTAGAGTATACTGTGGTGTTATTTCGTTCATATTCCAGCCGTAGACTATGTAGAAATCGAGAAATTTACGATACCATCACATTTAGGGGCTTATTTAGCTTACCATCGGGATTCAAATATTCCTTCTTAGCTTCTCACAGAAATACCGGTCGACAATTGCAACTCAAAACAATGAGGTTATATCCTTTTTGTGATGAAGGAAAAAGAGCATAATATTCCAATCCTGTGTTTTACGTCTCCCAAGTATGCGATCAAAAGATGATCATTTCCAAAGCCAGTGGCGCGATAACTTTATGAGCTTCGAAGCTTCATGAAATTTGTCCGGATAAACGCACACTCACAAACGAAACGGAATTCGATTCATTTTCTTTTCAACTTCGGAAACTCGTTGGTAGATTCTCCGTTGCGCACAAGGTATTTCATCATTTTGGTGAACAATAGCCAGAGAAAGTTTTCCCTCAAAACTCGGTTACATCGATGAATGAGAGCTCATATCATTACCAAAGGAGTGCACACCTCTGAATCAAACATTTTCTCAAAATATAAGATTAGTAGATGGATATATCATTCCAGCAAAGTAGTTGAGGCACAGGTATTTTAGTTACAGCGTCTTCAATTCAAAAAATCGCGTCGGTTCGTTTGTAAACCATCCAAAAATCATCTTTTGCGGTCTTATGTTGACAAATCAAGTTGCGTTTCAACAAGAAAGAATGTAGGCCATATTGAATGATGTCAAATACTATACAATGTCACTCGTGCACACTCCTCATAGTTCAGAATACTCAAGGAACATTGCAGTAACATAAAAAACAAAATCTCATATATGTATCATTCTAACCTGGTCTTAAATGGGCCATGTTAATATCCGTAGCTGTATCTCGGAATAGGAGGCCAATTGGACTCAACCCTTGAAGATACCTCCATTTTTCTCCAAAACAAGATGATCCTCAGAGTTTCACCAAGTGTTTCGCAGACCTGATGCTCCCCTCGTTGGTCTGGGAGTGGAGAAATTCTGGGACTAAGAGTATGAATATGGGCTTCGGTGTGTGACGGAGTCTCACGTGAAGCTGAGGAAGGAGCACAGTATGCAGTGGTTTGAAGCATCTGAGTGGAAGGGAAGTAGACACGCCGGTTCGTTGTTTGCTGATTTTGGAGGGTTAGCAGTGTTTATGGTGATCGAATGATTGGCTCACGGGAACGTTTTGCCATCGATTTTGCTCCGTTTTCTACCAATGAAAGTGTCAATTTATGATAGTCGTTTTACCGAAGCGATTTTTCGAATCGAATTTCCCGTGGGAACAGTACACTCACTCCACGAACTTCACCGCGAAAACTGTAGCCTATGAAAATGTAACCTCTCAAACATCCACAAAGCCATGTTTTCCACGACAAATCTTCACGAATTTCTCGGGAATATCAAGGTTTCAAGGTTTGTACGAGGATAAAAACATCTTCCACTCGTATTCAAATATAAATTTGGGAAACATTGTCATCCTAACCTTGATCTCGGGCTTAGCTGCATAGTGATGCTCTTGGTGCTCGTTACTCATGGGCGGGAAGGACGATTTGGGACGCTCCGGAAACTTGAGTATGACTGAGGCAATCGTCCACTCAATAGATTCGGACAAGAAGGCATCACCGATGATCAAGTCGACCTTGTAGCTTCCACTCTGATAGTTGAAGTTCTCAGCTATCATGGACACAGGCTGCATTAGAATAGATATTTTGGAATCAGGTCAGTTGAATCAGATAGCATAAAATCATGCAAATTGAATGGAGTACCATATCAAGTTTATAGAAATTGGAGGCATCTCGTTCAGCAACAAAAATCATCTCTTGATCTATCTTCCTATCAGAGATTGTAGAAAGTCGTATAAAGGATTGCTGAATTTTCATAGCTTCTCTTGTCGATTTCTCCACCACTGAAAATCTGACTATGAGCTTTTGATGGGAGTCTGCCTCAACTTCACCCGCTAGTTGCGCAGGATACATGATCCTATAACGAGAATATCACATATCACGCAGTGGCGAGACTTCCTCAGTGGTAGTGATGATACTAACCTGGACATTTTTGGATTCGTCGTTTGATCAGCATCGGCTATGCCTATCTCTAGGATACCGACTTCAACATCAACGAGCACCTTGACAATTGCTGTATTAGCGGCTACATTGGTCGATATTTCGATTTGATAAAAACCTGGTTTCGTCGATGCGGAGGAAAAATCTAGATGATACAATGTCCTAGAAGTGGAAAATATATCATATTTAGGAAACTGCGCGATTTAGTGATTTTCGATGAGTGCCGTGTAGGACTGACGGATGTATGATCTGATCTATAACAAGCATCGTATTCAAAGACTTACAAGCGTGGTCAGAACTATAATAAGAGCTCTCGGTATCAATCCGAGGAAGTCAACGGGATAAGAGCAAGCGCAGAGTAAAACAAAAGGGACGATCTACTCGCTAAAGATGGATCTTCTTTATGATTCCTAGGGCGCTGAATACTACTACAGTGAGAGAAGGATATAGTTGTAAGAACTATACCAAGAAACTGAGTACTATACGTAAACTGAATTTCGATTCTACTCTTCGTATAGTAGCCAGTACTATATGTAGAGTAGACACCCTTGCGACATCTAAATATGCACTCAGAGACGTTCAAGTTGGCTACATGGGCGCAACCCTCCCGTAGTATTGGCTGTAGTTACTGCATAAAGATTACAGGATCGCATCGGAGAGGTTACAAAACCTTTCCAGTTTCCAACAAACGGCAACAGGCAGCTGTAGCCATTCCTCAGAAAGAACATCCCTATTTGTTGATAATTATTATTTCTTAAATAAACAAGGTGCGTCCGTACTCGTGGACAAAACGGGGCGAAGCGGAGTTCGGAAAAAGTTGTATAACTGATCAAAGAGTTCTCATCGTTACACGAATATCTTAAGGCCGGAAAGTCTCATTGACCAGATTACGAATGGTTCGCGTATTCTCCGGCGTAGAAAAAGTAATTTGCAGTTTTTTGCGCGTCCGGGCTCATTTTTTGATTCAAAATACCTGGTTATTCATTCAGAGGATTTCTTGACTTATCAGACAAGAATCCCGACCAAGATGGAAATCGGGGCTGCGTTTGGGCGGTAATTATTCGTTGGCATAGCATATTCGTGTACCCCGCTCACGGGGAATTCCTTCTCACCATTTTAGTTTCGCGAAAATCATTGCAAGGGCAGATGATTATGGGTTGTCATGCTGAGAATTGTAGAATGAGTTCATAGTCTGGGCACCCATCGATGCTCTCGTAGCCACTTCAATCCTCCCGGAAAATCTTTACACTGAATTATGTATCCTGACGCGCTCAATCGATCCTTCGATGTTGCTCTCCCGAATTCCAATCAATTCTTTTGCTGTAACAGTTTTCGGTCGGAAATTATATCCTTCGCCAATATCTAGAGCTTCATGAATCCCCGGGGAAAAACACTCCAGACTAGATTCGTGGATTGCAACATTTCTTACAAAGAAAGTCCCCACGGGTTCCCTCGGGAATGAAATCCGGATTAGGAAGTGGGCGAAAAGCGCTCGGCGAGGATCACATTCGTTCAAAATGTGGCCGTCACCGTTGCATTGTTGGATGCGCTGCCGTTTTGACAGTTTTTATCTAATGGTGAAGCGACCAAGTGCATCTCGAAGAAGATTAAATCTCCAAAATGGTACACGATGTAGCTCGATAAGCACGAGGCATTTCCGGTGTGGAGTAGCAGAAACTGAAAAATTGAAGATTCTGAGCGCTGCATGCCGGCAATCCACTGCGGGCATAGCGTTCTGTCACACTCATTTTTTCCTTCTCCGTAACCATGTACGCAGGGCTTCGTTTTTGGAGAGATACGACTTGTACCATTTTCAAGAGAATTCTGTCCTCTTCAAAATGCACTCGGTTGCCTGTCCCCAAATTGAGAACTGTCAAATTTGCAGCGAGATTGGTAGCGTTACGTCAGGAGCCTTATTCAAGCCCATTTCAAACGTGCGGGATGGTTTAAGTGCATTTTCCTGGTCCAGGCTTGGGTTTCCCGGGGACTTTGTAGAAACTCCCTTTCTGGGGGAGTTTGAGTTCTAAAACTTCGAGATTCTCTGAGATTCCAGATGAAATCCCTCAATTTTGCACCGAGCATTCCACACACAAAGATCGTTGGTGATGACGATCTCTTGAGTCTCTTGATCCGGTGCTAAGGGGTTCAAATTCTGGATGGAGCAAAACTCGTCGCGATCTAGCGGTGTGAGGCCAAAACGTGTACGTCGTGAGTGGCGCGGTGCAGCGAAGATGTGAGAAAGGAGACGCCGATAATGGCATAAACCTAAAGGATTGACGTATCTCTGCAAATAATCTTCATTAATCAGCTTTGACTCGATGAATCTGCACGATCCTGGATATATGCACCCTTGAGTATGTCCCAAGCATGTGGGCAGAATTTGGTGAACATTGGTTCAGTAGTTTCGTCAAATAGAGGTGCGAGAAAGCTCGCCCGAGTCGCAGTAAGAGAAGGGGCTTCGCCCCAATAATTGATCTCCCTCCTTTATTATAGATGAGCTTGAACGTGTATCCGGCAGTTTGCGTGGTGCGTCGGCTGCTATGATTTTCTGTAGCTCTCTCGAGTCTCTCGGGTGAACAATCAAGAGAGAGAGAGAGAGAGAGAGAGAACCCGAACTCAGCCTTTTCCTTGATCTGCGCCCAAACGCATTTGCGTTCACACAATATTGAATCGCGCAGAGCCTCGAAACTAACACAAATGCACGCGAACCGTAATCATTGACATACTCGAATGAAAGAATCGGTGACAAGATTTCGTCCGGCCGCGGCCCAGTTCAATAAAAATGTAAGAAAATGAAGGTGATTCCTGACATTTTTGAGCTTTGTTGCCAATTATCTCGAGTGAAGTGAAGGATTGATACATAGTTTCTCCTCTGAAAATTCAGAGAATTTCATCGTCCACAACATTGGACCATGAAGAACAATCCAAATATCATAACAACTGCACGGGATGCAAAAAACGAAAAAATACAGAAATTTGCACTATCTTGTTGTTCCAACTTTCGCGCAACTCGGGGGTTACATGCGCACCAATTCATGTTATTCAAGTCTGCCTATAGAGGAACCCATGAGAGGACAATTTATAAAATATGAACAGGCAAGAATAAGTGATTTGGGAAGAGAATGTCGGATACATTGATATTCCGGAGAGTGTGTACAGAATTTCTCTAGCATTTGTTTTTGACGTGGTGTCAAATCACGAAAAAACGTTTCATGCCGTCATTGCCGAAGCTGCCCAGTCAATTGAAAGGAGTTCCAACTGAAAGTTCTAGGCATCACGGAGACGGAGAGTTTGAGCCCGGATACGTTGATGCCAATTGAATGTCGAATCCAGGAATCGATATGAAAGTTCGGCTGGGGATCGTTGGAGGCGGGGGAAGAGCAGGACTGGGCACGCGTTAGCTCTTCTGCCGAGTTTTGGTTTTGGACCAATCAAACATCGGACTCGTGTTATAAAAGGGTCACTTCGTGAGCGCACTGGGTACCTACTTCAACGTTATAGTGTCTCTTACGTAACTGACATTTTGTCCCTATTCCTGCAAATTTTCCGAAGGAATATAACAAAATCAACGACATTTTTCCCAATCATCTTAGCACGGTGCTCTAGGAATGAGTTTGACCCGAAGGTGCTTACCCTTCGAAGATTCTTTTCATCACTTGAGGTGCATGATGAATGTAGATTTCCCTTGCAAGAACGAGAATCGTTATCTCTCCAGTTTCCGAGGAAAATCAAAATTTCTGATTTCAATTCCTCAAAAGAGAAGAGTACTTCGAGCTATCTTCAACCAGCAGTATACTGTCGCGATGTTGGAACGTTCAGTAATTTCGTCAAAAAACGAGGGGGAATTATCGCAGGTTCACGTGAAGAAAGGGATAAACGGTGGGAGACATTTCTTGAAAATCGCTATTTTAATCCAATCAATGACAAATTTTGATGAAGAATCGTCTGTTGGCAAGCGGCGTGAGCTCAATAAGGGAGTGGTTGCAAGAAATTTCAAGGAAAAAGGAGTCAAGAAGGTATTTATTTTATCAATATCTCATGGAACTCGGGGAAACTCCGAAAATATCCGACAATCGTGGTCGATATCGGAGCTGAATACGATAGAAGGGACCGTAGCTACAGATTTGAAACTAGCAAATATACTAGCCGAAATCGGCTCAAACAGTAGTTAGCTCATGGTGTTCTGCAAGAAAAGATGAGCTGTGCTTCTGCAGTCTTGTTGGAACACTTGTATACGAAAAGTGGGTCAAAGCAGGTGCCCCAGAAAAGATCGCGAAGGATTCCATGAGTTACAAGAATCCACGTTTATTGAGGAAGGATAAAAGAGCTTGATTCATCGAACTACTTCCTCCTCCTCCTGAATGACAGACCTTTCGTTCGGAAATGTCATTCAGGTGGAGAAGGTAGTTTGGAAATTAGTGCTGCCGACATGTCGCGTGTATACAGATATATCTAATGGGTAATTCCGCCAACTGAAAAAAGACGTAGTATGCAAGGCTATACGCTCCTTCTGTACCAAAGTGCTTGTCCTCAATGCTCAAACATGGTCCAAATAGTACCAAGATTCAATCTCAAATATTACTTAGCCCCTACCTATTCACTAAAGGTCTCAGAATCTTGGAATGATGGGCTTTTCGTAAGAGTAAATGGGTGGTATTCACTACCATCGGCAGCATTCTTCAGCGTGTAACTCAAAAGACCCTGTCATAAAAAATTCTTATAAAGCATCGAACACCATCACATTATACCACACTATCACAAAAGCAGATGCAGATAGGTGTGCCTATCGATAAAGAAGTTTCAGGGAGGTGATTCCGAAGGGAACCCGTGATTCAATCTTTTTTTAATTTTCGCATTTACACAGCATTACCCATAAGACCTATCCTCTTTTCCCCATCGAAACCACAAAAAATTCATCGTCTAAGTGTCACCAACATAATGCTTTAAACCGCATCTGTGTGCCTATCGTAGAAGAAAACTAATCGCAACTCCAACGCGAGAAGAGTGTTGCGTGAATCGGTTAGAAAACACAACAAAATTGATGGCACATCGCAATATGGACAGATGGCTCTTCCATTTGTCTTTTGAAAGTTGGTTTTCACAGTGGCGGATGATAGAGATGTGTCTTTTGAATTTCGACCCTGGGGATCCTGGAAATCTACTTATATGGTGAGATTCTATATGATCACGACGTTTTTGAAGTACGTGAACATGCGCTTGTCACCCGAGGATGGAATTCTGGTTGGATATGGTCCTAGGCATCTGCACTTACAGAATCTGACAATAATCATGATTTCACCTCTGAAACTTTCCAATTTCATTTTTAAAAAAGTGCTCCTCTTCGAAATGTTCTAGTCTTCTATCCTCGATAACTTAAAAGGGATGCATTTCATCGCAAAAAGTGTAGAGCAACTTTTTGCAGATCTTTGAAGAATGATCAAGAAAGATTTCTATACATTTTCTCGTATAAGCCCTTCCATACCCGTAATAAGAATATTTTTTTCGCTATTATTCTCGGCTTTGGTTCCATAACTCGAAGGGATTGCACTTTACTGCGAAAAATAATGAGTTTTTTTTGTAGATTTCGAAAAAACCAACAAGACAGGTATGTGCACATTTTTCCGTATAAGAAGTTCCACTTGTGTGATGATAGCATATTCGTACTTCGATGTTATTTTTCACGGTTTTGGCCCCCTACCTCGACGGGAACGCATTTAATAGAAAAATGTGTAGATCATTTTCTCAAAAATCTTGGAGAGATACGCTTTTTGTTCGACATACACGCTTTAATAAAAAGCATCATGTCAACGTTACTGAAGTATCTTTCTCCAGGATTACCGCATTGTGAGAAGTGACGAAAGGAATATGATGGGTTCCACGCGAAAGCGACCTAGGGAAAGGGGTCATCTCTCAGATTTTTTTCTAACCTTTTTTATTCGATTCTATGGCCCAAAATAGGAACTTTTGACCACCTATGGGGTCCAAAAAAAATTCATCCCTCCGGTGCACGCATATCCGTGAAAGAAGCCGGAATTCAAAGTGTCAAGAATGGTGCTTTTTTCAGTAAAATGCAAAAATCTCGAGTTCTTCGATAGCTATCGACTCGCGGGTTGCGGCATCTGAACGGCCATCAAAAATCCTATCGAGAACGTTATCGAAAAAATATTTTTGGCGAGTAATGGGACTCCCAGAGCTAAAAAGGTGTTCTTCACTAAAACGTTGATTTCTCAAGAAGCCATTTTTTTTTAAAATCACATAATCGATGTAAAATTTCGCGTTCTTTCAGAAAAAATCGGTTTTAGAGTGTACTTACGCGATCCCATCAACTTACAAGCCATTGTTTAAAATTCAATTCTTTTCGGTATTGGGAAAGTGTCATTTTCTGCGCATGCGCACAAATTTTGACTTCCGGGACTATTTTCAATGGAAAGCTGACGTGATTCCCTTCAAAATGACCCCTTGCAAAAGTCAATTTGATGCATCGGAACTCAAGATCTAGCTGGTCTAAAGAATGAGAATATTCAAGGTACCAAATCCGCGTTTTTCAGGGCCTCTTCAAAGGCCCTGAAAAACGCGGATTTTGAATCGGAGTGTTCCAGAGATGTGAACATGTGTTTTTCATGTATTTTTTGACGTAGAAACCGAATATGTGGTCAACTTCGTCCCCAATCTCGGAGATTTTTCAGTAGACTCAGAAAACTGAACCGAAAGTAATGAGTCGTTTTTAGGCTTTCAACATAAATCTGATATGCATGTGAGATCATCGGTCGATTTGAGTCAGGTTTTCAGTGAACTGAACCATGTTCCCAGCTAGTCAAAATACGTGGGAGAACATAGTCCAGTTCACTAAAAACCTGACTCAAATCGACTGATGATCTCACATACATATCAGATGTATGTTGAAAGCCTAAGAACGACTCATTACTTTCGGTTCAGTTTTCTGAGTCTACTGAAAAATCTTCGAGATTGGGGACGAAACTGACCACATATTCGGTTTCTACGTCAAAGAATACATGAAAAACACATGTTCACATCTCTGGAACACTCCGACTCAAAATCCGCGTTTTTCAGAGCCTCCTTTCAGGTAGATAGGAACCGAAGCAACCATGATCGCGTAGTGCCTGAGTCGTCCAGTAGTCTATCGCTCTGTGGGCACGGTCCGCCCACTTGGCTACGTCACGGATCAACCGGTGCGTCCATCTGCCATTCGCAAATGGTGAATCCCACTCAGTTTGCCACTGTTCGAGGGTGGTCTCCTTCTCGTTGTCGCGGATGATCTCCTTCATCGTCGGAGTGGGTACTCGTTCGGCTCCCATCACTTTCTGGCGATCCCAGATCCTCACTCACCCCGCAACGAGCAAGGGGATGGGCGGTGAACTCGCCAATACGTGAGCCGCATCTCCTGACACGGTGCGGTAGGCACGGATACTTATCAGGGTCGCTCTCCGGTGGACAGGCCCCATCCTCCTGATGGTCTTCTCTACTCTCTTTCCCCACATGGGTACACAGTAGAGCATGATAGAGGTGCTGACGGTGTTGAGAAGTGCGCGCCTCTTTCCCTTGGATCCCCCAATACTCGGCATCAGCCGCTGGAGCGCCGCACCAACCCTGCTCGCCTTCTGGGCGGCCTCCCGGATGTGCTTCTTGAACGACCACTTGCCGTCAAGCCATACACCGAGGTATTTCAGCTCTGTCTTGCGTGTGATCCCTTGCCCGTTGATGTCAAAACGGGGTAAGTCAAACTTCCTGCGTCTTGTGACCGCGATTGCTTCGCACTTCTTGACAGCAAGCTCAAGAAGCCTGCTGATCATCCACTCGTAGACTCAGACCAGCGCTTGCTTTGCGCGTCTATCCAAGAGTTCCTCGTTGTCGGTCCAGACTATGAGTCCCGCGTCGTCCGCGAAAGTCACGATTATCACTCCTTCTGGCAGTCCGATAGACAGTAAACTGTCGTACTGGGTGTTCCAGTAGACCGGCCCGGAAACCGACCCCTGTCGAATTCCGGCAGAGTGTTCGCAAATCTCTTGTCCCTCGTCGGTGTCGTACAGGAGGGTCCTGTTCCGCAGATAGTCACTCGTGACGGCTAGTAGAAAGAGGGGCACCTTACCTGCTTTGGATTGATAGACTCGCTTCCAGCTCAGGCAGTTGAACGCGTTCTTCATGCCCAACGCAATGATGGCACAGAAGCCTCTTCTCCCTTGGTAGGGGTCCCTACCGACGCTTGAACCCGTTCTTGGACCTCCTCGATCGCGTGCACGGTGCTTCGTCCCTTCTGGAACCCGAGATGCATTGGTAATAGCCCGCCGCTCTCTTCGTAGGCTTTCTCCACCCTGATGAGGACCATCCTCTCGTATATTTTCCCCATATTGTCGAGCAAGCTGAGAGGGTGTTGACCTACTTGACCTTTAGGTATCAGGACTAGCTTCTGGCGTTCCCACTTGTCCGGGAAAGTTCCCGCACTCAGACAGATATTGAAGAGGTCGAGGAAAGAATATGGCCTGTATTTGAAGACCAGTTTCGGAGCCTCGCCTGGAATGCCGTCCAAGCCACGGGCCTTGCCATTTAGCAGCCTCTCCGCCGCTATGAGTAGCTCTTGCATAGTGAAGAGCGGGATGGGGTCGTCGCTCTCCGGAGAGAATGTGACTCTAGGTTCTCCTGCTGGGGAGAGGTCTCCCATGATGCTGCGCAAGGTAGCTGCATCGGTCGGTGCTGGGTTACCTTTCCCGGGTTGGAGCTTGGACATAACCACGTGATATGGCGTACCCCACGGGTCTCCATCAACCATGTCGCACAATTCACCCCAGCACTTCTCTTTGCTTCTCCGGATGGCAAGAACGAGAGCCTTTTTCGCTTCTCTGAACGTTCTGTCATCTTCCGCCAATGATGGTCGTTTCAGCTACTCAATCGCCACGCGGTTCTCCTCTTCTTCATGCTTGTTCTTCGTAGAGCTTTCATCTCGTCGGTGATCCAGTACTCTGGTTCCCTCCAGAAGCATGATCTTGTCTTGCGAGGCATCGATGCGTCACAAACTCTTGTGATGGTGGTCGTTAATATATCCACAGCCTCATCCATGGTGATGTTCATCGGGAGATCTTCGGCTGTTTCTATCGATTCCTGAAATTTTTCCTCATCCAGCTTGCGTCCCTGCCACCCCGTCGGCCGCGGTCTGCGTGTCGTCTGTCTCTGTCCGTCAGTCCTAAGCCGAAACCGAATATGTCGATGGTCACTCAGTGTTCCCGTGTCCAGAATCTCCGACGATATCATACGTCCCAGGAGCGACGGGCTCATGAACGTCAGGTCGAGGACCGATGATGAACCTCCCTCCCTGGACAGATGGTCGTGCCGGTAGTAAGTGATAATCCCCGTCTCGTTCGCGAGCACTAATCGTAATGCCTCCATGGCTTCAGCGAGTATTGCCCTGCGTCTATCGCGCGGCCCCCCACTCCAAGTCGGTTCCTCGGAAATGAAATCCCCCGCGATTATAACGGCCCCCCCCATTGCCTCACATCCTCTTTTAGGTCGTGGAGCTTGTCTTCAAATTCGTGCGTCTTGAGCGACGGCGAGTGATAGCTGCTGTAGATTGTTGTGCCTTCGATGGTCTTCCGGGCGAAGCCGCAGCCACTAGCAGCTGGTCCAGTCTCACGAATGGTAGGATTCATGATCTGAACGACAGCGGTCCCCCAGAGATCGGTTGTCGATCGGGAGAATTCGCGCTTCCGAGGCGGTTCGGGGATAATCAGAACATCGATCCCTCCTTCTTTGGCAACAGCGTGTAGGAGATCGTCTGCGTCCCCGCTCTTCCTGAGGTTGGCCTGGGTGAAACTAGCCGTTCCTTCCCTTCCTGCGTCTATACGTGGCTCTTGCTCTCTGGTACGCAGAGCAGTTGCTGCCCCCAGATCTGTGGTCAGATTTGGACCCGATCGCCGCACAGCTTAGGCATTTTGGTTTTTCCTTGCAAGTCGCGGCAAGGTGCCCTGGCTCGCCGCATTGGGAGCAGAGTTTTGGTTTCCGTTCCTCTGCCCTCTCTTTTTTGCACCCGGAATCCTCGTGGCCATACTCTAAGCAGTTATAGCACCGTGGGATGCCACTCTTCTCGCGGATTCTGACTCTGCCCCATCCAACCTTGGGCTCCTTCCAGTCGAGGAGATGGTGAGCTAGTCTCGTTGGGATCGAGACAACAGCAGTTTGGGTGCCGGGGTATCCACTCCGGATGGACTTGACTACAACGGCTCCCTTCTCGTTCTCTGGTAGGGCCTTCGCGAGGGCATCACACACTTTGGTTTTGTCGACATCGTACTCGATTCCGAGCACCTCGAGGGTCGTACTATTCGCTAGGCAGTGGACAGCTCCTTTTTGCTCGACGACTGGTGCCAAAGCTGCCTTGACGGCGGCGGCGTCGGTGCCCTTCTTGAGTTGAAGGAGGACTTGGCCTTCTTGGGTCTTGCGGATGCCCGTGACTTTAGAGCACACTTCTTTATCGACGTCATCCGTTTTATCCTGCGCAGCATGTCTGCGTAGGTTAGCCCACCTTGGTTGGCCGTAACGAGGACGGCTTCGAGCTTTACCCTTTTTGGCTTCATCTTCGCCTTCTTCCCAGCGGTGCCATTTGTTCTACCGCTCTTCTTCACCCTCTTCGTGTTCTTTTCGATACCACCTCTTGCCAAGCCAAGTCGTGCTTCGCCATAGTGGGAGTCGATGTCGAGCACGGTGTTCCGAGACCTCCCGGTGGAAGTTCACGCCACGTCCCCTCCAAATCACGTTGTTTATCTGGTCGCGGTTTCGGTTTCATCGTCCTCGTTCCCTATGTCCCGCTTCCCGACGCGGCTGGTCTCTGCGTAGCGGAAGGCTGCACGTTCCTCCTCTCTTCCAAGGCTTCCACCGTCTCAAGGAGTGTGGCCTCAAAAGCTGATCTCTTGGCCTTGTCTGCCACGAGTAGGTCAATATGACGGTTCAATAGAATCAGCTTTGAGCCCTTTCAGCACACCTTGACGTTGTCATCTATTACAGATAAACATTCCAGAGAGATCGATCGAAGGATTGAGAAGAACTCGTGGATAAGAATAACAACTTACATGTGGAAACATGAAATTTCTTTGCAAACCATCATTTTCCGTGACCGGCGATCACGGACAAAACAAGTATGACCTACAATCGGAAGAATTTGACGTCGGGAATAGAATGGCGAGAATCGAATTGCTCTCTCCGAATATTCTGAGGATAGAAAATTCACCTGAGAATGGGATTCCCAGATTATACTCTCATATATTCTTTTGGGTGTCATCATCTTTCTTGGACACTGAATATCTTTGAGCAGAAAGTATCATCTACGATCTGAAGATCTCGATAAGAGGAACAACGTGGTGAAAACGAAATTGCTCTCTCTCTCTCTCTCTCTCTCTGAGAATCTTCACGATAAAGAATCCATCTGCAAATGGAATCCACCTATTATTCTCCTACATATTCTAGATCCACACTCACATGAAGAACTCACAGACTCCCATACACACGAACGATCCTCCACCACTATTACCAGCTGAAACGCGAATCTATTTTGCTACCTATGAGCATTGACAGAAGAGTTCCACCTTCTGCTTTCTCAGATGGAAAGAGTTGTACTCGCGACAAGAGATTTTTCTCGCATTATATATCCCAAAACAAATTTGCATTGTTGAAATTGTCGCTCACACAGACTCGGTATTCCTCATTTTATTCTCCTCGCCAATATCTTTCGATTGTAGGTCACCTTACTCCCTTCAAGATCATTCCCAGCCCTTTAGACATTCATCTTTTACGCTCTTTGTCCTTGTTTATGTGTATGTTGTTCTTTTGCATTCATGCGGTCTCCCCAATATTTCAATCGATCTCTATAAGCTGTTAGGTAGATGGCCACCGAATGATCTTCTGAGAGGGGATTCGCAGCTCAATCTATTGGATAATTCCCGGATTATGCGATTTGTAATGAGTGATTCCGCGCAAAGTGTTGACTTTCATGTCCGGAGCTGCCATTTTCAAAAGGAGTAAGATAGGTCCAATCTGAAGATTGAATGCATTAGCTACCGTCATATAGGACCTGGCAGGATAGGTTTGAGGTATAATACTTGATGTATTTCATACTCCCAAGGCCAATTTATACTAAAAAATACGGTTTTTTGCTTGTCCTTTTTTCAAAACCAACCCTTCAAGCTCGTAGTTTCACTATACAATGATAGATAATGCATTTTCGTAACATACCATTCGAAAGCTTATACCTCAAAGAGTAATTTTGAACACATATGCAAGTCTCTACTAGAATTTTTCGTGATGTAACCAGCGCGGACATCTTGTCCTGGAAAATCGTGTCACATTCCGTGGCGCGACAAAAACACTGCCCCAGCATTTCTGTGTGGCCTAAAGCTTCCGTCCCGGGTACCATTTTGTTCGTTTTGGATTCGACTAGAAGTTCTCGGTGCGCCACGGCCCTCATTTGGAAGTAGCTCGGCGAGCGGAGCTCATACGTGTCGATTTTTTCGAAAAGTAAAAAAAGATGTCACATCCGTGGCACACGGATTAGAGCGCACAAATGACTCAAATGACTCGATTATACTTTTCTCTGGTGTAGTTTGGTGGCCCTAAGAGAAATATATTCGGCCGAGTCGGTCCGAATCCATGCGCGCTCGTACGATGCTCTCAAAGTCGAAATGTCACAATCCGTGGCACACCAAAAATGTCACATTCCGTGGCCAACTAAGGCTTGCGATGACTGCGACTCTATAGCGTATCTGCGCGGGTTCAGTTGCGATCTACAACTCGTTTGAATGTGTGCTTTTGATTCTCACAACCCCCGAACACTTATTTAGCTCCAGGAGAAGACGCCCAGCTCTGAACAAACACCAAAAATTCGGAGAAGCGGCTGTACATGTATAGCATATACACCGTATGCGTATAGGCCATATCAGCCCTTGTTCTCAGAATTTCTTACGCTTATTCAGATTCGCGGAAAAGCTTTTAGAAAGAGGGATAGATAAATGTCTATTATTCATTGACTCGAAAGAGCCATTTGATTCACATTCTGGAACGTCAGTTGGAGTTGATGACGATTCTCAGAAAGCCGCCGAAACGTTTCAATTTGGATGGATATGGAGACCGCATTGTCACGTGTGTCTCCGCTTGTTTTTGCTATTATGGTATAAAAAGCGCGTTCTGTGTTTACGGTTATCAGAATAGGATGCATCTATTATATTGTTGTAGAAACTTATCTTTTCCGAATCTCTAACTGAAAACCTCGTATCCAGCACTCGAATGTATAGTATGAGAGCTTTCTTCCATCAATAATATTGATAATACTTTTTATACTGGCTGTACGGGAGTACATCGCGCAAGGACAGAGAGTTGAAAGAGTGATATTGTGAATACAAGTATAGTACACTATCTCAAAACCATAGTACATAGTACATAGTATATTATTCATCGCTATCCTCTTTCCTCTCTCACGTTATCTCTTTCTCTCTCTTCTCGCCTTTCGCACTATTTCTCGATCTAATTTCAATAAACTGATTATCACTGTACTTTTAGATTCACTACTCTAATCTAGTCTCTAGTCACCGAATCAACAAATCAGTCGATTAATTCGTCCATTATCTAATCACCCTCGCCCTCTTTCCTCTTTTATCCTTCAATTTGCCTCTCTCTAGCTCTCTCTAGCTCTCTCTCTCGCTCCCGGACTGCAGCTCTACCTGATCATTGCGATCGATCATAATTCGGACGAATCTCGACCTTGATATCTCAAAGTAAATCGAAAGGACACAAAAAATTGTTGAAAATGACACGTACACTCGAGTTGACATCGTACGCAAGCCAACCATATTCAACTTTGCGAATAATCACTCGGGTGCATTTTTGCTCGAAACGGCAATGAATAAGCTCCCAATAAACCGATTTTCACCTACAATGTATAAAAAGTTGTTGATTCATCGAGAATATTTTGACTAACAAACGCCGTTTCTAGCCATCAAAATTCGTACAAGCTACGCAGATCTTGATGCATCGTCCGAATGGAACCAGAGAGACTGTGAAAAAGCGCCCCAATACCCCTCCATGTATCCTCGATTAATAAGTCCCACGCTCACTCTCATGATCTCCATTGATCAAATTATCATCTTTTCGATCATAAGACATGAAAATTACACGCACAAACGACCTTTTATTCAGCTATTGAATCACAGATTGTGTCAAGCGCTCCAAGCTGTAATATTGCATGAAATGTGTCACATTCCGTGGCACGCAAAATCAATAAATCAGCTGTAGTTTTTTCAGGAACTTAAAATAACTTGTGCCCCTCATAGTATCTTGTTTTAGGTACCAAAAAGGATATACTTGACCATCGCTAGGCCGGATTAGAGAAAATTTTACCTCCAGACACTTTTGAGGCCCAAAGTTAACACTTCTCGCGGAATCACTCTAATATGAAAAAGTCGTGTCGTCAAAAAATTGAGAATCTTATTCACGAATATCTTTATCTACAATTTTCTTACCAAAATTTCCGTCACGTCATTTAACATCATTCCGCGATCCTCCGTGACCTGATTGATATGGATATTCCTCATCCATCCGTTTCCACGATCTGAATAAGGAATTTTGCACCATTCAACAGAAAATCACGTGCTAATCGTATTTTATCCATCAAAACGGTATTCCGTATCAACTAATCGATCGATCATGTCAAAATTAATATTTCATCAGCTCACTCTGGATTTCTCTAGGAACTACCCTCACAATATATTTTTTAGAAATGGGGAATTTTTTCGGAATGGTACATCTTTTTCTTTCGGACACATAATCCGAAAACAGATTCATCAATGGAGCTGTGAATTCCTCCAGCACGTTTTTGGGTGATCAAATACTACACACATGGATTTCAGGAGAATCGATTGCAGGGTTGTGGAGAACGCGTGAATTAACGAAAACACACACATCAGATGATTCACCGCCTTCATAAATAATCATCTTCCTTCACCACCAATCATCTTCGGACGAAGAATTCTACCTACAATTGGAAGACCTCAGGGCGAGGAACAAAATGGTGGAACCTGAATCTCTGTGAATGAAGATTTCCAAAATGAAAAATCGACGTCTCTGTTGAGATGTGTGTCGGTTTGTCTTCCTTGGTCAACGTTCTAACATCAACTCTCCTACAAATCTTTTCGGAATTGATATGGATGGTAGATGGCATCCTAGGGGTGCGCTGGAAGGATTCACAGTTCACTATAGAGTGAACCGTTGCAGCAAACCGTACCCCATTCATGCGTCTCAAAAATTCAAAATGGCAGAATTTCGATGAATCAACTATTCTTTCCACGAATATCTTCCTCCAAATCTCACTCATTCAATTTGAGTCCCTTCACACAACCAGTTTCTCTCGATTTCTCATTGATTCGTCCATACCGAACTTTCATATTTATCCGAATCTACAATTTTAATCATTAATTCTTCAATCATCTCATTTGAAACTGGATACAATGCCTTCCCTATTTAATTTATGGGTCATTCCACGGGACATTCGACATTCTGCGCATCCTATTTCTTTGGTCCACTCGCAAGTCATCCTAATTTCTTCAACATCCTAAATCATAGAGAATGACTCCGCGAGCATGGGTGATTTTTGGGTCCAAACAATTCTAAATACATAAAAATTATGAGGTTGCGGGTAAATTCAGCCCCTCTCGGTGCGTACCCGACAACAATTTCCACCCTACGGTGTTCCTGAACAAACTTTCAATGAACCCCAAGACCCCCCTGACGATTTTTGTTCTAGATGGTAGTTCATGGTGTGAAGAACTATATCCAATTGTAATTAAAATCGTCCGTGTGGGGTTTTCGAAAAGAATCACATTTCTGAATTTTTCGGGGTGAGTAATTTTCCATTCCTTCCTCGTGATCAAAATTTGTCAACATGTGAAATTCTTAAGAATATCATCACGCATAATATCAACAACATGGATCATGAATGAATCAGATTTTCCACGTATAATCTATCGTACTATTGAAAAAGATGATGGCATACCATTCATTCATATTCCTTTACACTGTAAGGCGGAATTCTACGATGAGGTGGGTCTGATGATTTATGAGAATTTGAATTTTGTTGCACCTTGATGGATCTCCTCAATCTGTATTCATCCAAATGATACGTTTTCTGAAGGAAAGTGGAGAATCAATTCGACCGACTAAGGTGAGGGGTTAGCAATCGGAGCAAGCAGGGGGGCTTCAAAGAGTGATTCAAGGATAAAACCACTCGATTGAGAGATATTTCATTCCGAAAGTCATACGGACTATTCCAATCATTTCGAGTTTAGATATTGGTCAAATGGTATTCAAAAATTACATTCAAATTCCCAAATGTAATCAACATGATTCGTTGGATGATTTAAAGATGGTCTGTGGCATACAAAAACAGATAAGTTCTTGAAGACCATTATGAAATTGAGAAAGATCCAATCAAGTTGCGCTAAATGTATTCATCATGGTGACAACCTCCGAGATGCAGTCTTACGCTAAAGCAAAACTGAAAAATTGTATGGAAAATCGAGACTCTGATGGTAATGCAGAGTGAGTGACTAATAGTCCGATGCAGTATTAAAGCTACCAGTATAAAGCTAAGTATAAAGGTTTCGGCCACAACTCTTTCATTTGAGCTAATCATGTGTGAACGAATGTATGTGTGTTGGCGGGCATTGCATCTCATATTCTCACCAAGGAGAGCGAGCATGAGCCCGTTGCGCGAGTAAGCAAGTGAGTACTGGATATGATATATATCAACAAGTAGAATTAAAACAGTTTTACATTCTGTCCAATTGGAGTTGGCCGTTTCAATTTGTTGCGGGTTGATGTTATTCCTACGAAGAAGATGTCGTCGTACCAAAATCTCTACTCTGTTGCTAAGAAACGCTACGGCAGTATATTATTGAAAGCTGCAGTTCAGCAGGAGTGCAATGAGATATGGGATGAGATGAAAAGTAAACATTGTGATGGACAGGCTCTAACAGAGGCGACAGATGATAAGATTAGAGAACTCAAAGGAAAAGCAGCACGCAGCTCTTTGCTCTACAAAAACTTTCACGCAAAGGTTCGTATTATCGTCACGCCAGAGCGGGTTCGTTTACATTTGTAGAGGCTTCGAGAAGTCGTTGAATTTATTGGCGTCGAACTTCAGAACTGTCCCCCGTTACCATCAAAAACTCTCACCCGCCAGTTAAATTTCATCTCCGCATAACTTTTTGAAGGTTACGGATGCTGCCAACGGGCATGAAAAACGAGAAATTGATGTCCAGGAGCAAATGTCAACTGATCAATATTCGTGCGAAGCAGCTCACGAAGCTATTATGGAGATGAATATTCGTTTGTTCTCGAGAAATTCCTAACGCAGGATCCAGTTGAAGGATGAATGGATTTCTGGATTTGGGTGGTTGATGTTATTCCTGCATTGACTCTATTCCATTCCCGTCAGTATTGCAAGTTGACATCGATACTTCCAATGTTTTCAACAAACATTTAGTGAGTTTCATACGCATTCAAGGGATAAATTTAGCATTGGATTTCATTGATGCTATACTGCAATGAACTTGTAATTCAGAGCAAATCTTTGAATCTTGGCCAGTTTTAGAACTCCCTCCATGAATGTGCAAGATTCTCCGAATATTGATTCATATGTAGGGACTCTGGATATACGGTATTTTTCACGGACTTTGATATACCGGAACTTCGAGAAAAGCGTTCCGAGGGAAGAATGAAGCATCTGTCGATTTACGTATTTGAACATTTTTCCAAGTTATTGCAAGAATAGGGAATCATCCTCTAGCCCAATTTTTGTTCTATCGTTAGATTATGAGGAGGAAAAGAAAGTTACAATACAGTTTTTTTCTTCGTGATCGATAACTATTTTTATTCAATGTTAAAAAAGGCCCGCAAACGGGCCTCGATTCAAAAGCATGTCACGTGATGGTGACGTCAGAATATAGAAGATGACTATATATATCTACTATATATATGTACGTTGTTTACAACCGAGCAGACATGCCAGACCGTGAGCCGAACCCGCAACATCTTACAGCTGATGCGAAATGCGATTGCATCTTTATTCAGCTCTGATTTGCGATTCTTCATATTCATTTTACCAGCTTCACAGCTGACATATATTCATTAGTGTACTGCACGACAAAAATCGAAAATGTCGGGAGAGAGCAATGAAGTGGAAAAAGGTTACAAAAAAGAGTTCAAATCCAATGCTGGAACCTATAAAACATGCTTTGTGCCTGAGTGTCGAAACACTACAGCAAGAACTCCAACAAAAGTATTTTTGAGTGTCCCTACGTGTACAGCTAAGCGCAAGCTATGGTTTGATGCTATTGGGCATCCAGAAAGAAAAAAAGCTAAGTCAACTTATTGTTGTGAAGATCATTTTGATGTGAGCATCCCATATTCTTTTTATACACTGAGAGTCTAGGAATTTTCTGTATATACTGTTTTTGTGCTCAACAGCTGAGAACTGATCTT
This sequence comes from Eretmocerus hayati, assembly GCA_029851415.1. NCBI lineage: Eukaryota > Metazoa > Arthropoda > Insecta > Hymenoptera > Aphelinidae > Eretmocerus > Eretmocerus hayati. The sequence goes on from CM056741.1 coordinate 134,429,975, forward strand.
GAGAATTATTTGCCATGGCTGTTGACCGGTGCAAACAAGAAACTCAGAGACCATGTTGTCCCTCGAGCACTTGTGCAGGGGTTTACAAATTTAGAGAGAGTTTCAACTCCCATTTTGTCTAATGCAGAAGAAGGGGTCTCTTTAGTGTGAGTAAAACAACACATTTGACTCTGTCAACAGACTTCAGAGTCTCCATTCAATCATCTTCGTTTCTTTCATTTTTTCAGTACAAACTTTGATACTTCAATACCACTAGAAGAGACTTCATCATTACTGAGTTCACAGAATGGTGTTGGAGTAGATGTTGATCAAACAATTACCAACTGCTATATTGAGAAAGAAAATGCGTATACAGACACATCAGATTTGATTAAGGTTTACACTAAATGTATTCAGATTGAACCAATAAAAGGAATCAGTGTGGGGATTCAGTGCGACATGAAGGACATAACAGAACCAAGTATAAATCCTGTACCTGATGTGTTGACTAGTGCTCTGAAAAGATTGACAGTTAGTGAAGATTTGAATGAAACCATCGATAGTATTCCCAGCAACATATTGGATACTGATTCTTCGTATGAACCAAGCAAAGAGGAATGTACATCTACAAGTGGTGATCGAAAGCTTCAACTAGAATTACTGAAAGAAAATATATTTGAGAAACACACTAAACTCTTGATACAGGCTGATCCTCTAGCATTTTTGGGCGTACCCAAAGATTGCATGTTTGTGCTAGATTTGTTATGTGAAGTTTCTTCAGTGAGCCTCAGAGATATTTACTTTGTTTTGAAAAAAATTAGAACAAATTTATCATTTTCTATCTTAGCATCTGAATTTGGTATCTCAGCCTCTTGGGCTGGCAAAATCTTTTCAAAGAATGTCCATATAATTGCGAAATTTCTAGAACAGTTCATAGTTTGGCCCTCCAAAAGAGATATTCAGTTGAATTTACCTATCCCATTCAGGTACCGGTATGCAAATGTTCAGAGTATTATTGATTGTTTTGAAATTGAAATTGAAAAACCTTCCAATGCTATGAATCAATCAATGTCATGGTCACAATATAAGGGATGTAACACTTATAAGGGGTTTATATCAGTGTCTGGAGATGGACTCATAAATTTTGTTTCCGATGGAGTAGGTGGTAGGTGCAGTGACATATCCATAGTTGAGAACTGTGGTTACCTTGACGTACTGACACCTAGGTGTTCTGTAATGGCTGATCGTGGTTTCAAGGGCTTAGACACTCTGCTTCAGGAAAAGAATTGTAATCTTATTAGACCACCTAGTGTGTCAAAAGATGTGAAGTGTAGCAAAGATGAAGTCAAGTTAACAAAACAAATTGCTAGTCTGCGCATTCATGTTGAAAGAGTTATTAACCGTATCAGAAATTTTCAACTATTAGACATTCATTCCAGAGTCGACAACCATCTGCTTCCCCATTTGGACTCCATGGTAAAGATTGCATGTGGTCTTGTCAACCTTCAAACTACCATCATAAAACAAACAGAAGTTTAATGATAATGAGCAAATATCTACAAAAGTTCAGTTTTTGATGAATGTACATGAGTAAAATGTTGTAGGAGGTACAAGGTGGCCATGATGAATGAATAACCTATTTGTCGTTATGAACCATTTTCATTTTACAATGTCAGGACATCATCCGAATAGCATTCATCATTGGTGATGTAATCATTATTTGTACAAATATGCATAACAAAGAGCAAATATATCAACACTTATGAAAGTACCACTACCGCACACTTTATTCTTGGCAAAAACTTCAAAAGTCTTATTAGTCAAGCAAAACAGTTTTCATTATCATTCTGTTACTCCAACAATCAGAGGAAATGGCTGTTGTGTCAAAATCCAAGTTGATTGAGAAAGTTGAGTGCAAACTATTTCCAAGATGGAAAAATCAAGCAAATCATTGATTCATCAGCTTTGGGAAAACAGCCTGCTCCCAAAAACGTGATGCTCTAGTCAAAAGAGCCATTGTGAAAGGTTTATCAAATTTCTCAACTATTACTCTCATTTTTTTGTCTTTCTCAACATTTGGGCTGGCAACGCAGAAATAACCAATGGACTTATTGGCAAAAAACATCTGCACTTGCAATTGAGCTCTATACTTATCCTTGATTACATTTCCCTCATGATAATTCTTTGCTGTCTTCTCATTGCTTGGACATTTTAACTCGATGACAGCATTATCTGTCTCCCCATCTGGGGAAGCTCCGATAAATGGATATTCTTGTTTCATACGAAAGCCAGTTCTTCTTATTGTACTTTCTCCATACCTTTTTTTCAGCTCTTGTCCAATAAGAGGTAGAAGTTTAGGCTCTAGCTCTCTCCCCCTTTTCATGGCTGATGTATCAATCTTACTCTGAGAAAAAATCTTCTGTACCAAAGAGCCATCAAAAGTCTTACAGTGAGCACATTCCCACACAATGGATGCACCGATGCGAGCATACCTCAACTCATACCAAGACTTACTTTTACTTTGGTCATTGGTGACTTTTGATATGTATACACAATTTTGTGGGGTCAACGCCTGACTGCAATACTCCAAGAACTCAGACACATTGTTTCTATCACCCCCTTAGGTGATTGACAGGTAATGCAAAGACATTAACTGCACTCTGTTTGGGTTGAAAAATTTGAAAATATGCCCCTCAGATTTCTTAGCTCTATCATCTTTCAAAACTAATTGGAGAAAGTCATCCCTCTTTTTGCCATTACAAACAATTTTTGCAGATGGTTTTGTAAGACCGGTTACTTCAGATGATAACATGTCTTTGATAGTCACAAACTTCAGCGAACCTCCAACGGTTGACAGCAGAGGCTTCTTCCAATAACACTGTACTGATGTAGGCGAAGGCTCTTGAGATTTACGGTACATCCAAGCTATGAATGCCACTGTATGTTTGCATCCACCTTTTGAAGCAGCACAACCTTGACATGAAGCTTCTACAATGATGCCGATTTTCTCATTTATTTTAGCTTGGACTGGATAATTTGGAGCTTTGACTTTGTGCTCTGGACATATCTTCGCTTCCATAAAACAGTAATCTCCTTCTCGTAAGAGTTGGACATAGCCAACAGCAAAGTCCCCATAGTTTGGTCGCATTGATCTGTAAGAAGGTCCAAAAATATCAAAATACTTGGTTATCTAAGATAGAGTCTGTCAGATAATATCCCTTTAAACATCCATTCTCTTCATAGCAAAACATCTGCGTTATAATAAGCAGACTCACCGAACAGTCTTCACATTCTGCAGTTCTGGATCAGAATAATAGCCACTGTTATTCAGATACATCATCAGCATCTCTAAAGTCACATTAGGGAGATTTTCTGAACATGCCTTCACGAATCCGGCATTCATTTTATAATAGATACTAAAGTACTTGATACTCGATTTTTCGTTATTTCAGACAAACAGTAATAAGAAGCCGAATCGAGAAACTAGTAAACTAGGTTAGACGTCAATTTGGCTGCCCGTATGATTCAACGTAAACATAGTATATATAGTCGACTTGCGTATATATAGCCAACTCTATAAAGTGACGTCATATCACGTGACCAGCATTCAAATCGGGGCGAGTTTGAGCCACTTTTTTAACATTAATAAAAAAATACTTTTCAGGCACGGAAAAGAGAACTGTCTTGCACACTTCACTATATCATCGTGGAGTACTGATTTTCACTCTCAGATAATTTTAAGCTCACAGAAGATGATTCCCTATTACGGGTGGCTTTGGGGATCCAGGGGAAAAATTTGGATTTAATCACGTACTATAACTCACTGCAAGTGTAAATTGATCACAAAAATTCCAAGGGGATATAGTTGATATTCAGAAGCCTAGAAGTAAATGCTCTTGGAAGATTTCTTACGGATTTTGTACTCGAAAATTACATTCTTCATGTGTCAATATTTCATAATGATCACAGGACATGTTAATGACGTCAGATTTTCTGGATTCCAGAAAATGATATCGGATATTTTTTCACAGCCAGTTCAAGTCTTCTGCTTCGTTCTTTCTCTAGAGCAAACCATCGATTTCACGACGAGTTCTCTGGATAACCCGGAAAACTAGATCTAATCATATCCAAGGAATTCATAGTCATAGAAATTGCATATATCGAGGTATTATCTGCAGTGAGTTTTCGAGTAAAAAGAGAGTCTACGCACCATGTGTTATTCTCACAGGCCACTATGTGAAAAGAATTTCCATTCACAAGCCGTCACTTATAGGTATACAGAAGTCAAAAAATTGTAGGTTATCGAAACAAATCAATAATATTTGGTGACATTTTTTGTGATAGATATGTTCCGTCATGTTCATTTCAGAGTGAACTTATTGTGTAAAAGGCACCGATATGTGCCAACCTTGTTTTTACTAACTCCTGTCTCACTTCGCCTGGATAATTCAACTCTTGACGTATAAAATTCTCTGGCTTGCGCCACTTCTACTCCTTCTGACAGCAATCGAACAGTGCACACGCGACACAATGTAGCCCAACGCGCAATGAGAGGCAGCTGTTTCAAACGTCATTAAAATAACGCAAAATCGAGGGTGGAGGGTTGTTCATCCATTGGATCCACCTAACTATGCTATTTAAACACGTCATAATCATAGGTGATTGGATTAGAATTTTGAGATCGATAACTGAGTTTTCTGGCTCATTTTAAATACAGTGGATCACCAAAGGAACCAATGGATCATCTGTGAGAGGCGCAATGGGCATTTCATTTATGCAAGCTTCGATTTGACTGAGGACAATAGAGAATTCAACAAAGGTTAATACGTGATCACCAACTATCCTTCCAAAGTGGTGCTTGGCGGACTTGACAGCCACCTCCCAAATGCCACCGAAGTGAGGAGCAGCCGGTGGGTTGAATCTCCAATCAGTTTCCATGTTGGTCAGATCGATAGCAATCTCCTTGAATTCCTCGGCAGCCTCGTCGAAACGCTTTCGAATCTCAGACTCTGCACCAACGAAGTTCAGCGCGTTTTCGCGTTCCAGTCTCGAACAATGCCTTCGACGTGCAGTTGAAGGCGGCAATAAAGGCTTCTGAAGTGCAATCCTCCACAGCTTCCAGGTGAGTAGCCCTTGTGCTGAGACATATGGAATCACAAATATGAGCTTCCATGGTGCCTCTACTGCGAGCTTTTATTAATCGTATTTTGAATGGACCAGCAAAGTCTACTCCAGAGTGCTCAAAAGGATAAGCGGAAGTGACTCGAACCTTGGAAAGGTCTCCCATCAATTGAGTTGACATTTTGGCGGAATAACGCAAACATACCGTGCATTGATTCATAGTGACCTTTAGTCGTTGCCTGTTTTTGAGGATCCAAAACTGATTGCGTATACGAGCCAAGGTCAGTTGCATGCCTGCGTGCTGACTCCCCAAATGCGCGCGTCTGATAAATAGAACAGTTAATGGACTCTGACAGGGTGGGATCAGAGGGTGCCTTGCCATGTGGGCGAGAAAAGCATGCCGAACTAGAAATGGCCGTAACTTTAGTAAGTTGGTATCCTTGAGTTCCCTTCCCTGCTCGAGGCATCTGAAACTATCATCAAAACTATTCTTCTGGTCGAGATGAATTCACAGAAACTCAGAATTTTTAAGTTCTCTAGGTTTCAACAAACCCCCTGAAATAACGTCAAACTCAATGAATTTCAACTTCAAAAATCTAATTTTGTTTTTTCTTCCGTTGCTCAGGCGGAGGCTTAGCTTTATCAAAAAGCGGATACACAATGCCGTAATCCGCAGAAACCTTGTAACGGAAGAGTACCTATTTACAAGATCGTTCTGAGTCATGAAATCCGGACACTGACTCGCCACGGTGGCGTGAGAAGAAGTTCTGTCTTTAAGAAGATTCACTTGTAGATCCTCAGCCTCAGTGGTCCACGGATTAAATGACTCTGCAAGGAACGAAGGACCTTTCCACCTTAGTTCAAATGTCGATAGATTGTCTGGATTCAAGCCTCGAGAACCCACATCAGCAGGGTTATCTTTGGACCTGCCGTGATGCCAATGTGCCTGAGGTACCAACTCCTGAATGAGCATACACCGATTGACAACGAAAGTCTGCCACCGACCCGGTAGAGATCTGACCCAATACAACACATCTCGCGAATCGGACCACAAATGTACTGACTCAACCTTGAACGGTATGGTTTTTCAAAAAAGGTTAAAGAGACCAGCTAGCAAATGGACTGCACATAGCTTGGGACAAGGAATGCTGATAGTTTTGATAGGAGCTACTTTCGACTTAGCGCACTGCATCGAAACTATGACCTGCTCATTTGTAATCATCCTCAAATGAAGGACCGCCCCATAAGCTTTTGATGATGCATCTGCAAACCCGTGCAACTCAATTCTTACCACATTTCCTGAACACCCCATCCATCGAGGTACCCTGATTTCCCCAAGTTTGACAATTCACTGTACCAGTCAAGCCACTGATTTGGATAATCATCTGGAAGAATATCATCCCAACCACATTTCAATGACCACAATGATTGCATAAATATCTCCGCCCAAATGACAACCGGATGAGCCTTGATATTGAAATGGAAACAATCTTCTTTTGGAACACATGAGAGGCCCAATATGAAAGTAGAGTCGTTTTCAGAATCAAAAGAAGCTGAACCGTTAATTCGATGGGCGACAGAAATTTGCTCAATTAGCCTAACATCATTTGCTGCCCATTTCCTTGATTCGAAACCACCCACTTTGAGAAGTTCACTCGATTGTGTTTGCTTCACTTGAGCTTCCTCTACTGTTACATACCCTCAAAATGAAATCATCCATGTAAGATTCACCTTGAATGATTTCAATAGCTAAGGCGAAAAAGTACCCGTAATCTTGCGCTAATTGCCTTAGAAATCGAATGGCTAGATACGGCGAACACTTTAACCCGTAAGTGATTGTTCTTAGAAGAAACAGAAGAACTTCTGAATCTAAATGCTCCCTCCAGGGAATTATCTGTAGATGACGGTCCCTAAGATCAACCAAAATTCAACGAAACATTTTCTCTATGTCTACATGTGAAAACGAACTCATATCTACGCCACACACTGGGAACATACACAAATTTTTTCCGGACCATCTCTCACAACCGAACCAGGCAAGGTTTGACGAAGTGAGTTAGCTCGATGTCTCCGCCAACTCTTCCTCTTCACAGGAAAAGTTCTCAAATTAGTGACAGATCAATATTTTTCCCGTAATATTAGCGAATCTGAATAAAAATCTGCACCCGTTAGGTTCAAGTCAACTTTAAGTCGATGTAGAGACCCGAATTTTCACTCGATCGAGGTGAAATTTTGAACACTCTCCCAGTTCGATAGGGAAAAGGGGATAATGCGGTCAAATTTGGAATTATAATGATAGTCTTATCATTATAAAGTTTTTCCATTTTTTGGACAAAATTAATCAAATTTTATATGTATCGATAGAGAAAAATTTTTTCAATGCAGAAATGTAATGGGCTAAACTTTCTGACTATTGGATGATATGATAAAAGGACTTCTAACCCTCTAAGAGAAGCCGACACAGAAGTAGTTGACTTTGCGGTTTGACTTTTAGAGGCTCATAAGACCGATACCATCGGTAAATCCCGACGGAAAATATAAGTCCGCAGCCAGGCTCGGGTCATAAACAACCCTCATAAAGCCATTATGAACTAACTCCAGCCAAATTCTGAATAATCGAAATAATCGAATTGCCCCCATTCTGATTGCGGAATCTGCTTGCTGATACCAGGCTGATCAATTACAAACTTGAATGGGAGAAATCGGATAAGATTAACTATAAAAAATGATGATGGGCGATATCACTACAATCGATATAATCTTATCAGATATTGGCCGATTTCGACCATTCGAGTTTCTAAATGATCGGCTTGATATCAGTAAGCATATTCCATTATCAGAGTGTGGTTAATCCAATTATTTTGATTAGTCAAAAATTGGATAGGAGATTCCGTAATGACTTTATGAGGGTCGTTTATTACTCAAGCCGGGACCGTATTGAGTAATAAATGACCCTCATAAGGTCATTACGGAATCTCCTATCCAATTTTTGACTAATCAAAATAATTGGATCAACCACACTCTGATAATGGAATATGCTTACTGATATCAAGCCGATCATTTAGAAACTCGAATGGTCGAAATCGGCCAATATCTGATAAGATTATATCGATTGTAGTGATATCACCGATTATCATTTTTTACACTTAATCTTATCCGATTTCTCCCATTCAAGTTTGTAAATGATCAGCCTAGTATCAGCAAGCAGATTCCGCAATCAGAATGGCGGTAATTCGATTATTTCGATTACTCAGGAATTGGCTGGAGTTAGTTCATAATGGATTCATGAGGGTTGTTTATGGCCCGAGCCTGGCTGCGGACTCATATTTTCTGGCGGGATTTACCAATGGTATCGGTCCGATGTGCCTGTAGAAGTCAAACCGCAAGGTTAACTACTTCTGTGTCGGCTTTTCTTAGAGTATTAAAAGTCCTTTTATCATATCATCCAATAGTCAGAAAGTTTAGCCCATTACATTTCTGCATTGAAAAAATTTTTCTCTATCGATACATATACAATTTGATTAATTTTGGCCAAAAAATGGAAAAACTTTATAATGATAAGACTATCATTATAATTCCATTTTTGACCGCATTATCCCCTTTTCCCTATCGAACTGGGAGAGTGTTCAAAATTTCACCTCGATCGAGTGAAAATTCAGGTCTCTACATCGACTTAAAGTTGACTTGAGCCTAACGGGTGCAGATTTTTATTCAGATTCGCTAATATTACGGGAAAAATATTGATCTGTCACTAATTTGAGAACTTTTCCCGTGAAGAGGAAGAGTTGGCGAAAACATCGAGCTAACTCACTTCGTCAAACCTTGCCTGGTTCGGTTGTGAGAGATGGTCCGGAAAAAATTTGTATATGTTCCCAGTGTGCGCCACCTCAAGATTTAATCATTAAATTCTGGTAGCAAATTCTCTCCAATAAAGAGTAGATCATTCAGAGACGTACTGGGGACAGGATTTGATCCATTGAGAACAACCCGTAGTTTTTTAGAACCTTGAAGCACGCCATGATATGAAAGAATATGACAACATTTTACCTCCTCAATCGAAAATTTCGGAGCCTTTTCAATATGCCCAAGTTGCTCGTATCCTGCCAGGAACAAAGTGTATTCTGCTGCAAACTTTGGATCTTCCCCAAATTTCCGTCCCATGGAGAATCAAGTTTCCAAGGCTGAATTGTGAGAATCACCTAGATCGAACTTTGAACTTTGGAATAAATCCTCTTTGACTGGCAACCGAACCATATAACGACCGCTAAGGTCCTGAAAATGAGTTTGCTGAGGATGCTCTTCGCATTTTTCATCATCTTCTGATTTTTTTTCGGACCGGTGGAGTTTCTTCTTGCTCAAAAAACGTTCCAGAATTGAACCCAATACTGTATCATCAACCAAATGCAGATAAGGAGATGATGCTTCTCCGTCTCCACTAACTGACGAGGGAACAATCCATCCAAACTCCGTATTCGTAGCAATCGGCTGATTTGCAAGATCGATTTTTGCCTTCTTTACCCCATCAAGAACGATTTGAGCGTGAATTTTGGCAACGAGCAAAATATCGATCGATCTGGATTTCAAAAATTGTGGATCAGCTAATTTCGAACCCTTCAGATGATCCCATTCATCCTTCCTTTGTGAGTCAGAAGCTCTGTAACTCGACACTTTAGGTATTATGTGAACTTGAACATCTCACGCGAATTCTGGAGAGATCTGGGACACACCGTGAAGTTAGCAGTGCCTCTCGAAATATACGTATTGGCATCTGCAATCCCCTTGATCTCGACTCTCGATTTTGCTCTCCGTCACCCTAATTTCTGACGAGCATTTTCCGTGATGAAGGAGGATTGTGAGTAGTGATCAATCGAAGCCGTGGAATAGAAATCAAAACCGTCAATTGATATCACTCTCACTACCGCAGTGGGCACAGCACAAAACCCGAACCTATCACTGAAGTGAGACAAGAGGTGGTTGTTGAGTGAGAATGCTCACCCGTCGCCGAACCCTCCCCATCTCCAGAGGAGACAAAACCATCCCCTTTTGGAGTACTCTGAGGATCACTTGGCTTCTGAGAATTCTGATGTATAAAACTGTGATGTTTCCTGTTACATTTGCGACGAAATTTCTGAGATTTACAGAATCTTGCGCCGTGATAACTGGAGCAGATGAAACATGACCTTTTTCCGTCACAAACGCCCTACAATCAGCCACACTTTTGGCTTTGAATGAATCGCACTGCGAGAGATGATGATTTTTCGAGCAGGAAGGGCAAACCTTCTTGGTATGGCTGGAATCCGTTTCCGTAGCCATGGAGTGAGTCTTCCCAGATCCCGAAGGCTTAGCTGGTTAACTACTATGAGGTTTTTGAATACTCCTGATCGATTCTAAAGTAGCAAGCCGATCTTTGATGAAATCCTCTAGCTGGGCTACAGGAGGAGGAACATTTGTTTTGCTCAAATGCTTCTCCAACTCTCTCCGAGTAGCTGCATCAAATTTTGAAATCGTGGAATGTACGAACATAGCCTCCCCATTGTTTTCAATAGGACGCTCTATAGCACTCAAGAAGGTCCTCGTTTCGATGGAACTCGAATGAAGTTTCTTGTCTTAGCATATGAATCAGTTTTCATGGACTTTAATGAGAGACAAGAACCGTGTCGATAGATTCACTGATCTACGTTTGTTCTCATAGTAATCGCATGAATCTGACCGAGCGTTATTGGAATTATCCCCAACTATCTCGATTCCTTTAATTTGATCCAAGGCTTCACCTGACAGCTTAGTCCTCAAATGATAGAACTTCACAACTGGTTCCATTCCCTGCGATGAACCAATGATTTGAACAAGTCCCTACAATTTGCCCACTGATTAGATTCCTCGGACAAAAAAAAAGAAGGTCGACTTTGGCGAGAGAGTGAGAATTTTCCGTATTTACATGCTGTACAACGGGGGCAACGTTATTGACAACCGAAACATTTGCCTCCCGGTCAGCTCTATCTCCATCAGCAAATTCATCCGAAACCTCTCGAGAACCCGATTCATTCGCGAGATATGATTCTTCTACAAAATCCGAGATTTTGAATTTGAAGTCATCATGATCTAACAATTCACTCTTGTTTGCCAAGATCTCATTGACATTTTGACAAAGAGTCTGATAATGAGTAACCAGATTATTCAATCTGGTCGTGACACTAGCTTTAGTCATTTGAGCTTGGCCTAAAGCCTTGTAATTACCAAATGAATTCTCAATTTCAGCCTGTGAATTCAGCTGTTGTTGATGAAGAGCGCCCATTGTGAATCCAAATGTTGCTCTAACAACTTGAAAACCGATCCAAATTTAGGGACAAAAATCCCAAACGGAAAAAACTAAGCCGAAGAGCCGATCCGAAACCCCGAAGAAATCTCAAATTCTGTACGTTCGTCTAGCCCCAAAATGCTAGAAATTTTGTCCAGAAAGATGGATGGGAAATAACAAAATTTCAATCAGAATCAGGCAGAACCGAACCCGTGATAAGGAATTTTTCAAATCTATGAAAGATTTGATGGAAGCACCAATCCAGGAATTTTTTCCGACTGTTAACAATTATTCACAAATATTTACAGGAATAATGGGAACCTATCTCACTGATTGGTGATTTGATTATTCTTGAGGTTATAAAACTCAAATGAAAGCTAGAAGTGATATAACCTAAATTCGAATAATTCAAACAGAATATTCATATGATTCCTTATTTATCAATCTCTTTACTCACTTGTACGGCTATCACTTGGCGCACGGTGACGAAGATCGCCGAGGCCGACGACGCACAGTGGAGCCAAGGAGTTCTTGAATAATTCGCCATTACGTGAATTTACAACCAATCGACATATGCGCAAACAGGAGACTTTTGGATGAATGAGAACAACCTCCTGCGTCTGCGCATATGTCGATTGGTTGCAAATTCACGTAAAGGCGAATCATTCAAGAACTTCTTGGCCCCATTGTGCGACGTGTGATGCGCTGGAGCTGGGGGTGTATGACGACGAGCTGCTTATGGGTAGTCGACGACACGTAGCAACTGCACTGTTAAGGAATCCTCGCGTCGAGTGCCGTTGCCCCGCTGCAGCTGATAAACAGCTGCGGATAGCTCTGGTTAGCTGTGTTGCCAGATGCCGAGCCCAGGCGCCAAACAGCACGCACACCAACTTGGGTCACATACACCGACGACTCACTACAAAAACCCGACAACTTCAGCATATGCCCATATGACATCAGAAAATTTGCATTGCAAAAATCAAAATTGACGATTTCAAACTTAAAATTGTACGAGAGTACAAATCCAATATCAATCGCACTAATGTGTGCAAAATAAGCTCAATCGCTGAGCAAAGAAAAAGGAGAACTCCGAATTGAAGATTCACAGAGGCTTAAACGGCTGTAAATGTGGAAATAATCAGAAGAACAGCTCATTCCAACGATCCCACGATGTATCCATCGTTGCCCGAGAACCCCTCTTAGATTCCCGGGTCGTTTCCGTCGTCTCCAAGGAGTGCGGTGACTATTTCCTCGTGACCGCTATGGAGATTAGCCTGCACTCCACTGCCGGTGGACCAATGCCCCAAAATCAGCAATCGAGGAATAATCCCCATCCGCCGGCAGAATACAGCTTTTCATACACTGCTGTAGACCTCGAGGAAGACGCCGCTGGTCGCCCCCGGAGACTGCCGACCACGCACCATCACCAAAAAATCACCTCGCGGCGGATGCGGATCCGTTCGCATCGACATGAATTTCACCTTTAGCTCCGATCCGGACCAGTGAGTGTCGGAGATTGGAAGAGTTGGGGAATGAAAGTTGAATAAAATGTCAGACGCAACGTCTCATTATTCCAAGTTTCCGAGGCAAGTTGAAATATGGAGAAATATCCATTATACATCAATGAGGAATTGTCAATAAAATGTCTTGCTAAATACTTGTTGATCTCATGAGTACCTGATAGAAAATAGTTGTCAATGACGAAAGTTGAGTGACATAAATGTTTCTTTCATGATTATCAATGACACACTGCTCATGCTGACACAATTGTCTGTTAAATTTTGCGCGCCACGACTACCTTAGTAGATGGAAATTGAAACTCGGGAACTCCAGAGCTCATTTGATGGGCGATGAATGAACAGGCCATACTTCCTTAACCTTTCCGAGTGAACCCCCCTTCCTATATACCAACCTGCCTCGAAAACTTAGGATAATAAGACGTTGTGTCTGACATTTCATTCGACTTCCATTCACCAACTCTTCGACCAATCTCCGACATTCTCTGGCCCGGGTCAGGATAAGTGAGGTATTGGATAAGTGAGTTTTGGAGAAAGATATTTCTGAAAATATAGCCAACTCATCAAAATTCTGACATTTTGAAATCCTGAGACGCATAGATCGGAAACGGTTTGATACAGTTAACTGTGAATCCTTCCAGCGCATCCCTAGGAGGCCATCTACCGTCCATATCAATTTCGGACAGATCGGTAGAAGGATTGATGTTAATGCGTCGACGAAAAAGCGACACCGACAACCGACACACATCTCAACAGAGACGTCTATTTTTTATTCTGAAAATCTCCTCATCCAGATTCAGGTTCCGTCATTTCGTTTCTTACCCTGACGTCTCCCCATTGTAGGTAAAATTTCTCACTCGGAGATAATTTTGTAATCAAGGGGAATGGTTATTCATAAAGGCGGTTTATGATTTGACGTGAGTATTTTATCTCGTCTACGCGGTTTCCCCAACTCTTTAATCGATCCTCCTGGAATTCATGTGTGTCGTAGAAGATCACCCAAAAACGTGCTGGAGAAATTTAAAGCTTCATTCATCGGACCGTTTTCGGATCATGCAAAGGAGAAAAAATGTAACATTTAGGAAAAAATTCTTATTTGTGAAAAAATATGTTCTAAAGATAGTTCTTAGAAGAATCCAGAGTGACCTGATAAAATATAAATTCTGACATGATCGATGAATTGATTGATACGGAATTCCGTTTTGATGAATAAAACACGATTGGCAAGTGATTTTCAGTTACATGATGCACAATTTATGTTTTGAGTTATGGAAATTGATAAATATTGAATAGCCGCATCAATCAAGTTAAGGAGGATCGCAAAATGATGTCCTTTCACGTGACGAAAACTTTGGTATGAAAATTGTGAACGAAAATATTTGTGCCTAAGACTATCAATTATTCAACAACATTGCTCCCTTCATGTTACAAAACGCATGGATCGGGAATTGTCTAAAAGATTGAGCTGCGAATTTTCTTTCAGCCCATCAGCGGGTGGCCATCTATCCAACAAATAAATTCCATACAGATCGATTGGAGGGTTGGGGAGAACGCATGAATGGAAAGAAAACAACATACACACAAACAAGGGCAAAGGCCGTCAAACATGAATTTTCACCGGGTTGAGGGTGGTCTTAGAGGGAGGAAAGTGACCTCCAATCGAAGGATATCGCCGAGAAGAACAAAGTAATAGATACCGACTCTGTGTAAGTGACGATTCTTACAATACAAATTTTTCTTGAGTTAGAAAATCCGAGGAAAATCTCTCGCCACGAGTGCAACCCTTCTTATTTGAGAAGGCGAAAGGTGGGACTCGGCCGTCAATGCACATAGGTAGCGAAATAAAGTGCATTTCAGTTGGTAATTGTAGTGCAAGATCGTTTGTGTGTATGCAAGTCTGTGAATTTTTCATGTGCATGAGGGTGTGCAGTACATAGGAAAATAAAAGGTGGATTCTATTCATAGATGAATTTTCCATCGTAAAAATGCTTGGAGAGAGCGATTGGTTCCCATCTTGTTGTTTCGCTTGCCGAGATCATCAGATTGTAGATGATACTTTTTGCTCGAAGATAATCAGTGTTCAAGAGAAATGATAACTTCCAAAAGAACATATGCGAGTATGATCTCGGAATCCCGTTCTCGGGTGAATTTTCTATACTCAGAATATTCGGAGAGAGCGATTCGATTCTCGCCATTCTATTCCCGACGTCAAAATCTTTCGATTGTAGGTCATACTTGTTTTGTAGGTGATCGAAGGTTACGGAAAATGATGGTTTGCAAAGAAATTTCATGGCTCCACGTGTATGTTGTTATTCTTATTCACGAGTTCTCCTCAATCCTTCGATCGATCTCTCTGAAATGTTTATTTGTGATAGACGACGACGTCAAGGTGTGCTGAAAGGGCTCAAAGCTGATTCTATTGAACAGTTTCCGACACGTGCGTCTTTAAGAACAAAAATGTCAGGAATTCCCAAAATTTGATTCAATTTTTGGAGAATATGTTCTAGAATGACTCTCGAGAAAAATTCAGAGTGAGGTGATAAAATGTTGATATTGGCATGATAGATCGGTTGGTTGATGAGGAATTTTGTAGAAATGTATAAAGAAGGAATCTTACGTGGTTCTCTATAACGTGGTGCAAAATTTATGATTCCAATGATTGAAATAAATGACAATGGAAAGAATACATTGACGAGGTGAATGAGACAGGCGAAAAAGTGTTCGAGTGACAAGGAGTTTGATATGAGGATCGTGGACGAAAATATTTCTGAAAGAAATAATAGAATTTCCAAAAATGTTGACAATTTTACTATTGAAGACGCATACGTCGAAATCTATTTGATACAATTAGGTGTGGATCCGTTCAGCACATCTCAGGTTGGTCATATATTACTTATAAGAATTTGAGACTTACAATCGAACGATATCGGCGAGGTGGGGAAGAAGGTTGAAGCTGACTCCCTGTCAGTGAAGATTCTTCGAGTAAAAAATGGATTTTAGTGGGAAAATTCGAGGACTTTCTTCCGCAATGAATACAACTTTTTGTCTCTGAGGAAAGAAGAAGAAATTCATATCATAGTGATAGGATCATAACGATGAATCAATGGGGTGGGGCGATTTGTAGGAGGCGGTGGGGGGCAAATGATAGAGAGAGATGTGAGGCGGACCATAAAATGAGGAGTGGGACGGATCTTAGAAGGCGGTGTGGGGCGGATTCCAGAAGGCAGTGTGGGGCGGGTTATGTAAGGAAACGTGGGTCGCATTTTTAACGGGAGTGTGTGGCGTATTAAAGAAGGGGATGTGGAGCGGATTGTAGAAGGGAATAAGAAACGGATTTTGAACAACAGTATCGGACGAAGTTTGAAGGGCAGTAAAGGGCGGACAATGGAATGGAGAGTGGGCGGATTCCAACCCTTAGCCGGCACACTTCTACTAAGTAACACAGCTGGCACACTGGGATTGATTTGACCCCGGTAGAAAAACTGATGCTGTGACTGCTACAATCAATCATTCGACTTGGAAATTCTTTGTAGCATCTTTGATATGTTGTCAATGACACGATATACTCAGATAATCGCCAAGGTTCAATGAAAAATTTCAAAAAATGCAAATGTTTCATCAAATGCGAAAAATGACACTTTCCACATGAAAATTCTCAAAAAGCCAATTTTTATCGGAACGGGATGGAAATTCAACTGAGTCATCTCGAGATAAGGGTGATTGAATAAAAATATATTCTAATGGTGGATCTTCTGAAAGAGGTATTCTCATGACATATTACGAGTTTTTCATGAAAGAAAAACCTTGATGTTGTTCTTTATAAGAAGACTATTATAATATGGGAGACGGCAGAAAAAACTTGTTTTTTGGCAGAAAATGATATAAAATTAGTGAGGAATACTTGAAACAGTCATATATTTACATTCATCCAACCCACCGCACTCATAGCACAGAAATCCACTGTCGATAATCGAGACCTTACTTGCAGTACTCCCGGGCACTTCGGTTTCGTCTGGGGAACAGTACCACTAGGTTGCGCGTTGTTCTAAGCTGGAGCTCCATCACGTACCGTACAGGGTCGTACATTATACATGGACGAGCAAAATCTCAAAAGCCAACTTGAGTTGAAAGTATGTGAAAATACACGACGCACACGTAGCTGGCTTGTGGGGTGTTTACGATTCCACAGCGATTTTGCTTGGTTCTGGCGCAACGATGCGCGCGCCCAAAGTGGAGCTCTTGGCTAAGTTGATGAGTTATACTCCTTGATTACCAACGAACGGTGCCATTAACCCCGGTAATTTGAATTCCGAACGTGGCGCTGAAATAGGCCATGGGTCGATTCGACCCAGTGTGCCAACCTAGGGTTAAACGTCAGTGTGGGCGGAGTTGGAAGGTGCAGGGCGTCGCGGGGCGGATTTCCCGTTTTTCAATAGTGTGGAGGGGGGGAGTGGGCGGATTGTAGAATGAAGATTGGGGCGGCGCGGGTGGCGTGGGGCGGAAAATTCAAAAAGAAATATATGGTATAGGGAGGTATATATATGTCGCAGGCAAAGTGATCAATTCGCCGATGTATACAGTCGCTAGCGGATGTATACATTACCTAGGCACTGTATACAGCCGCAGTCAAAGTGTTCAAGAATCGCTGCTGCAGCGTCGGCGAATAGTTTGCCTAGGTAATGTATACTTTGACTAGCGACTGTATACACTGCCATAGACCGACTCGGCAAAGTATTCACCGATGGCACGGGCAACGGCTTCGCCTATATAACAGGTAAATGATGGACATTTTATTCTCTATATCAGCATACGTGATTGCACCAATACATAAGTTCCAAGGCTTATTCGAAAATTTATGCCTAAATGTTCCCAAACTATTGATGTAAAAGATGCGTACGATTGATATTGAGACTGTGGTCAATAATAGAGAATAGAAATATGAAATTGAATTCAATCAAGACCCTAATCACAAAGTCTTTTGATAATAATTGAATAGCACTTTCATTGAAAAAAAAAACACTTATGACTTCTAATTTGTTTGGTACTCAAAAGATTAGCTTGTCACTCATTTCGAACGCATCGTAGGCCTTCGAAATTGCTAACATCGTGTCCAGCAGGTCAGAATATGTAGAAAATCATGTCTCCGATGCGCCCTTGGCCCACTACAACGATAAGTCACCATATTCTCGCATATACAGAATTGGCAAAAACCGTGACAATAGCTGTTTGAAGGTGAATTAGTCTCTCGCGATTGAAAAGATTTTCCCGTGTATAGGATCAAAGCAGAGGTCGGATCCGGCTTCTACGTCAAAAAATACACAACAAAATCATCGCCCGATAAAAGCACTACTTCTGACCCAAAATTTCTTGTCCATATATTCATTCTTCGTCATCTTGTTAGTACCAAATCAATTGAGAGCGATGAGTCTTTTTCTTTCTAGTGAAAGTGCAATTTAATTCTTATCAAAATACTTAGTGAGTCATTTCTGAATTAATTTCAATTTTGTATACTTTTTCTCTATTATATACCATAGTCTCAATATTAATCGTACGCATCTTTTACATCAATAGTTTGGGAACATTTAGGCATGAATTTTCGAATAAGCATTGGAACTTATTCAGTGATGCATTCACGTATGCCAATATAGAGAATAAAATGTCCATCATTTACCTGTTATTAGGCGAGGCCGTTGTCCGCGCCATCGGTGAATACTTTGCCGAGTCGGTCTATGGCAGTGTATACAGTCGCTAGTCAAAGTATACATTACCTAGGCAAACTATTCGCCGACGCTGCAGCGGCGATTCTTGAACACTTTGACTGCGGCTGTATACAGCGCCTAGGTAATGTATACATCCGCTAGCGACTGTATACATCGGCGAATTGATTACTTTGCCTGCGACATATACATACATAAACACACATCAACAAGAACGGAGTGAAACTGAGTTCTAAGTCGAAAACATGAGGAAAGTATGTGACAAAGATGAAATAACTTCGCAAAGCCCTCACAAGTGAAGACAAGAAGCGGAAAATCAGCATTCGATAAGTAGTTACTCGTTCCAAGATGGGTTGTGAAGAGAAATGGTTTTGATATTGACTGGATAAGATTTCGTTGCTTCTGAGCATGATGGGAAGATTTCTGCAGTCAGTTTTCGTCGTCATTTGGTTCTCATGTTTCCGAGCCAGGGGTACGCCGAGTGCTATATCAACGTTCTCGAGAATTCTATAATTCTCATGAAAGAGTTCCTGAGAATCGTCTCACTACACTGTTGAAAAGTCCTGCACCGGACGCGATCCTGGAGAAATTAACGCGCTTGCCTCTTAATTCACAGAGCATGTTGAGCACAGTTGAACCGCACTGGGCAATGTAGTACAGTGGAACTTGTCTGAGTTGGGCACTCTCGGTTCCGGAAAAAACTGCCCAACTTAGACAGGTGCCCAACATACAGAAATTAGGACTCAGAACCATTTTTCTCGGTCAAGGAGGTCAATTTTCCATCAAATTCTAATTGTCTTGGAATGCACACGTTATCCACTAATGATCACGTAAATACAATAGTTCAGAATAGCCATAAAGTATGGAAAACAGACGTACAATATAATAATGAAGAAATCAACAGACAGAAACATTCATTTCTGGATCAGAACCTTGGTACATGTTGATTACTCCATTTAGCTGCAAGGTAACCACTGAATTTTGACTGCTTCATATTGGATCCTTTTCTGTAAATCTTTGATCTATGAATGTATTTTGATAAGGTTTGCCATCATTGGTGGTTTATTGTGTGATAATGGTGGATATGTCACCAACTTTGCTACAATTCGATCACTGTTGATACATCCCGATGTAAAGTAAAATTATGGTTCATTTAGATGACTCAGTTTGTAGTCAATTGTTGATGCTGATAACCTATCAGTAACAACGACCTTTTGCTCATCGAACTCTATCGCTTATTCGTGAACTCATAAGTCGACACGATCAAGATAAGGATACGGTATCATATCTCTAGCTTTGAAGTGAGTGCCCAACAATCACAGTCTTGTTTTCATGCTAATATGTTCGCCGGAAGGAAAGAATGCGCCCAACTTAGACAGGTGCCCAACATATAGAGTGCCCAATATATAGCAAAATATCCCGATAAGGGCTAATGTATTTTCGCGCGTTCCGCGGAAAAGTGCCCAATTTAGGCAGGTGCCTAACTTACAGAAGTGCTCAACTTGACAAGTTTCACCGTACCGCAAACCTCTGGAAGTTCAACATCCTGAGCGATGAGAAGAGGACGGGCGCGCATTTCTTCAAATTGCTCTGAAATGTAGATGATAAGACCCTCGGTGGTCGATGAGAATCCCAGTTCGAGCTAGTCCGGACTGCTCGGCGAGATGAGATCCATCAGGATTTTTTCACAGTTCACTCTATTCCGGAGCCCGTAACATCCAAACGAATCGATCCGAGGTCATAGGAACGGGGATGAATTCCAGAAAATACAGATACATACGGGTCATCCAGGTCAGGATGGAGTTCCTGTTCAGTCATGATCATAATATCATCTTCCAACTTTTTTGCTGAATCAAGTGCAACTCTTAACACTGCTGGCACAGGATGACCAAGTAGATCACATATCCTGACACGGATCATCGGTTGCTCTGCGGATATGGTAGCATGATTCTGAGAAGCTACAATACAGATAGGTTTGTGGAATCTACTCGTTGCGAGAAACTTCATCGATGATACTAAATCCAGAGCACTCTTTGGATCCTGTACGAATTTCCGTGATAAGAGATAGTTCGCCAAATTCACGATCTGCTTTGTTGTGAGTGGAAGTTTCTTATTCAGATTAGAAGAAAGTCTGATCATACCATTGAGGAGGTGACCTGAAATAGAGAGACGATAAGATTAAACGAGATCCATCCCAGGGGACAGGCACTCCAGTTATGGAGATGAAAGGTTTGCTTCCAAGAGAATTGGAATTCTGGGAAAGCCACACCTTCGACCTTCTTTCAACGATCAATTTTTCTGGATCAAAAGGGAGTCCAGCAGCGTTCCCGCATCACCGCTCATCCTGGGGGTCGGCATGAGACAGATTCCATGTGAGAGCTCTCAAGCAACGGGAATAGTCCATCTCAACAATTCTTCTGGTAATGAAATCTATGATTCCATGGTCAAAGTCGACAGGTACTTGTTTGCCCAGGCCCGACTTGGTTCCTCCCAAAGTTACCATCCCCCCTCCCGCAATATGGGATAATCATGGGTGATACCATCTTTCGCAAAATCGACGATCGGGAAACGAAAAAAACGACTTCGTGTCAAGCTCCCTGCGTACAGTCATCTCAATCTTGTTGGACATGATTGGTCGATAGGTAATACATGGAAAATAGTCAAGGGCTGTGAAAAAAGACCTCGGCTTTGCATATGAAACTGGTACTTTGCTGATAATAATCCGAAATCAATATCTCGGACACACCATGATATATTTGTCTGGAACTCATTTAAGTAGTGCTCTGGGGTGATGAAGATAGAGGGAATCTAGCCCAATGTACACTTCCTGATTGATACTAGAGCACTGGATTCTTTATGCTGAGATTATTCGTTATTAACCTCGCTTCCTGAGTGCTACATCGCCGCTCTTGTGGCCAATGTTGCTGGGATGGAGAAGGATGAAAGTTTCGTGATCGAATTATCAGGTGGAGAGAGTTGGGAGAGGAGAAATAGCCGACAAGAATGGGAAAGTTCCTTGTCGGGCGGAGTGTGATCGACAAAAATGGAAATGTTTTGAGTTGAAAGGTATGTGGATTATCGCACGTTTCACGAATGATAGTTCCTTTCCGTGTGAATTATACGTTCAGGCTGTTTAGGACCTTGTAACACTGTCTTCAGGGATCCTATGCTCACAGGCATGTGAGCTTCGAATCCGACTGAATACTATCTAGGGCTTCCATCACTCATATTTTCGATGTCCGTTCTCCTTGGCTCAGTATGTTCCTCGATATCGGCTCCTCCAAAGACCGATTTCCAGCCTCAAACGTATTGGATCCGGCGGTCAAAGAATCTTGAATTGTCTCAGCCACACGTCATGTGAGAAACACTCATCATGAGTTCCTCGGATAATGGAATCACCATGCAAGTAATCTTGATTTGACAGGTTATCATGCAGACTCTACTGACGATATCTGTTCTCTTGTCGTTAACTTAATGCAACTGATTGAAGCAATAAACGACTAGAGATCAAGAAAACTAAGCTGAGAAAATGACGGTCGAACGACAGGAAATAGACAGAGAGCGCTCATGTTCAGTGGGATTCGAGGCCCTGACGCCTAAAAGAATGCAAGTTCTGAGGATAGCCTTAAGGTAGTACTAGTGGTCCTCGAGCGACCGTACGGAAAATTACGAAATTCGGCACTGTGGTAGATTGATATCTCAAATTGCCTCAGTTGAAATTTCAGGAGCCTTCAGAGTCTGAGAAAAAAGTTCTGAGCAGTTTCGTGAAAGTCGATTTAACACGGCAGCTTATGGGAAATGACGAGTAGAGTAATATCTACCGTACAGATTCTCACGAGAGTCGGTTCACAAGAGGAATAGAGCACGAAAATCACATAGAAACCAACAGATTAACGATTCAGAGCGTACAAAAGAATATTGAAGCCAAAGTGTCAGTCATTTCTGCGGTTTCGGGGTTAGATTGTCGTCTGCTGCGTGCATCCACTATACCTATATCGGGAGCTCGACAGAGTCAAGCGCGGGTATAATTTGCCCTTGGACTCATCAGTACCGCTAGTACTACCTTAAAGAGTCCCAAAAAATTCGAACCGTCTAATTCACATGAGGGAAAACGATCATCCATGGGGCATGAGCTAATCCACAGACCTCCTCATTAGAAATATCCCAATTCTTGTCATTCTTGATCTTCGTATTCTTGCCCCGATTCTTGCTGGTTTTTCCTCTTTTGCCAGATTTCATTATGTGATGATTCAATCACAGAACAAAAAATTGAGTTCTTCTCCTCCTGAGCAACATTGACCATGAGTGTGTTATGACCCGAGCGGAGGGCTCGGGGTAACAAATAAATTATTTGAGTTCGTGTGAACAGCTTACGGGCGGACTGCCCAGTTGCACTTACCTATTCTCTGTTATCGAGTTGAGGCTTCCGACTGGATG
This sequence comes from Eretmocerus hayati, assembly GCA_029851415.1. Taxonomy (NCBI): domain Eukaryota; kingdom Metazoa; phylum Arthropoda; class Insecta; order Hymenoptera; family Aphelinidae; genus Eretmocerus; species Eretmocerus hayati. The sequence continues at coordinate 134,453,041 of CM056741.1, forward strand.
TATATATATATATATATATATATATATATATTGCTGGTCTAGAATTACTCGAGAGATGATATTCCTCGAGGCAGGAACGTATAAGCAGGGCGAATTCGTAGCTGGCCCTTATGCAGCTGAGGCGGGTATCGTCGGCCTACTTTTCGACGAAGAGCGAATTCGGAGCTGGCCCTTGAACAGCTGAGACGGGTATCGTCGGTCTACTTTTCGACGGAATTAATCTAACTTATTGGTCCGCACTTTTTCGAACTTTGCTTTGTCGTGTGTTTTCTAGGCACACTTGGGCAAAACGGTACGTGTCTCAAAGACTCACAAAGCTTTACTAACTGAATCGAGTCAGTGACTAATCGAAGAATTAATTTTGATGTTTGAATTTATACTTGTGGACACGAGCTAATTTTGATGACTTGAAGTAATTTCGAAACTGTCCTCTTTAAAATTGATTTTGAAATTGACTTACTTTTGAAACTGTAACACTTGTAACACATGTGTTACACCATTCATAAGACGTGTGTAACTCGGGTGTTACACTTGTAACACATGAAATTTGGACTACGGCAATTTTGCTGATTGCATCTTGACCTGCTTATACATTCTCTGCTGATCAAGTCGAAATAATATTTCTCCACGTTGAGAAATATTATTTCAACTGTTGCGTCGTCTGGGACGCCACACCTCCCCTGTCAGTCCATTCTCGTCCCGAGAATGTCACCGGGGCGGCAGAAATTAGATTTAAAAAATACAAATTTCCAATGATGTTAACTTATAATTATTACATAATAATACTTTATTTGTGTGTGTGTGTGTGTGTGTGTGTGTGTGTGTGTGTGTGTGTGTGTGTGTCTATTCATCCAATAGGCGGATTTGATGATTTTGGAGGGCGATTCTTGCATTTAGTGCAAGTGAAGTCTGTAACTTGGAATTTCAACATATATGATACATCTGCCTTGGCGTTTGCGCACCCCTTGGACGTGTATCACTGGGTGAGTCAATCCTTTTTGTGTTGATGTTCACACAAATAACATCAGTTGGGGTCGTTGCTACGGCCCTCTTTCTATCCCTGCACTCCTGCGTCCTCCGTCTCTGGTTTGCCTTTCCGTCGGGTAGTATGACGATCCGTCAGATTCTGCATCGCTAATGTCACTGAACTGAAGATTCGTCACTCGATTGGTGTTGATATCGAGAGGTTGGTAGCGTGGCTATTGGTTCTCCTTGCATTAGGATGTCTGGAATATTCGTCGCAGATTTATTCACACCGTGACCAGGGTCGATCACAACCATCTCGATTTGCTGCGAATTCTCTATTGAAGGAGGCCCGCGGATGATGTGTTGCTCCTTTTTTCAGAAGAATATTGCTGATTAATGTGATCGGAGCCGTACGGTGCAGTTGAGAATTTCCCGCTTCTGATGCCATAATTCGCATGCCGCTATTGTAAGAGAGGGGAGGGGAATTGAAATTATTTTCACATAGTGCAATACGGCCTGTGGGGATTCCGTGAGCATTGCATCGCTCAGCTTTTCCATACTGCACAGCGAGTAGCTGGAAAGGCGGTGCTGAGTGGGGTTAGCAGGGGGAGCTGGCGTATGACTTTCTGTTACATGCAGATCGCTCTGGTGGTGAGGAGAGGGGGTCCCCACAGGAATCATCGGTAAAATACCGCGTGATGCGCTGTCTGCTGCGTTGGCTGCAAGCAAACAAGCAAAGGCTCAACGGCGTGTAACAAGCTGCTGTGTGTTACTTCCAACGTGTGTGGCGGAGTTGATGGCGAGCATTGAGGAGAGGGGGCCGATGTAACTGGCGCCCCACCTGTACGTATTGCAACTCCATGTTACACACATCCAGGGTTTGGATGTTTTCCATTGAGTGTGTTACATGTTCACTCGACCTTATACCATGTGTATGAGGCTCCTCAGCTGTACAGTAAATCATGTTACACATGGCGACACTCACATTCCGCTTTTCACGGGTAGTTTGCGTCATCACATCATTGTAAAAAGTCTTCAGTTTGGCATGCCCCTGATCCTGAGGGCAGTAATAGGTCCACTACACATTCGTCACTGTCGATCTTGAGAAGTTCTAGAAAACTTTCGTATAATATATGTAGGATGGCGTTATTGTGTGAGAGTGTGTAGTTATCTTGACAATTTATTGTAAGCATTGTTCTGCAAATATGGTACTTTCCGAAATAGGGTGTTTACGAGGAAAAATCGATTGATGATTTCGCATTATTAATTGAATTTCGGAATCTATTGATGATATATTGCAAAAAAGTTCGCAACAATTCGTTGTTGACAATGTTCTGCAAGTATGGTATGTTTCCAAAATAGAAAGTTTATGAGGAAAAACTGGTTGGTAATTTCGCACTATTAATTGGATTTTGGAATCTATTAATGATCTATTGCAAAAAGTTTGCAATCCTGTGTTTTGTTGTCTTTATAAAAATTTGTGTATATATTCATTTTTCTTGTGAAAATCGCATCATTTTTAGAAAGTTAACAAGGAGTTGATGCTCGCTATAATTTGGAAATGATTATTGAGATTTTCCGAAATGTGGTGTGGACGTTCATCCACACGATTCCTTAATGGATAATTATTACAATTATTTTCTATATCTGATCACATATCTCTAGATCTATGTAGAAATAAATTGAGTAAATTTATTGATAATCGTTATTATCAACTTTTGTTTCGAATTGCAAATTCTTATATCTATGCGGGACTGAACTCGACATAATTATATGTGTTTTCATAGAGAATCTCCCGATTTTCTAGTCACAATGTCAGTTCCGATTAATGAATAAAATTTGACAGGCCCTTGATTTTGAGATTATATTCGTATGATTTCATCGATGCCTGAGCTCAGAAGTCAAAACTGGAGGTGCCATCAGATTATTGCAATGTGTATAAAATAAAGAATTTCGGTGTCAGCAACTTCAACGCAGTTCTCCCAAGTCAACGTGGTGTCAAGTGCAGGTTCAATAGTGTCTTTTAGTCATAGTCTCAGTACAGTTTCGGGATTTCAAATCGTTGGACGTGCGATTGCACTTGTATAGATTATTATGATTTTTCTTGAAATCATGGAAATTGAAAATATGTTCCGGTTCCCGGCAGTCACCTGAATCCGTTAGGTTCATGTGAGTTGGATTTTCCTGATCTAAAAGTTGTGTTACAAGTGATTTTTTTTTTTTTTTTTTTTAGTGTGCATTTTTCTTTGTGTCATTCATGTAGTTCGATGATTGGATCTCAAAGCGGTTCTCACGCCGGAGGAACATGCGAATCAATGAAGAGCGTGCCGAGGGTGTTTTTTTTTTAGTGATTTGGATGTGTACTGTATAGGAGGGTTGAAGATTTGCCGGAATCAATGCATGATTTTGACGTATGGGGATTATACGCATTATTCTTCTACGAAAAGATAGTGTGCTATGTCGAGGACACCGAATAGGAAATTGAAATTTTCAAGACTTTGATTAGATTCCGAAGGGGTCCATCACTCTCGATTGATTTGTTCTCAATTCCTTTGAATGTCGGTCAGGTGGATACGGCCGAGCAAATCCGTCTCTTGAATTTGTAAAATTGACTATGTGTTAATTTAAGTTTACTTTTTCACAAAATCATGTTTTGTTGATATTGAAACTTTAAGGTAGTTGTACACCAAAATTATTCATCAACAGAATTTCTCGAGATTTTGCAGAGAGATAGTTCTAATATCGAAGAGTACGTGTGCAAAATTCCAGAACGGCTGACCATCCCGTTTTAGAGTATCGATCGTCACAATTTGACGAGTTTTGCACATTTTTAACATTGCGCTTATGGGAGCGGGCCCCAAAAACAGCTTAAAAATGGGTTCAGTGCAAAACCTGATCAACAGAAAATGGTGGGACTGCGAGAGATCCGAGTTTATGTATCAATGAATCATATGGCCAAGCCTGGAGATGATGGACCACGTCGTTTTTTAGTAATTGTTCATACAAAGCGTAGAATGCAAAAAATGCGACACGTGATTTCGATTTTAGGGTAGATAACTTTGGAAACCATGCCTGATTCTGTTCAGGAGAGCTTAGATGACCGTTTTTGTTTGTTGTTTGATGGAAAAAGTGCAGTTATTAACAATAATAATAATTTCGAATATTTTGATGTGGGGAAAAAAGTGAGGTTAAGTCTCTTTGACTCACGTAGTTGGTGGACAACTACCTTAATATACGGGGAAAAACTAAATTTGTCACGATGAATTTCATGGAGGCATATCAACAATAAAATATTTGAAGTAGGAAATTTCGACGGATTTTATTCAAAAGACGTAATTCCCATTGATTTAAAAATATTCAAGAGATAAGGTCGTGTCCAGAAGTCAGACCTATGAATGAACTAACAATGGTCAACGTATCTTTCTAGTACTCCCGTTTTCTTGATTTTCCGGTTTTTCAATTTTTCATTATTTTTCTCGGAAGTATGTAGTAGAAATTATTTGAACTGGATATATAGAGGGGGGGGGGGCGCCTGCATGAATGTAATATTTTCAAATCATCATAGGCCATATGATGTCAACAGAGAGTCTAATTTGAACACCGTGTTACCTGCAACAACCTGTTACCCATGTAACACCATGTTACAGGTCACAGTCTGTTACTTATGTAACACCATGTTACAGCATGTTACATGGGTCGATAATGCTTTTTTTCCTTCTTTTTCAGGATCCTTGTGAGGTACACTACCGAGAGTTTGAAAGGTTGTGAATCTTAAATAAGATGAAGGGTTGATGTTCGTTAGTTATTCTATGAATACTCCAAGATCAATGTGGTTTGATTGTGTCGATTTCTACTATCGACAGATCTAGAGAGAGGTGATGAATGTGAAATGGGCTTTCTACAAAAAAAAGATTTGGAAGTCAAACGGGGAATTCCTTGGAATTACATTTCGGTAGAATATTTGTCTGTCAGCAGAGATTCTGAATGGTTCCGATTTTCCAGTTCTGAGGGTCAAGTATCTTGATTTAAACAGCCAAAAGCAAAAACAGAATGTGGCCAAAGTGATTTGAATTCCAAATGTAACAAAATCGTGTAACCGGGTCATTCATGTAACCGGGTGTTACACATGCAACTGGATGTTACACATGTACGATACGTGGTCGTCAGAGTGTGCTTGTCGGATTTTCTCCGGAACTCGTCGTGTGGAATTTTAACACCAACAATACTCCATCCTTGGGAATGCGAAATTTATTTTGTCGTCTATTTGTTCATTGATTTGAAGATTTGAGATCTGAGTTCTTTTGAAGGATACGGGATAGAATTATGTTGAATTGATTATTCTCCATCGAGCATATGGAGTCCAGGAACATACTTTAAACGTTGCAGAAACTCAATACGCCATCATTAGGGATTGAATTTTGATCTTTCAATGGGCACTACGAAATCGGAGGAGTCTACTTTCGCATAATTTTGATGGCGGCTAGGATTTCCTGGGTTCTGAACACAGAAAAGGGAGGGATTGTGGTGGAATTCCTTCGCCAGGGGTTCGAGGTGTTAGTTGTACTTGAATGGTGCTTATATTTTGAAATAATTCCTTTCCATGGATTGAACTTCTAAATGGTTCAGAGTAACCTGTTCTGAGTGACACGTACTTTGAAAGAGTGTTTCCCAATGAGCATTTTGAAATGGAATAAGGTTAGAACCCTCTTTGTATTTTTGATTTGAAGGAACTTTTGAGATTTTCATCAAATGATCGTTTAATGAATCTTGAGGTAACTGTGTTGGAACGTTTTGCACCTGTGTGAGAGAGGGGTGTCACAGAGTCTCGTGGTGTGGTTGAGACATGGAGGAGTATGTCATTTTCAATATTGCTTGGGTTTTCAACGGAGATGGGCGTCTTACCGTCAGGGTCGGTTGGCAGATGTATCTGCTCGGGACTCTGGTTGAGTGAGATGTTATCACACGTGGTATCCGTTGGTTCACTTCTATTATCGTCGCGATAAGGTATGATGTCAGAAGACATTGGCACTTGTTCATGGTTTACAAGTTCAGGCTGTCGAGTGGTGCAAATTTCGTTTGTGGTGTTAACGAGAGTTGGAGTTGATTGGGGATCTTGTCGAATATTACTGACTTGAGGCTCTTTGGGCTCGGAAACATCAGTTTTTGTTATTGACTTGTGGTGAGAATGGGATAAATTTTCATATGTTTTCAAAAAATGTGATAGCTCAGTTTTGGATATGAAGAATTGTGTTGGATTCGAAACTAATAAATGCATTTTGTATAGAGTGGATGGCTTCCTGGCGATCGAATTTGAGTTTAAGACAAGGACAATTTGGAGTTGTGAATTAGGGGGAAGTTTGCTAAAGTAAAAACTTTTGGCAATTTCATCGAGATTTTTATAAAGTTGGTAGTATACTGGGTCAGATGAAAAATGAGTACTTGTAAGAATGTAGTAAGCATCTTCAAGGATTGAGAATAGCCTTTCGTAGTTTGCATCACGATCATGACTGAGCTTTAGACCACAATCTAGTAATTTTTGGCAATATTTTTCGAAAAATGGGGTGTATAAGAAACACTTTACTATGTGTTCCACAATGTCGTTTACTGTGGAGATTCGGAAGTTTTTGAATGCATGATATGCTGGTCCAAAAAAATTGCTAAGAATAAAGTCTACTAATAAATTTTCTTCGCAAGTAGTGATAGATTTTGCTTCTGTGATTTTTTGTATGAAAAAATGTGGGTCAATATTATAGCCTTCAAATATTGGCAGGTCTAGATCAAAAAATTGGGAATTCATTCTTGTGAGAGGTGGTATCATTGCATCTTTAGAAAAAATTCGTTCAGAGCCATGACTGGCAGTGTCGAATTGGATGTGAGAAAGTGCGGGATCAGCACATCGTTAGTGACAGTCGGTGTAGTTGACCGGCGTGTCTGTCAGGTGTGTCACAATCAGGAGATATGTCTGAGTCGGTAATTGAGGTCGATAGTTCCAGTGTGTCGAACTTGGGAGTGAGAATAGTTATGTGCAACTAAAACTGATCCCCACAAGGGATGCCAAAATGTGATGACCCGAGCGGAGGGCTCGGGGTAACAAATAAATTATTTGAGTTCGTGTGAACAGCTTACGGGCGGACTGCCCAGTTGCACTTACCTATTCTCTGTTATTGCGTTGATGTATATATATATATATATATATATATTGCTGGTCTCTGGTTGCGTATGAATATTCCAGATTGAGAGATATTTGTTCATCAAAATTGGATCAAATGAATTGTAGTTTTCAAGAAATGATTGAAGTGATTTTAGGAATTTGGAATGTAGATTTTAGAAGTAATAGTTGATTGAATTTGGATTTTTAGAAATGATCAATTTGACTTCAATAGTTTCAATATGGATGAAATATTCGATTGTAAAATCTTCAGAAAATAATAGTGTATAATTAGCAAATGAGTTCTGGATTTATTTAAACCAAATTATAATGTCTTGAACAAAAATATAGAACCGTAATATCTAAATACAATTTGCGTGACTTAAAATTAGACGAACTTACAGAACTACTCGAGAGATGATATTCTTCGAGGCAGGAACGTATAAGCAGGGCGAATTCGTAGCTGGCCCTTATGCAGCTGAGGCGGGTATCGTCGGCCTAATTTTCGACGAAGAGCGAATTCGGAGCTGGCCCTTGAACAGCTGAGACGGGTATCGTCGGTCTACTTTTCGACGGAATTAATCTAACCTATTGGTCCGCACTTTTTCGAACTTTGCTTTGTCGTGTGTTTTCTAGGCACACTTGGGCAAAACGGTACGTGTCTCAAAGACTCACAAAGCTTTACTAACTGAATCGAGTCAGTGACTAATCGAAGAATTAATTTTGATGTTTGAATTTATACTTGTGGACACGAGCTAATTTTGATGACTTGAAGTAATTTCGAAACTGTCCTCTTTAAAATTGATTTTGAAATTGACTTACTTTTGAAACTGTAACACTTGTAACACATGTGTTACACCATTCATAAGACGTGTGTAACTCGGGTGTTACACTTGTAACACATGAAATTTGGACTACGGCAATTTTGCTGATTGCATCTTGACCTGCTTATACATTCTCTGCTGATCAAGTCGAAATAATATTTCTCCACGTTGAGAAATATTATTTCAACTGTTGCGTCGTCTGGGACGCCACAAGTGCAGCGATGTAGCACTAAAGAAGCGACTTTGAATGAAATACTTTCGGCGTATGAGAACCCAATGCTCCAGTATCGATGAAGAAATATTTATCGGAATACCTTTTTCGTATTTTCCGTATTCTAGAGCATTCTCAAAATGGATTTCAGGCAAAAATATCATGTGTCCGAGATATTGATTTTTGATCATTTTTGGCACAATACGAATTATACGCGAACCCAAGGTCTACTTCCTAGGCCAGTAATTCTAGCTCAAAAATGACCCGTTCTCGACATGACTGCCATAGGATGGTTTTATTCCTTCTTCGATGCGGGACATCGTGTAGAACATGGTGAGAAAAAATCGAACAATTTTTGGTCTGTACAAAAGATTACATTCGTCAAATACTGCGCGGTTCTGCATTTTTTCCCATTACTTCGCTCGTTGCTCTGTAGTTTGATAGTTGGATTGTTCTGATGAATACCACATTGTAGACAATGGAATTTTCTAGATATTTATCGTAAAATGCATCTTACTATCTTGTGTCTGAGTCACTGAAATTAACAATGAGAGCGGAAGAAGACGGAATTCTCTTCCATTTCTCATTTTGAGTTAAGTCAAGCGATTGATGTGTCACTGCGCGAGCATATAGTGTCCGTTAACTTCTATATGGGCCATTTCGGAGCATTTCGACGAATGCCTGCACCAGGGGGGTCTGGAAAAAAATCCATAAAAATTTTTTTCCGTTAGTACTATACAATGGATCCTGTCAAATTGGGCACCCCCGTAACTTGGGCACCTGCCGATATTGGGCGCTTTCTTGTGGAACCGGGAGAATAACATTGCGTCTTATGGGAGATTTTCTCCACATATTGGGCACCTCCCTGATTTGGGCAGCTTTTGCCTCACCCGTTGTATGCGACTGCATGTTAAATCATCTTTATAAATTGGGCACCCATCATTCTGGTGGCTCTTTATCAGAGTTCCACGGGGCCGTCATGGTTTGGTTCGCAGTACAGTGCCTCGCCAACAGCTCCACAGGCTCACTTGATGCGCAATCATGAAGTTCACGACATTGAATCCCGAATGACTCTACACGAAGAAACCCCAGCTACAGACGAAGGAATCTTGGATTCAATCCCTCAAGGGGAGACTGTGTCTGGAGATGAAGACAACTCTGAGATGAACTCGAACTTCCATCAAAAAATGTGTCACTACCAAAACACGATGAGGCTATTGAACTTATATCACGATTGGTTGCATAATCTTCCTAGCACGAAAAATCAGCAATGGTTGCAAGATTGTTGAAGATGCAAGGTGAGATTGAGAATGAGATCCTCATACGGTCCTTACAATTCAAACAAGCCAAGATCTCAGACTTCCTCACCCAGCAGATGAATCGAGCAAAAAACTGAAGAACTCCCATCATTGAGCTTATGTATTGTGTAGCTCGAATTCATCATGTAAAAATATTAGTATTGACTTTCTTTCATAAACATTTGTATTGATTCGAGGATTCAATGAGATTGTATTGGATATTGGAGAATTGTGGAGTATTTCATCAATCAGCCGAGAATTTCACAAATAATTTGACTTGAGAGAAAGAATTTTATTAGAATAAACCCATACATCAATCGTAAAGACTTGTTTACATCCTTCTGGCCATGAAGACATCGTTCAAGTTTCTAAGGTGAAAAATTCTTCCTACGAAATAATGCCTATCTCTGTATATTGGGCACCTGCTTATATTGGGCGCATTTCTTCGGAACCGAAGATGCTTAACATAGACAGGATCCACTGTATTAATATAGTACAAAAAAATTTTCTTGGATTTTTTCTAAGGCCCCTATGGGCCCTGGGGCCTATGAAAGGTCCTTTTTAGGCCCCTTTTTAGCCTATTTATTGAAAATCATAGCTCCGACTAGGATCAACATTTTTGGACGCACCTCGGCGCATTTTCTTTTTTAAGACTAGTACTTTTGAGAAAAAAATTGTCCATGGTCGATATTTGAGTCTAGCAACTTCTAGGAGCTATTTGCAGAGAGCACATTTGAGCGATTTTTGGGCTTGCTTCAAAGTGATGTAGCTCCCACTAGACATGTGATAATCGACTTTTACAAGTGATCATTTTGAAGGTCTTGAGAAAACCTACAATTTGACCACTTGTCACAGTCAATTACTGTACTTTCTATAGGAGTTACCGTCATTACAAGCTGAGCAAATTCGTGAAAATGCCAAACTTTGAGCTCAATTTAAAAAAATCACTTTTTTTCATTCGACCCCAAACCTGTGCGACTATGTTTTTCGATACAAATACTACCAATGAGAACAATAATCTGGGTGGGATATTGAATTGCCGATTTTATTCAGCCAATTTAAAACACCCTTTTTTGACTTTTTGCTCAAAATGATCCAAAGGTATAGCTCGCATATGCTTCCATCTGAACTAATGTGCACCAATCTGTGTGGGATTACTCCCCAATGTACCCCCAAATATGTGTGAGAACTTCCGGAGGCGAGCCTCGAGCTACATGCGAGCAGGCGGTTCTATTTCATGAGTTGAAAACGGGCATTATTTCGTCTATTTGGACGCAGGCGAGTGCGAGTGGGATTCCACTCATTCTAGCTCACAAATGAGATAAGCGGCTAAAATAGGGATGCGAACATGGTTTTTTAACTCAAAATGATCATCTGAACACGTTTTCATGGTCAAATTGATTTTTATTCAACGTCTGGAGCCACTCCATCGAAAAACATGTAACTAAAGTGTTTTCCAGTCTGAGAACAAGTATCAATACTTTGGAGCCAAACTGACCCCAAAATCGTGTTTAGATGATCATTTTGAGTCAGAAAACCATGTTTGTATCCTTATTTTAGCCGCTTATCTCATATGTGAGCTAGAATGAGTGAAATCCCACTCGCACTCGCCTGCGTCCAAATAGACGAAATAGTGCCCATTTTCAACTCGTGAAATAGACACACCTACTCGCATCTAGCTCGAGGTTCGCCTCCGGAAGTTTTCACACATATTTGGGGGTACATTGGGTAGTGCACATTAGTTCAGATGGAAGCATATCCGAGCCATACCTTTGAGGTCATTTTGAGCAAGAAGTCAAAAAAGGGTGTTTTAAATTGGCTGAATAAAATCGGCGATTCAATATCCCACCCACATTATTGTTCTAATTGGTGGTATTCGTATCGAAAAACATAGTCGCACAGATTTGGGGTCGAATAAAAAAAAGATATTTTTTTAAATTGAGCTCAAAGTTTGGCATTTTTACGAATTTGATCAGCTTACAATGACTGTAACTCCTATAGAAAGTACAGTAATCGGCTTTGACCAGTGGTCAAATTGTAGGTTTTCTCAAGACCTTCAAAATGATCACTTGTAAAAGTCGATTATTACATGTCTAGTGGGAGCTACATCACTTTGAAGCAAGCCCAAAAATCGCTAGAATGTGCTCTCAGAAAATAGCCCCTAGGAGTTGCTAGGCTCAAGTATCGACCATGGACAATTTTTCTCTCAAAAGTACTAATCTTGAGGAATAAAATGCGCTGAGGTAATTCCAAAAATGTTGATTCTAGTCGGAGTTATGATTTTCCAGGAATAGGCTTAAAAAGACCTTTCATAGGCCCCAGCGCCCACGGGGGCCTTAGGAAAAATCCAAAAAAAATTTTTTTGTACTATATTAATATAGTACTAACGGAAAAAAATTTTTATCGATTTTTCCCAGGCATTCGTCGAAATGCTCCGAAATGGCCCATTTACATGAATACGTTGAAAAAGAAATTTGCGGAATGCCTTCTTTCCTCCCATTCATGTTACAATAACTATAGTGATGAAGTCTTCCTCTTCAAATAATCTTATCGTGAAGATTGAACAAATCTGATGTCATCACCAGTTTGTCAAAATAATCCAAGGAGAGTGTTGTACATGAGATGGAGGCAGTATAGGAGTACCACTTGCTAGATCTCGGCGATGGAATGAGATGGTTGAAGTGACTCAAGCAGAGTGGTGGAAGATGAGAAAATCCAAAAAGTTCCATGTGGTGGATCAAATCGGTGCGAGAATCTCCGCACCGATACAATACTTTGAGAAAGCCAAATCAGGTTACGGTTCATTTGTTTTGGCTTAGGATATCATTCACATTGGTAAGTCTTTTACTGTATCATGGCGGAGTCACAATAATGTGCCAGTGTTTTGCTTTCTCTAAAGAGAAAGCTTTGTTTTCGACACAGCAAATTTTTGATCAATTTTTCTATTCAACTCAATATTTTCTTCAACAAAATTCATCTTATCACAAAAGTGCTTTAACCATCTTATTCCTCTCGCCAAAATCTAACGATTGTAAGTAACACTTTTCCCCTTATAATCCTCAAAAACCCCCCAGTGCCTCATATCTCCGGCCCTTTGTCTGTGTGTGTGTATGTGTGTTGCTTTTTTTTGCGCCACGCTTTCTCTTCTACACTCCACTTTATCGATTTTTGCTTTTCTACAAGTTGTAGAGAATCACTCAGAGATGAGACCAGTGATTTGTCTGGTCTCCTCTCCAAATCGAATTTAATTTAAACGTTTTTTGAGGTAAAATCGCTGAAATTGTGTACTTTCATACTAAAATATCTCTTTCTCACTTCACCTTACCCCAATTTTGATTACCTAGGCTATGGTTTTTTTGTCTCAATCTATCTTTTGGTTAATACCGAAATTCCATTCAAGCTCCATCAACGTAAATTTTTATAAAAAAACCAAAATTTCCAACAAATACAGCAATTTGAGCATGTTTAGGCCTATTCTATCGAAATTCTGTTTTAACTAAATTACACGTTCTGCTAAAAAAAACCTCACTTTAGGTAGCCCAAATCCCGATAACTATTTTCCTCAAAAAAATAAATCAAAATATACAGAAATATTTTCTTCAATATTCATACTTTCCTCATATCTCTCCTCTAAATTACTTTATTCAAATTTTACTCAACTGAATTGATACTTTTTCATCGTTCTAAATCGATTGGTTCATACCGAATTTTCTCAAAATCCGTTTTAATACATTCAAAATCCGATTTATTCCCGAAAAATCCAAATTTTTTCAAAATACTCCATTTTTATCATCCTTACACCAACTATATTAAAATTTGCCCTCAACCATACTTCATATATTCCATGGAAAACCCTAGTTTAGGTCATCTAAATTCCCCTAAAAGGCAATCTCCTTATGATAACTCAAAATATTAGAAGGAAATCGCATCTAAAATTCATCTTCCGCTATTACCCACCCCCTAAACTAATATATACAAATTTTACTCAACTAAGTTTATACTTTTTCATCGTTCTAAATCTATTAATTGATACCGAATTTTTCAAAATCCTTTTAAATACATTCAAAATTCAATTTATTCCCGAAAAATCCAAATTTTTTTCAAAAAACTCCATTTTTATGATCTTTTCACCAACTATATCAAAATTTTTCCTCAACCAGACTACTTATCTTCCATGAAAAACCCCAGTTTAGGTCATCTTAATTCCCCTAAAAGTGAATCTCGTAATAATAACCCAAAATATTAGAAGAAAATTGCAGCTAAAATTCATTTTATCCTCGTATCTCCCTCTACAACTAATCTATCCACCTTTCAATGGACTAGAGAGATACTTTTCCCTCATTCTACATCGATTAGTTGGATCCAATCATTGGAGTGTGATATGAAATGCAATTAAATTAGATTAAAAAATAAAACTATTTTGAAGGAATCCCAATCATCATTTTGGAATTTGATCAGTTTTGCAAATTTCTCATTAGTTTCAGTGAACCTCTTAAACTATTTCGCTAAGAGGAAGCATTCTGCTAATCTCATTTAGCAGCGTATTTTTTTTGGGGGGGGGGGGATTATGAGAATTCATAATAATGACTCGAAATTTCCATGCAAGTGTTAACGATTTCTTATGTGATAGCCATGGAGTTAGAGGATGGAAAATACTTGTCCAAAGATTGAAATGAACAAATAATATGCCTCATGGACGAATATTACCTGGATGATAAATCAAGATTAGAGAACTCATTTATAGAATTTTTTGGGGCGTGAGAGCGATGGAGAATTTAGGCAATTTGAATCAAGCATATTTTTGAATTTCGAAAATAGAGTTTAGTTGTTAAAAGAAAATTTTGCTTACAGGGAGGTGGTAATGATGTCAGACTGTGTACACTTCATTGGGAAAGATAACTCAGGAAGAGTGAGAGAAATTAGTCGAACGATTATAGAAATATGCAGAGGAAAGGAAATTATTCATATTAGAATTCAAGATAAGAGGGTTTGAAGGGGCGAAGTGAATAAGTCAATGAGGCTAAGAAAGGACTCAGACCATTGCCGGAGGAAATTGAACTATGCCTCCAAATTTCAAAGAAATTGGTGGAAGTGGTAACGAAATTTGGAGTGACATAGAAGGGAAAATGTTCAATTCTTTCCCAAAGAAGTAAACACTAATGAAAATGCTGTATTAACCAATCTCTTCAGAATTATCGGGGAATACTTGGACAACAATGAGTGACGGTTCATATTGAGAATTGGAGATGTTGCAACGTTTGGACCAACAGGGTCTGAAAATGGTGTTGAAATTCAGGCAATCAATTGAACGGAGACGAAGGTGTGATGAGAGTATAGAACTGTGGGACCATCACTGGTCGATTGAAAATAGATCCTCAAAATTGCTAGAAGATTTATCCAGGCGTTGAGAAGAAATCGCGAGACAAGGAGAAGACAACATAGACACACGCACATACGGTAATGAACAAGGTGTTTGTCGGAATTATCCACGGAGAGCGTTGTATATGAGATGGAGGAAGTATAGAAGTATCAGATAGATTTTGGCGAGTGAAATGAATAGGTTGAGGTCGATGTTGGATAAAAGTCAAACTGAGGGTTTAAAAATGAGGAAATCAAAACATTCTTAGGCGAAAATTTCCACATCGATACAATACTTTCTCTTTGAGAAAGCCAAAAGAATCAAGTCAATTCATCCATAAACAACTGAGCTGTACCATCGATTTAATCAAAATAGTTGTTTTTGCGATAGCTGCCAAAAGCTGTTTAGGGTACAAAGTTGTTCTAAAGAATCTGGTAAGTACCTGGAACACTCTACTGCGATATGCGATAATGGAACTTGTCATTTTCTTATAACAAACCCGTCCTGGAGCCATTTGTTAATGAAAATTGAAAATCTGGCTTTTTGTTCTGCATGTGGGGCTGGGAATACGACAAATATTCATTCTTCCTCCTCTGCATCATATTGTGCTAATTTTTCTCTAAATTTCAAGGGAAAAACCAGCCAAGGGGAAGGTCGACGACCTTTTAATTGAAATATACCAATTTTGGAGGAAAAATTGAAGATTAAGAGCTCTAATTTCGGGTGAGGGTGAACAAAGGTGTGAAGTTCATCATGAAAGATATTTGGTACACATACCTTATCTCATCTCTCCTCCACAGCGAGTGAAAGTTGATATCCAGATCCGTTCGAATGTAAAGTGCTACAAGATGGCGTGATGGAGGTACTCCCGTCATAGAGGTGTTACACTAGAGTGAGCCAATGGCTCCGAAAATCGTCCAGGCCTGGAGAGAGACAGAACGACTAAGGATCCTCCATGACACTTCTCCGATGGCCTCACAAACGGTGTGGCACACTCACTACTATACTAACGAGAAAGAGGTGCGCATGCGCGTCATGGAAGGTGCTTATTCGTTCTGTCTCTCTCCTTTTGCAGATTATACCATCATGCCACGCTGGACGCTCGCGCTTATTGAAAAGAATGGGACTCGCTCACTCTAGAGTAAAACCTCTATGACTCCCGCACCGGTCACGCCGCGGCTTCGCAGAAACCGAGGCGCAACAGGCAAACTCGAGCACGCGGATTTCTTGACGATGTTTCAGGTTCTACTGAAGCAATTTTCAACATTCTCCTTGTATACAGGGGTAGCTTCTCCTAAGGATGACGATGGTGGAAATTTCAAAACGATTCGGTCATTCATTCCATGTGAGAGTGGGGTAAACACATGTAAGTATCTCTGAAAGATTCAATTATCAATTCATGTCGACTTTTCACTGGAAGCCTATTGCTTGTATCGGGAACATGACATTTTGAAAGGAAAGCAGCGTGGAGAATTCGAAAAATGGGAAAACTTCCTAACTTTGATAAATTGAACTCAAACATTTCGAATACTTCAATCTTCAAGCGCACATTCACTAGGAGTGAAAGCTGAGTGTAGCAAATCAATAATCGTTCAAGATACTGTTATCGATTCTCTATCACCAGCTGGGAACAAGGAACTTCAGAAACGTGAGAACGTGATACGCTCTTGTTACTTCATAGATCAAGATTGTTTCGTAACATATTGTAATTCTACTACCAATGAATCATGATCTTGAGGAAATAAGAGACTATTCTTGATTTCTCCATTTCTAGTGAATATGCGCTCCAAAATTGACCTATCTGAGAGGTTGAATTTTTTTGTTGGAGTTGAGAAATTCTCCAAATTCTCTACTTTGCTCCTCCATAAGAATGTCATCTTCCTGGTACAATCAACGGTCTCTCAGTAGAGAAGTGAAGGTGATTTGACGATTCAATCATTTCAAAGATACTTACATGTGTATACCCCACTTGCACATGAGATGAATGACTGAATCGTTTAGAAATGTTCACCACTGTTATTTTTTTGAGTGGCTACCCCTTTTTGAAAGAAGAATGGCAAGAATTGCTTCAGTAGAACCTAGAACATCGTCAAAGAATCCCCGCGCTCAAGTTTGAAGGTTGCGCCTCGGTTTCTGCGGAATCACGGCACACCGGCGTGACCGGCGCGAAAGTACCTCATGACAACTCCCTGTAGCACTTTCCATCTGAACGAATTCGGACATCAACTTTCGCTTGCTGTGGAGAAGATATGGAATGAGGTATGTGTATCAAACATTTCTCATGACAAACTTCACACCTCACGTTACCATTACCCAAAATGGAAGCTCTTGATCGTTTATTGTACGAACAATATTGATTAAAAAAACGGTATCCCCGGATCGAAAATTCGTAAAGCAATGTTTCTTCTCTTAAAATTTAGGGAGGAATCAGCACAATAAGATGCAGAGGAGAGTGAATCAGTATTTGTCGTATATTCAGCTCCACATGGAAATAAAGAGTTAATTTTCCCATTTCCATATACAAATAGCCCCAGGGCGGGTATGTTATCGAAAATTAACCAGTTTCATTATCGCATATTGTAGTGAAGGGTGTCAAATACCTACTACATTTCACAGAGCAACTTTGGTACGCTGAACAGCTTCCGGCAGATGTTGCAAAAAAACAACGATTTCGAATGAACCAATTGTACAGCTCAGTCATTCATGAATGGATTGACTCGATTGTTTTTCGTGTACGCTGGAGTTAACGGAAACTATATGAGCGTTCCTCTGGAACTTTTACACCTGGTGGAATACAGCTATGGATGATGATGTAAGAGAACAATCAAATCTATCGGCTCCAATCGAAGTGAAAATATCATCATCCAAGACTCAAAATGAGATATCTTTGGCCTCTGTATGATCAGAAGAAGTTGATTCATCCTAGCTCACTCAAAGAGAGGGAATGTGGGGAAGATCCTGTGGAAATAGTTGGTACTCTCGTGCAGTCTTACGGATATTCTGGTGATGCTGCGCAACTATTCGGGTTGATTTAAGCTGCATTTGGTGGGTAATATATTGAAGAAGGATAACCCAGAAGCGCGATGGTGTGCTACCAATTCAGCCAGAACTGCATGACTTTGAAAATTGGAAATAATAAATCAATCATGCCTCGTTCAACTCAAAGACGATTACGCCAAGCTCCTGCCGTGACTCTGAACGCAATTGTTGGAATGCGTATTTAAAATAGATGCAATTGCGAATATTTTGCGATGAGTCTCATGTTGATGCGATATTTCTGTCTAGAATACGACCAATCTAAAGTGAAATAGAAAAAACGTGGATCACGAAAAAAATTCAGTTTTTCTCGTCCCACGTAGGCGGATTGAGCTATATGTGGTTAGAACCAATTGTGATCGGATACCCTGACCTTACGAAGCTGCAAAAAGCCCAAGGCATTCAGGGTGTCTATCAGAATCTTTGCAAGGCAAAGAATGACTTTCTAAGGACTTTTGAAGGACCAAAACCGGACAATGTAAGGACTTGGTTTTGGAAGCTACATGCTCATCGAGTACCCAAATACCATTCTTGAATCAACTATTAACTATAATTTATGTAATAACTAAATTTGTAAGTGTCCTCACAATAGTTGAAAGTTTAAAGATCCTGAGATTTCATCCTCAGAGTATCTTTTCGCTGTGACGATGAATTTTTTTAATATAGCAATTACTGTCTAAGTTATACCAAGTTTTTTTTAAACCTCTGTCAATGCTCACGATGGGATCGGGTACAGATCGCTATGCAACTAGCGACTCTTCTTCGAGGTTTTTACCAAAAAACTCATTTATTCTAAACTTGAAAAGTTCTTTTGGGCCACTGCATTACTATGAGAGAAGATTTTGCTCATATAATTGCTGAGCTAGTGCGTGCGATCTATTTTTTTATATATACAATCGAACTCACAAGCAAATCGAGTAAGATGTATGAAAACGCTCATTCTGCGTATTAAATTCTTTCAATCCCTCCTGAAACCCCCCCCCCCTCCCCACAAGATCTTTCTCAAAATCTCCACCAAGATGTTCGGGACCAATCTTTGAATTTCTACACTCATTCAGAAAAATCTCTAGTAGTATATGGAAAATCCACGAGCGTGCTGGCACCGATGACATTTTTTTTTCTTATTCCTCAACTACATTGAGAAGTTATTCTGCAAGACATTATATTGCTTGAGTCCGAATTTCGAATTAGTAAGGACCTAGCCATGCAAATAAGGACTTTCTAAGGACATAAGGACTTTCCAAATCAAATAAGGACATTCTAAGGACTAGAAAGACTGGAAGGACCGGTAGACACCCTGGCATTCATTGAAATTGTCAGTCTTGCCAAATAATTGCTTAGGAAATTCTGGAAAATCGGCGAAGAACTACTTTGAGTTCGACTCATTAACGTGATTTTGGCGATGCCACTCACTCTATATGAGTTTCAATAGTGGATTTGTAACTTTCAATACTACACAAATATGTGAGCAAAAGGTCCCAGGTGTGCGTTGAGCGGTTTTCATTTTTTATTTTTCAACGATTTTCAGCAAAGTGCAAAAGTTCCAGAGAAACGCTCATATGCTCCAGCAGTGACACATCTATCGGTTGACTCCTCTCAAAATGAAGAATATGGAAAAATTTGCCGATTTGAGCGACTCCGACACAAGATAGTCAGATGAATTTTTTCTTGAATATCTAGAGAATTCCACTGACTACAACATGGTAACAATGACAACAATTCAGATATCAGAACAAAAGAACCACGAGTGAGATAATGGTGGAAAATGTGAAATTGCGCAGTTTTTACGATTGTCATTTTTTGCACAGGCCCAGGATTGTTCGATTTCATATTGCCATGTTCTACACGAAGTCCCGCATCGGAGAAAAATAGAGCCATCTTATGGCAACAATGCACAGTTGAAGTGCTGAAATTACTGGCCTATTCACAGATTCACGACTATTCCCTCCGTGTCACCTATCTATCAATCATGTCCAACTCTTGTTGGACATGGTTTTTCAAGTGACCATATCGATGGCTCAGAGTGAAAAGGAATTATCTCAAAACGTGAGAGTTAAGAGGAACTATCCAAAAGTGTCAGATTGGAAAGGGACTGTCTAAAAATTTCTGATTCAAGAAAAGAACTATCTATGAATTTTTGGTTAAAAGGAACTATCTGTAAATTTTTGATTAAAAGGAACTATCTAAAAGTTTTCGAAGAACTATCTAAGAATTTCTGATTTTAGAGAGGAACTATCTATATGTTCTCGGTTAAAAGGAACTATCCGTGAAGGGACTAGGCGGTTAAGCATGGTGAAGTGGACCTTGTCAGGTATGGCCCGGAAAGTATTTTTCCCCACCTTCTGACCCCTGTGACGTGGGGAGTTTCGAGCATGAGACATTCACCTCCCCGCGCCACGCCGACGATGCACCAGCCGTCGCAAGTGCATCGTCAGCTTTCCTGACGGAAACTCGCGCGTTTCCCCCCAAAGCGCAAAGGCGCGTCGCGACCCATCGTCGTGGACGACGGGCCTCGCCGCGTCAGACTGCTCAGACCAATCTAACAATTCGGACACTCTCTCTCACTTCAATACTTCCATTAAAGTCACTATTCACTTGGTATAGCTCGTGTTCATTCTGAAAGCGCCTACCCACGTCACATCTCTTCTGGTGCTAGGTGGGGTCGTTTTCCACGAGGTTTTTTTTTGAAAAAGTTCAAAAATTTATTTTTGGAAAATTTCCTGCGGTTCTGCCTGTTGTAACGAGAGTGTCTATAACGAAAAGTGACAAAGTGAAAGATAATAGGCCAGGCAAGGAAAGAAAGGCAAAAGACAGTTTTGTTCGAGCCAAGCAGAATCCAGCCGAGCCGCAACCTGAACCAAACCCACAAGGAAAATGGAACACACCATCAATCCTCATCTCGAAAGAAGGATGACCAAATTCAATTCAACTAGCCGATCATCGCCTACCCGGCCCACCCGCTCAATCCACGCAGAGTGGCATCAATGAGCACCACCAGCACGAGAAGATGGCTAAACAGGCTATCTTCATCATCATCGATGGAATCTGGGAACAACGATGGATGCACAGCTACAACAGCACATTGCACAACGGCGCGTCACCCGTGCAGCAGCGCGCTTCACATCAATGCCACGTCGCAGCAATGAGTAATGTACTTCTCAAGTTATGATGTGATTTCGCAAGCCGGTACCAAGAATTTCATTTGACGACCTTTGCCATTAGTATTCAGCATTTATTTAAGACTCAAATATGCCTTTGATTGCTAAGAACACTCCGATGTTCGCCAAAATATGATTTGATTTGGGAGAGTGTATTATTAAAGAGATATAATCTCCGTACCGTCATACAAATAATTCCGCGTGAGATGATTTTTCGTCAAATCCGTGTTGTGGGAATGATATTATTGGAACAGAACCGATACGGCTGTGCCCATATGAGTTGATTCTGATTTGAACCCAACGCGAGATAAAGTTTTTTATATTATTTCTCGACACGTGGATTGATATTTCATATGGTATGAACAGTGAATTGTAATTCGTGATCCCAATCAAATCTGAATTTGGACTGAATTTTGAGTCTTCTGAAAATATTTAAAGATGGACGTTATCGAAAAAGCTGAGTCAGAATGGCAGATGATATGGCTGCATATACTGACAGGCTCTTTCCCACCTCAAGGTGTGAATGAAATGTACATGACTTTGCTGAAAGTATGAAAATTTTGCTAAGGAGTATGAATTGTGCCTGGCATGATGATTGTGAGAGCCCTTCTGAGGGAGAAAAATTGACATGGGCACGCGAGGCCGAAAGTTTAATAACGTGGAGATTCTGGAAAATTTTAAGACAAGAGTATCGAGCGATGCTTCCAAAGGTTGAGCCTGACTCTTTTGAAGAAGCCATTTTCATGGCGTAAGCTGTTGAATATCAATTGAATTACGTCAATTTTCGAGCTGTAATTAGTTCAAAGAATCATCCGATCATTTACAAAAAAGAATATCTATCTACAATTTTGATTAACCATCATACAATGCCCCCGATTTCCAACCACCGACGAAACTTCAAATATAGAGCAGAAAAAGTTTCTAAACACCAAACAAACAAATTTGCTATATATACCAAGATGCGTAAATTCAAAAAAGAAAGTACAGATACGATTGAAAATTCCAGGACTGAACTCATTGAACTGCAAACGCAGCGTAGAATGGATTTTTGGCGACATTGGAGACTACACGATTATAGACCGATCAGTCACACATCGGAAACTACACAGTTGAACGATATAATCAATTTTCGAAAATATTTGGAAAAATTAAGATTCAGAGATTTCTTCCACTTATTTATAGAACGCAATAGAGCTCATTTCGAAAGTTCAATTACTAAAGATCCATCAATAACTGAGAGCCACCTAGTAACTCCACACCTTGGGAATTTTCAGAATTCCATCATCGACCCGTTCAATGGCTATAAAAATGATGATCGACAAGTTCGAAAGTCCGAAGAAAACGAGCCTGGTTTTCGACATTCCCGTGGGGTCACTCATGATAACCCGTGTATAGTGAAAGTTAACAATATCAAATCTCCGAAGGTTGACAAGCATATACTTTTCATTGACGAGATTGAAAATAAAACGCGCAATGGTTTAAATTTGACGCCAGATACTGGCATTGGTCCAAAGATGACCCATCCATGTGCAAATAATGATTTAGTTGAAAAAAGAAAGCACGATTAGAATGTGCTTGAGATTCGTCACATTGAAACAAACGGAGATAAGCTGTTGAAAACTCCCAAACTTGAGAATAAATTTGAGCACTCGCGTCGAGTGATTTATGAGAACGAAGCCCAAGAGTTACGTGTCAGCAAAATTTTTAACTTTAAGTTGCAACCCCATGAAAATAGAAAGAGCTCAAACCACGAAGCTGGGTGTAAAGGAAAAAGACGAGTAGAAGGAATCGGAGAACGATTTGCGCGAATACTCAACGTCACTTCAACGTTGGACACACCTCAGCAGAAACTTCGAATGACAGTCGAACGAGACTACTCGAATGACTTGGCACGATCAATTTTTTATGAGGACATCAAATTTCTGAGCGGTGAGTCAAATTTAACCACTAATTTGATTGAAAACGCGAGCGGTCACATTCAAAAGACCAATGTGTTGCTAAACTCGCATGGAATTGAGCATAGAAATCAGAATCCACGGAAAAGTCATAAACTCATTTTCAAAAACCGACCGCCTCGTGAAAAGCCACCGTGGCTGGTTACCTTCGAGAGGAACTCCTACCTCTCTTCGAAATCACAAAGGAGTATCGCTTGATCCGAAAAAACGCTGGTAAGGATGACGCATGCATAGGAATGTGAAGATTCTGCAATGCACTCGCCCTTGGCCATCGTAAAGATCACTCCGGCCCAGGGACGAGGCATTAGCGAGATCTCCATTTTATATTGAGATTCGCGGATAAGGAAATCGATGAATTTGACCATCGGGTGAAATGAAATTGACATTCGTTGAAAACGTCAGGTCAAAATTACAGTGACTCTCCTTTGACCGTCGTAAAGATCACTCCGGCCCAGGGACGAGGCACTGGAAAATTCTACGCCACATGCAGATGGTATTCAAAGTCTTAATAAGTCGAAGAACGCTCAAAGTCATCACTTTTCATTTAAAATCACTCATTCCGGCAATACTCCAACGACTCTAGAAAGCAAATGAAATCATGTCGAGCATCCAAAAGAACATAGTATTTGGTGAAAACACACAGAAAAAGGCTCGTATCCCCACACCTAGCTCAAAACTGAGAAAATGGCGGAATTTCAGTAGAATCCTCCGAAAAAAGTCAACTTCAGAATTGCAGGAAAAAAATTGTAAAAACGTAAAAATTCATCCTTACAACGATGAAGTATCTTAGATATCACTAAGAAGTATCCGATTTCATCACCTTGATTGCTGGAAAAATTTCAGTAAAGTAGAAATCTCAATTTAAGATGTCACAATTTTTTGTCAAAAATCACGGAAAAAATGCGTACTTGCACCTTTGATTTCAAGCCGTGACATGGATTGTGAGGGAATGACTTTATTGCACATCCATTACCATTGCGAATCTATATAGTAGAGCATTCCAAAGGTTAAGAACACCATTAGAAGTCTTAGAAACGAAAACTAAGCATTGTAAGCTGAAAAATGTAGGTTTCCAACACGTAAAACGGCCATAGGCCAAATCGCAAATTTCTCACCTCATTTTCCAAATCTGGTTACAAAATGGTGAAAGATAGATAGTTCAACATAACAGGTTGAAAAAGAACGAACAGCAAAAATCCGAAAGCGAACAGGAAAATTTTATGATCAAAAAGTTATATAGTCAAATTCCACCCGAAAAGGCTACTGTCAGCACCAAAATAGGTGCGCATCTGGTCATAAGTGTAATAATTTTAATGTTATCAATGTAGAAATTCGTACAAAGCTTCTTTAGGATATATTCTACTAGAATCAAATTCGACCGACAAGCCGAAAAATTTTGACGACTAAAGTAAAGCGAAAATTCACGTAAAATGCACCTTTTCATGCGTAAACGAGGGTACCCAGAAAAGTACCGTAACTCGGACAATTCTTATCCAATTTTGACGTTTCAAGGCTTAATTTGAAGGTCTTCACGAGAGCTATCTGACCATATCAGAGAAAAATGCCAGAAAAATCGAAATTTTGGAAATTTTAATAGTTTAGGGTTCATAATTTCACATGCCGAAAAAATCATTGGGCATGAAATTCCAAGAAAAACTCCATGTAGTATTTACTTTGAAAATGTCGCAATATATCCATAATCGAGATTTAAAACCAACTCGAGAAAGAAAAAGATCTCTTGTGGCTGATGGAAAATAATTCCACAGCTGCAAGCGATAAAAATAATACAGCATTATACCTCAGTATATCTATACATAACATACCTATTGTATGCGTACGAACAGAAAAAGAAACGGTGAGAGAGCCCGATAGGAATAATCGGCATCTCCTCAACTCAATTTTTCAGCATTTACGATTTCGACAAACACAAATATTGAAACCCGACTATGGACATTTATATTAATTATATAATTTGTTTACCATCTATATTGTTATTATTATTCAGGGAACGTTTTCAACGAATGTCAATTTCATTTCACCCGATGGTCAAATTCATCGATTTCCTTATCCGCGAATCTCAATATAAAATGGAGATCTCGCTAATGCCTCGTCCCTGGGCCGGAGTGATCTTTACGATGGCCAAGGGCGAGTGCATTGCAGAATCTTCACATTCCTATGCATGCGTCATCCTTACCAGCGTTTTTTCGGATCAAACGATACTCCTTTGTGATTTCGAAGAGAGGTAGGAGTTCCTCTCGAAGGTAACCAGCCACGGTGGCTTTTCACGAGGCGGTCGGTTTTTGAAAATGAGTTTATGACTTTTCCGTGGATTCTGATTTCTATGCTCAATTCCATGCGAGTTTAGCAACACATTGGTCTTTTGAATGTGACCGCTCGCGTTTTCAATCAAATTAGTGGTTAAATTTGACTCACGGCTCAGAAATTTGATGTCCTCATAAAAAATTGATCGTGCCAAGTCATTCGAGTAGTCTCGTTCGACTGTCATTCGAAGTTTCTGCTGAGGTGTGTCCAACGTTGAAGTGACGTTGAGTATTCGCGCAAATCGTTCTCCGATTCCTTCTACTCGTCTTTTTCCTTTACACCCAGCTTCGTGGTTTGAGCTCTTTCTATTTTCATGGGGTTGCAACTTAAAGTTAAAAATTTTGCTGACACGTAACTCTTGGGCTTCGTTCTCATAAATCACTCGACGCGAGTGCTCAAATTTATTCTCAAGTTTGGGAGTTTTCAACAGCTTATCTCCGTTTGTTTCAATGTGACGAATCTCAAGCACATTCTAATCGTGCTTTCTTTTTTCAACTAAATCATTATTTGCACATGGATGGGTCATCTTTGGACCAATGCCAATATCTGGCGTCAAATTTAAACCATTGCGCGTTTTATTTTCAATCTCGTCAATGAAAAGTATATGCTTGTCAACCTTCGGAGATTTGATATTGTTAACTTTCACTATACACGGGTTATCATGAGTGACCCCACGGGAATGTCGAAAACCAGGCTCGTTTTCTTCGGACTTTCGAACTTGTCGATCATCATTTTTATAGCCATTGAACGGGTCGATGATGGAATTCTGAAAATTCCCAAGGTGTGGAGTTACTAGGTGGCTCTCAGTTATTGATGGATCTTTAGTAATTGAACTTTCGAAATGAGCTCTATTGCGTTCTATAAATAAGTGGAAGAAATCTCTGAATCTTAATTTTTCCAAATATTTTCGAAAATTGATTATATCGTTCAACTGTGTAGTTTCCGATGTGTGACTGATCGGTCTATAATCGTGTAGTCTCCAATGTCGCCAAAAATCCATTCTACGCTGCGTTTGCAGTTCAATGAGTTCAGTCCTGGAATTTTCAATCGTATCTGTACTTTCTTTTTTGAATTTACGCATCTTGGTATATATAGCAAATTTGTTTGTTTGGTGTTTAGAAACTTTTTCTGCTCTATATTTGAAGTTTCGTCGGTGATTGGAAATCGGGGGCATTGTATGATGGTTAATCAAAATTGTAGATAGATATTCTTTTTTGTAAATGATCGGATGATTCTTTGAACTAATTACAGCTCGAAAATTGACGTAATTCAATTGATATTCAACAGCTTACGCCATGAAAATGGCTTCTTCAAAAGAGTCAGGCTCAACCATGCTTAACCGCCTAGTCCCTTTTTGGTTGAAAGGAACTATTTGAAATTTCTGATTTCAGAGAGGAACTATCCATAAATTTTTGGTTAAAAAGAACTATCTAAAAGTTTTTGGTTGGAAGGAACTATCTAAAAATTTCTGATTGTAGAAAGGAACTATCTATAAATTTTCGGTTAAAAGAAACTATCTAAGAATTTTCGGTTGAAAGGAACCATCTAGAAATTTTCGGTTGAAAAGAACTATCTAGAAATTTCCGGTTAAAAGGAACTACCGTCAACCGGGGTAACTTTGGAACACGGGGGGTAACTTTTGAACAACCCATTAAAGAGTGGTTATCACGCACAGTTGGCTAGGCAGATGATCCTAAGGCCTTAATACCGATTTCCCCTATTTGGGACAAGCATAAACAATATTTTCCATTGGCGCGAGGGTCTCCATCAGCTATCGATCCGTTTATGAGCTGACTTCACAAGAAATATGTTTTCGACCCAACAAACAGTCTCTCGGAAAAAGTGGTGTCGTTCTGACTTTGGTTAGTCAAATTCGAGGTAGCTGAGCTAGATTTCACTTGTCTGTACACATATCTGGACGAATCCATTGTTACATTGGAGTATTTTCACGAAGTATCAATTTTGTAGAGTGAAAACTGACAAGTATGTATTCTTTTCAGAAACCGGGGTAACTTTGGAACACTTGTTCATGTACTCTCAATCATTTCCCAAAATTTATATCATCTTCCAATTCTGCATACTTGAGCAGTCGTTGATGGGAGCTTCGAAATGAGCCAAGGAACGTCTCATTTCGACCCATGGAAGCCAAGTTATGGCAGTTTTTGTCAGAAACGAACTGTGAAGGTATTTTCCCTCTCAAGAGTTAGCCGCGACGCGGGCAGTGAGCTAATATTCTGAAGGCGTCTATGCTCGATTATCGAAGTTAAATTCAACCGAATGGACTTTCATAATAGGTGAAAGGGAAGTTAAGACAATCAGCTTTCGATCACCGATGGTGAGAATCGATTGCATGACCTAGTTTATGAATTAATTGACGAATAAATAATGATAACAATTTCTGTTCCAAAGTTACCCCAGTCCGTGTCTAACTTTGGAACACGACTTTCAGCGCTCATTGCTCCAACCACACGGGAAAAAAAGATTGGTTGGGGAGACAAACTCGAGTTGGTTGGATGCATCAGTTGGTTAGATCAACAAATGAAAGTTGATCAGGATAACAAACTAGAGTTGGCTCGTTTGACCAATTAGGAAGCTTTGTGTATTGTTTACATTTTCATAACCAAATTCGGGACTTGAGAGCGATACATGCAATGCGCTGATTGATCAAGTGAGTTTTTGCTGAAGTGTAAAACTGAAGTGATGGCATTTTCAAACATCAGAGACCTTTCATCATCATGGGGATTCCAAGATTATGGCCCAATTTTCGAAGGTAAGTATTATACACATTGCTTTCATCGAGATACGAATTCACAGCCATCGAGGATGGATAATTGATGCTACCGCAAGGACAATTTTTCTCGAAAAGTTGGTAAATCTCTTATCAAAAACTATTCAAGGTTTTCTCATCAGCTGACACTTGCGAGTATCAACTTTGATGCAACTCGCTTCAATGCAGACTCAGACATGCCGATCTTGTGATGAAAAACGCGTTTTCAGTCCCGGCTGACCTGCAAAATCGTATACTACTTATAATTACTGAATCTACGGAAGTCTCCATTGCATCATGAGCAAGATTACGGGAAAATTGATCTGTCCGCTTCCGCTAAAATGTATCAAATCACCCGCGGTATCGATCAATTTGCATCACCGTTGATGTCGGCGATTCTGTGCGTAGCTTTGTTGTCGTCTGCTGCTGAACGCACCGTGCTCCGACGCTTTCACGTTTATTATTGCCACTCCTGTCGCAGATTATGTATAATATATATTACTTGTAGTATTATTAGTATACTGAGGGAGATAGTTCTAATTCAATCCATTGGTGCACTTTCGTCGTTATTCAGTCCCTCCCCGCGACATAATATGAGCAGATTATTTGCAAGCCGTAGTTAGCTTCTGCCTTGGGCAGGTTATGTACGTATCGAGCATCGGCAATATTCTTAGTCTTTTGTGTCTGTAACAAGTCGCTTTGCCTGATCAACTTATCAAATTTTCAATCCACAACTCATTCGTATTTGAGTCGCAATGAGTAGTGACTGTCTCGCTTTTTTGTAAAATGTCTTTTTCCAATATAAAAATTGGTCAGTATGTGAGTATAACAACCACTAGTAACTTTTTGAAGTAGTAAGAAAGTGACATTAGCAATAATAATGTTCGCAAGATCTATCAGTATTTCAAAGTGAATTAAATATGATCGACCCTGTGCCATGAATCCGAATTCCTAATTACAAGTGAAAGCCTCTTGCATCAAATGTGGTAACTTCTCAAACAGAAACTGTGAGATTTTTACTTGAATCTAATAATTGTGTCTGTTTAAATTCTCAACAGGAGAAGGAGTAGATTTATCTACCTTGCCTTTGTTGACAGAAGAAAGCTTGGAAGATCTCATCCCACGGATTGGCCCTCGACTCAAGTTTTCCAACATGCTTAAGAAGTATTTGAAAGACTCTCGAGAGGTGACATTGACAGTCTTCAATCAACAATCATTCACAAGAGCAAATTGTAACATATCTTTCACAGCTTCCAGCAGCTGCTGCAGGACGAGCACATATACATTCGAGCACTGAGGAGGTGAGATTTCACAAAGTAACTCAATGATACAGGCTATAATATCAAATATGCAGCATTTCGACTGAGAATTGTCAGTAAACACCGCCGATAGTATTACTTTTAATTCAAGATTATTGATTTCAGTCTTCACCATCCACCAGCACAGCAGGAGCAAGAGAAATTATCGACTTCGAATCATTAATCGATGATACACCTCTATTAGTTATGGCACCCTCAGATGTTCAAATAGATGCCAACGCGCAGAATGACCAGATGATGAGGAACCCAGGCCTATCGCAAGCTCCTGAGGCTTCAAGAGCATATGAAGCTCTAAGAACACCTGAACATCTAAGAGCATCTGGGGCTCCGAGAGCACCTGAGTCTCCAAGAGTGCCTGACACTCCGAAAGCACCTGAGCCTCCGAAAAAAAGAAGCTATAACAAAGTCAGCGGAAACGTATGTTTACATTGACTTGAGCTCAATCTTTTGAATCAACGATTTTTGTCCGTTTCCCAATTAAATTTTGGAGTGCATGTTATACTTCAAATCTCAACTTTATCACGTTGGTATGCTTTCCACGACGATAAATGATATTTCTTCGCGCTGAGAAGAGAATTTTGATGCCTGCATCTTTCTCTTCACTATGAAAATTTATTGAATTCTCAACTAGATAGTTGCCACCCGTTCATCTCGTTGTACGAGAGATCCAACCACTGGTACAATGAAGACTTCAACGAATTGGTTGAATAACACGAACGTTTTCCTACAGTTCAAATGAAATCAATAACTAAAAATGAAATCAATGATTCGCATAGTCAAATATCTTTTTGTTGAGTTTTAGAGCGTTTTTGAGTATATTCAGCAATCGCCCGATGGTGATGCCCTTCTGAAAAACTACGTCAAGAAACCTTTCACGACTGCAAGCAGGCAAACAGTGGTTGCAATTATCATAAAGGCAGAAATGAAAAATGGTTGCGAGACAAAGTAAATTCATCTAAATTATAATCCGTTGGATGTTATTGGGTACTTCTTATTCGTGCCAACAGGATGATACTCCAATGACTCATGAATTTTTCAGGATATCACCTAATCGATTCAAAGTTCTTGCTCAAGAAATCTGTGAAATATTCCCGGAGGAATCGGCTGTAAGTGATTCAGTAGATTCTACAATGATTCTATGAAGGGTGTTCAAAAAATACATTAAGCAGTCTGCGAATTTTCTCTGAAAAACATCAGATGACGATTGAGATTGTAACCCATCATTTCAACATTCTGCTTGTTTTATAGTCTATGCTATCTCTGCACTCAGGGCAATATGATGATGAATCTGTGAAAATTAGTTTGGTCGAGAATCTGGAAATCTTGTGGGATTTTTCGAATATGCCTTCATAGATTTCTTCTGGTCAAAGTATCGTTATAGCTATAGCTCAGTGCACTGCTTCTTAATTTTTTTCCAGAGCACTTACTATATAGAAGGAAGAACTGCGCCTAATGGACAGCATGTCGTTCCTAAAGGGAAGTTATACAATAGATATATCACTGTCACACGACCGTATCGCAAAAGTGGTGCGCGGCCGAGTAGTCGCAAAAAGTCTACTGATCAACAACGTGTTGCAGAAAAACCAGAGACCGATTCCGGTAAACTCATTTTTTTATTATGATACCACGTGACTCTCAGATTTCTTGCGAGTCGATTAAAATTTTCTTACAGTGTAATCCTTGATATGATGTGACGACAATGTGATACCAAAATATTACGGGTTCTATTCATATTCCATTTTCTTTTTATCAATCCATACACTCATCGCTTAAAATTTATGTATTGGATCGCTTTGAATTCAATGTGTTGACCTCCTGATTAGTCATATTTGAAGAAAATTTCTGTAAAGATCGAGTGAGTGCAAAAAACTAAGAATTATAACTCCACCTAATCACAGTTTGTGAATGAAGGAGTCCTACAGAGGTAAGACTTCTTCGATAGTCTCCCGCGTCTCCCGCGACGTTCAATTTGTTTAGTATTTGTGATAGCAGACCCTCGATACTTCCTGTATGGTTAGAATCGTACAGGTTAATGTGATCTAGTCAATTTTCTCAAATTGATTTCATTCAATGTGATCGGATACGAGCTGTTGACGACGGCTCACTTTTTAGTTTAGCATATTCCGTAATCTGGTAATTTTTGACAGCAGAAGAAGTACCAGATGACGTTTTAACCGATTTGGAATGGCTGAAAATCTACAAAGAACCGTGGTCGACAATTTTGAAAAAATGGCCGAGAACACTTCCTGAGAGGCGCAAAATACTATTAAGAGATCCGGCGCCGGTGGCAAAGAAACGTAGAACTGGGTTTCAACCCCCTGTGGACGAATCTGTCATTAGTGAATATATTGCTATGTTTCCACCTCTACGACTAGCTACAGGAATTCTTCTGGTAAAATTAAACCATCCCACCGTACGATGGATGAGTCTGCTCGATGTAAACATTATCAATGGAAATTTTCGTTCATTCTTCAGTTGGATGACGATTTTAGAGGATTATACCCAAACGTTGAAACCAATCAACTCTTCGCTTGTTGGCCCGATGTCTCCCAAAAAATTAAAGATTTGCATCAGATTGAAGGTAAGAGAAAATATATGTCTCAATGGTGATTTTATGTAATGGTATAGATGATACGATGACTTCTAATGACGCACAACACTCTGTCAACGCAGAACATTCTGTCCTTGTTGTCGAAATCTTCATCATTCACCCATACCAATATCCCTACGGATGCTATTTTTACGTCGAAATTCAGTTTAATTGAATGCAATTCGTTAGCTCAAAAATGCACAATGGTTCAATTCAACAGTTTCTGAATGAAGTTTTGAAACTTGTAATTGTCCTCAAAGTTTTAAGTCTTAAATGTAAAAAATCTTGAATTCGATCGTAGAGGACTAATATCTGTGTGAATAAGTAAACACAGTAAATTTGCCATTCCAAATGATGTGAATCTCGTTTACGCTTCTAGCTTGATGAGGTCTGCAAAACATGCAGACGAAACGTCGCAATATAGTTAAATTTGCAATTCTACTGTATCTACTCATTCACACAGATATTAGTCCTCTACGATCAAGTTCAAGATTTTTTACAATTTAAACTCCACAGTTTTTGAGTAACAAATCACTAACGTTCAATAATATTCCAACTTTGACATGAAAATTCTCTCACATATTTGATGACGTTTCACTCTTTGTTTCTTTTGAATCGCAACATGTAATACAATTCATCCCTTTTGGACGTCATTATACTGTGTTTTTTATCGTGGAATCCATTGAAACAATGGTGTGAGTCAAACTCAATTATATTGAAACGAGATAATTCCATCACATTAGATGACTTGAGTGATCTCGAGCTCTTCAAGGCATTTGCTGCACTATTCGAGCCTACTCTCATCACCACAGGGGCTCGTTGGCGACCTACGAGAGTAGAAATCGTGGAAGGATTCATTCTTCATGTGAAGGTACTACATGCATACAATTGTTGACATATATCTCTTGCCTTTTCATGTGATGGTTTTCAACTTTTTCCGTGACGGACTCTGATTCGCTCTTTGATCACTCTTGTCTGCGGCTCGATACTTGATGCATTTTTTGAAAGAATATTCACAGGTGCTGATTTAAAACTGTGAATTTCCTACCTGATTGTTCTAATTTTTTTTGCGTTAGTCCATACCTGCTCTCGGTGCTCTTTATTCAAGCTCAAAATCATTTTCTTTATCTAGTGGCCTGGTATCAATTTCATTGAGCATTCCAAATTCTCTGACAGGTGATTAGTGATCTAGAAAGTGCACTCAGTCACTTGCGGCAGAAGGCTAAGTCCGTGAAGAGAACTCTCCAGCCTTTACCTGTCATTGTTGACAACAACGTTCAAGGAGTTCCGCCCCTATGTTACGTGGTCATCGATAGTTTGCGGTACCGAGTTGAAAGTGTCCTGTCTGCAGTTGATTTATGTTTCAAGAGCTTCTTCGCTCTTCATGCCCAATACCCTATACAAAGTGAGGGCCCGTGGTTACTATTGCAAAGAGCCATTTATGGCATAGAAACTCCGTGGGATAAGATTATTCCTAGAGTCGAAGAACTTTTACCGCAGTTCTAGATTCATATTTTGATTCCGTTGATTATACCAGTTTGAGAAGCTACAGTAGGCTTTTGGTTTTTGTAATAAGAATGCCTCGCTGTACTGAATGTATGATTTCATTTACAAGTGTAGAACGTTTACATCTACACTATAAAATCAATCACGACTTGAAAAAGTTGACGTCATTTCGGTGTAAAGAATCGAACTGTTACAGAGATTATAGCTCGTGGGGTTCCTTCAAAGTACACTTGATACGCGATCATTTTCATGAAGATAAATATTTAAAAAACTGTCAAACAAGGTGCGTCGCGGGAAATGTTAGGGTCTCCGTGACTCAGATTCCAGGAATAGTGAATAACTTTGAGCCTAGTATTATCGTTCAAACTAGAGCACCCGTCACTAGCAAGATTCAAGAAAAAGAATCAGACTCTCTGCCAATAACCGCTAAGTGTCAGCAGTCGAAAGATCTTGAAGTATCCACTAGCTCACTCAATCTAGAAGATTCAGAGACAAACCGTGACCTGAATGATGCATCAAGTGATAAGAATCGATCAAATGAATTAGAAAGTTTAGACAGAAAGAGTTTCGGTAAATTAGAATCTTTGCTCCAGAGTATCAGTGACAAAGTCAAAGACTTGTTACTAGAAATTTGCACTGAATTGTATGCAGATCCGAACCTCCCTCGGAAACACGTTCGAAAATCTGTTGAGAGTATGGAATGTTTAGTTAAGAGTATTGTAGAGGGCTTCAAAGACTAGAATGAAAATGTTCTGCGAGATTTGAATGTATCACAATCATTAATAGTGCGGATGAACTTTTTGCTTGTAGAACAAATAATGCAGCCTTTTTCTCACTTGGAAACTGAACACAAGCGTATTAAGATCATGAAGGAACGTGGATTAATAATGCCTGAGCCATATATCTTAGGCAGTGAAACCCAAATCAAATATCAAAATGGTCAAATCATCAAAGAGATAATTAATGTTGTTGCTCATTGGGTGCCCTTGCGCAAAACTTTCCAAGCTTTTTTCCAGCTCCCCGGAGTTCTGGGAGCTACTCTCGAGTACATGCAAGAGTTATATGCTGATCATTCGATTTTGAGGAATTTGATTCAAGCTGAACTGTGGATGGAAAAAATTAATAGGTATTATCAAGGCAAGATCGTGATACCGTTCGTGATATATAGTGATCCATTTGAGATCAATGACTGTCTTGGTAGTCACAGGGGCATATCAAAATTAGAGGGGGTGTACTGTTCAATACCATGCTTACCCCCAGAATTTAGATCAGCTATCCAAAACATATTCCTTGTACTCCTCTACTACGCTGCCGATAGAAAAAGATTCAGCAATGAAGATATATTCACGCAACTCATTGACGAAATTAATTATTTAGAAGAGGTTGGTCTGGAATTTGATATAAATGGAAATGTATACACAATCTATTTTGCACTTGCTCAGTTGATTGGTGATCATCTAGGCCTTAATGCTCTGATGGACATGGTGGAAAGTTTCAATGACTGTTACTTCTGTCGTACTTGTATTACACACCCTTACAACGCGAAAACCGATCTAAGAGAAAGGAAGAGCGACCTTCGTCACGTCGAAGACTATTCCAAACATGTTGAATTAGGTTACAAGTCAACTGGTCTGCGACGCAATTCTGTTTGGAACAAAGTCAAATATTATCATGTGTATCTCAACTCATACAGTGACGTTTTACACGATATCCCGGAAGGATTTTTATCCTACGGTATACCTCAGGTTCTTCACCATTTCGTCTTCAAAGCCAAGAAAAAGGTTGACCTAGGCATTTTGAATGATAGGTTGAATACGTTCAACTACACCATCAATGGGCTTTCGAATAAGCCACCTCCAATAACTGTAGAAGAGCTAAGAAGGAAAACCACTTCTTTTTCAGCCTCAGAGAGGTTGACCTTCACTTTAATCTTGCCAATGTTAATCGGTGACTTGATTGATTTCGGAGATGAAGTATGGCAATACTATTTGAGTATGCGGCGTATCGTTGATATCACTTATGCTAAACAGTTACAAGGAGAAACTTGTGATTTACTGGACACCGAGGTAGAGGAGCACAATGAAATGTTCCAAAGATTGTTCAACGCGACACTCAAAGCTAAACATCATGCCGGTACACATTTTGGAAGGCACATCAGAAAAGTCGGGCCCCTTGCTAATCTGAGCACTGATAGATTCGAGTCAAAGAACAAAACATTTAAAGTAAGTGCCGAAAGTACTACATCCAGGAAGCAACCGACTTTTACACTGAGCTTCAAAAATCAATGTAGTTCTTTCAACAGGATGAGTAAGAAACAAGGGTTCGTTCCCAAATTCGAAACGGGCCCTAAATACTCTCTCAGTGAAAGGCTTATCAGGAATGTCTCTGAAATTAGTGGTGTAGTCCTCCAAAATCTCGGTTCTAATGAAACCTCGTGGATTAATGTGAATGGCATAAGGTATAATGTAGGAGGTTGTATAGTAATTTCGACAAAAACTGAAGACATGCCATGCTTTGGAATAATTGATCACATTATCGTTAACAATGATGGTCATAGAGCTAGTTTTTGTTGTACAAACCTGTACACGAATTTTTTTGATGAGAATCTTCATGCATTCAACGTTTCATCATCTAATGAAACTGTGTATATACCAGACACTGAGAAGCTGGAATCTATTGTTCCAGTTATCATTCACTGTATGCCGAATGGCCAGATCTATGTAACTCTTAAGCGATCATTGTAAATATTTGAATACTTATGACTCTTTTGACGATGAGGAAATTGATTGTGATTGATTGATTGAATAAAATATGATTCAGACAAATCTACTATGGAATGCATTGCAACCTCACATAGATTTGCGTTTTTGGATGGAAACTCTCAATGAAATTAATTGAAATATGACGATTCAAAAAATTGATGGTTTGAAGATTCGGAGAAAATCAGTCTCTGGTGAATAAAAAACTGCTCTCTGCTTGATCCATATCAACGAGCACGTAAATTATCTTTTCCAAATGGATGAGCACACCAATTTCTTTCATCAATGTTAATTGATCCGTTTGAAGAAAATAATTTTTTTTATTCAGTCTTTTCAGACAGAAATAACACGTAGCCAATATTCTCTCACTTGTATTACCCTCTCAAGTAATTTTGTTCACTCCGCGATTTGTACGCTCCTGATTATTTTGACTCAAAGCTGAATGTATTATTCCCAAAATCAATCCCACAAGTCGAAACACTACCGGACACTCGAGCGTGAAACGCTTGATGAGGCTCGTAGACACAATGAGATGCCATGTACTCAAGCACGTTAAGTGAAATTGCAATGTACTTGAGAGCCGCATCTCATCACTGGCGCATAATCCTTGCAATATCTGTATACAATCGGTCTTTTGAGAGGTTAATGATTCTCCTCCTTTGCTCATTATTTGTGATTTTAACAAATAAGTTTGTTGAGACTAACCCCAAAATATCCAACAAAACAAAGTTGACCGATCTAACCAACTAAATAGTTAGCCGCAAACAGACCAACTTTTTTTGTTTATTGTAACCAATTCCATTGTTATTGTAACCAATCTTTTTTTTCCATGCAGAGATGTCCAAACGGGCCTTATAAACACCGCAATCGAAAGCTGAGACTGTAAGCTTTCGATTAACCACAGATACAATGCACTTCTGATGTAAAACGTACAAGTTTCGCGAGGTTTGAGGAAAAAATGCAATTTTTGTTCCAAAGTTACCCCGGTTGACAGTATCTCAAAATTTCCGGTCGAAAGGAACTACCTTAAAAATTTTGTTCAAAGGGAACAATCTGAACAATTTTTTGTTAAAAGGAAGTATTTGAGCAATTCTTGACTAAAAAGAAGTATCTAAAAAATATGAGAACTATCCCAGAATATGAAATGGTCTTGGCGTAGAGATAATGAACCAGCTCTAGTCAGGTATATCACCTTAATATCAACTTTTCTAGTTCCTTGCTGCAAACCATAGAGACTATGATAATGATTAGGCGCCTAGATGATATACATCGCTTTTACACTGTGGAGCACCTTGGAAACTCTCTGAAAGGGTTATAACCCGGTCTCTAGGGCGTGGCCATGAATTGATCCGAAAATTTTTTTTAAATATGTTTGATATACTACAAAGTGGAGGAAACGTATAGATACATCGGTGCACTCACAATCAGTCCGTGTCTCCTCCAATGACTCTTGCGCAATTTGATAATTTGAAATTTTTCGAATCGACATCCTTGATTAGTCGGTGCAACCAAGTTATGAAACTGGATGTCAATATTTCCATATTAAATCATTGTCGTTGTGGGATATTGTATTCATTATCGGAATTCTTTCCATTCGTCAGACCTCTCATCATCAGAATTGTTGTTTGAAGTTCTTTTGCGGTGGTCGAAAAATCCTGAGATGCTGAGGCCGGGAATCCATGCTTTGGACCTTCGATCAGATAGTTTCATCTTTTATCCTTCGGAATATCCTAGGGGATAGCTTCCAAATACAAAAAACTGACATATAGGAAACTGACATTCTACCAGAAAGTCGATAAATAATGAAGTTGACGTAGGAACTCTTCCTCGCGTGTTTCATCTATTCTCATCAGAAACTGATGGAGAATAGTACATTCCGACACAAGGGTGTAAAGATAGGTTTCACTCTCGTGTATTGAACTATACTTTTTGATGATATGTGAGTAAAATTCGAAAATTTGCGCAGAGTTCATGCCCAAAGTATCAACTAGTACATTTCGCACAGAGTTCATGAGGTTGTAGCTCGCTTCTGAGAGATTGATTTTCGGCCTGAGCGGCAAGCGAAGGTCGCTCGGAAGCGGGAAACTCATGAATGAGGTGCGGATAATATTTTTTTTTTGCAATTTTGTAAGCACTCAAACATCGAAAACGATAAAAAAATTGTTTACGCTCAGATACCTGAACCAACATTTAGTGTGGTAACATAAAATCCACGGAACTGACAAAGTCAATTTCATGGCTAGTTTCCGCACAGAAATGGATACGCAGCACTCGGTAGCTCGATAGTGGGACATGACTCACAGTAGCATGTCATTATTTGACATATTAGGTTTCCTTGGTTTGGCCGCGAAAGTGATCAAGAGTTTATTTGGGCTGCGGTATGGTGGATTAAAAAATGTTTCTCATTCAGAATATTCCAAGCCAAGAAAAAGGTTCATGGCTCGAGGTCTAATCTGAGCATTCTGATCATGAAATATATGGAGGATACTTGGTCTAATGATACATTTTGATGAAAACGTCTGGGAAAATTCTTTGTGTCGATCAACCCGATGCTTGCATTAGAAGTAGTCCACGAAACTGATATTTTGACTTCAACCTCCACAAATGAAAAAAAAATTAGTTGACGAATCAATCTAGACTCATCCACAATTTCGATATTTGCGGGGGTCGAGAATGTACCAAATCCTCATTTTGCTCAAAAAAGTCTAATATGTATTTCTCGACTTCTCGAAACATATGATGTATATCGCCGAGTTGCGTGATTTTATTCCTATTTTAAATACTTTCCATTTGATTGGGCTCGTAAGGGGGTTGGGAAGCTCTACCTTTACCGACCTACGGGACCACGTGTGAGCTGGGTCTAGTGAATGATTGAAGATTTGATCGGAAGGCGGCGTTACATCATCCCAGTTATCATTGAGAAATTCTTAGCCCGGGCAACCACTTGAATTTCTGTTGACATTCGCACCTTGACTGTTGGCTCAGGAGTTCTTATTGCAGAAAACTGCTTGAACCCTGTTGTTGCCTCACATGATGCTGATCAGAACTCATAACTGTGATCCCAAAACTTGAACTGTTAAAATTACTGTTTCTTCATCAAATTTGATTCTTCACGCAGGAATTCTCATTGCAGATCACTGCTTGAATTTCTGCTTCTGTTCAATAGATCTCTAGTTGCAAACCCTGAATAGCTTGAAATTCTACTCATTCGTCAATCCTGATACTTCACTCGAAAGTTCTTGTTGCAGATAACTGCTTGAGATTCTGTTCTTGTCCAATCATACATTGATTCCATTAAACAACTCTCGTGACACAAATCATTACACGAATGCATTTACATGTGCTTGCCAGATCATATCCGCGTACTGCAGCAAACAAGGTATCAATTGGGCGTTTTTTCATTCCATTTGGAGATACTTCCTCAACATTCAATGAAAAGCATAGTTAACTCTGAAACTATAAGTTGTGCATTTCAGAAAAATGTCTTGGGGGTATATCGATTTCCCTCGGATACTGGGAATTTTCTCCTTTTGCGTATTACAATTCACTTTTTCCCCTTGGAAGAAGTGTATTCACTCTTTGTTGAGATCAAGAGGGGTGGGAAATCGATCAGGAGATGGAAAAAAAAACAGAATTTTCAGGAATTTTGGAAGTGAAAAAACCGCATCCGACTATCGAAGCTAATACTCGAAGATAGAGATTTGTATACTCTTCACCTTTCAACCAGAAAACCAAATTCAAACGAGTTACAAAAGCAGCCGTTACACCCGAAAACTTTACTTGTGATGAAGAATGACTCCACGGACAGAACCCACATATCAAAAAAAAACCACGGAGATGACACCTGACAAGAGAATGTTCACTGCTGGCCTTATCCAACTAGACGCATCACATTCTATGGATTGCTTTCTTCTGATAAGTTTCTGATAGATAGTCCCTCTCAACCAAAAATTTTGAAAAAGTTACTTCTCAACAAAATTTCCAGATGATGAAGAACTTGAATCGTCCCCATCAGTGTATGAACGTTGAGGAAGTTGGATCGAGCGTAGGGGACAGGGGATCTAGTGCAAAGAATATTACAGCATGAGATCCCTTGTCCTCCGCGATTAGTTCGAGTTCATCAACATTCATTTTGCAGATAGTTCATTTTGACCGAAAATTTTCAGATAGTTTCTTTCAACCATAAATATTTACATAGTTCCTTCCAAACGAGAATTTTTAGATAGTTCCTTCTAACCGAACATTTTTAGATAGTTCCTTTCAACCGAAGATTCATAGATAATTCCTTTCTAAAACCAGAAATTTTGTAACAGCTCCTTTTGATCAAAAACTTTTGGATAGTTCCTTTTAACCAAACATTTACAGATAGTTCCTTCTAACCGAAAATTTATGAATAGTTCCTTTCTAAAATCAGAAATTTTTAGATAATTCCTTTTAACCAAAAATCTATACATAGCTCCTTTCAACCAAAAATTTATAGATAGATCCTTTCTAAAATCAGCAATTTTTAGATAGTTCCTTTCAACCAAAAACTTTGAGATAATTTCTCTTAACCAAACATTTACAGATAGTTCC
This sequence comes from Eretmocerus hayati, assembly GCA_029851415.1. Taxonomy (NCBI): domain Eukaryota; kingdom Metazoa; phylum Arthropoda; class Insecta; order Hymenoptera; family Aphelinidae; genus Eretmocerus; species Eretmocerus hayati. Next base: position 134,493,834 of record CM056741.1, read on the forward strand.
TTTTAACCGAAAATTTACAGACGGTTCCTTTCTAGAATAAGAGATTTTTAGATGGTTCTTTTCAACTAGAAACTTTTAGATAGTTCCTTTCAACCAAAAATTTACAGATAATTCCTTTTAACCGAAAATGTATAGATAGTTCCTTTCCAAAATCAGAAGTTTTTAGATAGTTCCTTTCAACCAAACATTTACAGATAGTTCCTTTTAACCGAAAATTTATAGATAGTTCCTTACTAAAACCAGAAATTTTTAGATAGTTCCTTTTAACCAAAAACTTCTAGATAGTTCCTTTCAACCAAAAATTTGCAGATAGTTCCATTTAACCGAAAATTTATAGATAGTTCCTTTCTAAAATTGGAAATTTTTAGATAGCTCCTTTCAACCAAAGAATTTCAGATAGTTCTTTTCAATTCTTCCGTTTCTAGATAGTTCTTTTCTACCACATTTTTTCGGATAGTTCCGTTCACAGACACTCTCAGATAGTTTCTTTTAACCAAAAATTTTTAGATAGTTCCTTTCAATTCTTACGTGTTGAGATAGTTCCTTTTCACTCTGATCCATCGATATGCAGAGAGTTCGGTATAAAGTCATTTCCACTAATTTCAGAGGGTCGATTCTGCGGAGGATCTTATATGATAAATTCCACGCCAAAGCGACCTACGGAAAGGGGTCATCTCTCAGATTCTTTTTTAACCTTTTTCATTTGATTCTATGGCCCAAAAGAGGATCTTCGGACCACCTATGGAGCCCAAAAAAAATTTCTCCACTGCATTGCGCGCACATCCGTCAACAGACCGAAAATTTATTGTGTAAAAATCGATGCTCATTCACGAAAATGGGGATATTTCGAGTTTTTCAATAGCTATCGATTTGCGAATTGCGGCATCTGAAAGGGCATCGAAAAAACTATCGAAAACGTTGTCGGAAATTCCTTCTCTGTGATTTGGGGGCCTCCTGGAGGCAGAAGAGTGTTTTTCACTAACATGTTGATTTCTCGAAAAGCCATTTTTTTTATTCTTTGAAAATCATATATTTGACGTAAAATTTTGCGTTCTTTCGAAAAAAATGGGTTTCAGAGGAGTTTGGGGCGATCCAAGTGACTTATGAGCCAAATTTTGAAAATTCGATTTTTTCGGTTTCAGGAAAAGGCGATTCTCTGCGCATGCGCACAAACGTAGACTTTCGGCGCTACTTTTAATGGAAAGCTGACAGAATTTCCTATAAAACGACTACCCGCAAAGTTGAAATTCAAGCACTGAAACGCGATTTGCAAGGATTAATTATGTCGAGTCAAAATCACATGAAAATTCAGCCCATTAACGCCTTCGTGGCGCCTGCTGAGAAGACACATTCACGAGATTTTCTCGGGACTCAATTTTGAGTACGAAATTGACCTGAAAAAAATTCGGACCACATGTTTTCAACGTAAAATTGTATGAACTTTCAAAATATGCGATGAAAAACCCCGTTTGAGGCGACCCCGAGGTGCTACATTCAATTTTCCGCAATTTTGAATGAAAATTAGTATTCTCTGACAAAAAATTGAATGTAGCACCTCGGGTTCGCCTCAAACGGGGTTTTTCATTGCATATTTTGAAAGTTCATACAATTTTACGTTGAAACCATGTAGTCCGAATTTTTTTCAGGTCAATTTCGTACTCAAAATTGAGTCTCGAGCAGATCTCCTGAATGTGTGATTTCAGCAGGCGCGACAAAGGCGTTAACGGGCTGAATTTTCATGTGATTTTGACTCGACATAATGAATCCTTGCAAATCGCGTTTCAGTGCTTGAATTTCAACTTTGCGGGTAGTCGTTTTATAGGAAATTTGGTCAGCTTTCCATTGAAAGTAGCGCCGAAAGTCTACGTTTGTGCGCATGCGCAGAAAATCGCCTTTTTCTGAAACCGAAAAAATCGAATTTTCAAAATTTGGCTCATAAGTCACTTGGATCGCCCCAAACTCCTCTGAAACCCATTTTTTTCCGAAAGAACGCAAAATTTCACGTCAAATATATGATTTTCAAAAAATAAAAAAAATGGCTTTTTGAGAAATCAACATGTTAGTGAAAAACACTCTTCTGCCTCCAGGAGGCCCCCAAATCACAGAGAAGGAATTTCCGACAACGTTTTCGATAGGTTTTTTGATGCCCTTGCAGATGCCGCAACTCGCAAATCGATAGCTATTGAAAATCTCGAAATATTCCCATTTCCGTGAATAAAAGAGCATCGATTTTTACACGATAAATTTTCGGTCTGTTGACGGACGTGCGTGCAATGTAGAGGAGAAATTTTTTTTTGGCCCCATAGGTGGTCCGAATATCCTATTCTGGTCCATAGAATCGAATGAAAAAGGTTAAAAAAGAATCTGAGAGATGACCCCTTCCCGTAGGTCGCTGTCTACTGTACATTGGGGGGAGGGGGGGGGGTAACTTTGGCAATAATCAAGTTAAGGCTGAACAAAAAAGTACGTGTCAGCTCATTCTGGCTACAGAATCATATACTCCATTGCCAGGAGGATTCGTGCGACGGACCATCTCCACTGCCTGATCTTACATGAAATCGGTCTACGCAGGGGTTGGAACAGAGACTGATCAGTTTTGGGGGCTCCTAAAGTATGGGAAGCACATCTCCCAGTCGGCATCATCATGAGGGGAGGGAAAGGATAACTTGGGAATCACCAATGAGCGTCTATCACATACTGCCATGCTCGCATCAGCGTAGTCCTTTCTACTGAAATTCGGTAACGTGTCTTCAGCGTATCCACTCAATTTTGCAGGGTCAATGCATCACCTGTAGAACATGCTCTAACGAGTAATCTTCGGAGTGGTTCGATTGCTAGCAAAGCAGGAATGATTCGAGAACCGCAATTTCGGCCTCCGCAGCGAAGTCTCAAGCAGAAATTCCGAGTGCATACAATTGTAACCCCTTACGATTGCATATTTCATGAACCGAAACGAATTCATTGCGAATTCTCCAATGACGAGATCATCAAATTCAAAAGAATAGAATTGAGCAACGATCTTAGAACTCATCAAGAACACACTTAATGATAGTCGGGTGACTAGCAACCTTCTTGCATATCCGTGGAATCTCACTTGGAATTCATCTGATTCAAAAACTATTCGACAAATGGTGCTCATCTTGATCTCGTTCCGGTCGATACATGGTGAAGAGTCGGATGGAACTGAGGCATGCTTTTCCTGCATTGTAAAACACAAGACGGATAGTATTGGTCACGAATGCGAGCGAGGGCAGCCGGGGGCTGGACGATGAGTGTAGATCGTATATTGAATCATTCATTGGTACGTCGGAGTCTCACCCTATCTGGTACAGGTGGCAGATTCATATTATTTGATACATACTCAAAAGGATGCTTTCAAGACGGAAGTTTCCATGAAGTCTCATTTCTTGTACCAGGCTGCAGTTTTTCAAAAGTGCAAAGGGCCTCGACAAAAAGTCCACATTCCCTCCTTTCCCTCCGTGGGAGTAGTGTTATTGTCCGCCTGGGGCACGCAATGGAATTATGGCGCCTATATTTACACACGGGGGGAGAAAACGCACAAATGCGCACTTTGAGTCGAGGCCTATACGGGGAAATCCCGCGAACATTCGACTTTTCCTGTCACTCGTCGATCATTTAAGCTGTGCGACGTTTAATGAGGCCTAAAAGTATGGAGTTTCTTCATTTGGATATCCTGAAAGAGGACACTAAACTCGAAATCGAGTGAGAGATTTACGTAGATTAGGGTGTCCCTCATATTCCAAACTCCACCGATCGTTTCTCCCCCCTCTGAATGTCTTTATATGATGAAAAACCATGAGAGATAAATTCTCAGACCCCTGGAAAGTAATCGAATAGTGCTGCACAGATCATCAAGTTTTGAATTTTGACTTAAAAATTACGACCAAAGATATATAATTCAATGTAAAGTTTCACTCCGAACCAAAATCCATCGTTATTTTCGAAGTGAAGTGACACCCAGTATGTCAAAACTCATCTTTTCCGCCGGAAAACGAATTTTAGCACGTTTTTTCCGTCTGTTTCGAGTATATCAGTCACTGCGGACTCCATCGATAATATAGTCGAAACCATCTAGATTCATGTGAAATTTGACGCTGAATCCAAATGTATCGTTATTTTCGAGGTAGAGAGACACCCAATATGTCAGAACTCACTCTTTAGCCAACAAGTAATTTTGGCACGTTTGGCACCCTTTTGACACAATCTCGCCAACAAAACTACCAAGAATACTACGACATCTTGGCTTTTAGAGATCGGCACTCCTGTGGATCAAATCGAATTTACAAGGTTGCACCCAATGGAAATTCTGATGGGCTCGCAAACAATCAGGGTGTTCCACAGGGATGGGTTCTCGGGCCTGTGCTCTTTAGTTTATACGTCAATGATTCACCTGGGTTGATAGAAAAGAAGTCGGTTCACGGTCTCCTTGAACCAACTTTAAATGAGTCGGAAGACCACCTCGCCAAATATTTCCTTAAATGGTTGTTCAGGGCTCAAATAACATCTTCCAACTGTTTTTAAAATCGCCTACGTTAGAATTTTCAAATAAACCAACTTTTATGATTTTTTTTGAAAAAATTGTCGAAAAACGACTCTGACGCGCTTTGGTGATGATGAACGCTTAGTTATATGCTTCAAATTTCACAAAAATTTTGTTAGAAAGTGCAGATGGTTCATGACACTCTATCCCAAAAGATTCGCAATGTAATGCGTAGAGGAAGGGACAGGCTTCGTGAGCTGTGACTAATGCTTGGGTACAGGGGCGTCACTTTCCCTATGGATGGTATGGATGAATCCACACCTGGGCCAAGAACACGTATGGAAATCCACACCTGGGAAATCGGTCCCGAGCGAGCAAAAATTTTGCAACTCAATTTAGTAAAGTTCTGTCTATCGAGTTCACTGTTTGCACATTCTGAAATTTTCTAAATTTCAAAGTCGAAATCGCACAGCTCCTGAGATTTGCCCTTATAAGAGTTAATACCTATTATAGAATGCAAACCTGCAGTAAAAGAGTGAACTACACTCAATCGCATAGACTCCTTGAAACCTTGGCCCAACCCACTCTCATCAAACTTTAGCGAGCTCTTCGAATTGCGATGACCTTTTTTTTTTTTTTTTTTAACTCTCTCTTTAGACCCCTGAGGCGATCCATACCTGGGAAATTGGGCGAGTGACGCCCCTGCTTGGGTAGAGAGTCAGATGGCGAATATAGAAAGGTATATACCACCTATCTATATTGGGAAATTTGTCGTCTGCTCACGGCTCTGTCTTCTTCTTACTCACATTGGTCCTAATAATATGTACACAATGCCTTGGACTCTCGGCAAGGTCCTCATCGCGCAACAAAAGCTCTCACTCCGGTTCTGGAGAGCTTGCAGGTATGTCATACCTGATCCACATCTCGCATTTGAGTGGAGAGGGTAGCTCTATCGTAGTTCTTAGATGCCACGTCTTTGCTTTCATGAAGAGAATCTACTCAAATTTTGGGTATTGTGCACGAAGAAGGAGATGGGAGTGCAGAAGCTGAAAAGAGACATGGAAGACTGCTCCAAAAATGTTCAGCTATTGACGTGCAGGATGATAAAGTACCTTCATCTATATGTCAGACATAGGTGAGTCAGATGGGGCAATCTATCAATCTGACCGTCAATTGCTGAACATTTTTGGAGCAGTCTTCCATGTCTCTTTTCAGCTTCTGCACTCCCATCTCCTTTTTTATGCACAATACCCGAAATTTGAGTCGATTCTCTGCATGAAAGCAAACACGTGGCATCTTAGAACTACGATAGAGCTACCTCCTCCACTTAAATGCGAGATGTGGAGCAGTTATGACATACCTGCAAGCTCTCCAGAACCGGATTGAGAGCTCTTGTTGCGCGACGAGGACCTTGCCGAGAGTCCAAGGCATTGTGTACATATTATCAGGACCAATGTGAGTAAGAAGAAGACAGAGCCGTGAGCAGACGACGAATATCCCAATATAGATAGGTGGACCTTTCTATATTCGCCATCTGACTCTCTACCCAAGCATTAGTCACAGCTCACGAAGCCTATCCCTTCCTCTACGCATTACATTGCGAATCTTTTGGGATAGAGTGTCATGAACCATCTGCACTTTCTAACGAAATTTTTGTGAAATTTGAAGCATATAACTAAGCGTTCAACATCACCAAAGTGCGTCAAAGTCATTTTTGGCGGTTTTTCAGAAAAAAATCATAAAAGTTGATTTATTTGAAAATTCTAACGTAAGCGATTTTAAAAACAGTTGGAAGATGTTATTTGAGCCCTGAACAACCATTTAAGAAAATATTTGGTGAGGTGGTCTTCCGACTCATTTAAAGTTGGTTCAAGGACACCGTGGGTTGATAAAATCTTCTACGCAGATGATCTCCAGATTTATATTTAAGTAAGGAGGAAAACATCAGAGAGGGAGTTGCTCGGCTAGGAGGAATTCGCTCAGATCACCATTATTTGGCGGCAAAAATTCTGCCTGTAGCGCTCGTGGTGGCCAAAAGACACACGGAAACACGGGGGCCAGCGACGGGGGCAGCCGTGACGAGTCGTATATATAGGTATAGATATAGGTATAGAGCTCCCGCGTCGACTGGCGTCTGCTGATGCTATCTGAATACTTCTCATCAGTCTAAAATCACTATTACTAGAGTTCCGAATAAACAGTGTCGGTGGTGAGGATTTACCATAGAAATATAATACCAAATTATATCTATGGAATTTACCCGTTGCAGTGCGAGAGTCTCTCTCATATTCGCCCAACACAACAAAAGCGTGCTCGACCGTCGGCCAGGCTCCACTTCGTCGTCGCGTTGTGACTTGTTTCACACAAGTGTATTGCGTGGTCGAGTGGACTCGACCTCTGTAGTGTATCTTTTGGCGATGAAAGTGTATAATGAGAGTGTAACGTTCGGGGTAGTATGCTGAGTCTGTCATGAATTACATGTTGGTTAGAGCAATTGTATATGCTGTGATGTTTTTAGGCTCAACGTGCTTGTGTGTGTGTGTGCATGTATGGATGTGCATCCGTGCGCGCGAGCCCCCGTTGTTTAATGCGCGGCTCAGCCATAAGAGGCGCCCTAAGACAACTTGAGCGGAGCGAATAGGGCGACTCGTCGTTGGGTGGGCCGATGACTCCGGCTCGCGACTAAACGCTGATGGAACCAAGACAATCTTCTCTTCTTCTGAAAGGAATATCAAGGATCTGAGGAGAATGGATTCGCCAGATATTGAGATACAGGAAGGAGTTCTAATCCCTTCCAGCGACACACGTTATGAGTCTTGGTCAGGGTTGTTCTTGATAGTGAATTATCGTGGAAAACGCAAATAAATCAAGTGACAAAAAAAGTCAACGGAGCCCTATACGGTTTGCGGATGTGCTCGCTTGTGGAACTTCTTGCTCTCGGGTCTACGGCAGGTTCATGAAATTTCATTGTTCCAGGAGGCAATCAAAGAATCCTTGTTCGAGCAACCTCCACAGAGGATTGATGTGAGTGGGATGCAACATATTAATCTTCAACCGACCTGGCATTCTGCCCCCTTTCTCTCTTTTCCAATCTTTCCCTTTCAACTAAAGAGGAATATTGTTGATACGTGACTTTGCGCCATGAGACTCAAATATGACTGTGATATTTTTCGCAAGCCCGCGTCGACTTGATAATCTGTTTATTGTGTAGAAACCTATTGAGCGCTCACCTCGGTGGAATTATTTTATATCTAGTATCATCTCACCATTCACGAATTGTAATATACCTTGTCCTTGACTGAACCGAGAATCATCAATTATTTATTCGAAGGAGAATTCATTCATTTTCATGTATGTAACATATGTGAGATGTAGAGGAGAGAGGGGTATGTTGGACATAGTTAACTAAAACTCGCCTGGCAACTACGATTCTCACTTTAATCAGATCTGCGAGTGGGCATTCGACAGAGAAACATCCCAGGAATGATGGGATATTTCTCTTTTCAATTTTCCCACTCGCACATTTTCATAGAAATGCTATTTTCTAAACGTTAATCATTGGGGCACGACGGGCAATCGCGGGGTATAGCGGACAGTCGTGTAGGTTATGATGGACACTCACGACTTTTGAGTATAATAATAACACTTTACATACAGAATTGTTGTCATTCGCATATTTGAACATTTCTCTACCTAATCTGATGCCTCAGGTTTATGTCGAGCCGTGATTTGTTGGTAAAACTCGATTATTCAGCGAAAAGATGTCACAGCTCGGATCTCACTCGCTCGTAGACACGAGTTTATGATGCATTCTAGATGCATGGCACGAATCTGGTGGTCATATTATGTGATACAGCTTCTAATCCACCACCCACAGCATTGATAGCACTAACTTTTCACTCACATCGAGGCAAAATTATCAATAATATCGATAAACAATCTCATCCGTGGTGCAGCTGGAGTAGAATATCAACAACACGAGGCGACGCGGAGGTTAGGTTAAGTTGGGTGGCGCCACGCGCCTCGTGTGCTGTGGCTAGGTAGGGTAGAGAAGAAGAAGAGTAAACTCGGCCTCTGAGCGGTCCCAAAGCGAAATGCCAGAAGATTGGTTTTGGCCGCCAGAGTCGCTGAGTCCGCGGTTTCCGCAGCAACTGCAGCTCACTTGCGGCAGCTACACCGACACGCTTTCACGGTCTGTTTGTGTGCGCGAAATTTCCCACCCACACTCGTCGCGCAGGTGTGCATGCTCATCGCTGCGGAAACTGCAGAGCCAGCGCCGCGGTGGCCGTTCTGGAACTATGATCTGGCGAACGCCGCTGAGGCTCCTCGCCAATGCTGGCGGAGCCAAGTTTACTCTTCTTTCTTCTCTACCCTCCCTAGCTGTGGCTATATATTGGAACTGGCCAACGCGCCCCGCTTTTTGTGTCCATCATCCCCGTTCCACTCACCGTCGTATTACCGTTATTGCTCAGAAACTACTCATCGGATCGTTTCGATTCAAATTGGAGATTGAAGCTAACAAACAAAGCTACCGATTAGAGATGGATAGTATTCTCGATCGAATTGGCGAACGAACGGTAGAGTGCATACAGGCTTGAAACGCAATATTTTACCTCGAATTTTGACCTACGATTTTGGAGGGTCAAAACATATTGAAATGTCTTGTAACTCTCCAGGGAAAAATTAGGTGATACACTGATGCAAATTCGTGAACATTTGCATTTTTTAATATTTTTTTGTATTTTATAACTGGGGTACCCAAATTTACGAGCTGCCCACCATACCCCGCTCTCCCCTATGAATCTTCAACTTTTGTCTGCGGACGAATAAAGGCCCATCCATCTCTCCATCTTTCCCTCCTCTGCATCTCAATATATATCGAGTCGAAGCGTGGCGACACGGAAGGTCGGAGTGGAAGTGAAATGGTGGCCCGAAAATTGCGAGGATCGGGTAAAACGATGGTTTTCCGAATTGGGGGAATGATGATACATATCTTTTCTCTGCAACTATAGGATCTTGCTGAAAAAGGATAAGAAATACATCCATCTCTCTGAAGATGATAGAACATGTCGACAAAAAGTGAGAGGTTGAAATGCCCCGATTCAAATTATAGAAGACACGGCACCTCGCTTGATTTTGCATTTTTCCCATATTTGCCAGCGAGGCGCTATCGTAACTCTTGATACCAGTCAACAGCTCCAGGATCGGCAATTCATGAAAAATGATCAAATTCAAAATCTGGAGAACATCATGTTTTGTTCAAAATTTCCCCGGAGAGTCGTTTCGAATATGAGGAGTATGATAAAATTGGTCCAATCTGCGACGGATATCAGGATTGGGTAGGAAAGGGACAATTCGGAGAAAATAATCTTTCAATCCCTCAAGCACCAATAGCGTCAAACTCCCATCATTCTTCCAATCAGGATCATCATCACTGTTCTGACAACTACCTAAAGTGTATATGAGGGTTTCCGCGAAATTTTGAATCATCGAGCTCCTGAAATGAAGAAGAATATTTTCATTTCACACTTTAATAACTTTCATATGATTCTGAGACCTTGAAAACATGCGAGGAAAGTGGTGTCATTCATCTGTAGGGCTGCCGTCGATCGAGAAACCCGAGAAATTTGACCGTTCTCGTCTCGACGAGGAAGAATTTACCGCGTCCTCGTCTTCTTATCTAGGACTCGAGAACGTAAATTTCTGATCTCGCGTCGTCGAGAAATTTCTCGGCCTCCACCGAGATTTCTCGACAAAATTTTGGACGAGCTAGCGTTCTGTTCCACGTATAACACTAGTCGAAAGCAATCACTTTGATCAAGAAGCATGTTGAATTGCATTCAACACGTTCCTTGATAGGTGAGAGGATACAATCTGGCAATTTGACAGAAAGTTGATGAGAATAGTGTTGGGATGCAACTCAGCCTCGCGTTCGAAGCTGGGCGAAAAAGGTTACTGAAACATTCCGGAATGTGCAACTAGGTTCATTGCGATTCATTTATTCTGAATTAAAGACACAGTGTAGTCATTCGATATCAGCCATTGGGGTTATGAATTGGGGGAGAAATCTATCAAGGAGTTCAGAGGAATTTACGGAAACAAGCGATACGTCGATAGATCCAATCAAGATAAAAGTCACGAGTCCCAAGACGTTGATACAGTAGAACACCGAATAGCGAACACTTTTTTGCGCCGCACGAAGGGTCCGCTATGCCAAGGTTTTTTCAAAATTTTGCTCGTTTTCATTCATATATTAGAACATCACTGAAAAAATGACTGTGAATTTTATTGACCAATTCCATATAAGATCAGACAGTCGAAACTTGCTCAAGTCTCAAATCTCTTTCAGGATGAGATATATGTTTCTAAGGATGAATTAACGAGACACGTATTATTGCTTTTTGCCATATCATGCTCTCACTCGAAGTTATCGGATGTTTTTCATTGGAGCAGCACAATGGGCAGTTCGTAAAATTAGCAACTTTTGATCGATGTAGATGCAGTTTTCCATATGTAATGGCCTTCGTAGAGATGAGACTTGTTCAGGGGGGCCAAGTAAGTTATATTGCACCAGAAAATCTTGGTACACAAACACAAACAGTGAAAAGGATCCACAAAAGTTGATTTTAGCCGGAATCGAGGAAAGTCGAATAGCTCGAAATAATCATCCTCAATTCTGATGGGAGATCTTCTGTCAACTCCTTGAAACCTGAGGGATAAAATGTACTGGGTCGGGTTTGCGCGACGTGGCGCAGAGTGGCGCTAAATCATCTTAGAACAATCATCTAATCTTATCTAAGATCATTACCTGTATTTTATCGTTAAACCTTGTTTTTCATGGTCGTACGAATATATGGACTTCGAAATGAGTCTGTGAAGCGCTGCGTCATACTTAGACGCTTTTATCTAAGCTAATAGCTCTTGAAGACTGATTCTCTCGTTTCTCATTTCATCTGGAAGATAGGACATACTCTAAGCCATACTTGTGTCAAATAATTACACAAGTCTGATATCATAGATGAGCCAGACTTAAATTTGATAGCATCAAAGCATCATAGTATTACATTCACAATCTCGAACAAGTTTTCACGATAAAATCCAGGAAATGATCTTTAGCGCCACTCTGCGCCACGTCGCGCAAACCAGATCAAGAAATTTTGTTCCTCCGGTTTCAAGGAGTCACAGAAAATTTCCCATCAACATTGAGGATGATTATTTTGAGCTATTCAACGTTCCTCGATCCCGGCCAAGATCAATTTTTGTGGATCCTTCTCACTGTTTGTGTTTCTGTACCAAGATTTTCTGGTGCGATATAACTTTCTTGACCCCCCTGAACAAGTCTCATCTCCACAAAGGCCATTACATACGGAAAATTGCATCTACATCGATCAAAAGTTGCTGATTTTACGAACTGCTCATTGTGCTGCTCCAATGAAAAAAATCCGATAACTTCGAGTCAGAGCATGGTATGTCAAGAGGCAAAGAAACGTGTCTCGTTAATTTGTCCTTAGAAACATATATATCATCCTGGAAGAGATTTGAGACTTGAGCAATCTTCGACTGTCTGATCTTACATGGAATTGGTCTATTGCAAATCAGAGTATATTTAATTCATTGTTGTCATTGTCCAAAGCCGTCAAAAATATAAACAAATGAATTGTGGCATCACTTCGTCGGAGAATAGTCAACAGTAGATGCTCGCTTTATTCGCTTACAAATGATAGCACTCTCAAACTCATACTCAAGTTTTGGAATCTTAGATCAGCAAGACATTGATATTTCTCCAAAAGAGCTCATTATGGGGATGAATAGGTCTTAACGTCGTCACAAGAGAGGTACATGGGACATCTGCTCGAATTTTCAGGCAAACTGACTCGATTGGTTTGAAACGATTCGTATTTGTCAATTGTCGCACTACTGTCTACCATAGAATACAAAGATTGCGTTGGCCACCAATCAAACTGTACATTTGAGCCCCAGTAGTTCTGACGACAGTCATTCTACACGTTATGGTATTCTTGCATTGATTTAGAAAAAAAAATTAGAATGTCCGTTAATACGTGGTAGAACTGCCCATAACAGGATCATTCGAGCTCCAGAAATTGTCCGCTATTGCGAGGTGTCCGCTATTCGGGGTTCTAGTGTATATAGATTCCAAAAATCAACGCAGAAATGTTCCCACAGCAGAGAAAACGTTCAGCTTAGAATAGAGAAACAAATACTCATCTGAGCGCACACAGCCTCCGCAAATATTAATGTGTTGGCTTGGTGGAAAAGTAATGCGGCTTTTCATCCTAATCTGGCACGAATTAGTTCTATACATTATGCCGACACCGCTACCATCAGAGAGAGTTTTTCTTGAAGGATCTTTGATTATAACTAAACAGAGCTGTTTGTTGAATGATGACACATTGAGAGCTTTTCCATGCATCAACGAATCGATACATTCAGATTTAAAGAGTTTTATTCGTTGAATTGAGCTATAAATCGATTTTCCAGAATCAATCCCATTTTCACCTTCATCATCACGAGTATGGTGTTATCAGATTATACTATCAATGTTTCCAAATAATATGTATCTTTGTTGATAACGCAGATATTTCCCAATTTTCACGTTATATCATAATTAAATCCGATAATTTTCTATCTTAATCCGATTTTCGGAACCATTGAATTCTCGCGAGGAATCTCGAAAACCGCTGGAAGCTTCTCGTCTCGTCGAGAAATGATTCAAGAGAGTTTTCGTGGCCTCTGTTCTCGTTCTCGCTCGATGAGAACAAGAAATTTTCGACCTCGGTGGTAGCCCTACTCATCTCCAAGCCAAGGTATCTGATTCCGAACCTGAAGTGCGGAATTCAACAATTGGAACATTTCTGAAACAACTTCAGTCGAATACATTCGACTCTGATCATTGTTTAGATGGCTGTTAGCGATTATATCCTACCAAAATCGACTTCAGGAGGAAATTGATCATTGGATTCCCCAAAATCCGATGAAAATCTCCGAAATTGGATCGCGACCTATGTGTCTTATTCCATTTCCTGGAGTGCACTGTAGTGTTATGTCGTTTATATTCCAGCCGTATATTATAATCACGTCGAAAAATTCGCGATACCATCACATTTAGAGACTTATTTTGCTCACTATCGAGGTTCAAATATTTTTCCCTAGCTCCTTATTGGAATACAGATCGACAATTGCACGTCAAAATAATGAGATTATATCCCTCCTGTGATAGAGAAAGAAGAGCAAAACATCAACTTTCTAGACGCGCTGAATTTTTCTGGATCATGGCACAATAGGCATCTTGCATTTTTTGACCCCCCCAAAAAAAGGTTTGGCAAATTCAAGCAAATCGAGATGAGAAGGGTGCAATTTGGAAAAAAATTCCCGAAATTTCTTGTCATCTTGCGCAAATTGTTTGAAAGTCAGACAATTGTGTCCCTATGACGTCACACGGTGCAAGTCATCTTACTGTCAAAGAATTTGCGCAAGACGAAGAAAATTTTTGGGATTTTCTTCAATCGCACAATACTTGTCTCGATTTGCTTGAATTTGCCAAACCATTTTCTGGAGGGTTCAGAGAAATTGCAAGACGCCATACAATAGCTCCGGTCGACGACTTTGTCGGAGTGACGTCACACAGCGCAAGTCATTAGACTTTCAAACAATTTGCGCGAGATGAAAACAATTTTTGTGGATTTTTTTTCCAATTGCACCCTACCTATCTCGATTTGCTCGACTTTGCCAAACCTTTTCCCAAAAAAATTCAAGATGCTTATGAGGGACTAAACAGGCCTAGATTCATCATGTTCCGCACTTCGAAATCCCCCTTCTACGTTATCCGTTTCGGGAAAGTCATTTCATGATTTTAGCGAACTATAGCTGGAAAAAGTTTTTTTCACGAAACCGAGTCACATCGACGAATAAGGGCTGTAATCATAGCCAAAGCCAAGCACACCTCTGAATCGAACTCTCCTTGAAGATGTAATTGTAGTAGATAGATATACAGGGTGTCCGAAAAGTAAGTGCCCATCCCCCCCCCCCCATTTTTTCAGAAATGGTTGGGAATCGGGAAAGACCCCGGAACACGTGTCCCCTTACTTTGAGGGGAACATCCGATGATGGCCTTGTTTCTTACCTTGAAGGTCATTTTCAAGGTCATTTGGAGGTCAACTAGATTTTTTCAAACGGAAGCAACTAATTTTGACCTCGAATTCTGAATGAACATGAAAAATGATGAAACTTCTGTTTGGATCTTTTCTCGATCCGACTTGACCTTGGCTAGATAAATGGAGGTCAGCACGGGTTGACGGTAACCGCTGTCGCTACAAGAGTGAGCATTTTATCGGAAAATGTTTGGGATAAAAGTTGTCCATGATCACAGTAGAAAAGAGCTGATGACCTTGTTTCCGACCTTGGAGATCATTTTCGAGGGCATTCGAAGGTCAACCCGATTTTTTCGAATAGAAACACCTGATTTTAACACAAATCCTGAAAAAACATGAGAAGTGATGAAACTTTTGTTCAAAACTCGTTTTGACCCGACTTGACCTTGGCGAGATGAATGTAGATCAGCACGGGTTGACGGTGACCGCTGTAACTCCAAGAGTGAGCTTCTTATTGAAAAATGTTTGGGATAAAAGTTATTCGTGATCACAGTACAGAAGACCTAATGACCTTGATTCCGACCTTGTAGGTCATTTTCAAGGTGATTTGGAGGTCAACTCGATTCTTCCAACGGAAACACCTACTTTTGACCTCGAATTCTGTCTACTGTGATCATGAACAACTTTAATCCCAAACATTTTTCGATAAAATGCTCACTCTTGGAGTTACAGCGGTCACCGTCGACCCGTGCTGACCTTCATTTATCTCGCCAAGGTCGAGTCGTGTCAAAAAAAAATTCGAACAAAAGTTTCATCATTTTTCATGTTCTTTCAGGATTCCAGGTCGAAAGTAGGTGTTTCCGTTGGAAAAATCGAGTGGACCTCCAAATCACCTCAAAAATGACCTCCGAGATCGGGAACAAGGTCATTAGGTCCTTTTTACTGTGACCATGAACAACTTTTATCCCAAACATTTTTCGATAAAATGCTCACTCTTGTAGCGGCAGCGGTTACCGTCAACCCGTGCTGACCTCCATTTATCTCGTCAAGGTCAAGTCGGGTCAAGATGAGTTTCGAACAAACGTTTCATCACTTTTCATGTTTTTCAGAATTTGAGGTTGAAATCAAGTGTTTCTAATCAGAAAAATCGAGTTGACCTTCGAATGACCTTGAAAATGACCTTCAAGGTAAAAAACAAGGCCACCATTGGATGTCCCCCTCAAAATAAGGGGACACGTGTTCCGGGGTTTTCCCCGATTCTCAACCATTTCTGAAAAAAATGGAGGGGTACTTACTTTTCGGACACCCTGTATAATTTCATCAGGATTTTTGAGGGTTGGGGATCCTTGTTATGGCACTATCGATTTTGAAAGAGGGGAAGTTCGCACGTGAAACACTGAGAGTCGGTGTTCGGGGTCTGCTGTTGCCAAACCAGAACGCGCGCGAGTGCAGCTAGTGTAGAACTCCCGTGTACTCACGTTTTCGAGTATCACAGTGCGCGGCACGGACATTCATATACAGATGGCCTGTCGTGTTAGTGATGGTAATGTCATCTGTGTTGGGGAACGCCGGAAAGTGCGGGAAACACACGGCGTGAAAAAGCCACGCCGTCGAAGGTTAAGTAAATTATCAGCATGGCCGGTCACGCGCCAGAGGTTGGGGACCAGTCATCGGACGCAGGCGCGGGTGCAGACGGTTGCGGCAGAAGTGGACTGGAAACACAGACGAACCCGAAAAAACGAGGAAGAGCGCCGAACAACGGAGAGGGCTCTGCGCCGGGAAACAGAATACCGAAGGGACAGTTGTTCGGGATTGAAGAGTATCTTATGAAAACTCGTAAAAGTGAAACATCGGCGTTCGCCAAGAGCATCAAAACTCAACACTCGCCGGTGAAAGGGAGCGTTGCTGCGTCGGCGTCGATAACGGAGGAGAGGGTGGAGAACAGAGCGACCGTGATCATAGGGCACCCATGCGCTTCAGACCCTGCGGATGGGCGCACGCATCAGGAAGGTGAGACCGCCGTAACTCTGTTCCATCTCGAACAGCTGTAACGATCAAACGAACAGACCGACGCGCAAATCAATGACCTTGAATCTGCGCTCGAAACTGACAAAAAAGCGAGATGCGCGAAATTAGCTGAGATGGGAAATATCATCGCAGAGCTCAAGGAACACCACCGAGATAGAGAGGAAGAGCTGATCAAAAGGATGGAGGAACTTGAAAGTCGAGATCCAGTGATAACCCCTCACAGTCAGGAAAGTGCCATGCAAACAACTCAGGCATCGAGGGAATCTCAGAACACGGAGGAACCGCGCAACTCAGATACAAACGGTCATATAGCGAAGTGGGGCGGAAATTTCCACATGACGAGCAGGAAGTACCTTGAACACATGCCTGACTCCATGGGGGACGGAGACTACGAATGTGACATGAAAGGAAGAAAAGGGAGGGAACGAGATATCCTCATGAGGGGCACAAGAATAGTTGTGGAATTTTTTCGAGAAGAGGTAGAACGAACAGTCTGGGACATCTTGCGACTACCAATCCACATGAAGAAAATCACGGCAATCGGCGAAGGGCTACTGATTAAACTGCAATCTTTCTATAACAAAATGCAACTGATGAAAGTGAGGAGAGAACCGGTATTCTACGGGATTTGCATTAATAACGAGTATACAGGAAGAGAAAGGGAAATAAATAATTGGGTACGAAGAATAGCTGAAGAAGAGAGGGAGAATGGTCTGGAAGCGAGAACTCGGTATATGAAAATCTACGTCCAAGGGTTGGTACAACTAGGACGAGAAGGAAGGGAGACTTGTCAGCGCAGGAAAAAAGAAGCCATTTCGTGACCAACGGACCAAAATTGTCAACAACGGAAGAGGATGAGGAGGGAACAATAAAGGTAATATCGCGAGACATCGCACGAGTGGAAAAAGTGTTTGAGACATGGAACTTTTTGAGGAACTTTGATATACTCCTTCCACAAGAAACATGGCTGGAAAAATGCAATGAAAGCAAAGTCATGAATGAGTTGAGTGAAGAATTCTCCTGGGTACCGAAACCGGCAACTAGAATAAACAGAAGACGTAGAGCAGAGGGAGGGGTGCTAGGAGGTCTGAGAAATATTTGGAAGGAAGGGTCAGGAATGAGAGAATGGTGACATGGAATTTTTCTGTCAACCCGTAGCTTAGATCCAAATGATAAGAGAATAAGAATTGTGACGGTGTACTATAATACCAAAATATCTATAATGCTACAGAATCCGAGGGCCATGATCGAAAAAGCGTTTGTCGCGGGGAAAAGTGTGGTTATAGTCGGGGATTTCAATGCCAGGGTTGGTACATTTCAGATCGATGATCCAGGCGAGAGATGTATGAGTACTTGAGGGTCAGAAGACGAATGCGTGGGGTAGAAAGAGGGGGGGGGGTCAAATTTCATAGGAAATGGAGAAAACTCTGTCCTTTATTTGATTCTGAAATTGCAGGATGTGGAATATCTCAAAGTCATACTGAGAATTGAGTCAGATCATCTACCAGTAACCTTCAGTTTAAGAGGAGGGAACTGAATTTCAGACAAACATTTAGGGATAGAGCAGGAATTCAACGTACAGTCCAAACTAGGGTTGGGTGGGAGCAAAAGATCAGAGTACATAAAATTACATAGCGAAAAACGAAAGAGGATCTTAGAAGGCGAAACAGACATAGAAAAAAGATTCGAAGTCCTCAAAAAATTCATTTGGGAAACAGTAGATGATTTGGGAATGGTAGTCAAAGTTGCTTCGAAAAAGTTTCACACTGGCAATCCGATAGAAAATTCCAAAGACATGAAAGCACAGAGAAAAATTGTATGGAAAGCTCCGAAAACTTGGCATAAAAGTAGGCTCAGGGATTACAAAGAAATTCCAGTAAGGGAGCGAAGAAAATTGCGTACAATAATCAAAGACCCAAATGAGCTGAAGCGGAGAAAGGAATGGGGAAAGGTAGAGAAATGCGAGATACTCAGCGATTTTTGGAAAGCCATAGGCAGATACTGGGAACAAAAAGGAAGGGAAGGGGATAGAGTTAAGGAAAAAGCGTTGGGAAATAATTTCAGCAAGCGGTTAGGGGTGGAAGACAACAGTAGCAGATGCAATGCGCTACCGGAAACAGCAGCAGGAATAGAGGAAACCGATCAGGTGAATGAAGGTTTTGACAGGGCGACAGACACCGCAGAAATTAAGACAGTACTTCCTAAAGGAAATTTGGGAAAGCAGCGGGCGAGAACGGAATCACGGAAGAATTTCTGAGAGGACTGACGAAGGTTTGAGTAACTGAATTCACACAAATCATTACAGGAACATTCGAGAGGGGAAAACCACGGTCATATACACAGGTCTAACAACTCCCGTGGTGGGGGTAGGTCCGCTACTGTGACCAGTTAGGGTTCCTAAATGCGCTACCCGGCAGCGCGTCGATCTGAGCGAACATAGCTCGCGCGGCTCGTCTGCTCTCGTCATGCTAGGTCACGCGCGCGCTCCAACGATATGCACGCATCATGGAATTCTACCTCAAATTTCACTTGATTCAGCTATCCCCAATTGTCTCGGTAAGGATAATCAAGAATTTAAGTCGCTAAATTGACATGAGTATCATGTTACAATACTTTGATATTAGGTGACATATCCTCAACCCGACTAGAGTCAACGCATGTGGGGGCAAGCGACTTATATATACGTTTTTGTAATAATCGGGACAGATGCCGCGATAGTCGTGTGGTCAAGGTGCCGGCCTCTTATTTTGCTGGCCCCGGTTCAAATCCCCGATATTCCAACTTTTCTTTCCAACAGCGATCTTTAAACGTTCTCATTCTAATCGGACAGTTAGGGAATGATTTATTGATATGGAAATTTTTTTATATGGATTCCCGAGAGAGTAGGGGGTTCCAAGTAGAATTTCGAATTTTGCTCATAACTACCTTCCATGCCGAGCATCAATCTTTTCGTCATTATTTCTGATATTTCAATGAGCATTCTCCAATTCTTTTCTTCATCATCAATCAACACGATGTACACAGTAAATCCGGAATTTTCCAAATGTTTTGGAAGTAATTGCACCACTTTTGGATATTTCTACTCCCTCGTCAAGTCATATCACGGAATTCGTATACGAATAAATTACTCCTCAATTCATCGATAAGATGAAAACATTTGAGGATTGCTGTTGAAAAAAAAGAAAAAAAATCGGGAAACCAGGGATTTGAACTGGGACCAGCAAAACGAGAGGCCGACGCCTTGTCCATATGACCATCGCGGCATCTATTCCGATATGTACAAAAACGTACATATAAGTCGCTTGCCTCCACTTGGGTTTACTCTGGTTGGGTTGAGAATCTGTCACCTAATATCAAATGCATCGTAAAATAATACTCAGTTGAGCGATAGAAATTCTTGATTATCCTTCCCGAGATGGTTGAGGATAGATAAAGCGAGTAGAATTCGAGGTAGAATTCGATGATGCATGCAAATCGTTGGTGCGCGTGCGGGACCTGGGGGTGATGACAGATGAAGCGCTACGCTACGATTTCGCGCCACGCCACGACGCGCTATCGCGCACTACGACCCAATAATTCATTCCAGCGAGACCGATCATCGATGAATTTGATTCATTCTCATGATCTACGGCTGACACTGTAACAATCAATCCAATCCATCGATGGTCGGGTTCGCTGGAATCAATTCTGGACCCGTGACGTGTGATTGCGAACCATCATCTGGCAACATTAGCGGACCCACTCACACCACGGGAGTGGTTGGACCTATGTATACGACCGTGGAGAAAAGTCTTCAAAGAATGGGAGGAAGCTAGAATATATCTAGCGGTGATTCCAATCACAAGGTTGTCATGGGAGATTTGAACGCAGACTTGTCAAAAACAACTCATCCTGACAGTAAGACACTGACTGCACCGACAAGAGAACTGTCTCTCCAAATTGTGCAGCATCGCGCGACTCACCATCACTCCGCTGATGTGTCTCCCACATGGTTTGATCACATTTACGTAGACGAAAATGGCACCATCACCAACTTACAGAACAGGCTGCTGCTTACTTCCGATGCGCATTCGGTCATAGATGTCACGTCTCACGTCTTCACCCCTACTTCCCCGAAGGATACCTCAACTTATCGGGATTTCTGCAAGGTCACCCCAGAGCAGTTGAATGACCGTTTGCTGCTCTGCGATTGGGCTGCACTTGAAGGGAGGTATAGCAGAAAATTGGATCGCGGGGCTAGATCCTAGCTAAAATTCGCTGTGGACCATGTCGACTTCGGAACACACCGACAGATACTATCCTCGGCACTATCAGCGTCCTATATTGGGATCACCTAAAGCGCTACCAGATGTCTGTCTCCTCACATCTCACGATATCCTGAGTGCCTGTCTCTTAGGAAGCACTGTGCGTGGGAAATCCAAGGGTCGGAAACACCCACCCATCGGAGACATTGCGGAGTATATGAGTTCAATGGTCGAGAAAATGTATTCCAAGTTAGGGATTTCGATCGTCACCCACGCTAGAGTCAAAACCACGATCTTCAACTATTATAAAAGTATAAAGACATGAAACTTATTGTCAAGCGTAAAGATGAAGGTGAACGATCAAAAACGAGTATCGGAAAATTTCAAATAGATTTACTGGAACTGTTTGATATAGCAGTGTGTAGAGTCAGTCATTTATGCGTTGCGACTGTCCCAAAGACCGGAAGGTCCTAATAGGTAGGAGAGTGTTTTTGCAGGACCAAATGACGCTGAGATGGAGATGAGTATCTCTGATTCTCGTGAGACGAGATGTATCAAACGAAAGTCGGAAAATATCAGTGAAAATTCGATGAGTAACAAGAGAGCACGAGCTGATTTACCAGAGAACCCAAGACACTCTATCCCCTCCACAGGCCGAGAACTAACAAAAATACTCCTGATTCTGAAGACTTTCCTCAGCCGTCGCCAAGGCGAAGACCTTCTTCAAGTACTCAAATTAGGGTTGAACTCTCACATCCAGCTGCAGTCTGCCACCGATTTCGTATTCCAGACAGAGTTGGGGCTGCAATCGCACCCTCTGTGTTGTTAGATGTGGAGATGGACACAGGCTAATTTCAATCTTCCGTCATCGACAAAAACAAATTGTGGAGAGAAAAATCCAAATTTGCTCACAACTTGAGAGGCGATAATGTTGGGGATGACCCTATTCGTGACTTGTACTTTGACGATCGCCATGATAGAACTAAGTTCATGGGTCAGAAAAATTCAAAATTGTATCCGACTGAGGTTGTATAGGATCATTATTCTTTGACCCAAGAACCAAACTCGAAGTACATAACTCATCTATTTATCAGAGGGTCCTCTGCATGCATCTCATGGTGCATTGTATCGTATATTGGAGAGAATCACCCTGAAACATTCGATCATCTCAAGGCTATTGGTTGCCATGGGACTGTGGTTGATACTGGTAAAAACTATGGTTTGAGTTTTACGTCTAGTTACGCCAGTAGGCCCCACCCAGATGAC
Source organism: Eretmocerus hayati (assembly GCA_029851415.1). Classification (NCBI taxonomy): domain Eukaryota; kingdom Metazoa; phylum Arthropoda; class Insecta; order Hymenoptera; family Aphelinidae; genus Eretmocerus; species Eretmocerus hayati. The sequence goes on from CM056741.1 coordinate 134,515,982, forward strand.
ACCCATGTGCGTGGAGTTGAGTTACGCTCAACCAGCTGGTCAGCATATACTGCTAACTACCGAATTGTACCTTGGTAGGGAGGACCTACAGTTTTAGGTGGAATCCGAACCAGCGAGACCGCTGAAAAAAGGCACATGAGAAAGAATCTCAGTGATGCCCTGACCGAGATTCGAATGTAGGACTCCCGCATGGGAGTCCGATAACTTATCCACTGTGCCACGGCGGCCTCGCTGATTAATACTGGTAGGAAAAACGGCGTGATCACAGCAATCGAAAATGAAATTGCTAGACCCTTGCAGAGATTCATCTGTTTACCCCATTTCAATGAGAGGCCACTTAGACATGTGTTCCTGACATCAGATGGCACAGCTTCAGGCCCAAAATCTTCCACAGGAACCATCGGTAAAATGCTGCCAGGTTGTAAAAACATGCCATTTGCGAGATTTACAGCTCTTGACTGCGACTTGCCTGGACTGAACTCGATAGAATTGAGCAAAGATCAAAAATATCTGTATCATATATGTCTTGCTATCAAATCAGATTGTGAAGCAGACCTTGCGAATCAAAATCCGGGCATGTTGAATCTTTCCAGATGGCTGACTCTATCTAACAGAGTGATGAGACTCTATGTCTCAACAGAAACACTGAAATTTGAACTTCAAGTCGTGGTCGAGTTCATCCTGAAAATATACGCTTCTTCCTGGTTCCGCATTGGAATGAGACATTCAGTCTCAGACGAAACAAAGGATCTCTTTCAGTTCATTAAAGATTTACGTTATCTGCCAGAGCAGTAATTGCAAGTTATCGATCCAGTGATTCAACGAAATGCTTACTTTGCTGCTCCAGAAGATATTCTACTCAGTATGCTTACTGACGCAAATATTTAAGTCAGACGAACAGCTTTGAACACAATTATTCAGGCAAGGGGATCCAAGACTACCGTGTAAAATGACTTTTCGAAATTTGGAATCCCTAAACTCGATATCCAAGCTGAAACTTACGTGGATATCATTGATTGGTCGAATGCTCATCTCTTTGGTCACAGGTTCGAGGTCAAGAGTTGGAACGTTATTAGGGAGAGGAATGGCACAGATTGCATGAATATGTTAGTGTCGAGTAGAGGGGGTTACTATAGTCAGGAAACTCCTGATGAGGACTAAAACTAAGACGTACATCTAAGGGATTATATGTACAAGAATCATTGGGTTGTGAATGGGGTATATTGAGACTATCCACAGGATATATTATGGCACTCGTGCCAGGGGTAGTGCAATAGTGCTGGATTGGGCCTGTCGTGTCATACAGTGGTATTTCTCTTCCGAGAGCATAAGAAATTAATCGATGTAGTTGAGCGGAATCAACATTTTTAAGGTTGCGCAGGGCTAACTTTCTGGGAGGAATGATTGGAGGAACAATACGATAATCAATTTCGACAAAGTCATCTCCGCGTAAACGAGAGTCTATTAATTCATTGGATGAAGTCACTGCTGCTGAATTACTGGCCATGTTGATGTTAAAATCACCTGCGATTATAACGTGATCATACATTAGAAGATATGGGGCAATATCATTCATGAAGGCATGGGGATAGGCTGCACCAGGTCTGCGGTAAACAACGGCAAGTAGTAATATACTATGACCGATTTTTATTTCTGCAATGACATATTCTGGTACATTATTGAATATTGGGTCTGAAGTGCTCATGATTTTGACAAGATACTCTGATTTGACATAGAATGCGACTCCTCCACCTTCTTTTCCAATGTGATCTCGGTGATAAAACGTGTAGCCCGGCAGGTGAAATGTATCAGTTGAATCATTACAGGTTAAGAAAGTTTCATTAATCGCAATAATATCGTAATCACTCTGTGATACACGGTCCTCTAAAAGATTAGAGTTTGTACTAAGCCGGTTGATATCAATGAGACCGACTGTGATATGTGCACGCTGGCTTGGTATATCTGATTTTGTATGCAACGACAGGCCATCTCGTTGTCATTGAGCTAAGTCTTGTTCCATGTTCGTAGGTTTCACAAATGGGGCGAGCTTAGCAAGATCATCAACGGACAGAATAGGTATGGGAGACACACCGGGGCCAGGACGCATCACAACTGTAAGGTTGCGAAGACTAGGTTTCAAATAACCAAGTAGTTTGGCCTTCACGATAGCAGCACGCCAGATTGTAAATACGTCGGGTGGCAGAACGGGATTGACGTTAACTTTGTCTTCACCACCTAATCCAAAAATGGATTGAGCATTCTTGTCCCTCAGAGTTCCAGATTTAGAAAGTACGAAGTCACGCACAGTGGGGGAAGAAAATTTGGCTACTACCGTGATTGAATCGGGCCGAGTAATTGCAGTGGACGGTTGTGTGACTGATGCAGATGCACTGGGATATGAAGGGTTGGAGTTATCACGTTCGTTAGGCCGGCCCCAGCGACGCACGAAGAGTATAACACCGACAGATTCAGCGAAGCCCATGGCTTCGAGTACTTTCTGGATTATGGCTCGATCAACCAGTAAAACTGACTTCGGTATACCCGAGAATCGTAACTCACGAGGATCGAACTGCACACGAGTTGCAGTGAAGTCAGCACGCAAGCTAGAAATGGCTTGAGATTGAGAGACTTGCGACTGTGAAACTTCGTTGAGTTGGGTGGTGATTGAACTGAGATGCGTCTGTGTGTTGGTCTGCAAAATAGCAAGTGCAGCTCCTAATTTACGCATATACTCCGGGGCGCTTTGATCGTTGGCTATTTCTTCGGGGAGAGACTCGGGTGTAGACATTGCGGAAGCGCGGGTGAAATCTATGTTAGACTCTGTCCTGGATGTACGAACAAATGTTGCGCGGCTGATATCCGTAGAAGGGGGCGATGACGCCGAGCGTTTGTGTATGCGCGTCGAAGGAGGTGGAACTTGACGCTTGCTATTTGAAATGGTTGTTCGGTGTCGCGGTTTGCACAATACTGCCTCGTCCTACAGTTGACTCGGTTGAATGGATTTGAGTTTCGCAGCATATAAAAGCGCTTGCCGATAAAGGTATCAGAGACTCATCAACGCAATCACAATGAAAAATTGACTGGCATGAGCTACAAGTTAGATTGTCGGGCTCCTGTGCTATCACTCGACGACATTTGGGGCAACGTGGTCTGGTCGTACTCATAGCATATCAGCAAAACAACAACTGGATCGGTAATAAGTGAACTGCCGCGAAATCTGTCGACGGGAAATGAACTTGAATGAGTTGAAAGGCCAAGTTGTTCTGTCGGTAATGTGGACACCTGTTACAGATAAATGACTGCGTGATACAATATTAGTAGGTATGACCGTGACGAGATGGCGCCAGCGGTACTACAAACATATGGCGACACACGCACGTTTGAAGTTTGTGATATTCTCTACAGACGCGGCTTCATTATATGATACTAAGAATGAAAAACTGTTCACTTTGCGATGTTGGCCACTGACACTGTGCTGGAACGGATCACCATATACTTTCAGCGTTGATTTGGCCGGGAGATGCTAGCAGAGATACACAGCATCGCGCAGGAATGACGACAGACAGCAAGATGAGTTGTGTACGCTCTGTTTCGATGGTGACAAAGAATAGAGGTTGATACACGGAGCAGACGACTCAGTCAAGCTGTTGGTTGACCAATGATATGAGCATGCGCAGGAGTTGGCGCGGCGAAGTTGCTCGTTTCCTCTCTCTGTCTCTGTCTCTATCTGATGACAGGACATCTCTATTGGATGTCCTACCGGCAGACCATGAGCGCTTTCATTTTGCCCACCGGGTGAACCGGATGAGCATGAATTCAGCGCCCGTGTGCCCTGGGGGCTAAAACCTTCTGCTCTCAGCCCTACAGTGTTGGCAAACCATCACTGCAGAACTGGGGGCAGCTAACCACTATCTAACCAACCCACCCGGAACCGCGTTAGCATTACTTCAGGGTGGGAGGCGTATCGCGCTCAGGATAGAGAGACTCTCTTTTCTCACGACTCGCAGGTGTTGTTGCTCCTTCTTCGATCTTTTCCCACTCTTCTTTCTCTGATCTTCTCTCTTCTTTCGTGTCTCTTCTTTTTTCTTTCTTCTTCCTTCTTTCTTCCCTCTTCAGTTCATCATATTCCTCCTGGAATAATGTGGACCTCTTCTGTTTGAATCGGCAGACTCAATGTGATTCGCCTGCTTCGAAGCTCCTCACTTCCCTTTCTTCCTCCTCCTTACGGGTCATCACCAGCTTAATGTATCCGGTGACTCTATCCCATGTCTCCTGGTTGCGGAGCAAGTACGGAATGAGGTTCTCAGCTGTGAGTTGAGCACCCAGCCGATCATCCAACTCGGCGCGCTCTCTTCGGGTGTCGTTGCACGTGAACATGACGTGTTCAGCGTCATCCCAGTTGTCCCCGCATGACTGACATGCTGGGGATGTCCTCTTCTTGAACCGGGTCAGGTAGGCACCGAAGGAACCGTGATCACTCAGTGCCTGCGTCGTCCAGTAGTCCATCTCTCCGTGGGTGCGTTCCGCCCACTTGACTACGTCACGGATCAACCGGTGCGTCCATCTGCCATTAGCAAATGGCGAATCCCACTCAGTTTGCCACTGTTCGAGGGTGGTCTCCTTCTCGTTGTCGTGGATGATCTCCTTCATTGTCGGAGTCAGCACTCGTTCGGCTCCGATCACTTTCTGGCGGTCCGAGATCCTCACTCGCTCCGCGACGAGCAAGTGGATGGGTGGAGTACTCGCCAATTCGTAACCCGCATCTCCTGACACGGTGCGCTGGGCACGGATACTTCTCAGGGCTGCTCTCCGGTGGACAGGCCCCATTCTCTTCTCGATGATGGTCTTCTCTACTCTCTTCCCCCACACGGGTGCACCGTACAGCATGATAGAGGTGGTGACAGTGTTGAGAAGTGCGCGCCTCTTTTCCTTGGGTCCTCCGATATTAGGCATAAGCCGCTGAAGCGCCGCACCAACCCTCCTCGCCTTCTGGGCGGCTCCCTGTATGTGCTCCTCAAACGACCACTTGTCGTTGAGCCATACACCGAGGTATTTCAGCTCTGTCTTCCGTGGGATCTCTTGCCCGTTGATATAAAACCGGGGTAAGTCAAACGCCTTACGCCTTGTGACCATGATTGCTTCGCACTTCTTGACAGCGAGCTCCAGGAGCCTGCTGATCATCCACTTGTAGACTCGGGCCAGCGCTTCGTTCGCGCGTCTATCCAAGAGTTCCTCGTTGTCGGCCCATACTACGAGACCAGCGTCGTTTGCGAAAGCCACAATTATCACTCCTTCTGGCAGTTCGATAGACACTAAGCTGTAGAACTGGGTGTTCCAGTTGAACGGCCCGGAAACCGATCCCTGTCCGACTCCGGCGGACACTACCCGAATCTCTCGTCCCTCGTCGGTGTCGTACACGAGGGTCCTATTCCGCAGGTAGTCACTCGTGACGGCTAGTAGATAGGGGGGCACTTTACCTGCTTAGGATTGATAGCCTCGCTCCCAGCTCGCGCAGTTGAACGCGTTTCGGGAAAGCAGGCGAAATAGAGTGAGTCTGTCAACTGGAACAAAAGAGGTCCCAATTGTTCGAGGAGGAACATGATGCTTCGAAGAGGGAAGGAAGAAGAAAGAAGAGAGAAGATCGAAGAAAGAAGAATGAAGAGCAGGGAAAAGACCAAGGAAGAAGGAACAAGACCTGCGAATCTTGAAGAGAGAGAGCCGCTCCATCTAGAGCGCGAGACGCGGCCGGTCCTGAAGTAATGCTCACGCGGTCCCGGGGCCGGATTGGTAAGTCCGGCGGATCTCTTCCCTGTCCGATGGCCGATGCCAACGGGGAAGGAAGAGAGGGTTTTAACCGGAAGGGGTGTCCGTATCGATGCGGATCCCAGCCCGGTAAAGTGTTTGGGGGGGGGGGAGCACGAACAAGCCGTATTGACCGAGACCTCACCAACCCGGAGAAGCAGAAGGGTTGCTTCCCGGTGGAACGTCGCAGCGTTACTCGCCCTACAACCACCTAAAAAAAACAAAGAGAGAGAGCACTAGCGAGGGAAGAAAGGAGAGAGACGATCGAAGATCGAAGATTGAAGAAGGAAGAGAGAAGGAAGAAGAATGAAGAGATGGGAGAAGATCGAAGAAGGAGAAACAACACCTGCGAGTCGTGAGAAGAGAGATGCTCGATCCTGAGCGCGAGACGCCGCCGGCCCTGAAATAATGCTCACGCGGTGCCGGGGCCGGATTGGTAAGTTGGTGGATCTCTTCCTTGTCCAATGGCCGGCGCCAACGGAGAAGGAAGAGAGGGTTCACCCGGTTCGGATGGCCTTATCGATGCGGATTCCAGCCCGGGACTGTTGGGGAGATGCTCGCCAGCCGTGTTTGGTTGACCGGTGCCTCCCCTTCGTACGTCGCAGCGTATTTGCCCTACAACCACCTTAAAAAAAAAAAAAAAAAAAAAAAAAAAGAGAGAGAGAGACGCCCAGAAGGCGAGCAGGGTCGGTGCGGCGCTCCAGCGGCTTATGCCGAATATCGGAGGACCCAAGGAAAAGGGTCGCGCACTTCTCAACACCGTCACTACCTCCATCATGCTGTACGGTGCACCCGTGTGGGGGAAGAGAGTAGAGAAGATCATCATCGAGAAGAGAATGGGGCCTGTCCACCGAAGAGCGGCCCTGAGGAGTATCCGTGCCTACCGCACTGTGTCAGGAGATGCGGCTTACGTATTGGCGAGTACTCCGCCCATCCACTTGCTCGTCGCGGAGCGAGTGAGGATCTGGGACCGCCAGAAAGTGATCGGAGCCGAACGAGTACTCACTCCGACGATGAAGGAGATCATCCGCGACAACGAGAAGGAAACCACCCTTGAGCATTGGCAAACTGAGTGGGATTCGCCATTTGCAAACGGCAGATGGACGCATCGGCTGATCCGTGACGTAGCCAAGTGGGCGGAACGCACCCACGGAGAGATGGACTACTGGACGACGCAGGCACTGAGCGATCATGGTTGCTTCGGTTCCTATCTAACCAGGTTCAAGAAGAGGACGACCCCAGCATGTCAGTCATGCGGGGACGAATGGGATGACGCCGAACATGCCCTGTTCAAGTGCAGCAACACCCGGAGAGAGCGCGCCGAGCTGGATGAATGGCTGGGTGCTCAACTAACACCTGAGAATCTCGTCCCGTACTTGCTCCGCAACCAGGAGACATGGGATAGACTCACCGGATACATCAAGCTGGTGATGACCCGCAAAGAGGAGAAAGAGAGGGAAGTAAGGCGCCTCGAAGCAGGCGAATCACAGTGACTCTGCCGATTGAAACAGAAGAGGCCCAAATGATTCCAGGAGGAATCTGATGCACTGAAGAGGGAAGAGAGGAGAAAGAAGAGAGAAGAAAGAAGATGAAGAATGAAGAGATGGAAGAAGATCGAAGAAAGGGAAACAACACCTGCGAGTCGTGAGAAGAGAGACGCTCGATCCTGAGCGCGAGACGCCGCCGGCCCTGAAGTAATGCTCACGCGGTGCCGGGGCCGGATTGGTAAGTTGGTGGATCTCTTCCTTGTCCAATGGCCGGCGCCAACGGAGAAGGAAGAGAGGGTTTACCCGGTTCGGATGGTCGTATCGATGCGGATTCCAGCCCGGGACTGTTGGGGAGGTGCTGGCCAGCCGTGTTTGGCTGACCGGTGCCTCTCCTTCGTACGTCGCAGCGTATTTGCCCTACAACCACCTTAAAAAAAAAAAAAGAAAAAAAAAAAAGAGAGAGAGATAGATAGATGTCCTTTATTCGTCCGAAGACAAAAAATATAATTGCATACACCTACATATGCCCGTTAAAATGTAATAACACGTATAAGAGAGAGAGAGAGGGAGAGAGAGAGAGAGAGAGAGAAAACAGAAGAGGACCAAATGGTTCCAGGAGGGATATGATGGACTGAAGAGGGAAGGAAGAAGAGAGAAGAGAGAAGATCGAAGATCGAAGGAAGAAGAAAGAAGAATGGAGAGATGGAAGAAGATCGAGGAAGGGGAAACAACGCCTCCGAGTCGTGGGAGGAGAGACGCTCGATCCTGAGCGCGAGACGCCACCGGCCCTGAAGTAATGCTCACGCGGTGCCGGGGCCGGATTGGTAAGTTGGTGAATCTCTCCCTTGTCCAATGGCTGGCGCCAACGGGGAAGGAAGAGAGGGTTTACCCGGTTCAGATGGCCGTATCGATGCGGATTTCAGCCCGGGACTGTTGGGGAGGTGCTGGCCAGCCGTGTTTGGCTGACCGGTGCCTCTCCTTCGACGGTCGCAGCGTATTCGCCCTACATCCACCTTAAAAAAAGAAAAAAAGAGAGAGAGAGAATGAGAGAGACGACAAGGAGGAACTCTTGGCTAGACGCGCGAACGCAGCGCTGGCCCGAGTCTACGAGGGGATGATCAGCAGGCTTCTGGAGCTCGTTGTCAAGAAGTGCGAAGCAATCGTGGTCACAAGGCGTAGGAAGTTTGACTTAACCCGGTTTTATATCAACGGGCGAGAGATCCCACGGAAGACAGAGCTGAAATACCTCGGTGTATGGCTCGACGACAAGTGGTCGTTCAAGAAGCACATCCAGGAAGCCGCCCAAAAGGCGAGCAGGATCGGTGCGGCGCTCCAGCGGCTTATGCCGAATATCGGAGGACCCAAGGAAAAGAGGCGCACCCTTCTCAACACCGTCACCACTTCCATCTTGCTGTACGGTACACCCGTGTGGGGTAAGAGAGTAGAGAAGACCATCATCGAGGAGAGAATGGAGCCTGTCCACCGGAGAGTGGCCTTGAGGAGTATCCGTGCCTACCGCACCGTGTCAGGAGATGCGGCTTACGTATTGGCGAGTACTCCGCCCAACCACTTGCTCGTCGTGGAGCGAGTGAGGATCTGGGACCGCCAGAATGTGATCAGAGCCGAACGAGTGCTGACTCCGACAAAGAAGGAGATCATCCACGACAACGAGAAGGAGACCACCCTCGAACAGTGGCAAACTGAGTGAGATTCGCCATTTGCAAATGGCAGATGGACGCACCGGTTGATCCGTGACGTAGCCAAGTGGGCGGAACGCACCCACGGAGAGATGGACTACTGGACGACACGCAGTTACTAAGTGATCACGGTTGCTTCGGTGCCTACCTGACCCGGTTCAAGGAGAGGACATCCCCAGCATGTCAGTCATGCGGAGACAACTGGGATGACGCTGAACACGCCATGTTTACGTGCAACGACACCCGAAGGGAGCGCGCCGAGTTGGATGAATGGCTGGGTGCTCAACTAACAGCTGAGAACCTCGTCCCGTACTTGCTCCGCAACCAGGAGTCATGGGATAGAGTCACCGGATACATTAAGCTGGTGATGACCCGTAAGGAGGAGAAAGAAATCACAGTGAGTCTGCCGATTCAAACAGAAGAGGTCCAAATCATTCCAGGAGGAAAATGATGAACTGAAGAGGGAAGAAAGAAGGAAGAAGAAAGAAGAAAGAAGAGAGAAGATCGAAGAAAGAAGAGTAGGAAAAGATCGAAGAAGGAGCAACAACACCTGCGAGTCATGAGAAAAGAGAGTCGCTCGATCCTGAGCGCGATACGCCTTCCACCCTGAAGTAATGCTAACGCGGTTCCGGGGTGGGTTGGTTAGATAGTGGTTAGCTGCCCCCTGTCCCGCAGTGATGGCTTGCCAACACTGTAGGGCTGAGAGCAGAAGGTTTTAGCCCCCAGGGCATACGGGCGCTGGATTCATGCTCATCCGGTTCACCGGGTGGGCAAAATGAAAGCGCTCATAGTCTGCCGGCGGGACATCCAATAGGGATGTCCTATCATCAGATTTTTCCTTATATTCCACTTGAAAAAAAGAAAAAAAAAAGAGAGAGAGATATCGTAGATTGTAGATTGGTTTTCTTTTTGGTCCCTTTGGGTATTATCCTATCTGGTACAAGTAGGATAATTCAAATACATAGAAATATAAAATAATTGATGAAAGCACGAAGAAGAGATCTCATTTTTAATATATTTATCGAATTCTTGCGCAGCTGTTATTGCCGAGTTCGAGACTTCATGGAGATATCTAACATATTTGATTACACAAAAAGCGAAGCAATTCCGTAAACCAATGTTGAATGATGTATAATCGAGTATTCAAGGAAAATCAATAGAATCATCCACATGTATGAGAGAATCATGAATCTTTGACATATTTAGTGTGTTTGAGAAGGAATCATTCACTGAGAAGGGAGTAAAAAGTATCGATCGGAGAATGAAAGTAAACTCATGAAACTACTCCGTGTTGATTTTGGAAATTTACAAGATCCACTTCTGAGAGAATCGGAACGAGAGGCCCATCTCTCGTAGGTCTCATGCATACTATGAGATTCTCCATGACTGGTCTTTGCATTTTCAAGCGAACACTGATTAAATGAGCTTTTTCGAACAGGCTATGGACTTCTTTGGGCTACAATGGGCTACAAGCAATTTTTGAGTCATTCTCAAAACCAAAAATATCTCGTATGGATTTCTTTTTCAATCTAGATGAGTTTGGAATTTATCTCTATTTATTGTGGAGGATAGCTGTATGGCAATTGATTCAGAATCGATGGAGTTCGTTTCTTGAAAAATTGTATTCGAAGATGAAATTGGTGCATATTGATTACGAAGGGGGACCTCTCCAATCTCTCACATTCACTGTAAAGTTTCGAAGCTCTGGCAAATCCATTGCATCAGAAATTCTTCTTGCTATCTCAGTTTTCAAGAGATTCAAGTCGCGAGGAATGCTCGGTAGAATACGTTCAGCTGTATCTACTAGTGTGGTTTGATGAGATAAGTGAGACAGACTGTTGCGAATTTCAGAAATATCTTCTTCGATTGCACTTATTCGAGTATTCATTTTGTTCTCGATTCCATTTAATTCCAAGAGTATTTTCTCTTGAGAAGTACTAAAATCCGCAATAATTATTTTGAAATGAGTGGGCATGTCACCTGATTCATTAGCATTTTTTGAATTATTCTCGTAGTTAGAGTTACTCAGTTCACACAAAGTCCGTTGATTTCGTTCAGGCAAAACCGGTGCGGTGAAATTTGGTGCCATGGTAGTGTGATGATGAATATGTGGAATGTTTTAACAAACAAATGTGGAATGTTTTATCATTAGTATTATGATTATTGTTATTCACTTTTTATCTATCTATTTCTTTTTTCTACTCATGATGCTTGAGTCTCGTTCTCGTGTATATGGCCTGAAATTTCACTTTTTGTATGGACTGTATAGCACGTAGCCTCGACTACACTGGGCCTAGAGTCCACAGTTGAATAAATATCTATCTATCTATCTAAATAACACAGGACTGGATCAGCTGTTAGCAACACACGTGCTAGCACAGGCAGCTCATTCGAGAAAAGGACTCAGGGTAGTTTATGTAATTAATTTTTGACACTCGATCGATATGATCGGATATTTTATTCATCACTCGCGGTAATTTCAAAAAATAGAGATATATATTCGATCGGTCTTTGCGAGTTGAAGTCAGCAGATATTCCTGAACTTTTTGGGGCATCAATCGAGAATGGATTTTACTCCACTCTCGATCAATGCACCTTTAGAGCCTCGTATGGTTGCGAGGATGCATCCAAAGGATTTTGATGGAATTGAATGAAAAGTAAAGACGGGGAACTCTATGAAAAATTCTGATTCTACGCTGATATTATGTGTGTTTTTCCCTTCTCTCTCCTATGGAAATAGCGGGTTAAAATGGCCTTTCCTGCAAGCGCTTAACGGAGATGAACTTTCGTATATAAGGGCGTTCAAACCATTGAACATTCAGCCACTTGAGTCACGTATCAGTGGTAAACTTTCATTGCTCTTCCACCACTTCGAAAAGCCCGAGCAATGAGAGAAGGACGGAACACGCATAATATTAGCGTAGAATCAAAATTTTTCATGAAGTTTCTCAACTTTACTTTTCATTCAATTCCATCAAAATTCTTTAGATGCATCCTCGCAACCATACGAGGCTCTGAAGGTGTATTGATCGAGAGTGGAGTAGAATCCATTCTCGATTGATGCCAAAAAAAGTTCAGCTATATCAGCTGACTTCAACTCGCAAAGACCGATCAAATATATCTCCATTATTTCACTCAGGGTAGATCACGTGTGAATCAGGCTTCAAGGTCGAAAATGCAGGGATCTGCTGAAGATAGCTGACATCTACCCACAGTTGATGGAAGCTTGAAGATTCGATGAACTAAGCACTGGGTATCATAACCTCAAAATGCAGAACGTGCTTGGGGAAAATCCGGTTAAAATTTTCGCAAGATGCACAGATCCACAGAGATTCATGGACCTGGCAGAAACTTGCACGAGTTTGCGTGCAAGAGTCTGTAAAGAAAGAGCCCGGAGGCAACTTGCGGCAGAAAAGATTACGAAATAGAGAGAGGTACAGGAGATAGCATGTGATGAGACCCACCGGGAGATTGATTGGATTGGTTTACTTATTGGTACCGTCTGCTGTCTTGTTCATACCAAGGTGTCCTCCGTTCACCGACGTATGAAATTCTCTCATCACTTTGAACCTATCACTTGATGGAGATATTTTCAAACTACGCTTAAAGAGTATTGCTTTGATCAACATCCCTCCGAAAATCTTCTCAAATAACTCGACAATTTTTGGCCACATTGTTGGCAATAAAATTTGATTGTCTTGAATCAGACCTATAGTCTTCAGGCACTTTTCTACAATCCGCTTCCTTAGATTTTTGAGTGCCTTTTTAATATCTGCCTGGAGAGGCTTTTCACCTTCATAGTTTTTGATAAATATGCACAAAATGCTGAAATTGCTCACGTAAAATTCGTGTATATCACCGATTGAAAATTCCCCCTCCTGCAATATATTGGGGTCAATGTAATTTTTCCTAATTAATGATTGAATTGTTTCTGTTTTGAAGTTTGTATTACGTGTGGCAAAAAATGCAAGATTCTCTCGATAGCGAAATGGATGTTCATCTACACCATACAATTTTTGAAATGGATACGGTTGCTCATCATCTCCAAGTGCCCATGGAGGTTTCTCACGCGGTGGTCGCGCTTGCGCCACCAGGTACTTCTCAAGAGCAGCCGTATGCGCTTTTGGCTTGAAATGTTGATCGGCCGCCTGTGGTTGAGAACTCTCCGAAGTGTCATTTTTCGCACTCGGAATGTTTCTATCTTGGTCTTCAGTGGGTCCGTTTTCGTCGCGTGTGCAGTCTTTCTCGTCTAAGTCGTGTGATTTTTCGCATGGCGTGGCCTGACTCGGCAGCAGAGGAGTATAATGTTTTGCTGCCATTTCAAAATATAGATGGATGTAAGGCTCGTTTTCATCGAAAGCAATGTGGTAGTACTGTATTAAATTCTTCTCGTCAATCGAGTGGATGCAGACATTCCTTTTATATAAGCGTGAAAAGAGGAATATGCAGTCATCATTCCCATATTCTTCATCAGACAAGAGAATTTTACGAGCTTCTCCTGGCTCTATGCATGAATTTATATCACCATTTTCCAACAAATCTGTGCGTAATTCGCGTGCTGTCAAAGTTAAATCATAACATTTTATCAGGGACCAAATTAAACAATTACCTTTTGGTAAATTTGGAATTCCAATGAATCTGAGAAGACTGACATGGTTTTCTACACACCGCGTGAGGTATTTGAATCGTTTGAATTTTTCATCCAATTCATATACGTTTGCCTGTGGACATGAGGATTGATCTACATGCATATTCTCATTATTCACGCTCAAGCTTTCATTTATTCTTTCATCATAATCGCTCGCTCCTTGCTCTCGTGATAACGCGCTGACGTGCGATGATTTCGCTTGTTGACTATAGCCAGCTGCAGACTCCGGTATCTGATGCACGATCGTCGGTTCGCCTCGAATAGTGTCATTGTCTCGCACGCTGATGGTCGACTTATCGCTACGCAATTTGATCCGTGGTTCGATATCATCATCTTGACGCTGGATCTTCTGCTCATTTTCGCGCTGTCCACTTGGTACATCAAACGAAAGTTTGATAGGTCCGCCGCTACCGGACACACCATTGCCGTCACTATTGATCATCGAAAAATTAAGCCAATAGCCTTGATTCTCCACGCGCGGATTTTCTGCGGGATCCCCAGTAAATTTTGATTTTTCACTAATTACTGTAATTCCTGGTTTTTGAAACTTGATTTTTGGACTCTTTATCAGTTCAATATTCGTGATTTTTGGTATCGCTTTCATGGGTTCGGGAACCTCGCTGAGAATATGAGAGTATTCTGTAATTTTTTGATTTTGCATTTCCGAATTTTGATTCACAGATACTGCCGCTGATTTGACAATTGGAATTTCTATCGTCTCTAATGGGGGATCCGGCAAGATTTCCGCGACGCGATAGGTTCTTTCGTGATCTGAACTTTTATGGTCGTACTCAGCCTGCGGTATCTCTCGCGTGCCCTGATCGGCTATATCGCCGTCTGTGTGTACGCTCATCAGATCGGTGTCTGGCTGAGCCGGTTGAAGCGTTACGAGCGGCTTCTGGTGTGGCAGAATCTCTGAGAGGCTAAGCGAAGGGTTTAAATTCTTGATGCGCCGGGATTCTCGCGTTTTTGTATATACTCTCCGAGGTCTTCTCCGTTTTTTGACAAGCTTCTACATCTGATGTTGGTTCGATTATTTGCTCCGGTGATCGTTTTTTGTTTGACATATCGTCTGTGTCAGATTCGTCGTGTTCAGAAACTTTTGATTTTTCGGCTCCTGCTGCTCTCGTCGCTCGCATTTTGAAAACGCGTCCCGGGGGGTTATCTTCGTAACAGGTTGGGTCTTCGGCCTCTTGCTTGTCAGCTAACGCGTAGAGTTCTTTGCGTGGGAGTTCCGGGTCTACTTCGCCTTCTCTAATGATAGGAATTCGGGATAATGCATCAGCTGCACCGTTTTCTTTACCTCTCCTGAAAATTATCCTGAAATTATATCCACGCAACTGTGCTTTCAACCGTCCAAACCTCATATCTATATTTGCCGATTTATGGAAGTGACGTAGCGGTTCGTGATCGGTGACTACTGTGAATTCACGACCATACAAGTACGGACGGAAGCTTTCTTTTGCAAAAACGATTGCGTATAATTCCTTGTCAAACGTGGGCCACTTCAGCAGAGAGCCCTTAAGGGTTTTCGATGCATAAGTTACCGGCCTATCATTGTTTAATTCACCGAGACTCAGGATAGCTCCCACGCTATGATCACTCGCGTGAGTGGTCACGATCCACTTCGCTTTCTCTGAAAAATCTGGCGCGGCAAAAAAAGTGTCACTGCACAAAACGTCACGTAGCTCTTCAAAAGCGCGTTGTTCTTCGACATCCCACTTAAAAGGTTCGTCTTCTCTTGTGAGTCTTGTGAGAGGGTACGCAATTTTCGCGTAATTTTTTATGAAACGCCTATAATATCCCGTTGATCCCAGGGATTGCCTCACTTTACGGACGTTTCTGGGAGCCGGATACTCGCAAACTGCTTCAAGTTTTTTGGGGTTAGGTTTGCTTTGCCCTTTTCCAACGATATGTCCTAAGACCTTCGCTCCGCATCGTAAAAATTGACACTTCTTAGGAGAAATTGTCAAGTTGGCTTCCGTGATTCTTTGCATGAATTGTTTGAATTTTTCTTCGTGAACTTCCAAATTTTCCGCCCAGATATAGATATGGTCGCAATAAATCGCAATTTGGTCCGGTGTGAGGCCAACGAACGCCATAAACATAGCCTCATTGAAGGTATCTCCAGCGCCCTGCATCCCTTGAGCCATTCGATGGGATTCCCAATGGCCGTTAGGGGCGGAGAAACTCGTGAATTTCCTCGAATCAGGGTGCATTTTTACCTGGTAGTAGCCGTTAAGAAGGTCAATGACCGTTATATACCGAGCAGATGCCAGCTGATCCAATACATCCGTAGTGAACGATAAAGGCTGACATGTTCCGACGGTATCTTCGTTGAGTGCCCAAAAATCATTGACTAACCGCGACCTTTTGTTGCCGTCTTTGTCTGGCGACTTTGGGACCATAAAACAATTTGATCTCCAAGGAGATCTGGATGGTCCAATCACTTCCAAGTCGCGCAATTTTTCAATTTCTTTGATCATCATGGTTCTCATAGCCGGAGGTAAACGATACCTTTTACACTTTATTGGCTATCCCGATTTTGATTTTATTCCATGTTCGATCAAATGCGTTGCTGGAAGAGGCTCGCCTTCAAGACCAAATCTCCACGGATTGATGCTCAGCATCCTGCGCACATGGTCTATTTCTTCTTTATCCAAACTGCTTACGTCTACGAGTTTCATAAGGATTTCGACGCGCTTCGCTATCGCTTCTCTGCGCTCACGCTCGCTCTGCTTACTTTCATTCATATCGCTCGATTTCTCAGAAGGTGACTCAGCCGTCTCAGCTTTATTCTCAAAAAGCCTACGAATATTACATACCGTGTCGTCCTCATCGACACGATTTTGTTCGTCATTGCTCCAAGGTACAGCTCTCTCGAACTTTCTCAAATTGACTTCGGGTGTATCAATATATATAGGTTTGTTCGTGTAATTCAGTACTTCAGCATAAGCATATCCATTATTATTTTTTGTGATAAAATTGCCGAAAAGTGTAGCTTTTTTCAGATGTGTGAGGGGGACCCAGCCCTCTTTCACGCTACTTAGGATCTTGATTTTAACAATTCGACACATATTTGGCGGTAGCCTAATTTCCTTACGGCTCTGGGGTTAAGTTTACCTCCAAATTCTAATAGAAAATCCCACCCAATCAACCCATCGCATTCTAGCAAGATGGTATCGGGGACTACATGAAACTGCCAACGCATGCCATTAACATTCATATCGATTGTTCCCTTTGATCTAAATTCCCCTTTGGCTACCTCACTTATGCTCAAAATATCCGTTGCATCGATGGATTGAAGATCCTTGACTTTGCTTTCTCTAATAATGCACACATCCGCTCCTGAATCAATGTATAGTCTAGCTTTTTCATTTACAAACTCACGGCTTTGGAAATCTGATACTGGGGGCATTCTTCCCGTTTTTAAAAATTTGACAGACGTTTTGCGAACTCTTACTTGGGGCAATGACGACTCTTTGACGATTGATTGACCTTCATTTATTATTCTTGGGCCCGAATCATCATCAGTGTTTGAACTTTCATCCGACGAAGAATCATGAGACGATTCCGTTTTATCTATAGAGCTACAGGCTGACGACGCAGATGAGATCGCGTCATCGATGAGCCCGGCGCCTGAGGACTGCGGCGGGCGATCTACGAGTTTAAAGATTCACTAGCATTGCTTTGACCTTGCAGTTGAGCTGCAGGTCGTTCACTAACCGTTTCATTGGGGACCTGGTTGTTAGTACCCGATGAATTTGCGGTATTCGAATTACTGTTGTCGTGGTCGCTCGCATCTCCGATCTGACGATTGTCGCTGTAAAATCTACCACCCCTACCTCGGCCGCAATATCCACCTCGTCCTCGGTATGGTCGATGGTTAATATAGACGCTCTTACGATTCATGTCTTCGGTGAATTTAGGGCATCTCTGCAGTTCATGTCCGCGTGATCCACAATATTGACGAAGTCTTTCGTCATCGCGTTTCTTGAAACAGTGGTCTACATCATGTCCAATTTTGTCACAGTATGTGTAAGTTACGCGGGCATTGACTACACGGACGTTTGATTGATTAATGCAAGGGCCTGCAACATTCGCTGGCTGCGCTATCATAGTCTCAGATACATACGTGCGTCGCCTCAATTCTTCTTCTTGCGCGAATTTTATCGCTCCACGAACGTTGGCTGGCTTACGCATAAGAACGAGTGGCTCGAGAACGGATCCTATACCCACAACGAATCTGCTGAGTGCGGCTTTTTCTACATTTCGACGTCTTGACTCCTTATCGCTATTCGTATAGTCCGGTGTAGAGTTGGCGATGAAGGTGAATTTATTTTGGATCGACTGAATTCGCGTACCATACACTTCTAATGTTTCGTTTTGTTTTCTAGCGCATGTTTTGAGTTCTAACATCACATCATCCGCTGATCCGACAATCGTGTATTGTTTTTCGAGATCAATTAAAAATCGTTCAACTGTAGCGTAACTTGAAATAGTTGGTTGAAACAGTTCCTTAGCTTTGCCTTTTAATTTCCCAATCAACCCGTACAATATTGTGCTTTCTTCACGTGGGTTGCATTTTTGAGTGATAGCTCTGGCCATTGCACAAAATGGAGCTAGCCGATATGAGGTCCCGTCAAATTCCTGTATACTCTCTATGGCTTCCATTACGTCATATGATTGATCGGTATTATAACTTGAACTTTGTATCGGGGCTGTTACATTTGATGTAAGTTGACGCTGATTATTCGGATGAGCATGTTCAAAATTTTGCCGATAAAGATTGTAACTTGTGGTTGAGTAATTGATATCACCATGCGAGTACGGCATGAAATTTCTATGGCCTTGAAAGTATGGATGGCCCGACTTGCGTTGTTCTGCGTCATACGAATCAAAATGCCTATCAAATGTTTTGTTAGTTTGTTGCATTTGCTCGAAGTGATACTGCTGAGGATGATGTGATGTGTGTGGTGGCGCTATATTATTTGAAGTGGGAGGTCCCTGATTTCGATACACTTGACTGTTCGCTGTTAGTCTATCGTCGATTATCCAATGGGGTTTCATTCTATTAGTCAGTCTCGGATGCGGTATATTCAGTTGCGGTTGTAAATAAGTGGTGGTGTAAGGTCATTAGTATATATATATATATAGAGCGAATGATCTAGTGAGATCATGAGCAAATCAAGCCACAGAGTGAGAATCGCGGCGTCAGCTTGTCCAAGATCATTTCGACATTTAGTATAGCAGTTGCCCGCTGCTCGTCGTGAGACAGGGTATCGGGGTCAGACGAATATTATTTAAGGAGGCGCGGAATCGCGCCCGGTAGCTTACGGTCCGAGTCAGTCACGCGAGACAGGTAAACGCAGCCACGGATTGGCCCTGTCAGTGAAAGTCAAATAATTTGATAGGTCTCTTTACATTGAGATACTAGCCGTGGAATAAAGTAACAGTCAATCTTATTTTCGTGTCAAGATCATTCTATACATCCAACCCCTTCACAAACACCCAGCACGACAGCTTCGCGCTTGGGAGACGGAAAACCCAATACCCGAACACCAATAACGTAACATGAAAACTGGCGCCCGACGTGGGTTCCGTCTGAAGGGATTAGGAATCTTTTTCTTATCAGAGTCTATTTGATGAGCACGAGCAACAACATTTGGCCAACACCAAGGATTCTCACGAATTACACCCACAATAAACTCAGGAGATCATGTCACAAGGAGGACCTAACATCAAAACTGGCGCTGAGTGTGCAAGGAAGCCTCTTTTTAATCCAACTTCAAGACGACTTTTTACCCTGGGAAGAAGGATGTGTGAACAACAGCTTGCTCATATCGTCACAGCAACATCAGGGTAAGTCAAACATGTCATTCCACGTTTTTTATCCTTCGTGGGGAGAATCGCGGGGCGAGGACTTTCTTCGGTTTTCATGAACACAGATACGATTTCAAGATTGATATACAAAGCAATAACTCAGAAATGGAATCTCGATGCGACCACTTTCTTGATGGAGCTTGGGAATTCCTCCCGGGTTCAAATGAGCAGGCAATAGAATCCAGACCATTTGTTTACAAAGCCATAGAATTGATAAAATCGTCTAAAAATTCAGCAGTTCAGTGGGTACTCCATCATCGTGCCAGTGAGACGATAATTCGCCAGATTGGAATATCCTTACTAGCTAATAGAGATCACTTGAACTTTCATGATTATGTAGTGCTCCAAAATAAACTTGATGAAGAATTTTATGGAAAACAAAGTTACGACAATATTTTGCAACAGTTTGACCGCTGGCATCAAGAACATGATGAATCAGTGTTAGAATATGGTATCAGAACATGGATTTGGTACGATAAATTGAACAAGCTACATAGGTACGGGGAAAAAGCCAGGAAATGTCAGATATTGACCTGCGAAAGGTTAGCACTCAAACAATTCATAATTGGGCTTAATTGGCGTTTTGATGGAATACGTCATGAAGACTACGCTACTCTAGGACAGGCAGTTGAATTAATATCGAATTTAGATGGACACCCTCTCGAACATCGGGACCTCACTTCCATTGCCGAGTTTTTTGATTCTTTTATCGGGATTTTACGCGAGCGGATTTGGAAAGGCTATCTAACTACTATAGCAAAGTCAAGGTTGTGAGTGCCATAACCCCAAAATTTTAATTTTTGATTTATCAATCTCCAAAATACACGTGCTATTGAGGCTGTATATAGTATTCAAATCTTCGCGCGTATTAGAGCCGATAAGGCAGATGTTTGCTTTCCTTTTAGTGTCACGCGTGGGGAATAGACACACACTAAGACGTAAATATGTATATACTCATACATAGAAACTCTAGAATATTCTATGAATTTCTATGAGGAATTTCTTATATGAAACTTCATGAAATCGTAATCTTTCTTTTGTTATGATAAGGCTCATTTTCTGAGCTACAAGATGTATATAGACACTTTTTAGAACAAGTTGATTTTGCTTGTTTATTTTATTTTGCAAACTAAATATTCTTGTTAAAAAACAACAACGATTTTTTATTTTTACTTTCTTGATGTATCATTTCATTTATACTCTGGGAAATTGTAATCTATCACAAAATTCTTCACTTAAAGGAAAATAGACTCAAAATCAGATTTGTTGTAAATATTGTAAATATTCATTGCAAAATGTATTTGTGAGTAATATAGCTTTTTTCCAAATGGAATTATCGATAACTAGAATAGCCCGATATGAAAAGAATTTAATTTTTCTTTTGATTTTCATTAAATTTTCAAGATAGATGAAAAGCCACGTGTTTCTGGAAAGTTCTAGGAATTTATCTTTTTGTTTCTGGCAATAAATAAAAAATGAATCAATTTGAATTTTGTGCTGAGTTCATATCCGTTAGAGATGAAGAATCGAATTTTGTATTCAGATTTTGCAAGATTTCTCCATTTGTATTATTTTTTCAATGAAATAGTAATTCTTCGAATGATCGATAATCTATTCGTTCATCTACCATACGATATAGATATATTGTACAGCCAAAAGACCAGGTATAAATACAGGCTCGTCAGGCCATTTAGGCCGGCTTATGCTCAGTTGGAAATCAGAGCTGTATCGAGCTTGGTCTCTTGGCTATTGCTGTGCTCATGTATATGAGATTTTGAATAAATGCTATTTGATTTCTATATATCTGGAGTTTCAATGTGTACTCAAAATTTGTAGAATCTCGATGCAGCTCAGAGACGCGATTTGGGTGGAGGAACGGCCCTAAGTACCCGTCCTCACAAAAAATCAGACGTCTCATCCAACCTTTACGCAGATATCTAGGATTGGTGGGTCGGTGGCCCTAAGTACCCACCACCCCCATCTGTGTATATCTGCTATATCAAAGTTGGGTGACTTTCTAAGGATGATATGCGAGTGGCCCTAAGTACCCACTCCATTCACCTTCTAAAGTCATGCAGTTTCTCTCATCATATTTCATTTCGTCCAAGGGCCTAAGTACCCAAGGATGGGTAAAATTTGATGGAGAAACAAAAACAAATTGTTCATCCTAGAAGCCCATTATTATCGCATGAATATACGCACACCTCTATCGAGGTATCCCTCTACAATCATTATGCTCCGGCTCTCTCCCTAGATCCAGAGCCCATATTTGTACCCTTACAAGGTTGAAAATGCAAATCAAAATTTCTCTCACAATGAGGAACAAATGACACGAAAAATAGATCTAACATCTTTCGAAATCATCAGTCATTACGTGAAAGAGGGGTGCAAAACCTTTCCCTTGCAAGGAGACGATTTAATCTCATTCGATCTTCTCGAAGAAAACTCAAATGACATTGAAGTCACTGAGCCATCCCCATCGAACAAGATCTCGGGAATTATTAAGAATATTGCCATCGCCGAAAATTCTGACGAATCTGAAGAACCGAATTCATTTAACAAACATGCTCCTTCTTCTTTCCTTGATTGGCTATATTTGCCTTCTTCTGGACAGGTGGACGAACAACCTTCAAAATTATCGTGATAATGATCACGATCAAACTTGTGAGGAAATTAGTATTGATGAATCCGTTCCAAAAACTTGTGAACTCTTGATCTCGAACGATACTGACCGACCGAATTGCGGTGAGTTCGTGTTCCAAAATTTTGATAGACAGGTAATAGTCGAAGAGCCTATTGCAAATAGTGATTCGAGTGATTTGGACTCAAGGGAGACTCATCTAAGTTCAAAAGCAAGATGCGTCGCGAAAATTGATCGTTCACATTCCAATCATGTAGGTTTCGTCACAGAAACGGAAAATATGGAGGATAATCATAATGATACTTCAAGTCGTTCGGATGAACCAGACCAAATTTCTTCACCAAAAATGAGCAATACTCTGGGAGAAAATTTTCATCCACCTAATTACAAGAATTTCGTTGCGTCAGTTGAGGAAAGCGACAAAGAATGCAATTCCATCGGTTTGGACGAATCTTGTGAAATCGGGTCATGTCTTGAAGTCATTCCGAGTGTTGAGCAAGTAGTTATCACTTCGAATGAGATTTCGGAATATTGAGAATCAGCAGGAAATATGGTGTCGAGGAACGAGGACATTCGTTTTGCTGAGCTGAGGAAATCATACGAATATCACGGTAGTCCACTTCAATCAGACATCGATCAAAATGTGATCTCGGGATCGAGATTAATTTCACACTTCTTAGACAGGATTATGGCTCTTGAAAAGAATAAGTCTAGTTGCATGATCGCTGGAAGTAGGCCGCCTCGGGAGAAACCACCTTGGTTGTTAAGTGATTCCCACCAATCGCAGTCAATATACGCAGCATAACGTAACATTTTTTCAATCACGATTCATCATTGGAAATAAAGCACGAGTTTGCAACTCTTGGATGAGTGAAGGTATTGTTTAAGGTAATTTAATTTTCACGCATAGAGTAGCCTAATCAATAATTCAAGTGCAGGTTGATTTTTTGAAGTAGAGATTTTTTTCTCAGCCTCTAAAACAAACATGGGTCGTTCAGAAATTTTGGATTGTCAATTCATCAGGTTATGCAAAAGGCCATGGAGTAATTATCATTATAATTTTAAATTTGGGTTTTATGAAGTGATCCGGAATATTTTTTTCAAGCATAGGCATCAATGAGAGTTTCTGGAAGATCATCAAGATGATTTTGGAGGTCAATTTGGTATAGAGTCAGGAAATCCCGAGTCCATTACCATAAATAGGAGGAAATAAGTATGATGCTAAATTCAGTTGAAATTATCCCAATACTCGCAAGAATAGTTAGTTACAAACTGCATGGAATTTTGAGTAAAGGAATAGCAATTTGATTGATCATTTTAATGAAAGTTTGGAATGTATGAGCTGTAGAAATTTGAGGTCGACGTTGCTTTTAGAGGATTTTCCAATTTGAATCAATCAGCTTTGATGAATAAAAATTTCATGAAAATAACAGCCACGGAGTCAACAAAGTCTTTGAGAAGAGTTGTTATGTTTGTGGAACGTTATTTTCTCAGCTCGAGCTAACAGAGCCTACCTAGCGGATAAATAGAGTGCATTGGATATTTTCCTCGGAGTTAAAAAGGTCTTTGAGATGAAATTTTACTTCTTCAGCTCGAGTTAACAGGGTCTCCAGCGAAGAAATGAACGCAACAAATATTTATGCTCAAAGCAACTGGGACTTCGAGGCGGGTTTATTATTTTCGCGAATTAGGACCATTAGCTCGAGATAACACGGTCTCTAGTGGAGATGAAAGTCACAGCCGGTATAAATCTGACGTTAACAAAGTTCTCAGAGACACATTGACAATTGTGTGAAATATGAAAATCCGTTCGAAAGAGCGACATCTGATTGAAGAGAATCAGATAGAATGATTGCATTTTCGCGGAAAAATGTAGCCAGTAGACGGAATAGGGATTCCATACAAAACTCATCATTTTCGAAGTACATACGTTTGAATTCAAAACAATCAAGTTTGATCCGGTAAGAATGACAGCCCTCAGTCAAGTAAAATATAAGTCGTAGGAACTCTCATCGTTGTAAGACCTATATCCGTAATTTCAATCAATCGTGAGCCAATTGCGCAAAACTGCACGAAAGTCACTTAAAGATTGTTTAGAATAGAATGACCTATAATTTTCAGAACTGCAGGGTTGCAAGTAGTTAATGTTGCAATTTAGCCACATCGGGAGGCTCAAATAATGTCGACTTTGAGGCGTTGAATTTCATCGCGAACTAATAAATTGAATGGCTCAGCAGATTGCCTCAACTTTGGAGGTAGGATGCACCTCTCAATGAGACACTGATTTCGAGATATTTTTCATATATCGCGTAGCTAACGGACGCGATGATTACGATAGCTTCTAATGTAGCAGATTTTGATCTTTTCAGTACATATACGTCTAGGAAGAAATGGAAATTTGAATAAGAATAATAATTTGAGTAGTTCATGAGGAATGAAAAAGCCATATTTTGATTTTTTTTCCTTTTTTTCGCGTAACTCACGGACGCGGAACTTGACATGGAATTGAATGATCAATGATAACACAGGGTTGACTCAAACTCAGAGATAACAATAGGGCCATGCGTTCTCACTGATCAAATCTCGAATTCTATTGTAGTAAGAGTACCATTCCAAGAACGTTGTAATTTGAGAAAAATTGGGGCTAACTTTCATACTAACAGACAGAATATCCAGTATAAATCTTTTTTCTCTTCTTTTGTCTTTTTTTTTTCTTTATCGCGTGGCTAACGGACGCGATGACCCGAAATCGGACTGATGATGAAAAACCTGTATGAGGTACAATTTTAATGGTATGAAGAAGAGAACGTCGTGCTATATTTTAATAATGAGAACTTCATGCAAACAGTAAATATTCAATCATTTGTAAGATTTATATGGATCTATAAGATGTTTTTCTTTGGACATTTTCTTCCTCATTCTAAGTTTCATAACATTCCAAAGATGAGAAGATAGTGAAATGAGTATCATGCAAAGCCAGAATTTTTGGAGTTAAAAGTCACTTAGAATCAACGTCCAGTGTAGTTGGGAGATTATTCGAGTGAACGACGAGACCGCGGGTGCGAACGAAGAGAGAATAATGATAGTTGATATGGTCATAAACAAATAATTCATTTTTATGGGAATCCTCAAGACGAAGGTTGGGGAACGCATTCTAGATCTAGTAAAACACGATGTCTGGAGTGTAATAAGTGAGTTGGTGTGATGAAAGACGTAATGCAAGAATTTTAATCAAATGAATGCAAGTAATAACTGCCAACCCATTCGAATCGACCTGGAATGAAAATTTCGATGCGAGAACTGTCTCGGAATAGGATCGCGAAGTAACTCGGATGCGCTTGCTCGAAGGCCCAATGTTGAACATGAGTTAACGTTCTCGAGATCAACTCCAAAACCCTACTCTAAACCAAATATCATATATATTATACACGAACATGAAAACTGACGCACAACTACACGGAGCAGCAACACTGAACGAGGAATCAAGAACCTTGCACGAGGAAAGAATGAATAAAATAAGAAAAGACAATAAGGACAAGAATAATCTACCCACAGAACGACAGCGACATGAGCAACAGTCTTGAGATGTCTGTTCGGTAGCACCAGCGGACATCAACGAAGGATAAGGACACCAAGTACTCGGAAGAATCCTTGATTACAGGCACCCTTAGGATAAGAGGCAACTGAGTTGTTGATATCAACACCAGAAATCACGACAAGTTCCGGTCTAAACTCTGTACATTACAAAATTCCATGACTGAATCATAGTAAGTTCTGGACAAAACCCTGTACTTTACAAAAATCGATGACTGAATCATAGTAAGTTCTGGACAAAACTTTGTACACTACAAAAAATCTATGACTGAATCATAGTAAGTTTTGGACTCAACTCTGTACACTACAAAAATCCATGACTGAATCATAGCGAATCCGGGACAAAATTCCGGACATTACAAAAATCCATTACTGAATTACAGTAAGTTCTGTACAAAACTCTGTACACTACAAAAATCCATGACCAAATCATTGTTAGTTCTAGACGAAACTCATACACCCGAAAACCTATGACTGAATCACGAGCGTTTTCACTCAATGCAAAAGAGGCCTGACACGGAGTGACGTTTACGTGTCTGGCTACTTCAGCATGCGTTTTTGCGCAGTGCGCAAGAGACCTAACATGAAGTAGTCCTTACGTGTCTAGACATTTCAACATGCGTTCTTCACTGTAACAGTAAATTCGGACCAAAATTCTGTTCACACAAGGGTGAAGAAGGAAATTCATCGAAGATAAAATCAAGTAAAGAATATAGAAGCATAAATTTGATTACTGATTGGAGAAGAAGAAACGAAGAAAATTGGCAGCAGTTCACGAAGAAAATTGTACCAATACACTGACACAATATACATTCTCACACTGTTGAATCATATCCAAATCATCCAGTCGTCCCATGATTTTAGAACGTGGAATCACTCAATCACAATGAGGGTTTTTGAGCTAGTGATATGAAGCTCAAAAGAGAGCAGTAAATAGACTTTTATCATTTGAGAGAAATAATAGTGCCCGATGAGCACAGTAAATATAAATATTCCAACGCAGTTCACTCGAGATGTGGGTGCATTGCACCAACTCGAGCATGCAGATCAAATTCATATTTCCCTGTTGACATCGAATGGATTGCAAACGCGTGAAATTTTTTTTTCTCTCTCAAAACTATGCACAGAGAGGTCGAGGATTGCATCACCTCCTTCTGATCAATAGCTCAATTAGTACTACAATAAATCGAAATTTGAGCAATGATAATAGTAGAATTTTTACGCCTTCCTTTGGGGAAATCCCGATAAAGAGAATTCTTTGTTAGTTCGCCAGGTGCGTCTTTCATATCGGAGGTCACGATGGACCTCAGTCTCCCATTTTTTCATTTATCAATCAGGATGATTTGTAAAATACATTAAAGAAAAAAAAAGCCAAATATTTTATGTCAATTCGCATAGGATCCAATGACGTATTTCCCAAACGTCATTTTCAATGTTTTTCTCAAGCATTCTTCCGGGAATACTCATTTTGATGATAAAACTATTTGAAAATGCTCAATTCGTATTAATCGAGCTGATTGATGCATCAATATCGTCAGAAATTTGAAATATACATTCAAATCCTACGTGATACAAACCCAGATCCGATTTTACAAAAAACAATATTCTATGATTTGAAATCCATTCCAAGGTAATGGCGTTCGGCTATTTCACCATTAATGCAAGTAATAGTATCAGATACCTCCATCTTGAGCCAAGATACATGTCCCTAACTTGCACGATGCCCGAGAACAAGGAATTTGATCCATTTATTCTCATGCGATGGAAAATCGTCAAAAATGCCCAATGAAATCGCGTATTTTTCTTTGAGACAAATTTTCATAGGTTTCAACTATTTTCACGCGTAACATGTAGCCACAGTATGCTTTCGTGCTATTTGAAAATAGGGAACAGTGATTTCCGCAATCAGAATGGCGTATTGATCCATGAACAGTTCAGAGAAATCCCCGTGATATAATGAATCGAACCCACGTTACCACCGACAGGCTGATATAAGTACGGAGAACAACCGGATTCCCGACAATATATGCGGTGAGTCAGCATTCACGAGTCTATTGACCGTACTACGAGAGAGCAAAGTTGCTCATCCACAAAAATCCACTCTGCATAGTAATACAAGCACGTGTATAATGTGTTAAATGCCGAGGCTACAAGTGCCACCAGACCTGTGAGATATATGAATGACGTAGTGATGATATACAGGATGAATTTTTTGAAAATCAATGTCGGTCAAATTGAACTCGAGTTATAGGATCAAGTTGAGACAGAGTCCTCAAATATTTATATTTATTCATCGAAAAATGACTTCAGCACAAGAAAAACATCCATTCGTATGGAATCTTACGAGAAACCCAAAATTTCGTCCATCGCGCAGCCGATGAGCCGAATTTTTCAAAAAATCAAGGTCGGTCAAATTAAATATGAGTTATAGGATCAATTCGAGATAGAATCCTCAAATATTTATATTCATTTATCGAAAAATGACTTGGCACAAGAAGAACATCCATTCATATGGAACCTCACCAGAAACTAAAAATTTCGTCCATCGCGAAGCCGATGAGCCGAATTTTTCCAAAAATCAACGTCGGTCAAATTAAATTCGAGTAATAGAATCAATTTGAGATAGAATCCTCAAATATTTAGATCCAGTTATGAGAAAACAACTTCAGCATTTGAAAATCATCCGTTCATATAGAACTTTGCAAAAAATTGAAAAATTTCACCATCTCGAAGCAAATGAGCCATATTTTCCAAAAAATGAGCGTCGGTCAGTTCAAATCCAAAGAACGCGCGCCCCAAAAGAAATTTCGAAGGAGTTTTATCACTGAATTAGGAAAACTGAGACTACTGGGGACTAATCATCGATTGATCTAGAGATTTACGAAAAATCACCATTTTACTTAAATATTATGCTTTGGAAAGATTTTTATGAAAATTTCAGCGTCGGTCGATCAGGACGCGAGCAGTTTACGAGTCAAGAGACATGAAGATAAATTTTCATTATAAAAATTGAACGAATTGATAACAACAGCGACAAATGATCGATGAAATTTAGTGATTGCATTTTTTTTATGAAAGTCCTTCGCCTGGGGGGGTCCCTCTCCACTAATCATTCAAAGACTGTTTCAGGGAAACCCACGTCATAACAAAGGATATTCGAATCGTTCTGAAGATGGAAAGTGATTATCCTGATGAAAACTATATTATTCGGAGGAAAAATAAACAATATTATCAAAAGAATTGGAGCAAAAATTGAATATATCCCAACGAGATAAGCAGTGAATGATGCGATTACTGGAAACATTGCTATTGAAATATTGAAAATATATCTGAGGAGATGACGGAGAAATCAAACACACAAGCCATATAAAATAGCCAAGCTGATTGAAAACTGACCTGAAGAATTAAAAAAACAACATCAAGAAGACTCACTTTTGTTTATTTACGCACGGAGTATAATTGAAAAAAGAGACCTATGGTTATTGTTATCGTAAAATCATTCAGATCGGGTTATTTTGTAGATCGGTAGATTTAGAGTTTAAGTCACGGATACTCTTAATGAATGTATACAATGACGCTAGAAGTAAGTCTTCGTTGTAAACAATCTAATTCACGAAGAATGTCATTTTTCGTTAGGGTTTAGAAGAGATGGAATGTTATTCTCGCGCATGCTGAGGGCATCTAGGAATACGTAAATAGTTCTGAAATTTCACCAATTTTGCGCAAGTAGAGAAATTTTTGGTAAACTCTCGGCATATTTTTGATTTTGTAATCATCGCTCGGAGTTTCATCTAACCTAGCGTAAATTGATGTTTTATATCTAATTTCTTATTCACCTAGCCAGCAAACCATGATTCCAGATGATCTAGCAGTAAAACATAACGAGAATTATTGTTGGATGAAAATTGTTTTGGCAAATTCAGTGTAAGCTGGACCAAGTCCTTCAGTTGAATCATGCTAAAATCGAGATTTATAGTTATGAAAAATTTACCCCGGAGGGTAAATGCGTAGCTTCGGACGTGTAGTGTATGTTATATATATGAATGATGTTGCGAGAGGCTCCACAGGCCTCGAGCCGAATGATCGCAATGGGAAAATTTGGAGCGCCCCTCCATCGATTGCGCGGTGCGACATCGGGGTCGCACCGATTGTATTTAAGTAACTGCAAGAGTTCAGTTGGGGAGTTCATTTTTTAGGATAAGTAGTTGTTAGTATCAACTCGAGAGCTTACGGTCCGAGTCAGTCACGCGAGACAGGTAAACGCAGCCACGGATTGGCCCTGTCAGTAGAAGTCAAATCATTTGATAGGTCTCTTTACATCGAGATACTAGCCGTGGAATAAAGTAACAGTCAATCTTATTCTCATGTCAAGATCATTCTATACATCCGACCCCTTCACAAACACCCAGCACGACAGCTTCGCGCTTGGGAGACGGAAAACCCAATACCCGAACACCAATAACGTAACAGCGGGTCCCAATATCTCCTTGCGCGATACATGTTCTCGGGGCCTCTCTTCGGCGAGATTGAGTCGAGTCCCTGGGCGCATGGGATCTATGCGACAATATTCTCGGTGTGCGCGGTTTGCGGATATCTGACTCTCGCTCACTGCTCGCGCTATTGGTACTTCGCGATGATTTTCGCCCGACAATATCCCGCTATCTTGTTGCAATGCCTGGATGAGTATGCTATTCTGACTTTTACGCCACGTTTGGTATAATGCGTGCGCTTGCGGATTTTCTCGCATGAATGGTTGGAACTCGGTTTCCTGAACGGTTGTACTTCACTGATTTCTCGCGGTTACAGTTTCATTCGCCATACTATTCGCACGTATGTTCTGTGATTGATTATTAATAATATT
Organism: Eretmocerus hayati; assembly: GCA_029851415.1. Taxonomy (NCBI): domain Eukaryota; kingdom Metazoa; phylum Arthropoda; class Insecta; order Hymenoptera; family Aphelinidae; genus Eretmocerus; species Eretmocerus hayati. The sequence continues at coordinate 134,546,595 of CM056741.1, forward strand.
TGGATTTGGAGTCTCCAAGACATCCCAAGGTGTTCTTTGCTGATTTGGATGTCTACCCGCGTGCCCGTGCGCTTGTGACATTTGATGAATATTTATCGGTCCGATAATTCTCGGCGAATTGCCAGTATGGTTCTGCTGTTGGATGTATTGAAATTCTCCCTGTGCTTGTATACGGTGCGGTTGATTCTCATTTAGAATAATAAGACATTCGTCACCGGGAAAATCTCTACTTTCTATACGGTCATTCACAGCTCGTGGGTTTCGCGTTTGAGAATTTTCGACCCGACAATCTTAAGAACTACTGTCATTCCCGAGTACCTGGGCGCGCAATTCAAAACTATTGGGCAGATTCGTCCGACTCTTTGTCGCTGTTACTCGATCACCCGCGGGCCTCAGTGGAGAGTCCTCCAAAATTTTTTGCTGTTCTCGCCAACCCATGCCACCGTCATAGCGTTGATCCGCATTTTCCGGCGTAGCCAGTCTAACGCTCACTCGATCACTGTTTGGATCGTGCACATACCTCACATCCATGTCATATCCGAATGCTTCATCACGGCTCTCGTCATCAAAGTGTACCATTGGACTACCAGCTCCCTGGTTCCTTTCTTCGGCTACTGGTTCACCTAGAGGTAAACCTGCTCCTCTCGCAGAAGGCGAGTGAGACTTTGTTCTTCTCTTTGGTTTGACCTCTTGGGGGAAAAGAGATCCTTTGCTTTTATTTTTACGAAAAAGTTCCATTATGAATTTTCTTCACCAAAGTAACAAAAAAAAACTCCGAGCGACGAGTGCTATGAGTGAGCAGTGGACTGACTTGATTGCGATATTTGATTGATGTGAAATGGTATTTACGCTTGGATGATGGATGACACGATGCTGATGATCGTTGATATTTGCATCCTCCGGATGGGTTGACTGCGAAGAAGGTGATTTTCTACTCCAGTCCCGAACAAACTCTCTCACACGGTTGTAGACGTTGTGCCGATGAACCTGGCTGTTGGTCGTTCTGCTCCGCTGTTGATGAGCTGGTGAGCTACTGGTTACACTTGTCACGAAAACTTCCCCGTCGGACGATTTTATTTGCGAAAAATATACTCCTTCCCAGGATTTTTCGCTTCCACACCTAGCACCAGAAAGCGTGTTACGTGGGAAGGGGGTGACTCTAATGAATTAACCGTGTATATGGATACGAGTTTAATAGAGCAGATATACTAGAGAGAGAGAGGTTGATGTGAATCTAATGGTTAGTTGAGCGGTCTGGCTGCCGCGCGGACCGTCGTCGACGACGACGGTCCGCGTTGCAGCAGAGACCTTGCAGGTAGGGACAGGCCCCGCTCCGTCGACGTGCTGACGGTGCAACCGCGATGGTCGGCGAACCGCGAACGTACGTTGCGCGGCTGCGTAGCCATCGCGGGTGCAACGTCATCGTAGCACGAAGGGGAGAGGTGAGATCAGGCACTGATCTCCACCTCTACCCACGTGACACTCCTAAGAGGAAGCGTATTTTCGGGGCTCAATCACTCGACTATTCGGGCACCCAAACGGTGGTCGTCTTGGTCCCAACAAGACTGGCTTACCGAAAGGCAAAGAGCAGGTACAAACGGAGTAGAGGTCGGAATGGCTGATTCGATCCAAACCAATCTCAGGAAGAGCGGGGACGCTAACGATCTCCTACACGCTGTTGCCGAAGGAGAGGGGATCGATGTGATGATCATCGCCGAACCACTTCGAAAGCGAAAATTCTCCCGATCCACAACCGATCTCTGGGGTAACGCTGTCGTTCCAATCATGAATCCTACTATGTATAGGATTGGAGGAGCTGCTATGACCCTTGCTTCGCCCGAAAGGCCATCGGAGGCACAGCAGTCTACAGCTGCTACTTTCCAACATCGCTAAAGCTGCATGAATTCGAAGATGAGCTGTATAATTTAGACGGAGATGTCAGGCAATGGTGGGGAGGGGGGCAGTTATAATCGCGGGGGACTTCAACTCCGAAGAACCGACTTGGAGCGGGGGACCACGGGAGAGACGGAGGTCATACTCGCCGATACTATGGAGGAACCGGGATTGGTAATCTCGGACGAGACAAGGGTTATCACGTATTACTGGCATGATACCAGATCACGCGAAGGAGGGTCGCCATCGGTTCTAGATCTGACTTTTATGAACCCATCTCTTATGGGACGGTTGACATTGTAGGGAACTCTCGACACGGAAACGCTTAGCGACAGTCGGCATATTCGGTTTCGGTTCGGAACTGACAGACAGGGACAGACAACACGGTTCGACACGCCTGATCGGGTGGCAGGTACGCAAGTCGGACGAGGACAAATTCCGGGAATCGACTCAAGCAGCATAGGATCTCCTGAGGAACTCAACCGCGGAAGACGCAGTGTCGAATGTGACGTCCAGCATTCCAAGAGCTTGTGACGCATCGGTGCCTCGCAAGACAACGCCACGCTTCTGGAAGAAACCAGAGTAATGGATTACCGAAGAGATAACGGCTCTCCGAAGAACGAGCAATAAGAAGAGGAGAACCGCGTGGCGATCGAAGAAGCTGAAACGGCCATCGCTGGCGGAAGATGACAGGGCGGTTGGAAGAGCAAAGAAGGCATCCAGAGGAGCAACGAAAAGTACTGGAACTGGTCTTCAAATACAAGCCAGATACACTCCTCGACCGCTTCAACACCTGTCTGACCACGGGAGCTTCCCCGGACAAGTGGAAACGCCAGAAACTCGTCTCGATACCTGAAGGTCAAGGAGGTCAACGCCCTTTCAGCATGCTCGACAACATCGGCAAAACGTACGAGAGGGTGGTGCTGAACAGGGTAGAGGAAGCTTACGAAGAGAGTGGCGGGCTGACACCGATGCAGTTTGGGTTTCGGAAAGGTCGTAGTACTGTTCACGCGATTGGGACGGTTCAGGAGCGGGTCCAAACGGCGGTAGGGAGACCATCCCAAGGGAGAGGCGACTACATACGGAATAGGACCGTCGTGTACGACACCGACGAGGGACGAGAGGTTCGAAAGCTAGCCACCGGAATCAGACACGGATCAGTTACCGGGCTTTCCAACTGGAACACCCAGTACGACGGTCTACTGCTTATCCAATTGTCAGAAGGTGAGATAATAGGGGCCCGAGTGGATGATCAGCAGGCTCCTAGAGCGGCCTGATCGGAAGTGCGAAGCCATAGTGGTCACGAGATGGAGAGAGTCCGACTCGTCCCATTTTTACATGAACGGGCAAGGGATACTACGCAAGACAGAGCTAAGATATCTGGATGTATGATTCCACGACAAGTGGTCGTTTAAGGAGCATATCCAGGAAGCCGTGTAGAAGGCAAGCAAGGTCGAAGCGGCTCTCCAGCGACTATTACCAAACATCAGAGGTCCCGAACAGAAGAGACGCTTACACTGCTCAACACCGTCAGCACTTCCATCATGCTCTACGGTGCACCCGTGGGGTGTGGGGGGGGGGGGGGGGGGTAGAGAGGGCCGTCATCGAGAAGAGAATGTGGCCTGTTCACCAAAGGGCAGCTTTCAGGAGCCCCCAACCGGGAGAAGCGGGTGGGCTGCTTCTCCTATGTACACTAGGCAAGAGGATTATATGAGGAAATCCTAGAAACTTTTGACTTTTGAGGTCTCATGAGGTCTAACCAGTCGAATTTTCTTCGTTCAGATGTCCTAAAAGTGGACACCGAATTTGGGATCGATTGGTGGATGCGCATAGATACTAGAGAGGGTTGTGAGCGAGAAAACACCCGAAAATCGAGGAATTGACGTGTCACTCGGACCGAATCTCAAAATTCGTTGAGCTCTCACGGTTCTAGCGTACCACAGCGCAGTCTGTAACTTTGCAGGGATGTTTCTAATGATCCAAAGTTGTCATTTTTCTTTTGGTAGGAGATGTACATCGATGTACTGAGCTGTGACAGGCATTGGACGGTCTGTCACTCCGTTTCGATAAGAAATCATTATTCTAAAGCTCATACACTTTTTAGCGCATTCTAGAGGGACTCTGCGATGAACTCATTGTCTTGCCCACCCGAAAACAACGAAATCGACCTATTGCACATCTATGTACATCAATGGGGAAATCAAGGAATTGCGTTCAACCGGAATAAAATTAGTGTTACTCGTGGTATATTTACGCCGTTCTCGGCGGTGTATACTTGCTGTAATTAACGGACGGACTCCTAAATACCGAGAAATAGTAGGCACTGGTATCAGAGAACCATATCCACTTCGCTACGCTCAGACTCTGGCGCGTTTGAGAGTGCCATCTGTTTGAATGGGGACAATTGACAATTTTATATAGACGAGATCGTCTCGGAATATTCTATCAAATCTTTCGAAGGGTTCAGGGATATTTCGAAATTGATATAAAAATGACTAGGATCGTATTTGATGTTTGTATTTGTCACTCGCCACGAAGAAAAACTTTTCCCGAGACACTTCCATATTTAGTGTATCTTTGCCACCTTTCAATAGATCACAACCCTAGTAGAAATCAAATCAGTGTAAACTGACTTCCAGCCAGTCCCCGGTCAGTTAAAACTGTTCGGGAACTGACCAGTCTTCTGACGCATTTCATGGCCGGGGACTGACCGGGTACCCCGAGTTGCTAGCAAAATATACTGCGTTCAAATTGTCGGCTGCTACTCCTCTGCGTGAATAAACAACTCTTGCCAGACCACTTCTCGCAAATTTTCAGCGCATGCACAAAATTTGTACAACTGGCTTCAATAGATCTGATAACAGTATCATGTCAGGCAATAATTTTTTCAAAACTATGAATTGAGTGATGAGAGGTATTTTTGCCTGAGCATAAACATCTTTTTATGCAATTAGCGAATTCGATTCCGCTTTTCCAGAGTCTCCGTAGTTTCTCAAGACACAAAAATTAGTACTTCAACTCAAATTCATACATGTCATGCGCGCTAGGATCTGTAGTAAATTAATTTTGGTCCCCTGAAACATACGTATACGTTTGAGGGATGGGTACACACATTTTCGGAATTTCTACATTATCAGTGATTCTAAAGTTCATATCACATATTTTATCAAAATACCCATAAATAAATCTTATACAGGTGATAAATTGGCCATTCTGATAGCTACTCAAAATATCAAACTTAACCTCAAAACAGCACTAACTACCAGAATTGAAGTTGGCGCATACTCTATCGATGAACACATCTGTGCTTGGGGGTATGTATTCGAAGGGTCAGAAGGCAACTTTATGTATTCAGGTAATGGTGAGATTCTTCTTTGATGGTGATTTGTTGATTAATTCTCATTGATTTATTGTCAAATTATGAATGAATTGGTCATTTTATTGATGAATATCAATCCAGAATTCATAACAAGATGGATTCCATCATTATCTCAATACAAATATTTGCCTTTTGACCCTTCGAATACATACCTCCAAGCACAGATATGTTCATCGCAGAGTATGCGCCAACCTCAATTTTGGTAATTAGTGCTTTTTTGAGGTTAAGTTTGATATTTTAAGTATCTGCTGAGCTATCAGAATGGCCAATTTAGCACCAATATAAGATACATTCATGGCTACTTTCATCATACATGTAATATGACCGCTAAAATCACTAATAGTGTAGAAATTTTGAAATTGTGTGTACCGTCCCCTCAAGTTGTTGTTGACATAGATAAGATTTCGTCCTGCGTCACCGATGTTCATGATTATGACTTTAAGTTGAAATTAATTTTGTCTAAAGCTATGATTTTTTAGAAAAATTGTATATAAATATTTGGATATGGTAAAGATTCACCCACTATCCTTTCTATCACGAAGACAGAGCTATAAATTCCCTCAAAATCCCGCTTCAAAATTCCAAACGTCTCACATTTCTTTAGTAACTCGGGGTGCCCGATCAGTCCCCGGCCATGAAATGCGTCAGGACACTGATCAGTCCCCGGTCAGTTTTAACTGACCGGGAACTGATCAGTGTATTCAGTTAACTAGTCAGTGACTGACTGGACCCTGATTTTGATTTCTGCTAGGGAAGCCTCCATCATTACTATTGTGCAATTCTCATCACGCATTCTGAAAGTTAAGACTCTTTCATGTTCATTCAAGTATTCTAAGAGACCTCTCAACGCTTACCCAAACAATGAAAATTCAGAAACGAATTTTCCAAAAGTACTCGGTCAAGACTTTGTTCTGTGAGTCGTTAAGCGATTTTTTCAGATAACCCACATGCAAGATTATGCTTTCGAAGCCTTCAAAGGAGTGGTATAAACAATTTCAGACATGTACACAGCTTTTTTCTATAATTTCACTTTTAGAGGCCAGAAGTCGAAAGTTTCTGGGATTTCCTCATATACCAATAGAGGAGGCACGGGATAGGGGCCACTGTGACTAGATGTGAGAGACCGATAGAAAGAGAGGGTGCCCTTTTTTCCGTGCCTGGCTCCTCTCTCTCCCCTTCTTCCTGGATTCGGCAGGCTCTGATCTTTCTTGGCTCAGATAATTGGATGGGAACGGTCAACAGAGTGAGAGAAGTAGGGAGAAGGAGAGGAGAGCAAGAGCTGCACAGCCACTTGACAATGAGACAGAAGAAGCAGCCTAACCAAACCGTCTCTCTCATCGTGCGCAGGCTCGCTGGAAAGGAGCCTATGCCTCCTCTATTGGTATGTAATCTCTTTGACTTTAGGCGGTAGTTGATTCTTCCCGAATAGGGGAACCATGTTCTTACAATTTCGTCGCTCAAATGCGATTGAGATTCAAGTGAGCGGGGGCGGCTCGTGACTTTGGAACCCGCAGCCTGGATTCACGTGGACTCGTATTGGTCATCAACTTGTTGGTTGTCGACTGTCGTCGTAATCGCGTGAGCTGCAGTTCGGGTGTCTCTCGCGCTAGTTTGCGATGTCCTTGGACAACCAAATTGAGCGAAATCATCATCGTCGTCGTCGTCGTCTAGTCAGCTTCACATCAAATTATGTCACTAGTTGTCCAAGCCAACCAGACTCATCTTCGTCGTCGCCGTAAGCTGCACACTTCCAGCCCAAGCCAAGCGGACTCGGCACCGTTGTTGAAGCCGCGTTTTTGCATCCTACCATAAGCCACCGGCCTCATCCTGCACATCATCGACATCGTCGTACAACCCGCATTCAGGGGCCGAGCCGAACGGACTCGTCGTCGTCGTCATCGTCGTTAGTGTCAGTGTTGCCAGCCACATATCAGCTATAGACTCACTCGCGCCCCAAGTCGACCCAACTCGTTGTCGTCGTCAGCCGTTTATATGAGTTTATCACTCGGCCAGACAAAAAAATGTTGACAAATTAATCAAGTGTCGACTCATGACGACTGAATGGAAAGTCATCACACCCACAATGGTTATTTGGGTATATCTTCTCAACTGAGCCCAGTTTGTGGTTTTCGAGATGCTATATTCTTCTCTCCTATGCCATCGGAAGATCAGTGTTTTACCAATCTAGCGGAAGACTAGCCAAAGTAAGTCACGCATGTAGCAAAGCTCGATCTATTAGCTAGAAGTTCTCCATAGTCAGATATCTACAACATTCCTCAACTCTCCCCATAGACTGAAACGAAACAAAAACCAGTGTGACTCTCAGTTCAAAATGATTCATGTGCTTAAGACGTTCACTGCGATGGTGGGGCCCATGCGTCCGCCCCTCTGTGCGATGGGCCCCACTTTTCATTGCGTATCAGCTCACGTCTAACAGCGCAGATGTATCCAATGGCTTATGCCGTGGATGTTTCTAATTGTTTATGTAGTAATGAACATGTGTGCACAGCAGTTTCGGTATCGAACTCGATTCTGACGAGCTTTTCTAGATTTTTGATTTTTACGCAATTTATTCATCAAATACACGAAATCAAGCAATTATCAGCAGACCACCCACTTTGAGGTCGACGATTCCCAACGTATTTCAGCTCATCTGAAAGCTCATTCCAAGATCTAAAAACTGAGTCCAAGTACATTGGAAAGTCTTCGACCTCATTTGAGTAATCTTCAATTTACGCGAGGGAAAAATTAGGCTAATTCGAAAAACGTGGGTTCTTTCATGCACAGCCTTTGCTCTATCTCATCTATATACTATTGTAACGTGGGACAGGAGTTTCCGGAAGGAACACGAGCTATTGCAGAACAGAGTGACTTTAATGAGACTAAATAGAGGAGAAAGAGAGTGTGTGCTTCTAGGTTGGTTGATCGAGCGGTAATGGTCGCGACGGGACTCATCGCGAAGGCGATGAGTCCGTCGGCCTGAAGTAGAACCCGGGGGAGGTACGCGTAACTCCGTCAAAACGCTGACGACGCACCTGCGACGGCCGATGAGCAGCGCAGCAACGTTGCGCGGCTCGCGGATCCGTCGCCGGTGCATCGTCATGGGACGGGGGGAGGCGAGGGGCAAAAGACCCGAGCCTTCCCACGTCACAATCGTCTCTGGCCGGAGTACGCATCGTCCCGATGCGGTGTCCTACTGATATTATAATATACTATTGCCGTGGCCTTAGTGCCATATGTTTTCAAGGCGCTCGCGCGAGCGAGCGCATGTCAGTGTATGCGTATATGTGTAAAAGTCGTGGAGATGCGAGAGTGTCGTTGGCTGTGTTTGTCGCGATTACATTTTTCTTCCGAACTCTAATTCTCGATATAATCGTTTCGACCTCAAGTAATTTCATTTCCTTATATCTATAAACATTCTCCAGGTTATTTTCGATTATTTTGATTATAAAATCACAAAAGTTTTGAAAAGAAAATTTTCTCAATTGTTGATAACAATTTCAATTCTTTATAATTATTTTTGTACCTTATCCTAATGGGAAGTTTCATTCTAGTGATATTTATTCCCAAAAATTCATTTCTCATGAATATCCCAATAAATAAATAAATGATATAAGTATTAATAATAGTATTACAAACTATGAATATTGACCTTAATTAAAATGACGAACGTAATGCAAGTTCACACATAAAATAGTTAGTCGCATAAGTATTGAATCTTTCCAGATCCAAAGACCTCGAGCTTAAAGTTGAGGAGGCAGATTGACATACATATATATGTCATACCACGAGTTCTTACCCTGCTTATGGATATACAATGCGTGGTGCTTGTTTCTACATAATGGGCTGCTGATGACGACGCCCAGCGATAAAATTTTATTGCTCGCAGCTGCTGAGATCTTTCTTTTTTCTTCCTCTCGACTGCCCTTTGAAAGCTATTTCTCTTCTAGCTTTAGAACATTGGATATCGTTGTTTTTTATACATTATTATGGAATTTTCACAAAAATTGCATTGAAACTAGTTTGTTGAAGTGGGAAAAATTACGGAATATTGATGATATAATTTTTCAAAATTTCGGAATTTTCAAAATTTTTCACTATCTATCCTTGTTCTACTCAGAAACAGCTTCATTCTAAGCTTTCGAACGTCGAAATCGGATCAAAATTGGCAGATATATAGCGGTTTCAAAGTTGATCATTATTGGTGCGATGCGATACATTTTTCCGGGAATTTGACTGATTTACGGGGAAGATATTCAATTTCGAGGGTCGGACGTTTTCGTTACAAGTAATAGACATCCCAAAGGTGATGTTTACAGAGTTTCAAAGAAAAATTCGCTGAATTGAGGTTTCTACAGCGTTGCAATCCCTTGAAAGTCGGCTTTTTTTGACATTTTCACTCGAAAAAAGTTGAACTTCCGTATCGTCGATTTTGGTGCTTCTCACTTGACTTTGCAGTCAAAAACAGTGAGATGCTTTTCTTTCTAGTTCAAAGATGTAAAATAACTGTAATTTGGCTGACTTTGACAAATTTTCGGAATGCAAGCATAGGATTTAGAGGGTTGCGCAAACGCTGGACTTTAGACAAAAAAATGTAATTTTTCGACGCGGTAACTCTGATTCTAGACTACAGAAGGGCCTTCTGATTATTGGAATTGATAACCAAATAGTTTTATTACAATAATAACGTGTTACAACATTAATTTTTCGGAAATTCGAAGTCTGGAACCATTTTGAAATGTCGAAAGTCGACTTTTTTTCAGTTTTCGAGCGAAAAATTTCAAACTTTCATATCTCACTCTTAATGTGCATCAAACGTTTCGTGGCTCCGGAAATCATTGAATACTCTAGGCTTTACATGTGGCAATCAGAATTAAACGTTACATGGTCAACTTTTTGAAAATTTCTGCCTTTTTGGAAGAAATCTTATACTATGGCTCTGGAGTCCCATTTATGGTATATTTTTGGGCATTCCTCTTTGTTCCTCATTCTGAAATTCTGGGGGACTGCTGTATTGTGTTCAATCGAGTACCTGTGTATATAGAGTAGTGAATGTATGGTTTTGCGCGAGTATTCTATCGATTTTGAGACTGTGGGGGAGTGTTGACCGGTTATAGTGCTCGCGCTGAACGAAATTTTGGTGTACTGCGTGTTTTTATACAACTTCGGAACAAAACGTCCGTTCTTGCTGAAATTTGAATGGTATCATCTAAGGACCATATGAAAGGTATTCCAAGTGGAATTTTTCGAAATTTTTGAAAATTCGTGGAAATTTTTTTTTATTCGCGATAACCACCTCCTTGTCCGTGACGTGTGCTTGGGCGATCGATATAAACTTCACGTTTCTCAATATCTCTCTCTAATGCCCAACAAACCTTCGCATCGTGACCGTCTTTCTCACAGTATTGACACTTTTTGTTGTCGTTCATCTTTTTGTAGCATTTTGATTCCACGGGATTTGTCAAATTGCAATATGCACACACGATCTGAGAATCGGTCATTCGCACATTCACTACCGTATGACTTGACTTCGACTCTGCGGTTCCCTCCGAAATGGGATAATTTTTCCTCTGTAAAGCAGCCTGTTGCGCGTGTTTCACCGCTTCTCATATGTTACTCAGGCGATTGCTGCGTACAACGCTCTCTAATTCAGAGCCGATCCCTATCATAAAACGTGTCAACGCAGCGTCATCAGCATCCCGCGTCCGCGAGTTTATCTCAGACCGGGTATATTGTGTTTTAGATTCCGCAGTACTTTTAAATCTCCTCAGGATTTTCTGAATGCGGGTGCCGTAAGATTCTAAAAATTCATCTCTTCGCTTAACATAATTTTCCAGTTCAGACATTATGTCGTCTAGAGAATCTACCATGGTAAACTGTTCCTCTAATTCTTTCAAGAATTGTTCGACAGAATCGAATTTGAGGACTGCCGAACCGAATAGTGACTTTGCCGTTCCTCTCAATTTGCTAGAGATAGTCATCAAAATAATACGATATGACCCGGGTCCCCCTACGCTTGCTGCGATTCTTACTGCAGTTGTGAACGCGTCCAGTGAATCCGACTCCCCGTTAACCTCGCCCACATTTTTCAGAATTTTGTGTAGATGCCAGTATACACTCAATCCTGACATATTTTGTTCTGGAAAATGTGTGTTTCGTTGAGAAAGTTGAGTCTGCTCTTCTAAATTTTGAAAATGAATGTTTTGAGAGGTCGCTACATTGAATGTTGCACTCTGCTGAGTATTGATTTGTGGAAATGATTGAGACCTGGCATTTTGATTTATCACTTCAAATTGTTGGGGAATCGAATAATTCGCAGTGAAATTCTGTGGTACTAGGGTTTCTCGAGGCTAATTATTAGGATAAGAACTACTCCTGATCGCGTGGCATTCTTGTCCACGAATGTCTTGTAAATTCCTGTCGTGACTTGGCTGTGACTCGCGCAGATCCAACTTTCTCCACATTTTTGCCATTTTCGAAAAACTTATTCCTCGCAGGAAATTTTCAAAGGGCGAGTCTCCGGATTTAGGGACGGTCTTTCTCGGACAGGCAACAGGCTCATGAGTTTGGGGATTTTTGAATATTCCCTGAATCGTTTGATTTTGCATGAAATCGCTTTGATGCTGTTCTTGGCTAGAAATTTCGGGCCTTGATTCCATTTGTGGTGGGGAATCCCACGGAGTTTGGGGATTATTCTGTGGCAGGTTCGGCTGAAACGTGACCGAAGTTGCTGGTCTTGGTGAATTATTCAAGCTTTTATCAAAATTAGTATGACTTTTTAAATTCTGAAGTGTGCCGTTATCCTGAGAAATAATACCATTTTGGTTTCGCTTCCCATTTAAATTCAACGAAACGGTGTTTCTCATCCCCATATTTTGCTCATGAGGCTGCTGCTTGCACGAGAAGATTTGCCCATTCGATCCCGTCAGGTAGAACGTTTCAGGGTAGGACATTTGACCCGTATTGGGAAACGGGGGCCAAATTACGTTTACACGCACCGGCGACTCCTCTACGACGGGCACACCCGCTCGCCACTGCTGATACGCAGGACCCGTAAACTGATTTTGGGGCGTACTCGCCCGACTCATATCGCCGTATTCCATCTCATCTCCCGCGTTATTCATCGCAGTCGCATCTAATCCCCATGCTTCATCTCGATTATTCACGTCAAAGTATGAATTTTCTTCTCCAGCGTTACGTTCACGCTGGTCCACAAACTGATTCTGATCGTTCTGGCTGGGGTTCTCGAAAATTTCCGGCCTCAGATGGGTATTTTTAGGCAGAAAGCCTGTCTGATTTAAAGTCTCCTTGCTTTTAGATTTGGAGAACATATTCAGCATTTTGGACATCACGATTTCAATTCTTTTTTTCTTCCAAAATTGGCTCGGAATAAAGATGCAATTGCGATGACACACGTCTCTATAAACGAGATAAGAATGAGGAAAAATAGGGTACGGTATTTACGCTGAAGTGCTGCAGCAGGCCAAGGCGATGATGGCGAAGCAAAACTGCACGTCCACCTCGCTACAGGCTCGTATGATGATCGCTTCGCTGCTTTATCTCCCCGGTGTTATCGGTGAGTCGCGCTGCGCTGATGTTCTGCTGATGTGCGGACGGGCGGGTGGGCAGGTCCAGATGATCGGCCAACTGAACAGCTTGGCTTCGATTCCGCTTGGCTCTTCCTCTCGTCTCTTAGTCACTTTCTCTCACACGACACTCTCGCAGCGAAATCTCAAAAATTCTTTTTTTTGAAAAAATTTTCGACTTTTCTGGGAAACTTGCGGGAAACTACCCCACCCAGCACCAAAAATGATGTGTAACGTGGGACAGGAGTTTCCGAAAGGAACACGAGTTATTGCAGAACAGAGTGACTTTGATGAGACTAAATAGAGGAGAAAGAGAGTGTGTGCTTCTAGGTTGGTTGATCGAGCGGTAATGGTCACGACGGGACTCATCGCGAAGGCGATGAGTCCGTCGGCCTGAAGGAGTACCCGGGGGAGGTACGCGTAACTCCGTCAAAACGTTGACGACGCACCTGCGACGGCCGACGAGCAGCGCAGCAACGTTGCGCGGCTCGCGGATCCGTCGGCGGTGCATCGTCATGGGACGGAGGGAGGCGAGGGGCAAAAGACCCGAGCCTTCCCAAGTCACACTATCATGCACTGTAACTTTCGGAATTCGAACTAGAGAAGAGATTGTTCTATTTGAATATCTGGTTCCACACGCTGCAAACATCGGAAGTACATCAATGAACCACAGCCTAAGATCAGGCTCAGCGATGCCGAAGCACGCTAGAACCATGATTGAACATTATTGTCTGGACGGAATAGATATTGAAGTACAGGTTCTTTTGGAGGCTCATAACATTGAATTCGATGATTTTGTCGATACTTTTGATGATCCTCATGAATATTCTTCATATTAGAGAAAAAATTTGGGCCCCACCAGTGGGGCCCGCCGCACAGAAAGATGGCTGCCAATCCTGTGTGCGATGGGCCCCACCGGTGATGCCCACTAAAATTCATGGAAATACTGTAAATAGATGCCAAACTCATGGTTTTCCAAAGGCTTTGGCTTCCGGAAGTGCTGAAACGCACATTTGTATTCTCTCGCAATCCACACCGGAATCGCGATTTCACCTTCGCAGTGAACGTGTTAAGAAGCTATCCATGCGCTCCTCACACGTCTAGTTAGACTCCGAGCCTGAGATGGATCTGCCAAACTAACCGGAAATTTTGTGAATTCTGCGTATCAACCATATCAGCTTTGGATTTGATTGGAGGATCGATTGATCCCAATAGTCTTGGAGGGCAACAAGTTCATGGAAGAGATTTCGACACACAATCATAAGCATGATGAATACCTCAGTATTTTGGTGAAATTTCATGCAAGATCATGAAGGTCAGTATTGTCCAACAGTATTACAAGGAGTCAAATGATCAATCCATTGTCTCCAGTTCAATTCCAATGTATGGTGGGTCATGCTCGTAGGTGCTCTGGAGCTTGAAATCTCATTACAGGAATAGAACGATTATCTGAGTAGTTCACGGAACATATGAGGATTAGGGTGGGCCGAAAAACCACTTTTTTCGATATCGATACGCTTGGGGTCGGAAAAGTTGGGTTTCAACTAGTACATGTGGAAATTTTTTCGCTGAGCACTGAGAAACCACATCTTCAGTTGCAGCAAGAGCCGTGAAGGTATTTTCCGAATTAACACATGTTTAAATGGGAAAGCACCCTTTTTGCTAATTTTTTTTTCACTGTTTAGCACGTATTTCTGACACATTTTGACATTTTTCGACGTACCTTAGCTCATTTTGAAGCTTGTTTCAAACACTTTAAAATGAGCTAAAGTACGGTCAATTTTGTGTCATTAAAGCCAAGCTATCTCAATTTTTCTAAAAGTTGAGTTATAACGAAAAAAACCGAAAATTGCGATTTTGACCTTGTGTAGCTTGCTGAACGATCGAAGCTCCGACTGATTGGACAGCACATGAAGTGTTATGTTCAAAAGTTCCCTCAGATCGCCTGTCACAGACCTCTCAGGCTATATCTGATATCATAACAACCCCTCCTCTTTTCTTATACGGGCTTCGTCGTAGCACCTCCTCCGCTAGTTCGGCACGCCACCACTAGGTGGGTGCCGGTCTTCAGTAAACCGCTACTAAAACTGATAACGAAGGCATTTTCTAAAGTTTATGGTGAGGGAAATAGAGAAAACTATATATTATCAACCCTTCGATCTAGGCATTCGTTGCCGAAGTTCGATTCGAAGAAAGATTTCAATCCTCTGTGAGATGATTCCAAAATCTATTGAAAGTATGGAATATCTTTCAAAGAGGTAGGGGAATAATCCAAAATATAACATGAGAATGGAATTAAGATAACTATAAGATGAAAGGATCAGAAAAGACAAGAAAATGAAAATAAGAAAATTACAAAATAAATCAGAAAATACAAAATCCAGAAAGAAAGATGAAAAATAAAAAAACGTAACTCTGCCATTGTCGATCTCAAGTCCGTACGAGAAAAGAGGAGGGGTTGTTATGATATCAGATATAGCCTGAGAGGTCTGTGGCAGACGATCTGAGGGAGCTTTCGAACATAACACTTCATAAGCTGTCCAATCAGTCGGAGCTTCGATCATTCAGTAAGCTACACAAGGTCAAAATCGCAATTTTCGGTTTTTTTCGTTATAACTCAACTTTTAGAAAAATTGAGATAGCTCGGCTTCAATGACACGAAATTGAACGTACTTCAGCTCATTTTAGAGTGTTTGGAACAGGCTTCAAAATGAGCTAAGGTACGTCAAAAAATGTCAAAATGCATCATAAATACGTGCTAAATAGTGAAGGAAAATGAGCAAAAAAGGTACTCTCCCATTTAAACTGTGTTAATTCGGAAAAAAACCCTCACGGCTTTTGCTGCAACTGAAGATGTGGTTTCTCAGTACTCAGCGAAAGAATTTCCACATGTACTAGTTGAGACCCAACTTTTCCGACCCCAAGCGTATCGATATCGAGAAAAAGTGGTTTTTCGGCCCACCCTAATGAGGATATGGGCAAATCTCACGAAGTATGCGGTTTGGCCGAACAGGCCTATTTTCACGTTGTCAGAACAACAGTCGCGTTATTTCCGCCGCTCGCATTAGATCATTTTGAAGATCTACTCATATTTAATAGTTCTGCATCATTCAGAAGTCTAAAAATTGCTATAGAAAGGTACTGGGAGACGCTTCTTCGTGACAAAATCACAATTTTCGACCGAACAGGGCCATAGTTCTCTCACGCCTTAGCTCGCCACAGGCGGGGCGGTTCACCGATCGGTCTGAAAATTGGATATGTGATGGATTATAATACATAGAAACATATAATTTTCGCCCGAGGCTGTGCCTATCAATGCGTCGGAGTGCCGATGATTCGTTGGAGCGAACTCCGATTCTACATTTTCTCCTGTATCGCTCTTCTAATGGATGCAGCACTCGGGGCGGTGAATATTTCGTATCTGTAGAAACGACATATTATTCTACATCCAAAAACCTACAAATCTAGCCCAAGAACGATAGTGTGCTCGATTCCGCACGACGATGCGGCTTGAAATGAGAAAAGTTATTTTCGCGTAAATGGGGTCAAAAAAATCGTTTTTCGTGTAGCACACGAAAATTTCGATTCCGTTGGGATGGAAACCACGTGTAAACTGATATTTGTACCTCAATAAATGCCTATGAGAATCGCCCCTACTACAGCCTCATATCGGTCGCGATGCGAGGCTTGTGAGGATCGACAAATGACGAAAATGAGCGTTTCGACGGTTGAGGCACATCTACATTTTGTACCACAGACCTTCAGAAAACACTGTAAACCATTGAACTCATCTCTCTTCTTCTATTCCAACACCAAGGATGCCATGTATTCACATACACACGAGCCAATTAGAATTACGAAAATATGAGGGTCCCACGCAAATACATGGGAAAAACTTCTACACCCTCACAAATCCACGGCGGGGCTCCAAAATGATTTACGCAAGTATTTCATCATTGTTTGAGCATTACTTGGACCAAACAAAAGTTTATCGGAGATGTGCTGCCATTCTGGAAATTCTCGAAATTTCAAAGTCGAAACCGCATAGTTCCTGAGATTTGCCCATATCTCGGAAACTTTTGATTTTCGGCCTCAAAAAATGTCACAGCGGTGTAAATTGAGATGTACGGCTAAAGCTAGTTATTGAGCAAGCGCGATGGTTTAAATATGAGGATTGTATGCAATTAGGTGTTACAATGTAGTAATAAAAGTCAGAATTGGAATATACTTAACGCTCCACCAATGGTTTCATCACTTCTCGATGCATTCTTCACAAAATTGCGGCTGCACAGCCCTCGTTCAAACGGATGGTACTCGTGGAGCGTCCAAAGTCTCGATGGGTGGGAATTGGTATGATATTCTGAGATTATTTGTAACATGTTCACAGTGTTTAGAGGCCTGTGCTCCCCTACCGCGCGCGTGCCTTCCAAAAAACTGTGCGATTAAACATCTTGTACGATCGTTCTCTTTTTCGTTTTATCCGGTTCTCTGGCTTTCCCGTCAAAGCACACAGGTCTACAGTAACTCAACTTTTTCGTTTTTTCGTGGAGAATACGACCAAGATTCACCACAGTGTCTCTAGATTACGCTCCACGAGCTGTAGCAACCAATGCGAGTCAAGAATTTTTCTCTGAAAATCTGTGACACTCACATCTCTACGTGTCACGGCTGAGCACAGTGAGGAACACCCTTCTCCGCTAGAAAAATCATAACTTTGGACCATTAGAAATTATTCTGAGAAGTTACAGAAATTGATCAGGAACGCTCTATTCACAAGAGCCTGCCAAATTCCAAGAATCTGACACTGTGAGACGAAAATTTCTCGTTCGTCGGGTGTTTTCTCGCACATGATTGACTCTAGTATCTCCTTACATCCACCAATCAAGCTCTAACTTGTTGACCACTTACAGGACATGAGAACGGAGATAGTTTGCCAGGTTAGACCTGAAGAAACGTCCTACAACCAGTTTGGCTGAGCTGTGACAGCAAATGTCAAAAGTTTCAGAGATATCCTTATATACGTGTCAGTGATAAAATTCATTCCATGAATCGAGTATATATAAGACAGTCGCCTCCATCCTTACACTGCTGGCTGAGATAGCCAATCCTTGTTCATGCCACTCATTGCACTTCATCGAGTGATCTGTTCGATTTGTCCCGTCATCTTACTCGTTTTGAAAAATTGTACAACAGATGCTCTTGTTATACTGTGCATATTTGAGTAGTTTGCGAGAGGGTTTCTAACACGTCACTCGGTCGGGAAGATGGATTATTGGTGTCGCAGAAGACAATTTTTGCTTGACATCACCTTCGAGAGTAGTAGGCCATCATACTTTATCATTGCAAACGAGTTTGCAATGGATTGCAACCACGGTCATATACACAGGTCTACAACTCCCATGGTGGGGGAAGGTCCACTATTGGAACGGCGTAAGCTTCTTCCTTTGACCACCACGCGTCTCTACTTATCATTCGAAAGGCGGCCGAACGCGTGCGCGCAGGAGAGGAGATCGTATGCTGCTCTGTCTGCTGCTCGGCAGCTCACGCTTGCACGAATCCCATAAAACCGTGCTCTCGTCGAATTTCATGACGACCCCCGACTGCATTGATAGCAGTATTATCTGCTTATCAATGCAAGGTCCCATATGTCAATCTTTGACTATCGCTAAACTCAAGCTCATCAGAAGCCCCAACTGGGGCCAACAAGCCAAGAGGTAGGTTCTTGTTATAATAGGCATGTCGTGTCCACGGTCGAACGGATAGCGTCATCGGTTCATTTTTGCATTCGATGATGGCAGGTTCAAATCTCGGACGGGGAAACTTTTTTTTCTCCATTCAAGACAGCTCTTACTTTTGAAGACCACGGGCTATTTGTACTTATTTTGATATTATATTCAAACTAATTGACTGATTAATTTTACTTCCAAATCCTTTTCCATGAAATTGAATTAAATTCATTTAATTCATATTGATTTGGAAGTAATGTAACTCATGATTCTTTGATTGAAACTAAATATCAACTGGAATAAATTTTTCAATTATAAATTTTTAAGAATTTTACTTTTCAAAGAATCACTTTATAACAAACATACATAAGTATTTTAATGAAATGATCGGTGTATTTCTTTCGTTTTTCTTTAAATCACGGACTTATTCATAAAATGCCATGGTTTTTTGAGACTTTTATTACATCAATACATGATACACTGTGGAACAAAATTCACGGTCTGAATTAACCCATTAGAGGAAACATAATTTTTGTCTGTATTTTTCACTTTGAAAACGAATCCGTAGCCAGATTCGCTACTACTTTCGCCAATTGCGAATCACTGATTTGCAAAACAACGGATCTATCTTTACGGTTTTTTTGCTAATCTTGTAAAGCCATCAGTTCGCAAGATTAGCAAGAAAACGGTAAAGATGAGGCTATTGTTCCGCAGGGAAAATGTTTCCCCATTTCCCCGAATAGATTATTCCAGATCGTGAATTTTGTTCCTTGGGATATTACTGACGTGAAAAAAAAATCTCAAAAAACTTCGGCATTTTTTTAATAAGTCCGTGATTCAAAAAAGAAAACGAAAAAACTATACCGATAATGATTACTTAGGTCTTCAAAAGTAAAAGCTGTATTGAATGAAGGAGAAAAAAGTTTCCCTGTGCGAGATTCGAACCTGCAACCATCGAATGCCAAAATTAACCGATGACGCTATCCGCTCCACCGCAGACACGACGTTCCTAATACAACAAAAACCTACATCTTAGCTTGTTAGCACCAGTTGAGGCTTATGATAAGCTTGAGTTTAGTGATAGTCAAAGATTGACATATGGACCCTGCATTGATAAGCAGATAATACTGCTATCAATGCAATCGGGGGTCGTCATGAAATTCGACGAGAGCAAGGTTTTATGGAACTCGTGCAAGCGTGAGCCGCCAAGCAGCAGACGATCTCCTCTCCTGTGCGCACGCGCTCGGCCTCCTCTCGAAGGACAAGTGGAGACGCGTGGTGGCGACGAAACGAAGCTTATTTACGGCTTCAGTAGTGGACCTTCCCCCACCACGGGAGTTGACGGAACTGTGTATAAGACCGTGAATGCAACTATTCTGTTCGATATCAATTTTCACACTTGAGAATTTTCCTTATCTTGGAACCTCCTATTCATGGATGAAGTAAATGACTACCGTCAGCCGGGGCAACTTTGAAACAACCCATGAAAGAGTAGTTATCAAACACTGTTGGCTGGGCGGATGATCCTGAGGCCTTAATACCGGTTCTTCCAACTTGGGACAAGCATAAACATTGTCTTGCATTGGCGCGAGGGCCTTCATCAGCCATTAATCCGTTTATAAGCTGACTTCTTCCGAAGTATGTTTTGGACCCAACAAACAGTCTCTCGGAAAAAGTGGTGTGGTTCCGACTTTGGTAGGTCGAATCCAAGGTAGCTAAGCTAGATTCCACTTGTCTGCACACATATCTGGACGGAACTATTCTTACATGGGAGGATCCTGGGCCAATTCAAATTTTGTAGAGTAAAAACTGACAAGTATGTATTTCTTTCAGAAACCGGGGTAATTTTGGAACACTTGTTCCTGTACTCTCAATCATTTCCCAAAATTTATATCATCCTCGGATTCTGCATACTTGAGCAGTCGTTGATGGGAGCTTTGAAACGAGGCAAGGAACGTCTCATTTCAACCCATGGAAGCCAAGTTATGACAGTTTTTGTCAGAAACGAACTGTGAAGGTCTTTTCCCCCTCGAGAGTTAGCCGCGACGTGGGCAGTGGGCTAATATGCTGAAGGCGTATATACTCGATTATAGAAGTTAAATTCAACTGAATGGACTCTCATAATAGGTCAATGGAAAGCTAAAACACTCAGCTTTCGATCACCGATGGTGAGAATCGATTGCATGACCTAGTTTACGAATTAATTGACGAATAAATAATGATAACAATCTCTGTTCCAAAGTTACCCCAGTCCTTGTCTAAATTTGGGACACGACTTTCAGCGTTCATTGCTCCAACCAGAGACGTCCAAATGGACTCTATAAACACCGCAATTGAGAGCTGAAACTGTACGCTTCCGATCGGCCACAGATACGATGCACTTCTGATGTAAGACGTACAAGTTTCGCGAGGTTTGAGGAAAAAAATGCAATTTTTGTCCCAAAATCACCCCAGTTGACGTTATCTTCCTACAATTCTCTTGGATGAATAGATTGATGAAAACTATCGATGGAGATTCGAACGACTGACAAGAAAAGTTGAATATTATCGATTGAATTCCGTTTGTGCTCGTAATGATCTTGATTTGGAATCGAAGATGTTATCTTTGTAAATTGAACGAGCGATTCGTTTGATTGCATCGAATTCGATCATTTCTTAATGCATTTGATTTCCACCATATTTACATGGAAATTTGCAGAGGATTTTTGGGATCGAAATGAGATAAAAAGGACTTCCAAAAAATGCTCTGCGAATTTCCATGTGAATATGATGGAACTCAGATACAAGAAAGGAATGATCGAATGTAATTCGATCAAATACATTGTCCGCCTAATCCACAAAAATGACAACTTCGATGCTAAAGTTGAATGTCGTTGACTAAACAATCGTTTTGAATTTTTAGAATATCTTGGAATGGCAGAGACTCTCCCCGCATGCCGTCAACAATGATTTATGATTAATTCGTTGGGGATCGATTTCGCTTCTCGTGAATTACTCTCACCATCATCTATTATGACACTTACACATATTGAATCTTTTTTACGAATTCATCCCAATACAGATTGTGCTCACTAGCTAACTGATCACATAATCAGTTGTCAAAGATAATCTCCTATGAGAACGTAGAAACATTAAAACAGTAGCTAGACGATGTATGAGAGAGAAATAACCAAATGCAACCGAATAGTCACTCGAAAAGGAATCACTCGCGACGTAACAAAATCATATCAGAGGTAGGATTACTTCTTTTTATCGTGTTATCAATTTTTTACACAGAAAATTCGAACGTAATGTGTTTGTCATTGAGATCGGAGTCAGTTATCGAATTAGTTCTATATGCTCACTCTGTCATATATAAGACGAATAGATATCGGGAATACGATTGAACACGCTGTGCGAAATTCGATGAATTTCCAACCAGTCTCGTCAAATTCCTGAACATTTTGTTGAAGTTCCCATTCAACCAACTGGTCATAGTTTTTCGAAATATTTTTTATACTGTATATTGAGAAAGTACGGGGATTTTTTTTTAATATTTGTCATGAATTTTTTCGGAAGATTCAAGAATTCTGATACTATGTATCCTCATGCCTGGTTCCCGGCATCCTGCAAAATGATGAAAAAAGAATCAAGTTCAGCACTCATCGAAACTTTGAGGTCAGGACACGTTGTTAATGCGTAGAATTAACAACGTGTTCGAATTCGTATCTTTCCGACGTTAAAAATTAATCGCAGCTCGAATCTGACTTCGAAAGAAAATACCTCATCAGAGTATAGAACTTGAACCATCAAAATGCAGTTGATGCAAAAATTCCGCCACAGCAAAAACAGGAATTCAGGAGAATGCTGTCCATTTTCAGTTCTTTGTAACTGAGGGATCTACTAGGATCAGGAAAGTTAGGTAAGTTAGGTCCGGTTTAAGACTTTAAAGACAGCGTTCCATTAATAGAAACATATATTGAAACCATATTTACAAATAGTCATGAATGATAAATAGTTAAAAAAGGAATCTGATATTTATTACTGCTGTGTGTGTTACAAATGCGGTCTAGCCCAATAAACGGTTGATACAGGGTACATACTAATACGGGTTATGATAGAGCCACGAAGGAGCTCCCTCCGGGTCAAACGCGGTGCATAGCCGGTGTGTGAGGTTCGACTCCTGGAGCTCCCAGGAAGCCAACGCGGGTGTGTGATTCTACTGCCACGGAGGAGCTCCCTCCGGGCCAAAAGTGGGCGTGCCGGTGTCATGGTCTACTACGATTCTCAGTACTCCTGAGAAGTCGGTTACTACATGGTCTCATCTGCCTTAGAGCTCCTAAGACAGAGAGGAGTTGCCAGCTGCTAGACTCTAGAGCCATCTCTTGGACCAGAGCTCCTGGTGCCAAGAGAGGCGCGTGAGTCCGCCGCTCAGTGCACACTGGTTCGTTCTGGTCAGGCATCGGGTGGACATCAATGCTGACAGGTGTTTCGCTTGTGAACGATGTTTTCGAGACAGCCACCTGGCGGCTGAGGCTTGAGTTACTCTAACTGCTCGATGAATTGCGCGGGTACCGGAGCTATACTGGTATCATAGCGAAGGGGCCCGTCGCATCTTTTCTCGCAGATTCCAAACCTCCGCGCTTGGAGTTTGAACAAATCGGAATGTTCTATCCTACCTCAAAATTGGTTATATCATACACCGATTGCAGATAGCCATTTGCATGAGTTTCCTCACAAAACTTCAAGGCTTCTGCTATACGAAACGATGTTGCTTGTCGTTGCTCAGAAAGGTTTGTTGCATCTACAGGAGAGCAAGAATTCTGAATTCCCGAGAACTTAACAGAAGTATAGACGTATCGACAAGAAAGATGTCACTGCACGATTGCTCAGTATCATTACCCTATTCATGGATTTTCATCGCCGATGGAGCATCTTTGAATCCAATGACATACTATCATAGCCAATATCGTGAATAAGTGATTTATTGTAATACATATCTGATACTTATTGCAGGGTTTCCGCGAAATGTAGCGTATCACTATGTTGCCTCTCGTATCTGGTTACAACGGTGGAAGAAGACGTTGTTGAGACACAACAAAAATCAAAATATTCTGCTCAAGATGGAGGAATCGCCTGAATCTGAAACCTCATAACATGATGTCACCCTGTCTACCGTACAAGACGAGCTATGATTTGCTTTATGGGTCGCCCTCTCATGACTGTGATTTTTGCCTCCGATTTTCCAAGAATGAGCGATCGATGCTGGTCCATTCGACTGAACTCAATTGAGAATCTCTGCAACCCTGTAGATACTGCGGTGAAGACTTTGCAACTCGAGTTGACCAACAGATTCACAGTGCTCGATGTTATAAGAAATTGACCTCTAAATCTTGTGATGTCATACTCGCATCTCATCACGAGAAAGAAATACACAAGGAGCAACATAATAACACGACGAGTGAACTCTGCGGAGTATGAGACGAAATCTTTGATACGATGGGATTGTTCAATTTGCACAACAAGATTCACCGTGGACTGAGTTTATGAAGAAATTTTTGCATGTCTCGTCCGAGAAAATTCACGAATCAGACAAGCTTGAGCTCCCATCCTAAAGATGTTCATCCTCCAGGAACATTTGTGATATTTGCAATGCTCGCTTCAAGAAAAAGACAGTTGAGACATCACAGAGTTGATATGCATCAACGGAGAGCAAGAAAGAAATATCAGTGCAGGTTATTTGGGAATCAAAACTCGAATAAAAACTATAATTTCAGTAACTAAATCTATCAAGATGAAGTGTCCACACTGTGACATACATTTGTAGTGTACTGATACACTGAAGACGACGACAGTGATGATTGAGCTCAATCCGGTTCGCCAAGGACACCGCGAGCTACGGCGAGAGACACCCAAATGTAGTTTACGTGATCATGACGACAGTCAAGAACCAACAATAGGAGTCCGCGGGAATCCAGGCTGAGGGTTCCAGAAGTCACACAACCTGCGCGCGCGTACTCTAATCGCAATCGCATGTGCGTGACGAAATATTAAGGACATGGTTCCCCTATTCTTAGAGGATCAACTACCGCCGAGTGTACGTCGCAGCTCATCTCCGCTACAACTACCTTGGAAAGGAGATAAATGAAAGAATGAGAGAGAGGCGTGAGCATGATACAAATCTTCTAACATAGGAACTTGGACAGCCATTCAGGAACATCGCTATCGTTCGTCTCCATCGTTTTCATAATACTTCAATCATGTTTTCCGTACCAACCAGTGATCCTATCGTGAAGTGTTAATAGAGATCTTCCTATTTCAATCTGTTTCGTTAAGAAAATCCCGAAATTATCGTCAGGAGATATGAAAAACGAGACGACTCGATTTCCACCTATTTCTGGACTGCGCTTTCGTGGACCACGCGAGATAACACCTGATTCTCGACACCGGAAACCTGTATCTGGGCCGTGAATTTCAGGTGCTGAAATTTTTTGACACGCAACATTCTTGAGCATAGAGTGTCAAAATAGACCAGAACTCATCTTTTGAATGATTTTCAAGAGTCCTTGAAGTAATGGTCGACGTCAATATACTCAAATTTTGTGGACATCAAAACGTATGTTTGTGGGTACGTTTTGCTGTATCCGAATGGAAATTTAACACGTTCGCTGCGACGGGTCCCACCGGTGGGACCCGCGGTTTTTTATGTTTTGATTTTTCCCGACTTAGACTTGATCGAAAAAATTTTCCGAAAGGGTCTATCATGAAGGTTTACTTTGCCAGGAACGTAAACAATAAGATGAAGAAGAGTCTAGACCCATTTTAGCGTTTCTATCAAAATGCGGGGGTCCAGAACATGACCGAAATAAAATCATGGAAAAACCGCGTCACAGCAAACGTGTTGAAGTCGGATTCATCAATATTGCTGAAATCAGAATTCCCTGTGAATAGGTGCTCGACTCTGGAACAATGTATTGAGAAAATCTGCCCAATTACTGTCGTACGAGTCTCTCCCGGTAGCCCCATGTAAGTGCATTCAGGTTTTCATACTTTGAGGTTAGCACTCTGCAACAAGAATGACTGCTTCGTGAGTCAAAAAATGAGAAAAAGATTGATTTGATACAAAAATGCAGTGTTCAGCTATAGGAGAATCCGACCGATATGGTACCTCAACCTGGATACTTGAATTGGGGTCTTGCATTCTTTTGACCTCCTAAAGGGATGGTTCGTCGAATTCGAGCTAATCGAAATGAGTATTGTGCAATTAGAAAAAAATTTACATTTTTTTTCACCTTGCGCAAATTGTCCAACGCAGGGCGACTTGCAGCGTGTGACGTCACAGGGATACAATTGTCGACTGCTACCATTCTGAGCAATGTTGAAAGAGGTAAGAAAAAAAACCGAAATGAGGTTCAGTGAATCCGAGAAAGTCAAGACAGGTGTTGGGCAATTGGAAAAAAAATTACCAGAAATTTTTTCCATCTTGCGCAAATTGTTTGACTTGAGGACGCCTTGCACCGTGTGACGTGACAGAGATACAGTCGTAGACTTCTAAACGATTCGCGCACGGTCGAATGAATCTTCGGGATTTTTTTCCTAATTGCACAATACTTGTCTCGATTTGCTCGAATTTGCCAAACCTTCTTTGAAGGGGTCAAAAAAATGCAAGACCCCAATTATGACAAATGAGAGAGATATCCCGCTAAATCTATATAGGAACTCGAACTTACGGTATTCACGAACAAATGGTCAAAAACCCAGTTAAATCATTGTATTCACGTCATTTGAGAGCATGTCTCAAGTTTTCAAGTGAGCCGCATCGGAGGCTCGCGAGCATCCGATTTCCTGCAGCCAGAGACTGCCGTTTTGTACCATCACGAAAATATCCTCTTATTACATTTCTCATCCATCCAACTCACCAAAATACTTATCTCATGATAGATAACCCACTTGCGATGGTAATAATCTATCTTCGATATGAATTTGAAATATGTAGTGATTGTATTTGAGATATAAAACTCACCGTCCACGAATGGATGCCTCGCGGGCGGTGTCACGCTACTGGTGCTTTTACTTTATGTGGACCTTCCTATTCATCATTCGAATCTTTACCCAAGCATTGGCTGCAACTCACGTATCCTATCTCACCCTCTACGTATTGCATTGCGAACTAAGTGGGATAGAGTACCACAAACCACCGGCTTCCTTTGACGAAGTATTGCCAAAATTTTGAGCATCTGATTAAGCGTTCAGCGTCATCAAACCGCCCCGAAGAACTTTTGCCTTATTGTTCTCCAGAAAGAGAATCATAGAAATCGATTCAATCCGAACGTAGGCGATTTTAGAAACAGTTGAGAGATGTTATTTGAGCACGAAAAAATCATTGAAAGAAAGATTTGGCAGGGTGGTCTTCCGAATCATTGAAAGTTGGTTCAAGGACACCATCCGCGGTCGAATATACGTAAGAGAAGCACTGTTAAACCAATGTTTTGCGACACCGAAAAGGCTCTGAGCACTGTTTCCGCTTTAAAAATAAGGTATGAGTGGCGTTTTTACTCTCTATTTCGAGAACTTCAGGGTTTTTGCTTGTCTCTGAAATTTCTTTTCAAAACCACGGAGGAAAATTTTCTCTCTAAGGGCAGAGAAGCAAGATTCGTGAACTCACACGTGACGATTTTGAGAGATTTCGAATTTTTGACTCACTTGATTGCCCAAAATCGGACTGATGTGGAACCCCTGATGGTTCTGAGGTGATGAGCTAAATTTTCGATAATTTCCTGATGTTATTCACGACCATGTGGAATTCTCGTTGGATGTACGTCTTTTCACCCTGCAGACGCCTTAATATCTGATTCTGACGATTTCACATGTGACACGAGTTTGTTCAAAAAAGCTCGTTGGATTCCCTAAAATCAAGATGATTTTCGATGTATGCTCCGCCCATCAACTCAATGCCACGATATTTTATGCAAAAGATTGAAAAACCTCTGAATGATTCCAGATTCACCGATTCAAAGGAACCAATTTCACCCAGAATCGATTTCCTGACCACCGACTTGAGTTGCACACAGCTTTGACAGGTCGCAGAATAAGGACAAACAAAAGAATGCGTGTCGGATCATTCCATTACCAAAATGATCCTTTCCATCGACGGAGGCATCCGTGCTCTCGAGTATTTTTGCTGCGCGATTTCATACGAATTCGGCCACGGGGTGCTCCTTAATTCCAGTTAACAATAGATAGCTTAAATCTTTCCACAAAACTCAATTACATCAATGAGTAAGAGCTAAGACTGTGTCATAGCTAAGTGGATGCACACCTCTGAATCAAACATTTTCCTGAAATGCCAGATGAGTAACTCAATATATCATTCCAGCAGAGTATTCAGAAGATAGATAGTCTTGGCACAGCACTATCATTCTGCGGAAACGCATTGGTTTGCTGGTGAATCACCCAAAAATCAGCGTCAACGGTCTGTAGTACATATTGACTGACGAATACTTCCGCTCGAAATGAATCAGAGCTGGTATGTTGGCGGAGAGGGGAGCTGATGCAAGCTACGATCCAAGAAGGAATTTAGAAGATAATTGGACACGAATTCTGTGCAACTCTCTATGTCTAGAATCCGAATAAGAAAGGGAAAGAACCCCTGTCAGTGATCAAATATCCTTCACTAGTAGGAACTATCTAGGAGTTAAATGCCATGTCGAGAGTCATGAGTGAAAGAGTCTGAGATGGATGACTCACTCGTAATAGAGAGGCCTCCTTCAAACTGCAAAAATTGTCCTTCCAATTCATCAGCGTGGAAAATTGCATCCTCGATGTGGTTGAGAGCGTACGCACTCACGGATCCTAAATCTGCCGCAATGTGGAAAATGTGAGCAATGCTGCAAGAGGAGGAAATGAGAGAGTAGGACGGATATATCATATGGAATTGATCGTTAGCCTCGATATCATACTTCAGCAGATTGTCTTCTGTTTTGAGCAGGGATTGCATACGTCTCGATAATCTTGATATAGTGGTATCTGGAATGGTTTGCTTCAATGATTGCAACGCACTTAAAGCGTGATATAGGTCGAGTACCGTTGAGTTTTCTCGTTCCACAAAGGTTTTCAGGATCTGAAAAGTATTTTTGTCGAAGGTCATCGTGTTTAATTGATTATCTGATTCATTCATATCAGGATCGAGAGAGGATCACTCATCGATGGGCAGGAATTCAACTTTTGTATCTCATGTGCCCGTCTTTCACATGCACCCCTGTTTGCCCCCATGGACGTGGGGCGGAGACACGCCCTGTCAGTACGTCAGTTCGAAGAATGATCATTACTCAGTAAAGAATAGCTCAGCAATGATCCGCCCCTCCTTTCCGACCACTGAATTCTGGAAACAGCCCCCAGCCCATGTCCGAAGTCCGCCCTTCGGTTGGGGGGTTTGGAGCTTTTCTCGGCTTCCTTGGAGCTCGGAAAGCTCCTCAGGTTGCCAGATGAGTCGTTCCGACTCGCATTGTGGCCGTTCACAGACAACTTCATCACGAGTTCCTAAACTCACCAATTCCCAGGCACCCGATGGAGATGTGTGGTCTTCACGCTCCGGCGGACGCTGACCAGTGGCCGAGAGTTCATCAGACTCCAGGGCTGAAACACCGAGGTATCTCATCCCCATCGCGGGTGCTCGCCAACGGACAGTGGTTGGGACGATTTCCTGATTTCTCCTCCGAGACTTGGGTGAATCAATTGGATGAGAGATTTTCGAGTTCCACACTGCCTGGAGATGCCCCGTAAGTGGCGGTAGCAGAACCGAAGCGACTACAACATTGGGACTCGCACTGGCTTTACTCTCTGTTTACCTCGTTGCTGATTCGAGCCTATTCAGTCAATTCAGTCGAGTCAATTCAGGACAGCATCATTCGCAACTTATTTGCGCACTTACTCCTAATGTTTACTATATGGTGATTGCAGAGGAGACTGGCATAAGACGGACACCTCGCAAAGTTGGGCACCCTCGTGAAAAATACAAGAACGAATCTCGAATTCTGATCATTTTTGAACTTAGATCTTTACGCCATGGAGTTTTCCCCTGCAAATTTCCACAAGCCTCCAGTACGTCTACGTTTGAAAAGATGAGATGTGGAATTCTGATTCTAAGATCCGTATGTCACAGCTTTGTTCAGTCGCCTGCACAAGCATGTTATTATCCTCTCTGGGAGCGGGATTTGGCTCAGTCTGGTAGTATATTCTTCAAGCTCAAATTCTCTTCTGCACTGCGCTACGTTGCACCGTTTTCAAATCATTACATAAATAGACGGGGTACAACGGGCACAGCGATCGGAGTGGAGTGAGCACACTGAAGTGACGCGAGCGCGGGTGCGTGAAGTAGACAATGAGCCAAACGAAATTAGGGCCTCCGAGATTTTGTGATTTTTTGGTATTTTTCGAGATATCTCGATCGAGATTGAGACGGGATTACTGATTGATCTCAGAATTGAAAATCTCATCGAGATGATAATCTCAACCGAAAAATCTCAAAACGTTTCTAGAATCTGAAGGTTTATCGGTTGATTTGGGTTGGCTACAAATCCTCGATCATGTTTTTTCCATCAAAAACTCATTAGATAACATCAATAATTACCTCACTCATCACTTTGATGGAGTTCAAGCTGTAAAATCGCCATCACGATGAGAATTGCAAATATTCTGACGGCTTTTGATATCCTACATCGATCCATACGTCAATTTGTGATTACGAAGAAATAGATGAGAGATCAGATAAGATCATCTGTGAACACACAAACTGTAGATGAACATTATCGATCAAAACAATCAAGAAACTATGATGATAGTCAAAAACATCAATCATACATTAAAAATCTAGGCTGTAACTCGGCTGACAGGGGAGAGCAGGGTATTGTTGGACACAGCTAATTGAAACTCGCTTGGCAACTACGATTCTCACTCTAATCGGATCTGCAAGTGGGAATTCGACAGAGAAACATCTCCGGAATGATGGGATATTTTCCAGAAAATTTCTTCACTGTACATTTTTACAGGGATGATATTTCCTAAACGTTAATCATTGGGGCCCGACGGGCAATTGCGGAGTATAACGGACAGTCGTGTGGCGTATGATGGGCACTCACGATTTTTAAGTATGATAATAACACTATATCTACAAAATTGTTGTCATCCGCATATTGGAACATTCTCCTACCTAATCTGATACCTTAGATCTTTGTCGAGCCGTGAAATGTTGGTAAAACTCGATTAATCAACAGAAAGATGTCACAGCTCAGATCTCGCTCACTCGCACACACTAGTTTACTATGCATTCTAGACGCATGGCACGAATCTGTTGGTCATATCATGTGATACAGATTCTCATCAATCACCCACAGCATTGATAACACTCACTTTTCACTCACAAGGAGTTAGAATTATCAATAATATCGATGAACAATCACATCCGTGGTGCAACGAGAGCAGAATATCAGCAACACGAGGCGATGCGGAGGTTAGGTTAGGTCGGGCGGAGCTAAATGACTCGAGTGTTGTGGATGTATGTTGGAGCTGGCCAACGTGCTCCGCTTCATGTTCCCATCACACCCCGTTCAACTCACCTTCGTATTATCGTTATTGCTCAGAAACTACTTATCGGATCACTCCAATTCAAACGTGAGATTAAAGCTGTTGAACAAAGCTACCGATTAGAGATGGCTCGCCAAGTATTTTTGATCGAATTGGCGCACGAACGGTAGACAGCATATAAGCGTGACACGCGATATTTTACCTCGAGTTTTGACCTACGATTTTGAAGGTTCAGAAAAATATAAAATTTCCTGTCACTGTTCAGGAAAAAACAAGGTGATGCACTGATGCAGATTCATGAACGTTCGTATTTTTTTGTATTTTCTTGTATTGTATAAGTGGGGTGCCTAAATTTTCGAGCTGCCCATCATACCCCACTCTCCCCTACTTTCTTTTGAGTCACAATGGTTCGGTTCGGGAATGTGCAAGCATTTCTTTCTAGCTCGACATGTTGTAGTAATTTTGTGGCTATCGAATGTTCGAGAACGTGAGCTGTGACGAACAGAGCGATGACCTCTCTGCACATAATCATATATGTATTGTATTCGATCCATCTTCGGCACAATACCTTGGAGAGACCACGTAAGCCCCTTCCGGCTATCGCTTGGTTGGCTTTCTGCCAAAGTGCGCAGACGCTATTTGGTTGACACCAAGGCATTGAGAATTCTACCCACTCGTGAACCCGAACATCAATTTCCCCTGTTTCAGCTCAAACCCGAGGATCAAGCTTACACATTACGGTCAACTGATGTGCTCACCTACTCCACGCCTCGTACCGAAGCTCGAAACAAATCATTCACCATTGTAGCCTCCAAGTTGCTGGACAAGCTCTCACCAAGAGATCTCAGTCTTAGTTCGTTTAACCTCTTCGAAAATAGACTATTTGAATATCTATTCAACAAAGACAAAATCGAATGGACCGATAAAACACGGACCTTTAATGTACCTCTGAAATATATGATGACCTGTAAAATCTCTGCAAAAGGGCCTCGTAATTTTGGAATCAAAACGAATCACCTCCCCAGTTTTTATGAAATTTAGAGAATATCCATCCCGCGAATAAACACGCGCAAAATCTGTTCACAGTTCAGCCGTCCATTCATATATTCATTCCAATTATAATTCCAATTAAGAATAAATCATCGAAATATAAAAATTTCGTTTACTATTATTATCACGGTAGTTTAACTAAACGTATGTTTCGTGAGTCTCATTTGGATTCGGATCCCAGCCGTGTTTCGCTGGAGCCATTCGAGATTCACTTTATTTGGTTGTCCGAATCTGTGAGTCAAAATTTTTGACAAATGTTCCCTTCGACTTCAGGATTACAATATTGCAGATGTTCAGACAATTACAGAGACAGAAACCCAAAATCACATAATCTTTTCCAAACTTGGATTTTAGAAGGATTGAGATCTAAAAAGATTTATTCAATCACAAAATGAATATATCACTTCGAATACATACAGAATCGATGCATTTCCGCCCATTAATGAAAAATCACAGAATCCCACTAGTCACATTATCATGGAGTCGATGATACTACTCATGTTCTGGAGAAAAATTGGTATAACATATCCACTCGCCCACAGACTAGATCGCCCTGGTCGAAATTCGAGGAAACACTATATACAGTGAAACCTCTCTATTCGGACACCGTCAGAACGCGGATGCCTCCACATCTCGGACACTTCGCCTGCGACCGGCCAAACTCTTATGTTTTTCCACATATTCGCCCCTCTTCAAAGCGGACACTCCATAACCTGGACGCGGACAAAAATTTCGATTACATTCGTCCATAAGAGCACATGTATAAGCACCTCTATTAGCCGGACAGGTGATTGCTTGATTCTAATGTTAGTTTTTGCGTATAACGCACCGGTTATGCTGCAGAGAGCAACAACAACAATTTCGTTCTTATTCAGGGGGATTTCAATCGTTGACTTGATCTCGATTATCTCCAATCAATTCTGATCAAATTGACACGATTCATTTTTATAGGATCATTGAATAACCGACTTGACATTTTCAGGTAGCCTCTCTATAAAGCGGACACCTCTATAAGTCGGACATATTTCTTGCAACCGAAGGTGTCCGCCTTATGGAGGTTTCACTGTATAACCGATGTGACGATTATGAATCCTCGTAGTCTGATAATCATTAACATAGTTGTTTCTAAACTAAGAATATTTCAAAAAACATCTCAATCGCACCTCTGATATAGGCGTGAGCTCATAGAAAGATTTCGAAATGGTAACAGATCAAAATTGCAAATATTAATACACGTTTCGATCGACTAGTTGGAGAAGATAGGCATACATTGACTAGATAATCATAATCTATTCATCATCCTTCTTATCGACAACGATCAGTTCTCTCAATTCAGGCGACGGGAGTTTTACTTTCTTGTCCCTGATCTTGCGAGTCTGAGAGAAAACAGGGTCTGACAACAAGAACAATCGATTGAAGAGGTCCATTCGTAGCTTCCCTGGAAAACAATTTAAGGATTCATTACCGCTTTGGTATTCTACATCATCTATTATTTTTCTGGTGATGGGAATAATTCCTTGATCATCATTTTCAGCTCACCCTTTCCTCATCGAGCTGACATTTTTCGATTAGAGTGATTAATTTGCAAACCGTTACGGGTCTTTAATGGTAATTCACAGGGTCATTGTCAGAAGTTTTGAGAATTAACAATCATCACAAAAAATAAATGGGCCTAATATAGTGAATTTACTATAAATTCAGATTGTTTTACTGAGAAGATACATGGAGATGCCATTTAATCCGGATTTGAGAGTAAACATTGATCGATTCATCGTCCGAAAGGATATCCATTCTGACATGGTGAATCGTATTCCTTATAGTCCGGTATCCCAGTTACACGATCGCGTGAACACTCGAACAGAATTCGGATTCCATCAATGTCCAATAAGGTCCCAAAAATACGAGGCCTGTGCAAAATAAAAAAAGCATACCTGGAAAATTTCCTAGTGTGGTTCAGTCTGGAAGACTTGACAACTTTATGAGTGGTCTCAAGAGCCTCTTCTGATAACATTCCGATAGGGATATGGTAAAACTGCATCATTTGCCATCCATGCATCAAAATAAAATGTACTGATGGTGGGAGCTTGTACCAAGGGTACATTTCACAGTACCATATCGCTGCTTTCATGCACAGATTTTCGAACTTCAGGAGCTCGATCTTGTGAGAACAAGACAAAGCTTGAAGAATGGTATTGAAGTATCCAAACAATAGTGGGTCAAGGCCTGTGATAAATTTTGGGAGATTTTTTGACGTGAAGGCTTTAGACGCTCTCAAAATCCCGCAGATGTAAACAAGCACTTTGGGGTCACGGCAAATGATAGGTGGATGATGTAGGAAGGTATTCCAGGTACTTCCAATGTGGCACATTCGCGTTTACACCACAAGAATTCATGATTTTGCACCGATTCGCAGTGATTCGTGTGGCCTCTTGCCTCAAAGCTCGTTCTAGACGCTCTCAAAGTCCCGCAGGTGTATCCACACACTTATGGGTCACGGGGAATAATATGTGAATGATGTAGAAAGGTATTCCAGGTACTCTCAATAAGGCACATTTGCGTTTACACCCCGAGAATTCACGATTTTTGACCAATATGCAGTTTTTCCATGTTTCCTCATCCCCAAATGGGCCCTAACCCTCAAAATGAGTCGTAAAAAAAAATTTCAAAACACATATTTCGACGTGAAATTTTCCGTTTTTCCGAATGCCGTGAACCAAATTCCAAAATATTGGTAGAAACCCCCTCAAAAATGCAAAAAACTCCAAAAAATTGCAATTTCCAAAAAATCGCCCAAAACATCAAATTTGTTTCGAAAAATGCAACATTTTTGTTCCTCATTAAAATCTGCATAAATCGGTTTCCCACCGAGTTAAACGCCTAACACTGCATTTTCCCCTCATTTTCGCGCTATTCAGCCCGCCATGGGCGTATGGGTCCAGGAGGCTCCTCGGGAAAAAAGATTTCGGATTCTACTATCAAAAAACTACAATTTCCCTTCTTGCAACTTTCCGATACCGCTCGTTTTCAGCGTCAGATTAATTTTGGGCCTAGAAGTGTTTCGTAAGCCTGTGTGCGGCGTCATCCACTAGCCCACCACTATTCCCCTGCTTCGTCTCATTCGACTTCGCACCTGGAGAGGGGACTCCTGCTGCTGAGCAACCCTACTGCCTGGCCGCGTACTCCTCCTTAGTGGCGATGAGTTGGCTGCCTTGCTTGCCCAGTTCGCCAAGCAAGGATATTGGTGAGCAAAATTCGAAGTTGAATGGAGCAACTGGCTCGCAACTTTTACGCGTTTTATTTTGTCTGGTTTCTTGGATGGAATAGCCGAAACTAGTTCCATTTCATCATATCGCTCCCTGATACTTCGATCAGAAGCACTTTTCATTGGTAGTTTCCATACTTCCGAATCAAACAGTTCGTTATGTACTTTCATGGTAACCCCCTCAATTCGCCGGGAAATTTCGTATTGGATTTGACTTGGTTAGATGAACTAATATTTCGATCAAATTCCATAGTCAAGTTGGTTTCCATGATAGTTCAACGTCATAGTAGTATCACTTGACTAAAGTTTTGGTTTGTATGTTGACGCGTCTCAATGAACAAACAATTGCGAGAACATCGTATGTTTTCCATTCGTAGAATTTTGGTTTATTTGGACTGCTTACTCATCGCGAGAAAAACTTCGTTGTATATTTACATTATTGGGAAAGATTGCAAGTGCATTTTTGAATGAACAACCACTGACCTCGTGTCAGAGTTTCCGCTGTAGTCGATGATTCCTTCTATATTTCATCAAGTCAAGAGTTGTGGGAATGAGAATTTCGTGGATATTCTTGATGTTTCGAGTAGCGTATACGATTGGCCATCGACATACATCATCATTTACAATTCATTCTCATCCACCTTTCTTTTATTGAGGAACATTACAGCAGCTGATTCTGCGAGCTGTCAGGAATTGCAACGTCTCATCAGGCGTACACGTTGGAGGATCGATCGCACTATTGGTGTCACGGAGATCCGTAACGTGCGTTCATTAATACTGCACCTGGGGAGTCCCGACTCGAGAGGTAGGTAGGTGGGAATTCGGAGGTGAAATGGATAGAAGGAAAATTCCTAGAGCTGCGTTTATTGATCCCAAAATACAAATACAAGAGAGAGACTTCACAATGTACTGGGGTTGTTTCTATTCGAGTAGGGTCCGTCAAGGGCTGAGGTACTCGACTCGGAATGGCGTTGATGAATAATGTGGTCAGGTCGGTAGGTGAGTTGGCACTGAGAACTAGAGGCCCGGCACGAGACTCTGAGGACAAACGTAAGGGACGGGAGCTCGCGGTGAACTGCGAATCTGAGAGCCCCTGCCAGGGCTTTTGAGCTCCATTTGTACTCTCTCAGACTCCGCGTTCCTCCTCCGTTCGTGGCTGGGAGAAACGCAGGTGAGGCGCGGCAACGCTTCGTCCTCGCACCCCTTGACTAGACTCGCGGGCGCTATTCGTGGTTTCTCGGAGCTTCTCCTAGCTTTTCCAAGCCTCCGCTTCTCCATATGACTATAAATCAAGATACATAGTATATCTATAGACTTTTTCTTCTTTTTAGTGGAATATAAGGAAAAATCTGATAACAGGATATCCCTAATGAATGTCCCACCGGCAGACCATAAGCGCTTCCGTTTTGCCCACCCGGTAAACCAGATGAGCATGAATCCAGCGCCTGTGTGCTCTAGGGGCTAAAACCTTCTGCTCTCAACCCTACGATGTTGGCAAGCCATCATTGCAGAACTAGAGCCAGCTAACCACTATCTAACCAATCCGACCCGGAACCACGTTAGCTTCACTTCAAGGTGGGAGGCGTACCGCCCGCCGTGAGGCGTTCCTCTTTGGTGTGTCTGCTCTTCTGTCGTCTCTTCGTCGTCAATGATCACTCTTCAAGTCGTAGTTGTTCGCTATGCAGCGCCCCTTGCCTGACGCTGCGATGCCCGTTCTCGCTCTTCTTTTCGGGTGATCGCCGTCTTGATATAGGCGGCGATCTTATCCCACGTCTCTTTGCTGCGGAGCGTGAACGGCATTAGGGTCTCAGGGGTGATCTGATTTCCGAGCCAATTCATGAGCTCCGCTCTTTCCACAGCTGTGTTCACGCACTGGAAGAGTGCATGCTCCGCATCGTCCCAGTCGGTCTCACACATCGACAGACCAGGGTCTCCCGTTTTTGGAACCGCTCCAGGTACTCTCCGAAGCAGCCGTGCCCGCTGAGCCTCTGCGTCAGCCAGTAATCCAGCTCCTCATGAGCTCGATCGATCCACCTGGCTATGTTGGGGATCAATTTTTGCGTCCACTTCCCTTTCGTTGTGCTCTCCCACTCTTTCTGCCACTCTTTGACAGTCTCTTCTCTATCGACGTCCCGAATGAGGGCCTTGCGAGTGGGGTTGAGCACGACTCCATCCCTGATGAGGGCTTTTTGGCGTTTTCATACCCGCACTCTCTCGGCTACTAGCAGGCGAATGGGTGGTATACCTGCTAGCACACAGGCTGCGTGGTCGGACACCGTGCAGTGGCCGCTGATCGCCCGGAGCACGAAACGCCGCTGGACTGGGCCTAGCTTTGCGTCGATCACAGACCCCCTAGCTACCTGTCCCCAGATTGGTGCACCGTACAGCAAGATTGAATAGCTCATGGTGCTGAGTAGGGCTCTCCTGTAAGGTTTGGGTCCACCGATATTCGGCATGAACCGTTGGAGGGCGCCATCGACCTTGTCCGCCTTCAGCGCCGCTTCCCTGAAATGAGACTCATAGCTCCATTGGTCATCGAACCACACTCCAAGGTACTTGAGTTTCCTCTTGAGTGGGATATCGTACCCGTTGATGAAGAACACGGGAGTCTCGAAACTCCTCCTCTTGGTGGCTAGCATCGCTGCGCACTTGTGCTCGGCAAGCTCCAGTCCGTTCTCAGGAAATCACTGACTAATGAAGTAGAGAGCTTCATTAGCCACATACTCCACCTGCCACGCGGTTTTGGCGACAACGACTAATGCCGCGTCGTCCGCGAAGCCAATGAGTTCTGCCGCAACTGGAAGACTCAAGTTCAGAAACTCGTTGTATCGCGTGTGCCACTCGAATGGTCCTGACACGGATCCGTGAGCTATCCCTGCAGAGAGTTTCAGCTCAACTCTCCCCTCATCCGTGTCGCACACGAGGACTCTGTCACGCAATCCGTCGTTGATAACTGCGAGCAGGTAAGGGGAGACTCTTGCGTCTAGGGACCTATGGATCCGTTCCCAGCTTGCCATGTTAAAGGCATTCTTCACATCAAGGCAGATTATGGCGCAAAAGCCACCGCCTGGTTAAGGTTCCATTGTATGCGCTCTGCGGACTCCATTCTGCACACACTCGATTGCGTTCATCGTGCTAAGCCCCTTGCGATATCCAAACTGCATCGGGGACATCCCTCCGCTGCGCTCGTACTCTTCTTCCGCACGGTTCAAGATCATGCGGTCATACATCTTCCCCATGTTGTCCAGCATATTGAGCGGCCGATTTGATGAAGGCTCCGTTGATTCACCACCCTTCCCCTTCGGTATGAGGACCAACTTCTGCCGCTTCCACGCTTTTGGGAATGTCCCCGCGAGGAGGCACTCGTTGAACAAGTTCAACAGCAAGCGGGGCTGCTCTCGGACTACTATCTTCAGGGCCTCATTGTGAATACCATCAAGCCCCGGCGCCTTACCGTTTGCTAATCTCTTAGCTGCACATCGAAGCTCTGCCTTGTCAAAAAGAGGTATTGGGTCGGAGATGCGCCCGGGGGATGTGAGTCTCAGTCTACCTTGCGGATAGAATGCCCTCGCTATCCTCAGAACTGACTCTTTGTCAGTAGGCGCTGTAGGCCCATCCTTCGAGCGCAGTCTGCTCATGTAGGTACGGTGTGCCCCATGGATCACGATCCACAATGCTGCAGAGTTCCGCCTAGCACTTTCGCTTGCTGCGTCGAATGGCACTCCGTATGAGCTTCTTGGCCTCTTTGTAGGCCGAATCGTCTGCTGCCGCTGAAGGATGTCCGCGTTTGCGCGCTCGCCTCCTCTTGGCGTTTGCGTTGCGGCGAAGGTCACCAATCTCCTCGTTCCACCAGTATGCTCGCCTCCTCTGGAACCGCGGTTGCTTCCTCCTCGGCATGGAGGCGTCACAGACTCGGGTGATGGCCCAAATGACACTGGTCACCGTCTCTTCCGGCGAGAGCTCTTCTTCGGGGGCCTCTACTTCAAGGATCGCTTCCTTGAAGCTTTCCTCGTCAAGTTTACGGACTTGCCATCTCTCGATCTGCCGTACTTACGTCTCGGTCACCATCTATCTTGAAAAAGATATGACGGTGGTCGCTAAGGGTTTCCAAATCGAGGACCTGCCACCTCGTGACTCGTCTCATGAGCGACGAGCTAACAAACGTCAGGTCGAGCACAGAAGACAATGCCCCTCTACGCCATGTCGCTTTTCCCACCTCGTTGAGACAGACCAGATCCAATTGGGCCATGATCGTTTCCAGCGCGTTGCCTCTCTCGTCCTCTGGCCCCCCGCTCCAGGTTGGGCCTTGGAGTTGTAATCCCCCGCTACTATAGCGAGGCCCCTCCACTGTCTCAAACTATCCTCCAGTTCTCGCAGTTCCCTAAGGAAGACATTCATCAGTGCGTTCGGTGAGTAATAAGCAGCTATACACCGCAATATCGCCGATGACTCTTCGGACGAAGTCCGTCCCTTCGGTCGGTCTTTTTGTATCTCTAAGGCTCCCGTTCCAGACTTGGATGTCCGATCCCCTCCCAAGGTCTTCCGTAGTTCGTGGTCGCTCTTCTCGGAGATACTGCTTGGAGATGATGAGGACGTTTGCAGTATATCTATAGACTATCATACAAGGTACATCTATATGTTAGAATACCAGCTATGCGTATATGGTATACGTCTATATATTGTAGTTCCGTATGCGGAATATATATGAATCTACTTGGGAACCGACTAGGTTCCTGACATTGGATTGGTTCGGCAACTGTATCGAAGGAGCTCATGCTGATCCGGCGTATGTAGAACTTGCTGGTTACATCGATTTCTATTTAGGAATTCTATCACACAACGTGAATGATCTGCTACGCAAGCTTTGCCTTCGAACAATTTTCAATTCAGATTGTTGTTGACTCATCTCGGGTAATAGTAGATATCCAAAATATCTTTTACTCGGTATACTTAAAGGTTGATTGGTTTGGAAAATGGAATGCCTGAATTTTCACTCGGTTTCGATTCATGAAATTGTTTTATGCATACTCATTTGGAATTGATTTTGTTCATTTTGGTTGGAGTTTCTCATTTCATGAACATTTAGTTTTGGTGATTCAGATATGCATACCGTATTCCATATATGTGCTAACTCTCATTCATTTCAAATTTGGTAGAGATATTCACACATCAAGATAGAGCCGAAATCCTCGATCTTAGTGAAGGGCAAATTGTAACCGAAGTATCGAACTTTTGTTCCCTGTCCAGAAATCATTATTACCTATCATATTCCCTTTCCATCCCACAAGGAACAAAACAAATTCACCCGCAATCTTCACGTTGATCCGGTACCCGAGCATGCAAAGAAACGTGATTCAATGAGCTCCCTTCTACTTTTGTTATCCTCTCCAGAATGGAATCGGAACGATTCACGGCATATCACCAAATATCGAAACGAAATTGTTATTATTTTGTTCCTTTACAAGATAACGAAACTGTATGTCAATTTTGATTGATTTCTTCTCTCATGAAACGAGACTGACTCTCTCGAAATTATCACATTGATCCTTAAACGTATCACGAATCAAAAAGAAACTCTTTCAGTCTCGTTACACTTTCGTCATTCTCTCCCGAAACGGAATTGAGGCGAGTTTTGTTTCGTTACAAAAGGAACAAAACGAAGCGAATCCAAACGCCTCAAACTCATTGAAAACCGAAACAGAACGGAGGTTTCACGATATCGTTTCGTTATCAAATAACGTTATTAGATGTCATTTTTGTTTCGTTTCTCTTGTAACGGAACGCAATGAACCGAAACGAAATTCTCACATTGATCCGGTAACCAAGCCTGGAACGAAAGGAAAATCTTTTAGTTTTGTTACACTTTTGTTATTCTATCCCGAAACAAAACTGAGGCGAGATTCGTTCCGTTACAGAGGAAACGAAACGGAACGAATTCGAACGCCTCAAACTCATTGAGGACCGAAACGAAACGAAAGTTTCATGATATCGTTTCGTTATCTAATAACGTTATTAGGTGTCATTTTTGTTTCGTTTTTTCTGTAACGTAACAGAATGAACCGAAACGAAATTCTTTCATTGTTCCGGAAACCTAGCCTGAAACGAAACGGAACTCTTTCAGATTTGTTACACTCTCGTCATTCTCTCTCGAAACGAAATCGAAGTGAAGTTCCTTCCGTTATTCAATGACGAATCGAAACGAAACAAAACGTTCCAAAGTCATTGAGAACCGAAACGACACGGAAGTATCGTGATATTGTTTCGTTATTGAATAACGTTATTAGTTGTCAGATTTGTTTCGTTTCTCTCGTATGGAACGTAACGAAAGCGGTACTTAGAATCGTTTCTCGGAATGCCCTGGTGTATATCCAATACTCAGTATAACGCAAGCGCCAAATCGTCTGCTCTGGTCAACTACACCTCGCACGAGCACTCACCATCATAGTAGGCACCAGCTCTTCACTTCTCTACAGAGACGACATCAAATTGACCAGTACGTGCTTCACAATCGAGGATCTACTTATGAGCCGAGTTTCAACATTGTGTCGGAGAACAGCTGTCTGAAGCGCGAGTTCATCTCCTACACTTTCATTTTGTGCCATTGACGCATCGCGCTCCCACAGCTGTTCCGCCTATGTGCGTGAGTGATGAACACAAACACTAGTGTTGCGAAAAATCTGTGCTCTATGTGGAGGAATGAAGAGCTCTCGTATCAATGCTGTAAATGTGCCAGTTTGACTCATTTTTGTTGCTGTCCTGACATTGACAAATCCCAACTCGACGGTTTTCAATGTAAAATCTGTACATTATCTGAGCAGGCCCCTCCTATGCATCAATCGACCTCCATCGTCTGCTTCTAGTGCGAGACACCAAAAGCAGTCCGCTTCGTAGCCTCCTGAGTTATCTAGCTCGCGCGTGGGAATTTGCTCCGTTCCTACTGTCTTGAAGCCTCAATCATCTGTCGACCTGAATATGCCGAAAACTTTTGACGCTCATGCCTTAAATTCTCCGAACGACTTGTGGGTCCCCGAGCATTTCAAGAAGCTTGGCAACTTGCTTACATCATCTCATTCGGCACTTCATTCACAGATGAATATAATTCAAAATCGTTCGACGGCGAATGAGACAGGAAATGCTCGCGCTTTTGCTAGTCTGCAAGCTGATATCCTTGCCTCTCGCGCACCAGTGGACCCGTGTGAAGTTCGCTTTTCGGGCATACCCTCCTTGATTACCATGCCAGACCCTGATGTCGTAAATGCCATGCTGCGTGCTGTCGAGCGTGTTGATCGAGTGCGTACCATTCTGACGATACGCCGATGACCTACACAACCCACTCATCCACGTCCTCAACCCCCAGCTCCTGATCCTAGTTCCGTTCTCCCAGGAGGCCAACCTCGGCATAGTGGTGATAGCAACATCGGACTCCTGACTAAGTTCTGCTGCCCCTCTGTCCGCGATTTTGTTATAGGACAAGGTTATCTTTTGGAAGACAGAAAGCTCAGGATAGACTTCACAGTTACCTCCTCATTAAAACCCTGGGTGACAGATAATATTCGATCTCTCAAGGAACAGCGCGACGCAGTTTGCAAACTCGCATCCCGAATGAAGTGCGAGTCTGATCTCACGTAATATCGCACTTCACGCGCAGAATTAAAATGAAGCAAGATACAGCCAAGAGTGATTACATCACGATTGAAATCCCATCGGCACCTGATGCCAAATCTAGATGGTCTCAACTCCGGCAATCGGGATGGTCTCCCAACCGCAACCTTCGCCATTGAACGTGTTCAATGCCAAGGTCCTCAATGATCATCATACTAAGGTAGCCGGATGGGGAGACCCACTAACTGACGCTGACATCGAGCGTGTTTGTCCCTTGCCTCTCCAGGAACCATACCGCTTTTCACTCTTGTTTCTATGATTGATGTTTCCCAAGCATTTGCCGCTGGTCAGTAGGAAGGCTC
The DNA here is from genome assembly GCA_029851415.1 of Eretmocerus hayati. NCBI lineage: Eukaryota > Metazoa > Arthropoda > Insecta > Hymenoptera > Aphelinidae > Eretmocerus > Eretmocerus hayati. The sequence goes on from CM056741.1 coordinate 134,590,016, forward strand.
TGCCCTGTTAGAAATATTCCTCCAACAATCATCAAAATTTGATCCAACATTGGATGTGCAAGATCAAAGTTTGGTCCAACATGTAATGCTGATTTGATCAGATTCTAGTCAAATCGTTTGACTTGACGCTATTCGTGGTCAAATTCCGATCCAACTATTTGACAACAGTTTGACTGCATCCATAACCTACGATTCTGACTTCCATTGTGGTTCTTCCATAGACGTAGAACTGAGGTTCTTGATGAGAAACGTTGAATTAAAATGAACAATTAAGACTCGTGGTTAGAAACTCAGATAAGATGGCTCCGAAATGTTCTAGGGAACTTCAAAATATATCAATATTTGAATCAATCGGTGTCGCGTAGAATTTTGCGGGTGCTATATGTAAACCCACATAGTTTACATCAGAACAATTCCTTGAGGTGTATATGTCAGCAAGCGATGAAAAAGATAGGCGATATAAACTTGCGCGGAATGAGCATCCCCATGAATAGTACAAGTTTTCAAAACATTCAACAGCTATCGACACTCCAAATCGATTAGCCATTCACTTTCACGTATAACGTGCGTATAACCTGCAAGACTTATCTCAATTAATCCTGTTCTCCCGCGGTCACTGCAAGATTTTTGAGTATAAGCTCGAGTATGAGCCACTTAAAGAACAATTAGATGCCATCTAACGAAGACAAAGGCTTGAAATCCCGCAATTTTCATATTTATAGCCGTGTCATTGTTTGCTGTCGTCTCGTTGTGCTGTATACTTCCGCGAGAGCAGACGACTCTTATTCTTCGCCTCAAATTAAACATTGGATCAAGATTTGACCAAAACAGCGTTACATGTTGGATTAAATTTCTATCAACAGATTTGATCAAAATTTGATGATCAGATGAAACGATTTGGAGATTTTTCTAACAGGGTGGCACTGATGAAATCTCCTCGTCGATGGCTAGCTTAGCCTCCCCTACCCTTCAATCTCATATAATACACGATCCGCTGACGTCTGCCTACTTTTCTTACGCCTGGAAGCGCGATTCGATCCTACTCTTGCCCACAATAGCTCCCCCGAAAACCCCGTCCGACACTCGCCCAGTCGCCCAGCTCTGTGAACTTTCAAAAGTACTCGAGCGCGTAGTTCACCGACAGCTGCTCCATCACTTGTCCACGCATAACCTGCTTCAGGAGCGGCAAACAGGCTTCCGAGCTCACCACTCGACGCAAACCGCCTTACTAGGGGTTCTAGAGGATACCAGAGCGGCCATTGGCCGTTGAATGCTTGCGATCATGATCTCGTTCGACTTTCATAAAACTTTCGACACTATGCCACATGCGAAACTCCTGATGAAACTAAGGAAGCTTGGCTGTAGTCATTGTGTAGTGCGCTGGTTCGCTAGCGGCCTCAGAGGCCGATCAGACGCTGTCAGCCTGAGTGATGGTACCCAAGGAGCCTGGCTGACACTTATCACTGGTGTCCCCCAAGGGGTTCTGGGCTCCTTGCTATTTTTTGATTTTCATAAATGATCTTCCTGAGTTCCCCTATCACTCATCATCGGCGATCTATACCGATGATCCCAGTATCTACAAGCACTGTCTCCCTACCAAGTCCCTTCACAGCATAGAACTCATAACTCGAGATGCTGTAACCTAGTGGGCTTCGGACAATGGTCTTCCGTTGATTGGGGGTTACAAATAGCATGGAATTCTCGCCGTGTTCACGAAGCCCTGTATTCGCTCACATCAACAGCGCGTAATCTGCCCCGACAGCTCAGGCAAGAGCTTGTTACGAGCTTAGTCCTCCCATTTTATGATTATGGTGCCTCAATTATCACTGGGCTTAAGGCGAGGGGATAGGGCCGCGCCATATTGAATTGGCCCTAGTGACATTGTGGCACTCCTGATCTCACCAAGTCTCTGAGCCTGAGATTTCAAACTCGCGTGTGATCAGCGGGTGTCGCCACATATATTGATGTATGTATGTGTATGTGAATGAGAGAACCTCTATATGGGTCATTCTGGACCAAGGTGAACATTTTGAAAATCGACGAAATTTAAAAATGCCCCAAACATTTTTTTCCGTTAGTACTACTAGAATATAGTTGAAAAAATTTTTTTTCAGATTTTTTTGGGACCCATGGCGGGCCCTACGAATTTTCCAAGTACGATTTTTGAGCAGTTTTTCGCCTATTTTTCGCTATCTTGGAAAATTCGTAGCTCGGACCCAAATGCATCTTTTTCATCCTAGCTGGGCGCATTTTTTTCGGTATGACGTACACTTTCAAGAAAGAAATTGAACGGTCCAAAAAATTGATATCTGGTAGGTCCCACGGTTGCATCAAAAAAGGCCCAAAAATACGAATTTGCACCACCTTTGGAGGCGTATAGGTCAAAATGGAAGCCTCGTAGCAACATTTTGCAGGAGAAAAAACTTGTAGGCCTTGAGAAAACCTTCAATTTCCTTTTTGGAACGTGTCATTATCTTATCTCACGTACGATCTACAGCCGATTCAAGTTGGGGAATTTTGTAAAAACGTGAAACTTCAAGGCCAATTTAAAAAAAATCGTTTATTTTTTATCGACCCCAAACCTATGAGAAAATGTTCTTTCAGGTGTCTATTTGGAGGCCCAACAATAATTTGGTTGTTTCTTTGAAATCCCGATTTTATACGAGCTGTTAAAAACAGTCGAAAATACCGAAAATCGTGTCGAATTCGGGCCTTATCATGAAGCTTCGTGGACTGGGTCTCCCCTTGCTCTCGATTTGTGGACTCTTATTATACAGCACTCGGCATAAAATATTGTGGAAGATGAGATGTAGAGCTGAAAAATGGCCTCTCGTGCGATGTTTTACGATGGAACCGTCCAAAACTAGAGTAAATTGAGTAAAGACAAGATAAATCGAGGAAATCGATTGTGATGCATCTCTCACTTAAGTAGCCCGCGCTCACTAGCCCAACCGGCCGCTTTGGCACTCCGCTTATGCTCCGCACTGCATGCCATCCTCCGTTAATGCGGAAGTGATAAGTGATATTAACAGCTGATGCAGTATTGTCAGGAATTATCCAGTAAAGACAGAGATAAGAAGGTTCTCTAATCTGCGTTATAGACTGTAGACTGTACGAGGTTTTGGTTGTTAGTGACCACCACGAAAAAATTGTATGTGTCAGTCAGCGTCCCGATCAGAAATTTTGGTATCTTCCCCGCGGGGTTTGCCCCGAAGATGGGCCAAATGTATTGTGAAGCATATGAAGTGTAACGCCTTCCCCGCGGGGCATCCGCGAGGTATCATCGGGGCAATATTTGCGCAAAATTAGTGCAGTTTCTGTTGAGACCTTGAAAATAATTTCGGATATGTTTGTAATGTTATCACTATTATGTGATTGCTTAAGTAAAGTATGTTCAAGTAAAGTTGAAAATTCATTGAAGACCTGGGAAAGCCTCATAAGAGCTACTAATATCCAGCCTGTGTTTACTTCTAATAAGGGCAAATAGTCACTTGACTTTGCAGCGTGTGACGAAGAAATTAATTTTGCTGGACTGAGATTTGTGTGAAAAGTGAGTGGTGCTCATCAATGATATTGAAATACAGTATGTTCACGTTCAATGCCTCTGTTGAAATTTTCATCATACACCCACAGAAGTGAGGTTAAGGTAGTTGTACACCAAAATTATTCATCAATAGAATTTCTCGAGATTCTGCAGAGGAATAGTTCTAATATCGAAGAGTACGTGTGCAAAATTCCAGAACGGCTGACCATCCCATTTTAGAGTATTGATCGTCACAATTTGACCAGTTTTGCACATTTTTAACATTGCGCTTATGGGAGCGGGCCCCAAAAAAGCACAAAAATGGGTCCAGAACAAAACCTGATCAACAGAAAATGGTGGGACTGCAAGAGATCCGAGTTTATGTATCAATGAATCATATGGCCAAGCCTGAAAATGATGGACCACGTCGCTTTTTAGTAATTGTTCATACGAGGCGTAGAATGCAAAAAATGCGACACGTGATTTCGATTTTAGGGTAGATAACTTTGGAAACCATGCCTGATTCTGTTCAGGAAGGCTTAGATGATCGTTTTTGTTTGTTGTTTGATGGAAAAAGTGCAGTTATTAACAATAATAATAATTTCGAATATTTTGATGCGGGCAAAAAAGTGAGGTTAAGTCTCTTTGACTCACGTAGTTGGTGTACAACTACCTTAACTCTGAGACAGAATGTTGTGAAAGTGATCAGATACTTTGCGGGGTCCTGCGGGGAAGGCGTTACACTTCATATGCTTCACAATACATTTGTCCTAATACCCGCGATGTTCGGGTTCGGGGCAATTCCGCCATGGTTCGGGGCAAACCCCGCGGGGAAGGTAATGACGGTCAGCGGCCATTCGAGATCTCCCATCTCACTCGCACCTAATAGGTTATCCCATGAGTGCGAGGGAGGCGACAGATCTCGAACGGTCACTGACCGTCATCCCATTGCAGTTCACCTCATGGCGTAAAAATAACAAAAGTTATCTTCAAGCCATGGTTCACCTTGTTCTCGAGTGTACCAAAATTTCTGATCGAGACGCTGACTGACACATACAATTTTTTCGTAGTGGTCACTAACAACCAAAACCTCGTACAGTCTACAGTGTATAACGGAGATTAGAGAACCTTCTTATCTCTGTCTATACTGGATAATACCTGACAATACTGCATCAGCTGTTAATATCACTTATCACTTCCGCATTTACGGAGTATGGCATGCAGTGCGAAGCATACGCGGAGTGCCAAAGCGGTCGGTTCTCGATTTATCTTGTATTTACTCAATTTACTCTAGTTTTGGACGGTTCCATCGTAAAACATCGCACGAGAGGCCATTTTTCAGCTCTAGGTCTCATCTTCCACAATATTTTATGCCGAGTGCTGTATAACTAGGGCCTCGACAGAAAGTGCGCATTCGCTCTTTCCCCCTTTTTCCCCTGTGGAAGTAGCGCCATTGCGCGCCCGTGGCGGCGACTGCAACTACAGGGCCTATGCTTATACACGGGGGAAGAAGTGGAGAAAAGAGCATTGCGCACTTTCTGTCGAGGCCCTTAGAGTCCACGAATCGAGAGCAAAGGAAGACCCAGTCCACGAAGCTTCATGATAAGGCCCGGATTCGACACGATTTTCGGTATTTTCGACTGTTTTTAACAGCTCGTATAAAATCGGGATTTCAAAGGAACAACCAAATTATTGTTGGGCCTTTAAATAGACACCTGAAAGAACATTTTCTCATAGGTTTGGGGTCGATAAAAAATAAACGATTTTTTTAAATTGGCCTTGAAGTTTCACGTTTTTACAAAATTCCCCAACTTGAATCGGCTGTAGATCGTACGTGAGATAAGATAATGACACGTTCCAAAAAGGAAATTGAAGGTTTTTTCAAGGCCTACAAGTTTTTTCTCCTGCAAAATTTTGCTACGAGGCTTCCATTTTGACCTATACGCCTCCAAAGGTGGTGCAAAGTCGTATTTTTGGGCCTTTTTTGATGCAACCGTGAGACCTACCAGATATCAATTTTTTGGACCGGTCAATTTCTTTCTTGGAAGTGTACGTCATACCGAAAAAAATGCGCCCAGCTAGGATGAAAAAGATGCATTTGGGTCCGAGCTACGAATTTTCCAAGATAGCGAAAAATAGGCCAAAAACTGCTCAAAAATCGTACTTGGAAAATTCGTAGGGCCCGCCATGGGTCCCAAAAAAATCTGAAAAAAATTTTTCTCAACTATATTCTGGTAGTACTAACGGAAAAAAAATGTTTGGGACATTTTTAAATTTCGTCGATTTTCAAAATGTTCACCTTCGTCCAGAATGACCCATATGCATGCGGGAGTCTCTCTGATATATTCACGTATTATGATAAATCATACATGCAATACAGCATCCGTGTGCATGTATGCGACTGAATGGAGCAGATAATGAATCAAGACTCTCAAGCTAGTCTTGCTTAGTAATGGCTCAACATCGAAAAGCATTCTGAACACTCATGAATAGACTCGGTCCCATTGGCCTGTATTTCTAGGTTACAGGCAGATTGTATGGGAACAATGGATTTATTTTCAAATCATTCGAATACCCTGATGGGTTTTTTGACTGACTTCCAAAAACAAGGAATCTCGAAGAAGCTGTTCAAGAGATATCAAATTTTTCGTGTAGCTATGAAACTTTGTGTTCGATGAGTCAGTTTCAGATCATGACGATAGTTATACAGAGTCATCAATTCTAAACCGATACCCAGTTTTAAACATGGAATCATCCGTCTGAAACACGGAGATCTTAGCAGACATGATTTCAAATTCAATTCAATATTCCAAGATTGACTTTATCTCTGAAAATGACCCGGGTCGCCATTTTGACCAAGTATTCTAGAATATTGAAACTGAAACTTTGAATAAAATAGTCAGAATGATCAGGATTGTTTTAGAGGCCCAAATAAGACATTCACATTCTGTATTCCATCAATACATCTTGGGGACAATAAGATTTACAATATAACTTTCCAACTTTTGATCAAAAACTATGTAGAACTCAACAAAGTTTCAACGGATTCAGATAACGGAACATGGCATCATTCCCCTGAAATACAGGAATCTTGTTAGACATGATTGAAACTTCAATTCAAGATTCCATGATTGATTTTTTCTCTGAAAATGACCCGGATACGCCATTTTGACCAAGTATTCTAAGATATTGGGACTGGAATTTTGGATAGATAAACCTGAATGATCAGAAATGGTTTGGAGACCCATACAGAACAATTACACTCTGTATTTTATCAATACATCTTGAGGACAGTAAAATTTACAATACAACTTTCTAACTTCTGGTCATAAAATTTTTAGAACTCAACCAAAATTCAACGGATTCAGATAACTACACATGCAATCATTCCTCTGAAATACAGGAATCGTGTTAGACATGGCTGAAACTTCAATTCAATATTCCAAGATTGACTTCATCACTCACAATGACCCGGATGCGCCATTTTGACCAAGTGTTCTAGAATATTGGAACTGGGACTTTGAATAAAATGGTCAGAATGATCAGGATTGTTTTAGAGGCCCAAATAAGACATTCACACTCTGTATTCCATCAATACATCTTGAGGACAATAAGATTTACAATATAACTTTCCAACTTTTGATCAAAAACTATGTAGAACTCAACAAAGTTTCAACGGATTCAGATAACTGAATATGGGATCATCCCCCTGAAATACAGGAATCTTGTTAGACATGATTGAAACTTCAATTCAATATTCCAAGATTGGTTTTTTCTCTGAAAATGACCCGGATACGCCATTTTGACCAAGTATTGTAAGATATTGGAACTGGAACTCTGAATAGAAAAACCTGAATGATCAGAAATGGTTTGAAGGCCCATACAGAACAATTACTCTCTGTATTTCATCAATACATCTTGAGGAAAATAAAATTTACAATATGAATTTCTAACTTTTGATCACAGAATCTTTAGAACTCAACCCAGTTTCAGTGGATTCAGATGACTGAACATTAAATCATCCCTCTGGAATACAGGGATCTTGTTAGACATGGTTAAAACTTCAATTCAATATTCCAAGATTGACTTTATCGCTCCCAATGACCCGGATGCGCCATTTTGACCAAGTGTTCTAGGATATTGGAACTGGAACCTTAATTACAATGATCAGAATAACTAGAAACGGTTTAGAGGCTGAAACAAGGCAATTGTATCCTGTATTTTTCAAATACATCTTAAATAGAATGGAAATGAGAATGCAACTTCCTAATTTTTGGTCATAAAAGTTTCAGAGCTCAACCGAATTTCAACGAATTCAGATAATTGAACATGAAATCATCCCTCTAGAATACAGAGGGATCTTAGCTGACATGGGAAAAACTTCAATTCAATATTCTAAGATTGACTTCATCTCCGAAAATGACCCGGATACGACATTTTGACCAAGTATTCTAAGATATTGGAACTGGAACTCTGAATAGAAAAACCTGAAAGATCAGAAATGGTTTGGAGGCCCAGAACAATTACACTCTGTATTCATTTCATCAATACATGTCGAGGACAGTGAAATTCACAATATATCTTCCTGACTTTCGATCACAAAATCTTCAGAACTCAACCAAGTTTCAACGGATTCAGATAACTAAACATGGAATCATCCCTCGAAATACAGGAATCTGGTTAGACATGGTTGAAACTTCAATTCAATATTCCAAGCTTGACTTCATCTCTCAAAATGACCCGGATACGCCATTATGACCAAGTATTTTAGGAAATTGAAACTGGAACCTTGGATAGAAAGGTTGAAATTATCAGAGGCTCAAATGATATAAGTCTTCGCTATACAAATATTTTACAGCGAAGACTATCACAGGTTCTGGAACCAGGTGTTGATGTTCCAGAGTTGAGTGTTGAGTGTCGTGTTTATTCAAATCAACCATTCCTTACCTTGATTTCTTTCAACGAATGGACCCTTTGATCGACCGGCTAAAACCACGACAATAACCTATAGATGATATAATCACCCAAAGCTTGTATTTTCATTCAATGTCGTTCGAAAATAGCTACCCTTGAATCTGCTCTCCTGTTTCTGGCATGCAGAACTAGGTATGATGTTTATATCGAAGTAGTAGCAGAATTTGATGCTCAAGCGAATATAAACAAACAGGTGTCTCTCGCGTAGCACAGGCTGGCCACCCATAGAACTCGTCGCGAACCGACCCGGTATCGTCGCATTCGCTGCCGCTCGGGATTTATCACAAGTTTTACAAGGAGTTGCGTCCAAAAGAGGCATTCATCATAATCTTCAGATCCAAAAGAAGAGCGCATCGTCGCCAAATCTCCAATAAATCGCGTCGCATACAATCAATCTCGGGGCTGAGTGCCCTCATTGTAGCAGACGGCATCAAAATCACAATTTGGAAAAATACTTTCCCAGCGTAGAATATGACTTTTGGGCACGATGCGCTCTTCGGACAGGCATTTTATATGCCCATATCAAATTTCAGGTAATTCGGTTTATTATAATTTGAGTTATTCTCCGAACGGATTACGGGTGATTTACCCCAGAAAATCCAATATGGCGCAGGCCTATCCCCTCGCCTTAATAAGACGCAGTCTCCGAAACTCCACCGGCTCCATAACGCTTGCGTTAGATTTGTCTCAGGTAACAGACCGAACAAGATTTCGTTTCATATTTAAGGAGGTTCAGCTGCTATAGTCTGTTTGAGACGCCAACTCGCCTCGAATGTAGAGTTTCTCTATGCTATCAATGGCCGCGATCCGTTAGCGGTCTGTCTCCATGTTTTACGTTCGCCGTATATTGATATAGTGTGCTATTGACACGTGCCAGTCGACAATAGGATTTGTCGTAAACTTTACATCATTCCAACACTCACAAGTAACCAACTTAACTGTTTGCTTGAGTGTTTCCTTTGTGTTTTATCTATCACTTGTTAACCTCTCATCAAGAACTCTCTGTTAAGTCAACCCGAAAATGATGGAGCAAGCTCAGAGAATGTGCACTTTCCATGAGGCACCATGTTCAATCGAACGCATTAGATTAATCAAATGCTCGGCTCACAGGTAACTCCGTGACTCGAAATTAGAGTTGAGATCTAACATTATCACGATGAACGCATGACTCGAGTTTCATCAGAATCTCTCTGTTAATTATCTACTAGCTCAACCTCCTCAAAAGAGAGAAATATTATACGATTACCTTCAGTTCAACAGAGCACAAGCCATTGCAAATGAGTTTGAAGAGTTGGATTTGACGAAATGGAAGATATTCGCAAGCTGCTCTTTCAATGAAATAGATATTATTTCGATCATATTGCTTTCCACGCATTCTTTCACAAAATGCTCTGATATTCATGTAATGTTTCAAACGATTTCTTTAATAATATGAATCTTCTTGTTTCGTGTCGAAATCTCACCAATTACGCAAAGTATCAGAACAACAGAGATTTCGAGAAATCTGTACAGGGATCTTTCGAGGGCAATCAAAAACTGATTTTTTTTCTTGTCTGAGATATGTGTTTCGGGAACACCAGATTCTCAGCGAACAGTTCTGATCTTGTATCCGTAAGCCAGGATAAGATTCTATAATAAGTCAACTTCTCGAATGAGGATACTTGCGTGAGATCTCAATTTCCAAATCGAAATAGACCGATAAGCAGTCCAAACCTTCTGCAAAGATGTGAAACGATTCGTATCACTATTCTCGTCTGTAACAATCGGATGGACTCCAGGTCATTGATTCTATCCGAAGATGAGGCATTACATATGAAGTACACCTAGGACTTCCTCAATCTGCTTCACTATTCAATTCAACTTCCTTCTGCTTTTTGTTTCTGTAATAGTCATACTGCCAATTCCATTTGGTTCACCGTAATCAGTCAGTCAAACATTCCGTTTCAATCGAAATCCTATTTCGATGAGTCTTTCCTTGAGTTTATGCATATCAGGAGCAAATAATCGTCACAAAACACCGGAGTCACTAACTAAATAAAAATAGCTCCCTATAATAGCTCTTTAGAGCGTATTTCGTCTGAGATCGTAAGAAAATCTCAATCGATTACTCTGGGTTAAAACGATGTCCAAGCGAAGCTCAGTTGAGCTTGTATCAATCCACGCATCTAATTTGCTTTGACCAATTCGGTACTTTAGGAAATTTCAAACAAATATCATCACTCATCCCACCATCCAGAAATGGCTTCCCAATTCTTCCAACGATCTTGCATCAATGTAAATTGCATACGAAATCAAACAACGTTGATTCGTAAAACCGCGAGATGAGTATTTATATTTCTCACGAATGAGAGCAATTCCCATTTATCAATCATTTTCGAGTAGACGATTTAATTTTACATCTTAATATTGATGACTCGATCGGTTCTTCCACTGAGAACTAGGAATAAACCTTAAAACGACCACTTATTACTTGACTTTGGCCAACAAAGTCCTGTCGACTGAATTCCAGAATTATTTTGTACACTCTTCCTTCAGATAAACCTTTACGCTAAATATAGCTTTACGCTTCACGTTGAGCTGATTCTATGGAGTTGAATCTCCATTCATTGTTACTCCAAGAATATAATGACTTTCTTCTATCAAATCTACTGTCTGGGCAATGATCTCAGTAGTTGTCTCATAAGGACCTTCAAACAAGCGAATTTTCATATCTACCCACAAATTCACAAAGCTAATGTCATGTGAGGAATCTCTCAGAAAATCTAACACTGGCTATTTCTCTTCTGATTGAACTCTCCCTCCGTTCACAATATATCCAATTATTTTGTGACGTGGTGAGTCTCGAGCCTCTGGCTCGCGCCTCTCCCCGTCGCCTGACGATGCACCAGGTGCACCGTCAGCGTTTCTGACGGAGCTTCGCCCGTTTCCCCACCAAGTGCGATGTCGCGTCGCGGACCCATCGTCGCGGACGACGGGCCTCGCCGCGGCAGCCCGCTCAGACCAATCAACCCATCCACACACTCTCTCTCACTTCTTAATTATCTCTTATATTGAAGTCACGCATTTACTGAAACTCGTGTTCTATCTGGAGACTTGAACCCCTCACCACGTTACATCCCTCTTTTGGTGCTAGGTGGGGTAGTTTCCCGCGAGTTAAAATATTTTTTTCTAAAAAAGTAAGAAAAGTTTTCTTGTGAAAAATTTTTCGGATTCTGCTAAATTTTCGCGAGAGTGTCGTGGAAATAAAAAGTGACGAAGAGATAACAGGAGTTGAGAAAATCAGAATCCAGCCGAGCAAAATCCACCGAAAAAGAAGAAAAATGGAAAAACAGCGAGTGCCCAGCCCGACCCACCCGTCGATCACCATCGCACGAGCTGCATCTCTGCATCCAGCCGACCCGCAATGAGTCATCTGGAGTACCATCAGTGCCCGAAGATGGCTAAACTGGCCGTCTTCGTCGACCCCGACCAACACGTGATGGACTTGGAAAATTCGAGGACGACCAGCCACGTCATGGAAACTCTTCGCAGCAAGCAGAACCAGCATTAGAACGAGTGAAGTACTGATACCAAATTATAAGCATGATCTCTGCCAAATATGAATTTTTGAATCAGCCATGATTTTTCTTGCTTATATTGCCGCAGTGGAATTTTTTACGAAATAGCCGGTAGAGCCAGTGATTGCAGAAAATAAATAGTCTTGTTGAGCTGAACCATTTGATTGGGAAAATTTGTTTAGTAGCATATATGCGACTCGATTGCAGTCGCTGATTTGATAAAACTAGCGTGTCCGATTGAATGTTAGAGAAGACGACTGAATTTATTGTGTATGACTTCGAGTCACCAATAATGGCACAAGACCGATGAGGTGACTCCGCTGTGACCAAATGATTATGTTATTATGAGTAGTCGTCGAATGATTTTACAAAATCTGAGGCACGTCTAATTGATTACATTGTCGAGATGATTGCGAGTTAAGATGCAATCTCATTCTCCAATCAAAAGGTGTTAGCTGAGTACCTCGGAACAAGATTTCGAGACCCAATATTTGGGAACATGGAGGAATACTGTGATTCATACTGCAATCGCCTCATAGAATTTGACGGCTCACTAGACCAAATTGGGTTATTTTATTCTAATGTCCGGCAAGTTGCTCAAGACTGTGAATGGAAAAATCATCAAATTATACTACGAGCGATTTCTGATAATCTAAGAGGCAGAGCAAGAGATATTTTCAAACCGCTTATGGTACAGTACTCAACGGTACATGCATTTTTAATGGATATTAGCATTCAAATTGAAGAGCTGCCTGCGTTAAACGAGAGTTTGAGTAAAATTAAACATTTGCACAGACAACCAAGAGAAACGCTCCTTGATTTTGAGAAAAAATTAGACAATCTATACAAACTGGCTCGTTATGTACCCGTTATTCAAAGGTTCCGAGATCTCGCCGAAGAAGAGTCTTTTAATATCGGCCTAGAACAAATTGTAGTGGAAAAATACTTGAGTAATATGAGACCTTACTCAGCATGGATAATCCAAGTGAATTGCCCAAAAAACTGGCAAGATGCGAGAATTTTAGCTAGAAAGCTCGTGAACATCGAGTTCTGTGTGATCTATGATTGTCCGGAACCAGAGATTTCGCAAAGCAACAACATAAGAGAACATTCGCCAGAAAGTAATAAAATTCAATCAAATTCACAGCCACATGATGTTATAATATCATAAGAAGTTGTCAAGATCCTCACCTAGTCCACCATAATGGTGGAAATTCTAATCAAAATCCGTCAACTTTTTCAAAATACGACACAAAAACAGCTATTTATAACGTTGGACAATTACCAAAAACTTCACAAAAAACTGAAACTGCTGCGAGTACAAATGCTGGAGCTGCACCAAAAAATATTCAAGAAGCTTGCATTTCAATTGAAAATACTGAGTTTGACGAAGTACAGGAATTAATCGTAGAAGAACCATATAGCCAGCAGTGTCAAATCATTTTTGAAAGTTTGAAAGAAATTGCTATGCAATGTCAGGTTCCGAAAATTGTAGAGGCAATGATTTTCAAAGGAAAAAGTGAAAGAATGCATGAGAACATCGGCGTTAAACCGTCTGAAAAATTGAAAGATGATACATTGAGCGACCCTCGGCTCGAGAACGAATGTGAGAGAATCGCTGATGCTCGCGTCAATAAAGATCAGCAAGAATCGCGAGTGTTTCAGATTTCTAAAGTTGACGAGTCTTATTCGCTGGAAAAGTCAGGGCATGAAACAGAACTCGAGAATCTTCCACAAGTTCAAGTCGACAAAAATTCGAGCACCGTCACAAGTATAAGCGAAATTCAACTAGGCTCCCAAGCTCGAGCGACGTGTGAGAAATTATCAGGCGTAGAGAATGAAAAAGTCATGTACAGTCAGCAGAAAGTACGAGAAAGCAGAATGAGTGAGAACAGCGAGCGGAATGATAAGGTTGGGTCATCAAATAATTCGCTCGCGATTGCATTGACGATCGACCGAATATTGATGGAGGCGAGATGTGCAATACAGATTGTGCAGAAGCTAATTGTGTTTCAACTCGCAATGAAAAATATCCAAAAATTCCTCGAATCACAGAATAGTGAGTATATTCACTTCAAAAACCGGCCGCCTCGCGAGAAACCACCGTGGCCTGTGGCCTTTGAGAGAAACTCCTATCTCTCTACGAACTCACAAAGGAGTATCGCGTGATCCCAAAGAAAATTTTGCGGATCGTTTTTCTTTAGTCGAGAAAAATTTGAAGATTTCTGAACGGTTTTGGAGCCGATGCTCGTAGAATCAGCTAGCCATAAGTATGATTGAATATACACCCTAATCAGATATTGTTTGAACAAAACAATGTAATATCTGTGAGGGTTTTCTCTATGATAAGTAAATCATGCCATCGTTGTTTAGAAACTCCTTGAAACTGCGAGGAAGTAGTTTGAATATTATGTAGATACGAACCGACTTCAGAATATGGTATGAAAATTGTTATATGGTGTGCGAATGAAAGGATAGATAGAAATCTTGCAATGCACTCGCCCTTAGCCGTCGTGATATACTCCGGCCCAGGGACGAGGCATTGGTGAATTTTACGATCTACACCAATATTTGTTATGAGAAAAATCATAGAGTTACTATTATTTCGCAAAAATGAATATTGTGTTTGTCGAGAATTATATGCGAGATGTATGTACAAAGACTCTCCCTTAGCCGTCGTGAAATACTCCGGCCCAGGGACGAGCCAGTGATGAAAATTGTATATCAGATTTAACGACTAATAGAATGAAACTTGTAAATCCACATTAGTATGATGAATTACTAAAATCAAACTCAAATCTTCACAGAAAATACACAGTCGGCTACACAGGTACCCTCACAAACACATACAGGGTAACTTTACACCCCACACCTGGCCCAAGGTCAAAAAAACGGCCAAAATTTTAGCAAAATCATTCGAAAAAGTCGAGTCCAGAATGTTGAAAAAGAAAAGTGAAAAACGCAAAAACTGAGGCATATAGCAATTAGATAACATAAATTACCCCTAAAAGTAAATGTTCCCATCATTTACTATGTCAAAAGAAGTTTGGAGAGGTGAAAATCTCAGTTTGTGATGTTGAGAATTTTTCGTCAAAAGTACACGGAAAATGCGCATTTTGACCCATCAAACAACCAGTGCACCACGAAAATTGATCAAAAGACCTTTATAGATAGTTATTATTATGGCAAATGTATATAGTTAAGTACTCCAATCGTTAAGAACACCATTAGAAGCTTTAAAAATGAGATCACAGGATTTTAAAGGGAAAAATGTAGGATTTCGATGCGAAATTGGCCAGTATGCGAAAACTCAAATTTCTCACCTCAGAATTCAAACTCCGTAGTGTAATTGTAAAAGATAGATTGATTGATGTAATAACTTGAAGTAAGACCAACGACAGAAACCCATGTGTGAATAGAAAAATTTTGAGACCACACTTTTTCCAAACTACATTCGAAAACTCACCGTCGGCACTAAATATGAGTGCGTACTTTGTTATATATCGGGAAGTTATGATGAGATCAACTTGAAAATTGGTATGAATGCTCTTTATATTGTATATCAGTAGAATCAAAACCGACCGACTACCCAAAAATTTCCAATTTACCACAGTAGAGTGAAAATCCCTAAGAATTACAGTTTTTCGTACGTAAAAGTGGGTACACAAAAAACGGTCATAACTCGGTCAATTTTGACCCGATGTTAACGTTCAAACGCTTAAATTAAAGGTCTCCCCAAGAGATCTGACTATTTGATTGAAAAATTCAGAAAAACCAAAATTTCGGAAATTATCATAGTTCAAAGTGTATAATTTTACCGTCCGAAAGAACCATTTGGCACACGAAACGACCAAATTTTCATGGATTATTCATCACATTACTGTCAATCGTGGTTTGGAATTGAAACTTTAAAATCAATGATGAAGAAAGTATTTCTTGAGGCTGATGGAAAATGATCCCACAGCTGCAAGCGATAAAACTTTTACGACGGTCCCTGTCAACAGAGACCTTAGGTATATACATATATACTTGTACAGTATACCCATTGTATACCAAGAAGGAAGGAGAAACAGTAAGAGAGACCGATTCAAATAATCGGCCTCTTCTCAACTTGAAATCGACAAGTTCGAATTTGACGAATGTCACTTTTGAGAAAAATACCAACTATGAACGATTACATTATTTATATTAAACGTTTATTGTATAATTTAGTAATAACATTCAGGGAATTGTTCATTTAAAAATGAACCTTGTTGGGAAATTTTTTATCGATTAGAGATATAGAATCTCATATGAGTAACAATAGGTTTAGAGAATATTGTTTATAAATAATTTATTGTTAATAATTTTTCTGAAATTTTTATCGAATATTTTCCATAATTTTGAAAACTTTTGTAAAACATTTCTCATACTTCTAATAATAATAATTGTGAAAAAAATCCCATTTTGTAAAATTAGAGATAAGAGGATGAAAGTATTTAAGTCTAAACGATTATACCGAGAGAGTTCGCGATATAATATGAAATGTATACGCGACAATCACGAACAACGACACTCTCGCTCTAACAAGAATATCACACACACATATACTAACACGCGTTCGCTCGCGCGAACGCTCAGCAACACATATGAATTTTCAAATCATATGACTCGAAGGCCGTTCAAGAGGCCACAGCTGATTTATATTGTGATATGGGTCATGCATCGGGGACGATGCGGGTCTCCGGCCAGGCACGCCTGTGACGTGGTGAGTCTCGAGCCTCTGGCTCGCGCCTCTCCCCGTCACCTGACGATGCACCAGGTGCACCGTCAGCGTTTCTGACGGAGCTTCGCCCGTTTCCCCACCAAGTGCGATGTCGCGGCGCGGACCCATCGTCGCGGACGACGCACTATAGTCGTCACATTCCAACTCTGGCCAAAAATCGCTTCAAAACTGGTTTCAAGCTATCGGGATGAGCCAAACGGCATTCTCTTCGTAATCGACAGGGCTAGGAGATGTGCTAATCTGATTCTGTCTCAGACAGAGGGGGTAGGGGTGGGGAGGTGTTGAACGCGAAATGGGGTTGGAGATCGATATTCCGCCGGGATGAAACTCACGCGTGGCGAGTCAGTAGTTCTACTGCCGATACGCAACCACATGGAGTACCTTCTAGAGGTAGATGGCAGTATTTTGAACTCAACCCCAAGTCTGAGAATCACCGCAATCAGCTCTGAGATCGATTCTGAGCTGAGAAGAGGTGATAAATGCTGTGAATTAGTCGATTATACTGGATTCTGAGTCGAAAATGATTCTACTGCCAACTCTCAACTCTTCTCAAAACATTCCCTCATCGATTCTCGGAATTTTAAGTCTGGGCACAGCTCTGAGAACTGCTGCGGGGAGTTTTCAGATCGGTTCAGATTAAATTTGTGGCGGGATTGTCTCTTCAGATCTGAAGGGACTTTCGAGATGATCGATTTCAGCTCAGAATGCGATATGCTGCCAGATGAAAAAGACTTTGGGTGTATTTCTAGAGGATTGAACATAATTTTGAGCCTAATCTCAAGTCTGGGAATTGCCGCAGAGGGATTTGAGATCAATATTCGTGAAGAAAAGGCTGTCTGGCCGCGCAGAATATTAGACGAATGGTAATTTCTAGGTGGAGAAAGAGTGTACTGCCGATTTGTAATAACTTGGAGTACTTTTTGAGAGTGGAAAGCAGTATTTTGAGTTCATCCTCGTGTATGGGAATCAACGCAATCAGCTCTGAGGTCGATTCTGAGCCGAGAAAAGGTGACGGGCCTTGATAATTGGTCGGGGATAGTGAATTCTGGGTCGAATCTGATCCTACTGCCAATTCAGGACCCGTTTCAACACATTTTCCCATAAATTTTCAGGATTTCGAGCCGAAACACAGCTCTGAAAATTGCTGGGGGAGGATTTGAGATCTATTCAGGTCTATTTTGTGGCAAAAATGTCTGTTGAGATATAATAGTCATCCGAGAATGACCGATTTCACAACGGAATTCGATATGCTGCCAGGTCAGGAACATTTTCAGTGGGATCGTAGGACATTGAATAGAATTTTGAGCCTAATCTCAAGCCTAGAAATTGCCGTGGAGGAATTCCAGATCAATATTCGTCAATAAAAAGCTGCAGAACAGTGCAGATTATTCAAGGAACGGTGAGTTCTAGGTGACGAATGAATATACTGCCGATCTACAATGACTCGGGGTACATTCTAGGGATGCGAAACAATATTCTGAGCAAAAACTCGGGACGGAGAGTCACCGCAATCGGCTCTGAGACCGATTCCAGACCGGAGAAAAGTGATGAACGCTGCGTATTCGTCGAAAATAGTGGTTCCTTAATCGGAATTTTCAATGCTGCTACCACATGAAGCTTCCTCGTGCATTTTACCATCACTCACCAGGATTTTGAGCCCGAGAACGGCTCTGAATATTTCCGTGGACGAGTTTGAAATCGAATTCGATCTCTTCCGAGTCGGGAAAGTCTCATTAGCATAGGTTTCGATCAAGAATGACCGATTTTAGCTCGGACTTTGATATACTGCCGAGTCGAACAAACTTCGAGTGAACCTCAAGTGATGATCAGAATTTAGAGCCTCATCCGATGTCGAGAAATTACTGCCGAGAGATTTGAGAACGATATTCGCCCAGGAAAAGTTGTTCAGTAATGCAGATTATTTAAGGAATGATGATTTTTCGGTGAAAAAAAATTATACTGCCGATCAAAAAAAACTTGCAGTACATGCGGAAGATGTTAGGCAATATTCCGAGCCCAACACCGTGTCTGAGAATCACTGCAATCAACTCTGGATTTCGTCTGAGCAAAGAAAAAGCAATGAAAGGCGCGTATTAGTCGCGAATCATGTTTTATAAGTCGGAGACAGTCCTGCTGCCACCCCAAGAACCTGTTTCATAGATTATACTACAAATCCTCCGGATTTTGAGCCCAAACACGACTCTGAGAACAGCCGTGGTTGAGTTTGACATCAATTCTGATCCGATTTCCCTGTCAGGAGCGTCTCTCCATCACCAACATGGTTCAGCGATAACCGATCCTAGCTCGGAAATCGATATGCTGCCGCTTCGAAAACACTTGAGGTAAATTTGTCGAGTATTTAGCTGAATTTTGACCTTAATCCATAGGCCAGGAATTGCCGCAAGAAAATTTGGGAACAATACTCGTCCAGGGAAGACTGTCGAGTGATGCAGATCATTTAAGGAATGGTGATTTCTAGGTGGAAAAAGATATACTGCCGATCCACAAATACTTGCACTACATGCGGGAGATAATAGGCAATATTCCAAGCCCAACCCGGTGTCTGAGAATCATTGCAATCAGCTCTGGATTGAGTCCGAGCAAAGAAAAAGCGACGAGTGGCGCGTATGAGTCGCGAATAATGGTTGATATGTCGGAGACAGTCCTACTGCCACCCCAAGAACCTGTTTGACGCGTTGTACTACAAATTCTCCGGATTCTGAACCCAAATGCGACTCTGAGAACAGCCATGCTTGAGTTTGACATCGATTCTTATCCAATTTCCTCGTCAGGCTCATATCTCAAACACTGGCATAAGTCAGAGATAACCGATTCTAGCTCGGAAATCGATATGCTGCCACTTCGAAAACACTTGAGGTAAATGTGTCGAGTATTTAGCTGAATTTTGACCTTAATCCGTAGGCCAGAAATTCCCGCAAAAAACTTTGGGAACAATATCTGTCCAGGAAAAGCTGTCGAGTAATGCAGATTATTCAAGGAATGGTGATAACTAACAAGGGGAGCACTTAACTTCCGGGTCACCAATCTTCCCCAAAATTTTTTTACCATTTGGTATCACCTAGAATATGAAGAATCCAGAGTAACTCCGTCAAATATGCCTCCCATTCAAAGTTACAGCCTATGATGTTATCATTGCCGAAATAGGCCCATGTTAAAAAGTGAAATATATAGTTATACTCGCAATGCTAACGTTTTTGCTTGTAGCTCTGGACAGGAGTCCCATTTGACGGAGTTACTCTAGATTCTTCATATTCTACGTGATACCAAACTGTAAAAAAATTTTGGGGAAGATTGGTGATCCGGAAGTCAAGTGCTCCCCTTGTAAGTGGAAAAAAATGTACTGCCAATCCACAAATACTTGCACTACATGCGAAAGATGTTAGACAATATTCCAAGCCCAACCCCGTGTCCGAGAATCACTGCAATCAGCTCTGGGTTGAGTCTGAGCAAAGGAAAAACGGTGGATGGTGCGTATCAGTCTCGAATTATGGATTATAAGTAGGAGACAGTCCTACTGCCACCCCAGGAATCATTCGAATGGGCCAGGGCAAAGTGATTCTTCTGCCACTCCAAAACAATTCGAAATACGGTCTCGGAGCACTCAACAAAATTCCCAGTCCAATTTGAAGTCTAGTCACTGTTGCACTCAGATCCAGAAGAGATCTTGTGGCCTCAATACTCGGGTTGTCTTTGTGGTGAATTAAATCATCAATATAATCCTCAGAACCCTCTGATTTCTGCATACGACTAGACATTTTACTGTGTATCCATCGAAAAGGTTTTTGGTTTTATACAAATGTAGGCTTGACGTTTACCCTTATTCATCCGTATTCTGGTTCAATAACACTCACGGGTCATAGTTCGACCCCAACATCGCCAAGATACAGCGGCAGATATGGGCATTCGCAACTGATCCATATGGTTTCGAAAAAATTCAACTCGTGAAGGGGCGTATTAGTCAAATGATAAGATATGTTCCAATGATTTTCTCGATTTCAATACGTGTAGTACAAGCGTGAGAAATATCGACAAAGACTGAGATGATCATGGAGCTATGCCTCAATTTGTATTTATTGTGTACCTATATTAATCATATCCAAACTCTACTCGAAACCGTGTGGATCAGTTGCGAATTCCATTATCTGCTGCTGTATCTTGGCGATGTTGGGGTCGAACTATGACCCGTGAGTGTTATGGAACCAGAATACGGATGAATGAGGGTAAACGTCAAGCCTTCATATGTATGAAACCAGAAACTTTTTCGATGGATATACAGTAAACTGTCTAGACGTATGCAGAGATCAAAGGATTCTGAGGATTATATTATGACTCGATGATTTAATCCACCACAAAGACAATCCGAGTATTATTGCCACAAGATCTCTTCTGGATCTGAGTGGAACAGTGGCTGGACTTCAAATTGGACTTGGAATTTTGTCGAGTGCTCCGAGAAAGTATTTCGAATTGTTTTGGAGTGGCAGAAGAACCACTTTGCCCTGGCTCATTCGAATGATTCTCGGGGTGGCAGTAGGACTGTCTCCCACTTATAATCCATTATTCGAGACTGATACGCACCATCCACCGTTTTTCCTTTGCTCAGACTCAATCCAGAGCTGATTGCAGTGATTCTCAGACACGCGGTTAGGCTTCGAATATTGCCTATTATCTCCCGCATGTAGTGCAAGTATTTGTGGATCGGCAGTATATCTTTTTCCACTTAGAAATCACCATTCCTTGAATGATCTGCATCACTCGACAGTCTTTCCTGGACGAGTATTGTTCCCAAATTTTCTTGCGGCAATTCCTGGCCTATGGATTAAGGTCGGAGTTCAGCTAAATACTCGACAAATTTACCTCAAGTATTTTCGAAGCGGCAGCATATCGATTTCCGAGCTAGGATCGGCTATCGCTGATTCATGTTGGTGATGGAGAGACGCTCCTGACAGGGAAATCGGATCAGAATTGATGTCAAACTCAACCACGGCTGTTCTCAGAGTCGTGTTTGGGCTCAAAATCCGGAGGATTTGTAGTATAATCTATGAAACAGATTCTTGGGGTGGCAGCAGGACTGTCTCCGACTTATAAAATATGATTCGGGACTAATACGCGCCTTTCATTGCTTTTTCTTTGCTCAGACTCAATCCAGAGCTGATTGCAGTGATTCTCAGACACGGGGTTGGGCTTGGAATATTGCCTAACATCTTCCGCATGGACTGCAAGTTTTTTTTGATCGGCAGTATATTCATTCGTCACCTAGAACTCACCGTTCCTTGAATAATCTGCACTGTTCTGCAGCTTTTTCTTGACGAATATCGATCTGGAATTCTTCCACGGCAATTTCTAGGCTTGAGATTAGGCTCAAAATTCTATTCAATGTTCTACGATCCCACTGAAAATGTTCCTGACCTGGCAGCATATCGAATTCTGTTGTAAAATCGATCATTCTCGGATGACTATTATATCTCAACAGACATTTTTGCCACAGGATAGATCAGAATAGATCTCAAATCCTCCCCCAGCAATTTTCAGAGCTGTGTTTCGGCTCGAAATCCTGAAAATTTACGGGAAAATGTGTTGAAACGGGTTCTGAATCGGCAGTAGGATTAGATTCCACCCAGAATTCACTATCCCCGACTAATTATCAAGGCTCGTCACCTTTTCTCGGCTCAGAATCGACCTCAGAGCTGATTGCGTTGATTCCCATACACGAGGATGAACTCAAAATACTGCTTTCCACTCTCAAAAAGTACTCCAAGTTATCACAGATCGGCAGTACACTCCCCATCCACCTAGAAATTACGATTGATCTAATACTCTGCGCGGCCAACCAGCCTTCTTTTGACGAATATTGATCTTGAATCCCTCTGCGGCAATGCCCAGACTTGAGACCAGGCTAAAATTTATGTTCAATGCTCTAGAGATACACCCAAAGTCTTTTTCATCTGGCAGCATATCGCATTCTGAGCTAAAATCGATCATCTCGAATGTCCCTTCAGATCTGAAGAGACAATCCCGCCACAAATTAAATCTGAACCGATCTGAAAACTCCCCGCAGCAGTTCTCAGAGCTGTGCCCAGACTCAAGATTCTGAGAATCGATGAGGGAATGTTTTGAGAAGAGTTGAGAGTTGGCAGTAGAATCATTTTCGACTCAGAATCCAGTATAATCGACTAATTCACAGCATTTATCACCTCTTCTCAGCTCAGGAACGATCTCAGAGCTGATTGCGGTGATTCTCAGACTTGGGGTTGATTTCAAAATACTGCCATCTACCTCTAGAAGGTCTTCCAAGTGGTAGCGGATCGGCAGTAGAACTACTGACTCGCCACGCGTGAGTTTCATCCCGGCGGAATTTCGATCTCCAACCCCATTTTGCGTTCAACACCTCCCCACCCCTATCCCCTCTTTCTGAGACTAAATCAGATTAGCACATCTCCTAGCCCTGTCGATTACGAAGAGAATGCCGTTTGGCTCATCCCGATAGCTTGAAACCAATTTTGAAGCGATTTTTGGCCAGAGTTGGAATGTGACGACTATAGTGCGACGGGCCTCGCCGCGGCAGACCGCTCAGACCAATCAACCCATCCACACACTCTCTCCCACTTCTTAATTATCTCTTATATTAAAGTCACGCATTTACTGAAACTCGTGTTCTATCTGGAGACTTGAACCCCTCACCACGTTACAATTTCTTGGCCACATTGATCAATTTATCATCCTATGCAGTTTCCTGAAGATATTCGTCCAATTCATCTTCTTATCCTATCTTGCTTATACTTGTCTCCCTTGGCTAGTTCCCGAACGGATCTCTTTCACCTTATTTATATAACATTTTCCTCTTCATAAAGACAAAAACGAGCATTCAGATCAAGCGTAATTTATTCTACTGAGCTTTGTCTGTTACAACGAATTTTGAGTTCGTTTGCGTTGCACTTTGATCAAAACGAGGTAACCAAACCATTTGAACTGGCTAATATCGCATTCGAAATTCTCCAACGAATGTTCTAACTAGAATCATATCTCTCGAAATCGTATGTGCTCGTGACACGAGGTTTCAAAGCTTCAATACTCTCAGTTGGACTCTTCTGTACTCTTTTCATTGATCTGCTCACAAAACAACAAAATTCTGTATCACACCCAAGTTTTGATGCATTAAAACGAGAAATCCTAACCAATGATCTGGCATTAGTCCGGCGGCCGAGCATGGTTCCGCAGCATTTTGGATGTGACCGGACAAAAGTTGATTATTCCCATGTATTTTGACCCGCTGAATCCGATTTTCGATGGTGGAAAGTCGGAAAACTAGGCTGAAAATTGTTATTAACAAATTATTGTTAACAACTGTAAAATGTACTTTTTCGCTCGGAAAAATTTATTTTATATTTTTTGGCATATTTCAAACAAGAGAGGTCTCTACAAAAATTTCCTGGAAACGCACTGTTTTCCCGTGAAAAATTCGTAAAGTTTCAAAAAACACGATTTTTACAATTTTGCAACAATTGTTGCTCGTCCGTGAAGAGGAATTTTTGGATCCGCCAAGGCGCAAATTACTCCTTGAAGCCTCTTCTATTGATGGAAACCCCAAGAGAGTCAATATGCTACACCCCATGTGGGTAAGAACGGCGAGACCGACCCCCTATTTTTGGTGCATTCTCTCCATATATAGATATACTTACCCATGCCTGTATTCGCGTCTTGATCCCCTTTCGTGCACTTCGTGCGCTATCTTCGAACGCAGACAAACAATGTCTCGTATCTTGGCGTACGTGGACATGGGAGAATCTTGGAAAAGTCTTGGAAAATTCCGGAAAAATCACTGTGAAAACTTGTGTAAACTAGGTAAAATTGGTTCTAATCGAACATGATTGCTTTGACCTTGTTGACTTGCAAAATTCAGGGCATTCTGAAAGTATGCAAGATTTATCAATATTCTTGACGTTAGATTTTCATCATTCGGGTGGAATTAGTATTTGACTAGAATACCAACCTCTTAAACCCAATACCGAGTCGTATGATGAGCAAAATAGAATCGACCCAACCGTACTATTTTGGTCATCATACGACTCGGCATTGGGTTTAAGAGGTTGGGATTCGAATCAAATACTAATTCTACCCGAATGATGAAAATCTAACGTCAAGAATATCGATAAATCTTGCATATTTTCAGAATGCCCTGAATTTTGCGAATCAACAAGGTCACAGCGTTCATGTTCGATTAGAACAAATTTTACCTAGTTCACACAAGTTTTTACAGTAAATTTTCCGGAATTTTCCAAGACTTTTCCAAGATTATCCCATGTCCACGTACGCCAAGATACCAGACATTGTTTGTTTGCGTTCGAAGATAGCGCACGAAGGCACGAAAGGGGATCAAGACGCGAATTCAGGCATGGGTAAGTAGATCTATATAGGGAGAGAATGCACCAAAAATAGGGGGTCGGTCTCGCCGTTCTTACCCAAATGGGGTGTAGCATACTGACTCTTTTGGGATTTCCATCAATAGAAGAGGCTTCAAGGAGTAATTTGCGCCTTGGTGGATCAAAAAATTCCTCTTCACGGCCGAGCAACAATTGTTGCAAAATTGTAAAAATCGTGTTTTTTGAAACTTTGCGAATTTTTCACGGGAAAACAGTGCGTTTCCAGGAAATTTTTGTGGAGACCTCTTTTGTTTGAAATATGCCAAAAAATATAAAAAAAATTTTTCCGGAGCGAAAAAGTGCATTTTATAGTTGTTGACAATAATTTGTTAATAACAATTTTCAGCCTAGTTTTCCGACTTTCCACCATCGAAAATCGGATTCAGCGGGTCAAAATACATGGGAATAATCAACTCTTGTCCGGTCACATCCAAAATGCTACGGAACCATGCTCGGCCGCCGGACTACATGTTCCCATGCTCAATCATCAATGAGTGTATGTATCAATAGGTGTATCGATAAAACAATATCATCAAAATCATCAATTAGTTTTATTCCATAAGTGGAAGTAATTTGATCAGGCCCAAACGGATATGAATGATTCACTGATAAAGCTCTGTAACGTATGTATATTCAGCGTCGAAAGAAACAATCCACGATTCGACAATTCAAGTCAAGATCATCGATGACAGTTAACGAACAACTACAAACACATGGGATGTTTCGGAGAATTGTTTCCGTGGGATTTTGGAAATTTTGACTGCATCATGATCTCGTTTCACATGCTATACCATAGCTTTCTTTATGACAACGAACTGTTCATAGATTTTGGTATTCCATGTGTGACGGCCGAGTCAGTCCGTCTTCCTCTCTCCCTGGACCGAATATTGCAATCATAACATTTTATGTTACAGCTTGAGCACGAGAGGAGTTGCTGCATAGATTAGCCAGGTAAGAGGGAGAGAGACAGAGAGATGCCACCGTAGTAGGGCCCGCGCGCCCCATATTTTTTGAGCCGTCCCTGGCGCAAGCCCATGCTGCTCTGGCCAGCAGCCTTTTACTATACATTCCGTCGTGACCTTTCGGAGCGCTCGCACGCGCCTATCGAGCTTATCGTGCGCGTTGTCCACGCCACCCGGAGCCCGTCCTTGGCATGATTCAGCCGGGGCTCCGGTGCGTGCATTTCATATACTCTGTGCCGTGGTCTATGACCAAAATCACCATCGTCTGGGACAATTGCGAGCTGCCTGATCGCCGTGACCTGCGAGGGCCGGTGCCCGATCTGAGGTCGAGTGACCATCCTGCGTCAAAGCCATTTATTCTGTAAGTGCCTCTCACAAATCTCTCTCTCCTCTTTCTGGGCTTATAGATTGTATTTCTCCCTAAACGCGCCCTCGATAATCGTGCTCGGGCTTGATTCACCGTAACGGTCAGCGGACCGACTTGTAAATAGTTTTCTTTAATAAATGCCCGTTTGTTTCTTATTTTAATCGAGCGTGTGCTCATTCAGTGCTCCCCTCTCCTGATTTCTTGAACAATTACAGCAATTGCTCACTCCCTGAGCTTCTCAAATGAAAGCAGGCCTAGCCTGCAAGTGACGAGTCACCAAAACCGTCACACATGATTCTATCCTAAACATATCATCGATTGATGGAATATTCTGATTCAAATCCAAGGATGTATAAAATATCTTGAACTCGATCTTGCATCTCATCATATTGAACTTTTTAATGAAACTTCAGTGCTTCTCACTCAACTAACCGTGGAACTTGGCTGAAGCTATCGAAGTTCAGCCGGATCTCTAATTCATTTGTGCAATGACATTGCAGAAGTCTGACTCATCCCATGTCTCCAAATTTATACAGTTCTGTCATTCCCCAGGCAAGAATATTAATATTTTTGTCTCAAAATTCTCTCGAAGTACAAGTTGACCCACCTCCTTACACTTTCTTCAAAAGTATAACTTGGCGAGTATGAGTTTGTTCCTCAAAACTTATTGATTTCCATCAGGTTTCCACAGTAAAAATAATGATTGATTTAAATCAGCTGTATTACATAGTTTCAACTCTTGAGAGAAATGAAATCAAAGGAACTATGTCGAGTATTTCTGTAAGTTAGAGAGACCAACCATTTTCCGGGCGAAATATGGCGTTGTTTTAACTCGTGGAAGGAATGAAATGAATCAGAAACCATCTCGAGAGTTTTTCGAACGAGTTTGATTGTATAAAGTGATGGACATCGGAAATTTTGCACGGTCTTTCTTATTCGTTGTTTGTTAAATCCAAAACTTGAATTGGAAAAATTGAAGAAATCAAGAATAGTTGATTGAAAAATCACGCTAATTATGCTCGGAACTGTAGATTTTTCTTTGAAAATGTGTAGCGAATCACTCGTCGCTCTTATATGATAATTCATGTAATACATGAGAGAGCGACGAGTAAATCTACAGTTTCGAGAATAATTAGCGTGATTTATAAATCAACTATGCTTGATTTCTTCAATTTTTCTAATTCAAGTTTTGGATTTAACAAACAACGAATAAGAAAGACCGTGCAAAATTTCCGAAATCCATCACGTTATACAATCGAACTTGTTCAAAAAACTGTCGAGATGGTTTCTGATTCATTTCATTCCTTTCACGACTTAAAACAATGCCATATTTTGCCCGCAAAATGGTTGGTCTCTCGAACTTACAGGAATACTCGACATAGTTCTTTCGATTTCATTTCTTTCAAGAGTTGAAACTATGTAATACAGCTGATTCAAATCAATCATCATTCTTACTGTGGAAACCTGATGAAAATCAATAGGTTTTGAGGAACAAACTCATACTCGCCAAGTTGTACTTTTGAAAAAAGTGAATGGAGGGAGGAGGATCTAATTTCTTTCTTATGGGAATCAAAAAGAAGAAATCAACTTTCTTATCAGATCACAGCTTTTGAGAATCTATCAATCACATATTCCTCTAGAATATGAACAATTATTTCACTCAGATCATCTTTTTGATCAAGCTGACTTGGAGCGGCTCTTGATCTACTTGAGAGATTACTCAATATTATTCCACCCAAGTATTAATTCTATATCTTCAAACGGGACAAAACTCTTTATCTCATTCAAAAACTTACCTTATTTATAAGAAATGAGAAAATTCCTTATCGCAATCATAACATCAATGCTTGAACAATATTAGACATTCCTCATTCAGAAAGAAAGTTAGGATGTTATGATTGTGATTAGAAATCTCTTGATTCCTCATTGTTCAGGATATGTTTGAGAACCAGAAAATTAGCATATCCCTGGTTACAAACATGACATCAATATTTGGAGTGGAATAGCATTAAGGAATAATACAAGAGGAGCAGAAGGCGTTCCAAGTCAACTTTAGTCACAAGATAATTTGAGTGACATAGGTTTTGCTACCCTACATAAATATTTGGTTTACTGATAGTCGAAAGTTGTGAGCAGAATTTCAAGCTTCAACTGCTATAGTGTCCTGAAATCCATATTCCCATCTCATAGAGGACTCAAATATCTTCTTCACATCACATCTCAACTCATGAGTTCCAACACATGATTTCCAAACTTTCTCGGAGGAGCAATAACTCAGCTTGAACTTATTAGTAGTAGTACATGGACCCATGAGTTGCATGTATGATTGTGACGATAGAAGAGTTGTTAAATAATCTGGATCTGAAAGATTGTGGAAGTGTGTGGTAGTTCTATCGAATGCGCTTGACCACTTGCCAATATTTGTTGTCACATACGAGCTCTCAAGCTTCTCACTTGGTAACACCAATGAATAAAACTCAAAAATCAGCTCAAAAGCAGTGAAAATAATAAAATGTATTGTCTGGTTCTCACAGCGATATCGACTCTTGATTGTAAAATCAATAGACCAAGAGAAAACAATGGCCGCTCAATTTCAATTTATTTCGATTATTCAGTGTATGCATGTATATACATATAATCAATCACTGAAACTCCCCATCCAACTTTTGACTAAATGTTTAGAAAAAAAAACATGGAAAGCAATATCACAAGCATTAACGCAGATGAAGTGACTTATTGGACCTCAAAGCCATATTCTCATGTACTTGGCAATGATCCCTGATTCTTCTGGAGACAATTATTAGTACTGCATCACATACTCTTCAAGACTCCAAGTTGCATCTATAAACTCCTAATCTAGTGGGGCAAACAATCCCAGCATACACCTTGCACATCAGGTTTTCAAAATATATCGCGTATAAGAATACTTTACTCCCAAGCTCCTTTTTCCATGAAAACATACACATTTTGCATCTATTTTGTCCAAACAAGATAATGCCATGCGGCTTTGGGATTGCGAAACCACGATGCATGGCGATGTAAACGAAGCAGACAGATCTTCTCTCTCTCCTCTCTCTGATCATTCCTCTCTCTCACTAGCTCGTCGACAGCTCTCGAATCGAAGCTGTACGTTCGAGGGCCTAAACAAATCGAAGCTGCATTCGAGGTCTAAACAAATCGAATGGATAACTTTTTTGAGGTGGTGAAAATTGGCGAAGCGAAATACAAGTCCCAGCGATCAGAATTGGAAAATTGATGACACCAACACTGGGTCCGTATTGAGACAGCCCTGAATAGAGAGACAGGAGATGTTTGTGCACCCGGGTGGTTGAAATAAGTAAGGTGGGAAAAATGTGTGAGGTGAGAAAACCCCCAATTCAAAGTATATAAGACACAGAGCCTCGCTCGATTCTTTGTCTGCTCATACTCGCCAGCGAGGCGCTATCGCGCCTCTTGATTTATGCGAATCATCTCATCCAGAACTAAAAATATCATTCTGAGAAATAATGGTATTGTTGCGGCTGCATTGATTTTAGGACGCTGGCTATGTATTCACATTATCTCAAACTCGAACTCAAATTTTCTCCGGCCTTTTTGACTCAAGTTCCTATGTCTCTACTACAGTTACGAGTGTTGGTTGCTAAGTGACAAAACTAAATTTCAGAATTTTCTGGGCTTAGATTTGTTTGCAGCCACCAGTTATATTGACCCTGTGAAGGACAGTTATTAGATTCTTGATACTTGTAGTCCTCGCAGTCATATCAATCAATTTGTTCAGGAATGTGTTCATGCAACAAATAACTCGAGGCATCTTCGCATGCTTGAATTCAAGCTGTGTAAATATTGTATCGTCTTCTACTCCATGATTTGTAAAGGTTTCTCTGATTTTCGGAAGAGCGAGTCTTTCATTCAAGTACGAACCTCCAACGGCTACAATCAAATTTCAATGAACTTGGATTACTCTGATTAACCCTTAGTTACCCTGGTGGTAGTATTTTGACACAACTCCCATTTGATTAGCATGGCATTACGTAATACCAGGGTAATTGAGGGTTAAGTGCGTCCTGATCACTGTAGAAGACGCTCTGACAAATGAACGATTAACGCCTGTAACATTCTACTACGAAAGAATTCTCAGTTCGTTTCTGGGTATTCAGTGGTCTACGTGAGCGGCTAGTATGATCAGTGAAGTGATCATTCATTCTGTCATTGCACCCGAAATTGATGTTACCTATCCAGATTTTACACCAAAGAACTTCAAAGAGTCCTGACGCTTTCAGTTTCATAAGCCTTATAAGAGTATGCTTGACTTCATGTGCGAACTGAACTCGCAAGGAGTAAGCTTTACCAAATTTCCTGAAGCAACATTTTTCTCAACCGAGCTTTCAAAGTAATTATAAAACAGACAAAAACGATTCAGATTTCTATCACTAGTAAGACATCCAAAGAATCAAATTCTCGATATGAGTATCTCGATGACAATAAACCTTTTCCCAGATATGGAATACCTGCACTAAATTTATAATCCTCTCGAATTCTACAGCTCGAGAATTCAGATAATACAGGCATATCTGCATCAGACTGAGTTTACAAGATTCTTCCACAAACTATGACATTGACTCTGAAGAGTCTCGTCATTCTAATCGTGACTTGTCGGAAAACTTGGCACATTCAGTCCACATGCTATTGAAACAACGTACGGTAACAGTATTCTACCTGTATCACACCAATTTTCCTTCAATGGCAAAAATAGTGATCTGCAAATCCCAAGCCAGAATTTCTTCTTTCAATTTCAAATTTCTCTAACACTTGTCGCCACCAACTTGTTTTCGGCATACACTCAAAAGTATGGAATGATTTCGAAACCTGTTGTACACTTTCCTTAAGATGGTCGAATTCATCTCTACACCTGCCTCTGTATTTTCGTCCGCCCGAGAATTTCTAGCGCCTCACTCTGAGTTGGCAAATTCCGCAGGACTGAGACCATCGATTCTCCGCACCCTTTCTCGTCAGGCTTCAGGACTTTAGTTCGCCCCATCTCTGACTCAGAGCTGGAACACTCAGATTCCATGCATCAACTGTAGTGGGCGACGGGGTATCTGGTCGGTTTGTGACGAAAAACACTCTTAAATCATTTTTCAAAATCATCTTCTCCCTCCGAAATGGACAAAACCCTTGACAGAATTCACCACTCTCAGTCAATATCGTCATCTTTGTTAAGGGTAACAAGATAACTATCTCTCAATTTTTGTCATGAAGAGATGTCTTCGACGTGCTCTTAATCTGACATCTCTGGCACAGAGAATATCAAATTGAAACGAGTGAAAATACCGAACGCCGAACAACAAGGTATTCAGTAAGATCACCCTAGTTGTCGTACTCATCACTGGGTACACACCAGCTTTGAGTAAAACAACCCGGCCAGGTTTTCGGTGGAATATTTCGAGATTATTGTGACTCAAATTTTGGAATATATTACGAGAAAGATATTACTCTTCCCTGGAGCTCCAATTTTAGGCCTATGAAGTATATGAGAATATAAAGAGGAAGCTGAAAATGAGATATAATTATCCAAGAGGATATTCAGATACCGTTAGATCAACGAGATTGTCCAGGAGAATGAAAATCCTCACATATTCGACAATTCTCAGTCACATCATTCTTTACTGTACGACAATAAATCTGAATCAAGGGCATTCACGACTTTTCCACGCGTACTCAGTACATAGGGTCACATCTGCTACAGAAATATTCCGTTCAGACAAAGTACTTTTCAATATCATTGCCAACTATACGGTGCAAGATATCCATCAACATATAAGTCAGAATCAAGAATTCATATGCATGTTATATGTATATCTATCTATTCTTAGAATTATCTATAAATCTAATCAAGATAATATCAAATTTTAGCATGAATTCGGCTGTACAGAGCAATGTCTTTGAATTACCAGTGTATGTACTGGTTTTCACACATACTCAATTGAATGTATTATATTTTTTGAGCATGTGCACCTTCGAGCTTCGTTTAAATACGAAGTTGCATCGAAGGACTTTGATGGAAAGATTCGATATGGTGGAGTAACAAAGATAGACATTTGGCAAAGTTTGAAAAAATGGGAGCGCACAAATTGGAGTGCGATTCATATATAAGGACGCTCCGATGCGACTAACATCAGCGTCGGGCAGAGCCCGATAGTGTGCGTGTACTCTGCCCCTGAAGAGTCATCTAAACGCCGCACTATCGGGAGACGAAACAGTAAGCGCGTTTAAACCATTTTTTCAAACTTTGCCAAATTTCTATCTGGCTACTCCACTATCCCAAATCTTTTCATCAAAATCCTTCGATGCAACCTCGTATTTGAACGAAGCTCGAAGGTACGCATGCTCAAAAAATATAATACATTTAATTGAGTATGTGTGTTCGAGGTTTCGATTCTCCATGTTCCTGCTCACAAACGAGATGAGTGGCTAAAAAAGGGATTCCAACATATGTTTCTGACTCAAATTGATCATCTAAACGCGATCCTGGGGCCAGGTTGGCTCTAAAATGTCATCTAATGCTTAAATCACGGTGAACCCGATTATCAGAGTTTTGGTGGCTCTAGAGCAGAATGGCAATAATTTAGAGCCAAATTGACAACGGCGACGTGTCTAAATGGTCAATTTGAGTCGGAAAAACGTGTTTGTGTCCTTGTTTCGGTCACTCGTCTCATTTGTGAGCTAGAACGAGTAAAATCCCTCTCACGTTCGCCTGCCCCATAATAGACCAAATCATGCCCATTTTAGACCCGTTGGTTCGGATATCAAGGTCACGTCCGGCTTGGGGCTTGCCTCTGGAAGTTTCCTTACATATTTGAGGCGACTTTGGGGAGTAATTTCACACATATTGATGACCATCACTTCAGATGGAAGCATATGACAGCCATATTCATGAGGTAATTTTTAGCAAAGAGTCAAGAAAGGGTACTTTAAACAGTCTACAAAAAATCAGGACCCAAAAAAACCACCCAGATTATTGCTCTTATCAATAGGACTCGTTTTAAGAACATATTCTCATATATTAGATGATGAAAAAAAAAATTTCTTAATTGAGCTCAAAGTTTGGCATTTTTACGGAACTGCTCAACTTGCATCGGCTGTAACTCCTATGAAAAGTCCGATGATCGAATTTTACCAGGGGTCAAATTGTAGGTTTTTCCAAAACCTTCAAAATGACTACCGGTAGAATTCAAATATCACTTTTCCAGTAGGAGCTTGGTCACTTAGAAGGCCCAAAATCGCTAAAATATGTATCAGTAGAAAGCTTTTAAAAGTTGCTGAGCTGGATTACACCGGCACACAAAAAAAAGTATCTGTACTTTTGATCAGACCTACTTATCTTAATATATTTTGGCTACCTTAAAATACGAGTAGCACGCTCGAAAGCCATCACACTGGGCCCACGCTAGTCGCGTTCGGCGGAGGCTTCGTATCAAAAGTCGTGGCAGTTTTCTCCCGTTGAATTCCCCAATCTGAGAACTATGTGAAAAACTTCTTCAGGGCATCAACTTTGGAATCGTGTAGGAGAGAATGCGATTCTGAAAAATTTCTCACTCAACTTCTGCTTCTGGAAATGAAGATGAGGATTCCAGAGAAAAATTCTCCAAAAATTTCCCAGGAAGTAGGAAATGCTTTGGAGACTCCGGTTTAGTTTCAACACGTTTGCTGCGGTGGGGCCCGCGATTTTTTATTTTTCTATCTTCACCAAATTAGATTTTCTCGGGAAATTCTCCCAAAATATGCTGCTAAAAGAATTTAGCAGAATGCTTTCTCATTGCCATAAAAGATGTCAACTAATCTCATATTATTCACTCAAAAATGCGAATACATTAATTTGTTATACTGATCAATTCTCCTCATGAAATTTTTATTAAAATATTTATTCATCCAAAATATCAATATAATCAAATAATGAACTTTATAAAATAATCAATCCACTATATAATAAATTATTTCTCAATCATTTTCATATAATCTTACAAAATTTTCATGTTTACTAAGGATACTCTTCAAAAATTGCAGTCAATAATATCTTCATCAAAATGATTCCGCAGTATTATTTCATCAGTACAATAATTCCTCAATGACGGATCTCTACCAAAACTGATTGTTACTGCGTATGCTGTCGCTGACAGACCGCAAGAACTATAATCAATCTGTTTTTGCACCTTCTCGCATACTACGAAATCATCTTCTACTGAAGGATACCTTTTTTTTATGAAATCCCTTTCTTTATCATCCAAATCTTTCAAACTGTGAATGTCACAATACAGGCTGTCATAAATGAATAGAAATGGTGCTTCATAATGTAAGCACCTCCAATGCTTGAAATCATTCGAGTAGAGAATTTGGATATCTTCATAATACGTTTCATCAATTATTCCACTTGACTGTGTCAATACCGTGTCTATAGGTTCGAAATTGGGATAACTTATCTTCAAAACCCTCAGAAATGCATTGATTGATTCATCTCCTAACCACGATCTAGAACATAATATATTCTTTCGAATTTCATCAAACTGACTTTCTGTAATTTTAATTTCCAGTAGGTGGGACAGAGTGATAGGAATGTAAAGGTCTTTATCCATTTTCATCAACGCGAGAAATCGATTGATGATAGAGAATTGTGGTAAACAGGTGATTATGTTAGGGAGAGAATTAATCAACTGTCGGTGAACTTGAAGATTGCAATGAAATGTATCATTAGGAACGCAAAATTCCGAGATCGATTCGACAAAATCTTTTGAGACTTTGCACGTGTATTTTGGAGACTGTGATGATGATGCCAGTGAATTTTGAGCATGATCGCATGGATATTTTTTGACTTGTGAGTTTTTTAATGAGAAATTTGAAATTTTTCGGAAAGAAGCAAATCTTATGAATGATTTGTACTTCATTTTACTACATGAAAAAAATGTGAAGGAAGTAATTTAGATGTTTTTCGACGTGCTGGATCGATTGGTTGATACGGAATTTTGTTAAATTGTGATTATGAAGGTTTCATAGCCCAACGGAAGAGGGGTGTGTAAAAGATAGAATAAAATGAGCTCCAATCGAAATTCCGTATCAACCAATCAATTCAGCACGTCGAGAAACGCGTAAATCAACAGCCTCAGATTTTTTGAGGAGGAAGGAGAGAATATTTTTAGTTTTTAAGATGAAAAAAAATTATAAATGAATGAAGAAGAATTCATAAGTATGAAAGTCATCAGCGGGGGGTTTTTAAAATCCAGCATTTTCATCTCGAGACGCCTCCGAACATGGCATAAAAATTTCAGGACGATCGATCAAACCAGTGAGGAGTTTTGCTGAGCGATAGCATACATACACGCACACACAGACACGGACAGAGGGCTCGAAAGACGGGATTGTAGTAATTTTGTGAGGGCTTATGACGAAAAACTGTTACCTACATCTAATAGATCTTGGCGGAATGAAGAGGACTGTACCAATTTCATGTATTCAAGAGGTTCACTGGAGGAGAAAGAAATTTTTTTAGAAAAAATTTGACGAAAATTCCGCTGGCACCAAATGAATGCTTTCTCTTTTGAGAAAGCAAAGATCCATCGTGATGGTTTACTCCAGTAAGGGCATGAACTACGAGCCTAAAAAAAGTTCGACTCCATATGGGCGTTTCTATCGAGTTGCGATAGTCCAATTCATGGCCGGAATGAAATTACGGAAAAAAACGTCGCAGCGAACGCGTTGATGCCTTTCAAACAAGTTCGAAATAGTACCCCTGAAATTTCAAAGAGAGATATTCATCCACCTCGGAGATCAAGCGAGGTGAACACAAAAATTTTGAGAATCTCAAATTTCTCATTTTCACCTAGAAAGTCGATTTTGACATGGTTCCTCGTATTTTGAAGGAGAACAAAGTTCATATTCGTATGCAGCACTCTCGAAAACATGGAGTGAGACCTTTTCTATGGAATAGGTCATCCTTGGTCGCTATTTCGTTAACGGAGCGACTTTTTGTCTATTTCCCGCTTGCGTAAGCTGCATCACTTGCACAGCACACGAACACAAAGCTGGACAGAAACCGCGGCGGAGGGAGGGAGTGAGTAGATCAGTGGCGATCGCGATACAGCAGACGCAATCAGTCTCGCGGCACTCTAACCTCGTTACCTTCCGTCACGGACGCTCTTAATGATACGGAGAAGCCATTTTCGATCGGAAGTTTCATTAGGATCGAGTTCGATTTTCGGTAGAGTATACAAGTAGGGCAACATGTTGAGAAACTTTATGGGTGACGCTCGAACTTTCAGGAAACGAATCAAGAATAGTTTTCGACGTTTCTTTCGTAATAATGATAGAAGAGGTCCATACGTTCTCTTTAAGTATTGGTTTATTGCTTCTTATTGACAATGATGTACTTGATATTACTACACTATCATAATCTTTCATGTTTTCATCACGCGCACACATAACCTCCAACGGTATTTTGAAATTCCAAAATCCATTTCTTGCCAGCTGTTCCGTCCAAAATTCATTCTCAAAAAAGTATTTAGATAGAGGTATGAGTACGAAATGCGATATAATTTCATTTATTTCTCATTTTCTCAAATACTTGGGAATCGTGAGTGGTAAAATTCCTCCAGGTTCAGATATTCTTCGTAGCTCACGTTTGCGGAGAAATCCCAACGAGAAGTAAATGCTCTGGATGTTCCTCAGTGGTGACTACCCGCGGTGGTCCTAAACCAAGACTACCCTCCGCTGACGACAGCAAGTAGGATTTTTGTTAGATATGGTTCGGGACATCTGTGGGATCCGAACCCACTGAGAATCAAAATCGCCACTCGGGCCGTTTTTTAAAAAAGTCGAGAAAGAGGTGTTTTTTCGATGTTTTCCCCTTTTTCACCCTCAAAAACTTGGAAGGGACGCATTTTATCGAAAAATATGTGGAGCAACTTTTGGAACGATAAACAAGAAAGGTCACCACACATTTTTCCATATGAGCCCTTCTGTCCCTGTAATAAACGTAGTTCCGTCTGAAACTCGTATTTTATCTGTCATTTTCCACGGTTCCGACCTCATGACTCCAAGGGAACGCATTTTATCAAAAAATGTGTTTAGTAATTTTTTGTAGATCTTTGAAAAATGAAACAAAAAAGGTCTCAACACATTTTTCGATACAAGGTCATCCGCTCCCGTCATAATAGTACATTACGCGACAAGGGCCGAAAGTGACCCATCGCGGCCCGGGTAGGTTGCCGGACGAGCCGGTAGGCGAGGACGGCATACCCGCGGCCGCGATGGGTTATTTTTGGCCCGAGGTGCGTACACTATTTTTCGGTGACACTTGTATCGAAATTCTATACTTTCCGACGCGATGTCGGGGCAGAATGCCGCTCCGCCGTACAGGTTAGAGAACGTCGGAGCATGCAATGTAGTGGCCCGAGGGCGCAGCCCGAGGGCTACTGCGCATGCTCACTCGTTTTCTAGCCTGGGCGGCATTGCGGCATTTTCTGCCCCGGGATCGGGGCGGAAACCATAGGCTTTCGATGCCAGTGTGCCGAAAACGTATTTTCGTCTGAGCCTCGTATTAGAAACAGGAGGTCTTACATGGAAGAATATGTACATATGTTTTTTGTTTATTTTTTGAAGATCTGCAAATATTCAATGTACATATTTTTTCATGGGATGTGTTCCCTTCGAGTTACGGGGTCGAGACCGTGAAAAATGACAGATAAAATACGAGTCTCAGACGAAATACGTTTATTACGGGAACGAAAGACCTTGTACCGGAAAAAAGTGATCAGATATTTGCTGTTTATTTTTTGAAGATCTACAAAAAATTACTCCACACGTTTTTCGATAAAATGGGTTCTTTTTGAGTTATGGGGTCAAAACCGTGGAAAATGACAGATGAAATACGAGTTTCAAACGAAAATACGTTCACTACAGAAACAGAAGGTCTTGTATGGGAAAATGTGTAGACCTTTTCTGTTCATCGTTTCAAGTTTTACAAAATGTTGCTTCACATGTTTTTCGATAAAATGCGTCCCTTTCGGGTTTTTGAGGGTGAAAAACGGTTTTTTCCTTTTTTTCGATGCTTTTCATCGAAAATCACCGTTTTTCGACTTTTTCAAAAAACGGCTCAAGTGGCGATCTTGATTCTTAGTAGAGTGTGATCCCACAAATATCCTGAACCATATCCAACAAGAATCCCGCTTGCTGTCGTCAGCGGAGGGTAGACTTGGTTCAGGACCCCCGTGTACCCCTATGAACCTTATTTTGGAAAATACCCCACCAGAATTTCTACGGAAAGTGATTTTTTTGGTTCAGAAGCATAAGATTCATCATAGCGGAAACTTTCAGATATTATCAAAAATGACACAGATGGCCTCTCGCAATTCCATGTTCAAATATTTCCGCAAGAATTTTGCTCCATCTATTAACTCGCGGAAAGTTCTTTCTGGTCATTTCAGACTGTAATCCATCATTCCTCAAAGTTTCAGCCGTTATCAAATATGACACATCGTCCCGGGAAAAAAATTATTCAAAGAATCGAAAAAAATTTTTGGCCCACTACTGAGTGCGCGGAAAGTGATTTTTGTGACCTGCAAAGAAAGAACTACGAATTAAGATCAATCCTACGTATTATCAAATCTCGCGAAAAAAAGTTCACCAGCTCCCGGTCTAACTGCGCACCAACCGCTTGAGCGAACCATACCGTTCCTCTCTCACTCTATTCCTCTCTCCCGTGGACTGCCGCCAACAAAGGCAGCAACTCCACAAATATATCTTCCCCTAATATATAGTAGTAAGAATGAGATTCCTCTGAATTCCCCTGAATTCCCTTGAACTCCCCTGAATTTCCTTGACTGCCTTGAATGCCCAGGAGGGCCCCTGAGGGCCTCTGAGGTCCTTCGAGGTCCCTTGAGGGCCCCGAGTGCCTCTGACCAATTGACCTAAATTACGTTCCATATTTACCTTAGGGGCTGAGAGATTCCCCTGAGATCCCCTGAGGGCCTGCGAGGGCCCCTGAGAGCCTTCGAGGGCCGCCGAGGGCCCCTGAAGGCCCCTAAATTTTTCTGAGCCCCTGCAGGTCCCTCAGTCTCCTCAATTTTTCTTTGCAGCTTCCCAGAAATTACCACTTCCCCATCATCATTATTTTTCATCGGATTATTGAATTATTATAACATTCAAAGTGAGCTTGCGTTACGGAGAAGATGTATATTCCTTCCAAGAAAGTATGAATCAGAAAAATTTTACAGTATATCTGAGAATCAAGAATCAATAATCAAAATTATTGGTGACGGGACACTCTTCCACAACATGAACTTCATTTTCTAAAATCAATTTCTCAATTCTCATCTTTTCACCGCCTAACAATTTCATTTCATCTACAGCCTCCCCTTCCACATGTACGTTGAACCTGTAAGGACTACTCAATAAAATCAATCTCGAAACGATTCATTTCACTTTCATCTGATTTCAGGAAATTGATCATTCTCTTGCAAGTCACCGCAAACTTCTAACTCCACTCCACGATCGTACGATTCAATTTGACCGTTTTCATCTTTCACAAAAATAACATCAAGTTTGTGACGTATATTCGTAATTAAACCCAAAATTTCATTTTCATTCTTCTCATTCCTTTGAACGAATTCATTCTTCGGATAATCTTCTATCTCTGGAGAATCGACAAGACTTATGTAAGAATCATGATATAGTCGAAACATCACCAGTTCAACTCATTCATTGTTCCTTTTTTCGAAGGTCTATCATCATATTGTATTTTGTTCTATATCCCAACGTTTTGCGATTTTCTCGTTCAATTTGATAATATTCTCGTTATGAGATGACAGAATAACTCTATTCGTAGAAGTTTCATGCAATGCTATCATTCCATTCAAACACACGATTTCTGTTAATCCTTCTGACTATTTTGAGCATTTCCCGTATTTTTCACAACTTTTTTCTCTCCCACTGCTCGTTTAGACACCACAAGATTACCTGCTTCTTCAGTTTATATACTTGGACTATCTCTCCCAACTCTGGATTCCACTTCATCTTAACGAAATTTGAGAAGAATATACTTGAATTTCATATTTATAGATGACACAAATATCAAACATCAGGTACTCCATCCCCAACAACATTTTAGATCTCATCTGAACCATCATATCTATTTTCAATGAACGAATTTTTCGGATCTCTTCACCGAAAGAGAGCAATGTGAAGCTGTCTATGGGAGAAAAGCGGCCGTTTTACATAAATACCAACCTTATCCAAACGTTGAGGTTGGGACTCATTAATCGTCATTGTGAATACCCAGACCACAGGAAACTGTTTCCTGTGAACTACAAACAGCAGGAAAGACTCACCCTTGGTTAGTCTTATCTTAGGTATCAAAACTATCCTCCCCATATTCTCCCCAGTTATAACTTCCGCTTCAATTTCATGCTTTTACAACTTCCTAATTTTCAATCAAATCCCATTACACAAATCCTCTGCCACGCTCAGATTCCGAGTCATCAGATTCCGAATCGACATCACAATAGCATTTACTTTCAAATCAAGTTTATGTGGAGTTAAAACATCTCTAATTTCATTCAGTAATTCGGGTGAATATTCCAGATGAGTGTGCTCCTCAGTTTGATGTGCACCTTTGTGAGTCGCATAATCAACGCTTAGTAAGAGGATGTAGGACCATCGAAAATTTTCAAGATTTTCTCGTTCAATTTTATGATATTTCCTTCATGAGATGACAGAACAACTCTATTCGTAGAAATATCTTCATTAATGTCTTCCAATATGGTTCTACGTAGATCATTACTTTTTCGCTCAGGTCTCACTTCCACTTCATCAATTCTACCCTCGTATCCACCGAAAGGATGTTGGAAAAATCAGTGTCCTTAGATCTCAAATTTTTAGTCAGCTTCATTACATCAAACAATGGCCATAAGGCTGACGATGTGATAGTTTCCTGGATCATAGGAAGTCTATTCCCATTGGTCAAAACTGGCAAGATTTGTCTAAAATCCCCGCCTGGAAGCACCAATTCTCGACCAGAGGGTGAGTCATTGAAAAAACACGTCAAGGAATGTTCTATCGACCACCTCTAAAGCTTTTTTGGAAATCATTGATGCTTCGTCCCAGATGATAACACCTGCTTCCCTCAATTTCATGTCATCAGCATCAGATTCCAAGAAAATGCTCCCAATACTTTCTAGATCCAAGGGTAGTCTGAAGTATCTATGACTTGCCATACCTTGTGGTGAAAAAATCGACGCGATACCTGTCCACGCTATTGACAGAACCTTCTTTTTTGGGACAGAAAATCATAAATGAGAGACCTTTACAAGCAGTTTTCCCACAATCTCCAGGACCATTAATGGAATTGATGATTTTTTACTAGATTTTCATTACTTCTTCTGTTGCTATGGATGGATTATTGATTCTTCACTTCTCCAAATCAATAATCACGGGTAGCAGGGGTTGGCGAGCGGAGCAAGCAGGGGGGCTTGCCCCCCTAGTATGTATATATATATATATATATATATATACACATACACAGTTAAATTTCTAACCTCAAACTCGACCTCCGTATACTAAACAGGTCAAACATTTTCGACGCACAAGCCACTCAATACACATGACGGAAGAGAAGGATAGAAAACAAACACTTCGCGTGTTCACTGTGTGATGAATCATGCATGGTGTCACGTGTGCTGGTGCGCGCTTCTATCGAATTGCAAGTCGAATAGAATAGTCAATAAAAAATCTCACCCAAAATACCTCTCCTTATAGATTCGTTTTGGTAAAAGAATCCCATGCATCTCGCGCTCGGCGATGTAATTTCGACTGCGCCGCTCGAAAGACGACCATGTGATCAGCATGTGCGACTCATGTCCATCCTAATCTCTGAAATATCCACTTTCATGATTCGTTGCCACCCCGGTCACCGTGATAAACCATCTTATACTGGTACAAGTGTGTCGCACAAATCTACATAAATTTGTCGGGCTCGATCGCTTATTCCTCTGAAGCAAGCTACAGGCTGCGGCCATGTTATGGCCCGGGTGTAGACACGTACACGCAGTCACGCTGCACCACTGCAATTTTCCACACGAATTCACTCATATTTTGATTCCGCAAATCGCAGCCACGCTCTACTACCATGTACAATATGGGCAAGGTGCAGCGAAATGATAACAACAATGTGTAACTTTAGATGAGTATTTCAATAACTGATAAACTTCAATATATACGTCCGCGCATCAAGTGATGCTGCGGACCCGTTACAGTCACATCGGCAGCTGTCCAGCAGTTGCAGTGCTATGTCGCAACGGCGATGCCGCGTGAAGGAGGGGAAATAAAGAGAGAAGTGAGGATAGACGGACGCAGCCGCTATATTCCAACACAGAGGAGAAATCATGGAA
The DNA here is from genome assembly GCA_029851415.1 of Eretmocerus hayati. Lineage (NCBI taxonomy): Eukaryota > Metazoa > Arthropoda > Insecta > Hymenoptera > Aphelinidae > Eretmocerus > Eretmocerus hayati. Next base: position 134,633,035 of record CM056741.1, read on the forward strand.
ATTATCTCAATGATGGCCTGATCTCGACATCTCAAAAATCTAGACGAGATTTTCGACCTTCTCTGCAAGATGCTTATGGCTGAAAATGGGGGGACACCAGTTGACTCTGTGCGAGCATCGGACGTCCAAATGATACCGAACAAATCTGATTTCGATCAAGTCATCGATCGATATCGCGAGTGCACTATACAATCTATTACAGAAGGTGTGTACACTTGGCGACAAGGAATACTTTCTGAACGCGACGGACTACTCGCAGCTTTGTCACTCACTTGCAAGTTAGACCAAAGCCGCAGATGTCGCCACTTCGGATATTTTGAAAAAGGTTAATTCGATTGTTTATGTTCATCGCGAGGGGAGGGTAAAGTCGGCAGTAATTGTAGGGAGTAGTTTCATCCGTGGAATTATTGTTTTAAAACTCTTTGAGACGTCGCAGCGTGAGAATTCTGTACTCTTGCTACTCAATAAGAGGTTTGGAAATTTAAAATCGAGATCTGTTTCTGTTTTTTTCTATTGGAAAATCCATAAGAATCGACCGAGACTCATTAATTTCTAATCGATTCTAACACTCAAGCCCCATTAGAGGTCTGTAACTTATATATGATCTTCAATTATCAATTGAAGCTCGCGCTGGTCTAGAGATGGGAGGTCCGCGTTATATTTTCAACTCCTGGGTTCAATCCCCTCCAAATTTCTTTTTCACTCAATATGTTCCTCTTCATTTGTTCGGGAAATTCAATGTTCGAGCATCTGATCAGTCATGAGATTACAAAATAATACACATCAAAAATTTCCGTTGAATTTTTGATAAGTGTATTCCATAGAACGTGGATAGATCCAAAACTAGAATAGACACCCATTGGCTCATCGTTGAAACTTCTGGGAGGGAAATTGTTGAATATTCAACGGTCCGCCGTGGTTGGCACAATTCGCACGAGCTGAATTCATACTCGATCAATTTCATCATTGTCTTCATATTTCGCAACGTTCAGCTGGTAAAATGCGGAATTATTGAATACTGATCAGTTGCGTTAGGTTGTTGTCTGGGATAGCTCGGAAAATGTATTCGCTGAATGTTACTTTTCGATGATATTGTCTGCATCTATCCTATTCAGTTGATGCTGCTTTTCTGTGGAACATCATTCAAGTAGACCCTGAACTTCTGGCGAGCATGAGCCTACAACCTTCACTGCATCGATCACGGTAATTTGTGTACAGGCTCAATAATTCTGGGCAACCACATTTCGGGACGGAAATAGTGCATGGACCGGACAATAGTTTTCTCGTGTACTTCTCGACGCAGAAACCGATCCCGTCGTCCGTTCTGCGCCTACACGTCAATATATCCTTTGAATTGATGAAAATTGATACCGGAAGAATGCCAGTTTTTGGGTTATTTTCGAACTCGATCTCTATTCAGTAGATGCGTTACGATCCATTGAGGCGATGCGGTCACCGTGCACGCTGAAAGTTATTCGCACTTTTATCAAATTTGCTTGCGATTTGGGTGAAACGACGAGAAGACCCGCGTTTATTATCATCTAACTCGAGTTCGTCTTCTCATCGTTTCGCACAAATCGCAAGAGAATCGGATAAAAGTGCGAATTACAAATTGCCTATATTATGGGTTAGGAAGTGCCCGCGCTGAAGTTATTCGCAATTTTCTACAGTTCTCTTGCGATTTTAGCCAAACGATGAGAAGACGAACTCAAGTTAGATGATAATAAACGCGGGTCTTCTCGTCGTTTCGACCAAATCCCAAGCAAATTTGATAAAAGTGCGAATAACTTCCAGCGTGCACAGTGCGCGGTGACCGCATCGCCTTAATAGGCCTGTGGAAATATGGTTTCTTACGTATTTTGACCTGCTGCATACGATCCCGGCGATTTTAGAAACCTACAATGCACCGGTGAAGCTGTATAAGCTCATAAATTTACCCAAGATCTGAGAAAGAATCCAATTTCACGATGAATTTCCGAAACATCATGAAACGTGCTAGGATAGATCAAATTGAAAGTTCAAGGGTTCGGTACCCAGGGAAAGTGGGTTTGGATGCCACGAATTTGTTTTTAAAACACTCACTTTTACAATAATTTTCGCCACGTCATAATCACGAGAAGAAGGATTTCCCCTCGCACAAAGTATGCAAACATAGCTTTTCGACTCATAACGGCCGTCTGAACACGTTTCCGTAGTACATAGAGGAAAAATCCCTGTTCTCCAGCGAACCCAGACAAAAATCCTGATCCGGTAGCTCGAAACGGACTATGGAAACGTGTTCAGACGGTCATTTTGAATCGCTAAACTATGATTGCATACTTCGTGCGAGGAGAAATTCTTCTCCTCGTGATCATAACACGGCAGAATTATTGCAAAAGTGGATGTTGGAAAAATGGATTCGTGGCATCTAACCACACTTTCCCTGGGTACCGAACCCTAGAACGTTCAATTTGGTCTATCATAGTTTTGCAACTCAAAATGACCGTCTGAACACGTTCCCATAGTCCGTTTCGAGCTACCGGATCAGGATTTTTGTACGGATCGGCTGGAAAACAGGGGTTTTTCCTCTACGTACTACGGGAACATGTTCAGACGGCCGTTATGATTCGAAAAACTATGTATGCATACTTTGTGCGAGGAAGTATCCTTCTTCTCGTAATTATGCCATGGCGGAAAATTATTGTAAAAGTGAGTGTTTCAAAAATAAATTCGCGGGATCCAACCACACTTTCCCTTCGTACCAAACCCTTGATTTTTCGATTTGGTCCATCCTAGCCCATTCTATGATGTTTCGGAAATTCATTGCAAAATTGGAATTTTTCCCAGATCTTGGGTGAATTAATGAGCTTATACAGCTTCACCGGTACATTGTGAGGTTCTAAAATTGCCGGGATCGTATTCAGCAGGTCAAAATACGTAAGAAACCATATTTATACAGGCCTATTAATGGTTCGTAACGCATCTGGTAAATGGAGATCGAGTTCGAAAATAACCCAAAAACTGGCATTCTTCCGGTATCAATATTCATCAATTCAAAGGATATATTGACGTGTAGGCGCAGAACGGACGACGGGATCGATTTCTACGTCGAGAAGTACACGAGAAAACTATTGTCCGGTCCATGCACTAATTCCGACCCGAAATGTGGTTGCCCAGAGTTATTGAGCCTGTACACAAATTACCGTGATCCATGCAGTGAAGGTTGTAGGCTCATGCTCACCAGAATTCCAGGGTCTACTTGATGGATGTTCCACAGAAAAGCAGCATCAACTGAATAGGATAGATGCAGACAATATCATCGAAAAGTAACATTCAGCGAATACATTTTCCGAGCTATCCCAGACAACAACCTAACGCAACTGATCAGTATTCAATAATTCCGCATTTTACCAGCTGAACGTTGCGAAATATGAAGAGAATGATGAAATTGATCGAGTATGAATTCAGCTCGTGCGAATTGTGCCAACCACGGCGGACCGTTGAATATTCAACGATTCCCCTCCCAAAAGTTTCAACGGTGAGCCAATGGATGTGAATTCTAGTTTCGGATGTATCCACATCCTATGGAATACTGCCGAGGAATGAGATTTTGTGATGGAGCAAAAGTCTAGGAGATTTTTAAAAAATTAAGGAAAACATGATGTTTTGATGATTCTTCCAAAAGTAACGCGATAGAGCGCAGAATATTTTCTTCGACTGAGTTGTCGTATGAACAACCCTTTCTTATGTACTATTACCCGTAAAAACCAAAAACGAGGTCTACTCAGGCCTCAGGAGTCGAGGGTCTTCGTGAATCGCGAGATACCGATCCTAGCGATAAAACTACACTTTTCCGAAAAACGTCCAAATCCGTTCAAATCGCTGTGCTGCTGAGAAGAGGATTTGAATAGACCTTAATCATTCATGAAACTCTATTTTCCTACGTATTTTGAGCTCCCGAAAACGATCCCGGTGGTTTCACGGAGCTCCAGTACGTGGAATTTAGGTGAAGACTAGCTGACGACAGATGTGCCAACCCTGTGTATAAGGATAGGCAGTCCATGCATAGGATAGGATGAAAATCCTCCGTCGTCATTTGCTCAATACTTGAATTTGATGCATCCAAGCTGGATGAAAACACCGGGATCGTTTTCAGGAGAACAAAATACGTGGGAAATCCTGTTCCGATGAGGATCCAGGCCCACTAGAACATTCTCCTCAGCAACACAGCGATTTGAATGGATTTACATGTTTTTTGGGAAAGTTTAGTTTTATTGCCAGGATCGGTATCTCTCAAATCACAAAGACCCTTGACCCCTGAGGCCTAATTAGAACTCCTTTTTTGTTTCTACGGGTGAAAATACATAAGGAATGGTCGTTCATATGACGACTCAGCAGAAGAAAATAGTCTACGCTCTATCGCGTCACTTTCGGAAGAACCATCAGAACGTCATGTTTTTCTTAATTTCTCAAAAATCTCCTAGACTTTTGCTCCGTCACAAGATCTCATTTCTCGGCACTTTAGAGGCGATTCCTCTTTCAAACGCAAAAAAGTGTGAAAACTGTGGAAGCCTAAGCGTGACAATCTGGACAGAGTTCTCTTTGTCGGGTGGCTACATAAAGCCTAGCCTCCTGGTGATCGCAGATAAAAAACGTAGGAGAAAGGGCGGAAAACGATCTTTCGTGGATTTACAACATCTTTGGTCCCAGTAACTCAAATGAGACGTACTTCAGCTCATTCTATAGATTTTGAATTAAGCTTCGAAATTAATGGAAGCACGTATCAGAATATGGAGATGCACCGAAGTTTCATGCAAAACAATAGCGAAAAATGGTCGAATAACACGTTTTTCTTCATTTTTTCAATCTTCAAGGCTGTTAATCCACCTGAATAACTCAATTTTGAACATGCAGCGAGAAAATTTCCGTATTGTCTCATCGAAAGACAGTGAAATTTCCCTGGCGCGAAGCGATTCTCGAGAAATTTGGATTTTCGGCCCACCCTATTGATCATTAATGATTGTATATAAGTTACAGTCCCCTAACGGGGCTTCAGTATTAGAATCGGTTAGAATAGAAATTAATGACTCTCGGTCTCCCCTTATGGATTCTTCCAGTAGAGGAGGCAGAAACAGATCTCGAATTTAAATTTCGAAACCTCTTGTTGCGTAGCAAGAGTACAGAATTTTTACGCGCCGACATCTCAAAGAGTTTCAAAACAAAAATTTCACGGATAAAACTACTCCCTGGAATAACTGCCTACCTCACCCTCCCTTCGCGATGAACATGAACAATCGAATCAACCTTTTTCAAATTATCGGGATTGGCGACATCTGCAACTCTGAACCAACTCGTAAGTGAGCGACAGAGCGGCGAGTATCCCCTCGCGTTCGGGAAGTATTCCTTGTCGCCAACTGGACATACTGTGAGCGGAGGTAGCAAACATTGTGAATTTGATTCTAGGCCAGTAAAATTAGCTCGAAAAAGACGTCATTTTGGCGGTGGAAGATAGGTGCTGGTTTTATTTTTTTCAGGTGCAGGACCCTCCATAGAACCATGTCTACCACTTCCGGACAAATTTCGCTGGCCGGTAAAAATCATCAACAATGAATTACTGGAAAAACGACACTTTTTGCGGATTAATGCCTATAGCACTGTGGGTATAACTTTGAGCGAGTTCGCTCTGGTCTCATCTCCTAGCTAGTGAAGAAACCTACAGATTCAAAAAAAAATTTATGGCTCTAGCCTATTTTTTGTTGGAGGTACATAGGTTTCAACAAAAGAGACCTATTATAAACAAATGGTTGTTAATCCTCCAATAAGTGACTAATGAGGCCAAAAACTCAGACAATCGATAGTGCTCATTGAGTTTAATAAGCATACCAAATTTTGAGACGATTCGTTGAACCGTTTTTGAACAACCCTGTTTGTTTATGAAAAACTGTTTTTCAGGAGAAGTGGCGTAACTTTTTCATAAACAAAGATGGTGTTTTGGGAGAAATCAGGGGGATACCTAGAAGTCTACTCTTCAGTATACCGTTTGAATCATGATCACATCTTGTATAGGCGACTTTTGAAACCTAATTGTTCATAATTTTTGCACACGCCTCGCATTGTGTATTAAAATCTCGAAATACATTGATTAGATGAGGAGGAACCCGAAAATGAAACCAGCCAATCGCGTTTTTTCTGAGGCTACCCCAGATTAGAAGAAGAATGAAGGGAATTGGTCGCGTAGAACCAGAAATATTGCGAAAAAATCCTAGGCGCTTGATTTTGGAGTTCACCGTTTCTTACGCGCCCCGAGCCACAGTGGGGCGAAACATCGATTGTGAGCCATAAAGTGCATCCGCGCGAATTTTTGACCGATTGACTTGATCCAAAAAAATTCTCTTTGTTTTTCAACCCTCCACCACGTGGCACTGCAACAATTTTCATTAAAACCGTCCTGGAGTGTGGAGAAGGCACTGAAGTCGCACTGAATTCGAGACGGAAATACGCTGATTTCTTGGGCACACGGGCTGTATTTAACAGCTTGACATCGTCCAAAATGACCTATATGGTCCTTGGAATGTGTACAATACTCTTCAACACTTCCCTGATTCATTTAATCGTTTGTGATGAGTTGAATTTGCTCAGAAATGGTGAAACTCGAACCTATCACGGTGTTCCTGGAACGCTCGAAAGTTTTGCAAAAATGACGAAAAAAACTGGATACGCTATCATCTTCCTCTCGTTTTCCCGTTTGAGAATCCGTTTAGAACGAAATTGGATCTGCCCCGACAGTGGAATGCGAGTAGAGGATGCGAAAATCCTATATGATCACGTGTATTTTGGTTAGCCTTGATAATGACTCGACAGGCAAAGATATAGCCAGTTGCTGATTCAACGTTTCTGGGCGGGTTGCAGGAGAACAAACATGTATTTTCATAGGAAATTTCCCGTAAAATGAGCTGGTCGAATTCATTGTCTGATATCTAGAATCGTATTCAAGATGCGGAGGAAATGATGCGAGAACTGTCAGTAGAACTCGATCTGATAGCAACGCTTGGGCTCATGAGTGCACTCGGCAACAGGGTATGGAAGTCTAAATAACGGGCTGATTCATTATTTCCTGACGCATATCTCCACGTAGAATCCAAATTTGGAGTCCGTTTCAATCCTACTTGCTAGGTTACCATTCGAACTGCGGAAAACTACCAAGATTTCCCAAGAACCACCACAATTTCGCAGAACAAAAGTTGGAGAAGTAGGCTTGAGGTACAATCTCGGTACGTTTTCAGATTATTTCGCCTTTGTGATCATATTCAGCAGAGTAAACAAACTCGAACGAACTCTTTGCGGAGTTGTCCTGTCTCATTGCAAAAAATACCTCCTTGATCGATAGACTGGAAAACTTGGCTGAGATCGAAAAAGTGATTCGTTCTTGGGAAATCGTGGTAGTTTTCCGCAGTTCAAATGGTAACCTAGCAAGTGGGATTGAAACAGACCTCAAATTTGGATTCTACATGGAGATATACGTCAAGAAATAATGGATCAGCCCCTTATTCAGACCTCCATACCCTGTTGCCGAATGCACTCATAAGCCCAAGCGTTGCTGCCAGATCGAGTTCTGCTGACAGTTCTCGCGTCATTTCCTCCGCAACTTGAATACGACTCTAGATATTAAAAAATGAATTTGACCAGCTAATTCTACGCAAATTTCCTATGAAAATACATGTTTCTTCTCCTGTAACCCGCCCAGAAACGTTGAATCAGCAACTGGCTATACCTTCGCCCTTCGAGTCATTATCAAGGCTAACCAAAATACACGTGATCATATGGGGTTTTCACATTCTCTACTCGCATTTCACTGTCGGAGCAGATCCGATTTCGGTCGAAACGGATTCTTAAACGGGATAACGAGAGGAAGATGATAGCGTATCCAATTTTTTTGTCATTTTTGCAAAACTTTCGAGCGCTTCAGGAACCCCGTGCTATGTTGATATACACGCTTCCTGGACCCCTTTGAGGGAAAATTGGTCAACTTGGGAGTGTTGAACGACTTGCGGGCTCTGGAAAACACTACAGGTACCATTTCACATGATTTAATTATCGAATTCTTCCAAGCAGGGGTCAGAAAATTGCCGCTGGGATAGTTTAGAATATTTTTTCGCCGGAAAAGAATGGCAAATGATTAACTGACCCTGAAAATCAAAGAATCTAGGTGTCTTTGGGAACTTGCGGGATTTGGAAAATACTACGAACACCAATCAACGTCAATAACTCATCGAATGCTTCAAAGCAAGTTTCATAAAATTGCCGCTGGAATGTTTTATGAACCTTTTTCACCGGAAAACACTCGAAAATTGTAGAACGACCCCTGGAATCAATAAAATCAAGGTGTTTTTTGGGACTTGCGGGGTTTTGAAAACACTACGGACACCATCTCACGCGATGAAACTATGGCACGCTTTCCAGCCGGTATCATAAAATTGCCGCTGGAACGTTTTATGACCCTTCTTCACCGGAGAACACTCGGAAATCGTAGAACGACCCCCAAAATCATGACATCTAGGTGTCATTTGAGACTTGCAGGATTCAGAAAAACCTACAGGCACCATCTCATGATATCAACTGATCGAATGCTTCAAAGCGGATGTCATGGAATTGCCGCTGGGGTGTTTTCTGGTCCTTTTTCGCCAAGAAACGATCGAAAATGAGAAAACGACCCTGAAAATCATGGAATCCAGGTGTCTTTAGGAACTTGCGGGATTTGGAAAACACTTCTGACACCATTCCATTTGAGTAACTCAATGAACGCTTTGAAGCAAGTTTCATGAAATTGCCGCTGGAATGTTTTATGACCGTTTTCCACCGGAAAACACTCGAAAATCGTAGAACGACCCCCAAAATCATGAAATCTAGGTGTCATTTGAGACTTGCGGGATCTGCTAAACACTCCAGACACTATCCTATCTAGATATCTCAATGAATGCTTCAAACCAAGTTTCATCAAATTGTCGCTGAAATGTTATATGATCCTTTCTCACCGTGAATCACTCGAAAATCGCAGAACGACCCCCAAAATCATGGAATCCAGGAGTCTATTTGCACTTGCGGGAGCTGGAGAACACTACAGACACCGTCCCACGTGATATATCAACAGAATCCTCCAATGCAGGGGTTGCGTAATTGCCGCTGGAAGTTTCTAGAATATCTTCCCGACGAAAATTACTTTCGAACCGTACAGCAACCCCCAAAATCATGAGATCTGGATGTCTTTTTGGACTTGCGAGACGTGGAGAACACCATCGACACCATTCCACATATCATGTCAATCGAAAGCTCCAAGGCAGAGGTTGGAAAATAGCTGCTAAAATTTTCTAGACTATTTTCTTCGCCGGTATTCAACTCTGAATGGTGAAACAAACCCAAAATCATGGGATCTAGGTAAGTTTTTGGACTTGCAGGATCTGGAGAACACTACAGATACTATCTCACATGATGAATATCCATCGAACGCTTCAATGCAGGGGTTGGAAGACAACCACGCAAAATTTCAAGATATTGTTTTGCCGGGAATAACCTCTCAATGGTGGAGCCATCCCCAAAATCATGGAATCTAGGTGTGTATTTGGACTTGCGGGAGCTGGAGAACCCTACAAACACTATCTCACATAATGAAAATCCATCGAACGCTTCAATGCAGGGATGAAAAAATTGCTGCTGGAAGTTTGTGGATTTTTTTCGCCGAAAAATACTGGCGGATGGCTCAGCAACCCCAGAATGATGGAATGGAGCTGCCATGTAAAACTTGCGGAAACTCGAAGATACTGCGAAGACCATCTCACATAATCTGGATATCAAATGCTCCGAAGTAGGGGTGAGAAAATGGTCGCTGGAACTTTTTAAGACAATTCAGCTGTCCAAAAACCATGAATCTCGTTACCGTTCAACAGACCTTTTAAATCGGATCAGAAAAGCCCCTTCCATACATGAACCGATCGTGGGATGATCGTTTTTTCATATGACTAGATCCAGACAGGGGGGCGTGATCGTGTGTGTTTAAAGAAGACAACAGAGATTCTGTTCATGAAAATGTCAAATATAGTACGAAAATGAATCATTAACAGGCTTTGTTGAATACAACTCCTCCTCTTAAGGAAGACATCCCATTAATGTGGCTCAAGATCGACCTTCTTGGGTTGAGTTCATTTGTACACAAGTTCTATTAATGTTACCGACACCAGCTACAGCACATAGGATATTTCCCATCAAAATTCCCTCTGGAATTTTCGAGAAACTGTATTTCATTCAAACAACTTAACTTACACTCACATGCAGATTGAATATCTCAGAATCCGCATGGAGTAGGGCTCAACGAAGATGATTTTGCATTAGTGTGGTCCAAAAAAAATTTTCCTCGAGAATCGCTTACCATAACTCGGGACTCACTGATCTTTGGCAAGGAAGTATCTTTAGCTGTACGCTCAAAGCTGAGTTTCTTTTGTCGAGCAAGAGCTTTAAAATTTTGGTGAAAGATGTATAGGCAATGCCATTAAAGCCCTTCTTCTCCCCTCGAAATCAGTAGTGCCGTGGATACTGCGTTATAAACTTTGCGCGAACGGCTTCAGCCCTTCTTATCGTGGTAATTCAATCTTCTCAACACGATGACTGTGGTTGTAGGATCCAGAGATGCATCAAAAACGGGTCATCATTTCGTGGTTCCAGCCACTTTTCATCGTTTATTGAGAAATTTGCCTTCTTCCACTACTTTACCTCTCGAATCCATAATGCGTCATTGCTTCCTGGAACAACCGGGATAGTCTCGAATGGAGCGAAATACCCCACACACCAGTCATAGTCCAATATCCTCAAAATATATTATTGAAAGAAGGAAAGAAGCCTTTGATGGCATTTTCTGAACATTTCCAACAAAACTTCAAAGTTCTTGCACCACCTGAAAAACTCAACTTTGAGCGCGCAGCAAAATTTTTTTTCATACCTCCTCACCAGAAGACAGTAAATCCCGACTAATGCTAATCGGTTCCTGGAAAGAAAAACGTTTTTTCGATCCACACCACCATGCATCGTGAGATCATCGGAACATATGCCACTAAAGGTCGACACTCCAGAAAATGCACGGAATTGAAAAATCTGTTACGAATACTTGAAGGAATCAACTCATCACAGTATAGAAAATCTGAAGAGAGAACTGGAGCTATTCTACCAACTAGAATTCACAGGACATTTCTGTGGCGGTCAGAGTAAAGGGCGTAAGTGTAAATTTCATGAAATTTGAGGTAAGGCATCTGCGGTGTCCTACTCAATCTTTTTCATCACTTCAAACACTTTCCGGACGCGAATATCGTATTTCTCGGGAGAAAACTGAATTTGTGGAAGGGCGTAAGTCTACTCTGTAGACCTTGGAATTCGTTGGTCAGGGAAAAGGGCGTAAGTCCACAGTTCAGGTTAGAGATCGAGATTACAAACATAAGAAAATATTTTTTCACAACAACATTCAACGATGAAATTGAAACTATATAAGATTTATCATGTAAGGTCAGTGTACCCAACATGCCCCCCCCCCCCCCATAAGTCGTTTTGCCAATATAATATCAATAGTCTCGGGCGACTTCAATATTTTTCAACGCACTTCATCGCATTGCAGAACTTGTTCCAAGACCTCTAAAATACCATGAGTTCAATTTTAACCAACTGAAGCCGAGCTATCACAATTTTCACGAAAAGTGATTTCTTGAGAGTTTGCGGGAGTACCCAATATGCCCCTATTGAGCTATCTTCGCAATAACTCTGGCCTACTTCAACATTTTTCAATGTACTTCAGTTCATTCTTAAGCTTATTTCAATCCCTTCAAAATGAAGTGAAGTACGACTGATTTCGACCAACTGGAGTCGAGCTGTCATAATTTCCCCGAAAAATGATGTAAATCGTCGATGAAGTAATTCGTTTTCATCGGCGTGCAACCAAATTTGGAGCTAATTGCTGGTCCAAAACACTAACTATTTATGACTTTTGCAGACTCTATAAACACATTCTGAGTGGTAAAAAATTGTAATGCACCCCCTTCCGTTATAACCACATGGTGGGCATATTGAGTACACACCAATTTCCGTCTCCATTTTTGCGAATGATATCCAAATGTAGCAATCCAAAACAGAGGATTTTGGGGACGTCTTGAAAGAAAGTCGAAAGCGCTTAAGAACGTGGAGATTGGTTGGACCAAAAAATGTTGACACCGGTTTTACTATGAAGCAATTTCTTTGGCGATTTCTCAAGTGTTCAAGCACGAACAATGCAAATACTTACTTTCTATTCCCTAGGAGACGCAGTAATCACCCGAGGTCAGTCCAAGTCATTGATTCCCCCATATTTCAACATGATAAATGTAGAACATACTTGAGCTATGCTCAACGAGAGCCCAAGTCTGAGGTCTGCATACGGAGGCAAGTTGGGTACAGTTACCTTATATCAATCGGAAATAATATGAACAAAATTTCTAGGGAGAAAATAACAATGATTCGAATTCATTGATTATTCAAGAATCTTCACATCATTTATGATAAGCTATTCACTTTCATCTGAGGGTTTGTGTGTGCGTGCGTGTGAGTGTGTGGATGTGTGTATCTGTGTAGGTGAGTGTGGTCGTGTTCGTACGAAGGTTCAAATCACCATGTAAATCAAATCGTGTATTCGCGAATCACAAGCCACCGTTGAAATTGCTGACCCACCTTATGACTGAGAATCAATTTCACAAGCTCATCATAAAAATCTGGGATACGATTCCGATCTCAGTTTGCTCACTAGATGCGAGAGATGAAGGATTTGGGACCTTAGTCTGGCAAAAGGGCATAAGTCCAGTGGACTTACGAACTTTTGCCAGATCTCTTGCCGTATATTGGTATTTTAGGACAGTACCACACGCCACTCACGAAATAATGGATCTGTTTCGTGATTAGTGATGGAAGATACTCATAACCCCGCTATCATGATTAAACGCCCCTCAAGTATTTCGATGATAGCATTCAGACGCATTTCTCTCGAATTTCATCCCAGTGGACCTACGCCCTTCAGTCTGACCGCTACAGATTTGTACGGTACATGTGTCATGAAGGATATTCGTACATTGAGCTATTAATCTTACATAATTCTTATCTTACATAATCATTCTATTCAATCTTACATAATGATTCTACGATTTTCGAGTGTTTTCCGGTGAGAACTGATCACGAAACATGCCAGCGGCAACTTTATAATACCTGCTGGAGAGCGTGCGATAGTTTGGTCGCTTGAGATGGTGTTCGTAGTGTTTTCAGAACCCCACAAGTCTCAAGAGACACCTAGATTCCATGGATCCGGGGGTCGTTCCACGATTTTCGAGTGTTTTCCGGTGGAAAACGGTCATAAAACATTCCACCCGCAATTTTATGAAACTTGCTTCAAAGCGTTCATTGAGTTACTCAAATGGAATGGAGTCAGAAGTGTCTTCCAAATCCCGCAAGTTCCAATCGACACCTAAATTCCATGATTTTCAGGGTCGTTTTCTCATTTTCGATCGTTACTCGGCGAAAAAGGGTCCGAAAACATCCCAGCGGCAATCTTATGACACCCGCTTCAGAGCATTCTATTAGTTGATCACTTGAGATGGTATCTAAAGTTTTCTCCGAATCTTGCAAGCCGCAAATGACACCTAGATTTCATGATTTTGGGGATAGTTCTACGATTATCGAGTGTTTTCCGGTGAAAACTGACCATGAAACGGTCCAGCGGCAATTCTATAATACCTGCTGGAAAGCGTGCGATGGTTACATCGCGTGAGATGGTGTTCGTACTGTTTCCAGAACCCCGCAAGTCTCAAAAAACACCTAGATTTTATTGATTTCGGGGATCGTTCTACGATTTTCGAGGGTTTTCTGGTGAGAAAGGGTCATAAGACATTTCAGCGGCAATTTTATGAAACTTGCTTTGAAGCATTCGATGAATCACCCAAATAGAATAGTGTCTGTAGTTTTTTCAAATCCCGCAAGTTCCAAAAGACAGCTAGATTCCTTGATTTTCAGGGTCGTTTCATCATTTGCCATTTCTTTCCGGCGAAAAAATATTGTAAAAAATCCCAGCGGCAATTTTCTGACCCCTGCTTTGGAGAATTCGATAATTGAATCATGTGAGATGGTATCTGTAGTGTTTCCCAGAGCCCGCAAGTCGTTCAACACTCCCAAGTTGATCAATTCTCCCTCAAAGGGGTCCAGAAAGCGTGTATATCAACATAGGTTCGAGTTTCGCCATTTCTGAGCACATTCAACCCATCACAAACGATTAAATGGTTCAGGAAAGTGTTGAAGGGTAGTGTGCACATTCCAAGGACCATATAAGTCATTTTGGACAATGTCAAGCTGTTGAATACAGCCCGGGTGCCCAAGAAATTTGCATATTCTCGTCTCGGATTCAAAGCAACTTCAGTGCCTTCTCCACACTCCAGGATGGTTTTAATCAAAATTGATGCAGAGCCACGTGGTGAAGGGTTGAAAAACGAAGAAAATCTTTTTGGATCAAGTCAATTGGTCAAAAATTCGCGCGGATGCACTTTAAGGCCCAAAATCGATGTTTCGACCCACTGTACGAGCCAACCACAGCTAATCTTTGGTGCAATCCAAAATCGAGCGCCGAGAATTTTTTTCGCAATATTTCCGGTTCTACGGGACCAACTTGCTTCATGCTAATCTGGGGTAGCCTCAGGAAAAAACGCGATTGGCTCGTTTCACTTTCGGTTGCCTCCTCATCCAATCGATGTATTTCGAGATTTTAATACACAATGAAAGGCGTGTGCAAAAATTATGAACAACTAGCTCTCAAAAATCGCCTATACAAGATATGATAATGATTCAAACGGGATACTGAAGAGTAGACTTTTAGGTATCTCCCTGATTTTTCCCAAAATACCATCTTTGTTTATAAAAGAGTTACGCCACTTCTCCTGAAAAACAATTTTTTATGAATCAATAGGGTTGTTCAAAAATGGTTCAATAAATCGTCACCAAATTTGGTATGCTTATTAAGCTCCATCAATTGTCTGAGTTTTCGGCCTCATTAGTCAACTATTGGAGGATTAAGGTGGCTCGCGCGCGTGGTGCCGTACGACGCATAGGGCCCCGCGCGCAGGTAGCCGGGCCCCTCGGCTGTCCAGTCCACTCCTGATGTGAATATAGGTATACTTGCAACACCAAGCGGCGGCTGCTCCGCGCCGCTGCGTCCCGAAACTCGTACTTTGAACTCAAATTACTCAAAATCCACGCCGGCAACCTATGATGTTTTCAATGCCATTAGACGCACCGTGCAAAATAGCGTAGATTTGTTTTGTCATAATCGATGGTAAAGGTTTAGTTTGCGCGTGGTCTCGTTTATGCTCGTCGATCCCATAAGAATACATGTATAAGGATTTTTTCTCTCAAATGATATTTCTCTCGATTTTCGTCGGCGACCCCCTCTTTTCTCGACGGATTATGACTTCTCATGAGTTTATCTACGACTTCTAATTACTTCAAGACCGATTCCCAGTTTAGTTAAAATCTGCGCAAGCCACCTTAACAACCATTTGTTCATAATAAATCTATTTTTGTTTGAATCTATGTTACTCCAACAAAAAATAGGTTAGAGCAATAAATTTTTTTTTGAATCTGTAGGTTCTTCCGCTAGCTAGGAGATAAGACCAGAGCGAACTTGCTCAAAGTTATACCCACAGAGCTATAGGCATTAATCCGCAAAAAGTGTCGTTTTTCCCAGTAATTCATTGTTAATAATTTTTCCCGGACAGCGAAATTTGTTCGGAAGTGGTAGACATGATTCTATGGAGTGTCCTGCACCTGGAAGAGGATAAAACCAGCACCTATCTTCCACCGCCAAAAAAAAATTAATTCTCCTGGTCTATCGTCCATTATACATTTTTTGTAAACCCTCGTGGTTTTTGTAAGTCCCACGCAAAGTATGGCATCTCAAAGTAACGCTAGACGTGTAATAATTAGTCATTTCCTGCCGTCCAGTTTCGCATACGCGAGGCTGGACCTCGCACGCGCGGGCATTTCTTACCGGCACCGCGCTGACTCGCGTACGCGAATACAAGGGGATCCCTCGCGCTCGCGAGTCATCATTACGTACACGTACGTAAGTCTCCGATTGTTTGCGCACGCGAGGGATCCCCCTTCATTCGCGGACGCGAATCGGCCCGCTGTCGCCACTCCCGGTAATCGAGGTATTTTTTTTATTTTTAGCTATTTTCTCAGCGGGAAGTGAACCGATCTCAATAATTCAAAAAGCATCTCATCCCTTGGGTCCTCTGGAATTGCATAAAAATACTAAAAGTATAGGATCAAAATATTTACAATAAACAAATTAAGATGTTAGCAACATACCGTAGATCTGTGTATTGCACTGCATTCATGACAGTTTCGATATAATCTTCTTACGGGGGGGGGGGGGGGGGAATTTTTTGAGCTTTCCTAGCTATTGAAGAACTCAAATTCGGTGATGAATTTCAAAAACTGATGATTGTTCAATCAATAATCATCAACGATTTTTAATCGAAATTCATATTTTGGGCTAAAAATCGAGAATTATTATATCTATCATGAGGAATCTTCGACCAATGAGATCAGGATATGCTCATAGTTATAAACAAATATATTGCGAATCGTAAACCTGCCTGTAGGCTTGGGCTTATGTATAACTCCTATGATGCACCTGGAGAGATGCTCCCGTAGCTCTACTGGTTGAGTATCGGACTGGTAATCTTAAGCGCTCGGGTTCGAATCCCGAATGGACAAAATTTTTTTTCTCCTGTTATATTCTTTGACATGCACGCTATGCGTCTGTCATTGTATTGATAACCGAAGAATCTTGAAGGTTCTCGCATATCCTACATGGAAGCTATTTGAAAACAAGAGTGATTAATTAATCTATATCAGTATGATCCCATGTTGATCTTGTAATAGTGTGATTGAGAGTTCTGACTGTTTCATGGACCTATTGTATACAATTATGATAATGGCTCAAACATTCATGTGAATGATCAACAGACTGATATCTCGAGGAAATGTATCACTTTCTAGGAGTGTGGAGGAATTAGCGTCTTGTTGATGATTCTATAGCCGGATTCGAGATCGAAATGAGCCGTTTCCACTCCTTAGCTTACCAAAAGAATCTTGGAGATTGCCAACATCCTACCCAAAAATTGATTCATAATGAGAGTATCCGATTCCCAAAATAATCGATTGTTCCAGTAGGTGATTGACATACGATAGTCTGATTGGAGGTTCTCGGATGTGCAGAAGAATCGTGCAAAAAAGTGATTAGCAGTTCTGTATATCAGTAAGTCCGTGCGTGACATTAAGTCGTGGATATTTTAATAATTGAAGTTTTGGCAAAATCATGTGATGGAAGAGCAGCAAAGCCATGTTTGAACATCCCGATATATTTGTGAGACTGTGATTCATTCAATCCCAGTGATGGTTCGAATCAGAGAGAAAGACTTGATGCACTCTTCACTTTGACGCGTTTCTCAAATCTTCAGCACTCATTTGTGGAAAATTTTGCGTCTCCGGAAAGTGATAGATGTAACATGAATGATCTCGTATGTTATATGATAATATAACATAGAAGAATATCCTGGAACGATTTTTCGCAAACTGGCTGCTGTTAATGTGTTAAAGTTTCTAAAGTTAAATTACATCTGAGATATGCGGTTTGGAAATTCGCAATGAATTGATGCTATGAACTCTACATCAGTCAAACAGAGAGGTAGCCCGAATATTCCACAGGAGCGTTGGAAAATGCCCTGAAACTTGAACGGGAAGCATTTGGAGGCATTTTCTATGAGGAACAAAGTTGTTGCATTGTCCAAGACACATCTTTTGGTTGCCTAGGTTTTTCAAAAAATCAGATTTCTGATGGGGTTCATGGTTTTTGGGGCCTTCCCTGGGAGAATTTCGTCATTCTGACCACGGTAATCGTAAGAACACCAAATGTTACGTTGAAATGTGTGGTTTGGAAATTTCAAATAAATTGATGCTATGAGCTCTACAACAGTCAAACAGAGAGGTAGTCCGTAAATTCCACAGGAACGTTGGATAACCCCCTGAAACTTGAACGGGAAGAAATTCAAGGAATTTTCTAAGAGGAACAAAGTTGTTCCATTTCCCAAGACAAATCTCTTGGTTGCCTAGGTTTTTCAAGAAACCATATTTCTGAGGTTTTTGTGATTCTTGGGGCCTCTTCTGGGAGAATTTCGAAATTTTGACCACGGCAATCGAAAGAGCACAGGACTTTACGTCAAATGTGTGGTTTGGAAATTTTAGATGAATTGATGATATGAGCTCTTTGGAGTTTTTCAGAAAACCAGATTCTTTGATGGGGTTCGTGGTATTTGGGGCTTTTCCTGGGAGAATTTTGTTATTCTGACCACGGCACCAAATGTTACGTCGAATTGTGTGGTTTGGGAATGTCAAATGAACTGATGCTATGAGCTCCACAACAGTCGAACAGAGAGGTAGCCCGAGAATTCCACAGGAGCGTTGAAAAATCAACTGAAACTTGGAGAGGAAGCGATTCGAAGCATTTTCGATAAAGAATAAAGTTGTTGCATTCTGCAAGACACGTTTATTGGTTGCCCCGGTTCTCCAAAGAATCGTATTTTTTGAGGTTTTTGTGGTTTTCTGGGCTTTTCTCCGAGAATTTTGAAATTCTGACTGCGGTTATCGGAAAACACAAAACTCCACGTTGAAATATATAGTTTGGAGATTTCAATTGAATCGATGACATGAGCTCTAGAACAGTCAAACAGAGAGGTAGCCCGAAAATTGCACAGGAGCGTTAAAAACCCCTGAATTTCGAAGGGGAAGCAATTTGAGGTATTCTCCACAAGGTACAAAGTTGTTGCATTAGTCAAAACAGTTTTTGGCTGCCTTGGTTTTTTGAAAAAAATCACATTTTTTGAAGTTTTTGAGGTTTTTGGGGCTTCCCTGAGAGAATTTTGGAATCCTGACCGCTATTATCGAAAGAGTACAGAATTTCACGTCAAAATAAGTGGTTTGGAAATGTTTAATGAATTGATGTTATGAGCTCTACAACAGTCAGAAAAAGGTAACCAGTAAATTGCACAGGAGCGTTGGAAAACCCCCTGAAAACCGAGGGAAAGCAATCTGAGGCGTTTTTCATGGGGGACAGAGCTGTTGCATCTCTCAAGACGAATCCCTTAATTGCCTGGGTTTTTCAAAAAACCACATTTTTTGAGCATTTCGTGGCCTTCTCTGGGAGAATTTTGAAATCCCGGCCACGTAAATCGAAAGAACACAAAAATTGGCGTCAAAGTGTGCATCAATATCATGGTCCAAGTTAGCCCAGAGCAGTCAATTCATTCAAACATACAATTACTCTCCCAGTCAAAGTTCCTAGTTAACTACTATGGACGATCCATCACTCCCGATCCATGATTCACAAGTGAAATATCCGTTATTCAATCATATCATCAGATCCTCGAGATCGTGTACCAGAATCATAATCCAAAATATGCATGTTGACAATCTCTAAAAGATCGAATCTCAGAGCTAGACAAGAGATTATCATTTACAATACAATAACTCCACGAGTCCACCATATCACTCCAAAGACATGCAGCATGCAAACATTTGAGGAGGGAATTTTACATAAACTATCAATGAAATCTTTCAGAAACTTGACAGGAACGTTGGAGGAGAATTTTTCTCCATATTCGAATGTAAAATGCCAATGAAATCCCTGAGGAAACTCGCAGGAACGTGCCAAGAAACGTATTTGTGAAATTTCTGTGTCATATTGCATAGATATCTTCCTGAAAGGTCCCGGAAACATTCCATGGAATATTACCGAACATTCCCCAGAAACATTCCTTCTGAGATTTCCCAAAGGTTTCTGGAATATTCCAGTGCAATATACCAGTGATGTGGCTTTGAAATATCTCTGAATTGATCACTAACTATCGCAGCAATCTGGTGCGAATGATTTCTGGGAAATCACTGGAAGCTTCCTGAAAGATTTTTGAAAGGTTCCTGATAGCTTTCGAGGATATAATTTCCAACTGTTCCTGCAGTATTTCGTCGCCAATCTGTCAGCAATCTTGATCCGGAGACACTCTCATAGTGTTTCTGGCAGGCTGCTAGAAAATTTCAGAGTGTTGTTACAAACGTGTGACCCTTTAATATTCCATCAGTATTTTACTGACTATTCTTCGGCTAAATCTTAATCGAAAGTCCTGCAAAATTCACAAGCACCTCGAGAAATGCCAGTGTCACATTTGGAGAGGACAACGCGACCCAGGAAAGGCCTCAAAAACCACACAAACCAGAAAAATGCGTTTTTTTGAAAAACCCAGGCAACCAAAAAAAGTGTCTTGAAAAATGCGACAACTTTGTTTCTCGTGAAAGAATCCTCAAATTGCTTTCCTTCTGAGTTCCAGGGGGCTCTTCAACGCTTTTGTACAATTTTTGAGCTATCTCTCTGTTTGACTGTTGCAGATCTCATAGCATCAATTCATTTAGAATTTCCAAACTACATATTTCAACGTAAAAATTTGTGCTCTTTCGATTGCCGCAGTCAGAATTCCGTAATCCGCCCCCCCAGAAGGCCCGAAAAACCACAAAAACCTCTATAAATGTGATGTTTTGAAGAACCCAGCCAACCAAAAAGTGTGCCTTGGAAAACGCATCAACTTTGTTCCCCATAAAGATGCCTTGAATTGCTTTCCGTTCGAGTTTCAGGGGGTTTTCCAACGCTCCTGTGCAATTTTCGGGCTACCTCCTGTTTGACTGTCGTAGAGCTCATAGCATCAATTTATTGAAAATTCCCAAACCGCATATTTCGACGTAAAATTGTGTGCTCTTCCGATTGCCGCGGTCAGAATCCCAAAATCTTCCTGAAAAGACCCTCAAACCCCCCAAAAAATGTGGTTTTTGAAAAACCCAGGTACCCAAAAGATAATTTTGGACAATGCAACAACTGTATTTTGATGAAAAATGCCTCAAATTGCTTTCCCTTCACGTTAACACGATAATACTGTTTATTCAAGCCGATTTTCGCGTTTTGATGGTCGCCACCACCATACGAGTTCTGGGCGACCCTCGAGGGGAACGTATTCATCTTCTAGATGAAAACCCCTACAATTCGACCACTTGCAAAATCTCGATGACGCATGTTTAGTGGGGAAGCATGACTGGACCAACTTGCAATTTTTTCCCCTCTGTGCGTCGGGCTTGAAGCGTTGGACAAGGAACGCGATAGCGAAGAATGTAGTCCCAGAGGCATGAATATTGACACCAGATTCGATACTCATTTAATTGTCTCATAGGACTGTAACTTATCTCAAACGGAGGTATCACGGCTTGTAAGATATCGTGATGGAGTTATCGTTGATCTTGAATATCATTGGGGGTCGAAGTCTGTAGAATTAGGAGTAGCTAGCAACACGTGTAAAAATACGCTACCATATGAAACAATCAAACTCATGACACATCAATTTGCGTCCTTGCGACCAGCGATTTGGTTGAAAGGAGATACAATCGATCACCTGCTTGCTACCAACGTCAATCAGAGCCACGGTGTGACGCATTTGCATGTATAGGATCCTGCTAGAATCCTGGGCAAACACTGAGACACGAGGACTACTGCTAGCCATGAAAGAATCCTTTTGCGATTGAAACGACTGAAAAATAGGATAATTATGACACGCTAGTGTTACGACCATTGGTATCTAGTGGTGGTCGGCAAGATTCAAGGAACATTCTATTACTTCCATCCACGAAAAGAATCGGACAGTCAAAGGGCCTTCGAGGCATCCAAGAATTTTATATCGGCCAGTGACCAAAATTCAGATCCTTATGAATGTACGACAATAGAGTGGAAGGTCCAAACGATGGAAAATCGGCCTTTCCAGCACACAAAGGATGGCCAGAATTGTGTTTGTTACATGCCATTATACGCGGATTATATTGTATGTGGTAAACCATTTCCCGATAACTTGGACATTGTCACGTGGGTAGAGGTGGAGATCAGTGCCTGATCTCACCTCTCCCCTTCGTGCCACGATGACGTTGCACCCGCGACGGCTACGTGGCCGCGCAACGCATGTCCGCGGTTCGCCGGCCATCGCGGATGCACCGTCAGCACTTCGACGGAGCGAAGTACATCCCCACTGCATCGGTCTACGCTGCAGCACGGACCATCGTCGTCTACGATGAGCCGTGCGACAGCCAGACCGCTCGTATCAACCTTCAGAATCATATCTCTCTCTCTCGAGTATATTTGAGCTGCCATTAAACCTATATATTCACATCACTCAGCCGTGATTCATTCGAATCACCCCTCCTTCCCACGTAACAACATCAATCAATATCGAAGAGAACTTGCGAAACGCAATCTCGTTATGTCTGATCATTTCATTGGCTGTTGTTCGCACTGTCTTCCATTGAGAAGGAAATTGAGAAGGAGAAAGCAACTGAATGCCTCATGAGCCACAGGGAAAGCCATTCCAAGTGCCTACGCAAGTCGAGCACGGACAGTTTAGATGAAGCTGAAGGCAAAGGCCCGAAACTGCGATCCTCAATACTCAAGAGCGCTGCTAAGACAACGACCCAACGATAAAAGGATTCGTTTGTCGACTGTTGATCGAAGTGATGAAACAGGGTCGATAGCAAACTACTCCTGGTCGACGGCAAGTGAATTCTTAGGCTTAGGAAACATAAAATGAAGATTGTGACGATGCAGTAGTTACCAAATTACAACCTTCTTAATCTTCGTATCTCAAATGAGTCAAAGTTTTCGCACCATCGTGGGAAATGAATTATCTGACTTGCTTGGGAGCTGGGTTTTTTTAATCCTATCTGATCATGAGCATTCAATAACTTTTTCAGTTTGAGATTATCTACAGGGCAAAATGATGATGATGAGCATCCCAATATACGTATACGGTACGCACCGAGCCCGAAAATGAGTAACATGGGCAGTTACCATCTTATATCGATTTGCTCCAGTTACGAGATTTTGTTACTGTCACTGTGCAGTCTTCATTCTGTTCAACTTCCGATGACATGAACTCGAGAATCACGCGATCAATTTTGACTGAGTACAGTCTATGCTCAATTGTGTGGAAATGTTCTCTTCCCCCATTGTATCCTTCACCTCGGGATTGTGTAGATCTAATATGAGATGACGACACCTTTGATGGGGAATTTGTGAGTAAAAGGATATATGTCCAAATATATGTATGTGTCAATATCATCATCCTCCCGATCTCGTATAGAATATATCAAGCAATCATCCAGAATGTTCATGCAATGCATTTCCAAAATGTGTGCGAACAACCTTGTTGGTGCTTAAAATTGATATTGGGTACGAGAGTGTCTATGTTACAAATACTTGAATACATAGGAACTTTGTGAAGGGACAAGAGCTAGTCCGTATACTTTGGTTTTTAATTCGCAAACCTGCTGTACGTAGTTTGGACCATGTTTACTATATCTTTACTTTATATCGACGGCTCCTACGAAGAGTAACACTTTTCTTATCAACGACAAAGACTAACACTTTTCCTTATCAACGACGAAGAGTAACACTTTTTCTTATCAACGACGAAGACTAACACTTTCCCGTATCAACGACAAAGAGTAACACTTTTTCTCATGAACGACGAAGGGTAACACTTTTGTATGAATGACGAAGCGGGTTGCCTGTCCTGCAGGGGTCTAATACGAGTATTGAAGCTAAATGAATGGGTGAATGGGCGGATGCGTGGATGGGATGGATGGATGGTATGGGTGAGACGATTGGACGAGTCGGATGGATGGGATAAATGAGATGAATGGATAGGATAGTTGGATGTATAGGATGGATGGATGGGATGGATGGGATGGACGGGGTCGATGGATGGGATGGATGGATGACATGGTTGGATGGATGGTTGGGATGGTTGGATGGATGGGATGGATGGGTGGGATGGTTGGATAGTATGGATGGATGGGATGGTTGGATGGTATGGATGGATGGGATAGTTGGATGGTATGGATGGATGGGATGGTTGGATGGGATGGATGGGATGGTGGGATGTATGAGATGGTCGGATGGTATGGAATTTTATCCCCCCCTCTCTCCCTCGTTGACCTAAATAATCTCCTCTATACATTGGGTGATTGACTTCGATCGTTTTTTGCCGTTTCCAGATGTTCTCTCACTTCGCAATTAGCGAATAGGTGGGCAGGGTCTTCGCTAAGACGCGAACCGCGTTTCCTAGCAAGGTGCGATGAACACGAAAACTCATCAGGACCGGCCCCCAGTGGACAGGTCCTATCCACTTCTCAATGATGGCCTTCTTTGCCGTGGACTGTACAGCATGGTAGAGGTGCTAATGGTGTTGACGAGTGCGCGCTTCTCCTTCTTGGGACTTCTTATATTTGGTATCAGCCACTGAAGCGCAAAGACATTCCACAAGAAATTTGGTTTCTCCATGATACATTTAGATTAGCTCCAACATTTTTTCAACTATTCATGATGATGGGATCAATTGATCATAAAGAATGATGTGTTCAATACCACTACTCTTCTCTTCCTTCATCCAGATGGACAAATTTCATTGGAAAACTCGCAATTTTGAATTCGGGGACTCGAAGTTATTCGCACTCCACTCCGGTAACTAAGCAATAAGGGCTAAACAATAAGGAGACCAACATTGACTATAGTCCAACTAGAATTTGTCTTTCCGTCGATGAGCCCAGATCGCAAGAGGATTGGAAGAGGTTGCGAGTTACAATCAGGTCATCTTACGGGTTCAGGAGTTCCTGCGGTCAAATTGTTCCCATTCTCGTCCAATCCCCTTGCGGTCTCGGCTGGACATCGGAGGGCAAACGATGGTTACACCCACGGTCTTATACACAGATACGTCAACTACCGTGGTGGGGGAAGGTCCACTACTGGAGCCGTAAATAAGCTTCGTTTCGTCGCCACCACGATTCTCTACTTGTCCTTCGAGAGGCGGCCGAGCGCGTGCGCGCAGGAGAGAAAATCGTCTGCTACTCCGTCCGCTGCTCCGCGGCTCATCACACTTGCACGAGTTTCATAAGACCGCGCTCTCGTCGAATTTCATAACGACCCCTCGATCGTATTGACAGCAGTATTATCTGTTCATCAATGCAGGGTCCCATATATTAATCTTTGACTATCGCTAAACTCAAGCTTATCATAAGCCCCAACTGAGGCCAGTAAGCTAAGAGGTAGGTTTTTGCTATGTTGGAAACGTCGTGTCCACGGTCGAGTGGATAGCGTCACTGTTTCATTTTTGCATTCGATGGTTGCAGGTTCAAATCTCGGACGGGGAATTTTTTTTCTTCATTTAAGAGAGCTCTTACTCTTGAAGACCTAAGTATTCATTAACGGTGTCTTTCTTTCGTTCTTCCTCTTAAATTACGGATTTATTCATGAAATGCCGAAGTTTTCTGAGATTTTTTCACGCCAATAACACACTAAGGAACAGGATTCGCGGTCTGGAATGACCCATTCGGGGAATTAGGGAAACATGATTTCTTTTTGTATTTTTCCACGTTAAAAACGAATCCGTAGCGAGATCCTCTCCCACACGTCAGGACATTCTCCCTGCGAAACAACGGCCTCATCTGCACCGTTTGTCTACTTATCTTGCAAACTGATGATTTTACAAGATTAGCGAAAAAACGGTAAGGATAGAGACGTTGTTTCGCAAATAAGTGATTTGCAATCGGGAAAAGTAGTAGCGAATCTGGCTACGGATTCGTTTTTAAAGTGGAAAAATACAGACGAAAATTATGTTTCTCCAAAAGGGTTATTCCAGACCGTGAATTTTGTTCCCCAGTGTATTATGTATTGACGTGAAAAAAATCTCAAAAAACTATGGCATTTTATGAATAAGTCCGTAATTCAAAAGAAAGGGGAAGAAATACACCGATCATTTATTTGAAATACTTATGTATGTTCGTTATTAAAAGATTCTTTGAAAAATAAATTTCTTAAGAATTTATGATTCAAAAACTCATTTCAGGAGATATTTAGTTTCGATTCAAGAATTATGAATAACATTATTCTTGGATTGATATGAATCGAATGAATTCAATCGAATCCCATGAGGAAGGATTTGAAAGTATAATTGATTAGTAAATTAGTTTGAATATAATATCAAAATGAGTACAGATAGCCCGTGGTCTTCAAAAGTAAGAGCTGTCTTGGATGAAGAAAAAAAATGTTTACCGTCCGAGATTTGAACCTGCAACCATCGAATGCAAAAATGAAGCGATTACGCTATCCACTCGACCGAGGACACAAAGTTCCTAATGTAACGGAAACCTACCTCTTAGCTTGTTGGCCCCAGTTAAGGCTTATGATAAGCTTGAGTTTAGCGATAGTCAAAGATTGACCTATGAGACCCTGCATTGATAAACAGATAATACTGCTATCAATGCAATCGAGTATCGTCATGAAATTCGACGAGAGCACGGTTTTATGCAACTCGTGCAAACGTGAGCCACCGAACAGCAGACAAAGCAGCAGACGATCTCCTCTCCTGCGCGCACGCGCTCGGCCACTTCTCGAAGGATGAGTAGAGGCGCGTGGTGGCCAAAAGAAGAAGCTTACGCCGCACAGTGGGGCCAAAAATGTAAAATTGGGCATTGATCGTCTTCACGCGAATTCTTGATCGATTGACTCGATTCAAAAGAAATTTTATTCGTTTTTTCCTACTGTACAAGCGAGGTCTGCACGAATTTTGATTTGAGGCTTTCCGTCTCCGGAAAATTGTTATGAGCGGAAACGTGGCAAGGTACAAAACTACGTGTATTTGTACTGCTTCTGCGCTCTGGCGGCAATGTACTGTGCTCTACCTGGGCTTCAATTGAAGGTAACCGATCATAAATTATACCAGAATCATTTTCATTAATGCAGACTCGCGAAACCAAGCTTTGAATCATCATTTTCATTCGGATTGCGATGTTCATACGTGTAACGTATAAAATCGTGACTTAATGCCTCTGATCGGTTCTCCTGCCCTCTGGCGTCAATGTACAGTGCTCTACCTGGGCTCAAATTGAAGGTAATCGATCATAGATCATGCCAGAATCATTTTCATCAATGCAGAACTCGCAAAACCTAGCTCCAAGTCTTCAGTATCACATAATATATCGTTCACTCACCTCATATTTCGTCTATTCCTCAAAGCACCGTACAAAAAAATCTGCGGAAAGTGGTGCCTCCGAAAATCATTGAAAATGGTTTCAATTCTGAGTGGACAGTCCAGTCAGTATAAATGTGATGGAGCAACGATTCAGCCAATACTCGGTCATCTTTGAAGCAGTACAAATACACGTATGTAGTTTCGTACCTTGTCAGGTTTCCGCTCATGATGATTTTGCGGCGACGGAAAGCTTCGAATCGAAATTCGTGCAGACCTCGCTCGTACAGTTGGGAGAAATGAAGAAAATTACTTTTAAATCGAGTCAGTCGATCAAAAATTCGCGTGAAGACGATTTATGCCCATTTTTTAAGTTGTAGGACCTGTGTATAAGACCGTGGTTACACCATAACAATGATCCGACAACTCGTCACAACCTTTGAATCATCAAAACTTTTATGTGAGGTGCGTTTCTGAGTTTCATCATTATGGCGCACCGTGACCGCATTGCCTCAGGGCCAATTCTCATTTGTTCCACTTATTGACATCCGTCTATAGCGGTAATCTCAATCACAAATAAAATGCACTGCCTAATCAAGCAAGCTTACTCGTCTAAGAGACATATCCATCTGTTTCGATCGAGATAGGGATGTGCAGCGAATATTGTAATACCTTCGAAATATCGTTCAATGGGAAAGTCTCCAGTCGGCATCCATCGAGTATTTCCCAGGTAGAGGCAAGATGATGGAGGTCTTCCACCGTGAGGGATGAATTGCCACTGAATTTCTTGATCACTCCACATATGTCCTGCGAGGATAAGGAATGATATTAAAGACTATACTTGATCTGGATTGTAGGTACCAATGATATAATAGTTTTAGGGAAAGAGATTCCACTAAATTTTTTTCCTCTGGGGCTATCGGATAATGGATTATTTTCACATTCGACACGCATTCGCACTCAAGATTGATAGTCCCGTGACTTAGTGTAGTAGCACCATAATCCCGAGGCCATGGTCTCTCCCATAATGATTCACACAGTGCCCCAACTGTGACTTACTACTTCTTCGCAGTATTCTCGTCCATTTTTTAAAATGCTCGAGCACTGGATCTGTGATTTTTCGGCCAGAGCGATGGATTGTCGAATCATTCCATGATGATGAGGAAGTATCGTGCTAATCTGGAAACTTATCAACTCATAGAAACAGCTTGACAGTCTATCTACACCAGATCCCCATTGATTACCAGAGTTATTTTTCAACTCGGCGCATGAACATGTGGAATAAATTGACTTGTGGTATTTCAATACTTTCCAAGGATGCGGGAGTCTCGAATCTGTGATTTCTGGGGCAATGGCACGATTTCTCCCAAATGCCATTACATCAAGTGAGGAGCGATCCTCCAGGTAGTGATCTGCGGGTAATCAGCTATATATAATGTGGGGGCACTAGTGGGGAAAACGTTCAGTGGAACGTGGAACGCGCTCTCGATTTGAAAGTGCAGCGGCTTCGCTCCCATCACTCATGTATCTGAATTTTGCGTTCAAGCACACGGGATGGCAAGAGACTTTGTCGTAAATGAAATCTAATTAATAATTCATGTACATTTCCTCATCCACTACCCCGTAAATGGGCCAAAATTATTACCCAAAACAAGATATCGGCAGTTTTGCGGAAACCCACTCTAAGCGCCTCAGGCTTGTATTGTGGATCACTGCATCGCTTTCTTTCAAATTTCTGAAGATGTGGGTAATATTGGATTGTATTATACTTGTTCTCAACATATACTCTTTCGAATTCTTTACGTGTTACCCCATACCACCTTGGCCTGGAGGCCATCATCATTTTTCCAGTTTTAGTCATTTTTCCAATTTTTCCTATCAAGTGAGTGCGAATTTTCGAGCTAACTCTATCGGAGAGTTGCTACGAGAATTCGAGCACCACCGCGGCGTATTTCGAGTATGGTAGGCATTGCATGCGGGTCCATACTCACCGCCTTGATCAGACTCGACAAGTATCAGTGGTTCCATCAATTCTATGCCAGCCATTCGTTCTCTCCGCTGATACTTCTGGACTGCCCATGACATTCATAGCGAAGTTCAACGCTCGACACGGCTGCGGGAGGATACCACCAACCCTCATCGAAGCCCAATCGTTCTTTCGAATTTTCGACCGAGCGCTCGGCACTCAAGGCATTTTATTATTTTTTTGTCGGAGCGCAAGGATTCGAGTTCTCGGTAAAGTTACTCGGGAAAAAATCCTGAGTGACCCAACCGAGATTCAAACCCACGCCTCCTTGAGCCCATTGTCTCAGCTCGCTCAAGCCACAAGGCCTCTATCAACTGAGGCAATGGACGCTCTCAAGATGTGAATAATAATATATGAAGTATAACTAAGGCAGCTATCGAAAATGGGAACGAGAGGTCAGTTCCGCGCGTCATATGGATTTTTCGGTCCCTGCGGAACCGCGCGTCATGTGGCTTTTTCGATTCCGGTAAATGTGGAACGCCGTACTAGTGGAGTGAGTAAGCGTTGAGAAAACGCTCTCTATTAGGTATAACCGACTTAACTCTTCCGAACCGTCCATTCTTGGGCTCAAACAATGGATGGCACATACAATAATCAATATTAATGAGAACTACTGCATAAAAATTGGGACTGCGGCATAAATTAACGATAAGAACATGCAATTTCCGAATTTTTTCGATTTGTCCATTATGAATCAAAAATTATTGGTTCTCCGGGAGATCTTATGAAGAAGTAATTTGAAGGTCTTCGAATGATCCACAAGAATAATCCACACTCTTTTTCTTGCAAAATGCATTCCTTTGGAGTTATTCTTGATCCAAAGTCGAATTTGTTTGAATAAATCTGCAAAAATTGTTCATAGCAGGTTCAAACTATTCTTCCAAGATGATTGAGTCGATTTCGAAAAGAAGGTCTCCAGGTATTTTTCCCTGAGTCAGATCGTTTTCGAGTGATGAGGAAAGTGGATTTCGCAACGTTCAACTTATAGTGCATTCATAAAGCACCGCACTTACGTGTGTGAGTAGCGAAATTTGTTTTTTCATTACTCGAAAATAATTGGAATGAGGAAAGAGTACCAAGAGATTTCATTCAGAAATTGACTTGACTATTTCCGAAAAATGTTAAAACTGATTATGAACCATTTTCGCAAATCTATTTCAGCGAATTCGATTATAACTTTGATAAAAAAATAACTCCGAAGGGATCCATTTCATGAGGAAAAGAGTATTGATCATTCTTGTAGATTGTCTAAAGATCTACTATGACGGCATATTGATTATTTATGCGAGTCCGCAATGTGCAATGCGGCTCGCCAGGATCTGCTTGGCTGCGTCTGCATAGGGTTCCCGGACAACCTCCTGGCGGTTGCTCTCGTTCAGTATCGAGTATGACGGACGAACGACAGGGAGACACTTATAAATTTATCAGAGTAGCAAGTACGAAATCAAATGAGAGGTTTATTCGAGAAATAAATTTAACAAAAGAGCACATCCGAGCGCAAGGCAACAGGTGAAATGTATCGCGAGAGAGAGATCCGCACGCATAGAGAGAGAGATAGAGAGACATTCTCGGCTGGTACTCACGCTGCAATGTCGCTTTGTAGGCCGCTGCCTTGGTCACGTTGTTCACGGGGAGTCCGTTGATTGTCACAAAAGACCGGGTGGAATACCCCCCGTTGCCGCTGGGTACGCGAGCCTCGGCACCTGCAGGAACTGCGTTGGATGTCGGGGTGACCGGAGCACACGCGGCGCAGAAGAGGTTAGCCTCGATACGGGTCACGCGATGTAGAGCGGACGACGACCGGAACAAGTCTGCTCGCTCACGGAATGGCCGCGAATTGCCAGAGGCTCGAGCTGCGTTCCTATTGGACAGCCATTTTGGGCGCGCACGCATTCTCTATCTCTCTCATATTCAAACCTGTGTACTGCTCTCTCATTGCTGCATCTCGAGTGAACACCTGTAACAATCTTTATGATACATATATATGTGTAATTCAATAACAACTAAATACTATTGCCGAGGAGATAGTGACGGGACTTTACCCGTCACATACCCTCCCCCCAGACGCCGTGAGCCTAAGCGTACCGGCTCGAGAAATATCCCTCTCTGAGGCAACTTCAATGAGAATAAAAGTTATTAGAATAATTATTTATTTTATCAAAAGTACAAAAATATGTTCGTCGAGCCCGTCGACTAATCTTCAAAAATAAAGTCTTTGGCTGATTACCTCAATAAGCGAATGCGCATTCAATGTCATAATGACCAGAAATACACATATGTGCTTGGACTGAAATAAAAAAAAACAACTGAAGAACTGCACTCGATTACTGACTCAATGCACCATTTGTACATATCGATCTCAATGAAAGGAACTTTTCCATATCAAGTATGGCATTGTAGATGATAATGGTAAGTATGTAAATATGTGAAAAGTAGAATAATTGTAAATATGAGAATAGAAGAAAAGAAAAATGGAAATCCAGGTAGAGAGAAAGAGAAAAAAAATTGTTGCAACATGTGTGGGCTCTCCCTTCAACAGCGATGACGCAATGATTAGTGGAAGCTCTGGTGATTCACGCGGTTGGGGCACTCGCGTCCTTACGCTACACCTGGTAGGTCACAGACAGGACACCATCGTCTTCTATCGGGATCAGCGCGTTGGGCGCGAGTGGGGCCCGTCCCACCCAGGTACTGCCACTGGCGTCGAGCTTCCGTCAGTGCTCTCTGGAGTTGTTGTGTCTCTAGCGCAGTTTTCCGCTGGAACTCCTCGACCTTCTGCCGAGCCTCCATTTCTGCCCGGTCAGCGACTGCTCGTTCCTCTCGAAGTCTAAGTTTGTGCGTTTCCGCCAGCTCGTGGGCTGCTTTTTCATCAGCGACTCGTATGGGTAGATTTCCAGGCATGCGGCGTCCATCGGCCCCGTACTTATCCAGGAAGTCATCCAGGAGTTCAAAAGAATTGTGGAATCCAGACCTTGCTTGTAGGTAAGCAGTTCTTGACGTGAGAATGGCTTCTCTAGTCTGATTCCACTCTCCTTCGATGGACGTCTCGATGGCTGGGATCTCTTCTGGATCTTCCAATCGAGGTAGTGGAATTGCAACAGCGAGCTGTTCGTTGGCCGGCGGTTTGGTAGCCAGTGGTGGGTTGGGCTCTCCAGCGAGTCTAACAACGGCCCTCTCTGTCCACTCAACCATCATCTCCTGGGCACGGTTGTGATAGTCTAGCGTAGGCGCATTCCTTGGTCTTCCCAGACGCGGCTCTGGCAGGTTTCCTGCAGCGTCTTCGCGGTTCGATGCCCTCTGCGCAATCTGTGCGCCTATGTGCATCAAGTGACGTATTTCATCCCCGGATAGATCCCATACAAAAGGGATGAATCCCTGCGCTGGCGCTTGAACAGACGCGTCCAGCGTTAGACGGGCCATACCGTCAGCACTTTCCTCTGCTGCTACTCGCACAGTTGCGTTGAGGTCTCGACCGTCCATACTGTGCCCTGCGAAGATGAGGTTAGGTGTTATGATGGTGTGAGTAGTGAGAGGTGAATATGTTAAAACATAAATGATTGATCAATAATGAGAAGATGAAATGATTTTTCCGGACCGAGTTTTCCGAGGTGATGTCTCGTCCGATGGTATTTGCAGCGATGGCGCATTTTTCGAACCTTTAGGCCGTCCGCGACGTCTCACGGTGTTAGAATCGGTGCGCTGATCGGTCTTCGCGCGTTGATCATTCGTTTCTGGTGTATTTTCCGTTTCCCGATCATTTTTCGCATACGACGGATCATTCGAAGGTTGTTCGCTATCCGCATCGGACGTATTTTGCGGGACGGTCGCAGTGTTCGGATCGCGCGCTGATAGTGCTCCGGTATCCACGGTTATACGCGTTTCCCGGGGACTGCCCTGCGGTTTCGCTCGCAATCGCATTTGCGCATCATTTACATTTTTCATCGTTGGACTCGTCTGGTAGAAGCTCGAGGTCGTTCTGCATTGCACTCGTCACGCCCTCGTCTTCTTCAGAAACAGCATCACTCTCGTCTTCTTCAGGAACAGCATCTGTCCGGTCCGGTTCCTCCTCGCTTGAGAGAAATGGTTTAAGATCGCATACTGGGAATGTTCCGAGTGAGACGTCTTCATCATCGACCACCTCGTATACATTTTCACCCAATTTTGCTGAGATCTTGCCAGGTCCTTGGTATTTTGGCGCACGTTTAGCAAAAATGCCTTTAACTGCAGACGACAAGATGCGATTGCGCATCCAAACTTTTTCACCGACTGCATACTGCACGTCACGGCGATGAGCATTATATAATTTGATCTGGCTTTCTTGCGCTTTAGCTGAGGTGTCTGCTGCAATTTCACGTAACTTACTTAGATTTTCCATGTGATTTTCCCTTGTTCCAAGCTCTTCAGACTCTAAAGCTTCCGCAGCTGCCACATCCTCTTGTCTACGAAACGTATGTGGAGATGTGGGGTTCCTTCCTAGGTTTAGGAACGCTGGAGACATTTCTGTCGATTCTTGGGTGGCTGTGTTTATTGCAAACATCAGCTCAGGTAATTTTTCATCCAACGTGTTGTGGTTTTCAGTCACGAATGCTGTTATCCTAGCGCGAAGCGTACGGTTTTTATTCTCCGTCGGATTTGCTTGCGGGTGATAAGCTGGACTAAATGATTGTTTGACGCCATTTTCTGCCAAGAACGTCGTAAGTTCTTTGTTTTTGGACTCTTTGCCATTATCCGCATGGAAAATCTCTG
The DNA here is from genome assembly GCA_029851415.1 of Eretmocerus hayati. Lineage (NCBI taxonomy): Eukaryota > Metazoa > Arthropoda > Insecta > Hymenoptera > Aphelinidae > Eretmocerus > Eretmocerus hayati. The sequence goes on from CM056741.1 coordinate 134,666,995, forward strand.
GCGTACCAAAGCGCATAAAAATTCGCTTCTTGAGTTCCTTGATAACAGTTTTTGCGTCAGCGCGTCTCGTTGCTACAATCTCTACCCATCGAGTAAAGAGATCCACGAGAACGATGATACGTTTGTTGCCCTGGACCGTGCGGACGTATGGGCCCATACAATCCGCAGCTACCATTGACCAAGGTTTCTTTGCTTGTCGTTCACCCATGAGTCTCGCTGGAGGTAGTTGCTGCACTTTTACTTGTTGACAGATGGAACAGCCTTTTACAAAGTTCGCTCAATCCTTGTACAGGCTGGGCCAGAAGTAATAGCGTGCAATACGATCTACTGTTCTGGTGCGGCCGAAATGGCCAGCCATTGCTTCGCAGTGTCCTTCAGACATGACTTGTGCCCTTTGCTCTCTGGCCAGAACGAGTTTCCAGGTGTCGTCGTCTGAGACGAGATCTTCTAGTATGCGATTTGGCCACCAGGTGTATAATCGACCCCCATGATCATCTTCATATGTGGGTAATCCTCAGGATTTTCTGAGACTGCTTGATACGTCTTTAAGTACCACGCATCTTGCGTCTCTGGCACCAATGGTTGCACAGCAGCCAACCCCTCCTCTGTTTCATCTTCATACATGCGAGATAAACAATCGGGTACGACATTAAGCTTGCCCTTGCGGTATTCTATGTCGAACGAGTATGATTGTAGTTCGACAGGCCACCTTGCTAGACGTCCTATCGGATTCTTCAAATTGCATCACCACATCAGACAACTATGGTCGGTCATTACTTTAAAGAGGTATCCTTCGACATAACAGCGCCATCTACGGATCGCCCATAGAACTGCAAGGCCCTCACGCTCGCTGACCGAATAATCTGCGTTGGCACGCGTGAGAACACGACTAGCGAAGCAAATAACCCGTTCTTCGTCGTCAATCGTTTAAGTGAGCACTGCACCCAGGCCTGTGTTCGAGGCATCGGTCAGGATACAGAACTGATGTTCAGGTTTGAATGAAGGTTGGGCTAGAACCGGAGCTGTTGCGACTAGCGCTTTAATCCTATCAAAGGACTCTTGTTGGTCGAAGCCCCATACGTACTTCACGTTTTTCTTTGTGAGCCTTGTAAGGTTCAGCAATGGTTGCAAAGTCTTTCAAAAATTTCCTGTACCATGAGGCCATGCCTAAAAATCTCTGCAATTTTTTGATCTTTTTTGGTACTGGAAAATCCATGATTGGTGAAATTCTGGAGGGATCTGAACGGCAACCGTCTTGATTCACTAACAGTCCCAAAAATCTAACCTCCTTTACGCACCAAACGCTTTTTTCACGATTAACAGTAAGGTTAGCTTCGTTCAGGCGGTTGAGGAATTTTTCCAGAACTTCGATGTGTTTTTCGAAGGTTTTGGTCACAATCAGTGAGTCATCTAAATATGTAACTACCCATTCCGATAATTCTGGTGTAATGACCATGTCGGCAAGTTTTTGGCAGGTAAATGGCGCTCCTGAGAGCCCGAAGGGTGTCACCACAAATTCAAATAGCCCTAGATTTTGAACTACGAACGCGGTCATAGGAATGGACTCTTCTTCTAGCTCTATCTGCAAAAACGCTTTGCTTAGGTCCACAACCGAGATATATTTTGCATTGCGTAGTTTTCGCATTATCACGTCCATAAAACGTTGAGGCTAAGCGCACAGCTTTGACTCTTTGTTCAACTAGCGGTAGTCGACGCATATGCGATAGGTCCCGTCTGGTTTTAATACCATGACTACAGGAGTCGACCATTGAGACTGGGATCTCCAGACAATCCCTTGTTCCAACCACTTATTGACTTGCTTATGCATCTCAGCTTCAAGTTTCTTGGATACTGGATAATACTTTTGCTTGATTAGTGTGTTATCTGTGAGCTCGATTTTATGTTTAATCCACTTCGTACGACCAAACTTACCATCATTGGCTGGGAACGTCCTATCCAACATTCGCTGCAGCTTGTCTCTCCGAGCTTCTGCGAGATGTGGCAATCCAGCAGAGGATACAGGCGATTCATCGCATGTCATTGAAGCCAGTTTGACTGGAAGGAGTTCCGCTCGTCCCCCGAGGCGAAGCATATTTTCGCGCGGTAATAATTGCGCGTCAAGAGCTCGTATAAGATCTCCACCAATAAGCAGGTCGGCATCTGCCTCTCTCAGCACGATGGCCCATACTTTTCTCGTTACTCCCCCGATAGTAAAAGGAAGTTCAACCTCACCAAGTATAGATGTGCAATTTCCATCTGCGAGTCTATTGCCTGGACCATAATAAGGTTCAATTCTTCGGCCTAGAGCTGTCGCTATTTGAAGACCAACTGGGCCGAGAGCTGTTCTTGAAGCACCCGCATCGAACAAAGCGCGAACGCTAAACTTGTCGATGTCCACGTCCACCCACCAACGGAGAAAATGGTCCGGTTTATTTTCAATACTCCCAATATAATGCGTTTCCCCACAATCTTCACATGAAATTGGAAGAAGTTCACTATTAGCAGCAATATCAGGAGAAGGTGGTAGCCCTGGGCAGGTCTCATGATCCTGGCTGGGGACAGCAGCGACCTCATCTACTTGTCTCCCTCCGCTTTTCCCGAACACTCAGGACGAGTGGGTCTGATATAACCTGGCCACCCGCAGCCATAACACTGCATATTTTCTTTGGGGCCTGATTCTTCGTTGGCGTTGTGTTTGCTGACAAGACTGTCAGTTTTTTCTTTGCCCTCCTGGGCAGCATCCTTCTTCTCCTTCGTGCCTCTTCTCCAGTTTTTCTTCGCCTCTTGATCGGCAGCAGGTTTCTCGGATGAGTTGTTCGGAGTAGAATTCGGTGCACTGGGCTTAGCAGCTGCCCCAGAATTTTGCTTTGCATTTTTTAGTGCGATTGCAATCGCTTTATTGATGATAGACTCGAGATTTGGTGGCGTCGCCGCAGCAGCAGCCGAAGCCTGTGAAGCAGTAGTCGATTTTGATGTAGCTTCCACGAGTCTGCTCAAAACAGTAGTCAATTCGCTAGGCGGAAGATCGTTCAACGCCGCAAGATTAGATTCATTTGACTTGGTCTCTGCCTTCGCGCTTCGACACGCCACTTCTGGAAGCAGAGCCATTTTCGGGGGTGGTGGTGGTTTGTAGTTCTTCTCAGACCATAACGAACTCTCTGCGTCTCTTGCGAGCTCGAGGAGAGAGTCAATGTCCGTAACTTCTTGCCTACGCATCAGTTTTCTCAATTCAGGGATCATATTTCTGTAGAGAAGATCGAGCTGTTCTTCTTCTCCCCAAGGTCTGTCAAATCTGCCTAAAATTGTGAGCAAACTGAAGATATAATCCCTAGCAGGTTCTTCTTTGCCTTGGATACGCGTCTGCGCTTCCACCACTAATTTGTGTTGAAAATTACGGTCCACACCGTATGTGCGACGAGCGCTCGCGCAAGAATCGTCCCAAGTAGTCCATTTTCCCGAGTTTGGCGGCACCAAATTAGCGCTGCGCCAGTCATAAGCTCAGTCATACCGTTGAGTGCATCTTCATCATCCATGTGAGCCAAAGCACGGCATTCTTCTACTCGTTGGATGAATTCTTCATCACTGATTGATTTCTCCCCGCCTGTGAAATTTATTTTCCAAGCTCGAACAATATTTCCGACATCCTGCTTATTATAATTTGGATTAACAGGTCTCTGTGATCTGGATGCCGAGATAATCTCTGATGACACCCTCCCCACGGGCGCAGTATTTGCAACCATAGGGTCATTCCGAAAAATATTGTTGTTTGGGGAGCTCATGCCTCCAAAATCTTGAGCAATGTTGTTGGGAATTTGTGCTGTTGAGCTCATTGGTCCACTCCCAGGTATTCTTCGAAAAGAAGGTACAAAGCTAGGCGCGTGCGCATTCAGCGCGGATCTTCCAAAACTTAGTGGGTTTGGGAAGCATTGCGATACCGCAGTCGTAAAATCGCTCACATTGTAATTATTATCGTTATGGATGTGTCTTATATTGTAGTAATCGCCGAAAGTTACTCTTGAAGTACCTTGATGTGTCAAGGATTGGAGAGAATCAGGCGTGTAGATTTGTGACTGCGTGACTTGGGTCGCTTGGGCTTGAGTCACCATGAAGCTGAAGCTAGCAGGTGGAGCTAGGAGGTGATAGGGGCGTATCAAGGAAGTCGGGGGCCCCGGGGCATGAGATGGCACGATCATTCGAGGAGAATTTTTCATGCCTTCTGGACACCCAGGAAAATAAAATTACAACGGGTATGGATTAGAGGCTAGCAATTGACACTAGGTGTACTTCAGGTGCGGACAAAGAACGAAGGACCATCGGGGGCCCAGTATAAGCAAGGCAAGATTGTAGTCGATTATGATGAAGTGGCGCTTGCACACGAATGATGGTGCAGACTTGGAACCGAGTGGGATCAGTTCGTTGAGGTCCAAAGAACGTACGGGTCCAGTCCCGGACCATTATTTTAAGACGGTCACTGAACCTAGGAGTGATTGTCGAATCGGTGAAATGAGGTTTTGCCGACGTTTGACTTCTTGTAGATGGCACCCAAATGATGGTGCGGACTTGAAACCAAGTGGAATTCGTTTGTGGGTGGCCGGAGAACATTTGAGTCCGATTCCAAGCCTGAGCCATTATTTTGTGACGGTCACTGTATCTCGGAATTGATGGTCAGAGCGGTAAAATGCGGTTTTGACGACGTTTGACTTCTTGTAGACGGCACACAAATAATGGTGCAGACCTGAAATCGAGTGGGATCCGTTCATGGAGGTCCAAAGAACATACGGGTCCAGTCCCAAACCCGCACTCTTATTTTAAGACAGTTACTGAACCTCGAAAGTGATCGTCAAAGCGGTAAAACGAAGTTTTGGCGACGTTTGACTCCTTGTAGATGGCAACGAAATAATGGTGCAGACTTGAAACCAAGTAGATGCTGTTTGTGCAGGTCAAAAGTACACTTAGGTACAATTCCAAGGCCGCACCATTATTCTAAGACGGTCACTGAACCTCGAAAGTGATGGTCAAAGCGGTAAAATGGGTTTTGGCGACCTTTGACTTCTTGTAGATGGCACCCAAATGATGGTGCGGACTTGAAACCAAGTGGAATTCGTTTGTGGGTGTCCAGAAAACATTTGAGTCCGATTCCAAGCCTGCCCCATTATTTTGTGACGGTCACTGTATCTCGAAATTGATGGTCAAAGCGGTAAAATGCGGTTTTGGCGAGGTTTGACTTCTTGTAGTTGGCACACAAATAATGGTGAAGACCTGAAACCAAGTGAGATTCGTTTGTTGGGGGTCAAGAGTAGATTTAGGTCCGATTCCAAGGCCGCACCATTATTCTAAGACGGTCACTGAACCTCGAAAGTGATGGTCAAAGCGGTAAGATGGGTTTTGGCGACCTTTGACTTCTTGTAGATGGCACCCAAATGATGGTGCGGACTTGAAACCAAGTGGAATTCGTTTGTGGGTGTCCAGAAAACATTTGAGTCCGATTCCAAGCCTGCCCCATTATTTTGTGACGGTCACTGTATCTCGAAATTGATGGTCAAAGCGGTAAAATGCGGTTTTGGCGAGGTTTGACTTCTTGTAGTTGGCACACAAATAATGGTGCAGACCTGAAACCAAGTGAGATTCGTTTGTTGGGGGTCAAGAGTAGATTGAGGTCCGATTCCAAGGCCGCACCATTATTCTAAGACGGTCACTGAACCTCGAAAGTGATGGTCAAAGCGGTAAGATGGGTTTTGGCGACCTTTGACTTCTTGTAGATGGCACCCAAATGATGGTGCGGACTTGAAACCAAGTGGAATTCGTTTGTGGGTGTCCAGAAAACATTTGAGTCCGATTCCAAGCCTGCCCCATTATTTTGTGACGGTCACTGAACCTCGGAAGTGATGGTCAAAAGGGTAAGATGGGTTTTGGCGACCTTTGACTTCTTGTAGATGGCACCCAAGAGATGGTGCGGACTTGAAACCAAGTGGAATTCGTTTGTGGGTATCCAGAGTACATTCAAGTCTGATTCCGAGCCTGATTCATTATTTTGTGACGGTCACTGTATCTCGAAATTGATGGTCAAAGCGGTAAAATGCGGTTTTGGCGAGGTTTGACTTCTTGTAGTTGGCACACAAATAATGGTGCAGACCTGAAACCAAGTGAGATTCGTTTGTTGGGGGTCAAGAGTAGATTCAGGTCCGATTCCAAGGCCGCACCATTATTTTAAGACGGTCACTGAACTTCGAAAGTGATGGTCAAAGCGGTAACATGAGGTTTTGGAGACGTTTGACTTCTTGTAGACGGCACACAAATAATGGTGCAGACTTGAAAAAAGTTGGATTCATTTGTGGAGGTAGAGAGTACATTCAGGTCCGATGACAAACCAGCACCATTATTTTGAGACGGTCACTGAACCTCGAGAGTGATCGTCGAATCGGTGAAATGAGGTTTTGGCGACGTTTGACTTCTTGTAAATAGGACCCAAATAGGGGTGCGGACTTGAAACCAAGTAGAATTTACTCGTGGGTGTCCACAGTACATCTAGATCTGATTCCGAGCCTGCACCATTTTTTTGTGACGGTCACTGTATCTCGAAATTGATGGTCGAAGCGGTAAAATGCGGTTTTGGCGAGGTTTGACTTCTTGTAGACGGCACTTAAATAATGGTGCAGACCTGAAACCGAGTGGGATCCGTTCGTGGAGGTCCAAAGAACATACGGGTCCAGTCCCAAACCCGCACTCTTATCTTAAGACAGTCACTGAACCTCGAAAGTGATCGTCAAAGCGACAAAACGAAGTTTTGGCGACGTTTGACTCCTTGTAGATGGCACCAAAATAATGGTGCAGACTTGAAACCAAGTGGGAGTCGTTTGGGCGGGTCGAGAGTACACTTAGGTCCAATTCCAAGGCCGCACCATTATTCTAAGACGGTCACTGAACCTCGAAAGTGATGGTGGAAACGGTAACATGAGGTTTAGGCGACGTGTGACTTCTTGGAGACGGTACACAAATACTGGTGCAGACTTGAAACCGAGTGGGATCCCTTCGTGGACGTACAGAGTACAGGTCGAGTCCGAAACCCGCGACATTATTTCAAGACGGTTCTGAACCTCGAAAGTGATGGTCGAAGCGGTGAGATGGGGTTTTACCGACGTTTGACTTCCTGTAGTTAGCACACAAATAATGGTTCAGACTTGAAACCAAGTGGGATTCTTCCGGTGGTGTCGCCAGTACATTCAGGTCCAATGACAAACCCGCACCATTATTTTGAGACGGGCACTGAACCTCGAAAGTGATCGTCGAATCGGTAAAATGAGGTTTATGCGACGTTTGACTTCTTGTAAATGGGACCCAAATAATGGTGCGGACTTGAATCCAAGTAGAATTTACTCGTGGGTGTCCACAGTACATCTAGATCTGATTCCGAGCCTGCACCATTTTTTTGTGACGGTCACTGTATCTCCGAAGTACATACCGTTCCAGTCCAAAACCCGCAACCTTATTTTAACACGGTCACTGAACCTCGAAAGTGATTGTCAAATCGGTAAAACGAGGATTTGGCGACCTTTGACTCCTTGTAAATGGGACCCAAATAATCGTGTCTAGAGTCACTTTTGGGTGTCTAGAGTACATTGATGTCCGATTCCAAGCCTGCACCAGTATTTTGTGACGATTACTCTATAGCGGAAAAGATGGTCGGAGCGGTGAAATGAGGTTTTGGCGACGTTTGACTTCTTGCAGATGGCACCCAAATGGTGGTGCAAACCTGAAACGGAGTGAGAATCGTTCGTAGAGGTCAAAAGGACATATGGGTCCAGTCCCAAACCGGCACCCTTATTCCAAGACGGTCACTAAAAATCGAAGAAGATTGTCAAATCGGTAAAATGAGGTTCAGGCGACGTTTGACTTCTTGTTGATGGCACCCAAATAATGGTGCAAACCTGAAACCGAAAGGGATTTGTTCGTGGAGGTCCAAAGAACGTACGGGTCCAGTCCCGGACCCGCACCATTGTTTTATGACGGTCACTGAACCTAGGAGTAATTGTCAAATCGATGAAATTAGGTTTTGGCGACGTTTGACTTCTTGTAGATGGCACCCAAAGGATGGTGCGGACCCGAAACGAAGTCGGATTCGTTTGTGGGTGTCCGGGGGATATTTGAGTCCGATTCCAAGCCTGCACCATTATTTTGTGACGGTCACTGTATCCGAAATTGATGGGAGAAACGGTAAGATGCGGTTTTGGTGAAGTTTGACTCCTTGAAGGCGGCACACAAATAATGGTGCAACCTGAAACCGAGTGGGATTCGTTTTTGAAGGTCCGAAGAACATACCGTTCCAGTCCCAAACCCGCAACCTTATTTTAACACGGTCACTGAACCTCGAAAGTGATTGTCAAATCGGTAAAACGAGGGTTTGGCGATCTTTGACTCCTTGTAGATGGCACCGAAATAACGGTGCAGACTTGAAACCGAGTGGGATTCGTTTGTGGGGGTCAAGAGTACACTTAGGTCCAATTCCAAGGCCGCACCATTATTTTAAGACGGTCACCGAACCTCAAAAGAGATGGTCAAAGCGGTACGATGAGGTTTTGGAGACGTCTGACTTCTTGTAAATGGGACCCAAATAATGATACAGACCTGAAACCGATTGGGATCCCTTTGTGAAGGTTCAGAGTTGATACGGGTCCATCCCCAAACCCGCTTCATCATTTTCCGACGGTCACTGATCCTCGAAAGTGATGGTCAAAGCGGTAAACTGAGGATTCGGCGATGTTTGACTTCTTGTAGACGGCACACAAATAATGGCGCAGACTTGGAACCAAGTGGGTTCCTTTCGTGGGGGTCCAAAGGAGTGACGGGTACAGTCCCAAGCTCGCACCATTACTTTAAGACGGTCACTGAACCTCGAAAGTGATCGTCAAAGCGGTAAGATGAGGATTCGGCGACGTTTGACTTCTTGTAGACGGCACACAAATAATGGCGCAGACTTGGAACCAAATGGGATCCGTTCGTGGACGTACAGAGTACCGGTCGAGTCCGAAACCTTCGACATTATTTTAAGACTGTCACTGAACCTCGAAAGTGATGGTCGAAGCGGTGAGATGGGGTTTTACCGACGTTTGACTTCTTGTAGTTTGCACACAAGAAATGGTGCAGACTCGAAACCAAGAGGGTTCGTTCGTGGGTGTCGAGAGTACACTTAGGTCCAACCCCAAACCCGGACCATAACTTTAAGACGGTCACTGAACTGCGAAAGTGACGGTAAAAGCGTTAAGATGGAGTTTTGGCTACGTTTGAGTCAGGGGCTTTGGGCCACAAATAATGCCGCGTATTTGAAACCAAATGGGACTTGTTGGTCATGGCCCAAAGTACTTTCGAGAACAGTGACAAGTCTGCAGCGTTATTTTGTGACGGTTACTTAACCTCGAGAATGATGGTCAAAGCGGTGAGATGGGGTTTTACCGACGTTTGACTTCTTGTAGTTGGCACACAAATAATGGTGCAGACTTGAAACCAAGTGGGTTCCGTTCGTGAAGACCCAAAGTACATACGGGTCCAGTCCCAAACTCGCACCCATATTTTAAGACGGTCCCCGAACCTCGAAAGTAATCGTCAAAGCTGTAAGATGAGTATTCGCGACGTTTGACATCTTGGAGATGGCACACAAATAATGGTGCAGACCTGAAAACGAGTGAGATCCGTCCGTGGAGGTCCAAAGTACTTACGGGTCCATCCCCAAACCCGCACCATTATTTTTGGACGGTCACTGAACCTCAAAAGTGATGGTCGAAGCGGTAAGATGCGGTTTTGGTGACGATAGACTTCTTGTCGATGGCACATAAATAATGGTGCAGATCGAAACAAAGTGGGATTCATTCGTGGGTGTCCAGAGTACATTCGGGTCCGATTCCAAGCCCGCACCGTTGTTTTGGGACGATCACTGAACCTCGAAAGTGATCGTCAAAGCGGTGAGATGAGGTTTTGGCTACGTTCAAGTCAGTGGCTTTGGTCCACATATAATGCTGCGTACTTGGAACGAAATGGGACTCGTTGGTCATGGCCCAAAGTACCTTCGAGTGTAGTAACAACTCTGCAGCATTATCTTGCCACGGTTACTCAACCTCGAAAGTGATGGTCAGAGCTCTAGAAAGAGTTTTAGGCTACGGTTGAGGGGAATTTTAAAACGATGGTGCGGTTTTGGGACTGGGCCCGTATGTATTTTGGACCTCCACGAACGGATCCCACTCGAATTCAGGTCTGCACCATCATTTGTGTGCCCTCTGCAAGAAGTCAAACGTCGACAAAACCTCATCATACCGCTTTGACAATCACTTTCGAGGTTCAGTGACCGTCTGAAAATAAGGGTGCGGGTTTGGGACTGGACCCGTATGTTCTACCAACCTCCACGAACGGATCCCACTCGGTTTTAGGTTTGCACCATTATTTGGGTGTCATCTACAAGAAGTCAAACGTCGCCAAGATCTCATTTTACCGCTTTGACAATCACTTTCGAGGTTCAGTGACCGTCTGAAAATAAGGGTGCAGTTTTGGAACTGGACCCGTATGTTCTTTGAACCTCCACGAACGGATCCCACTCGATTTCAGGTTTGCACCATTATTTGGGTGCCATCTACAAGAAATCAAACGTCGCCAGAACCTCATTTTACCGATTTGACAATACTCCTAGGTTCAGTGACCGTCTTAAAATAATGGTGCGGGTTTGGGACTGGACCCGTATGTTCTTTGAACCTCCACGAACGGATCCCACTCGGTTTGAGGTTTGCACCATTATTTGGGTGCCATCTACAAAAAGTCAAACGTCGCCAAATCCTCATTTTACCGATTTTACAATCACTCCCAGGTTGAGTGACCGTCTTAAAATAATGGTGCGGGTTTGGGACTGGACCCGTATGTTCTACCAACCTCCACGAACGGATTTCACTCGGTTCTAGGTTTGCACCATTATTTGGGTGCTATCTACAAGAAGTCAAACGTCGCCAAGATCTCATTTCACCGCTTTGACAATCACTTTCGAGGTTCAGTGACCATCTTAAAGTGAGGGTGTGGGTTTGGGACTGGACCCGTATGTTCTTTGGACTCCCACGAATGGATCCCTTTCGGTTCCAGGTCTGCACCATTATTTGTGTGCCGTGTACAAGAAGTCAAACGTCGCCAAAACCGCATTTTACCGCTTTGACCATCAATTCCGAGATACAGTGACCGTCTTAAAATAATGGTGCGGGTTTGGGACTGGACCCGTATGTTCTACCAACCTCCACGAACGGATTTCACTCGGTTCTAGGTTTGCACCATTATTTGGGTGCTATCTAAAAGAAGTCAAACGTCGCCAAGATCTCATTTCACCGCTTTGACAATCACTTTCGGGGTTCAGTGGCCATCTTAAAGTGAGGGTGCGGGTTTGGGACTGGACCCGTATGTTCTTTGGACTTCCACAAACGGATCCCTTTCGGTTCCAGGTCTGCACCATTATTTGTGTGCCGTCTACAAGGAGTCAAACGTCGCCAAAACCGCATTTTACCGCTTTGACAATCACTCCCAGGTTCAGTGACCGTCTTAAAATAATGGTGCGGGTTCGGGACTGGACCCGTATGTTCTACTAACCTCCACTAACGGATCCCACTTGGTTTCAGGTTTGCACCATTATTTGGGTGCCATCTACAAGAAGTCAAATGTCGTCAAGATCTCATTTTACCGCTTTGACAATCACTTTCGAGGTTCAGTGACCGTCTGAAAATAAGGGTGCGGGTTTGGGACTGGACCCGTTTGTTCTTTGGACCTCCACGAACGGATCCCACTCGATTTCAGGTTTGCACCATTATTTGGGTGCCATCTACAAGAAATCAAACGTCGCCAGAACCTCATTTTACCGATTTGACAATACTCCTAGGTTCAGTGACCGTCTTCAAATAATGGTGCGGGTTTGTGACTGGGCCCGTATGTTCTTTGGACCTCCACGAGGGGATCTCACTCGGTTTCAGGTCTGCACCATTATTTGTGTGCCGTCTACAAGAAGTCAAACGTCGCCAAAACCTCATTTCACCGCTTTGACCATCAAGTCCGAGATACATTGACCGTCACAAAAAAAAGGTGCAGGCTTGAAATCAGACTGAATTGTTCCCCGGACACCCACAAACGAATCCCATTTGGTTTCAAATATCCGCCCCATTATTTGGGTGCCATCTACAAGAAGTCAACTGTCGCCAAAACCTCATTTCACCGACTGGACAAGCACTCCTAGGTTCAGTGACCGTCTTAAAATAATGGTGCGGGTGTGAGACTGGGCTCGTATGTTCTTTGGACCTCCACAAACGGATCCCACTCGGTTTCAGGTCTGCACCATCATTTGTGCGCCGTATACAAGAAGTCAAACGTCACCATAACCTCATCTTACCGATTTGACCATCACTTTCGAGGTTCAGTGAACGTCTTAAAATAATGTTGCGGGCTTGAGACTGGATCCGTATGTACTATGGACCCTCACGAACGGATCCCACTCGGTTTCAAGTCCGCACCACTATTCGGGTGCCATCTACGACAAGTCAAACATCGCCAAAACCTCATTTTACCGACTAGACAATCACTCCTAGGTTCAGTGACCGTCCTAAATGATGGTGCGGGTTTGGGACTAGACCCGTATGTTCTTTGGACCTCCACAAACGGATACCACCCGGTTGCAGGTCTGCACCATTATTTGGGTGCCATCTAAGAGGAGTCAAACGTCGCCAAAACCTCATAATACCGATTTGACAATCACTTTCGAGGTTCAGTGACCGTCTTAAAATAATGGTGCGGGCTTGGGACTGGACCCGTATGTACTCTGGACAGCCACAAACGAATCCTACTCGGTTTCAAGTCCGCACCATCATTCGTGTGCCATCGACAAGAAGTCAAATGTCGCCAAAACAGCATGTTACTGCTTTGACCATCAATTTCGAGATACAGTGACCGTCACAAAATAATGTTGCGGACTTGTCATTCAACCTCAATGAACTTTCGACCCTTACAAACGAATCCCACTTGGTTTCAAGTCCGCACCATTATTTGTGTGCCAGTGACAAGAGGTCAACCGTCGCCAGATCATCACTTTCGAGGTGCACTGACCATCACAAAAGAATGCTGCGGCCTTGTGACTGTTGTCAGAGGTACTCTGGACTATCACCAACAAATCCCATTTGGTTTCTAGTACGCAGCAGTATTAGTAAGTACGAAAAGTGTCAACCTCATTACAGCACGGGTCCATCCGGTCTGATTGAATCCCCCCCCCTCCCCCCCGCCATATCCTTTCCCCATCTCCTAGCACGACCGAATATCCCCAAGGATCCATAGTTCTCTCAATTCCCCCACAAACAGCACCTTCATTTTCGTATTCCTAGAGTTATTTCTCCACTCGCAAGATTTCGCTATGCGGATACCGGGGCCCCCGCAGGACCCCGTTCTCGGCCGCCCCTGAACTACCCATTCCGATTACTTGCTCTCATCCCTCTTAGACTCTGAAATTATTACCACGGTTGCCCGGAGTTCGGAAATACTCGACCTATGACACTAAATCTCAAAGCTCCAGGGCCCCTGAAAAAACCGATCCGTCCCTGGGTTCCACCTGCTAGCTCCACCTGCCAGTTTCATTGAGTCACCTCGTCCAAGGCCCTTCCAAGTTGTACCAACAAGTCACGTGGTACTCGGTACTGCTGACCTGCGCTATCTTGCACAACTGCTATACCACTTGAACCTGCAGAGTTGTTATATAGAAGCGAGTCGCCTTGAGTTGCAATGACAGTTGTTGTAGTTGTGGTGTCATCGCCTATTGTTATTTGGTATTGCCCAAGAACTGTTACTTTTGATGTTACGATCCCTCTATCTATTTGTTCTTGGGTCAACAGCGGAATTCCGGATGACCCTAAACGTGGTCTCTGTACCACGACCAGTACCCCGCGGCGCCGCTCGTATTTACCCCCAAGTTTCTACTGAGAGCGTCATCCGTCAATTGCATTCCAGGAACGACTTTGTGTGAGCTATTTGTCAACCGAATACCCAATATAGATGTATCCGTTTCTTCATGTGGGGTGTGCGCACGGGATACGATGATTTGGCGGTGTTCTTCAATGACTCCAATTTCAGCCAAAATTGTCTCGAGCTTCACTTCTCGACGAGTCTTCAGTTCGTTTTCTTCAATCTTTTCATCGCTCCGCTCAAAATCACCCACCCCGTACTCGCCGCCTAATCTAGAGGCAAGTCTATCGAGTTCTTCGGAATATGTACCAGTTTTCTTTAATTTGAGATCTTCTAAAATACGTAGTAATCCTGCTTGCCGTTTGGCGCCGAGCCACTCTTGAATTCGTGACTCAAGATCTTGTGAGAAGTCTGCGTAAGTCGCCATTTTACAAAGTGAATAAATCGCATCACTCGCGTCAATGAATATACGATATTGGCTACGCACACCAGTGCAGACGATATATATATATATATATTGTAACCGAGGGTTTCTAGGGGCAGGAAATCAGGGTTGATCGGGTGTTGAATTAAACAGACAATTGTTAAAATGAATATATTTATATATTTGAAAATGAACGATGGAATGAACAATTACAATAGAGGTATATTGGCTCTTTACAAATCAAGTTTACATGGACTGCGGTAACCCTAAAAACCGGTGTGTGAAATACATGTCAATTGAATTTACATAAACGGGATAATCACGGGAGGCTGGGCGGTTCACCGCGAGAGCTCCTCGTGGTGGACGGCACAGTGACCGGATGGTGAATTGATCTGACAGTGGACTCCTGCCAGAGACATTTGGTGGCGCGCCCAATAAATGCCTTCACCTTGGTCTAGTTTCGCGGGCGGGTTACGCAGGTGATATTCTATACGGTCATTCGCATCTTGGTGCTTCCAAGACGAGACGACTCGGGTGGAATGGTATCCGGAGCTCCCGGATAACGTTACTCCGCTGGTGCTCCCAGGGGAGACCTATCACGGCTCTAGATCTCCTAGAGTCGAGATGGGTCAAAAGAGCTAAGGCTTGGAGCTCCCAAGACTAGCCAGTGAGTTGGACTCGAGCTCCGAGTCGACTGCCTTCGTGCTGGTTTCCTGGCCCTCTTCGTTGCTGGTGATGTCTATTCCGCATATGGATGACCTGTGCAGGTGGCCACCTGGCGGATTACTTCTGCGGGGAATCCCCTGGTTCGCGGCTGTGATCGGCAATGTCTCTGCGCGAGCATGCCTGGCGTGAGTGGGGTTGCGGTCTGACAAGGATGCTCGTCGCAATATGTATCGCTGCCTTTGCCGCTCAAAGCGACGGAAAAATTTCCAAATCGCGCGAATTCAGCCGACGACGACGATGATGTTGCTATGCGCTAGGTTATGAACACTCGCGAACGCGCAAATTTTCATCCGTTACGTGGATTATTCCGTTGGGTGCCATTTATGACGGCATTTTAGCTCGTCGCTTTAATTATTACGGTCCACTACAAATCACTTCCGTACAATACCCGTCACACTACAAATCACTTTTGACTCTCCGAAAAACTAATATTTTTTGACTCATAATGGAAAAACCGAAAAAAGACAAAAATGCATGTTTTCATCGTTTATTCATTCCACTCCCTCCCTCCTGTTTTCAAACAGCAATTCTTATCAAATTAGTTTTCGGATGAACCACCTATTATTTGAGCCTTTGAGGCAGAAAAAGATACAGTCACTAAAACCAATTTCTTATGAGATAAGGGACTTCAACACCCTGTATATTGGGTCGTTCCAGGGAGACTTAAGAGAAGGAGAGTAAACGGCAATGCTATTTACTGCAAAAATTCCGGGATTTTGGGAAGAGAAAGAACCAAATAGACGCCTTGGTGTGCTATATATATCGGACCCTTTATATATAGTACACCTTAGTCGCGCGGGCCGTCGATCCTGGTATACACCTTGGTGAGCTATATATATTGAGTCGCGCATGTATATAGCTCACAAAGGCGTATACACCTGCGTCGCCGTCATGCAAGGTGTACTATATATCCAAAGGGTTCGATGTATATAGGACACCAAGGCGTCAATTATTGTAATCAGTGAAGTTAGTTTTGCTTTGAGCAATAAATTTTTCAAGGATAAAGTCATATGTGGGTGATCATGAGATAACTCAAGTATATTCCGAAGCCAAAATCGCCGAAGGTGGGGATTCGTCTCAAAAATTGAGTACTTGAAATATAGCTGCAATCTGACTGATCATACATGTTTTCCAATCAATCGGACATCCGGAAACGATTCCCAGGCGGGCATGAACGTTAGGCAATCTGTGTAAAAGATATGAGCAATTTTTTATACAAGATATGTGTACCCAACTTGCCCCCATGAAGCCCGAGATAACGCCATTTTCTTGATAACTTTGGTCTACCTCAACCATTTTCAACGTGCTTTAGCTCATTTTAAAGCTTGCTTTTATGGCCGTGCACGCACATTTGGAGCTTTTCAGCGGTCAAAAACACTCTTTCCAACCTGTTTTAACATGATAAACACGTTCAACGCTAACAATACTTCCAGAACAGCTGTGTACCCGCCAGGGCCCATAGCCGCGTGTATTAGGGACGCGGAATTTGGTTTTGCTCTGACTTCACGGGAACATGGTTCTGCTCTAACCGAGTGAGCGAGAAACACGCACTGGTGGAAGGGGGGGGGGGGCTAGGGCGCCTGAACCTAGCACAAACAATTCCGCACAAACAAGAACAAAAAATCCCATATTCTGTTCTTTATTGCTATTCCATTACTGTTTGCGAAGTATATTCCTCTTCATTCACAGGAACTCGATGTTTGTGCTGAGTTCAGAGTGGAGCTAGCACAAACATTGGGTTTTCGTACATTCATTGGGACCTAACTCACAAGGGGAGGTCCATCTCTGTGAGACACGAATTTCGATGAAACCCTGGGAATGATCTTGTTTCGGTGGGGAATTGGAGGTGTCTCCAAGGGTTTGATCCCATCGCCCTTCTACCTTGAGATAAAGCTATGGAGATTAGCATTGCCAACATAGGCCTATGTTGAAAGGTCGTATTTATGGATATACTAACAAAGCTCATCTCCATAGCTGTATCTCAGGGTAGAAGTCCCATGGGATCAAACCCTCGGAAACACCTCTTGTCCCCACCAAAACATGATTCTCAGAGTTCTATCAAGACCCGTCTTCCTTAAGGTATTGCTATGCTATTGCGATGAAAATCCGTTTCGATCATCTCCTTGGAGCAACTTTCAGCGGAGATACAGTATGAGTCGGAATTGGTGGGTAGTTGATTCTTTCCGAGCTTGCGACTAGTTCTGCCGATTAAAACGTCCCATTGTGAATAAGGTTTTCGGTTAGCGCGCACAGATTTCTAGTTTTGGAACCAGATTCTCGACGACAACACTCCGGTGTTGTCCATGTGTGTCCGGGTTACAGGGGGAGTTCTCGGAGACGGTAGTCACAGTAAGCCTCCGAGTCCTCCAGGCGTAGATAGCACGAGGTCGAAGTCGTGGCACGGAGCCTTTGTTTCTTGCACGAATAAGAACGGAATAATTCTGATAGTTTGGTCGTCTATCAGATGAGTATCCTCTTAAAGTGACAATGAAGAATCGTTCGAATACCCAGAAGAGCTCGATTCTTGGTGAAGAAACCACACTTCATTTTTTACGTTTCTGGTGTATCCGCTTACAATGGATTAGATGGAACCGCACAAGCCTTGTTCATCAGTTGTAGCCAGTACTAGCGAAACAAGCAATCGTGTATCCTTCTATCTAATTTCAAGACATGCATATCTTCCATTACTTCTGCTTTTTGTATGACCGATCTTATCCATGATATGTACTTGTGACGCGAAACTTCCTGTCCCTGCCTCACAAAACCCCGTACTTCGCCTGCACTTCGACTTTTTTCCTGTGATGGGGACAGAAACTCTTCTCGATTGCATATGATTTCAGCAACACAACAAATTTTCGTACTTTGTATCAAATCGAAGCCACGCATGATTTTCGAATGTTTTGATTTTTGTCCTACTAAAATGTAGATATCTCTGAAATGCTAAACTTACTGTACCATGTATGCAAATTATACCGATAAGGTAGATCTCATCGATATTTGGACTCTATCGCTCGATTTGATGAGATACATTTAATAAATGGATTTATCGTTTTTTCGAGCCAGTTATAATTGTCGCGCTCAGGCGGCGATCACAGTATGACAAATGTCAATCTGCGACCTTCGAGGCTCCACTTTCATAGTGGCTGCATCACGAAGGGATTTTCTATTGTTTTGGATTTTTTAATTTTTTATTAAAAAATTGACCGAGAGATGAAAAAATTCTTCCTCGGGCGGGACTTGAACCTCGCAATCTCCGGTACTCCGGACCGGCGCCTTAACCAATTAGACCACCAAGGCGATTGCGAATTCACTCGCTCGGGGAAGCCTTCTCTCATCTCTTGTGCCAATCTTTCGATGCGGTCAATCGAGGTATAATTTGCATATTTGAATGGTCATTGTTCCTTGATTGACCGCATCGAAAGATTGGCACAAGAGATGAGAGAAGGCTTCCCCGAGCGAGTGAATTCGTAATCGCCTCGGTGGTCTAATTGGTTAAGGCGCCGGTCCGGAGTACCGGAGATTGCGAGGTTCAAGTCCCGCCCGAGGAAGAATTTTTTCATCTCTCGGTCAATCTTTCAATAAAAAATTAAAAAATCCAGGAAAGTGAAAAATCCCTTCGTGATGCAGCCACTATGAAAGTGGAGCCTCGAAGGTCGCAGATTGACATTTGTCATACTGTGATCGCCGCCTAAAAGCGACAATTATAACTGGCTCGAAAAAACGATAAATCCATTTATTAAATGTATTTCATCAAATCGAGCGATAGAGTCCAAATATCGATGAGATCTACCTTATCGGTATAATTTGCATATTTGAATGGTCATGGTTCCTTGATTGACCGCATCGAAAGATTGGCACAAGAGATGAGAGAAGGCTTCCCCGAGCGAGTGAATTCGCAATCGCCTAGGTGGTTTAATTGGTTGAGGCACCGGTCCGGAGTACCGGAGATTGCGAGGTTCAAGTCCCGCCCGAGGGAGAATTTTTTCATCTCTCGGTCAATCTTTCAATAAAAAATTAAAAAATCCAGGAAAATAAAAAATCCCTTCGTGATGCAGCCACTATGAAAGTGGAGCCTCGAAGGTCGCAGATTGACATTTGTCATACTGTGATCGCCGCCTGAGCGCGACAATTATAACTGGCTCGAAAAAACGATAAATCCATTTTTTAAATGTATTTCATCAAATCGAGCGATAGAGTCCAAATATCGATGAGATCTACCTTATCGGTATAATTTGCATATTTGAATGGTCATGGTTCCTTGATTGACCGCATCGAAAGATTGGCACAAGAGATGAGAGAAGGCTTCCCCGAGCGAGTGAATTCGCAATCGCCTCGGTGGTCTAATTGGTTAAGGCGCCGGTCCGGAGTACCGGAGATTGCGAGGTTCTAGTCCCGCCCGAGGAAGAATTTTTTCATCTCTCGGTCAATCTTTCAATAAAAAATTAAAAAATAAAAAAAATAAAAAATCCCTTCGTGATGCAGCCACTATGAAAGTGGAGCCTCGAAGGTCGCAGATTGACATTTGTCATACTGTGATCGCCGCCTGAGCGCGACAATTATGACTGGCTCGAAAAAACCATAAATCCATTTATTAAATGTATTACTGTACCATGTGTAATATCTTAACAGAATCTCTCAGTATCTCAACAGAATGTCACCAGTTACCTTTATGTAGCAGGATTTTAAATGCCAAACTGAACTAATGATCGATAGAGCTGTGCTGATTCCGTATACTTGCTGTTATTCTTTTGTAATTGCTTATACACCAGACGGGGTTTTACCCCAAGGTGAAATAAAGAACATACATACATACATACATACATACATACAATTAGCAGGCTCAAGTATGATGTTTTCACCACCAAATTTCCATACATTCTCCTTCAGCCCCAAAATCCAGTGAACCATCCAAAACCAGAACTCCAAACACAGCAAGAGGAATCGATAAGCTTACGTGAACAATTTGAATATTCAGACAGGTATTCCCGATTTCACGTTCCTCAGTATTAATGAATGTTATGCACGGAGCACACTGCACTCGTCAACTATAAGTTGTTGTTATAAGAAAATCTTAAGTCTCATGAGATGAGATTGTCCTACGGTGATATAATAAGGTTGAACACTGTTTATGAGTTCAACTGCAAAATTTCAGGAATCTTAGGTAAAGTCAGTGCCAAGACTGGATTAACAAGGTTCTCCATATTCTCCTATTACACGAGTCTGTACTTACTCGGTGTAGTTGGTTTGGTTCCTCTGAACGGTTGTAACCATACTCAATCCGTGAACCGTACATCCATTATTATAAACCAACCACACTGTAAAGAATCTCGGAGAAATTGACGGGCGCCCTTTAATTTACATACTCCGTTCAGCAAGGTAAAATCGCCTGGCTAAATGATACTACATCAAGAGCCCCTGTACGTTCACCTCTCTAAACAACGTGTAGGAAGGGGCGCGTGTAATATTGCAGCGCCGAGCAATAGAAATAATATGACCCTCGCTGAGCTTCGTGAAATTATCGCGAGTTTGGATTTCGGTCGCCTGCAGGAAATCCGTAGCCTCTTGCGATATCACACGACCGAGTTGGGTGATTGGATAGTCTTGGAAGGAAAAGTCACGCGCACACGTGTGAATGCACATTCAACCGCGTTTCTTGGCGCAGCCCGGCAACTTAAATTCATGCACGCTGGCATTCGAAAAAATTCTCATTTCCAAGGACTCCATCAACGGATTCTGAAAATGATTCGGCACAATCTTACGTAATGTGCTTCAATCAGTGATCAAGTAATTGTTGGTAAGCCACAAAAAATTCGAGGTGAGTTTCAGAATCTTTCCTCGAATGTAACTTGAGGGGAGCGAGTCTCAGAAAGTTTCCCCAACCTATAAAGGTTATAGTATATTTTCGTTTAAATACTGTTCCACAGATATCGATTGTGATTCAAGGTCTTGGTTTCAAATTTAATGTAGTAATTGGATGACTCATTCGGATATTTTGGCAATTCTGTTGGGGGAGTGACTTGATTTTCCATTTCCTAGGGATATGTGTGCAAAGATTTGAACGGCTTGCCATACCCATAATTATTCCCATAATTAGTCACTCTGTTTACTTGTATTGACAGGAGCCAGACGTTATGTCTGTGCTCTATTACAAGATCGTCCAAAATATCATGACGATCTAAAGAATAACAAACCTGAAGCCTGATGAGGTCCACAAAACCTAGTGGACGAAACGTTGCAATAAAATTTCCATCATGAAATTTTGGGAATTTATTTAGTTCCCCACCGTCCTTCAAGATCGACGAGACCAAATGTTCAACTTGTATATTAACCATCAAGGACGAAAAAATCTACCAGAATCACTTATCATAATTATTCCCATTCTGCGATCCAACATCTCCATTGGTGAGTGACAAAAAAATCCATCTCTCAATATCCTCATCTCAAGACAAATCTCTTTCATACAATATCCAGTGGTGCGCTAACTTTATATTATACTTAATCAAAAGTATTCCTTGATTTGAATCCTATTGTTAGACAGGAGTTGAACAACACTTGATTGTATTTAGAATGTATAGTTTGTTGTCAAGCATTGAGCCAGTGTGTCTGACAAGATACCACAGCTCAAGTTACGCCTCACCTCAGATTCACCAATGCTGCATTCTCAACTTTCCAAGTCCCACCATAAGAATGTTGTTCATTTGAGAGAGGATTTTGCTGCTCACAAGATATGGGATAGGTCCTAGCGCAATCAATGACTCTCTGTCATACTTCTTTCTCTATGTGATAACTATATAGATATTATAAGAACTGAACCTCGACCGATGAACTTCTGATCCACGTTTCTAACATCTGCATGGATCTTTGAGAGGCTGAAATAATTCTAGCAATCAAACAGCTACCTTCATTTGCCATGACTCAAAGTGCGGTACAACGAATGGATTTGGATACTCAATTAAGTCTCAATTGTTGAATTAATACGTCTTCACGAAAACAAATTGTTTCATGACTCACCATCTCCAGCTAAGCAATCATCCAAGATCTTCAAATTGTGTTGGTTCAAAAGCATGTTTGAATCAGTTTCAATGGAGTTGTGAAGAGTATCTTTCATTGAGAACTCAACAACTTGGTCTCAATTTGCTACTCATCGCTACAACTGATTGTCATATTAACTAGGACTTGATTTATTAAAATATAATTACTTTTGTTGTAGGTGCTATCTATGAAGATATATAACGACTTGAAGGATCACAGAGTGTCTGCACATTTTTGCCCTAGCATTGCTGCCATTGTACTAGCAAGTTCATGTATTGGCAGGAGATATTGAGTCAGCACTGTGGGTTAATTGACTGAATCAGCATAATGTTTCTGCATGAGTAATTTTTGTGAGCTAGGTTGTTTTTTTAATCAACTGGCAAAATTCATTCCTTGTTATCCAAATGCATGCTCTACAAGAGTACGCTTGTTGATAATCTAGTAACAGCATTCAAATCGATTTTCAGCACCTCACAGTCATAATTAGGATTCATCTTCGAGGAAATCTGTTGATGCAAATACCACAACTAGTCTCGTAGTGAGAGGCTTACTATTGATCAGTTTCCAAAACCTCGTCTAATTGATCAACTAGGATCCCAATTAGACAGCTGCCCAACTATACTCTAATCAGTCCTCAAGTTCCTGGCTCGAATAAGAGCGTATCTACTAACTTAAAACTATTGCTGGTTTCTGTTTGTTTGATTTCTCAAGAGAATCATGAATAGACATCTTGAAAGTGTCGCTGACCGCAATTCATTGTGTTTTTTTATATCACAACACCATTTCTATTGACATTAGTAGAAAATGAATTAAGCAATTTTGTGTGAATGCTGAATAAATGTCAACAGAAAATTTGGATGATTTGCTCTCAAAAATGAGTCGATACTGAGAGATGAACTAAAATGGCGAGAAAATATCTTCGTTGACACCATGAATTCTTACTATGTCGGTATAGACACTACCTAGAGTTTTTTCTCGCACATTTTCGAATATACCCCTCAGGTTCAATCGAGTAACTCCATTATCAAAGAAAAAAAATCGACTCGAAACTCACACCAAAATAGCGAGGCAAATATCTGAGCTGTCGCAGACTATTTCGATGTATTGATGGAACTGCTGTAAATCCCTTTATTCGCAGTTCTTACGTCCCATAGATTCTCGAGACTACTTGTACATTTTCATTGCCTGTCTTAAGATTATAGTTATTCAGTGATAGTTAATATAGACTGGAGCTTTTGTTACATTAATTTTCACAAAGAGATATAGACTGTATCCGTCTATTCCTGTGGATGCAGCCACATTTCTTCAATTCCTATGTGAATCTGCACGTTATTCAGTTGATATAATGATTAGAAATTGAGTTTTGAGAAAGCGTCCATTGTTTCATTCGAGTGGGGAAGATTGAATGAATTCCTGGATTGGAATTCGTGAACTGGGATCCCGCCAGATTTTGACGTGAGGGTTGTTGAGTATTCATTAGTTGTCCTAAGATAATTCAGATGGGCTTGGAGATTGAAGGAGAAGGGCTCACCTACGGCTAGCCCAATGATCTTGATTAATCGCAAATACAATTCCAGATTCCTATATATTTCTGATCATCAATTATTCTCATAGGTTTGGTGAAGATGACTCAACTCCAAGTGCGCGGTTCGAATCTTACTTATGTAGTTCAAGAAATATCCATTATCCAAATGTAATGTACTTTCCTCACGTTCATGTCATAGCAAGATCCCAGTTCAACGTGTACAAAGAACGAATGAATTGATATCCAAGAAATCATTTTATAGGCTCAGCAAAGATCTGGAGGCGATCGATGTTGGGAACTTTCGTTTCAGCCGATTCCCCCCTGAATACTAAGGAAATTATCCCACAGTTCTGTTGACTCCTTGAACCCTTCCGAAATACGCTACTGAAAGAGATTAGCAGAATGCTTCCTCTTAGCGAAATAGTCTCAGATCATCACTCGAACTAATGATAAACTTGGAAGACTGATCAAATTCCAAAATCATGATTGGAATTCCCACAAAATAGTTTCATTTTCCCTGTGGTCCAATCTTTTTCATTCTCACTTCAGATTATACACATTTTACACTGTGTCACAGTAACATAAAACGCCTAGCAAGACATTTCAATGACCTTGAATTCTTCTTAACGTCACACAACTCAGTCAATGCCATCGCGTTGAGTGAAACTTTCATTGAGCCAGGTAGATCCACCTCTATCTTCGCATTCAAGGGCTTTGACTTTCTTCATCACGATCGTGCTGGCAAGGAGGGAAGGTCTCTATGTTGAAAACTGTTACCAATCCAGGATTATAGCTTGCTCCGACTCTCAGTCCGACAACACGACCGAATTTATGTTTGTAGAAGTCAAATGGGAATGTATCAAAGTCCTTGTAGTTGTCGTATATCGTCGTCCGCATGCGGCATACCCTACCAAACTATTTGACAACATTAACAAATATGTATCTAGCTATCCGAATCTTATTATAACTGGTGCCTTCAATTTTCCAATGCACCGAGAACATCAGGATTCGAACTACTTCCGCGACCTTCTTCTAACATATGCTGTTCCATCTGAACCTACTCATCATACTATCCATGCAGATGGCTTCACTAGTGACACTTGGCTTGACCTCTTTATTGTTCCTTCTTTGAGATTTGTCCGCTCTTACAATAAGACTGAAGTGCCCTTTGCAGCAGGCCACGACTTAATCTCACTTGAATTCAATCTTCCGTCACTCGCGGTTCAGCCTAAGATCATCTCAACGAGAAACTTGAAAAACTTAGATAAAGCTGCCCTTCACGCTGACTTAGAACTGAGACTGAGCCAATCAAAGGAAGCATGCCTTGATCCAATTTGTTCCGCACAACCTCATGTCTCGTCAACTGCTCTTTCCCTATCACGAAGTCTGCTTGAATGTTTTGATCACTGCGCCCCAATGAAAAATATAACGATACGCGCTCAGCAGAAGCCGTGGGTCTCAGCTGATATACGTTCCCTCATGTCCGCAAGAGACGCTGCTTACAGGCAGGCGAAGTTATATAAAAAAACTTCTGATATCCTACAGTATAGGAATCTTCGCTCAACTGTGAGTAACAGAATTGACACATCCAAAAATGAGTACCTGTCTTCTTTACGATGAAGCAGCTGATACGAAGTCTCTCTGGCGGAATCTAGGGAGCATGGGCGTCACTCCACCAAAACCTCCCTCCCCACTACGATATTTCTCTTCAGATGCTCTGAATGCTCACTTTGCTGCCATCTCCTGTCAAACACCATCGCTTCATTCTTCTGATATTTCTGAGGTTCTAACTACACCTTTGAAAACTGAGATCCCAGATTCCTTCAAATTCTAACCTATCACTGGTGAGGATGTAGATCAAGCCCTTGCGGAAGCCACTAGGAACTGTTCTGGATCTGACTCGATTAGCACTACTAGGCTCAAAGCAGCTTACCCAACTCTTCGGACGCATTTGATCGACCTATTCAACGCTTCAGTAGAAACTGGGGAATTTCCTGACTGCTGGGAAATAGCGACCGTCATTCCACTCGCGAAAGGTCATCCTCCCTCCTCGCCATCAGATACCCGCCCTATTGCCCTATTATCTGAAATTTCGAAACTCCTTGAACGTATCATACACAAACAATTAGTATAATATTTAACAAAGAATAACCTGCTTGACGAACACCAATCGGGGTTTCGATCACACCACTCGACTCAAACTGCCCTCTTGGGCTTCACTGAAGAAGTTCGCCGTGGCGTCGACCAGCGTTTAGTTACTGCACTTATTTTATTTGACTTTTCAAAGGCTTTTGATACTGTATCACACAAGCTAGTCCTCAAAAAACTCCGTTCACTCAACTGCTGCGACACCGTCATTAGGTGGTTTGCGACTTATCTATCAGCGAGACGACAGTCTGTTCGTGATGAAAATGGTAATCCATCCGAGGCCATCAGAACCTTCGCAGGTGTCCCGCAAGGGAGTGTTCTAGGTCCCCTTTTATTGACCATATTTATAAATGATCTACCCAGAATTCTTTGTCATACCCGACATGAAATTTATGCAGATGACACCCGAATTTATCTTCAGTGCCGACCTGTTGACCTACATGATCATATTCGCCTACTGTGTGAAGACGCTGATAGAGTATTCATGTGGGCTCGTGCAAATTCAATCAAACTCAACCCTGATAAAACTAAATTCTTCGTGCTTGGGAGCTCAGCTTTCACGCGTTCCATTGAGTCATCAAACTTGCCACCTCTGATTATCAATGGAGTCAGTATCCCTCCATACAACCAAGTTACTGATCTTGGGGTCTAGCTTCAATATAATTCAAGTTGGAGAAAACACGTAAATTCACTATGCAGTCGCGTGCATGGCTCCCTCTACACATTGAGGTTTCACAAAAAATCTCTGAATCAGAACCTCAAACATCGTCTTGTTGAGACACTCATAATTCCCTATTTTGATTACGCTTGTGCTGTCTATAATGATGTATCAGATGAACAAAACTTGAAACTCCATCGCCTTATGAATGCGTGTGTTCGTTTCGTTTACGGTAATATACCCTGGACAGCGCCTGTGACGCCCTACCGCCTTGCGCTTGGCTGGCTCTCCGTTGACAACCGTCGGAAGTATCTACTATCGTCACTTGCCTTTAAAATCATCTCGTCAAAACAACCCGCTTACCTAGCTAAGTTTTCCAAACTCAGGTCTCAAGCAGCCGACCTACGTAGCTCAACCAGAAATACGCCCGGGCCTCTTCTGTATGCAACTCCGCGAACTAAGACCATGGAAAACTCTTTCCATATCACAGCATCAGCGTTTATAAATGTCAAAGCTCCGGATACAGTATTAGACTTAAAACACTCTCAGGGTTTCAAGAATAAGATTCGTGATATTCTACTCCGTGAAGAGGTTTTGAACTGGCGAATTAGGGCTACCAGAGATGGGCTACTACTGAACCCAGTCGTTAAAGAGTCAGTACTGTCTAAGCTTCTATCCGAAATCTGATGCATTTCCAAATAAACTAACATAAGTCTGAGCATTTACGGTTGTTTATACTGCTCTGTATATTATCTCCTCTATGTGAACCTCTGTTAGCAATTATTACTATCCGATATTGATCTATGTATCTACAATTATACGTATTTATATATCAATAATTATTAATTATCATTATTGTGTAAATATTGTTACTATTTCATATCACTCAACAGGGCTAAATCATAGACATAGAAGTACAGACTGCTGGTCCCGTATACTCGCCGTTGTCATCGAGAGATAGACCTTTGCGTGAGAGTGAGAGAGACGGCAGGCTCCAAGGCGCACGCTTCCAACATGCGATTCCTATGTTGCGTCTCTCTCACTCTCATTGGGGAGCCTCGATGTCAACGACGAAGATACGGGACCGGCAGTCTATACTTCTATGTCTATGGGCTAAATAGGGTCTAACCCCAAAGCCTCAATAAACTTTCAATCAATCAATCAATCATATATAAACATATTAGAACCATCGTTTGGTTGAGGCGGAGTTCTGATACAGTTGGTTTATAGATTATGAAAGTGGAATTCTTTCGGGAAAGGAGAAGGTTCTGATTTTTGGGAGAAAAGTTTGATTTTAATCGGGTTATAACGTAGTTGAATCAAATTTGGTCTCAACCAATTGATGTAGAATGTTAGAAGAGCGTCTCTAGTTCATTAAAAGGCACATAGATTAGTTGTAGAGGGAGACATGAGCGAAAAATGAATCTAAGTAGAAATTTTTCATCGTATTTTGAGTTATTTTTACAAAATTCCCTTCTAGAGGAATTCAGATGACCTACACGAGGGTTTTTTTGTGCAAGATATGTCGTCTGGTTGAGTCGAAATTTTGAACTTGTTGGGATAAAGATGAATAAAACGGAGTCTCCTGAAAATGTTTGGATTTTTCGAGAATAAATTCAATTTTGACTGTATTAGAACGAATTTTGGAAAAATTCGGTATCAACCAATCGATTTAGAATGATGAAAAAGTATCGACTTAGTTTATCAAAATTTGAATGGTCTAGTTTGTGGGGGAGATACGAGGGAAGTATGAATATTGAAAGAGATACTTTGTATGATTTGAATTATTCATTTGAGGAAGCTAGTTAGGGAGATTTGGGCTATCTGATCTGAGATTTTTTTAGCAAAATCTGTAACTTGGTTGAAACGGGATCTTAATGAAATTGGTTCCAATATGCTCAAAATGGAGTTTTTGTTGAACATTTTCGTTGTTTGTGAACATTTAGGTTTATGGAGATTGAATGGAATCTCGGTATTAACCAATCGATGGATTCCGACAAAAAAACCATAGTCTTGGTAATCCAAATCGCCGAGAGATTAAGTTAGAAAAAGATATTTTATTATGAAAGTAACCAATTTTAGCAATTTTACCCCAAAAAACCTCTAAATCAATTTCGATTGGGAGAGGAGAGCAGCCAAGTCACTGGTCTCATCTTCGAGTGATTCTACACAACTCATAGAAAAGCAAGAATCAATGAAGTGGAATGTAGAAGAGAAAGCGTGGCGCAAGAAGACAACAGACATACACACACACACACATACATACACAGGCAAAGGGACGGAGAGATGAGTATCTAGAAGGTTTCGCAGGATCTCAGGAGGAAAAGTGTTACTTTACAATCGTGAGATTTTGGCGAGATGAAGAAGATGGTTAAAGCATTTTCGAGACAAGAGAAATTCTGTTGAAGAAAATATTGGATTGAATGGAAAAATTGATCAAAAATTTGCTAGACCTAAAGCAAAGCTTTCTCTTTAGAGAAAGCAAGAAGACTCCAATGTTCGTCTGCTCTTTTAGTAAAGCCAAATTTGGGAGTATCAATCAATATAATAAACATCAGATTTCGCACAGAGACAAATCTAACTATAGGCCAAAGTGTTTGTACAGTAGATGCAACACGACTTGCATTAGCTATTCAAGTTTCCGCAAACACTTGAATTGGATGCATGATAACCATCCTAATAAGTCTTCTATGCGAAGCATGAAGGTTGCGGTTCGAAATTTGATAGTTTGCTTGCTTTGGTAAAACATCATCAATCACATATCGTACCCGTAGTTCACGAATCCTTCAAGTGCGGGTTCTGCTCTGAGAAACAATCCAGTTCAGCAAATGCATATCGAATCCATATTAGTAGGTTCCATGTCAATATATTTGACGAAGATCCTTCTATGCCTCTGTCATCTCAGCCAAATGAGCCAGAACATTTTGACAGACGTAGTGACCAACAATTGACAGGTCCAGATGCATTCCTCATGAGTGATCTTCGCGTTGATCCCCACTTAGTCGAGGTCACTCGAAATTTATTACACAATAATCGTCCTTCAGATACCGATGATATGAACAATCATCTTAACGAGGGTTCTTCTCGTCTTTCTTTCAGTGACAAAAATTACTCTGAAAATGGCGCCCAGCAGACGTATTCTAAATTGTATCTGAGATTAGAAACGGAACATTCTCTAACGGAGCCGGTAGTTCAAGATATTGTTTGCTGAACATCAACGGCTCAATCTCAGTGTCATAACGTGGTCGATTCGTTGTTAGAACGAAGTTCTCTGCCAAAGGTTGATCGAGAAATCGTAGGTATAGTGGAAAAATTTTTCGGACAAATCGCAAAATGTCATCATAGTAAAAATGGCGTTCTACACAGTACTTACACCAGGCATGAACTCTATCGTTCTAATCCCAAGTACATCAAGGCAATCAAAATGAAAATCCGTGATAAGCATGGGACCGATTCGGGATGCCATTACTCTTATGTTCCACCTTTGGAAACGTTGGGATTGATGCTGGAAGATTATGAAGTTCGGCAACTCATCGCATTTTTTCGAGTGTACTTTACCACTCTAA
Organism: Eretmocerus hayati; assembly: GCA_029851415.1. Lineage (NCBI taxonomy): Eukaryota > Metazoa > Arthropoda > Insecta > Hymenoptera > Aphelinidae > Eretmocerus > Eretmocerus hayati. The sequence continues at coordinate 134,697,027 of CM056741.1, forward strand.
TGCATAATTAGTCTTCTAAATCTCTTAAAAAAGAATTGCAATGGGATAAACCAAAGAAATTCCTTGTATTTGATACGGATGAGTTTCATCCTCAGAAACCCCTTCTGTATGGCAACCATTTCTACACGCTCGTAGTTCGGGTTCAGCTTCAAAATGTCTTCGAGTAGTCGATCGATTGCGAGTGCGGACACAGCCTATATTTCGGCTCGTGCCACTCTAACTCGCATCGAAAAGGACGACGGTAATATTGAAAGTCTGCCCCCATGCGATCAAAACATGCGCTTATGGACTGTGGCTGTCACAGAAGAGTTGCAAATCTTGGATGATGATCAATCTATTTTGGATCAAAGAATCAAAACTCTTGAGAAGAAAAATGAGGCCCTCTCTTCTAAATTAGAATAATCACTCGAACAATTAACCCGAGTACAAAAAGAGAACGAAACTCGCCCTACCCAAAATAAATCTTTTCAAGATGAGATCAAGAAACTTTCCGAAAATATCAACCTCACTGAGGAAATGCAAAATACCTTCTCAAACACTCTCTCGTACTTGCGGAATGAACGCTGCGAAGAGATTGAAAAGGATATCGATCAATGTAAAAATTCCATCGAAGAAATCCAAATCACCCAAACATCTATTCAAAAACAACTCAGTGATCTCGCGTGCAATCCGCTTTGGTCATCTGAACCCTTTGCGAGGAAATTAAAATTCAAACCTCCTGTCTTCAAAGGAGAAGCCACGGAGCGCCCTGTGAGATTCTTGAAGGAACTCCAGCGGTACGTTGAGACCATGGGTTTGGATGACCAAGAACTTCATCTTGTGTTGTCAAAATCTTTAGAGGGAACAGCTCTCAGCTGGTATAATCTACATGGGAATGAGATTGAGTCTCTTATGGATTTTGAATGTCTCTTCCGAGAACTTTTTTGGAATGAGAGTGTTCGAAGAAAATTCAAAATGAAATTAGAATTTGGAAAATTCAAATCCGACGGCAAGCTGACAAGAGTTCAGTACGCCATGGAATTATACAATATTGCTCTCGAGGTAGACGGGGGGCAGACTGACGCTGGAATAATCAGTCAACTCAGTTTCCACTTCGATTGGGATCTGAAAACTGCCCTCCGATGTCAACCAGAGGAAACCAAATCTACTTTTTTCGATATTTTGGCTGATTTCGACTGCGATGACGCATCGAACAAGGATCGCCAACAAAAACAAAACTCTTCTTGGTCTTCAAACAAGTTAAACGTTGAGTCCAAGGAGAAACAAAAATCGGACAAAGTCCCAAAATATCAGTCTTCGGATCCGGGAAACGTGCAGTAGTTGCATCTTGTTTCTCGGACCCACATAATGATTGTCAATTTGACAAAAGGCAAGGTGCAACTGGAGAAGTAAAATCCAACATAAACACCTGTCCTCTCAAAAAATCACAAGGCAGTGGATACAAAACCAGATCCCCGGCCCATCCAATTGTAAAACCCCAGATTGAAGAGATTAGGAAATTCAATCGAAATCAAAATCCGTATCGAACTCAGAAATCGAGTGATACAACCTGCACAAAATGTGCAATCGAGACAGACTCGCTCTCAAATGAAGGAGCAGTCTCGCCTCATCCAAGCAACCTACTGAATGGAGGCTCTGCTTTTGAAAAATTACCCTCAAACGATCATAAGGATCGGGAGGAAAAAACTCAAAAAATCCATAGTGGAGTGAATTCAAGCCCTCCATAGAATGGATCCCAAATCTCAGAACTCACTTTGGAGGCAGGCCGAAATAAATTACCTTCGGCAGAAGATATCCCAATCCCATTTACACCACCCACTGAACTAATCGAGCAGCGTGAGGATGATCGGAGCCACGTTCTCGAAGAGACGGCCATTAACCATATCCGCAAGCACACCCGATTTAAAAGGGCAGTGGGGGCACAAATGTTTAATGGAACTCCGCATTAAATCGACCATGAATTTCCTGGTCCCATATAGGTCCCAATCCTTTAGCTGAATCAGCGCTATCCTTTCGATATTTGAATGAGAAGTACATTCACCAACAGTATCAAAATTTTGAGTTGATGAAATGTCACTTTTGGATTAAAATTTTCATTTCGCATAACGGAAATTCAAATTTTAATGGGGGGGCATGTGAGTGCCAGGACCCCAAAATTTTTATTTTTATTCAATGATTTCTAAAATATACATACAATGAGTACCTCTATAGCATTTAAATCTTCGCGCGTATTGAAGCCGGTAAGGCTGACGTTTGCTACCTTTCTAGTGACGCGCGTGGTGTGATAAACACACAAGTATATGTGAATATGTATATACTAATACATAGAAAATCCGGAAAGTTCCATGGAATTCTATGAGGAAATTTTCTCATAAAACCTTATAAAATCGGAAACTTTTCTGTGCTATCACAAAGTTTGTTTTCTGGACTATCTAATGTCTGTAGTCATTTTTCAGAGTTACTTGATTTTGCTCATTTATTTCATTTTGCAAACTAAATGTTTTTGTAAAAAAGCAACAATGATTTTTTTCCACTTTCTTTGATACACCATTACATTCATACTTTGAAAAAACGTGATCTATCACAAAATTCCTCATTTGAGGGAAAATAGACCCAAAATCAGATTTGTTGTGAATGTTGTAAATATTCATTGCGAAATGTATTTGTAAGTAAAATACCTTCTTTCCAAATGGAAGCATTGATGAGTAGAGTAGCCCAATATAGAAAGAACTCAATTTTTCTGTTGATTTTCATTGAATTTCAAATTAGATGAAAAGCCACGTGCTTCTAGAAAATTTCAGGAATTTATCGTTTTGTTTCTGGTAATGAATGAAAAATGAGTCAATCTGAGTTTTGCGTTGAATTTATCTCCTTTTGAGATGACGAATCAAATATTGTATGCAGATTTTACGAAATTGTCCAATTCATGTCATTTTTCCAATGAAATAGTGTTTTTGTGAATGTTCGATAATCTATTCAGTCATCTAATCACGATATAGATATATTGTACAGCTAGAGTTTCAAGTATGAATACAGGCTCGTTAGCCCATTGCGGCAAGCCCATGCTCAGTTGAATTCGTGAGCTGTATCGAGCTTGAAACTATAGCTTTCCAACAATATAAATAAATAGAGAGCCAAAATAAATGATACGATTTTCATATGATATAAAGTAAATAAGTGTTTTTCTCTTGAAAATTAAATGAATGACCACGATACAGTTCCTACGCAGTCTCTTGGGGGTAGTTCGGCCCCAGATACCCGGACTCACCAAGAATCAATTGCCTGATCCAACAATATAGATCTCAGTTATCCTGCAAGTCTGATAAATTTAATTATTTATCATGGTTTGTGGGATTCTGGAGATTTAAGCCTGGGTATCATAACTGATGAGTCTGTGGCCCTAAGTACCCACAACTATCCTTTATGACTATCCAGGTAATAAAATTAGCACTTAAGATTCCAGTGATTTCCGTAGAACGATCACGCAGGTGAGCCTAAGTACTCACCTCGTTCTTCTGCGGAAATCATAAAAATTTCGGGAGATTTCCATCAGTCACGAGGCCCTAAGTACCCGAGTGGGGTGGGAATCGAACGAGAAAATGAAATATGAAGTCCAATATTAATCCATCAATATACGCACACCTCTGTCGAGGTATCCTGAATCCTAAATATTGATGCGGCTCTCTCCCGAGATCCAGAGCCCACATTTGTACACTCACAACTTACAATCGAAAATTTCCCTTGATTGAACTCTTCTGGAGAGAAATTTTCTCTATGGCTAGCGTTTAATAAGGCTTGAGCGGTCGTGGCCTTGAATCTCGGGCGCTTATAGTATATCTTATACTAATTCGTATTTTCAGATTTCTACAAATTTAGTATTTTTTGCTGGTTTCTCATCAGATATACAGTTGATAAGAAAATGTTGCTCTTTTTTTTCTTCCTTTCAGATTCGACATAACATTTTGATTTTGAGTCGATTTAAACATCGAAGTTCGAAACCTCTGAACTCACAATGAGATAATTCTACATTCATCACTATGACAATTATCTGGTTCGACAAGCTGGCGCTAACATGGAATTCATTTTTTTGTCTTTTTTTGGAATGTGAGCTTACATGCGGTTGAAAAACTGATTTGAAAAGCTGACATGATCGATTTCAGTGAGAATTCTGGCAGGATATAATTCCAGTTAAGATGGGGCTCCCAGATATTGTGCCTTGCGGAAATTATTCTGTCTACACCTTCCCTTATTCTACTTCTTACTGGTGATGGATATTTGATTCGAGGGTATTGCTTTCCTGAAGGAATTCTTTGATTAAATATGATTGATACATGATTCTCGATAAAGTAATGTACTAAAGTCTCTCTCTATGGTTATAGTCATGGTTCTTTCATAGATAGTTCCCTTTGCATTTTCCAATATTTCAATTCATCATCGTTTAAATTTGTGTAGTTGTAACAGACCCAATCCATTTATTTTTGATTTTCTATGCGAAGTTGCCGTGCAGTTCTCAGAAATGAATCCTGCATGTTCAGTAGAGAAGACCCATGTATTTTTTCCTCCATTTTTCCCCAAAACGTTTCTTGGAGCTTGGCTATTTTGAATCCACATGTAGGGAGAGTAAACACTCTCCCTACTGCCAACTTAACTTCGCAAGGTGAAAAATCGTCCACTGTTCTAAGTGGTCCTGGATTCTCACGAACAAGAAATCTTCTTAGATGTTTACAGTTATCTAATGCTTCGACACTGGATTGAATTTATGCTCCATCATCGTCATTATTCGCCGTGTAAATCGAGTTCGGTGTATGCTGAAACCGATGAGTTCCACTGTTTCACTGGTACCGGATGAGCTTTATAGAGACTGTATTCATTACGATCCAGCAATCGGAGTTTTATATGACATATGAGCCTCGGTTCTGCGGAAATGATTGCTATGTCCACAATCTTTGACGACTCCAAAAGAGGTTCACTTCCATCAAGTTGTGGGGATCTTACGTCTAGCTCACTTCTATCAATTGTATCTCTCGTGTGCATCCACTAGGACGGTGGCATAAAACTTGGGCGCTTGGCTTCTTGGGGTGCAGATATTATAACGTTAGTCAAAATTTGTGTGTCGATTTCAAATTGTAACACACTTTCAACAAGAATTTCTATTGCGATTGAAAAGTCAATGCGGTCATTGAGGATATCTTGATTTTTCTCTAGCTGTGATGTAATGTTACTACGAGTCAATAATCTTTCATGGTGTATTCCAAATTGATCTAAAATCATTTCCGTTTGGTTTGCCACGAGTTCTACGAGTTTGCCCGTTTCATTTACCCTTTCTTGCATCAATTCAATTAGGTTCGCTTCCGATTCTTCATCCAATGTGCCATAAAGAAAGTTGTAAATGCTTCCTACTCCTGGCAATATTGACCGTTCTCCCCGGATGCTTGGATTATCATTTTTGGAGCTTTTTAATAATTTCATGAGTCTATTTGCGCTTTCTTGCGTCTCTTGGATCTTTTCCCTTAATTTCATTATCTGGCTATCATGCTTGCATTGTTGTTCCAAGGTTTCACATCTCGCTTGTATTTGCGACCAGGTTGTATTGAGTTCTTTTCCTTGAGATATAAGTATGGATGAAGATCGATGCGGTGGATTCTCCTCCAAGATGTGCGAGAGGTATACGACTTATCCAATTTTTCCATAATCAATCCGGGATTTTGCGGGATTGGTTTGAAGCTCATTTGACCATCATATTCCGTTGAAATTCTGCGAATTGTCTAGTTTTTCGGTATATACTCATGAACAGTACAAGAACGGAGTGATGGGGAAAAAGAAGGATATTGCCTCTTTTGGGGAGAGTTGAAATCAATTTTGCCTAATTTCACCTAAGTATTGAGTGATTGTTCCACTTATCTATCATGAAGTTCTATCAGATAAAAGAGAGAGGAAAAAGAAGAAAAAATATTTGTAGCACATAGTCTGCTCACACAGTTTGAATGTGAGCCGTACTTTCGGTTCTCGTTCTACACGTGGTAAGTTAGAAAAAATTGTCAATATCCGAAGTTCCTTCTTTGCAAGCGTGAGTCAATTTTTCTCATGTTTCAGTCGAGATTTCAATCCTTATTGTAATATTATTCCTCGTTTTATAACTCTATGGTTTCAAATCATCATATCTCGTTCCTTACTTACATGTATCTTATGATTTCAGATTGTTGGGGTATGATCTAAAATAATCACCATGCAGAAGAGTTTTCTTTCGGGTTTCCTGTTGCAGATTCGCCCACAAGAGCTGGCCATAAAGTGCCGGTATTACTATTGCTGCTAGATTTGGTTTCTATTAACGAAGCAATCTCAGCCATCAACTCGCACATCTGGGATTCTCGATTGAAGGCTGGTGGACCACGAATGAAAATACAAGCTTTGATGAAGACCCAGGCGTCGCTACCCTTATTGTACTTAGCAAGCTCGGCAGGTGTGCTGGTGAGAAGTTGGCCGGCTACTCCAGTCAAATCTACCCCGGGTAAGTCGAGTCGAATCCAGTCTATGAGATTGTGATCCAGCGCCAGTGCTGTCATATTCCTCGGATTCTTTGTAAATTTACTCCAGGCTTATGACTCGTTATAATTTCTTTCTTTCCGATGTATATGCCAAAGTCCCCGGACATGCGGATGGAATATCAGTCACTTTTACTTGTGCCAAGGCGTCTTTTGAAGTATTGCTTTCTCAAAGAGAAAGGGTTGTATTCGTGACAAGACATTTTTGCTCAATTTTTTCACTCAAATTAATTTTTCATTCTAAAAATCTTCACTCATAGCGAATCGGCTTCGTACATTTTGTTCCTCTCGCCGATATCTATCTATTGTAAGTCACGGTTTTTCCTCCAGGCTTCTCCCTGGTCCTCCACGAATTTAACTTTCTCTGTCGTTGTCTGTGTCCGTCCGTGTGTGTGTCTGTGCAACTTCATTTTTCGTCAACGGTTTCTCCTCAGCGTTTCGACAGATCTTTCTCAAATTTATGTGAGTGGTAGAGCACCATGTAAAGATGTGCTGAAAGGATTTATAGCCCAATCTATTGAACAGTTCTCGATTAATGAGTATCCGAAAATAAAAATGTCAAAATTTTCCAAAACTCGATTATTTTATATTCAAATATCTTTTCTCAAAATCAACAAATCAAATTTTGGGTCACTTAAACAACCATTTTTTCATCATTTTCCGTCAATTGGTTAATGTGGAATTTTCATTCATATCTATCTCTACCAATTAAATCATGAATCTTCTATCAATGAAAAAAAAATCATGTACATTTCTTTTCCCATACAGTTTAACGTAATTCCGTATTAACCAATCGATCAAGGATGGCCAGATTAACATTTTATTAGGTCACCTCAACTTCCCTTATAGAGTTCTTCTAGACATAAATTCTAAAAACTCCTAATAATTTCTTGAAAATTTTAATATTTTTATTTTCCGATACTCATTAATCGAGAACTGTTTAATAGATTGGGCTATAAATCCTTTCAGCACATCTTCACATGGTGCTCTACCACTCACATAAATTTGAGAGAGATCGATCGAAACGCTGAGGAGAAACCGTTGACGAAAAATGAAGTTGCACAGACACACACACAGACGGACACAGACAACGACAGAGAAAGTTAAATTCGTGGAGGACCAGGGATAAGACTGGAGGAAAGACCGTGACTTACAATAGATAGATATCGGCGACAGGAACAAAATGTACGAACACGATTCTCTATTCTTCAAGATTTTTAGAATAAACAAATCATCTCAATTGTAAAATATGTTTGAAATCTGTTGTCATGGAATAAATTCTATTATTTCTCGTCCCCGGTTTCTCTTCAGCCTTTCGACCGATCTTTCCCAAATTCATGTGAGTGGTAGAGCACCATGTAAAGATGTACTGAAAGGATTTATAGCCCAATCTATTAAACAGTTCTCGATTAATGAGTATCCGAAAATAAAAATGTCAAAATTTTCCAAAACTCGATTATTTTATATTCAAATATCTTTTCTCAAAATCAACAAATCAAATTTTGGGTCACTTAAACAACCATTTTTTCATCATTTTCCGTCGATTGGTTAATGTGGAATTTTCATTCATATCTATCTCTACCAATTAAATCATGAATCTTCTATCAATGAAAAAAAAATCATGTACATTTCTTTTCCCATACAGTTTAACGTAATTCCGTATCAACCAATCGATCAAGGATGGCCAGATTAACATTTTATTAAGTCACCTCAACTTCCCTTATAAAGTTTTTCTAGACATAAATTCTAAAAACTCCTAATAATTTCTTGAAAATTTTAACATTTTTATTTTCCGATACTCATTAATCGAGAACTGTTTAATAGATTGGGCTATTAATCCTTCCAGCACATCTTCACATGGTGCTCTACCACTCACATAAATTTGAGAAAGATCGGTCGAAACGCTGAGGAGAAACCGTTGACGAAAAATGAAGTTGCACAGACACACACACAGACGGACACAGACAACGACAGAGAAAGTTAAATTCGTGGAGGACCAGGGATAAGACTGGAGGAAAAACCGTGACTTACAATAGATAGATATCGGCAAGAGGAAAAAAATGTACGAAGCCGATTCTCTATCCTTCAAGATTTTTAGAATAAACAAATCATCTCAATTGTAAAATATGTTTGAAATCTGTTGTCTAAGCACATTTCGACGTGAGAAAGCATTCTGCTAATATCATTTAGCAGCGTATTTTTTGTGCGCAATTGATGTCCGGTTTGTGTATCACCGTACATGATATGGTGAAAATCGTCGCTCATTTTTCTCGGCCTCCGTCTATGTGCCAATGAGATAGAAGCTACGGGGCCTGCTTATTGTCTATAATTTGGAGCGATCCAAGGTCTTTAATTGAATCGAGCCTGATGGTTTTATGAGCGTGATAACCTAGTTGTAAAAGAGGTGCAATGCTCTCTAAATTCACGAGTAAGGCAAATGGCACGGAACCTGGATACAAATTTCTGTCGATTGTTAATGAATTGGAGTGATCAAGACTCTTCGAGTCCAAACATACCATCATAGCGGTCATTTTTGACATCAATTTTTGACACCAAACTCGCGTATATGCGACAGCTGTTAACCTAGACTTCCGAATTACCTGTAACTTTGTCTTCCGGAATTCTTCTTGACGAATCTAATTGAACTCCCGAGGTTTTGCGGGCCCTCATTTTCTGTGACTAATGGTCATTTTTGGCGTGCAAATTTCTTTTCAAAGCGGATACTCTGTATTGTTGCGTTCACGAATTTTTAGAATATTTTTCTGACTCATCTTTAAAGGAACTGCAGCCATTTGTCCGGAAGCTGCTGGTCCACAGGTAAGAATGCAAGCCTTGAGCGAACTACTTGTTTAGGTTTTTGTTCCCTGCGTTTGAGGCGAGGGGATAGGGCCGCGCCATATTGAATCGATCCTAATGACATTGTGGCACCCCTAATGTCACCAAGTCTCTGAGCCTGAGGTTTCTGCGGAATCACGGATTCAAACTCGCGTGTGATCAGCGGGGGTCGCCACATATAGAGGGTTGATATATGTATGTGTATGTATGTGAGAAAACCTCTGGGAAGGTCTCTGATGTATTTACGTATTATGATTAATGAGATTATATTTTTGGTATATAATCTCTTTGATTATGATAGAGTATACATGCAATACAGCATCCGTGTGCATGTATGCGACTGAATGAAGCAGATAATCAAGACTCTCAAGCTAGTCTTGCTTAGCGATGCCTCAACATCAAAAAGCATTCTAAACACACTCACGAGAATAGACTCAGTCCCATTGGCCTGTATTTTCAGGTGACAGGCAGATTGTAAGGGAACAATGGATTTATTTTCAAATCATTCAAATACCCTGATGGGTTTGAGACTGACATCAAGAGACGAGGAATCTCAGAAATGCTATTCAAGAAATATCAAATCTTTCGTGTAGTTATGAAACTTTGTGTTTTCTATGTCAGTTTCAGATCATGACAATAGTTATACAAACTCATCAATTTTAAACCGATACCCGATTTTGAACATGGAATCATCCCTCTGAAACACAAGGATCTTAGCAGACATGATTTCAAATTCAATCCACTATTTTAAGATGGACTTCATCTCTGAAGATTACCCGGATACGCTATTTTGACCAAGTATTCTAAGATATTGAAACTGGAATTCTGAATAGAAAAACCTGAATGATCAAAAATGGTTTGGAGGCCCATACAGAACAATTACACTCTGTATTTTATCAATACATCTTATGAGGACAATGAAATTTACAATATAACCTTCTAAATTTCGGTCATAAAATCTTCAGAACTCAGCCAAGTTTCAACGGATTCAGACAACTGAACATGAAATCATTCCTCTGAAATACAGGGATCTTGTTAGACATGGTTAAAATTTCAATTCAATTTTCCAAGATTGACTTCATCACTCAAAATGACCCGGATGCGCCATTTTGACCAAGTGTTCTAGGATATTGGAGTAAACCTCTGTGTTAATTTAAATGGGACTGCAGCGCCAATATGGCGGCGCTAAGGATGTCTTCCATAAGAATAAGACGGACGAAAGATAAGAGCGCTTATCGCATGTTTAGTCCCAATTGGAACTGGAACCTTGGCTAGAATGATCAGAATGATTAGAAATGCTTTCGAGGCTGGAACAAAGCAATAATATCCCGTATATTTCAAATACATCTTGAGTAGAATGGAAATGCGAATATAACTTCCTTATTTTTGGTCACAAAAGCTCTGGAGCTCAACCAAATTTCAACGGATTCAGATAATTGAACATGGAGTCATCCCTCTAAAACACAGGGATCTTGGCAGACATGATTTCAAATTCAATTCAATTTTCCAAGATTGGCTTTATCACTCAAAATGACCCGGATACACCATTTTGACCAAGTGTTCCAGGATACTGGAACTGGAACCTTGGATAGAATAATCAGAATGATTAGGAATGGTTTAGAGTCTGGAACAAAGCAATCATATCCTGTATTTTCCAAATGCATCTTGAGTAGAATGGAAATGACAATGTAACTTCCTAATTTTTGGCCACAAAAGCTTCAGAGCTCAACCAAATTTCAACGGATTCAGATAATTGAACATAGAATCATCCCTCGAAAACACAGGGATAATTGAACATGGTTAAAACTTCAATTCAATATTCTTTCTAACATTCACTTCATCCCTCAAAATGACCCGGATACGCCATTTTGACCAAGTATTCTAGAAAATTGCAAACGGAACCTTGGATAGAATGGTTGCAATGATCAGAGAGGATTCATCAGAGGCTCAAAGGATATAACTCTTCACTATACAAATACTTGTACAGCGAAGACTATCACAGGTTCTGGAACCAAGTGTTGACGTTCCAGTGTTGAGAGTCATGTTTATTCAAATCAATCATTCCTCACCTTGATTTCTCTCAATGAATGGACCCTTTGGCCGTCCGGCTAAGACCACGACAATAATCTAATCACCTAAAGCTTGTATTTTCATTCAATATCGTTTGAAGATAGCTAGCCTTGAATCTGCTTTCCTGATATCTCTGTGTTTATATCGAAGTAGTAGCAGAAACATTTGATGCTCGCGCGAATGTAAACAAACAGGTGTCTCTCGCGCGGCAGAGGCTGTAGAGACCTTAACAGGCTGGCCACCGACAGAACTCGTCGTGAACCACCCAGGTACCGTCGCATTCGCTGCCGTTCGGGATTTGTTTCAAGTTTTACAAGGAGTTTCGTCCAAAGGAGACATTCATCATAATCTTCAGATCCAAAAGAAGAGCCCATCGTCGCCAAATTCTCAATAACTTGTGTGATCGCGTCGCATACAATCAATCTCGGGGCTGAGTGCCTTCATTGTAGCAGACGACATCGAAATCACAATTTGGAAAAGTACTTTTCCAGCTTAGAATATGACTTTTGGCCACGATGCGCTCTTCGGACAGGCATTTTATACGCCCATATCAAATTTCAGGTGATTCGGTTCATTATAATTTGAGTTATTCTCTGAACGGACTCTAGAAAATCCAATATGGTGCAGGCCTATCCCCTCGCCTTCACGGTGTTTTGGCGTTGTAAAATTTTGTAATGAATGACAATATCTTCAATCTTACTTCCTGTTCATTTCCATTGTCTGAATATTCCCTGATTCCATTTTCTCTCCCGTATCATACCTGCTGAATGAGTCCTATCCCCGATATTTGGATGGAGAAACTTCATTCATCCCCGAGGAAAATCCCACAGGTATGGAGTCTTTCGAACTGCAAAATATAATCGGACAGTAGCAAAAAAAATTCATATTGACGATTCGACTAGCTGAATCTTCTAAAAATTATTTGAAAATCGAAGAAAAAAATTGTATATAAAGCTTGATCTGTGACTCAGATTCTATAGTTTACTGGATTTTGAGGAGTATGCAGAGTCGAGATTACAGGTTTGCAAACCCTAATAAGTATCTGGTGAGTCATGCAGCACGCTGAATTTTCGCATACAAGGGTATCCCGCATGCTCACAGTTTTGTATTGACATTGAGACACTCATATTATGATACTTTAATCATCCTGAACTTGAACTTTTGCTTCGAAAAGTAATATTAAGCCAGGGTCCCTAATTCTAACTATAACTCTTCGATAGTTGTAGATGCATGTGTAATTGTGCTTGAATGATCAATTGTGATTGATGATTTGTGTTTTATTCGCTATTCCAAGAATCCATGTCAGCTGATTCTGTCTATTATTTACTCATGACTATGAGCATAAGTTCTTGAAGTAGTCTATATGAAGCCAACTATCAATCGACTAAATTGAGAAATTCGAATAGAGTTGGAAATATCCATAGAACTTTCATGAGCATATGATAAAATGGGTCTTATATCAATATAAGTCTGACTTTATCATGCATATGTCTATATATGTAGCCCGATTATCAACTTGGATCAATGTTTTGAGTTGAACTCATCTCATGATTTCCATTTTAATTCTGCTATTATTCGTTTCAGGTTCCAGAATGCTATATTATCTGTTTGTCTTAATTTGCCTGGAAAATGTAAGCTGTTTTGAGTAAATTCCTACAGTATATACTTGAATGTTGAGAATATTCATTTCGGTGCTAACCGTGGGGGAGAACGGGGTACGATGGTTCCTGCGGGTCAGATGGTCAGAACGATTTCTTCAAAGTTCTTGATGATAAAAATCTGAAAAAATTGTAATCGATAGTTTTTCACTCGGTCTACTTCCCCCGTGGAGAAAAAAAGCGTGACTTTGTTTTTCTCATTGAAAAAAAACGCTACTGTATTTCGGTCCATAATCTCGGGGAAAAAGGTCGATTTCCTTCACCGAGTGTTTCAGTTAGCAAATAAGCTACACTTCCCGGACCAAGCCTATCTTGAAGGACAAGCCTCTGGCTTGAAAATGACCCCTTGAGGAAGTTTCTTATCTCACTGTAAGTAATTTATTTTCCGAGTTGAAAAAGATGAGATCGACGGGGTAAGACGGTCAGTCCAACGGGGCGAAGATGGCTATGGAAAACGGAGCGGTGCGTCGGGCTGGCGCTGCCGTACCTAACCTTACGCGAGATACTTATATCGTATTCCACTCTGACAGGCATGGTTTTTCCAATTGATTTCGCTTAGGATTTCATTGTTTTACGATATTATCATCACTACCTCCACGAATGTTTAACTAAAAATACACTGAAATGGGCTGAAATGATGCATACGATCCTCGCTTCGGTCACAACCATCGAAGAATCGTTCACGTTTTGTAAGCAGATTATGGTATTCCACAATAAACTTTTATTAGATCACATAAATCTGAACATATGAGCTCCATTCATAAATTCACGCGCTTGTCCATGACAAAAAACGAGTACTAAGACATGAGATGGCTTTACACGTGCAACATTGTCTGCATTTATAGCAGGAAGCATACTTTGCTCCGCGGGAATTTGTTCATAGCCGTTTCCACCCCACTTGACTGACCATCGTACCCCGTGCGGGGAACAGCGCACAGCGAAGAATCGAGGCGAATTCCTCGCTATTAGCGCCTATGCTATTAGATGGCTGCTAGTGACCAGGACCTTGTTTTGATTTCTCGCTGTGCGGCGGTCAGTTTTCGGAGAAATTCTGCTATGAGAAAACGAATCGCTCAACAAATCTAAAAAACATTATGTCTTGTTTGTTAGGGTCTCTATATCAAATATATATACCTTCAAATCACCCACAGGCGCAATGATTCGTTACAGAGCCGTCAAACGAAAAAGTGACCGTAGTACCCCGCTCTCCCCTACCCCAATATTCTGCCAATACCAGCCGATGGAAGGTATACGGGTGTCGGCAGCCGATGGAAGGTAAACGGTGGGTTTTGGTGGATGCAAGCTATGAATAGCTCATATACTACAATGAGATATAGTCTACGTTGCCATTTATATTTTCCACTGATATTCACATAAACGGAGACGAAATAATTTGAGATCTCAATCTAAACCACAATAAGGGACAGATGATAATTCTACAGGGGGAGTAACAGAGTTTCCTGAGAATGTTGTATGCGAGGTTCTGAGCTCACGCGTTTATGCAGAGCATGATTCGGAGGTGGTGATCACAGTATATATTATATACTCATAGCGTGTTAGCAGGTCTCCGAGGGGAATAATGAATCACACGGACGAGTAGAGGCGCTTCGCCAAAGTGGGCTTTTATGAAATTGTGTGCGTGATACGTAAACGATACTCTCCTTCGTTTCCTCGTATACGATCAGCATACTATATATATAGGTCAGATCAGTATATTTCGGCAAATCCGTGCGTACGACCCTCGCGGATCTTTTCGCCAATTTTGTTTTCTCTAAAGAGAAAGCTTTGTTTTCACCCCAACGAAAATTTGATCAAATTTTGCACTAAAATCAACATATTCTTCAACAAAATTCCTTCCATCTAAAAAAGCCTTAGACAATTCTCTTCCCCTCGCCAAAATCTATCAATTGTAGGTAACACTTTTCCTCCTAATGGCCTCTCAAATCTGCCAAAGACTCATCTGTCCACCCCTTTTTCCGTGTCTCTGTGTGTGTGTATGTATCTTGTTTTTAATACCGGATACGCTTTCTCTTTCACTATTCACCTTATCAACTTTTGGCTTTCCACAAGTTATACAGAATCCAATTTCTGAGAGCCCAGTGACTTGGCACCTTTTGGCTCCCAGCCAAATTTGATCCATGGGCTTTTTCAACCAAAAGTGCTCAAATTTCGACTTTTAATACATGAATATCTTCTTCTCACACACTCTCATAACAAATTGAGTCACCTGAACTATGATTTTTTCTGCGAGATCTATTGACTGGTTAATACCGAAATTTCAATTAATCTTTACAGATCTCAAATTTTCGAAAAAATCGAAATTTCCACCAAAAATTTCTTCTTTAGCCTTTTCGAACCTAGTGCATCCAAATTCTGTCTCAACCAAATGATAGATATATCATCGAAAAAACCTCAGATTAGATGGCTCAAATCATCCTATAAAGCTTCCTCCAAAGAATAATTCAAAAAATAATGGAAAATTTTTTTTAATATTCAATTTTTCCCTCTACCTCCCTTGATGTCTCATTCATCTCAATCTTCATGACCTAAACTATGATTTTTTCTGCATAATCTATCAATTGATTGATACTGAAATTTTATTTGATCTTTACAGATCTCAAATTTTCGAAAAAATCGAAATTTTGACCAGAAACTCCGCTTTTAGCCTTTTTAAACTCACCGCATCTAAATTCTGTCCGAACCGAATAATAGATATCATCGAGAAAACCTCAGACTAGGTGACTCAAATCCTTCCAAAAAGCTTCCTCTAAATGATAACTCAAAGATAATGAGAAATTTTCCTTAATATTCATTCTTTCCTCCTACCTCCAATTACAAACCATTCATCTCAACTTTAATTACCTAAACTATGATTTTTTCTGCATAACCTATTGATTGGTAGATACCGAAATTTTATTCCATGTCTACGGATGTCAAATTTTTGAAAAAATCATATTGCAGGGATTCAGAAGTAATGAAAAGTCATCTACTGGAAATTATAAAATCAGGAGTAATAGAAGGATATCCAGAGGAGTTTTCCTTAGAATGAGATTTTGCTTTGATGTAAAGTTCGTCAAGTGACCGATGATATTGATAATTTTGAATTGGTATTGTTATTGTGAGAATGTAGAATTTTTTAACGATCATCTGATTTATGAGATTTATATTGATATTAATAAAGATACATAGAAAGTATAATATAGTTTCAATTATGATGTGAAAAGGAATTTCACATTTCATTTTTTTATACAATTTTACGATGATGATGGTTTGGTGATTCTTATTATCATCATATGACGCTTGGAGGAAGCTTACTGTTAATCACTTTCATTAGCGTATTTTACATGCACTGAGAGCCATGAATCGTACACCTGACTATATTTTGTTCGTTGTCTCAACGATTCCATATATCGTTCATGCGACGCTGAAAAATAGTCCTTCGAACGATCCGATTGTACCGCCGACTCACCGAGATAGTAATGGCTACTATCCGAAAGTTCAGTCAAGTACATGAGAAGTGGGGATGGCACTACGGATCGTCTGCTGTGGTATATCACCAGTCCCATTTGAATAACATGGAGAACGATTCACACCACATCTCACTTTATTTGATAAATTTGGAAATGAAAATGGAATTTGCTAGCATATTCCATCTTTGGAGAATGAAATCTGATGCAAGAAAGTACATTGTCCCTTCTATGGAAGCAAGATCATGACTTGATAGAATTAGCTTGTAGGTTATAGGTCCTGCGTAACCAGCCAAGTGACTTCGCATGGACTCAAGATTCTATTTCCTGGGGATGTTTCTTTATTTGATGGATAGAATTATTCTGTCATCCTTCTGAGCTATAAGAATGATAGTCCAGACAGTATTGACCTGTGACGAAGGAAATACAGCCCACACTTCATATGCTCTCCTTCAACTTGAGTGCTAGAAATATTCATAGATTGATCTGCTCATACTCAATATGACAGACCTTGAGCTGCTTGGTTCTCAATTAAGATAATCCGAATGCGTGTGGTTCTTGGGGTTACATTCGCATATCTTACTTGTAATAATTAATCAGTTTCATATAAACATTATCTACAACAAAGGAGAGGAGTTCAAATTCGATAATCTTGTCATTCCAAGTTATACATAAATTTTGTTCAGAGATTTTGGGAGCTCACTTTGTTGTATCTTGTTGACATTATCTCCAAGTGTCATCAAGATTCTTGTTTTTCATTCACACTTGGCTCATTTGATTTGTGTTGAATGATAACTCTTTCACTAAGTTCAACCCAAGTCAAAGATAAAAATCTTGATGACGCTTGGAGATGTTGTCAAAAATATACTAAAGTGAACATTTAAAAATATCTGAATGAGGGCATGTGAAACTTTGAAAGAGCAAATTGAGATGGCGAAATTATTCAATTGCAATTTCTTCCCTTACATTGTCAGACAATTTTTTTCCTTAAAAATAATTATAACCAAGATATGCGAGTGCTACACCAAGAACCACAGGCTTCTGGGTTCTGTATTCCATAAGAATCAAGCAGTTCAAGATCTGTCACATTCAGCGCTGGGCACATTCAGCAAATGCAGAAAAGTTTTCAGGTCTTGTGTCGAAGAATAACATACAAGGTGGGGCATGCATTTCCTCCGCCACAAACTAATGTCATGTAGACTATTGCTGCAATAGCTCAGAGACATGACAGAATATATTAATTTATGAATTAACAATCTCAACCAATGAACAGGAGGTAGAAACATCTTCAAGGAACAGAATTTTGAATTCATCCGAAGACACTTGGATGGTTACGCAGGAACTATAACCTTGAAATTTGGGGATTGGCTTGCAAACCAACAAGCCAATTTTTGTATTGGAAAGAATTATCTTCAGATTCTAGAAATTTCAGGGATGGAACCAAGCTAAAAGCAGCTAAATTTTTTTAATTCAATTCTGATTCTTCCATATAGCAGCAACCTAAATTCTGCATGAAAAAATTTCTCATCAGGAATCATATATTCATATGGCCAAATATATTCCAGTCCCCGGCGACGCGAGATAGTAACCATTACTATCTCGAGAGTTTGGGATAGTGCATCAGACTATACGTATCGTATGAGGTAGTGTGAGTATCTTCCAGCTTGATTTTACGATATGGATAGTCACAGGTACTATCGCATCGTGCGGTGAAGTATTCACGGTTCTCAGTGTGGAAGTAGGCACCAAAAATAGTACTTTCCCAGAGTTTCAGTAACCTAAAAAATCTTTTACGCCCGCTAGAATTTTTTGAAGTTTGAAAAGAGGCCTTTTTTAGCGTTTTTTAAAAAAGTTGCCATATTGACCAGAAATATCGTAGCGAGGCGTGCGAGGTCACATTTTCTTCGTTTTGATGTCGACTTTTAGAGAAAAAATACGCAAGACTCTCAAAACCAAATGCGTTCAGTTTACACGACGGAACGTAAAGTCACTTTTTCTCGATTCTTAGACCATTTTGGAATGGACGCTATTCCGACGCATCTGAATCTTTTTTCATCCAACTTAATTAGTTTTGTTTGTCTTGAAAAACCCTACAACTTGCGCTTTCGCACGTCCCAATCGGATGATTTTGGCCCAAGTTATGTCCATTAGAAGTTGGTGAGTTATCGAAAAATGCCCAATTTGTCGAGCTCGCCAAATCCATCGCCTTCCAGCAATCGACTTAAAACTTGACACAGATGTTCTTTCGAGTGTCTCAAACATGTGGAAGAAATTTCGCTTTGTGTTTCGGCCTTCCGTTGGACCTATGAATTTTACAAACACCTTCATTCTTGCGGATTTTCGTGTAATTTTTGAAGCGGTTGCCGCTCTCTTCCTGCGCATGCGCACATCTGTACTGCTTCGGGAGTATTCTCAATTGATAACCTTTGCAATTTCCTTCAAAATGACCTCTTGACAAAGTCTTTTTTATGCAACTGAACCAGAAATCGAGTTATTTTGAGGCAGAAAGAGATCACCACTACCCAAATGGCAAGCCTCGGCCACTTCTTATCACCCTGAAAACCAGTGAGTTGGGGTACTTTCGGCACTTCGAGTTTTTCCTGCCTTAGAATAGCTAGATCTCTGGTTCAATGGCATCAAAAAGACTTTGTCAAGGGGTCATTTTGTAGGAAATTGCAAGGGCTATCAATTGAGAACACTCCCAAAGCAGTACAGATGTGCGCGTGCGCAGGGAGAGAGCGGCAACCGCTTCAAAAATTACACGAAAATCCGCAAAAATGAAGGTGTTTGTGAAATTCATGGATCCAACGGAAGGCCGAAACACAGCGCGAAATTCTTTCCACATGTTTGGGATACTTGAAAGAACATCTGTGTCAAGTTTTAAGTCGATTGGTGGAGGGCGATGGATTTGGCGAGTTTGACAAATTGGGCATTTTTCGATAACTCACCATCTTCTAATGGACATAACTCGGGCCAAAATCATCCGATTTGGACGTGCAAATGCGCAAATTGTAGAGTGTTTCAAGACAAACAGAACTAATTGAGTAAGATGGAAGAAGATTCAGATGCGTCGTAACAGCGTCTATTCCAAATTGGTCTAAAAATCGAGGAAAAGTGACTTTACGTATCGTCGTGCAGACTGAACGCATTTGGTTTTGAGAGTTTTGCATATCTTTCTTCTAAAAGTTGACATCAAAACAAAGAAAATGCGACCTCGCACGCCTCGCTACGATGTTTCTGGTCAATATGACAATTTTTTTGAAAAACGCTAAAAAATGCCTTCTTTCTAACTTCAAAAAATTCTAGGGCGCGTAAAAAATTTTTTAAGGGGCAGAAACTCTGGGAAAGTACCATTTTTGGTGCTTACTTCCATGTAAAAAATTGGCGAAAAGATCCGCGGGGGTCGTGCGCACGGATGAGCCGAAGTATACTGATCTGACCCATATATATCATTCGGCATAGTACTACGGAATTTTTATCGCTTGCAATTGTGGGACTATCTCTCAACAACGCCAAGAGATACTTTTCTTCCTCAAATGAGATGAGTATCTCGATTTTGAACTAATGTTAAAAACTCTACGACGATTGACCGATGAAATTCTGGGTGTTTTACTCGTCGAATAGCTCTTTCGACTATAGAAATTGACGAATTTTGACTTTGAATTCTTGGGATTTTATGCTCTCTTCGAAGTCCCCGTCCAAATAAACTGATAGCCCTTGGCAATAGCTCCAATTTAAGCTATTGTACGCTCAAGTTGAATGAAAATTGACAAAGTGATAATAATTTTTCGAATGCCCTCTTTTACACGAGAAAAATTGAATTTTGAATGCATTTTCACTCCTCTGTGGTGATTTGAAAATTCTTGAGGTGTTCGTGGGTTTTAATTCTAGTAGTATATATCTTGAAGAGTATCCACACGAATTTTTGACGTAATAGTATCAAAATTGTTTGATTCATGAATAAATACGCACTCGATTTTTGTTCCGATGGCAACTTTTTGGGTGAAATTTTCATTGTATAATATCTCGGTCTCAAAGTTTTTCTGTATCTTCCTGTTGGTTCTTTTTCAAGATACGATGTTAATCGATCAATCTCCCCTTATTTCATATGTACCTTCGAGTTCTGAGATGAGAAATTTGAAATTACGCATAGGGTGGATGTCGCCAATACTGCGTACTTCTGGGGTGTTGTCGATCGAATGGTACACAGTTTTCCTAGGACCGAACGGAGCTTGATGCAGGGTGGCTCAAAATATTGCTCCGAGTCTCTCTTAAAAGAGAACAAAATTTAAAAGTGATAGAGCCAATGCATAGGAGTATTTTCTAGTTGATTGAGAGGAAATTCTGCTCCCATTGCTGTTTTCGTGTTTTTATAACTACGCCCGTAATACTGCGCGATTCCCTATCACTGCGCCTTAATTACTGCTGATAATGATAATTCATCAACAATATAACCTCTCATAGTGCTACCGCGAAAATTGCCGAAAAAAGCTTGAGGATGATTGAACTGGGCCTGGAGAGCTGGAAAATGAATATAAAATTATCGTTTGTAATTGTTATTGTGTAACTCCCGACCTGGGTAGTATAGATAATAAGGTTGAAATTGCAAGATGATAAGACCCTTGAGCAATACCAACTCGATCCACTGACAAGGGGTGACCACAGTGTTTGGGTCGACAATCGCCTCCAAGATTTTTCTATAGTTTGGTCCTGCTCAGAATATGAACAATCCAGAGTAACTCCGCCCAATGGGCCTCCTGTCCAGAGATACAAACCCTGAGATTAGCATTGCTCATATAGGCCTATGTTAAGAAATGATATCTATAGATATACTGACAATGCTATCGTTTTTGACCATAGCTCTGAACAGGAGGCACATTGGACGAAGTTACTCTGGATTCTTCATATTCTAGGTAGTACCTAATTGTAAAAAAATTTTGGAGGTGATTGGTGACCCAAACACTGTGGTTTCCCCTTGTCAGTCTGTGTTGTAGACCGGTCATCCCTTCAAATAGTATTTCTTTGGGCGTGCAACCGCCAATAGATAGAAATCATATTTTCTATCTGGGTTGACACCCTCTTCAAGACCCAAACTAATAAGAGGCCATCTCCACGTAAATATGCAAGTGCGAATGGAAACTGAAAGTGACGGTTGCATGAATGGAATGGAATAAAAATTCTGATGAGTTTATAATGAGTCTGAGTTGCAGTTCTACACTATATCTCATCGGGATTTTTATTTTCGGATAATTTGAGGATGAATAATTATATAAACGTGCTTTTCGAGCGTCTGCGCGACACATGCGATGGAGAAGCAAAAACAACCAACTCTTGGATGATGATAGCAACCTCAATATTGCTCGTAAAACTGAACTGATAAAATTTGGATTGTTCTACATATCATGGTATATCGTTGAACAATTTCCACCAACTCTTCAGTTGGCGCTCTGATGGTCAACACTTCGAGATGGGATAAATTCACGTCACGCGCCATACTCGCTTCGTTGATCTCTTATTTGACTGAAGTCTGTATCACGTCTAAGAAAACTTTGAATGAAAGATCGAATAACAGGAGTATGTAGTATTTTCAGAATTTTGTTGGGCATATCGTTTGTAATTCATATCGTAAATCTATTCCTCGAATTTTGTCATTGAAAATCTCTCTTACAGAACTTGACTTCCGGTTCCTTCTTGTGTGACTCACCAACTTTGTTGTTCCACATTTTGAAGCCACGATTCACCGAGCTTTTGGGGAAGAATCATGAACTCAGAGAGAGAGATCTGATTGACCAAAGGACCCTCTTCAAGATATTGCAACGATACCTCACAAAGTTCTCAACAATGGAGTGTCAAAAAATTTCGTACGAAGTTTCGCAAGAAATTAGTGCTTCTTCAAGATGGACTGTTAACCGCAGCGCTGACTTAAATCATGGTGAAAATCATTCAACGATTGACGATGATAGTGTGGAACTGCAACTCAGACTTATTACAAACTCATCAAAATTTTTATTTCATTCCATTTATGCAACCGTCATTTTTAGTTTCACACCTGCATATTTACGTGGAGATGGCCTCCAATTAGTTTGGGTTTTGAAGAGGATGTCAACCCGGATAGAAAATATGATTTCTACTTATTGACGGCTGCACGCCCAAAGAAATACTATTTGAAGGGATGACCGGTCTACAACTCAGAAACTGAGTGGATCGAGTTGGTATTGCACAAGGGTCTTATCATCTTGCAATTTTAACCTCATTATGTATACTACCCAGGTCGGGTGTTACGCAACAATGACCACAAACGACGATTTCATGTTCATTTTCCAACTTTCCAGGCCTAATTCAATCATTTTCAAGCTTTCTCGGCAATTTTCGCGATAACACTACGCGTTCGCCAAGAGATTATGTTGTTGGAAAACTATCAGCAGTAATTGGTGCGCAGTAATAGGAAATCGCGCAGTATTACAGGCGCAGTATCAAAAACATGGAAACAGCAATAGGAGTAGAATTTCCTCTCAATCAACTAGAAAATACTCTCATGCATTGGTTCCTATAACTTTGAAATTTTGTACTCTCATAAAAGAGACTTAGAGCAACATTTTCAGCCATCCTGCATCAAGCTTCGTTCAGTCTTAGGAAAACTGTGTATCATTCGATTGACAACACCTCAAAAGTACGCAGTAATGAGGACACTTACCCTATGACTGTTTTACGTGTCGGAAACTTGCATTTTTCTCCTTGTGATACTTCTATTTCAATTTTGAAACTCAAATCCACGTTAGTAACTATTGACTGATATAAGTGACTATGTAGATTCGTGATGATGATAAAGAATTATAGTGGTGGTTTACTCAAAATTCATGTCCTAGGAACAATTTCAAAGGCTGAAGTACGCATTTCTCATGTCCATTCCGATGAAATGTCGTAATACCTTAAATCGAATTTCTCGCTTCACTAACTTCTTTTTGGCAATAAAATAGATAAGAACATTCAGTTTCAAAGGTTATCCACAATGTCTCATGGCTATCGCATCAATGTCGCATCAATTTTCGCGTTTCCGACTTGATTTCTCAAAATTTTGGAATTGACTTTTTGGGGTACTTTAACTCGAATTTCTTCCGTTTTCTCGACCATAAGCTAGGTGTGGGGTGTAAAATGCCTTTGTACGCGTTCTTATGAGGACGTGTACGTGTAGTGAAGGTGTACCGATGTGTTTTATGATAAGTTTCGGCGATTTGTGGCCCGGATAAGGTGTCGCGTTATGAAAAATAGTCTCGGTGGGTGTATTTCGCGTGCATTGCAGTGCAAATCGTGGATCCGGGATAAAAAAAAACGAGCTGAAATTTGGGAGGTGAGGTCCTCAGATGATGATGCTAATACCCGACTGAAATTTTTCGTGGAACATTTGAAAATTCGGATACACAGGCGAGTGTACAGCTCGCGCCTGTGCCGTGTCATAGATGCGGCTGCAATGCCTCCGAGACGGTGTATTTGTATAGTGTACCTATCTGTGCTATAAATAGCTCATATACTTCAACTTTCGTTGTATTTCAGTTTTCTTCGCAT
This sequence comes from Eretmocerus hayati, assembly GCA_029851415.1. Lineage (NCBI taxonomy): Eukaryota > Metazoa > Arthropoda > Insecta > Hymenoptera > Aphelinidae > Eretmocerus > Eretmocerus hayati. The sequence continues at coordinate 134,721,162 of CM056741.1, forward strand.
ATTGAGTGTCAGAGTATGTATGTGAATTTTTTCCGCATGAAATCGACTTGCAGCAATTTGCCGAATAGAAGTCTATCCCATTTAGAATTCACGTGAAATGTTATTTCTCACGTTCCTCAGGAATTTTTCCACAGGAATCGCCACAGGACCAACGAGAATTCGTTCCCCAACTGAATATCAAAAAGCGCGAAAGCGCCTCGCTGGCGAGTATATGGGAGAGCAGAATATGTGAGAAAGAAAGAGAGAGGAAGAGCCCGTGCGCAAGGCCACTGTGCCTTACATACGCTAATTTGGACCGTTCTAACATCACACACTTTCTTGAACTTACTTATCCCATGCATTCCTGTGTTCAGGGAGGTCTCAACCCCTTTAAACCCGTTATTCCAGTCCTATACGAGGATTTTAGCTTGTAATTTCGCCGCTGACAGCGTTAAGTACATAAATATCTTGCTCACTAATTTCGACCTACCCCAAACTTTTCACGTCAGAAGGAGCTGTTGCAAATAAGGCGAAATCTGGCCCAAGCGGATTTGGCTGCAAATCACGTCGGATACTCGTTTTGGGTGTTAGAGTATGCATGTAAATCCTTTCCGCGTGAAATTGACTTGCAGCGATCTGGCGAGCAAAAATCCTACCCATTCAAAATATACGTGAAACGTGATTTCTTGCGTCCCTCTCAAATTGGCCACAGCAACTGCTAAGGGACCACTTAGAACTTGCTCTTGAACAAAACATACAACTTCCAGGGGTATTCTTAAGGACGACAAATGATGCGCTGATACCTAAAAAACACTTTGGAAATGGAGAATGCGAATTTCTTGCGCTAAAATCGAGAAATCCTCAAACGGGGTTGGGTTAATCAAAAAGTTGCAAAGTACCAAAGTTGTAGATTTTGTCATAAGTTTTCATTTGGCATTGGTTTCTTATGCATATGTTGATTGGAAAATCCTAAGAAACGCCCAGAACCGATGAAAAACCATGTTTATCGAATTTCCTGGCGACCTCGAGGTCAAAATGGATGAAATGAGAAATACAACTCATAGATCTCACGAAAAAACACATTTGATATTCCCATAACTTTTTCGAAAAAACGCACCAGATTCGAGTTGATAGCAAAAAAGAACCAAAAAGAGGCAGTTTCCAAATTTCTCACGCGAAAAACTCGAAGAATTCAAATGGAAACCCTATATTTTAGTTATGTGGAAAGTTGGCTTTTTCCATGTACTTTGAGATGGAAAGAAAATTCATAGCGTTCTCATGTCTCTGCTTCGAGGAATATGCATTTTTATGCGGGATTGCTCTTTTGGAAGAATGAGTTGATGGTTCTGAGATGCTATAGGTGAATTTACGTCGATAGATGATACTACAGCACAAAAAACACACTAACACTAATCTCTGATCCCGTTTTAGGGTCCCCCAATATCTCACACCATGATCATATTCATCTATTACACCTGTGCTGTGGGAACTCCTTATTCTTGGAGATCCGATTACTCGTAAAAAATAGAAAGTACTATACTCCTCAAATTTCCACGCAGCTGAAAGCTCAAAGGAGGAATGTGTGTCATGACGTTCCCAAGTTCTTATCGGAATACACCTTATTGAGACCTTCTACTGTGCCAAAGAAGATGAGGCTAGAGTTTATGGCTTTTAGATGAGGCTAGAAATTTTAGCCTGGGTTCGTGCGACTTCCCGCAAGCTCGTTGAAGGAGGGAAAACGATGGAAATATGTATCGCCAGGCAGATGAGGAATGCGAGAGTGAAGCGAGGAGGTGACAGACATTCGTGGAAGAGAGAAAATGAGAGAGAGGTAGAGAGTATAAGAGAGAGGGAGGGGGCAGAGGGAGAGAGAGATTGATTGATTGATGCCCGTTTATTCGTCCGAAGACAGAAAAAGAAAAATGATCAGTTACATATGGTGAAATATATCACAGATCAATAGTGCACCTTAATAAAAAAAATGAAATCATTTGGTCAAGGACAAATCTTAAGTATATCACAATTTGTCACTAGTCGGGTAGTACTCAGAAGATTCACAAACTCCATAGAATAATATAAGAATACAAAAAAATGGCAGGGCTCACAGTCATACTACAGAAAAGTTCAGTCGATTGACGGAAGGTCACACGTATACTTATAATTTCATTCTAGATAAAAAAATCAAGTAAAAAGTCAGCAGACGCCTTTCAAAATTTAGAGATTGAAGTAATGCTTCTTCTCCACATCAATCCTCTGCGGAGACTGTGTGAGCAAAAAATCCTTCATAGCCTCTTCAAGTAATGATATTTTCCCCAGCTGCAAGCCCGGAGGGAGAAAGTTCCACAAATGAGCACATTGAACCTGGAAAGATCTTCTTCCATATCGAAGTCTCATATTGGGAACTTTGAGTACCCGCTCTTCTGCATCACCGCGTGCGGTGCGTTCAGATTGGTAGCTGGTGAACATCGCAGCTAGGTAGCCAGGCTCTCCTAAATGCATGATCTTGTGCATTAACAGAGCTGCGAAGTACATTCTCCGCGAATCAGTACGTAACCAACCCAAAGGCTCTCTAAACGGGGTGATGTGCTCGTCTCTCTCAAGATCAAAAATATACCTCACACATGAATTGCTTAGTCATTGTATTCGTTGCCGCTGTTTGTCCGTGGCGTCGAGGTACACGACCGTGCAATAGTCTATATGTGGTTGAACCAGGGACTCAACTAGACGAACCCGGAGAGGTCTGTTGATACATGCCCTAAAAACCCGCAATCCATATAGGGCTCTGTTGACATTCTCAGTTACTTGGTCAATGTGCGGTTTCCACGTCAGTTCACTGTCAAGTGTGACGCCAAGGCCCACGACTGTATCACTGAACGGAATGAACTTTCCTTCCTGTATCTCAAGCTCTGACAAGTCCATTCTCTCCAGATCTTTGATATTCCTCTCAGAACTAAAGTAGATTGTCTTGGTCTTACCAGCGTTGAGACACAGGCCGGAACTTTTGGCCCACTCAGCAAAAAGTCGTCTTATTCCTCCTAGCTGAGCAATGCCCTCTCTGATCTTAGATTTCTCGATTTGGAGATGAATTTGTAGGTCATCCGCATAAAAAAGATGATGTACTGACTTCCCGTCGAGCAAACCAGGTAAATCATTGACATATAAACTGAAGAGTAAAATCCCAAGAACGGAACCTTGTGGAACACCCACATTGGTTTTGAGCCAATCAGAACTACCCGATTTTGAAGTAACTTTTTAGGCGCGGCCTTGTAAGTATGATTTTATCCACAGGAGTGTCGATCTCGAGAAGCCTAGATTTCGAAGTTTGCTCAATAGCTTTGATGGTGATATTGTGTCAAAGGCTTTACTGAAGTCAAAAAGCAGGAGCAAGGTGATCTCTTTCTTGTCAATACCTACTCGGATGTCATCGGTCAACTTTAGTAAACCTGTCTGGGTGCTATGATGTCTGAAACCAGTCTGGAAGCGATCTCATAATTTCTCAGACTTCAAAAACTCCAAAATTTGGTCATGTGCGATTTTTTCCAAAACTTTGGCAAGGAAGCAGAGCAGCGCTATAGGACGGAAGTCCGAGACCGTTGATGGAGCGGTGGTCTTTTTTAATGCAATCAGCTGTGCCTGCTTCTAAGCCTCAGGAAATGCACTATGAGCGAAAGAGGAGTTCAAAATATGTACAATAAGATCACCAATAGCCGGAAGAGCCTTCGCGATCACGCTTTGGGGTATCCCGTCCGCCCCACGGGCCTGTGAAGAGAAATGTTTAATAGCAAGGGCTACATCACTGTAATTTGTGGGCTTGAACTAAGAACCCTCCTCTGAGGCCGAATTTATATCGTCCATTGCTTCGTCTATATTCTCGTGGAGCGAAACGCAGAGATCAGATAGATTAGTTTATTTAATAGTACCTTGGGGTATTACCCTATGTGGTACAGGTAGCAAGATTCATTTTACATAAAAATAGAAAATGCTTTAGTGGAAAATGAATAGTTCAAGATGATAAAAACACTCATGAATTGTATCGATGCTTATGAATCACAACAATATCCTAGAATTACAATATTTGATTGAAATTGATAGGAAATTATAAAATTACAGGAATTCGAGATGAATGAATGAACGACAGTGTAGTTGGTATGCGATGAAAATATTCATGCGATACTTTGACGTTCTTGAAAGGTAATTTTCAAATAATTTGGCCGGGAAGAAAATTGCAAAGCTAGCTTTCCAGAGAATCCATCTTCTAATCGTGAGAGCAGTAGAAAATCAAATGTCAGAAACTTGTCGAGTAGAGTAACGTAGCTTATTGAGGTACTGAACTGTTCAACAGTACACATTATGCTGGAATCCAAAATTCTCAAGTAATTGGCACCAGCGGGTCAGTTTTTAAAACTTTCATGCAAACAGTGAGATTTTTTACCACTGGTTTCGGTATTTTCAGTCTAACACTTACAAGATGAGCCTTTTTGATCAAATTGTGAACATCTTTTGGCCATAGCGGGCTGCAATAAATTTCAGAGTCATCATCATGCCCAAAGATATCTCTGATAGATTTCTTCTTCAATTTAGATGAATTTAAAGTGAATTTATCTCGAACTATGTTTGATGAAAATTGTATCACAATTGATTGAGAATCTAAACCTCTCGTTTTCGAAGAACTTGATTTTGTTGGAACTGATGGATACATATTGCGAAAACGAGGACCTTTCCACTCTCTAACATTCACTACAAAGTTCTGCAAATCGGGTACTTCTATGGCCTCAAAAACTTTACTTACAATCTCATTTTTCGAGAGACTTAGGTCACGAGGAATATTCGTCAGAATTATTTCAGCAGAGTCAACTAATGTTGACTGATTAGAGACCTAAGAAAGCTGATCACGGATTTGAGAAACCTTACTTTATATGAGTTCCGTACCGCTGACTGTACCCGCTCTGGGACTCTCTCTCTCACTTTCCGTTCTTCCTTCAAGGTGGGTAGAAGGCAAAATCTTTCTCAAGATGCTTGGGATCCGTCGCCAGACACCGGACTGGTTCAGCTTCCGCGGACTACGCTGGTCTACCCAGGCCATAACAGGCGGGACACGGGTTTGGGTGGAGCCCAAGAGAAGGGCCGAGCCGTATAAAATTCCGCTGCCCTTGATGACTGATACCTAGAGCATCGAGCAATCAAGTGAGAGATCCACCTGTATCTACCATCTCAGCTCCGAACCGCGTGAGCGATCCTTCGCGATGAGCGGAGTGTCTCGCGCTCAACAGCGAGTGTTCCTCTCTCTTCGTCCTCTCTTCGGCCTTCTGTTGGCATCTTCTCTCTTCATTCCCCCTTCTTCCCTCTTCTTCATCCCCTCTTCAGGCTATCATGCTCCGCCGGTAGTCATGAACCTCTTGTGTTAGAACCGGATGGTTTACTGTGGTTCGTCAGCTTCGAGGCATCTCACTTCCTTTCCTTTCTCTTCGTCCCGAGTCATCACTAGCTTGAATAAAATAATTCATGAAATACCGTCAAGTGGGGTAAGTTTGCCACACTTTTGACTTCTTTTTGGCATTGTTTTTCGTGAAGCTCGGAGAGATTACGGCAAAACCTACCCGTATCAGTAACCAATCGAAAGCTTAGAATCTTAATATTCAACTTGTATATTAACCATCAAGGACGAAAAAATCTACCAAAATCACTTAGAATCTTAACTTTTGATTGGCGTAAGGTAGAACTCAATTTGAGGATCCTGTTTGAAGATACGGTCTCGAGAAGCAAAACACTTTTTACAAAACCTGGGGTGGGGTAACTTGGCCACACTCCAGTATCTCCACTAGAATTTTAGTATCACGACTAAGATTCTTGTGAAAATCCGAGCATATCTTGTATCTCATCAGCTCTAATAGATGCTGTTCTCATTGGGAACGTTTTCCTCGACATCCCAAGCTTTGTGCAGCATTGAACAAGTCAAATGATTGATTTGGAGTAGTATCGAAGCTATTTATATAAGTTTGGTTCTTCAAAATTTCACGGAAGAGTTCTGGAGGATGATGCTTGACTTATGCCCCAAGTACTTGCACTTTTAGCTAAGATTTAGGATTGAAAAATGAAAGTCAATGTATCTCTTTAATTGAGTTCTGGATAATTATTATGACTTTTCTGCGTTCCAAAAGAAATTTTCCCGCATTTAACGCTCTGTATAAAGTTACCGATGCTGCACGAGTATCTTCAAGAGATCCTAACGCAAAGCAGTCATTGGCGATTTTTAATCTGAATAAAATCGATCTAGACGGAATTGTTTCGTTTAATGAAGAGATGAGTAATTGAAATTCGCATTGAAATTTATTGCGATTAGAGGTAAGAGACTTGGCCACATTCTATTTACTTGAGGCACTTTTGAAGCTTGTCATATGAATAATTCTTGTGATTCATTCTACCCTTCTGCCGTGCATAGTTTCTGGTCATCTGTGAGATCAGATGGGTGAAAATTGAATTGGAAGAATGAGAGTATGATGAAATGGAGAATCACGTGAGAGGAGTTGAACGAAATAACTGTAGACGTGAGCAGATATGCTGCAGTAGGAAAGTGTGGCAAAGTTACCCCACCATAGCCAAAAAGACAGCTTTTTCTTCTTCTTCTCGACGTGAAATTTGTACCGTGGAGAAATAATGCTTTATAACAACTGAATTATCAAGCTATGAGTCAATGAAAATATGCAGCATTCACCTGTCATTCGACGACAAGTGCTCGTACTAGGTTAATTTTTTGGTAATAGATTTTTTTGCTTGTCTCGCACTGCGGTACGAAAAAAGGTTACGAACAACTCTGAGGCATCTACAGCCGCCTTCCACGGGCGCAAAACATAGCTCACGCATGCCCCTACTGAAGGGAATTGTTACTAGAGCTATAAGATTCCCTACCTTACCTACAGCAGCCTCTGAAATCTTGTCCCGGCGGTGTGGCAAAGTTACACCCTCCTCCTCCCTGTGGCAAAGTTACCCCATTTTACGATACTTTCAAAAATTCGCTTTTATGTGAACTGTTGAATGTAGTCGCAACTCAGAATGTGAAAATAGTCTTAGACCCGTTATTTGTTTCTGCATTAGACTTTGGCTGAGACAATTTCACATGCTCCAAAATTTTTATAACTTGGTTCAAAAATGACAAAAGCGTGGGTTGGATGTTGGAAACTACTATTGATGGATCATATCTACAACTCACGCTATTATCATTTTCAAACCAAGTTATAAAAATTCTGGAGCACGTGAAATTGTCTCAGCCAAAGTCTAAGACAAGAACAAATGACGGGTCTAAGACTATTTTCACATTTTGAATAGTGGCTATATTCAACCGTTCCAATAAAAAGTATTTTCTCAATTATTTCATTCTCATCATTTTAGTTTATACTTGATCATTTGAAAAACGAGCATTGAGCAGCGACGTTCGTATGGCAATGGTGATCGCGTGGTAGGGACCTCGAGGAGGTTAGACTTGGTTAGACGAATTGAGAAGCATGCAGCAACATATATACTGCAATGAAGCTTGGCATAGAGCTCTTGATCGAATTTTCCGGGAAGCATATACTGTACTTTTTAATGATCACTCATTGAATACCGATGAATCTTCATTCGTAATTGACCAATCGAGCAATGCGACGATCACCCATATGACCAACAGCATGCACGACCAGACGGATCGAGGCGGATTATGCCGGCTGCTGTGTGATCAGCTGTGATCGTGATATTCTGATGCGGGGCTCTTGCTCGCGTGGATAAACATGGATCCCATGAGAAAGAGAGAGAGGTCCGACGCTGCGCACAAACCCATTTTGCGTTTACCCAATGTTGAATCGCGCAGAGCATCGAAACTAACACAAATGCACGCGAACCGTAATCATTGACATACTCACACGTAGATTTCAGTGACAAGATTCCGGCCCGCCGCGGCCGAGTTCAATAGAAGCGAATGAAAAACCAGTGACTTTATCCCATGTCCCCTGGTTATGGTGCATACACGGAACGAGGTTCTCAGGTGTTAGTTGCGTTCTCAGCGATTCATCCAGCTCGGCGCGCTCTCCCCGGGTGTCGTTGCACTTGATCAGGGCATTTTCAGCGTCATCTCAGTTGTTTTCGCATGACTGGGTTGCTAGGGACATCTTCTTCTTGAATCGGGTCAGATAGACACCGAAGCAACCGTCGGGACTAACAAGGGGGACCCACGAAGTGCGGGTCACCAAAGCTCACCAAACTTTTTTCACAGTCTCGTACCACCTAGAATATGAAGAATCCAGAGTGACACCGTCAAAGGGGTCTTCTGTTCATAGCTACAAGCAAAACCGTCGGCATTGTCAGTAGTATATCTATATATATATATATATATATATATATCACTTTTTAACATGGGCCTATATGGACAATGCTAATGTCATAGGCTGTAACTTCGGACAGAGGGACCATTTGACGGAGTTACTCTGGATTCTTCATATTCTAGGTGGTACAAGACTGTGAAAAAAATCTCGTGAGCTTTGGTGACCCGTACTTCGTGGGTCCCCCTTGTCAGTGCCTGCGTTGTTCAGTAATCTATTTCTCCATGAGTGCGTCCCGCCATTCTTGGCTACGTCACGGATCAGCCACGGGTCTCTAGAACTAGGTCTAAGTCCATGGTGCAGACCACCCAAGGGATTGTTGTGCAATATCATTTCTGGCCCCTGAAGGATCATTTTCCAGCTAGTATAGAAATCGCCATTTGGGCCGTTTTCTAATAAAGTCCAGAAAAACGTGTTTTTCCGCGACCTTCCGACCTCATACGCTCTATAGCTCGAACGGGACGCGTTTTTTTGAAAAATGTGTAGAGACCTTTTTTGTAGATCCGAAGAAATCGACGAAGAATATGTCCTCGACCAATCCCGTGAGACTCACCTGTTGGAGAAATCAGAGCTTTTTTCTCGAAAAATTATATTCCTCCCGCTCTCTCGGTCCACAGCTCGAGCGGGACGCATTTTTTCGAAAAATGTATAAAGACCTGTTTTGTAGATATTGAAAAATTGAGGAATAATATGTCCTTGTCTGATCCCGTAAGACTCATTTGTTGGACATATGAGCGATTTTTCTACCAGAGATCCTATTTCCCCCGTAATTTTCCTCTGTTTCATAGACATAATCATAAAATAATGTGTTCCATCGATATTCCTATAGGATAACTTTCTATGAGCTATGAACTTCCGATGGAACACATTTTTTTATATTTATGTCTATAAAACAGAGGAAAATTACGAGGAAAATACGATCTCTGGTGGAAAAACCTCTCATATGTCCAACAAATGAGTCTTACGGGATCAGACAAGGACATATTATTCCTCAATTTTTCAATATCTACAAAACAGGTCTTTATACATTTTTCGAAAAAATGCGTCCCGCTCGAGCTGTGGACCGAGAGAGCGGGAGGAATATAATTTTTCGAGAAAAAAGCTCTGATTTCTCCAACAGGTGAGTCTCACGGGATTGGTCGAGGACATATTCTTCATCAATTTCTTCGGATCTACAAAAAAGGTCTCTACACATTTTTCAAAAAAACGCGTCCCGTTCGAGCTATAGAGCGTAGGAGATCGAAAAGTCGCGAAAAAACACGTTTTTTGGACTTTATTAAAAAACGGCCCAAGTGGCGATTTCTATACTAGCTGGAAAAAGATCCCACAGGGGCCAGAAATGATATCGCACATTAATCCGCTGGGTGGTCGGCACCATGGATTTAGACCTAGTTCTAGAGACCCGTGCAGCCGGTGCGTCCACCTGCCATATGCGAATGGCGAATCCCATTCAGTTTGCGATGGCTCGAGGGTGGTCCCCTTCTCGTTGACGCGGATGATCTCCTTTATCGATGGGGTGAGCAATCGATCGGCTCCGATCACTTTTTGAAGGTCTCAGATCCTCACTCTCTCACGACGAGCGAGTGGACGTGCGGCATCCCCGCGAAGACGCAAGCTGCACGGTGCTGTAGGCACAAAAGCTCCTCAGGGCCGCTCTTCGGTGGACAGGCCCCATCCTTTTTTCGAAAATGGCCTTCTCTACTCTCTTCCTCTCCACGGGTGCATTGTACAGCATGATCGAAGCACTCACGGTGTTGAGCAGTGCACGGCTCTTTCGCTTAGGTCCTCCAGTGTTCGGCATCAGTCGCTGGAGCGCAGCTTCAACCATGCTTGCCTTCTGAGCGGCTTCCTAGATGTGCGCCTGGAACGACCAATTGTCGTCGAGCCATGCGCCAAGGTACTCCAGCTCTGTTCTTCGGGGGTATTCCCTGCCCTTGATGGAAAAAAAGGACGACTCGAACCTCCTTCGCCTCGTAACCATCATGGCTTCGCTGTTCTCGACAGCAAGCTCTAGGAGCCTGCTGATCATCCACTCGTAGACTCGGGCCAGCGCATCGTTCGCGCGTCTACACAAAAGTCCCTCGTTGTCTACCCATGAGTTCCACGTCGTCCGCAGAAGTGACAACCAACACTCCTTCTGGCGGTTCGATAGCCAGTAGGCTATCGAGCTGGGTGTTCCAATTGAACAGACCGGATAGTGAAGTTTGCCAGATCCCGGGCAGGCGTAAATATTGGGGAAAGAAATATCTCAGTTCAGCCACCCATTCCAAAAATGCTCTGTGATGTTTTACCTTTGAGAGCGAACATTTTCGATGATGGGATGTCTCTCACGGTAGGCGAGGAGAATTTGGCAACAACCGAAATATAGCTGGGTATATTTGTGCGTTCCACTGATTTTGTGGATGTTGATTGTTGCTCTGGGTTGACATGAGTAGGTGAGTTTAGGATAGCTGAAGACTGAGCCCAGCGACGCACTGCCAAGATGACACCCGCGCTTTTGGCACAGCCCATTGCAGCTAGAACCATGTTGATGAGCTGAAGATCAGTATGAGCTGTACTAGGTGAAATACCCGAAAATCTGATCTCGCAAGAGTCGACAAGAGCTCGAGTTGATCGAAAATCCTCACGAAGATATGCAATAAAACGTGGGTTTCCCTCGCCGGTACCAGCAACACTCGTTAGACGAGAGATCATTTCAGTTGATCGTTTTCGAATTGAGGCCTGACTTGATGATCGAGAGGACTGTGGGAAAGTTCCTAGTTGCTCCATACGCTCTGGGGTGTCAGAGTTGTTCATAGAGGCTGCGGACTCCTCAGCAAAATAATCCATTGTAGAAATCAAAGAGTTGGGGCTAGGTACCGGCGATACAAATGTTCGTGAGGTTTTCGTCCACAAGTGTAACAAGGACGGAGGAGGAGACGCCGATCATTTGCGCGAGGGAGTGATGTATGTGTGAGTTGGTGGAGAGGAAGCGCGAGGGAAAGTGGTCAGTGTGCTCACGGTGGGAGGTGTGCTCGACTGCGAGCCGCGGAATGACAATATGCGTGTATGCTTGTCGCGCGTGTCTCGATCTTCACTTGCTCCGCACTCAGAACATTCACAAAATTGCGATGTAGACTATATTGACGACGTTATGCACACAAAATGATTTGGCCTGGCACAAATATTACACTGACGGGGAGACTCACCTAGTTTGACAGGTTCACTGCATACAGAACATACGTTTCTCAGTGTGGATGGCTCATATCTAGAACCTATGCAATTCTGGCCGATCTATGCCGTCTGCTACAAGCTTCTGCTGGGATGAGCTTCCAGCAATGTGACGTGTGGAGGCGCTAGTTACTCTGGAATTGGTCATGTTGGCTTGCCAATGATTTGCAAGATTTAGAATGTACATCCGTCTAACCTCCAAACTCTGGTTTCAGATATTCGTTTCCCTGTCTCTAGAAGACGAGCCCACTAGATATGCTCGTTATCGTGATGAGCCAGCGAGAACCTGAAATATCTGGAAAGTACAGTCTCCCGAATAAGAGTGCAAGATATGCCTGTTAGAGAGATTGATTGATTTAGGTTTATTGGCCCTGGGACAATGGGTCCCATAGGGCAATTTGAAATGTACAGATCCAATAACATTTGTAGATAACAATTGAATATGCATATATGAGGGTTTCCACGGAACTTTTAACTTTTGTGTTACTGCAGTGTTCCAGGAGTATTTTGAACTATTCGGAGTAAGCAGGAGTGGCATTTTATAGTATTTGACATCATTCGATATGGACTACATTCTTTTTTGTTGAAACGCATCCTGATTTGTCAACAGCAGACCGCAAAAAAAGGTTTTTGGGTAGTTTACAAACGTACCAACGCAATTTTGGAAATTGAAAATACTGTAACTGAAATACCTATCTCTCAAATACTTTGCTGGGATGATATATCCATCTACTAATCTCATATTTTGAGAAAATCTTTGATTCAGAGGTGTGCACTGATTTGGCTATGATATCAGCTCTCATTTATCGATGTAACCGAGTTTTGTGGGAAAACTTTCTCTGGCTATTGTTTACGAAAATGATGAAATACCTTGTGCAAAACGGAGAATTGAATAATGAGTTTTCGAAGTTGAAAAGAAGACGAATCAAATCCACTTTGGTTTGTGAGTGTGCGTTGATCCGGACGAATTTTATAAAGCTTCAAAGCTCATAAAGTTATCGAGCCACTGGCTTTAGAAAAGATCATTTTTTGATGTCATACTCAGGAGACGCAAAGCACAGGGTTGGGACGTTGTGCTATTTTTCCTTCATCACAAAAAGGATATCACCGCACTGTTTTGAGTTGCAATTGTCGATCGGTATTTCTGTGAGAAGCTGAGGAGAAATATTTGAATCCGGATGGTAAGCTAAATAAGCCTCTAAATGTGATGGTATCGCGATTTTCTTGAATTTTGCATAGTATACGGCTGAAATATGAACAAAATAACACCACAGTGTATTCTAGAAAATGAAATGAGACTCATAGCTCTTGACTCGATTTTGAAAATTTACATCGACTTTCGGAGAAATCGATGATGAAATTCATCTCAAAGTCAAGTCAGGCAAAATATAATCCGTATCGATCGTCTAGACAATGTTTTGAATCGAATCTATTCGATTGAAGCTGATTCACGAATGTTTCAAGTGTGAAATTCCGTACATGTCGTTCTGAACCAGATACCTCGGCTTGGAAGAGAGTGGCACCACTTTTTTCACATGTTTTCAAGGTCTAAGAATCACATGAAACCCATTTCAAACGTGTGCGATGAAAAAATTTTTTTTTTGTTCCAGAGGGTCAATACTTGAAAGTTCCATGGAAACCCTCATATAACACTGCTGGTGAGCTACAAATGGATTAAAACTAAAAACTACAAATACAAATAATAAATAAGTCGTATCAAAAGAATTAACATATGACTTTGGTACTGTTTGGTCAAGATGATTGAGAACTCGGTAAAAGTTGAACGATATGGGAGGATTCATTCTCGAGAAGGAAGCTCAGAAGCGCAATCATCAGCTGGGTGAGCTTTTGAGAAGCATCTCGATCACAATCACGCAGATACGCCAAAAAGTGAATCTTCAGTGTTTTTGTGTCCGTTGTGTCTCGAGGGAGCGATGTCGGGCTTTTCGGTAGCTCATTCCAGTACTTGGTACCCAAGAGCTGGAATGAGTTATTGAATGCATTCGTCCTCGCATTTCTCATCAGGAGATCCCCACTTTGTAAGCGCTCAAATCTATGCAAAGTGGTGTTGCATATTTCGATGAAATTGCAAGCTAGATAGGATGGGATACCGTTTTTCAAGATCTGGGAAATTTGACCCGCTAAGAAATACTCTCTACGACATTTCACAGTGAGCCAGCCTAGTTGCCTACGATACGGTGTAACATGATCGCGCCAAGGTATATTGCCAAAAACAAAGCGTACACATGCATTTCGTGCTCTCTGCAGCTTGAGGTCGAGCTCTTTGGTTAGGCCATGGTATACTAGACAAGCATAGTCAAAGGATGGCATGATGAGTGATTGAACAAGCTGTTTCTGCTGATAGAGAATGAGAGTGCATGATGGTGAGCGCGAAGTTGCCGTTGACTACCAAAGACCTGCTGACAAATATGAGAGACTTGCTTCTTCCAGTTCAGGTCATCAGATATCCAAACGCCCAAGTTTTTCACCTGTGATACGTAATCTAGAGGGGTGCCGTTTATGACCAATTTAGGAAGATTGTCAGTGTCGAGGTGGCGAAGATTCTCTTTGCTATCCAAGATAATCACCTTAGTTTTCTTGAGGTTAAGACTAAGGCCATTCTGTGAGGACCATTGACAGATAGCGTTGGCATCTGCCTCGACTTTTTTCAGAGCATCAGTGATCCCAAAGTGCTTACAGCTTCTCCAAATTTGCGGGTCATCAGCATAAATCATGTACCGACTAAAATTGAGTACCTTGGGAAGATCGTTGATGAAAATAGAAAAAAGAAGGGGTCCTCAAACAAAACCTTGCGGCACTCCTGCTGTTATTTGGAGCCAATCTGACACAGTTCCACCTTCGTCAATCGCAGAATAGAAATGCTACTCTTCTCCTACTCTTTCATTTGGTGTCAATCGAAATGACATTTTATTGACGAATTCTCTCAAAAAATCCTAAAAACAGCATGAATGGCGTTTCATTCCATTTCCTGGCTCGCCAAAGCCTGCCATGGGAAGATAAATCAATTGCATCGATAGCATTTGATGAAATAAACATTTTCTATTCTAACCATTCTTGCTCGAAAGAGGCTCCAAATTCGGACTAGAAGCCGGGAAAGGTGTTATGTCCCGAGCTGAGGGCTCGGGATAACAAATAAATTATTTGAGTCCAGGGAACATCCTAGCGAGCGGACTGCTCAGTTGTACTTACCTACTCTGCGTCAATACCGCTTAGATCTTTCCGGCCTTTATAGTAGGTGTGTGCATGTATGTGTATCTCTTTATATTATATAGCTGAAATGGAAACTTTTGAGCGATTCCATTGAATTCCGCTGAAGCCCACTGAGTGCAACAGAGATTCACCGAGCGTTACCACCCTCCACCGTATTCGTGCGAATTCCACTGACTTCCACTAACTTCCATTGAGAGCCACTCTCTAATGATATTCAACTGAATTCCATCATTCTGCTACTGAATTCCTTCGTTCTCCCACCAAGATTCCATCCCCCAACATTAACATTTTTCACCTACGTTTTCACAGTATTTGACAAAAGTGGCACGTTCTGCCAACTGCGATACACCGAATTCTAATGTGACTCCACCGAGTGCTGGATTATGCCACCGTTGTTCCGCCGAATTCCACCGAACTCTACCAACGTCTACTATATTCAATTTTTTTCAAATCGACCACATCCAACGCACCTACACTGTTCACAGTTGTAAGAAGTTGTGGTCTTTCGATGATATTGCAACAAATGAAGCATATTTTCTCAACCATGAACGGAAAACAATACGTATCAAACGAACCCATTATATCCAGACTCGAATGAACAGATTTCTCAAAACTAATCAGGAAGAAGTCAGAATTGGACATTGTCAAGGATTATTCGACGATATGGAGAACGCTGCATCAAACGATTCCGAAGATCTCAAGACCTGAGAGAGATTAGGGATTTTCATGGATTCTACCCTTAAAATTAATTGCAGGTCTTCGTTACACAAAACAGCATTATCACGATGCAATGGCAAAAATGAGAGGAAGGGATCAGAAGACCAGATCTCTTTATTACGAAGACTTGAAATCCAAAGCAGGAGGATATTCAGAGAATTTTTAAAAAATTCCCAAGAGGTACTACGCGGAATCATATTCCGATGATGTTGGTTGGATTTATTCAAAACTAAATTCGATGAGCTTTTGAAAGGTATTTTGACTGGCCGAGCCTGATTTAGGTCCAGTCATATCCAGATTAGATCTGGTTTATCAATTTGGATTCGGTTATGCTGTATATTATCAAAAGAGGGGAATGTCGAGTGTCAACGAATAAGTGTACGTTTAAGTACCGAAACTTTAATGAAAAGCTAAGTAAAGAAAGATTCAAACATATTTACAAGGAATATTCACACGTGGTCATTAGACCGATAAAGTAAGCGCGAAAGCTCGAGCACGAGGTCGGGAGGGCACGATGAGGAAAACATTCTACTGATAGGCACCAGAGAGAGAAAGAGAGATCGGGCGGGCACTTACAGGTGTTGTCGACGTCACTGGTCCAAAGGACGAGATGGCTACGATATCCGGACGAAGGTGGATTTGCCCCGAAGATGGGCCGACGAGGATGCCGAGCGCGGGACACGAGACTCCAAGCGCGGGCCGGAGATATGCCAAAACGTAGGGCGAAGCGATGCCAGGACGGTCCGAAAACTATAGACCACCAGGTTGGTCGAGGAGCTGCTGCTAAAAGATCTAGCGCACACGCGAAGACCGAAAAAGTTGCTCCAAGAAGGGCGGCCACCAGGCAACGAGATAATATTCGGCGCGAATAAAATATTCGGCAGAGCGCAACGTGCTCGCTTTACTCCGGTCTCGCTAGGATGTGCGATGTGCGCGACTTCGATGCGCGCGGAGGGGAAAGGCGGGGGACGCGGGGGGTCAAGCTGCTGCGGCTGCTGCCGCAAGCGACGGCCCGCGAGCGCTATATATGCCAACTCTCTCTCTCTCTCTCTCTCTCTCTCTCTCTCTCTCTCTCTCTCTCTCTCTCTCTCTCTCTCTCTCTCTTACCTTCGGCTGTCCACTCCTTCTCTCTTGCCGTTGCTGATATAATAATATTCATAATATTCTATTCGTATTCGTATAATCATTTGGCCTAGGAGAGAGGGAGACGGTAGATATATTAATCCGTCACAATATCACGAGTAATGATGTATTCGGTCAAGCCATAGCTCATGCGCATACAGTTGAATTCCAAGAAGAGGACTTCCTCATGCCCATTTACCAATAACGTTGCATCCGAAGCATGAGATGGAAACTCCTGATTTGATAGATAATGTCATATCTGCTGAAATTCTAGACAGTGATACAGAACTCCGTTAATTGATCTCACAACGTATGCTCCATGGTCCACATTTCCCTAGAACATAATGCTATGATCCCGAAACAAAAAACTGCTGGAGAAATTTCCCAAAACGATTTTAGGAGTCATCATCCATCAAGACGGATGGATATCCACCTTAAATACGAGATAACAGATCTCAAGGTTACAGGTACATTTCGAGGGGCAATTTCGAGAGACTGCCAGTTGAAAATTGAATGGTTGTACCATATACCATGAATTCCACGCCAAAGCGACCTACGAAAAGGGGTCATCTCTCAGATTCTTTTTTAACCTTTTTCATTCGATTCTATGGCCCAAAATAGGAACTTCGGACTACCTATGGGGCCCAAAAAAAATTTCTCCTCTCCATTGCACGCATATCCGTCAACAGACTGAAAATTTATCGTGTAAAAATCGATGCTCTTTTATTCGCGAAAATGGGAATATTTCGAGTTTTTGAATAGCTATCGGTTTGCGGGTTGCGGCATCTGAAAGGGCATCAAAAAACCTATCGAAAACGTTGTCGGAAATCCCTCCTCTGTGATTTGGGGGCCTCCTGGAGGCAATAGAGTGTTTTTCACTAAAATGTTGATTTCTCAAAAAGCCATTTTTTTTATTTTCTGAAAATCATATATTTGACGTAAAATTTTGCGTTCTTTCGAAAAAAATTGGTTTCAGAGAAGTTTGGGGCGATCCAAGTGACTTATGAAGCATTTTTTTGAAAATTCGATTCTTCCAGTTTCAGAAAAAGGCGATTTTCTGCGCATGCGCACAAACGTAGACTTTCGGCGCCACTCTCAATAGAAAGCTGACAAAATTTCCTATAAAATGACTACCCGCAGAGTTGAAATTCATGCACTGAAACGCGATCTGCAAGGATTGATTATGTCGAATAAAAATCACATGAAAATTTAGCCCATTAACGCCTTCGTGGGGCCTGCTGAGATGACACATTCACGAGATCTTCTCGGGACTCAATTTTGAGTACGAAATTGACCTGAAAAAAATTCGGACCACATGGTTTCAACGTAAAATTGTATGAACTTTCAAAATATAAGATGAAAAATCCCGTTTGAGGCGAACCCGAGGTGCTACATTCAATTTTTCGCCAGAAAATACGATATTCCACATTCAAAATTGCGAAAAATTGAATGTAGCACCTCGGGTTCGCCTCAAACGGGGTTTTTCATCTTATATTTTGAAAGTTCATACAATTTTACGTTGAAACCATGTGGTCCGAATTTTTTTCAGGTCGATTTCGTACTCAGAATTGAGTCCCGAAAAGATCTCGTGAATGTGTCATCTCAGCAGGCGCTACGAAGGCGTTAATGGGCTGAATTTTCATGTGATTTTGATCCGACATAATTAATCCTTGCAGATCGCGTTTCAGTGCATGCATTTCAACTTTGCGGGTAGTCATTTTATAGGAAATTTTGTCAGCTTTCCGTTGAAAGTGGCGCCGAAAGTCTACGTTTGTGCGCATGCGCAGAAATCCGCCTTTTTCTGAAACCGGAAAAATCGAATTTCCAAAAAATGGCTCATAAGTCACTTGGATCGCCCCAAACTTCTCTGAAACCCATTTTTTTTCGAAAGAACGCAAAATTTTTCGTCAACTATATGATTTTAAAAAAATAAAAAAAAATGGCTTTTTGAGAAATCATTATTTTAGTGAAAAACACTCTTTTGCCTCCAGGAGGCCCCAAAATCACAGAGAAGGGATTTCCGACAACGTTTTTGATAGGATTTTTGATGCCCTTTCAGATGCCGCAACCCGCAAATCGATAGCTATTCAAAAACTCGAAATATTCCCATTCTCGTGAATAAAAGAGCATCGATTTTTACACGATAAATTTTCGGTCTGTTGACGGATATGCGTGCAATGGAGAGGAGAAATTTTTTTTGGGCCCCATAGGTGGTCCGAAGTTCCTATTTTGGGCCATAGAATCGAATGAAAAAGGTTAAAAAAGAATCTGAGAGATGACCCCTTTTCGTAGGTCGCTTTGGCGTGGAATCCATCATACAAGATTTTTGTCACAAAAATGTCAATGCCATGAATATTGCGCTTCAAGAACGAGTATCAAATATGTCTACAAATATTCGCACAAATGTCAGGATGAAGCTCGTTGTAAAATAACTCAGAATTATGGTTGTGATGAAAATGTCGAGGGAATTCACAACGGAATTGATGAATTTATCGATTGTAGATATTTGAGCCCGATAGAATATGCATGAAAATTGGCTCAGTTCCGGTAGTTGGTAGGATCATACTGTTGAAAGATTATCAGTCAATCTGAAGAATCAACAAAGAATTATTTTTGAGGGAGACAAAGAGGCTGAAACGTTGATAGAATCCAAAACAACATTGACTGCTTGGTTTGAATTGATTCAGAAGGACAAATTCGCTAGGAGCATGATGCTTGATATTGTTGGATACTATCGATTTTACGAAAAAAATGGAGGGATGGGTGAGAAGGAAGAACACCATTAAATACAAAACTATTGGGAGATTGAATGTTGCATATCTAAAAAATAGCGAGAATCGTAGAAAAAGTCCTAATTCATTGAGAGGTTTCAGGACTATTGATGGAATAACTCACGATTTATTTCAAGAGATAGCGATAGCTTCAAGTCTCATAGAAACAGATAATAGTATATCACGCGTACATGACCGAAACGCTTTGTTCTCCTCGAAAACTTCGCTGGGCGCCGACGAAGCCGATTTGACCAAATAATGTAGGAGTGGGTGTGAAGGAAGAACATGAAATAACAACTTATTGACAGATGGGACGTTGCATCTCCGAAAGATATCAAGAAGTTCTCCGTGGAGGTTATACTAAATCCTGTGAAAGGTATTCAAATATGTAGACGATACCTTGTTATATGTTAAGAAAGAATTCTTGGGTAGTGTGCTGAACGTTTTTAATGGATATGATCCTGATCTGAAATTTACGAATGAAGTGGAAACTAAAGATAGTATCAATTTTCTTGATGTAACTGTGATTCGTAACAACGACAATTTATCACCAACTGGTACCAAAAGAGCACATGATCCGAAAGAATCTTATTTTTTCGTCCGTATTACTCTGTGCGACAAAAAAAGAATGTTAGTCGAACCTAGTCGATAGAGCCATTATACTCCTAGATCAAAAGTTTCACTGAAAGAATCTCAAGATAATTAGGAGTATCCTGACTAACAACAATTATCCACATGATTTAATAGAAAAACACGTGAAAACTAGATTTGAATCCATTAAACACACCGATCGTTCACGTTCTACAGATGGAAACGCGAGGAAACGCACATTTGCGTCTACACAAAAAGCCTGTATTCCGTTCTGCATTGACTTGTTCCCAAAATGCTCTCACTTATCCAAAAAATATAACATACTCTCAATTCCACGTGTCACGAAAAACTTACAAGGGATAGACAAATTTGGGAAAGATAGTCTAGAAGAGTTCGAAAACACACAATTAGTGTATAAATTTCACTGTAAAAACTGTTCAGCTTCATATGTGGGTGAGACAAGAAGATCATTGTCAATACGTATCAATAAACACGAAAACTTGGAGGAACCTGAATCAGTGGTCTCATTACATAAAAAAATTTTGAATCATGACTTTGATTGGATTAATACAAAAATATTAGATAAAGAAGTCCATTTGAACAAGCGTTTGCTTTCTCAGATGATTTTCATCGAATCAGATGAAAATAATATACGCAAAATCGAAGACACATCCAAATTGAATAGATTTTACGGTACACTTTTACTATAGAGTTCATCAACACTAAATTTAATGATCCTCCGTCTCACTCTCCATAGCATATTCGACTATGTTTTGGAATATCAGGTATAAATACAGCTCGCTTTTCTCGTATAAGCTCACTTGCGCTGTCGAAGACCTTTGACAAAGAGAGGATGCTCTATCCTTCTCTACTTCCAATCATGTAACCACTACTTTGAGGTCAACGAATAATCGTCGTGTATTTGCTGTGATCCATATTTATATGTGTACTTATATGTAATGAATTTCATAGAAATCCCAAGCCTGATGAGGTCAACGCACTAGTTGACGAAACGTTGCGAAATAAGAAAGACAATATTTTGCGAAATCGAGTGGCATTCCCTCGCCCTGGTCCTTATCAATCGACAAATGCATCCATACTTCATCCATACTCAGTATGGAAAGAGGTACTTCATTCAGAGATTTGAGGACTGTTGATGGAATAACTCATGGTTCATTTCGAAAGACAGCGATAACTTTGAGTCTCATAGGAACAGATCATAATAAATTTCGTGTAGAGTGCCGAAAAAATTTGGTCTGCGCAAAAACTTTGCTGTGCAGCAAGGTTTTTGCGGAGAACAAAGTTTTTGGGGCAAGACGCGTAAACTATTCTATGGGTCAACACGCGCAAACAGCTCGTTTCCGCGTGGATATTTTTGAAGAAGTTCATGAGATTTTTGAAGAGACGCATGTTCAATTGTGTTACCTTTACAGCTGGGGAGATGGTTCTCTTGGTTTCATTTATTCGAAACTCTCAATACCAAAGATATTTGGGAAAGATATGAAGAAATGGTCACTGAAGATTTCGAAGAGGATCGGGACAATTCAGCTCTCTTTCACATCAACAGTATGTCGAATTCAAAGGCTAAGTCCTGTGCCGATTTTAATTTTTATTATTCTGCGATCGATTAGATGGTACGAATATCAAGATGAATCCCATAGACGGACCTGGTGCATGTGCTAAGACGTTCTTACACAAGTCTATGATTCATCATCTTTTACCCATTGGTAAAAAAGTCATATCACTTGCTTAGATAGAAACCGCGGTTCAAAAATTTCCATCTCGAAATATAATGAAAGTCACATGTACCGTGTAGGGGTTGACGAGCGTAGCGAGCAGGGGGGCCCTAATATATCTCCCCCTAATATATAGTAGTAAGAATGAGATTCCTCTGAATTCCCCTGAATTCCTCTGAATTCCCTTGAACTCCCCTGAATTCCGTTGACTGCCTTGAATGCCCAGGAGGGCCCCTGAGGGCCTCTGACGTCCTTCGAGGTCCCTTGAGGGCCCCCGAGGGCCCCTGAGGGCCCCGAGTGCCTCTGACCAAATAACCTAAATTACGTTCCATATTCACCTTAGGGGCTGAGAGATTCCCCTGAGATCCCCTGAGGGCCTGTGAGGGCCCCTGAGGGCCTCCGAGGGCCTCCGAGGGCCCCTGAGGGCCCGTCAATTTTTCTGAGCCCCTGCAGGTCCCTTAGTCTTCTCAATCTCCCTCTGCAGCCTTCTAGAAATGATCTCGTTCTCATCATCATTATTTTCCGTCTCATTATTCAATTATTACAACATTTAAAGTGAGCTTGGGTTACGAAGAAGATGTATATTTCTTCCAAAAAAATGTGAATTAGAAAAATTTTACAGTATATCCGAGAATCAAAAATCAATAACCAAAATCTTTGAGTGACGGAACACTCTTCCACAACATGAACTTCATTTTCCAGAATCGAGTTCTCAATTTCCATCTTTTCACCACCTAACAATTTCAATTCATCTACAGCCTCCACTATCACATGTACGTTGAACCTGTAAAGACCACTCAATGAAATCAATTTCGAAACGATTCTTTCCACTCTTATCTGATTGATCAGAAAATTAACTCTTCTCTTGTAAGTCACGGCAAACTTCTAACTCCACTCCACGATCGTACGATTCAATTTGACCGTTTCCATCTTTCACAACAATAACATCAAGTTTGTGACGTATATTTGTGTACACCCAGAATTCCACTTTTATTCTTTTCATTCCTTTGAACGCATTGATCCTTCAGATAAACCTCTATCTCTGGGGAATCGACAAGATTTGTGTGAAAATCGTGTCATATAGTCGAAACATCACCAATTCAACTCACTTATTGTTCTTTTTTTCGAAGGTATATCTTTAAATTTTATTTTGTTGTATATTCCAACGTCATATTCGCGATTCTCTTGTTCAATTCGATGATATTCTCGTTATGAGATGACAGAACAACTCTATTCGTAGAAATATCTCCAGTCATGTCTTTGAATATGGTTCTCCATACATCATCACTTATACACGTATACTTAATTTGATATGATGATTAATTCGCTAATATTATTCTCAATTTCGTTCAAAGTTAACCATTCTGTACGTACCTCACTAATTCACTCCCATCGCCCTTTTTCTGGAACTCAGATTCGCGAAATACTTTGTCAACATGCGCAACTATAGTACTGTAATATCAATGTCATTATTATCTCTAATCATAGATATACATATCAATTAACTGAATTACTAACGTTGTTTCATCTCCAATTTGGACTCTATTCTTCGAATAATTGAGTCCAGGAATTTTTCACATTCGCTGTGAATTCTCAAAATGAATATTCTCTGTTTCATGCAATGCTATTATTCCATCCAAACACTCAATTCCAGTAGATCGATCTGATTATTTTGAGCACTTGCCGTATTCTTCTCCAACCTTTTCTCTCGAACTGTTCGTTCAAACACCACAAGATTACCTGCTTCCTCAGTTCATATACTTATATCGTTTTCCCCAACTCCAGATTTCACTCCATCTTAACGGAATTTGAGAACAATATACTTGAATTTCCAATCATATATGACAAAAATATCAAACATCAGATACCCCGTCCCAAACAACCTTTTCCGATCTCATCTGAACCATCGAATCTATTTTCAATAAACGAATTCTTCTGATCTCTTGACCGAGGAAGAGCAACGTCAAGCTGTCCATTGGAGAGAATCGGCCGTTTCATATAAATATCAACCTTATCTAAACTTTCACGTGGAGACTTATTAATTGTCATTGCCAATACCGAGACCACAGGGAGCTGTTCCCTGTGAACTACAAACGGCAGGAAAGACTCACCCTTGGTTAGTGATAGCTTGGGTACGAAAACTATTGTCCTCATATTCTCCCCACTTATCACTTCCGCTTCAATATTATGCTTGTACAATTACCTAATCTTTAATCGAACCCCATTACATAAACTCTTCGCCACTCTCAGATTCCGAGTCATCAGATTCCAAATCAACATCACAATAGCATTTACGTTCAAATCAAGTCCATGTGGAGTTAAACCGTCTCTAATTCTATTCCGAAACTCGGTTGGATATTTCAGATGAGTGTGCTCCTCGGTTTGATCTACACCTTTGTGAGTCACATGATCAACGCTTAGTAAGATGAAGTCGAACCATCGAACATTTCCAAGATTTTCTTATTCAATTTTATGATATTTTCTTCATGAGATGACAGAACAACTCTATTCGTAGCAATATCTTCATTGATGTCTTTGGATATGGGTTCTACGTACATCATTACTCTTCCGCTCAAGTCTCACTTTCACTTCATCAATTCTACCCTCACCTCTACCAGAAGGATGCTGGAAAAATCAGGTCCTTAGATCTCAAATTTTTAGTCAGCTTCATTACATTAAACAATTGCCATAAGGCTGACGATGTGATAGTTTCCTGGATTATAGAATGTCTATTCCCATTGGTCAAAACTGGCAGGATTTGTCTGAAATCCCCGCCTGAAATCACCAATATTCGACCAAAGGGAGGGTCATTGTAAAAAGCGTCACGGAGTGTTCTATCCACCACCTCCAACGCTTCTTTGGGAATCATTGATGCTTCACCCGAGATGATAACACCTGCTTCCCTCAATTTCTTCTCATTGGCATCAGATTTCAAAAAAATACTCTCAATACTTCCTAGATCCAAGGGTATTCTGAAGTATCTATGACTTGTTATACCTCGTGGTGAAAGAAATCGACTCAATACTCGTCCACGCCATTGGCAGAATCTTCTTCTCTTGGGATAAAAAATATTGAATGAGAGACCTTCACAAGGAAGTTTTTCCACAATCTCCAGGACCATCAATGAAACTGACTAGACTTTCATTACTTCTTAAGTTGCTATGGATGGACTATTGATTCTCCACTCCTTTAAATCAATAATCAGGAGTAGCGGGGGTTGGCGAGCGGAGCGAGCAGGGGGGCTTGCCCCCCCCTAGTATATATATATATATATATGACAACGGAGTCAAATCAACCACGCGAGCTTGAAAAATCGCGAATAGAGCCAAATTTTTCTCAGAGCAACTCGGAAACTAAGCTTGGCATTCGTGTCGAACACTTCCTATTCCTCTAAAACACCGGACATCGTATTCAACTAGGCGCAGAATGTAGGAAAACATGATTTCAACAAGTTTTTGTCTCGTCATGGCAGAGCTTCACTAAGTTAGTTGATTTGGGATGATCACAGGGATGCAAAAAACACTATTTTTGGCACGTCAGTTTTGGTGATTTGAAGATTTATCTGACATCTAAGTACAGGAAGATACATTTGAAAAATCATACTTTGGTAGATGTATCATTCCTTACCCAAAATTTTGTTGACCAGCTTTTTGATACTAATGGTCATGGTATCAATAACGGAATTATCGATCATGATCAATAATTATGATACTAGGAATGATTTCGTTATGCTTTCCTGGGACGTTTCAACCGTGTATGAACGAGGAATTCTGTAGATATTCCTCCCCAAGTGATTGAATGATTCATGAGTATTCTAGAGCACTAAGAAATTCCGGGAAA
Organism: Eretmocerus hayati; assembly: GCA_029851415.1. Classification (NCBI taxonomy): domain Eukaryota; kingdom Metazoa; phylum Arthropoda; class Insecta; order Hymenoptera; family Aphelinidae; genus Eretmocerus; species Eretmocerus hayati. Next base: position 134,746,710 of record CM056741.1, read on the forward strand.
ACCTCAGGAATGGAAGAATGACGGAATTTCGTAAGTATTGCCAAATGATGGTGAACTTTTCTCGATCCTTCAGTATTTTTCTACTCACGGTTTCCTTTGGGATAGCTTCTTCTAGATATCTGTATCCACTAACAGCAGAGTATACGGTTGGTAGGTCGTTTGCTTTGATTCCGGAGTCAAATACCTTCTTCAAATACAATCTATCATTCGCTGTTAAGTAGGTATTAGTTGCAAATTTAGTATCAGTCGCCAAACATGCATTGACGATCAAAATCACACTCCAAATTCTGGTGGGAACTGGAAAAAATTACATACCGATTATTTTTTACCTCTCAATATCAAATCGTTTCGAGGGATCTAATTCAGAAACTTTTTATGTTTCAAGTTCATATAGAAAATTCTCAGCAATCCTTCTGGAGAATGAATAAATCTTTGGATTTCGACAAGCCACATTAAGCTGTATCGGCGAATCCCACAAATCACTTGTCCAATTTCGGTGAGGGGGGAAACTTCCAACGTGTGGAGAACCGAATTCCATGATGATTATCCCCGAGAGGATTCAGCGGTACATCCCGTGCACAGTAAAAAAATTTGTGGTAAAATTACGGCACGCGTCGTAGAAGTACCCGTTCCTAAGCAGGTCCGATTTTTACTACTCTTACAAAGCAGTACTATTACAGCTAAAATTTGTCATGCGCTGTAAAGTTACAACTCGGCGAGGTATTTGTACAACGCTTCATATATTCATGCTTGGCACTGCGCACACTCACCGTTCGCGGAGTGAAAGTACGAAATATGAGTGTGATCCTACAGTCGGAGACTGTATAATCGCGACAGCGGTTGTAAATCGTCTCTTTCATAAAGGCATCTCCAATGATGACTTAATTGTGAGGTTATGATCCGAGGTTCCTACCTTTAAGATACATTCCCGAGGCGACCTTGTCAATGTGTCTAGCGTATTTAGTTTTTTTTATTAGTATTATTTAACCTGTTATCTGTGCTTCAAAATTGAACCACCAATGCAAAAAATCGTAGGAAAATGAATGATTGTTGGAGGACAAGGACGCTTCCTTGCGGTACTTTTACGAATCGGTGCCGTACAAGTACAACGCGCGTGGTAACTGTGGCTCCTCTTTGCGGCGCACAAACACCATCCCGCGCTGTGAAAGTACTTCTTCATAAGTGTAGTAAGAATGAGACCTGCTTACGAAGAGGTACATGTACAAGCTCGCAGCGTCATTTGACGACGCGCGTGTCAATCTACCTCTTCTGGAGACGTACGTTGGTCACCAAAATACCGTTCGGATTGGTATTTCGACCACAAATTTTTTTACTGTGTAACTAATCATCTTGAGACACTTCCATGGCATGACGATACCCTTGGCAGAGGGAATAGACCTTTCTACAATAGTTGTGACCGTATTCCAACAATGATTTGGTTCCTGAAATTTTTAAGGATTTTTTTAGCGCCTCCCCCAAACCCACACTCCAAGTCCCGGGGTGTGACGACCCTCCGGGCCCAGTTACAAGGACACCGTACCTGGGCCTAGGCCCGAAGCCGGTAAGGAGAAGCCTGGCCCCGAGACTGGTGCTCGGAGCTTTGGCTCCTCCCGAGAATCCGCAAGGGGGGTTGGGGCATGGTGCCCCATCCCTGGGGTCTGACGAGCTCCCGGCCTCAGTCAGCGCCCGCCGGAGCGTGAAGACCGCACATCTCCATCCGGCACCACGGGAGTCTAGGGACTTGCATTGGAATCACCCTCGGGCGATAAAGATGCGAGCCTGTAAGATTCATCCATCATTCTGAGAGGCTCTCAGGAAGCCTAGGCGAGCCCCAAAACCTCCCGCCGAGGGGTGGGCATCGGCCTTGTGCTGGCGTCCGACCCCGAAATTCGGTAGTCGGGAGGGAGGATCGAGTCATTGCTGAACCACTTGTGGTTCGGTGACGGCCGTCCTCCAAACCGACGCGCTGGCAGGGCGTATCCCTGCACCATGCTCATGGAGGCAACCGGGGTGGAGGCAAAAACCGGGCACCCAGGATACAAAAGCTCAATTCCTGAGCGCCTCTCGGAAATTTTCAGCCCCCAACGGAGCAAACACATCATGATGCGCATCATTCAAAGTCCTCTCAAGAAAATTTTTAAAGGGATACGAATTCATGTTTCTGAGTAACTCCATTATTACATTTTCTATCAAATTGTCGCTCTTTGGTACTCTATGCAAAATTTTGAGCACCATAGGATTCTTGAGTTAAATTATCACTCGATTGATATGAACTATTGTGACTTTCTTGCTCGCGGGAATTTCAAATGGTGTGAATATTTTCAATTTGGCCTTTGCGTGCTAATTAATCATCAGGTCTGCTGATTCTATACAGCTCGATATTGGATTACTCCGATTCGAAGTATGTACCTTCGAGGTACCTCTGATTCGACGTTGCAACTTGAAGGGTTTTGATGGGAAGAAATGATTCGAAATGAAAATATACGGAAATTCTTGATTCTACGCTTGGTGTTGGTGCGTTTCGCCTTTCCTCGATAGATCCGGCTCTTCAGGGTGACTGAAGATATCTGTCAGGTTAGTCCCCGACGACACCTAGCCTAAGTGACTTGGTGATCGAGAAGTTTGATCTTCCTCATATGGGCAAATCTCAGGGACTATGCGATTTCGAATTTGAAATTTTGAGAACTTCCAGAATGGCAGTACACCTCTTACGAAGTTCTGTTTGGCCCAAGTGATGCTCAAACAATGATGAAATACTTGCGTAAATCACTTTGGAGCTCCGCCGTGGACTTGTGAGGGAAAAGAAGGTTTTCCCATGTATTTGGATGGGACCCTCATATTTCCGTAATTCCAATTGGCCCATGCGTATGTGAATACATGGCATCCTCGGTGTTGGAATATAGAAAAGGAGATAAGTTTAATAGTTTACGGTGTCTTCTGAAGGTCTGTGAAACAAAATCAAGATGTGCCTCAGCCACCAAAACGCTCATTCTCGTAATTTGTCAATCCTCACAAGCCTCGCATCACGACCGAGATGAGGCTGTAGTAAAAGCGATTCTCAGAGTCATATCTTGAGGTATAAATATCAGTTTATACGTGGTTCCAATCCCAATGGAATCGAAATTCTCGTGTGCTACACGGAACGATTTTTGAAGGTGAAACCTTCTTTACTGGCGTCTGGCGCTCCCGACCCGAGGAAATATTTTGCTCGATGCAAACTCCGGAATCCGTGGGATTCTTATGGCGCGTAACTCATCAGCCGCGTAAACGCCGTGTTTACCGTGTGATCGCCGTGGATTGCTTGTCAGTGCGACTCCCGGCATCTAGCTGGGTATAACAGCGTGAGCTGTGGTAGTGTTTACGTTATCAGGCCTGATGTAGCGTTGTGATTGTGCTGCATGTAGCTATAGTTTAATTTATTGTCACTGCATGAAATGGAGTGATCATCAGTATTTAAATGATCAACCTTACTCTTAATACATTAACAACTATATGTGAGAGAATATGTGTTCATGAGTGAATTGAAAACAGATTGAGTCAAATCTTCACCAAAAGTGTCGGATCACTCATGAGTGTGCACATCAGTTAACATCAACTCTGAATTGATTTGCCCCGTTGGCCCAGTTCATAAGTTGAATGTTGGGATTCCTCGTAATCCTCTTAAGAGTGTCACTCTAAATATTGAAAATAGTCTACATGAGTGCGTAGCCAAAAATTGCATACTATTAACCGTTACCTCACATCCAGAGGAGAAAACTGAAACCTGCGGCTACTCAATTGTCTTGAACCAGTTTTTGGGTTTGGATGAGAGGTTCCAGTAATTGGTTTGCCACTGTTGTCTGCATACTTATGCGTGATGAGTTGAATGTTGGAATTCAGCATAGTCTTATCAAAAAAGTCTTCAAAATGAATGTTGTCTAAATGTTGAAAATAGTCTACATGAGTGCGCAGCCACAAATAGCAAACTAGTAACCGTCGCCTCTCATCCAAAAGGAGAGAACTGAGACCTGGCTACTTAATTGCCTTAACCAGTTTTTTGGTTTGGATGAGGGGTCACGGTAATTGGTTTGCCACTTTTGACTGCGTACTTGTGTATGAGTTGAATGTTGGAATTCCTAATATTGGTCTTTTCAAGAGTGTCATTAAGATGAATGTCATCTGAATGTATACATAAGTACATAGCCAAAAGTTCCATACTAGTAACTGTTATCTTAGATCCAAAAGAAGAAAACTGAGACTCGACTTCTCAATTCACTTGAACTAGTTTCCTGATTCGGATGAGGGATTACGGTGATTAGTTTGCCAATTCTGGCTGCGTACTTATGTAAACTGTATTCAACAATTAAAATACATCAAGATGAGAAATTTGCCAATATTCTACAAATAAAATTCAGAACATTCCAAACTTGGGCAATACATTCAACATTTTAATCTAAGAACTAATTTCTAATCTTCAGTCTACTTTAGGCGATGGAAATATAGCAAGATCAATCACTCAACCAGACTATCAGCCAGCGGAGGCATCCCCTTCACTTGAGAATGTGGAACATCCTATCACATAGTTATTGGATACATTTTATTTGAAAATGTGAGCGATCTCAGCCCACGGTCAAGTGGTTTCACCTTCCTACGTACGTGGTCACCACGCACATCATTTTTTTGGCCCCATTTACGCAAAAATAACTTTTCTCATTTTAAGCCGCATCGTCGTGCGGAATCGAGCACACTATCGTTCTTGGGCTAGATTTGTAGGTTTTTGGATGTAAAATAAGATGTCGTTTCTACAGATACGAAATATTCACCGCCCCGAGTGCTGCATCCATTAGAAGAGCGATACAGGAAAAAAAGTAAAATCGGAGTTCGCTCCAACGAATCATTGCCACTCTGACGCATTGATAGGCACAGCCTCGGGCGAAAACTATATATATATTTTTATATACTATAATCCATCACATATCCAATTTTCAGGCCGATCGGTGAACCGCCCTGCCTGTGGTGAGCTAAGGCGTGAGAAAATTATGGCCCTGTTCGGTCGAAATTTGCGATTTTGTCACGAAGAAGCGTCTCCCAGTACCTTTCTATGGGAAGTAATGGACTTCTGAATGATGCAGAACTGTTAAATAAGAGTGGATCTTCAGAATGATCTAATGCGAGCGGCGGAAAAAACGCGACTGTTCTTCTGACAACGTGAAAATAGGCCTGTTCGGCCAAACCGCATACTTCGTGAGATTTGCCCATATATGGAAGTTGCTCATGCGAAACCACTTTCGAGGAAGGTCTTTTTAACCCGCGATTTCCATATGGTTTTTGATATGTTTCATCTCGATCGTTAGGGGGTCGACAACCGGTGGATATTTGAATTGAAGTATCACTCGATCGACATGAACTATCAAATCAAGCGTAGAATCGAATTTTTTCGTATGTTATCATCTCAAATTATTCCTTCCCATCAAAACCCTTCAAGTTGCAACATCGAATTAGAGGTGCCTCGAAGGCATATGGTTCGAATCGGAGTAATCCGATATCGAGCAATGTGAAATCAGCAGACACGCTGATTAATTAGATCGCGAAGGCGAAATTGAAAAAGTTCACAACATTTGAAATTCCGGCAAGCGAGAAAGTCAAAATCGTTCATATCGATCGATTGATGATTTAATTCAGATATCCACCGGTTAACGGCCCGTTAACGACCGCGATGGAACAAATCAAAAATCATATGAGAATTGCGAGCTACAAGGACCTTTGTCACAAACGGTTGCGCATGAGCGCCTTTCATATACCAACTGACAACGATAAGTTGGCGGATTTTTTTGGCTTCCAATTTGGGTTTGAGAAATGTTGGAAATCGTACGAAATGCGTGTGGCAAGCACATTTCTAACGTGAAAATTCCCTGCGAAGCGATTGGTGTGGTCAAAATTACGATATCTTTCCTCGTTGCGGAACTGTGAATGAATTTCCACAAGCATGTTTTTGCTATCTCGGCGAGTAACGTTCAGAGCGAAATTTCAAGCACACCATCAGAAAGATCGCGGAATTTGGAGTCGGAAATGATTGTTTCTAACTCTGATATTTGCACTACTTCATGTAATTTGATCAACGAAAAAAATTTATGTGGGTTTTGTAACGTTTTCCGTAACGCTTGTAACGCCAGTGTTGACATTTGGCGTTTGCGCGCTTCTGCTGGTATGCTGCTAGTGTGCCACGTGAGTGCAATGTGCGAGTTTATTTTGAATAACCGGGAACGAGTAGGAGCAGTGAATTTGAGTGTAGCACTTACATAAGTAATAGCCGTATTAGCCATGCGATTTATCGTTATTAAGTGATAGCTGTCCAGCCTGGGGTTCTCGCCATAACCCCATGATTTACCAGCTGTTTCGCGGCCGGCTCAGTCGCATTGATTGCGCAATTTCGTATTGGCGATTTGGGGCAAACTTTTTGAAGATCAAGACTACCCTTAAATCTGTTGGCGCGAAGGCCCTGTGAAATTCAGGTGTTGCCTGATGTAAAGTGTCCAATCCAGGCTGTCGGCTGCTGCGGCTTCGCGGAAATGAAGACAACACTATCATTGGGAAGCTCAATTTGTGTTAAGTCAGATGAGTACTCCTTTAATTTCAAGCTGCCAAATTGTATTAATCTTTTGAAAAAAAAAGACCAAAATCTTTGTGATTGGTGTCTCATTTTTGTTTCAGGTTAAGACATGGGCTGTAGCAAGTAAGAACTATGTGCTGAGCATCAGGTGAAGTTTCTTTGATTCACAACGTAATAAGTGATGTTCTTATATTGGGAAACAACTGGAGGCTGGTGAATTAGCTGAATCGATTGATCCGATGTAGAGTTTGATTAAACTCACAGTGGCAAGTGAAGGTAACCTTGAGCAATTTTATCCTTGAACTTGTGAAGTTTGTCTACTTTCTTCAATTTCAGTCAATTTTAAAGCCGGCAGACTATTTTTATGAATTGCTTTTCGTAAGAGCTGCTTGTATGTTTGATCCAAAAATTTGGTTTTAATGATAAAGGTACGTAACCTATCTTTGTGATTTCTTAGGCAACGCTAATGCTAAGGAGTGCTGCTCATATCACACTTGCACTTCTTGATTGGTTGATCACTGGAGAGAGAACTTGTTAGTAGTACGAATGCAGACGATGAAGTAATGTACTGCCTTCTCTGAAGAGCAAGCTTCGTTTTCACATGTTTGCCAGCGGAGTGTGAATTAGATAATGTTGCCAACGACCAAGTTGTCTGTGGAGATACTTTGAGTGCGGGTTTTATTTCTCAAGTGCCAGACCATGAACAGACTAACGGATGATATCTCATGAGACATTCTACATGCCTTGAAGAGTCATTAAACTAGAACTCTTTTCTCGGTTCCATTCTGGTATGTTTTGGTTTACAACTTGATTCGCATATGACATGACGTTCCAAGTGATGATTGACAAAATAATATCACAAATTCAAAAGTGTTACATTCTCTTCGTGTTTCATTTAATTGAACATTTGCTTCTTTTCAGTATGCATCTATCACTTTTACAGTACCGTAAACCGGGGTGAATGTGGTACACTTTTGACCTTCCACCGTTATTTTATCGGTCTTATTCATATTAAAACATAATGTATGGGTAGTGAAAATTTGAGTCTTAAGCTCAGCTACAAGATCCCGTTGTCAGAATTTAATTTTGACTTAACAGTTTTCCAAAAACTGCAGAAAACAGGGTGGACACATTCACCCCGTCGACCGGGGTGAATGTGTCCACCTATGCCTGGCCTGCGTTCAAAACGCGTAACTTGTATCCATCCGGGTGTCTCTGATATTTTGTCGTACATTATCGTCACTGAAATTGTATAAATCTACCTAGAACCAAAGTCTGAGAGATCAATCTGACGATATTGACTGAGGATTCGTAAATACATTTGAAAAATTGAAAAATGAACTTCGAATTTCTGAAAACTAAATAAAACTTCGGATGGTTATGCAATTATATAAGATGTTGTGGTGCAAATTGTTTCTGGAAATGGTTCAGTGTGGATCAAGACATGACAAAGAGATGATACAATAAATTTCTAGACATTTTTAACGTTTGAAATCGAATTTATTGACAGCTTAGAAAACACTCAGTTTTTGTGGAAATTTGAACAAAAATCCAGTCTTTGATGATTTGATCATGTTTTCGAAATTAATCACTATACAAGGATCAATTATTCTCTCAAAAGAATTATATTAACGAATCAATTGGTTGAATATAATGCGCAGAATCATTCGATGACTCAATTTTTAAGAGAGCAATATTTACAAATTTCATTGTATTTCCATCAATTGATTTAGGAAAAATTTCCATCAATCAAGGCCAGAAGTTTTCTGAGAACAAAGTTGACTTATAGTTACATAAAAAAATATAAAATTCCAACAGCTTAGTGTGACTCGGCATCAGTTATAAAACAAATATATATCTATTTACAATTCAGTTCATTAAAAAATTACTAAAATCACTTCCTGAGGAAGTGTACAGTTGGAAAAGTTATCTCTAAATATGGAAGTCAAATAAATCATTTAGGAGCTCTTTAGTCAACAGTATTATGAAAATATACTTATAATAAACTATATATCCAGAAAACCATGAAAAATATTCATTTTCTATACTTGGATAACTCAGGAACTTTGTAAATACTTCGTTGATTTGATTTTGATTTGACCAGCTTAGGTGTCTTGATGACTTCTTTCATGTCTTCGGGTTTGTACCAAAGTTGATCTGCCTCAACTGGCCATCCCCAATCTAGACCTCGCATAACCATAACACTAATTTCTATTAACCTGTCTGATTCATCTATCTGTTTTATTATGCCAGGAAAATATTCTCCCTCATATTCCACAATTACGTAAGATTTTATTTTATGTTTGGAATTGAGGCTATCTTCACATTCTAAAAACACTAAATCAGACTTGTCGTTGATATTTTCAACTTCTTCAGGGAACAGATTTTTACTTTTTTTCCTTGGAACTCTGTCTTTCTTATCGGACGATTTACGTTTTCTGTTTCCTTTTCTTCCATTTTCTTTCGCTTGAATCAAGATCTCAACATCTTCTTCTTGGATGCTTTTTCCTGCAGGGATAGACACTTTTCTCCTTTTTCTTTTTGGCTCGATATCATCTGGACCATGCCGTAAGTCTGACAAATACTTGATAACAGCAGCACCGACTCGTGAAGGATCATCATCCAGTGTGTCTGGTTTCTTGAAGCCAGGTATTCGACACAATACCTCATCTCTATTCAGCGGCACAATCCCACACTTCCTGAAACCATTAATGAGAGATGAGTTCCTTTGAGTACCCAAGTTATCCATTAACTTTTTCAACAATCCAGGAAATTTTTCCTTGATGATGAGTTTGTTTCCATATTTGAGTCTATATTCATTAAGAATTTTTCTCCACTCTATTTTCAAAGGTCTGAAAAAAGCTACGTCTAGAGGCTGGGTCAAGTGAGTTGAGTTTGGCGGAAATGCAACAAATGAAATGTTGTGCTCTCTACATAGTCTCAAAACTTCTACACTGATGTGAGATGATAGGTTATCACCTACCAAAAGTTTTTTCCCCTCCATTTTCTTGAGCCTAGGAAGAAGTAAATTCTCGAACCAATCCTCAAAACATTTCTGGTCAAACCAACTACTTTTTGTTCTGTTATATCTTGCACCTTTGGGACCTCCTTGTGTCCAAGTAGTCCATAAATGATCAGATTTGTATACTACATAAGGAGGTAGCAATTCACCAGCGGCGCTGCCGCAGAACATCACAGATGTACTTGCTTTACAACTATTTATCACACGCTCAGGATACTTGCAACCTTTCTTCGTTATTACTTTTTGGGAACCAGGATCATCAGTCAAATTTGTTTCATCGTAGTTCAATATTCTGTCAGCAGGTATTCCATCCACTGACTCTTCCAAATAATCAAAATAGCCTCCAACAACTTCAGGCGAGACTTTGGCTGTTGCAGATTTGATATTGGCAGACATTCTTTTGGGTAAATGTTTGTGCCGCCTGATGAAGAGGGTTGCCCAATCTTCTCCAGGAAAATTGTTTTTAAACTGTTTCACTATACGACCCGAGCTGTCTAGGTAACACTTGACAATACAACGGAGATCAAACGCAGTAGCAGGGAATCCATACTCTGATATAGCCAGAGGATGATCAACAAAAATTTTCTCCTCATCTTCTGAAATAACAGTTTGCCCACCAGGTTTTTTGCAGCCATCCTTCTTCAGCCGTTTTATAATAGTAGACTTTGGTATCCTGTAATGTTTCGATGCTGCTCTGACAGAAATTTTCTTTTTTTCTATTCTGTCAATACACTCTGCGAAGTGGGCTTCTGTGTAATTCTTGTACACTCTGCTCCCAGGAGTTCGTTTATACTTCCTCGGCATGGTTGGTCTATCTATAAAATGTATAGAAATCCTCTCAAAATATCATGTGAAATTGCAAAATTGGGAAGAGAAACTCGGGTGAACAGAAAGAGAATCGAACAGTGACCAGCTAAATATTTGTTCGAGGGAAAGTGAGGTTAGACAAGGGCCTAGGGGACAGGCGCATGCAGCATATCGCTATTATCGTCAGAATTTATCAGAAAACTCTCTCAATGAAACTGAGAATGGTATTAAGTGATATTTTGAGAACTGAACTTACCAGAATCACTCGATAGACCAGATTATGCCGACCTGTAGCAGGTGGACACATTCACCCCGGTGCAGCCGGTGGTTGACACTTTTCTTTCAAAATGGTCGTTCCAAAATAACTGTCGCACTCCCATCCGGTCGGTAATGTTCTTCCATGATGAGAACATCATTACCGACTGCCAGATGGAAGCCGGGAAGCTTGGAGTGAGTCCAAGTTATCCGTTCAGATGAAAGTATAAACGGTGCAGTTTTGTTCCTAATTTTTCAACTCCTTTCAACAGCGAAAGAAAGACTTCAAAAGTCCTTGTAATGGGATAGAAGCAATTTATTTGCAGCAGACGGTGGCCAGCAGCCGGTCCCACATTTTGCGACACAGCTGATTAAAATGCTGATCGCAGGCCTCAGTCACAATGACACGGGAGCGGATGAAAAGCAACAATCGAATCAGCTTCGTCCGAGGACAGGATGCATTGGCCAAAGTCACTGCTCACGCCCTCGCGCAAGAACAGCTGACGGCTTTTGTTTTGTTTATTTTATGGAAGGTAATCGACGAATACAAGCTTCTATGCGGACAGGAATCTCAGCTTCCGAAAACAAAAGTTTCTAGTGAATCAATCAAAATCAATCCAATTGAATTCAGATTCTTCGGATTAGCTTCTATGATACATAGAAAAATCTCTCAATTCCCTATACTAAAAATGAAATATTGCTACTCCAAGAAACGGATTTAGAAAGTCTTGGAAAAAAAAATCGAACGCGCTAAAGAACGGTCAGATTGGTTGCACCAAAAATTTTGGCACCGGTTTCACGAAACGCAATTCAGTCAACAATTTTTAAAGAGAGAAAGCACGAAAAATGCAGAAACTCACTGTGTGTTCTAAGGGAGATGCAGAAATCGTCGGGGTCAGTTCAAGTCATTAATTTTCTGATATATTAAGATGACAAAAAAAGTGAAAAAATTGCACGAAAGCCAAGGAGTGCCCGTTCTGAGATCGGCATATGCAGGCATGTTGGGCACAGAGGCAAGTTGAGTACACTTACCTTACATTAGGAGTTGTATTACTTCCACCGACAAAGAGAACTATTCCCGTAGTCTCCGAATGACGTCTACTTTGAAATGCTGTGCTGAGAATTCTATTCCACCCATTTGCTCTCTTGAGAGTTGTTGAAATTAAAAGAAGTGCAAGTGTGATATAAGCAGCACTCACTACCATAAGCGTTGCTTCGAAAATCACAAAGATAGGTTACACCCCTTTATCATTAAAACCAAATTTTTGGATCAAACAAACAAGCAGCTCTTACAAAAAGCAATTCATAAAAATAGTGTGCCGGCTTTGAAATTGACTGAAATTGGAGACAGTAGACGAACCTTACAAATATCCAAGGATGAAATTGCTCAAGGTTACCTTCACTTGGCACTGTGAGTTTAATCAAACTCTCTATCGGATCAATCGATTCACCCAATTCACCAGCCTCAAGTTGTTTCCCAATATAACAACATTACTCATTACGTTGTGAATCAAAGGAACTTCACCTGATACTCAGCACATAGTTCTTACTTGCTACAGCCTATGTCTCAACCTGAAACAAAAACGAGTAACCAAACACAAAGAGTTTGGTCTTTTTTCAGAAGATTAATACAATTTGGCAGCTTGAAATTAAAGGAATACTCATCTGACTAAACACAAATTGAGCTTCCCAATGATAGTGTTGTCCTCATTTCCGCGACGCCGCAGCAGTCGACAGCCTGGATTGGACACTTTACATGAGGCAACACCTGAATTTCACAGGGCCCTCGCGCCAACAGATTTAAGGGTAGTCTTGATCTTCAAAAAATTTGCCCCAAATCGCCAATGCGAAATTGCGCAATCAATGCGACCGGGCCGGCTGCGGAACAGCTGGTGCATCATGGGGTTATGGCGAGCACCCCAGGCTGAACAGCTATCACTCAATAACAATAAATCGTATGGCTAATACGGCTATTACTTATGTAAGTGCTACACTCAAATTCACTGCTCCTACTCGTTCCCGGTTATTCAGAATAAACTCGCACATTGCACTCACGTGGCACACTAGCAGCAAACCAGCAGACGTGCGCAAAGGCCAAAATGTCAACATTGGCGTTACAAGCCTCACGAACAGCGTTACAAAACCCACATAAATTTTTTTCGTTGATCAAATTACATGAAATAGTGCGAATATCAGAGTTAGAAACAACCATTTCCGACTCAAAATTCCGCGATCTTTCTGATGGTGTGCTTGAATTCGCTCCAATCGATATTCGCCGAGATAGCGAAATCATGCTCGTGGAAATTCATCCACGAGTCCGCAACGAGAAGAGATATCGTAATTTTGACCACACCAATCGCTTCGCAAGGAATTTTTACGATAGAAATGTGCTTGCCGCACGGACTTCGTACGATTTCCAACATTCCACAAACCAATATTGGAAGCCAAAAAGACCCGCCAACTCATCTTTGTCAGTTGGTATATCTGCTCTGCGCTCGATTATATTTGAGTTTCAATTCTGTGAAGCTCGAATTAATAGGAAGAAAACTGAAAGTGTTTTCATGTTTCGCGTTATCTAGCGTGTGGTGCCTCTCATCTGCAATCATAAGAGCGTATTGGTGATCAATTCGGACACAGTTTTCGAATATTTTGTAGTCTCTTTTCTACCTAGAGTTTTGTTTACACTTTTTCTCTTCCATTCTTGAAAATGTGAATGCATTAATCACGGTTACGTCAAGAAGCAGAATGATCTCTGAGAGCTACATACTTTGAATTCCGTGCCATAGATATGTGGAGCATGATCACTTATCATTGAAAAACATTTTCTTGAAAATAGCTATTCTGAATGGAACTCCGAGCGTCACACTTTAAAATTGTCCTGGGTACGTCAGCCGTCACTTTTCTCCGAGTAACACACTGATTTTAGTGCATCGATGCAAATAAAAGACCACTGCGGTTTGTTCCGGAATCCACGCTGCTGTGAGTGTACTCATCTTCATCTCGGAGAAGAAGGGCAAAAAGTCCTTGACAGTCCTCGAAATCTTTTCTTGCTTGATCTACCGTTTCCTTTCATCCGAAAGCTAATGAAATTGATCCGGCAAAGGGGTTGATCTCCGAGCTTTATATTACTGAAATTCCTCCTTTCTGGTCTTTTTCCATCTCGAAATCCAATAAGATCTCGTTTGCTTCCCCTTAATGGTCCTCAATCGTTGATTATAACCATCTTACTCTGGTCAAAGCTTTTAGAATTTATTCACTCAACAAAGCTGTTATAATCCCTGAGTGCGCACCTACCTTTGACTGTGGACTCTTCATCGCAATTTTTAAGATACAAATACCCAGAAACATTCGAGAATGTCAAGGTATTCTGATTCGAGTTGAATCTAACTGTAACTTGTAAAAAAGGATTCAAATCTAATGATTGGATACTCGTTCAAGTCTCACGTGGGATGCTGACACTTTTTGTCTTTAAACGCCAAACGGGACCATCTGTTCTTGTAAGTTGAGTTGAATAAGCGGGCTTTTTTCTCCCCAAATGACTTTGGACTCGTCAAAATCTGGAAATTTGCTTGAAGGATACTGATGTGATTTTTTGGAAATTCACACGAGACTTTACGCTCGACGATAAACTGTTACAAACCATTCGTCACACTTACCGAAACGTTGAAGGTAAACGACAGATTGCTCTTTCGATCAAACATGTTAGGATCAGTTATTAGTGAACATGAATTTGAAAAGCCAAGATTAATAGGGTGTGAACCGAATCTTAAAATCGGCCCTGACTGTGATCTTGAGACTGTCTGCATGGGGTACACAAGTTAGATCCGGAGATCTTTGAGAATTGGATCAGATTTGTGGTTACTGGAACTCACTCACAATACAGTTTGAGGATAACTCAGAAGCATTGAGCAAAATTTAGGATCCGAATAATGAAAGGAATGAGGAAAGAAGACAAGATTCAAGACAAGGACATGGTGATTTCTTAATTTATAAGAGTAAAATTATTTGCTGCTATAATTAGTAGACAAAAACCCATCGCTCAGAATTCGAAGCGTTGCTCAAATCCCGTTTTCACGAAATCTAGTCGGGATTCATTGATGAAAAATCACAGTTATACGCTGAATATGTAAATCTGATGTCATTATTATTGAATCCAAATCTATCTTTCAATGCAGGAATGTGACGCAGGATTCGATGCGCTGATTGAATTCATTCCCACGCAATGCCTATTTTCATGAACGACTCATTCATGCATCATGAAATTTGTGTCAAAGCTCGATACAAAATTGATGAATTTCGGAGAAAAATTGTAGTTATGTGATCTGCAGTATCTTCGTTATTTCATTGAATAAGCAATTGATGACGGAGTCAGGGTCCCTTGGAGAATTTTCCAATGATGAATTTCAAACACCATGAGGTTATAATCGGTATCTATAGACAAAAAGCTCTGGAAACCGGATGGATGTGTAGGGATTGAGCCTGGCAGAAGCTTCGATCTGCATTTATGGCTCAAGCCTGATTTGTGGAATATGTAAGCTAAGGCCAGTATAACCAGAGAAAGGGCTGCACAGCTCATGGTCAGTTCCATTTGGACCAAACAAAGCACACCCGTAGTGCGGGTGCGGATGAATTTCCGCGACGATAAGCGGTGCGTTGCTCCTATTCGCTGCTCGATCGCATGTATGTGGCTATCCGTTGGCTCGAGGCGCATTTGCCGATGCTCTCGCATGCTCTGAATTTCCATGAACCAGTATATCCGGCACCCTCTTGGGAAAGGTATATCAACACACCCCTCTTTCTTGCTTTCGAGTCGAGTTCCATACACAAAATTCGCGAACTCCTGAGCTTGGTGTACTTTATATCTGAATGAATCTGCATACTCTTATTCGACTGCAAAAGTCCAACGGTACTTAAAAAATCTCGTAGTGGAATATTCCGATTTGATTCATTCGTCATTCACCACGAATTCAGTCATCACAATGCATCGCGTGGCTCATGCATTTATTCATTTCATGCCCTGCTCGGGGCAGCTTTTTCGGCTACGTGACAAATTTACTGGAAAATTCAACATGCGTGAGCTTTTATATTTGCCGACCAATACTATGGAATCGACGACATCGTAGTTTCGCCACACTTGTGCGTATTAAGGGAGGCGATGAGCTCTTTTTTGGTGGCAGCACATGCCTGCCTGAATTGATTCGTGAATTCGCTTCACAGAGATGAGGATGGATGGAACAAAAGCGTTCCTTGTCAGATCCCTATACAATAGGGAACGCTGTTCGCATTTTTTAGTAGATTCCGTGCTCTACTCTTTGGATCGTAGACCAGATACGGTAGATGCTTAGCGCAAGTAGATAAGGTCTAGCTTTGGTCAGACAAAAATTTCTTATGTCATTTCGTCCCCTGAACTGGTGAGGGGAAGGTTTCATTCTTTTACATTTTCGTTGCTGCAGGTGCACTTGACAGATTGTGGGGTAAAAATCCAAACTATCCCAGACACCGTCCAGGCAGGCCCTCCTATCCCGTGAGCACCACCAGCACTACCACCAGCACGACAAGTACGACGACACAACGGCCATGGCGAACGAGACCCTGGGGTGGTCCATCGTGGACGCCATCGTGGACGCCGCACAGTGAGAAATCGAGGCGAATTCCTTGCCATTAGCACCTATGCTTTAGATGGCTGCTAGCGACCAAAACTTTGTTTTGATTTCTCACTGTGCGCCGCCGGGAAGTGACAAGCCCCACAGCCCCAACCACTACCCGGAGGAGCGTCCGTCTCGATTCCCGGGCTCGAAACCCGACTAGCCTGCGAGTAGGCCTTCGACGACGCAGCCTCCGAGTCCGAGGTGGCCTCCCCATCACAGGCCACAGCCTCCGAGTTGGGGCCCCACGGGGACCAGCAGCAGTACGACGACGACGTCCACGACGACTAGGAGGCCGACGACGACCGCGAGGTACAACCAGAGGAGGGACATGCCCGACAAGTGCGACACCAGCTACGATGCTATCTATCTCATACGACGTGAACTCTTCATCTTCCGAGGGCGGGTTGGTACTGTTACGTCTTAATACGTAACTTTTCAAGAAATCAATAATCAAAAAGTGTATATTTAGTGTAAGCATATTTTGTAAGTCGGACAGCACACCGAGCCATCAGAACAAAACAATGATATCGAGTCAGAGCGTGTTTCACGTTGTGGCGCGATCCACTTTTTTGGAAATTCTGCATCAGCAGAAAAGTTCAATAAATGTCCCGCGTCTGGACACAAGAGTTAGTTGTTAGCACGAACCAGGCATCGTCGCGACTCCGTTAGCCACAGCTTTCGACAATTATATTTCATTCGCGTGCGATCGCTCCGGCCCGCGCAATTCAATTGTTGTAATTATAAATCTAAGTATATTTCAGATTCACGCATATTTAAAATCTCAACTCTCAAGAATTTAGCAAGGAAAAGATACAATTTTATTTGATTCATATAATTGACGCATACGTGTATCAAGATAATATAATCATCAACTGATTGAGAAATACTATTTCTGGAAGTCCATAGAAGACTTATCGAACCTATCATTTGTGGATAATTCGAAGTTTGAAAGTGTCAATAAATACGGTGATCTATTGCCTGGTCAACAGCAGAACAAGTGTAAGTTATCCCATTCATTTAATCTACCTTCCACAAAGAATCAAGAAGTATCCTTCTCTCAATCGAAAGTAGATTTTGTGAGCTTGCCACTAGGCTCATACGCGTCATCCCGACGTAACAATTGGTTCCGGTACCGAAATTGATTGATGGTTAGATATAGTTCTTGATTATTTGTGTATTAGGATATTTTTTATCCAGAATCTAACAATTCATATTCTTATAAAATTGATATACCGGAACTAACAATTGGTTCCGGTACCGAAATTGATTGAGATTTAGATTTTCTTGATTATTTACATATTATCGCACAATTTGATAATTGATATTCCTATACTATTGAAAAATCTGATATACTTTATTATTCGCATATTCTGGATATTTCCGGAAATCAACAGTTGATAACTGTGCTGAAATCGATCATTAATCGGATAGTGTTTCAGAAATAATATTCCAAGATATTAAATGAGGATCTATATTTTTTTTGTGAAACTTATTCATTACATACCTGGTGTTTGAGCTGAGGGTCATAGTATCATTGGATCGCAATATCAAAAGCAAAAATCTTTTAGAAAGTGGTCCAAACGATTTTCGTACGAATGTTTATACAATTCTAAATTTCATCGCAATTTCAAAGACGAGAGATCTGTGAGTTACTCTATATATGCCTTCCTACATCAATCTCTCAAATTTCAAACCGTGCCGGTGCATTGCTATATAGAATATCGTACCATACAGTGCTGTGACCTCGTTAGTGAGCGAACCACTGAAAACTGCATGCGCTACAAGAAATTTCGCGACTGCTTACACACTTCGGTGATGCATTTATCAAATGAATAAGAAAGCAATTCAGCTGAATTTAGATAAACCACCACTAACAAGAGCTAGAGTGAATAGTAACCCCGAATTGAGAAACGAATTGATAGATCCCAATTCTATACCTGCTGAAAGAATATTTTCTCGTAGTTCAAAGTTGAAACACTCCCCTCCCAAGAATAGTACATCACCTGACGAATCTCATCCTTCTACTTCAAGTTTAGATCAAGAATCCAATAATTTAGAAGAAAGACTTCTCAATATCCAGGAAAATTTGCCTGAAAATAGTGAACGCGCAAATCCTAGTTTCCAACAACAATCCGACAATTTCGATCATACTTATTTAAATATTGGGAAGATTTCATCTGATCAAGAGCCATTAGATAGCAGTGAACACCAAGATTTTCTCACTGATTCACCCACCATTCACGAGTCGTCTCAATCACTCAATCCAGTTGACGAAAAAAAAGATTTGATCGATTTGGGCTTACCTAATAACACTGTTGAAATCATGCCTCAAAAATTGAAGTTACCTTTAAAAAATGTGATTTCTATGGTGCCCGAATTTGACGGAAAAAATATCGAGTTAGAGAGTATATTGAATGTTTGAAAGAGGCTAAAACCATTATAGCAGATGAGGATGAGGAGACTCTTGTCCAATTGATCAAAATCAAACTCAAAGGTACAGCTAAAGATCTTCTATATCTTGTATCATGCACAAAAATGAGCGATTCCATACAGGCAGTAAAGTTGTTGTATCCCGTTGTCGAGGATAAGTACGGTTTATATAGCAAATTGAATCATTCTTTTCAAAACCCGAATGAAAGTGTCACTGATTTCGCATCGAAAATACAAAAACTAGCTAGACGCATAAAAGGGTTAGATAAAGCAGATAGTACCGCTGAGGCTCATCGGATCTTTTGTGATGAATTGGATGCTGACGCATTCAAAATCTTTATGGAAGGATTGAAATTGGAAATTAAAATCCAAATGACTGCAGAAAATAATTTTGATGCCGCTTCCAAGAAGGCCATTGTAATAGAGAGTGAACTGGAATATAATAATGATTGGATAAATGGCGATCATTGTGGCTTCTGCCATAAATCTGGTCACGAAACAGCTTCCTGTCCAAACATTGTCTGTCAATCATGTGAAAAACGAGGTCACACTGCAAAAAGCTGCTCCAAGAATGAGGATAAGAATGAACAAAATCGAGTCATGTTTAATCAGTCGAGTTAGCAAGTAGAATGTCAAATCTGTGGCAAACGTGGCCATTCAGCAAAGTTTTGTAGAGATCTGTCCAATCCCACCAATGCACGACCGAATTTCCACAATTCCAATGATGCTTATAGAAATTATCGTGACAGAAATAACTATGATAGAAATTTTTCGAGACAGAATTACCCCAATCAGCAACGATATGAGGGACAAAATGGCCAAAGTATACCTCAAAGGAATTTTCAGTACAAGAAATGTGACTTCTGTAATATGTCAGGCCATCTAATTGATGAATGCAGGAAACTTCAAGCCCTCAAAAATCATGTTGAAAGTCAAAATAAAATTCAATGTTCTTTTTGCAAAAAGTACAACCACGCAATAGATTCGTGCATTGAACTTCAAAAATTGCAAAATCAAGCTGGTAAATTCTGCAATTTCTGCAAAAGTCTTGGTCATATTGAACGAGAATGTGTTCGTAAGAATGGGATCCAAATAAATCAGGGAAACTCCAATTTTCTTCCTCAACAGAGCGCATAGGAAAAGATTTGCTATACAAGACGCTCTCTCTCCGACCAGAACGGATCAGTCCTGTGAATTCATTAGATGATACATCGCATGACATGACTTTTTCATGTATACAAGATAAAATTTCTCAAGAAAATCACGAAGAATCTTCGGAAAATATAATGGTTTCGGGTAATGCGATGCATGTTTATACTATCAAACTCGAAAACCTCCTAAGATATGTGCAAATAGAGAATCCTTTCACAAGGAAAATAATGAATACTTTGATTGATACTGGAGCTCAATTGAACATATTAAAGCTAAAACTCGTTCCATATTCAGAAATAAACAAAAACACAGTGATTCATCTCACTGGAATTACTGATACCCCCATTCGCACCTTAGGAACTGTTAATTTGACGATCAATGGATTAAATCTGGAGTTTCACGTGGCTCCAGAAGAATTTTCTCTTCCTTATTACGGGATATCAGGGATCAAAATTTTAGCTGAACAAAAACTGAGATTAGATGAAGGTTATCTAGAAATAAATAGTAGAAAGCTCCAGATCTTCCCAAGTAATTTAACAAAAGAGTGTTCATTGAATTCATTCAGAACAATTCCAAATGATTTCATAGCGAAAGAACCTATGGAGAGTAAGCTTACTGAAATGAATTATGGAACGACTACTTTGATCGACGGTTTTCACGAAGAGTGTGTAGAGCAAAAGCCAACTGGATTGGATCATATTACAGCTAGTGTCCTCATTGATGATTTTGAGCCATTGGTTGATCAAGCGAGAGTATTCAGGATGGATACCCGTTTCTCTGAAAACGCTGAAGAATTTGATCGTTTTCACAAAGATACAGTCAAGATTTTAGAGTCAATCATTTGTCTAGATGAACAATCTGATGTTAGTCAGAGAAATGATGATCCGGTGGTAAATAATTGCACTGGAATTGTTGATTCTTTGCAGAATAGCAAAGAAATAAGGCAAGAATTCATAAATAACATCACATCGACATTTGAAAATAATTTAAATTCTCAAACTGATTCTGATTGCGAAAAATATACTGATTTCTTGGACATTCTACGAGAGAATGAGAGTATTCACTTGTGGAATGTGGATGATACGAAAATAATGAGATCAACTGGAAGAGTGAATTTTCTTTCATTTGATATTGAGGACATGCCTAATGATTTTGTACAACATAAGGATGACATTGATCTTGACTAAACAGAAACTTTCAATTGTGATCAATTGAGTTTCGAAACTCTTGAAAATATCACTACCTTTGAGAATAATGAAATTCGAGAAAAGTGTTTACTTGAAAAAATTGATCTCAGTCACTTGACTGAGAATGACAAAAGAGTAGCAAAATCACTAGTTCTTCAGAATGCTGATGTCTTTTGGCTAGAAGGAGAAAGTTTTGGTTGCTGTAATGTCGAACAACATGAGATAAATCTTCTGGATGATACACCAGTGTATGTGAAACAATTTCCCTTGCCACACGCCCTAAAGGACGTCGCGGTGGGAGAAACCCACAAGCTTATCAATTATGGCCTAGTAAAGAGTTCAAAGAGTAGTTTCAATGCACCAATTTGGATTGTTGGAAAGAAACCATCAGCTGATGGTAAGAAACGTTGGAGAATGGTCGTCGACTATAGGAAATTGAATGAGAAGACTATTCCGGATCCTTACATAATTCCATTAATAACAGAGATTTTTGATAATATCGGTCGCAAGAAATATTTTAATACGGTTGATTTAGCTTCAGGCTTCCATCAAGTAAAAGTAAAGGCGTCAGATACACACAAAACTGTATTCAGTGTTTATCCATTGGGAAGATTTGAATTCATAGTTCTCCCTTTTGGCATGACTAACTCGCCCCGAACTTTTCAAAGGGTGATGATATCCATACTTGGTGACTTGATTAACATTATTTGTTTTGTTTATATCGATGACATCATTATTTTTTCTAATACAATACACGATTTAGTTGAGAGATTCGATATTATAGCACAACGGTTACGAAAATCAGGTTTGAAAATAGAACCTAGCAAATGCGACTTTTTGAAGTCAGAGGTTAAATTTTTGGGTCATGTTCTGAGTGAAGATGGTCTTAAACCTGATCCTAAGAAGATAGAAGCAGTTCAATCGTTTCCGAGACCGAAGAATGTTAAAAATGTTCGGGAGTTTTTAGGTCTTGCAGGCTACTATAGACGTTTCATTCAAGGATTCGCAGAAATATCCAAACCTTTGACAATGCTCCTTCAAGTCAACACCAAGTTTTCGTGGAATGATGAAGCGCAAGACGCGTTTGAATCTTTGAGAAAGAGTCTATGTACTGCCCCAATCCTAGGGTTTCCTATGCTAGATAAACCGTATAATATTTGTACAGATGCGTCCCAATTTGCGATTGGAGCAGTAATTTCACAAAATCACAGGGACTTAGACAAACCTATAGCTTTTGCATCAAGAATGTTGAAAAATTCCGAACTTTCTTACCACACATATGAACGTGAGGCCCTCGCTATCATGTTTGCCATAAAATCGTTCAGGTCGTACATATACGGAAATAGATTCACAATTTACACGGATCATAAGCCACTTTTAACATTAAAATCTGCAGACGTCAACAGTAGAGTACAAAAATGGAGGTTAAAATTACTTGACTATGATTTCGACATAAAATACACACCCGGGGAGCAGAATATTGTGGCAGACTCACTTTCAAGGAACCCTGTAGAGTCAGATAATGTTTTTGTGACTACCAGAGCTCAGAAGGCAAAACTTTCAAATCCACCAAAAACCCAAAAAGAGATTCCATCAAATGAGATGAAATTGAAACGAATAAATGATGAACGTACTAGATTGAAAGAGAATAAATCAAGAAAAAGCTCGAAACGTAAGATTAAAAAGAATAACAATCCTATCGCCAGTAGAGAGATATCTGACTCTCATCGAACTCAGATTACTCAGAAAGACATCATTGCTCATACAAAGAACTCAATTCAATTCCGAAATGACAATATCGTCCACCTAGTAACACCGGATGGTATTCCCTTGGATGAGTTAAGCAATAAACTCTTACGGAGTAAAAGTATCACAATAGATCCCGAGCTGAAGAGAAATGAAATTCAAATCGTTAATATCGATAAGAAAAAGCTCTTCGTCTTGTGCCTAGACGTGAATCAATCTATTTCAACAGTTCGGGAAAACCTCAAAGGTCTATTGATTCTCTTAAAGGAATCACTAGAAAAGCATAAATTCAATACTTTCAGCATCTCAAAATCATTACAAATCACAAATTTGGGTTGGTCCGGAATAGAAGAGTTTCTTTTCAAAATTTTTTGCCGCACAAAAATTAGAATTATCGTGTGTCTTAATACGTAACTTTTCAAGAAATCAATAATCAAAAAGTGTATATTTAGTGTAACCATATTTTGTAAGTCGGACAGCACACCGAGCCATCAAAACAAAACAATGATATTGAGTCAGAGCGTGTTTCACGTTGTGGCGCGATCCACTTTTTTGGAAATTCTGCATCAGCAGAAAAGTTCAATAAATGTCCCGCGTCTGGACACAAGAGTTAGTTGTTAGCACGAACCAGGCATCGTCGCGACTCCGTGAGCCACAGCTTTCGACAATTATATTTCATTCGCGTGCGATCGCTCCGGCCCGCGCAATTCAATTGTTGTAATTATAAATCTAAGTATATTTCAGATTCACGCATATTTAAAATCTCAACTCTCAAGAATTTAGCAAGGAAAAGATACAATTTTATTTGATTCATATAATTGACGCATACGTGTATCAAGATAATATAATCATCAACTGATTGAGAAATACTATTTCTGGAAGTCCATAGAAGACTTATCGAACCTATCATTTGTGGATAATTCGAAGTTTGAAAGTGTTAATAAATACGGTGATCTACTGCCTGGTCACCAGAGGAACAAGTATAAGTTATCCCATTCATTTAATCTACCTTCCACGAAGAATCAAGAAGTATCCTTCTCTCAATCGAAAGTAGATTTTGTGAGCTTGCCACTAGGCTCATACGCGTCATCCCGACGTAACAGTACAATATGGTTCTTAGAGCATCAATTTTTTATCCAGAAATCGTCATTGATGGACAAGAAAAAATAGGATGTGACTGACACTTCATTGGAGTTCGAAGATGGATTCTGTCATTTGATCTCGTGATCGTGACAAATTTTTGAATGAGGCAAAGTTATCATGAGTAATTCAACAATCGACAGTACTCTCGCATAGGTAGTTGTAAGTAAAATAGGTCCTCAGGAATCTCTTTCTTCGGATTTGCTATCAACTGGCTGTGATCCGGCATTCAAGATACTTAACAAACTCATCCTGGTTTTTGGGACTGCAATGTAGTTAACGAGTTGGATACAAGCAATTCTCATTATTGTAATATCTGACTTCAAAAATTCCAAAGAATCCACCTAATGTCAAAAACACAGACAAGATTGAGATTTTTCGCTCGAAATGAAGCTGCACTGGTCAAAATTCCCTTATGCGAGTATCAGGATCACCCTAATATCTTCCAATTGACTCTCTTTTCATTAACTCAAGCGTTTTCTCCTCGCCCTACTGACCTCTAAGTAGTGCTAGTTCAAACGGACTCCTGGCGGCCCCATTGTGAGATCTCAAGTTTTTTCAACGAATGAAAATTTCTGAATTTTGCCGTTGTAGTACGTGTGGAGGCTGAACGATCGGGGCGTGATGGATGGCTTCCCCGCAGAGATGAGCCGGCTGTTCAGATTTCCCGTGGATGTGGACCACATCGACGCAGTATACGAGCGGGTCCAAGACGGCCGCATCGTCTTTTTCGTCGGTCGTCTCTTCTACGTTTTCAACACGCATTACCTCGAGCCGGGCTACCCGAAGCCCATTACCGACCTCGGCCTGCCCGATTCACTCGATGAATCGACGCTGCCATGGTATCGGGCCACAACAAGAGGACCTACTTCTTCAGTGGCAGCATGTATTGGAGGTGAGTTGTACTGACCTTCAACTATTACAACTCAATACATGTATTCTACCTCAACTGATTTTCCATTTCGATTTCAATTATCACAATTTTCGAGTTATTTTCGAGTCAATTGAATTTGTATGCAATCGAGGTCGAATTGTTTTACAAACGTGATACCTAATACGTATTGGGCAAGGATTTTCGTAAACACAAAAGCCAAAATGCCTCCCTTGACGAAGTGAGAATTTCCGAATTCTCTTAAAACGTAGTAAATAGAGCACAATGCTACTGGCTGAGACCAATGCCAATGATTTCGATATGAAATTTGCTCAAAACGCAAGCGCTTATCTATATATGTGGTTGCGCGGAATAATGAAATGAATTTCATCGTTTTGAATTTCAGATTCGACGTTGCGTCAATTACGTGGAGCTGGATTATCCGAGGGATATAAGCATGTTCGCCGGAGTTGGGCGGAGCATCGACGCAGTATTCCAATGGAAAAATGGTAAATAATGATGAGCATCAATATTCACTGAATTCGCACGCCACGCATAAAATTGAATTCAGTGCCTGTCATTATCACTCAGCTCGGCCGTATAATGGAATTGCGATCGAATATCACTCTTGAAAATCGATGACGTAAAAGTAGAAATACATTCATTTTCATTAAATCACGCTGACACCGTCAGTAGTTCACAATTGGCTTATTACTGGAAATGATATGAAATTTTGACCGTAAGTAGATAAAGCCGTGTGTGGTCAGACGCGCGGACCTGATACCGAGCGTGTGAATTGTTCACCTCCAAGCGGTCGACCTATGGAACGGAATACGACCACTTCTTATACCGTCCCAAATTTTCATTCCAGGCACGAAGTACTTCTTCAAGGGCAAGCACTTCTGGCAATTCGATGATTTGCGCATGAGGGTCGCCCACCGCAAGCCGAAATCTTCGGCACACTTTTGGATGGGTTGTCCCCGAGGCCTGGACACTAACGACGTCGACCTTGAGCCACTCACCCGACATCGTTTCACCAGCGTCTCCGAGAGCAGTGGCTCAAGCATCGCGCCTATCAGCCAAATCATTTTCTTGACAATAGTGCTCTTAGTCGGTGCAAAATCTCTACTACTGCGAACCGATAGCGTTGGATGGCTCGAGCGGCAGCTGTTGAAGAATTAGTTTCCAATTATTGTCCGCTGCAATGTGTTGTTAGAAGTGCTATTTGTTAATCTGGGCAGAAGGCTCAAAGTACTTAAGCTTCTGAATTTCAGTCGACTCAAAAGATTGAAGGCGACTGTCTACTGTAATCAAGTCCAGCTTGAGATCAACCTCCTCAAATTTCAAATGAACTACAGTAGAACCTGTAAAGTTGGACACTCCCTATGTTGGACACCTCATTAAGTTGCACGCCTTTCATCGGAAGCGAAAAAAATTACATTGGTTCAAATGGGAATTTTTCTCTGTATGTTGGACACTCTATATGTTGGACACCTTGCTAAGTTTTACCTCTCACTAGGAATCCAGAAATAGTATTTCAATGTCTGAAAACCTTCAAAGTTGGACATTTCAAATTCTATGACACATACTTGGACGTTCACCAGCTCACGTTATCAGAATAAGTCTGTATTGCCTCCTGACCATCTCAAAATGTGACGTACACACATACAAGGTGTTAAAAATGTGAACAACCGCGCTTTTAGTTGGTTGTCTCAAGAACGATAATTTCGAAATTCTTCAAGGAAGTAGGCTTCGAGAATTTGCAAATGACATTTTTTTAAAAGATTCTATAGGGGAATGATGAAACAAAACGACATGGTTGATGATCGAATTGTTCAATTTTCTTCACAGATGTTCGAATACGATATCTGGAATTCTTAAGTTTGACTCAACTATCCATCGATTTCTCAATGAATTAGTGTACATATTACGGATATTGTGATCCATTTATCAAATATTCGAAATAACGAACGTTTTCGATACACTGTGCGTAAAAGTGCACTTTGCGCACAATTTGTCGACTTTTACTCACAGTTTATCGAAAAGTATAGTTAGATACACGGGCGTAAAACCTATTATTCGCATCCTCGTGATGTTCCGACCCTCGCCTGCGGCTCGGGACGGAAACCCTTCACTCGGACGCGAATAAAACGTTTCACGACCTTGTATCGAAATGTACTATTAAGTGACGACATTATTGGGAATCGCATTGTTCCGTTTTCTCGTACAGATATTCGAAGAATATAACTTCAATCCTCAACTATGAGTCATCTATTAATTCATCAGCAAATGAGTGTTTATATGATGGATATTCAGATATTTGTATTCAGTGACTTGACGTTACGGTGAGTCGATTTTTGGGCATGTCCGTGTATGTTGGACACCTCGCTATATTGGACACTTTACTTCGGAACCTAGCTGTCCAACTTAGACAGGTTCTACTGTACTCTGTCCATGAGAATTGGCACTAGATGTCCCCGTGGGTGGATTTTGGATTGACGGATGAATTAGTACCCAAGTTTTCAACTTGTGGGATGAAGAATCACGTTGTCGATCATACGTGACGAATTTGAATTACCTTATAAATAGTCCTTCCGTCCTCGAAATATCCATGATGATTTTGTACTAAAATCTGTAATTTCTGAAGATTCCAAAAGTTACACATTTTCCAGGATAAGAATCTAAGCCTGTCAAAAGTCGTCAGAGAAATATTTCAATAACTGATCGAACAGTTATAGGAATCGCAGACGCGTTTCGTTACAGAATGTTAACGGAGTATTTTGTGTCATAAATGCATCGATTTAGCCGTAATTCAGGAACATTGTTGCCCCGATTCAATTGGAAACGATTGTTCATCGTTGTTACTCAAGAAATTCCATCGAACTTGTGTGTACAAACTCAAACTGCCTTTTGGAAAGACGGAAAAACGCTACTGCCCTTGCCGCGAGGAACAATTTACATTCCTCCACGATCGAGATGAAAATAAAGCGCGTCACAGCATCCCAAACTTCTCCGTCTGTCTGTCACATGATTTTCAATACAAATACTTAGAGATCACCGTTTAGTTCTGTTAATTTCTACAAATCAAACTTGGTCGATAATATGCACTCATTTATGTTATTTTATACGAATGAGAAATTTAAGAGTAAAATTCTCGGAGAAATGGAGCGATTAGGTAAATAATTTTAGGTGGCTAGGATCAGTTCTCGATTTTATCCCAATTTGATACAAGTTAGGCGTATTGAGGGCGTTTAGCTTCAATGTTATCGTACCTCCTATGAGGTCAACTTATTCAATTTAATCAGTTTTTATAACTGTGATATTCATCTGGCAAAGTATTGCTAGTCTGGCTTTCCAGAATGTGATTCATGATTTTCTTTTAGGAAGGCATCGAATTGACGTATATACAGCGCCCATCTCAAGCATATTGACATGAATTTATATTTGTCAGATTAGCATACTAATTTTTTGATGAGCCCTATTTTATAAGTCAATGTTTGATATCTATGTATATGAGATCCCACCCCCCCCCCTCCACTCACTTCTCCAAGGAGTATAACCAGACGAGTATGAGAGTGCCCTCCCTCCTGTTAATAGTTGAGATTATCTTTCGAAGAGACTCATCTGATTGCGTTCGAATCATTGAAGTCATAACCGGACTAAATTTTCTTGAAAATACATGTGTCTCATACTTTTGTGCTACTTACATACTGTTTCAGAATATCATATCTGGCAAAACAAAAAGGATCGTAACAACTTCCTTGAGCACTATAACTGAACAATTCAATCTAGAGAGAAAGATGAGATGAAAATAACTTGTTGAAAACTATCTGAAAAAATTTGATCTAGTAAAAGAAATGAAATGAAGAAAATCTGTCGAGTGATATCTCAGTGAATGAAATCTAGTAGAAGAAATGGGAATAACATGTTGATTACAATCTGGAAAAATTTAATCTAGTGGAAGAAATGAAATAAAAAAAATCTGTCGAGTGATATCTTGAGTTATTTGATCTAGTAAAAGATATGAGATCACTATAATTCAGTTTAGTACCATCATCATCCATCGATATCTGAAAGTATCATAATAACACATGGATATGGGATTATCGAATATCGAGAGTTTGCTGTGTTCCACACGCGCAAAATGTATAATTTAGTCTAGACAACGGAGTGAAATAAGATAAAAATAGTCAAGTATCTCTCTTACATACATTCTTGTTCAAACATTGATAAATGAACTAATTTGGAATAAACGATGAATGTCATGATAGCCCATAGAATGGGACATACGAACGAGTCATGGACTCGTCTGGTTGGAACCGTGATACGATACACAGGCTTTCGAGTAAGTGCCTTTATTTGTGGCCACTTATGACAAGAATTTTTTTGCATACATTTTCATTTTTCCCACATACTTGCCGAAATCTTGCTAGACGCAGGATTCAAAGTTGTTCAAGGAAGTCTAAGAATTTTCAGTTTCAAATACAAGGACTTTCTCACGCGTGTGTTAGTACCTATGATTGACAGTTAAACAGATTATCTAAGCTAGACAAAATCCGATTCTCATGACCCTACCCCAATGTATGTATGTACCTCAAGCACTAGAAACGAGGTATTCGTATTTCTCACATACAAAAAGTCATTGATCGTATCCTTAGCTATTCGACAATTCGTAAAAAATTCATTAGTTGAATTAATATAGGAGAACGGTATTATTCTCGACAACACTGCCTGAAAATTCTCATGATGGGCACATATTCCTCTTTAGAACACCGTGGGACATGGATATTTGCCACTCCTGAAAGACATGGAACACTACAAAAGATAACATACGAGATTTACGTCACTGGTTGACTCATGAGCTGTTAGTTGATTTGCAACGATTCCGGCAAGTATGTGGGAAAAATGAGAATGTATGCGAAACAATTCTTGTCATAAGTGGCCACAAATGAAGGCACTTACTCGAAAGCCTGTGTATCGTATCACGGTTCTAACCAGACGAATCCATGACTCGTTCGTATGTCTCATTCTATGGGCTATCATGACATTCGTCGTTTATTCCAAATTAGTTCATTCATCAATGTTTGAAAAAGAATGTATGTAAGAAAGATTCTCGACTATCTTTATCTTATTTCACTCCGTTGTCTAGACTAAATTATACATTTTGCGCGTGTGAAACACAGCAAACTCTTGATATTTGATAATCCCATATCCATGTGTTATGATACTTTCGAATATCGATGGACGATGATGGTACTGAACTGAATAAAAGTGATCTCATATCTTTTACTGGATCAAATAACTCAAGATATCACTCGACAGATTTTTTTTATTTCATTTCTTTCACTAGATTAAATTTCTCCAGATTTTATCAACATGTTATTCCCATTCCTTTTACTAGATATCATTCACTGAGATATCACTCGACAAATTTTTCCAGATAGTTTTCAACAAGTTATTCTCATCTCATCTTTCTCTCTAGATTGAATCGTTCAGTTATAGAGCTCAAGAAAGTTGTTACGATCCTTTTGGTTTTGCCAGATATAATTTTCTGAAACAGTATATAAGTAGCACAAAAGTGTGAGACACGTGTATTTCCAAGAAAATTTAGTTCGGTTATGACTTCAATGATTCAAACTCAATCAGATGAGTCTCTTCGAAAGATAATTTCAACTATTAACAGGAGGGAGGGCACTCTCATACTCGTCCGGTTATACTTCTTGGAGAGGTGAGTGGAGGGGGTGGGAACTCACTACTTGTAAATGAAAATCCAGACGGCCCTCTCCATTCACGAGATTCACCAGTTTATGTTTCTGGTCGGGTACGACTAGTTTTCCAAAAATGTTCGACGGAGTGTTTCTACTTGCGACAGTATAGCTATACATACCGTGGACCGATATATATGAGTACTTAAGTGAAAACTCTGGAATAATGTATGCCTTCTTGTACTTACTGTTTAAGCGCCCGAGGAAAAGACCTCTCAGATCATTTTTGATGTACTTTGATTGTGCTCTTTCTGGTGCAATCGTTAGTTTTTCTATCCAGGGCTACCCAAGAATATTATCATGAAGAGAAAAAGGTGAAAATGTCAGGTCCGTGTGATGTGGTTCTTCCTCCTTTCGACCCCTGCACGTGACTGTACAGTGACGACGAGAGGCTCGTCAGAGGTTCGGGCGGGCAAATTTATCAATTAAAATAGTACTGAGTATTGCAAATCTCAGCAGCCACTATTAAAACCAAAAGTTCACTTTTTGGGTGTGCGCTGAGCACCTACATTTCGTGACGCAATTTCACCTTAAGTTTTCCTCAATCAAAGTCAATTTGTCTCATTCCAAGTCTTTCCGCGCCAACTTTTTCTCGAATGAAATCGCCAGGCGCAATTTTCATCCATGCCTTATAGTCTCGAGAAATAATTGATTCTCACACTTTGCGGATTACTTTTGGGCGAAAATCAAGTTTTGCTAAATTTTTATGTCAGGTCCGTGTGATACTAGTCAGACCCTAGAACGTGAAACTACAGAGGCCCTTGTCATTTTTCCAAAGTATTTGGTGGTCAAATCAAAATTTCTAAAATTCCAAACCTAAAGCTAAAATTTTTTAGCCGTGAGATCAATTTTAGGGGCAAAATGTCGGTCCATGTGACGCTACCGCGTTACATGTAATATCCTTATGGTACCGATATGTAAAAACATTGATACTCGCGCGCGACTTAGTGTTTTACATATTTCAAAAAGTCGAAAAATACCCCTTGGAGCATTCGCCTAACGTTAGGCCTGGTACAGTCTCGATCCCGAATATCGAAACTCCCACGGAACTATTTATAAAGCCAGTACAAACTACATTAGGAACTGCCCATTGAACATTTTCGGGAAACAAGTGGTTCCCAGCCGGAAGCATCAATTATTGCTTCGGATCTTGTAGAAGACATCCTGTAGGACAGAACAGATTTGTCTACTAGAGTCATTGATGTTTCGTTTGATTGTTGCTTCTAACACATTCGTTGTGACGCTGTTTTTTCGTAGTTTGATTCCGGCCATGAATTGGACCATCGCAACCCAGTAGAAACGCCCATATGGAGTTGAACTTTTTTTGGCTCATTGTTCACGCCCTTACTGAAGTAAACCACCAAGATAGATTTTTTGGAAAATTTTTTGAGCAAATCTAATTGAGTAAAGATTGAAGAATGAAAAATGGCGGGTCCTACCGGTGGAACTCGTCGCAGCGAATGTGTTAATCAACGTTAATAAGAGCAAGATTCGTGTTTTTCCAACGCTTGATAGAAATTGTGAGCATTTTTTGGCCAGAAACTGGCCAAGTCGAATCTAATTGCATTGTTACTATATCTATATACTGCATGGGTGGCCATAAAAATTGGTCACATTTCTACCAGGGACTTCAAAATGCTCATAGCTCAGAAATGATGCCTGCTAGAGAAAAATGACTAGTGTAAGTTTTTGTTTAAAATGTCTCTGATTACCTGATAAGAATTGTTTCGGACAGAACCCAGCTAGGACGAAACGTTTCTAAAACGTACCACGTTTGGTTGCAGTAGAAACCTGGGAACCTTTCGTTGGGCGATTTTGTACCATTGCAGCAACGTTGTGGCACCAGCGAAATATCCGCAAGTGGACCGTTTCCCTAGAGTTTTACCAGGGTTGTCGAAACGTTTCATCGCAACGAAAACGAACTTAGAAAATTTTTGTTAAATAAATAAAAAATTGTTAGACAAATTGTTGCTCGCGCATCGTTTGTTCACACTCATCTTTGGGCTCACTCCGAACTTTGTCTAGACGCCCCAACACTTGGGAGTGGGAAAAACGGCGGTTCTGCAGGCCATGGGGTGATTACGCGAAAGTTGAATTTTTAAATAAACAATCCGAATTTGTTAGTTTATCGGTGAAACGTTCCGACAACGTTAGTGAAACTCAAGGGAAACGATTCGCTTGCGGACATTTTGCTGGTGCCACAACGTTCCTGCAACGATACAGAAACGCCCAACGAAAGGTTCCCAGGTTGCCGCCGCTACCAAATTTCGTACGTTTCAGAAACGTTTCGTCTTAGCTGGGAAATGAGTCATTCTTACAGTTTGTTTAAACAATTCTGGTTTGAATAATTTTGCACCGGATTTCAGCCTGGAAACCTGCATCACTAGGAAAAAAGGGCCTTGCGGAGAGGATCCCGCAAAAAATTCCATGAGCCTATTTTTGCACACGATGGCGATGATTTTCCCTATAGGCTATTATGCTTTGATCCCAGATGAAGTTATGGGAGAAAAAATGGTCATACTTGCCAAGTTACACTCCTGGAAAGAATGAAGTGGGAAGGGGGAAGACTTCAAAACTTCGTTATGGTAATCGTTGAGAATTCTAGAATTGAAAATCATAAACTGTAAAAATAGTTGACCGTGTAGAAAAGCAAAAAGTTTCTACGTATATTTCATTCATAAAAATCATTCCCCTAATAAGGAGCTCTGCGTGATGAATTTCAAGATGAAAATTTTTTCTCATCATAAGCAAAGAAATCTGAAAACTTGGGATAAATTCATGGCATATGACTTGAGTTGATGCGAAGACTCCTTACTCCACTTATAATGGTGCTTGTATATAAGGAAAGATTTTTAGGGAATGAGAAACTCCTGGAACGTGTGAATTACTCACCCAAGTTAATTCGTCCGCTCCTCATCAAGAGAAGAATATTTTGGTGTGAGCCAGCCCAAGCAGATTTCAAAGACTCTCTGGAAAGAGTTTTTGGCTTTATTGCTGATCAACAAATCGATTTCACTTTACCATCCTTTGAAATTTGAGCATTGAGTTGCAGTGACTTCAAGAATGCATTGCTCTGCTACAACCTGAATTAGTTCATCCCAATAAAGCTATAGGTCTATTCATTCTTGGTGAAACTATATAATGTGTCTCCATTATTGAGTGGATGTGGTGAAATTCTAAGCGGAAAGTCTGGTGATGGAAGTTGGAAATTTCAAAGAGTATGGAATTTAGGTATAACATGCTTAGACTCTTAGCCTAGATGTGCCTTGAGATACATTATTCTATGATCCTGGTATCATTCCACAATCAGATCTATTTATGAAAAAAGCGACGAAGTTATATCAACATGATTGCACATCTTTCGTCGAGTTAAGTTTTCACTCACTATCAAGCATAGACATTCAATGTAATCCCTTATTATAGAAAAGTCCAATAGGATTGTATATCAGTTTTCCAGGGATTGAGTTCTCGGTCCAAACGCATTGAATTCCTGGAATACTTGTTGGTAAAAGATGAGCATACGTTGGTTTGAAAATAATATGAATGAAACTCATGAGCAGCTACGCACATATCCCGTCATCTTATAGTTCAGGCTGTACAAAACTACAATTATGTCTTTGCATATGACAATAATTACACATCAAGATCTAGATGTTGATTGTATGGTATCCTTTACGGTAAACTATAATTCAGATTAGCAGAAAAAACATGTCTGATATTCATACTGATTTTGATGGATGGGAGTGAAATTTGAACCCTAATCAGTTTTAAATTTTATAATTTGAGGCCAGGGTAGACCTTCATTTAGGTTCAAGCGAACATTAAGTTATCTCATTCAGACCAACCCTACAATTGTTAAGAAATCTCTACACAATTTTATGGGCTACTTTCAAGAAAGATAACACCAAATGTCATTGTTTGATTGTGAGTGAAACTTGGCTCGACGAAAGATGTGCCATTATGTTGATATAACTTTGTCGCTTCTCTCATACCAAGATCTGATTGTGGAATGATACCAGGATCATTGAATCATGTATCTCAAGGAACAACCATGTTGAGAGTCCAAGCATGCTATACCTAAATTCTACGCTCTTTGAAATTTCCAACTTTCATCACCAGACTTTCCGCTCAGAGTTTCACCACATCCACTAAATAATGGAGACACATTATATAGTTTCACCAAGAATGAATAAATCTATAGATCCATTAGGATGAACTAATTTAGGTTGTAGCAGAGCAATACGTTTTCGAAGTCACTAAAACTCGCTTAAATTTCAAAGGATGGTCCAAAGTAAAGTTGATTTGTTGATCAGCATCGAGGCCAAAAGCTCTTTCCATAGCTGCTTGAGCTGTCTCACAACAAAATTTTCTTCTTTCGGTTGAGAAGTCTGCAGCATATGGTGATGAGAACCTGTGTGGAAGAAATTTTGCCACAACTCTCTTTGAGGATTTAGGCACATCACCACTCATCACATTCTTGTACTGTGGCACAAATTCAGACAGAAAATTCTTTATTCGGTTACAAAGAGGGAACCAATCTATTACCTCCCATTAGAATCAAAATCTATCACTTGACTGATTAATTAATGAGCTTATAGCTCATCACTCAAATACCGCCTGTCACTGTCTCTTTTCACGCTTTCTCGCTGCGCGATCATCACGCGTAGGATATATATATATATATATATACCTCATGATTCTATCTATTATATTTGATATTATATTTATAGTATACCCCTTCCTTCTTCCAAACACACTAATACGTATACACCAGTGTATCGGTGTGTTCAGAAGAAGAAGGATCATACACCACATGCGTAGATAGAGACATTTCGAAATTTCTCGAGTCGAAGTACGGGGCTGGTGAAATCGAACTGAGATGTAAAACGAAGGCATGAATTTGCGGTGTTGAATAAAACGCGTCCAGTGCTCGAATTGAAAAAATAATTATACAGAACCAAAAATCGTATTAGAAAGGGTTGGCTAGAGCATGGCAGAGCTGTATGAGCAACGTTAATGAGGTAAATAATCCAAGTGGAAAAAAAGTGTGAGGTTAAAAAACCCCAATTCAAAGTATAGATAGGCACAGCACCTCGCTCGATTTTTCGTCTGCTCATACTC
Organism: Eretmocerus hayati; assembly: GCA_029851415.1. NCBI lineage: Eukaryota > Metazoa > Arthropoda > Insecta > Hymenoptera > Aphelinidae > Eretmocerus > Eretmocerus hayati. The sequence goes on from CM056741.1 coordinate 134,782,443, forward strand.
GCCAGCGAGGCGCTACCGCACCTCTTGATTAGTTATGAGAAAACAGATTCAATTAAAGAATCCTAGAAATGAAATTTGAAATAAAATTGAGCAGATGATCTGGAAAGGAAAACAGATTTATCCTCTTGCATAATATTAAAATGACGCACAATCAATCTCCATTTGGTGATTCGTATGTATAAATTTGTACATAGAATTTGCTCTAACGACGGGTTTCAAGCGGCGTATATGCGTCCCAATGATTGAACCAACGCAACGTTGTCTGTACGATAGTGTCAACCTCAGCCATGCCACCGATCCCTGTATCTCCGCACATGAGAGCCTTGGAAATACACAGCACTTCCTTGTAGCCCCACGATTTCAGCAAAGCCACCTGTTCCGATGAAGATGATTAAAATTGTATGCGTATTGGTAGTAAATGGATTCCGATTGAAGTTTTGCGATAAATTTCTGAGATCTTACAGCGATTGCAGAAGATTATATCAATGCAAAGAATGAATGTAAGTATGTTTTTCTAATTGATCAAATGAATTTGATAGGTATATTGACTCATCATTTACTTCGTAATTTGATCCTGTTGATGCACCACCCACTTATATCGTAGAGCCTAATTGCACCGGGAACACGAATGAGTACTAGCCGGCGATATTGACTGCAGAAGATATTTGAGCTTCTAATTGGAATTTCAATAGATCACAACTTGGGCCCATCTCAATGTGGGAAGTGTAGGACTAGGTTGTGATTTGCACTCTTCTCCTGAACTTATAATACTTTTTCAGTAACCAAGTATAAAGAACGGACACTTTACGATTTTCTTTCAAGATCGATTCGAACAGGGTTTTCAAATATAAACGACATTGAGGCTTCCGATGGTACCCTGTTTCTGGAGCTTTCGTAAGTATTTAACTTGTTCAATTTTTGGGATAGACTACAAAAAGGGGAATTAAACTTCTTAAGCTCATTCGAACATGGAGGTAGGCTTGGTTTCTCACCTGGGGAGCCGTGACAGGATGTTTCCACATTCTTGTATTCATGGCCGGGCAGAATAGGAGCGGTTTCGCAGGATCCCAGGCTCGGGCGACGCACGTTAGAATATTGTCACAGATTCCAGAGGCTAGCTTGCCGAGGGTGTTGGCGTCGAGAGGTGCGATCAAAAACACGTCTGCCCATTTGGCCAGGTCGATGTGCACCACGGGATCGCCTCTGCCTTGCCAGGCGGCCCACTCAACCGTGTCCGAGAGCATCTGACAGCCTGACGGGAGCTGCGCATCCTTCAAAAAATGTTTGGCTCGCTCGGTCACCACTATTCGAACCTCGATGTTGTGCCGAGAAAGATTCTGCACCAACTGCGGCAATTTGATCGTGGCCACGCTACCGGTGCAACCCACCAAAACCTTCTTCTTTGACATCATTGGAAAGCTTATACTTTCGACAGTAGTCAGTCAACAATTTTGTAGTTCAAGCATACACTCGATATCACTCTACTCTTAAAATTAATTCAACACTTGTCTTATTGACCTTCAAATCAACCTCTTATTCCGATAGTATGCGATGCGCGGTTTGTTATGATACTCAACAATGATTCGTTCTTTTACAACAGATACAATGAGAATCTTGTCAAGCTCTAGCAGATAGAAACTTGATGCTCGACCTTGGATAAAGCAGATCCTAACACAATCAACTATTTCATGCGTAAATATTTCTTTTGGTCATTTTATATTGACTGGTTGGATTTTTCTCCCATTGCACAACAATAATCAAAGATAACGTTCTTACTGACAAGACTTCTGTTACAGATCAATTTGATCCAAGCAACTATCTGCACAGTTAGTATTTATAAAAGCAGTACCAGTCTGTCACTTTTTGAAGTTCGTTTGAATAGAGACTCATCCCGTGACACATTTGCTATGAAATAATTTGGTGCAATTAATTCGTCATATTACGAAATTATTTCTGAAAACGTCGATAGTTTGCTGATATGTCAATTGAATATTCAGACTCTATCTAATCATTCAGGAATTTTCAGAACTATCACCCTCTAAATTATGAATTGTTCAACTATTTCTTGTTTGAGTATACTTGTATGTAATGTCCCTTGTGCAAGCGTCATTTATATAATTTTGTCCTCTTTGCGGATCAGTGTAAATTTCAATGTAAATAGGATATAGAATGTGTATATGCATATAAAACACGAAATTATGGGATTATTAGATACAATAGTCAGTGTGCCTCAAATTTCAATGCTCATCTTGTCGTTGAATCATGTGTCCATAGCAACCCTGGAAAATTGAAATATACATATGGTAAGAAGCAAAGTTTATGAGACATATAAGGAAAATTCAATGAGTGATTGGAAGAGTGATTGGAGATGATTATGAGTCAGAGATCATCAGAAATAGTTTGAGGTAAGGTATTGATAGAGATTCCTCAGAAACTGGAGCTCTTCTAATTGAAGCCTTTGGAGAATCTTTTTGCTAATAGCAGTGTTCATAATGAATTAATGTTATATGATGAAGAAAGCAACTCACAGTGGTGGTTTGTTATAGGCAGTCTCTACTTTGGCAACTACAATATATGCTGAGTGATTCGCTGATTTCCATACATAAGAGGCCTGTCTCATTGCTGCTTCTGGTCACTCATTTGACTTTCGTGGAATCCAAGTTGAGGCCATTCTTCTCGTTTCATCAATCCATTATTCATGCGGCAACCTAGATACTCTTTGCTCGAACTCTTGCAGTTTGTAGCGATGTTCTTGTTTTCAATGAGACACCGCATGTATTTGATCATCTGGTCACGGCAAAGTCCATCATGATCAAGTGGGAAGCTACCTTTTTCTGGAGGCGTAGGTACAAAGTAGGTCTTTTGAGAAAAAGTGTATGAGGACATCCTGTAGCTTACAGCTGTGTTTCAATGCTTGATCGTTTGGAGAAGCATCTGTAACAGTCTGAAGGTATTCAAAATTGAGAGACAAACAAAAAATGCAGGCAAACTGGTGTACTCTCTTTGTAAATCAGTCATCTGTGAAACTATCATTTTGAAATATTGACAGCGTTGTGAAATACGCTATCACAGGTGAAAGGATCTTATCATCAAACATGATGAAGAGTCAAGTTAATGCAACATGGAAAACTGCCAATCAATTAGATTTCTATGGTGTAATTGAACTATAGAGAACTGCCAAGTCATGTCTCTAGACTTGTATTTGTTGGTATGTAAGAGAGGCTATGATACTAACAGAGAGTGCTACACTGGCATAAATGATGAGTGGAGAGTTTTTTTTCATATAAATCACAGAGTATTGGCAAAATTATTGTAAGGTTTGGGATCGAGTTAACTTGCAAACTAGGTCGCAAGTAAGAAAACAAGTGATCCAAGTGAGGCTCACTACAGAACACTACAGTGGTCTAGAAAGTGATTGAGTATTGGCGTTTTAGATTCTCGGACAGTCTGAACCCGAGCTCGTATTCCTGATGCAATTATCGATCAAGAGATCGCCAAGTACAGCTCTCCATTACGGATTGGCTCAGCGAACAATCACACGAACTACAAGGAGCAATTGCTTCTGCCTTTAAGTTCATAACCCCCGATTCCACTTCAATAAGGGTTCAAATACTTTGAACTTATCGCAGTCACGTCTAGCAGACATGTTTGTTCATATGAATCACAAAAGGGTTTGTTGTGAGATGAGCGACTCACGTTCATCACGTCGAGTTCTTGTGCCACCCTTCGATATTTGTCATGTCTCCCAGCTGCGAGGGGATGGCGCCCCAAAAGATAATATTGGTCAGCCGTCTCTCAGATCCTAGAATATACTGGGGGTGCAGTGCACGTCTGCTACATTCCCTCCCCTACCAACCACCCTCTGGACACAAACACCGACGGCATTTTTGGCGGTATGATGCGGGAAGGATCTCATCATTCTTACTTTAGGCTCACTACATCACTCATCCTTGTAGATGCCCGCGAGTTCCACGTAAAAGCAAATCTCATATCTAGCTATTAGACTATCCCATTCCCATCCCAATCCCTCACTTACACCTTTCGTATCCATGTCAAGTGCATATTAGCTTGGTAGACGCTTGCAAGCTTATGACGGTGCTTGAAATTTGACTCAGGGCATATAGCTTGAGAGTTTTCTCAGAGCTTTCCACTGTTTATCGCATTAAATTGCTGTTATTGCACTCGGGTTACATTTGCAACAATGACAGACAGCGATCCATTATTATCATTGCATGGAAGGCGACCGCTCCTCGTGGCTCATGTTGCGATACATCCACTTCATACTACACTTACATGGTAGCTTTCTTGGCAGTTTCTTCGAAAATGTAGGAAACCCAAGGGATAAGCGCCTCTGGAACTCCTTGAGACACTCAATAAATCTCAATGGTTCGATATGGAGTATAAATGATGGGCAACAGTTCTTCCATGAATCGAAATTTATTTCTATGATCATCTATAATCTATTGATTTTACTTGGATTATTACTATTCTACACGATTTTATGATTGGGTATGTTGCTTGTACTAATGCTTAACGACTCACTTTCGAATTATCGACGATCGTGTACAAATTATCTTGCTAGTAATGATAATCAGTCTTGTTGGTAAGCTTATTAGACAATTCGCAAAAATCCTGAAGAGTGAAAAAATTCTAGTCTAAAGCGAAAAAAAGATATTGATCATGTGTGGATAAGTCATTGGGACTCCCAATGATCAAGAAGGAAAATTCTGGCAGTTTACGATTGCTGGCGCAAATTAAACGGTACCGACACACTTTTCTGTGAGAAGATATCTCTCTTAATTTAGGATATTGCTTTTTACTTGTAGTGTGGTAAACTCTTGAAAGTATATTTTCTAGAATCATCAGTTTCGACTATCAAAGTACTTGGATTCGACCCCCTCTTCAATTGGTAACTTCGTGTTTTTTTTGAAATAAGTTCCTCACGATCCACAGCGTTTGGAGTTATTCAACAACCTCGATCTCCACTAGATAGGTACTCGCATTCGATCACCGGTTTGACAAGCTCATCCGATCGCAGAGAAAGAAGCATGTGTTTCTCCATCACCAGTTGTGGCTATTATGGTACGAGCCAATAAAATATCAAAAAGAATTACCATGATAGAAAGTTAAAGAATTATGGATAAAATCCTCACTAAAGTTTCGTAATCATGGCAAGTCTATAACCTTATGGAGCACTAGAGTTTGGCACGGAAGATAGGGATCCAGAAAGAAACAATTATGAAAACTGTTGAACTAAAAAATTCATTGCTCCAAAGCACGACTTGGATTCTGGGATCGTTTTTTAGACTCTACGAAAATAACAACGCCTCCTCAACACTTTTTCATTGTTTTTGAGGAATCAGAACTCTTCGACGCCTACGCAATTTTTACCGACGGCTCAAAAAATGGATTCGACGAGTGCGGAGCGGCTGTCTACCCGCAACATGATGGAGGATCGACAAAAATCCGACTCCATCCCCAAAACACCATATTTAGCTGCAAAGCAGCAGCAATTTGGGGCGCTCTACAAATTATTTCTACCCTCCGACCAAAAAAATGGCGATTTTCTCAGATTCTCTAAGTGTATTACTCAACTTGACCAAATGTGGTCTAAATTCTAACATTCACACTTTCATTGCCAACATTAGAGCCTGCTCCTTTGACCTTTTGAGACAAGGATTCAACATAAAATTATATTGGATACCGAGCCACAAAGGCATAAAAGGTAATGATACTGTAGATACATTAGCCAAAGAAGCAACAAGCGTTGGACAGATAGAAGTTAACTCTTTCTGATACTCAGATTTTAAGTCTAGCATCCGTAAGATCATCGCAGAAAGCATGTATAAATACTGTAACTCATATGATAGCGGCACCAGAGGCAGAGTTTATATGGATTTGGAAGAAAGTTTCAAGTCCCAAAGCTGGTTCTACAGCTCTAAATTGAGTCGAAACAAAATTCTCTCTCAAAAGTCTCCCTGAGTTTTGGGGCTAATTTCTTTTGGTGATGGGATTCCTGCCACAAGGATCTGGATGTTTGGGGATTTGATTGCCCTCCTAGGTTTTGATGATAACTCTGATGTTCCTGGTAGAATTCTCAGTCCAAGTATCCGTGTTTCTGTGGGAGTAGCTGCCTTTTTTGGTTTTGAGAATTAGTCCTTTCCCCACAGTAGAATTCTCTGCCCAAGCAGCTTGGCACTTGGGGGTTTGATTGTCTTTCTTGTTTTTGGAGCTCATTCTGTACTCGACAGAATTTCCACTCCAAGAATCTAAGAATTCACGGAGTTAGTTGTCTTCCTATAGGTTTTGGGAGTGATTCCTTTTCACGGCAAAATTGAAAATTTGACAAATAAGAAGAACCGGTGAGAGCCGAGTTTGCGCATAGTAAGTGATGAATCCTCCATTACAACAATGAAGTGTGAACGAGCAGATCTCTACCATATACATTTGACTTACACTCCTTTTGTAGAAAGAATGAGATCTGACAGTGATGAATTCTTTAAAATTTTTTCGAGGAATTTTGATTTCTTATGAAACATCGTGAGCCTTGATTTTCTCTGGCCTTACAAGTGGGTGCAGCATGTTATTTTGGCCAGGGGCGCAGAGATGTCTGAAGCCGGCCCTGATGTCAAAAGACTAGTTTGAAGTTTTCGAATAGCCCAAAAACATCACAACGTTAGCCCACATAGCTGTCCAAAATTCGGTAGTCGCTTTTCTCAAGATACCTCTGGTAATAGCTAGGTATTGATGTGACTATCTAGACCGACCCTGGTGGCTAAGAAGTCACCAGTTTTGGTAAAAGCTATGAGCATTCTCCAAGATCAAGTGATAACCAATGTGTGTACAAAGTTGACAGGCACTGCAATTCGTTATACTTTAGCTGTTCACAAATATCTCATGATCAGGGATCAGCCCATGATATGTTTGTGTGAAAGCTAATGTCACATCTGTAAAATGAAACAGACTGATGTAACCAAGGATTCAGAAGAGGAGTGAGCGTATACCTACCAGTGCTCAATTTTTCAATTTATACTAGCTCTACTTGAACTTGCAATTGCGCTTGAGCTTTCACTGAATGCAAGTTTGATTGGTTGCAGGAAGACAAACCATTTCTGTACCATTGAGGTACAGAAATGAGACTGAATGTTGGGTGTGCGTAACAATTACCCCATCTGTCTAAGGCAAATATGGGTGAGAATCGGGACGGATATCCATGGATTGGGATGAGTCTTCCGCAACATGGAGGAGTGATGTGATATGATATTGCTTACTTGTCATTTTGGTAGTGTCACGATTAGCTAGTCGCCGGTTCACCGCTACCTTCTTCTTCTTTTTCTTCTTCTACAAATATTGGCTATATCTCTCTGTCTTATATGACAGATATGACTTTAGCCATTACACGAGTGGGTTATGCAGACACTGTAATATATTGGTAGGGCTGATTAATCTTGAGAAAACTGTTGCAAAATTCAGCAAAAGATGACTTGTTGCTTTCTTGATTTCAAGTATGATTCACCGCTACCAACTTCCTCGCATCCGGCTTGTAGCTATTTCATGTACTAGATATCATGTACATTCGTGCGTTGACAATCCAGTGATGCAATGATTGCAATGGCTTACGCGAAATTCACTGTGGACGCGACCGGGTGGAAGCTGTGTAGAGAAAGTATCCAGAAAAAATCTGCAAAAATTCATGTGAATAGATCTCACTTTTCTCCACCTGGGTCCGCTATTTGTTCAATTTCCTCCACCTTAGTTCATTTATAAAAAATTATTGAACAACAGCTGACTTGTAAGCGCGATATCCTCAACCCAGGAGTTGACTCCAGCCTCCGGAGATATCTCAAATGATTCCTCCACGACGATTTCAATTTCCTTCACCGTTGCAATTACTGGAGCGTGATTAGTTTATTAGTAATTAATTAAAAACATGTTCGAAGCTTTCGGAGCCTCCAATGCCTATGACAGTGACAGGATTGCGGAGCGCATGCGCAGTAGGCCCTACGAATCTTTGGTGCGATGACTTCTGCCCGACCATCCGTGGTGAAATTTACGAAAAGATGTGCTTTACGCGATGCCTCTACTTTACCTCCAAAAAATCTGAAGAATCTTAGAAAACCGTTGGGGCACCGATTGTTGAGTTATTATTCATTTATAGATTTCAGGATGGCCAAAACTCGTTTCGTGTATCTCCCCCTATCTGGAAATTATGTTTGCTGATGGCAACAAAGTTTCATAGTTCAGAATCGAGACAAGTACTCTCATCTCAAAGTTGAATAGGAAATCCATACTTATGTTCTCGAAATTGAGTACACGATTTGAATGAGTAACAATGCCGATAAAACCAGGGTTGAGGAGACTGCGAGATTTTCAAAATTGATTAGAAAATCCATGTTTTTAAAGTTGAGTGAATAATGTAAGTTAGCAAGAACGCCGATAAACCAGGGTTGAGGGGGCTGCGAGAATTTCAAACTTGAACAGAAAATCCATGCTTACTCTTGATTTCAAGATTCGGTGGATAGAAAGTTGGCGAATACGCTGATGAAACCAGGGCTGATCCACGTAGCACCATAAGTTTCAGAAACGTTTCTTGACGCTTTCATTTGAAACCTAAAAACGTTTCGTAAAGAGGTTTCACTGAGGTTGCGGAAACGTCATAGAAACGTCGAAATGTCCACTTTTCGGAACGTTTCCTGGGAGTTTCAGAGACGTTCCAATGATCCAGGCGTAGCGGAGGGGGTCCGTAGTCCACTGGTCTGGGAACGTTTCGGGAGCGTTTGGGCCTAACGTTTCCAAAGCGAGTGCTGGAAACGTTGATGAAACGTCTCCGGCAGATCTATATATTCGCTCCGAGATTCAGCGGAGCGCCACGTAGTGGCTGACTTTGGAAGTACAACTGGCGTACTGCTAGGGTAACGCCATGCTGCGCCATGCCAATGACGATATTGAGCGTGCACAGCGAGGCACAGCATAGGCGCAGACGGGGTTTTCGTGAATTTAGGAGAAAACCGTAGCTTGAACCTGCTAACAGTAAGGGACAAAGTTGTTGGAAATTTAATTACGAAGATTTTGAGCTGTTCTGGATATCAATCAGAGCAATATTGAAAGATTCACGGAGCTCGAAAGAATGGATGCGAGCCCGCGGCTTGAGTAGCGGCTGCAACGCCTATGCTAAAAGCACGCCAAATCTCGAAATCGCCTCAACTAGCTCAAATTTGCTCGGATTTAGGCTCACGACCACTCAAACTCTTCGTTTTTACAAGTTCTACAACTTTCTCGCTTATTGTTGCCACATTTGAGCGATGGTTTTCGAGTTTGACCCTCACGAAGATTCGCCGTCTGCTGCACAGTACGCCAGTTGTAGTGAATGCGGTGGCCACGGGTCGCGCACAATCGCCCGTTTTGAATTTCAAAAGCGCGCGTCTCGGAGCGAATAACGAACCATTTTGGCAGTGTAATGCTTTGGGGATATTTAATTGATCGGTAAGTGAGATTTTCGAGCTGAAGTTGTTCATGTTTATTCATGATTATTTCATGAACGAGTTCACAATTTTATACACGCGGCTTCTTTACAAGAGATCGAAGCCACCAATTTCGCGTTATATTATGGCCTCATCTTATTGTCAAGCAGCACACAAGAATCGTGCCAGCGACAAGAACGTCAGAGGACACTTCCTCATTGTTTTTAGATTCGACATTACATATATTGATCATAACATGAATGATCGAAAATGTCATTATAGCTGTATATACATATGGATTGAGATGTATATCATTCTAGAAATTTATGACGACCTTTTCTACAATCATACGGTTTTATGACGACCAAAGGATTTATGACGCCCGGTCGTCATAGTGATTCCAAATATAGATATTTATGACGACCGACGTTAAAATCATGAACTTTTATGACGACCAAGAGATTTATAGTGTTTTATGACGACCGATGTATGGAACATACGCATTTATGTCGACCAAAAATTATTGATGGGGCGGATGGTACAAACATCCGGATTTATGACGCCCGGTCGTCATAGTGATTCCAAATAAAGACATTTATGACGACCGGCGTTAGGATCATAGACACATATGACGACCAAGAGATTTATAGTGTTTTATGACGGCCGAAGTCTGAAATATACGCATTTATGTCGACCGGAAATTCTTGAAGGGGCCAATGGTACTAACATCCGGATTTATGACGACCACCATCTGGAGTTGAAGTAATTATGATGACCACCATATGGAGTTTGAGTAATTATGACGACCGCTATCAAAAACAACCAAGTTCTGACAATTATTTGGGAACTGTACTTATTCGATTCTGATTTGTATTCAATGAATTCTCTAATGGTGAAGAATCACCACAACCGTATGCAAAGACCCTTCCTGGTGCGTGAACGGAGCCTGTGGAAGATGTCATGGCAAAACTTTTAGGAGAAAGAAAATCAGAAGACGATATTAAACTTCTCAAGGTAGTACTAGCGGTACTGATGAACCCAAGTGAAGATTATACCCGCGCTTGACTCTGTCCCTGCTGCGTGCTTCCACTATACCTATATCGGGACAACCTAACCCTGAAACCGCAGAAATAACTGACACTTGGGCTTGGATCTTCTTTTGTAGGCTCTGAATCGTTAATTTGTTGGTTTCTATGTGATTCTCTTTCTCTCTTCCTCTTGTGGGTCGACTCTCGTAAAAATCTGTTTGGTACATATTACTCTACTCGTAATCTTCCTTAAGCTGCTGTGTTGAATCAACTTCCACGAAACTGCTCAGAACTTCTCTCTCAGACTCTGAAGGCTCTTGAAATTTCAACTGAGGCAGTTTGTGATATCAGTCCACCACTGTGCCGAATTTCGTAATTTTCTGTACGGTATTTCGAGGACCGCGAGTACTACCTTAACAGGGATATGTTTGAATATTTCAAAATTCAAGTGATGCACTCTCCCTTGAAATTTTTCCTTCAAATGAGGTTGCTCCAGGACATAACAGAGATAAAGAGGAGACAGACGTTAGAATCATAGACTCTTATGACAACCAAGAGATTCATAGTGTTCCATGACCACCAATGTATGAAATATACGCATTTATGTCGACCGAAAATTCTTGAAGGGGCCAATGGTACAAACATCCGGATTCATGACGACCACTATCTAGAGTTGAAGTAATTATGAATACCACCATCTAGAGTTTGAGTGATCATGACGACCGCTATCAAAGACAACCAAGTTCTGATAATTATTGGGGAGCTGTACTCATTCGATTCTGATTTGTATCGAATGAATTCTCTAAAGATGAGGATTCGCCATGAATGAATTCTCTAAAGGTGAAGATCCGCCACTATTTCCCTGTTTTTTCTTATAGGTGAGAGGAAAGATCGAATAATCTTTGATTGTATATGGTGATACTGTTCCGTCGGATAGGAAAAATTCACGCCCCGCGCGGGTCATCATCTCGTCTCACTCCCGCGACCGGTGGCCTTCATCACAAGACGCGAGTAGCTATCGCGGGCAAGGGGGAGCCGCGCATCAGCCCGCATGCGCGACTTTCTCTTGCCGGCTCATTCCTGCCAGCTCAGCAGTTCGTGCCTCGTGCTCGCAACGTATACCTTGCCGACATATCGATCGTCGCTCATAAATCCCATTATATCGATAGATTCCCGCTTTATACGTCGCGCATATCACATTAAATTCATTCAGTGTCTGCAGACGTAAAGAAGTGTTTCTGTTTGTGATTCTCGTGGTGTCGGACGTGATTATTCGGCCGCAAAGCCGCGAATTTGACCCCGCACCGCGTTTGCTCCAAAACGTGTTATCGCCACGCGGTCGCACCCTCGCCTTCGAGCAATCCACCGCGCTCGGCAACCAAAAACGACGCGTTTTTTGCCGTACAAACCACGATATCAGGATTCAATCCAGGATTGAATCCCAGTACAACACCGTCTGATCATCAAGCGGCTCGACGCCCACCACACCACGTTAACTCGTAGCCAATCAAAGCAGCGATCATCAAATGATCCAGCGAGACGCCAGTCGACATTGACTCGTCTCCACCGTGCCCAGTGCACATTGTGCTTGACCACACAAATTCACTCATCCACTTACACACATCACAGGTCTACTCTTATTTATTCTCTCTCTTTCTCATTTTGAATCTATCAATCTTTCCTATCCATGTAATTTCTGTCTAGACAACACTTTTTCCACTTTTTGAGGTTTTTGGCCAAGTTTCGGCTTGGTCTTTTTTTCCTCGGGTTTAACCCAAAATTAATATCTTTCATTCAAAATCACCTCTCCCATCTCATATTCCCTAAATTACGGAGTCTGGACAAATAGTACAGATTTCGACTATACATTTTGGTGCCTCCTGTGAGGTGTGAACATACACACTTCACACACACATACACACAGAACACTCATCCAGCATTCCAGGGCGGAGTGCCAACCGAGTTGGACAACACAAGGACTTGGGTGACATCACCATCCCTGCTGCAAAAGATCGATTGGGATTGATTGAAAACCAATCGAATCTTATCAGGATCAATACATTTCAATCGGTTCTATCATTCAACCGACGAGAGCAGTATTGGGATTCAATGCAGATCAATCGAGCATAGACTCAATCTAGCTGAATCCTGAATTGTAGATTTGAGATCACAACGGCCAATCGAATTCTATACTGTTGATGAGGATTGATGTGAGCGAATATAATCCAATACTAGTATTCAGCATAGGATAGGATCCGGATGGATGGATGAAAGATCTTTGCTGGTTCAATATGTTTGAATGAACCAATACAGTATTGGAATCAATCTAATTGAATGATGGATCTCGTTTCCCACTGCGCTATCGGGATCAATGCTTCAGGAACTGATTCAATTCACGAAACGATACTAATCATCTATCCTAACCAATCCCGAATGACAGGATTGAATTTCACCTTTTGAATACTATTGTTGCGACATTCCTCAATCGAACTAAATAATTTTCTGCAGTACTGGTGTATAATAGCCTTGCTCATTGCTATCTGTCTCAATTATGAATGGAGAGATTCAAGTCATTAGCCCTGGATCGATTCCAATCATCCCCCAATCACCTGTTGCGCGATTGACCAATCGAGATGAATACTAGAGAATCGGATTGAAATCGTGGGTGCATGGTTCCTCTATCCCTCTCAATACTCACAATCTGTATTGAACTCCTCTAGAATCCATATATAGCAATCGAATTCAATACTGCTGAGCAGGATTGGAACGGCCAGGAGATGAGTCTTGCTATCGGTCTGAATCCTGCCAGGCGGCATTGAATTGGCGGTGTGAATCTATTTCAAGGATAACCCAATCACTCGTTGCGTCATTGACCAATCGAGCTGAATACTACAGAATGGAATTCAAATCGTGGAAGCATGGTCTCTATCCTCCTCAAAACTTACAATCGGCATTGAACTCCTCTGAATTCCATGGATTTCAATCTAATTCAATACTGCTGAGCAGGATTGGTACGCTCTGAGGATGAGTTTCGCTATCGGTCTGAATCCTGCCGGGCAGCATTGAGTCGACTGCGTCAATCGATTTCGATGATGACCCAATCAGTCATTGCGTGATTGACCATTCGAAATGAATACTACAGAATCGGATTGGAATCGCGGGTGCATGATCATTCTATCCTCCTCAATACTCACGATCAGTATTAAACTCCTCCAGGTTTCATATATTCCAATCGAATTCAATACTGCTGAGCGGTATTGGAACAGCCTGAAGATGAGTTGCGCTATCTGTCTGAATCCAGCCAGGCAGCGTTGAGCCGACTTCGTTAATCGATTTCAATGATGATCCAATCACTCATTGCGTGATTGACCAATCGAGATGAATACTACAGAATCGGATTGAAATGGCGGGTGCATGGTTATTCTATCCCTCTCAATACTCACAATCAGTGTTCAACTCCTCTAGATTTCATATATGTCAATCGAATTCAATGATGCTAAGGAGGATTGGAACGGCCTGAAGATGAGTTTTGATATCGGTCTGAATCCTGCCAGGCAGCATAAAGCCGACTCCGTCAATCGATTCCAATGATGACCCGATAACTCATTGCGTAATTGACCAATAAAGATGAATACTACAGAATCGAATGGGAATCGTGGGTACATGGTCATTCTATCCTCCTCAATACTCACAATCAGTATTGAACTCCTCTAGGATTCGGATCTTTCGATCGAATTTGATACTGCTGAGCAGGATTGGAACGGCCTGAAGATGGAATTCGCTATCGGTCTGAATTCTGCCAGGCAGCATTGAGTCGACTGCGTCAATTAATTTCAATGATGATCCAATCGTTCATTGCGCGATTGACCAATCTAGATGAATACTACAGGAATGGATTGGAGTCGTGGGTGCACGATCATTCTATCCTCCTCAATACTCACAATCATTATTGAACTCCTCTAGGTTTCGGATATTTCAATCGAATTTGATACTGCTGCGAAGGATTGGAACGGCCTGAAGATGAGTTTTGCTATCGGTCTGAATTCTGCCAGGCAGCATTGAGTCGAGTGCGTCAATCGATTTCAATGATGATCCAATCACTCTTTGCGTGATTGACCAATCGAGATGAATACTACAGAATCGGATTGGAATCGTGGGTGCATGGTCATTCTATCCTTCTCAATACTCACGATCAGTATTGAACTCCTCTAGGTTTCATGATATTCCAATCAAATTCAATACTGCTGAGCGGGATTGGAACAGCCTGAAGATGAGTTTTGATATCGGTCTGAATCCCGCCAGGCAGCAATGAGCCAACTCCGTCAATGGATTGCAATGATGACCCAATCACTCATTGCGTGATCGACCAATCGAGGTATATACGACAGAATCGGATTGGAATCGTCGTTGCGTAGTCATTCTTCCCTCATCAATACTCACGCTCAGTATTGAACTCCTCTAGGTTTCATATTTTCCAATCGAATTCAATACTGCTGAGCGGGATTGGAACAGCCTGAAGATGAGTTGCGCTATCAGTCTGGATCCGGCCAGGCAGCATTGAGCCGACTAGGTCAATCGATTTCAATGATGACCCAATCACTGATTGCGTGATTGACCAATCGAGATGAATACTACAGGATCGGATCGGAATCCCGGGTGCATGATCATTCTATCCTCCTCAATACTCATAATCAGTGTTGAACTCCTCTAGGTTTCGGATATACCAATCGAATTTGATACTGCTGAGCTGGATTGGAACGGCCTGAAGATGAGTTTTACTATCGGTCTGAATTCTGCCAGGCAGCATTGAGTCGAGTGCGTCAATCGATTTCAATGATGATCCAATCACTCTTTGCGTGATTGACCAATCGAGATGAATACTACAGAATCGGATTGGAATCGTGGGTGCATGGTCATTCTATCCTTCTCAATACTCACGATCAGTATTGAACTCCTCTAGGTTTCGGATATTTCAATCGAATTTGATACTGCTGAGAAGGATTGGAACGGCCTGAAGATGAGTTTTGCTATCGGTTTGAATTCTGCCAGGCAGCATTGAGTCGACTGCTTCAATTGATTTCAATGATCATCCAATCACTCATCGCGCGATCGACCAATCTAGATGAATACTACAGGATCGGATTGGAATCGTGGGTGCACGATCATTCTATCCTCCCCAATACTCACAATCAGTATTGAACTCCTCTAGGTTTCATGATATCCCAATCAAATTCAATACTGCTGAGCGGGATTGGAACAGCCTGAAGATGAGTTGCGCTATCAGTCTGAATCCGGCCAGGCAGAATTGAGCCGACTCCGTCAATCGATTTCAATGATGACTCAATCACTGATTGCGTGATTGACCAATCGAGATGAATACTACAGGATCGGATTGGAATCCCGGGTGCATGATCATTCTATCCTCCTCAATACTCACAATCAGTATTGAACTCCTCTAGGTTTCGGATATTCCAATCGAATTTGATACTGCTGAGCTGGATTGGAACGGCCTGAAGATGAGTTTTACTATCGGTCTGAATTCTGCCAGGCAGCATTGAGTCGAGTGCGTCAATCAATTTCAATGATGATCCAATCACTCTTTGCGTGATTGACCAATCGAGATGAATACTACAGAATCGGATTGGAATCGTGGGTGCATGGTCATTCTATCCTTCTCAATACTCACGATCAGTATTGAACTCCCCTAGGTTTCATGATATCCAAATCAAATTCAATACTGCTGAGCGGGATTGAAACAGCCTGAAGATGAGTTGCGCTATCAGTCTGAATCCGGCCAGGCAGAATTGAGCCGACTCCGTCAATCGATTTCAATGATGACTCAATCACTGATTGCGTGATTGACCAATCGAGATGAATACTACAGGATCGGATTGGAATCCCGGGTGCATGATCATTCTATCCTCCTCAATACTCACAATCAGTATTGAACTCCTCTAGGTTTCGGATATTCCAATCGAATTTGATACTGCTGAGCTGGATTGGAACGGCCTGAAGATGAGTTTTACTATCGGTCTGAATTCTGTCAGGCAGCATTGAGTCGACTGCGTCAATCGATTTGAATGATGACCCAATCACTCATTGCGCGATTGACAAATCTAGATGAATACTACAGGATCGGATTGGAATCGTGGGTGCACGATCATTCTATCCTCCTCAATACTCACGATCAGTATCGAACTCCTCTAGGTTTCGGATATTTCAATCGAATTTGATACTGCTGAGAAGGATTGGAACGGCCTGAAGATGAGTTTTGCTATCGCTTTGAATTCTGCCAGGCAGCATTGAGTCGAGTGCGTCAATCGATTTCAATGATGATCCAATCACTCTTTGCGTGATTGACCATTCGAGATGAATACTACAGAATTGGATTGGGATCGTGGGTGCATGGTCATTCTATCCTCCTCAATACTCACGATCAGTATTGAACTCCTCTAGGTTTCATGATATTCCAATCAAATTCAATACTACTGAGCGGGATTGGAACAGCCTGAAGATGAGTTGCGCTATCAGTCTGAATCCGGCCAGGCAGAATTGAGCCGACTCCGTCAATCGATTTCAATGATCACTCAATCACTGATTGCGCGATTGACCAATTGAGATGAATACTACAGGATCGGATTGGAATCGTGGATGCATGATCAATCTATCCTCCTCACTCACAATCAGTATTGAACTCCTCTAGGGTTCGGATATTTCAATCGAATTCAATATAGCTGAGCGGGATTGGAACAGCCTGAAGATGAGTTTTGCTATCGGTCTGAATTCTGCCAGGCAGCATTGAGTCGACTGCGTCAATTGATTTCAATGATGATCCAATCACTCATCGCGCGATTGACCAATCTAGATGAATACTACAGGATCGGATTGGAATCGTGGGTGCACGATCATTCTATCCTCCTCAATACTCACAATCATTATTGAACTCCTCTAGGTTTCGGATATTTCAATCGAATTTGATACTGCTGAGAAGGATTGGAACGGCCTGAAGATGAGTTTTGCTATCGGTCTGAATTCTGCCAGGAGGCATTGAGTCGACTGCGTCAATTAATTTCAATGATGATCCAATCATTCATTGCGCGATTGACCAATCTAGATGAATACTACAGGATCGGATTGGAGTCGTGGGTGCACGATCATTCTATCCTCCTCAATACTCACGATCAGTATTAAACTCCTCTAGGTTTCATAGATTTCAATCGAATTCAATATTGCTGAGCGGGATTCGAACAGACTGAAGATGAGTTGCGCTATCAGTCTGAATCCGGCCAGGCAGCATTGAACCGACTCCGTCAATCGATTTCAATGATGACCCAATCACTGATTGCGTGATTGACCAATCGAGATGAATACTACAGGATCGGATTGGAATCGTGGGTGCATGATCATTCTATCCTCCTGAATACTCACAATCAGTATTGAATTCCTCTAGCTTTCGGATATTCCAATCTAATTTGATACTGCTGAGAAGGATTGGAACGGCCTGAGGATGAGTTTTGATATCGGTCTAAATCCTGCCAGGCAGCATTGAGCCGACTCCGTCAGTCGAATCCGATGATGACCCAATCACTCATTGCGTGATTGACCAATAGAGATGAATACTACAGAATCGGATAGGAATCGTGGGTGCATGGTGATTCTTTCCTCCTCAATACTCACAATCATTATTGAACTCCTCTAGGTTTCGGATATTTCAATCGAATTTGATACTGCTGAGAAGGATTGGAACGGCCTGAAGATGAGTTTTGCTATCGGTCTGAATTCTGCCCGGCAGCATTGAGTCGAGTGCGTCAATCGATTTCAATGATGATCCAATCACTCTTTGCGTGATTGACCAATCGAGATGAATACTACAGAATCAGATTGGAATCGTGGGTGCATGGTCATTCTTTCCTCCTCAATACTCACGATCAGTATTGAACTCCTCTAGGTTTCATGATATTCCAATCAAATTCAATACTGCTGAGCCGGATTGGAACAGCCTGAAGATGAGTTGCGCTATCAGTCTGAATCCGGCCAGGCAGAATTGAGCCGACTCCGTCAATCGATTTCAATGATGACTCAATCACTGATTGCGTGATTGACCAATGGAGATGAATACTACAGGATCCGATTGGAATCGTGGGTGCATGATCATTCTATCCTCCTCAATACTCACAATCAGTATTGAACTCCTCTAGGGTTCGGATATTTCAATCGAATTTAATATTGCTGAGCGGGATTGGAACAGCCTGAAGATGAGTTTTGCTATCGGTCTGAATTCTGCTAGGCAGCATTCAGCCGATTCCGTCAACCGATTTCAATGATGACCCAATCACTGATTGCGGGATTGGCCAATCGAGATGAATACTACAGAATCGGATTGGAATCGCGGATGCATGGTTATTCTATCCCTCTCAATACTCACGATAAGTATTGAATTCCTCTAGGTTTCATATATGTCGACCAGATTCAATACTGCTGGACAGGATTTGAACGGCATGAAGATGAGTCTCGCTATCGGTCTAAATCCCGCTAGGCAGCTTTGATTGACGGTGGGGATCTATTTCAATGATAACCCAATCACTCGTTGCGTCATTGACCAATCAGGCTGGATACTACAAGATAGAATCCTAATCGTGGAAACATGGTCTCTATCCTCCTCAATACTCACAATCAGTATTGAACTCCGCTTAGATTCGGATATTCCAATCGAATTCAATGATGCTGGGCAGGATTGGGACGGCCTGAAGATGAATTTCGATATCGGTCCAAATCCCGCCAGGCAGCATTAAGCCGACTCCGTGAGTCGGGTCCAATGATGACCCAATCACTCATTGTGTAATTAACCAATCGAGATGAATACTACAGAATCGGATTGGAACTGTCGGTGCAAGGTCATTCTATCCTCCTCAATACTCACGATCGGTATTGAACTCCTCTAGGTTTCATATTTTCCAATCGAATTCAATACTGCTGAGCGGGATTGGAACAGCCTGAAGATTAGTTGCGCTATCAGTCTGAATCCGGCCAGGCAGCATTGAGCCGACTCCGTCAATCGATTTCAATGATGACCCTATCACTGATTGCGTGATTGACCAATCGAGATGAATACTACAGGATCGGATTGGAATCGTGGGTGCATGGTGATTCTTTCCTCCTCAATACTGACGATCATCATTGAACTCCGCTAGGTTTCATATATTCCAATCGAATTGAAAACTGCTGAGCGGGATTGGAACAGCCTGAAGATGGAATTCGCTATCAGTCTGAATTCTGCCAGGCAGCATTGAGTTGACTGCGTCAATTAATTTCAATGATGATCCAATCACTCATTGCGCGATTGACCAATCTAGATGAATACTACAGGATCGGATTGGAGTCGTGGGTGCACGATCATTCTATCCTCCTCAATACTCACAATCATTATTAAACTCCTCTAGGTTTCGGATATTTCAATCGAATTTGATACTGCTGAGAAGGATTGGAACGGCCTGAAGATGAGTTTTGCTATCGGTCTGAATTCTGCCAGGCAGCATTGAGTCGAGTGCGTCAATCGATTTCAATGATGATCCAATCACTCTTTGCGTGATTGACCAATCGAGATGAATACTACAGAATCGGATTGGAATCGTGGGTGCATGGTCATTCTATCCTTCTCAATACTCACGATCAGTATTGAACTCCTCTAGGTTTCATGATATTCCAATCAAATTCAATACTGCTGAGCGGGATTGGAACAGCCTGAAGATGAGTTTTGATATCGATCTGAATCCCGCCAGGCAGCAATGAGCCAACTCCGTCAATGGATTTCAATGATGACCCAATCACTCATTGCGTGATTGACCAATCGAGGTATATACGACAGAATCGGATTGGAATCGTCGTTGCGTAGTCATTCTTCCCTCCTCAATTCTCACGATCAGTATTAAACTCCTCTAGGTTTCATATATTCCAATCGAATTCAATACTGCTGAAAAGGATTGGAACGGCCTGAAGATGAGTTCTGCTATCGGTCTGAATTCTGCCAGGCAGCATTGAGTCGACTGCGTCAATCGATCTCAATGATTATCCGAACACTCATCGCGTGATTGACTTATCGAGATGAATACTACAGAATCGGATTGAAATCGCGGGTGCACGGTTATTCTAATCTTCTCAATCCTTAGAATCAGTATTCAACTCCTCTAGATTTCATACATGTCAATCGAATTCAATGATGCTAAGGAGGATTGGAACGACCTGAAGATGTGTTTTGATATCGGTCTGAATCCTGCCAGCCAGCGTTAAGCCGACTCCGTCGATCAATTCCAATAATGACCCAATTACTCATTGCGTAATTGACCAATCAAGATGAATACTACAGAATCGGAGGGCATCCGTGGGTGCATGGTCATTCTATCCTCCTCAATACTCACAATCAGTATTAAACTCCTCCAGGTTTCATATTTTCCGAGTGAATTCAATATTGCTGAGCGGGATTGGAACAGCCTGAAGATGAGTTTTGCTATCAGTCTGAATACTGCCAAGCAGCATTGAGCCGACTTCGTCAATCGATTTCAATGACGATCCGAACACTCATTGCGTGATTGACCAATCGAGATGAATACTACAGAATCGGATTGGAATCGGGGTTGCATGGTTATTCTATCCCTCTCAATACTCACGATCACTATTGAACTCCTCTAGGTTTCATATATGTCGATCAAATACAATACTCCTGAGCAGGATTGGAACGGCATGAAGATGAGTTTTGCTATCGGTCATAATCCCGGTAGGCAGCATTGAATTGATGGTGTGGATCTATTTCAATGATAACCCAATCACTCGTTGCGTCATTGACCATTCGAGCGGAATGCTACAGGATGGAATTCAAATCGTGGAAGAATGGGCCCTATCCTCCTCAAAACTCACAATTAGGATTAAACTCCACTAGGTTTCGGATATCCCAATCGAATTCAATGATGCTGAGCAGGATCGGAACAGCCTGCTGATGAGTTTTGGTATCGGTCTGAATCCCGCCAGGCAGCATTGAGCCGACTCCGTCAATCGATTTCAATGATGACCCAATCACTCATTGCGTAATTGACCAATCGAGATGAATACTACAGAATCGGATTGGAATCGCGGATGCATGGTTATTCTATCCCTCTCAATACTCACGATAATTATTGAATTCCTCTAGGTTTCATATATGTCAACCAGATTCAATACTGCTGGACAGGATTTGAACGGCATGAAGATGAGTCTCGCTATCGGTCTAAATCCCGCTAGGCAGCTTTGATTGACGGTGGGGATCTATTTCAATGATAACCCAATCACTCGTTGCGTCATTGACCAATCAGGCTGAATACTACAAGATAGAATCCTAATCGTGGAAACATGGTCTCTATCCTCCTCAATACTCACAATCAGTATTGAACTCCGCTTAGATTCGGATATTCCAATCGAATTCAATGATGCTGGGCAGGATTGGGACGGCCTGAAGATGAATTTCGATATCGGTCCGAATCCCGCCAGGCAGCATTAAGCCGACTCCGTGAGTCGGGTCCAATGATGACCCAATCACTCATTGCGTAATTGACCAATCGAGATGAATACTACAGAATCGGATTGGAACTGTCGGTGCAAGGTCATTCTATCCTCCTCAATACTCACGATCGGTATTGAACTCCTCTAGGTTTCATATTTTCCAATCGAATTCAATACTGCTGAGCGGGATTGGAACAGCCTGAAGATGAGTTGCGCTATCAGTCTGAATCCGGCCAGGCAGCATTGAGCCGACTCCGTCAATCGATTTCAATGATGACCCTATCACTGATTGCGTGATTGACCAATCGAGATGAATACTACAGGATCGGATTGGAATCGTGGGTGCATGGTGATTCTTTCCTCCTCAATACTGACGATCATCATTGAACTCCGCTAGGTTTCATATATTCCAATCGAATTCAATACTGCTGAAAAGGATTGGAACGGCCTGAAGATGAGTTCTGCTATCGGTCTGAATTCTGCCAGGCAGCATTGAATTGGCGGTGTGAATCTATTTCAAGGATAACCCAATCACTCGTTGCGTCATTGACCAATCGAGCTGAATACTACAGAATGGAATTCAAATCGTGGAAGCATGGTCTCTATCCTCCTCAAAACTTACAATCGGCATTGAACTCCTCTGAATTCCATGGATTTCAATCCAATTCAATACTGCTGAGCAGGATTGGTACGCTCTGAGGATGAGTTTCGCTATCGGTCTGAATCCTGCCGGGCAGCATTGAGTCGACTGCGTCAATCGATTCCGATGATGACCCAATCAGTCATTGCGTGATTGACCATTCGAAATGAATACTACAGAATCGGATTGGAATCGCGGGTGCATGATCATTCTATCCTCCTCAATACTCACGATTAGTATTAAACTCCTCCAGGTTTCATATATTCCAATCGAATTCAATACTGCTGAGCGGTATTGGAACAGCCTGAAGATGAGTTGCGCTATCTGTCTGAATCCAGCCAGGCAGCGTTGAGCCGACTTCGTTAATCGATTTCAATGATGATCCAATCACTCATAGCGTGATTGACCAATCGAGATGAATACTACAGATTCGGATTGAAATGGCGGGTGCATGGTTATTCTATCCCTCTCAATACTCACAATCAGTGTTCAACTCCTCTAGATTTCATATATGTCAATCGAATTCAATGATGCTAAGGAGGATTGGAACAGCCTGAAGATGAGTTGCGCTATCTGTCTGAATCCAGCCAGGCAGCGTTGAGCCGACTTCGTCAATCGATTCCAATGATGACCCGATAACTCATTGCGTAATTGACCAATAAAGATGAATACTACAGAATCGAATGGGAATCGTGGGTACATGGTCATTCTATCCTCCTCAATACTCACAATCAGTATTGAACTCCTCTAGGATTCGGATATTTCGATCGAATTTGATACTGCTGAGCAGGATTGGAACGGCCTGAAGATGAGTTTTGCTATCGGTCTGAATTCTGCCAGGCAGCATTGAGTCGAGTGCGTCGATCGATTCCAATGATGATCCAATCACTCGTTGCGTCATTGATCAATCGAGCTGAATACTACAGGATGGAATTCAGATCGTGGAAGCATGGTCTCTATCCTCCTCAATACTTAAAATCGGCATTGAACTCCTCTGGATATCATGGATTTCAATCGAATTCAATACTGCTGAGCAGGATTGGTACGCTCTGAGGATGAGTTTCGCTATCGGTCTGAATCCTGCCGGGCAGCATTGAGTCGACTCCGTGAATCGGATCCAATGATGACCCGATTACTCATTGCGTAATTGACCAATAAAGATGAATACTACAGAATCGGATGGGAATCCTGGGTACATGGTCATTCTATCCTCCTCAATACTCACGATCAGTATTAAACTCCTCTAGGTTTCATAGATTTCAATCGAATTCAATATTGCTGAGCGGGATTCGAACAGACTGAAGATGAGTTTTGCTATCAGTCTGAATCCTGCCAGGCAGCATTGAGCCGACTCCGTCGATCGATTTCAATGATGACCCAATCACTGATTGCGGGATCGACCAATCGAGATGAATACTACAGAATCGGATTGGAACTGTCGGTGCAAGGTCATTCTATCCTCCTCAATACTCACGATCGGTATTGAACTCCTCTAGGTTTCATATTTTCCAATCAAATTCAATACTGCTGAGCGGGATTGGAACAGCCTGAAGATGAGTTGCGCTATCAGTCTGAATCCGGCCAGGCAGCATTGAGCCGACTCCGTCAATCGATTTCAATGATGACCCAATCACTGATTGCGTGATTGACCAATCGAGATGAATACTACAGGATCGGATTGGAATCGTGGGTGCATGATCATTCTATCCTCCTGAATACTCACAATCAGTATTGAATTCCTCTAGCTTTCGGATATTCCAATCTAATTTGATACTGCTGAGAAGGATTGGAACGGCCTGAAGATGAGTTTTGATATCGGTCTAAATCCTGCCAGGCAGCATTGAGCCGACTCCGTCAGTCGAATCCGATGATGACCCAATCACTCATTGCGTGATTGACCAATAGAGATGAATACTACAGAATCGGATAGGAATCGTGGGTGCATGGTGATTCTTTCCTCCTCAATACTCACAATCATTATTGAACTCCTCTAGGTTTCGGATATTTCAATCGAATTTGATACTGCTGAGAAGAATTGGAACGGCCTGAAGATGAGTTTTGCTATCGGTCTGAATTCTGCCCGGCAGCATTGAGTCGAGTGCGTCAATCGATTTCAATGATGATCCAATCACTCTTTGCGTGATTGACCAATCGAGATGAATACTACAGAATCAGATTGGAATCGTGGGTGCATGGTCATTCTTTCCTCCTCAATACTCACGATCAGTATTGAACTCCTCTAGGTTTCATGATATTCCAATCAAATTCAATACTGCTGAGCCGGATTGGAACAGCCTGAAGATGAGTTGCGCTATCAGTCTGAATCTGGCCAGGCAGAATTGAGCCGACTCCGTCAATCGATTTCAATGATGACTCAATCACTGATTGCGTGATTGACCAATTGAGATGAATACTACAGGATCCGACTGGAATCGTGGGTGCATGATCATTCTATCCTCCTCAATACTCACAATCAGTATTGAACTCCTCTAGGGTTCGGATATTTCAATCGAATTTAATATT
Organism: Eretmocerus hayati; assembly: GCA_029851415.1. NCBI lineage: Eukaryota > Metazoa > Arthropoda > Insecta > Hymenoptera > Aphelinidae > Eretmocerus > Eretmocerus hayati. Next base: position 134,807,624 of record CM056741.1, read on the forward strand.
GCTGAGCGGGATTGGAACAGCCTGGGATGAGTTTTGCTATCGGTCTGAATTCTGCTAGGCAGCATTGAGTCGACTGCGTCAATCGAGTTCAATGATGATCCGATCACACATTGCGTGATTGACCACTCGAGATGAATACTACAGAATCGGATGGGAATCCTGGGTACATGGTCATTCTATCCTCCTCAATACTCACGATCAGTATTAAACTCCTCTAGGTTTCATAGATTTCAATCGAATTCAATATTGCTGAGCGGGATTCGAAAAGACTGAAGATGAGTTTTGCTATCAGTCTGAATCCTGCCAGGCAGCATTCAGCCGATTCCGTCAACCGATTCCAATGATGACCCAATCACTGATTGCAGGATTGACCAATCGAGATGAATACTACAGAATCGGATTGGAATCGCGGATGCATGGTTATTCTATCCCTCTCAATACTCACGATAAGTATTGAATTCCTCTAGGTTTCATATATGTCGACCAGATTCAATACTGCTGGACAGGATTTGAACGGCATGAAGATGAGTCTCACTATCGGTCTAAATCCCGCTAGGCAGCTTTGATCAACGGTGGGGATCTATTTCAATGATAACCCAATCACTCGTTGCGTCATTGACCAATCAGGCTGAATACTACAAGATAGAATCCTAATCGTGGAAACATGGTCTCTATCCTCCTCAATACTCACAATCAGTATTGAACTCCGCTTAGATTCGGATATTCCAATCGAATTCAATGATGCTGGGCAGGATTGGGACGGCCTGAAGATGAATTTTGATATCGGTCCGAATCCTGCCAGGCAGCATTAAGCCGACTCCGTGAGTCGGGTCCAATGATGACCCAATCACTCATTGCGTAATTGACCAATCGAGATGAATACTACAGAATCGGATTGGAACTGTCGGTGCAAGGTCATTCTATCCTCCTCAATACTCACGATCGGTATTGAACTCCTCTGGGTTTCATATTTTCCAATCGACTTCAATACTGCTGAGCGGGATTGGAACAGCCTGAAGATGAGTTGCGCTATCAGTCTGAATCCGGCCAGGCAGCATTGAGCCGACTCCGTCAATCGATTTCAATGATGACCCTATCACTGATTGCGTGATTGACCAATCGAGATGAATACTACAGGATCGGATTGGAATCGTGGGTGCATGGTGATTCTTTCCTCCTCAATACTGACGATCATCATTGAACTCCGCTAGGTTTCATATATTCCAATCAAATTGAAAACTGCTGAGCGGGATTGGAACAGCCTGAAGATGGAATTCGCTATCGGTCTGAATTCTGCCAGGCAGCATTGAGTCGACTGCGTCAATTAATTTCAATGATGATCCAATCGTTCATTGCGCGATTGACCAATCTAGATGAATACTACAGGATCGGATTGGAGTCGTGGGTGCACGATCATTCTATCCTCCTCAATACTCACAATCATTATTGAACTCCTCTAGGTTTCGGATATTTCAATCGAATTTGATACTGCTGCGAAGGATTGGAACGGCCTGAAGATGAGTTTTGCTATCGGTCTGAATTCTGCCAGGCAGCATTGAGTCGAGTGCGTCAATCGATTTCAATGATGATCCAATCACTCTTTGCGTGATTGACCAATCGAGATGAATAATACAGAATCGGATTGGAATCGTGGGTGCATGGTCATTCTATCCTTCTCAATACTCACGATCAGTATTGAACTCCTCTAGGTTTCATGATATTCCAATCAAATTCAATACTGCTGAGCGGGATTGGAACAGCCTGAAGATGAGTTTTGATATCGGTCTGAATCCCGCCAGGCAGCAATGAGCCAACTCCGTCAATGGATTTCAATGATGACCGAATCACTCATTGCGTGATCGACCAATCGAGGTATATACGACAGAATCGGATTGGAATCGTCGTTGCGTAGTCATTCTTCCCTCCTCAATACTCACGATCAGTATTGAACTCCTCTAGGTTTCATATATTCCAATCGAATTCAATACTGCTGAAAAGGATTGGAACGGCCTGAAGATGAGTTCTGCTATCGGTCTGAATTCTGCCAGGCAGCATTGAGTCGACTGCGTCAATCGATCTCAACGATGATCCGAACACTCATCGCGTGATTGACCTATCGAGATGAATACTACAGAATCGGATTGGAATCGCGGGTGCATGGTTATTCTAACCTTCTCAATCCTTAGAATCAGTATTCAACTCCTCTAGATTTCATACATGTCAATCGAATTCAATGATGCTAAGGAGGATTGGAACGACCTGAAGATGTGTTTTGATATCGGTCTGAATCCTGCCAGCCAGCGTTAAGCCGACTCCGTCGATCAATTCCAATAATGACCCAATTACTCATTGCGTAATTGACCAATCGAGATGAATACTACAGAATCGGATTGGAACTGTCGGTGCAAGGTCATTCTATCCTCATCAATACTCACGCTCAGTATTGAACTCCTCTAGGTTTCATATCTTCCAATCGAATTCAATACTGCTGAGCGGGTTTGGAACAGCCTGAAGATGAGTTGCGCTATCAGTCTGGATCCGGCCAGGCAGCATTGAGCCGACTAGGTCAATCGATTTCAATGATGACCCAATCACTGATTGCGTGATTGACCAATCGAGATGAATACTACAGGATCGGATCGGAATCCCGGGTGCATGATCATTCTATCCTCCTCAATACTCACAATCAGTGTTGAACTCCTCTAGGTTTCGGATATTCCAATCGAATTTGATACTGCTGAGCTGGATTGGAACGGCCTGAAGATGAGTTTTACTATCGGTCTGAATTCTGCCAGGCAGCATTGAGTCGAGTGCGTCAATCGATTTCAATGATGATCCAATCACTCTTTGCGTGATTGACCAATCGAGATGAATACTACAGAATCGGATTGGAATCGTGGGTGCATGGTCATTCTATCCTTCTCAATACTCACGATCAGTATTGAACTCCTCTAGGTTTCGGATATTTCAATCGAATTTGATACTGCTGAGAAGGATTGGAACGGCCTGGAGATGAGTTTTGCTATCGGTTTGAATTCTGCCAGGCAGCATTGAGTCGACTGCTTCAATTGATTTCAATGATCATCCAATCACTCATCGCGCGATCGACCAATCTAGATGAATACTACAGGATCGGATTGGAATCGTGGGTGCACGATCATTCTATCCTCCCCAATACTCACAATCAGTATTGAACTCCTCTAGGTTTCATGATATCCCAATCAAATTCAATACTGCTGAGCGGGATTGGAACAGCCTGAAGATGAGTTGCGCTATCAGTCTGAATCCGGCCAGGCAGAATTGAGCCGACTCCGTCAATCGATTTCAATGATGACTCAATCACTGATTGCGTGATTGACCAATCGAGATGAATACTACAGGATCGGATTGGAATCCCGGGTGCATGATCATTCTATCCTCCTCAATACTCACAATCAGTATTGAACTCCTCTAGGTTTCGGATATTCCAATCGAATTTGATACTGCTGAGCTGGATTGGAACGGCCTGAAGATGAGTTTTACTATCGGTCTGAATTCTGCCAGGCAGCATTGAGTCGAGTGCGTCAATCAATTTCAATGATGATCCAATCACTCTTTGCGTGATTGACCAATCGAGATGAATACTACAGAATCGGATTGGAATCGTGGGTGCATGGTCATTCTATCCTCCTCAATACTCACGATCAGTATTGAACTCCCCTAGGTTTCATGATATCCCAATCAAATTCAATACTGCTGAGCGGGATTGAAACAGCCTGAAGATGAGTTGCGCTATCAGTCTGAATCCGGCCAGGCAGAATTGAGCCGACTCCGTCAATCGATTTCAATGATGATCCAATCACTCTTTGCGTGATTGACCATTCGAGATGAATACTACAGAATTGGATTGGGATCGTGGGTGCATGGTCATTCTATCCTCCTCAATACTCACGATCAGTATTGAACTCCTCTAGGTTTCATGATATTCCAATCAAATTCAATACTACTGAGCGGGATCGGAACAGCCTGAAGATGAGTTGCGCTATCAGTCTGAATCCGGCCAGGCAGAATTGAGCCGACTCCGTCAATCGATTTCAATGATCACTCAATCACTGATTGCGCGATTGACCAATTGAGATGAATACTACAGGATCGGATTGGAATCGTGGATGCATGATCAATCTATCCTCCTCACTCACAATCAGTATTGAACTCCTCTAGGGTTCGGATATTTCAATCGAATTCAATATAGCTGAGTGGGATTGGAACAGCCTGAAGATGAGTTTTGCTATCGGTCTGAATTCTGCCAGGCAGCATTGAGTCGACTGCGTCAATTGATTTCAATGATGATCCAATCACTCATCGCGCGATTGACCAATCTAGATGAATACTACAGGATCGGATTGGAATCGTGGGTGCACGATCATTCTATCCTCCTCAATACTCACAATCATTATTGAACTCCTCTAGGTTTCGGATATTTCAATCGAATTTGATACTGCTGAGAAGGATTGGAACGGCCTGAAGATGAGTTTTGCTATCGGTCTGAATTCTGCCAGGAGGCATTGAGTCGACTGCGTCAATTAATTTCAATGATGATCCAATCACTCATTGCGCGATTGACCAATCTAGATGAATACTACAGGATCGGATTGGAGTCGTGGGTGCACGATCATTCTATCCTCCTCAATACTCACGATCAGTATTAAACTCCTCTAGGTTTCATAGATTTCAATCGAATTCAATATTGCTGAGCGGGATTCGAACAGACTGAAGATGAGTTGCGCTATCAGTCTGAATCCGGCCAGGCAGCATTGAACCGACTCCGTCAATCGATTTCAATGATGACCCAATCACTGATTGCGTGATTGACCAATCGAGATGAATACTACAGGATCGGATTGGAATCGTGGGTGCATGATCATTCTATCCTCCTGAATACTCACAATCAGTATTGAATTCCTCTAGCTTTCGGATATTCCAATCTAATTTGATACTGCTGAGAAGGATTGGAACGGCCTGAGGATGAGTTTTGATATCGGTCTAAATCCTGCCAGGCAGCATTGAGCCGACTCCGTCAGTCGAATCCGATGATGACCCAATCACTCATTGCGTGATTGACCAATAGAGATGAATACTACAGAATCGGATAGGAATCGTGGGTGCATGGTGATTCTTTCCTCCTCAATACTCACAATCATTATTGAACTCCTCTAGGTTTCGGATATTTCATTCGAATTTGATACTGCTGAGAAGGATTGGAACGGCCTGAAGATGAGTTTTGCTATCGGTCTGAATTCTGCCCGGCAGCATTGAGTCGAGTGCGTCAATCGATTTCAATGATGATCCAATCACTCTTTGCGTGATTGACCAATCGAGATGAATACTACAGAATCAGATTGGAATCGTGGGTGCATGGTCATTCTTTCCTCCTCAATACTCACGATCAGTATTGAACTCCTCTAGGTTTCATGATATTCCAATCAAATTCAATACTGCTGAGCCGGATTGGAACAGCCTGAAGATGAGTTGCGCTATCAGTCTGAATCCGGCCAGGCAGAATTGAGCCGACTCCGTCAATCGATTTCAATGATGACTCAATCACTGATTGCGTGATTGACCAATGGAGATGAATACTACAGGATCCGATTGGAATCGTGGGTGCATGATCATTCTATCCTCCTCAATACTCACAATCAGTATTGAACTCCTCTAGGGTTCGGATATTTCAATCGAATTTAATATTGCTGAGCGGGATTGGAACAGCCTGAAGATGAGTTTTGCTATCGGTCTGAATTCTGCTAGGCAGCATTGAGTCGACTGCGTCAATCGAGTTCAATGATGATCCGATCACACATTGCGTGATTGACCACTCGAGATGAATACTACAGAATCGGATGGGAATCCTGGGTACATGATCATTCTATCCTCCTCAATACTCACGATCAGTATTGAACTCCTCTAGGTTTCATAGATTTCAATCGAATTCAATATTGCTGAGCGGGATTCGAACGGACTGAAGATGAGTTTTGCTATCAGTCTGAATCCTGCCAGGCAGCATTCAGCCGATTCCGTCAACCGATTTCAATGATGACCCAATCACTGATTGCGGGATTGGCCAATCGAGATGAATACTACAGAATCGGATTGGAATCGCGGATGCATGGTTATTCTATCCCTCTCAATACTCACGATAAGTATTGAATTCCTCTAGGTTTCATATATGTCGACCAGATTCAATACTGCTGGACAGGATTTGAACGGCATGAAGATGAGTCTCGCTATCGGTCTAAATCCCGCTAGGCAGCTTTGATTGACGGTGGGGATCTATTTCAATGATAACCCAATCACTCGTTGCGTCATTGACCAATCAGGCTGGATACTACAAGATAGAATCCTAATCGTGGAAACATGGTCTCTATCCTCCTCAATACTCACAATCAGTATTGAACTCCGCTTAGATTCGGATATTCCAATCGAATTCAATGATGCTGGGCAGGATTGGGACGGCCTGAAGATGAATTTTGATATCGGTCCGAATCCCGCCAGGCAGCATTATGCCGACTCCGTGAGTCGGGTCCAATGATGACCCAATCACTCATTGCGTAATTGACCAATCGAGATGAATACTACAGAATCGGATTGGAACTGTCGGTGCAAGGTCATTCTATCCTCCTCAATACTCACGATCGGTATTGAACTCCTCTAGGTTTCATATTTTCCAATCGAATTCAATACTGCTGAGCGGGATTGGAACAGCCTGAAGATGAGTTGCGCTATCAGTCTGAATCCGGCCAGGCAGCATTGAGCCGACTCCGTCAATCGATTTCAATGATGACCCTATCACTGATTGCGTGATTGACCAATCGAGATGAATACTACAGGATCGGATTGGAATCGTGGGTGCATGGTGATTCTTTCCTCCTCAATACTGACGATCATCATTGAACTCCGCTAGGTTTCATATATTCCAATCAAATTGAAAACTGCTGAGTGGGATTGGAACAGCCTGAAGATGGAATTCGCTATCAGTCTGAATTCTGCCAGGCAGCATTGAGTTGACTGCGTCAATTAATTTCAATGATGATCCAATCACTCATTGCGCGATTGACCAATCTAGATGAATACTACAGGATCGGATTGGAGTCGTGGGTGCACGATCATTCTATCCTCCTCAATACTCACAATCATTATTGAACTCCTCTAGGTTTCGGATATTTCAATCGAATTTGATACTGCTGAGAAGGATTGGAACGGCCCGAAGATGAGTTTTGCTATCGGTCTGAATTCTGCCAGGCAGCATTGAGTCGAGTGCGTCAATCGATTTCAATGATGATCCAATCACTCTTTGCGTGATTGACCAATCGAGATGAATACTACAGAATCGGATTGGAATCGTGGGTGCATGGTCATTCTATCCTTCTCAATACTCACGATCAGTATTGAACTCCTCTAGGTTTCATGATATTCCAATCAAATTCAATACTGCTAAGCGGGATTGGAACAGCCTGAAGATGAGTTTTGATATCGATCTGAATCCCGCCAGGCAGCAATGAGCCAACTCCGTCAATGGATTTCAATGATGACCCAATCACTCATTGCGTGATTGACCAATCGAGGTATATACGACAGAATCGGATTGGAATTGTCGTTGCGTAGTCATTCTTCTCTCCTCAATTCTCACGATCAGTATTAAACTCCTCTAGGTTTCATATATTCCAATCGAATTCAATACTGCTGAAAAGGATTGGAACGGCCTGAAGATGAGTTCTGCTATCGGTCTGAATTCTGCCAGGCAGCATTGAGTCGACTGCGTCAATCGATCTCAATGATTATCCGAACACTCATCGCGTGATTGACCTATCGAGATGAATACTACAGAATCGGATTGAAATCGCGGGTGCACGGTTATTCTAACCTTCTCAATCCTTAGAATCAGTATACAACTCCTCTAGATTTCATACATGTCAATCGAATTCAATGATGCTAAGGAGGATTGGAACGACCTGAAGATGTGTTTTGATATCGGTCTGAATCCTGCCAGCCAGCGTTAAGCCGACTCCGTCGATCAATTCCAATAAGAACCCAATTACTCATTGCGTAATTGACCAATCAAGATGAATACTACAGAATCGGAGGGCATCCGTGGGTGCATGGTCATTCTATCCTCCTCAATACTCACAATCAGTATTAAACTCCTCCAGGTTTCATATTTTCCGAGTGAATTCAATATTGCTGAGCGGGATTGGAACAGCCTGAAGATGAGTTTTGCTATCAGTCTGAATACTGCCAAGCAGCATTGAGCCGACTTCGTCAATCGATTTCAATGACGATCCGAACACTCATTGCGTGATTGACCAATCGAGATGAATACTACAGAATCGGATTGGAATCGGGGTTGCATGGTTATTCTATCCCTCTCAATACTCACGATCAGTATTGAACTCCTCTAGGTTTCATATATGTCGATCAAATACAATACTCCTGAGCAGGATTGGAACGGCATGAAGATGAGTTTTGCTATCGGTCATAATCCCGGTAGGCAGCATTGAATTGATGGTGTGGATCTATTTCAATGATAACCCAATCACTCGTTGCGTCATTGACCAATCGAGCGGAATGCTACAGGATGGAATTCAAATCGTGGAAGAATGGGCCCTATCCTCCTCAAAACTCACAATTAGGATTAAACTCCACTAGGTTTCGGATATCCCAATCGAATTCAATGATGCTGAGCAGGATCGGAACAGCCTGCTGATGAGTTTTGGTATCGGTCTGAATCCCGCCAGGCAGCATTGAGCCGACTCCGTCAATCGATTTCAATGATGACCCAATCACTCATTGCGTAATTGACCAATCGAGATGAATACTACAGAATCGGATTGGAATCGCGGATGCATGGTTATTCTATCCCTCTCAATACTCACGATAATTATTGAATTCCTCTAGGTTTCATATATGTCGACCAGATTCAATACTGCTGGACAGGATTTGAACGGCATGAAGATGAGTCTCGCTATCGGTCTCAATCCCGCTAGGCAGCTTTGATTGACGGTGGGGATCTATTTCAATGATAACCCAATCACTCGTTGCGTCATTGACCAATCAGGCTGAATACTACAAGATAGAATCCTAATCGTGGAAACATGGTCTCTATCCTCCTCAATACTCACAATCAGTATTGAACTCCGCTTAGATTCGGATATTCCAATCGAATTCAATGATGCTGGGCAGGATTGGGACGGCCTGAAGATGAATTTTGATATCGGTCCGAATCCTGCCAGGCAGCATTAAGCCGACTCCGTGAGTCGGGTCCAATGATGACCCAATCACTCATTGCGTAATTGACCAATCGAGATGAATACTACAGAATCGGATTGGAACTGTCGGTGCAAGGTCATTCTATCCTCCTCAATACTCACGATCGGTATTGAACTCCTCTAGGTTTCATATTTTCCAATCGAATTCAATACTGCTGAGCGGGATTGGAACAGCCTGAAGATGAGTTGCGCTATCAGTCTGAATCCGGCCAGGCAGCATTGAGCCGACTCCGTCAATCGATTTCAATGATGACCCTATCACTGATTGCATGATTGACCAATCGAGATGAATACTACAGGATCGGATTGGAATCGTGGGTGCATGGTGATTCTTTCCTCCTCAATACTGACGATCATCATTGAACTCCGCTAGGTTTCATATATTCCAATCGAATTCAATACTGCTGAAAAGGATTGGAACGGCCTGAAGATGAGTTCTGCTATCGGTCTGAATTCTGCCAGGCAGCATTGAGTCGAATGCGTCAATCGATCTCAATGATTATCCGAACACTCATCGCGTGATTGACCTATCGAGATGAATACTACAGAATCGGATTGAAATCGCGGGTGCACGGTTATTCTAACCTTCTCAATCCTTAGAATCAGTATTCAACTCCTCTAGATTTCATACATGTCAATCGAATTCAATGATGCTAAGGAGGATTGGAACGACCTGAAGATGTGTTTTGATATCGGTCTGAATCCTGCCAGCCAGCGTTAAGCCGACTCCGTCGATCAATTCCAATAATGACCCAATTACTCATTGCGTAATTGACCAATCAAGATGAATACTACAGAATCGGAGGGCATCCGTGGGTGCATGGTCATTCTATCCTCCTCAATACTCACAATCAGTATTAAACTCCTCCAGGTTTCATATTTTCCGAGTGAATTCAATATTGCTGAGCGGGATTGGAACAGCCTGAAGATGAGTTTTGCTATCAGTCTGAATACTGCCAAGCAGCATTGAGCCGACTTCGTCAATCGATTTCAATGACGATCCGAACACTCATTGCGTGATTGACCAATGGAGATGAATACTACAGAATCGGATTGGAATCGGGGTTGCATGGTTATTCTATCCCTCTCAATACTCACGATCAGTATTGAACTCCTCTAGGTTTCATATATGTCGATCAAATACAATACTCCTGAGCAGGATTGGAACGGCATGAAGATGAGTTTTGCTATCGGTCATAATCCCGGTAGGCAGCATTGAATTAGTGGTGTGGATCTATTTCAATGATAACCCAATCACTCGTTGCGTCATTGACCGATCGAGCGGAATGCTACAGGATGGAATTCAAATCGTGGAAGAATGGGCCCTATCCTCCTCAAAACTCACAATTAGGATTAAACTCCACTAGGTTTCGGATATCGCAATCGAATTCAATGATGCTGAGCAGGATCGGAACAGCCTGCTGATGAGTTTTGGTGTCGGTCTGAATCCCGCCAGGCAGCATTGAGCCGACTCCGTCAATCGATTTCAATGATGACCCAATCACTCATTGCGTAATTGACCAATCGAGATGAATACTACAGAATCGGATTGGAACTGTCGGTGCAAGGTCATTCTATCCTCATCAATACTCACGCTCAGTATTGAACTCCTCTAGGTTTCATATTTTCCAATCGAATTCAATACTGCTGAGCGGGATTGGAACAGCCTGGAGATGAGTTCCGCTATCAGTCTGGATCCGGCCAGGCAGCATTGAGCCGACTCCGTCAATCGATTTCAATGATGACTCAATCACTGATTGCGTGATTGACCAATTGAGATGAATACTACAGAATCGGATTGGAATCGTGGGTGCATGGTCATTCTATCCTCCTCAATACTCACGATCAGTATTGAACTCCTCTAGGTTTCATGATATTCTAATCAAATTCAATACTGCTGAGCGGGATTGGAACAGCCTGAAGATGAGTTGCGCTATCAGTCTGAATCCGGCCAGGCAGAATTGAGCCGACTCCGTCAATCGATTTCAATGATGACTCAATCACTGATTGCGTGATTGACCAATCGAGATGAATACTACAGGATCGGATTGGAATCCCGGGTGCATGATCATTCTATCCTCCTCAATACTCACAATCAGTATTGAACTCCTCTAGGTTTCGGATATTCCAATCGAATTTGATACTGCTGAGCTGGATTGGAACGGCCTGAAGATGAGTTTCACTATCGGTCTGAATTCTGCCAGGCAGCATTGAGTCGACTGCGTCAATCGATTTGAATGATGATCCAATCACTCATCGCGCGATTGACCAATCTAGATGAATACTACAGGATCGGATTGGAATCGTGGGTGCACGATCATTCTATCCTCCCCAATACTCACAATCAGTATTGAACTCCTCTAGGTTTCGGATATTTCAATCGAATTTGATACTGCTGAGAAGGATTGGAACGGCCTGAAGATGAGTTTCGCTATCGGTCTGAATTCTGCCAGGCAGCATTGAGTCGACTGCGTCAATCGAGTTCAATGATGATCCGATCACACATTGCGTGATTGACCACTCGAGATGAATACTACAGAATCGGATTGATATCGCGGGTGCATGGTTATTCTATCCCTCTCAATACTCACGATCAGTATTGAACTCCTCTAGGTTTCATATATGTCGATCAAATTCAATACTCCTGAGCGGGATTTGAACGGCATGAAGATGAGTTTTGCTATCGGACTGAATCCCGCTAGGCAGCATTAAATTGACGTTGTGGATCTATTCCAATGATAACCCAATCACTCGTTGCTTCATTGACCAATCGAGCTGGATACTACAGGATGGAATTCAAATCGTGGAAGAATGATCTCTATCCTCCTCAATGCTCACAATCAGTATTGAACTCCTCTAGGTTTCGGATATCCCAATCGAATTCAATGATGCTGAGCAGGATTGGAACAGCCTGAAGATGAATTTTGATATCGGTCTGAACCCCGCCAGGCAGCATTGAGCCAACTCCGTCAATGGATCTCAATGATGACCCAATCACTCATTGCGTGATTGACCAATCCAGATATATACGACAGAATCGGATTGGAATCGTCGTTGCGTAGTCATTCTTCCCTCCTCAATACTCACGATCAGTATTGAACTCCTCTAGGTTTCATATATTCCAATCGAATTCAATACTGCTGAAAGGGATTGGAACGGCCTGAAGATGAGTTCTGCTATCGGTCTGAATTCTGCCAGGCAGCATTGAGTCGACTGCGTCAATCGATCTCAATGATGATCCGAACACTCATCGCGTGATTGACCTATCGAGATGAATACTACAGAATCGGATTGAAATCGCGGGTGCATGGTCATTCTATCCTTCTCAATACTCACGATCAGTATTGAACTCCTCTAGGTTTCATGATATTCCAATCAAATTCAATACTGCTGAGCGGGATCGGAACAGCCTGAAAATGAGTTTTGATATCGGTCTGGATCCCGCCAGGCAGCAATGAGCCAACTCCGTCAATGGATTTCAATGATGACCCAGTCACTCATTGCGTGATTGACCAATCGAGGTATATACGACAGAATCGGATTGGAATCGTCGTTGCGTAGTCATTCTTCCCTCCTCAATACTCACGATCAGTATTGAACTCCTCTAGGTTTCATATATTCCAATCGAATTCAATACTGCTGAAAAGGATTGGAACGGCCTGAAGATGAGTTCTGCTATCGGTCTGAATTCTGCCAGGCAGCATTGAGTCGACTGCGTCAATCGATCTCAATGATGATCCGAACACTCATCGCGTGATTGACCTATCGAGATGAATACTACAGAATCGGATTGAAATCGCGGGTGCACGGTTATTCTAACCTTCTCAATCCTTAGAATCAGTATTCAACTCCTCTAGATTTCATACATGTCAATCGAATTCAATGATTCTAAGGAGGATTGGCACGACCTGAAGATGTGTTTTGATATCGGTCTGGATCCTGCCAGCCAGCAATAAGCCGACTCCGTCGATCAATTCCAATAATGACCCAATTACTCATTGCGTAATTGACCAATCAAGATGAATACTACAGAATCGGAGGGGATCCGTGGGTGCATGGTCATTCTATCCTCCTCAATACTCACAATCAGTATCAAACTCCTCCAGGTTTCATATTTTCCGAGTGAATTCAATATTGCTGAGCGGGATTGGAACAGCCTGAAGATGAGTTTCGCTATCAGTCTGAATACTGCCAAGCAGCATTGAGCCGACTTCGTCAATCGATTTCAATGACGATCCGAACACTCATTGCGTGATTGACCAATCGAGATGAATACTACAGAATCGGATTGGAATCGGGGTTGCATGGTTATTCTATCCCTCTCAATACTCACGATCAGTATTGAACTCCTCTAGGTTTCATATATGTCGATCAAATACAATACTCCTGAGCAGGATTGGAACGGCATGAAGATGAGTTTTGCTATCGGTCATAATCCCGGTAGGCAGCATTGAATTGATGGTGTGGATCTATTTCAATGATAACCCAATCACTCGTTGCGTCATTGACCAATCGAGCGGAATGCTACAGGATGGAATTCAAATCGTGGAAGAATGGGCCCTATCCTCCTCAAAACTCACAATCAGGATTAAACTCAACTAGGTTTCGGATATCCCAATCGAATTCAATGATGCTGAGCAGGATCGGAACAGCCTGCTGATGAGTTTTGGTATCGGTCTGAATCCCGCCAGGCAGCATTGAGCCGACTCCGTCAATCGATTTCAATGATGACCCAATCACTCATTGCGTAATTGACCAATCGAGATGAATACTAAAGAATCGGATTGGAACTGTCGGTGCAAGGTCATTCTATCCTCATCAATACTCACGCTCAGTATTGAACTCCTCTAGGTTTCATATTTTTCAATCGAATTCAATACTGCTGAGCGGGATTGGAACAGCCTGGAGATGAGTTGCGCTATCAGTCTGGATCCGGCCAGGCAGCATTGAGCCGACTCCGTCAATCGATTTCAATGATGACCCAATCACTGATTGCGTGATTGACCAATCGAGATGAATACTATAGGATCGGATTGGAATCGTGGGTGCATGATCATTCTATCCTCCTCAATACTCACAATCAGTATTGAACTCCTCTAGGTTTCGGATATTTCAATCGAATTTGATACTGCTGAGAAGGATTGGAACGGCCTGAAGATGAGTTTTGCTATCGGTTTGAATTCTGCCAGGCAGCATTGAGTCGAGTGCGTCAATCGATTTCAATGATGATCCAATCACTCTTTGCGTGATTGACCAATCGAGATGAATACTACAGAATCGGATTGGAATCGTGGGTGCATGGTCATTCTATCCTCCTCAATACTCACGATCAGTATTGAACTCCTCTAGGTTTCATGATATTCCAATCAAATTCAATACTGCTGAGCGGGATTGGAACAGCCTGAAGATGAGTTGCGCTATCAGTCTGAATCCGGCCAGGCAGAATTGAGCCGACTCCGTCAATCGATTTCAATGATGACTCAATCACTGATTGCGTGATTGACCAATCGAGATGAATACTACAGGATCGGATTGGAATCCCGGGTGCATGATCATTCTATCCTCCTCAATACTCACAATCAGTATTGAACTCCTCTAGGTTTCGGATATTCCAATCGAATTTGATACTGCTGAGCTGGATTGGAACGGCCTGAAGATGAGTTTTACTATCGGTCTGAATTCTGCCAGGCAGCATTGAGTCGACTGCGTCAATCGATTTGAATGATGATCCAATCACTCATCGCGCGATTGACCAATCTAGATGAATACTACAGGATCGGATTGGAATCGTGGGTGCACGATCATTCTATCCTCCCCAATACTCACAATCAGTATTGAACTCCTCTAGGTTTCGGATATTTCAATCGAATTTGATACTGCTGAGAAGGATTGGAACGGCCTGAAGATGAGTTTCGCTATCGGTCTGAATTCTGCCAGGCAGCATTGAGTCGACTGCGTCAATCGAGTTCAATGATGATCCGATCACACATTGCGTGATTGACCACTCGAGATGAATACTACAGAATCGGATTGATATCGCGGGTGCATGGTTATTCTATCCCTCTCAATACTCACGATCAGTATTGAACTCCTCTAGGTTTCATATATGTCGATCAAATTCAATACTCCTGAGCGGGATTTGAACGGCATGAAGATGAGTTTTGCTATCGGACTGAATCCCGCTAGGCAGCATTAAATTGACGTTGTGGATCTATTCCAATGATAACCCAATCACTCGTTGCTTCATTGACCAATCGAGCTGGATACTACAGGATGGAATTCAAATCGTGGAAGAATGATCTCTATCCTCCTCAATGCTCACAATCAGTATTGAACTCCTCTGGGTTTCGGATATCCCAATCGAATTCAATGATGCTGAGCAGGATTGGAACAGCCTGAAGATGAATTTTGATATCGGTCTGAACCCCGCCAGGCAGCATTGAGCCAACTCCGTCAATGGATCTCAATGATGACCCAATCACTCATTGCGTGATTGACCAATCCAGATATATACGACAGAATCGGATTGGAATCGTCGTTGCGTAGTCATTCTTCCCTCCTCAATACTCACGATCAGTATTGAACTCCTCTAGGTTTCATATATTCCAATCGAATTCAATACTGCTGAAAGGGATTGGAACGGCCTGAAGATGAGTTCTGCTATCGGTCTGAATTCTGCCAGGCAGCATTGAGTCGACTGCGTCAATCGATCTCAATGATGATCCGAACACTCATCGCGTGATTGACCTATCGAGATGAATACTACAGAATCGGATTGAAATCGCGGGTGCATGGTCATTCTATCCTTCTCAATACTCACGATCAGTATTGAACTCCTCTAGGTTTCATGATATTCCAATCAAATTCAATACTGCTGAGCGGGATCGGAACAGCCTGAAAATGAGTTTTGATATCGGTCTGGATCCCGCCAGGCAGCAATGAGCCAACTCCGTCAATGGATTTCAATGATGACCCAGTCACTCATTGCGTGATTGACCAATCGAGGTATATACGACAGAATCGGATTGGAATCGTCGTTGCGTAGTCATTCTTCCCTCCTCAATACTCACGATCAGTATTGAACTCCTCTAGGTTTCATATATTCCAATCGAATTCAATACTGCTGAAAAGGATTGGAACGGCCTGAAGATGAGTTCTGCTATCGGTCTGAATTCTGCCAGGCAGCATTGAGTCGACTGCGTCAATCGATCTCAATGATGATCCGAACACTCATCGCGTGATTGACCTATCGAGATGAATACTACAGAATCGGATTGAAATCGCGGGTGCACGGTTATTCTAACCTTCTCAATCCTTAGAATCAGTATTCAACTCCTCTAGATTTCATACATGTCAATCGAATTCAATGATGCTAAGGAGGATTGGCACGACCTGAAGATGTGTTTTGATATCGGTCTGAATCCTGCCAGCCAGCGTTAAGCCGACTCCGTCGATCAATTCCAATAATAACCCAATTACTCATTGCGTAATTGACCAATCAAGATGAATACTACAGAATCGGAGGGGATCCGTGGGTGCATTGTCATTCTATCCTCCTCAATACTCACAATCAGTATTAAACTCCTCCAGATTTCATATTTTCCGAGTGAATTCAATATTGCTGAGCGGGATTGGAACAGCCTGAAGATGAGTTTTGCTATCAGTCTGAATACTGCCAAGCAGCATTGAGCCGACTTCGTCAATCGATTTCAATGACGATCCGAACACTCATTGCGTGATTGACCAATCGAGATGAATACTACAGAATCGGATTGGAATCGGGGTTGCATGGTTATTCTATCCCTCTCAATACTCACGATCAGTATTGAACTCCTCTAGGTTTCATATATGTCGATCAAATACAATACTCCTGAGCAGGATTGGAACGGCATGAAGATGAGTTTTGCTATCGGTCATAATCCCGGTAGGCAGCATTGAATTGATGGTGTGGATCTATTTCAATGATAACCCAATCACTCGTTGCGTCATTGACCAATCGAGCGGAATGCTACAGGATGGAATTCAAATCGTGGAAGAATGGGCCCTATCCTCCTCGAAACTCACAATCAGGATTAAACTCAACTAGGTTTCGGATATCCCAATCGAATTCAATGATGCTGAGCAGGATCGGAACAGCCTGCTGATGAGTTTTGGTATCGGTCTGAATCCCGCCAGGCAGCATTGAGCCGACTCCGTCAATCGATTTCAATGATGACCCAATCACTCATTGCGTAATTGACCAATCGAGATGAATACTAAAGAATCGGATTGGAACTGTCGGTGCAAGGTCATTCTATCCTCATCAATACTCACGCTCAGTATTGAACTCCTCTAGGTTTCATATTTTTCAATCGAATTCAATACTGCTGAGCGGGATTGGAACAGCCTGGAGATGAGTTGCGCTATCAGTCTGGATCCGGCCAGGCAGCATTGAGCCGACTCCGTCAATCGATTTCAATGATGACCCAATCACTGATTGCGTGATTGACCAATCGAGATGAATACTACAGGATCGGATTGGAATCGTGGGTGCATGATCATTCTATCCTCCTCAATACTCACAATCAGTATTGAACTCCTCTAGGTTTCGGATATTTCAATCGAATTTGATACTGCTGAGCTGGATTGGAACGGCCTGAAGATGAGTTTTACTATCGGTCTGAATTCTGCCAGGCAGCATTGAGTCGACTGCGTCAATCGATTTGAATGATGACCCAATCACTCATTGCGCGATTGACCAATCTAGATGAATACTACAGGATCGGATTGGAATCGTGGGTGCACGATCATTCTATCCTCCCCAATACTCACAATCAGTATTGAACTCCTCTAGGTTTCGGATATTTCAATCGAATTTGATACTGCTGAGAAGGATTGGAACGGCCTGAAGATGAGTTTTGCTATCGGTCTGAATTCTGCCAGGCAGCATTGAGTCGAGTGCGTCAATCGATTTCAATGATGATCCAATCACTCTTTGCGTGATTGACCAATCGAGATGAATACTACAGAATCGGATTGGAATCGTGGGTGCATGGTCATTCTATCCTTCTCAATACTCACGATCAGTATTGAACTCCTCTAGGTTTCATGATATCCCAATCAAATTCAATACTGCTGAGCGGGATTGGAAAGCCTAAAGATGAGTTGCGCTATCAGTCTGAATCCGGCCAGGCAGAATTGAGCCGACTCCGTCAATCGGTTTCAATGATGACTCAATCACTGATTGCGTGATTGACCAATCGAGATGAATACTACAGGATCGGATTGGAATCCCGGGTGCATGATCATTCTATCCTCCTCAATACTCACAATCAGTATTGAACTCCTCTAGGTTTCGGATATTCCAATCGAATTTGGTACTGCTGAGCTGGATTGGAACGGCCTGAAGATGAGTTTTACTATCGGTCTCAATTCTGCCAGGCAGCATTGAGTCGACTGCGTCAATCGATTTGAATGATGACCCAATCACTCATTGCGTGATTGACCAATCGAGATGAATACTACAGAATCGGATTGGAATCGTGGGTGCACGATCATTCTATCCTCCTCAATACTCACAATCAGTATTGAACTCCTCTAGGTTTCGGATATTCCAATCGAATTCAATACTGCTGAAAAGGATTGGAACGGCCTGAAGATGAGTTCTGCTATCGGTCTGAATTCTGCCAGGCAGCATTGAGTCGACTGCGTCAATCGATCTCAATGATGATCCGAACACTCATCGCGTGATTGACCTATCGAGATGAATACTACAGAATCGGATTGAAATCGCGGGTGCACGGTTATTCTAACCTTCTCAATCCTTAGAATCAGTATTCAACTCCTCTAGATTTCATACATGTCAATCGAATTCAATGATGCTAAGGAGGATTGGAACGACCTGAAGATGTGTTTTGATATCGGTCTGAATCCTGCCAGCCAGCGTTAAGCCGACTCCGTCGATCAATTCCAATAATGACCCAATTACTCATTGCGTAATTGACCAATCAAGATGAATACTACAGAATCGGAGGGGATCCGTGGGTGCATGGTCATTCTATCCTCCTCAATACTCACAATCAGTATTAAACTCCTCCAGGTTTCATATTTTCCGAGTGAATTCAATATTGCTGAGCGGGATTGGAAGGCCCTGAAGATGAGTTTTGCTATCAGTCTGAATACTGCCAAGCAGCATTGAGCCGACTTCGTCAATCGATTTCAATGACGATCCGAACACTCATTGCGTGATTGACCAATCGAGATGAATACTACAGAATCGGATTGGAATCGGGGTTGCATGGTTATTCTATCCCTCTCAATACTCACGATCAGTATTGAACTCCTCTAGGTTTCATATATGTCGATCAAATACAATACTCCTGAGCAGGATTGTAACGGCATGAAGATGAGTTTTGCTACCGGTCATAATCTTGGTAGGCAGCATTGAATTGATGGTGTGGATCTATTTCAATGAAAACCCAATCACTCGTTGCGTCATTGACCAATCGAGCGGAATGCTACAGGATGGAATTCAAATCGTGGAAGAATGGGCCCTATCCTCCTCAAAACTCACAATTAGGATTAAACTCCACTAGGTTTCGGATATCCCAATCGAATTCAATGATGCTGAGCAGGATCGGAACAGCCTGCTGATGAGTTTTGGTATCGGTCTGAATCCCGCCAGGCAGCATTGAGCCGACTCCGTCAATCGATTTGAATGATGATCCAATCACTCTTTGCGTGATTGACCAATCGAGATGAATACTACAGAATCGGATTGGAATCGTGGGTGTATGGTCATTCTATCCTTCTCAATACTCACGATCAGTATTGAACTCCTCTAGGTTTCATGATATTCCAATCAAATTCAATACTGCTGAGCGGGATTGGAACAGCCTGGAGATGAGTTTTGCTATCAGTCTGAATTCTGCCAGGCAGCATTGAGTCGACTGTGTCAATTAATTTCAATGATGATCCAATCACTCATCGCGCGATTGACCGATCTAGATGAATACTACAGGATCGGATTGGAATCGTGGGTGCACGATCATTCGTTCCTCCCCAATACTCACGATCAGTATTGAACTCCTCTAGGTTTCATGATATTCCAATCAAATTCAATACTGCTGAGCGGGATTGGAACAGCCTGAAGAAAGATGATATCAGTCTGAATCCGGCCAGGCAGAATTGAGCCGACTCCGTCAATCGATTTCAATGATGACTCAATCACTGATTGCGTGATTGACCAATTGAGATGAATACTACAGGATCCGATTGGAATCGTGGGTGAATGATCATTCTATCCTCCTCAATACTCACAATCAGTATTGAACTCCTCTAGGGTTCGGATATTTCAATCGAATTCAATATTGCTGAGCGGGATTGGAACAGCCTGAAGATGAGTCTTGCTATCGGTCTGAATTCTGCCAGGCAGCATTGAGTCGACTACGTCAATCGAGTTCAATGATGATCCGATCACACATTGCGTGATTGACCACTCGAGATGAGTACTACAGAATCGGATTGAAATCGCGGGTGCATGGTTATTCTATCCCTCTCAATACTCACGATCAGTATTGAACTCCTCTAGGTTTCATATATGTCGATCAAATTCAATACTCCTGAGCGGGATTTGAACGGATGAAGATGAGTTTTGCTATCGGACTGAATCCCGCTAGGCAGCATTAAATTGACGGTGTGGATCTATTTCAATGATAACCCAATCACTCGTTGCTTCATTGACCAATCGAGCTGAATACTACAGGATGGAATTCAAATCGTGGAAGAATGATCTCTATCCTCCTCAATGCTCACAATCAGTATTGAACTCCTCTAGGTTTCGGATATCCCAATCGAATTCAATGATGCTGAGCAGGATCGGAACAGCCTGCTGATGAGTTTTGGTATCGGTCTGAATCCCGCCAGGCAGCATCGAGCCAACTCCGTCAATGGATTTCAATGATGACCCAATCACTCATTGCGTGATTGACCAATCGAGGTATATACGACAGAATCGGATTGGAATCGTCGTTGCGTACTCATTCTTCCCTCCTCAATACTCACGATCAGTATTGAACTCCTCTAGGTTTCATATATTCCAACCGAATTCAATACTGCTGAAAGGGATTGGAACGGCCTGAAGATGAGTTCTGCTATCGGTCTGAATTCTGCCAGGCAGCATTGAGTCGACTTCGTCAATCGATCTCAATGATGATTCGAACACTCATTGCGTGATTGACCTATCGAGATGAATACTACAGAATCGGATTGAAACCGCGGGTGCATGGTTATTCTAACCTTCTCAATCCTTAGAATCAGTATTCAACTCCTCTAGATTTCATACATGTCAATCAAATTCAATGATGCTAAGGAGGATTGGAACGATCTGAGGATGTGTTTTGATATCGGTCTGAATCCTGCCAGCCAGCGTTAAGCCGACTCCGTCGATCGATCCCAATGATGACCCAATTACTCATTGCGTAATTGACCAATCAAGATGGATACTACAGAATCAGAGGGGATCCGTGGGTGCATGGTCAAACTATCCTCCTCAATACTCACAATCAGTATTAAACTCCTCGAGGTTTCATATTTTCCGAGTGAATTCAATATTGCTGAGCGGGATTGGAACAGCCTGAAGAAGAGTTTTGCTATCAGTCTGAATACTGCCAGGCAGCATTGAGCCGACTTCGTCAATCGATTTCAATCACGATCCGAACACTCATTGCGTGATTGATCAATCGAGATGAATACTACAGAATCGGATTGGAATCGGGGTTGCATAGTTATTCTATCCCTCTCAATACTCACGATCAGTATTGAACTCCTCTGGGTTTCATATATGTCGATCAAATACAATACTCCTGAGCAGGATTGGAACGGCATGAAGATGAGTTTTGCTATCGGTCATGATCCCGCTAGGCAGCATTGAATTGATGGTGTGGATCTATTTCAATGATAACCCAATCACTCGTTGCGCCATTGACCAATCGAGCGGAATGCTAAAGGATGGAATTCAAATCGTGGAAGAATGGGCCCTATCCTCCTCAAAACTCACAATTAGGATTAAACTCCTCTAGGTTTCGGATATCCCAATCGAATCCAATGATGCTGAGCAGGATCGGAACAGCCTGCTGATGAGTTTTGGTATCGGTCTGAATCCCGCCAGGCAGCATTGAGCCGACTCCGTCAATCAATTTCAATGATGACCCAATCACTCATTGCGTAATTGACCAATCAAGATGAATACTACAGAATCGGATTGGAACTGTCGGTGCAAGGTCATTCTATCCTCCTCAATACTCACAATCAGTATTGAACTCATCTAGGTTTCGGATATATCAATCGAATTTGATACTGCTGAGAAGGATCGGAAAGGCCTGAAGATGAGTTTTGCTATCGGTTTCAATTCTGCCGGGCAGCATTGAGTCGAGTGCGTCAGTCGATTTCAATGATGATCCAATCACTCTTTGCGTGATTGACCAATCGAGATGAATACTACAGAATCGGATTGGAATCGTGGGTGCATGGTCATTCTATCCTCCTCAATACTCACGATCAGTATTGAACTCCTCTTGGTTTCATGATATTCCAATCAAATTCAATACTGCTGAGCGGGATTGGAACAGCCTGGAGATGAGTTTTGCTATCAGTCTGAATTCTGCCAGGCAGCATTGAGTCGACTGTGTCAATTAATTTTCATGATGATCCAATCTCTCATCGCGCGATTGGCCGATCTAGATGAATACTACAGGATCGGATTGGAATAGTGGGTGCGCGATCATTCTATCCTCCCCAATACTCACGATCAGTATTGAACTCCTCTAGGTTTCATGATATTCCAATCAAATTCAATACTGCTGAGCGGGATTGGAACAGCCTGAAGATGAGTTGCGCTATCAGTCTGAATCCGGCCAGGCAGAATTGAGCCGACTCCGTCAATCGATTTCAATGATGACTCAATCACTGATTGCGTGATTGACCAATTGAGATGAATACTACAGGATCCGATTGGAATCGTGGGTGCATGATCATTCTATCCTCCTCAATACTCACAATCAGTATTGAAATCCTCTAGGGTTCGGATATTTCAATCGAATTCAATATTGCTGAGCGGGATTGGAACAGCCTGAAGATGAGTCTTGCTATCGGTCTGAATTCTGCCAGGCAGCATTGAGTCGACTACGTCAATCGAGTTCAATGATGGTCCGATCACACATTGCGTGATTGACCACTCGAGATGAGTACTACAGAATCGGATTGAAATCGCGGGTGCATGGTTATTCTATCCCTCTCAATACTCACGATCAGTATTGAACTCCTCTAGGTTTCATATATGTCGATCAAATTCAATACTCCTGAGCGGGATTCGAACGGATGAAGATGAGTTTTGCTATCGGACTGAATCCCGCTAGGCAGCATTAAATTGACGGTGTGGATCTATTTCAATGATAACCCAATCACTCGTTGCTTCATTGACCAATCGAGCTGAATACTACAGGATGGAATTCAAATCGTGGAAGAATGATCCCTATCCTCCTCAATGCTCACAATCAGTATTGAACTCCTCTAGGTTTCGGATATCCCAATCGAATTCAATGATGCTGAGCAGGATCGGAACAGCCTGCTGATGAGTTTTGGTATCGGTGTGAATCCCGCCAGGCAGCATCGAGCCAACTCCGTCAATGGATTTCAAAGATGACCCAATCACACATTGCGTGATTGACCAATCGAGGTATATACGACAGAATCGGATTGGAATCGTCGTTGCGTACTCATTCTTCCCTCCTCAATACTCACGATCAGTATTGAACTCCTCTAGGTTTCATATATTCCAACCGAATTCAATACTGCTGAAAGGGATTGGAACGGCCTGAAGATGAGTTCTGCTATCGGTCTGAATTCTGCCAGGCAGCATTGAGTCGACTTCGTCAATCGATCTCAATGATGATTCGAACACTCATTGCGTGATTGACCTATCGAGATGAATACTACAGAATCGGATTGAAACCGCGGACGCATGGTTATTCTAACCTTCTCAATCCTTAGAATCAGTATTCAACTCCTCTAGATTCCATACATGTCAATCAAATTCAATGATGCTAAGGAGGATTGGAACGACCTGAGGATGTGTTTTGATATCGGTCTGAATCCTGCCAGCCAGCGTTAAGCCGACTCCGTCGATCGATTCCAATGATGACCCAATTACTCATTGCGTAATTGACCAATCAAGATGAATACTACAGGATCGGATTGGAATCGTGGGTGCATGATCATTCTATCCTCCCCAATACTCACAATCAGTATTGAACTCCTCTAGGTTTCGGATATTTCAATCGAATTTGATACTGCTGAGAAGGATTGGAACGGCCTGAAGATGAGTTTTGCTATCGGTCTGAATTCTGCCAGGCAGCATTGAGTCGAGTGCGTCAATCGATTTCAATGATGATCCAATAACTCTTTGCGTGATTGACCAATCGAGATGAATACTACAGAATCGGATTGGAATCGTGGGTGCTTGGTCATTCTATCCTCCTCAATACTCACGATCAGTATTGAACTCCTCTAGGTTTCATGATATTCCAATCAAATTCAATACTGCTGAGCGTGATTGGAACAGCCTGAAGATGAGTTGCGCTATCAGTCTGAATCCGGCCAGGCAGAATTGAGCTCACTCCGTCAATCGATTTCAATGATGACTCAATCACTGATTGCGTGATTGACCAATTGAGATGAATACTACAGGATCGGATTGGAATCGTGGGTGCATGATCATTCTATCCTCCTCAATACTCACAATCAGTATTGAACTCCTCTAGGGTTTGGATATTCCAATCGAATTTGATACTGCTGAGAAGGATTGGAACGGCCTGAAGATGAGTTTTGCTACCGGTCTGAATTCTGCCAGGCAGCATTGAGTCAAGTGCGTCAATCGATTTCAATGATGATCCAATCACTCTTTGCGTGATTGACCAATCGAGATGAATACTACAAAATCGGATTGGATTCGTGGGTGCATGGTCATTCTATCCTCCTCAATACTCACGATCAGTATTGAACTCCTCTAGGTTTCATGATATTCCAATCAAATTCAATACTGCTGAGCGTGATTGGAACAGCCTGAAGATGAGTTGCGCTATCAGTCTGAATCCGGCCAGGCAGAATTGAGCCGACTCCGTCAATCGATTTCAATGATGACTCAATCACTGATTGCGTGATTGACCAATTGAGATGAATACTACAGGATCGGATTGGAATCGTGGGTGCATGAGCATTCTATCCTCCTCAATACTCACAATCAGTATTGAACTCCTCTAGGTTTCGGATATTTCAATCGAATTTGATACTGCTGAGCTGGATTGGAACGGCCTGAAGATGAGTTTTGCTTTCGGTCTGAATTCTGCCAGGCAGCATTGAGTCGACTGCGTCAATTGATTTGAATGATGACCCAATAACTGATTGCGTGATTGACTAATCGAGATGAATACTACAGGATCGGATTGGAATCGTGGGTGCATGGTCATTCTATCCTCCTCAATACTCACGATCAGTATTGGACTCCTCTAGGTTTCATGATATTCCAATCAAATTCAATACTGCTGAGCGGGATTGGAACAGCCTGAAGATGAGTTGCGCTATCAGTCTGAATCCGGCCAGGCAGAATTGATCCGACTCCGTCAATCGATTTCAATGATGACTCAATCACTGATTGCGTGATTGACCAATTGAGATGAATACTACAGGATCCGATTGGAATCGTGGGTGCATGATCATTCTATCCTCCCCAATACTCACGATCAGTATTGAACTCCTCTAGGTTTCATGATATTCCAATCAAATTCAATACTGCTGAGCGTGATTGGAACAGCCTGAAGATGAGTTGCGCTATCAGTCTGAATTCTGCCAGGCAGCATCGAGTCGACTGCGTCAATCGAGTTCAATGATGATCCGATCACACATTGCGTGATTGACCACTCGAGATGAGTACTACAGAATCGGATTGAAATCGTGGGTGCATGGTTATTCTATCCCTCTCAATACTCACGATCAGTATTGAACTCCTCTAGGTTTCATATATGTCGATCAAATTCAATACTCCTGAGCGGCATTTGAGCGGCATGAAGATTAGTTTTGCTATCGGACTGAATCTCGCTAGGCAGCATTAAATTGACGGTGTGGATCTGTTTCAATGATAACCCAATCACTCGTTGCTTCATTGACCAATCGAGCTGAATACTACAGGATGGAATTCAAATCGTGGAAGAATGATCTCTATCCTCCTCAATGCTCACAATCAGTATTGAACTGCTCTAGGTTTCGGATATCCCAATCGAATTCAATGATGCTGAGCAGGATTGGAACAGCCTGAAGATGATTTTTGATATCGGTCTGAATCCTGCCAGGCAGCATTGAGCCAACTCCGTCAATGGATTTCAATGATGACCCAATCACTCATTGCGTGATTGACCAATCGAGATATATACGACAGAATCGGATTGGAATCGTGGGTGCATGGTCATTCTATCCTCCTCAATACTCACGATCAGTATTGAACTCCTCTAGGTTTCATATTTTCCAATCGAATTCAATACTGCTGAGCGGGATTGGAACAGCCTGAAGATGAGTTGCGCTATCAGTCTGAATTCTGCCAGGCAGCATTGAGTCGAGTGCGTCAATCGATTCCAATGATGATCCAATCACTCTTTGCGTGATTGACCAATCAAGATGAATACTACAGAATCGGATTGGAATCGTGGGTGCATGGTCATTCTATCCTCCTGAATACTCACGATCAGTATTGAACTCGTCTAGGTTTCATGATATTCCAATCAAATTCAATACTGCTGAGCGGGATTGGAACAGCCTGAAGATGAGTTGCGCTATCAGTCTGAATCCGGCCAGGCAGAATTGAGCCGACTCCGTCCATCGATTTCAATGATGACTCAATCACTGTTTGCGTGATTGACCAATTGAGATGAATACTCCAGGATCGGATTGGATTCGTGGGTGCATGATCATTCTATCCTCCTCAATACTCACAATCAGTATTGAACTCCTCTAGGGTTCGGATATTTGAATCGAATTCAACATTGCTGAGCGGGATCGGAACAGCCTGGAGATGAGTTTTGCTATCGGTTTGAATTCTGCCAGGAAGCATTGAGTCGACTGCGTTAATCAATTTCAATGATGATCCAATCACTCATTGCGCGATTGACCAATCTAGATGAATACTACAGGATCAGATTGGAATCGTGGGTGCACGATCATTCTATCCTCCTCAATACTCACAATCAGTATTGGACTCCTCTAGGTTTCGGATATTTCAATCGAATTTGATACTGCTGAGAAGGATTGGAACGGCCTGAAGATGAGTTTTGCTATCGGTCTGGATTCTGCCAGGCAGCATTGAGTCGAGTGCGTCAATCGATTTCAATGATGATCCAATCATTCTTTGCGTGATTGACCAATCGAGATGAATACTACAGAATCGGATTGGAATCGTGGGTGCATGGTCATTCTATCCTCCTCAATACTCACGATCAGTATTGAACTCCTCTAAGTATCATGATATTCCAATCAAATTCAATACTGCTGAGCGGGATTGGAACAGCCTGAAGATGAGTTGCGCTATCAGTCTGAATCCGGCCAGGCAGGATTGAGCCGACTCCGTCCATCGATTTCAATGATGACTCAATCACTGATTGCGTGATTGACCAATTGAGATGAATACTACAGGATCGTATTGGAATCGTGGGTGCATGATCATTCTATCCTCCTCAATACTCACAATTAGTATTGAACTCCTCTAGGTTTCGGATATTTCAATCGAATTTGATACTGCTGAGCTGGATTGAAACGGCCTGAAGATGAGTTTCGCTATCGGTCTGAATTCTGCCAGGCAGCATTGAGTAAACTGCGTCAATTGATTTGAATGATGACCCAATCACTGATTGCGTGATTGACTAATCGAGATGGATACTACAGGATCGGATTGGAATCGTGGGTGCATGATCATTCTATCCTCCTCAATACTCACAATCAGTATTGAACCCCTCTAGGGTTTGGATATTTCAATCGAATTCAATATTGCTGAGCGAGATTGGAACAGCCTGAAGATGAGTTTTGCTATCGGTCTGAATTCTGCCAGGCAGCATTGAGTCGACTGCGTCAATCGAGTTCAATGATGATCCGATCACACATTGCGTGATTGACCACTCGAGATGAGTACTACAGAATCGGATTGAAATCGTGGGTGCATGGTTATTCTATCCCTCTCAATACTCACGATCAGTATTGAACTCCTTTAGGTTCCATATATGTCGATCAAATTCAATACTCCTGAGCGGGATTTGAGCGGCATGAAGATACGTTTTGCTATCGGACTGAATCCCGCTAGGCAGCATTAAATTGACGGTGTGGATCTATTTCAATGATAACCCAATCACTCGTTGCTTTATTGACCAATCGAGCTGAATACTACAGGATGGAATTCAAATCGTGGAAGAATGATCCCTATCCTCCTCAATGCTCACAATCAGTATTGAACTCCTCTAGGTTTCGGATATCCCAATCGGATTCAATGATGCTGAGCAGGATTGGAACAGCCTGAAGATGAGTTTTGATATCGGTCTGAATCCCGCCAGGCAGCATTGAGCCAACTCCGTCAATGGATTTCAATGATGACCCAATCACTCATTGCGTGATTGACCAATCGAGATATATACGACAGAATCGGATTGGAATCGTGGGTGCATGGTCATTCTATCCTCCTCAATACTCACGATCAGTATTGAACTCCTCTAGGTTTCATATTTTCCAATCGAATTCAATACTGCTGAGCGGGATTGGAACAGCCTGAAGATGAGTTGCGCTATCAGTCTGAATTCTGCCAGGTAGCATTGAGCCGACTCCGTCAATCGATTTCAATGATGACTCAATCACCGATTGCGTGATTGACCAATTGAGATGAATACTACAGGATCGGATTGGAATCGTGGGTGCATGATCATTCTATCCTCCTCAATACTCACAATCAGTATTGAACTCCTCTAGGGTTCGGATATTTCAATCGAATTTGATACTGCTGAGAAGGATTGGAACGGCCTGAAGATGAGTTTTGCTATCGGTCTGAATTCTGCCAGGCAGCATTGAGTCGAGTTCGTCAATCGATTTCAATGATGATCCAATCACTCTTTGCGTGATTGACCAATCGAGATGAATACTACAGAATCGGATTGGAATCGTGGGTGCATGGTCATTCTATCCTCCTCAATACTCACGATCAGTATTGAACTCCTCTAGGTTTCATATTTTCCAATCGAATTCAATACTGCTGAGCGGGATTGGAACAGCCTGAAGATGAGTTGCGCTATCAGTCTGAATTCTGCCAGGCAGCATTGAGTCGAGTGCGTCAATCGATTCCAATGATGATCCAATCACTCTTTGCGTGATTGACCAATCAAGATGAATACTACAGAATCGGATTGGAATCGTGGGTGCATGGTCATTCTATCCTCCTGAATACTCACGATCAGTATTGAACTCGTCTAGGTTTCATGATATTCCAATCAAATTCAATACTGCTGAGCGGGATTGGAACAGCCTGAAGATGAGTTGCGCTATCAGTCTGAATCCGGCCAGGCAGAATTGAGCCGACTCCGTCCATCGATTTCAATGATGACTCAATCACTGTTTGCGTGATTGACCAATTGAGATGAATACTCCAGGATCGGATTGGATTCGTGGGTGCATGATCATTCTATCCTCCTCAATACTCACAATCAGTATTGAACTCCTCTAGGGTTCGGATATTTGAATCGAATTCAACATTGCTGAGCGGGATCGGAACAGCCTGGAGATGAGTTTTGCTATCGGTTTGAATTCTGCCAGGAAGCATTGAGTCGACTGCGTTAATTAATTTCAATGATGATCCAATCACTCATTGCGCGATTGACCAATCTAGATGAATACTACAGGATCAGATTGGAATCGTGGGTGCACGATCATTCTATCCTCCTCAATACTCACAATCAGTATTGGACTCCTCTAGGTTTCGGATATTTCAATCGAATTTGATACTGCTGAGAAGGATTGGAACGGCCTGAAGATGAGTTTTGCTATCGGTCTGGATTCTGCCAGGCAGCATTGAGTCGAGTGCGTCAATCGATTTCAATGATGATCCAATCATTCTTTGCGTGATTGACCAATCGAGATGAATACTACAGAATCGGATTGGAATCGTGGGTGCATGGTCATTCTATCCTCCTCAATACTCACGATCAGTATTGAACTCCTCTAAGTATCATGATATTCCAATCAAATTCAATACTGCTGAGCGGGATTGGAACAGCCTGAAGATGAGTTGCGCTATCAGTCTGAATCCGGCCAGGCAGGATTGAGCCGACTCCGTCCATCGATTTCAATGATGACTCAATCACTGATTGCGTGATTGACCAATTGAGATGAATACTACAGGATCGTATTGGAATCGTGGGTGCATGATCATTCTATCCTCCTCAATACTCACAATTAGTATTGAACTCCTCTAGGTTTCGGATATTTCAATCGAATTTGATACTGCTGAGCTGGATTGAAACGGCCTGAAGATGAGTTTCGCTATCGGTCTGAATTCTGCCAGGCAGCATTGAGTAAACTGCGTCAATTGATTTGAATGATGACCCAATCACTGATTGCGTGATTGACTAATCGAGATGGATACTACAGGATCGGATTGGAATCGTGGGTGCATGATCATTCTATCCTCCTCAATACTCACAATCAGTATTGAACCCCTCTAGGGTTTGGATATTTCAATCGAATTCAATATTGCTGAGCGGGATTGGAACAGCCTGAAGATGAGTTTTGCTATCGGTCTGAATTCTGCCAGGCAGCATTGAGTCGACTGCGTCAATCGAGTTCAATGATGATCCGATCACACATTGCGTGATTGACCACTCGAGATGAGTACTACAGAATCGGATTGAAATCGTGGGTGCATGGTTATTCTATCCCTCTCAATACTCACGATCAGTATTGAACTCCTTTAGGTTCCATATATGTCGATCAAATTCAATACTCCTGAGCGGGATTTGAGCGGCATGAAGATACGTTTTGCTATCGGACTGAATCCCGCTAGGCAGCATTAAATTGACGGTGTGGATCTATTTCAATGATAACCCAATCACTCGTTGCTTTATTGACCAATCGAGCTGAATACTACAGGATGGAATTCAAATCGTGGAAGAATGATCCCTATCCTCCTCAATGCTCACAATCAGTATTGAACTCCTCTAGGTTTCGGATATCCCAATCGGATTCAATGATGCTGAGCAGGATTGGAACAGCCTGAAGATGAGTTTTGATATCGGTCTGAATCCCGCCAGGCAGCATTGAGCCAACTCCGTCAATGGATTTCAATGATGACCCAATCACTCATTGCGTGATTGACCAATCGAGATATATACGACAGAATCGGATTGGAATCGTGGGTGCATGGTCATTCTATCCTCCTCAATACTCACGATCAGTATTGAACTCCTCTAGGTTTCATATTTTCCAATCGAATTCAATACTGCTGAGCGGGATTGGAACAGCCTGAAGATGAGTTGCGCTATCAGTCTGAATTCTGCCAGGTAGCATTGAGCCGACTCCGTCAATCGATTTCAATGATGACTCAATCACCGATTGCGTGATTGACCAATTGAGATGAATACTACAGGATCGGATTGGAATCGTGGGTGCATGATCATTCTATCCTCCTCAATACTCACAATCAGTATTGAACTCCTCTAGGGTTCGGATATTTCAATCGAATTTGATACTGCTGAGAAGGATTGGAACGGCCTGAAGATGAGTTTTGCTATCGGTCTGAATTCTGCCAGGCAGCATTGAGTCGAGTTCGTCAATCGATTTCAATGATGATCCAATCACTCTTTGCGTGATTGACCAATCGAGATGAATACTACAGAATCGGATTGGAATCGTGGGTGCATGGTCATTCTATCCTCCTCAATACTCACGATCAGTATTGAACTCCTCTAGGTTTCATGATATTCCAATCAAATTCAATACTGCTGAGCGGGATTGGAACAGCCTGAAGATGAGTTTTGCTATCGGTCTGAATTCTGCCAGGCAGCATTGAGTCGACTGCGTCAATTAGTTTCAATGATGATCCAATCACTCATTGTGCGATTGACACATCTAGATGAATACTACAGGATCGGATTGGAATCGTGGGTGCATGATCATTCTATCCTCCTCAATACTCACAATTAGTATTGAACTCCTCTAGGTTTCGGATATTTCAATCGAATTTGATACTGCTGAGCTGGATTGGAACGGCCTGAAGATGAGTTTTGCTATCAGTCTGAGTCCTGCCAGGCAGCATTGAGCCGACTTCGTCAATCGATTTCAATGATGATCCAATCATTCATTGCGTGATTGACCAATCGAGATGAATACTACAGGATCGGATTGAAATCGCGGGTGCATGGTTATTCTATCTCTCCCAATACTCACAATCAGTATTGAACTCTTCCTGATTTCATATATTTGAATCAAATTGAATACTGCTGGACAGAATTGGAACGGCCTGTAGATGAGTTTTGCTATTGGTCAGGTGAATGGGTTATAAGGTCTGCAATGCTGAAAATCAGTATTGAACTCGATTCGGGTGGATTGAGATCTCGATGTTTCCGATACTGGGAGACGGTACTGGAATCGATCGGGGCAGATAGAATTTCAAGTCCTCAATACTAACAATCATCAATCAGGTATATTGACGTAGATAGAATATACTGTCTCCAATGTTAGAGGTCAGTAATTCCATCTATTGAGGCAGATAGGACTTCCCATCCCCAATCTGATACACAGCATTCTAACCGATTGGGGCGAATGGGTTATAAGGTCTGCAATGCTGAAATATAGTATTGAGATCGATTGAAGCGGATCCAGATCTCGGGGTTTCCAATACTGGTATACAGTATTGGAATCGACTGAGGCAGATAGGATTCCAAGTCCTCAATACCGATATTCAGCATTCAATCCGATTCAGGTAAGTATGATATGAGGTCTGCAATGCTAAAAGTAAGTATTGAGATCGATTGAAGCTTATTGAGAACTCAATGTTCCCGATACTGGAAAACAGTACTAGAATCGATCGGGGAAGATAAAATCTCATCTCATCGTCCTTGATACTGATATTCAGCATTCAATTCGCTTCAGATGAATACGATATGAAGTCTGCAATGCTGAAAATCACCATTGAGATCGATTGAAGCGGATTGAGATCCCGATGTCCCCATGACTGAAAAACAGTACTGGATTGGATTGGGGCAGATAAGATCTCAAGTCCTCAATACTGATATTCAGCATTCAATTTGATTCAGGTGAATAGGATATAAGGTTTCCGATGCTGAAAATCAGTATTGAGATCGATTGAAGCGGATGGGCATCTCAGTGTTTCCAATACTTGGAAACGGCATTGGAAATAGTTGGGGCAGGAAGGATCTCAATTCCTCAATACTGATTTCCAACATTCAAATCGATTCAAGTAGACAGGATATCATAAGGTTACTTATGCTTACATTTAGTATTGGGATCGATTCGAGTGGATTGAGATAGCGATCTACCGGATAATGAGAGACAGTACTCGAATCGATTCAGGTTATTGAGATATAAAGACTCCAATACTTACAGTCAGTATTGAGATCGATCAAAGTGGGTCGAGATTTCGATGTCCCCATGACTGAAAAACAGTACTGGATTGGATTGGGGCAGATAAGATCTCAAGTCCTCAATACTGATATTCAGCATTCAATTTGATTCAGGTGAATAGGATATAAGGTTTCCGAAGCTGAAAATCAGTATTGAGATCGATTGAAGCGGATGGGCATCTCAGTGTTTCCAATACTTGGAAACGGCATTGGAAATAGTTGGGGCAGGAAGGGTCTCAATTCCTCAATACTGATTTCCAACATTCAAATCGATTCAAGTAGACAGGATATCATAAGGTTACTCATGCTTACATTTAGTATTGGGATCGATTGGAGTGGATTGAGATAGCGATCTACCGGATAATGAGAGACAGTACTCGAATCGATTCAGGTTATTGAGATATAAAGACTCCAATACTTACAGTCAGTATTGAGATCGATCAAAGTGGGTTGAGATTTCGATGTTCCCAATACTGGGGAACAGTACTGAAATCGATTGGGAAGGATAGGATTTCAAGTCCTCAATACTGATATTCAGCATTCAATTTGATTCAGGTAAATATCATGTAAGGTCTGCAATGCTGAACATTAGTATTGAGATCGATTGAAGCGGTTTGAAAACCCGATGTTTCTAATACTGAAAAACAATTCTGGAATCGATTGGGGCAGATAGGACTTCAAGTCCTCATCACTGATATCCAGCAGTCAATCCGATTCAGGTAAATAGGATATAAGGTCTGCAATGCTGGAAATCAGTATTGAAATCGATTGAAGCTGATTGAGATCTCAATGTTCCCAATTCTGAAAAACAGTACTGGAATCGATTCGGGCAGATAGGATTGCAAGTTCTGAATACTGATATCCAGCATCCATTTCGATTCAGGTGAATAGGATATAAGATCTGCAATGCTGAAAATCAGTATGTTTCGAGATCGATTGAAGCAGACTGAGTCTTGATGTCCCCAATACTGAGGAACAGTTCTGGAATCGATTGGGGCAGATAGGATTTCAAGTCCTCATCACTGATATCCAGCATTAAATCCGACCCACGTGAATCTGATATAAGGTCTTTAATGCTGAGGACCAGTATTGAGATCGATTGAAGCGGACTGAGAACCCGATGTTTCCAATAGTGAAAAATAGTCCTGGAATCGATTGGGGCAGATAGGATTCCAAGTCCTCAATACTGATTTTCAACATTCAAATCGATTCAAGTAGATAGGATATAATAAGGTCACTTATGTTTTCATTTAGTTTCGAGATCGATTGAAGTTGATCGAGATAGCGATCTACCCAATACTGAGAGACAGTACTCAAATCGATTCAGGTTATTGGGATATAAGGGCTCCAATACTTACAGTCAGTATTGAGATCGATTAAAGTGGGTTGAGATCTCGATGTTCCTAATACTAGACAACAGTACTGGAATCGACTGGGACAGATAGGATTTCAAGTCCTCAGTACTGTTATTCAGCATTCAAATCGATTAAGGACGATGAATAAACTCGTCAATGCTCATAGTCAGTATTGGGACCGATTGACGTCGTGTGAGATATCGAAATTCCCATTCCTGAAAGTTAGTATTGGAATCGATTGAGGCCGATGAATTCGAGTTGCTGACGCTAGGTGGCGTTTCGATGACCATCTCAGATTGCATCCAAATATCATCAGATTGCTTTCTCGCAAGCGACGAACCATCTCTCCTGTTCCTATATAAGACTGATGAGTGACAGAACCTCCAAATAGCGGTTAGTTATGTAATGCGATGATATGTCAATGCGATCATGATTAGAATGAGTATTGGATTGTATTGAAACTTTAGCTGTAATGTGAGTGACGTATATGTAAGACGTTGATTTGTAATAATGACTGAAAGTCAGTATTGAGGTCGATTGAGGGGGATTGAGTTCTCGATGTTCCCAATACTGAAAAACAGTATTCGAATCGATTGAGGCAGATAGGATTTCGGAATTCTAATAATGATATCCAGCATTCGAATCGATTCAGATAAATAGGGCATAAGGTCTCCAATGCTCCCAGTCAGTATTGAGGTCGATTGAGGCGGATTGAGATCTCGATGTTTCCAATACTGGGGAACAGTATTGAAATCGATTGACGCAGATAGGATTTCGGAATTCCAATAATGATATCCAGTATTCAAATCGATTCAGATGAATAGGATTTAAGGTCTCCAATGCTTCCAGTCAGTATTGAGGTCGATCGAGGCGGATTGAGATCTCGATGTTTCCAATACTGAAAAACAGTGTTGGAATCGATTGAAGTAGATGAGACACATAGCATGTCAATGCTTTTTTATGGCATTGACACAGATTGGAATCGCGATATTCTATCAAGGGGATCAGCATTCATACAGATAGAACATCGACCTCCGAATACTGGCAGTAAGTATTGAGATTGATAGGCAATCTCACTTTCAATGCGAAAAGTCTGCATTGGTGAAGATTGGTCTATACTGTTCGAATCATGATCAACATCATTGATCGTTACTGAACTCCAATCTTCCTCAATCCTGAAAGTCATGTTTCAAATTCATCATAAGATTCTAGATTCAGAACGATTGGATGTATTTCAATCGAATCCAATCGAACTTTTGCAGCAGGGGCATAGCTGCTGACTCTCATCGCTGGACTCACCGCTATACTCATCAGATAAGTCGCTCCATTTTATCACATATAATAACGGTTTTCGCGCGCGCGCGCGCGCGCGTGTGTAGTGGTGCATCGGGTGACTCCATCGCGTACCATTGTCGCGTGCGCGCGCGCGCATTCTACGCATTCCCACGGTGATTTCTCGACGCGTGCCGACGTTCCTTCGAGTCTTTCTGATAATTTGGATTGATTTCCGATTGCTTTGAGCGCTCGAGTGTCACCGGGGGAGCGCATATTTTCAAATCAATATGGATGTGCAGCGTATTTCGGTCATTGCGCAGAAACGCGCAACACTTAAAGGACAAATCACATCTCTCCGAAATGCGGTAATGCAAAACAAGATCGACGACACTAATGCTCAGCTTCGCCTTGGTCGTCTTGAGAAACTTTTCGATGCGTATGAGAAACTCAACGATGAACTCGCAATTATTGATCCCGAAAATTCTTCTCTGGAAGAAATGGAATGGTTGGAAGAAATTCGAAATTCTTATTACGAGATTGCTTCCCGCGTGAAAAATGCTGCCGCCGCGAATAATGCTCAGAACACGATACAAAGCGATTCACCCTCAGGTCACTCAACATTCATAGAACGTCAGCAATTCACAAAATTGCCGGAGATACCATTACCAAAATTCGATGGTAACAGGGAAAATTGGCTCACATTCAAGGCCGCGTTCCAGGAGCTAATTGATGATCGCTCAGATTTGGAAGATCAGAGTAAATTACATTATTTCAAGGGATGCTTGACTGGGACTGCCGCTAGTAAAATTTGCAAACCCGGAAATACCGATTATAAGGGGTCTTGGACTTTATTGATTAACCTTTACGAGAAAACGCGTGTACTCGTATGCGAACATTTTGATAATATCATAGATATCCCAAGGGTCGAAAGGGCCAATTCAGCCGAATTGGAAAGATTAGTGGATGACGCGGAACAGCAAATAGATATACTTGAAATCTTGAAATTCTCACCCGTAATCGCGATTGTCATTCATTTACTCGAACGCAAGCTTGCTCAAGACGTGAGACAGAAATGTGAAGAGACCCTCACTTTGGAAAAACTACCCACGTTTGAAGAATTCAAAACGTTCGTCCACACCTATGCCTATCGTTTGTCGATTCTTGAGAAAGAAAATGAACAAACAAAATCCCAGCCAAATAACAAACGTCGCTCTGAGCGCGAATGGCATGTGAACAAATCGCGCAAGATAGAAAACGGGGCCCGAGCATTAGTGACATCATCTTCCGTGTGTAATCATTGCAAGGGTGATCATGTCATATATAGATGTCCGGCCTTTGAGAAATTGAACTTGAATCAACGCTGGGAATGGGTCAAAGCAAATGGCATCTGCCGTAATTGTCTTCGGGCACATGCTGATGCGTGCCGGTCAACTCACAAGTGCAAGTCGTGTCAAGGTCTCCATCATACACTCCTTCATCAGGAGCCGCGTAAGCAGACCCCCGGCAACAATCTTCTGCCTAAAAACGGCGGAAAATCCGGGAAACCGAAAGTATGACTAGGATCCATCTTTCTCGCTACGGCTACTCGCGGACCTCAACCACAGCTTATGATGAGCGCCATGGTCCGAGTGCGCGCTTCGGACGGGACTTTCATTGTAGCTCGCGCTCTGCTCGATACTTGCGCGACCGCACATCTAATCACGGAAGGATTTGCTCGCAAGTTGAAGTTACCCGTACGACCCTGCGCAATTCCAATAGGCGCCGTGAATGAGATGCATACGTCGACAAAATCGAGTCTAACGATTGAATTCAGATCGATACACAACAACTTCCAGAAATCACTCACGTGTCTCACTCTACCTAACATCACTGATTGGACTCCGGAGGAGATATTTCCGCGAGAATCGGTGAAAATTCCACATAACATACGTTTGGCTGACCCCGAATTTCATTTACCGCGACCCGTTGACATTTTGATTGGTTCCGGAGCGACTTTG
Source organism: Eretmocerus hayati (assembly GCA_029851415.1). Taxonomy (NCBI): domain Eukaryota; kingdom Metazoa; phylum Arthropoda; class Insecta; order Hymenoptera; family Aphelinidae; genus Eretmocerus; species Eretmocerus hayati. Next base: position 134,846,242 of record CM056741.1, read on the forward strand.
GCAATGATGTCTGTCGGTCAAATCAATTTATCGCGAAACAATTACGAACTTGTCTTGCAAAAAACTTGTCTCGGTTGGGTGGTCGCCGGTGGAACAACGGATTCCGGAACAAAATCAGTAGTTTCGTGTAACTTGATAGATTTGTCGAATCAGCTCGAAAAATTCTGGCACATCGAAGATGCAACTACCTCTTCATCAAAATCGGCCGAGGATAGTCTATGCGAATCACACTACATCGAGAACGTCACACGTGACACGAATGGTCGCTACATGGTACGTCTACCATTCAAAACGAACAATCGTGATCTCGGTCAATCCCGAATTCAAGCTCTGAGACGTTTCCACCTCTTAGAAAAGAGATTAGCCTCTAACCCTTCGTTTAAGGTAGAATATCACAAGGTAATGCAGGAATATATCGATTCAAAACACATGTCTCTAGTCGAAGACGAAACCCCGGATGGTTATTACATTCCACCTCACGCCGTTCTCAAGACTTCGAGCAGTACCACCAAAGTCCGTGTAGTTTTCGATGCGTCCGCGACAACGAGTTCAGGAATGTCTCTCAACAATGCACTCATGGTCGGTCCTACTCTCAAGCCCTCTCTTTGTGAACAATTACTTAGATACCGCAGTCACGTCTACGTAGTCACGGCTGACATTGGAAAAATGTACAGACAAGTCCTCCTACATTCAGATGATCATAAATTTCAGCGCGTATTTTGGTATCACGAAGGTAAAGTTAGAGTATTCGAGGTCCCCGTTCTAATGTTCGGTAACAAGTCAGCAACATTTCTCGCGATTCGATCGATCGTGCAACTTGCGGAGGATGAGAAACATAACTTTCCTCTCGCATGCGAGATCCTCAAACGAGATTTGTATGTTGACAACTTACTGACAGGCGCGGATACATTAGACAAAGTCACTCAAATTCGCGATGAAATCACTGAAGTATGCCCGCGAGGCGGTTTCAACATGCGTCAGTGGGTTTCAAATCACCATCACGCTCTTGACAACCTAAACCAGAAATTTATCGATCTAGACCACAGCCTTGACGAAAACCCAGTTTTAAAAACTCTCGGGGTAGTTTGGAACTCTCATTCAGATGAATTCATGTACACTGTGAATGCCATCGATTTGACGATTGAAATCGCGAAACGCAACATTTTATCTAGCATTGCGAGGATCTTCGATCCCCTCGGTTTACTGGGGCCCATCATTCTGAAGGCCCAATCGATCATGCAGGATTGTTGTAGAGCTCAAATCGAATGGGACGAATCGGTGACCCAAGAAATCCACTCGAAATGGTCAGCATACGCCTCTCAACTCGAACTCATTCATAACTTGACCGTGAGCCGATGGCTTCTGATTAATGATCAAACATCGATAGAGATCCACGGATTTTGCGACGCAAGTATCAATGGCTACGGAGCCTGTTTGTAAGTGCGTTCGGTAGACAATCAAGGAAGGGTAGCAGTCCGGCTTGCATGTTCGAAATCTCGAGTCGCTCCACTCAAGAGAGCAACAGCCGTGAAACCAGGTTCGAAACAATCCGACATCCAAGGAGTAACTATACCTCGACTTGAACTTTGCGGTGCACAGACTCTCGCAAAACTCTACACCGAGAGCCGGAAGGCATTACCATTCTCGATAGACCGCGTCGTTCTGTGGACGGACTCTACAATCGTGCTTCATTGGCTGAAAAAATCACCAGAAATTTTGGAGGTTTTCGAAGCTAACCGTATCGCCGAGATCCAGAAACTCGAGGGACCGATTGAATGGAAACACGTTCGAACAAAGGACAATCCGGCAGACGCTCTATCCCGAGGCCAACTCCCATCCGACTTCCTCAAAAACGACATATGGTTCCGTGGACCAATCTGGCTCTCTCAACCTGAAACAGCGTGGCCCTCGGGAGCTGAACTCTCGGTCACGAAGCTTCCGGGCTTGAGGAAAAACGTGTGCCTATTATTGTCTTCTAAAGAAAATGATATCATTCGAAGATTCTCTTCCTATTTATCTCTGGTCAAGTTCGCTTCCTTCGCTTACCGTTTTTACCCCCAAAACGAATTCAGGGGACAAGACTTTAGAGTACAAGAGAAATTAGAAACAAAAAGTAACATCTTGCGCCAAATACAGGCTGGACAGTTTCACGAAGAAATTGATTGTTCAACAAATGGAAAGCCGATCCGCAATGGTAGTAGAATCACTTCATTCAACCCATTCATTGACAAGCAAGGCGTCCTTCGAGTAGGAGGCCGGTTGAATAAGTCTAACGTCTCATACTTTCAAAAGCATCCAGCCTCATTGCCCTCGCATCATTATATCACAGATCTAATCATTCGAGAGCAGCACGAAAACAATTATCATGCTGGTACCCAGAGCACTTTGGCATCGATCAGACAACGTTTCTGGCTTCTTGACGGTAAAAATCAAGTGAGAAAGGTTATACGTGATTGCGTCATTTGTTTACGTCATCGACCGGTTGTTTTGCATCCTCAAATGGCATCCCTTCCCGAACCACGCATTAGAGAGTCACCTGATTTTTACCATACCGGTATAGATTATTTTAGACGATTTTTCATCAAAGAGAAGAAAGAACGCAATCGCAAGAAAGTGAAGGCTTATGGATGCGTTTTCATTCGTATGTCATCTAAAGCCATTCATATAGAAATCGTGAGCGACTTGACCACAGATGGATTCCTTGGTGCTTTTCAACGTTTCTGCAGTCGCAGAGGTATTCCATACCACGTTTACTCCGACAACGGTAGTAACTTCATTGGGGCGAACAAACAGCTCCGCGAGCTACTTGCCCCATTCTTATCTGAGCAATTTCGGGAGAAGATCAATAATCATGCTTTGGAGAAAAATATCAATTGGCATTTCAATCCACCGTTATCGCCTCATTTCGGAGGTCTCTGGGGAGCTGCCGTAAAATCATTCAAACATCACTTCAAGCGTGTTTTGGGAATACAACTTCTCGCTTTTGAACAGATGAATACTCTTGCGATCGAAATCGAAGGCATACTCAATTCGCGTCCTTTATGCTCTTTGTCTGCCGACCCCAATGACCCAAGTGCGTTGACCCCGCGCACTTGCTGATAGGACGCCCCATCACGATGCTCCCTGAAAATGATTTGTCTTCAATTACAGATAATCGCCTTTCGACCTGGCAATTCATCAGCAAAGCTCGACAGCATATTTGGAAGCGATGGCATGTGAAGTATCTTAGTGAGCTCCAGAAGCGACAAAAAATGGACACGTGACAGTGCGAATTTGGAAGTCAATCCTGTTGTCATTGTCATCGACAAAAACCAACCTTGTGCCCGCTGGCAATTGGGAGTCGTTCTCCAGGTACACCCGGGCGATGATGGAACAGTCAGAGTCGCCACAATCAAAACCGCATAAGGCACATTCAAAAGGAATGTCATGCAATTATGCCCATTACCGATTATGACCTGAATCACACATTATGTATTGTATTTTTGTGCACAACTGTAGATACACATACATAGACACATCCCATCCACTCGACGGAAACTATTATTTGCTCGATCCTCTCGCAACGGGGGAGGATGTTCCATCGGATAGCAAAAATTCAAGCCACGCGCGGGTCATCATCTCGTCTCACTCCCGCGATCGGTGGCCTTCATCACAAGACGCGGGTAGCTATCGCGGGCAAGGGGGAGCCGCGCATCAGCCCGCATGCGCGACTTTCTCTTGCCGGCTCATTCCTGCCGGCTCAGCAGTTCGTGCCTCGTGCTCACAACGTATACCTTGCCCAAATATCGATCGTCGCTTATAAATCCCATTATATCGATAGATTCCCGCTTTATACGTCGCGCATCTCACATTAAATTCATTCAGTGTCTGCAGACGTGTAGAAGTGTTTCTGTTTGTGATTCTCGTGGTGTCGGACGTGATTATCCGGCCGCGAAGCCGCGAATTTGACCCCGCGCCGCGTTTGCTCCGAAACGTGTTATCGCCACGCGGTCGCACCCTCGCCTTCGAGCAATCCACCGCGCTCGGCAACCAAAAACGACGCGTTTTTTGCCGTACAAACCACGATATCAGGATTCAATCCAGGATTGAATCCCAGTACAACACCATTTGATCATCAAGCGGCTCGACGCCCACCACACCACGTTGGCTCGTAGCCAATCAAACCAGCGATCATCAAATGATCCAGCGAGACGCCAGTCGACATTGACTCGTCTCCACCGTGCCCAGTGCACATTGTGCTTGACCGCACAAATTCACTCATCCACTTACACACATCACAGGTCTACACTATTTATTCTCTCTCTTTCTCATTTTGAATCTATAAATCTTTCCTATCCTTGTAATTTCTGTCTGGACAATACTTTTTTCACTTTTTGAGGTTTTTGGCCAAGTTTCGGCTTGGTCTTTTTTTCCTCGGGTTTAACCCAAAATTAATATCTTTTATTCAAAATCACCTCTCCCATCTCATATTCCCTAAATTACGGAGTCTGGACAAATAGTACAGATTTCGACTATACAGATACTGTGAGTCATTTGGCGCAGCCCGTGAATATGTACACTTTTGACGCGGGAAGGCTAATCAAAAACCCAGGAATTAAATGCTCAAAATCCACGTATTTCGGAATTTTTGACCTGCTAAGGTTCAAACATTGGAAAAAAATCAATCGCAAAACAATGGATTCTTCGAGGATTCTGAATATACTGTTGATCCTACTATTGGGTAGAATGCTTGAATGACATTCTAGTCCCATATAACATCTCTCTCATCAAAGCGATAAAAAAGCTATAATAGAGTATTATCTTCAATCAAGTCGTGCAAGTGCAATACATCTGAAATGTTTACGGTTCACGATCCAATAATAGCTTCAAGATGAATACGTCAACAATGAAAGAAGATAATTCTATTTATGTACCTTAGCTTTTTCGAAAGCTCAAACTCTTTCTAGTACTAGGTTGTATGACTCACTGTGAGAAAAATAGCTTTCAACAATGCATGAATAGACTAGCGGTAATGCCTTGCTCGCTAACGCTCGCTCGGCTTCACTCTATTCGGTGCGTTCGATTTTTTGAAAATTTCTAAATATTTCAATTTGAAGATTCCTTAAAATCACAATAAAATGAAATTTCGTTAAAAAGAATTGGAGGAATGAGGGATGGGGTTCCTCATCTCTGAACGGTATAACGAACTTTTGTATTGGTGGAAGCCTAATTGTAGCAAATAAGACCCAAAATGCTGCCTCTTGCGGGAGAAAGTGACCAAACTCTTGATATTCGTAAGATTTTGGTCTCAAATGGTAGGTTACGGAACATTGAGGGGGCCATTTTCTCGCAGAGAGAGAGTGTGTATTTGACGCTCACTCTCTAGGTGAGTGAGTGAGATAGCATATTAGGAAAATCGATTTTTTATGATTTTAAGACTCGTTGGGGGAACCATAGAGCAGAAATCGAATGACTTCAACCCCTCACACATTTTAGACACAGGAGTTAACCTTCAATTGGTTTCTTATTTTCTCGAAAATAATGCAGGAACATATATGATCGGCACAAAGATATGAGCCCTCTTCAAAATATACGCGAATAAAAATACTCTAAACTGCTCAAATCGGGTTATGGTCAACATCTTAATGAGTGAACTCTAGAAAGGGAATATTCTCATGTTTTCCTCAACACTACCTCCTAAGAAACAAAGCTGAAACAATTACATAATAATTCAGCTGTATTGCAAAGTTCACATAAGTAGAATGTACTTGAAATATCTGCTTGAAATAGGGCAACTGTGTAGTTATAGATACATATATATAGTCACATAGTTTCTCAAAAAATCGCAGACATCGACTAGTGAGACAATATCATAGAGCAAGAAGCGTCAGTCGGTCTTAACCTACCATAAGAGGAAGTCGATGCGCTCCAGAGTGGAACAAGAATTTTCGAGTATAATCCCAGGAATTGAAAGCAGGGTCAAGGGTCATCATATTGCTTCATTGGTAAGTATATAGAATTACACTTATTCGAATAAAATCCTCATTCATAGAAATCGTTCACCCATCAAACATCCGGTGAACGGCCTCTCTAGAGTTAGTCACCTCATCACACATCCGGGTGCAAATGAGCCACCCTTCCAGGGTGTGAATATCATTTTAAAAGACCAAGACTAGACTAAGTATGTTCATAATAAAATCAGTTAGTCAGTAAAATCAATTTGGGGTTCCTTGGTCACCCTACATAGACATGGCCTTTTATCTCTCTTCGAATCATATTATACGATAATTCAATAAAAATATCACGTAAACTAAATATATATATATATCACTATAGAATCGTTCAATATGAATATATTTCTTCAAAACTGAATGGAATTCCCATTTAGGGACAGTTCTGGCAAACATTTGTTGAAAAGGGCATATGTGTGGTTATAGATACGTATGTACAGTCACACAGTTTCCCAAAAAGTCGCCGACGTCGCCTGGTGAGACCATATCGAGAAAGTCCATAAGAAATATCTGTCGGTCTCAACCTACCGTGAGAGGAGGTCGACGCGCTCCAGAAAGGAACAGGAACTTTCGAACATAATCCCAGGAATCGAAAGCAGGGCCAAGGATCATCATATTGCTGCATTGGTAAGTAAAACTTATTAGGATAAAATCATCATTTAGAGAAAGCGTTCACCCATCAAACATCCGGTGAACGGCCTCCCTAGAGTTAGTCACCCCATCATACATCCGGGTGCAAGTGAGCCACCCCTTCAGGGTGCAAATATCATTTTAAAGGGCCCAAAACTAGACTAAGTATTGTCATTCTAAACTCAATCAAATCGGTAGATTTAATTTGGGGTTTCTTGGTCACCCTACATAAACATGGCCTTCTGCCAATTTTGGAAAACATAAAGGTAGCATCAAAAGTGAGAAAGCTTCCATAGTCAGAGACGGCGCTCAGCCACGGTCTCCAATAAATCAGGAAGCCCATTCCACACAAACAAATTAATTTATACTTCAGAACATGTATGAAATATTTAAAAGATGTACAGATAAATTAATAAAATAGAACAATTATCTGCACACAGGCTACAACGCTATTAATCGGAAAATCCAAGATGTTCTTGGAAGTGGAAGTGGATGCCGAAAGGAAAAATATCATGAAATTCAATTTCATTAATTATTTGAGCAGTAATAATTACGTTGATAAATATAACTTAGAATAGTCTATGTATTCATATATATATATATATACAGTACCGTTCATAAGTTCTCGATGGTCGATCCCTCGATTACCCTGACTTGGAACAGCAATAAGTCAAATTCTATGCGTTGTACGAGAATTTTCAAGAAAGCATCTTACAGAGCAGAAAAAATACTAAGTATTACTGGGTTTTGATGATTTTTATCGAATATTTTTGAAGGTCCTACACGCTGATGAAAAAATAGAAAATCTAAAAATTTTATACTTTCATTGAGACACCTGCAGTTTCAATGCGAATGAAGATACGGCAATTCTGAAAAAAGCATCTTGTAGAGCGGAAAAAATGCTATGTGTAGCGATTTTTTGATTATTCTTTACGTACCGCATGTGAGAACGTGCGAGCTGTCCAAATCCCCAAAATCAAGGTTTTTCACCGTTTTCTGTGCCGTTTCCGATGATAAGCAGTCATTTTGGGTATCTAGACAGCTCGTACGTTCTCATGCGCGGTACGTAAAGAATAATCAAAAAATTGCTACACATAGCATTTTTTCCGCTCTACAAGATGCTTTTTCCAGAATTGCCGTATCTCTATTCGCATGAAAACTGCAGGTGTCTCAATAAAAGTAAAAAATTTTTAGATTTTCTATTTTTTCATCAGCGTGTAGGACCTTCAAAAATATTCGATAAAAATCATCAAAACCCAGTAAAAGTTAGTATTTTTTCTGCTCTGTAAGATGCTCTCTTAAAAATTCTCGTACAACGCATAGAATTTGACTTATTGCTGTTCCAAGTCAGGGTAATCGAGGGATCGACCATCGAGAACTTATGAACGGTACTGTATATATATATATATATATATATCGAGCCATAATTCAGAGCGACATAATTATTACGACCAAGTATTATTCTATAATACTTCGGGGATCTTCACGCCGAACATCCAAATTTTGAAAGGGTTCGTCGTCTCGAAACGATTATCCGACATATTTTGATTCCTCAATTAGAGATAGTTAAGAAAGTACGTTGAAATACAAATCCCTGTAGGAATATTCGATATTATCGTTTGTGTGTATATTCTTATGCATTAATTTCTGTGGACTGCATGCACAAAATCCTACATGTAGGTGTGCAGTCATTCGCCGAAATTCCAAAAATTTTGGCCGAATTAGCTACAGGTCATCGTGCAGATCAAAGTGTAGAAATCCAAGTATGATTGCATGCACACAATTTTCCAAATGAATATCTAAAGTGCTTTCTAGGGGGTGAGGTTTACTTATAAGCTCTAATAGAATGCTATAAGAATTGCTAATCAACGACTTTTTTGGTTCAAAAGAATAAAAACGGAGCCCTTCTAGAGCACTGAGAGAGTCATTGCAGGTATTGAGGGAACCCTGAAAGATTTCAATACAGAGTCCTATCGGAGGGGACCTTTGGGAGTTCCGAAACAGCCCCAAGAGAGCTCCTTTAGAATTTATTTCGATTTCATGGGAACCCTTTCGGAGCCCTTAGAGTGTTGTGTCGTTTACTGGGATAGTTAACTATAGCACCTTGGCGCGCGCGCACTGGTTATGTACGGGTAGAATTTCGAAGAAAGATTTGATAAGATATCGTCTCGGAATGAATCGTCGCGGTATGGAGAAGATAGCGTTCTGCTGCTCATTCGCTCATTTTACGATAATACACGTACTGTTAAAATGTTTCACAGTGAGTAACCCAATCGAAATAACGCTATCTTCAACTTCCTCAAAAATTGACTCTAATATTCGACTCGAATAAAGGACCCAAATTCTGAGTCTAATACTTGAGTCTAATATTCGAGTCGAATTCAGAGTCAAATATTTTTACCAGGGGCGACCGACCAACCAGCGAGCGCTGCCCGCGCCGGCCATATTGGACCCGAGAGGCAGGGTAGAGGAATTTACTCCTCAACCGTGAGTCAAGTTCTAGCACCGGAGTGAGCAGACCTTCTTATATGATCGTGCGGCAGACCTTCTTTTTAGAATCGTGCTAGAGCCCCTCCTATTGGGCCCGAAGTGATTTTCGCGATGAGGCAAAGTTTAGCCTAAGCCGGGGCGCCACAATCATGTTCAATTCAGACTAATCTTTACCCCGTGGAAACTGGGGAGAAAAAGGTCGGAGGGAAAATCTAAAAAATTCACCCGTAATATTTCGTATTTTGTCAACCTATCGCCGTTGTCAAAATTTTTTGCTCACCCTCAAATTTTTTATAAATAAATAATCGATTTATATCACCTAATATTGGCCATTCTCCCGCGAAAATGGCCAATAACGTCATAAAGGAATTTGCTCATTGTTCCTCATGCTTTGTTTGTATTTGCTCAGCCCTTGGGATGTCATCAAATTTATCCGTTTTCTATTTAATGATGAAAAACATTCCTTTCAACTCCAAGCGCTGCAGAATGCGCAATGCGCATGCGCGCTGCTCAAGGAGCGGCGGGGCTCGGGGAACGTTGGAATCAAGGACTGCAAAGGCGTCTCTTTCAAACAACTCAGGAACTTGCTCAGAGATCAATCATTCTTTGAATGGATTGAATAGAAGAAACAGTGCAACTATATCTATTGCGAATAACCATGTATCTGAAGATGTTGTATAGATATAGGAATCGATCGAAATTAAGAAATTGTCTTCGTCCAATTCTGGCGTTAGTTATCATAAATATCGAAAACAGGGATTTTTCATCTTCGAACTAAATCTCCGAACCAAGGCATACACAATTCACGCTCGTGCCCGCGTAAAGTATAGCATAAATATCCAAATATATGGATGTCGGATTGGCTCGGCCACTCTCTTCTACGAATCGTGGCTGGAAGAGTGGTTACATGGATATATGGTTTGAAGACTCCTCCGTCGACTACCTGTCGTCGCTTGCCCCATGAGATATTATACCAAATTTAAACTGGTTGTCGGGTCGAGACGCAAGTCATATAATCTTGGATTGCATAGGTAATCTCGTATTGTACTCGGTACTGTGCTGAGTAGAAGAAACGCAGCAGCCCTCCCCAGACCGATTATCCACCATAATCCCCTTAGAGTCCCGACGGGAAATGTGATTGAATCGATGGAACTACCCGATGCCTGGAGTCTTTCTCGAATCGGGTGCAGAATTTCGCCGACGCACGATGGGACTCTCTGGGATCATCGTGTCGGTTTTGGGTGTCGAGCTTGAGCCGCAGATGCAGTTTATTACAGTATCAATTCTGAGAACTTCCAATTACAATGATACTGCAGCTGATTTGCGAGTCAATTGACTCGCAAATCAGCTGCAGTATCATTGTAATTGTCAATTCAAGCGAGTGCTTCAACATGGATATCTGAGAACTTCCGTTATTTGGAGTAATTCGAGTATATGAACTACTGCATGAATAATAGGCAGGTCGCAGTGGTACTGTATCTGCCCCGCTCCCAGAAGACACGATCCGTAGAGGAGTGACAGAACTGAACCGTCATTCCTATTTGAATATTTAACCTGAGTGAATTATGCATGCCTTGGTTCGGAGATGTAGTTCGAAGATGAAAAATCCCTCTTCTCGATATTTATGATAACTAACGCCAGAATTGGACGAGGACAATTTCTTAACTTCGATCGATTCCTATATCTATACAACATCTTCAGATACATGGTTATTCACGATAGATATAGTTGCATTGTTTCTTCTATTTAATCCATCCGAAAAATGATTTATTTCTGAGCAAGTTTCTGAGTTGTTTGAAAGAGGCGCCTTTGCAGTCTTTGCTTCCGACGTTCCCCGAGCTCCGCCCTCCCTTGAGCAGCGTGCATGCGCATTGCGCGTTCTGCAGCACCTGGAGTTGGAAGGAATGTTTTTCATCATTGAATGAAAAACGGATGAATTTGATGACATCTTAAGCGCTGAGCGAATACAAATAGAGCATAAGGAATAATGAGAAATTTTTTTATGACGTTATTGGCCAGTTTCGCGGAGAAATGACCAAAATTAGGTGGTATAACTCGATTATTTATTTATAAAGAATTGGAGGGTGAGCAAAAAATTTTGACAACTGCAATAGGTTGACAAGATACGAAATAGAATTTTTCAGATTTTTCCTTTGACCTCTTTTTCCCCAGTCTCCACGGGGTCTAATCTTCGACTAAATGCCCGCGCTGTAAAGGGTTGCCATATTGGCCGCCATATGCAGAATTTTTAAACCGTGGCGCGTCATACTTGAGCGTTATATTTCAGCGTATTATCAGATTATCATGAAATTAAGGACGTATTACATATCTTCTTCTCATCTTAGAACGGTGAAAATGAATGTCGTTGGTGGGAATTCGAAAAAATTCAACTTTATTCAACGGAGAGCAACAAATTTGCAGAACAAATCTCAATATGCTTTGTATTAATCAACAGGGGGTTTCCCAATTTTTCAATAGAGTATCGTGCTCATTCTAGTCTTCGATCTATCGCCTTGGTATTTCCTATGAGAAATTTCTTCATTTCACAAAAGCCAACTACAACTGCTTGACTCCTGTTACTTTGTTGGGTAGTGGATATCTAGGACCTAACAGAGTAACTGGAGTGCACAGTTGTACAAGTTGAATTTTGTGAAATTGTGAAATTTCTCATAGGAAATACCAAGTTGATAGATAGAAGACTAGAATGAGCACAATCCTCTATTGAAAAATTGGGAAACCCCCTGTTGATGGATACAAAGCATATTGGGATTTGTTCTGCAAATTTGTTGCTCTCCGCTGAATAATGTTCATCTTTTCGAATTCCCATCAACGACATCCATTTTCACCGTTCCAAGATAGGAGAAAAATATGTAATACGTCCTTAATTTCATGATAATCTGGTAATACGCTGAAATATACCGCTCAAGTATGCCAGAGCCACAGTTTAAAAACCTGCATTTGGCAGCCAACATGGCGACCCTTTACAGCGCGGTCTTAGATCGTGCTATGTAGACTACTAGTAGACTAGTGTAGACCACGATCATGAAAGAAAGGCCTGCTCTCTCCGGTGCTCGGACTTGACTCACGGATGGCGAGTAAATTCCCCTACTCTGCCTCCCGCAATCCAATATGGCCGGGCCGGGCAACGCTCGCTGATTGGCCGGTCGCTCGTGTCGCTATAGGTGTAGCCGCTACTGCAGCAGCTCGAACGTAAACACGTGTACTGTATATACGACCGTGCTCAGCAGAATCCGAATTTGCGTAACGAATGGTGTCCAGGATGAATATTTACATCTCTTGTGCTCTCAGTTGGTTCACAAAACACTCAGTTCTATATTCCAAATTCCCAAATCCCAAGCCCCCTCTCGGGGCTTAAACTTTATATGTGGCTTTTGTCTCGAAATTGTTCGCAGCTTCGGTGGTCAAGTGGTTAGCGCGGCCGCTTCAATTCTATTTTGTCGCTCAGAGAACAAGTCCCCGACTGGACATATATTTATTTTTCATTTTTTATTTTCAAAACTTGTATCTCCTTTTTTTCTTAATATTATGATATTTTTTCCCGATACGCATTAGCATTGTACACGATTATCGAGGTAATCACACAAATACGTGATGTATTTTGCTGCGTTGGTGGGCAAAAACGAAGACGGACGATAGTCCTATCGATTTGAAATTATTGTACAGATGTACGCTCAAGAAATCATACAACCCTATGAAACGAGTGAGTTTAATGCTTTTTCGCGAGGCCGAAAATTGAAGAGATACATTAAAGTGGAGGGGCAATTATTTGGTAAGGTAAAATTCAAATTTGTTCTAAATTTAGTTAACGATCACTTCATCTCTGCATACCATATAGTCTCACCTATTCTGAATAATTGTACATTTTCATCTTTCCAAATAATTGCCCCTCCACTTCAATGTATCCCTTCAATTTTCGGCCTCGCTATTCGTTTTGGCCCACTAACGCGGCAAAATACATCACGAATTTGTGTGATTACCTCGATAATTGTGTACAATGCTCATGATTCGAAAAAATCGGGATCGAGTTTCAACTGATAGTTAATTGATTTCAGATGCATAATATTAAGAAAAAAGGGAGATACAAGTTTTAAAAATAGATAATGATAAATAAATATGTGTCCAGTCGGGGATTTGAACCCCGGGCGACAAAATGAAAAGCAGCCGCGCTAACCACATGACCACCGAAGCTGCGAACATTTTCGAGACAAAAGCCATTTATAGAGTTTAGGCCCCGAGAGGGGGCTTGGGATTTGGGAATTTGGTATATAGAACTGAGTGTTTTGTGAACAAACTGAGAGCACAAGAGATGTAATTATTAATCCTGGACACCATTCGTTACGCAAATTCGGATTCTGCTCAGCACGGTCGTATATACAATACACGTATTTACGTTCGAGTTGCTGCAGTAGCGGCTATACCTATAGCGGCACGAGCGACCGGCCAATCAGCGAGCGTCGCCCGGCCCGGCCATATTGGATTTCGGGAGGCAGAGTAGGGGAATTTACTCGCCATTCGTGAGTCAAGTCCGAGCACCGGAGAGAGCAGGCCTTTTTTTATGATCGTGGTGTAGACCCCAGAACAGAAACTTAAGAGAAGCGCGGGTTTCGTGTTACACTTCGGAAACAAATTCAGCGCTGCCATTACTGCCTGGTAACCCCCTCTCCCTGAGAAAAAAATATCCCACCATGCCGAACCGAGTAGGCTGCTGATGTGCGCTATATGTATAGGAGTGAATCTTGAGTATGAATGTGTGTGACGCGCAAAAGTAATGCCCCCCCCCCCCCCGGTGCGCCGCTGTTCGGGTCGACTATGCCTATATGGGCAAATCTCAGGAACTATGCGGTTTCGACTTTGAAATTTCGAGAATTTCCAGAATGGCAGCACATCTCCGATAAACTTTTGTTTGGTCCAAGTAATGCTCAAACAATGATGAAATACTTGCGTAAATCATTTTGGAGCCCCGCCGTGGATTTGTGAGGGTGTAGAAGTTTTTCCCATGTATTTGCGTGGGACCCTCATATTTTCGTAATTCTAATTGGCTCGTGTGTATGTGAATACATGGCATCCTTGGTGTTGGAATAGAAGAAGAGAGATGAGTTCAATGGTTTACAGTGTTTTCTGAAGGTCTGTGGTACAAAATGTAGATGTGCCTCAACCGTCGAAACGCTCATTTTCGTCATTTGTCGATCCTCACAAGCCTCGCATCGCGACCGATATGAGGCTGTAGTAGGGGCGATTCTCATAGGCATTTCTTGAGGTACAAATATCAGTTTACACGTGGTTTCCATCCCAACGGAATCGAAATTTTCGTGTGCTACACGAAAAACGATTTTTTTGACCCCATTTACGCGAAAATAACTTTTCTCATTTCAAGCCACATCATCGTGCGGAATCGAGCACACTATCGTTCTTGGGCTAGATTTGTAGGTTTTTGGATGTAGAATAATATGTCGTTTCTACAGATACGAAATATTCACCGCCCCGAGTGCTGCATCCATTAGAAGAGCGATACAGGAGAAAATGTAGAATCGGAGTTCGCTCCAACGAATCATCGGCACTCCGACGCATTGATAGGCACAGCCTCGGGCGAAAATTATATGTTTCTATGTATTATAATCCATCACATATCCAATTTTCAGACCGATCGGTGAACCGCCCCGCCTGTGGCGAGCTAAGGCGTGAGAGAACTATGGCCCTGTTCGGTCGAAAATTGTGATTTTGTCACGAAGAAGCGTCTCCCAGTACCTTTCTATAGCAATTTTTAGACTTCTGAATGATGCAGAACTATTAAATATGAGTAGATCTTCAAAATGATCTAATGCGAGCGGCGGAAATAACGCGACTGTTGTTCTGACAACGTGAAAATAGGCCTGTTCGGCCAAACCGCATACTTCGTGAGATTTGCCCATATATACGTCTATTTGCCCTCTCGCTCGCAGATGCTATCTTATTATATTACGGTACGCGCGCAAGTTTCTTAATGAGTTTTTAAATGCCCTTATATATGAATCGAGGCAATTTTTTGCCACTTGCGAGAAAGATCCTGCTTTTCCGAATTTTCTCAAAAGCCACCTTGTGTCGAGAAAGAGAATCCTAAGGTGGTTCAAAGAAAATTCGGTATTCTATGTGCTTGATAATTTTGATAAGCTATTATAGGCGATTTCACATATTATGAAGTTGTGCCACAAATACCACTCATGTAAAATAAAGTCTTACAGTTCCTACCAACATGACTCAATATTCACCCATTTCCTGTACTTTTTCATCCATTTGAATGATTGATATCAAATAAGTAAACCTGTCGAAGCCTCTCGCGCAATCGCGCAATTTCGCGATTGACCGGATCGGTTTGATACATTTGAATTTCACCGCATGAAAGAGTCGGTACCGTACTTGTACGATCGACGACTCGTGGTAAATATGAACAGTGCTAATAGTGATGGTGCTGATCATCTGTTTTGAATCGAAGTCGTTGCGTTCACGTTGGATTTGAGACTTGTGTGATTTCTCGTGTTCCGATATCAATTTTTTCAAGAAAGCTTAATTTGGCTCTCAAGTGATCGAAACGTTTTCTTCACTGATCAAGATCCTACAGTAAGTTGTTGAGTACTATGAGTTTTCATAGCTTATTGTGATCCTGTGCAAAAAGTGATACAAAATTTGCGTCCTGTAAAATTGTAGGAACTACCAATGAATCTTGCTCCTGGCTATATTTCTAATGATGTGCAAGATCGACTGAAGTATGAGAGTGACATTGAGATGCATCGATGATGACAATTCTAATTTGAAGAAGTACATGACGTACGATCAATTACTGCAAAGATGAGCGAGAACGACATGTAGAAGCAGGTATTTTCGCTCGTATTTTCGATTCCCTTTCAGACATCATCACTCTATTTCAATATTCCAAACATTAAGTTGTCGACTAGGGTGATTATTCTATTTATATATCGACATGTATACATCAATTTACAGCTTCTGATATCACATTCATTTGCACGATGGAGGAATTACCGTCAGATAAACAGTTCAGTGCGACGGAAAATAGTAAGAAAAATGGTGAGCTGTACAACTACTACTGCATTATGTTCGTCATCAAAATTTATAAGATTTTATATGGGTGATTCTGAGATAACTATATTTCAACTAGTCCATTTTTGGTCCAAATCTCAACCTCCGCCGTTTTTGCCCTTAATCACTCATATATGAATTCCTAGCAATAGTCAAGTTAGCAAATAATCTCGTCACGAGCTCAAATTGGCATACATTCGCGAAAATCATAGGTTCACCTTATCTGCTTTTCGATCATAAATATATTCACTAATACGTTATATCGTACCGGTCACAGCGTCACGACGCGGAAATGCAAGGAAGCGTAGGAGGAAGGATCAAAATAAAATCGGCAAATTTCACCATTATTGCCGGTTTTTGGAATGCTCGAACCGATATTACACTGACATCAGAGACCCAAATTACCAAAATAAACCGTTCCACAGATTTCCTGCACCTCTCAGTAACAAAGAGCTTCACCAGGCATGGAGAACTGCTTGCTCTGTTCCAGAAAAGGAAAGTACTGAATCCTCGTATGTTTGCAGTGATCATTTCGAAGATTCCGACTATATCATGTTTGATCGACTATCAAAATTGAAGCCAAATGCGATTCCTAAGTATATTGCTCCTTCGCTTGTAAGTGATTCACTTTGACAATGCTGTGCTCTGCGTGGTCAAGACAATTTTGTTGTGGACGATAGTTTGCGCAATGATGCGGTTTTGTTAGAGAATGTGAATTCAACTGTTAATATCGAGCCACGTTCGGATGAAGAGAATTCTGTAATTGATGTATCGCCAGTGCGGGTTCCCGAACAAAGCCAGATTCCGAGTGATTGTAGAACGCCTTCGTCCAGACCTATGAAAAAAGCCATCCGGAGGAAATTGTTATCCGAGATAAAAGTGCAGCGCAAACACATGACCCCGCGCAAGCTCAAAATGTACGAGACCCATAGACAAGCGTGCTCTCAAATTTCTAAATTTCGAAAATCGGTTAAATGTAAAGATGAAGAGTTAAAAGAGCTTAGACATGCTTGGGCGGATGGAGCTTTAGATGATATAGAAAAGAATTTGAACAAAGTTCAACAAAATTTTATCAAGAGCCAACTACGTATTTCCAATAAAAAAAGTGGGGACAAAAGGTATACGGTTGAAGATAAAGTTTTTGCGCTCACCATCTATAAAAGAAGCCTTTGTCTTCATAAATATTTAAGAGCATACTTCGAATTACCGTCGATTCGTACTTTGCAGGTCATTCTTGCCAAGATACCATTCGAAACGGGTGTGAATGAAGCAATGCTAGACATGATTAAGATTTCCGTTAGCAAAATGACGCCCGCTGAGAGAGAATGCCTCCTTATATTCGATGAAGTTTCTTTGAAAAGAGCCCTTAACTATCAAAAAAATTTGCAAAAAGTATACGGTTATGTGGATCTCGGGCACCTCGGCCGTCGAAACAATCTCGCTGACAAAGCTCTCGTCATCATGATCCGAGGCTTGAAGAGAAACTTCAAGCAGGTCCTCTGTTACTATTTCACCGTAAATGCTGTAGCTACTGATCATACCTCACTTGATTGACATCCTGAAAGGGATAGATTTGAACGTGAAAGCTATTGTATGTGATCAGGGCTCGACTCAAGTGAGGGCTTTGAAAAATTTAGCGAAAGAAAGTACTGGCGATGAGAAGAGCCACTTTTTTATTCATAAAGAGGAGAAAATTTTTATAATTTTTGACGTGCCGCATCTCTTGAAGAACACCCGCAACTGCCTCATTAAAAATCGGATAGTGTTTGATCGTCAGGAGCAGCTCAATCAAGAAACTGGTGAACAAGTTACTGTCGAAAAAAGCGCTTGCATGGATCATATAAAACAAGCGTTCGATCTTAGCGAGCAACAGCGATTCAAACCCTTATACAAACTGCGAAATGATCATTTTAACTGGAGTGATTCATACATGAAGATGAAAGTTGGGATTGCTGCCAAACAACTTAGTCATTCAGTTGCAGCAACGATTGAGTCGTATTGGATGAATAAGTTGATGCAAGCTGAGGCGATGGATACGGCAGCGTTTGCAGATTTCATTGATCAGCTTTTCGACTCATTGAACGGATCAACTCTCACAGGTGATAGATTAAAAAAATATAGACGGGTGGTTTCCGACAAGTCTGGACACGTAGGATTCTGGGATGAGGCTCTTGATAAATTGTCCAAATGGAAAATCTATAGCCTGAAAAATGGAAGTGATTTCACAAATTCTTTTGAGTTCGTAGATGGTTGGATAACCACTATCAAATCGATGAAGAGCTTGTGGGAATATTTGCAAGACACCCATTCTTTCAAATTCTTTTCACCCCGGCAAGTGAATCAGGATCCTGTTGAGAACCTTTTTTGTCAAATACTATCACATGGTGTCACGAACGATAACCCGATTTGCTTTCACTTCATCGGATCATTGAAAACTTGTGTTCTTAATGAGCTGAGCATGCCGCAACGCAATCAGAAAAAAAATTGTGAAGATAACGACTGCACAGTGTTGGACAGCATGGTGCGATTCCTGCAAGAATTGGACAACCAAGAAGATGACCTTGATCTAGTTGCACAACCAGTCACGTCTGAAGAGTTGGTTGGAGATGAAGCAATAATTGATGATGCTATACTTCGAAAATCTGAGGAACCAGATGAATTGTCTGGAGCGACGTATGTATCAGGCTGGTTGCTAAAAAAAATTCCCGGTGTGCACAATTGTGAGTCGTGTTCAACCAGTTTGCTAGCCCAGATAATAACATCTAATCATATGTATATTCTATTCAAAGAAAGAGATGAAAAACAAAGACTCAATTATGCCTCTGAACCTTACACCAAAATGGTAGATATCACCCACACCCATTCGTACAAGTTCATGAGTAAACGAGGTTTCGAGACAGAACTTGAGGATAAGTTCCAGCAGATATATGGAGATATCCTGAGGGAAGATTTTCACTTCTGCAATGCACATGACAGGGTCTCTGATTTTTTGAAGGCAGGCACGTCATTCTCGATTTTCAAATATCGTAAGGATATTAACAAAGTAAAAGCGAAGAGCGCTGGTCACGCCAGAAAAATGGCCAAACTCACCCAGAATCGGCCAAGGAAGAATAAAAAATAAGTGGATAACCAAATGTCAGGAGATTCTTTGTACTCTTCTCAATATGAACTTGACTGTGTTTTCGATTCAACATCAACTGTCCATCTTGTGCTCTTGAATGTGTAATTGTATTTTATTCGTGCAATGAAGAATAAGTTGAGGATGTTTTTAAATATGATGTGACAATGTATTTTAACGAATAATTCACTTTCACGAAGATAATTATATATGTCTGTATCTGTTATACTTGTCCTTATTTGACCTATGAATCAATACGTACCTGAATTTGATAGTCTAATTGAATAAAATTGACATCTGAAAAATTATTTGATTATTTCAATATGAATTCAAGAATTGGATTTTTGAAAATCGTATTTATAGTCGCTTAGGATATATTCTCTCAGAAATAAGTTATTGATCTTACAAAAAAGATATAAAAATACTGTTTCTTTGAAAATCATCTTCTAGTCACAAAACCATGTCAATTTGCTGAATTTTTTCATTCCAGCAGTATTTACTCCAATTTGTAATAAACAAATGCCATTTTTGCATAAAGTATGACATTAATTTGATCATTACTTGCTCACAGTTATCATTGATATTGAACTGAACAAGTTTTATTCGGACCATTTTTTTGCAACTGCTATCAATTTTGAGTTGTGAGCAATAAACCAAAATTCTGACATTGCTTTGTTAATAACAAATATATGTTAATCATCTAGAGTCTCGAACCCATATGGAAATCATCAGCAAAAATCAAGAAATGCAAATGCAAAAAAGATTCTGACGATTTGGATTCTGTATAGCCGGGTAACGGATAGCTCGCCGAGAGACTACAAGCTTATCCGTTTGAAACAGCGCGCGTGTTGAGTCTCCAAGCCAATGAGCGAGGAGAGAGTTTACCAGGAGGAGCAAATTGGCTGTTGAGTTTGTTTCCATCTCTCTCGTTTAGAGTTGCATACCCCTGGTGCAGACTAGCGATCCTCCGGATAAGTGATCTTGGCACCAAAATTGTCAGCTACAGGGATTCCAATAAGTAAGGGTTAAAAAGAATTTTTAAACAACGCTTTTATTCACTGCGCCAAAAAACGTCAGTTATACATAGTGTAAAAGAGATGGAATTTGGGTGACCGATGTAAGTCGCTTGGAAAAGAATCGCACTATGCAATAGCGAGGACGTGTGAACTGGGCGGCCTAATATAAGTCCGTTGGGTGTCTCGCATTGAAATAAAATGGCGCCAGTATGTCGCGAGTCACACACTCATCATCGGATGCAGTCATCACTGTATATAGACAAGGACAAGCACTGCACTGATCCGGTTCATGCTTTATACACCCTTCTTAATGTCTCTAGATCACATATGTACTACACGGGCGAAGGATGACTCACTCACGCCTACCCGAACACGTGTTTCCAGCATATGTGACCGGAAGCCAAAATCTTGTTCCAGAAATGGGAAAAAAATACCATGGCCAACGATAAGAACTATGGCCAAGGCGAAGTGGAATAAAAGCGTTCAAAAAGAAGGATCGATACTTCGAAAACTCCTCCATACAAATCCGCGCTGAGAAAAACTCCTCCAGACCCCAATTTCCCAAGATTATTGTTAAACATGCTGAAACCAAGCACTCCAGTACGTCCCTTCTACTACACGTGGAGACATGTTCGCGGTATAGAAATACTCGCCTTGGAGGAAGGAAATACCCGTCTCCTCGGAAATCTCTTGCTTTCTATTAGTTTTTCCACACTGGGGATTGTTGTTCACAAGCATGAAAGTCCAGATCACCAGCTGTCTTGCATGAGTTACGCATGGACGTTGTGTAAGAGAGCGAATGATCTAGACTTTCATGCTTGTGGACAACAATTCCCAGTGTGGAAAAACCTATAGAAAGCAAAAGATTTTCAAGGAGACCCGAGGCGAGTATATTATTCTCAATTCTTTTGAGGATAAAATCAGCCCCATAACCTATTATGGAATCCAATGAACCAGAAAATGCTCGGATGCTCCGACTGGAAACTCGCAAGTGGGTATTCACGGTTTGGATCTCTTCCCTTCATAATGAAATTAAACTCTTTTCTTTCAAAAAAATTTTTGATCTGAGCATACCCGGGTATTTGCGGTTTTGATCGCCTGCCTTGGTTTTGAAAATGATTCTGATTCAAAAAAATTTTTGGTCTGGGCACCCGAGCAACTGCGGGTTTATTAGCCTCCCTATTTGGGAACGATCCGTTTCCCTAAAGAATTTTTGGTCTGCAGTTTAATTTATCCTCACTATTTTTTGAAGAATATTTTTTCCATTCAAAAAATTTTCGGTCCAAGAATAAGGGTTTTTCGCGGCTTTGATTACCTTCTTTAGTTTTAGGAATGATCATTTTTTCCAAAAGAACTTCAGCCTGAGCTTTTGAGCATTCGCCAGTTTATTTGCCTCCATGAGCTTTGGGAATAATTGTTTCTTCAAAATACTCTGCAATACCCTCCAATATAAGTTTGGAAGTTACCAGGAATTTTACAATTCTATTCAAAGTAATTCGATTTCGAAAAATTTTAACTCAGATTCCCATTCAAAAAATTTCTATTTTCAAAAAGTTCAAACTGAAAATTCAACTTGAAGAAATACTCATTCGCGAAGAATGATAATTAGCCTAAAGCAGAACGATAAATCAAGAAGAATCTGATCATCTTTTGGCAAAAAAAAGAATTGGCTTATAAAATGTGAGAAAAAAAATATCCGTTACCCGGATTTGAACCCTTGACCTTTTGACTTCCAGGCGTGAGCTCCACCATTTAGCTAACAAGGTGTTTCTGCCTCAGTTATACAAAAGCTTGTATATAAATCGCAGGCCCCCACATGGGATTTGAGTTTAAAGTTTCTATGCTGTTTACTTGAAACCTACTAATCAGTCCGACAACGGAATAAATATTCTGACTGACAGACTTTATTTGGAAATCCACAGTTATCGCGAATCTCGACTCAAATCGAGTATAATGAGCACCCCTGGATGAGCTGTTCTGTAAAACTCGAATCATCTCGCGGCAAAGGATAGTCAACAAGCTTCCCGATAAAATCCGAGAGATGGCGCAGCGCGCGGACGACGGCTCGAGGCAGAATTTTTCGCCGTTTCGCCTATGCGAGTTGGAGGGCCCTGGGATAGACATAGAAGTAATAGACTGAGTGGGGAGATTGCCAGGCCACTACATAGTACCTGGAGGATCGAGATAAGTGATCCTGGCACCGAAATTGTCAGCTACAGGAATTCCAAAAAGAGGGATCGATACTTCAAAAACTCCTCCATACAAATCCGCGCTGACAAAAACTCCTCGAGCCTTCAATTTCCAAAGATGATTGATAAACACGCTGGAACCATGCACCCCAGTACGCCTCTTCTACTGCACGTGGAGACATGTT
Source organism: Eretmocerus hayati (assembly GCA_029851415.1). Lineage (NCBI taxonomy): Eukaryota > Metazoa > Arthropoda > Insecta > Hymenoptera > Aphelinidae > Eretmocerus > Eretmocerus hayati. The sequence goes on from CM056741.1 coordinate 134,868,952, forward strand.
CGTGGTATAGAAATACTCGCCTTGGAGGAAGAAAATACCCGTGGTATCCTTGGAAATCTCTTGCTTTCTATAAGTTTTTCCACACCGGGAATTGTTGTCCACAAGCATGAAAGTCGAGATCATTCGCTCTCTTACTCAACGTCCATGCGTAACTCATGCAAGACAGCTGGTGATCTGGACTTTCATGCTTGTGAACAACAATTCCCAGTGTGGAAAAACTAATAGAAAGCAAGAGATTTCCGAGGAGACGGGTATTTTCTTCCTCCAAGGCGAGTATTTCTATACCGCGAACATGTCTCCACGTGTAGTAGAAGGGACGTACTGGAGTGCTTGGTTTCAGCATGTTTAACAATAATCTTGGAAAATTGGAGTCTGGAGGAGTTTTTCTCAGCGCGGATTTGTATGGAGGAGTTTTTGAAGTATCGATCCTTCTTTTTGGGATTCCTGTAGCTGACAATTTCGGTGCCAAGATCACTTATCCAGAGGATCGCTAGTCTGCTCCAGGGGTATGCAACTCTAAATGAGAGAGATGCAAACAAACTCGACAGCCAATCCGCTCCTCTTGGTAAACTCTCTCCTCGCTCATTGGCTTGGAGACTCAACACGCGCGCTGTTTAAAATGGCTAAGCATGTAGTCTCTCGGCGAGCTATCCGTTACCCGGCTATACAAAATCTAAATGGTCAGAATTTTTTTTGCATTTGCATTTCTTGATTTTTGCTGATGATTTCCATATGGGTTCGAGACTCTAGATGATTAACATATATTTGTTATTAACAAAGCAATGTCAGAATTTTGGTTTATTGCTCACAACTCAAAATTGATGGCAGTTGCAAAAAAATGGTCCGAATAAAACTTGTTCAGTTCAATATCAATGATAACTGTGAGCAAGTAATGATCAAATTAATGTCATACTTAATGCAAAAATGGCATTTGTTTATTACAAATTGGAGTTAATACTGCTGGAATGAAAAAATTCAGCAAATTGATATGGTTTTGTGACTGGAAGATGATTTTCAAAGAAACAGTATTTCTATATCTTTTTTGTAAGATGAATAACTTATTTCTAAGAGAATATATCCTAAGCGACTATAAATACGATTTTTTTTTGTATTTTATCCAATATACGGGCTTATCAGCCCTTAAATTACAGAATGATTTATAATTTCCGTATGGTGCTTATAATTCTATGATATATAAGATTTCTCGATATGAATATAATTAGATGTGAAAGAGATATGTTTCTACAGGGTCTTCTTATTGACTAAATAATAGTAGTTCAATAGAGTTCTTAAACTGACTTAATTTTTCACATCTCTTATCTCTGTAGGCAAAATATGACACATTCTTTTGAGTCTAACTGTGCAGGAGTTGAAATGTTTTTCCCATGTAGAGATAATTTCAATATATGGTCGGATATGCCGTAATGGGTAGTTAATTGCTCTTAAATCAAAACTTAGTAATTCTTTCAGATCATCTAAATAGTCATTAGCAATTTTGTAAGCAAGTAAGTAGTCGTAGTAGGAAAAATAGGAATCTATTGGGGACAGACCTGATGATTCATAAATATCTTTGTAGTCATGATTGGTGAAATGCATTGGATTGCCACTCTTGTATGCTAAATATCTCATCATTCTATGATGGACAGTCTCTAAATTTGATATTTTATATCCAATATATGGTCTCCAAATTTGACTCCCATATAAAAAAGATGGCAAGACAAGTGTCTTATATAAATTTACAATGCATGGTATACTTGTGAAGTTTTTTGTGAATTGCTTTACCATGCCTATGAGCTTACTACACTTTCCAATAACAAAATCAATGTGATGACTAAAATCCATCTTAGAGTCAAAATAAATCCCTAGATCTTTCACTAATGATACTCTGTCCAGCTGAGTATCGTCTAGAGTGTAATCAATGACTTGAGGTTTGTTCCCTCTATAAAAGGAAATAGAGCTACATTTTTTGACATTGAGTTTAAGTCCATTGTCTTTGCTCCAATGAACAATAGAATCTAAATCTTTTTGCAATTCACGATAGCTGTCATTTGTATTAGCTACTGTAAATAGTTTGAGATCATCCGCATTCAGAAGGAATTTGGAGTATTTGATGACAGCAGAGATATCGTTAATATAAACACAGAAAAGTAATGGACCTAAATGGGATCCTTGGGGAACCCCTGATGATGCATTGATGGTCTTTGATAGAGTGTCTCTAATAGAAACTTTGAGAGTTCTATTACTTAGATATGATTGGATCCATGTATGGATAGAACATTGGACTCCCATATTCCACAATTTGGATAGTAATCGTTTATGGTTGACCGTATCGAAGGCCTTAGAGAAATCAGTGTAAATTGCATCAATTTGTAAGTTTTCATTCAACGCTCTGGAAATGAAATTTCCAAATATAATGAGGTTGGATATAGTAGATCTACCTTTCATATACCCATGTTGTTCTTTAATGAGCTTAGATGACAAAAACTCAGTTAAGTATGAGGTAATAATGGAATCGAACAATTTAGCGATACTTCCAATATTTGATACCGGTCTGTAATTCAAAATGTCTGATTTGTCGCCTGATTTAAAAGTCGGTCTTATAGTGGATTGCTTCCACATTTGAGGGAAAATACCGCTAGATAAGGAATTGTTGAAGATCGATAATAATGGATATTCCACGTCCGATAGACATTTTTTTAAAAAGAATGGAGGAAATAAATCATTATTCGCGTTCGTACTATCATTCAATTTTCGAACTTCCGAGACTAATTTTTCGGATGATATTTCAATATTTGATAATGTTTCATCAGTATGAGAGGGTATTACATCAGGTAGGATCTCATGCGTATAGACTGACCCAAAGAAATCAGCAAACATGTTAACTGAATCTGTGTCGGATACAGAGCTTTTGCCGTTCAGATGAAATTCTGTAGGGAGATCAGTTTGAGTTGTTTTACTCTTGAAATGTTGCCAAAATCTTCTAGGATCATTCACAGAATCTGACTCTAAGTCGTGTATATATTGTTCAAACTTAATTCTCGAGAGTCTAATACATTCAGCTCGTAGCTTTTTGAAGAATATATAGTCATCCGAACTATTTGATAATTTCCAGCGAAGATGAATTCTTTTCTTCTTGAATATTTTGTCCTTAAGCTCCTGATCGTACCATATTGGAAAACTATAGTTTTTCACTCTGATTTTCGGTACAAACTGTTCAATTATTGGTGTAATAGTCAACTTAAACACTTTCAGCATTGAATCACTGTCACACTCACAACCACTAAATTTTTCTTCCCAATTTATTTCTCGAAGTTCCTTGTGGATACTATCGTAGTCAGCCTTTTTATAATTCATTTGGTAGGTATTAGTAACCTCTTTGGTTTCTAACGGCTTAGTGAAGTACCATAGTGAGGGCGAATGGTGAGAATCTGTTTTTATCAGCCATTCCTGAGATTCAATTTCTTCAGTATCATTGATAGAGGCAAATAAGAGGTCCAATGTATAATTCTTCGATAGATGATTCTGCATAAGTTGTGGTATGTCTAAAATTGCCAAGGATGAGATGAGTATGTTTGCACATGATGTGGTCAGAGGTGTAGTTTTATCATTTGATACTATTTGAGAAGGTTCATATTGCCAGGATACATGTGGTAGGTTGAAGTCTCCTGCGATAATATATTTGTGATCACTATGTTGAGCAGCAATATTGTCTAAATCCTTAGCAAACTTTTGAAAATGAGTGACAGGTGAAAGGGGTTTAAAGTAGGCTACCATCAAAATATACTTAGTCGTTCCTAGCAGTTCCACAGCTATATATTCACCAAATTCATTTTCAACAACGATGATTTTTTTTTAATGTGATGCCTGACTGCTACGAAGACTCCTCCACCTCTAGTTTGTCTATCCGCTCTATAAATGTCATATCCTTTTAGTGATGTAAAGGTATCACTATTAAGCCATGATTCTGTTATACATATAATATCTGGAATGATAGATAATTGGTATAAATTACATTCTAACTCCACAAGCTTGTTTTTAATCGAGTGAGCATTCTGGTAGTACAAGGTGAAACTAGATTGCAAGTGTTGTATTGAACTACTGCAAACTGGCTTCTTCTTTAATTTAGAAAAGACAGAGTGTTGACTGGGCTGCGACGTCTTCTAGATTTATCAACTAGATGTGGTACATCATAGAAGTGCTTAATTTCTAGTTGATCTAGTGGGTAGGCGTTGTTGTGAGCATCTCTGGCCATGCGTAATTGTCTATAATATGATTGCTGCAACTTGGTCTTATCTGTACTAAAGTATATGCCTTGTGGCATACTAGATGCATTGGCTATAACTCTGAATACATCTTCTCTGGATTTGAGAGTCAAACAGATTGGCCGTACCTTGTTTGCACTTGGGTTACCTAATCTTTTAACTTTGGCCATTGAAAGATCTAGATTCTCAATCTTAGATAGATGTTGAGTGTATGCTTGAGTTTCAAAGGCATAATCAGCATTCGGTTCTGTAGCCTCACGTACACCATGAATAAGGAGATTATTTCTTCTTGATTCAATATTTCTCATTTCATACATGATATTAGATGATATGTCCAATGTATTGGAATTGATTGTATTGTTTACCTGCTCAATGCGTGAGTATATATCTTTAATCTGGGTCTCACAATTTCCAACTCGAGTGCCAAGAGCTACTATATCTGAAGAGAGTGCATTGACACGCTGGTCTGTATTATTATTTATGAGTACTGCCTGAGCTGCTAGTTGTTGTTTAATGAAGGTTTTTACGTCCACGTTATCTGGTGATTCAGATGTCATCCCGGTATCCATATCATCTGAGTTTGATGAAGTTTGTAGAGCCAATGTATTACTGAGAATTGAGTTATTTAGCTCCATCATCTTTTTACCACACTTGTTGCAGGTTATTGAAATAATATTATTTCCATCATCACTAAAAACCACTGCACATTTAGATGGTCTAGTACATTTAGGGTGATAAAGGTCTGCACAGTAGATACAAGAGATTTTGAAATCAGTATGCTGGTTACAGGAACTCCACGTGCACGGGTTACGGGGCTTCGGCATGCTTATATGTTTGTATTGTACACGTGCCAGAATTGAGGTTATCTTGATAAACCGCTAGACAGCGAACTAAGACGGCTCGTCTAGGATTTAATTATTTATTGTACGTTCACTGCAAAACTATTGCTTTACGAATTACACTAATGTAATTTGGTTCGTAAACTGGATTGTTAATAACGTCTATAGATTCACTGGATAAATTTTGAGATAACTATGCGAAGCGCCACCATACGGGTCCAATGATTTTAAAAAATCCAATTCTTGAATTCATATTGAAATAACCAAATAATTTTTCAGATGTCAATTTTATTCAATTAGACTATCAAATTCAGGTACATATACTAATCAGTCCGACAACGGAATAAATATTCTGACTGACAGACTTTATTTGGAAATCCACAGTTATCGCGAATCTCAACTCAAATCGAGTATAATGAGCACCCCTGGATGAGCTGTTCTGTAAAACTCGAATTATCTCGCGGCAAAGGATAGTCAACAAGCTTCCCGACAAAATCCGAGAGATGGCGCAGCGCGCGGACCACTGTGGGGCGTTATTATAAGTCACCACTAAAGTAAATGAGCGGAAGGCTCGGAATGCGTTTCGTCCACCGCCTGCAACTGGGTACATCGTAACCCGGACTCATCAGCAGGGCTGAGGTTGCAGGCGGTTGCCCTGAACGCGGAGTGCGGAGGTAGAGAAGTTCCTTATATATGGAATGTGTTCATTTCTGTGCGCTTGCGAGAGAGGTGCGGAACGGGTAGCCACCTGGAGGCATACCCAGAATCCCCACAAGACTCCCCCCCAGCAACCTCGAGCAATCGCAGGAAATCTGGACATTTTTGAAAACCCGCTTCCCGTCTTCTCCGCACGTATCGTGACTCAACCCTGGGATGCTGGGATACATACACCGCCGTCAATGACTAGTGTAACTCTTGACGAGATACACGTCTAGGCGGGTGGTCACTCAACACCCAGATACGTGAGCACGTATCGTATTGAAAGAAGTGGAAAGGGTATAGGAAGATTGATGCATGTTCACATCACGTCGGGGTCACCAATGTGGGGCTTTATTATAAGTCACCACTAAAGTAAATGAGCGGAAGGCTCGGAATGCGTTTCGTCCACTGCCTGCAACTGGGTACATCGTAACCCGGACTCATCAGCAGGGCTGAGGTTGCAGGCGGTTGCCCTGAACGCGGAGTGCGGAGGTAGAGAAGTGCCTTATATATGGAATGTGTTCATTTCTGTGCGCTTGCGAGAGAGGTGCGGAACGGGTAGCCACCTGGAGGCATACCCAGAATCCCCACACCACTTGTGGGGTATATAATACCTCACATGCGCAATAGATGGATGACGGATCCAGCTCCTTTCCCGCAATCGACGGCTCAAGACCTCGATTAGTATATAAGAGCGCATAAGTGCTTCATCGCCAAGCGTCCAGGGCACCACCTGCAACACCAGCCTTGCTGATGAGTCCGGTTACGATGGACCAGGTTGCAGGTGGGGGACGAAACGCATAAGAGCCTTCTGCTCAAAGCGTGTAGAGTCATTCATTTGTATGGGTAAGCCATCAGCTAATTCCTACATTGGTAACCCGCGACGTGATTGAACACAACTTTCATAGAGTCAGATCAATTTCAACTCTGAGTTTACACTCAATACGAGTACACTCAGTAATCCTTTCCACTCTTCTCATAAAGCCACTAGGCCAATGCGCCGGGAAACCACGACACGCAGTATTAGTCTTTGAGCAGCGACTCGGCTAACCTGCGGGGTGGGGACTCGGTACACAGTGACCAGTAGAATTCGCTCTCGGCACTGGATGCAATTACCGATTGATTCGCTCTCGGCATTGTAGCTCGAGCAAGGTAGTAGACGAGATGAAAGTGCAATTTGAATATCAATTAAAATCATCCCTTGAACGCTATGGCTCTGAAGCGGGGGGAGTGGCTGTGAGGTACATAATACCTCACATGCGCAACAGTTGGATGACAGATCCAGCTCCTTTCCCGCAATCGACGGCTCAAGACCTCGATTAGTATATAAGAGCGCATAAGTGTTTCATCGTCAAGCGTCCAGGGCACCACCTGCAACACCAGTCCTGCTGATGAGTCCGGTTACGATGAACCAGGTTGCAGGTGGGGGACGAAACGCATAAGAGCCTTCTGCTCAAAGCGTGTAGAGTCATTCATTTGTATGGGTAAGCCATCAGCTTCTTATTCCTACACCAACGGCTCGAGCCAGAATTTTTCGCCAACACGGAGTTGGAGGGCCCTGGTCTATCCTCAGCATAAAAATTGGAGTGTTGTCTAGTACTAGGTAAATCGTTAAAATTTGTACCATAAGTGTGAGATCATGAACAAGCAGGCCTGTGAACAAGAATCCAGAAACACTCACCAAAAATCTGAAGTTTATACACTTGGCTACCAAACGATTCCATTGTTTTCCCATTAAACATGAAAACAAGCAACCCTATTCTGCCTCTAACCCCTTAGAAGATGTGCTTGTTCTCATGGAACACGGAAAGAATAGTTTGATGTCACGTGTACCACATCTTAATTCTTTGACAACCAAGAATACTGAATATCATCCTTACAGGACATGATCAGAATCATTATCAACAAATGTTGGGTGTAATGAGTCATTCAAATTTTGCTGGGAAGAGCTAGGGAGTCAGAATATGATGTTGAGAAGAGCAATTAGAAAAACTTTATCTTTGTACAGTTTCAATGGAACTTATTACCAATGTTCCAAAGTGCACCAGATTCCATTGTTGGGCTCAGTATATGATTGTCCTGCAAGAAGTGTCAGTGTCACATACTGTGGGTATTACAGTCAACAGCATAACAGGAGAAAACTTGGTAGATTTTCACCTGAAATGAAGTTTGATGCAAAATTTCCAAGTAATAGTAGGACACAGAGCCAACAAAATTACAGTGAAGACTCAGATTCTCATTTCTTAAGGGCAGAATCTGATACAAGTTCCAATGAAGATCAGGAAAGTGGTTCAAAACAAAAAGAAGACCCAAGGAAAAGGAGTAATTACAGTAAATCAAGCACACTTGCTGATAATCTGGCCATTCACTCCTTTGCCAATGCTGATAAGAAGGATCAAGATACTTACTTAGAATGCATCAGGATGTACAAGAATTCTCCAGGACGAAAGATTGACAGGACACTCTTTATTCATGGTGCATTGAAGTATATGAAGGATTTTGGAGTGCACACAAACTTGATTGTTTACAAAGAATTGTTAGATATTTTCCCTAAAGAGAAAATGGTGCCAACTAATATGTTCCAAACTATGTTCATGCATTATCCTAAAGATCAATTCTGTGCTGTAAATCTCTTGGAGCAAATGGAAGACAATGGAGTCATACCAGATCCAGAGATGGAGTCCATGTTACTTAATATATTCGGCAAACATGGCTTACCATGCCAGAAATACTGGTATATGATGTACTGGTTGCCAAAATTCAAACACTTGAATCCTTGGCCAGTGCCAAAGCCCCTACCAGATGATCCTCTAGAGATAGCCAAACTAGCTTTGGTCAAGATTTCATCAATAGATGTTGAGAGTCAAGTTACTATTATTCATACAAAAGATGTTGAGGATTCCATAGAGAAAACTTGGATTGTCTCTGCAATGGCACCAAAGCAGAGTGAATTGCTTCTCAAGCACAACAAAAAAGCACCAATTTTTGTAGAAGGACCTTTCAGAATTTATGTTGCTTCAAAATGTGTGGACTATTTCACATTAAGGTCAGATCCGCCTGCTCAGTGGGTGTTCCCAGAGTCAGATCCAGATGGTTAGTGAATTGATACATAAATGCCTACATCCCTTCTCAAGATTTTGATCAAAGATTTCAATTCCAGCAATGGACCAAATGAAAAACCCTTACGTTGATGTGAAAGGTGAACCTACTCTCCCACCCAGCGTCCATGAAGAGCATGATGGAATAATTTTTGCGAACTGCTGTACTGGGACTTCTATGAAGGATTCACTCTTGTCATGGATTAGGTGTTTACAAAAAACAAATCCAGTACTAGGTGAAATTCCAATTATCTTCACTCTTAAGAATTATACAGAAGAGGAAAAATATTGTTTAGGAAGTGGAGCAAGCAGACAATTATCAAATGGTACTAGAGAAGACAAACTAGTGAGGAAGTAGTTAATTTGGTTTTGGAATATAATTGATGGAACTTTCATGGACTTATATAATATAAATGTAGGAAATACATTACGAATTTAATCTTCTCAACAAACTTATATAATTCTAGAGTCAGTTTTGATCACGTCAACTTACCCCAGTTGTGTAGCTTCCAGCTATCTCTGAAGACAATATAGTGTACCGTTATGGTAAAGGCAAGAAGTATTCACATATATTCAAAATCTATGAGACATTACAAAAGTGGGTCTCAGTAATGCTTATGGATTTGCATCTGATGATTTCACCCACCTCCCGTCTGCTGTGAGATTTAATTGTCAGGTCTCATTATTATGTGGTATAACATTATTTTGAGGTTTGCGTATGGGTCATGTCAGACACTGATTGAACCTCGAACGCCTCCTCCTTGGTATTCTTACACTGTAAAAAATTGGTTGAATTTTCAACCAACATTTCAAGATGGTTGGATTTTCAACCAAGCTGATTGAACTTTCAACCAGTTGGTTTGGATTTTTGATTCAACTAGGTAGTTGAATTTTCAACCAAGTGCACGATCCGCTAGAAACGACTTCAACCCAAAGGTGCTTGCGGGTCGGAAATTCTCTCGCTCACTTAAACTACTTAATAAAAGGAAGATTTCCCCGTGAGAATGAAAAAATCAGTAAAGGGCTTTTTAAGAAGTGTGACATCGACGATTCTCCCATTCAATCCCATGTAATCTTTCCCGTTGAGCGTGCCATCTGAGCTTCTCGTGATCTTCACTCTGAGTCACTACATACTTTCTCAACGTAACTTGGCTCAACTCCAAGAGTATCAGAAGAACTTGAAGATCATCTGGAGGGAGTTGAATTTTGATAATTTAGAGTTGACATAATCGATCAATATCTCATTTCTCGAGAAGGCAACTTCAACAAATCGAAGCTTTTCGAGCGTCTAACTCGTGCGTATTTCGATATTATCCCCCAACGTTTGGGCAATTCCGAAGTTTTCGGATAGGTGCGGCAAACTTGATTCTGACTGAGTAACGCTGCAGACTATACAATATTTATGCGGCGTGAATCTCGTTCTTTTTTGACCAATTGACGTTGCTCAAGTTCGTCCCTACTCCGGTTTCACTCCATACTCCTATAGTCGCGTCCAATACCTCAATAGAGCACTATGAAATGAAGTGAGTCGAATGAGGAAGTATGATGAAGCGTTAGAGTTGGGACCTTCAGGAACGTCAATTTCTTAGAGAAAAAGAGTTCCATGTCTGATAAAAGTGGGAATCCTCAGCGCTATACTCCCTCAGAATCAAGTTCGCTGAATTTCATTGAAAAGCACTCAGAATAAGCTTTGGATTTTCTCAAGGTACTTTGAGAGATATCGAGATGCGCACGAGTTAGACGCTCGAAAAGATTCGATTTGTTGTAGTTGCTTTTCCCAGAAATGAGATATTGATGGGATATGTCAGCTCTACATTATCGAAATTCAACTCCCTCCGGCTGACCTTCAAGTTCTTCTGATACTCTTGAAGTTGGGCTAAGTTACGTTGAGAAAATATGTGACTCAGAATTAAGATCGCGAGAAGCTCAGATGTGTCTCAACGGGAAAAATTACATGGGATTGAATGGGAAAATCATCGATCTCACTCTTCCCAAAAAGCCCTCCACTGATTCTTTTCATTCTTACTGGAAAATCTTCCATTCATTATGTAGTTTGAGTGAGCAAAAAAATTCCCGATGCGCAAGCACCTTTGGGTTAAGGCGATGCGGTCACCGTGCAAACTGAAAATCATTCCCAACTTTCTCCGATTCTGTTGCGATTTGGGCTAAACGACGAGCGCACAAATATTTGTTATCATCTAACTTAGATTTGTCTGCTCTTCATTAAGCCCAAATCGCAACAGAATCGGAGAAAGTTGAGAATGAGAAGGTGCGTATATTATAGGTTAGGAGGTTTCCGCGGCCGAGTTATTCCCACTTTTCTCCGACTCTCTTATGATTTGGGTTAAGCGACGGATTGAGGAATACAAGTTGGACCATAACAAGTATCCGACAACTCGTCTCACACTTTGAATCATCAAACTTTCTATGTAAGGTGTATTTTCAAGGTCCATGGTCACGGTGCACGATTCGTTTCAAGCGGACAAGGGCCCTCCAACTCCGTGTTATTTCGACGACTAATTTTTCTGGCTCGAGCCGTGGCCCGAGCGTAGCGCCATCGGGCGGATTTTTGATGGAAGCTCGTTGCCGCGCGTCTGAGGCCAGATAAAACAGAATTTACAAAACAGGGGCCACAGCGGTGCTCAATTTACTGCTGCCATCCAGATTCACGGCGATATTCTCGGTAAAAGTGATGCAATATCATCACCACCACACTTGATGATGATTGACAATATACTGCATAGATGACTTGTGTCAACTACGAGTAGTTTTATCTATGATCCCATATGAGGGCCCGCGATTTATATACAAGCTTTTAATCATATGTGATAAGCATGTGAATATAGCTCAGGGGTAAAGTGTCGGGCTGGCACGCTCGGGTGCGCAGGTTCGCGCCCGGGCGATATCTTTTGTTTCTTTTCTACTCTTCAGAGATTAAACTTTTTTTTTCACTTTTCACATATTAATTTTTTTTACACGATAATGATATTCTCAAAATTTTAATTTCTGAACGTTTAATTTTCGAGTTGTTGCAGATGTATAGTGTTTCATGTGGAGATATCGAGTGTAGGAAAAAGTATTCTTATCCTGAGCTGGATACAAATGCTGTTTTTTGTGACTCAGAAATCGGAAACACGCTGTTTCCAAGCTGAATTTCATAAAACATGTATACTATAATTCCATAAAATACGATGACTTGAATCAATAAACTCGATTTCATCTTGGTTCCCCTATGGGGACCCGCGACTTAGATATAAGCTTTGGAGAACTAGATTAAAATGACAGTGTGGCTCAGGGGTAAAATCTTAAGCTGGCACGCCCGGGTACGAAGGTTCGCGCCCGCCCGGCAGGTTCCTATTTTTTTTTCTTTTTTTTACTTTCTACTGATTAAATCTTTTTTTTATACTGTTGTATCTGTACATATGTAAATACTTGACGTTCGCAACCGTTGGTATTTATCGATCGGTCGGTTGCTATTGTGTGTTTGTTTGTGTTGTTATGTTTTGAAGTTAGTCTGCTCGTGGCTGTCACGAGGATAAGACGCTCTTGTTGTGTCAAAGAAATGAAGACACGTGTTATTTTGATAATTCGGTGGCTCTAATTTATTGTGTTACGAGTGAGTGTAACAATTTGGGGTCTCAGCCGGGATTCAACAACCAAGGACGGTAGTGTGAAGCAGCCAAATGAGGACCCGGAATAACGAGTATTTGCTGCCGGGAGATCGCATGGACGCTGGGTCAGTATCGTTTTATGTCCCGATACAAAGCCCAAGATCATCTGATGCTGCGTCTGGTTTCCGTGGATTTCCAGGTGAGTGCAGTGACCAAGGCCCTGTTGTCATGCGTGAGCCGACCACTCATCGCCCTGCGGCTCCTTCCGTGGCTGAGATGATCGACGCGAGGGCAACCCGCGGTGACAGCGGCAACGCCACGTGTGATGCGGCCGGTGATGGCTTGCAGCCTGACATCTCGGGTGATCCTGGTTCTACTGCGCCTACCGGTGGTGCTGCGTGTGTCATGCCTGCGGATACGGAGCCTTCTGCCGCCGCTGTCTCTACACCTGCAGCAATCGGCAACGGTGGTTTCGCTCGCCCTGGTGTCTTCGGTGGTGCTGTTCTCAACAACGCTGCGGACCGAGGCACTGCGACTGCGGGCGGCATTTTTGCAGAAGTCGCTGCCGTCGAACGAACCGTTGGCGCAGCGGGATCGTCCTGCGCTGCTGTGACAAACGGTGAAACACGGCACGATCCCGAGATTGACAACATGGCTGCTGAGCTTCGGCAACGAGATCGTGATTTCATCGCTGAGCGACGAGCATGGGAAGCAGAGCAGCGGGTTTGGATGGAGGAGCGACGGTTACTCATGCAGCGGATTGAGCTTCTTGAGCAACGACCACAACAGCTGAGTTCAACCAATTTTCACACCATAACACATAACGCGATCCCCAACATTTCTCACACAAATGAATTACAAACGGGCTCAGAGACAATTCCACTCACTGCACAAATTCACAAATCATTTCGACCAAAGGCAGATGAATATAACGGAGAGACACCTCTACGGGAGTACATCAATCAGTTCTAATTAGTTGCTCTCGCGAATGGTTGGGATGACAGAGCTAAGGGCATCATGCTGGCATCGTGCATGATTTGCAGGGAAAGCAAAATCTGTTCTTGACAATGTGGATCCAGAGACGATCAGTTTTGAATCTTTACACTCAAGTTTAGATTTACGTTTTGGCGATTCTCATCTCCAGGCTATCAATTTTTCACTCTTCCAGAATCGAAAACAGAAATCTAATGAGGATTTCTCATCTCTAGCTTCCGATATCTCTCGATTAGTTCGGGATATTTTTAAAAATTCTCCGGTTGAAGAACAGGATCGGATCGCGTGTTCGAAGTTTATATCTGCAATTTATGATCTTTCAATTCGGGAAATGTTGCAACTCGAAGGTATATCTTCAATGAAAAAAGCTTTAGCTCGCGCTATGGAAATAAAGGTTATTCGGGATGAGAATCGTAGAGAGCATGTTTATAGGAACTCGTTGAATTCAAATCAGTTCAGTCAGGCATCTTCACAGTACATGAAACCAAATTCAAATAACACGACACAAAAAAGACAACTCCCCACTTGCTGGTCGTGTGGTCTTGAAGGACACATCCGCTCGAACTGCCCAACGAATGCTGACAAGGGAAACTGAGACACGTCAAGCTAGACGAGGCAAGCTTGACAACATTGACTCCAGTCCTCGGCAAAAACTCGATGAGTGGCTCTGGTTTTGGGAGAATGAGAATTACTGGGAGTTCTAGCGGGGCTAACTGCTATCTAGGTTCATTGGACGGCATGCCTTGTAATTTCAAAATTGATTCTGGATCAGATGCGTCAATCATTAGTAAGAGATTCATGGTGAATGGAAAAATTCGAACAACCAGTAATTTTCCGATTTTGAGATATCCAACGGGAGAGAGAGTGAAAACTATTTGTAGAACGTCGGTTCAGGTAGAAGTTGGTATTCACAAGCTTAGTCTATCAGTTTATGTTACTGATATGGAAGATGATTGCATTCTGGGTACAGATTTTCTTGAGAGAGTAGGCGTCACGACGGCAATTGATGAGGTTATTCTAGGAACATCTACATCCTCAGGCCAGTCGCGTGAAGTTGATCTTGGAGGAACATTTATAGGTAGGATTCTATCGGAATCGCCGGAGGTTGATAGGACGTTTCAGGCTCCAGAAAAACTTCCACCTTTTCTTCTTGAAGTTTTTGAACGCGATTCCGTTGGGTTGACTCCGGATGAGAAAAATCAATTCTATAAATTTTTGTTAGAACACCAGACGCAATTCTCTCACGGTGAGGAAACAGGTAGATGTGATTTGAGAGAGCATAAAATCGAGGTGGTGGATTCAAAACCCATCAAACAGCAAATTCGTCGAGTTCCTATGCATTTGAGAAGCAAAGTAGAAAAGGTGATAGAGGAAATGAAGAGACACGGGGTGATAAGCAAATCCAAAAGTTCTTGGTGTTCGCCAGTGGTCATAAAGATTAAGAAAGATGGGTCTATTAGATTTTGCGTTGATTACCGTAGACTCAATGCTGTGACCAAGAAGGACTCTTACCCATTGCCGAAAATCGACGAGATTCTGGATACTTTCAAAGGCGATTCTTTGTTTTCTACGCTCGATTTAAAATCAGGATACTGGCAAATCCGGATTCGGCCAGAGGATAAGGAGAAAACCGCGTTCTCAATAGGCAATGGATTATGGGAATTCGAAGTTATGGCATTTGGTCTCTGTAATGCACCTGCAACTTTCGAAAGATTAATGGAAGAGGTGCTGTCCAATCTGATCAACATAATTTGCATGGTTTATCTAGATGACGTTATTGTCAAAGCAAACACGTTTGGAAGAATGATTGAGAACCTTAGGATCGTTTTCTCTCGATTCCGAGATGCAAATTTAAAGTTGATCGCGAAAAAATGTCATTTTTTCAAACGTGAAGTCTTGTATTTAGGACATATCATTTCAGCAGAAGGAGTACGAGCAGATCCTGACAAAGTTTCCAGCATCGTGAACTGGCCGACACCGAAAAATAAGAAACAGGTTTTGAGTTTTCTTGGTTTAGCGTCGTACTGCAGGAAATTCGTTCGACATTTTTCGGCGATCGCTAAACCTCTGTATGCTTTGACAGGGCAAGCAGCCGTTTTTATTTGGACACCCGAATGTGAAGATGCGTTCATGAAACTCAAAACAGCGTTAAGTTCTCCTCCAATTTTAGGATATCCTGATATGGATGCCGAGTTCATTCTGGATGCTGATGCTTCGGGGCATGGGCTGGGCGCAGTGCTGTCTCAAATACAAGGAGGAAAAGAACGAGTTATTAGCTATTTTAGTAAAATTTTCAGCAAATCGGAAAGAAATTACTGTGTGACTCGACGTGAGCTACTGGCTGTTGTGGAATCTGTTAAAATTTTCGCACATTACTTGATAGGAAAGAAATTTACAGTGAGAACTGATCATAGTGCTTTGAAATGGTTGCTATCTTTTAAGGATTTAGATGGACAACTCGCGAGGTGGGTTGGAGAGCTGAGCAAATTCGATTTTGAAATAATTCATAGGAAAGGCGCATCTCACGGCAACGCAGACTCGCTGTCTTGCAGACCGTGCGAAGAATCATCGTGCAAATATTGTGATAATCTAGAAGCTACATATGACTCACATCACATTTTAGGTCGGATCCAGTTGTCACAGGGGAACGAAATCGAGTGGAGAGATGCGCAACATACAGATCAAGTTCTACAGAAAGTCATAGAATACAAAAAATCTAATGAGAAACCGACATGGGAAACCATATCTTCCCAGAGTTCCAGTTTGAAATTCTATATCCAACAGTGGGATTCATTGGTTCTCAAAAACAAAATTTTATATAGACGATGGGAGTCCACTGACCTCAAAACGAGTACTGATCTTCTGGTAGTGCCTAGATCAAAAGTTTCAGTCGTTTTGAGAGAAGCCCATGATTCTCCTGGTGGTGGCCATTTCGGTCAGAAGAAGACTCTGATGAAAATACGCCGTTTATTTTATTGGGACCGTTGTCGTAAGGATGTGGAAGAGTACTGCAGAACGTGTGATGTATGCATAAGTAAAAAGGGTCCACAAGGCAGTGGTAAAGGGAATTTGAATACTTATAATGTGGGTGCGCCGTCAGAGAGAATTCAAATAGACATCCTGGGACCGTTTCTACAATCATCATCGGGAAATAGGTACTTGCTAGTAGCTGTCGATTGCTTCACGAGATGGCCTTGGGTTGTCGCATTATCGAATGTTAGAGCAAAATCTGTAGCTGACGCGCTGGTCAATAACATCATTCCTGAGTCAGGCGTTCCTCTAGAAATCCATGCAGATCAGGGAAGGAATTTCGAGTCAAGGTTGTTCAAAGAATTGACTGATAGGTTGGATATTTTGAAAACCAGAGCCACTCCATTACACCCACAGTCCAATGGTATGGTTGAAAGACTAAATAGATCAATCCTTCAGTATCTCTCATTGTTCGTTTCAGAAAACCAAAAAGACTGGGATAAGCTGATACCGTTCTTCCTACTGGCATTTCGATCTTCCCAGAATGAGAGCACTGGATTCACACCTGCCGAACTCCACCTCGGCCGAGACCTTCGTCTTCCTTTGGACATGATTCGCGGAGTACCACCGGACAGCGCTCGAACATCTACGCCTGGGTATAGCCAAGAATTGCAAAGGAGACTACAGAGAGTACACCATCTTGCTCGAGAAAGAATGACAACCAAATCGGCGAAAACAAAAGCACGCTACGACTTGGACGCGAAGACGAAGAAGTTCGAAGCAGGACAGAGAGTTTGGTTCTATTGCCCAAAAAGATCAGTCGGCAAAACACCCAAACTACAATCATCTTGGGATGGACCATACCAAATCCTGAAGAAAATCAACGACAACGTCTTCTGTATCCAGAAAACACCAAGACACAAGAGACGGATCGTCAATGGAGATCGGCTCGCACCTTACTTGGACAGAGACAAGATTTGCCCCACCTGAGGTTTTTGGCTGGTTTTCCCTTCAGGTGTTCAGGCAAATGCCGGGGCAAGGGTTGTGATATCCAGCATTCAACATCTTCTATCATAAACCCGAAGAACAAACACCCCAGGACCCTCGAACAGATAACACCATCGAATCACGAATACTTCGAAACCCCTGGAATCAGCAGTTGGATTGGAAGTCCTGGAGCTGCTGTTGGAGCAACGAAGATTAATTCGTTCAACGATCTCGAATATGGACCTTCATCGCGTCCTGGAACGACGGTTGGAGCCGTGATGCATCCTGGAGCCGACGTGGATGTGAGAAGATTCTCCATTGCAGAGCCTAATTGACGAGGACGTCAATTGTTCGAGGGGGGGATAGTGTTGTATCTGTACATATGTAAATACTTGACGTTCGCAACCGTTGGTATTTATCGATCGGTCGGTTGCTATTGTGTGTTTGTTTGTGTTGTTATGTTTTGAAGTTAGTCTGCTCGTGGCTGTCACGAGGATAAGACGCTCTTGTTGTGTCAAAGAAATAAAGACACGTGTTATTTTGATAATTCGGTGGCTCTAATTTATTGTGTTACGAGTGAGTGTAACAATACGATAGTAATAATATTCTCAGAAATTAATTTCTGAACGATTGATTGTCGACATATCGCAGATGTAGTGTTCCATGCGGAGGTCGAGTGCGGGAAGGGAAATCCGCAGAATTTTCAGCATAGTTTTTTGTAGATTTTTTGTCGATCTACAAGACGATGTGCTCTCAATTATATAAAATAATCGGATTTACTTTGGGGCAATTAAAGGAACTTCAGGAAAAAAGGTTAGGAGTTCATCAAGTTTCTGAGATGTTTATCGTTCCTTTCTTTGAGAATTCCCCAGCTACTATTTCTCATCTTCCATAAATATGATAATACAATATGAATACAATATCTTGTATGTTTTGAAAAATTTTCGAAAAACTATTTCACACATTTTTCGATGAAATGCATCTCTGGTAAGTGTGCCCAATATGCCCCCACTACTTTGGTTTTACTCAAAACTTAGGTTCAATCTCAACCTTTTTAATTTAGCGTACTTTAACGCACTTCGATCAGAGCTCGTTTCAAAAGACTTCTAAAATTAGCTACGATACGTTTGACTTTAACAAATTGGAACTGAGCTATCTTAATTTTTGCAGAAAAAGATTTTCTGCGAGTTCTCGACAGTGTGTTCCTAATATGCCCCCACGTGTAGAAGAGGCCTTTTACCAAGTATAGTATACGTGTTTTTCTTACGATTGAATTATCTTGTCTCCCAGACCTCCAAATGAGACGTATACCTATTGGCTTATTTTATAGCCTTTTTTCTCGCCCTTTTTAATTTTTTGAATTAAATTGATACCTTCAATGGAGTAAAGGACGAGTTAGAAAAAATACCATGGGGGCAACTCGTGCACACTTAATCACTTTCTTTAGTTATATATCGTCTAGGAATCAAAATTTGCAATTCTGCAAAGATCATTTCAAATTTAGGTTAAAGACAAAGAAAATATGCCAAGGTAGGTTAAGATTGTTTGCGCAAATTTTTTCGGCATAGCTCTTGGTCAATGTCATTAAAGAAGTCAATATAGTACCGAAATATAGCACATTTCGATACAGGTGTAGAAACTTTTTTCCGCGTACCTGAGTGATTGGTTTCACGAGGATGCGAAGTTTATTTTCTCACACTTTCACGTAACGAACTTGAAAAAAATGCCCGGGAAGGTCTGCGGGTGCATATATTTGAGAACTTGAGTGGGTGCATATTAGGCACACTCACCTTGTAGCGAAAATATCACGAATAAGGCAAAAACCCGTGACAGAGCAATTTTGATATCTATCATCATTCAAAGTGAAAATATCGAAAAATCTACTTTATTTTGAGTTTCACCGACAGATTTTCTTGATTCTTGGTGGGAAATGATCGTAGAGACACCCAGAATCAGACCCCACAAGAATTTTTTTATTCCATTAACTTTGACTTCCCGGGCTTCCAGGCTCATCGTGTATACTGATAAAAAAAACTTGAATATTTTAATGAATACACCTTCGTGATCAAAATAGTTATATGGGTATTATCGGGAGATCTTACACGGAGCCTGTAATGACCTTGCATTTCGACGAGCAAATTTCGAATCACTCGCCATTCAAATTTTCCTGCGCGTATTCTATAGAAATCCACTTGAAACTGAAGTTTCAGATCGATCACTCAAGTCGTCTTTTTTATTTTTAAAGATCAAGGGTCGTCAGGGGCCAAGGGCAAAGTCAGGTACATGTACTGTAATAATTGGGGTTCCACGCATACTCGTAATAGCGTCACAGTAATGAATGCAGTGAGTATTCTCAAATTTTTCCCATCAAGTACTATGTGGAACCAACTGCTTTTCATAGGTTTTATGACCAGAATACTCAGTTTGGTCCCCGAGCCATGAGACTCTTTCTTGCAATGGGATTTTCACTAAAAGTGAGACACTTCCTTAAAATCACCACAGCGCATCCCAAATTCACTTTACACGACCCTACCCAGGACGAAATTTCAAGGAAATCGTTCAAATAATCAAATGCCAGCGCGAGAAAAGCCAGAATCGGAATTTTGAGTGCTGCATGAACATTTGTAGCCAAAAATTAACCATGTAATTAACTTATCTCGTGTTACCCCACTTATGAAATTACTCCCTGGTAATGAGAGGCTGATCACCGCAAAAAAATGGACTTAGTCCATTATGGAACTGAAAATTCGAGCCAAAATTTCAGTTCTATAGTGGACTAAGCCCAAAATTCTTCATCCACGTATATGAAAAGGTGGAAACTATGCATCTGAGTATTCTCTGAGGAATATTCTCTTTTTTTGTGATACAAATGCCCCGTAGGTCTCAGAAAATGTTCTTCAAGTGTTGAGCCGAGGCCTGACGAGTACGGGCCTATATAAATTAGGCCTGCACCAACTGCGTAGACTGGCACGAGTCTCTACTCTTTATGTTCAAACGAGGATATGCCGTCGCGGATTTCGGAATGGAATGTGATGACTTTGAGGTGTGTGACATCAGTATTCTCTGATATATTGGAATAAAGGGTATACCAAAGTCAACTTTTACCGACACTCCAAATTTTGACTTATTTAATTCTTCCCACGAAATCTACGAGATATATCGAAAAAGTACTTCCAAGCATCACTGTGACTACTTCAGATCTATCATTCAAAAAAAGAATCGAGTGGATTGAGTGAATATTGCCTTCAAAACCAACTTTTGAAGATTAAAATTTCATTGAAGAATCTGCACACACTTTTGGTATAAGAGTTCTAATCTTCAAAAGTTGATTCAGGAGGCAATATTCACTCAATCCACTCGATTCTTTTTTAGAATGATAGATCTGAAGTAGTAGCAGTGAAGCTTGGAAGTGCTTTTTTGATATAGCTCGTAGATTTTGTGGGGAAAATTAAAAGGTATAGATTCTCGGTGAGTGGGTACCCACTGAACACCGTTCGTTCCTGAAACGTACCACGGAAGGTTCCCCCGGAACTAATGCAACCTTCACCGGGCGTTCCTACGACCCACCAGCAACGTTGTGGGTAGGTAGAAATGTCCGCAGACGACTACGTATCTAGGGCGTTGTGTCATGGTTCCCGGAACCTTCCAGTGGTTCCGTAATGGTTTTGTAATGGTTGTTTTTTGCAACCTAAAACTTGGAAATTTTTTTGTTAAATAAATAAAATAATTGTTATTTTCTTTTTTTCCTCTGCAGGCTATTCGTTCAATCTCTTCGGCACGGCTGAATCACAAATACGGTCACTTCGTGAAGAGGAGACAATGAGACTGTCCTTGAATAGCCTGCAGAGGAAAGAAAGAAAATAACAATTATTTTATTTATTTAACAAAAAAATTTCCAAGTTTTAGGTTGCAACAAACAACCATTACAAAACCATTACGGAACCACTGGAAGGTTCCGGGAACCATGACACAACGCCCTAGATACGGTCGTCTGTGGACATTTCTACCTACCCGCAACGTTTGCTGGTGGGTCGTAGGAACGCCCGGCGCACTGCCGGTAATCCTGGTGAAATTTTTATCGTTAAGCCCATATGTTCACATGCGATTTGACGATAAAAATTTGACTCGAATTACCGGTAGTGCGGCGAAAGTTGCATTAGTTCCGGAGGGAACCTTCCGTGGTACGTTTCGGAAACGAACGGTGTTCAGTGGGTAAAAGTTGACTTTGAAATGCCCTTAAATTTTCCCTGATAATTAAGTTGTGTCGCTCATAACATGATCTGGAGATCCAATCCAATATTGATAATGATCATATTCGCTGATTGTTGAAGTATATTTTTACTTTGATGCAAAGGGTAGCAGTCTTGTACACCTAACAAGTGATTCTAGCCCACTAACTTTTGCGTCAAATGCCTGATCTTTTTTAACAGGTATCAACTGATCGAACACCATTGAGAAACGGCCCCTTTTTTCATATACACGAGCTGTTTCAACTTATGGTTGAATTCACAATAATAAAGTACAGTGGTTCGATCTTCTCATGCTATGTGATAATTTTACAATTTCCGTGGACTGCTCAAAACGGTTAAAAAAATAGAGGGAATATCTGAAGTTGAACCATTGGTTGTTCAACCAGCTCCGATTTGCATGCTTTAGAAACCGTACAATGTCAGGTCCATGTACTACTTTCCCTATATGTCTCATACATGTGAAAATCACATATACCATTCTAACTCGTCCAAAATAATTTTCTGCGTATGTTTCATCACATATTATCACTCTATATGCGCAAAGAGATGGAAAAAGTTGGGATAGACATGCGGGGCGTCAAAGTACAACTTCTGAATTTTTGCGTCCAAAATGTGTAAGTTTTCGCGATAACACCGATATAATCGATTTCTAAGAATTCTTAGGTATAAAATGCATCTAATTCGCCCCATAGTGTTGTTCAAAGTCATATCCTTCGCTGATTTGAAATCTATCAGTTTAGCTCAAAAAATTAAAAAGGGCGAGAAAAGAGGCTATAAAATAAGCCAATAGGTATACGTCTCATTTGGAGGTCTGGGAGACAAGATAATTCAATTGTAAGAAAAACACGTATACTATACTTGGTAAAAGGCCTCTTCTACACGTGGGGGCATATTAGGAACACACTGTCGAGAACTCGCAGAAAATCTTTTTCTGCAAAAATTAAGATAGCTCAGTTCCAATTTGTTAAAGTCAAACGTATCGTAGCTAATTTTAGAAGTCTTTTGAAACGAGCTCTGATCGAAGTGCGTTAAAGTACGCTAAATTAAAAAGGTTGAGATTGAACCTAAGTTTTGAGTAAAACCAAAGTAGTGGGGGCATATTGGGCACACTTACCAGAGATGCATTTCATCGAAAAATGTGTGAAATAGTTTTTCGAAAATTTTTCAAAACATACAAGATATTGTATTCATATTGTATTATCATATTTATGGAAGATGAGAAATAGTAGCTGGGGAATTCTCAAAGAAAGGAACGATAAACATCTCAGAAACTTGATGAACTCCTAACCTTTTTCCTGAAGTTCCTTTAATTGCCCCAAAGTAAATCCGATTATTTTATATAATTGAGAGCACATCGTCTTGTAGATCGACAAAAAATCTACAAAAAACTATGCTGAAAATTCTGCGAATTTCCCTTCCCGCACTCGACCTCCGCATGGAACACTACATCTGCGATATGTCGACAATCAATCGTTCAGAAATTAAATTCTGAGAATATTATTATTATCGTATAAAAAAAAGATTTAATCAGTAGAAAGTAAAAAAAAGAAAAAAAAATAGGAACCTGCCGGGCGGGCGCGAACCTTCGTACCCGGGCGTGCCAGCTTAAGATTTTACCCCTGAGCCACACTGTCATTTTAATCTAGTTCTCCAAAGCTTATATCTAAGTCGCGGGTCCCCATAGGGGATCTAAGATGAAATCGAGTTTATTGATTCAAGTCATCGTATTTTATGGAATTATAGTATACATGTTTTATGAAATTCAGCTTGGAAACAGCGTGTTTCCGATTTCTGAGTCACAAAAAACAGCATTTGTATCCAGCTCAGGATAAGAATACTTCTTCCTACACTCGATATCTCCACATGAAACACTATACATCTGCAACAACTCGAAAATTAAACGTTCAGAAATTAAAATTTTGAGAATATCATTATCGTGTAAAAAAAATTAATATGTGAAAGTGAAAAAAAAAGTTTAATCTCTGAAGAGTAGGAAAAAATACAAAAGATATCGCCCGGGCGCGAACCCGCGCACCCGAGCGTGCCAGCCCGACACTTAACCCCTGAGCTATATTCACATGCTTATCACATATGATTAAAAGCTTGTATATAAATCGCGGGCCCTCATATGGGATCTAAGATAAAACTACTCGTAGTTGACACAAATCATCTATGCAGTATATTGTCAATCATCATCAAGTGTGGTGGTGACTATATTGCATCACTTTTACCGAGAATATCGCCGTGAATCTGGATGGCAGCAGTAAATTGAGCACCGCTGTGGCCCCTGTTTTGTAAATTCTGTTTTATCTGGCCTCAGACGCGCGGCAACGAACTTCCATCAAAAATCCGCCCGATGGCGCTACGCTCGGGCCACGGCTCGAGCCAGAAAAATTAGTCGCTCGTCCTATGCTAGTTGGAGGGCCCTGAAGCGGACTGTGAGTCAGAGTACCTCAACTCAATGTTAGAAAAAAATATGGACCCTGAGACCTGCAGTGTGTCGGTAACTAAGCCCCGCCCACCGTCCCCTTCCCTTCCGCCGTCGTGGTAGCGCGCTTTTCGAACCGCGCGAGTCGCATACTACGTGTCGATGTTAACACTGTACATACGTATACAAAATCGCATCATTTCGAGTGTTTTATTCTGAATCTTTATTTTGAAATTCCATTTACCTTGCGATGAACCGCAAGATTCTCCTATAGATTTTATAAAAATAAGTTTGTATCTATTCAGATAGACCGGTATTCATTTTAAAAAATCACAGCGCCTTTACTCGCTTTTTCTCTAAATAGACCATCAACTCAAGTTGTAGCAATAAATCTCAGGCTAGATTCCAAATTCCAAGCACCCCGTAGGGGCCGTCCGACATATGGAACATACGAACCAATTTTCTTAACTCGAGAAATGGCTCAGATAGTAGAGTGTCGGATTCGTAAGCAAGGGATCGTGGGATCGATCCCCGCGCGGGGCAATTTTTTTTCTTTTTTTCATCATAATTGTCTCCTCCCTCAATTTTGTTTGATAAATTTTATGAGAGAATGCCTCGTCATGTTTTTTTGAGATTTAATCATGCTAACTTGGATCCCAGCTGCGAAAAATTCAGTTTCGGGAAGAATTTCCAGTTTCTCAATTCGTCTAATACTATTGAAAGATGGGAAAATTTGAAAAGTTTTGCCTTGAAAAATCATATTGTGCTCTATGAAAAAGTAACTTGTAGAGTAGTGTTCGAAATTTATATTTATAAGGCCATCGAAAAAGGCCTCGTTCGAAAATTTCACGCTACCGCGCTCATTTATGTTCCAGGATCACAGGTGGGTTGTTAAAACGAAAAGATGTTCAATTTCGAGTGCCAATCATTGTTGAGGCATTTTTATCGAAAGAATCATTGAAAGACATGATTTACTACATTTTCATACGATTCGATTTATTTATCGGCATCTACCAAATGCTTTCGGGACAAATAGTCGTAGACTGGAAGAGCGTCAAAGATATATCCGAGTCATTCTTCTTAATAACACCAGGTTTTTGGTGTATATGATCGAAGAAGGTGGGGAACACTGATTTAGTTCTTAAAATCAGCAAATGAACAATTTTCTCTCTTTTAATTCATTTTTCACACGTATAAGACCCAATTGAAAAAAAATTCCAGACACATGTTTAGACGTGAAAAAGAGCTGGATTTTACTAATAAAACACTTTCGAATCCGAAAAAAGACAGCAGATCCTCAAAAAGTAGTTTATTGCATAACGTTTTTTTGGCCCTTTAGTCTAGTT
Source organism: Eretmocerus hayati (assembly GCA_029851415.1). Classification (NCBI taxonomy): domain Eukaryota; kingdom Metazoa; phylum Arthropoda; class Insecta; order Hymenoptera; family Aphelinidae; genus Eretmocerus; species Eretmocerus hayati. The sequence goes on from CM056741.1 coordinate 134,894,435, forward strand.
TTAGCGCAAATTTTACATTCGTATCGGATTCCTCGTCAGATTTCACTTATGTCCAAAACCGTAATAAACTAATGGGGTTCCGATGGATCTAGGCAAGCTTATTACACTGCACGACTAAATTTTGGATCAGAAACAAATGTTGCTAGGTCAATAACTGCATTAATGCAATCACTTCACAATGACTTATACGTATATTTTTCGACGCAGCAACCGAATCCGACCCCAGTTTTGCCCCTAGATGCCAAGAATCTTTCCAAATCACAGAATACTTATCGTCAAAAAAACAGAGTTCTCAGCGGTCTTTTGCTAATTTGTGGATACATGGTTTTGATGGTGTATCCTTGTACTCGAACGCGTACTAGCCTTTTCAAAATACTACCTATCAGGTCATCAATATACGTGGAAAACGATAGTTTGGATACGCTCTGCGTACATAGGATGCACCATCGAAACCATGTATCTACAAATTAGCCAGAAAATAAAAGCGTTTTAAAAAACGCTGAGAACGCCGTTTTTCAGATGATCAATATCTTATGATTTAAAAAGAGTCTTTTGACGGCTCGGTGTAAAACTAAGGTCGGATTCGGTTGCTACGTTGAAAAACTCATGGGAGATTCATTGTGAGGTCAATGCACTGTTTCTGATACAAAATTTTGTCGTGCAGTGTAATAAGCCTGCCCTCCATCGGAACCCCATTTGTTCAATACGGTTTTCGATGTATGACGTATGTAAAATTTGACGCGGAATCCGATACAAATGTCAAATTTGAAGTAAAATTAGGCTGAAGGGCTGAAAAAACGAAGCATGTGTCTGTAGTATTTCATTAATTGGGTCTTATACGCGTGGAAAATGAATAAAAAAGAGAAAATCGTGCATTTGCTGATTTTAAGAACTTAAATAGGGCGCCAAACCCGCAAGGATATTTTTTGAGGTCTAATAACTGTGTTCTCCATCTTTTTCGATCATCTACATCATATACTTAAAAGTCACAGAAAAATCCCTGACCCTCGACCAAAAACCTGGTGATATTAAGAAGAATGACTCAGATATATCTTTGACGCTCTTCCGGTCTACGACTATTTGTCCCAAAAGCATTTGGTAGATACCGATAATAATACAGTACCCGCCAAAATGAATGAAACACGGATTCCTTCACGGAAACAGCGGTTACTCGGACGTCCTTGGATCTCCGGCAATTCAACAAAGAACATTCAAAAGATGAGAGAAAAAGCTATCAATTCATGTCCTTTGAAACATTTTTGACGCGAAATTCATGGTTTTAATTGGCTCCGAAAATTGAAAAAATTTTCATTCCAATCAATCATGGATCATTTATGGGGAAATTGCGATAGCGTAAAATTCTTTGCAGGATCTTGTAGCTCTTTTCAAGACCTTAGAAATCGTTTTTTTATATATTACTCGACGGCTTTTCGTACCCGAGTTACGAGCGATCAAGTAAGAGCAAATTCACACGCGTTGAGGGTAGTGTAGATACAAAAAATGCGCAATCCACGATTTCGACGTAAAATCTTCTAAAATTCGTGGATTATGAATCAATTCTGATTAAAAACGCACTCGAAAAGATCTCAGACAGCTTGAAGAAGGAAAAGCTCATACTTCTCGAACACCAGTACCCTTGAACCGCACTAACATCTCTTTGCTAGATCACTCGTGACTCTGGTGGAACAACCGTAAAGTAATGTATGAAAAAATGATTCTAAAGGTCGTAAAAAGAGCTACGAGATCCCACAAGGATTTTTGCTCAATGATGATTCCCCGATAAATGACCGATGATTGGTTGCAATGAAAAATTTCTCACTTTGCGGAGCTAATTAAAACCATGAATTTTGCGTCAAAAGATGTTTTGAAGAACGTAAATTGATAGCTTTTTCTCTCATCTTTCGAATGCTTTTTGTAAAATTGATGTAAACCCTAGGACGTCGGAATAATCGCTGATTTAGTAAAGGAATCCGTATTCCATTTAATTTGGCGGGTACTGTATATCGAATCGTATGAAAATGTAGTAAATCATGAATTTCAATGATTTTTTTGATAAAAATTCGTCAACTAAGGTAAGGGTACCCAATTTGCCTCTGTACCCAACATGCCCCCATATGCCGAGTTCCTGTGTTCTCCAGAAAATTTGAACTGATTAGTGTCCCGACTGGTCTAGCCCACGCAGGCCATACCAGGCGGGACACGGGTTCGGGTGGGGCCCACCGAGAGGTGGGCCCGGCCGTGTAATATCCCTCTCCCTCGATGTCCGATACCTAAGGCATCGGGCAATCAAGAAGGAGATCCACCTGCATCTACCATCTCATCCCGGAACCGCGTGAGCATTACTTCAGGATGAGCGGCATGTCTCGCGCTCGATTGCGAGCGTTCCTCTTCTCCATCTTCTCTCTTCGGCCACTTGTCGGCATCTTCTCTCTTCATTCTTCATTGTTCCCTCTCTTTCTTCTTTCTTCTCTCTTCTTTCTTCTTTCTTCCCTCTTCAGTGCATCAGATTCCTCCTGGAATCATTTGGGCCTCTTCTGTTTCAATCGGCAGAGTCACTGTAATTCGCCTGCTTCGAGGCGCCTTACTTCCCTCTCTTTCTCCTCTTTGCGGGTCATCACCAGCTTGATGTATCCGGTGATTCTATCCCATGTCTCCTGGTTGCGGAGCAAGTACGGGACGAGATTCTCAGGTGTTAGTTGAGCACCCAGCCATTCATCCAGCTCGGCGCGCTCTCTCCGGGTGTCGCTGCACTTGAACAGGGCATGTTCGGCGTCATCCCATTCGTCCCCGCATGACTGACATGCTGGGGTCGTCCTCTTCTTGAACCTGGTTAGATAGGAACCGAAGCAACCATGATCGCTCAGTGCCTGCGTCGTCCAGTAGTCCATCTCTCCGTGGGTGCGTTCCGCCCACTTGGCTACGTCACGGATCAGCCGGTGCGTCCATCTGCCGTTCGCAAATGGCGAATCCCACTCAGTTTGCCAATGCTCAAGGGTGGCTTCCTTCTCGTTGTCGCGGATGATCTCCTTCACCGTCGGAGTGAGTACTCGTTCGGCTCCGATCACTTTCTGGCGGTCCCAGATCCTCACTCGCTCCGCGACGAGCAAGTGGATGGGCGGAGTACTCGCCAATACGTAAGCCGCATCTCCTGACACAGTGCGGTAGGCACGGATACTCCTCAGGGCCGCTCTTCGGTGGACAGGCCCCATTCTCTTCTCGATGATGGTCTTCTCTACTCTCTTCCCCCACACGGGTGCACCGTACAGCATGATGGAGGTAGTGACGGTGTTGAGAAGTGCGCGCCTCTTTTCCTTGGGTCCTCCGATATTCGGCATAAGCCGCTGGAGCGCCGCACCGACCCTGCTCGCCTTCTGGGCGGCTTCCTGGATGTGCTTCTTGAACGACCACTTGTCGTCGAGCCATACACCGAGGTATTTCAGCTCTGTCTTCCGTGGAATCTCTTGCCCGTTGATATAAAACCGGGGTAAGTCAAACTTCCTATGCCTTGTGACCACGATTGCTTCGCACTTCTTGACAGCGAGCTCCAGAAGCCTGCTAATCATCCACTCGTAGACTCGGGCCAGCGCTTCGCGCGTCTACCCAAGAGTTCCTCGTTGTCAGCCCATACTATGAGTCCCGCGTCGTCCGCGAAAGCCACTATTATCACTCCTTCTGGCAGTTCGATAGACAGTAAGCTGTCATACTGGGTGTTCCAGTTGAACGGCCCGGAGACCGATCCCTGTCCGATTCCGGCGGACAGTACCCGAATCTCTTGTCCCTCGTCGGTGTCGTACACGAGGGTCCTGTTCCGCAGGTAGTCACTCGTGACGGCTAGTAGATAGGGGGACACTTTACCTGCTTGGGATTGATAGACTCGCTCCCAGCTCGCGCAGTTGAATGCGTTCTTTATGTCCAACGCAATGATGGCACAGAATCCTCCTCTTCCTTGTCTCTCTCTCTCTCTCTCTTTTTTTTTTTTTTTTTTTTTTTAAGGTGGTTAGAGGGCAAAATCTGCCTCAGGATCCCTCGGATCCGTCCCCAGACACCGGACTGGTTCAGCTTACGCGGACTACGCATAGCCCACGCAGGCCATACCAGGCGGGACACGGGTTTGGGTGGGGCCCACCGAGAGGTGGGCCCGGCCGTGTAATATCCCTCTCCCCTCGATGTCCGATACCTAGGGCATCGGGCAATCAAGAAGGAGATCCACCTGCATCTACCATCTCATCCCGGAACCGCGTGAGCATTACTTCAGGATGAGCGGCATGTCTCGCGCTCGATTGCGAGCGTTCCTCTTCTCCATCTTCTCTCTTCGGCCACTTGTCGGCATCTTCTATCTTCACTCTTCATTGTTCCCTCTCTTTCTTCTTTCTTCTCTCTTCTTTCTTCTTTCTTCCCTCTTCAGTGCATCAGATTCCTCCTGGAATCATTTGGGCCTCTTCTGTTTCAATCGGCAGAGTCACTGTAATTCGCCTGCTTCGAGGCGCCTTACTTCCCTCTCTTTCTCTTCTTTGTGGGTCATCACCAGCTTGATGTATCCGGTGAGTCTATCCCATGTCTCCTGGTTGCGGAGTAAGTACGGGACGAGATTCTCAGGTGTTAGTTGAGCACCCAGCCATTCATCCAGCTCGGCGCGCTCTCTCCGGGTGTCGCTGCACTTGAACAGGGCATGTTCGGCGTCATCCCATTCGTCCCCGCATGACTGACATGCTGGGGTCGTCCTCTTCTTGAACTCTCTCTCTCTCTCTCTCTCTCTCTCTATACAACGGATACAACGACTAAGCAATTCATGTGTGAGGTACATTTTTGATCTTAGGAGAGACGAGCACATCACCCCGTTTAGGGAGCGTTTGGGTTGGTTACGTACTGATTCGCGGAGAATGTACTTCGCAGCTCTGTTAATGCACAAGATCATGCATTTAGGAGAGCCTGGCTACCTAGCTGCGATGTTCACCAGGTACCAATCTGAACGCCCCGCACGCGGTGATGCAGAAGAGCGGGTACTCAAAGTTCCCAATATGAGACTTGAATATGGAAGAAGATCTTTCCAGGTTCAATGTGCTCATTTGTGGAACTTTCTCCCTCCGGGCTTTCGGCAGCTGGGGAAAATGTCATTATTTAAAGAGGCTATGAAGGATTTTTTGCTCACACAGTCTCCCCAGAGGATTGATGTGGAGAAGAAGCATTACTTCAATCTCTAAACTTTGAAAGGCTTGGGCTGACTTGTTGCTTGATTCGTTCATCTAGAATAAATTTATAAGTATACGTGTGACCCTTCGTCAATTGACTGAACTTTTCTGTAATATGACTGTGAGCCCTGCCATTTCTTTTTATATTTTTATATTCTTATATTATTCTATGAAGTTTGTGAATCTCCTGAGTGCTACCTGACTAGTCACAAATTGTGATATACTTAAGATTTGTCCTTGACCAAATGACTTCATTATTTTTATTAATGTGCACTATTGATCTGTGATATATATTACCATATGTAACTGATTATTTTTCTTTTTTGTCTTCGGACGAATAAACGGGCATCAATCAATCAATCAATCAATCTCTCTCTCTCTCTCTCTCTCTCTCTCTCTCTCTCTCTCTCTCTCTCTTTAGCTCTATAAAATCACCCATTACCTCAGGATCATTTTCACAAGACCGATTCTGGTAGGATACTCTTAAGACCTTTTGAACTTTGTCAGCCGTAATCAGTCCAATGAAGTAAGGTTGAAAAATTAGATTCCCTCCGCGATGAAGTATACACAGAAAAAAAAATTTTGGTCGCACGGCCATGCGTTTTGACGTATGATCAAAAGTGGTATTGCCAGTAGAACAATACCGATTTTGTTATCGCATCAATCCATCATAGTCGTTTGGCGATCTGGTATCACTGCCAGAATAAATGAATACAGCTGATATATCTCGAACCCCCCGATACTCAATGGAATCGCAACCACATCCCGATCATTTTACTACGAAAGCCATCCAATTTTTGCGCGTATTAATATAGGTGAAGGATTATTATAATCCAAAGATTTTTTCAGGTAACTTATACCAGATTGCTGCAATGACGAAATAATTTTGCTGTGGTGACAATCTAGTCACCACAGCATTGGTCATACGGCAATATCACGTAATAATATAGTTGTATGGTTCAGACGGCAATATTTTATTCTCAGTGTTCGAGTAGTTCCGTTGAAACTTTGATATGTAGAGGCCGAAAATATGCCAACCCCAAATCTTTCTTGGGAAAGTTTTAAGATGTATTTTACGACTTTTTGAAACGTATAAAGTACGAATGAACTCACGCACGAATGTAAATTTTTCCACTCCTCGGTACCATGAGAATGACATGGATAATACGGTAGCATCACACGGAACCTGACATTTTGAGCTGCACACGGAAACCTGACATTTGACACTAAAATTGATCTCACGGCCAAACGATTCAAGCTACAGTCTTCAGATTTTGGGGATTTCATTTGACCACTAGATACTTTGAAAATAACTGACTAGGGCCTCCGTAATCTCGCGTTTAAGGGTCGCACTAGTACCACACGGAACTGTGATGAAAATTTAGCGAAGCTAGATTTTTGCAGAAAAGTACTTCGCGATGTGTGAAAATCAATCTTCTAAATTTTCGATTCTTGGGGGCATGGAAAAGTTGCGCCTGACAATTCCCGTTGAGGATAAATTGGTACGGGAAGGCCTGGAATGAGTCAAATACACTTTTATCTAGGGAAAGTGAGGGGGTAGAATTTTAAGTAAAATTGCGCTACAAATTTACGTGCGCGTCGTGCATATAATAAGTGGTCTTTGGGCTTTTATAGCAGTGCTATTTGGTGCTTGATAGCATTATATTTGATGTATCTGCCCGCCCCACCGCGACGCTTCACACTCACAAAGGTCGAAATAATGAAAAACCACAGCGCACAGAAATGACATTTTGACACCTTTTATGATGATAATTTTTTGGGGTAGCCCTGGATCGGAGAACTATAGAGCGATTGCGTCAAAAAGAGCACCAAAAAATATGTCGAAAATGATCTTTCAGGATTTTTTGTCAAGCGATGTGAGGGTTCGTACAAGCGAGCGCACATTATTCCAATGTTTCCACGGAATCAATCATTTGATTCTAGAGCTAAGATGAGGTGACACGTGTTTTTTCGTTTAGCCCAGATCGACTGTGCATCGGGGCTATGCGAGTCTCCAATTTGGAGCCGAAAATTGAGTTTGGCATTCTGAAATTGATAAAAGCTCCACAACTTCGCCCCTAATGGGTCTTTCGAGATGGGGCTTGATGGGGAATATCAAGCACAACGTACAGTACTCACCAAAAATAATGGAACATCGATACTTGCACTGGAACATCGACTGCTAAAAAACTATTGGTCATACGGCAATTTTTAAAAGAGCTCCTTAAAAATAGGAGAAAATGCTAACTTTTCATGTATCTCATAAATTTTTTTCATGTATTTTTCATGTCCAGTATTCACTGTCAAAAAGTGAAATTTTTCAAATCGCGTCAATCACCTGTAATTTTCACGGGCATGGGCGGATCAAAAGAAACTCAACGGAATCTTGTAGAGCTTTCCAAGACCTTCAATTTCCTCTTTTTGAAAATTCTCCACGATGATTTTAAGCCAAATAATCGCTCTCGGACGACAACGATGAAATATGCGTGCTACCTGTATCGTTCCAGGGGCGTTCCGCCTTATTTTGATTCGACCTCGTTTGTGAACATGAAATATGTGTTTGAAAAAATTTCGAAGGACACATTATCGACGTAAAATTGTTTGAAATTTCGGGAAATGTATATGAAATAGCCCGCAAATGCGCTCTTGAAGAGCTACGTTCGATTCAAACACTGTTTTGAGTGAAAAATCATAATTATATGAAGAAAAACAAACGCAGCTCTTCAGGAGCGCATTTGAGGCCAATTCCAACCACATTTTCTGAAAGTTCAGACAATTTTACGTCGATAATGTGTCCTTTGGAATTTTTTAAAAGTCATATTTCATGTTCACAAACGAGGTCCAATCAAAATAAGGCGGAACGCCCTTTAGACCTTGAGGTAGCACGCATATTTCATCGTTGTCGTCCGAGAGCGATTGTTTGGCTTAAAATCATCGTAGAGGATTTTCAAAAAAGGAAATTGAAGGTCTCAGAAAGCCCTACAAGATTTCGTTAGATTTCTTTCGATCCGCCCATGCCCGTGAAAATTACAGGTGATTGACGCGACTTGAAAAATTTCACTTTTTGACAGTGAATACTGGACATGAAAAATACATGAAAAAAATTTTTGAGATGCATAAAAACTTAGCATTTTTTTCGATCTTTAAGGAGCTTTTTTTAAAATTGCCGTACGATAAATAGTTTTCGAGCAGTCGATGTTTCAGCGCGAGTATCGATGTTCCATTATTTTTGGTGGGTACTGTATTTCATCAAATGAATGGTGCGCAAAATTTTGCATAGAGTCCCAAAAAGCGATAATTTGATGAAGAATGGGGAAATGCAGTTACTGAAAAACATAAATTTGTATGATTTTGAATTTATTAATGATAGTACTTTGAACGATGCCCAACATGATGCATTTGCTCCGGTAGGCGGTGAAAAAAATTTTCTGGAAATAAATTTGAAAATCCAAATTACCGTTGCAATTCGGTAACAACTGTTGTGGAAGGTCTATTTCCTCTTCCAAGAGTATCTTCATCCTATGGAAGTGTCCCAAGATGATCAATTTCGGAATCTATCGCTAAATCCCGTTTTTGAGTGATTACAGCTCAATTTAGCGATGGATCGCGGAATTGATCATCTTGGGAGACTTCAATGGGCTAACGATACTCTTGGAAGAGGGGATAGACTATCCTACAACAATTTTTACCAAATTGCAACGATAATTTGGTTTTTCTAATTTTTTTCCAGAAAATTGTTTTTAGCGCCTCCCGCGAATTTTTGGTGCCTACCGGTGCAAATGCATCATGTTTGACATCGTTTGAAGTACTCTCATTATAAAATTCAAAGGGATACAAATTTATGTTTTCGAGTGATTGCATTTCTTCATTTTCCATCAAATTGTCGCTTTTTGAGACTCTATGCGAAATTTTGAGCACCATAGGATCCTATTCTGATAGAATACGTTGTGTTTGATATTCCCCATCAAGCCCCATCTTAAAAGACCCATTAGGAGCGAAGTTGTGGAGCTTTTATCAATTTCAGAATGCCAATCTCAATTTTTGGCTCCAAACTGGAAATTTGCATAGCTCCGATTCAAAGTCGATCTGGGCTAAACAAAGAACACGTGTCACCTCATTTTAGTTCTAGAATTATATACTTCATCGCGGAGGGAATTCAATTTTTTGACCTTGTTTCATTGGACGGTCTTCATTGGAATAGCCCTGTTTTCACTAACAAGAGGAGGACCAGGTGTCCGGATCATCAACCTTGTCCTGATTTTTGTACAGTTGTATCACCCAGTATATAAAGAATCCATAGTAACTCCGTCAAACGGGCCTTTGCTTCAGAGATACAGACACAAACGTTAACATTGCTAGTATATCTACATACATCACTTTTCAACATGGGCCTATATGGGCAATGCTAATATCATAGGCTGTATCTTTGGACAGGAGGCCCATTTGACACAGTTACTCTGGATTCTTCATATTCTAGGTAGTACAAAACCGTGAAAAAAATTTGGACAAGATTGGTGATCCGGACACCAGGTCCTCCCTTTGTAAGACACAATTATATTGAACTCTGATTGAATCGACGTGGTTTCTAGTGGTTAACTAGTACTGCAAATAAGACCCTGAATTCGATCACTAAGTGACTAAACTCTTAGTAACCGCGTCATTTCGGGCTCAAATGGTAGGTGGTAGATCTAGTCTGAGTTAGCAAAAGGTTTTTTGGTCAAATATTTGGTGGAATGTATAAATGAACAATAAAAACCTGCCTTTTTCGCGTCTTTTTTTGTTTTTCCGTCATAGATCGAGAAAAATCGATTTTTTGGGAAATTTTGTAGGGGGATAATTTGTAGATCTTCAAACGATCTACAAAGATGATCTCATCACTTTTCCTCGGAAAATGCATCGCTTCCGAGTTATTCTTCATCTAAAGATATAATCGAACTTGTTCGAATAAACTAGCTTTAATTGTTTATAGCGTGATCAAACTATTTTTCCAAGATAACTGAGTCAATTTTGAACAAAAAAGTCTTTTGGTATTTTTTCCTAAGCTTGATCGATTTCGAGTGATGGAAATAATGAGTTCTGCGATCTTACTGCGATTTTACACCCAGTGCTTGCTCTCATTCAGGGGCGGGAGTCACAAAACTTGCTATTTCTATTACTCGAAAACGATTAAACTTAGGAAAAAATGCCAAGAGACCTTTTTTGTTCCAAATCGACTCAATTATCCTGGTAAATAATTAGGAACCCGTTATAAACAATTTGAGCGAGTTTATTTGGACAAATTCGATTATAACTTCGATGGAAAATAACTCGGAAAGGGTACATTTTCCGAGGAAAAGTGTGGAGATCATTCTTGTAGATCAATGGAAGATCTACAAAACATTCTCCCACAAATTTTCTGAAAAAATCGATCTTCTCCGACTTGTCGCGGGAAAACAAAAAAAGATGCGAAAAATACATGTTTTTATTGTTTATCTATACGTTCCACCAGATATTCAATCAAAAAACCTCTTTCTAACTCAAACTAGATGTACTACCTACCATTTGAGCCCAAAATCACGCGGTTATCAAGAGTTTGGTCACTTTCTCCCACAGGAAGTGACTTTTCGGGGCTTACTTGCAGTACTAAACGGGAGAACCTAAATTAGCGAATAACAATATATTTGCACTAAAGAAGCAAGGATCGTCAATCAAGATTGATGCAAAACGCCAACACTTAGATATTCTAACATTACAACCTCGAAAAATCGCCTGTCAAGTCTTGCGAGTGCGTATTTCTGCAGATTTAATAAGACCTTTGGTTAAGAGAAGTTATGCACAGGGGGCAAATTAGGCCCACTTTTCTCAATAACAGTATCCCTCCAAGCAAATCAAGTGAGTTCGCATCACTAATTCATTATCGACTTTGTCGGTAACAGACAGAAGTTGGCCCAACGAAAGAGAGCCCCATATACTTGTTTTGTACTGTTGACTGACACATCTCGAATGGCGCAGTTGGTTGAGTGTCGTGTCTACAAACTCGAAGATCCAGGTTCAAATCCCCGTGAGTACAAAATTTTAATTAATGAATTACGTTTTTTCTCATTACACAGACGACACTTGACCACAAGCAACATGCAAAAGTAGCTTGGGAAGTGGCAAATGTAATAAAATTTTTAATAAATAAATTATAAAAAATCAGCTGATTATCAGCTGATTTTTCAAAGTCCAGTAATCAATAAAAATGTGAAAAATCAGCTAATTTATCATCGGCCAAAATATCAGCTGATTTTTCAGCTGATTTATCAGTTGATTTATCAGGTGATTTTTCAGCTGATAAATCAGCTGATTTTTTTGATAGGGAGTTCATCTCCGATTCATCCAAATTAGATGTAGCTTAGGGCATTTTGAAAGTCCTAAAACAAGCTTCAAAATGAACTTAAATACGTTGGAAAATATTGAAGTGGACGAGAGTTGTTGAGGAAATGGCTTAATGAGGGCAAGTTGGGTACACCACTTTGTAAACTCTAAGAAATCACTTTTTGAGAAAATTAAGACAGCTCGGCTCCAGTTGATTGAATTTGAACATACTTGGATTCATTTCAAAGGTCTTGAAAGAAGCTTCAAAATGAGCTAAACCCTTAATTACCCTGGTGCCACGTCACGCCATGTTAATCGAATGGGGGTTGTGCCAAAATACTACCACCAGGGTAACTAAGGGTAAAGCACGTTGATAATTGGTGAGGTAGATCAACGTTATTAAGAAAATGGCTTAATGGGGGCAAGTTGGGTACACTTACCTTATGATTGGCACTCGAGACTGTTAATCTTTCCATTTCAACAACCCACCTGTGATTCTTGAACATGAATGATTGCGGTAGCGTGAAATTCTTGAACGAGGCCTTTTACCTTTTTTGATGGCCTTATAAATATCAATTTCAAACATCATTCCACAAGTTACTTTTTTATAGAGCACGATATGATTTTTCAAGACACAACTTTTCAAATTTTCCCATCATTTAATAGTATCAGACGAATTGAGAAACTGGAAATTTTTCAATAAATTCTTCCCGAAACTGGATTTTCCGCAGCTGGGATCCAAGTTAGCATGATTGAATCTTAAAAAAACATGACGAGGCATTCTTTCATAAAATTTATCAAACAAAATTGAGGGAGGAGACAATTATGATGAAAAAAAGAAAAAAAATTGCCCTGCACGGGGATCGATCCCACGACCCCTTGCTTACGAACCCGACACTCTACCATCTGAGCCAGTTCTCGAGTTACGTAAATTGGTTCGTATGTTCCATATGTGAGTCGGCCCTTCCGGGGTGCTTGGGATTTGGAATCTAGCTTGAGATTTATTGCTACAACTTGAGATGATGGTCTATTTAGAGGAAAAGGCAAGTAAAGGCTCTGTGATTTTTTAAAAAGAATACCTGTCTATCTGAATATATACAAACTGATTTTTACAAAGACTACAGGAGGATATTGCGGTTTATCGCAATATTTTCCCGTTCTCAACGCTCCAAAATTGAAATAATTGAGATACTCAATCATATTTCAACATGAAGAACCTGAGAGATATTTTCAATTGACTCTGGTTCCATTTTCCGATTATACAAACATCTGTCATGTAATAATACTTTATTTATGAAATTCAAAATATATTTATTCCACATGGGAACTCGATCATTGAAATATATTCCTCAGAATAGTATTCAGGTTTGATAAAAATAATAGAAAAAATGAAAAAGGAAAAAAAATGTGTCCTCTATGAGGCTCGAACCCACGACCTACGGATTCAACCACCAACTTTCTTATTCCCGCGGTGGGCGGGGCCAAGATGCTTCGACCAATCACAAGCGCGACAGTGGCTCCTATAAGACAAGTGAGTAGGACAAGAACTAATTACCGGCCGGCCACGGCTCCCATAAGAGTTGAGGTACCCTGCCGTGAGTGGTGTCATTCAATATTGAATTCCAAGTTACATCGGTCGGAAATCCAGGTTAAACAACGTTTTGTTGGTCATCGAAAATTCGCCGATTCTATTATTACGGTTATAATGCGAGACCCACGAGATTAATAGATGTTGATTATCGGATGACATTTTTGGGTCAGAAAAACAAGTTTTGTCGTGTTTTCTCGAAGAAAGAAGGAAAAACATCAGCGCAGCCCCGCGAGTGTTTTCGGGAAAAAATCAGGTTATGCAACGTTTTCGCGTATCAGTATTCGGATTGGCGACCGCTCGGCTGGGGGGTGCCTGAACTCAGCACAAACATTTCCGCACAAATACAAATGAACAATTTGATATTTTATTGATTTTTTATTGCTAATTTATTGCTGTATTGCGGAATTTATTGCTTTTCATTTTTTCGAATTATGAGTGTTTGTGCTGAGTTCCGTGTGGAGTCAGCACAAACATTGGGTTTTCGCCGACCAATCGAAACCTAACTCAGCTTATATTTTATTGCTAATTTATTGCTCTCAGAATCCGTTTTGATCATCCCCTTAGAGCAACTTCCGGCGGAGATATGAGTGTTTGTGCTGAGTTCAATGTGGACCCAGCACAAACATTGAGTTTTTGTGGACCCATCGAAACCTGACTTAACTCATATTTTATTGCTAATTTATTGCTCTCAGAATCCGTTCCGATCATCCCCTTAGGGCAACTTCCGGCGGAGATATGAGTGTTTGTGCTGAGTTCAATGTGGACCCAGCACAAACATTGAGTTTTTGTCGACCCATCGAAACCTGACTTAGCTTATATTTTATTGCTAATTTATTGCTCCCAGAATCTATTTTTAACACCCCCTCAGAGCAATTTCCGGTGGAGATATGAGTGCTTGTGCTGAGTTCAATGTGGAGCCAGCACCAACATTGGGTTTTTGCTGACCTCTTACGCCTTGATTAACCTATACTTTATTGCTGATTCATTGCTCTAAGAACCTCCGTCGACTATTATCTCAAAGGTGCGACAATAGACATTCGCGTTTGGACATGGAGGGCCCGACAGCCTTCGGTGGTGAGGTTGCAGTGGCGGAGGACCCGCAAAGTCGTGGATATCGAGACCACTCTTCTTGGCATGTTCTGCATACTTTTGGGGCCACTGTGGAAAGTATTTTACACAGTTTCGCTCTGGCTGACGGAAGCTCAACGGAACAGTCCAATTTATCATTTTTGGAGAGAGATGCAGCAATGGCATTTTGGAGCAAGTTCATAGTATTTTTGACGCAAATCACCTTCAAAATCCTTGGGTGGTCCACGGGGTTAATGAGGCTCGCAAAAGCATTTTCATGAGTGTTTGATAAAGAGAAAAAAATTAACTGTAAATTGAGTATTGACCAGCTTTAACTTCGGCATTTTTAGAGATGATATCTTAAACCCCGTCGACTGTAGCGTACACGTAATTCATAAAGGATCACGTCTACCATTAGTGAAATCGAAGTATCATATTGAAGGATTAACAGCTGAATGGTGTGCTCACACACATCAAAGGACTGGATTCACCTACGGTGAGGATGAAACGCAAGGAATCGACGAGTTTCTTAGATCTGTGAAACTCGCAGCAGTTGTATACCTCGGTTTGGAGTAGATTTTCGAGATATTCACAAAAAAGTATCCTACACATTTACGGTGAAACTAATTTCATCTTCTCGTCTTAGAACGAAAAGCACACCACAGTAGTAGGGCAAAAAAATCCCCAAGAACAATTTGCGCAAGACAAAGAAAATTTTTGGGTTTCTTTTCTTAAATTGCACAATACTTGTCTAGTTTTGCTCGAATTTGCCAAACCTTTTTCTGAAGGTATCAAGGAAATTGCAAGACGCCATACAATACCGTCAGTCAACGACTTTGTCGGAGTGATGTCATACAGCGCAAGTCATCAGACTTTGAAACAATTTGCGCGAGATGAAAACAATTTTTGGGGGTTTTTTCCCAATTGCACCCCACCTATCTCGATTTGCTCGAATTTGCCGAACCTTTTTTCGAAAAAATGCAAGATGCCGATTGGATACATACATTAAACGCTCAGTTAGATTTTAATACAATTTCTATTTTTCATGGAAAACTCGCGGAATTCTCAACTTTTTAGAGTGTATACTAGCTCTTGAAGTCCTTGAAGTCTTTAGAAAGCCCTCATCTGATCCAGAAAGCCTTCAAGTTCTTAGAGTTCTGTGTCACAGAGCTCGGTCCTTGATGTTTTGAGATTCATACGGAAAAACGAGTGTCATCAACTTGAATAACCGCGCGGATTTCTAAGATCAGTCCAATCAACCGGCAGAGGAACCCTGGCACCAGAATTGCAAGGTATTGGCTCCTTGTAAGTCTCCCCCCTACATATCCATGTGCGCGTATTGTGTATCGGTGTGACTCGTCCGCGGACTGCTTGTGTGGGTCAAGAAACGCCGAGAATTGGAGTTCACTAGTGGTCCAGTAGAATTAGAGTAAAAGCAGTCCGTTTCGGGAACAAATTAAAGAATGGTGTTTTAAAATATGATCGTGTAGACCGAGACGTCAACATACTGAGGTTAAATTTGGCGAAGATGGCGAAGGGCGGAAGTCATTCAAATTCAAACAGTATGGAAGAGCTCTTTTCTGGCTCCTAAGAAAGTGGCTATTGGCGTTACAGAGAAATATTGTAATCCAAACTTGTAGCCAAAAACTTTCTTTAAATACTGCTTTCTTAAGGGTATCTCTACCATAATTTGTTCACGAGTGAATGAAGTAAAAGTACCGAAAATTGCCGTTATTTCATCAAATTTTGTCTCGGAAAATTCAAGTAGGATAGCCTTGCCTTCGTCGCGTCGTCACGAGTGAGTTTTGATCTTATGACTATATGCATGTTTTGTTACAGATCTCTGTCTTGCTTCGTTTTCTTGTAATATTGATTGTTTATTGTTTATTACAAGATGCCCATCTTTATTAAACCATAATCCAAAGTTTGGCATAGTAACAGCACTGTGCTTTGGGATCTAGCTTCGAACAAGCCTTGATTATGGGGAGGATCAATTAGCAGATAAATGTTTGCACTCGCAGTTGGTTTATTTAAGAATTTCCACCATATGTCATTTTTGGATATAAACAAATGGACCAACTTTTCCGTGTGCAATTTTCTTGGAAACCTGACCACCGACTCCGATAATGACTCTGAAGTTCCAATCGATTATCTTAATCGAAAGTCGAAAAAATTTTTTTCTTGAATTCGAACCTCTGTTCCAAAATTTCTCGATTGGGATCGCTTTTTTGTGACGAGAGGAGGTGCCTGAATTTTTTGCAGCCCCCCCCCCCCCGGTGAATGCCGACACCCCCAAATCGGGGGTCGAAATTCGGGTATTTTTTTAAGAACGGGCCAGGAGGCTCTGTTCCGAAATTTTGTCGATTGGGATCGCTTTCTTGTGACAAAAGAAGGTGCCTGAACTTTTTGCAGCCCCCCGGTGAATTCCGACACCCCCAAATCGGGGGTTGAAATTCGGGAATTTTTTAAAGAACGGTCCAGGAGGCTCTGTTCCAAACTTTCTCGATTGGGATCGCTTTCTTGTGACAAAAGGAGGTGCCTGAATTTTTTGCAGCCCCCCCCCCCGGTGAATGCCGACACCCCCAAATCGGGGGTTGAAATTCGGGAGTTTTTTTAAGAACGGTCCAGGAGGCTCTGTTCCGAAATTTCTCGATTGGGATCGCTTTCTTGTGACAAAAGGAGGTGCCTGCATTTTTTGCAGCCCCCCCGGTGAATGCCGACACCCCCAAATCGGGGGTTGAAATTCGGGAATTTTTTTAAGAACAGGCCAGGAGGCTCTGTTCCAAAATTTCTCGATTGGGATCGCTTTTTTGTGACGAAAGAAGGTGCCTGAATTTTTTGCAGCCCCCCCGGTGAATGCCGACACCCCCAAATCGGGGGTTGAAATTCGGGAATTTTTTTAAGAACGGTCCAGGAGGCTCTGTTCCAAAATTTCTCGATTGGGATCGCTTTCTTGTGACAAGAGAAGGTGCCTGAATTCTTTGCAGCCCCCCCCTCCCGGTGAATGCCGACACCCCCAAATCGGGGGTTGAAATTCGGGGAATTTTTTTAGAACAGGCCAGGAGGCTCTGTTCCAAAATTTCTCGATTGGGATCGCTTCCTTGTGACGAGAGAGGGTGCCTAAATTTTTTGCAGCCCCCCCGCCCCCGGTGAATGCCGACACCCCCAAATCGGGGGTTGAAATCCGGGAATTTTTTTAAGAACGGTCCAGGAGGCTCTGTTCCAAAATTTCTCGATTGGGATCGCTTTCTTGTGACAAGAGAAGGTGCCTGAATTCTTTGCAGCCCCCCCCCCCCCCGGTGAATGCCGACACCCCCAAATCGGGGGTTGAAATTCGGGGAATTTTTTTAGAACAGGCCAGGAGGCTCTGTTCCAAAATTTCTCGATTGGGATCGCTTCCTTGTGACGAGAGAGGGTGCCTAAATTTTTTGCAGCCCCCCCGCCCCCGGTGAATGCCGACACCCCCAAATCGGGGGTTGAAATTCGGGAATTTTTTTTAGAACAGGCCAGGAGGCTCTGTTCCAAAATTTCTCGATTGGGATCGCTTTCTTGTGACAAAAGAAGGTGCCTGAATTTTTTGCAGCCCCCCCGGTGAATGCCGACACCCCCAAATCGGGGGTTAAAATTTGAGAACCTTGCCGTGGCATCCGTGTCCTTCGATCTTCAAGTCCCAGCTGAGTTGTACTTTAGATCGTATTACACGACGCCATCCGATCCATCTTACGGACCACCAGGTGCTCCCTTCCAGGATCTCACGCTGGTACACCGTGAGAACCGCCCCCCCCCCCTAGGAGCCTCGTTCCGCGATCCTTTTCTACCAAGTGTTATGTTGTTCTAGAGTAACGGTACATGGTCAATTTGGGGACTTGCCTTGCAATCAAAGGAGTCGACGTCTCTCTGGTAGTAATGTCCGTTGTTTATGTAGTAGCGACGCAGTTCGACCATATCAGTGCTTGTAGCCATGTAGAAATGGCGAGAATGACTTCGGTTGCCGAGTGTGGATTTCCTTCCCGTGTACGGGAAACTCCTAAACTGTGTCCCTTGTTACAAAGATACACTAATTTCTAACTATCTGATTTTCACAGGAAAGAGCACACAGATGTGAGAGTACACAAAAAGTGCATAGAAACAAACAGATCAACGATTAGGAGCCTACAAAGAAAGATCTGAGCCACTACGTCACTATTCTTGACAGTTTCGGGGTTAGGTTATCGTCTGCTGTGTGCGTTACTATTCCCATACAGGCGGGCGGGATCGAGTCAAGCGAAGATCCAATTCGCGCTTGGACTCATCAGTACCGCTAGTACTACGTTAACATATAAATCAGTCCATTGCCCGTAGTTCTATACTCAAAGACCAATTTGACTGAACCGTGACACATTTTGTGTGAAAATTTCCCGATGTATCAAAATCCCTTATAATTGTGTAGACAAATCTATGGTTCCATCTACAAGATGCTCATATTTTCGTCCAAGATTCTCAAGATGGGCTGGTCATAGAAACAGAAGTGGTCATGATTCTCGACGGTGCGTTGAGAATTTATATCAATCATGCGTCCCAAGCTGCAAGGAGAAATTAGAGGGGCGATCATTTCTCGGTCTAATCCATTTTTTGGCCACCTCCGATGGCCGAGAAATATTATTCGTATCCATAGGATGAGAGACTGCTCTCCTGCGGGGTCGCCCATGGCTCAATTATGGAATGCCTGTGCGCGTTGGGACTTTGTTTCTCACCCACCTCAATGATCATCATCTGGAACATGGACAAGTATCAGCGCCTATCGTGTTGAATAATTTTGCCAATGACTGGATATTCAAGTGAGCAGCAGCACAAATCCAAATTACTGATAAAATCATACCTGACCACAGAATCAGAGAATAATCATGAGGAGGGATGATCGCGGGCCCATCGCCAGTAGCCATAACACCGCGAAGGCCCAGTCGCATCCATTCTTCCTTCCGTTCAGTTACGGATCACGAGAGGCTTCGATAACTCATCTTCATTACGGCGGATTCCAAGAGTGATCACTCCATGTAAGGCATGGGGAAGATGTAATGGCTAAATATGTGGGGACAAATGGTTGCAGCTGCGCTCCCTGAAATGTGAATGAAATAGTCTCATTCAGCCGTTGGTTGTGTCCGGATATCGGACCGAGAATAATCTAGATCTGCGATCTGTGCGATCGAGAATCAACGATCTGATCGTTGATCACATTGAGCTCATGGAGAACCTACTGACTTCATCAAACGAGGAGCTACTAAAGTGGAACAGTGGAACGCTTCAATTCTCCAACGGGATCACAATTCATTCCATTGGATACCACACATACGATGCGCGCTACGCAAGCAACATTTGGTCAAAACTGCGTCACATTTTTGGAAATATACTCGTGATAATTCTGTGGATTTTTGGTGCATGATTCCTCAGTTATTACATATCTCCTTGAATCATCGGATTTCTTGGGATCAATTGGTACTCAGATAACGAAAGATTGGATCATAATTCGGATTAAGTATTGAAAGGTGCGATAGCGCCCTGGTGGGAAGTGTGAAAGAGAACTATGAAGGGAAAAGAATGAGGTGAGTCCTGAGATCGCGCGATTGATACGAAGTCATAGAAGTTTGCTCAACAAAATTGCTGTTCAACCAAATCGTTGTAATTTTCTCTTCTACAAAATACCCAGCTAGCATTCTGATGGAAAAAAGACGCCCTAGGAACGTCTCCTTGATAATATGGCAAGTTTTTTGGACGTCCGAAATTGCGTCAATTTGTTCGCCAGAAAGGCGTACTACTTCCACTTTTTTGACATTTTTTGGACATGCGAGAAGAACTTCCCAGAGACGATCCGAAGGACACCCAAGAGACGTCCGAAGGTCATCCTGTGGACATGATTTGGACACCTAGGATACTGTTTATTACCCCCATGGGAAAAAGCAAAGAAATACAAAAAAAATTTTCCGCGCGGTGAGTGGACTTTTTCCAACTTTTGAAACTTTATCAATCATGAAAAGTAATTACAGCGATTTGATTCAAATGATGTGCCGGAAAGAATTATTAATGTGATTACCTGCCGCCGCTGGGATTTGAACCTGTCACCTTCGGATTTCCAGTCTTCGCTATTGTCCATTCGGCCAGAAGCTTTTGTTACATAAGGGGTCTTTAAATGCCTATTCGAGTCTTGAGCGTAGAGAAAAGTATTATCCCAACTAACTTAACCATTTTTAATGAGCAATGTATTGCAGAATCAACGAGAGGTCTTGATTCAAAAAGATGATCATTAAGGTTTCATCGTATCTTTTGAAAAAAAATGAAAATTTCATGTAATGAACCAAAACTCATAGAAATATCTTGGGCGTCAGAATTTGACGATTGCAAGGGCAAAACAACGATAAGATAATTCAAATCTCGGGGAAAAAGTTACCAAATCATCGACTTGTACCATTTTTTGGAATGCCGTGAAACTGTTGAAAGAATTTTCCGAGAGAATTGCCAATAAGATTAAGATGCTTGGAATTATGCAAAAAAATCAGTATTAATCAAATTATACCGTTGTGACTCCCAGCCATTTATAATTAATATATGCAGATTTCTCATGTCGAACTCGTGATGATCGTTAGTTATTAGGAAAATGTATCAGAAAAAGATCTTTTGTTTGATATATCAAATATTACCGCATAGTTTGAAAATATCGATCTCGATTCTCAAAAGTACTAATAGTGGACAAGATCCGAAATATGTAAGTTCATAAGATATTATCAATTCTGAATTTCGAGGAAAATTATTATAGAGTTTTATTAAAATCGTCAAGGACGGGCAAAAAAAATCAAAGGATTGATGGAATAATATGCTATTTCGATGGTTCAATAGAAAGAATTTGGACAATTACAATGATAATAATGATGTTCTGAATACACGTGATAGAAAGCGATTTCGAAAGGAAAAAACCTATGGATTCTTCCTTATAAAAAAATATGAATACATCATCGACACTCTTCGTTGAGGCGAAGTATCCGAAGAGTGAATTCATATTCCCTTTGGACGTACGGTCCAAGGTAGATTTCAAACCACCGAAACTACGGTGGAAGCACTCCAAAAAGGTCTCAGTCGTCTATATTATATTGAACTAAATTTAATTCATAATCCACCGAAGTGAACTATTTCGATGTTCAACTCGATGGCCGACCAGAATATTTCAATCGTATGGACTTATCGAGGGAGCAAGATTGAGTATAACAATTTAGAGAGCTCGTAAGTATTCATTCTATCGAGTGAAAGAAGTCATTACAACTGCTTTGGGCAGCGTCGAATTAACGATTGGAGCACTCCGATAATACAGAATGAAGACAGAGATCATTTTGCTAAACAACGCAGAAACTTCAAGAGATGTTGTAGAATATCAGGCTAGAAAGAAAATACAGCAGTGCGTAAAGATACGTACCGTTGTGTAAAGGCATACCTTACGCACTGTTGGTGGTTTTACGCACAGGTCTTTACGCATTCCGTGCGCAAAAATTTCTTCACGCACGGAAAAATATTCCTTACGCACTAACTTTACGCACATGATTTCGAAATAGTATATTTCGCACCGAGTTCATGAGGTTGTAGCTCACTTCTGAGCGATCGGTTTTCGACCCGAGCCGGAGGCGAGGGTTGAAATGATCGCTCGGAAGCGGGGAACCTCATGTGCGAGGCGCGAAAGTTATTTTTCGCAATTTTGTAGGCACCCAAACATCGGAAAATTGCGAAAAAGTACTTTGCGCCCTTGTTACTTTATGTAGTATATCTTTCAGAACATTCCATCAGATTTTGCCTTGAATGTGATCTATAGGGACAAAACATGAAATTAAACAATTCTTCCAATAAAACTTGAGAAATCGGGGTTGCCTCCAATCCAAGACAGAATCTGATCAAATATCCTAAAAGATTAGATCTTTTCACTTTAAAATCATGTGACATGATATTTCTTTGATTTATTTTTGCGCTAAAGTAGAGCACGGCGAGACGAAACAGGCGCCACGCACGGTATCTCCATGAACAGTCCATGTAATATAAAATTACCATTCCAAGCCCGTTACATGGGCAGAAAAGGTCGTAGAGGGAACTCCAGAAAGAGGAAATTGTAGGTTATGCAAAGATCTACAAGATCCCGTAAGAATTTTTGTAATCGGATCACTCCCGCTAAAGTTGTAGGTGAATGATTGAACGAGAAATTTTTCAGCTTTCCATCGTTGGCTACAGGCACTTAAAAAGGACGCAAGGAAAGTTTTAAACAGATGAATTCATAGGTTTTTTTGTGATCTTTGAGATGCCTTTTTCAAATTCCCGTGCGACCAAGTGTTATAAAAAATATAACAGTTTCAGTGACACCCTACTTGATCTATTATTTGTGAGAGGGACTGTATATGTTTGAGTTTTGATACTGGATATAGATCAGATCAGGAGTAAAAAACCCATCTTGTAGGACTAGAAGTCAACTTTTGTCTTTCGTCTATTTTTCGGTCTCTTCCGAGCAAATTTCCGCGGATCTACTGATATACTATGTAGACTCTGAATGAATCGCGAGTAAGCTGGAGGCCTCACTTATTGTACTCCTTGCCTGATCACTTCAGAGGTCAAATATTAAATCGTGATCATACATTGAGCTGTATCGGGTAAAATATATTGTGATATGATGTTTGGTGCACGATGATTGAAAAATTGTTATGAATAATTAAGATTCAAATTTTGTTGGGGATATAGACTGGGAAAAATCGCCCCCCCGTCGTCTATTTGGCCAGTGATAATTCCACTTAGCTTTTCGGTATCGCCATCCAGTAAATTGGAAGAAACTTAAAACTAGACGGCTCGGCGCGATTGTTTTGCATCTCTGCTATCGCCGAAAGTGATACCTGAGAGCACGAAAACTATGTATCATCGCACGCGTATTCAAATCTAGTTCCTCGAGATGGTAAGGCTCGCCTGATTATAGGGATCTGACATGCTTGCCGGGTTGCTTGCGCATGGGCGTTTTTTTCCAAGATGGCCGACGAAGAGAGCAGTTTTAACATTGGATGCATAGGGCCGTGATGGTAATATTGAATTTCTAGCTCTCCCGGGTTGACTAATATCTATCAAGCCCAAGAGTAGGAGGATCAGGTCGTTACATAAGTGTTCTGTGCCAGACTGTGGAAGATGAGACTTCAATGGAGCCAAACCCTTATGCTACCAATGCTAAATCTGCTCTGTTACGCAGCCATTTTACCCCCGTATGCAGGCAACCCGACATCGATATCACATCCCTATAGCTAAGTTTTGCTTATACCAAGCATAGCCTGTCATCGTAAACGAAGTCTTACAAGAGCTCATTTGATCGAGGAATTCCAGATATTTCGAAATCTGTTATCTGTTTACATCGTTACCTTGGAACAAATTCAAGATTTATCCAATAAACTGTTTCACATATGAGTAGCTCAGCGTTAAACGGACCTACGAACCAAAAAAGGGTAGTTTGTCAAAATCTTTCCTAAAATTTTTCATTCAATTGTATAAGAGTAATTCCATGAGGAAACCATATATGGTCAAACTTAGGGTCTCAGATTTCTTTTGGAGTGAACTTTTTCGATTTCATGGGTTAGAATAAGATCATCCGTCACGATTACAGAAACCCGGAAATTTTCGTTTGGACCCTGGTACACAATTCAGAATCATGTATTCAACTTTTCTTCACAAAATTGTCGTATCTTTTTCACGGTTCAGCCCATGGGGCAGGTGAGCAAACCACCGATCGAAAAGCACTCGGAAATTCTTGTTCTCATATCATCTCTATTATAAACAATCTTTCACCGAAGGTGTGTATATAATATTAGCGGGGGGTAACAAAAAAATTGTAAATTTTATTCGTGCATTTAAAATTTTTTGTAAACCCTCGTGGTTCTTGTAACTCTTCCGCAAAGTATGGCATTTTAATGTAACGCTAGACGTGTAATGATTAGTCATCTTCTGCTGTACAGTTTCGCGTACGCGAGGCTGGACCTCACGCATGCGAGAATCTCTGTCCGGCAGGGGCCGGATTACGAGCAAGCGAGCGAGCACCTAGAGCGACGCGAGCGCGCGACACGAGCCCAAGTGCGAGAAACGAGCGACCGAACGACGAAGCGCGTGACCCACACGTACCCCCACTCCACCTCCCCGGTGTAAAACAGGGGTGTCAAGCGTAGTAGAGTCCCTCCCCTCAAGCCCCTCCAGTCGAGTGCAGAGAGCGTCGCGGCTCACGGCGAAGGAGCCCCTTCCTTGCGACGCCGCGGCGCGCTCTACACATGACTGGAGGGGCTTGAGGGGAAGGACTCTACCACGCTCGACACCCTTGGTGTAAAAGGTATAGGGGCCGGTATGGTGGGAGTACTCGTGGTTCGCGCGCTCCATCGTTCGGTCGCTCGTTTCTCGCGCTTGGGCTCGTGTCGCGCGCTCGAGGTGCTCGCTCGCTCGCTCGTAATCCGAACCCTGCCGGTCAGAGATTCTCGCACGCGTGAGGTCCAGCCTCGCGTAAGCGAAACTGTACAGCAGAAGATGACTAATCATTACACGTCTAGCGTTACTCTAGAGTGCCATACTTTGCGGAAGAGTGACAAGAACCACGAGGGTTTACAAAAAATTTCAAATGCACGAATGAAATTCACAATTTTTTTGCTACAGCCCGGTAATCGTATGTACACACCTTCTGTAACAGATTGTATGAACGATCCCGTGGGAGTAATTTTTTTCAAAAAGCTATTTTTTGGTTCATTAAAAAAAACATTCTTTCGTGTGAAAACTTGTGTTCGTCACTAATGAAATTTTTCAATCTGCATGTCTTCTTATTGAGTTGTTTTCTGAGCGCTTTTTTGATTCCAAAGACAGGAAACCTCAATTTATTGCCCATAAGCGCGAGATTTTGAGATTTCAAAACCAATCATTCTGAAAAGCTGTGAGAATGATCTTTTTAAGTGACCGCCCGTTGAGTTCGATTTCATCAACTAGAACCGGAGTTGCAATCTCTATGGTTGCAGCGCCCAAATCATGAAAAACGGTCTGAGTGGAAATATGAAAGCTTCCAGGTAATGAATGCGCGCCCAGAATTTTTCGGTAAAATTTACGGGCACGGTTAGGGTAATCGTGGAGCGTCCAACATTTCAGCCTACTTATTGCGGATAAGTGTCGAGAAAAATTAAATTGTGTCTGGTAAATTTTATTTCACGTCAGAAGTTGTAACGAATTTGGTGGAGAAGTGCGGTGAATTTGGGTGAATTTTGCGGGCACTTGTAGGGTCATTCTTACCGTACCAGTATAAAGAAGAGCTGCGTGCGACTGCGGGCGCCGCGAGCTCGCCAGCTCGGCATCTCATCTAACCTCACAAAAACTTCGGTATAGAAGTACATTATTTGACTCGTTCTGATGAAGATGCCTGAATTCTGAACCAAGGCCGAAGCATACGAATTGATGAAACTGTTGAAGATTTGCTGAGTCATATTCATTCATACTCCTGGTGATATCAATATCCATCAGAGCAATATCGCTGTAAGTGGCATGGGAGAGAGCATCTTCCTGACAAAAAATTCAGGCACCACCTCTCGTCACAAGAAAGCGATCCCAATGGAGAAATTTTGGAACAGAGCCACCTGGCCTGTTCTAGAAAAATTCCCGAATTTCAACCCCCGATTTGGGGGTGTCGGCATTCACCGGGGGGGCTGCAGAAAATTCAGGCACCCTCTCTCGTCACAAGAAAGCGACCCCAATCGGAAAATTTTGGAACAGAGCCTCCTGGCCTGTCCTAAAAAAATTCCCGAATTTCAACCCCCGATTTGGGGGTGTCGGCATTCACCGGGGGGGCTGCAAAAAATTCAGGCACCTTCTTTCGTCACAAGAAAGCGATCCCGGTGGAGAAATTTTGGAACAGAGCCTCCTGGCCCGTTCTTAAAAAAATTCCCCAATTTCAAGCCCCGATTTGGGGGTGTCGGCATTCACCGGGGGGGCTGCAAAAAATTCAGGCACCTTCTCTCGTCACAAGGAAGCGATCCCAATCGAGAAATTTTGGAACAGAGCCTCCTGGCCCGTTCTTAAAAAAATTCCCGAATTTCAACCCCCGATTTGGGGGTGTCGGCATTCACCGGGGGGGGGGGGGCTGCAAAAAATTCAGGCACCCTCTCTCGTCACAAGAAAGCGATCCCAATCGAGAAATTTTGGAACAGAGCCTCCTGGCCGGTTCGGAATAAATTCCCGAATTTCAACCCCCGATTTGGGGGTGTCGGCATTCACCGGGGGGGGGGGGCTGCGATAAATTCAGGGACCTTCTCTCGTCACAAGAAAGCGATCCCAATCGAGAAATTTTGGAACAGAGCCTCCTGGCCCGTTCTTAAAAAAATTCCCGAATTTCAACCCCCGATTTGGGGGTGTCAGCATTCACCGGGGGGGCTGCAGAAAATTCAGGCACCCTCTCTCGTCACAAGAAAGCGACCCCAATCGGGAAATTTTGGAACAGAGCCTCCTGGCCTGTTCTAAAAAAATTCCCGAATTTCAACCCCCGATTTGGGGGTGTCGGCATTCACCGGGGGGGCTGCAAAAAATTCAGGCACCTTCTTTCGTCACAAGAAAGCGATCCCGGTGGAGAAATTTTGGAACAGAGCCTCCCGGCCCGTTCTTAAAAAAATTCCCCAATCTCAAGCCCCGATTTGGGGGTGTCGGCATTCACCGGGGGGGCTGCAAAAAACTCAGGCACCTTCTCTCGTCACAAGAAAGCGATCCCAATCGAGAAATTTTGGAACAGAGCCTCCTGGCCTGTTCTTAAAAAAATTCCCGAATTTCAACCCCCGATTTGGGGGTGTCGGCATTCACCGGGGGGGGGGGGGGCTGCAAAAAATTCAGGCACCTCCTTTTGTCACAAGAAAGCGATCCCAATCGAGAAATTTCGGAACAGAGCCTCCTGGCCTGTTCTTAAAGAAATTCCCGAATCTCAAGCCCCGATTTGGGGGTGTCGGCATTCACCGGGGGGGCTGCAAAAAACTCAGGCACCTTCTCTCGTCACAAGAAAGCGATCCCAATCGAGAAATTTTGGAACAGAGCCTCCTGGCCTGTTCTTAAAAAAATTCCCGAATTTCAACCCCCGATTTGGGGGTGTCGGCATTCACCGGGGGGGGGGGGGGCTGCAAAAAATTCAGGCACCTCCTTTTGTCACAAGAAAGCGATCCCAATCGAGAAATTTCGGAACAGAGCCTCCTGGCCTGTTCTTAAAAAAATTCCCGAATTTCAACCCCCGATTTGGGGGTGTCGGCATTCACCGGGGGGGCTGCAAAAAATTCAGGCACCTTCTTTCGTCACAAGAAAGCGATCCCGGTGGAGAAATTTTGGAACAGAGCCTCCTGGCCCGTTCTTAAAAAAATTCCCCAATTTCAAGCCCCGATTTGGAGGTGTCGGCATTCACCGGGGGGGCTGCAAAAAATTCAGGCACCTTCTCTCGTCACAAGAAAGCGATCCCAATCGAGAAATTTTGGAACAGAGCCTCCTGGCCTGTTCTAAAAAAATTCCCGAATTTCAACCCCCGATTTGGGGGTGTCGGCATTCACCGGGGGGGCTGTGGAAAATTCAGGCACCCTCTCTCGTCACAAGAAAGCGATCCCAATCGAAAAATTTTGGAACAGAGCCTCCTGGCCTATTCGAAATAAATTCCCGGATTTCAACCCCCGATTTGGGGGTGTCGGCATTCATCGGGGGGGGGGGGCTGCAAAAAATTCAGGCACCTTCTTTCGTCACAAGAAAGCGATCCCAACGGAGAAATTTTGGAGCAGAGCCTCCTGGCCCGTTCTCAAAAAAATTCCCGAATTTCAACCCCCGATTTGGGGGTGTCGGCATTCATCGGGGGGGGGGGGCTGCAAAAAATCAGGCACCCTCTTTCGTCACAAGAAAGCGATCCCAATCGAGAAATTTTGGAACAGAGGTTCGAATTCAAGAAAAAAACTTTTTCGACTTTCGATTAAGATAATCGATTGGAACTTCAGAGTCATCTCCGATATCCATTATTTCTCGAAGAATTTAGAAAGAAACTTCATCCCCCAAGCATTAGGGAGTGAGTTACGATATTTCTTTCTGAAAATCAGAACTACTCGAATAACGACTTCGAAAGAACAAGGTTTGGCGGTTTCATTCATAATTAGAATTTCTTCGTGAGGAAGAATTTAGGAGCCATTACCTATAAAATCGCCCTTCGAGGGATTCATCAAGAAAAGAGAAAAATGATGCAGTACTCGCGTGCACTCGGTCCGGGGAGGGATGGAAGTCGCAGAGAGGTTGTTCGGAGAGCGCGCAGGAATCGAATCGCGCGTTTCAAATTTGGATGCGCTATGAGAATTACGGTTATCTCCGAAACTATCCAATCAAATTTGATCATTCTTTCACTTTTCCAGGGTAGGAAAGTGCTACCCGAAAAAATATGGCACCGTGCTGCCAATCAAACTGAATGCTTCGCTTTTTCTGGCAAGAAATTATTGTCCTCCCAACAGTCTCGTAAAAGATACATAATCATGAAAAACTATTTGGGAACCACTTAATGGACTAGAGTGGACTATTATTCAACAGAATCGTCATACGAAAGGTGATTTTCCTAATATTTCGGACAAGTTCTCCGCCTCGAGTGGCCGTATTCCTTTTGAATGGACAACAACATCATCATTGTTTATTTTAGGAGAAGGTCCCCCGAATAGAAAAAGAATGGTCAAATTTGGTTGGATAGTCTCGGAGATATCCATGATTCTCATAGCGCATCCAAATTTGGAGCACGCGATTCAACTCCTGCGCGCTCCCCGAACGACCTCTCTCCGACTTTCTCCATTCCACAGACCGAGTGCCGCGAGTACTGCATCATTTCCTGTTCTCTTAATGAATCCCTCGAAGGAATGGTTTTACAGATAATGGCTACTGGATTTCTTCTCACGTAGAAATTCTAATTGAAAATTGGACCGAAACGTAATACGAACATTCAGATAAATTATCATGATGGGGTATCGTTAAGTATAAATTTGCAGACTCTGTGACTTCTTGAAACGAAAGAATGTGATCGTCCTTCAATGCACGGCAAATAAAATAGCGAATCTAAAAATCATGGATGAGAGAATACTTGAAGTAACAGATATACTGCTCCATTGGACTGACCATGCAATACGATAAACTCTTGGTCAATAGAAAGATTAGTGTGAAGACCGTTGATGTGAGGTTAAGAAATAGGACAAATCATGGACGGAAAATCTTATGAAAAATCTGATAAGTCTCCATTCGACAGAATGGCAAAACTTGTAGATATTCTCTCTGGTTGGCGTGACTGCTTACGAACTTGTTATCAAAACTCACAGAAGGTCCACTAGACCGAATACATGAGAGGATGGATGATTATTTCAATGGCGATGGGCTCAAGATTCTCTATTATTATTTTCGATACGGTTGATATAAACAGAGAATATTGCTATATTGATGATTGTTTCAAATGATTATGCTGATAGATTATCATTTCATACCTAATTATTCATAAATCTATTCCTTAATTCTCCACTGCAACCAAGATATGGATATATTTTTCTTGTTAAAGCCTCTAGTCGTTCACGAAGTCGATAAAATAAAATGAAACAAAATAAAATCAAAACCGTAACTTGCAAAGCCACGCCGAGTCTATCCCTTTTTGCTCGGAATGACTGCAAATGTACTGCTCTATAAATCAAAATCAATAAAAGCATGTGGAGTCCAGGTCAGGAAAATAATCATTCGAAATAGAATTGGTGATTCAAGGAAGGTCCACGAGAAATTTTCAACGAATTATGATTTGGCCATTACAAAAGCATGCACTCATTTTTTCTGCCAAGTATGGGGTCGCTAAAGGGAGTAACTGAACGGATCAAGAGTTCAAAGATGAAGGATAAAAAATAAAGAAAATGAACGCTTTCGTCACCTCGTAGTTAATCTACTCTCGAGATGCGAGATTTAATTATACCGACAAAATACCCGTTCCATGGTGAATGGAGATATAACAGTATCACGCACGTACCGCAAGGGAATCAGGCTACTCTTATGGAGCCCATATGACAGATTTATAGTGCACTCCCCCAGATCGACCCCACTCCCCTAACATTACAGCGGCGTTATCGCTAGTGTAGACGGAGCCTCAGATGAAAAGCAGAAATAGCGCACGGCTCCTCTTATTCTCGATGGCGCCTGAGACTTAGAGGTGGCGTACGAGGGAAAACTTTGTAGAGATAAGCTGGTGGCTTACCCACTACTAATGAATGATTCTACTACGCTCGAGCAGAAGGCTCTTATGCGTTTCGTCCCCCACCTGCAATCTGGTTCATCGTAACCGGACTCATCAGCAGGGCTGGAGTTGCAGGTGGTGCCCTGGTCGCTTGGCGATGAAGTGCTTATTCGCTCTTATATACTAATCGAGGTCTTGTGCCGTCGATTGCGGGAAAGGAGCTTGGACTAACGTCCATCTATTGCGCATGTGAGGTATTATGTACCCCACAACTTGAATTGGTAGGCTACGCTAATTCGCATTCCCACCAAATGAGACAGATTCCAAGAATATGAAGGTCCCAATTGATAGCTCCAGAAATGGCAAGGGTTACAATTGGCAAAACTTTGTTTTACTGACCATGACACCTTGGCGTAGCAATTAAGCCAATACTAAAATAAACTTGTTCATGATGTAGAATGATACTGTCATGCATAACAAGTCGTGCAAGGAACTATCTTCATTCCATACAACTATAAAGGACCAGACTCGTTCCCAGACACTATTCTTCAGAAATAAGATATTTGGATCTAAAATCAGAATAACAGCAAGTGGCTTTGTTCAAAGATTTTTACCTTGAAGTAGAGGTCGACATACAACGAATAAATATCAATAGAGGATCCAGCTTCAATAAATATTAATTGTAGAACCAAATATAGGTAAGCATAAGCTGTTCTACCAAAAGATCCAATTTTTAGTACATTCAATGGAAGCATATTAGGATTCACTTGGGCAGCCATCCAAATGAATGGGGGGAGATATCAGGATATGAGAATAGATCCAGGATTTAATTCTCAATTGACAATATTTGAAACCAATACCTCGTGAAAAATTGGGCCCAAAAGTTAGAAACTCTTACAGTTAAAAATGTTGGTCAAGACCTCTTTGAGAAGTTCTGGTTCCATACTAAGAAAACAATACCTTCAAAAGGCTATTGAGCCTCATGTATAAAGTTTCATGGGTAATATAAAAGGAGCCTGTAAAATATGTGAATTAATGCCATCAATGCTTAGTAAAACATACAACAAAGGCTTCCCCTCACTACATTATGATAGTGGAACTCATTCCCAGCAGCTTGACTACACTGAAAAGTTTTTGGGCTCGACGGATGAAATGTGCGAGCGCACGTATGTGAACTTCGGAGCGGACACGAGAATCTCTCGCCGAGCAAGGCTGAACTCGAGACTGAGGTGCCGGAGTCCCCAGTCTGAGAAGTGTGCACGCTCTCGCCGAGCGAGCCGCGCGCAAACGATTGCGTAAACAACACAGTTTCATCGTGAATTCAGCCTCCTCATTTTTCTCTGAACGAACAAGCGAAGCACTACTTTATTGTTTCTGACTTGATCCCTCTACCTAATCATGCAATTAAAAACTGTCTTTGATAACCCAACCCTGATATTTTAATTTCAAACTCCCTTATGCGGATACATAAAACATGTACGAGTTTTATACTATTCAAAGGTACAGTTGGCGTAGCTCAGTGGTGAAGCTTCAGTCTGATAATCCAAAGGTCCCGGGTTCGCGCCCGATATAGGTAATTTTTTTTTTATCTCATTGATCCGTCGTTATTCTTCTTCTTTTTCTTCAGATCTGCGAAAAAACATAATACGATTTGGTAATTTTTTCGATATCCAAAGCTGTGCAATAGTATAAATTATACCGTTTCGTTTTTTTACTTTCTTATAGTTTTTTAGACCCTATTTAAGATATTCTGTTCAATGCTATTTATGGACTATATATTTCTTCAATTTGGATTCAGAAACGACGCGTTCCGGACATCTAAGTATGTCCTCAATAAGCTTCTATTAAACTTTGAAATTCTATTCCTAGATTAGATAATAAATCACCTGAAGAAGGACATACATAGTCACATGTCCGTAGCGCGTCAATTCTCAATCCAAATTGAAGAAATATAAAGTCCATAAATAGCATTAGATTCAAACAGAATATCTTTAATAGGGTCTCAAAAATTATGAGAAAGTGAAAAAAATGCAACAAAACGGTATAGTTTATACTATTGCACAGCTTTGGATATCGAAAAAATTACCAAATCGTATTATGTTTTTTCGCAGATCTGAAAAGAAGAAGAATAACGACGGATCAACGAGATGAAAAAAAATTACCTGCCTCGGGCGCGAACCCGGGACCTTAGGATTATCAGACGGAAGCTTTACCACTGAGCTACGCCAACCGTACCTTTGATTAGTATAAAACTCGCACATGTTTATGTATCCGCATAATGTAGTTTGAAATTGAAATATCAGGGTTGGGTTATCAACAGCATTTTTCAACTGCATAATTAGGTAAAGGGATCAAGTCAGAAACAATAAAGTAGTGCTTCGCTTGTTCGTTCAGAGAAAAATCAGCAGGCTAAACTCACGATGAAACTGTGTTGTTTACTCACTCAAGCGCGCGGCTTGCTCGGCGAGAGCGAGCACACTTCTCAGACTGAGGACGCCGCGTCCTCAGTGAGAGATTGTGCCGAACCCAGTTCCGAGCTGGAGTTGTGCGCATGGGTGTAAGGATAGGTGTGCGCGTTCCTTTTGAGGAGTTATCATCCCCAAAAACTTTTCAGTGTACAAAGTCAAAGATTATGGCCTAGAAGGGAATGATGGATAGATAAGCATTCAAGTAGTGGTTTTCATCCAACTATAGGTGGTAATACAACAGACAAGCATTCATAATGGATCACATTCAATGTTTTTGAATAATGTAGAAGCAGAAATGTGAATTGTCTGTATTACCGATTACTCAGTTTTTGGGTCCAATCAGATGAAAGAGCATTAAGAGAGCAGGGATGCCAGACGCAGGCATCTCTGAAGGCTTTTACTTCAAAGTACAGGGGGTAATACAACACATAGGTGCTTCCCTGCTGGAAGAAATGGATAGGAATGGATTCAAACTGAATCCGGATGAGTCCGATCCAATGCGAACGCGCCCGGCCAATCCACCGAGGAGAAAAGTAGTATCGAAGTTCTATCGATTCCCATCCGTCTCAATCCCGATCGGGACGAATCGTGTATTTCCTCATTGAGGGATGGCCTATCCAATCTGAATCGAAGCGGTTTCGCGGGTAATGTCCAACGAATCGGTTTGAATGACGGAAATACGGACTAGAGTGAATCCGATTCAATCCGTCCAGAATGCTGCCTCGTGGGAGTCCGTTTCAAATATCCCTCCAATCCGGTAGCTTCTATAATTCTATCCGCTTCAATCCGTTCTGAATCTGAAAGTCGAATAGACCATCAGATCTCTATCCGCGGCAATATGAAAAAACGCTATTGAACCGTGGCGAGTCAATACGGATCAATACAATTCCAATCCCCCAGTCTCAGCAATTCAATCCGGCTGTATCCGTTCTGATTCCGTCATCAAATCCAGGAACAGGATGTCTATCCGTCCCAATCTCGAGAATCATCGTTGTGCCGTCGCGTGTCAATTCGGATAAATATCACCCCAATCCGGTAGCTCCTGATATTCTATCCGACTTAATCCGCTCTGAATATGACGTAAGAAGAGACCAGCCAAGACTCCACCCTCGGTGATATGGTGAAACGATATTGAACCGTAGCAAGCCAATCCGGATCATTATGATTCAAATCCGCAGGTCTCAGCGATTCAATCCGTCTCTGCCCGCACTGAATCAGTCATCGAATCCACGAACAGGATGTCTATCCGCCCAAATCTCGGAAACCATCGTTGTGCCTTCGCGTGTCAATCTGGATCAATATCACTCCAATTCGGTAGCCTCCGCGATTCTATCCGGTTCAGTCCGCTTCGAATCTGACAGTCGAACAGACCATCAAGATCTCTATCTGCGGCAGATGGGGAAACGATATTGAACCGTAACAAGCCAATCCGGATCGATGCAATTCGAAGTCGGAGGAATCAGCGATTCGATCAGAATCTATTCGCTCTGAATCCGTCATCAAATTCACAAACAGTATGTCTATCTGTCCCGATCTCGAGATCCATCGTTGTTCCTTCGCGTGTCGATCCGGATCAATATTATTCCAATCCGGTAGCTCCTGATATTCTATCCGATTCGATACGCGATGAGTCTGACTGCCGAAGAGACCATCCGGAACTCTATCCGCGGCAATATGGAAAAACGATATTGAACTGTAGCAAGCCAATCCGGATCAATGCAAATTCCATCCGCAGGTCTCAGTGATTCAATCCGGCTCTATCTGCTCTGAATCCGTCATCGAATCCACGAACATAATTCCTATCCGTCCCAATCTTGGGTATCATCGTTGTGCCTTCGCTTGTGAGTCCAGATCGATATCAATTCAATCAGATGACTTTCACGATTCTATCCTTGTCAGTCCGCTCTGAATCCGATGGTCAGATAAACTCTCCGGATTTCCATCCACGGCGATGTAGGGGATTGAGAGATTAATATTGGGTAGAGCTAGTCAACCCAAAAAGTGATTTTTGCAACTGTGTGCGCGAAGTTGTAAAAA
This sequence comes from Eretmocerus hayati, assembly GCA_029851415.1. Classification (NCBI taxonomy): domain Eukaryota; kingdom Metazoa; phylum Arthropoda; class Insecta; order Hymenoptera; family Aphelinidae; genus Eretmocerus; species Eretmocerus hayati. The sequence goes on from CM056741.1 coordinate 134,929,367, forward strand.
AATGAGACTTCTCTTCATTGTTTACAGTGCGAGAAGTAATGCGGAAATGACTTCTCACATAGTTTTACATTCACGCACTGGTGGAGAGTGCGTAAAACTTGTCGCTCTAATGAATTTTCATTCACGCACAGTTCCAGAATATGTTTTGAGAAGCCAACTCATTCGTTTTTCTTGCACTTTGTCAAAAATCATCTCTTCTATCCATTCGCTCCAAGCACTAGATGGAAAAATCGTGCTAATAATCTATAGAAACACGGAAGAAGAAGCGTATAGTTTTGTAGGTTATGTTGCCCCCCGCAATGTAAACAATGCCACCATGACCTTGCTCGCAAGATCAATGTTATATAAGCGTAACACTTTCGCGAATGAAATGTTCAGGAAACTCGCAAGACCTCAAAAAACTATCGTCCTCGTATATTGTTCGTGATTGCGGATCAAAATTGTACAGACATTTGACTTTTCTCAATTCCATGTTGAACAGACACAGCAGCTTCCAATGCCGAGATATAAACAAACCTGGGTGATCAAATCAAAGAGTTACTAAATTACTAACCTCCATTTTGCTTTGTTGTTGATATTTTTCTGCATTCAAGATCGCAAAATTCGCGTTTGTCTAACTTAAAAATGCTCGTAGCTCAAAAACAGTGGATCCTAGAGGAAAATGACAAGAGTACCTTTTTTCTTCGAATATCCTGAATTATTCTAATATATAATAATTTATCCTACATTACCTTAAGAAGATTGTTTTGGATCCAAAAAAGGGATTTTTACAATTAATGTACACAATTTCGGTTCAAAAAATTTATATTGGATGTAAAGCTAAAAAATAGGATATATATTTATTATTACAAGACAGCACAGTTGGTATCAACTCATATAACGTAGCACAATATGATTGGATATAACTTCACATAAAATAGGATACATGTTTCCTATTCATAATAATGAGGCAGTACAGTTGATATCAACTCATAAAACGCAGGAAAGCGATATAATTATACAAGAAACAGGAGATTCAACATTTGAAATATATCACATCTTCACAAGCATAATATCAAGCATGTTTGTTTTCTTTGTTTGGCTCATAATCGAGGGCGATTCATTCTTTCGTTTTCTCCCGCTGATTACAGGACTTTTTTCTCTGTTTTGAGTGTCTTAGGCCTCATTTTTTTAGCACGGCCCTTCACAAGCAATTTCATCTTTTTTTTGTGGCCTGTAGAAACTCCCTGTTTGCAAGATCTGTTGCGATCCTTGCAATACTTGAAAATCAAAAAAGGGATAGCAATGTCCATAATCTCAGAAATCCTGTCATGCTCGCCACAAAAGATGTAATTTTGCTTCAAAGGCCCATAATATTTTTGTTTAATTGCGTCTATTAGATGCAGTTCTGACCCACTCTCTTTGAAAAAATCATATACGTGGTGATGCAAGACTTCTACAATTTCAGTTTATTTGTCAGACGCATACTTCAATCGTTGCTGGTCATCGTACTCTTTGAAACTGACAAATAGATGATCTCATGTTAATTCCGAGGCAAGGACACTATTGCGGCACGTTTCGCAACCGTTAACAGAGGGCATTTTTTTAATCAAGTACCCAGCAACGTATGTGGATGCATGTTTCCCGTCAGAATCGATTTTCTGGAGAACAGACAAAACATCTCCTTCATTCTCTACTTGCTCATCCTTACTGACTTGTTCTCCCTCTGAATTTGATGCACTTGACGCATCAAATGTCTCTAGAAAATTGCGCATACTGTCCAAGACGTAGCATCCATCATCTTCGCAATTTTTCCCAGCGATTCGAGGACTGGTCAGATTGTTGATGACGCAGGTTTTCAAAGAAGACACGAACTGCTGCGGGGTTGGAGTGGGGCAGTGTTGTCGGATTTGACCAAAAAGGTTTTCAACAGGATCCTGATTGCATAGCCTGGAGCAGAAGAACTTTATGGAGTATCTATCCTTAAGATAGGCCCACAAACATTTCATTGATTTTATGGTCGTTATCCAGCCCATTATGAAAGAAAATGAATTCGTGACGCCGGCTCCATCCTGCAAAGAGCGTATTCTCCACTTAGCAATTTTCTCCAAAGCTTGATCCCACAATTCTAGATGCTTCGTACTATCAGTAACGGCTTGTCGATAAATTTTACCATCTTTCGGATGAAGTGATGAACCGTTGAAAGAATCAAACAATTTGTCCATAAAGTGAGCCAGCTCTGCCGTTTCGAGAGCCTCAATCGACAAAAGACCACTAGATGCATAAGTATGTATGGCAGCTGCCATAGTATTGCTCAGCTCGCGAGCTGCAACTACAACTTTCATTTTAATGTAAGAATCCGACCAATTGAAGCATCTTTCGTTTAAACGGGATAAAAGTTTGTAAGGTTGCTTTTCACTAATATTGAATGCCTCGCGAATGAAACTCATTTGAGCCGCTTTTTCAACCACCACCTTCTCTTGGGTCTCGGGATTGACACAGACCTTGGAATCAAAAACTAATTTGTTCTTGATAAGACAGTTCCTCGTATTTTTTAAGAGATGGGGAACATCATAAATTATGCAGATTTCTTCATCCTCAAATATGAAAAAGTTGTTATCAATATCGCCCGTTGTCTCTTGGGCCAGCTGTCTAAGACTACTTACTTGTGTTGAACCTTGATCACATATGACGGCTTTCGGGTCTAGCCCGATTTTTTTCAATGTTCCCAACAGATGAGGAAGAATTTCTTTCAGATCAAGGGCACTTATAGCGTTAACGGTAAAGTAATACGCCAAGACTTGCTTGAAATTTTTTGTGAGTCCTCGGATCATTGCCACAAATGCTTTATCGCATAGATTATTACGCCGGCCTAGATGACCGAGGTCCTCGTACCCATATATTTTTTGCTCATTTTTTTGGAAGTAAAAGCCTTTCTGAAGTTGGATTTCGTCGAATAGGAGGGCGCAGGGCTTTTCTGAGTCTTTCATCTTGCTAACAATAACTTTCAATATCTCTATGAACGCCTCGTTTACACCTGGATCGAAAGGAATCTGAGCTAGAATAACCTGCAGCGTTCGTTTTGAAGGCAGTTCAAAGTAGACCCTCAAATATTTATACAGGCGAGGGCTACGTTCGAAGACTGTCAAAGCAAAAACCTTGTCATCAATGGTATAACGCTTGCCTCCCCCCTTTCTTTTAGCATTCCTTAGTTGGGATTTTATAAAATTGAGCTGGACTTTATTGAGTTTCGCCTCTATATCATCAAAGTAGCCGTCTGCATAAGCTTTTTTGAGCACTTGGAGCTCCTGATTTTTGTTTTCAACTGATTTTTGTAATTTAGAAATTTTCGTACTGGCCTCCCGAGTATGCAAGTACATAGTTTTTTTGCGGGGAGTTGAGTTCTTGAACGAAATTTCTATTTCACGTAGAATACTTCTATTTTTTTGCTTTGGAGGTTTGCCTTTTGATGATTGACTTTTATGTTTCTTGCTCAAAAGCTTGCGTTTCCTCAAGCGTCTTCGTCTACGATTGGCTTTACAACCCGGGCTGCCAAGATGTTTACGCCGTCTTATGGAGAAACTTGAGTTATTTAATTGTTGAGATTGTTGAGATGAGGACAAAGTCAAGAATTCACTGGAATTTTGATTTGAATTGTCAATTGATGAATTCGAATGTTGCAGAGGCACAATGCCATCCAAAGAGTCGTCATTCGGCTGAATTGACGCACACGGCTCTTGCGAGTCACTGAATGGGACACGATTGATGTTACGAGTAGATAACGGCTTACTGCGTGACATTTGTTACGGTTGCATGTCACTAGTTTCATCAAACAAACGGGCCAGGTTCAGAGATAATTCACTGTCACCAAATGCGTCGAAAAGTACGGGTGAGTTTCGATGCGCAGGAAGATAGTCATGGTGAATTAAAGCGCTGCATGATGGTTCTATTTGACTTGGCACTTGGATATTTTGGGATTCATTTTTTGTGATATTTCCCCGTCGAGTTTCATCCGTGATGTAAGACGCTTCAGTGCTTGGAGAATTGCAAGGTGGTACAACAGATGGGCCTCGTCCGGTCTCATCCATTTGATTGATTCATCGGGCAAAATATTATGAGCATCATTATTACCATTATCCTGCACGAGAGAGCTACGTGACCGTGTAGGAGATGAAATCTGCAAATTTCGAGGGACCACATCTCGATTTAGTTGGGCACAATTTCTATAGTCTTCTCGTGAAAAATGATCCTGACAGAGCCGCAAAATTTTCGTATCAGCGCCAGGACCCAATTGACAAATTTTTTTCCATTCTTCCAATAACGCGGCCTGGTTATCTTTCGATGGAAACTTATGGAATCTTTTATTTCTATAACTTGGATCTGAAACATCACTGAGGTAGCTGTTGTGACATCCGGGAAATTGGCAAGAATAGTGGGTTTTACCCGTGACCTAACATTGGTACTCACTAGGTGTCCCTGGAAACTTTGAGCCCAGTACGCTACTAGCATCTTGTACTGACAAAATCACCGCCCGTGAAACAACTGATGTTTTGATTTTTTCCTTGGACCTAAAAATGAGATCAAATATGAAATTACCATCTCGATCAACGGCTACACAAATTAATAATGACGCTCAAAAATCATAAACGTCACAATTTTCGGAAGTCCATTTCACCAATATTCAACATTTCGGGAAAATTCCTCAATATAATACACAGGTTGAATAAATAGTATGGCTATACCGATACATAAGCAAATAACATCGGCCACAGTAACTTCACGATTGCTGGTGAGTACATCGAGATCGAATAATAACATTGAGACGAGATACTGATGCCGGGAAACGATTGACATGCATCAACGCTGCACAGAAATTATCGATGTGGAGACATAAATGTCATGTCAGAGTGCAACTATTATAGATGAAAGACGTATGATACGCCGATTGAAAAATAATTTTTCACTCACCAGCACAAAACGGGGCGTCGGCTGATTCACCATCACACACTTTTGCTGGACACACTAATATTGGCCGAGAGTGCGAAATCAACTGATTCTTATAAATTGCGAAAGCTCGGTTTTGGTGTGACCACCAAGTACAGATATAGCGATGTATTGATCATGTAAACATGATACTTTGTGTGTGAGTCATCGATGATATAGCATTCAACCTGCTCTCGAAATTTATGAAAATTTTCTGCATAATTGTAGCGCAAAACACCTCGAAAGCGCGCTTTAGCACGCCCGCATTTTGCAACTCTTATGTGCGATACGGATTTAATCATATTCGGCTTCTGACTTTTTTGGTACAGAATTATCAATCCATCAACTTTTTCCCGAATTCTTATTATCCAAATCATATACATTATTCATGCGGTACTTTTACTCTTGATTTATCTCATTCATTCAGTACTGTATACACTATTTCATATAAACACTATTTTGTGTCCTGTTTTTTTGTAATATACTATCTTATTATTCAAGATGAATTGCAACATTTTTCTATTTTTCACCGCTAGTTTGTCGGCCAGTCCACAGGTGGCTCAGTACTTGAAAAAGCAAACGATTTTAGATGGGATTCTTCAAGAGACTTTCTCGCAAGTGGCGAGATGAACTGTCTATTCGTATATAAGAGCGACCGACAAACAACATTGTAGGAATTGGCGTTCACTAATGGGTTTGCGACACCGGTATATATAGATATGAGGTAAATGCGAGCGATTCCCGTACCCCTTCCCCTTGCGTCTTTCTCTGCTCTCTCTCTCTCTTTTTTTTTTTTTTTTTTTTAAGATGGTTAGAGGGCAAAATCTGCCTCAGGATCCCTCGGATCCGTCCCCAGACACCGGACTGGTTCAGCTTACGCGGACTACGCATAGCCCACGCAGGCCATACCAGGCGGGACACGGATTTGGGTGGGGCCCACCAAGAGGTGGGCCCGGCCGTGTAATATCCCTCTCCCCTCGATGTCCGATACCTAGGGCATCGGGCAATCAAGAAGGAGATCCACCTGCATCTACCATCTCATCCCGGAACCGCGTGAGCATTACTTCAGGATGAGCGGCATGTCTCGCGCTCGATTGCGAGCGTTCCTCTTCTCCATCTTCCCTCTTCGGCCACTTGTCGGCATCTTCTATCTTCATTCTTCATTGTTCCCTCTCTTTCTTCTTCCTTCTCTCTTCTTTCTTCTTTCTTCCCTCTTCAGTGCATCAGATTCCTCCTGGAATCATTTGGGCCTCTTCTGTTTCAATCGGCAGAGTCACTGTAATTCGCCTGCTTCGAGGCGCCTTACTTCCCTCTCTTTCTCCTCTTTGCGGGTCATCACCAGCTTGATGTATCCGGTGAGTCTATCCCATGTCTCCTGGTTGCGGAGCAAGTACGGGACGAGATTCTCAGGTGTTAGTTGAGCACCCAGCCATTCATCCAGCTCGGCGCGCTCTCTCCGGGTGACGCTGCACTTGAACAGGGCATGTTCGGCGTCATCCCATTCGTCCCCGCATGACTGACATGCTGGGGTCGTCCTCTTCTTGAACCTGGTTAGATTCCTATCTAACGGTTTCGGTTCCTACCGAAGCAACCATGATCGCTCAGTGCCTGCGTCGTCCAGTAGTCCATCTCTCCGTGGGTGCGTTCCGCCCACTTGGCTACGTCACGGATCAGCCGGTGCGTCCATCTGCCGTTCGCAAATGGCGAATCCCACTCAGTTTGCCAATGCTCAAGGGTGGTTTCCTTCTCGTTGTCGCGGATGATCTCCTTCATCGTCGGAGTGAGTACTCGTTCGGCTCCGATCACTTTCTGGCGGTCCCAGATCCTCACTCGCTCCGCGACGAGCAAGTGGATGGGCGGAGTACTCGCCAGTACGTAAACCGCATCTCCTGACACAGTGCGGTAGGCACGGATACTCCTCAGGGCCGCTCTTCGGTGGACAGGCCCCATTCTCTTCTCGATGATGGTCTTCTCTACTCTCTTCCCCCACACGGGTGCACCGTACAGCATGATGGAGGTAGTGATGGTGTTGAGAAGTGCGCGCCTCTTTTCCTTGGGTCCTCCGATATTCGGCATAAGCCGCTGGAGCGCCGCACCGACCCTGCTCGCCTTCTGGGCGGCTTCCTGGATGTGCTTCTTGAACGACCACTTGTCGTCGAGCCATACACCGAGGTATTTCAGCTCTGTCTTCCGTGGAATCTCTTGCCCGTTGATATAAAACCGGGGTAAGTCGAACTTCCTACGCCTTGTGACCACGATTGCTTCGCACTTCTTGACAGCGAGTTCCAGAAGCCTGCTAATCATCCACTCGTAGACTCGGGCCAGCGCTTCCTTCGCGCGTCTACCCAAGAGTTCCTCGTTGTCAGCCCATACTATGAGTCCCGCGTCGTCCGCGAAAGCCACTATTATCACTCCTTCTGGCGGTTCGATAGACAGTAAGCTGTCATACTGGGTGTTCCAGTTGAACGGCCCGGAGACCGATCCCTGTCCGATTCCGGCGGACAGTGCCCGAATCTCTTGTCCCTCGTCGGTGTCGTACACGAGGGTCCTGTTCCGCAGGTAGTCACTCGTGACGGCTAGTAGATAGGGGGGCACTTTACCTGCTTGGGATTGATAGACTCGCTCCCAGCTCGCGCAGTTGAATGCGTTTTTTATGTCCAACGCAATGATGGCACAGAATCCTCCTCTTCCTTGGTATGGGTTCCCTACCGACGCTTGAACCCGTTCTTGGACCGCCTCGATCGCGTGCACAGTGCTCCGTCCCTTCCGGAACCCGAACTGCATTGGTGATAGCCCACCGCCTTCTTCGTAGGCTTTTTCCACCCTGTTGAGCACCATCCTCTCGTACATTTTCCCGATATTGTCGAGCATGCTGAGAGGGCGTTGACCTCCTTGACCCTTGGGTATCAGGACCAGCTTCAGGCGTTTCCACTTGTCCGGGAAAGTTCCCGCGCTCAGACAGATGTTGAAGAGGTCGAGGAGTAGATCTGGCTTGTATTTGAAGACCAGTTTCAGAGCCTCGTTGGGGATGCCATCCAGACCAGGGGCCTTGCCGTTCGGCATTCTCTTCGCCGCTATGAGTAGCTCTTGCATAGTGAAGAGCGGGATGGGGTCTTCGCTCTCCGTAGGGAATGTAACTCTGGGTTCTCCTGCTGGGAAGAGGTCTTCCACGATGGTGCGCAATGTTGCTGCATCGGTCGGTGCTGGGTTGCCCCTCCGGGGTCGGACCTTTGACATGACCACGCGATATGGCGTGCCCCAGGGGTCTTCGTTAACCATGTCGCACAGTTCACCCCAGCACTTCTCTTTGCTCCTCCGGATGGCTAGAACGAGAGCCTTCTTTGCTTCTTTGTACGCTTTGTCATCTTCCGCCAGCAATGGTCGTTGCAGCTTCCTTGATCGCCATGCGGTCCTCCTTTTCTTGTTGCTCGTTCTTCGTAGAGCCTTGATCTCATCGGTGATCCAGTACTCTGGTTTCCTCCAGAAACATGGTGTTGTCCTGCGAGGCATCGACGCGTCGCAAGCTCTCGTGATGGCGGATGTTACCATCGCCACAGCCTCGTCCGAGGCGGAGTTCATCGGGAGATCTTCGACTGTTTCTATCGATTCCCGGAATTTTCCCTCGTCCAGCTTCCGTACCTGCCACCCCGTTGGTCGCGGTCTGCGTGTCGTCTGTCTCTGTCCGTCAGTCCTAAGTCGAAACCGAATATGTCGATGGTCACTCAGTGTTTCCGTGTCCAGAACTTCCCACGATGTCATACGTCCCATGAGCGACGGGCTCATGAACGTCAGGTCGAGGACCGATGATGAACCTCCCTCCCGGGACCGAGTGTCGTGCCAGTAATAGGTGATAACCCCCGTCTCGTTCGCGAGCACTAATCCCAATGCCTCCATGGCATCAGCGAGTATTACCCCCCGTCTATCGCGCGGCCCTCCGCTCCAAGTCGGTTCCTTGGAGTTGAAATCTCCCGCGATTATAACTGGCCCCCCCCCCATTCCCTTACATCCTCTTCTAGGTCGTGGAGCTCGTCTTCAAATTCGTGCGTCTTGAGCGACGGCGAGTAGTAGCAGCTGTATACAGCTGTGCCCCCTATGGTCTTTCGAGCATAACCGTGGCCACTAACAGCTGGTTCAGTCTCGCGGATCGCGGGATTCGTGATCTGAATTACAGCGGTCCCCCAGTGATCGAATGTGGAACGGGAAAGTTCGCGCTTCCGAGGCGGTTCAGAGATGATCAGAACATCGATACCCCCTTCTTTGTGCGGCAGTGTGTAGGAGGTCACAAGCGTCCCCGCTTCTCCTGAGGTTGGCTTAGATGAAGTTAGCCATTTCTTCCCCCCCTGCGTCTATATGTCGCCCTCGCGTTTTGGTAGGCTGTGCAGTTGCTGGAGCCCGACCTGTGGCCAGATCTGGTTCCGATAGCCACGCAGCTGAGGCATTTTAGTTTCTCTTTACAGGTAGCGGCGAGGTGTCCTGGTTCACCGCACTGGAAGCAGAGTTTCGGTTGACGTTCCTCTGCCTTCTCTTTTTTGCAGCCTGAGGCCTTGTGGCCATACTCTAGGCAGTTATAGCAGCGTGGGATGCCTCCCTTCTTGCGGATTCTCACTCTGCTCCATCCCACCTTGGGTTCTTTCCAGTCCAGGAGGCGGTGAGCGAGCCTCGCTGGGATGGACACAACCGCTGTTTGGGTGCCTCGGGAGCCGTTTCGCAGGCTTTTGACTATTATGGCTCCATCCTCGTTTTCTGGTAGGGCCTTCGCGAGGTCCTTCTGCACTTTAGTTTTGTCGACATCGTAGTCGACTCCGAGAACCTCGAGGGTCATGCTATTTGCGAGGCAGTGGACGGCCCTTTCTTGCCCGACGACTGGTGTCAGAGCCGCTCTGATGGCTGCAGCGTCGGTGCCCTTCCTCAGTTCAATGGGGATTTGTCCTTCCTGTGTCTTGCGGATGCCCGTGACTTTAGAGCCCACTTCTTCATTAAGGTCATCCGTCTTTATCTTGCGCAGCATATCTGCGTAGCTTAACCCACCTTGGTTTGCCGTGACGAGAACGGCGTCGGATTTCGCTCTTCTTGGCTTCATCTTTGCCTTCTTTCCAGCGGTGTCACTTGATCGACCGCTTTTCTTTGCCCTCTTTGTATTTCTCTTAGAGACCACTTCCTGCCAAGGCCCGTCCTGCTTGGGCCTATTAGGAGTCGATGTCGAGCGCGGTGTTTCGAGGGCTCCCGATGGGTGTCCGCGTCGCGTCCCCTTCGTATCGTGCTGTTTCCCTTGTCGCGATTCCGGTTTATTCGCCCCCCTTCCCTGTGTGCCGCTTCCCGACGTGGCTGGCCCAGAGGGCTGCGCACTCCTCTTCATTTTTAGGGTCTTCTCCGCTTTGAGAAGTGTGGTCTCGAAAGCCGCTCTCTTCCCTTTGTCTGCCGCAAGTAGGCCTTCGAGAGCGTGGCCAATCTTCTTGAGCTCTTCCATGTCGCCCTGAGTTCCTTCTGGGATGTTGGAGGCAGACTCGGCTATCCCTATGACCAAGTTCAGGTGGTCGAGGAGAAGATGAGTCTTCTCCTCCATCTGTTCTCGGCACATTTTCAAGTCCCTCCATCCTTCCATTAGATCGGGGGCCTTGTCTCCACTTCTTTGTCGACTGGCCTTCTCATATGTGGGGAACCGATCGATGTCCATATCCTGCGGTGTTTTTTGACCTTTTTCGAGTCCACGGTCACAGTCCTTGGATGTCAGGGTGTCTTCTGACTTCTGGGACTCCGTGGTGGTGTTAGAGTCCCCTGAATCCGAGCTGGAATCGGCGGTATCGTCTCCCTTGTTCTTGTCTTGCGTAAGCTGGATCTTGATCGCGGGGTTGATCTTCATCAGCTTGTCTGCCGCCGCTTGCGCTTCTGCAGCAACCTTCGCGTTCTTCTCTTTTTGGCTCAAGAATGTGAGCTTCGATTGCTTCAGCGTTCGCTTATCTACTTCCTCACCCAGACCCTTTCTCTTCCTGCTGTTCGGGGTGAGGTCTACTCCTTTCTGGTGTTGGTCCTTTCCTCCAACTATCTTCGCCAGAGGCGTATTTCCATCGCTTGTAGCTTTACGCGTTAGTCCACCAGCCAAGTGTGCCACTGGTAGCGCGCTTTGCATCGTTGGGGCCACCCCCCCCCCCCAAGATCCGAATGGGGCCCCGCTTTACTTGGGGAATTCTTGCCGTCAATGCTGGACATCTTCTTCTTTCTTCTTTTTCCAGGGCCTGGAATCGCATGCTGGCCGACCCCGGACCAGACCAGCACGGGTGTGGTATGTTGTGTGATGCGTGTTCTGTATAATGTTGGTATGTCTGTGTAATGCTTGAGCAAGCGTAAGTATGGTGCATGTAGGGTGTGGTGTGTGTAAGTGTAAGTGTAGGACTCGGGTCCGGAGGGGCGTCGCTCCCTCAAGCTCCAAGTGCAGCCCAAAGGTCACACTCAAAGCCCCCTACGGGTTCTCTCTCTCTCTCTCTCTCTCTCTCTCTCTCTCTCTCTCTCTCGCCTGCCCACTCATTGTGAGCCTAGACTGAAGATGAAGCAGAGACAATAATCCAACACTGCGCGCGATCTTTTTTTTCCCCTCCCACGACACGGTCCCCCGTTTTCTCTCAGCTGCTCGCGCACGAGCTCATCCCAGTCATCCCATCTGTTCACACACACCACGCATCCCGGGCTTGTGTACATGTGAGCCACTAGTTCAATTCCAGCCCGCTTAGGGCGCTGAAGTGGCGCCGGCTGGCACTCGTTGTGTTGCCATTTCTCTACGTTGGACTTGCCCTTCTCTCGGGTAGCTGTTCTGTGGATGCAACAGACTTGATGTCTCGGATTGGCTGCAACAGTACTCCAGAAAATTGGACACCGAGTAATCGCAAGGATAGATTCTGTACGAATTATCGATAGTGCTTTATTTGCTCTTTCTTATCCTGATAAAGAGATGGATTGTTCCCTGATAAAGAGATGGATTGTTCCCACCCATATAATTTTTTGTTCGGTGAAACTGATCAGTAGTGGACTGCGGTGATAATCACGCTGCCACACAAGGGAGATGTCTACAGCTTATCACAATAGTATCGTATGGTATCTCACTAGTCTCTTGTATCATTCAATTAGTATAGGACAGTATCGTATTCGCAGGTTGTGGGGTCCGATGAGTATCGGAAAGTATGTCATTGCTATGTCCTAGAATCGGATGAGTATCAGACAGTATCTCATTAGAATGTCACAGGATCGGATGAGTACTGTATGGATTCTCATTGATGGGTCATGGGGTCAGATGAGTATCGCGAGGTACTTCGTCAATTCATCATGAGACCAGAAGATGAGTATCGTACAGTATCTGATTGATATAAGTCGTAGGATCGGATGAGTATCACGCAATACCTCACTGGTGCAACACGAGACCGAGCTAGTATCAGATGGAATATTACGGGTATAACACAGGATCGGTCGAGTAGCGTATGATATCTCATTGGTGGTCATCTCTCTGGGATCGGATGAGTATCGAAGGGTATCTAATTGATTTTTCATAGGATCACATGAGTATCGCACGGTATCACAATGGTATGTCATGGGGACCGATAAGCATTACAAAGTATCTCATTGATATGTCGTTCAATCGGATGAGTATGGCATGGTACCTCATTGGTACATCATGGCACCGGATGAGTATCGGAAGAAATATCCGAGTATGGAATGGAATCGGACGAGTACCGTATGGTATCTTATTGTTAGGTCATGGGATCGGGTGGAGGATTAATTTGCTATCCCATTGTTTCGTCATAGTATCAGACAGGTATTCCATGATATCGCATTGATATTCCATAGAATCTCAAAAGTATCGTACAATATCTTATACGTATGTTATGGGATCGGACGAGTATCTTGTTGTACGGAATTAGTACGTCATGAGATCGGGAGAGTATCGGACGGAATATCATGAGTGAGGCATGGAATCGGACGAGTACCATATGGTATCGTGCTGTTAGGTCATGGGATCGGGCGGAGTATCAATGTGATATCCCATTGTTTCGTCATAGTATCAGACAGATATTCCTCGATATCTCATTGGTATCTCATAGAATCTCAAAAGTATCGTACAATACAGTCCCTACCATAAATGATGGAACACGTAGGGTCTCCTTCAAACAGTGATATTTCCAATTTGATTGGTCGCACGGGAATTCTGAAGAGAGGGTTTTGAAGAGCACAAAAAAATCTATCAATTCATGGGTTTTGATAAATTTTTAAGTGTTTTTCAAATGCCCGTACACGTGGTTGAAAATCAGAAAAAATTCTCCTTCAATCAATCACCTACAATCTTGACGGGAGTGATCCGATCACAAAAATACTCACAGGATCTTGTAGATCGTTCAAGAATCTAAAAATTTGGTCCTCTGTAAAATTTTTGTACGACCCTCCCCGTCTGACTTATGAGCTCCGAAAAAAAACTTTGGATCAACATAGGGTGCTTATGGAGATACCGAACCTGACACCTGTTTAATTTTCTCTCGCTCTATTATGGGACAAAATTGGATTCAGAAAATGTCATGACACATGATTTTGACGTCAAATGATCTCATCTTCCAGAATATTTTATCGGATTTTATCTAAGATTTGAGGTAGCAACGATTTCTCGAAATTTGATGTGAAAATTGATAAATTTCATGTTTTGCTCCTGTAGGTCACATTTGAGACAAAATCTGATGAAATATTCTGAAAGATGAGATCATTTTACGCCAAAATCATGTGCCATGATATTTTTTAAATCCAATTTCGCCCCAGAATAGAGCGAGAGAAAATTAAACAGGTGCCAGGCTCGGTATCTCCATAAGCACCCAATGTTAATACAAAGTTTTCTTTCGGAGCTCGTAAGTCAGACGGGAAGGGTCGTACAAACATTCTACAGAGGACCAAATTTTTAGATTTTTGAACGATCTACAAGATCCTGTGAGTATTTTTGTGATCGGATCACTCCCGTCAAAATTGTACGTGATTGATTGAAGGAGAATTTTTTTTGATTTTCAACCACGCGTACGGGCACTTTAAAAGCACTCAAAAAATCATCAAAACCATGAATTAATAGATTCTTTTGTGCTCTTCAAAACCTTCTCTTCAGAATTTCCATACGACCGATCAATTCGGAATTATCACTGTTTAAGTGAGACCCTACGTGTTCCATTATTCATGGTAGGGACTGTATCTTATATGTATGTCATGGGATCAGACTAGTATCGTATCGTATCTCATTATCGTAGCATGGAATCAATTGAATACCGTATGATATCTCAGTAGTATTGCGTAGGACTACGTGAATCGTAATAGTGTCGTTTCTCCATAGAGTTTAGTTTCTGCGAGTGACTATTGAATAGTATCCCATGGTATCTCATAGGTTCTCCTCGACTCATAGTCCGAATACTTGTGAGATATCGTGAGATATCATAGGATATCATGCTCATTCACAAATTCCATCTTCTGCCGAGTCCAAACCCGAGAATCGATGTTCCTGATGTAGCTCTCTATAATATCGATGATCTTCCATACTGTTTATGTCACAGAGACCATGTTTCCTCGTCTTTCGTATCTCAAAGAATCTCATGAGAATATGAATTCTCACAGAGTATCGTACATTATCGTATAGTATCTCATGGGTTCTACAATTCCCCGCCTCAGCTTTTCCAAGTGTACCGATGATCAGGGGAGTCATTTTTCTGTTCCTTTTGGAATTCTCAGTCATGAAATAGACGATTTCTCATCTTTCATACAAATTCATGGTATCTCATGATATCTCATTAGTATCGTTTTGTATACGCATGAGATACCATGTGGTACGCATGTGGAACTCATTCAAAAATCTTACCAGGGATGACAAAGCCCCGTGACATGCGCGAGAAATCAGGGGAATCATTGCGAAAATTCGTGACATAAAACCTATGACATATGGTGTACGTCATGACAAGTTCTCATGACGTGAAGTTGATCATGAAGTTATGTCATGAATGTCCAAGATCGTGATATGGTTTTTCGAAAAAACGTCACGTCATTTTTTTATGTCATGTATAACATAATTCTTTCAATAGGGTAGAGTCGCCACTGTCGCTTTTTAAACGCCGCCAAGAAACACTCAGGGTATGGGCCCTGTGCTTCTGTGCTTCTACAACGGTCGATATTTGATGGTCCCGAGAAATTCTCACCGATGTCATCATTTGATGATCTGGACTTGTGAGAAATGAGACGATTCGACCATATAAATTCACTCAATAACATTCAACGAAGGATGCATACTCCATCACATGTAGTCTTCGCGATTTTAGTGGTCCTGTACAACCAAATAGCTGCTATTACGAAGCACCATAGCCTCTGGTACCCCCCCCCCCCCCAGTCCCCTAATCTGCTAGTTTCTCATATTTTCCGGGAAGCTGAGGATTATATCGTAACCACACCAAGCGTTTTCCTAATGTAGTTGATCAGGAAAATTTAATGATTATTCGAAGTCGAGGATTTCTCAGCTTTCTCAGCCAACTTTGAGTAAGGCAGCGGCTACATGCGCTCGTTTGAGGCAATTCTGAGACAGCGGGACAGCGCCCTAGCGGCAGTTGAGCTAATTTCGCCATGTAATTTGAAGCAAACGCCACCGCAGCCTCCGATTGAGGCGCTGTCCCGCTGTCTCAGAATCGCCTCAAACGACTGCATGTAGCCGCACCCTAAGCGTTGGCCTCCGTGAAGATTCCTGTAACCATGGTGGAAAGTAGATAAGGTGTGCTCAGTTGGAGGACGAGTTTTCGTCCGCTTTGCGCAGCCCAACGTAAGCCATCTTGCTAGCAGACGGCTTCGCCGCATGGGCCCGATCGAGGCACGAGAGCAAAAAGCCGACAGCCAAACTTCATCTTTCTAAGCGTGATCTTTCTTGCTCAGAAATGTTCGAAATGCATTCGAGTGATGAAATTTTAGTATAATAACAATCTTAAAACGACTTGATAAATTTCAAGCACCTCCTGAAGGATATGCGACTTATATACAAGTTTTTCGTTTAAACTATGATGGACGCCTCGATAGTCTAGTGGATATGGAACTCGCGCTTTAATCCTTAGAAGTCGGGGTTTAAATCCCTCTAAGTTGGATTTTTTTTCTTTTTTCGTAGTCTTAATAAATTTTATGGACGAAGAACTGTGCATTGATGTAAGGCCTAGATGTTTTGGAACACGAGAATAAATTTTTTCGTAATTTATTACAAGGTGAAAACATTCTCCGTGCTCCAAAGTGGTTTGACAAGCAAGGTAATGCATGCATACTATTTTTTGTTAAGGATGCGACTAGGTGAGCACTAATTTATTCTACCTTACCGGGGAGAAAAATGGCGCTTTAGTCGCACTGTGCCAAACAACAAAAATTTATAGAATGTTTACAAGAATAGAAAAATTGGCAGGATATTCCCAGTTTTGAACAAATCAAAGAATATTTCAATTTTTCAAAATACATGGACAAACAGTCTTGCAATTCAAAACAAATTTCCAACCATTATTGATGAGCACAGTGCTGAAATATTCACGGGCTTCAATTTTTTTCAAATTTTCTTCTTTCTCAGACGGAAAGTAACTTTCGATGAATTTGTATGTCAAATATTGAATTTTTAAATATGAAATATTTTTCCTATGCTCCAATCATATTATTGTATTCTGTGAAGAAGGGGGAGTCGACTAGCCCTATTATTTCCGCTTAGTTTTTGTAAATAAACTTACCATCTCTATGGACATTGATCTAAAATTCATTCAATCCTATATTGAGATGATTTTCAAATAAAACTTTGAATTCCATACATATAAAAAAGACTTAGGTATTTGGAAGGGTGCCACGTGTAATATATTCATATGACATTGACGTAGCAATGAAAGTTACAATTTGAAATTCGTTTAATCCCACATGATCGGAACTAGATGGAAATAGGGTTCGTTGGGTTTTCCGCGTTTCCAGGGCAATATATAAGAAAGAGTCCCCAAACTTAACGAATAAAAATTAGACATCGATGAGTTACTATACCCTGCATTCTCATAATTGTATCCCGAACGACTCTTTTTTCAGGAAAGGCCTTGGTTTTGTAAAAAATAATTTCAGGGAAATCAAATCTCTATCAAAACTTTCGGAGATCTAATTTTCCCGAGACTATTTTTCACAAGACCAACGTCTGTCTTAATTTCAAGAGTCGTTATAATCGGAATAAAACTATGAAAATGCAGGGTACAATTCATCAATTGATGAAATTACGATTTCCCCTCCAGTTTGTGCTTTCATCGTAGTTTTTTCCCAAAAGATTCCTATCTCCTTTCAATCAGAATTGAATTTTCGTAGGTCGGAACGTACAAAAAGTTCTATAAACAAAAACTTCGTCAATCTCAAAAGCACTTCGTGTGGCTTCTACCGCAAATTTCAAACAGGCTCGAGTTCGCGCTAGATCGTGATTGGATGACAGGACAAGATGGCGCCCGGTGGGCTAGAAAGCTCATTGGCTGCGAGGCTCACACTGCGCGTGAGCACACCTTATCTACTTTCCACTAGTGAGCCTAAAGTACTTTAGGCTCACTACTTTCCACCATGCCTGTAACCAGCATAGCCAACAAAAAGAAGAAGAAGAAGACCTGGACATGGTTATCATCATACTCTCAGCTGTGATGGGATTGTTTGTCGATAGGCGAATGCTAAGAGGTATAGGAGACGTGTGAGACAAGAGGTCGGCAAACCACTCAGCGTGAATGAACTTTCTTTCTCCTCCGTCTTAATGACAGTACCGGCAATATTTTGGTGCTTAATTAGATCGAAATGATATTTCACGTTAACTGTCTTAGCACTGTGGTTAACACACTGGTGTCGTGATAGTTGTTTAAATCACTCCCTATGAGTTTTTCTCTTCATCAATGACTTTGAAGAGGTACAAAGTTTACTTGCTCGATATCCAGGGCTCAAGACCGACGAGATAAGGATCTATTCTGTGGCCAGTGTTTCGATGTCTGATGGTCTGTGTGTGGACGCCAAGTCCTGAGCGGGGGCGGCCGGTCGACGAAGATACCCCTGCATCAGGGGTCGAACGTCGACAGCCCTGTGTTACAGATGGCTTCAGGAGACAATCCTGACGTGATCGAGATTGTTGAAACGAGTTTTGCCGTTGCTGGCCCTTCCAGCATCACTAATTCTAGCGGTGATCACGCAGCTGATCTTGATTCTGATGAAG
This sequence comes from Eretmocerus hayati, assembly GCA_029851415.1. Classification (NCBI taxonomy): domain Eukaryota; kingdom Metazoa; phylum Arthropoda; class Insecta; order Hymenoptera; family Aphelinidae; genus Eretmocerus; species Eretmocerus hayati. The sequence continues at coordinate 134,947,557 of CM056741.1, forward strand.
ACGGTAAGTGACATTAGCTGAATTCAACTCTAGTACTCTGCCGGAAAACAAAATTCAGTTGTCTAGATGCAGCTTTGACTCAGATTCAACATTAGTAGATCTGAATTTTAGAGAAATCGAGGTCCTCCTTATCGTGCAATGTTTATCTTTAATCCTCTGCAATCAGATGCTTACATTCCAGATGACGAATCTTGGATGAAATGGAATCTCTATTCTACCATTCAATTGGTGTGAGCTGTCAGGACCAAGCATGTCCTCATTGAATCCTCAATTGTAATCTGTGGTGCAACTTTTCCGTCTAGAGCTTGGGAATTAACTTTTTCCCCCACTATTTCTTGTCCTTGGAATGAAGGTGCTCTAGATGAGCATTTTGGAATCTAGCTCCTATGGACTTTTCTTATATCCAATTGTATATGTTGCATTTTCAAATTGTTCGTAATACATGACCAGTACTAGTACTTGAAATTTCTGTGTTTGCAAAGGCCAGTAAGACCTTTATGAAAAAAACATGAATAATTAGTTGGTCTACCCATGACAATGAATGAGCTTCAAATGATGGTTGTGGCTTACTAATGCTTGTAGATATTTGAAGCTCAAGCCTATTTTCTTATTCAAGATAATTATCCAATGATATTTTTGAGAGCCAATGAGCTATCCATTATCTGGAGCTCACACATAGGTGCATTAGTGCAGATTTACAAATGTTGTCATGTATCTGAATTCCTTGACTTTTCAAATACCACACACTTGACAATCACACTGCTCCTATGAAGCCTATGAGACAGTAATCTTTGTTGAGCTCTTACTGTTCATTATCTTACAGACTCTTGTATATTTTGAGAATTTAACAACAATGATAGCCAATATCCTGGTATCTAGCATCCTTTTGCATAAGAATTCATAAAGAAGTAGATTATTCTTGAACTCGGATTGATTCCCATAGTTGTATATTCAACATGTTTGGTCTCTTTAGTCCTAACAGGATAAGTATGTGCATTCAATTCTCTAAATCACTGTTGAAGAACAGTCATATTTAAATCATACATGAATATGATCAAAGTGACATGCCTCTCAAGAGTGGTTGATTAAACCTGATTCTCATCACACTCCTTCACTCTGGCACTTTACATCCTGGCTGGATGTGAAATCTGAAGAGGTTATTTATAGAATGAATTATAGGAAGGCTGATTATGCTAGTATACATAGGGAGCTACTGAAGATAAACTGGAATGCTGAGTTTAGTGGCTGTGACAGTGATTCAATGCTGGACATATTCATTTCTCATATTAGACCTATCATTGATGAATTTGTTCCACGTATATGAATGAAGCGTCATTCTTTCCCTTTATGGTATGACCAGGACTTGAAAGATGAGGTATTCGATAAAAGAAGTGCTCACCTCCGATGAAAGTTATTGAATCGTTCAGAAGACTATATTATTTTCAAAGAGTTATGTGCAGAGTGCATTAGACTTTCTAGAATTAAGTATAAGTTCTAAATTAATAAGCTGGAGTCTGATTTTTCTTGAAACTCTAGAAGATTTCGGCAACATTTTCATAGTAAAACTAACCCTAATGTTCTTCCATCAGAATTCCAACTAAATGACAATACTTTTGAGTCTGACTCAGATTCTGCCAAGGCATTTAGACTATTTTGGCTCTGTCTTTACAGATCAAAATCTACCTGAAATGGAACGTCGCCAGCCTATTGATGTTCTATCTAATGTTGGAATTTCTTCAAAAAGGTTCATTTCTAAAGTAAACAAATTGAGTGATAGTATGGATCCAAGCAATGAATTATTTCCACCTTCTTTCTTGAAGAATTGTCTAGTCCAACTTGAATATCTTATTATTTCTATTTTTAATTATTCTTCCTCCACTGGTCCCTTTTCCTCAAGTATGGAAAGAATCCATTGTAAAACCTATCCATAAGGGAGGTGATGAGCTCGATATTCAGGATTATAGACCAGTATGTAATATTGGCTGCATTGCCAAACTGCTTGATTCTATTGCAACATCTTATCTAACTGACTTTTTGTCTTCTAAATTTATAAAGGAACAACATGGCTTCATGAAAGTAAAATCAACAATTTTTAATCTTATAATCTTTGAACATTTCAAATCTGAAGCTCTTGATGTGAACTTGCAGGTAGATACTATTTATACAGACTTTTCTAAAGCCTTTGATACCGTGAACCATAAGCGGTTGTTGAATAAATGATGGAATTTAGGCCTTCAGGGATCTTTCCATAAGTGGATTGAATCATATCTACACGGCAGATCTCAGAGAGTCTTGATTAGAGATGCCCTTTCAAAACCCATAATTGAGGTCATGCGGTAGCCGTACAAGCTAAATTTTGTTCCAAGTATTCTCGAATTCTCTTGCGATTTGGGCTGAACGACGAGTTGACCCGCACTTGTTATCATCTAACTCGAATGGCTCAACTCGTCGTTTAGCTCAAATCGTAAAAGAATTCGACAATACTTGGAACAAAAATGAGTGTATATTATAGGCTAGGGTGTATCAGACGCCCAGTGGTTTGATAATTTGGGCTGAACGTTGAGTTGTCGAGTATGAGTCGGACAAGGACAATAACTAGACAACTCATCTCAAACTTTGTACCATTAAAATTTTCACAGAAGTGGTGAAAGGAACTATACGACCGTGTTGCCCGGCTACCGCATGCTCTTAATTTTTCAGGAGTCCCGCAAGGATCCCATTTGGGTCCTCTATTACTTTGTGTATACATTAATGACCTTCCAAGTGTTATAATACACTCAAATTTCTTTTACACGCTGATGATCTCACTTTATTCTCAGTTGCAAATTCTGAACATGAAATTCAAGGATTGCAAGAAGATCTAAATGCAATCGTTCTTTGGTGCGAGGATAATGGCCTTAAACTCAATGCCAAAAAATGTAGTCCTATCTGATTTCATAGAGGTAATAAACCATATTTATTTGATTATAAAATCGATGGTACTTTGTTGAATAGAGTCACTGTGGTAGAAGATCTCGGTATATATTTTGACTCTAATAAGGACTTTGCCCATCACATAGACTTTATTATTGGAAAATGTAGTAAGCTGATCGGAATGTTGAAATATTACACTAAAAAGTTTACCAATGTAACGTGCATTGCAGAGGAGCTGTTGCAAATAAGGCCAAATCTTCTCCAGAGAATTGGGCGTCCAGGTTGCACTGAAAAGCGTGTTTTGGGTGTCTGGATATGCATATAAATTTTTTCCGCGTCAAATCAAAGCGCCTCCCAGTAGTGGGCAAAAAGGTGTCCCATTCAAAATACACGTGGAACGCACTTTCTAGCGTCCCTCTCAAAATTGCCCCAATGAACTATAACGGCTCCAATGAGGATTTGTTCTTGAACTGAAAATACAACTTCATGGGGTTTTTTCATGGACGGGAAATGATGCACTAGTACCGAAAAACTACTTGTGAGATGGAAAATGCGAATTTTTCACGCTAAAAGCGGGGGGTACTCGAACGGAGTGGGATTAATTGAAAAGTTGCAGGGGACCGAAATTGTAGATTATGCTCTAAGCTTACATTTGGTATCGGGTTTTCATGCATGTATCAATTGGGGGATCCCAAAAAACGACCAAAAGTCGTAAAAAACCATATTTATTGGATTTCTTGGTGATCTCGGTGCAGAAATGGACTAACAAACTATCATATCTTGTAGATCTCATCAAAATATACATTTTTGGTTCCTGTAATTTTTACGAAAAAACGCACCAGATTCGAGTTTATAGGAAAAAAAGTGCCGAAAATAGGCACTCTCCAACGTTCTCACGCGAAATACTCTAAAAACTCGAATGGAAACCCTATATAATAATTGCGTGGAAAATTGCCCTTTTTCATGTACTTAAAAATGAAAGGAAAAATTCATAGCGTTCCGATGTTCCTGCTTCGAGGAATATGCATTTTCATGCCACGTTTGAGTAAATAAATTCATGGTTCCAGCATGCTATATGCAATTCCACATCAATGAGTCATACAGCTACATCAAGCGGACATGCAAAATCACCAATTTTCATCCACGATCACCGTTCAGAGCCCTAGAATATCCCGGAAACTGGGCACATCCATCAAAATTTCCTGGTGCTATTGGAATTCCTCATTTGTCTAGGCCCAACACTGGCACGCTTGCACGCACATGGGCTCCCCGGAAGTCATAGCTGCCAAAATCTGTTGATATTGGTGAATTTGTACCTTGGTTTATGTGAATCCCCGACTCAAACCTTCTGTCTCTAAAAAAATCGCAAATAGTCCAAGAATCATAATTCCCCGAGTCACTCGCAAACAGAAGTTCAAACGATTTCTTTAATATACACATTTCTGGCTACGTATTCGTGGTCCTCATAATTTTGACGGGTTCCAAAAATCAGATATCATAGCGAGATATGTCTTAAGAGGGCTCCTTTCTTTTTCAAAATCAAAGCTCTCCAAATAATCAAATGGGAACCATATGCCATCCAGTCAGGGAGAGAGAATTGACATCTCTCGTTCTTCTCAAAATGAAGGAGTCCTTTCTAATGTTTTTTGCATATCGCGAGTATCCAAATCAATGAATCAAACTCAGATCGCAGATACCCAGTATGACGATGACCTAATTCTGAGGTGCGAAGTATTCTGTTTCGTCGATAGTTTATTCGGTGAATGCGGCATAATGAGAAAAATCGGGATCCTCTGTACATCCTCTCCACAATTGATCACTCGTGAAAGCTCTGCCATATCCTCCTGTTATGGCATTCCTAGAGACTAGCTGCATACGTGCCTCGGTCTGCCCCCCTCTTTCCTCCTCGTACTATGCAGGAGCCTGCGGAGAGCCCCGCACGCGTGAGTTCTGCTTATCGTTAGTACGAGAACGTCGTCAAACTGCGTCACGTCCGGTCTCTTCGATATTTGAGCAATGCTGAATTCTTCTGTATCACTCACGCATAGTTGGCCGAAAGTCTGCAAAGTACTCGATCTAGTGATAATACTTCCGAAGTACTCCCATAAAACTGCGTAGAAGATGAAAAAATTTCTAGCACTCTCGAATGACTGTTTTAATTCATGTTCACCAATCTAAATAATTATTGTGACATGGTAGTACTTTTCGGAGTCAGGGTGACCTGAATGCCTTTGATATCTCTTCAACGAGGTGATTGATCATCATTTTGGTTCACAGCTGAAGCAAACAAGATCATACACTGACGAGGACTGTGATGATGAAGGGATTCATTTTTTATTCTACTATAAGGATGAAAGAAACATCATACGGATCAAGATGCAATCACGCCACACATCCTCGAAAGTGTACTCTCTCTTTGGATAAGATATGACGAAGATGAAAAATCCATCAACGGTTGGTATTGTCAATGCAGGACAGGTGGAAGAAGGGTTGGTTTATGAGCTCACATCGCTTCAGTATCATGGTATCTCGGTGATGATAGATATAAGGAGAATCGCAGGGATAGATTGATCCGGAACTATGATTCCTTCGTCAGCAATGTCGACCATGAGCAAACGAATGAAAAGTTCCTGGCTGGGCATGAAGTTTTTGAATCAGTGGCTACAGATGAAGATGACTCTGAGTCAGATTGAACCTCAAAGTAAAATATGTAATATGAAAGAAATTCATAGCTATTATGAACAGGTGAACTGACTGACACACGGGTTTTTTGTGTAAAACGTGAAGAACGAATAACTTCCGTTGTCATCTTACTCAGAAAACTTGTTCTACCAGTAATCTTGTCGTCTATCTTGAAAGGCGAACTATTGTCGCGGCTGATTTAGTAGATGTAACTAGTTTGAAAATCTTTGACATCAATCGATGATATCAATCTAAGCCATAGAGTATGACTTCCGTGAATGATTATTTTTGTAGTCTCGTACACTACAATATTCTCATAGTTGGAAAAAGTTTTGAGAAAGACAACAATCCTCGTGTTCAAAAATTCGATCCTTATCATAACCTCATACCATTCAGGTGATCATGGATGGAAATTGGTGATTTTGCATGTCCGATTTACGTACTTGTATAACTCATTCACGTAGAATTGCATAAAGCATGCTGGAACCATGAATTTATCTACTCAAACGTGTTATCTGGCATGAAAATGCATATTTCTCGAAGCAGGAACATCGGAACGCTATGAATTTTTCCTTTCATTTTGAAGTACATGAAAAAAGCAACTTTCCACGCAATTATTATATAGGGTTTCCATTTGAGTTTTTCGAGTATTTTGCGTGAGAACGTTGGAGTGGGGCTATTTTCGGCACTTTTTTGCCATAAACTCGAACCTGGTGCATTTTTTTGAAAAAATTACGGGAACCAAAAATGTGTATCTTGATGAGAACTACACGAATTGATAGTTTGTTAGTACATTTTTGACCACCCGAGATCGCCAAGAAATCCAATAAATATGGTTTTTACGGCTTTTGGTCGTTTTTATAAGAACCCCCAATTGATACATGCATGAAAAACCGATGCCAAATGAAAGCTGAGAACATAATTTACAACTTTGGTCCTTTGCAACTTTCCGATTGATCCCACTCCGTTCGAGTATTCCCCGGTTTTAGCGTAAAAAATCCGCATTTTTCATCTTTCAAGTGGTTTTTCGGTACCAGCGCATCATTTCCCGTCCATGAAAAACCCCTAAAGGTTGTATTTTCTGTTCAAGAACAAATCTTCATTGGAGCCGTTATAGTTCATTGGGGCAATTTTGAGAGGGACGCTAGAAAGTGCGTTCCACATGTATTTTGAATGAGACACCTTTTTGCCCACTACTGGGAAGCGCTTTGGTTTGACGCGGGAAAAATTTATGTGCATATGAGTAGTTCTGCGGAAACTTCGATATTTGGGGGTCGATAATGTGCCAGCACTAAATCTCTCTTCCGAAGGTTCTTAGATGTGTTTTTCGACTTTTTGAAACATATAAAGTACAGGCGTCCCTCGTTTTACGCGGGGGTTGCGTTCTCAGAGAGTGCCGCGTAAATCAAAACCGCGTAAATCAAGACATTGTTCTTATGGGGAAAGGGGGGTTACGTTCCTGTCATCCATTAATGGCCAATCAAAATCACGATAAAGCTCATAAAAAATTTATGTAGAAGGAAATAGAAGGTTTTCTGAAACTATAAATGTATATAAATATCAAAGTATGTATAAAAATCTATTCAGGAGTGTGTATTTGGTTGGAAAAACTGTGTCAATTGAGTTTGTCTTGCTCGTCGTCTGAAGTCTCTTTGAATTTCCTCGTAGGCCCGTATAGCTGATTCACATTCTTCTTTGAGTTTCAAGCCATCGTTGTCGAATAAATACTACTTGAATTTACTAATTGAGTTACACTTGAAATTTTGTTTACGTGTCTGATGGATTACATACTCGAATTTTGGTTAAGTGTAGACCATACTGAATGCTGCTACAAAACTCATCAGCAATGTTTTGGTAATCAAATGGCCCAGAAAATTCGAAAAATTTTCGAATGGAACCGCGTAATTTCAAGGGAATGACCGCGTAAATCGAGCAAAGGTGTCAAACTTAGAACCGCGTTATTTCAAATCCGCGTTAAAAAAATCCGCGTAAAACGAGGGACGCCTGTATGAATAAACTCGCGCACGAATATAAATTTTCCCAGTCATAAGTACCATAAGGATAACATGGAGAGACGCGGTAGCGCGGCACGGACCTGACATTTTGACACTAAACCTACTCGATCGTTCAGGATGTTATTTGAAACGGATTCGTCGGATGACTCTGTACTTGCGTCGTGAATGTCTAGTAGCGTCGCGTCTTTTCCGTCGCGCGTCGTTTGCCTCCAATATAAATTCTTGTCACTTTGAAATATACTTGGCATTCGAACTTTTCCGGACATTTCCCTGAGTTCGGGTTGATTCGGTACTTCTTCTCTCTCGTGACTCATTCTACCGAAATCAGTTTGGTCCATGATTGAATTTATGTCAATGTTTACTCTTGATGGTGAATTTTGTGATTCATTAGTAATTGTAAACGACTTATCCACAGGTGCAATTTGTGAAGCCGGTGAAGTTGCTCGTGCTGCCTTATCTCTCTGCCCCGTTGCTGCTGCCAGACGCTCTTGATAATCGGACGGTTTTTCGTTCCCCAGAGATGCGTCATTTGAGCCGTTTGAAGTCGGTGGTTAGAACAACTGCTGCACTGGGTTGAGCGTGTGCTGACGCAGTGGGAATTTTTCTGCTTGCATGCGGCATGGCCTATCTTTCTCCGGAGTGCTAGAACTGACTATATTCGTTTCCAATTAGTTTCTTTCGTTATATACGCGAGTTTGTCTTCGAATTTTGCTTGACTTAGAATTCCTGATGTTTCGAATTCCAGGTCGCTGTGTCTGCGCTGTGGCCCCTTACCTCTTATTCTTCGCGATCGCTTCACTTTTACACGTCCTTTCCTGCTCTCGGTCCACTCGTCGTCCGAACTTTCTGAACTCTCGGCGCAATTTTACGCGTGTACTGTTGAGTGTGATGTAACTAATATGGATTATATTGGTGTTTCAATGACACTGAATTCTGACCAAATGTCTGTTTTGAACGACTCTTGATTTAGGTATTCCTCCTCACTAAATCTCAATGTATATCCCCATAGTTCCATCCCTGGCGGGTTTAGGCCAGGCCAACGAATGATACGGACGAATATACGTGGGCATATCGTAATCCATTCAGTTCTGGGAGTTATTTTGAGTCGGAAGATCAGTTAGGTCGAGTGATTGAAAAAGAATGGTTGTAAGTGTCAGAACGCGTGAATTTGCATAACACAAAAATGACGATTATTTTAAAAATCCCCCACCGCTGATTTTAATTCTTCCTGGAAAATGATCTATAGACTAGCCCAGAACATATCCAATTGGTATTATTCATGATCACGCACCTAACATTTTTTCACCGTTGCGGCCTGCCGTGTCTGGAGACAAGAAATCTGATTACATGTGCTTACATATGTCCGTTGAAGATATAATTCCACTTATAGAAGATAATATGTAGAGATTGATTGATACCCTCTATCCGCCCGGAGGCAAAAAGTTTAATATACAGTTTTATATGGAACATATGTCACTGGCATTGTAAATATGAAAAGAATAGTTAACACAATTTGACATTTTGGTCAAGGTTATTGCCATCATCACAGAAAGTGACTAGTCATTTGAATCATCAACAAATCCATAATAGTCAACAAAATTGAATTTTACAATTTGTTATGACTAGGAAGAGCGAAAGTAAACATTTTCACATTCAAAGCGGTACATGGGCACACAAAAATATCACAATATGCCTCAGTCCAGTGACAGAAGAGCCACGCAGAAGTCATCTAAGAATCAGAACACTAGTTGGAAAGGGCCCGAGCATATCAGAGATTAAAGTAATGCCTCTTCTCCGCATCAATCCTCTGAGAAGACTGTGTCAGTAAAAAATCTTCTGAGGCTTTCTTGAACAACGATCTCTTCCCCAGCTGCCGAAAGCCCGGAGAGAGAAAATTCCACAAATGAGCACAATGGATCTGGAAAGATCTTCCTCCATATTCAAGTCTCATGTTGGGATTTTCGAGTACCCGCTCTTCTAGATCACCCCATGCGAGGCGTTCAGATTGGTACCTGGTAAACATCGCAGCTAGGTAGCAAGGTTCTCCTAAGCGCATGATCTTATGCATCAAGAGAGGTCCGAAGTACATTCTCCGCGAAGCAGTACGTAACCAACACAAACGCTCCCTGAACGGGGTGACGTGCTCGTCTCTCCTGAGATCGAAAATGAATCTCACACATGAATTGCTTAGTCCCTGTATCCGTTGCCGCTGTTCGTCCGTGGAGTCGAGGTCCACGGCCGTGCAATCATCTAGATGCGTTTGAACCAATGACTCGAGTAGGCGAATTCGGAGTGATCTGATGATATATGACCTAAAAAACCGCAGACCGTATAGGGCTCTATTGACTCCCTTAGTTACTTGGTCAATGTGCGGTTTCCCCGTCAACTCACTGTCAAGTGTAACACCAAGACTCACGACCGTATCACTGAAGGGGATAAACTTCCCCTCCTGTATCTCAACCCCTGGCAAGTCCATTCTCTTCAGATCTTTGATATTCCTCTCCGAACTAAAGTAAATTGTCTTTGTCTTGCCAGCGTTGAGACACAGGCCGCAATTCCTGCCCCACTCAGCAACTAGTCGTCCTATTTCTCCCAGCAGAGCGATACCTCCCCTAATCTCATTTTTCTCGATTTGGAGATGAATTTGGAGGTCATCCGCATAAAATAGATGATGTACCGACTTTCCGTTTAGCAAGCCAGCTAAGTCATTCACATACAAACTGAAGAGGAGAGGCCCAAGAACGGACCCTTGTGGTACACTGAGATTGGTTTCGAGCCAATCAGATTTACCTACTTTAGAAGTGATTTGTTGGGTGCGATTCTGTAAATATGATTTCATCTACAGGAGTGCCTATCTTGATGAGCCAAGATGTCGGAGCTCCCTCAACAGCTTGAATGGTGAGATTGTGTCAAAAGCTTCACTCAAATCGAATAGTAGAAGGAGAGTGATATTATTCCTGCTATATCTACTCTGATGTCGTCGGTCAATTTCGGTAATGCTGTTTGGGTGCTATGGTGTTGCCTGGAACCAGTCTGGAAGCGATCAAGTAGCTTCTGAATTCTCAAATACTCTGTGTTTTGGTCATGTGCAATTCTTCCCAGAACCTCGGAGAAGAAGCACAGCAGCGCTATACGACGGAATTCCGAGACCGTCGATGGAGTGGCAGCCTCCTTTAATGCAATCAGCTGCGCTCGCTTCCAAGCTTGAGGAACAATGCCATGAGCGAAAGAGGAGTTGAGAATATGTATAATAAAATCACGAGTAGCCGGAGGAGCTTACGCGATCCCGCTTTGGGGTATCCCATCCGCTCTACGAGCCTGTGAGGAGAAATGTTTGATAGCAAGGACTACATCATTGAAGTTTGTGGGCTTGAATTGAAACCCCTCCTCCGATGCCGAGTCAATATCAAAGTGTGCGTTCAACTCATCCGGTGTGATGCCATGCAGTTCCTCCTCTTTGCTCTTAGGCAAAAGGCCGAAATTGCGCATCTTCTTCCAAATGTTCTTCTTCTGATCAAGAGCGTCTACCAAAGGGTTTCAATGAAGGAGTTATGCTCTTGTTCAATGCTTAAGTCGAACCGGAAGTATTCATTTTGAAGCTCAGGATACTTGCACTGGTTACGGTGTGTCCGTTTCCAGCGCCTGCGCGTCGCGTCTCGCTTATTCATGAGTACCCTCAGGTCAGGACCAATCCAAGGAGCGTCATTTTTACGCGGATCAATAGTTTCCTCAGTTGCTAATTCATTTATAACGGACTTCGAATTTCCATTCAAGCAGTGAATTTCATCTTCCAAACTGGTTGCGGCATTTTCGAGAGCTGTCCAGTCACAGGGAAGCAACCGGTCATCCAGTATCTCCGGAGTGATGTTACGAAAGTCCCTGTATGTGAAGGAATTCCTTGGTGGAGTTGGAGTGAAGACGTTGATGGTGACGTCAATGACCGAGTGCTTGCCGAAACTGGGCAGGCGTCCGTTTTGAAAGTTGGTCATGATGTCATTGTCATCTTAGTGTGATCAATCCATATATGAGAAAAGTTGGGGGTGTATTGGTGAGTCGGGTCATATTGCACTATCTGCAAAGTAAGTTCTTCTGTCAGTGCAGTCAGTGTCTTGGTTTCAGGATGAGCAGTTAGTCTAACGAATCCGCGTTCAGATCTCCTATTATAGTTTTATAACTGTAATCTCTACACAGCCGACGCAACGAGCCAAACAGTCCATCATCCTTCTGCATGGCGATTTTCGGAGGGCTGTAGATTACTGCGACTAATATAGGGGAGAGTTACCTTGCTGTATGCTACAAAAGAGGAATTCAGGCACGCCAAGTTTCCCTGGTCGAAAAGTATTTGATGAGATCAACTCTTCAACTTCGAAATCGTTGCGCATATGCAAGGCGGCCCCTTCCCCCTCTCTGTTGCGATCTTGCATCAACAATGGAAAACCTAGAATCTCAACGAGACTGTCATCTACATACTCATCCAGCTTCGTCTCAGCCATCCCAAATAGATGGTAGGAGAGATCGTTAGCTACGAGCAAGCGCAGATGCTCAATCTCATTTGTCAGGGAGTTAAGGTTGATAAATCCCGCTTTCAGGTACTTCTCACTCCCTCGTTGCTCCTCAGCAGCCGTATTGAGTCAGGGAGTCCTCACTGATTCTGCTGCCGAAGCTCCACTTTGCTCCGGAACGATGGTGCAACTCTGGGTGTTATTACAGGACATACTGGTTTGTTCTGGAACACTTCGACAGGCCGTTGGAATAACCTGCAGATCAGCGAGAGATTCGAACGTATGCGCTCGCTCACCGTCTTTCCGTCTACCCCAGGAACGTCCGCCACCGTGCCATGCGTATTTCATACCCTAACAACGTGCAACTGACCTCAAACGTACATATTCTTCGGATTTTCCACGGGGCAGCATCTTATTCATAAAGATTTTACAGTCTGACACATGCGATTTCGCATCTGGGTCGAGTAACTCAGGCTGGATATTATTAGCCGTGGAATAATTGTTGGTGATTGAATGGTTGGTCCGAATCACCTTCCCGACTCGTCGACTACTGGTGGAGTTAGATTACGCATGATGATGGAGTCCGCGAGATGCCAGCTGCGGCTTGGGAAGATGGAACCGAGCCGCAATTACCTCTTGGAGGCCTTTTCCAGACGCACGCCCTGGTTGCAGGACATGGACATCAGCAATGTCTGCCCTCTCCAGTGGCGGGAGGACGGACTTGGGTATTGCGTAAGAAATATCGCATAACTGTACCCGTGAAGCCTCAGAATTTTCTTTTAAGACACCATTGATAATTAATCTACAGCGCTCAAGGCCATCCCTGCCGTGTCCCTCTCCTTGCTTCCCAGCGTGTGAGTAGGGGACTCGTCCATTCTGGGTGGGATAATAGGAATCGAGGATTGATGTGTCGAGTTGGCATGGCTTTTCTCACTATTTCTACATTCACTATCTTGCAGACTATACTGCTGACCTCTTGAAAGCTCAGTCAGAGTGGAAAACTGGCTTTTTATGGTGGAATCCCGCTCCAAGAGAAGCAGGCGATCCAAGCGAAGCTCCTCCAGCTGGGAGCTTCGCTTCTTCATAAGTCTCCCTATAGACACTCGTGCCAACAAACGATCATCCACCTCTTTCACCGCTGGCGTGAGAGATGGAGAGGGAATGGCAACATTTTGTTGGCTCACGAGAGATCTTATTCCATTGAGCTGATCCCGGAGCGAGTCATATTGTCGATAAAAGAGGTCCAGTGTAGACTGTGCTATATGTACCCATTCGGGTTCAGGAGAAACCGTCGGAGTCGATGCTGATGGTGCTGCAGGTTGTCCCGAGGTGTTGAGGCTGTTGTTCTACAACGACTCGACAACATGGTCTACAGATGTTATGGTAGGCAGTGACTGGGTGGTAGCGTTGAGCCGCGCGCCTGTTTGCTGCTTCTGAATATTCGCGGGCTCTAGTCTGTTGGACTGATGGGTGGCGCCATGAGACGAAGACAGAATGGCAGGTGCTAGAGTATCTCCCATAGCGCGATCTGTGGACTCTCGCTGTATAGAGAGGCATTGGTGGTCGGGGGCTTTGCGCTGCAGCCCGCGGTAGTGGTATGTTGCGGAGCGGGGGGAGATGGTCCTGATGCAGCACTCGAGCTGAGCCGCGTTTGTGAGTTCGGCTGATTAGTCACACGTCTTTGCGAGCTGGCATTTTCCTCCTTTCTCTCTCTGGCTATTTGCGTACTGAGGCGAGAAGTTGAAGTCGTTTGCTTCGACGCACGTAATGTTGATTGTGCGGATGAAGTTCTGCTCCCCTGCAGACATCTTTCGCATGTCACTGCTCCTTGGAATGATCTCGAGCACTTGACCTTTTGAGGATGCCGCATTCTCTGCTGCCCGCGTGTAAGGTGTTTTTGCAGACACAGAAGGTGTTGTCGCTCATCATGCAGCAGACGGCGAGACTGCAAGGCAGGCCAGCGTAGCAGACAACCTTCGAGCATGCGCAGGAAGCTCAAATTGGGCGCCAAGCATCGCCAACTCGATGTTGTTGTTGGAGTTGCAGAATGGGGATCATCCTTCCCAGGCTCGAGCAGGAGCCATGCAGCGATGCTCCAGTGGTATGAGCCTGCAAGAGGAAGTCCATTTTGCAAGAATGTGCCACTCGGGACGACGTTTTGATGGTCAAAAAGGTATTCAAGCACGGAGCGATGTTAGATGCGTGTGGTAACACTTACCACCAGAGAGGAAGAGGATGTATAGTGATTATACAAAGCGCGAGGTGCGCATGAATTTGGCTGTTACAATAATGGAATAACTGGAAGCAAGTGGAAAGCTAGGAATAGAAAAGACAACGGAGTGGGAGTCTTTGAGCAAGAGAGCTCGGGCTAGAATGGCAAAAGAAATTCGCCAGACTAAGAAGAGAGCGTCCGGACAAGTCGGAGGAGAAGTAGAAGAAAGTGAAATCTAAGTGCTCTATTCGTTCTGTATTTATAATCTTATCAATAGCCATGTTTTCTGTATCACTCCTCACCGATGGTAGGGTTTCCACAGAACAGAGAGATGAGTTGCTATGTGCTCTCTTCCATCGGATAAGCATATATGTATTACAATAAGTATATATCAATATATGGAGTTGACTGTACCTGTGACCAAGACAAGAGAGCATCCATACTGTTGATACCCCATGAGCTCACATTCTGATGATTTTCTAGGCATCATTCAAAATTTCAAGGTTTTTTACCGGAAAAAAGTTCTGAAAGACTTGCTCAGCAACATTGATGACCAGGAGAATTTTGATCCTTCGTCTATCGCTGCTCTAGATACAATGATGTGGGTCAGATCGACAATGAAAGAAGTAAAGAAACGAACAGTAACGAACTGTTTCATGAAAGCTGGATTCTCAATCCAAAATTTTGTGCCTGTTGTAAATACTTCAGAAGATAGGATAGCTCCTCTTGATTCATAAGTAGCGAACTATGCTAGTATTGATGATCAGCTTGTGACAGAAAACAGTTCTATCGACATTTGGTTGAAATGAGACAAGAGAGTGCCCTCGAAGGAGCTGAAAATAACGATGGAACATCTGTCCAAGATGTCCCTATCACAACCAGTGACTTTGAAAAATATGCCTCCTGTGCAAAGGAATACTTCCTGCAAAATGGTGATGCAGCAGGTTCAGCATTAGCAACTGATCTCGAATTGGACGTACAGAACATTGTCGCGAGGAAACCAAAAAAAAGCTGCTAAAAGGAATCAGCAGAATGCTAGCAAAAAACAAACCTTAATCGTCAATCTTTCTGAAAAACTCGTATGGGTTACTATGATTGAGCGGATTTGAGAGTGTAGAAACAGATTCATCTTGTGATTTGGGTTTTTTCTTTGTATTTCTACTTCATCATTAAATGCTTTCTGTATTTCCGGGATCCTCGTCACGGCGAAGTGGGTTCATATAGCACTTACTTGATCTAGCGGACACCTCCGTATAACGGACACTTGTGAGTGCACCGCGAATGTCCGGTGAATCGAGGTTTCGCTGTATAGGTTTTTCTTCTTGACTATTGCCTGCATTTTTGATGAGTTGTGCGATGTTGTGGCTTTCTCGTTGGTCATGCAGCTGAATGTGAGAATGAGAATGACCCGTTCAGCCATTTCATCTGACCGGGGCCTCGATGGATGGATGGATGGGTTACAAAGCATGAGTAGTTCAGCTGCGATGTCTTCATCCCCATTATAATGATGTTACTGGATGAAAAATCCATTAATTGGGTGCTGAGACGCTGGGCTTCGATGTCGATGAGTTTGCTGCTTTGGTCGGCGCACTCCTCTTGAACGTCGGCAGCGGAGATGGTAGATAGTGCAGCTCTGATATGGTCTATCTCACTCGACGAGTCCTTTCCGCGGTATTTAGTTTCGAAAACTGCCCAATAACGTACACACTAACCACGACTGTGACATGAAGCGTCGGCGACAATTGTAAATGACTCGGAAAGCAGATCGAATATATGTATTGAATGAATATAGACTGGTATACGAAGTGCGTGTAGAGAGACTGAGTGGATTGAGTGGTCTGATACGGCGCACGTGACTCCGGGATTATTGATCTTTGACTAGATTCGCGTCGCATGATGTAAAAGTGCAAGATTCGGCACAACGTGATCGTGCGATCCATTCGTCGCGTCACGCATCGAGAGGTCGGTCTTGAAAAAAAAAACGACAGTGATTGACCATTTGAGGCAATCATCCATGGCGTCCCTTCCTCGTGGTCTTGGAGGAGTTCTCAATTAAGTTTGTGTCGACTATGTATCAGCATATGGGCATGTATAGTTATATTGTAACCACTAGAAACCGTGACTCAAAATTTTCAAAATTTGTTGGGATCTGGACACGATTGAGATTTTGAGGTACCTGAAGCTAGCGAATACTAACTGACGAATCGGTCCCAGACCAATTCCACTTTTCATTACTTTTGCTTTCTCGAAAGAGCAAGCTTTCACTTGATGGTAGTGGATTTATCCTCAATTTTTTTTTCAAACATTTTCTTTCTCCTCCAATAAACCTCTTGGATACATGGGAATCGTACTGTCCTCTCCGTTTTCCCTGGATCTATCGACTGTAGGTAACATTTTTCCTTAATAATTCCTTGGAAAATTGCTATCACCCCATCTTTCGAGCCCTTTGACCGTGTCTGTGTGTATGTGTATATGTATTTTGTTTTCTACGTCGCAGCACAACTCCTCACCGTTTTCACCGACCCCCTCCGAATTTTGCATGCATATCTGGTGTCATATGTAGATGAGAACGCTACAATTTTAGCACCCCCCGGCCATTATTCCCTGAATTATAAAATGTTTCCTGAAAATTTCTCATTTTTCCATATCTTAAAAACTATTTATAAATCTTCCTCCTGCTTTAAAAAATACGATTCGTTCGATATAAAGGTTTTTTGAGATGCTGAATCGATTGGTTAATACACAATTTTGATTTCTTCCCAATTTATTCTAGCTTCCCTGTACTCCGTTTTCATTCGTCTCTAAGACCATGATAATGACATTTTAACAAAATTCCGTATTAACCAATCGATTCAGCACCTCAAAAACATAAAAAATTACGTCTTTGAAATTTTTTTCAAGTAGGACTAGGAATTTCAAATCATTTCTAAAATATGCTTTTCCAATAAAAATTGAAAATTTGTCATTAAAAAGTTTATAAGTCAAAAAATACTCATCAAATAATGCTCAAAATTCACTGGCCTCAGCGCAAGAGTCTTTGTAATCCACCCACAGAGTTTGAGAATAATCTATCGAAGATCTTTCATGTTACCTATGAAGTAGGGTGACACTTATTTTCCGACCCCCCTGGATCCTTTGCGCACGTGCGGATATTTCAATATCAAGATGAAACTAGATCGATAAAATTTCTTCCACATTTCTAGAGGTAGCCTATATAGTGCCTATTTTGACAAACATTTTCGATTTTTTTGCAGTTTTGAGACGTTTTTCGACAAAATTCGTCAGCTTTACTTGGCGAGCACTTGCAATCCAAGTAGAATGAAGCAAATCGAGCTGAACGACATTGATTGGGATGGTCTTAGGAAACTTTCAACGCACGGAGTGGTTAGTTTAAGTTGAGTTGAAGGGTCAGAACGGGGCCAGAACGGCAGAAGTACAGTCCTAAAATCACTTCTCATCGCAGTTTTCGAGTTCTCCTGTGCATGCGTGATTTTCTACGGTTCTGATAATATTTTCAATCGATAGCCCGTGCAATTTCCTTCAAAATGACCACTGCTAAAAGCAAATTCGATGCAATGGGACCGGAGTGGTGAATCATTTTGGATGAGGTGTAGTCCAAGATAGAAATCCGTGGAAATTGGTCGAGATCGCCTGCGATGCTTTTGATATAGTCCAGCGTGTTTCTCGGGTTTCTCTGCGTCGAATCGACTCCACCAAAGGGTCATTTCAAAGGGAATAGTCTGAGCTATCGAAATTAGTAGATTGCGGCGTATTAAGTAGCTGGTAAGTAACAATACAATTACGCACAACAGTTGAGAACACTTTTTCATTTGATCGAAAACTATCAAATGTTCAATGTCCCATCACTCACCATCAACTCACCACTCCGTAGCCTACTCACTTCGATAGCTCGGTCAATTCCCTTTAAAATGGCCCCTTGGCGAAGTCGATTCGACGCAAGGAAACCCGAGAAACACGCTGGACAAAATCAAAAGCATTGCAGGCGATCTCGACCAATTTCCACGGATCTCCATCTTGGACTCCACTTCATCCAAAATGATTCACTACTCCGGTCTCATTGCATCGAATTGACTTTTGGCAGTGGTCATTTTAAAGGAAATCGCACGGGCTATCGATTGAAAATATTATCAAAACCGTAGAAAATCACGCATGTGCAGGAGAACTCGAAAACTGCGATGAAGAGTGATTTTAGGACTGTAGTCCTGCCGTTCTGGCCCCGTTCTGACCCTGGAATTCAACTAAAAATAAACATCTCCGTGCGTTGAAAGTTTCCTAAGACGATCCCGATCAATGTTATTCAGCTCAGTTTGCTCCATTATACTTGGATTGCAAGTGCTTGCCAACTTTAGCTGACGAATTTTGTCGAAATATGTCTCAAAACTGCAAAAAATGGAAAATGTTTTCCAAAATGGGCACTATATAGGCTACCTCTAAAAATCTGAAAAAATTTTATCGATCTAGTTTTATCTTGAGATTGAAATATCCGCACGTGCGCGAAGGATCCAGGGGGGTCGGAAAATAAGTGTCACCCTACTATGAAGCCATATTATCCCGTTTTCCCTCGAATTTTTTTCCGAAAAATTGTTTTCTCCTCCAATAGAGCTCTTGGATACATGGAAATTGTACTGTCCTCTTCGTTTTCCCTAGATCTATCGACTGTAGGTAACAGTTTTCTTTGATAACGCGTTGGAAAATTACTATCACCCCATCTTTCGAGCCCTCTGACCTTGTCTGTGTGTACAGGAGTCCCTTGTTATCCGCGGTTGCCCGATTTGCGACCATCCCTTGCTATCCGCGTGCCGAGTCTTGTTATCCGCGGGCCCATGCCCGTGATTGATATAGAATAAATCCATTTCTGTGCAATTTCACTCGTGATGAGTGATGCGCGACCTTTCAGAATACCATCCGCCCCTTATGTGTTACGTCTGGATGACACTTTCCTAGCTGAAAAGGCTTGAAACATGGATTGGCAATACATATTCTTTAGTCAGTCGAAGTTTTGAAGTATAGAGGACTGTCGAATTCGTCAGAATTGGTTATGCGCATGTTTACACCATAATTTCTGCAGTAATTCTATATATTATGCTCTGGCATTTTTGATCAACCGTACGTTTTAATATTTTGACAAAGTTCTCGATATTTGAATGATTCTCCACATGTGAATCTAATGTTGACATCCTTCGAGCCATTTTCATCTATATTCAGTCTGCCTGCAATGTTGACACACACTGTTTGCTATTCTTGACCTTTATTTCTTTATATGCAAACTTTTTTTGAATCCTCGTTGACATTTGCTAGAAAAGATATGGCTCCATCTCAACGGAACAATTCAGCCGCAACGTTGTGCGAGCTTCAGATTTGGCGATGGCTCGTGATCCAATCATGATTCGGAGTCTGAGCTTTAAGCATTTTCTCGATATGGGTGTGAAGATTCACGAGCAACTCCACAAAGATATTTTGAGACGAGCGAAGCAGTCGAAGATGACAAATTTTTTCGAGAAATAGATTTACTTCCGGATGAATTTTACGAAATTTCGTCCTTTTTATCCATTGCATATCATCCTCATGTACTATTTTACTCGTCATTTTGTGACAACAATGTTGAATAAATGAAAACCACGCATGCAAGCAATTTTTCTCGTGATTTGCACAGATGGTCGAACGTAACCCCCTATTTCCCATAAGACCAAGGTCTTATTATCCGCGGTTTTGTTATACGCGGTACTTCTTTCAAACGTAACCCCCGCGGATAACGAGGGACTCCTGTATGTAGTTTGTTTTCTATGTCTCAGCACAACTCCTCAATGTTTTCACCAATCCCATTCAAATTTCGCACACATATTTGGTAGCATCCGTAGATGGGAACGCTACAATTTCGGCACCCCCCAACCAATACTCCCTGAGTTATGAAATTTTTTCTGAAAAATTGCCATTTTTCCCATATCTTAAGAACTATTTATAAAATTTCCTCCTGCTTTAAAAAATACGAGTGGTTCAATATAAAGACTTTTTGAGGTGCTGAACTGATTGGTTAATACACAATTTTGATTTCTTCCCACTTTACTCTAGCTTCCCAGTACTCCTTTTTACACCGGTCTCTAAGACCATGATAATGACATTTTAACAAAATTCCGTATCAACCAATCGATTTAGCACCTCAAAGAACATCAGAACTACGTCTCTGAAAAATTTTTAAGTAGGCCTAGGAATTCCAAGTCATTTTCAAAATATGCTCTTTCAATAAAAATTGAAAATTTGTCATAAAAAAGTTCATAAGTCAAAAAACACTCATCGAATAATGCTCAAAATTCACTGGCCTCAGCGTAAAAGTCTTTGTAATCCACCGACAGAGTTTAAGAATAATCTATCGAAGCGTTTTTGAGTTTTCGTGTTACCAAGGAAGCGATATTATTCCGTTTTACCTCGAATTTTTTTTTCAAAAAATTCTTCTCAGGTATTATTTTAGGGTACTTAATTTATTTATATTTGATATTATTTAAGAACACACTAGAAAAGTATATGTGAATGGGTTTCATCATGAAATTTGAATAAACGTATGAAATTGTTCTCATCATACAAGAAAAAATTATAATATTCTGAATTTCAGATAATCGATGGATGGATACTTGATCTCATGAATTTGATTTGAGAAAGTATTCTGCTAATCTCTTTTAGCAGCGTATTTTATTACTAATTCGTTTTCGAAGGAAAAATTCTATCACTGATTATGTGCCTGGCATATGGCAGTTTTTACCAGACGAAGCCTACGCCAGCAAACACAAGCAATTTACGAAATGCTGCGGGAATATGCGATGGCGCATTTTCCATTCCTTTCTACTACTCCGAGAATAAAACCTCGAATTTTGCGTGGAATATGATACAGCCGAGAAACGGTGGTTTTCGCTAGCGAACACTGTAGATAACCGGAGTTTTGTGGAGACTGAAGAGTTCACACGATTTGATCACTTTTTTATTACTCTCGAACGACTTAGAGGAAATGACCCTGAAATCCAGAAAAATCGGATATTGGGATCTGAGTCTGCGTGATGGCCACATCGGGAAGAATTCGTATACTATGGGAGTAGTTATGTACACTCTATAAAAAGTTGTGCAATGCACAGTACCGTGCCAAAATTTCTGAACGCCGGTATGAAATCCTCTCTTGCAAAAACGTCGATTGTTCGAGTCGAGGTTGATGTAGAGAAATCTCGAAAGAAGCATCTTGAAAATGAGAAAAAATGTTAACTTTCCGTGGTTTTTGATTTTCCTCTCAGCCTTCCTCGGTACCTCAAACAGCTGATGTAATTTCGAGGATTCCGAAAAAACCGTTTTACTGTATCGGCTGTAATTTGGACGCGGATTAAGATAGAACAATTTTGCAGGAAGCTTCTTAAAGATCAGAAAAAATACCATCTGCAATGGTTTTCTGATTATTTTTTACGTCGTGCGAATAAGTGTGTGAGAGCGCTCAGAGTAGTCAGATTCTCGGATTTTCGATGAAATTCGGATGAAAACAGGAGAAAAGAGGCAAAAAACTACGGTTTTGGCTACCTTGAAAGCTCCCACACTCTTATTCGCACGACGTGAGAGATAATCGAAAAACCATTGCAAATGAGTTTCCTTCCGCTCTTCAAGATGCTTTGAGCAAGATGGTTCTATCTTCATCCGCATCTAGATGAGAGCATATATAGTAAAAACGGATTTTTCTCGAAATTCTCGAAATTACGTCAGCTATTTGAGGTACTAAGGAGGGCTGAGAGAAAAATCAAAAACCACAAAAAGTTAGCATTTTCCCTCATCTTTGAGATGCGTTTTTTAAAATTCCTCTACATCAACCTGGGCTCAAGCAATCGACGGTTTTTCAAGAGAAGATTTCATACCACCGCTCAGAAATTTTTGCACGGTACTGTACACTGAGAAACCCATACGTTCCTTAGTAGTGTGCGATACTAACTATGAGTATACGTATATTAGAATTTAAGTATATCCGTCGTGCTCTCGAGTCTTGATATACTATTAGTTAGTATACGCGGTACTACTGAGTATTGTCACGCCATACATACAATACTCAGGTGAAGAGTTATACGTATCGAGCTCAATGATGGATGAAATGAGATGATTCATCATGAAATTGCATGCACATGTTCTGAAAGTCAAGAACAGTGATCTTGGTGGAACAAAATGTTTCTCAGAAGGATCTTGCAAAATATCAGAACATTGTGTAGGTTATGTTGGACGAGATTCGTGCATTAAGCTTCTGTAGAGCATCTCGACTCCACAACTTTGTCCAACACTATAACAATAGTCAGGTATTGACTTTGATCTGAATCTGATCACTCTAGATCTGAGCTATAGAGCGTTGTCGATGATTTTGTCGTAGGTCTGTACTCTGTATTGAATGAATATCAAACTAATATCCGTGCTCGATCGATACGATCAAGCACTGTATTTATCACTGGCGGGAATTGCAAATGATTGAATTTCAATTGATCGGCTTTTGCCAGTGGCATTGTGTCAACAAATTGCGCTGACTCATGTCATAGATCGAGTTGAATTACATCAACTCGAACTATGCACCTCCAAGCCTCGTATGGTTGCGAGGTTAACTTGGAGGATTTTGATGGAAAGAAGGGTGAGAAGAGACATATGGAAAACATTTTGACTCTACGCTAGATTACAGTGCGTTTCGCCATTCCTCGTCAGATCTGGCTTGTCAAGGGGACAGACGATCTGCTGAGCTTAGTCCCCGACGCACTTGGCCTAAGTGGCTGAACGTCGAGCTCTTAAACGGCTTTATATATGAAAGTCTCACATGCGCAAGCGCTTGCGAGAAAGATGATTTTAACACGCTATTTCTATATGAAATCGACTCGAAAGATTTTCAGCCTACTGTCGGATATATATCAAACTAATATTTGTGTTCGATCGATACGATCAAGCACTGTATTTATCACTGGCGGGAATTACAAATGATTGAATTTCAATTGATCGGCTTTTGCCAGTAGCATTGTGTCAACAAATCTCGCTGACTCATGTCATAGATCGAGTTGAATTACATCAACTCGAACTATGCACCTCCAAGCTTCGTATGGCCAAGATCGTCTGTCCCCTTGACAAGCCAGATCTGACGAGGAAAGGCGAAACGCACTGTAATCTAGTGTAGAGTCGAAATTTTTCCCATACGTCTTTTCTCACCCTTCTTTCCATCTAAAATCCTCCAAGTTAACCGCAACGATACGAGGCTTGGAGGTGCATAGTTTGAGTTGATGTAATTCAACTCGATCTATGACATGGGTCTGCGAAATTTGTTGACACAATGCTACTGGCAAAAGCCGATCAACTGAAATTCAATCATTTGTATTGAATGAAGTCTGTACTCTGTAGCAGTCGGCGTTTACTTTGCGACCTCCGCGCAGCATTCAGAGCGCCACCCGATCAACTGAAATTCAATCATTTGTATTGAATGAAGTCTGTACTCTGTAACAGTCGGCGTTTACTTTGCGACCTCCGCGCAGCATTCAGAGCGCCACCCTTCCTCTTTATATATTATTCCCAACTATCATATACTAACTATTAGTATATCAAGATTCCGGAGTACTTCATCGCGTAGTCCTATCCAGTATTCCGAATATTGATGCATACTGTCCGGGAAGGTAACGGATACTGTGTCACGTGTACTTGATAGAACTTTCAAAATAGAGTCACATATACCATATCGGTCTCTCAGTGTAGATGACCCGATGGCATCCAAGAATCCATGAATCGAGAGTTTGTGAATCTTCGAACCATGATAGTTGCCCAGAGCATTCATTATCAGTCAACAATCTCGACCACGGGGCCTGAGAACTGGTGGGGTCTTGAAGATAGTCATGTTGCGCGCAGTCCCGACAACATCATGGGCTCGATAAGAGTTGAGAGGACTTGGAACGCTCAGAAATTGTAGCTCAAGCATTCACCAACCATGCGAGATGCTCAGAGAATTTATTCTTTGTCAGCACCCTTGGCCATGAGGCCTCAAACAAGTGAAATCTTGGAGAAACTCGTGATAGCCGCAGTTAAGACCACACATCCAAGCTGGAGAGGGATACATGTCAGAACTACAGAAAACTATGGGAGAGGTATTCGTCAACTATCTGTGATGCCCGAAAATTTCATTAGTGGTCAGCACCCTCGGCCATGAGGCCTAAAATCCACTCAAATTCTGGAAGAAGTCGTGATTCGCGCGGTTAATACCACATCACGAGCTGAGGGGCGATGCAATGGACTTAGAACTCTACCAAACTATGGATCTGGCATCAATCCTCTATTTGAGAGACCTAGCACATTTATTACCGGTCAGCACCCCCAGCCAAGAGGCCGAAAAGGGAGTAGAATTTTGGGTGGAGTCGGAATTCGAGGAGTTCAGACAATACTGTGGGCTGCGGAGTGTTGCAATGGGCTCTTATGTCCACAAATTTCTGTTTCAAGTACCCGTCAACCATCAAAGGTGCCCAAAAAATTCATTACCATTCAGCCTCTTCGGCCATGAGGCCCAAAATCGAGTCAAATCTTATAAAAAGTCGTGATTCCCGCAGTTGAGATCATATCACGAGCTGAAGTAAGGTGAAGTGGATGCAAAACTCTACTCAACTAGAGTTTGCTACCATCAGACACCCGAGTTTCTGCTTTGAGGTTGGTTTCTCTAACTCGAAACTGCTTGTAGCTCAAGAATGATGACTCTCATGGAAAATGACGAGGGCACATTCTGTTCAAAAGGCTCCAACTCACCTGAGAAAATATTTCGGAACCATGATGAGTTACTTTAACTATGAGGTTGAGTAATTTCGGTTCAAACAATTGCACACTTTGAATTCGCCTCGGGACCACACGTCTCTGAGACCAAACGAGCCTTACGGATGGGATAATGTGGACAATCCCATGAGCTCCCTTTCACGAACGATGTTGGTAATTTCTTCTACACTAACATCTTTATGCGGGAAATCTCGCCTCAATCTCCCATGTGCACTATATATGAAGTTGACATGAAATTTCTGATTGTGAGTAATTTTGATACAAATCACTCTTTGGGGAAATTGAGATAGCTTGGCTCTAGTCAATCGAAATCAGACATCCCTCAGCTCGTTTTACAGATTCCAGGACAAACTTCAGGATGGGTTAAAAAAAGTTTGCCGGAACCAAAAATCTTGTCTCTCAGTTCCCAGGGAACGTTTTCTCATATCCACATACAGAAACCGAACTTTCGCGCACTAGGGCGTTCCGATTCCCAAATAAGTCATTTTTCGGCCCACCCTATTATCTCCAGATATTTGGACGAATCGATCGTTACTTTGGTCTATATCTGCCCAGTTTCAGTTCTGTAGTGTAGAAATTGAAATGTATGTTTTTTTTCGAAAATCGGGGTGATTTTGAGACACTCTGTTGCACCGGTCTTCCTTGTTGTTCTTGTCATCATTTGCTTGTTTTAAGGAGTAGGCATCTATCATCATTTTCTCTGTCATCAAGAGGCGCGGTAGTGCCTCGCTGGCGAGTATGAGCAGACAAGAAGAATCGAGCGTGGCGCTGTGCCTGTAGATAAGTTCAATTGATGTTTTTCAACCTCATCCTTCTTTCAACTTAGCTAAATACCTCCTGTCCGTGGCCTACGCAGGCTCTCCGTGCTCCAGGAGGTCCCAGTCGGCACGATTTCAGACCCTATACAATCATTCCCTCGATCGGGGCATTAACATCATTTCCCTTGGCATCGCAAGGACAGGACGACGTTTCACATCTCCGTTCGATTCCTTCAGCACCGGAAGTTCGACTAGAGAAATCTCGGGATCGTCGCTGAGTGTTGTGTCATGCGATGGGCGGACATGGCATTTGTTTGGTAGAGGAAGAGAGATGATTGATTGATTGTTATTTTATTGTGGTCGGGGGGGGGGGGTAAATCCCTTCTGCTCTAGACTGAAAAACATAAGATGGAACGATTTGATATTCAAAAAGGAATAGAAATACTCAGGGATAATGCAAGGCATAAGGAAACGAGGAGGGAAGAGAGGTGTCTTCACAAAATCTAGATACATGATATCATAAAATACTATTATGCGCAGCATACATCTACATAATGATCTGCATCAAATGCTCTCAAAAATTTGATTCAAAGTAGACGATTGAAGAGAGGAAAAAAAAGAAATGAATGAAAAGACGGAGAACGGAGAACTAAGAGGGTTGTCGGAGCACATCTGCGAGCGTTAGAGGTATCGCAACAAGCCCCTCGCGAACGGCGCGCTGAGACCAGTCATTGCGGTCGCAGATCGAGAGATATTCCAGCAGATTTTTTTCAAGGGTATCAAGGCTTACCCGAAATCAAGGAGTGGAAGCTCATTCAGAAGATATGAGGCGCGAATGGTAGAGAAGTGGTTAAGTGTTTCGGTACGGGAAGTACAATACATGAGGGTCTTCTTTCTCCCACGCTTTGAGTGACGTGGGCCATGAATCACTGATGCGGGAAGCGTGGAGCGTGAAAAGTAGGGAATTCCAACTTCATTATGGACAGTGCTAGTGGGCCAAGCGGATACACTCTCCTATTCGCAGCGAAGAGCCAGTTCAGGCTGATCCGATGAGGGGTTACTCCAGATTGTCTCGGTATATTTTCCGAGACAAATCTGACGCAAGCGTTGTGCAGCTGGTGAAGTTTTGGAGACTTCGGCTCGTCGAGCGCTGTGATGACTGAGGCACCATAATCGAAAAATAGGGGAACCAAGCTCGTTACAAGTTCTTGTCTAAGTCCGTGGGACAGATTTCGCGCAGTAGATCTGAGACAGTACAGAGCTCCGTGCACGCGATGAGATGTTTGTGCAATCGGTAGCTCCCAATCAAGGGAGGGACTGATGAGCATTCCTAGGCTTTTAATCTCGTTAGGGTAGAAGATCTCTTTACATATGACATGAATACGGCGGAGCTGGTTGAAGTTAACATCAGTGAGATATTTGTGCTTCCCAAGATCATGACTGTAGTATTTGCCGCATTCAGCTTGATACCATCGTCTGATGTCCATTGTGCTACAGCTCGAGCATCTCGAGTCATGAGCGCTATGCTATGGAGGAGCCCGAAAGAGAGACAGTGCATGTGGATACCGAAATCGTCGGCAAGAATAGCGGATGATGAGTGGTTCAAAACCTCAGGAATATCATTTATGTAGATCAAAACAATTAAAAGGTCTAGCACACTCCTTGGAGGACACCAGTGATCAACGGTAGCCAGGCCTTATGGTTACCATCGCTTAGGCGGACAGCCTGCGATCGGCCTCTGAGGTAGCTGCCTAACCAGCGAATCACACGATCGCTGCGACTAATCTTTCTTAATTTCATTGGGAGTTCAACATGTGGTAGAGTATCGAAAGCTCAAGAAAACCCAGATGAAATCATGGTTGTGAGCATTCTTCGATCAGTAGCAGCTCTGGTATCTTCTACACCACTTAGTGATGCTGTTTGTGTCGAATGTTGAGCTGGAAAACCTGTTTGCCGCTCCCGGAGCAGGTTATACGTGACCAACTGGTACAGCAGCTGTCGGTGGACTATGCGCTCGAGTACTTTTGAGAGTTCACAGAGCTGAGCAGCTAGGCTAGTGTCAGACGGAGTTTCTGGAGCAGCTATTTTAGGCAAGGGTTGGATCGAAGCTTGCTTCCAGGCATCAGGGGAGTAGGCAGATGTTAGTGAGTCATTAATTCCACATGTGAAATGAGGTCAAAGGGCGAAAGCCAAGTTGGACATCGATGAAGGAATCTCATCTGTGCTAAGCTCTCTGACCTACCAGTGGCGAACACTTGGGAGACATCGATTTCAGAAACAGGGGCGATGTCAAATACAGGTGAGGTTCCTGGATGAGGTGAAAAATATACACACTCGATGTCGGCGCCAGTTAGTAGGTGCCCGATCCGGTAACTTTAGCGTGGTGATTATTGAACACCTTAGCATTGAACAGATTTAATGACGAGAGTTGCAGCCGGGAGACCACCCCCAGTTTTCGAAGCTGGGATCATCTGGATTAGGCATCAGGTCCCGATGTTATTTTATTTGTGATGTACCCATTTTTGGCCGTAAATAGCTTCGATTTGACCTCTGCTCGTCGGTAGACTGCATCAAGCTGGTTCATGAGACGTCGAATATCAACTGTCACCCAGGTTTTTTTTTGAGGAAGTGACTGTGAAGTTTCTTACGAGTGAGATCTGATCGAGCGAATCACTCGTGACGTGATTTACGGCTTGAACAAATAGCAACGATGTCGCTTTTGGCGAGAATGCTGTAGATGGGGGAACTCAAGTCCATTTGTCTCGGAGGAGAATGCAGAGAGAGAAAGGTAGAAGCGTGTCCGCAAGTTGACGGCTGAGGCTGTCTGCTGCGGTCGTTATATCTGATGACGCGGACACTGACTGCCTGGTTTGTTCTCGCGGATGGATGTTTTTTTTTTAATTAGCCGAATCCCTCGATTTCATGTCCAACCAGATGTGAATACTCGAAACTAGCCACGACTCGAGCCGAGGCAAAGATCAAAATGCCAACGAGAGAGCGACAGGGAGGAGCGATCCATTTGCTTTGTGTACGTCGCGGCTCCATATTCTTGCTCTTGCCTGCAGCTGCATGGTTTTCTTTTCTCTCAAGTCTATTGCTCGATCCAGGTTGAACTGGGAGAAAATTTGTAGTTACCTTTGGATTCTTATAAAAAAGTGAGATTTCTCCCCCCCCCCCTTCACTTTTACAGAAGTAAAACTAGGCGAGTATTAGGTTTACGAAAGAGACATCGGTTCCAGGAATATAGAAACTTCAATTTTTTGTGACATGATTCAAACTCTTGAAAGGAATGGGATTTGGAAAAACCATGTCGTGTATTTTTTGAAGTCGATTTTTCAAGATCAATATCATCACTGATAGAGACTAGGGCCATTTACCTCCAATGAGATCCTTTCTCCAAATCATCCTAATCGTGGTGTTCTGAGAATTTTTTACAAGCTGATTATTGCTGAAATGACCCAAAGTCTGGGTAAGCAGAAGAAATTCAGGGGAAGTATCGAAATAGAGGGGATGTAAACGAGTTCAATTTGGTATTAATTAAGGTTCCCCAAAATCTCGAATCTTTCGACCATATAACGACCCAACTCACCAATCACCTGTTATAACATAGAATCATTCGTTGCTATTCAAAAATGATAACGAGACATGGTTTTTTATGAGCTGTGCTATCCTGAAACCGGCACTCACTAATAGCATCGGCACAAGAGGTCCACGATACAGAACTCAAATAAGTTATAGATGTCTCCTCATCATTTTGTATAGCAGCAAGTGATTCTATGTTATAGGAGGTGATTGGTGATTTGGATCGTTACATGGCCAAGAATTATGAGATTTTGGAGAATCATGATCAACACTAAATTAAACTCGGTTACATTTTCTCTACTTTGATACTCCCCCTGCATCTCTTTTACTCACCCAAACTTCGGATCATTTCAGCGACAATTAGCTGTTGAGAAATTCTCAGACCACCACGATCACGATGAATTGAACAAAAATCTAATTTGATGAAACTGGCTCTAGCCTCCATCAGTGACGATATTGATCGTGGAGAATCGGCTCAAAAATATTCGACATGGTTTCTTGTAGATTTCATTCCTCCCAAGAGCTTGAACCATGTCAGATAAAATAGTATATCACGCAACAAGTGCGAGAAGGTCAATTTCCGCACAAGTTGCCAAACAAGTGCGATAAGTTAATATTGACGCACACTTTGGAACTTCTCGCACGGCCAGAAGAACACATTCACGCAGGCTCGCGTATTTCTGGGAGTCTGAGAAGTTGAAATGAACTTCTGGGTGCGCTTCGCGAGCGTGCGTGAATATGTACTTCTGGGTCTGCGAGAAGTTTCAAAGTGTGCGTGAATGTTACTTCTCGCGCGAGTTGGCAAGGTGTGCGGAAACTTCTCGCACGTGTTGCGTATACTATTTTTTGCAAGTGTGCGCGAAGTTGTAATTATATGCACCACTGTCCGAGCAATATTATCTTAGAAACGAAGTTTTGAAGAGAGGTCGAATTCAGAGGGATGATGTAACATCATATTTTGGAACTGTGCGTGGATTTAAATTCATTAGAGAAGTTACATTCACACACTCTCCACCAGTATGTGGATGTAATACTATGCGAGGAGTCAAACCCGCTTTACTTCTTGCACTGTAATTAATGAAGAGGAGTCTCATTTTTTCATAACTCCGCACACACAGTTGCAGAAATTGAAGTTTTGATATTCTGGGAATCAATGGCTCTCGCCTAAACCTGATACTCGCATAGTTTTACTCTTGTAAAAGTGAATGGAGGGGGGGGGGGCAGGCGGGTACATATTACACTCAATTTTACAGAACCATTTCGAAAAACCATGCCAAGTGAAGAGGCTGTCGTTCTTACCAGGTTGTTGGGCTCTATCCCTGTTCCGTACAAATAATTTTCTAGTCTCCATAGGGAGTTTCTTTCTGAATTACTTCCATAAAATCGATTCATTATGATCATCATCATCCACTGTAACCTCTGAATATCGAAAAAAAGGAATCACGCTTGATTATAGAAGTGGATTCCGATACCCGAGTCCAACCGAATGAACAGCCAATAGGGAACACGCATGTGTCAGATTGAAATGTTCTAGCTTATGCAGTCGATAGTCGATATAAAAAGAATAACTTCTGTGAAAACAGAATATTTTTAAACGCTATGAATTTTTTTTGAGAGTCGATTGAAATTGGGAATGATTCGGACGCCCGTTCAAATCGATGTCACGTAATTGCTGTCTGCCGCCGAGCCGACTGTCAGCAATCCAGCCGGGTTCGTTCGTCATCTAGTTAGGGTCCCTAGACAGTTTAGTACTATATATAGCGACTGTAAGTCTGCAGTGTTGTGTCCGTGTGCCGTTCAAAACTCCAAACTCCACAATATGTCGCAAATAAAATGAAATTATGAGAAAATATGAGGCTCGAACACTTCCCCGGGATAGGTAGTTGCTAGACCGATAACCAAAGGCAACACCGAGTTCTCCATATGTTTTTCCTTTCATCAGATGAGTATTTACCAAGTTCAAATAAGGATGATCTAAATGAAATAAAAGAACCCTGTTCTTGGTGAAGAGATCCCACTTCATTTTCAGGTTTCTGGTATATGAGAATACAGTGGATATGATGAAGTCGTACAGGGCTTGATACCACTGACCTTCATCAATACTCAAAAACATGTAATTGGCAGACCATAATATGATGTTGTCACCACCTCATATGGTGCTTCATGTGCATATGTTTCCATTCAGTCCCAAAACCCAGTGAAGCATTCGAATCCCCAAGTACAGCAAGGGGGAACGGTGCAAGTTCATGTGGACGAATTGGATATACTCAGACAGGTATTTTTCACTTCATTGTCCTCTGTGTTTCAACATCATGGTGCATATTTCACACATGTCACTGTAAAATGTTCAATTAAGAAAAAATCCTTATCTACTTCTATGAGATTATCTTACGTTGACACAAGATGAAACATTCTTCATAAAGTCAACCATAAAATTTCAGGAATTTCAGGTGTAGTCAGATTCATGACTGGAATAAAAAGATTCTATATATTTTGTCACTACACCAATCTGTGCTGACTTTGCGAATTGGTGTAAGTCGCTTGGTACGGTTGTTGCCATTCGCCTTTTGTACATTGTGTCCAACACTATTAATCAACCAATCTGAAGCTTAGCAGAAGAATGAATTGTTTGGGTACACTGACGACTGGTGAATAACATGAAGGATGAAATGAGACATGTTCTTGTTGCAGATTGTACCAGCACAGAAAAATCTTCTCTCGATAGAGATGACTCTTTATTCCTTATACAGATCATGAGAAGTGATGGTTCTCTCAAAATACACAATGGTATTATATCTCAGTATAGATCACACCAATCTTGTGACAGAATAAACCAAGTCCACTTCGATATCACTGATACTGTCACTGACTCCAATACTGCAGATGGTAAAATAAGACCAAAGAGTTTGCATATCATTCAATAGGAAGAGAAGTGTTCATTTAACTAAATCCATTACTCAAAGGCTTGCTCAGTGCTGATGTAATCTGCAATAAAAAAAAATGTTCCTCTCAATTATTTATGTTCCTTTGCAGTCTCTACTCACTCTTGAGTCTCCCAAAACAACCATATTCCTCTGATATGCTTCAGATTGTTTGGTCTGTGATGATGAACACTGTTTACAAAGTGATAATGGCAACAAACGTGCCAAGGGATCGACACCAATATCCAAAGTCAGCACAGACTAGTGTAGTGGCAAAATTTATAGAATGTTTATATTCCAGTTATGAATCTGACTACAGCTGGAATACCTGAAATTTTACGGTTGAGTTTATAAAGAACGTTCCATCTTGAGTCAACATAAGATAATCTCATAGAAGCGGATAAGGATTTCTTCTCAACTAAACAACTTATAATTTTTGTACAACATGTACCATGACGTTGAAATATTGAAGACTATAAAATGAGAAGTACGTGTCTAAATATCCAATTTGTCCACATAAACTCCTCATTCACCCTTGCTGTACTTGGGGATTCGAATGATTCACTGGGTTTTGGGACTGAATGGAAAGATATGGATATTGAGTGGTGAAATCATCCAACTATAGTCTGCCAGTTACATGTTTCTCAGTATTGATTAAGGTCAGTGGTATCAAGACCTCTATGGCTTCATCATTTCCATTGTATTACCATACACCAGAAACCTGAAAATGAAGTGGAATCTCTTCACCAAGAACAGAGTTCTTCTATTTCATTCAGATCATCCTTATTTGAACTTGGTAAATACTCATCTGATGAAAGGAAAAACACATGGAGAAGTCGGTGTTGCCTTTGGGTATCGGTCTAGCAACTGAGGGACGTGTCTGAGACTCATTTTCACAATTCTCATAAATTGTTATGATTTCATTCGTGCCACATGTTGTTATTAAGTATCAGATAACATAAGGGTACACAACAACACCGCAGCCGACTGACTACTAGTCTAGTGCACAGCTGTGCACGCTCGTATGGGAATAAAGTTTAGTGATCCTGCGGCACCGAATTTGTCAGCTGCGGAAATTCCAAAATGAGAAATCGTTAAAAAACAATGTTATGCAGATGCAGCTCATATGGCCGTGGGCATTCTTGTGGGCACTCACGGGAGTAGGTAATAATGCGGTCAATCCCAATCTACGACGTCAACTTTACCACGCCGAACAAACCCGGCTGATTGCGGACAGTCTGGTTGGCGGGAGACAGCGATCACGTGACATCGATTTGAACGGGCGTCCAACTTTCAATGATTATTTAAAAATACTTATCGTTCACCAAATGAAAAACTGTATTGTAACTTTGTTTCTCACGTCATCAACTTTATTTCAACAAAGTAATTTCATTGCATGCGTGTTCTCTATTCCCATGAATTCTGACAAATTAGAATGATGATCAACCAAATTCCTTCCATACGAGATTCATCGACTGTCGCGGAGATCCCCGCGACCGTGGAGTCTCCATATAATTTATATTTTCCCAAAGTTGTTCCGAATCGCTCCATTCTTGAGGCGTGACTTTGAGAATTCATAGCTCCAAGTGAAGATGTCCAAATGGACTTCTCAAGTCGACCAACCCCGCAATCAAAATCTGAAACTAGAGCTTTTGATTGACCACAGATTTAATGCCATTCTGACAGAATTTGCGTAAGTTACACGAGTTTTTGTGGAAAAAATGCGATTTTTGTACCGAAGATACCCCAGTTGACAGTACCCATCTTGTTACATTGATGCTGTGAGCATGTAGATCATCACTCAGATACACTAATACGAATGCATACTGGACAACTAATCTTGAACGATTAATATAGAATTTTTGAGGTGACCCTCAAAGTGTATTCTTGGATCGGATGATTTAAAAGGATAGGGCGTCCGAAACAATCTCTTATCATTACGCAATGTTGTAACAAAATATTGAGAAAACTTTCCCTCGAGCTAGAACTTTCTTGTACATTATTGCATGCTAACAAAGTGGTCCTGCAAGCTTAAGAGTGCTCCCCAGCTGTTTTCAGCGCCATCGCGTTCAAAACGGTTTATTGTGAATATAATTCATTAAAAAAACAACTTTGGGTGGATAGCGAAGCAGGCCCACGTGCAGGGAATGTTCCTGCGAATTCCAGAAAAATTTCCATTAAGATTGATACAAAATTGAGCGAGAATAGTTGCAGCAAAAATTTCTGACTGGCAAAAATTTCTGCTGCAAAAATGTCTGACTGTGAAAAATTTCCGCTGCAACTATTCTCGCTCAATTTTGCACCAATCTCAATGGAATTTTTTTTAATTTGGAGAAAGATCCTCCGGACGTGGGTCTGCATCGCTATCCACCCATAAAAGTTTGGCTAATTAACTCGATTTATGATAAGCTAATTCGGCCACAAGATATCGCCACCGCTATTTTTTAAAGGCTGCGGAGCCCTCTCAAAGTTAACAAATTCAAAGTATAGTTATTCGGTTGCTCTGGATGACAATCATACAAAATGCTTTACACTTGCCTAGGCGCGCGTTGATTTTCTCGGACTGGAGACCCAATATCTCTTGTTTGAGATGATTGAAGATGATCAAGTGAAATTCATTCAAGGTACCTGGAGAATTTTCATGGGGCTTCATAGGTATCGGAAAGTACATAATTGGTACCATAGAATCGAACGCAAGTGCTAAGGGAGGAAACAAGAACATGATTCTTTTTCGTAGGTCTGTTTCGCGCGGAACTACTTAACACGTTCGCTGCCACGCCGAAAATCACAGTTCCTCTTTGGTGTGCGACGGGTCCCACCGGTGGAACCCATTTAATGGAATTCTGATCACCACCGCACACAAAAGAGGACGAGCGGGTCCCACCGGTGGGACTAGTCGCAGCAAACGTGTTAAGGTAGTACTAGCGAACCTCGAATGACCGTACAGAAAATTACGAAATTCGGCACAGTGGTAGATTGATATCTCAAACAGGCTCGGTCTAAATTCCAAGAGCCTTCAGAGTCTGAGAGAAAAGTTCTGAGCAGTTTCGTGAAAGTCGATTCAACACGGCGGCTTATAGGAAATGACGAGTAGAGTAATATCTACCGTACAGGTTTTGACGAGAGTCGGTCCACAAGAGGGAAAGAGCACGAAAATCACGTAGAAACCAACAGATTACCGATTCATAGCGTACAAAAGAATATCGAACCCAAAGTGTCAGCCATTTCTACGGTTTCGGGGTTAGGTTGTCGTCTGCGTGCATTCACTATACCTATATCGGGAGTGCGAGAGAGTCAAGCGCGGGTATAATCTGCACTTGGACTCATAAGTACCACTAGTACTACCTTAAATAAATATTTGATGCCCGGAATCATGATCTCAGCATCAAGTTATCTTGCTGGATCGTCTCATTAGGCATCCGTCATGCATTCATGTGGCCTCGCACCCTGTTCGTTTATATCACAGCAAGCACATCTCACCGTAACTCGGTAACAGGAATATGAGCAGAACTTGCAGTCACTCGATGACCTCACTATCTAACTAGACCAAGTTAGTTCCGGATCGGGATTGATATGACTCTGTAAGTCTCACGCCATTATGTATGCGTAGTATTAAGGAAACTTGCACGCTTCAGTCCTCATGATCCAGAAGTTGGAAATTGTAGCCACGCATGTCTGTCCCAATTTTCTCCATATATTTTCGCGTGAAGAATGATAATCTATCACAGAACTCAAGGAAAATTTATTTCAGCACGAGTGGGAACATATGTGATTTTCACATGTATGATACATGGGGAGAGTAGTCCATGGAACTGATATTCTCCAGTTTTGGACATTCCATCGTATAGCAAAAAATTGTGACGCAGTGGGACCAAATGACCTTGGAATTCGTGTTTGAATGGCTGATTTGAATCTGAGATACATGCCCTGGAGGAGATTATTAAATTCCATTGTGTTGTTTGTGCTATTGAGTGTCCCAGAGAACGGTTTTCGAGTCATGGAACAGACGTACATGGAGCTGATTTGTATGCGACTAATTGAAGGATAATAGAGCATCCTATCCAAATCGTTCGAAATTGTGAGTTCCTCCGGAGAATTATCATTTTTCCATGGTTCCATCATCTAAATCATCATCTGATGCACGATACAGATATACTGTACAAGCGGAGAGCAGAAGCGTCTGAGCTGCAAGGCCTACCAAAAAGCGCGAGCAGCACGGAAGGGCCGGGAAAAGCGCAAAGATGGCTAGTTTCCTGCAAGCGAATCTTCGTAGGAGCAATGATGCTCACAGTCTACTCGAAGCAGAGGCCTCAAGACTGGGAGCAGACGTCCTCATCATCTCCGAGCAGTATCTCCGAGAAGAGCGACCCCGAACCACGGAAGATCTTGGGAGGGGGTCGGCCATCCAAGTCTGGAACGGGAGCCTTGGAGAGACAAAAATACTGACCGAAGGAACGGGCTTCGACCGAAGTCATCCGCGATATCGCGGTGTATTGCTGCTATTACTCACCGAACACACCGATGAATCCCTTCCTTCGGGAACTGCGAGAACTCGAGGATAGTTTAAGATAGTGAAGAGGCCTCGCCATAATAGCGGGGGATTTCAACTCCAAGGCTCCAACCTGGAGCGGCGGGCTGGAGGACGAGAGAGGCATCGCGCTAGAAACGACCATGGCCCAATTTGACCTGGTCTGTCTCAACGAGGTGAGAAAAGCGAGATGGCATGGAGGGGCATCGTCTTCTGTGCTCGACCTGACATTTGTTAGCTTGTCGCTCATGAGACGAGTCACGAGGTGGCAGGTCCTCGATTCGGAAACGCTTAGCGACCACCGTCATATCTTTTTCAAGATAGATGGTGACCGAGACGTAGGTATAGTACGTCAGATCGAGGGATGGCAAGTCCGTAAACTCGATGAGGAAGCTTCAAGAAAGCGATCCTTGAAACAGAGGCTCACAAAGAAGAGCTCTCGCCAGAGACGATGACCAGTATCATTCGGGTCATCACCCGAGCCTGTTACACCTCCATGCCGAGGAGGAAGCAACCGCGGGGGCAAAAGGAGGCGAGCATACTGGTGGAACAAGGAGATTAGTGACCATCGCCGCAACGCAAACTCCGAGAGGAGGCGAGCAAAGTGAGCGGCAAACGCGGACGTCCTTCAGCGGCAGCAGACGAATCAGCCTACGAAGAGGCTAAGAAGCTCCTATGGGATGCCATTTGACGCAGCAAGCGAAAGTGCTGGGCGGAACTCTGCAGCATGGTAGATCGTGATCCGTGAGGCACACCGTACCGGATGGTCATGAGCAGACTGCGCTCGAAGGACGGGCCTACGGCGCGGCGCCTACTGACTGAGAGTCAGTTCTTAGGATAGCAAGCGCACTCTATCCGCAAGGTAGGCTCAGACTCACATTCTCCGGGCGCATCTCCGACCCAATATT
Organism: Eretmocerus hayati; assembly: GCA_029851415.1. Taxonomy (NCBI): domain Eukaryota; kingdom Metazoa; phylum Arthropoda; class Insecta; order Hymenoptera; family Aphelinidae; genus Eretmocerus; species Eretmocerus hayati. The sequence continues at coordinate 134,985,390 of CM056741.1, forward strand.
TTTCTTTCACGAGGGAGAGCTTTGACGTGCAGCTAAGGGATTAGCAAACGGTATGGCGCCGGGGCTTGATGGAATTCCCAATGAGGCCCTGAAGATAGTAAGTCCGAGAGCAGCCCAGGCTGCTGTTGAAGTTGTTCAACAAGTGCCTCCTCGCGGGAACATTCCTGGAAGCGTGGAAGCGGCAGAAGTTGGTCCTCATACCGAAGGGAATGGGTGGGGAACCAGCGGAGCCTTCGTCAAATCGGCCACTCAATATGCTGGAAAACATTGGGAAGATGTATGACCGCATGATCCTGAACCGTGCGGAAAGAGAGTACGAGCGCAGTGGAGGGATGTCCCCGATGCAGTTTGGATTCCGCATTCGGCTTAGCACGATGCACGCAATCGAGTGTGTGCAGGATAGAGTCCGCAGAGCGCATATTAAATTGCTTTGATTGTTTACAGTGGCGGTACCTGTCTTTTCGGCTCCACCTTCCACTGGCTCCGAGCCTGTGGACAGGGATACGCCCCCTTCATCGCGTCCTCGCGGACTATCGAGTTCTTACCACTTCAGTGGAGTGGCAGCTTTCCATCTAGTAGTCGAACCGTGTGCCCCCCAGAATCCAACACTACGACGGAACAGTAGTTGGCACGCAAGCGCGCACAACTAAGGTCTCAGCCCCGACCCTGGGTACCTTCGTTAGAAGTCCTAAAACTTCAGCTTTTGAAAGCTCACAGCCGAGGTCTCTTGCGAGGACACTCTCCTTGTTTTGCTCACGCACACAGACAGGTCACTGCTCGGGCGCTCCAACGGAGCATAAATGCTCTCCCACGTTTCAAATGAGACCGCGGTCTCGTGGTCTAATTCGTGGAATGACTCGGGAAGCCAGAAGTAGTCGTCAAATACTCACCTGTCGTGGTCAGCAGGTCCTTATGGCGCCGCAGAGCGCATACAATGGAACCCCAACCAAGCGGCGCGTTTTGCGCCATATCCTGCCTTGATGTGAAGAATGGCTTTAAGGCTAGTCCGGAGTCCCCGCAAATCCGCAACCAGACACGCACCTGCGTACTTTAAGGTTGCAGCTGCATCCAATGATTCTGAGAGCGGTATTGTTGTTTTACGCTTTTATTGGTACTGAATGTGTCATTCAGATACTAGGCCACCTGTGAAATCTTATAACACGATACCATGCAAAGTTTCATGGCATTTCATTCATTAGGAATCGAGAAAAACTTGAAGGCAATTTTTCTGTGGGACAGAGCGCCTCCTCGACTATCCCGATTCATTCCTCAATAACAGAACAGTTTTGGCTAATATCAGATACTAGGCCATCTGTGGATTGGAATTTCCTGTCGAATGAGCTCTCCCACTCCCGAAAATTCTGAATCTAGCTCGCAAAAAACTTGTACTAGTGTGAGCATCGAGCAGTATAACTTGCTCAGCGAGCCAAAGAACTCCGATTTTCTGGAGATATATAATGAATCCCTGGGTGTGGAACGACTCATTCGATGGGAAATATCATGGTGTTTCAGTTGCCATATCTCGTTTGGGTTGGAAATGTGAGGTTGAAATACTATGTAGCAAAAAAGTGGTTCATAATCTCTCAACGCACATGCAGTACGACCAAAGCACCATCTGTCGGGCAAAATATCCGGATTCTCCACGGACTAGCCTTAACACGGCGAGCTGGGAACGGATCTATAGGCCCCCAGACGGACAAGTCCCCCCTTATCTGCTCGCAGTCATCAGCGATGGATTGCGTGACAGAGTCCTCGTGTGCGGCACCGATGAGGGGAGGATTGAGCTGGATCTCTCTGCAGGGATAGCTCAAGGATCCGTGTTAAGACCATTCGAGTGGAACACGCAATACGATGAGTTCCTGAACATGAGTCTTCCAGATGGGGCAGAACTCATTGGCTTCGCGGACGACGCAGCATTAGTCGTTGTCGCCGAAACCGCGTGGCAAGTGGAGTGTGTGGCTAATGAAGCCCTCCACCGCATTGGTCAGTGGTTCCCTGAGAACGGGCTGGAGCTTGCCGAGCACAAGTGTGGAGTGATGCTAGCCACAAAGAGGAGGGGTTCCGAGATTCGCGTGTTCTCCATCAACGGGTACGAGATCCCACTCAAGAGGGAACTCAAGTACCTTGGAGTGTGGTTGGATGACCAATGGAGCTACAAGGCTCAACTCAGGGAAGCAGCGCGAAAGGCGGACAGGGTCGGTGGCGCCCTCCAACGGCTCATGCCGAATATCGGTGGTCCTAAGCCTAACAGGAGAGCCCTACTCAGCACCGTGAACTATTCAATCGTGCTGTACGGAGCACCAAACCCGCAAGAGGGGTTAGGGCATGGTGCCTCATCCCTGGGGTCTGACGAGCTTCCGGCCCCAGTCATCGCCCGCCGGCGCGAGGAGACCGCACATCTCCATCCGGCACCACGGGAGTGGGTGAGTCTAGGGACTCAAATTGAAATCGCCCTCGGGCGATAACAATGCGAGTCTGGAAGCCTCACCCATCATTCCGAGGGACTCCCGGGCTCTCAGGAAGCCTAGAAGAGTCCCAAAACCTCCCACCGAGGGGTGGGCATCGGCCTCGTGCTGGGGGCTAAGCCCAAAATTCGGTAGTCGGGGAGGAGGAGCGGTTCATGGTCGAATCACTTGTGGTTCGTCAGTGGCCGTCCTCCGAACCGACGCGCTGGCTTGGCGTGTCTCTGCCATGGGGGCAACCGGGGTTGAGCCGAGAGGCAGGGACCCGGTATATAAAAAGCAGTATTCCTGTACGGAGCACCGATCTGGGGACAGGTAGCTAGGGGGTCTGTAATCGACGCGAAGCTAGGCCCAGTCCAGCGGCGTTTCGCGCTCAGGACGATCAGGGCTCACTGCACAGTGTCCGACCACGCAGCCTGTGTGCTAGCAGGTATATCACCCATTCGCCTGCTAGTAGCCGAGAGAGTGCGGCTATGGAAACGCCAAAGAGCCCTCAAGAGCGATGCAGTCGTGTTCAACACCACTGGCAAGGCCCTCATTCGGGACGTAGAGAGTGGAGAGACTGTCGAAGAGGTGCAGGAAGAGTGGGAGAGCACAACGAAAGGGAAGTGGACGCAAAGATTGATCTCCAACATAGCCAGGTGGATCGATCGAGCTTATGGAGAGCTGGATTACTGTCTGACGCAGGCGCTCAGTGGGCACGGCTGCTTCGGAGAGTACCTTGAGCGGTTCCAGAAGAGGGAGACCCCGGTTTGTCAGATGTGTGAGGCAGACTGGGACGATGCGGAGCATGCACTCTTCCAGAGCGTGAACACAGCTGTGGAGAGAGTGGAGCTCGTGAATTGGCTTGGAAATCAGATCAGCTCTGAGACCCTAGTGCCGTTCATGCTCCGCAGCAGAAAGACGTGGGATGAGATCGCCGCCAGTATCAAGATGGCGATCACGCGAAAAGAAGAGCGAGAACAGGCATTGCAGACCTAAGCAAGGGGCGCTGCATAGCGAACAACAACGACTTGGAGAGTGATCATTAACGACGAAGAGAGACGACAGAAGATCAGACACACCAAAGAGGAACGCCCCATCGCGTGCGGTACGCCTCCCACCTTGAAGTAATGCTAACGCGGTTCCGGGATGGGTTGATGGGATAGTGTCTAGCTCCCCCCAGTTCTGCAATGATGGTTTGCCAACATCGTAGGGGTGAGAGCAGGAATTTAACTTTTAAATCCCGGGTGCCTGGCTTTCACCTTCACCCTGGCTTGGCCCCGTGGGCGCGGGGCAGGGATACGCCCTGCCAGCGCGTCGGTTTGGAGGATGGCCAACACCGAGCCAGGCTCGATGATGACTCAGTCCTCCTCCCCGACTACCAAATTCTGGGCTCAGCCCCCAGCACAAGGCCGATGCCCACTCCTTGGTGGGGGGGGGGGGTGGGACTCGTCTAGGCTTTCTGAGAGCCCAGGGAGTCCCCCGGGATGATGGATGAGTCTTTCGGTTTCGCATTGTTATCGCCCGAGGGCAATTCCAATACGAGTCCCTAGACTCACCCACTCCCGTGGTGCCGGATGAAGATGTGCGGTCTCCTCTCTCCGGCGGGCGATTACTGGGGACGGGAGCTCGTCAGACCCCGGGAATAAGGCACCATGCCCCAAGCCCCCTTGCGGGCAGGGCTGAGAGCAGAAGGTATAAGCCCCCAGGGCAATCGGCGCTGGATTCATGCTCATCCGGTTTACCGGGTGGGCAAAACGGAAGCGCTTATGGTCTGCCGGTGGGACATCCATTAGGGATATCCTGTCATCAGATTTTTCCTTATATTCCACTTCAAAAAAAATTTCGTGTGCGTTTGAGAAACGCGTAAGGAACGGAGTTCCAAGGCTGTTTTTGGTGTGATACATAAATATCGATATGATCTCGAAATTTGGACGAGTTTTAATTGACATTCGAGTTTTTCAAAGCTCAATTATAAATATTCCATGCATTATTCAAATAAAATGATGACTTCAGCTCGAGATGGACTCCTTAAAAGGTTATGATAGGAGATATATTTAAAAGAAGTTAGCAAATGTGACTCTCAATAATCAACACTAAGTCGTTCATAGAAGGCATCAAAGCTGGGGGAAGAGGTAATTTCATTGGAATTATTGGATCATGTGATGATTCAATGGATCCGTGTACTCATTTAATAAAGTGGAAAGCAACATCTTATTTTTTTCAATCTCTACTCTTTGCCCAAAGAGAGACAAACATCTTCTTTGGGCTGATTGAGGCTTTCGACGATGAATGTGTATTTTGAACAACTTTAGATTGTGGTCGTTCCCCACACATTCTTCATTTTACTTTTCAATTGAAGCTCTAGGAGAATGATGAGAATCTATTTGAACCCATTAATTGAGTACAAAGATCAAAATTGACAATGATATCTCTACAAACCACGGGAGAATTTTGACTTTTGTCTCATGAAAGTTTTTGACTGAATTGATGATCTCATTCAACAACTTACAACAATGTATCAAGTGATCCACTCTCTTAGTTTTTCTTCACTTTATTTCAGGGCCATAGGAGATCACAAGTGGTATTTTCTGTTCGCTTTTAAATATATATTCAGTGTACGTCAATGTGAGGAGTGCCTAACAACATCTGTAGAGTGAAAGTGATGATACGCGTAACCCATATTTAAGCTTTCGGTCAAAGATGACCAAGGACTGGAAGTATCTCTTCATGATTTGATCCAATATTGTAATTACTGGATAGGATGAAAGACATTATCCTATTGGTTAGCGAGATCACAGTTTACCTTCAGAATACACACTCATTTGATCTTAGCAGATAATGGGATTTGATGAAAACAATTTCAGTTCCACAAGTAGAAGCTGAGATGCTTCTGAACAACCTCCTTCAATTGAGATACATCTGGTTCATGCTCTAAAAAAATGAGGAGAATTGTATTGCATGCAGCGGTGGTTAAATGCATTTGGGCTCGACTAAAATTGATATTATTGGACAATGAGGTCTCAGAGAATTTAGACTTTTGTTGTAACGTCTAAGTGAGTCAGTGCTCATCTCAATAAGTTACAGCATTGTATGCATTCCCTTGTGAAATCATGCTTCATTTCGTGTGAATTCAGATGGAGATTTGAATATGTTTGAATAAGGAACAGTGGCATGTTTGAAGTAAAAATGGTGGGGCTCGAATAACCTTATGTTTGATTAAGACCCCATATTCAACCAAAACAGTAATGGTGGTTGTGATTTTGATGCTATTTTTGGCCTATCCTTTCAAATATGCATAACAAATTATTCCCCAAATTAGGGTTCAGAACAGATAAACATGATCTTGCTAAATACTTTGAATTAAAATGAAGCAGGACAAAACAGAGATAGGAAAACTCTCGTTTTAGAGTACGGGTTTTGTTTATGTAGCGTTTGTTCAATTTCAGAAAACCCTCATCACCCACGCAATGAGAGCATAATGAGGGACCACTACACACATCACTGCACACTTTTTATCACCACCAAACACTCACGATCTGAATTCCGTATACAACCCGTAAAGCAATTGAAAATCAGCGATGAAGGCATTATCAACGAATATATTCGTTGGCATGACTCGTTCCAGCATATATGCAGCAATAATACTAAATAGCAATAAGAATCATATGTTGTTGTCAGTCGTGCTGTGTGCGCATGGGGAGCAGAACCGACAGCAGACAGATTTTGGCATTGGCATTTATGTTATGCTGAGAATACACGCGGTTCAGCCCATGCAGTATTGGCTATGGGACATGTGAGTTTCAGCGCCTCCGAGCGGCGGAAAACGGCATTCCACGGGAGGTAACATTCGAAGTTTTTGAACGTGTTCAGTGCGGGCTTTGGTCTTCCTATGCAAGTAGCTCAAAAACCGTAGCTCGGATGTGGCAACAGTATGCAAGGCGATTGTAGGGTTTTCGAAAACGAAGAGTTTGAGCGCTTGTGGGTCTGAATCCGAGCATAATTGAGTAAACTAGAGCGAGTTGAAAATTCTTCCTGATGCTTTTTGCATGGGGCTATGCGGTCACCGCTCAAGCTACTGATTCTGCCGCGACTCGCTCTGATATTTTTCTCGCTTCGGGCTTCGTGAATCCCTCAATGATGGTCTGATTGACATGTGTGATAGCTCAGAATTTTCGCAATTGAAAATCGAACAACTTTCTCGCTTACTGTTTCGAGGTTTGAGCGATAGGTTCTCTCAAAGATGAAGAAAAACCCCTACCACGCGCCTAATTTGCATGCTCTATTTCTGACCTTGATTTTTGGGAAAACCGTTGCTGAAACCTTATAAGAGTAAGCGAGAAAGTTGTTAGATTTTCAATTCCGAAAATTTTGAGCTATCATACATGCCAATCAGGACATTATTAAAGGATTCACAAAGCCCGGAGCGAGAAAAATATCGGAGCGAGTCGAGGCAGAAGCGGTGGTTGAGCAGTGGCCGCATAGCCCATGCAAAAAGCATTAGGCAGAATTTTCAACTTGCTCTAGTTTACTCAATTATGCTCGGATTCAGACCCACAAGCGCTCAAACTCTTCGTTTTTGAAAACCCTACAATCGCCTCGCATACTGTTGCCACATCCAAACTACGGTTTTTGAGCTACTTGCATGAGAAGACCAAAGCCCGCACGGAACACGTTCAAAAACTTCGAATGTTACCTCCCGTAGAATGCCGTTTTCCGCCGCTCGGAGGTGCTGAAACTCACATGTCCCATAGCCAATACCAATATTGTATGTCGCTTTTTCGTTGCATCTGTATAGCGGGTTGCATCGAATCTCGTTACGCGGGGCGGTGTCGGTCGCATGATTTCACCCTTCACCCAAACGAGCGTAAAGGAACTCCGTTCCAAAATATACTGTACAGCTAGAGTACCAAGTGTAGATACACGCCCCTCAGGCCATCTAGGCCGGCTTACGTTCAGTTGAATACCATAGCTGTATCGAGCTTGGCCCTCTAACTTTGGAAATCTTTTTGAACCTAGAGTTCAAATAAAGTGTTTGCTCCGGAATCGCCCGCCAAAATGATGGAGTTGACATAAAAATTCCTCTACGTAGTTTTCATCTATTCCCATCATACTCTAGTTGGAAAAATTGTTTGGGCCCAGAATAATTGATTGTTAGTGGGCTAACATGGTCTCTGTAGAACCTACAAAGTTAATCACATGGCTGATTTTCGTCTACGAATGCGCATGCGGTATTGAGAGTTTTGATTCTGGTCTTTTCATTGCGCTAGGACCTGATTGTTTGACATGTTTCTTCGGAACTTCGTCCATGAAACAAACCTTCAAAGTAAATCCAGGACGCGCTGTCAGCCTTTCAAAAATTTTCTCAGTCTCAGTGAGAATCTCATTACCGTCAACTGGAGTTACTTTTAACAAACGGAGTAATTTTGAACACGCAATTAAACTGTCGAAATCAGCAAAACGGGGATGCGCAAGAGTTTTCCTCGATGGTTCCATGCGTGGAGAACATTTTCCATTGGCGAAGGAGTCCATATCAGCCGTGTTTGTCTGAAAAGCGTGATATTGAAGCATAGAAAGGCTTTCTCCAGTATTTTCCCTCAAAAACCATGATTTCCAGCCACACACAACTGATGAGGACTCCCACGACGATTCATAATATTCTCCACGCACGCAACCACCAAGCGAACTAGTGATGGGACCCTTGTACATCGCTATTTTTCTGATTTCAAGAATTCAACCGAGTGTTCAAAGTTGCCCCGTCTGTTCAGAGTAACCTCGATTGACGGTACAAGAAAGAAGCTCATGGCTCGGGGCCTAATCTGAACATTTTGGCCATGAAACCCAAGAAAAATAATCGGTTGAATATTGTATTTCAAGTGAAAATTTCGGGCAAACCTACTATATTGAGGACCTCGACGCTAGCCCTATGGGTATGCGCGGAACTACAATTATTCCAGTCCATGGAACTTTTTTCGACCTTTAATCTTCGAAAATAGAAAATATGGCTTGACGGTTCGACCTGAAACTCTATTATCGAATGTATTTCAATAGATTACGAGTAGGGAAATTTTAATGAAGTGGTTTGGAGCTGATTAGTCGAAATGGGAAGCCATGACACATTCCGCGTAAGTTTCCGGGATAATACTCATATATATGTACATATAAAACTATGTAGATAGCAATGTTAGAAGTTATAGTTATAGCAACGGCCGAGTTGCGAAGCAATCATCATTGAAGCAGAATTTCCTGACAGAGCTCCCCTCGCAACTCGGCCGTTTCCACCATTGTATATCAGAATATAGCAAGGGTATAATTCATTATGTAGATAGCAGTTTGAGGTCGTTTGGTGGCGCCCATATTAATATTTCATGGAAGAATTTCACGAATTGGTCTCAACCTTACTTCCGAAACGCCTCGGAAACAGGTTTCTACACCACTTTCGAACATGAGAAAGCGAAAATTTCAGCTCAAACAAATGCCCCGGCTTTCGCTGAGATTGCCAGCTTGTGAACTGCAGCTTGCTTGATGGGAGTCGAAACATCTTAAAATGATCAAAAATGAGTATTCCAGAGTTTGGCGGTGAAAGATGAAGTTTTCTCCAATGATATGTTGGGAAAGACCCTGCACCGAATACATTGTTTCTGGATCTCTGTAGTTTTCTACGAGCCTTGGCATAAGATAGATTGAAATGCGCTGAACAAATGTTGAGATTGAGTCGAATCCCCATCGGTCACGGTTATTGAGATATTTGTCCCGAAAGCTGTGGAAAATGCAGGTCATTGTGGAGGTCAGGATCTCGAATCGGATGTCAATATTGACACAATATACTGTATACAGATAACAAAAATGGATCCCATATTTTCTGCCTCAAGATGCGGTCCCTTCGAACTATGGGACCAAAACTGTGGAAAATAACAAAAAGTTACTAGAATACTTCTATTACGCAGGTAGTACGTCTCATGAGAGGAATATTTGTGACTGCCTTCCTCATTCATCTTCTCAAGATGTACAAAAAGAAGCTCTGCAACTGATCCACGCAATGCTCATCGCTGATTGACGTTGAGATAAGTTGTCTCCTGCGATAGGCACACCCATTCACTTATTGGACTTCGGAACGAGCCGAGAGCGCTTCGGATCTATCTGATGGCGTTAATGAGAAATGGGAACGCTCTGTCTGCTTCGTTTGAGTGGATGTATGACGGGAATATCCAACTCCGTCTCGCAAGTCTTGATGGAGCAAGAAAATAGTATCAGGAGTCGTCCGACATCCGGACAAATCTCTTGTTGAGGCGGCTGACACCAAATTTCAGTTCTTGAGCAATAGGGAACACGCATGTGTCAGATTGCGATGTTTTAGCTTATAGAATCAATAGCTTATACAAAAAGAATAACTTCTGTAAAAACAGAATATTTTTAAACGCTCTCAATTTTTTTTGAGAGTTGATTGAAATTGGGGATAATTTGCACCCCCGTTCAAAACGATGTCACGTGATTGCTGTCTGCCGCCGAGCCGATTGTCAGCAATCCAGCCGGGTTTGTTCGTCGTCGAATTAGGGTCCCTAGATTGTATAGTAGTATATAGCAGCCGCATATTAGTCGGCATACATGATCATTGTTGGTGTGTTTCATTCGTGTGACATTAGATCAAAACAAGGTATCGCGAGAAAAAAATTTTGATAATTAATAGAACTGTGAAAATGAGTCCAGCAAAGTTCTGTGTGATGAAGAGCTGCCACATGGTTACCTAACATCACAGCTGACACTTCTTTTTCAGGTAAGACATGAAAAACCTAACCCTCATGTGCAGTTTACTACTGTTATGTCTCACAAAAGTTCCCCATTTTGAGTTCCATCTGATAAATTGAGAGATGTATTTGAGTCTCAGAATATGTGCAAGAATGTTAGCTGTGACTTTAATGCTGTGAATTCAGTCATTCTATTATGAGTACTGTTGTCGCATGGAAAAAAGTTGGTTTGTCTACTTATAATCATGATCTCTGGACTAGCTTCAATTTTATAGAAATACTTAACGCTGACTCCAACCATCCATCTAAATGAGTACATTCCATCAATCTGAAAGCATATGTCATGTTATATATCTCTACTTTTTTATGCTTCATGCTTACAGAGCAGGAAGTTCTGATCACTCGACTGGGTCCACGATAACTCTCATCTCAAGCTAAAAGTACTGAACGATTGTAGTTCATCCAAGTTTGTGTGACCAATGACAGGTGTAAATATCATAGGTACCTAACCAACATCCCTTTACAGTCTCTCCAGCTTCATATGTGTCTGTAATATGAATGTTGACCGAGACAAAACCTGATTCCATAACTTTGCTTCCCAGGACTCGCTTCAGGCAGATGTGAGCTCCAAAGTAGCTGTAGTATATGAAGAGAAGGGATTGACTACCACTGCTTTTAACACATTAATCACAATATCTCTTTTGTAGAAATCAAATCCAGTGAAATTTGCTTGACCGCTGGCAGTGCTCTGTGCTGGAATCAAAGCTACGCTGAGCCAGAACAATCAGAAAACCCTCATATTTGTGTGGTTGATTAGTGTAGCACCAAGTTTTCTTTACATATAATCCTCTCAGTTATCTGATCAAGATATTTGCATCTCAGTATGAGGTAATTATATTTTATTGAGCACTATTTTCATCCCACTGAAAAATCCATCCTTCGAAAGGCAATGTCTCACAACTCTCCTTCTCTCAGTATCTGTAATTCGCACAAGACTTCTCATGTTTGTGATGATGATGATGATACCGTGAGCTATATTTTACAAATAAGAGATGGGATTTGTCATCATTATTTCTTGAGCAGGGATATGATTGTTAAGCAATCTGATTTAGCTATATCTATATAATTACAGGACAAGCAAATGCTACAGCAGTTGTTCAATTGACTGAACTACTATCCAACCTTTCACACACCGGTTGTACACTGAAATTTGAGTTGAATTGAATGACCATGGCTGCTTGATTATCAATTCACTATCATCAAATGTAACATTTTATGTTGGAACGACCCCAGAGTTTTTTCAAGATCTTACAGAAGGTGAAGAAAACTCGTAAAAGAAGTTTACATTACACCATAGCCACGGTTATTGAATATTCTTTTTTTTCATCATATCTGCTTCAGTCGGAATAAGGAGCCTCAGTTGCGATCCATGATGGACGAAAGCTTAGCCATTGACACTGTCATCAATGAGACAGACAGCGTCATGTGCTATGATGATGTACCAGTTGATGAAGGCATGAGGAAAGAGCTGAAGTCAAATTACGAAACTTACAAATATTGTTTCGTCCCAGATTGCACTAGTACAACGCGCACAGCACCTCACAAAGTGTTTGTCACTGTTCCTCGCGATCTTTTGAAAGGGCAACGTTGGTGTGACGCCGTGGAAAGTCCCGGAAAGAAGGCCAAAAAATCGAGGTACTGCTGCGAAGATCACTTTGATGTGAGTAATGTTGAAGTTTGGAGCAATGGTGTCCACTAAGTAACGAAGATAGATTGGCTGATTTTCCTGCCCTTGATCACTGTAGAGTATCGATTTTAATTTGTATGGCAAGCATATATCTGCCGTGAAAGTTGTACAGAAATCGATTGATGAATTCAGAACTGCGATATCTCTTTCAGTTTCTGATTTATGAATGTATTTTACATGCGTGTCATTCCTAGTTCAGTGGATATTGATATGAGCAAAATTTTGATTGTCGCATCCGAAAGATTGAGACATTTTGAGTCGGAAATATTCCATTCCGTCTTTGATTCTTTTACTTATATGCTTTCGCGACGCGTTCATGAACCAATATGGCGGTGTCATGCGAAAGCAATATATATTGCTTTCGCATGACGCCGCCATATTGGTTCTGTAAGTTTCAAATGCAATGATTGAAATTTCGTTCACATCAATATTTGTTGGGATAGAAATGTCGTGCTTGAGGAAATTCGTTTCTAATACACAAGATAATAGAGAAATCACAATTTCGACTCCACCATTAGATTCCTGAGACATCTCAGAACAGGTATGTGCTTCCCATACAAGTTTCAAACGATTATCAACAGCAACCAAATGTAAAAAATCCGCCACCTTATCTTTGTCACTTGGTATATGCCCCCTTCGAAATTCATTAATCCGCTAATTTTTTTGTATAGTTGAAAAATGACATGGAGAACTACTGTGAATGGAGAGAGAAGGGAGTGCAAAAAAAATTGAAAAGCTCCGTGCTACCACGAAGGACTCTCAATTTTGATCGCACTCCATCTGAGTTGAGTTCTGTCGGAACAAACAACCCTGATTGTAACCAAGCTTTCGATGCCGATTGTGCTACTGTATTTACTGATTTTGCCATGTTAGTGTATCTTCTTACTTAACAAATCTCTGGCAGAATGATGCATTTTGAATGTATCCACTGTAATTTGAATCGTTTTTTCAGTGCTCCTGCTATTCCCACGATATCGACATTCAATGCCACGGATGCTGATATGGTTTCGATTCCAAATAACCAAGTGACGCAGTGTGGACCTAACGTAGAGCATCCATCCATCCAAACCAAAATAACTAAATATAAAGAACGAGCGACACAATGTGAACTTGACATGGAGCACAAACATGTTCAAACCGAGATAACTTTTTATGTAAAGAGCACACAAACGGATCCTGTTCCAAGAACAAGAACTCTTGAGAAAGGAATACAATATAGCTTTGAACTCACCCCTCCAAAAAACTTGGATGAACTCACAGAATCGGTCAAGAAAATGACCGTATCAGACAATCTCAATGCAACAACTGATAGTATTCCAAGTGAGATTCTGGATGCCGGTTCCTCATACCACCCTAGCACTGAAAAGACGTCTTCTAACAGTTATGAAAAAAATCTGCAGATTGAATTGATGAAAGCTGACATTTACGAGAAATTCACTAAACCAATGATAGAGCACGATCCATCGGCATTCATTCGTTTAGATAAGGAAAACTTGTATGTGCTTCATTTACTGCATGAGGATACATCGTTGAGTTTCAGGGACATTCATTTAGTGCTAAAGAAGATCCGAACAAATCTTCCTTTCAATATCTTAGGATATTACTTCAGCGTATCGGCTAGCCAAGCTGCTAGAATATTCGAGAAAAGTGTCGATAAAATGGCAGCTTTTTTTAAACAGTTAATCATCTGGCCAAAAGAAGACGATATTCGGTTCAACTAGCCGATTACGTTTAGGTACCGATGTTCAAATGTTCAAAGCATCATAGACTGTTTTGAAATAGAGATAGAAAAACCATCCAATGCTTTGTTCCAAGCCTTGTCATGGTCTGATTACAAAAAATGTAACTCAGTAAAATATTTGATATCTGTTACCGCAGATGGTCTTATAACTTTCATTTCTGATGGAGTCGCAGGAAGAGCTACCGATGTGTCTGCTGTTGAAAATTGTGGTTACTTGGATGTTTTGCCCGGAGGTTGCAGTGTTTTGGCTGATCGTGGCTTTAAACTACTAGATCTTTTGCTGCAAAAGAAGAAATGCAAGTTGATACGGCCGCCAAGCGTTCAAAAAGAGACCAAAAGCTCTAAAAAGGAAGTGAAACTGACGAAGCAGATTGCAAGTATCAGAATTCATGTTGAGAGAGCGATCAACCGAATCAGGAACTACAGAATATTGGACATTCATGCAAGAATAGACAATCGTTTAATTGGACACCTTGATTCTATGGTCAACATTGTTTGTGGTTTAGTAAATCTACAATCGCCAATAATCAAACAAACTAACATCTAAAAATAGTAATCACATTTCCAATTATATAATGCATGATTTTTTGATACAATTATTTACGCATTAGATGAGGAAATATATTTTCTGACCAGAAAGCCATTGCTCTTCTTATTACAGCTATTACAAATGTCTGATCGTAATCTTCTTTGTAAATGGTAATTTTTTTACTTGTTTCAAAATCCGGGGCAGCTATGCAGAAGTATCCTACACGCCTTCCCGAAAATATCATTTGCAGTTGTATATGAGCTTTATACTTGTTTTTTATTCCCTTGCCATCGTGATAGTTTGCGATAGTTTGTTCTTTCGAAGGACACTTGATCTCTACCACAGCTGTCTCAGTTGAACCATCCGGCGAAGCACCGAGAGCTGGAAAATTTCTTCTCAAAATGAGTCCACTTGTTTTGACTTTCCCCTCATTCCAAGCTCTGATCAAAATGTTTTGTACTTCACTGCGCACTTGACTTCCTAGCCGTCTGCCGCGTTCCATCGCCGGGTTGTCATAGTTATTCATAGAAAGAATTTTTTCAACCAACGAGCCATCTGTAGTCTTGCACACAGCTGCTTCGTAGATTATTGAAGCAGTAATCCGACCATACCTCAGTTCGAACCATGACATAGAGCTACTTTGTTGAGCAGTGATCTTTGAAATGTAATCACAATTTTCAGGAGTCAATGTCTCCTTACAGAACTCGAGGAAATCCGTCGGACAGCTCCTATTACCAGAGTATGGAATAGCTTGATGATGCAATGACACTTCTTGCACAGTATTTTTACTATAAAATTGGAGTAGGTGACTATTACTGTCTCTGGATCTGTTATGCTGCAAAACTCTGCGAAGAACTGAATTAGTAAGGGGATCTGGAGATGGCCTTGATACCGCACTTGGTGCGCCATTCCCTACCATCTCTTTGATGGTAAAGTACTTGATACTGGTTCCTACCCTCGACAAAGCTGGTTTTTCCAGTAGCATGTTACCGAAGTTGGAGAAGGTTCTTCAGATTTTCGGTAGATCCAAGCTAAAAGAGCGATGGCGTGCTTGCAACCACCCTCAGAAGCGGCACAGTCCAGGCATTGAGCTTGTTCTATAGTTTCTTTGTCCTCGTTGACGATTACACGAACGGTGTAGTTCTTTGAATTAACTCCGATGTTGATTAATGTCACAATTTAATGATTAATGATTAATGTCACACCTAAATATGGGTGGATGAGTCTTTGATTCATGTTGTGAAAGTTGGTTTTTGTGGTGATGGATGACAGAGATGGATGAGTCTTTTGAATCTCGACCCTGGGGATTCTGAAAACCCATTTATATGGTGAGATTTCATACCATCACGATAACATACGCTTGTCACCTGAGAATGGGATTGTGGTTGGATACGGATCCAGGCATCTATACTGACAAAATCTGACGCCGATCACAATTGAAACCTCTAAGACTTCCCAATTTTATTCGGAGAAGTGCTCTTATTCGATATTTTTCAGTCTTCTGTCTTCGATAACTCTGAGGGGATGCTTTAATCGCAAAGAACATACAACTATTCTTTGAAGACCTTGAAAATGTGAAAAAAAAGGTTTCCATACATTTTTTCATACATTACCGGTCAGAAGTTTGTGCACACCTAAAAAAATCCGATTTTAATCACCCGACTGCTCGGATCTCCTTGGTGAGGAATGACTCTACGTGGGCTCACTTTGTAGCTCTTCTCAAGCATTTTGAGAAATCTTTGTGTGGTTTTCCTCCGAATCAACAAGATTTCAATGGGTCAAGTCAAATCCTTGGAAAAATTTATGAAAATTGAGTCAACACTCAGACTTCTTCAAGTCAGACACGAGTTGATGGGTCAGTATAATTCAAAAAGCATTCAAAAGTGAAAGTTAAGAGCTTCGAAATCCGTTTTTGAGAATTATTCTAGCTTATTCCTGATCCGAGCTGTAACTCTTTTTGTAACGGAAGATTTTTCTCGAAGACGATTTCCAAAAACCACGAAAGGTGAAGAAATCGGGCTCACGGTGGTGTTCCTCCGATTTTTTCTCAAGTCTCTTCTTGTTGTTGGTGAGAGGGAACAAGATGAGTGCTTATACCGATGAAGAAGAGAGTCCATTCAGAATAATTCAACGACAGGTCATTTTTTCGAGAAAAATCCTCTACAAAAAGAAGCACCCACCAGGAATAACCTAGAATAATCTCTGGAAACGGACCTTGAAGCTCTTCACTTTTACGGGGCTTCACGAATCGTCTGAATCCACAGATTTCGCCAGACTTGCGGAGGTTTGCGGAATGACCGAATTTTTGTAAAATTCAACAAGGCTTGAGATTGATTTGGCAGGAAGCTATTGAGTCATGCCGGAAAAATACTAAAGAGCTCTCAAAGTGCTTGGAAGAAGCTACAAAATAAGCCGAAGTAGAGTAATTTTGGACCGGAGAGACCCAAGTAGTCGAGTGATCAAAATCAATTTTTTTTTGTGAGCATTAACTTTTGCCGATAGTATATAGGAAGTTCCCTTGGCGTGGTAAGGGCATTTTGATATTCTTTCTGTTATTTTCCATGGTTTCGGTCTCTTAACCCAAAGGGAACGCGTTTCGTCGTAAAAAGTGTAGAGCTATTTTTTGTAGATCCTAAAAAGATGAACTAATAAGGTACGTACACATTTTCCGTGCAAGACTCTATGATTGTTTTGGTCTCATAACTCGAAGGGAATGAATATTATCGTGAAAAGTGTGAAGCTATTTTTCATACATCTTGGTAACGTGAACAAGGAAGGCATTCACAAATGTTTTCCGTATAAAACGTTCTATCGGCGTGATAGGAGTATCTTAGTGGTTCTTCGTTATTTTTCACAATTTTGGCCCCATTACCCGAAAGAACCGCATTCCATGGCAAAAATTGTAGAATTCATTCTGGTCGATCTTGAAAAAAGGAACAAAAAAGGTTTGAACACATTCTCCATAAAAGACGTTCCATTCGCCTAATAAGATTATTTACGACTTTTTTTTGTTATATTCCCCTTGACCCATAACTCATAAACCATAACTCGAAGGAAACGTCTGTTATCGAAAACTGTGTACATCGACTTATCGGTCAGTGTCTTTCGTAAATGATGGATCAAGTAGGGTCTCACTAAAACAGTGATCCTTTCAATATACTTCATCGTCAGGGAATTCTGAACGAAGCATCTCAAAGATCACAAAAAAATCTATCGATTCATGTGTCTCAGACATTCGTGGCGTCCTCTTTGAGTGGCCGTAGTCAACAATGATAATCTAAGAAATCTCTCCTCCAATCAATCACCTACAACTCTGGCGGGAGTGATCCGATCACAAAAAGTCCCACGTGATCTTGTAGATCTTTTCGAAGTACCCAATTTCCTCTCTTCGAAGTTCTCTCTACGACCTTTCCTGCCCAAGTAACGATCAAGGGGAGGGAATTTTGTATGACATGGACTGCTTATCGAGATACCGTGGCTAGCGCCTGTTTCGTCTCGCCTTGCTCTATTCTAGTGCAAAAATTCATCAAAAAAATATCATGGCACATGATTTTGACGTGAAATGATCTCATCTTTTGGAAAATTTCATCAGATTTGGTCTTGGATTGAAGGCAACCCCGATTTCTCTAATTTTGAAGAATTCCTCTGTTCGACTCATCGAGATGATGATTGAGATTTTTGATACGCAGTGGAACTGCAGCGTTTGAATCTTCCATTTTCTCATGTTCGTTAATTCTGACTGAAAGCGCTCCCTTCGTTCCATGAACATAGCTCGCTGGGCAATCTTTACATCGTAACTTACGCACGACACCGGTTTTTTCAATATCATCCAAACAGTCTTCACCTAATCTGATTATTCTCTGAAGTTCTTATCAGTCTTGGGGAAGGTGTGGATCCCATATCCCTGCGAAATACTAGAGGTTCTTGGGAAAGAAGCCGAATGGAATTGGTTACATACTCTGCGTGGGAGGATATTCGAAGGTCTCTGAAAATCATGAGGTGAATTATCTTTGTATTTCATTTTCTTCCAGTACAGACGTGATGCGTTTCTCCACGAGTTTAGCTTGGTAATCGTTCTGTATGAGAAGTTTACGCAAAATTTCACGTCAAATATCTGATTTTTGAAAAATAAAAAAAATGGCTTTTTGAGGAATTAACGTCTTACTGAAAAACACTTTTTTGCCTCCAGGAGGCCCCCAAATCACAGAGAAGGAATTTCCAACAACGTTTTCGATAGGTTTTTTGATGCTCTTTTAGATGCCGCAACCCGCAAAGCGATAGCTGTTCAAGAACTCGAAACATTCCCATTTTTGTGAATAAAAGAGCATTGATTTTCACACAATAAATTTTCGGTCTGTTTACGGATGTGCGTGCAATGGAGAGGAGAAATTTTTTTTGGATCCCATAGGTGGTCCGAAGTTCCTATTTTGGGCCATAGAATCGAATGAAATAGGTTAAAAAAGAATCTGAGAGATGACCCCTTCCCGTAGCTCGCTTTGGCGTGGAATTCATCCTATCGAAAAGCTGGCGTAAACGGGGAAAGCTCGTGAACTGCTCTTGAGCAGAATGATGCTCACGAGCGAGCCGTTGGATCGTAACTACTCCAAAACTGCGCGGAAAAAGATGGAATAGCGGCTTGCGAACCGTGTGCGGATCATGTGAGGTGAGGTCAACGGCACGAGCGTTGAGAAATCCAGATCTCCAGAGAAATATCCAAATTAGAATTCAAATAGACGTAAATGTCTCAGATATGTTGATGACACAATTCTATGCATCAGGGAAGATCAAGTGGATACTGTCCTGAGCAGTTTTCGGCGAATATAATCCAAATTCGCAGTTCACTCGTGAAGTAGGAGTTGACAGAAAAATCACTTTCCTTGACTCAGTCTTCATCAGAGAGGATGATAGGATCACCGTAGATTGGTATCCTAAGCCAACTTCTTCAGATAGAATTTCGAATCATCCGTCCCATCACATGTGTCAGCAGAAGGTTAATATGATTTTCAACTTGGTTAACCGAGCGACATCGTTATCTCATCCAAAATTCCATAGTGAAAATCTCAATCTTGCAAGAAAATTCCTCAAAGAACGATTGCCCAGCTGATAACGTGGAGAAATGCATCATGTCTGCACTCGAAAAAAATCAGAATATAGAACAACTCACCTGATGATATTCAAAGACCTTCGAATATCTTCCCACGCGGAGTATGTATCCCATCCCATTTGGGTTTTTTTCTAAAGAACCTCTAGTATTTCGCGAAAATATGAGATCCATACCTTCCCCAAAATTGATGAGAACTTTCAAAGTATGCTCAGATTGGGTGAGGACTGTTTGGATAATATTGGAGAAACCGCTAAGATTGCCCAGCGGACTATGTAGGTGAAACGAAAAGAGCACTCCCAGTCGGGATGAACAAACAGGAGAAAGTGAAGAATCCGAACCCTGTAGTCCTCCTGCCTATCGAATATCTCAATCATGATTTCGATTGGTTGGACAGAGGGATTCTAGAAAAAGAACTCAATCCCACGAAATAATTCTTTCGGAAATGATTTGTATCAATCAGGACTATAAGAATATCATTCCACATTGTGATATTCGTCACCTGAATGAAATGTATTCGGATTTTTTGGAATAGTGAGAGATATTCTGTACATCACCACTAACTCGATCACTCGAGTTTTATCTCCATCTCACTCTCACCTCACCTACTCTCTTTTTCTCTCCTCGTTTCTTCCCCTCTCAGCCGAATACACTCGGGCCCGTCTCTCTCTTACCTCACTCACACTCTTTCTTCCTCTCTCTCTTATCTTCTGCCTCTAGCGTAACGTAGCACACGTGGGCCGCTCAGTCGATTTTATGCATGTCATCAGACTTCTACACGTGATAGTAGTGATGTATGACAAGTAGACTACATAAGTCCACAAAAAAAGTAACAATTCAAGAATTTCTAGATCTTATTTCCACAAGATGTTCCGTGAAAGGTAACCTACAGTGTAATATATGTTCTCATTGAGTGAGGGGTAAATTGACCATATAATATTCTATAGTGTCAATTTACACCCTGATGAAATCAACAGAACGAGTTGACGAAACGTTGCCAATATATTCGTCCACAAAAATCATGCTATAACATCATTCGCATGACCCTAGGTGGATCGTGCAAATGTTGTTATAGCGTGATTTTTGTAGATGAATGTATTGTCAAAGTTTCGCCTAGTCTTCTTGGATCTATTTATGCTACAAAATCATTCATGACTTGAAGAGAACGAGTCAAGATCACAATTTCGAGAAGATTGATTGTGACAAAAACTCTCGGTCCCTGGGCAGGTGACATCGTGGAATAAATTCAGCGCCTGAATACGAGTAAACTTAGCAAACATTTCGAATCACGAGTTGACGCCTCATCGTCTGGCCCCCTCTTCCCTTTCACCCCCTTCTCTCTAACGGGTCAGGCAGCAGTCTTCATCACGTATGGATAATGCATGGTACATGTCACAGTCACAGTCACTCCCAGAATGAAGCATGTGAGGCCTAAGGGGAGAATTCGAAAGAGATTGTGGGGAAAATTTCTTTCATCTAAGGGCATCTACTCACAACTTCCTCGTGCGCATCATCTAAGATGTGTCCAATAACTATTATCCATTATTTCAGATAAATCTGTACCGGACGGGATACCTCCACCCGATGTGAGTATTTATATTTTGGTGAATCTGCATCTCCATTCGAGCAAGAGAAGTCAGTATGGATAGATAGTACAGATTACCAACGCGAATATTCGATCAATGTACATCGTTCCCAGACCAGTTTTATGCCATCTATTCTGTCCTCGCTTGCATTGAAACTCGAATGTATGGTAGCTATCTCGACTTCTCCATTGATGGAAGAAATTTTCCTCTTCGTCATTACAAATATGAATCCGATGGGGGGGGGGGGAGCTCCGGTAGTTCTTGACAATGTTACACCCATTCAAGAATAGTTCATGGTTAGAGATTAATTGTCGGAGAAGAAGAATTCTGAAAGATTTCTTGACTTCGATGATGATCTTCCACGATAGGTCTACCCTATTACAATCTTAAGGTGATCTTCAAAAGGACTAAGAAAACGGATCATTTTGTGCAGGATTCCTATATCATGTTTCTCATTCGGATCTCATGCAGTTTACCCTCAAGGTCGTGTCCAGTGGGGGCCGGAGAGTTGAATATGTGGCATGAAAGTATCAAGAGAAACAATAGGTGGAGTTTTTCATATTAATTTTCACAGCCTACAAATCTTTTCCAATCGAGATCCCAGCTTGTTTGCCTCAGGATCTATCTCGTGTTGGAGTCTTTATCGGACTGTTTCCGCTGTTTTCTCTCCACGACTCTACCTTCGGAACTTTTTCAAAATCTTTCCCATCAAATAGGAAAGATAAAGATGTGATCTCTATGTAAATTGGCAGACATTCATGCAATAATCTTGATTCGGATCTCGAATCTCGATCAGTGGATTAAAGTGGAAGGGGGACCATTGGATATTTTTTCACATGACCAATTCGTTTTGCGACTTGAATTATGCATTCTGACTTGAGTCGACATTTTCCATCACCTGAAAGTGATAAATATATATACTTTGTGATGATGAGGGACTATACATAGAATATATTCCTAACGGATATCGAATTTCGATTCGTTGATCAGAGTGCAAGGAGGCGAAACGGAATATCTCCGTGTGCCCGAATCGCGATCCGTCCGAAGATTTCCATCCTGACACTAGCATGAATCTTTCCATCCCCTGAAACTGATGAAAATGTGATCTCTACGTACAGAAGGAATCTTTCGAACAATAATTTTCATTCGGATCTCGAAGCTTGATCTGTGAATCAAAGTAAAATTTGGAAGAGAAAATGGAAGGATACAAAATAAAATTTTTCCGCATGCTCGACTCGTTTCTTGGTCCGTGTTTGCCATCCTGACTTGCGTATACATTTCCCATCAACTGTAAGCGATGAACATATGTTCTCTACAAAAATGAGTACCTATCCATACAATCACTCTCTTTTGGATCACGAGTTTTGATTCGTGCATCAATGTGCGAGGAGACGAATTGGAATTTTTTCTTGTCGGCTTGACTCGCAATCTGACCGAAGATTTCCATCCTGACACTAGAACCCATTCTTCTGATTGATCATTAATTTTTCCAAGTTTACTAGGAATAATGAACAAGTTCCATAATTTTCCCCAGAAGTCTTTCAATAATAATGTGGCATAGTGGCAGTAGATTGATCTTTCAAAACACCTGTGATACCGACCGATTAATATCGATTTCTAGCTTTCCGCTTAATAACCAGCAATCAGCATCTGCTACTTTATTTACTCTCCTTGTTTCTGTCGCTCTTGGGGAGTTGTGGCGTCCCGCCATCCCGGGTGACCCAGATCACCTGGACAAATTGAGAAATGCTGAGTTGCGATTGGGATTGTCCTGTCTTTCGAGTGACCTCCATTCGATCAAGCAATCAAGATTATTAAGCGCATTTTTGTCGCCTTGCACGTAACTCACAGTAACCCCGAGTTACGCGCACGGCCAAAAGCAGGTCAAATTTCTTAATCATTCAAAACTATAAAAACTGAACATTAGCGTCAGTTAATTGATCAGTCTTTGTACAGACCCGTGACTAAGTGATTGAGTGTTTACTTGGGTATCGCCCGCGCGCGTGTAGAAATCGCGCAACAGAACGAAGTTCTTCGAGTAGTGATTTTAAACAAGACTTGATCCCGCATTTTGGGATACGGCGACACCCAGAAGCCGCAGAAGGGCCAGCACTATAATAAGTCCTCAGTCGAGCTGCAAAGGGTCAGCTCAGAATAAATCTCCAACATTCAACGGACCAGAACTCGTCCTACCCTTTGTACTGAAGATAAGTCTCTAGAGAAGTCATTGGATTCCTAGAGTAGACTTAAGGAGACTAATTGTAAGTCAACAGCCATTATTGTGAGAACTAATCATTCGAAATAGTATTAAGGTTGCATTTATGTATTTCAATAAACTCCATTTCGAATCAATTCTATTTTCTTTTGAATAAAAACATAGTTGTCTCTTTATGAAAAAAAAAAAAATATATATATATATATATCTGATTCATTCCCTTATGGATGCATACATATTTTCATAATCTTTAGAGGAAATTATTCAGAGTAACCATTAACATTCTTTGGTTCAAATTTGATATATCAATATACATTTATCTGATTTGGGAATTAACAGGAATATATTTATATATAAATATATGAGAGTTTCCACGGAACTTTTGACTTCTGTGTTACTGCAATGTTCCTGGAGTATTCTGAACTATGAGGAGTGCGCAGGAGTGACATTGTCTAGTATTTGGCTTCATTCAATATGGCCTAAATTCTTTCTTGTTGAAATGCACCCTGATTCGTCAACAGAAGATAGCAAAAGATGATTTTTGGGTAGTTTACAAACGAACCAACGCGATTTTCCAAATTGAAGAGGCTGTAACTAAAATACCTATGCCTCAATTACTTTGCTGGAATGATATATCCATCTACTAATCTTATATTTTGAGAAAATGTTTGATTCAGAGGTGTGCACTTATTTGGCCATGATATTAGCTGTCATTTATCGATGTAACCGAGTTTCGTGGGAAAACTTTCTCTGGCTATTGTTGACAAAATGATGAAATAACTTGTGCGAAACGGGAAATTTAGCAATGAGTTCTAGAAGTTAAAAAGACGACGAATCGAATCCCGTTTGGTTTGTGAGTGTGCGTTGATCCGGACAAATTTTATAAAGCTCCAAAGCTCATAAAGTTATCGCGCCACTGGCTTTGAAAATGGTTATTGATGGCATACTCAGGTGACGTAAAGCACAGGATTGGATTGTTATGCTCTTTTTTCTTCAACACAAAAAGGGTTTAACCGCATTGTTTTGAGTTACAATTGTCGACCGGTATTTCTGTCAGGAGCTAAAAAGAAATATTTGAATCCCGATGGTACGCTAAATAAGCCTCTGAATGTGATGTATTGCAAATTTCTCGATTTCTACATAGTCTATGCCTGAAATATGAACGAAATAATACCACAGTATACTTCAGAGATTGAAATGAGACTTATAAGTAGTGACTCGATGTTGGGAATTTACATCGAATTTCGGAAAAATCAATGATAAAATTCATCTCGAAGTCGAGTCAGGCGGAATACAATCCTTGTCAATCGTCTAGACAATGTTTTGAATCGAATCTATTCTATTAGAGTTGATTTACAAATGATCCGAGAGTGAAATTTCGTACTTGTCGTTATGAATCAGATACCTTGGCTTGGAAGAGAGTGGCACCGTTTTTGTTACATGTTTTCAAGGTCTAGGAATCACATAAAACCCATTTCAAACATGTGGAATGAAAATTTTTTTTTTCTATTTTAGAGGGTCAATAGTTGAAAGTTCCATGGAAACCCTCATATACAGGAAGAGACTGTAAGTATAAGCAAGTTCAACGGGGCAGTTCGCTCTTTATATTCCAAAAAACCCACACTAGAATAAATATATCTGTTACCCGGACCCATCAGGTCCGGTCATAACATTTTGGCATCCCTTGACGGGAACATATTGTTGCACTTGCTTATTATCCGAAATGCGTATATCAGAACATTAGTTTATCTGTCATATCTGCATGAACATATGGTTGCACACATTTTGTTTAGTCTCAAAATCCTACGTTTTCGCAACATCATTTGCACAAAATTGACCTTTTATTGACTTAAGGGTGCTCCCCAAGCTGGATTACAGCGATCGATGCGCCATCTTGCGGTCACATTGGTTTATTGTAAATATTATATCAACCAGACAACGTAGAACGATGCACGACATTTCGCCACGTGCGGAGAATTCCTCTACGAATTATGAGAAAAGTTACATAAAAATCGGTCCAAAATTGAGAGAGCTGTTTTGGACCGATTTCTATGTAACTTTTTTCAAAATTCGTAGAGAAATTCTCCGCACGTGGCGAAATGTCGCGCATCGTTCTACGTTGACTGGTTAATTTAATATTTGCAATAAACCAATTTGACCGCAAGATGGCGCCACGATCGTTTTTAAAATGCTGAGGAGCACCCTTAACGTACTGTGACTTGACGATTCACAATCCTGCTGACACGCTGAAGAATGTGGCATATCAATTCATTTCACTTGCGAACACGTGACAACCATACTCGACGCAGAATACATAGATGATAAGAAACGTCAACCAGAAGGAATTCCAATCAGTCAAATTTCTCTTGAACCCTCCAAAGGAATTTGTTCCACCCAGCAGCTTGAGGCAGATTATCAACAAACCCAATGTGATGGTACTCTACCTGAAACTTCCAGAAACCCTCCAGAACTTCCATAGAATTCCAGAAATCAGTGCACACCGATCGGTTCTTACGAAAGGACGAGCATTATTCTCAGAAATTTGAAGTGCGTCAAGCACAAAGACAACCGTCCCAATGTGACGCCAATGCTGAGAGATCGTGGAAAACCATTCCTCCATACAAAAATGGAATATCTCAATGCAATCTCCACAAAATCCGTGAACTCGATACGAGCATCTGATAAATACTCCAGAGATTTCATGAAAACAAAGATCCAGGGAAAACCGCGACCATATTTTATTCCAAAATGCTTGATCGAACATATTCTTTCGAAACATTTGTCGCTTGAAACAGGTAACTCAGAACCTTTCATAACATCAACCAAGAAAAAGCTTTTCCAGAATATTAGCAGGATATATACACCACTCAGGGATCGAATCTTAGGTGATAATTCTCTCGCGACTTTTCCACTTTCCACCTCCAGGTAATTCAGACCAATATCAGAATGATATAGAGACAACATCTATTGTTTTCGCATCAACAGTCTAGAAGTGAATCCTCAATAGTATCGTACCGAAATTTTTAACTTCTCAAATTATGTCTTTGTAATTTTTACGCTCGCCGGAGATTCAACGATTCGACACAAACTGACTCCATGAATTGAGGAAAACATTTCACTCGCAGCCATCACTTCTTTTTGTTCAATATCAAAATCAGAGAGAATCAGAATTTACCGGTTTTAGAACATCTATGGTAAGAATTTAAATTTCAGTCCTCCATAGTCCTTCATAGGTCTCGATAGTTCTTCCAAATCCTCCTTCGAAACCCTGTACATTGCATAGGAACATTTTGATTTGACAAAGTAACATACTAGGAAAATACAAATGCGCTTGGAATCAAGAGACAAAATGCAACCAGTATCATCCAAACAGATGAAACACAACATCCGCCACAGATAAGTACCGTACAATGAACAGTAACAGGGCCATCCCCCCACCATTCCAAAGTCTACCGTTGGGACTCAAGCCCTCGCACCATTAACAACCTCATTACATCCATTCCTTGTTGAAAATAATCGACAAGAAACGGCATTCATACATCCTTCACCATACCTTCAACAACAACTGTCTATATTACCAATACAAGACGTGGATTACCATAAGAATCAAAGATCCATACAGATTACGCATAGTTCATGTAGATCACTCAGTCACAAATAACCTGATATCTTAGTTACGGAGACCACCGGGAGACGAGACATATATTGGGAAACAATGGAAATAACAGTATGAGATGTTGCGGGATACGTATTCTTTGGGAATCTGAGTATCATTGCAAAACACTGTGAACATGATTTTCACAACTCATTTTTAATCCTGAAAGTGGAATATCCATACATGACAACATAATGAGTGAATAAGATAATATAATCCCTCTAGATTATACGTATTACGCCTATAATCGGGCATTGAACAATGCAGAGATATCTTTTGTCTTTCTTTATATAATTATTTAAGATGAAGAAGCGGCGAATTCTATAATTTGGCATGTTTTGACTTCCTCTTCATACGAGTTTCAATCTTTTTTGGAAAGATTAATCAACTAGATTAACGGAACCCATAGAGATATTACGGATAGAGGAGAGAAGCGCAGCCCACACGTTCCTTCGCGAAAGAGAGAGAGAAAAGACGAGGAGTCCTCTTTCTTTCTCTCTCGCACCTGCGCGGCGCACCGCGCAGTATATTATCCCCTCTCCGACGCGCCGTTGTGTCTTGGTGTCGAAAGCGCAATGCCTCGCGCAGGTGCGAGAGAGAAAGAATGAAGGACTCCTTGTCTTTTCTCTCTCTCTTTCGCAGAGAAAATCTCACTCACAGAGAGGCCCACCTCATCCCTCCTCTATCTGTAATATCTCTGTGACAGAACCACGGTGAACTGGAATGGTTGCGCCTAATAGTAGGCAACACGAGATTCTAGGCTTTACAGTTATATATTTATCTATTTATACTATGATCCCTACAATGTAGTTAGATTCTTTCGGAAACATTGAGTAATATATATATTGGAATGGAGGAACCTAATATCAAAATAACACAATTGTTGGAACATTTTATGGATTAGCTTTTTCCTTCAATCACGATTTTATGTCAGGAATTTTCTTGGAATATATCTATATATATACGTTTCATACATAATTTTATATGCCACTTCGATTTAAAGAAGAAGGAAGAAAGAAAATTTCCAAGAAGCATTAAAGTTTGTTAATAAAAATGATAATCATCGATTGAAATAGAAATGGATTGTGTATTGAAAACTTTCCATCTAATATCATCAGAATTATCAATGATAATATTGAATAATCAACTTTAGATATCAATACTTCGACACCTTCTCGTTCTTTTCATACATAAAAAATTTATGTGTAACGAAGAAGAAACTTCACACTTCCTCCAATCATATGAACTCTTTTGTGAATTAGTAATAGGATATTTTTCATATATATTACTGTGTACTATCCTATCATAGATGTCAACCATTACGATGTTTCAACTATGGGGCAAATTCATTGTATAGTCATCAATAAGTATCCTGATTTTAGTATTTTCGGAAAAAAATTTGTATTCCCTAACGTGGATTCATTTTTGAGAAAAAATATATACTTTTCGTATAAGATTAGAAAATTGATTAGGAAGAATGATGAGTATTCACGAGTATAGTGTATGATTGATAAGTTTTTGGTTCAGTTTCATGATAAGAAATGATGTTGAGCTCGCATATTTAAAATTATTCAATTATCGATGATGGAGGCTGCTGGAAAGTACATCAACACTCAATCGGTATTTGCAAGGTTCACACTAAACAACAGTCAGAACGAAACTGCAAACACATCCCTACACACGATCATTTGTACTATTGCATACATTTGAATCACAAATTTCTGTTATTCAAACCTTATTATCAAACAAGACGTGCTGATATAATTGGGAAAGTTAGAAATCTCTTTGAAAATATATAGTGACTTCTTACGGCCGCACGGTGGAGAATTTTTACTGAGATTTTGGTACATTATTGTTGACGGAATCAGTGAAGACGCAAATCACGGCGCGATGGCATCATTCGAAGAAAATTACAATCTGGGAATACAAACATCGAGGAAAGTGCGGGATGTTACTGTGTCAGTGCTCCAATATACAGACTATGAAATTCTCGACCCATATAAATACGCTGATATTCATGAGAAGAATAGTCCTATCGTGAATAGAACGAACTCATCAAGTGGCCCTCACACCATGCCACGTGACATCGCCTTAAGTATGAAAGCTACCAAACATGATCCCAGGATTTTCAGAACATCGCACGAGCTGCATCGCTCCACGTGGTCAAGCTGTGTTGAACCACATCACGAAGTACATCGTATCACTCATAACAGGTATTCCCGCAGACAACACCAAGAACGGGCAACCGCATGATGCCATCAGCGCATCATTCGCTTCACTCGATGTCCCCAACCCTACTTTCCCCTGTCCACCAGCAGCATCACGCGTAACTGCTAACCCAGCAGACGGCGCGCGGGTCATTTAACGCCGGTGCGACAAGAGACTTCTGATGGCTGACCCCCACCGCTAGCAATTGTTCTCACCGGCTATACCTTGCCTTTGGACGCGTTATGCATAACGGCTAACTAACCAGACCACGTGCAAGAAGAAGATTAGGCATCAAAAAGCAACCAAGTAGCATGGAAAAGTTCCAATGTACTGGTTGTGAGAATCATATGGAACATATTACACAAAATACACGGTAACAACCTTGAATAATTGGGCCATTTATGAAGTCGGACTGTTAAGCTTGCACTAGATGCATTCCCGGGACGGGAATGGTCTAACGGGGGAGATGTGGCGTCCCGCCATCCCGGGTGACCCAGATCACCCGGAGAAATTGTAAAATGCTGAGTTGCAATTGGGATTGGCCTGTCTTCCGAGTGACCTCCATTTGATTAAGCATTCAAGATCATCAAGCGCATTGTTGTCGCCGTGCGCGTAACACACAGTAACCCCGAGTTACGCGCACGACCAAAAGCAGATCAAATTTCTCAATCATTCAAAACTATAAAAACTAAACATTAGCGTCAGTTAATTGATCAGTCTTTGTACAGACCCGGTACTAAGTGTTTGAGTGTTTACTTGGGTATCGCCCACGCGCGTGTAGAAATCGCGCAACAAAGCGACGTTCTTCGAGTAGTGAACTCAAATAAGACTTGATCCCGTACTTTGGGATACGGCGATACCCAGAAGTTGCAGAAGGGCCAGCACTATAATAAGTCCTCAATCGAGCTGCAGAAGGGCCAGAACTATAATAAGTCCTCAATCCAGCTGCAGAAGGGTCAGCTCAGAATAAACCTTCAACATTCAACGGACCAGAACTCGTCCTACCCTTTGTACTGAAGATCAGCTTCTAGAGAAGTCATTGGATTCCTAGCGTAGACTTAAGGAGACTAATTGTAAGTCAACAGCCATTATTGTGAAAACTAATCATTCGAAATAGTATTAAGGTTGCATTTATGTATTCCAGTAAACTCCATTTCGAATCAATTCTATTTTCTTTTGAATAAAAACATAGTTGTCTCTTTATGAAATATATATATATATATATATATATATATATATATCTGATTCATTCCCTTATGGATGCATACATATTCTCATTATCTTTAGAGAAAATTATTTAGAGTAACAATTAACATTCTTTGGTTCAAATTTGATATATCAATATACATTTATCTGATTTCGGAATGAACAGGAATATATCTAAGGTCAGTGTACCCAACATGCCCCCATTAAGCCATTTTCTTAATAATTCTGGCTAATCTCAATATTTTCCAACGTATCTGAACTCATTTTGAAGCTTGTCTCAAGACCTTTAAAATGAGCTAAGATACGTCCAATTTGGATGAAGTGGAGCCGAACTGTTTGAATTCTCCCAAAAGGTGATTTTTGAGAGTTTACAAAAGTGTGTACCCAACTTGCGCCCATCATTTAAAACAATGTAAATCGGCGATGAAATGCGAAAAATGGCTTTGATCCGTTTTGATCACCGCGCAGCGGCATTTGTAGCTTTTAGTTGGCCCAAAACACTATTTCCGACCTATTTAGACGTGATAAACACGTTCTGAGTGGTAAAAAAAGTCATACTGCACGCCTTTCTGAGATAACCATATGGGGGCATGTTGGGTACACTCCGATGTCGGCCTTCTTGATTCTCAAATTATCTCCGTGTTTTGTACATAAAATCGCTCCAAATCAGAGTTCTGCAACCCTGAAGAGCGGATTTTGAAGGTATTGAGACAAGGAATCGAATGCGCTAAGGTACGTCAAGATTGATCGAATAAAAATAAATTGGCACCGGTTTTAGTGAACGCGATTTCCTCGGTGATTTCTTAGCCGTGCAAACACGAAAAATAGAAAACTCAATTTATATTTTCTGGAGAACGCAGAAATGATCCGGGGTCGTTGAAAACTACGTATTTTCTCATATTATAACATAACAAACGTAAAAAAGAATTGCTGGAAGGTCAACGAGCGCCCATTCCTGAGATCGGCATATGGGGGCAAGTTGGGTACACTTACCTTATATATAAATATGAGTCATTTTGGAGCATTTCGGCCGGAGGCGTCATCAGGGGGGTCTGGGAAAAATCCCAAGGGAATTTTTTCTATCAATACTATGTTTAAAAAGTACAAAAAATTATTTGGGGGATTTTTCCGAAGCCTTCCACAGGCCCTAGGGCCCACAGACGGTCTCATCTAGGCCCTTTGTTGGCCTCTTTCTGGAAAATCATAGCTCTGACTAGAGTTGATCTTTTTTCACGTACTCAGGTGCATTTTCTTTGTTAAGACTAGCACTTTTGGAACAAAATATTCCGGAATCAATCATGCAACCTAGTAATTTCTAGGAGCTATTTGCTGAGAGCAGATTTTAGTGATTTTTGGGCCTGCTCCAAAGCGATCTAGCTCCCACCAGGCATGTGATGATTGACTTCTGCTGGTGGTTATTCTCAAGGTCTTGAAAAAACCTACAATTTGACCACCTGTAGAAGTCGATTATAGTACTTTGTATAGGAGCTTCAGCCGATACAAGTTGAGCAGTTTTGTAAAAATGCCAAACTTTGAGCTCAATTTCAAAAATCGTTTTCTTTTCTTTCGACCCCAAACCTGTGCGAATATGTTTTTCGATACAAATACTATCAATTAGAACAATAATCTGGGTGGGCCATTTGATTCTCGATTTCATTCAGTCAATTCAAAACACCCTTTATTGACTTTTCGCTTAAAATGCCAACATAGGCATGGCTCGCATATGCTTCCATCTTAGATGTTTAGCACCAATCTGGGTGGAATTACTCCCCAAAATACCCCCAAATATGTGTAAGGACTTCCGGAGGCGAGCCTCAAGCCAGAAGCGAGCTGGAGGCTCAAACTATCAGGTTCGAGATGGGCATTATTTCGTCTATTTCGGGGCAGGCAAGCGAGGTCACGATTCCTCATGTTCTTGCCCACAAACGAGACAAGTGGCTAGAGTAGGGATACAAACATGTTTTCCCGACTCACAACCACCATCCGAACACGATTCCGGGGTCGACTGAGCCCTAAATCATCGTCATTTCGCAGTAGAGGCGCAGAACCTGTTATTACGGAATTTAACGCCGTTTGAGTATTGGATGATATCCTAGGCACGAATTGACCCCGGGATCGCGTTCAGATGGTCATTTTGAGTCGGAAAAACATGTTTGTATCCCTACTCTAGCCACTTGTCTCGTTTGTGGGCAAGAACACGAGGAATCGAGACCTCGCTCGCCTGCCCCGAAACAGACGAAATAATGCCCATCTCGGACCTGATGGTTTGAGCCTCCAGCTCGCTTCTGGCTTGAGGCTCGCCTCCGGAAGTTCTTACACATATTTGGGGGTACTTTGGGGAGTAATTCCACCCAGATTGGTGTACAACAACTGAGATGGAAGTATATGTGAGCCATCCCTATGTTGGAATTTTAAGCGAAAAGTCAGAAAAGGGTGTTTTAAATTGGCTGAATAAAATCGAGAATTAAATGGCCTACCCAGATTATTGTTCTAATCGATAGTATTTGTATCGAAAAACATATTCGCACAGGTTTGGGGTCGAAAGAAAAAAAAACGATTTTTTCGCAATTTTCCGATGTTTGGGTGCTTACAAAATTGCGAAAAATAACTTTCGCGCCTCGCACATGAGGTTCCCCGCTTCCGAGCGATCATTTCACCCCTCGCCTCCGGCTCGGGCCGAAATCCGATCGCTCAGAAGCGAGCTACAACCGCATGAACTCGGTGCGAAATATACTATTTTAAATTGAGCTCGAAGTTTGGCATTTTCACAAAACTGCTCAACTTCTATCGGCTATAGCTCCTATACAAAGTACGATGATCGACTTCTACAGGTGTTTTAATTGTAGGTATTTTCAAGACCTTCAAAATGACCACCCGCAGAAGTCGATTATCACATGTCTAGTAGGAGCTAGATCGCTTTGGAGCAGGCCCAAAAATCACTAAAATCTGCTCTCAGCAAATAGCTCCTAGAAGTTACTAGGCTGCATGATTGATTCCGGGCTATTTTGTTTCAACAGTGCTAGTCTTGACAAAGAAAATGTGCCCAAGTTCGTAAAAAAATTGAGTCTAGTCGGAGCTATGATTTTCCAGAAATAGGCCAAAATACGCTGCTGAGAGTGATTAGCAGAAAGCTTTCTCCAAGCGTCATAGGATGATAATCAGAATCACCAGACCATCATCATCGTAAAATTGTATGGAAAATAAAATGTGGAATTCCTCTTCACATCATAATTGAAACTATATTATACTTTTTATGTATCTTTATTAATATCAATATGAAATCCATAAATCAGATACTCGTTAAAAAATTCTACATTCTCACAATAACAATACCAATTCAAAATTATCAATATCATCGATCACTTGACGAACTTTACATCAAAGCAAAATCTCATTCTAAGGAAATCTTCTTTGGATATTCTTCTATTACTCCTGATTTTATAATTTCCAGTAGATGACTTCTCATCACTTCTGAATCCCTGCAATATGATTCTCTCGAAAATTGGACATCTGTAGACATGAAATAGAATTTCGGTATCAACCAATCAATAGGTTATGCAGGAAAAATCATAGCTTAGGTAATTGAAATTGAGATAAATGGGTCGTAATTGGAGGTAGGAGGAAAAAATGAATATTAAGGAAAATTTTCCATTATTTTTTGAGTTATCATTTAGAGGAAGCTTTTTGGAATGATTTGAGCCATCTAGTCTGAGGTTTTTTCAATGATATCGATTATTTGTTTGAGACAGAATTTGGATGCAGTGGGTTTAAAAATGCTAGAAAAGAAATTTTTGGTGAGAATTTTGATTTTTTTGAAAATTTGAGATCTGTAAAGATAAAACGAAATTTCGACATTAACCAATCGATAGATCTCGCAGAAAAAACCATAGTTTAGGTCATTAAGATTCAGATAAATGAGTCATAAAGGAAGGTAGGAGGAAAATTTGAATATTAAGAAAAATTTTCCATTATTTTTTGAATTATTTTTTGGAGGAAGCTTCTTAGAAGGATTTGAGCCATCTAGTCTGAGGTTTTTTCGATGATATCTATTACAGTCTTCCCTCATTAACACGAACTCATCCGGCCACGAATTTTGTTCGTGTTAAGGCGATGCGGTCACCATGCAAGCTAAAAATCATTCCCAACTTTCTCCGATTCTGTTGCGATTTGGGCTAAACGACGAGCGCACAAATATTTGTTATCATCTAACTTGGATTTGTCTGCTCTTCGTTAAGCCCAAATCGCAACAGAATCGGAGAAAGTTGAGAATGAAAATGTGCATACATTATAGGTTAGGAGGTTCCCGTGGCCAAGTTATTCCCACTTTTCTCCGATTTTCTTGTGATTTGGGCTGAGCGACGGATTGAGGAATACAAGTTGAACAATAACAAGTACTCGACAACTCTACTCAAACTTCAAATCATCAAACTTTTTATGTAAGATGTATTCTCAACGTCCATGGTCGCGGTGCACGGTGACCGCATCGCCTTAACGAGGTGTTCGTGTTATCGAGGAATACATTTAACTTTTTAACACGAATTAGTTCGTGTGAATAGATAAACACGAATTAGTTCGTGTAAACAAATCAGCGCGAATTATTTCGTGTTGAAAAATTAAGCCGAATCAGTGCGTGTCATTTAGGAAATATCGACCAATTGATTAATCCACATTTTTACTGTGATTTGATGAACACTGATTCATAATAATATTTATTCGTCATGAGAATTGGAAGAGTCAGTTCAAGAGAATATCATCAATCAGTCTCAAGTCAAATCTAAGAATACACGTTTTCCGAAACAATCGTCCAGATGAGTCAGCTGATAAGATTGCACGAAGATATCTCCTCTAAATCAAGGGATTCAATAGAAACATTCCTCAAGGTGACAGCATGATTATGCAGAGTTCGCAAAGATAATACAACAGCAGATTTAGTAGGTGGTTCAATATCTTTTTCAGATTCGTCGTCACCTCCAGAATCAATAGCCGACTGCTTACGCTTACTCATCGTGACGGACTGAACTGACTCTGCAGAGGCTTCGCTTCTGATTACTACTTCGAGTTTGTATTGACAAGAAAATTTGACTGACGGGGCCGGAAAATCGTTCGAGAATCGTGTAAAAAAGATTCGTGTTAACTCTGGAATCGCCCATAAAAGCCCATACCATTTTTGCGGGGCAAGAATTTTGTTCGGATTAACGAAAAATTCGTGTTAAAGTTGTTCGTGTTAACGAGGAAAGGTTGTATTTGGTTGAGACAGAATTTAGATGCAGTAGGTTTGAAAAGGCTAAAAAAGAAATTTTTGGTGAGAATTTCGATTTTTTTGAAAATTTGAGATCTGTAAAGATAAAACGAAATTTCGGCATTCACCAATCGATAGATCTCGCAGAAAAAACCATAGTTTAGGTCATTAAGATTCAGATAAATGAGTCATAAAGGATGGTAGGAGGAAAAATTGAATATTAAGAAAAATTTTCCAGTATTTTTTAAATTATTTTTTGAAGGAAGCTTTTTAGAAGCATTTGAGCCATCTACTGAGGTTTTTCCGATGATATCTATTATTTGGTTGAGACAGAATTCGGATGCAGTAGATTAAAGAAGGCTTAAAGAAAATTTTAGTGAAAATTTTGATATTTTTGAAAATTTGAGATCTGTAAAGATTAAATGAAATTTCGGTATTAATCAATCGATAGATCTCGCAGAAAAAATCATAGTTTTGGTGACTCAATTTGTTGTGAGAGTGTGTGAGAAAAAGATATTTATGTATTAAAAGTCGAAATTTGAGCACTTTTGGTTGAAAAAGCCCATGGATCAAATTGGACCGGGAGCCGAAAGGTGCCAAATCACTGGGCTCTCAGAAATTGGATTCTGTACAACTTCTTGAAAGCCAGAAGTTGATAAGGTGAATAGTAAAAGAGGAAGCGTGTCCGGTGTAAAACAAGATAATACACACACACACACACACACACTTACGAACACGGAAAAAGGGGTGGAAAGATGAGTCTTTGAATACCAATTGAATAGGTCTCGAGCATGCCTCTGAAGCACTTCCTCAGAAGAATTGAAGTCATCGGTCAGGGGTTCTCAAACTAGTCGAATCGTTTGTAGTACTACTGCCTACGCATTCGAATCTATGGAATAGTCCACCCTCAATCGCACAACATCTCATCCCTAGGCTCACGATACCTGTAAGGAATGGGAAATTAACAATATTCCCACTCAAGGTAGTACTAGCGGTACTGATGACTTGGAGTGCAGATGTGATCCTCGCTTGATTTGTTTCCATCCTTTCATACGGGTATAGTAATGCACACAGCATACGATAAGCTATGAGTGTCCTATCTATCTAGAGTAGCTATCTAACTAGAGTAGTGTCCTATCTATCTAGAGTAGCTATCTGTCCTGGCATATCCTGACACGGCCTGGTTCATGTTTTGTGGGTTGTTATTCTGTACTTACGTATAGAGGGTAGGTCAAATGACCAAAACATTGGATTAATTCAAGGGGATGCCGGATACTGAAAAACAAATTCTTATAGATATGATAACAATTCTGAGGAAGCAGATTATTTTCCGAATATTGGACTGGTCCATACCGAACTGCAACACGGGAAAGAGGGTCACCCAAACAGTCAGCGCCTGGTATGAATTGTGTGATAGGACTAGTGAATTTGAAATTCTTTCGCTTCGAAGTTTACCGAGATCGAAACTGTGCCGCTTGAATCTGACTTCACTCCAAATAGAGCCTTTTGAGACCACGAAACATACCAGGCACCGACTTGTGGACATCTACCGATTCAATGGTGACCTCAACATTATCAATCCACTGTGAAACCATCGAATTATTTGTTACCACGTGTGGCATGATACAACAACAGGGAACAATCGGTGACCGACAGGTAGCAACTCGAGCAGAACAGAAATTCAAGTTCGCAAGTCAGCTGCCAACTTTGAATGGATCCATGTGGCTTGTTTACTTGACTTGTTCATGCGTGATTTTCGCTTGCCATCCTGAAGCGAGATTGGAGATTTAGAACCAATAATGTGTATCCTAGCTCAGTTTGCTACCAGGTCAATGAATCATCATAACAGAGATGAGTATGATAACTCACCCTTGATTTTTGGAAGAAGCTGTAGATGGATGAAAAGCTGCAGAGAGCAAGCGATCATTCCACATAATCATGCGGTGTGGAAGAGTTATATGCATCCATCAAAGGTAGGCAGATAGCTGGTTTGCGAACGTGAATTTTTGATCTGCTAGAGTTTCTGCCGGTCGGTTACCGAGGGTGCGTTATTGCTGTATCATGCCGCACGAGGTAACGGTTGATTTCATGCTTTCACAATCTATTGATTGATTGATTGATTGATTGGACTTTATTACACCTTGGGGTAGAACCCCGTCTGGTGTGATCGAAAACAACAACAAAAATACAAATTATACTTAACCTAAGAAAAATAACAATCGAGAAATACTATGTACATTGAATAGATAATACAATGCTATAGGCAGAGTACTAGATTTCGTTTCTCTCATACAGTTTCACATTACATTTCACTTCACAATCCTAGGGCAGTTTCATTTGACAACAATGATGATGTTGAGATAATTATTGAATCAGAAGATCCTCACGAATTGGCATCTTGTGTGTATAGGGGTCTCAAAAGGCTCTACGAGGGATAGAATCAAATTCAAGGTGCACAACCTCGATCCCGGTAAACTTCGAAGCGGGATATTCTTGGATTCACTGGTCCTATCCAACTATTCATACCAGTTGCCGGTTGTTTGAGTGATCCTTCCCCCTTGTTGCAATTAGCACTGATCTGTCCAATATCCGGGGGATAATCTGCTCCCTCAGGATCGTATACTATCATTTTTGCAGGAATCTGTCGGTATCCGATATCCCCTAAAGTACCGAAGATGTATTAGAAGAACTGAAAGGGATTGAGCATTCGAAATCCGGGGAAAAACTCTCAGTTCTGCCGGTCGATCGTGAATCGATCCAAGTGACGCTTTGTTGACTTTTTGAGCTGATCTTGCACAGTAGCTCTCTTATCGAGATTGTCCAGGATCAGTCATTGTATCCAGCCTCCAACTTTACTGCTCATCATCTCAGAGAGCTAGATGCTCACACCAATCTTCTCACTGTTTCAAGCTTCTGTGCAACTAATTTGACTGCAAAAGAATGTTTCCAGATTCGAGTATGGTGAGAGCGATGCACATAGAATAGCACAAAAGGGAAAGATAGCGTGTACATCCCAGCACTAGATTCCAACGACATATTAGCTTTCCATCATTATAACTCTTATTTCATGATTCTAAACAATTGTCTCGACACTTACTGATCTTCAGGAGCTCTCTCACATATTCTTGTCAATGACTGAACGCCTTTTTGAACAGTTCTCTGTAGTATAAGCCTCGATAGAGGTCTAGGTGAGCATAGAATATGTGAGATTTTCATGGATAGATAGAAACAATCTCATATCATCTCTGCATCAATCAACTCTTCAAAATTGAACCAAAATCTTC
Source organism: Eretmocerus hayati (assembly GCA_029851415.1). NCBI lineage: Eukaryota > Metazoa > Arthropoda > Insecta > Hymenoptera > Aphelinidae > Eretmocerus > Eretmocerus hayati. Next base: position 135,024,090 of record CM056741.1, read on the forward strand.
TGATACTCGCAATCAGATACACTTCTGCAGGCATCTGGAGAGAGGATTCACGAAATATAACATTGCTTGAGATTATGAAAGCGGATGAGCGAAAATTCGCTACTCATCTAACAGTTCACAGTTATCAGCGACTTCAGACATTCACAAGAATCCCTTCACAGTTCCAGCAGAACACACAAGGAATGTCAAGGAAACAAGATCGAATAATATGGCTGCATGTCAGGTGAATGATAGTGGTGCATTATCCATACTAATGAGTAGAGACCCTCCAGGTCTCATGGTATCTAAATGAACGTAGGTCATGGGTTAACAGCTGTGGGAACTCAGCACGGAATCGTTTCTCAGATTCCAAAGTATCACACAATCCCATGAGAATGATACTACGGATCAGTAAAGATATGCGACTACAAACATTCACACGATAAGCCCTCCTACTCAAACTCTGTTTATTGACCAACTATGACTCCACTCACGCCAGCCAAGATTCCATAATCAACGTTGAGCTTGTCGCGCATACTTCGACCGGGACCATAGCTGCAAGCGCATGGCGCACGCACAACGTTTATGATAGAATCTTGGCTTGCGTGAGTGGAGTCATAACTATCCATTAAACAGAGTTTGAGTAACAGTGCTCATCATTTGGATGTTCTGAGGCGATCGAGCATAGTTTCAGTGCTCCGTAGTATAACTCTGACAGGATTGTCAGGGAATTTGGAACTGCAGAAACAATACTCTGCTGAGCTCCCACAACTGTTGAACCTTGACCTATGATCATTCAGGTCTCATGAGTATGGATGATGCACTACTATCATTCACTTGACATGCAGCCATACCATTTGATCCTGTTTTTCCGACATTCATTGTGTTTTTGTTGGAGTTGTGGAGGAATTCTCGTAAAGACTTGAAGTCGCTGACAACTGTGGACGGTTAGATAAGTAGAGAATTGCCTTTCATATGCCTTCATATTCTCAAGGAGTGTGATACTTCGTGGATCCTTTTTCCAGATGCCCGCAGAAGTATATCTGATTGTGAGTATTGGAATTCTTTGGTTGGGACTTGGAGAGTCAATTGACGCAGAGTTAATGTGGGATTGTTCCTATCTGCCCACAAAAATTTGACATATTCTATGCTTACCTGGACCTGCATCGAAGCTCATACCACAGAAAATTGTTCAAAGAGTCGTTTCATCATAGACAAGAATGTGTGAGAGAGTTCTCCAGGAGATCAGTAAGTGTCAAGACATCCGATCAGAATCATCGAATAAGAGTGATTATGATGAAAAGCGAACATGTTGTTGGAATCTAGTACTGGGATGTACACGCTAACCCCAACTTCTGTACTATTTTCTGTGCATTGCTCTCACCATACTTGACCCTGGAAACATTCTTTCGCAGTCAGATTACTTGCACAGAAGCTTGAAATAGTGAGAAAATTTGTCCAAAGGTCTGAAGATGATGTGACAAGCCAAGAGTGACTTGGAGGAATTTTGAAGGAAAAGCGGAAGATAACCATTCTGTCGTGTTCCATGGTCATGTCATAGAGTGGAGTATCCATCCTGGGTGATTTGAAATGCGCGGAAGCTTTCTGAGATGATGAGTAGTTTAGTGGAACTAGAAGGTATGAGCTCGAGCGAGGGAGATGGTGATTGGCCATAGGATCATGACGCCCAAAAAGCAGTGCAAAGAGGTTCATAATGGGCATGCCTTGCAATTCCGTATCTAGGACCAGGAGCCCCATGGGATCGAAACCCTCTGAGATATCTTTATCTCTCACCAAAACAAGAAGATCCTCAACGTTTCATCAAGACTAGCGGTATTGCCTTGCTCGCTAACGCTCGCTCGGCTTCTTTCTATTCAGTACGAATTCCTTACATGTTCTTCAGAATTTGATAAAGTTTCATTCACAAAGTAGGAGTATCCGCAAAGAAATTGTGAATGATTTCTGAATTTTGTTGAAAAAAAAACTTTACAATATTTGATGAGACTGTTGTTTTTACATTCTTCAAAAAAGTACTTGCTTACTTTTGAATTCATCAATGAAGTTTTCGATCAATGTTAAATCAATCAATACAATTCAATCAATCATCTGAAGGAAAGATCATCAGATGGAATTCTAGTGAAAAGAAAATGATGAGATAACTTAAAGATATCGATAAGATAACAAAAAGATGAAAAGATAACCCAAAGATGACGTTTAGATATAAAGATAATCCAAAGATACCTTCAAGATAATCTTAGATGATAAGATACTCGGAGATACATTAAGTATTTAGATACACGCGGCATTGATTTTCATGAAAGTCGTTAGAGGGAGCCAAAGGAAATATATTGTAGGCACCGAGTGCCCTCACGTACTCACACTGACACATAGCTAGAAGCCGCCCCTCCGGCGCACAGTGGGGCCCAGGTGATCTTGAATGATTCGCCTTTACGTGAATTTGCAACCAATCGACATATGCGCAGATGCAGGAAGTTGTTCTCATTCATCCAAAAATCTTCTGTTTGCGCATATTTCGATTGCTTGCGAATTCACGTAATGGCGAATTATTCCAGAACTTCTTGGCCCCACTGTGCGGCGGGATGGTAGGGATAGAAGAAATAGAAGGAAGAGAATAGAGGGGGGCAGAGAGCCCGCGATTACCAGTACCGTTGCCAGTGGCTAGCCATGCGCTAGCTCGCATTCTGTATACCATTGTATGACCTATAACCTACAAATAAATACCAGTGAATGTATCGACGAATTAATCAATAATCGTCCTGGCCCAACGCAGCAATTCCCAGATTGGGAAATGGGAGCCGACAAGCCCACAGATAAAGTCACGGCAAATATACGGCACCCACGATATATAAAGCTGAAGCGTCGAATAAAGCCAGTCTGCCTCAACCCATCGTAGGGTGAAGTCGATGCCGCTCCTGATGATTGAGGAGTCACTTCGAGAGCTAACCTTCAAGAGATATGGGTCCAATCGAAGTCTTTCACGGGGACGTTTGTAGGTAAGTAATTACTTATGAAACATTCAATACTTATAAACATTTAAACATGTAACTTCAATAATTACACCGGCACACAAAAAAAGTATCTGTACTTTTAACCAGGCCTACTATTCTTTATGTATTTTGGCACGCTGAATCCGAATCCGAGGTCAGTTTGGCCCGGCTACCTCTTGTTTCCGAGAAAATCGTGGAAGTAGCGCAGAATAGCATGACAAATCTGATGAATTTTTATCAATCTACATATTTTGAGCTGGAAGCTTGTACTTGGGGGTTTTCGGGCTCGCTGAAGACGAATACAGTGTCAGAATACTGATTTTCTCAAAAGTTTCAGAATGGCGGAATGGAAATTTGGGAAACCTGCTTAGTTTAGCTCCATGGGTCTCTTCTCGGGAGTTTTTCGTCGTACTCGGGGATCTTCGGAGTCGCTGAGAACGAATACAGTGTCAGAATACTGGTTTTCTCAGATCCAAGATGGCGGCTTTAAAATGGCGCTATGGAAATTTCCAAAAACTGCTCAGTCTAGCTCCATGGGTCTCTTCTCGGGGGTTTTGGGGTCGCTGATCACGAATATGATGTCAAAATAATGATTCTGTGGACTCCAGGATGACGGAGGAGGATCTTGCCCAAATCCTAGGAAGGCAACCAACCCCCAAGATCCCAAATCCTCAGACTCGGTCACCCTCGAGTTCAGTCCTTTGGCGAAGAGAAGCGAGAGGGGGATCTTGCCCAAATCCTAGGAAGGCAACCAACCCCCAAGCTCCCAAATCCTCGGACCCGGTCACCCTCGAGTTCAGTCGTTCGGTGCAGAGAGGCGAGAGGAAGATCTCGCCCAAATCCTAGGAAGGCAACCAACCTCCAAGCTCCCAAATCCCCGGACCCGGTCACTTCCGAATGCAGCACTTCGGTCCTGAGAAGCGGGAGGGGGGTTTGACCCAAATCCCGAGAACGCAACAAATCCCCTGATGGCAGACTTCTGTTGGATGATAAAGAGAGAGACATCGTATAGTGAAGAACCAGGAGGGAAAAACCCGCTACACAGATCATTCGGAGATAAGAGAGTTCAATACAAGGGAGGAGAACGTGAGGAGAACAGATCTTCACCCCTCAAGCTCCCAAATCCTCGAATTTGAAGATATGTGCGCTTGAGGGTTAGTTGCCTTCCTAAGATTTGGGCAACATCTTCCTCTAGCTTTTCTTCACCAAAGGACTGAACTCGAGGGTGGCCGGGCCCGAGGATTTGGGAGCTTGGGGGTTGGTTGCCATCCTAGGATTAGGGCAAGATCCTCCTCTCGCTTCTCTTCGCCGAAGGACTGAACTCGAGGGTGGCCGGGTCCGAGGATTTGCGAGCTGGGGGTTGGTTGCCTTCCTAGGATTTGGGCAAGATCCCCGTCTCGCTTCTCTTCACCAAAGGACTGAACTCGAGAGTGACCGGGTCCGACGATTTGGGAGCATGGGGGTTGGTTGCCTTCCTAGGATTCGGGCAAGATCCTCCTCCGTCATCCTCGATTCCACAGAATCATCATTTTGACATAATATTCGTGATCAGCAACCCCAAAAACCCTCGAGGAGAGACCCATGGAGCTAGACTGAGCAGTTTTCGGAAATTCCCATAGCGCTCATTTAAAGCCGCCATCTTGGATCTGAGAGAATTAGTATTCTGACACTGTATTCGTGTTCAACGACCCCTTAAATCTCCGAGTACGACCAAAAACTCCCGAGAAGAGACCCATGGAGCTAAACTGAGCAGGTTTCGAAAATTTCCGTTCCGCCATTTTGAAACCGCCATCTTGGATTTAAGCAAATCAGTATTCTGACACTGTGTTCGTGTTCAGCGACCTCAAAAAACCCTGAGTAGTTTCCAGCTCAAAATATGTAGATTGATAAAAATTCATCAGATTTGTAATGCTATTCTGCGCTACTTCCACGATTTCCACCGAATTTTCACGATTTTCTCGGAAACAAGGGGTAGCCGGGCCAAACTTACCTCGGATTCGGATTCAGCGTGCCAGAATACATAAAAAAGTAGGTTTGGTCAAAAGTACAGATACTTTTTTCTTTTTCGTGTGCCGGTGTTTTATATCGCTTTACTCAAATTGTAGCATCCAACAGTTTTGAAAAACTTCGCAAGAGGGACATTGGAAGACCGCACAGGAGAGCAACGCATCACCATGAGAAAATTCAAGGATCATCATAGGAGGCTTTTCTCGTGAGTAAATTTATCAACCATTGAAAAAAGTCAATTTTTTATCAGTTACCCAAACAATAATTAATCGATCAATTACTATAAATCAATGAGTATAAAAAGTTTAATCTAACACACTCATTCATACTCACTCATATGAACACACACAGTTACAGACACACACACACACTCACAATCATTCACACTCATTCATTCACATACAAATATAACTGTCACACAATCCACTAACCCCAACAAGTTAAATCAATCCTTGAACAATAATATAATTCCGTTTTATTCATCTTCAGCACACAAATCAGTAGACAATCCGTTAGCAGCTGATCATTCAGAGGATGAAGAAGAATGACTTTGCCACTGGAACTGTCAACGGACACTTCAAAAGGCTGCACAGGTATGTTATTATAATAATCTTTTGAATAATTAATGATTAATGATATAAATTATGTATTAATGACTAGACATGTACTAACTCTTTCAACACATACTCACTCATCCACCCACCCATATAAGCACATACTCACACAATTTCAATATTCAATATCTATATACTCAACCTTCCTCATAATTCTATCAGACACACACATACACACACATACTCTCTCACATATACACACACATACTACTACCCACACAATCACGCACACACATACACATACTCATATATGTATACACTTATACACACAAACGAATTCAATTATATTATACCCTATTGGGAATAATCTTGTGATTGACATTACAATGTACATCACGATGTCTTTTGTAATGTACATTGTGATGTACATTACAACGAATTCCAATAACATCATAATGTCTCTTTTTCGTGATGTTCAGGTAATGGCGAGGGATTTGTAATGTCAATTCTTCGATATTTTACGATAAAAAAAACTGAAAAAAACTCATTCACAAAACTCGTAATTTTTGCCGAGAGTGGGATTCGAACCTACGACCTTTCGGTCACGAGGCAACACACGTTCCTCGGGGCCAGCGAGTGATGTTAGTGGTGGGCTTCTAATGAGCTTACTTGAAGTTTGATTTACCAAAACAATGTGTTCATTCGCTCAAAATCTGATCATCCGTTCACTCAGTTTGCCATACAAACAACTCAGAGTGGATCAGTTGGATGCTATGAAATGGTCCGGTTTCGATAAAAATCCACGATTTTGACTATATCGAGGATCTCATCGGTACAACGTGAATAATGATTGAAAAAAATAGGAAATAACTTCTTCCACGTTCCTAAATGTTTTATGAGGTAAGTGTGCCTAGAATGCTTCCACTCAAGTTTTCGAATGTACCAGCTCGCAGACCTGGCCGCACGGATTTTTTGATTTTTTTCATGTTTGTAACGTGTAAATGTGAGGAAATCAACGGTTCGGGCCGATCCAAAATGACCCGCGCCTTTCCTGAAACATTACATGCGATATCCGGTACTTTCGGCTTATTCTTTGTTAGTCGCTGAAAGCTTTGCCGAATGAGGTTGATTTAATCAATCGTAGTTCTCCTCATTTTCTCCGTCTATTTCCGAACTTCAAAATGTTTTTCATGAAGTACAGAAAATTCGATCTCGAGGCGATTCTACGCCTATATTACTAAAAAAAGCGCAGTGTTCCTAATTTGCCCCCGCCTCTTCTTCCGCATATAAGGGCTTTGTGCAATGCCACGGACACTTCCCCGGGCAAAACAGTAAGAGCCGTGCGCACTGCCCTCCGGTATGCCACAATTAAGGGCATTGGACTTGAGGGCGCTCCCTAGTCTTTCGAAAACAGCAGTGGCGCCATCTAGTGGTCCAAATGGTTTATTGTAAATATAAAATCAACTAAACAACAAGAACAGAGTGCGGTGTCTCACCACGTGCGGATAATTTTTCTGCAAATTTCAAAAAAAGTTCCATCCAAAATGAGTGAAATTGAGCTAATCAAGTTGCAGAAATTTATCACACTCATTTTGGTATCACCTAGAATATGAAGAATCCAAAGCTACGAGCAAAAACGTTAGCATTGTCAGTATACCTATATATGAGTAAATCCGTGGAACCTTGATCGCAATGTGTCCTGGCCTGTTGCCGCGTCTACGCGTTTTCAATCGATCGGGCAAAACACTTTTGGAACGGAGTTCCTTTACGCTCGTTTGGGTGAGGAGTGAAATCGTGCGACCGACACCGCGACACCGCCCCGCGTAACGAGATTTGATGCAACCCGCTATACAGGTGCAACGAAAAACCGACATACCATATAGGTTTACTGCATCGGCTGAGGGACCGCGTGTATTCTCAGCATACATCACTGCAGGTGCCAATGGCAAGATCCGTCTGCTGTCTGCTCTGCTCTCCATGCACACAGCACGACTTACAACAACATATGATTCTTAATGATAATTAGCTATCTTATTGTTATTGCTGCATATATGCTGGAATTGGTAATGCTTCCACCGCTGATTTTCGATTACTATACGGGTTGTATACGGAAATTCTGATCGTGAGTGTTTGGCGGTGATCCCGATAAAAAGTGCAGTGTTGTGTGAGTTTCTTGTTGTGTGTGGTGGGTCCTCATTATGCCTTCATTGCGTGGGTCATGAGGGTATTTTGAATTTGAACAAACGCTATATAAATACAACCCGTACTCGAGAATGAGAGTTTTCCGAACTTTCTTTTGTCCTGCTTCATTTTAATTTGAAGTATTCAGCAAACTCATGTCTATCTGTTCTGAACCCTAATTGGGGGAGTAATTCCTTGAAGCATGTCACTGTTCCACATTTAAACTTGTTCAAATCCCCATCTAAATTGACACAAAATGAAACATGATTTAACAAGGGAAGGCATACAATGATGTAATTTATTGAGTTGAGCATTGACTCACTTAACTAAACGTTACAACAAAAGTCAGAATTCCCTAAGACCTCATTGTCCCCCAATATCAATTTTAGTCAAGCCTAAATGCATCCAACCATGGCTGCATGCAATACACTTTCCCTCATTTTTATAGAGCATGAAGCTACTCTTTCTCAATTGAAGGAGGTTGTTCAAAAGCATCTCAGCTTCGACTTGTGAAACTAAAATTGTTGTCGTCAAATCCCATAACCTGCTCAGATGAAATGAGTGTATTCTGTACAGCAGGTAAACTGTGATCTCGCTAATCAATAGGATAATTTTTTTCATCCTATCCAGTAAGTACAAGATTGCATCAAATCATGAAGAGTTCAGTCCTTGGTCACTTTTGGCCAAAAGTTTGAATATGGGTTACGCGTATATCATCACTTCCACTCTACAGATGTTGTTAGGCACTCCTCACATTGACATACATTGAATATCTGTAAAAATTAACAGAGAATACTACTTGTGATCCTCTATGGTCCTAAAATAAAATGAGGACAATCTAAGAGAGTTGATCACTCGATATAATGTTGTAAACTCTTAAATAAGGGCACCAGTTCAGTCAAAATATTTGAGACAAAGTCGAAATTCCCCTGTCGTTCGTAGAGCTATTATTGTCAGTTTTGATCCTTGTACTCAATTAATGGGTTCAAATAGATTCTCATCATTTTTCTATAGCTTCAATTGAGAAGGAAAATGATATAAGTGTGGGGAATCATCACAATCTAAATCTGTTCAGAATACACATTCATCGTCGAAAGCCTCAATCAGCTCTAAGAAGATGTTTGCCTTCTTGGGCCAAAAAGTAGAGTTTAGTTGAATGAAATATTGCTTTTCACTTTATGAAATGAGTACACGGATTCATTGGATCATTAAAAATTAGTCTCAATGATTCAATCAATTTCAATGAAATTTTCTTCTTCGCCAGCTATGATGCCTTTCATGAACAACTCAGTGTTGGTTTTTGAGAATCACATCTGTTAACTTCTTTTGAATATGTCTCCTTGCCATAACATTTTCAGGAGTCCAACTTGAGCTAAAGTCATCATTCTATTTGAATAATGCATGGTATATTATATCTGAGAAAATGTTGTCAACTATTTCAATTACTCAAAGCCTTAATACCGTAATATCTTCTTCAAATACGGTTATGATGAGCTTCGGAAATCTCGATAGTCAGTTATAACTCATCCAAAATTCCAGATCATATCGATATTAATGCATCAATCCAAAGGCAGTCTTGGAACTCCGTTCCTTACGCGTTTCTCAAACGCACACGAATTTTTCTATGTATTTTTCTGTGCTCTTTCTCAGCTCAAAAATAGAGTAGATTGCTTCACTTCCGAGAAGTGGCGGAGTGCTCTTCTTCGAAAAACCGACGGGGTAAATAATAGTGTCGATTCCGTGGCCATTTACCAACACGTCTAAAGGATAGACAATCCAGCATCTCGCTCGACTTTTCGTAAGTATTTGGTATACCCAAGTCTTATCTGAGCGGAAAAAGCGATTTGCTAACTCTCCGATCCATTTTCGCTGATCAAACATGAAATGTCAATTCCATGTCCGTCAATTCCGTGGCCAATTTGCGATTTCGAGCTGAGCTCTTATGGGATTTAACACGTAAAATTTTTTCTCAACTTTCTATATGTTCGAGTTTTGATCCTGAATATAGAAGAGATCAGGTGTAAGAAACCCATCTTGCGAGCCCAGAAGTTCACTTTTGCGGTTCTGCCATTTTTGAGCTTGTTTCGAGCAAGTTTCCGCGGATCTACTGATAAATCTTTTTTTAACATGGGCCTATTATGCTAATGTCACGGGCTGTAACCAGGTCTGAACAGGAGGGCCATTTGACAGAGTTGCTCTGGATTCTTCATATTCTAGGTGATACCAAACCGTAAAAAAAATTTGGGAGTGATTGTCGACTCGGACCCCGTGGTCCCCCCTTGCTAGTGCAAGGCTTGAGACGCTTCGAAAGTTCCATGGGGAAGCTGCAAACGTTCATTTATTATCGATTTCAAAATCTTTAGACAATTCAACCGAACAACATACAATGGAGGGCGATATGTTCCCACGCCCGGAGAACTTTCCTTGAAATTTTAAAAGAAGTTTCATCAAAAGAAGAGCAAAATTGAGCTCATAGAGTCGCGAAAAAATATTGAGAATAGAGTGATCCATTTTTGCTACTTGATCAGCTCGATTTTACTTATTTTAGATGAAACTCTTTTTAAAATTTGCAGGAAAATTGTCCGCACGTGGGAAGACACCGCACTCCGTTCTTGCTGTTTGGTTGATTCAATATCCACAATGAATCATTTGGACCGCTATATGGCGCCACTGCTGTTTTCGAAAGACTAGGGAGCGCTTCAAGTCCAATGTCCTTAATTGTGGCATACCGGAGAGCAGTGCACACGGCCCTTAGTGTTTTGCCCGGGGAAGTGTCCGTGGTATTGCGCAAAGCCCTTATATTCGGAAGAAGAGGCGGGGGCAAATTAGGAACACTGCGCTTTTTTAGTAATATAGGCGTAGAATCGCCTAAAAATTGAATTCTCTGTAATTTGTGAGAAACATTTTAGAGTTCGGACAAAGACGAAGAAAATGAGGAGAACTACGTTAAGATTGATTGAATCAATCTCATTTGGCATAGCTTTCAGTGATTAACAGGAAATGAGTCGAAAGTACCGAATATCGTTTGTAATATTTTGAAAAAGGCGCGGGTCATTTTGGATCGGCCCGAACCGTCGATTCCCTCACATTTCCACGTTACAAACATGAAAAAAATGCGTGGCCAGGTCCGCGAGCTGGTGCTTCGAAAACTTGAGTGGGTGCATTCCAGACACACTTACCTCATTACACATTTAGGAACGTGAAAGAAGTTATTTTCTATTTTTTCCAATTATTCTCCACGTTCTACCGATGAGATTCTCGATATAGTCAAAATCGTGGATTTTCATTGAAACCGGACCATTTCATAGCATCCAGCTGATCCACTCTGAGTTGTTTGTATGACGAACTGAGTAAACGGATGATCAGATTTTGAGCGAATTAACAGATTGTTTGGTAAGTCAAACTCCAAGTAAGCTTGTTAGGAGCTTACCACCAACGTGACTCGCTGGCTCCGAGGAATGTGCGTTGCCTCGTGACCGAAAGGTCGTAGGTTCGAATCCCACTCTCGGCAAGAATCACGAGTTTTTAAGATGAGTTTTTTTTTCAGTTTTCTCACCGTAAAATATCGATGAATTGACATTACAAATTCCTTGCCATTACCTGAACATCACAAAAAAAACATTATAATGTTATTGGAAATTGTTGTAATGTCCATCACAAGATTATTTCCAATAGGGTAGTAGGAAAATAATCCGCTACAATGATTTTTCCATTCTACATCACCATCAAAAGCGAGAAGGACTGTATCCCACCAACCCATTGGACAATTTAACTCAACATACCAATTCCATATAAGATCAGACAGTCGAAAATCGCTCAAGTCTCAAATCACTTCCAGGATGAAATATATGTTTCTTAGGATAAATTAACCAGACACGTATCTTTGCGTTTCGCCCTATCATGCTCTGACTCGAAGTTATCGAATTTTTCAAATTCAACGGGCATTTCGTGAAATTAGTGAGTTGGATCGATATAGATGCAATTCTCCGTGTGTAAAGGCCTTTGTCGAGATAAGACTTGTTCAGGGGGTCAAAGGAGTCATATTGCACCAGAAAATCTTGGTACAGAAACACAATTAGTGAGCAGAATCCACAAAAATTGATTTTGGCCGAAATCGAAGGAAGTTGATTAACTCAAGATAATCACCCTCAATTTTTATGGGAAATTTTCAGTGAACTCGTTGAAACATGAGGAACAACATGTATGCGGTTTGCGCGACGTGGCGCAGAGTGGCGCTCAAGACCATTTTCTGGATTTAATCGTTAAAACTTTCTTTTCATGATCGTTCGGACAGATTGAGTTCGTAATGAGTCCGTGGAGTGCTTCGTCGATATTTGGACGCTTCTATCCCCGCCAATGCCTGTTGAAGACTGATTTCCTCGTTTTTCATTGCATTCATTTCATCTGAAAGACAGGATTTACTCCACGCCATACTTGTTTCGAATAATAACACAAGTCTGATATCATAGATGAGTCAAACTTAAATTTGATAACATCAAAGTATCACAGTATTACATTCTCAATCTAAAGGAACAAGTTCTAACAATAGAATCCAGGAAACGATTTACAGCGCCACCTTGCGCCACGTCGCGCGAACCGGGCCAAGTGCATTTTATTCTAACGATTAAATCCAGAAAATGGTCTTTAGCGCCACTCTGCGCCACGTCGCGCAAACCGCATACATGTTGTTCCTCATGTTTCAACGAGTTCACTGAAAATTTCCCATCAAAGTTGAGGATGATTATTTTGAGCTATTCAACTTTCCTCGATTCCCGCCAAAATCAATCTCTGTCGATTCTGCTCACTAATTGTGTTTCAGTATCAAGATTTCCTGGTGCAATATAACTTACTTGTCCCCCCTGAACAAGTCTTATCTCGACGAAGGCCTTTACACACGAAGAATTGCATCTATATCGATCAAACTTGCTAGTTTCACGAAATGCCCATTGAATGTGAAAAATTCGATAACTTCAAGTCAGAGCATGATAGGGCAAAACGCGAAAATACGTGTCTCGTTAATTTGTCCTAAGAAACATATATTTCATCCTGGAAGTGATTTGAGATTTGAGCAATTTTCGACTGTCTGACTTTACATGGAATTGGTCAACAGGAATTCAAGAAGCATCCGCGATGCCATCGTCGTCAAATAGAAGATGGACTCCAGGTGATTTCAAGTGGTTTGAGAATATTTCATCTAGGTGACATCGGATTCATCTTTTTATCATATTCAAAAAATTATAAAAACTTCTCATAAATTGTAAGAATGAATATGTATATTAAATGATCTAATGATATTCAACAGAGACGGGACATTTGTCCGTCTCTCCTCTCTCGTCTCCTTTCATTTCATAGATTTAGTTAGAATAAATTCCCAAATAATTTTAAAATGACTTAAAGAAGATTATAATATATTAATTTTCACTAAGGTTCAACGAAATTCAGTTCATTTACTTTTCAATTTGGACGATCTTAATAGAGAACTTGCATGGTCGAGTGATTGCTAATCTAAAATATGCGTTCGATAGCGCCGACCAGAAGAAGATTTATGGTGAAATCAGAATAATTTCAGAGGTGATATGTGATTTTCGATAATTAATTGAAAATGCGCCCGCGAAAGACCCCGGATTCAAATCGATGTCACGTGACTCCCACGTCATTGGGGTAGTCGCCGATACACACACGCAAACTCGGCCGCGTTTGTGTTGCGTGTGCGTGTGCAGCCAAAATAACATAACGGACCCGGGTTTGTTTTATGCTCAAAGAAGTTAATTAAACAAATTGTGAGTGAATTCAGCTCATGAGCAGTTGCACCTGGCTATTCTCACTTGTGGGAAGCAGGGGAACCGGCAGTCATCACTTTCCTAGTGCATGCTGCAGTGATGAAGATTGCAGGTTAGTGGACTTTCAGAATCAGAAGTTTGATGTACACAATTGTCAAATCATCACTCCAAATATCATCTGGCCCATGTAAGTAAGCAATTATGGCATAGTTTATGTGACTGTGGTGAATTATCTGCTCATTGAATGATCCATTTCCATATATTGGCGTTTCTACCTGAACATTTTGGTGTTGCTCGACGATGACTACTAGAAGTCTTTCTGGGATGCATTGGACAGAATCAAGTGTACCGTATCCAATTCATCATGCAGTAGAGTAGTATCATTTTGTGTCTTTCTTGAAGTTCTTACTGACTACACTAATTGACAAAGGCAGTCTCATGATAATATTCTAGTATTGGAAAGCTAGAAATGGTGAATGATCATTCCTGGTGGGAACGCTTGGCCCCAACTCATCACTTGGATGAATGAGAAGCACGACAAACATCAGACAACTACTCTACTGCATGATGAATTGAATACGGTACACTTCATTCTGTCCAATGCATCCTAGAAAGACTTCTAGTAGTCATCGTCGAGCAACACCAAAATGTTCAGATAGGAAGGTAAATATATGGGAATGGATCATTCAATGAGCAGATAATTCACCACAGTCACATAAACTATGCCATAACCGCTTACCTTCATGGGCCATATAATATTTCAAGTGATGATTTGACAGTTCTGTACATCAATCTCCTGATTCCAAGAGTCTACTAACCTGCATTCTTCTTCACTGCAGTATGCACTAGGAACGTGATGACCGCCGGTTCCACTGCTTTCCACAAGTAGAAAATAGCCAGATGCAACTGCTCGTGAGCTGAATTCACTCATAATTTGTTGAATAGACTGTTTTGAGCATAAAACAAACCCAGGTTCGATATGTTTTTTTGGCTGCACACGCACACGCAACACAGACGCGGCCGAGTTTGCGTGTGTGTATCGGCGACTACCCCGATGACGTAAGAATCACGTGACATCGATTCGAATCGAGGGCTTTCCGCGGGCGTATTTTAACATTAACAAATAAATACTTAATGGACGTGAAAAAAAACTGGTATGTAACATTGCTCATTTTTACGTCAGCTATCGATTAGGATAAGGATTATTTCTGATGTAAGTTCTCTATTGATTGCAGAATTATAATCAATTCAGAAACAAGATCATGACGATAGGACAGAGTTTCCAAGAATGAGTAAACTTAACTCCATAATAGAATTTTTCCTGATAATAAATCGATGGGACTCCCACATACGAAGAATCCAGTACTTGGCTATCGCCTGCGGTAGGGTGCCTCACAAAAGTGCTGAGGTTTTGTCAAGGACTCGGTGTTCTTATTAGCCGACTGACGAATCCCACCAAAAAATTTCCGCCCCACTGAATCCCTACATTTCTGAGTCATTCTACACAGAACCCTTTAAGGTCCCCTGTTAGGGAATGACTCATCCATAGATTTGTATATTTTTCTGGAATCGTGAAATTCTGGGCTACGAACAAACATACTCTGACTGCATCATTCAATAATCACTAATAAATGAACAGAATAAAGGAAAAATTCCCTCAGTAATAACTCTTAGATGATTTTGCAATCAATTAAGGTCGTCGTTAGAGATCAAATTTTTTCTTGTTCTTATTATACTTAAACCATAATGAAATAACAAAAATATTAATAATCTTTTCAACAACTAATGTCGCAAAATGGTCCTACACTAAACAACAATGAAAGACCCTCATACAACAACTTTGATAACATGAAACAAACGATGAATCACATCAATTACACTTATCACACTTTGCTTCTACACTAATGGGAACGTTGCGGTGACTCGCCTAGGCCATGGCTCAAGAGTAACTAACTCCGCCGAGAGCGACCGAAGCGAAGAATCCAAAACAATTTCACAATGTAAGAGCTCTATCGCAGGATATTTCTTGAATCGAAAGATTGGTACTATCGGTTTTTCCTGCAAATTTTATTTAGCACTGTTTGTGCGACGTTTCGGTTGCTTTTGATTTTGCAACCCTTTTCAAGCTTAAAATTCACAAATAATATTCATGGTAAACCCATGGTCCCAATATATCCATCCAAGCACAGCTTGGGGTCAGTCTATTTTATTTGGCAATTTGGAAAGAAAGATTTTTGGTGTGATATTTTGAAAAAACTGTCATCTCTGTTTTGAAGCAAGATGTTTTTCAAAATATCACACCAAAAATCTTTCTTTCCAAATTGCCAAATAAAATAGACTGACCCCAAGCTGTGCTTGGATGGATATATTAGGACCATGGGTTTACCATGAATATTATTTGTGAATTTTAAGCTTGAAAAGGGTTGCAAAATCAAAAGCAACCGAAACGTCGCACAAACAGTGCTAAATAAAATTTGCAGGAAAAACCGATAGTATCAATCTTTTGAATCCAAAACAAACTCATCAACACTACAATCTTCACATATAGATCATAATGCAAACATTTTATTACAACTATTACTACTAAGACACTAACTTTACACTGATGATGACGTTGCGGTGACTCGTCTAGGCCATGGCTCAAGAGTTATTAACTCCGCTGAGAGCAACCGAAGTGAAAAATCCAAAACAAATTCATCAACACTCCACACACAACATGAGTACACAATCAATTCAGTATAACAGAAAATCTATCAATTTCCATATTGCAACAATAGAAGTTTTATTCAAATTCATTAACAAAATCGTTCTGGATAGTTATCGTATTCTTTAATGAGTATTCAATATAGTTGAAGAGATATCCAACAACCAACTACTTCCATGGTAGAATCACTGAATTATAAAAAGAAGAATATGGATATTGAATAATCTAATAAAATTCAACAGAGACGTGACATTTGCCCATCTCTCCCCTCTCGTCTCCTTTCATTCCATAGGTTTAGTTAGAATAAACTTCTAAATAGTTCTAGAGTGACTTGGGAGAAGTGATATAATAATTTTTACTAAGGTTCAACAAAATCCTATGCATTCACTTTTCGATTTCGACGATTTTAATTGATTGCAAAATCATAATCAATTTAGAATCAAGACCATGACGATAGGACAGAGTTTTCAAAAATGAGTAAACTTAACTTCATGATTGAATTTCTCCTAACAATAGATCGACGTGACTCCCACATACGAAGAATCCAATACTTGGCTACTGTCTGCGGTAGGATGCCTCACAAAAGTGCTGAGGTATTGTCAAGGATTTGGTGTTCTTATTAGCTGACTGACGGATCCCATCGAAGGATTCCTGCCCAACTGGATCCCTACATTTCTGAGTCATTCTATACAGAACTCTTCAAGGTCCCATGTTAGTAAATGACTCATCCATAGATTTGTATATTTTTTCGGAATCGTGAAATTCTGGGGTACGGACAAACATACTCTGACTGCATCATCCAATGAACAATAAATGAACAAAGTAGAAGGAAAATTTCCTCAGTCATAACTTTTAGATGATTTTGCAATCAATTAAGGTCGTCGTTAGGATCAAATTTTTCCTTGCTCTTATTATACTCAGACCATAATATTGTTGTATCTGTACATATGTAAATACTTGACGTTCGCAACCGTTGGTATTTATCGATCGGTCGGTTGCTAGTGTGTGTTTGTTTGTGTTGTTATGTTTTGAAGTTAGTCTGCTCGTGGCTGTCACGAGGATAAGACGCTCTTATTGTATCAAAGAAATAAAGACATGAGTTGTTTCGATAATTCGGTGGCTCTAATTTATTGTATCATCAGTGGGTGTAACAATTTGGGGGCTCGTCCGGGATTCAACAACCAAGAACGGTAGTGTGAACCAGCGAAATGAGGACCCGGAATAGCGAGTATTTGCTGCCGGGAGATCGCACGGACGCTGGGTCAGTATCGTTTTATGTACCGATACAAAGCCCAAGATCATCTGATGCTGCATCTGGTTTCCGTGGATTTCCAGGTGAGTGCAGTGAACAAGGCCCTGTTGTCATGCGTGAGCCGACCACTCATCGCCCTGCGGCTCCTTCCGTGGCTGAGATGATCGACGCGAGGGCAACCCGCGGTGACAGCGGCAACGCCACGTGTGATGCGGCCGGTGATGGTTTGCAGCCTGACATCTCGGGTGACCCTGGTTCTACTGCGCCTACCGGTGGTGCTGCGTCTGTCATGCCTGCGAATACGGAGCCTTCTGCTGCCGCCGTCTCTTCACCTGCAGCAATCGGCAACGGTGGTTTCGCTCGCCCTGATGTCTCCGGTGGTGCTGTTTTCAACAACGCCGCGGACCAAGGCACTGTGACTGCGGGTGGCATTTTTGCAGAAGTCGCTGCCGTCGAACGGGCCGTCGGCGCAGTGGGATCGTCCTGCGCTGCTGGGACGAACGGTCAAACACGGTACGATCCCGAGATTGACAACATGGCTGCTGAGCTACGCCAACGAGATCGTGATTTCATCGCTGAA
The DNA here is from genome assembly GCA_029851415.1 of Eretmocerus hayati. Lineage (NCBI taxonomy): Eukaryota > Metazoa > Arthropoda > Insecta > Hymenoptera > Aphelinidae > Eretmocerus > Eretmocerus hayati. The sequence goes on from CM056741.1 coordinate 135,042,135, forward strand.
CGACGAGCATGGGGAGCAGAACAGCGGGTTTGGATGGAGGAGCGACGGTTACTCATGCAGCGGATTGAGCTTCTTGGGCAACGACCACAGCAGCTGAGTTCAACAAATTTTCACACCATAACACATAAGTCGATTCCCAACATTTCTCACACAAATGAATTACAAACGAGTTCAGAGACAACTCCACTCACTGCACAAATTCACAAATCATTTCGACCAAAGGCAGATAAATATAACGGAGAGACGCCTCTACGGGAGTACATTTCAAATTAGTTGCTCTCGCGAATGGTTGGGATGACAGAGCTAAGGGCATCATGCTGGCATCTTGCCTGCGAGGGAAGGCAAAATCTGTTCTTACAATGTGGATCCAGAGACGATCAGTTTTGAATCTTTACACTCAAGTTTAGATTCACGTTTTGGCGATTCTCATCTCCAGGCGATCAATTTTTCACTCTTCCAGAATCGAAAACAGAAATTTGACGAGGATTTCTCATCTCTAGCTTCCGATATCTCTCGATTAGTTCGGGATATTTTTAAAAATTCTCCGGTTGAAGAACAGGATCGGATCGCGCGTTCGAAGTTCATATCTGCAATTTATGATCTTTCAATTCGCGAAATGATGCAATTCGAAGGTATGTCTTCAATAAAAAAAGCTTCAGCTCGCGCTATGGAAATGAAGGTTATTCAGGATGAGAATCGTAGAGAGCATGTTTATAGGAACTCGTTGAATTCCAATCAATTCACTCAGGCATCTTCACAGTACATGGAAACCAAATTCAAATAACACGACACAAAAAAGACAACTCCCCACTTGCTGGTCGTGTGGTCTTGAAGGACACATCCGCTCTAACTGCCCAACGAATGCTGACCAGAGAAACTGAGACACGTCAAGCTAGACGAGGCAAGCTTGACAACATTGACTCCAGTCCTCGGCAAAAACTCAATGAGTGGCTCTGGTTTTGGGAGAATGAGGAGAATTACTGGGAGTTCTAGCGGGGCCAACTGCTATCTAGGTTCATTGGACGGCATGCCTTGTAATTTCAAAATTGATTCTGGGTTAGATGCGTCAATCATTAGTAAGAGATTCATGGTGAATGGAAAAATCCGAACAACCAGTGATTTTCCGATTTCGAGATATCCAACGGGAGAGAGAGTGAAAACTATTTGTGAAACGTCGAATCAGGTAGAAGTTGGTATTCATAAGCTTAGTCAATCAGTTTATGTTGCTGATATGGAAGATGATTGCAATCTGGGTACGGATTTTCTTGAGAGAGTAGGCGTCACGACGGCAATTCATGAGGTTGTTCTACGGACATCTACATCCTCAGACCAGTCGCGTGAAGTTGATCTTGGTATAATATATAAGATCTTGGTATAATATATCTATAAGTGTTCACTTATAGGTAGGATTCTATGGGAATTGACGGAGGTTGATAGGACGTTTCAGGCTCCAGAAGTACTTACCCCTTTTCTTTTTGAAATTTTTGAACGCGATCCCGTTGGGTTGACTCCGGATGAGGAAAATCAATTCTATACATTTTTGTTAGAACTCTAGACGCAATTCTCTCACGGTGAGGAAACAGGTAGATGTGATTCGAGAGAGCATAAAATCGAGGTGATGGATTCAAAACCCATCAAACAGCAAATTCGTCGAATTCCTATGCATTTAAGAAGCAAAGTAGAAAAGGTGATAGAGGAAGTGGAGGGACACGGGGTGATGAGCAAATTCAAAAGTTCTTGGTGTTCGCCAGTGGTCATAAAGATTAAGAAAGATGGGTCTATTAGATTTCGCGTTGATTACCGTAGACTCAATGTTGTGACCAAGGACTCTTACCCATTGCCGAAAATCGACGGGATTCTGGATACTTTGAAAGGCAATTCTTTGTTTTCTACGCTATATTTAAAATCAGGATACTGGCAAATCCGGATTCGGACAGAGGATAAGGAGAAAACCGCGTTCTCAATAGGCAATGGATTATGGGAATTCGGAGCTATGGCATTTGGTCTCTGTAATGCACCTGCAACTTTCGAAAGAATAATGAAAGAAGTGCTGTCCATTCTGATTAATATAATTTGAGTGGTTCATCTAGATGACGTCATTGTCAAAGCAAACACGTTCGAAAGAATGATTGAGAACCTTAGGATCGTTTTCTCCAGATTCAGAGATGCAAATTTGAAGTGAAACGCGAAAAGATGTCATTTTTTCAATCTTGAAGTCTTGTATTTAGGACATATCATTTCAGCAGAAGGAGTGCGAGCCGACACCGAAAAATAAGAAACAGGTTTTGAGTTTTTTTGGTTTAGCGTCGTACTGCAGGAAAGATGCGTTTATGAAACTCAAAACAGCGTTAAGTTCTCCTCCAATTCTAGGATATCCTGATATGGATGCCGAGTATATTCTGGATGCTGATGCTTCGGGGCATGGGCTGGGTGCAGTGCTGTCTGAAATACAAGGAGGAAAAGAACGAGTTATTAGCTATTTCAGTAAAATTTTCAGCAAATCGGAAAGAAATAACTGTGTGACCCGACGTGAGCTACTGGCTGATGTGGAATCTGTTGAAAATTTCGCACATTATTTGATAGGAAAGAAATTTACATTGAGAACTGATCATAGTGCTTCGAAATGATTGCTATCTTAGAAGGATTTAGATGGACAACTCGCGAGGTGGCTTGGAGAGCTGAGCAAATTTGATTTTGAAATAATTCATACGGAAGGCGCATCTCACGGCAACGCAGACTCGCTGTCTTGCAGACCATGCGAAGAATCATCGTGCAAATATTGTAATAATCTAGAAGATAGATATGACTGACATCACACTTCAGGTCGGATCCAGATGTCACAGGGGAACGAAATCGAGTGGAGAGATGCTTAACATACAGATCAAGTTTGACAGAAAGTCATAGAATAGGAAAAATCTCATGAGAAACTGACATGGGAAACTATATCTTCCCAAACTTCCAGTTTGAAATTTTATATCCAACAGTGGGATTCATTGGTTCTCAACAACGAAATTTTATATAGACGATGGGAGTCCACTGACCTTGAAACGAGTACTGATCTTTTGGTAGTTGCTTAGATCAAAAGTTTCTGGCGTTTTGAGAGAAACCCATGATTCTCCTGGTGGTGGCCATTTCGAACAGAAGAAGACTCTGATGAAAATACGCCGTTTATTTCATTGGGACCGTTGTCGTAAGGATGTGGAAGAGTACTGCAGAACGTGTGATGTATGAATAATAGAAAAGGCCCACGAGGCAATGGTCAAGGGAATTGGAAGATTTATAATGTGGGTGCGCCGTCAGAGAGAATTTGAATAGACATCCTGGGACGGTTTCCACAATCATCATCGGGAAATAGGTACTTGCTAGTAGCTGTCGATTGCTTCACGAGATGGCCTTGGGTTGTCGCATTATCAAATGTTAGAGCAAAATCTGTAGCTGACGCACTGGTCAATAACACTATTCCGGAGTCAGGTGTTCCTCTAGAAATCCACACAGATCAGGGGAGGAATTTCGAGTCTAGGCTGTTCAAAGAGTTGACTGATAAGTTGGGTATTTTCAAAACCAGGACTACGCCATTACCCCCACAGTCCAACGGAATGGTTGAAAGACTAAATAGATCGATCCTCCAGTATCTCTCATTGTTCGTTTTAGAAAACCAAAAAGACTGGGATAAACTGATACCGTTCTTCCTACTGGTATTTCGATCTTCCCAGAATGAGAGCACTGGATTCACATCTGCCGAACTCCACCTCGGCCGAGACCTTTGTCTTTCTTTGGACATGATTCACGGAGTACCGTCGGACAGCGTTCGAACATCTACGCCTGGGTATAGCCAAGAATTGCAAAGGAGACTACAGAGAGTACACCATTCTGCTCGAGAAAGAATGACAACCAAATCGGCGAGAACGGAAGCACGCTACGATTTGGACGCGAAGACGAAGAAGTTCGAAGCAGGACAGAGAGTTTGGTTCTATTGCCCAAAAAGATCGGTCGGCAAAACACCCAAACTAAAATGATCTTGGGATGGACCGTACCAAGTCCTGAAGAGAATCAACGACAACGTCTTCTGTATCCAGAAAACACCAAGACACAAGAGACGGATCGTCAATGTGGATCGGCTCGCACCTTACTTGGACAGAGACAAGAGTTGCCCTACCTGAGGTTTTTGGCTGGTTTTTCCTTCAGGTGTTCTGGCAAATGCCGCGGCAAGGGTTGTAATATCCAGCATTCAACATCTTCCATCACAAACCCGAAGAGCAAACACCCAAGGACCCTCGAACAGATAACATCATCGAATCACAAATACTTTGAAACCCCTGGGATCAGCAGTTGGATTGGAAGTCCTAGAGCTGCTGTTGGAGCAACGGAGATTACTTCGTTCAACAATCTCGAATATGGATCTTCATCGCGTCCTGGAACGACGGTTGGAGTCGAAAAACCGATAGTATCAATCTTTTGAATCCAAAACAAACTCATCAACACTACAATCTTCACATATAGATCATAATGCAAGCATTTTATTACAACTATTACTACTAAGACACTAACTTTACACTGATGATGACGTTGCGGTGACTCGTCTAGGCCATGGCTCAAAAGTGATTAACTCCGCTGAGAGGGACTGAAGCGAAAAATCCAAAACGAATTCATGAACACTTCAAACATTGTGACGGATGAGAAATATCTGTCTTGCCTCTCTCCTGGGCCAAGTAATATAAAATGATCACCTAATCATACAGTTATTGTTCCAGTGAGAGGTTTAGATTCACGAATAAAAAGTATATCGTTGTAGAGGGACTCAATATTTAGGGCTTTCAAGACTGCCCTAGTAACAACATGTAACGGTAATTTGCAAGAACTGGGTATTCCGAATACTTTCAATCCTGGACATTGCGATCCAGCTACATGCAATTCTTTTGGATGGCTGACTTCATTTGGGAGGAGCAAGTTCTCATTCTCAAACACAGTTATGCATTCCGATTGCTGTTCCAATGCAGTGGTAAAATTTTCAATTTTGGTATTCAAACCTTCCAATTGCTCATTCGTTTGAGAAGAACTTGAAGTTACATGTTGGAAAAGAGCAGAAAATTGCTGCGAAGAGCTAAAAACTCCCAACCCTTTGGTAAAGAATCCATGATTTTACCCTGTGATAGTATTCGTACACCAACGCCAGTAGACTCTATACTATCTGGTTGTACAATCTCGCCAGCTGATTCAGGAAACTCAACAGAGTGTAGACCTCGTGCTATATCAAAGGCGCGATCACGAGCACTAACACGACTACGCGTTACTCGTGTGCGAGTGTTGTTCGACACAACTCGTATGCTTCGACGCAGAGTATCGTGGAATGTACGAACACAACAATAGTCTTTTGGCTTGTTCTGAATGTAGCCCAGCACGCATGACGGATGGAAATCACTTTTGCACACGGGACAGCTTTTTGATTCACATACTATCTTACGATTGCATTTCTTACACGTGAGCATCGAATCACCCAGAGCACTCATACACGCACGACAAATACAGTCTCTACAGTAGCTTGACTTCTGCTAGGATAATTATGAGCATTACTCGGTAGCAGACGACAGCTTGAATCTAACACTGAACTGGACAAGAAACACTTACAGACAGACCGAAAACATCACTATCACCACCACAATTGCAAACTGCAGGACGATCTCGTCTCAGGACACTTCAAACGAGATTATGCAGCTGCAGCCGATTTTATGTGGATTGACACATTTATAACACCAATGAATGCAATGAGAGCAGCAAACAACTAGCCAGCCTTCTTACACTAGACATGCGCAGTTGTGACATTCCACGTGCGAATGGCTGCTCTAACTCGGCCGCTTTTGATGATGGATTGCGCTTTCCAGAGTTTGATAATGCTCCTAGGCTCAATAATAGGAGCCACGCAGTTGATGCTCCAAGACAAGAGCCCGCAGGAGAACTCCAAAGAGTAAACATTTTTACAGAGTGGACACAGTAATATTCTGGTTAAAATCAAATTCCTTTGGAGAGCGATCTAGAAGACGTGTACACGACTACTCACCAGGTGGCAGAGAGAGAGAGAGAGAGAGAGAGAGAGAGAGAGAGAGAGAGAGAGAGAGAGAGAGAGAGAGAGAGAGAGAGAGAGAGAGACCCCGTAGGGGGCTTTGGGTGTGACCCTAGGGTTGCACTTGGAGCTTGAGGGAGTGACGCCCCTCCGGACCCGAGTCCTACACTTACACTAACACACACACTACACTCTACACGCACCATACTTACGCTTGCTCAAGCATTACACAGACATACCAACATTATACAGAACACGCATCACACAACACACCACACCCGTGCTGGCCTGGTCCGGGGTCGGCCAGCATGCGATTCCAGGCCCTGGAAAAAAGAAGAAAGAAGAAGATGTCCAGCATTGACGGCAAGAATTCCCCAAGTAAAGCGGGGCCCCATTCGGATCTTGGGGGGGGGGCCCCCCAACGATGCAAAGCGCGCTACCAGTGGCACACTTGGCTGGTGGACTCACGCGTAAAGCTACAAGCGATGGAAATACGCCTCTGGCGAAGATAGTTGGAGGAAAGGACCAACACCAGAAAGGAGTAGACCTCACCCCGAACAGCAGGAAGAGGAAGGGTCCGGGTGAGGAAGTAGATAAGCGAACGCTGAAGCAATCGAAGCTCACATTCTTGAGCCAAAAAGAGAAGAACGCGAAGGTTGCTGCAGAAGCGCAAGCGGCGGCAGACAAGCTGATGAAGATCAACCCCGCGATCAAGATCCAGCTTACGCAAGACAAGAACAAGGGAGACGATACCGCCGATTCCAGCTCGGATTCAGGGGACTCTAACACCACCACGGAGTCCCAGAAGTCAGAAGACACCCTGACATCCAAGGACTGTGACCGCGGACTCGAAAAAGGTCAAAAAACACCGGAGGATATGGACATCGATCGGTTCCCCACACCTGAGAAGGCCAGTCGACAAAGAAATGGAGACAAGGCCCCCGATCTAATGGAAGGATGGAGGGACTTGAAAATGTGGCGAGAACAGATGGAGGAGAAGACTCATCTTCTCCTCGACCACCTGAACTTGGTCATAGGGATAGCCGAGTCTGCCTCCAACATCCCAGAAGGAACTCAGGGCGACATGGAAGAGCTCAAGAAGATTGGCCACGCTCTCGAAGGCCTACTTGCGGCAGACAAAGGGAAGAGAGCGGCTTTCGAGACGACACTTCTCGAAGCGGAGAAGACCCTAAAAATAAAGAGGAGTGCGCAGCCCTCTGGGCCAGCCGCGTCGGGAAGCGGCACACAGGGAAGGGGGGCGAATAAACCGGAATCGCGACAAGAGAAACAGCACAATACGAAGAGGACGCGACGCGGACATCCATCGGGAGCCCTCGAAACACCGCGCTCGACATCGACTCCTAATAGGCCCAAGCAGGACGGGCCTTGGCAGGAAGTGGTCTCTAAGAGAAATACAAAGAGGGCAAAGAAAAGCGGTCGATCAAGTGACACCGCTGGAAAGAAGGCAAAGATGAAGCCAAGAAGAGCGAAATCCGACGCCGTTCTCGTCACGGCAAACCAAGGTGGGTTAAGCTACGCAGATATGCTGCGCAAGATAAAGACGGATGACCTTAATGAAGAAGTGGGCTCTAAAGTCACGGGCATCCGCAAGACACAGGAAGGACAAATCCTCATTGAACTGAGGAAGGGCACCGACGCTGCAGCCATCAAAGCGGCTCTGACACCAGTCGTCGGGCAAGAAGGGGCCGTCCACTGCCTCGCAAATAGCATGACCCTCGAGGTTCTCGGAGTCGACTACGATGTCGACAAAACTAAAGTGCAGAAGGACCTCGCGAAGGCCCTACCAGAAAACGAGGATGGAGCCATAATAGTCAAGAGCCTGCGAAACGGCTCCCGAGGCACCCAAACAGCGGTTGTGTCCATCCCAGCAAGGCTCGCTCACCGCCTCCTGGACTGGAAAGAACCCAAGGTGGGATGGAGCAGAGTGAGAATCCGCGAGAAGGGAGGCATATCACGCTGCTATAACTGCCTAGAGTATGGCCACAAGGCCTCAGGCTGCAAAAAAGAGAAGGCAGAGGAACGTCAACCGAAACTCTGCTTCCAGTGCGGTGAACCAGGACACCTCGCCGCTACCTGTAAAGAGAAACCAAAATGCCTCAGCTGCGTGGCTATCGGAACCAGATCTGACCACAGGTCAGGCTCCAGCAACTGCACAGCCTACCAAAACGCGAGGGCGACATATAGACGCAGGGGGGGAAGAAATGGCTAACTTCATCCAAGCCAACCTCAGGAGAAGCGGGGACGCTTGTGACCTCCTACACACTGCCGCCAAGGAAGGGGGAATCGATGTTCTGATCATCTCCGAACCGCCTCGGAAGCGCGAACTTTCCCGTTCCACGTTCGATCACTGGGGGACCGCTGTAATTCAGATCACGAATCCCGCGATCCGCGAGACTGAACCAGCTGTTAGTGGCCGTGGTTATGCTCGAAAGACCATAGGGGGCACAGCTGTATACAGCTGCTACTACTCGCCGTCGCTCAAGACGCACGAATTTGAAGACGAGCTCCACGACCTAGAAGAGGATGTGAGGCAATGGGGGGGCCCAGCTATAATCGCGGGAGATTTCAACTCCAAGGAACCGACTTGGAGCGGGGGGCCGCGCGATAGACGGGGGGTAATACTCGCTGATGCCATGGAGGCATTGGGATTAGTGCTCGCGAACGAGACGGGGGTTATCACCTATGACCGGCACGACACTCGGTCCCGGGAGGGAGGTTCATCATCGGTCCTCGACCTGACGTTCATGAGCCCGTCGCTCATGGGACGTATGACATCGTGGGAAGTTCTGGACACGGAAACACTGAGTGACCATCGACATATTCGGTTTCGACTTAGGACTGACGGACAGAGACAGACGACACGCAGACCGCGACCAACGGGGTGGCAGGTACGGAAGCTGGACGAGGGAAAATTCCGGGAATCGATAGAAACAGTCGAAGATCTCCCGGTGAACTCCGCCTCGGACGAGGCTGTGGCGATGGTAACATCCGCCATCACGAGAGCTTGCGACGCGTCGATGCCTCGCAGGACAACACCATGTTTCTGGAGGAAACCAGAGTACTGGATCACCGATGAGATCAAGGCTCTCCGAAGAACGAGCAACAAGAAAAGGAGGACCGCATGGCGATCAAGGAAGCTGCAACGACCATCGCTGGCGGAAGATGACAGAGCGTACAAAGAAGCAAAGAAGGCTCTCGTTCTAGCCATCCGGAGGAGCAAAGAGAAGTGCTGGGGTGAACTGTGCGACATGGTTAACGAAGACCCCTGGGGCACGCCATATCGCGTGGTCATGTCAAAGGTCCGACCCCGGAAGGGCAACCCAGCACCGACCGATGCAGCAACATTGCGCACCATCGTGGAAGACCTCTTCCCAGCAGGAGAACCCAGAGTTACATTCCCTATGGAGAGCGAAGACCCCATCCCGCTCTTCACTATGCAAGAGCTACTCATAGCGGCGAAGAGAATGCCGAACGGCAAGGCCCCTGGCCTGGATGGCATCCCAAACGAGGCTCTGAAACTGGTCTTCAAATACAAGCCAGATCTACTCCTCGACCTCTTCAACATCTGTCTGAGCGCGGGAACTTTCCCGGACAAGTGGAAACGTCAGAAGCTGGTCCTGATACCTAAGGGTCAAGGAGGTCAACGCCCTCTCAGCATGCTCGACAATATCGGGAAAATGTACGAGAGGATGGTGCTCAACAGGGTGGAAAAAGCCTACGAAGAAGGCGGTGGGCTATCACCAATGCAGTTCGGGTTCCGGAAGGGACGGAGCACTGTGCACGCGATCGAGGCGGTCCATTAACGGGTTCAAGCGTCGGTAGGGAACCCATACCAAGGAAGAGGAGGATTCTGTGCCATCATTGCGTTGGACATAAAGAACGCATTCAACTGCGCGAGCTGGGAGCGAGTCTATCAATCCCAAGCAGGTAAAGTGCCCCCCTATCTACTAGCCGTCACGAGTGACTACCTGCGGAACAGGACCCTCGTGTACGACACCGACGAGGGACAAGAGATTCGGGTACTGTCCGCCGGAATCGGACAGGGATCGGTCTCCGGGCCGTTCAACTGGAACACCCAGTATGACAGCTTACTGTCTATCGAACTGCCAGAAGGAGTGATAATAGTGGCTTTCGCGGACGACGCGGGACTCATAGTATGGGCTGACAACGAGGAACTCTTGGGTAGACGCGCGAACGAAGCGCTAGCCCGAGTCTACGAGTGGATGATTAGCAGGCTTCTGGAGCTCGCTGTCAAGAAGTGCGAAGCAATCGTGGTCACAAGGCGTAGGAAGTTTGACTTACCCCGGTTTTATATCAACGGGCAAGAGATTCCACGGAAGACAGAGCTGAAATACCTCGGTGTATGGCTCGACGACAAGTGGTCGTTCAAGAAGCACATCCAGGAAGCCGCCCAGAAGGCGAGCAAGGTCGGTGCGGCGCTCCAGCGGCTTATGCCGAATATCGGAGGACCCAAGGAAAAGAGGCGCGCACTTCTCAACACCGTCACTACCTCCATCATGCTGTACGGTGCACCCATGTGGGGGAAGAGGGTAGAGAAGACCATCATCGAGAAGAGAATGGGGCCTGTCCACCGAAGAGCGGCCCTGAGGAGTATCCGTGCCTACCGCACTGTGTCAGGAGATGCGGCTTACGTATTGGCGAGTACTCCGCCCATCCACTTGCTCGTCGCGGAGCGAGTGAGGATCTGGGACCGCCAGAAAGTGATCGGAGCCGAACGAGTACTCACTCCGACGATGAAGGAGATCATCCGCGACAACGAGAAGGAAACCACCCTTGAGCATTGGCAAACTGAGTGGGATTCGCCATTTGCGAACGGCAGATGGACGCACCGGCTGATCCGTGACGTAGCCAAGTGGGCGGAACGCACCCACGGAGAGATGGACTACTGGACGACGCAGGCACTGAGCGATCATGGTTGCTTCGGTTCCTATCTAACCAGGTTCAAGAAGAGGGCGACCCCAGCATGTCAGTCATGCGGGGACGAATGGGATGACGCCGAACATGCCCTGTTCAAGTGCAGCGACACCCGGAGAGAGCGCGCCGAGCTGGATGAATGGCTGGGTGCTCAACTAACACCTGAGAATCTCGTCCCGTACTTACTCCGCAACCAGGAGACATGGGATAGACTCACCGGATACATCAAGCTGGTGATGACCCACAAAGAGGAGAAAGAGAGGGAAGTAAGGCGCCTCGAAGCAGGCGAATTACAGTGACTCTGCCGATTGAAACAGAAGAGGCCCAAATGATTCCAGGAGGAATCTGATGCACTGAAGAGGGAAGAAAGAAGAAAGAAGAGAGAAGAAAGAAGAAAGAGAGGGAACAATGAAGAGTGAAGATAGAAGATGCCGACAAGTGGCCGAAGAGAGAAGATGGAGAAGAGGAACGCTCGCAATCGAGCGCGAGACATGCCGCTCATCCTGAAGTAATGCTCACGCGGTTCCGGGATGAGATGGTAGATGCAGGTGGATCTCCTTCTTGATTGCCCGATGCCCTAGGTATCGGACATCGAGGGGAGAGGGATATTACACGGCCGGGCCCACCTCTCGGTGGGCCCCACCCAAACCCGTGTCCCGCCTGGTATGGCCTGCGTGGGCTATGCGTAGTCCGCGTAAGCTGAACCAGTCCGGTGTCTGGGGACGGATCCGAGGGATCCTGAGGCAGATTTTGCCCTCTAACCACCTTAAAAAAAAAAAAAAAAAAAAAAAAAAAGAAAGAGAGAGAGAGAGAGAGAGAGAGAGAAAGAGAGAGAGAGAGAGAGAGAGAAAAACAGAAGAGGCCCAAATGATTCCAGGAGGAATCTGATGCACTGAAGAGGGAAAAGAGAAGAAAGAAGAGAGAAGAAAGAAGATGAAGAATGAAGAGATGGAAGAAGAGCGAAGAAAGGGAAACAACACCTGCGAGTCGTGAGAAGAGAGACGCTCGATCCTGAGCGCGAGATGCCGCCGGCCCTGAAGTAATGCTCACGCGGTGCCGGGGCCGGATTGGTAAGTTGGTGGATCTCTCCCTTGTCCAATGGCCGGCGCCAACGGAGAAGGAAGAGAGGGTTTACCCGGTTCGGATGGCCGTATCGATGCGGATTCCAGCCCGGGACTGTTGGGGAGGTGCTGGCCAGCCGTGTTTGGCTGACCGGTGCCTCTCCTTCGTACGTCGCAGCGTATTTGCCCTACAACCACCTTAAAAAAAAAAGAGAGAGAGAGAGAGAGAGAGAGAGAGAGAGAGAGAGAGAGAGAGAGAGAGAGAGAGAGAGAGAGATTGATTGATTGATAACCTTTATTTACCCGAGGGCAAAATTGAAAAAATACAGTGGCATATGTCACATATGTTTCATCGACATGAAAAATATATCAAAATGAAAGCGCTCATGGTCTGCCGCTGGGACATCCAATAGGGATGTCCTGTCATCAGATTTTTCCTTATATTCCACTTATAAAAAAAAAGAGAGAGAGAGATGGATTGATTGATTGATAACCTTTATTCGCCCGAGGGCAAAATCAAAAAAGTATAGTAGCATAATTCACATATGTTACACCTACATAGAAAATAAATAAAGATGGATCAATATTTGTCTTTTTGGTCAAGAAATATTAGAATTATCACAGAAAGTGACTAGTCATTTAAAGGCATCGAGAGATGCATAAAAGTCAAGGAAGAGAATGATGAAATACATTCTCATTATCATATATCAGTCATTACAAGAACGATCGAGGAAAGGAAAACATTCTCATGTAGAAAGGCATATAGAAAGCTTGGGCCAGCAGAAATATCACAGGAATTACAATACAGTGACGAAGTAGCCACGTATAACTCTTCGAAAAAAATTGAAAAGAGCCCAAACCTATCACACTTTAGAGATTAAGATAATGCCTCCTCTCCACATCAATTCTCTGAGAAGACTGAGTCAGAAGGAGATCTTTTAAGGCCTCTTTGAATACTGATATTTTCCCCAGCTGCCGAGAGCTCGGAGGGAAAAAGTTCCACAAATGAGCACATTAAGCCTGGAATGATCTTCTTCCGTACTCAAGTCTCATATTGGGAACCTTGAGTACCCGCTCTTGTGCGCCACCACGTACGGGGCGTTCAGATTGGTACCTGGTAAACATCGCAGCCAGTTAGCCAGGTTTTCCAAGATGCATGATCCTATGCATTAAAAGTGCGCCGAAGTACATTCTCTGCGAATCAGTACGTAACCAGCCCAAACGCTCCCTAAACGGAGTGATGTGCTCGTCTCTCCTAAGATCAAAAATGTACCTCACACATGAATTGCTCAGTCGCTGTATCCGTTGCCGCTGTTCGTCCGTCGAGGTACACGACTCTGCAATAATCTAAATGCGGTTGAACTAATGACTCGACTAGGCGAATTCGGAGAGGTCTGGTGATACACGCCCTAAAAAACCGCAATCCGTATAGGGCTCTGTTCACTTTCATAGTTACTTGGTCAATCTGCGGTTTCCACGTCAGTTCACTATCAAGTGTAACACCAAGACTCACGACCGTATCGCTGAACGGAATGAACTTCCCTTCTTGTATCTCAATCCCTGGCAAGTCCATTCTGTTCAGATCTTTGATATTCCTCTCAGAGCTGAAGAAGATTGCCTTGGTCTTGCCAGCGTTGAGACGCAGGCCGGAACTTCTGGCCCATTCAGCAATAAGTCATCGTACTTCTCCCAGCCGAGTGATGCCTTCCTTGATCTTAGTTTTCTCGACTTGGAGATGAATTTGAAGATCATCCGCATAGAATAGATGATATACCGACTTTCCGTCTAGCAAACCAGGTAAGTCATTAACATATAAGCTGAAGGGTAGAGGCCCGAGAACGGATATCTGTGGAACACCCAGATTGGTTTCGAGCTAATCAGAACTACCGGATTTTGAAGTGACTATTTGGGTGCGGCCTTGTAAGTATGATTTCATCCACAGGGGTGCCGGTCTTGAAAAACCAAGGTTTTGGAGCTTCCTCAACAGCTTTGAAGGTGTTATTGTGTCGAAAGCTTTGCTAAAGTCGAATAGTAGGAGTAAGGTGATCTTCTTCCTATCAATGCCCACTCTGATGTCATCCGTCAACTTTAGTAAGGCTGTCTGGGTGCTATGGTATTGCCTGAAACCAGTCTAGAAGCGATCAAGAAGTTTCTCTACTCTTAGATACTCCGTGATTTGGTCTTGTGCGATTTTTTCCAGAACCCTGGAAAGGAAGCACAGCAGCGCTATGGGACGGAAGTCCGAGACCGTTGATGGGGCTGCAGTCTTCTTCAATGCAATCAGCTGCGCTTGCTCCCAAGCCTCAGGAAAAACGCTATGAGCGGAAGAGGAATTGAGAATATGTACTATAGGATCACCAATTGCCGGAAGAGCTTTCGCGATCATGCTCTGGGGGATCCCATCCACCTTACGGGCCTGCGAGGAGAAATGTTCAATAGCAAGGACTACATCATTGAAATTTGTGGGCTTAAATTCAAACCCCCCCTCTGGTGCAGAGTTAATATCGTCCATTGCTTCATTGATATTTTCGTGAGGCGAAACGGAAACCCCCGCAAAGTGAGCGTTCAACTCATCCGGTGTGAAACCGTGAAGTTCTTCCTTTTCGCTCTTGGGCAAGAGGCCGAGATTGCGCATCTCCTTCCAGATATTCTTGTTCTGATCAAGAGCGTCTGAAAGATGGTTTTGAAGGAAGGAATTACGCTCTTGCTCAATGCGCAGATCGACCTCTTCGCTAAGCTGAAAGTACTCATTTTGAAGCTCAGGACACTTGTGCTGGTTGCATTGCATGCGCTCCCAGCGCCTGCGCGTCGCGTCACGCTTATTCATGAGCACCCTCAACTCAGGACCAATCCAAAGAGCATCATTCTTACGCGGGTTCATAGTTTTTTCCGGTGCTAGTTCATCTAAAACAATCTTCAAACTTTCATTCAAGCAGTGAATTGCGTCTTCTCAGCTGGTTTCGGAATCTTCAAGAGCTGTCCAGTCACAGCGAAGCAGACGGTCATTCAGTATCTCCGGAGTGATGTTACGAAAATATCTATACTTGAAGGAATTTTTTGGCGGAGTAGGGGTGAAGACGTTGATGGTGACGTCAATGACCGAGTGCCCCCCGAAACTGGGCAGGTGTCTGTTGTGAAAGTCAGTAATGGTGTCGTTGTCATCTACGTAGATGTGATCAATCCATGTATGACATACGTTGGGGTTGTGTTGGTGAGTCGGGCCATGCTGCACTATCTGCAAGCCTAGTTCTTCTGTGAGTGCAGTCAGTGTCTTAGTGTCGGGATGAGCAGTATCCAACGAGTCAGCGTTCAGATCACCCATAATGATTTTGTGACTGTAATCCCTACACAGCCGGCGTAACGAGCCAAACAACCCATCATCCTCCTGCATGGCGAGTTTTGGGGGTCTGTAGATTACCACGACTAATATTGGGGGTGAGCTGCCTTGTTGTACGCTACAGAAAAGAAATTCAGGCACGCCAGGTTTCCCCGGCCCAAAAGTAATCGACGAAATCAACTTCTCAACTTTGAAGTCATTGCGCACATACGAGGCAACTCCTCCACCCTCTCTGTTCCTCTCCAGAGAGAGAGAGAGAGAGAGAGAGAGAGAGAGAGAGAGAGAGAGAGAGAGAGAGAGAGAGATTAGATTAGATTAGATTAGTTTATTTAATGGTACCTTGGGGTATTACCCTATGTGGTACAGGTAGCAAGATTCATTTTACATAAAAATATAAAATGCTTTAGTAGAAAATGAATAGTTCAAGATGATAAAAACACTTATGAATCGTATCGATGCTTATGAATTACAACAATATCCTAGAATTACAATATTTGATTGAAATTGATAGAAAATTATCAAATTACAGGAATTCGAGATGAATGAATGAACGACAGTGTAGTTCGTATGCGATGAACATATTCATGCGATACTTTGACGTTCTTGAAATGTAATTTTCAAATAATTTGGCCGGGAAGAAAATCGCAAAGCTAGCTTTCCAGAGAATCCATCTTCTAATCGTGAGAGCAGTAGGAAATTAATGTCAGAATCTTGTCGAGTAGAGTAACGTAGCTTATTGAGGTACTGAACTGTTCAACAGTACATATTATGCTGGAATTCAAAATTCTCAAGTTCAGACTCTGAAAAAATTGGCACCAGCGGGTCAGTTTTTGAAACTTTCATGCAAACAGTGAGATTTTTCACCACTGGTTTCGGTATTTTCAGTCTAACACTCACAAGATGAGCCTTTTTGATCAAATTGTGAACATCTTTTGGCCATAGCGGGCTGCAATAAATTTCAGAGTTGTCATCATGCCCAAAGATATCTCTAATAGATTTCTTCTTCAATTTAGATGAATTCACAATGAAATTATCTCGAACTATGTTTGATGAAAATTGTATTACAATTGATTGAGATTCTAAACCTCTCGTTTTCGAAGAACTTGATTTTGTTGGAACTGATGAATACATATTGCGAAAACGAGGACCTTTCCACTCTCTAACATTCACTACAAAGTTCTGCAAATCGGGGACTTCTATGGCCTCAAAAACTTTACTTACAATCTCATTTTTCGAGAGACTTAGGTCACGAGGGATGTTCGTCAGAATTACTTCAGCAGAGTCAACCAATGTTGACTGGTTAGAGACCTGAGAAAGCTGATCACGGATTTGAGAAACATCTTTTTCAATTGCAGTAATACGCTTTTCTATTCTATTCTCAAGTTCGTTCAATTTGGAAAAGAGTCTTTCTTGAGTAGCGTCAAAATGAGCAAGGAAAATTTTGAAATAAGGTGGCATTTCAATTAGTTGACCAGCAATCTCTGAGTTAGACTCAGATTTGCATGTTATATACGAAGTCACTTGATCTTGTTCAGAGGAACTCACTGTGAATAAATTTGGAGCCATGGTTTGATACAAGAATGGAACAGCTGTCAGTTCTCTCAGGCGTCTGCTAGCGACGATCAGGCAGCTCACTGAGGCAAAACACTTGAGGTCGGAACACGTTTGAATTAGGCTTCAACAGAGTTGATAATGTAGAAATCTGCTAGAAATTGCTGCCATCTAGCGTCTGACAATAGAAGTTGTTCAAAGATTGAGTGAAGCTTCGAGCAGCGTGCCATCCAATCTCCTAACCTCAAATCCAGGAACGTGTTGATGGAAAAAGTAGATGAATTTTGCAAGATACGTAGGTCCACAACGAATTATGAATCCAACGAATCCTTGCAAAATTTGGCGTGCAAGAGTCTGTAAAAGAAAAGCCCGTAGGCAACTTGCGGCAGAAAAAGTGACGATATGGAGAGAGACACTGGAGAATACGTGTGATAAGACTCACCGAGAGAGAGAGAGAGAGAGAGAGAGAGAGAGAGAGAGAGAGATTCAAGAAGAGGACGACCCCAGCATGTCAGTCATGCGGGGACGAATGGGATGACGCCGAACATGCCCTGTTCAAGTGCAGCGACACCCGGAGAGAGCGCGCCGAGCTGGATGAATGGCTGGGTGCTCAACTAACACCTGAGAATCTCGTCCCGTACTTACTCCGCAACCAGGAGACATGGGATAGACTCACCGGATACATCAAGCTGGTGATGACCCACAAAGAGGAGAAAGAGAGGGAAGTAAGGCGCCTCGAAGCAGGCGAATTACAGTGACTCTGCCGATTGAAACAGAAGAGGCCCAAATGATTCCAGGAGGAATCTGATGCACTGAAGAGGGAAGAAAGAAGAAAGAAGAGAGAAGAAAGAAGAAAGAGAGGGAACAATGAGGAGTGAAGATAGAAGATGCCGACAAGTGGCCGAAGAGAGAAGATGGAGAAGAGGAACGCTCGCAATCGAGCGCGAGACATGCCGCTCATCCTGAAGTAATGCTCACGCGGTTCCGGGATGAGATGGTAGATGCAGGTGGATCTCCTTCTTGATTGCCCGATGCCCTAGGTATCGGACATCGAGGGGAGAGGGATATTACACGGCCGGGCCCACCTCTCAGTGGGCCCCACCCAAACCCGTGTCCCGCCTGGTATGGCTTGCGTGGGCTATGCGTAGTCCGCGTAAGCTGAACCAGTCCGGTGTCTGGGGACGGATCCGAGGGATCCTGAGGCAGATTTTGCCCTCTAACCACCTTAAAAAAGAAAAAAAAAAAAAAAAAAGAGAGAGAGAGAGAGAGAGAGAGAGAGAGAGAGAGAGAGAGAGAAATACAAAGAGGGCAAAGAAAAGCGGTCGATCAAGTGACACCGCTGGAAAGAAGGCAAAGATGAAGCCAAGAAGAGCGAAATCCGACGCCGTTCTCGTCACGGCAAACCAAGGTGGGTTAAGCTACGCAGATATGCTGCGCAAGATAAAGACGGATGACCTTAATGAAGAAGTGGGCTCTAAAGTCACGGGCATCCGCAAGACACAGGAAGGACAAATCCTCATTGAACTGAGGAAGGGCACCGACGCTGCAGCCATCAAAGCGGCTCTGACACCAGTCGTCGGGCAAGAAGGGGCCGTCCACTGCCTCGCAAATAGCATGACCCTCGAGGTTCTCGGAGTCGACTACGATGTCGACAAAACTAAAGTGCAGAAGGACCTCGCGAAGGCCCTACCAGAAAACGAGGATGGAGCCATAATAGTCAAGAGCCTGCGAAACGGCTCCCGAGGCACCCAAACAGCGGTTGTGTCCATCCCAGCGAGGCTCGCTCACCGCCTCCTGGACTGGGAAGAACCCAAGGTGGGATGGAGCAGAGTGAGAATCCGCGAGAAGGGAGGCATCCCACGCTGCTATAACTGCCTAGAGTATGGCCACAAGGCCTCAGGCTGCAAAAAAGAGAAGGCAGAGGAACGTCAACCGAAACTCTGCTTCCAGTGCGGTGAACCAGGACACCTCGCCGCTACCTGTAAAGAGAAACCAAAATGCCTCAGCTGCGTGGCTATCGGAACCAGATCTGACCACAGGTCAGGCTCCAGCAACTGCACAGCCTACCAAAACGCGAGGGCGACATATAGACGCAGGGGGGGGGGAAGAAATGGCTAACTTCATCCAAGCCAACCTCAGGAGAAGCGGGGACGCTTGTGACCTCCTACACACTGCCGCCAAGGAAGGGGGTATCGATGTTCTGATCATCTCCGAACCGCCTCGGAAGCGCGAACTTTCCCGTTCCACGTTCGATCACTGGGGGACCGCTGTAATTCAGATCACGAATCCCGCGATCCGCGAGACTGAACCAGCTGTTAGTGGCCGTGGTTATGCTCGAAAGACCATAGGGGGCACAGCTGTATACAGCTGCTACTACTCGCCGTCGCTCAAGACGCACGAATTTGAAGACGAGCTCCACGACCTAGAAGAGGATGTGAGGCAATGGGGGGGCCCAGCTATAATCGCGGGAGATTTCAACTCCAAGGAACCGACTTGGAGCGGGGGGCCGCGCGATAGACGGGGGGTAATACTCGCTGATGCCATGGAGGCATTGGGATTAGTGCTCGCGAACGAGACGGGGGTTATCACCTATTACCGGCACGACACTCGGTCCCGGGAGGGAGGTTCATCATCGGTCCTCGACCTGACGTTCATGAGCCCGTCGCTCATGGGACGTATGACATCGTGGGAAGTTCTGGACACGGAAACACTGAGTGACCATCGACATATTCGGTTTCGACTTAGGACTGACGGACAGAGACAGACGACACGCAGACCGCGACCAACGGGGTGGCAGGTACGGAAGCTGGACGAGGGAAAATTCCGGGAATCGATAGAAACAGTCGAAGATCTCCCGATGAACTCCGCCTCGGACGAGGCTGTGGCGATGGTAACATCCGCCATCACGAGAGCTTGCGACGCGTCGATGCCTCGCAGGACAACACCATGTTTCTGGAGGAAACCAGAGTACTGGATCACCGATGAGATCAAGGCTCTCCGAAGAACGAGCAACAAGAAAAGGAGGACCGCATGGCGATCAAGGAAGCTGCAACGACCATCGCTGGCGGAAGATGACAGAGCGTACAAAGAAGCAAAGAAGGCTCTCGTTCTAGCCATCCGGAGGAGCAAAGAGAAGTGCTGGGGTGAACTGTGCGACATGGTTAACGGAGACCCCTGGGGCACGCCATATCGCGTGGTCATGTCAAAGGTCCGACCCCGGAAGGGCAACCCAGCACCGACCGATGCAGCAACATTGCGCACCATCGTGGAAGACCTCTCCCCAGCAGGAGAACCCAGAGTTACATTCCCTATGGAGAGCGAAGACCCCATCCCGCTCTTCACTATGCAAGAGCTACTCATAGCGGCGAAGAGAATGCCGAACGGCAAGGCCCCTGGCCTGGATGGCATCCCAAACGAGGCTCTGAAACTGGTCTTCAAATACAAGCCAGATCTACTCCTCGACCTCTTCAACATCTGTCTGAGCGCGGGAACTTTCCCGGACAAGTGGAAACGCCAGAAGCTGGTCCTGATACCTAAGGGTCAAGGAGGTCAACGCCCTCTCAGCATGCTCGACAATATCGGGAAAATGTACGAGAGGATGGTGCTCAACAGGGTGGAAAAAGCCTACGAAGAAGGCGGTGGGCTATCACCAATGCAGTTCGGGTTCCGGAAGGGACGGAGCACTGTGCACGCGATCGAGGCGGTCCAAGAACGGGTTCAAGCGTCGGTAGGGAACCCATACCAAGGAAGAGGAGGATTCTGTGCCATCATTGCGTTGGACATAAAGAACGCATTCAACTGCGCGAGCTGGGAGCGAGTCTATCAATCCCAAGCAGGTAGAGTGCCCCCCTATCTACTAGCCGTCACGAGTGACTACCTGCGGAACAGGACCCTCGTGTACGACACCGACGAGGGACAAGAGATTCGGGTACTGTCCGCCGGAATCGGACAGGGATCGGTCTCCGGGCCGTTCAACTGGAACACCCAGTATGACAGCTTACTGTCTATCGAACTGCCAGAAGGAGTGATAATAGTGGCTTTCGCGGACGACGCGGGACTCATAGTATGGGCTGACAACGAGGAACTCTTGGGTAGACGCGCGAACGAAGCGCTAGCCCGAGTCTACGAGTGGATGATTAGCAGGCTTCTGGAGCTCGCTGTCAAGAAGTGCGAAGCAATCGTGGTCACAAG
This sequence comes from Eretmocerus hayati, assembly GCA_029851415.1. Classification (NCBI taxonomy): domain Eukaryota; kingdom Metazoa; phylum Arthropoda; class Insecta; order Hymenoptera; family Aphelinidae; genus Eretmocerus; species Eretmocerus hayati. Next base: position 135,063,289 of record CM056741.1, read on the forward strand.
GCGTAGGAAGTTTGACTTACCCCGGTTTTATATCAACGGGCAAGAGATTCCACGGAAGACAGAGCTGAAATACCTCGGTGTATGGCTCGACGACAAGTGGTCGTTCAAGAAGCACATCCAGGAAGCCGCCCAGAAGGCGAGCAAGGTCGGTGCGGCGCTCCAGCGGGTTATGCCGAATATCGGAGGACCCAAGGAAAAGAGGCGCGCACTTCTCAACACCGTCACTACCTCCATCATGCTGTACGGTGCACCCGTGTGGGGGAAGAGGGTAGAGAAGACCATCATCGAGAAGAGAATGGGGCCTGTCCACCGAAGAGCGGCCCTGAGGAGTATCCGTGCCTACCGCACTGTGTCAGGAGATGCGGCTTACGTATTGGCGAGTACTCCGCCCATCCACTTGCTCGTCGCGGAGCGAGTGAGGATCTGGGACCGCCAGAAAGTGATCGGAGCCGAACGAGTACTCACTCCGACGATGAAGGAGATCATCCGCGACAACGAGAAGGAAACCACCCTTGAGCATTGGCAAACTGAGTGGGATTCGCCATTTGCGAACGGCAGATGGACGCACCGGCTGATCCGTGACGTAGCCAAGTGGGCGGAACGCACCCACGGAGAGATGGACTACTGGACGACGCAGGCACTGAGCGATCATGGTTGCTTCGGTTCCTATCTAACCAGGTTCAAGAAGAGGGCGACCCCAGCATGTCAGTCATGCGGGGACGAATGGGATGACGCCGAACATGCCCTGTTCAAGTGCAGCGACACCCGGAGAGAGCGCGCCGAGCTGGATGAATGGCTGGGTGCTCAACTAACACCTGAGAATCTCGTCCCGTACTTACTCCGCAACCAGGAGACATGGGATAGACTCACCGGATACATCAAGCTGTTGATGACCCACAAAGAGGAGAAAGAGAGGGAAGTAAGGCGCCTCGAAGCAGGCGAATTACAGTGACTCTGCCGATTGAAACAGAAGAGGCCCAAATGATTCCAGGAGGAATCTGATGCACTGAAGAGGGAAGAAAGAAGAAAGAAGAGAGAAGAAAGAAGAAAGAGAGGGAACAATGAAGTGTGAAGATAGAAGATGCCGACAAGTGGCCGAAGAGAGAAGATGGAGAAGAGGAACGCTCGCAGTCGAGCGCGAGACATGCCGCTCATCCTGAAGTAATGCTCACGCGGTTCCGGGATGAGATGGTAGATGCAGGTGGATCTCCTTCTTGATTGCCCGATGCCCTAGGTATCGGACATCGAGGGGAGAGGGATATTACACGGCCGGGCCCACCTCTCGGTGGGCCCCACCCAAACCCGTGTCCCGCCTGGTATGGCCTGCGTGGGCTATGCGTAGTCCGCGTAAGCTGAACCAGTCCGGTGTCTGGGGACGGATCTGAGGGATCCTGAGGCAGATTTTGCCCTCTAACCACCTTAAAAAAAAAAAAAAAAAAAAAAAAAAAGAGAGAGAGAAAGAGAGAGATCAGCAGGCTCCTAGAGCTTGCTGTCAAGAAGTGCGAAGCAATCGTGGTCACAAGACGCAGGAAGTTTGACTTGCCCCACTTTTACATCAACGGGCAAGAGATCCCACGCAAGACAGAGCTGAAATACCTCGGCGTATGGCTTGACGACAAGTGGTCGTTCAAGAAGCACATCCAGGAGGCCGCCCAGAAAGCGAGCAGGGTTGGTGCGGCGCTTCAACGGCTGATGCCGAATATCGGAGGACCCAAGGAAAAGAGGCGCGCACTTCTCAACACCGTCAGCACCTCTATCATGCTCTACGGTGCACCCGTGTGGGGAAAGAGAGTAGAGAAGACCATCATCGAGAAGAAGATGGGGCCTGTCCACCGGAGAGCGGCCCTGAGAAGTATCCGTGCCTACCGCACCGTGTCAGGAGATGCGGCTTACGTATTGGCGAGTACACCGCCCATCCACTTGCTCGTCGCGGAGCGAGTGAGGATCTGGGACCGCCAGAAAGTGATCGGAGCCGAACGAGTACTCACCCCGACGATGAAGGAGATTATCCGCGACAACGAGAAGGAAACCACCCTTGAGCATTGGCAAACTGAGTGGGATTCGCCATTTGCGAACGGCAGATGGACGCACCGGCTGATCCGTGACGTAGCCAAGTGGGCGGAACGCACCCACGGAGAGATGGACTACTGGACGACGCAGGCACTGAGCGATCATGGTTGCTTCGGTTCCTATCTAACCAGGTTCAAGAAGAGGACGACCCCAGCATGTCAGTCATGCGGGGACGAATGGGATGACGCCGAACATGCCCTGTTCAAGTGCAGCGACACCCGGAGAGAGCGCGCCGAGCTGGATGGATGGCTGGGTGCTCAACTAACACCCGAGAATCTCGTCCCGTACTTGCTCCGCAACCAGGAGACATGGGATAGACTCACCGGATACATCAAGCTGGTGATGACCCGCAAAGAAGAGAAAGAGAGGGAAGTAAGGCGCCTCGAAGCAGGCGAATTACAGTGACTCTGCCGATTGAAACAGAAGAGGTCCAAATGGTTCCAGGAGGAATATGATGGACTGAAGAGGGAAGAGAGAAGAAAGAAGAGAGAAGAAAGAAGATGAAGAATGAAGAGATGGAAGAAGATCGAAGAAAGGGAAACAACACCTGCGAGTCGTGAGAAGAGAGACGCTCGATCCTGAGCGCGAGACGCCGCCGGCCCTGAAGTAATGCTCACGCGGTGCCGGGGCCGGATTGGTAAGTTGGTGGATCTCTCCCTTGTCCAATGGCCGGCGCCAACGGAGAAGGAAGAGAGGGTTTACCCGGTTCGGATGGCCGTATCGATGCGGATTCCAGCCCGGGACTGTTGGGGAGGTGCTGGCCAGCCGTGTTTGGCTGACCGGTGCCTCTCCTTCGTACGTCGCAGCGTATTTGCCCTACAACCACCTTAAAAAAAAAAAAAAAAAAAAAAAAAAAGAGAAAGAGAGAGAGAAATTAATTGATTGATTGATTGATTTAGATTTATTGACCCGGGGACAATGGGTCCCATAGGGCATTTTGAAATGTACATATCCAATAACATTTGTAGATAACAATCAAATCTACATATATAACACTGCTGGTGAGCTACAAATAGATTGAAACTGAAAACTAAAAATACAGATATAAATAGGTCGTATCGAAAGAATTATCATATGACTTTGGTACTGTTTGATCGAGATGATTGAAAACTCGGTAAAAGTTGAACGATATAGGAGGATTTATCCTCGAGAAGGAAGCTCAGAAGCGCAATCATCAGCTAGGTAAGCTTTTAAGAAGCAGCTCGATCACAATCACGCAGATACGCTAAATGGTGAATCTTGAATGTTTTTACGTCCGTTGTGTCTCGAGGGAGCGATGTCAGGCTTTTCGGTAGCTCAATCTAGTACTTAGCACTCAAGAGCTGGAATGAGTTATCGAATGTATTCGTCCTCGCATTTCTCATCAGGAGATCCCCACTTTGTAACAGCTCAGATCTATGCAAGGTGGTGTTGCATATCTCGGTGAAATTGCAAGCTAGATATGATGGGATACCGTTTTTCAAGATCTGGAAAATTTGACCCGCTAAGAAATACTCTCTAAGAGATTTCACAGTGAGCCAGCCTAGTTGCCTACGATACGGTGTGACGTGATCGCGCCAAGGTATATTGCCAAAACAAAGCGTATACATGCATTTCGTGCTCTCTGCAGCTTGAGGTCGAGCTCTTTGGTTAAGCTATGGTATACTGGAGAAGCATAGTCAGAAGATGGCATGATGAATGATTGAACAAGCTGTTTCCTGATAGAGAATGAGAGTGCATGATGGTGAGCGCGAAGTTGCCGTAGACTACCAAAGACCTGCTGACAAATATGAGAGACTTGCTTCTTCCAGTTCAGGTCATTAGATATCCAAACGCCCAGGTTTTTCACCTGTGATACGTAATCTAGAGGGGTGCCGTTCATGACCAATTTAGGAAGATTGCCAGTGTCGAGGTAGCGAAGATTCTCTTTGATACCCAAGATCATCACCTTAGTTTTCTTGAGATTAAGACCAAGGCCATTCTGTGAGGCCCATTGACAGATAGCGTTGGCATCTGCCTCGACTTTTTTCAGGGCATCAGTGATCTCAAAGTGCTCACAGCTCCTCCAAATCTGCGTGTCATCAGCATAAATCATGAACCGACTAAAATGAGTACCTTGGGAAGATCGTTGATAGAAATAGAGAAAAGAAGGGGTCCTAAAACAGAGCTTTGCGGCACTCCTGCTGTTATTTGGAGCCAATCTGACACAGTTCCACCTTTATCAATCACCGCCTGACATCTGTCCGCAAGGTACGACAGGAACCACTTAATTGTGTGATTATCTACATGATACGAGCGAAGTTTCTGAATGAAAATATGATGTGGGATCTTGTCAAACGTTTCGGAGAAGTCGAACAGTACAAGGATGGAGAGAGAGAGTGAGAAAACAGAAGGGGTCCAAATGGTTCCAGGAGGAATATGATGGACTTAAGAGGGAAGGAAGAAGAGAGAAGAGAGAAGTTCGAAGATCGAAGATTGAAGGAAGAAGAAAGAAGAATGAAGAATGAAGAGATGGAAGAAGATCGAAGAAGGGGGAACAACACCTGCGAGTCGTGAGAAGAGAGACGCTCGATCCTGAGCACGAGACGCCGCCGGTCCTGAAGTAATGCTCACGCGGTGCCGGGGCCGGATTGGTCAGTTGGTGGATCTCTCCCTTGTCCAATGGCCGGCGCCAACGGAGAAGGAAGAGAGGGTTTACCCGGTTCGGATGGCCGTATCGATGCGGATTCCAGCCCGGGACTGTTGGGGAGGTGCTGGCCAGCCGTGTTTGGCTGACCGGTGCCTCTCCTTCGTACGTCGCAGCGTATTCGCCCTACAACAACCTTAAAGAAAAAGAGAAAAAAGAAGAGCGAGAGAGAGAGAGAGAGAGAGAGAGAGAGACAGAGAGCGAGAGAGAGAGAGAGATAGATGTCCTTTATTCGCCCGGAGGCAGAAATCAAATATCACATGTAGAATACATATGTCATATAAATAGAAATTACCAATTAATATAAGATGGATTCCACGCCAAAGCGACCTACGGAAAGGGGTCATCTCTCAGATTCTTTTTTAACCTTTTTCATTCGATTCTATGGCCCAAAATAGGAACTTCGGACCACCTAAGGGGCCCAAAAAAAATTTCTCCTCTCCATTGTACGCACATCCGTCAACAGACCGAAAATTTATCGTGTAAAAATCGATGCTCTTTTATTCACGAAAATGGGAATATTTCGAGTTTTTGAATAGCTATCGATTTGCAGGTTGCGGCATCTGAAAGGGCATCAAAAAACCTATCGAAAACGTTGTCGGAAATTCCTTCTCTGTGATTTTGGGGCCTCCTGGAGGCAAAAGAGTATTTTTCACTAAAATGTTGATTTCTCAAAAAGCCATTTTTTTATTTTTTTTAAAATCATATATTCGACGTAAAATTTTGCGTTCTTTCGAAAAAATGGGTTTCAGAGGAGTTTGGGGCGATCCAAGTGACTTATGAGCCATTTTTTGGAAATTCGATTTTTCCGGTTTCAGAAAAAGGCGATTTTCTGCGCATGCGTACAAACGTAGACTTTCGGCGCCACTTTCAACGGAAAGCTGACGAATTTCCTATAAAATGACTACCCGCAAAGTTGAAATTCATGCACTGAAACGCGATATGCAAGGATCAATTATGTCGAATCAAAATCACATGAAAATTCAGCCCATTAACGCCTTCGTAGCGCCTGCTGAGATGACACATTCACGAGATCTTCTCGGGACTCAATTTTGAGTACGAAATTGACCTGAAAAAAATTCGGACCACATGGTTTCAACGTAAAATTGTATGAACTTTCAAAATATGCGATAAAAAATCCCATTTGAGGCGAACCCGAGGTGCTACATTCAATTTTTCGCAATTTTGAATGTGGAATATCGTATTTTCTTGCGAAAAATTGAATGTAGCACCTCGGGTTCGCCTCAAACGGGATTTTTTATCGCATATTTTGAAAGTTCATACAATTTTACGTTGAAACCATGTGGTCCGAATTTTTTTCAGGTCAATTTCGTACTCAAAATTGAGTCCCGAGGAGATCTCGTGAATGTGTCATCTCAGCAGGCCCCATGAAGGCGTTAATGGGCTGAATTTTCATGTGATTTTGATTCGACATAATTAATCCTTGCAGATCGCGTTTCAGTGCATGAATTTCAGCTCTGCGGGTAGTCATTTTATAGGGAATTTTGTCAGCTTTCTATTGAAAGTGGCGCCGAAAGTCTACGTTTGTGCGCATGCGCAGAAAATCGCCTTTTCCTGAAACTGGAAAAATCGAATTTTCAAAAAATGGCTCATAAGTCACTTGGATCGCCCCAAACTCCTCTGAAACCCATTTTTTTCGAAAGAACGCAGAATTTTACGTCAAATATATGATTTTAAAAAAATAAAAAGAATGGCTTTTTGAGAAATCAACATTTTAGTGAAAAACACTCTTTTGCCTCCAGGAGGCCCCCAAATCACAGAGAAGGAATCTCCGACAACGTTTTCGATAGGTTTTTCGATGTCCTCTCAGATGCCACAACCCGCAAACCGATAGCTATTCAAAAACTCGAAATATTCCCATTTTCGTGAATAAAGAGCATCGATTTTTACACGATAAATTTTCGGTCTGTTGACGGATATGCGTGCAATGGAGAGGAGAAATTTTTTTTGGGCCCCATAGGTGGTCCGAAGTTCCTATTTTGGGCCATAGAATCGAATGAAAAAGGTTAAAAAAGAATCTGAGAGATGACCCCTTTTCGTAGGTCGCTTTGGCGTGGAATTCATCATAAATAAATCGTTTGGTCAAGGACAGTAGGTTATCTCAAGTTGTGACTATTCAAGATTGCAGCAACAAAGGCTGCTTAAAAAACATTCAATGAACAGGACAAAGGCTCAACAAAATATCGCAGTTATCTTCTAATCAGTCTTGTAACAGGTTGTGAGTATAATCACAGTCCATATAAGAAGAGAAGAGCTCAATGACCTTCAAAGTTTGAAGTAATGCTTCTTGTCCACATCAATTCTCTTGGGAGGCTGTGAACGAAGGATCTCTTTCAAAGCATCCTTAAAAATCGAAATTTCCGCGATCTGCCGAAAACCCGAAGGGAGCATGTTCCAGAAATGAGTACACTGGGCTTGGAAAGATCGTCTTCCGTACTCGAGTCTCATTCTGGGTACTTTGAGTTCCTGCTCTTGTGCATTCCCACGCCCAGGGCGCTCGGATTGGTGCCTGGTGAACATTGCAGAGAGGTAACCTTGTTCCCTCATGTGCATGATCTTATACATGATAATGCCTGCAAAGTACATTCTCCGCGAATCATTACGCAACCAATCCAAGCTCTCCCTAAACGGAGTGATGTGCTCGTCTCTCCTAAGATCAAAAATGTATCTCACAACTGAATTGCTCAGTCGCTGTATCCGTTGCCGCTGTTCGTCCGCTGCGTCAAGATAGGTGACCGTGCAGTAGTCCAGATGAGGCTGGACTCACGCCTCGACTAGTCGAATCCGAAGAGTCCTGGTGATGCATGCCCTAAAAAACCGCAAACTGTATAGGGCCCTGTTGAATTTCTCTGTCACCTGATTAATTTGCGGTTTCCACGACAATTCGCTATCTAAAACAACACCAAGGCTCACGACTGTATCACTGAAAGGGACGAAAACTCCTTCCTGTATCTCAACCCCTGGCAAGTCCATACTTTTCAGATCTTTGATATTCCTCTCAGAAGAGTAAAAGATTGCTCTGGTCTTACCAGCGTTGAGACGCAGGCCGGAGCCCGCAGCCCAATCAGCAACCAGTAGCCCCACTTCTCCTAGTCGAGCGGTCCCCTCTCTGATCTTATTTTTCTCCACCTGGAGATAAATTTGGAGGTCATCAGCGTAAAAAAGATGATTTACCGACTTCTCGTTCAGTAACCCGGGCAAGTCATTGACGTACGAACTAAAGAGTAGAGGTCCAAGAACGGAGCCCTGCGGAACACCCAGATTGGTTGCAAGCCAATCAGATTCCCCATTTTTAGAGGTGACTAGTTGGGTGCGACCTTGTAAACATGATTTGATCTACAGGAGTGCCAATCGTGAGAAACCCAGTTGTCGGAGTTTACTCAGAAGTTTCGTTGGTGATATCGTGTCAAAGGCTTTGCTGAAGTCAAAGAGTAGTTATAGGGTGATCTTTTCCTATCGATGCCTGTCAATTTTAGCAAAGCTGTCTGGGTACTGTGGTGCTGCCTGGAAGAAGCCTGGAAGCAATCTAATAATTTTTCTTCCTCCAAGTACTCCGTGATTTGGTCGTGTGCAACCTTTTTGAGAACCTTGGAGAGGAAGCACAGCAGCGCTATAGGGCGGAAATCTGAGACTGATGATGGAGCTGCAGTCTTCTTCAGCGCAATCAGCTGTGCTTTCTTCCAAGCCTCAGGAAAAATGCTGTGAGCGAAGGAGGAGTTGAAAATATGTTCAATAAGGTCACCTAACGCCGGGAGAGCCTTCGTGATCACACTTTGGGGAATTCCGTCTGCCCCGCGAGCCTGTGAGGAAAAATGTTTTATAGCAACGACTACTACATTGAAATTGGTTGGCTTGAATCTGAAACCCTCCTCTGGAGCCACCATGATTTCATCCATTGCTTCTTCTATATTTTCGTGAGGCGAGGCAGAGACTCCCGCGAAGTGAGCGTCCAACTCACCTTGGGTAAAGCCGTGAAGCTCCTCCTCTTTGCTCTTGGACAAGAGGCCGAGGTTACGCTTTTCTTCCCAAATATTTTTATGTTGATCAAGAGCGCCTGAAAGGTGATTCTGAATGAAGGAATTCCGCTCTTTTTCGATACGCACGTCAACCTCTTCACTGAGTCGAAAGAACTCATTATGAAGCTCAGAATACTTGCGCTGATTGCATTGATTTCGCTCCCAGCGCCTACGCGTCGCATCTCGCTTCGAGTGCTTTGAGCTCGGGACCAATCCAAGGAGCATCACCTTTACGAGGGTAAATCGTTTTTTCCGGTGCTAGTTCGTCCAAAACAACTTTTAAGTTTTCATTAAGACAATGAATTGCATCCTCCAAGCTAGTTTCAGCGTTATTGAGCGCTGTCCAGTCACAGCTAAGCATTGACGAACATACGGGAAGAGTTAGTCATTGAATTGGAATTCACATAGATGGAGACCGAAGAGGAACGTACTTCGACAGCTACGGCCTACCGCCGATCTCAATGTATCATCTCAATCGTCTGCAGGGTAACTGCAAGAGCTACACGTGGAATACGAAGGTGCTACAGAGTTGTGATTCGGTGTATTGTGGTCAATTCGTCATAGTGTTCTTATATCATATGTGCAGTGGTCTGACTCTGCAAGCTTTTTACAGACTTTTCACGAGTGATAGAAGAAGGAATGATAAAATAGCTATGAATTTCCACCGGAAGATTATGGAAGCTTGGAGCGCAAGAAAAAATGTCGAGGACCCGGTAGGGATGGATTCTTGCTTGAGCAGTCGATCGGCTCCGGTTGCACTCATCAAACTCGTATCCCTAAATTAGATGGCGTGCATGATTGCTTCACGTGTCATTGAATGAAAACATATTGATATCATGATATTCGTGTGTGGTTCTCTCAAAAATCTCCAGTTACACTCCCCATCTCCTATACTTTGAGAGATCAACTGCACACAGGGCCCCCGCTCCGACCTCTGATCACGTTGAGGGAAGTCAAGAACATTGAAGCGGGCTCCTCATGCCGGGTAGTACGCGCAACGGCGGCAGCCTGTGTCTCCGCATAGCAACAGAACTTACTCTGCACCTCGTGCTGGGAAAGGCTTGCAGACCGTGCACGTATCACAACAGTATCCCACGCTCCCACTTTTCTCTAGCCGGAGCGGAGCCATATGAAACGACGCTTGTATTCGAGAAAAATAGTTCCATTCGAGTCATCGTCCTGTTTGGTCGAATTTCGTCCAAATTAAAATTTACCCTCGTAGAAAATGGCTCGGTGTCAGACGCGTAGTGAGGAACGTTCCGAAATGAGTGAGTTGCCGAATTTATTGCTATCCACCACTTACGCTCTCAACAAATCGAACACAAAAAGGATTTGCATCGGTCTGGAAAGTGACAATGGTATCTACTGTCAAGTAATTAAATTCCACAGCTCGGGCAAGCCACTGACTCTAAGCGCTGCGTATCGGCAATATTTGAAGGATCACTTCGAAGCTATCAACAATTATTTCCGCAATCATCAGGCGTTCAATGATGAATTTGGTGAATGTGACAAAATATTCTTAAAAACCATGATCTGACATTCGCGACGACATACGGTACGCGAACGATCCTCATCGACGAACGACCCACGTACCAAGAACGCAAACCCGACGACGAAAATGAGTCCGCAAGCAAAAAGATGCACGTCGCGCCTCCATCTATTGCTATCCAACTGGCTACTTTTGATGGCTTACGTCTACAGAGTCATCAACAAGATCTACATCTAGCGCAATTGGAAGGGTGGTCGACAAGAGTGGAAAGCATCGTCAAGGTGATAGTTGACTATCTGAAGGAAAGCATCGTCAAGGAAGAAGAGGATGCAGCTCTACTCTTGAGTGATTTCTCCAAATTTAAACAATATTACGCGTCTCATAGTATCGACATCGAGAGCTATGTCGGCGAAAGAATGAGTTGTGAAAAGACTGATGCTGATTGTTTCGATAGCGATTGCAAACACCTAGTGTTGAGTGAGATTTTGGCTCTTGGTTTGCCTGGTATTGTCAGAAAATTGAAGGATGTAATGATAACACTGAATTGACGTTAACGAATAAAAACCACTTGTAACAGATCAGGTTGTATCCAATTTTTCAAGATTCCTGACTCACCGCATTCTTGAATACGCGTCGAATGATGTTAAATATAAGGATGTAGAATCGTGACCAAACCTCAGTTACCTCCTGACGACGGTTAACGTCACATCAGTGAATTCACAATGGGTCCTCTCAACTCGGAAAATTATCAGAAACTTGAAAACGATAAGGAACAATTAGTCAAGAAGAACAACAAGAAAGATGACCGGGTGCAGGAGAAAACTTTGACCAAGAATCCTCCGGCTACGAAGGATAATGCGAATCAATTTGGTTACAAAAAATTTTGATTCAATGTGAGAGGATGCAGAGCCGCTTTTACCAATCAAATCGTCAATGCTGAGGTTGGTCGCTGATTCAAGAGTCGAAAAGACATACGGTACCGTGCTGCAACGGCTAAGACTGCTGCTTGCAAACCAAAAGGTTGACGGTTCAAATCCCGGTGATTCCACTTTTCTCTGTAAATAAAAAGTGTAATCGAAAGCGTTCGGTTTGAAAGCCGCACAGTCAGTTATTGTAGAACGGGTCCGTATAAGTTGCACCAATTATCGGCAGATGAAAGAGTAGTTCTCTAATTTATCGATATTCTTACGTAGGTATCATCAGCTATTCATCGAATCGATAAAACAGGGGCTGCATTCACGAGACTGTTGACTATGTTTTTTGCGAATGACAAATAAATTGAATGAATAACTAAATACCGTCGTGATCAATGATTTTTACCTTTCCGCTAGACCAGCGTGAAAACACCGCAAAAACCCATTGGTGCTCTCTCTACCTCCGTACACGGAAGAAATCGACTGAAAAATGCGTGCGTAAGTGATAAGAGGTAGATGGAGGAGGGAGAAAATCATGCCTGGTGAAACCGTCGCGAAAAATAGACAAGATAAGATAAGAGGGCCACTATAGCCACGTGACTTCACTTGCGTGCGGCTATAGTGGCCCATTCACTACTATTGACGTCTACCCTTCTCGATTTGTCAGCAATGGAGCGCGTGACTGCTATATGAGATTAAAAAGGTCACCGCTCCTTGTCGCGCTCTACGATCGTCAAGACATGTTTTCAAAAGTGATCGCGGCCTCGGCAAAATAAGATTCTACTCATTTCAACGAAGGAATGACACGTCGCAGGGATTGATTGCCAACGTTGCAGGGCCTCTGATTCTGGAAGATTTTGATTTGAAGATGCCTTGTCCCAGAGGTCGATAAGGATGATTAATGTATGTTCGAAAATCACGAGGAGATTGGAATCCCTGATTCACGCGTGTACACCATAACGAAGCTGTTTCACGGCTCCGCCATACTGACGAACACAGCTGCCACTGTGTTAAATTAGAAGTATACCGCTCAAGGCATATAGGCAAATCTCAGAATTCGGGCGATTTTCGTTGGAAAATTCAAAAAATTTCGATTTCACAGGACATTCCCAATTAACTTCCTCTTGATAGAATAGTACTCAATCGATGATATGATACTCGCGTAATCCATTTTGCAGCTAAACCGCACTTATGCGGTCGGATAACGAACATTCCCATGTATTTGATTGGGAACCTCGTATTACAATAATTCTGATAAGTGCGCTTCCTAGTGGGGATAAGGTGACTTTGGTGTCAGAGAAATGGAAAGGAGACAATTCTCACAGTTTACCCTCTCTTAGTGCGAATCAGCTAGAGTAGTTGAGAATCAACTAGTAGTAGCTGATTCTATCGGCTCATTTGAAAGGATTTTCACTGATTGAATCAGCTATTATAGAGAGTGATATGCATTGATATACTCCGTTCGAGAATGTTTTTCCCCGTGCTCTATGCGTCTCGTGATAAATCTTTGACTCTTGTATACATAAAATTCGGTTTGGTGCAGTCAGATTAATTTGATTATCCAGTTTCCAAGTCCCGAAAAATGTATCTAGAGCGGGCCACCTGCTGTTAAAGTGGGCCACTCGTTGTTGAAGTGGGCCACCTGCTGTTAAGGGACCGTCACACCTCGATTTTGAAGTTCGGCCTGAGAAATCATGGGGGTCTGGAGATCTGGATTCATATGTATTTTTTTGATTTAAGAACGATAGTGCAGTCGCTTTTTCGGTGAAAATTTCCCGACCATATTTATTCCTTGGTTGGCTTCCCCTCCGTCAGATCGTCGAATCCGCACGAGGTAATGTTTGAAATAAAGAAAAGTACCTCCAAAAACATTCACAGTCCGATTCGTCAAATTCTGTAGGACTAGATACATATTATGGAGTCAAGAATCTGAATTCCCTCGCTGAAACACCTCAGAACTCGAAAAATTTCGACTATTTCAGAAAAGTACAAAGATACTTCTTGCTCAGATCAATAAATTACATCGAGATGATGAAGGAAGGAATGCGAAATTCTAACCCTTCTTTCAAAAAATAGGACATATATCGTATGACCAATCTAAGATGAACACCCCTTGGCATTTCTTATCTTCGCAAGGTACAAATTGGATCGAAGTTGATTCTCACATGGTTTGATTTTTCGCCTCGGATGGTGAAGTGAACAAATCGAGGAAATGGAAAATTCAATGCGAACGGGAAAATTTTTTTTCAAAATATTTAAGGAAACTAATATTGCTGATACGACATCGTGTAGCACGCCAAATTTGGAGTCCGAAATGACTTGTCCGATAATCTGTTTTGTTGCTCAAATCTCCAGGAAAATTGATGGAAAATTGCTCATTTTGAATTTGCCACCACAATTGTCGTAGAGGTGAGTTGCACCCATAGAGATATTACAGATAGAGGAGGGGTGAGGTGGGCCTCTCTGTGAGTGAGATTTTCTCTGCGAAAGAGAGAGAGAAAAGACAAGAAGTCCTTCATTCTTTCTCTCTCGCACCTGCGCGAGGCATTGCGCTTTCGACACCAAGACACAACGGCGCGTCGGAGAGGGGATAATATACTGCGTGGTGCGCCGCGCAGGTGCGAGAGAGAAAGAAAGAGGACTCCTCGTCTTTTCTCTCTCTCTCTCTTTTTTTTTTTTTTTTTTTTTTTTTTCTTTCTTTAAGGTGGTTGTAGGGCAAATACGCTGCGACGTACGAAGGAGAGGCACCGGTCAGCCAAACACGGCTGGCCAGCACCTCCCCAACAGTCCCGGGCTGGAATCCGCATCGATACGGCCATCCGAACCGGGTAAACCCTCTCTTCCTTCTCCGTTGGCGCCGGCCATTGGACAAGGGAGAGATCCACCAACTTACCAATCCGGCCCCGGCACCGCGTGAGCATTACTTCAGGGCCGGCGGCGTCTCGCGCTCAGGATCGAGCGTCTCTCTTCTCACGACTCGCAGGTATTGTTTCCCTTTCTTCGATCTTCTTCCATCTCTTCATTCTTCATCTTCTTTCTTCTCTCTTCTTTCTTCTCTCTTCCCTCTTCAGTGCATCAGATTCCTCCTGGAATCATTTGGGCCTCTTCTGTTTCAATCGGCAGAGTCACTGTGATTCGCCTGCTTCGAGGCGCCTTACTTCCCTCTCTTTCTCCTCTTTGCGGGTCATCACCAGCTTGATGTATCCGGTGAGTCTATCCCATGTCTCCTGGTTGCGGAGCAAGTACGGGACGAGATTCTCAGGTGTTAGTTGAGCACCCAACCATTCATCCAGCTCGGCGCGCTCTCTCCGGGTGTTGCTGCACTTGAACAGGGCATGTTCGGCGTCATCCCATTCGTCCCCGCATGACTGACATGCTGGGGTCGTCCTCTTCTTGAACCTGGTTAGATAGGAACCGAAGCAACCATGATCGCTCAGTGCCTGCGTCGTCCAGTAGTCCATCTCTCCGTGGGTGCGTTCCGCCCACTTGGCTACGTCACGGATCAGCCGGTGCGTCCATCTGCCGTTTGCAAATGGCGAATCCCACTCAGTTTGCCAATGCTCAAGGGTGGTTTCCTTCTCGTTGTCGCGGATGATCTCCTTCATCGTCGGAGTGAGTACTCGTTCGGCTCCGATCACTTTCTGGCGGTCCCAGATCCTCACTCGCTCCGCGACGAGCAAGTGGATGGGCGGAGTACTCGCCAATACGTAAGCCGCATCTCCTGACACAGTGCGGTAGGCACGGATACTCCTCAGGGCCGCTCTTCGGTGGACAGGCCCCATTCTCTTCTCGATGATGGTCTTCTCTACTCTCTTCCCCCACACGGGTGCACCGTACAGCATGATGGAGGTAGTGACGGTGTTGAGAAGTGCGCGCCTCTTTTCCTTGGGTCCTCCGATATTCGGCATAAGCCGCTGGAGCGCCGCACCGACCCTGCTCGCCTTCTGGGCGGCTTCCTGGATGTGCTTCTTGAACGACCACTTGTCATCGAGCCATACACCGAGGTATTTCAGCTCTGTCTTCCGTGGAATCTCTTGCCCGTTGATATGAAACCGGGGTAGGTCAAACTTCCTACGCCTTGTGACCACGATTGCTTCGCACTTCTTGACAGCGAGCTCCAGAAGCCTGCTAATCATCCACTCGTAGACTCGGGCCAGCGCTTCGTTCGCGCGTCTACCCAAGAGTTCCTCGTTGTCAGCCCATACTATGAGTCCCGCGTCGTCCGCGAAAGCCACTATTATCACTCCTTCTGGCAGTTCGATAGACAGTAAGCTGTCATACTGGGTGTTCCAGTTGAACGGCCCGGAGACCGATCCCTGTCCGATTCCGGCGGACAGTACCCGAATCTCTTGTCCCTCGTCGGTGTCGTACACGAGGGTCCTGTTCCGCAGGTAGTCACTCGTGACGGCTAGTAGATAGGGGGGCACTTTACCTGCTTGGGATTGATAGACTCGCTCCCAGCTCGCGCAGTTGAATGCGTTCTTTATGTCCAACGCAATGATGGCACAGAATCCTCCCCTTCCTTGGTATGGGTTCCCTACCGACGCTTGAACCCGTTCTTGGACCGCCTCGATCGCGTGCACAGTGCTCCGTCCCTTCCGGAACCCGAACTGCATTGGTGATAGCCCACCGCCTTCTTCGTAGGCTTTTTCCACCCTGTTGAGCACCATCCTCTCGTACATTTTCCCGATATTGTCGAGCATGCTGAGAGGGCGTTGACCTCCTTGACCCTTAGGTATCAGGACCAGCTTCTGACGTTTCCACTTGTCCGGGAAAGTTCCCGCGCTCAGACAGATGTTGAAGAGGTCGAGGAGTAGATCTGGCTTGTATTTGAAGACCAGTTTCAGAGCCTCGTTTGGGATGCCATCCAGGCCAGGGGCCTTGCCGTTCGGCATTCTCTTCGCCGCTATGAGTAGCTCTTGCATAGTGAAGAGCGGGATGGGGTCTTCGCTCTCCGTAGGGAATGTAACTCTGGGTTCTCCTGCTGGGAAGAGGTCTTCCACGATGGTGCGCAATGTTGCTGCATCGGTCGGTGCTGGGTTGCCCTTCCGGGGTCGGACCTTTGACATGACCACGCGATATGGCGTGCCCCAGGGGTCTTCGTTAACCATGTCGCACAGTTCACCCCAGGACTTCTCTTTGCTCCTCCGGATGGCTAGAACGAGAGCCTTCTTTGCTCCTTTGTACGCTCTGTCATCTTTCGCCAGCGATGGTCGTTGCAGCTTCCTTGATCGCCATGCGGTCCTCCTTTTCTTGTTGCTCGTTCTTCGTAGAGCCTTGATCTCATCTCTCTCTCTCTCTCTCTCTTTCTCTCTCTCTCTCTCTCTCTCTCTCTCTCTCTCTCTCTTTCGCGAAGGAACGTGTGGGCTGCGCTTCCCTCCTCTATCCGTAATATCTCTATGGTTGCACTACGTGTTGGGTAATGCTATGATTTTGGCGTAATGCCACGGGCTCTTGTTATTGTTTTATGTTTAATCTATGATCATGGATGTTGTTTTGTAGGTTATGCAGACGCGGCATCCACAATGGAAACTTGTGATCGAGTGGGAAGGTTAGTTGGCTAAACTTTGAACGATATTGGAGGCATCGAGCATGTACTCTTGTACCTCCTACTAAAAGAATTCAACAACGCGTAAAGAACTGTGTAGCAGTCATGCGATCAGAGTTCTCCAATAAGGTTCGAAATTCAAACAATCTCGCATTTGAAACTCTTGAACAATAGTAGTGCCTAACAGATTCAGATAGTGGTTATCAATTTCGTACACTTCATCGCCCCAATTCTGACTACAAAGTTTGGGAAAAGTTTGGACCATAGATAAGAACAATTCATCGGCACGAGTTATTAGAACGGTACACGCAAAGAAGGGCGTGCTGCTACAGCCGGGGCGCTGCGTCGAAGAGAGAGATTGTATACGAACTCGGATTCTCGGGCACTGCCCGAGCTGAGCCCTGGCGCTCGCCCCAGAAAAACCGACGCAACGTCCGCGCTCGAAGCATTTGGTCTCGCGCGACTCGAGTACAATCGTACAAAATGATTAGACTAGGTTAAGTTACCGCCATCCCGTGCTAAAATGGGATTTAGCAATTTTTTGTGGGATCATCTCCGTAAGACCCTCCTGATTGTAAGGATGTTCTATCCTAAGCTGAATGTGAGTACGAAATTGTTCAAACCGAAATCGTTTGAACAATTTGATAACATTTTTCATTTTGGATTCCAAACTGTTATATTAGAATGATTCGAAACTCCTCAAACGAAAAATTACTGTTGTCAGTCTTGCAAAAAGCGATTGTTTTTGACTTATCGGCGTTTTTAAACTGAAACAACGAGAATTTTGCGATTTCGAACGTTGAATAAAATCAGCAATAACGCGAAAAATTGACATTGTCGTTGTGTCAATCCTTTTCCGGGGTGTTGCGATCGATTCTCTTTCCAAGCAGAAAATTTCGACATGAACATCCAGGTCTTATTGCAAGTTTATTCGTTATTCTAGGTTCTGGGATTGCTTTCTTTCACGGACATAATTTTCGGTTCTTTGGTATCTGAGTACTTGCAAGTTTCATCACCTTACTGGGTTTTGAGATTGATTTTTGATCGGATTTTGGTCCCCGTCAGGATTCCTGCATCCGGATGTTCACAAGTTTGGTTGCTTTCTTAGATTCTGGGAATGGTTTTTCCTTCAACAGATTCTTCAGGCCCAGTTTCCATGTGTTTGCGGTTTTGGGGGCTTCTTGAGTTTCGGAACTGATGCCTTCCTCCACTCCCCCGTGATAATTCGTAGCTTTGATGTTAGAATTATGGTTCTATAGTGCAACTTCACCCCATCAGTCTTCGCACAATAGTTCAAAACATGAAAAAACCTGCGCTACTGAGCGGCGAGAGCGAATGCACCCCGCGAGAGCGCTCTTGGCTCCCACTCGCGCTCTTATGTAGACTCGGCCTTATGCATGACGGGATGGGCAAGACGCGCGCGCGCTTTCTATGCAGACTCGGACAATATAACGCTACTCTCTCGAAACTGTGTATAACGGTGTAACAGGCATTCAGCCTTTTCCACAGTTTCGGCAGAATTTCACTCGGAAAGACTCCACTCTTGCCATGACAACGAATAGTTCTCGAGACTCATTGACTCATACCTTTGTTTCCGTCCATATATTTCGATTACGTTTAGTTTTTTTCAAGGTCAACGAATCCCAAATCAATTTCGTTTTGTTTCGTTCATTTTTGAGGTAATCATGTTTATTTAATGTTTCGTTTCGCGAGTCTCAATGAAATTATTGTTGACATTCGTTCCTCTCTCAACAAAACCATGGGTAATTTTGTTTGGTTTCCTTCTCTCCAATGGAACTATCGTTTAAACTCGTTTTGTTTTCAAGGACCTTATGGGACATTTTCGTTTGGTTTCGTTTCTCAAAAACTAAACTATGTATGATTAACGTTTTGTTTCGTTTTTCTCAACGGAATTAATGTTGGAATTAGTTTTTTGTTGAAAAAGTTATGATTCGTTTTCGTTTAGTTTCGTTTCTGATAAACGGAATAGTAAACGTCATCGGAATTGAATAATCATGTTTAGTTTTGTTTAAGAGATGAACGAAATGAAAGCCTAGGATTTCGTTCATGTTTTCCAAAAAACTAAACAAAACTAAATTCCATCCCAATTTTGTGGGAGATGAACGAAACGAAACGGAACATATATTCAGGTACAAACCCTGAATCGAACACACAAACGCCATTTCAGAGCACATTCACTAAGCCTGCGCAGAAAATCCAGCAATAATTCCGAAATCATCAGAAGTCTTTTATCATATCCAGTCCTCCTACTCTCTCATACGGGCTTGGGACCGCCAATAGCAGAGTTACTTCTTCTTGTATTTTTCCAGTTTTTGACATTTTTTTCATTTTCCTCCATTTTGTTTTCTTCCTTTCTCCCCGGTTTTTCTCAGTTCCTGAAATCGACCATTCGTCTACTTCCTTGAGAGTTCTTTCATATTTTTGTTAGATTTTGAATCTGAGTTCATCTCAAAAGGCTTTGAAATCTTTCTTCGAGTCGAACTCCGGCATTATTTGTCTAGATTGAAGCGTTGCTAATATATGATCTTCTCTTTCCTCCTTTCCATAGACTTTGCCAGATGCCTCTGTCACCAGCTCAATCATACGCTGTACCGCCTATGTGTAGCACGGGTACTTACTCAATTGCCAACTCATCGTAATATCGTCACTCTCAAGGTACATCTTGATTACATCTGTTCTTAAAGCTCGAAGAACTGGCGGAGATCGAACACGAGCATTTGACCAATCAATCATATCTGCGTAGGTTTATCCTCGGAAATTGAGCTTAGGTATTTCGAACATTGGAAGGTCATTATGTTGAATTGCCTCCAATTCTCTCGCCTGAATAATCCTGTTCAGAGCTGTGCGTCTGGCTTGAACATTTTCGTCAGTTAGCATAATCAGAAGAAGAATTCCCTGGAGCAGCAAAGTAAGCGTTCCGTTGGCTCATTGGATCAATAATTTGCAAGTACTGTTCTGGCAGATAACATGAAGCGCTTATGGAATCAAAGAGGTTCCTCGCCCCGTCCGAGATTGAATGCCTCATCTTAATATGGAACCAGGAAGGAGCGTATACTTTCAAGATGAACTCTACCACAATTCGGAGTTTGAGACTTGGTTTTTCCTTCGAAACATGGAATCTCAAATCTCTGTTAGATAGAGTCACCCATCTGGGAATATTCAATTTGCCAGGGTTCTCATTTGCAAGATCTGCATCACAGTTACCCGATTTAATAGCAAGACATATGTTATACAGGTATTTTTGATCTTTGCTCAATTCTACAGAGTCCAGTCCAGGCAAGTCGCAGTCAAGAGCTCTGAACTTTACAATTAGCATGTTTTCACATCCTGGCAAAATTTTACCGATGGTTCCTGTGAACGACTTTGGGCCTGGTGCTACGCCATCTAACTCCTGAAATAGATGTGTAAGTGGCACTTCATTGAAATGGAGTAGTCAAATGAATCTCCGTAAGAGCCCCCAACTGCATTTCTAATTACTGTGATCACGCCATTCTTTGGACCGGTGTTAACCACAGTCCCATCGCAATCAATAGCCTCGAGATAATCCAATGTTCTAGGGTGATTTTCTTTAATATGTGATTCGATGCACCTCAAGATGCACGCAGCAGACCCTGTGCTTGGAGGAAGATGAGTTATGCACTTAGAACTTGGTTCTTCGATGAAAGAGTAATGATCTTCTATAATCTCAGTCGGATAATACTTAGAATCTTTCTGATCCATGAACTTAGATTTATCTCTACGACCATCAAAGTACAAGGCACGAATGGAGTCGTCCCCGCCACCATTGCCTCTCAAATTGCCAGCAAATTTAGATTTTTCCCTGCGAATTTTGTTCTTGTCGATAACGGAGGATTGGAGTGAGCCTGTAACCATCTCGACATCTAGCAACACAGAGGTCGCTAATGCAGCGGCAGCTCTGTCTGGAATCCCAGATCGGTGACAGACTGCAGCTGTATGTGGGAGTTCGACCCTAACCCGAGTACTTTAAGAGGGCATCTGCTCTGGTGATGGTTGATAGAATCCCTAAGAATCAAGAGTATTTTGTAAATCATCGGTCTGTGGGGGAGATAGAGTATCTTGGGGATTGGTTACATTGGAGCGTGCTTTTTTGTTACTCGTCGAATTTCCACTTCTATTCCCCGATTTTCGTTTGAGACATCCCGTCTCACTAGAATCAGAGATATTCATCTCCATCTGCCTCGTCGTTCTTTGGTCCTGCAAAAGTTCCACCCCACCTATTGGGACCCTTCGATCTCTAGGACAGTTGCAACTCTCAGATGGCTGACATTGACACGCAGCTATGTCAAATAGTTCCAGTGAATCTATTAGAAATCCTTCAACTCTCGATTAAGGAAGTTCACTTTCATCTTTCGCTTGACTATACGTTTTATATCGTTATACTCTTCACGATAGTCAAATATCAAGGTTTCAACTCTCGCGTGGGTAACAATCGGGATTCCTAATTCAGAATACATTTTTTCAACCATGGAACTGACGGACTCCGCAATATCCGCGATGGGCGTGTGCTGTCTACCATTCGATTTTGAACGTTCAATGCTCTCCAAGATACACTACAGGCGCTCAGTATATCGTGATATGTGGGGAGACGGGTCCTTGGCAGATTCTTAAGTAACCCAAGAACGGGACAGGGGTGATGCCGAAGATAGTATCTGTCGTTATATTTCGACGTCGACATGATTTTCAGTGAGTGCAAGCCAGGAGCCAGGACCAGCCTTGGGATCCAAATCCTCTTGTAACCGTTCTTACAATAGCCATACACTCGTTGCGTAACAGGAGTACCATCTACTTCGCCGATTTTTTTTCTTCGGGAGGCCGGGGAGGGTAAATCTTCATAGACACCCACGGGATTGTGAGTAGTGTCGGATTCACCCGAGAAAACTCGAGCACCTACCGACTAGAAGTCCTCCCTGGCGGGCGCCAACCCGGAGGTTATAGTCCCAGAAGAAGGAAGGAAGGAACAAAGAATAGAGAAAAGATGGAAGATACAGCGGGAGCCCTGAAGTGGTCCGACATACCACTCAGGGCTCATACGTACTGAGGCGGACGAGGTGGTGAAAGCACACTCATAGGTGTTGGGGCTGAAGACTGGGGGCGGGGGAGTTGTCCTGTGCTCCCGAGATGCTAAGATTTCCCTTGCCGGAAGACTGGAGCCGGGGGGTGCGTCTGTCCCCCAGGATCAACTAAAGATCCTCTTCGCGGTTAACTCGGGCAGGGGAGTCGTTACTCTCTCAAGATCCGAAGATCTTCCTTGCGCGGTCTACTACGCCGAGGTCCGGGACGGATGAAGTTAACCATAGTCACCGATTCAGTAGCAGTCGACTAAGAGCTGGTATCCACCTAGTGGTGGCGTGCCGAACTCGCGGGCGCAGTATCGAACTGTATCAAGTTAACTCGCAGGATGCCTATCGGTAGCAGGCTCCTGTCAAACTTCCTCATGATATTGTGTTGGATGTAGTACATGAGTTGAAACAAGCGTGTTCGTACGGATCAAGTGACGCAATGATGGGAAGCCACTGTCCATAATTTATATAGACTTTTGTCGTGTTTGAAAATTGGTCTCAATACTACCTCCTCGATTTGATAGTATCGGAGCTTAATATAGATGATTGATCACGTAGTTCTGGGAACTGGGAGAATCATTCTACGTTCCCGCCTCTCAGGGAGTTGATGATACTTACATTCGATTAATAATAGAATCAGCCAACGCGGTGAATATTGCTCTCCGATTTTCGTCCTCTTCTGACATTAGTGGAAGTTCTTGTGCCTGTTCTATCAAATGGCGTGTCTGACAAGGAGAGGTCCAACCTTGCGGAACACGGATCTTGATGAAACTCTGGGGATCATCTTGTTTTGATGAGAAATGAAGGTCTCTCAAAGGATTTAGTCCAATGGGCCTCCTATCCCGAGATATAGCTATGGCGGTTAGCATTGTTAGTATATCTATATATGTGCCTTTTTAACATGAGCCTATATGAACAATGTTAATCTCGATAGCTGGGTCTTGGGATAGGGAGCCCATTGGACTTAACCCTTGGAGATACCTTCATTTCTCACCAAAACAAAATGGTCCCCAGAGTTTTATCAAGACCCGTGTTCCGCAAGGTTGGACCTCCCCTTGTGAGTGTAAATACAGAGGAAACCTCCGAATATCATAGTGTACGTGCTGCCCTTTCGTTTTTGTGGAGCTTCATGCGCACAGTTAGCCTCATGAGGCCAAGAATGCAATTGTTTGTTATTTTCGATAAAAATCTCTGTTGGGATAAATCAAGATAAGTCGTCTCCGGTTAGTCAAAATCAAATTTACTTCAGCTCATTTTGAAGGTCTCAAAGAGAGCTTCAAAATAAAGTACGTCTGAAAGAGTTGAGATGCGTTAGAGTTATCTGCTGAACGAGCAAAAAATGTACAAATCATGCAGTTTTCGATTAAAACGCATGTTATTTAAAGAAAACCTTCACGGCTCTCGCTCGGACGGTAGATCTCATTTCCCAGCGTCAAGCGAAGAAATTTTCACATCTACTAGTCGAAACCTAACTTCTCCGACCCAAAGCGTATCGATCTAAAAAATCATTTATTTCCGGCTCACCCTGATGTACTATGCTCTCAAGAAAATGAATTGAAATGTTATGAGACGTGTCGTGAAAGTAGACCAGATGAGCAGATTCAGTAAATGTTTGTGGGAATTGAATCTTGATAATGATGATGTTCCATTGACTTCAAGAAAGGTCAAATTAGGATATGCCACAATGGATGCGTTAGCGTTGATAAAAGACGATCCGTATGAACTATTCTTCAAGAATGATTGCCGCACCATCCTCATATTATTCTTAAAGTATTACTCGCAAAAATGTCCTATGAAAACCGATATCCGTAGGGGCGTTAGTTGCTTCGACCCCTTGGTAGCTAATGACCAACCGCTTGCTGGAAGTCGTTCATCTCTTGCTTCGACCAAACTCCTTTGGTTGAAAATTGTAGCATCCTCTAAGGCAGAATTCGTCGAGAGAGAATTTTCAGAGTTATTATCTCTACGAAGCACCAAAAACGAATTGAAACTTGCTTCGAGAACTAAACCAAGACTAGATTCTTCTGGATGGAACTTATTGCAAACCACGGAAAAAGCAACTATTCGAATTTGATATATCTTTTGAACAAAGTTTCCATATTATCTCATAGAAATACTGCAAATACTGCGTTGGGAGAGGCTTTTCTGTGAACAGAGAATGCCTTGCTGATAATCAGACAGGAGGATCTCTTGTCGCTTGAAGGATTTTCTATGACACTATCAATGGACCGAAGAAGAAGCACATGAATATGTCATTGATGGAGATCTTATTCATGATGTCGAATTTCCATCATCGAGATACAGAAGCGACCTAGCTAAGAAACAAAAAAATAAAGAGAAAATAGACGAGAGAGTTAAGAAAGAAAAACCAAAAGCATCTCAGATTCGAGATGTGCAGCAAGAGATACAAAAAACCACTAATGAGTTCATGCAAAAAACAGCACAATTAGAAAGCAAATTGTGTTTGTTAAAAAAACATAATATCTCTGATCGACCACGAAAACATTCTGTTTCTTTCTTTCCAATTATCTCTATTTTTGGAATTTTGTGACATTCGAGCTAGAATTACAGATGTGAATTATACTATCAATGTATATGTGATCGATGAAGCATCGCGAATGATTCTTGAAAATTTTCGATAAATAGTTCCCAAAGCTCGCGAAGGATTCTATTAATTTGATTCCTCACGCACTGGAATTCCCTATCGAAGGCCTGGAATATCTAGGGGAAACTCAGGGAATCGCCCTTGCCCAGCCCAGTAGACACTCTGTAACAGCTGACAGTGTCTCCCGAAGGTCTATGGTACAAAATAAAGATGTGCCTCAGCCGCGAAAACGCTCATTTTCATCATTTGTCAATTCTCACAAGCCTCGCATCACGACCGAGATGAGTCTGTAGAAGGAGCGATTCTCATAGCCATCCTTTGAGGTATGAAAATTAGTTTACACTTGGTTTCAACCCCAACGGAATCGAAATTTTCTTGTGCTACACGGAAAACAATTACTTTGACTCGATTCACGCAAAAATAACTTTTCTCATTTTAAGCGGCATCGTCATGCAGAATCGGGCACAGTATCGTTCTTGTGCTAGATTTGTAGGTTTTTGAGAGTAGAATAAGATGTCATTCTCAAAAATACGAAATATCCACCGCCCCAGGTGCTGCATCTATTGAAAAAGCAATACAGGGAAGGATGTATAATCGAAGTTCTCTCCAAGGAATCGTCATCACTTTGACGCATTGATAGTCACAGCGTTGGGCGAAAATTATGCGTTTTTGTAAATCATAATTCATCATATATCCAATTTTCAGATCGATCGGTTAACCGCCTCGCCTGCCGCGAGCCAAGGCGTGAGCGAATTATGCCCCTGTTCGGTCGAAAATTGCAATTTTGTTATGTAGAAGCGTCTCCCAGTATCTTGCTGAAAAAATTAATAGACTTCTGGATGACGCAGACCTATCGAATATCAGTAGATCTCCAAAATAACCCAGTGCGAGCGACGGGAAGAACGCGAGCGTTCTTCTCCCAACGAAAAAACTGGCCTGTTCAGCAAAACCGCACAGTTCGTAAGATTTGCCCATATGCATACGACTGAAGCAGGAGATGAGTTGATCATCTAATAGGTCTGGCAGCACATTCGGCCAGTATGGGAGTATCTCAGTGGGTTGGGAGCTCCCATGTAAGCAACTGCTCGCAATGATAGTCGAGGATGGTTCGCTCCATGAAAGTCTTCCCTTGGTGGAGGGCATCCCTTTGATTACCGATAATCTCTAATCCTCAAATGTCAAATATGAAAGTACTCAGACGTCCTGCTTCCAATGCTATTACCAAGGGTCATGAATCATACATGTCTTTTCCAGAATCCAGCGTCTCATAATGTTGATGCTGGTCGTACCTCGTCGTTCAACACAACTAAAAGTAAAAATGAAAGAGAGAAGAAAATTGGACATCGGAGGGTTGGAGTTGGAGGTGAAATCACTTATAAAAAGGTATTTCTCTTCCCTGTTCTACCCGAGGACTCCCACCATCCAGCATATATTCGACTCTGAGTTGGTTGTTGGTTACACATCTAATTATGATGATTACAAAACTGAATACTTTTTAAAATCGAATGCAATCATCAGTCCACCTCTCCCGCGCACTACAGTGGTGAAGAATCACGCCAAGCCCAAGACGCCACTCTTCTCGTTCCACAACTCAGTCAAGACCTCTTCCCGTGAAATGTATTGAGACTCTCATTATATATCTTGAATGATTGCGAGGAAAGTTGTTCCTAATCCTCACCATAGAATACACCTATTGAATTTCTAGTAGTATCCTCACCAGTAATCATCTTTCTCCCGCCTTTCCTCTCATCAATCGTCGTGATCCGGGAAAGGTATATTCCAAAGGTATGTGCCAAGGATAACTTCGTATACGAAGTGACAAAGATAAGATGACGGATTTTCATTTGCATTTGGGAATGGTTGAGAATTATTCTTAAGTCACGCAGCAAGCTCATGTCTAACGCAAAAATTTCTCAGAAATCGATTGGTGAAGTCAGAATTGCAATATGTCTCATAGTTTCGGATTTATGGATGAATTTTGGCATGCATGTCATTTCTATTTCAGCGAATATCAATCGGAGCAAAATTTCAACGATCGCATCGGAAAGATCGCGGCGTTTCGAGTAAAGAATGCTCCTTTCCGGCTCCTTTCTCTTGCGTTATTTCATCTAATATCATCGATAATGAATTTTCATGAGCAAACTGTAACGCTTTTTTGTAACGCCCGTAACGCCTTGTAGTTATTTTGTCATCGGCGTGCGTCTGCTACTAGCCTGTCGCGAGTAATCAGGAATTCGACTGTACGCATGATCTGCGCTTCGATTTTCGATCAACCGCGGACGAGACTACGCTATTAAATTTATGTGAAATTTTTTTGCCGTTCGTTTGATGTGAGTGAATCATGACAGTGAGTGTCGCTACAGCCACGTGGAGTTAACTTTAACCTCACAGCGAGGCAACGGAGTCTTAGGTCTGTAATGAGATTGAATTGATTATTGAATCACTTTCTCTTGGAACCTCTGACATCAGAAGTCAATGAAGAGAATTGATCATAATAAATTCATTCAAAATTTGTCAAATGATGGTCTCGAAACTGTTATTTATTTTAAGAGAAGGTCGAGCTCGGATGCATCAAATGGCTCTTGAAATTCATGGACAATTCTATTTATCATTCCAATCATCAATTTCACCCCACGTTGAAGCCTATAATACTGAAATTCAAAGGGCAAATCGGCTAGATTGGCAATTCTTCGATAATTTCAATCTGACGATCTCGAAAATCGTATTCCATTTGAGGATGAGGTGAGCTCCATCGCATCAAATATTTATATTATCCTTTTGACCATTAAAATACCTCATTCTGATATCTACCATATTATAAACCTCAGTAGACAAATCGATTGGATTGTGAATTCTTTCAGTTCTTCAAGGATTTCTGATCACAATCTTCGGAACCCGTATTCCTCATGGAAAACAAGAATGAGATCTATCGTGTCATTAGGGCTTCAAAACTTATGGACGTTTTGATCCTCCTCATCATTAGTATGCCTCATCCTTATGCCTATGATGGAACTTTAATAAGGTATTTTGATTGAATTGAAGATTCTCCAAAGATATTGAAACGGTGGCCTCTGAACTTGAATTTTTCATTGCAAAATCAAGAGATCCATGGCTTCTAAGATTCGTAGACACTTCAATCCATTCACCTGAAATGGGGCACTCACCTGTGAAGCTCCCGGTATTAAAAATCGATCAGGTCCATCGATCTTTCAGGAACTCTTTCGGAAATTTCGGACGCATGGTCAAAACTCATTTGTTTTTGAGAATGCTTCTACTTGATCGCATTAAATGGCTCTCAAAATTGAGAAGTTGTTTCTCCATTTCTTCGATCATCACTAGATCAACATCCTTTTATACAAGGGTCTTAGGTCTGTTTTTCGCGACCAAGTAATGGGTTACCGACCGGAGCCGGGGGCGAGAATCGAAACTATCACGAGGATGCGAAAATCGGTTTTACTCTAGTGTATCAAACTTTAGTTTCTGATGAGCTGTGAATAGAGAGTAACGAACGGAGCGCAGAGTATACTTTCATGTACAGCTTATCGATGAATATCTCATCTCAATGCTCATGATATGAAACTGCGAAAAGCTACTGAATTGCTAGAAAATTTTGGAACGATGGACTCGAAATTCGTTTTCCTGTCAAGAATGTGTTGATCTCTATCACATCCAATGACTGCTATGATTCATATGTTATGGAACGATGCCGAGGTGGTACTGTTCAAAACACCGAGATCGATACCACGGGCCCAAAACGATTAGATGTTGCACAAGACACTCTCATCAATCTGACAGTACCCGACTTATGCAGAGGGAGAATCGAGTGGCGGATTCTTCTCATGCACCTGTCAATGACGCCGAGACCAGGTGGTTCGTCGTTGATTCACGGATTGTGCTTATGTCGTCTTGCGATGTTATGAAAATAAGGCAATGATTTCATTGGCGGCGCGGAGTGCCGGTGGATGGCTTAGCTTGACTTGAAGGCCGGGTGGCCGAATGGCTAGATGGAACAGCCATCAAAGCTCCTAAACGCGCAAGCCTTCGGTATTTGCACATACCGCACGGAATCTCACTGCACTGTACTTTGGGAAAGCTTGAAGGGTTGTTCCGTTCCATTGTAATGATTATAAAAATTACGGATAGGTACTCCGTGAATGAGTTGCCACTGATCACTGAATGATTTGAGAGTCATTTCATATGTGAGGGTTCCGTGGGAGCAAGAGTGGGCTCAGGGATTTGAATGAGACGAATCGATATGAGATTAAATGATACCGCGACTGCCAATGCTCGGAACACTGAGAACTCACACACACATTCGTCCATGTTTGCACTACACTAATGTAGACTGATTTGAACGGAGCGCGACCATCGCGAAGACCGGGGCACGACCGTGCACAACTTCCCTCAGGCTCGGCTTAGGAGCTGGGTGGCGTCGAATAGGCGGCGTGGTATCGGATGACCGGACCACGTCGGGCCGGAGGCCGTCGGGGCAGAGTGCCGGCGGGCCGGGTGATGTGACTTTGACTTGCGGTCTGACGCGAACAAACGTCCGTATCGGACTGAAGATGATGAGCTAGGATGGCTTGGACTTATATAGGCGCGGGTTGGTTCGCGTTTTGCGAATTTACCAATTTGCAGTTTCCCGTATGGTGCTGTTAGATACTTCGCATATTTGCGAAGTACGTGACTTGACTCGAAGAGATGAATTATTATAAAATCAAAGATTCGGCCAATTCGCATATTCGCAAATGTTCGTATTCGCATATTGACAGATGGCATATACTTGCGAACTGCACATATTGACTAATTTATGGTTGCAATGAGTTATAGTTTGGTGAGTTTGTAAGTTCGCATATTCGCGAATGACTGAGTTTGCATATTTGTGAATGGCACGTTCTGAATTATTCATAGTTCGACTTGTTCATATTTTTCACTACGTGATTCATCGTTTGAGAATTTTTGAAAGTTTCTAAGATTTTTCTCATACATACTTTTGGCCAAAGGTTGAATCAAGTCGCAAGCATTACTTATTTGGAAAATAGAAGTGCGATGCGCACGTCAAATCGCTCATTTTTTATTACCGATCGTCTATCGCCAAGGGTCTCATGGTTTTGTTGTGTACCGATGCCTCGCGAGTCGAATTCAAACACGACTGTGGGGCGGAGAGGACTTCCCTGAATCAAGTCGAATTCGACTAGAACATTAGGATTCGATTAGCAACGTAGGACCAATTTGACTCTCTTATGGGACCATAATGAGACTCGAACGAGACTAGGCTGGATAATGGGCAAAACGCTTCCATCAGTCACTAATTCTGGATGCCCTACCTTCTCTCACACCATTCGTATGAATATTTCGTTGTGCTGGGATGCCGTGCAAGTTGACACCACCAACACAGAGGAAAAACGAGAGTTTGCGAACGTTGGCTCACATTCAATTTGAAGATCTTGTTGATATTCCACCACAGTACCGATCTGGTACTGTCCCAAACTCTCGGCGGACCGTTGTGGGACCTAAAATGTTGCTCGAGATACACTCCCAATTTGCTTATTTCGAATCACCAAGCGCCTATCACAATCGATATCATGATCGCGTTGTGTCGCAATGCTCTGCTAGTTGATACTGATGATAAGTGTGGGTGAATTGGAGCTTACCCGAATCAAGTCAAATTCATCGGGAACAGTAGCAACGTGGTACCATTTTGACACTCTCATCGGCCTACCATGGGACCAATACGGGACTAGGTTGCATGTTGCTATAGTTATACGCTCATGATCTGCTCATTTCAGATTATCGAACGTAGATTACACCAGGTATCATAATTGTGTGAAAATCGCGATGTCTTCTTAGTCGATGAGGATACTGATATCGAGTGTGGGTAAAAGAGAGCTTGCCTGAATCGAGTTGAGTTCATCGGGAACAGTAGCGACGGGGTACCAATATGACACTCTCATGGGACCACCATGCACGGTCGTATGAACAGGTCTGGAAATCCCTATTGCGAACATGGTTTCGAATTCCGGGCTCGAAAGTTTCCACTTTTACTCACTTTTCCTCGTGGCGCTGCGATCGAGTAGTAAGTGCACGTGTTGATGTTGACAAATCAATCCTGTAATGTCAAAATTAGTTCCCTAACCTTTGTGTCATGCCGTGTGCGTGTGCCATCAAGTGCCCAACGAATAATTATAAATCGAAAGAGATTCGGTCAACCTTCAAGCCAACGAAAGATTTTGGTTTGCTGCAGTTGCAGTTATGGTTGAAGAAGCTCAACTTGAAGAAGCTGCGTTCAACACAAAGAGTGTGTCACAGACACTTGGCTGAAGAAGACGTGATTCGGGAAACCATACAACGCGATGCAAGTGGTCGAATTATCGCGCAGGTACTCGAAATTTTTCTACACATACACATAGTCTTGATTGTAGCTTCATGCGATTGGAAAGCTCATCTTTGTAGAACTTGTTGAACCCAATATTTGAGGGAACGAAAATTTGATAAAATATTCCATCACCAACAGATGGTTCTGATTGATAAGTGAGAATAAGTTGTTAGATCAGCCTTAATCTAATTTCCTGCTTAAATTCTTCAACGTCACTCTCACAAAATCAATAAATAAACCAATAGATTAGTCGTGTTGGCATGTTTACTTTTTTGAACGTCATACTACTCGATGGCAGCGCCCCGCTCACCGTGGTCAACTTTGGCACTACATCTCGCTCTATCGAGAGGACCAACCACCGACCAACCCTCAGCATTGAGTTTCCAGACCTGTTTATACGACCGTGCCACCATGGGACCGAAACGGAACTAAGCTGAATGTTGCTAGTTATACGCTCATGATTTGCTCATTTCGGTTTATCGTGCGTTGATCACGATTAGTATCATAATGTTGTGTCGCCATGCCGGGCTAGTTGATATAGATACTGATAATGAGTGTGGGTCAAATAGAGCTTACTCGAATCAAGTCAAATTCATCGGGAACAGTAGCGATGGGGTACCAATATGACACTCTTATGGGACCACCATGGGACTAAGACGGAGCTAGGCTGGATGCACCGTTAATTGACACCAATGATGAGTGTGGCTTAATCAGAACTTATCCGAATCAAGGCAAATCCGACGGGAACAGTAGAAACGTGTCACCATTTTGACTTTCTCAAGGGGCCAACATGAGACCACCATGGGTCCAAATCGGAATCAGGGTGATTGCTACGCAAGACACACCCATCAATCTCATATTCTGATTCCCCTCTGTCTCTCACATCATTTTCATGAAGAATGTGTTATGGAAAGATGCTCCACAAGTTGACACTATTGGAGAGTGTAGGTCGAGGAGAGCTTGCTCAGATTAAGCCAAATTCGACGGGCTCAGTAGCAAAGTGGTACTACATCGACACTCTCAGGGGACCATATTGGGCCCAATCGGAACTAAACTGGACGAGCAAGACACTCCCATCAATCGGTCATACGGGACATCCACACAATTTTTCACACCGTTTGTACTATAATTTTTACTTGTCGCGAGATGCCCTGCTAGTTGACATTATGTCGAAAGTGTGAATAAAAGAGAGCTTGCACGAGTCAACTCAAATTTAACGGGAACAGTAGCAAAGTTTTACCAGTTTGCACTCTTATGAGACCACTATGGGACCAAGACGGAACCAAACTGGATGCTGCACGAGACACTTCCATACATCGCATTCCCGGATTTCTTGCCGTCTCTCACATCCTTTGTATGAAGATTTTCTTGTTGCGAGATGTCTCGCTAGCGGATACCAATGATGAGTGTGGATCTAACCAAGCTTGCTCGGATCAAGTGAATTTGAACGAAGACAGTGGCAAGGTGGTACCATTTTGACACTTATTCGGTACCACCATGGGACCAAAACGGAACTAAGCTGGATGCTGTCGATACACTCCTATCAATCAGTAGTCCCAAGTTTTCCGTAGTCTCTGAAAGTATTAGTATAAAGATTCTGTTGTATCGAGATGCCTAGCTAGTTGACCCTAATGACGAGTGTGGGTGGAAGAGAGCTTGCCCCAATCAAGTCAAATTCAACCGGAACAGTAGCAATGCGATACCATTCTGAAATCCTCATGGGAACACCATGGGACCACTATGGGACCAAAACGGAACTAAGCTGGATGCTGTCGATACACTCCTATCAATCAGTAGTCCCAAGTTTTCCGTAGTCTCTGAAAGTATTAGTATAAAGATTCTGTTGTATCGAGATGCCTAGCTAGTTGACCCTAATGACGAGTGTGGGTGGAAGAGAGCTTGCCCCAATCAAGTCAAATTCAACCGGAACAGTAGCAATGCGATACCATTCTGAAATCCTCATGGGAACACCATGGGACCACTATGGGACCAAATCGGAACGAGGCTGGATGCTACGCAATACACTCTGATCAATCGCATATCCGTATTTCCCACCATCTTTCACCCCATTTGTATGATGATTTTGGTGTGCAAAGATGACCCGCTAGTTGGGATCAATATCAAGTGTGGGTGGAAGTGAGTTTGCTGAGATCCAATCAACTTCAACGGGATCAGTAGCAACGTGATACCATTGCGACACTGTTATGGGACCATCTTGAGACCATAATGGAAATAGGTTGAATGCTACGAGATATGATCCCATCAGTTGCAAGTTCCGGATAACCCACTTCTCTTACACCGTTTGTATGAGTAATTCGTTGTGGTGACATGCCGTGCTAGTTGATACCACCACCAGAGAGGTGAAACGAGGGACTGACAACGTAGTCTCTCATCGAATGGAAGATCTTGCTGATATTCCATCATGGTACTGATCTGGTACCGTTCTGAGGGACCGTAATGGGACCAAAATGGAACTAGGCTGTATGTTGTTCGAGGTACGCTCATGGTTTACTCATCTAATATTGCCGAGCGCCGATCACAATCGATATCATGATTTTGTTGTGTCGCGAGATGCCCTGCTAGTTGATACTGATGACGAGTGTGGGTGGAAGAGAGCTTACCCGCATCAAGTTAAATTCATCGGAGACAGTAGCAACGTGGGAACATTTCGACACTCTTATCAGACCACCATGGGACCAAAATAGAACTAGGCTTCGTGCCAAACGAGAACTTCCAATTCAATCGATTTGCTCCATCAAAGTCCCATATCATAGGCATGAGAGTGAGGTATTACAATCATCAAGAGAATAAAGAAAATCTATGGGTTTTGAAAGCCTAATGACACGATGGATCTCATTCTTTTTTTCATGAGGAATACGGGTTCTGAAGAAATTCTCAATCCAATCGATTTGTCTACTGAAGCTTATAATATGGTAGCTATCAGAAGGATATCAGAAGGATAATATAAACAGCCTATGAATACCAAGATCCATTTGATGCGATTGAGCTCACCTCATCCTCAAAAGGAATACGATTTTTAAGATCATCGGATTAAAATTATCGAAGAATTGCCAATCTAGCCAATTTGCCCTCTGAATTTCAGTATTATAGGCTTCAAAATGAGGTGAAATTGATGATTGGAATGATAAAAAGAATCGTCTATGTATTTCGAGAGCCATTTGATGCGTCCGGGCTCAACTTTTTCTCAAGATATCATAAGTGATTTTGGTAGATTTTTTCGTCCTTGATGGTTAATATTCAACTTGTATTCTCTCAACATAAATAACAGTTCCGAGGCCATCGTTTGACAAATTTTGAATGAATTTATTATGATCGATTCTCTTCATTGACTTCTGATGTCAGAGGTTCCGGCAGAAAGTGATCCAATAATCAATTCAATCTGATTACAGGCCTAAGACTCCGTTGCCTCGCTGTGAGGTTAAGGTTAATGAGTCTGAAGTTGGCAGACAGATGACAGACAGAGAGCAGACAGATGGCCTACGTGTATTTGAGGCAACCAATCGATGAAATGAAGCATGTTCATCTTTTTGTATGTCGAGAAAAACCCTCCTGAGTAACCAATACACCCAACAGATATGTTGAATATTCATCAAACAAGATATTTGTCAATTAAATTGATTATTCCCTCTAATCAGGTAGTCCGTAGCCTTCAAAGTGGTTTGACGTATTTAACTTTTCCTTTATCGGAAAGCGACCCATATTGAGGTGTTATCCAGGTAATATTGAATGTGAGAACAATATGTAGGTATCTATTTATTTATGTGTGTATATATATACACGTACGTATAGGTAGATATATGTATATAGACATACACACATGATCACGAATGCGTGCCTGGTTTTTGAAAAATGAACTTTACCTTTCTCTTTTGATTTTTTTTTATTTCTTTGTGTTAGAACAAACTCGAAAGAACAGGCCCGCGGCGTACATACTTTGCGGGGGGCCATTTTCCTTTCAATTTGTCCTTTCTCAAATGTTTGGTTATTCCAGAGAATCGTTTATAATCATCCTAAAGTTCACTCCATTATTCTTGAATGTTAACGTACCTTGAGATCAACATTTAGTACCTGAAAGAGTTGCAGTCCATCTGTCTGCTTATATCTGATTTCGACCCCGAGTTTAAAGTTAGCAGACAGATGGCAGATAGATAGCAGATAAATGAGGAGCGCTCTCGAAGCTCCAAAAAATTAAACAAAGCATTCTCATCGCTTCAAAAGATCATCATTTTTTGAGATTTCCATTATCTCCCTGTTAGAGGAAGCGAGACAAATTACGACAGGGGTAAACTAGGATATTCATACATATACACATGCATACATGTTCAAAATGGTCTTCTCGAACATATATGTCGGATCCAGAGAATGGACATGCCCCAAAATGGCGCTGCGATCCAATTATGGCCAGCACACACTTGGAGGGCCATCGAAGTCGACACCTCAGGCCGAATCTAGAGATGTCCATTTTCTGTAACTCTGCGTACATGTTCAAAATGGTCTTCTCTAACATATATTCCGGATCCAGAGAATGGACATGCCCCAAAATGGCGCTGCGATCCAATTATGGCCAGCAGACGCTTGTGGGGCCATCGAAATCGACACCTCAGGCCGAATCTAGAGATGTTCATCTTCTGTAACTCTGCGTACATGTTTAAAATGGTCTTCTTCATTATATATGTCCGATCCAGAGAATGGACATGCCCCAAAATGGCGCTGCGACCCGATTCAGGCCAACAGACACTTGAGGGGCCATCGAAATCGACACCTCAGGCCGAATCTAGAGATGTCCATTCACTGTAACTCTGCATACATGTTCAAAATGGTCTTCTCTAACATATATGCTGGATCCAGAGAATGGACATGCCCCAAAATGGCGCTGCGATCCAATTATGGCCAGCAGACACTTGTGGGGCCATCGAAATCGACACCTCAGGCCGAATCTAGAGATGTTCATCTTCTGTAACTCTGCGTACATGTCTAAAATGGTCTTCTCGATTATATATGTCCGATCCAGAGAATGGACATGCCCTAAAATGGCGCTGCGATCCAATCATTGCCAGCAGACACTTGTGGGGCCATCGAAATCGACACCTCAGGCTGAATCTAGGGATGTTCATTCACTGTAACTCTGCATACATGTTCAGAATGGTCTTTTCTAACATATATGTCGGGTCCGGAGAATGGACATGCCCCAAAACGGTGCAGCGACCCGATTATGGCCAGCAGACACTTGAGGGGCCAACAAAATGGACACCTCAGGTAGAATCTAGAGATGTCCATCTACCGTAACTCTGCATACATCTTCAAAATGGTCCTCTCTAACATATATGTCGGATCCAGAGAATGGACATGCCCCAAAATGGTGCAGCGACCCGATTATGGCCAGCAGACACTTGAGGGGCCAACAAAATGGACACCTCAGGTCGAATCTAGAGATGTCCATTCTCTCTAACTCTGCATACATGTTCAAAATGGTCTTCTCTAACATATATGTCGGATTCAGAGAATGGGCATCCCCCAAAACTCAATTTGATGAGAATATAGCTCAAAATATCGTTTTTTCAGTCGTAAAGACCGATTTCCCCGCACAGTTGAACTC
The DNA here is from genome assembly GCA_029851415.1 of Eretmocerus hayati. Taxonomy (NCBI): domain Eukaryota; kingdom Metazoa; phylum Arthropoda; class Insecta; order Hymenoptera; family Aphelinidae; genus Eretmocerus; species Eretmocerus hayati. Next base: position 135,099,712 of record CM056741.1, read on the forward strand.
AAAGACGGGTTTCCCTTGTCGTGTGAGTGTTTTCGAACAATTCATGACATTGGGCATTTTTCCGTTCTCTATCTGAAAACGCCCTCAAGTTAGGTCATTTGTCTGCCATCTGTCTGCTGATATCGAAATTCTAGAAGATGTCCATTTCTCCTTTTTCGATTTCAAGGAATGGACATTGTCTGTTTTTTCGATTATATGATCCTACGCGTCACTATCTCATCTGTCTGCTAACTTCAGACTCATGTGGCTGTAGCGACACTCACTATCATGATTCACTCACATCACACGAACGGCAAAAAAATTTCATTTAAATTTAATCGCTTAGTCTCGTCCGCGGTGGACCGAAAATTATTGCGCAGATCACGCATACAGTCCAATTCCTGATTACTCGTGACAGGCTAGTAGCAGACGCACGCCGACGTCAAAATAATAACAATAGCGTTACGGGCGTTACAAGAAAGCGTCACAATTTGCTTATAAGAATTCATTATCGATGATGTTAGATGAAATAACGCAAGACAAAGGAGCCGGAAAGGAGCATTTTTTACTCAAAATTCCGCGATCTTTCCGATGCGATCGTTGAAATTTTGCTCCGATTGATATTCGCTGAAATGGAAATGACATGCATGCAAAAATTCATCCATAAATCTGAAACTAAGAGACATATTGCAATTCTAACTCCACCAATCGATTCCTGAGGAATTTTTGCGTTAGACAAGAGCTTGCCGCATGAGTTAAGAATAATTCTCAACCATTCCCAAATGCAAATGAAAATCCGCCAACTTATCTCTGTCACTTAGTTGACTATCGGGAGATGAAGAGAAGCGTGACGTGGGAAAGGGTCTCCAGAAAGAACACGAGTGATTGAGTCAACGAATGACTCCTATGTACGAGAGATAATTGGTGGTTGGAAGAGAGCGTGTGGACAATTAACTTGGTGCAAGCGGGCTGTCCGCGGCAAGGCCAGTCGTCCACGACGCTGGATTGTGACGCGGCATCGCGCCTGGGTGGGAAAGCGAGCGATTATCTGTCAGAAACGCTGATGGTGCACATGGTACATCGTCAGGTAGCGAGGAAAGGTGCGAGCCGCTGGCTCAAGACTCGCCACGTCACAGAGGTGAGAATGACTATCCTTCGCAACGTCCCGTTCTCCCCTAGCAGGGTATCTTCATCGTTGAATGCTGATCTTCATTGCTTTCCCTTTTTACTCTATTTGAATGTTATGTGACGAGCCCCTACATATTCTCTACCTGCTGTCCCGGATCTCGAAAAGTAAAAAAGAAATCGTCACATGATCCGTTAAACTTTGACATCTCGCCACGAGATGCTTGCCGAAATGATACGAAAAAATCCAGAACATTGTGAGCATTTGGGTTGCTGAATAATGGAATTCATTTCTTATGGCCTGTTCCTGAATGCAATTTTGCTGGACACTAAGACCTCTAAGGTGAGTGAAGAAGTACATCCTTACTGTTTTGGAAAAGTGTTATCTCTCCTATTGATAGATATCACATTTCGACATCTAGGAGACACCGAGATGCAGTCAATTGAATCTAGACCTACGCTTTCACAACACAAACAAGCAAGTTTGAAAAGAGGTACAAACTGCACTTCGCTGTGTTTCTGTTTTCTAATCATGTCCAACGAGCTCAATCACTCGAGTCCCTCCTACGTGCTCTTTTACATCAGAGCCCCTTATTTTGGTTAATCCTTCATAAAATTCTTTCATTCGGTCTATGGTAGCATTCATGGGGTAATTATGTTTCATCTGTTGCGATTGGACTGTTTCCACGATTGATATTGATGGTTCCAACGTCATTTGAGCCTTTCCATCAGCTTGATCGTATATAAGCCTCACGGACAGAATCTCCGGGCTGGTGTCCATTCAAATAATATTCCACGCCAGGACACAAAAACTGTGGAATATCATCTGCAATGAATGGATGAAGGGGTGAAACATTCCAGAAGCGTGCCTCCTTCCCCCATCGCGCGCCATAGAATATTAACATTTTTCAGAGGAGTGAGCGCATGATCTCATCCATCTTCCCAAAGCTATCATTCGAACCTACTTGATCGCACCCATCCGAACGAGATGAGATCTAACTGTAATTCTTTCGAGCTATCGGAATCTGTTCGGTTACGTTACCCGGACGTTCATTCCAGGATGCCAAGTCAAAGGCACGAGACTGAAACTAATGCTGTCTCAGAATATCGCCGGCTCCTACGGTGTATCCAATATTTCAGAGCCCCACAAGGAGTAGCACATTTTATGTCGGTGAAGTTTTAGTCCCCATCTTTCCTCATTTTTTCCCGAGTAATCTCCGAAGAAGTTCCCATATCAATAGTTCGTGACGGATCATGAAACCATTCCCTCTCGGTGCTGTCCGAATAGTTTTGAAATGTCGACGCAGGTCTTTCTATATCCTTTGAGATATCGATATCGTCAGCAGGCCCTACAGAGGGATGTTTCGTTATTTGATAATTCCTGATGAATGTGACAGTGTTTGTAATCAAAAGATGAGAAGGGTTGACTTGTATGACATGTCCCAAGTGATACAGCTCATTCAATTTGAGTACATGATCAATAATGAAATACCGTATTTTTCTCAAAAAACTGCTCTCAGGAAATTCAAAGGATACATCCTGGATACCATCCAACACTCGATCGATTAATTCTTAAAATCTTGTTCACGGTAGTTTCAAGTGGTTGTCATGAACATTGCCGCGACGAAACAAATTTCTCTTCGTGAACTTTTGCACATGAAAGTTGAGGGAGAGAATATCGTAGGCTCATGGTAAATTCATAACCTTTGGAATTGAGCGTTTCGTTCAATATGATTTAGTTTTCGGATATCTGAGGCTAATGACGATCATTTATTGAAAATTTCAGAGACCTTTACCAAACACGAACCAATAGGTTCTCTCGCATTCATCAAAATGCTTCCCTCTACACTGTTCAAAAGTCAAAACGTGTTAGATATATCACTGATCAAGTTGGACACTTTATGATCAAATACTTTGAAGAATAGTATGGCTTGCACCCTGTTCATGAGGTTGTAGCTTGCTTCGAAGCGATTCTCTTCTCTCTGGAGCCGTAGGTGAGGTGAGCAATGATTGCTCGGGATCAGGGAATTGTGCAGGCACCCAAATATTTAGGAATTGCGACAATGGTTCTTTAAAACTTTTGATAATTTCATTGAGGATTAATATTATTACTAGCGTTTTTGCCTTACTCGCTAACGCTCGTTCGGCTTGTAAATGTTTTTGATAAGTCATAGGCACCAGAAATGCTTTCGTAGTCCAATAGTATTATTTGTAAAATAATGATTGCTGATCAATTCAAGGTGTCTAAATAAAGTTTTTGAAATAGTCCGCGAAATTCGTATTGTGTTAAATTCATGGGCGTTCGCAGCAGGGGCGGCGATCGCCCCCCCCCCCCAAAAAACTAAAAATTTTGCACGGGTGAGATATAGGAAGACGCGGGCATTAGCGCCGGCCGCCCCCTAGTTATCTTAAATCCCCCCCCCCCCCCCCCAAGTCGGATTCTCGGAACGCCACGAGTTGGATTATACTGGCTAATGGTGGAGATATAACTTCTAGTAAGCAATAATTAATATTGAGGAATTGTATAGTTTCTTTGCAATTAGCTGAGCTAGAATATCATTGTTCAATCGATTAGGGTGAAAAACTTCTGTTACATGGCATATGGGCGTTTCTCTGGGACTTTTACACCGGCTGGAATACAGCTATGGATGATGATATGAGAGAACAATCAAATCTATCGGCCCCAATCGAAGTGAAAATATCATCATTCAGGTCTCAATATGAGATATCTTTGGCCTCTGTATGATCAGAAAAAGTTGATTCGTTCTAGCTGACTCAAAGAGAGAAAATGTGGGGAAAATCCTGTGGAAATACTTGGTACTTTCGTGCAATCTTACGGATATTCTGGTGATGCCGCGCTATTTTTCGGGTTGATTCAAGCTGCATTTGGTGGAGGATATATCGAAGAAAAATGGCCCGGAAACGCGATGGTGTGCTACAAATTCAGCCAAAACTGTATGACTTCGAAAATTGGGAATGAAAAATCAATCATGTCTCGTTCAACTCAAAGATGATTACGCCAAGCTCCTGACGTGACTCTGAACGCAATTGTTGGAATGCGTATTTAAAATAGATGCAATTGCAAATATTTTGCGATGAGTCTCATGTTGATGCGATATTTCTGTCTAGAATACGACCGTTCTGAAGTGAGATAGAAAAAACGTGACTCACGAAAAAAATTCAGTTTTTCTCATCCCACATTGGCGGATCGAGCTCCATGTTGATAAAACCAATTGTGATCGGATACCTTGACCTTACAAAGCTGCAGAAAGCCCAAGGCATTCGTTGAAATTGTCAATTTTGCCAAATAATTGCTTAGGGAATTCTGGAAAATCGGCGAAAGACTACTTTTTCTTTGACTCATTGACGTGATTTTGGCGATGCCACCAATAGTGGATTTGTAACTTTCAATACTACACAAATATGTGAGCAAAAGGTCCCAGGTGTTCGTTGAGCGGTTTCCATTTTTCGTTTTTCAACGATTTTCAGCAAAGTGCAGAAGTTCCAGAGAAACGCTCATATATCTGAAGGGTTGATCAAAGCGAGGTCATATCAAATCTACGTGCACTTCGCAAAGTTCACCTTTGGTTCAGTCTAGTTTAGTCTAGTGGAGTCTAATACGGTCTTGTACGGTTCAATTCAGTTTATTATAATCTAGGACGATCTAGATCGGTTTGGTTTGGTCCAATTAAGTCTAGTTTGGTCTTCCTCGGCCTATTTCAGTCTGAATTGAATTAGATCGATGTAGACGGTATTAGACCATACTTGACTGGATTAGACTGAACGAAAACTAATCATCATGAACTAGACTCAATCAGACTGAGCTGGGTCAAATTGGAACGAATTGACTTGGTCTAAGCCCAACTACAACGAGTAAGACAGAAGTAGACCGAACTAGATCTACCTAGATTGAAGTAGATCGAGTTGGACCAAAGTAGACCATATTCGGCAGTACTAAACTGAACTAGACCGAATTTAGAAGAACTATACCTAACGAGACCGAATTACCCCGAAATTAGACCTTCAAATGTCTATTATATAGGAAAATCGTGAAAATTCAAGGTCCAGAAGTTGGAATACGGGATAGTGAAAATAGGCTTGGGACGACTCAAATGAAAAGATTTTGAACTTTTTTATTTTTCACTGGAAATTCAGTGAAAGTTTCACTGAAACTATAGTGGAAATTTCACTGAAACTTTAGTGAAAACTCCACTGAAACTATTTTCACTGAAACTTGAGTGAAAATTCCACTGAATAGTAAAAATTCCACTGAATAGTAAAAATTCCACTGAAACTTTAGTGGAAATTTCACTGATACTTGAGTGAAAATTTCACTGATACTTGAGTGGAAATTTCACTGAAACTTCAGTGAACATTTGACTAAAACTTTAGTGGAAATTCCACTTCAGTGAAAGTTGGAATTTCAGTGAAACGTCTCACTGAAACCTCAGTGATTTCAGCCGAAATCACTTAAGTCTAAGTACATCCATCTTTCCACCAACCCTCCTACCTGACCACAAACCCCACTCACCCAACAACCCCACCCCGTCCACCCACCCATCACACTTCACCCCTTCCGCGTAAGCGACCCGATACGCAGTATGTGGACGGACAAGCTAGTCTGCGCAGCTAGGGAAGACTTGAGCTAGACGAGCGCATTAGGGTGCATCCACCAGATACGCTCTTGTCATACCGAATAGGATTGAACCACCGATCGCCAACAAGGATCCACCCACTCATATTATTAAACAATTCCCTTTTCTTTCTCTTCATGCCCTAAATCCCGAGAGCATACTATTCAGTTAGTGGCTCAAAACTAGGGCTAGCACTGGGAAGGTATAGGCCATTTACCATTGGCCACAATACACCGATGCAAATTATACCTTTCTAGAGCTCACAATAAATATAACTAGACGTCACAGTAGCTTCCAAAATTAATGGATCATGCATGGTCTCACTAAATCAATGATGACTTCGAACCCCTTCATCGTATAAAAATTTCGAAAGAAGGATCTTGAAGATCACAAAAAAAATCTATCGATTCGTGTGTTTCAAACATCTTCCAAGTGTTTTTTGAGTGCCCGTAATCGACATTGAAAATCTAAAAAAATTATTCTTCAGTGGATCACCTACAATTTTGATGGGAGTGATCCGATCACAAAAATACCCACAGGATCTTTCAGATCGTTCAAAAATCTAAACATTTCGTCCATTTTGTCTACTTCTCATTTCAAGACCATAAATTTTTTGTAGCACGTGGCAAATTTAGGATCCAAAACGACTCAAGGAATGACTGACGAAGGTAACATGCTCAATGAGAGACTGTACTCAACATTCGTACAGCATGATTCCATGGAGTGTTTAATTAAGAGTCGCTTCGAGTTCGACTTCGGGGAAGTTTTCTCAAAATTTTAGCAGGAGTGCCCATAAGGTAAACGCTCTCTGCCGAGCTCAACTTTGCAATTCCTTCCCTAAAACTTGGTGAGGAACTATCTCGAAAATGATTGCGTACACAGTGAGGTAGGTGCACTTTGGTTCTTACTATTTTGTTCATCCTGATCCAGAATAAATCAATTTGGCCAAGAAATGGCATAAGGCGACAATCGTTCACACTACACATACACTGCAGTCTATATGGCGTACAGTCGGTGACTGTCGGCTATCGCGCAATGCCGCACATGCGCTTCTAGACTTGTTGAAACTTGCTGTTAGATCGAACGAGATCTGTTTCAGCTCCCTTCTGTTTTAACAGCATTACGAGTACGCTGTTCTACCACAGAACTCGGCGCGCGAAGTGGCGCTACGTATCTTGCGAGCTAATGACACACTCTGCTGTATTCATTCTGGCTCTCCACGAATTTAGGCACAAACCTTCAAATGCGGATCTAGTAAAGGACGATTCTCGGACCTGAGCCTATTGGCGCAGGTTTTTGCAGTGCAGGATGACAGAGTCAAACACTTCACGATGCAAGACTGGTAAGACAGGGAGTTGAAGTTACGAGTTTGATAATACAACGCATTCCCAAAACAGAATGATGGCGTGTATCAGGTCTATCATTGGTGGAGCTACTGTCGGAAATTACTCACGCAAACGTGAAAATGATTCATCCAGATTAGATTCATGGGTAGAAGTGGGAAAAAAAGTTCATGAATCTTCCTCGTCATCACCTTGGTGATCGGACGGCTGAAGTTCGTCTCAAACTGCTCCTTTGGAGATCCAAGTCATGGGGTGAAGGGGTATACATTCAGTTCGATATGAAAAAGAATGAAACTGGTAACAAGTCGAAGGCAAAGCCAAAGGTACCAGAGGAGAAGGTTATCATCACCATGACGATGACCTTGAGATGAGTTCTTTTGAGTTGAAATGGATCATGCCCCGTGTGAGGTACTGTGTTTTCAAGGACTCAGAGGTATTCATGGATCGTCCAACTAGACAGACCACCTACAAAGCTCAACTGCACTGCCGTGACGGTGAATGTACGTTCGAGATCCGTCATCTGATTGGCTTTTGTGCCATCGCCCATGAACTGCTAGAGAAATGAAAGATCTCGAACTATCACTGTCCGTCTTCCCGATGCGCTTCACTGTCTTCCCGAATGAACGTAGGTACCTTAAAAGATTAGGATATAATTCTTCCTTTATACAGTAGAGTGTCTTTTCCAGTGTGAAGTCGGCCCTCACTTCAACTCCAAATTTGGGCAACCATTTTCTCACGATGTCTGTCATATTCAATTTTTTCACAAATTAACACATCCACGATCAAACCTCGATTCATAATCCATGAATTGATCTATCTCGAAGTCGAGATTGATAGAGAAATAGAATTCGTCCTCTCATGCCGACTCCCGAATATAATATCCCTCGAAATCTTCTTCCATACGAAATATGGCTACTCTGGATCTGATTCAGTGTTTCTAGATCGCACAGAATGCCGTGCATGCGCAGAGCTCCCGACGCTCTCATTCGCCGACGGCTCTTGTGGCGACGCTCGGCCATTTTGGATGGCGCCACGGCTTCATCATTTTTCACTCGCATTGAGTATCGAAAAAAATGTCACGGATCACCGTGGTTTTTCTATTCTCTCCGTGAATCTCAGCAAATTCATGCAATTACAATGCTAATTACAACCCAAGCTTTCTCTGCAGGCTAGCAGCTTATATGGTGGCGCTAGTCACTCCAACACATGGTTGCTATGGTAGCCGAGTTGGCTAAATGCTCGCATCGGGAATTTACGTTTTGCGTCGAGCGTGGGTTCGAGCCCCACTGAGGGCATTTTTTTCAGTAACAATCTTCCCATTGACTAAATATCAGGCCTGTACGACAACTTTGGAGAAACTCGAAGATTTTTCGGAAAACTACTAAGTTTTCCCGGAAAATGTTTATTTTATAAGTATCAGGCGTTTCAACACTTATGATAAGGATGGAGATGAGATTATCGCCTTGATATTACAACATATCTTAGACTTGATAATATCACCAAAAATACTACACACAAGAGACAAGATATTCGGAATAAGCGAATAATTTAACGACAGTCAGACAAAAGGCGTGCCAAGCTGATAGAATGATCATTTCGACGCATAGTCAATTGAATCGGTGTAATCGATGCCAATCCGTCAATTTTTGATCGACTTGGACGTACCTCAGCTCATTCTCTTCATATTAGATAGGGCTGAGTATCCGGGTCATTCATATCACGTAAAAAGTTGAATTGGGATCTGTGGAGTCAAAAACTGATGGAAAATTCGGAATCCTTGGATCCAAATTTTCAATCGATCATCGTTTGAGTACAACGATCAGTGTAACATGGGGATACTTCATCAGTTCTATCTATCGTAGGAAGTCCTTCTCTCGGTGATAAAATAGTTATTCAAATGATACTTGAGAAATTTGACAGAATTCAGATGTTTCTTTATTATTTATTCCCTAACTATGATAAAAATAAGAAAGATCACTTTCGAGGGTTGATTTAAGACTGAAAGATGCGAGCTCTCCGTCTTTCGGGTCGCTTGACTCGGATGCAAGCATCTTGGGAACCGAGTTTTCAGGAAGTTGGAGGGCGAATCGGTTCCAGGAAGTGCGTCAAAACATTGGCGCTCTTGACTTCCCAATAGCTTAGTTGTTGACCGATGCATACTGCGAATTCGTGGACAGCTCATATTGTGACTATAATATCGAAACTCTCGTTGAATATCAACGTGCTGATGCATTATAATATCCGATGCAATACTACACTTTTGAATCATATCAGACGGATGAATGGACAAGATGCTCCGCAATCGTACCTTGCCTATCGGGAATCTAATCAGAACCCACGTAGCCGCAAAACATTTCGATTATATTTTGGAACTTTTATTTCTGTACCAATCTCAAACGATCCCAGCGTCATGTAAATGTTTGATCATATTGCCGGATATTCTCACATCGATGGAAATTTCAGGTGGTGTGAGGGAAATGGAAAACCTGAGAAATTTTCCTGAAAATTCTCGCAAACTGAAAACGATGTCGTAGAGGCTCCATATTTTTACAACAAATAGGTCTTGGGGAAAGAAATTTGCACTTTGGCAGATTTGAACCCACGCCCGTCGCAAAATGATGAATTACAGACCTGTGCCTTAGCTTCCTCGGCTAACGGAAGTTCGTTGGCAGGAGGGCTTAAATCATATACTTGGGCCGCATGCCCCGGGAGGGGGCTTGGATTATTATTCCATGTGGATAATTGAATAACTAGAAACTCTTCACGCGCGCAAGTGCGCTGATTTGCAACACTATTGTGAGGGAATCACCAGCAATCATTACAAACACATTTTTTCCTATGGTACAAGATCAGATTTGCCTACAACGCTGCGCAACAAAATTTTGGGCCTGAAATAATGCATGGACCAGACAATGATTTTTTGCGTATCTTTCGACGCTGAAACCGAATCTGACCTCAGCTTTGCGCCTACTTATCAGGATTTCTGTTAATTGAAAAAAACTGATCTTCTGAGAAACAGCGTTTTCTTACGATATCTGCCCATTTTGTGGACTGAAGGTCTCTTAGCCAGGGAGTACAGATAGGTCAAAATGCATATCAAAATATGTTTACCTCCATATTTTGAGCCGCTAAACACGATCCCGGTGTTTTTAAAGCGCTATATTGGAACTTCGAAGCCGTATGAGCTTATCAGTCCACCTAGTATTTGGAGAGAAAGTCTAATTTTGCAATAAATCTTCGAAAAATTATAAACCAGTCTAGAATAGACCAGAAGAGATGTTCGTCCTCACATTTTTTTGTTTTGTGACATTTTTTGAGGGAAAAATTTGTCTAACAGCCGTGGTTTGACGCCAGGAACCTTTTCTCAAACGCCTATTTTTGTCATAACTTTTGCTGTGCTGAAATCACGAGGAGAAAAGTTTCCTGTTGCACGAGGTACCCAAATATGGTTTCCCGACGCAAAATGACCGTCTCAACACAATCCCGTGGTTCATTCAGAGCTAACATTTCAGAATTTTCTTCTAGCCGCAAGAAACCTCCAAGAAGCCTATAATCCACAATTATGCGAGAATTCCTTACCCTTCTGTAATGCTGCTGGCTCAGAATTGATCTCGGTGCTGTTAGCAGCGATTCTCGGATGTGGGGTCGGTCTCAAAATTCCATGAGTGAGATCCAGGATTTGTTCCAATTGTTGACTTGTTGGCAGTACTTCTTTCATTCACCTTAATCTTATCATTTTGCGCCAAACGCGCCGTATCTGTCAGCCTTTTTCGACCCAATACCGGTATTGAATCTCACTGCAGCAATCCTCAGACTCAGTATCATCGTCGAAATGTTGTTGAGTAATCTTAGAGTATATTCCCAGTATTTTCAAGCTGGCAGCAGTAGGAATTCCGTGTTGAAATCGGCCGATTGAAATGATTCGCAACGCTAGTGCCACACTCTTAACTCATGCCGTATTGGGATCGATCCCAATACTCTCAGGGGCTATTCCTAGATCTCAGACCATGCTTGGAATTTCGTCGAATAGTCCTGGAATGTAATGTGACCATTTTTCATGTCGCAGTAGAGCGGTTTCCAACCAATGATTCATGATTACGCATAAATTTGCAGCATTCATCTCACGCTCCTGGCTCAGAATCGATCTCAGAGCTCTCAGGTGTATTTTTCAGAATCGGGCTTGAGCTTGGAATTTTGTGAGGGCGGACTGGGATGTACGTCAAGCCTTAAGGCTTGACGTACATTCCAGTAGCCTTCTTGTAAGTAGAGTTTTTCTTCATCTAGGATTCATAGTTTTTTCCCAAACGTCAAACTTTTGTCTAGCTTTTCTGGCCTAATCTCGATCATGAATCATTCTGCAGTAGTTCTGATACTCGGGATCGATGTCAAAATTATGTTCAGTCATTTGAGAGTGCACTCCAAGTATTCTGGAGCTGGCAGGAGTAGAAATTTCGAGATGAAATCCATGACTTCGATCGGGTTGAAGTGCGTTTTCAACCGTTTTTAGCTCAAAACTTGTCGCAACAGTCTCAACAGCAATTTTCAATCTCGAGAGTTAGCTAAAACTCTAGTAGAATGATCCCAGAATTCATCGCTATTGTTTTTTAGGGGGCAGCAGAACGGTCGCCGACTTAGAATCAACAACTTTGGTTAAATATACAGTGTCTATAACATGTTTCTAGCTGAAAATCGCTCCCAAAATTTTCATCAGTGATTCCCAGGTTCGAAGATTGGCCCAAAATTCAACTGTAGGGTCCCAGAATGTACTTCAAGTTTATTCAAGTTGGCAGTGGAACGAGGGACTCGTCACGTGCATGTTTTGTTTCGGGGAAATATCGCTGTGTCATGGGTCATCACCGATCTGGACGTTAGTCGGATCTGGTTGGACCCAATGTAATGCCGATGAATTCTTCAATGTGTGGGATATTTCCAATAAGGTCTCTCGATTAGGATTCAATCGTGTTGCACTTGCTGATTAATCATGTCTACTCTATTGTATATTGTATAACAATCTCTGCAAGTTCATTCCAATCTCTTCTTGTTGGCATTATTATCATGATGAGTCGGATTATGGGAACAATTTTGGATTAGCGCTATGGATTATGAATCAGTTGAGAGAACCCAGAACTCAAATTCAGCAATAGATGAAAATTGAACTTTTCTGTGAGTTGGCTTTCTCCCTGAATGGAGGATTTCCACGTAGAACCATCCGCGCCCAAAATACCCATCTTTCATTGTATCTCAAAGAACTTTCGATTATTGATATGTTCAACTCATTTTTGTGATTTTTTGTTTTCTGAAGAGAGTGCTGCAAATATTGACGTAATTCACTTAACAGTCGCTCAGCTACAGTCTAGCACATTGCGGGCGAATAAAAAAAAATATGTGTACCTCATGCCGCAATCGGGTACATAATCTACCATTAGAATGCCAATCCTATCTCATTCTCGTGAATAAAATCTTCGAGCTCCACTCTTAACCATCTCGCGCCTACTGGACCAATTACACATTGCTGGTCGTGTGATAAGATACCCCAAAAAAATTCCCCATACGCTCGAACGATGATGTATTGGAGAATGCGATCTCTTCATCCTTATCATTGGATACCGATGTTCAAATAATACATGGGATGATATTGACCGATTCTAAGTTTTTTCCGAGCATCATCTTGAACTTCATCATATACACCGAGATTCATCAAGGAATCTGGATGTGCTCCCGAGTGATTCGGATTTCATGGACTTTTTGAAGTCATGACTACTTTGTGGGTTTCAAATCTCTGACGGGAAGGGGTAATAGTAGCTATGGAGGAGAGTGGTTACAGTCTGAACGAATAAATACGTATCTCGTTATTTCACTCCTGAAATCATATTCTTTGGAACCAAGTAAATCCATTCTTCCTTCAAATTTGACTGTGCGATTTCATTCAGATTGAGTCTACAATCATCACTTACAGGATTTAGAACCTTTCCAAGTGGAATTTCGTCTCTTAATGAACCATAGTATGAGGAAAGTGATGGGTGCGAATGTGTGAGTGATCTTTGGATCTTAAATCAGGGATCGTCTCTTCCGAAGGGATTCTTTGATGGTGTAGCTTGACCGAAACATCGCAATCCCACGACACACATAAACCTCTTCGCGCATTCGTCTACACACGTAGACGCGTCTTTGGATGATGCCAGTAAATCCCACTCTCAAGATATCATAAAAATTATTGTGGGGCTAACTCCTCTAGCCCAAAATCAACGATTCACTCGAGTTCATTCTTTGGTAAACTCATCTTCACTACCCGTTTGACACAAATCAATTGTATTAAATAATTCAATTTTTCGAAAAAGATAGAACTTGACCCTGATACTCGAATATGTGGTCTAAAAATCATACAAAAGAATTTTAACATACTCTTCAAGTACTCATGACTATTGACATGAAGAAGACTGCATAATGTTGAAGTATACAAAATTACGAGCCTCGTGAAGTCCTGCGTGAAGTTTGGCCTCATCCGCACACCATGCATTCGAGGAATTCGACTGAGCCAGTTCGTCCTGGTGTAAGAAATTTATTCAAAAAACTTCCACCAGTTGGTTGAACCAAAATTTCAACCGAACTGGTTGAAAATTCAACCAAGTGGTTGAAAACTCAACCTGCTAGTTGAATATACAACGGCTGTGAGTTCCCGGATACGCAAGCCGTTAGATGTACATGTTACAGTTAAAGCGTTAAACCTATTCCATAGCTATTTCATGAAATACCTGATAATTTCATGAAATCACGGGCGCGCTCAGTCAAAGCGTGAAATGAGTCCAAATTTCACACATTCACTAGTTATTTCATAGAATGACGAGCAAGCTTCACACGGTCCGCTTGAAACGACTTCAACCCAAAGGTGCTTGCGCATCGAAGATTCTTTTGCTCACTTAAAATACATAGTAAATGGAAGATTTTCCCGTGAGAATGGAAAAAAATCGGTGGAGGGCTTTTTGAGAAAAGCGAGATCGACGATTCTCCCGTTCAATCCCATTCAATTCTTCCCGTTGAGCCACTTCTGAGCTTTTCGCGGTCCTAACTCTGAGTCGCTACATATTTTCTCAACTTAACTTGGCTCAACCTCAAGAGTATCAAAAGAACTTCAAGATCAGCTGGAGGGAGTTGAATTTCGATAATGTAGAGCTGACATGTTCCGTCAACATCTCATTTCTGGAAGAGGCAACTTCAACGAACGGGAGCTTTTAGAGCGTCTAACTCGTGCGCATCCCGATATTATCCCCCAACGTTAGGGCAATTTCGAAACTCATCCCAAGTACTTTCCAATGAAATGCAGCGAACTTGATTCTGACGAAGTAGCGCTGAGAAATCCCACTTTTAATAGACATCGAACTCTTTTATTTCTTTCTAAGAAATTCACGTTTTTGAAGGTCCCAACTCTAACGCTTCACCATACTCCTTCACTCCTCTCACTTCATTTCATAGTGTTCTCTTGAGATATGGAACGTGACTGTAGTAGGATGGAGTAGAACCGGAGTAGGGACCTTGAGCAACGGAAATTGGTTAAAAAAACGAGATTCATGTCTCATAAAAATTGTATTCTGCAGCGTTACTCAAGCAGAATCAAGTTTGTCGCATCTCATTCGAAAGTAATGGAATAAGCTTGGGAATGTTGAGGGTATGTGTCAGCTCCACATTATCAGAATTAAACTTCCTTCAGATGATTTTGAAGTTCTTCTGATACTCTTGAAGTTGAGCCGAGTTACGTCGAGAAAGTATGTAGTGACTCAGAGTTAGGACCGCGAAAAGCTCAGAAGTGGCTCAACGGGAAGAATAACATGGGACCGAATGGGAGAATCGTTGATTTCACTTTTCTCGAAAAGCCCTCTGCCGATTTTCTTCATTCTCACGGTAAAATATTCCATTTATCATGTAGTTTAAGTGAGCGAAAGAATCTCCGATGCGCAAGCACCTTTGGCTTCAAGTCGTTCCAAGCGGACCGTGTTGAGTGGAAGCATGAAATGTCGGTCGAAGCGTTGAACGCCCTCTCATCTTCCCTCTCTTTTGATCCGGATACAGACCCGATGCTCTACACCAATACGTTAACAGTGTCGGTGAAGCATATTCAATCATCGATTGTCATTGTTGTCAGTCGAATCAGTCAGTTTTTTCAATCGAGCTCTATATGGGTGATTCTGAGATAACTTATGCATTTGATGACCTGACCTCGCATTCATATTAAATGACCAAATATGATGAGTCTAACGATGATTTCTAGTGTATTCTATTGAAATATAGATGTCCCAATAGTTCCGGGAGCGGATATAAGTTTAATGTGGACCTGAGTTTATCAAGAGTGGTCAAAATTTCCTTACCGTGGCATGTCCTAAACTGGAGTTGCACATTTCAATCGTGTAGTTTACCGAGATATTCAGTCAACCTCTGTTCCACACCTCTGAAACATCAAAGTTGGGTTATGAGAAGGTGAAATCATGTACAAATCGAGTATCAAGTCTCACTTCAAAATAGTCAAAACACAGCCGACATTCTGTCCTGGAATTTCGCAAATTTTCATAATGCTTCTCGATAATTTGACCCCGGGTCAGCGAATCGCCCCAAACGGCTCTATGATGGCGGTCATTGAGAGGGTGGGTGGAAAAAGGGCCTAATTAAAAAACGGCCATTTCGAGAAAAACGATAAAACTAACTATATCATCCCCGTGGCATGATTCGATGCGCATACCTGGCTTATTTCAAAGGTTGTGACATCCCCAAAACAACCGCACAGGAATTGGAAGGTAGCTGTCGATTCTGAGAGGTATACAGCCATTCAAAAAAATGTAATTAGGCCCTTTTTCCCAATACTGGGTCAATTTTTGGGATAGTTGGTCCACTAAAAGTTAGATAACGTTGCGAAATCGAGTTCAATGGCCTCCAAATTTCATCAGTATATCTATGGGTGTGTCACACAAGATATCCAATTGCGATTCAACGTCTTAATGCATTTTCATCGATTCTGCACGTGAAAGATGGTTCCATTGAGTGTGTGAAACTGAGGTCACTCAATATTCACTTAGCAAGCATGAAGATACATTTTTTGAAGGCCAAAGAACATGATTTGATAGCCAGAATTGATAGAAAAGAGATATGGAGGTCATAAGAATTTTTTTAAAATTTTTTCGTAAAGAATTAGGCCCTTTTCACCAATACCCCACCACTTAGGACCTTTATCCCGATATCGATAGTGGAGTTAGGCCCTTTTGAACGAGTTTTTCCGGTGACTTGGGCCTTTTTTACCAATATTGTTGCACTTAGGCCCTTTTTACCAATAATGTTGCACTTAGGCCCTTTTTACCAGTACTTCTACGTTGAGGCTCTTTTTAACAATGCCCTTGCACTTGGGCCCTTTTTTCGAACAAAATTTTCCTGTTGTTTGGGCTCTTTTAGAAAATCTTCGAGGTCTTGGTGACTTTGTGGGTACCTCTCTCTGCAGTGATAAGACCCTTTTACGTAGTCACATTCGTGCTGAGATTCGATTCCTAAACAAAACTCTCTTCCGGAGTCTCATTGTTATAATTTTTTGAGGGGAATTCGGAGGTGTCTAGTTTCCCCGGTCAAACAACGATAAGATGAGAAATCCAATCTGTCGGAGTTATGATTTTCCAAAAAATAGCTATGTATGAAGAAATCGTGCCCGTGAAATACACTTACGCTGACAAGGGGAGTCCGGAGGGTCCGGGTCACCAAATCTCACTAAACTTTTTCCACAGGCTCGTACCACCTAGAACATGGAGAATCCAGATTAACTCCATCAAATGGGCTTCCATTTCAGAGCTGCAAGCAGAAACGCTAGCATTGCCAGTATACCCATATATATATATATATATATATATATATATATATATATATATATCACTTTGACATGGGCCTATATGGGCAATTCTTACGGTTTTGCTTGTAGCTCTGGACAGAAGGCCCATTTGAGGGAGTCACTCTGGATTCTCCATTTTCTAGGTGGTACGAGACTGTGAAAAAAGTTTAGTGAGGTATGATGACCCGGACCCTCCGAACTCCCGTTGCGAGTCCGATTTTCGGGCGCCACAGTGAATGGGGCCCAATCAATTTCTTACTTGATCTCGTTTCTTGAACCTACTTTAGCCTATCTTACTCCATTTGAGCCTACCAGATAATCCTGAAGGTTGGGGACGAAACTGACCACGGATTCGGTTTCTACATCAAAAAAATACACGAAAAACACATGTTCACGTCTTGGGAACGATCCGACTCCAAATTCGCATTCTTGGCGTTCATTGGAGGAGCCGCGGGTTCACGGACTCGATACCTTGGAGTTTTTCATTTTTTGGACCAGCTAGATCTCGTGATCTAACGCGTCAAACCGACTTCCTCGAGTGACCATTCTGAAGTGAGTTACACCAGGCGGCTATCAATTGAAATCACTTTTAGAGACATCAGAGGACGCGCATGCACAAGAGATGCAAATACTGGATTGAAATTTGTTTTAAAGATAATTTTTGCATTGTTGACCACTTTCCACCGCCAAGACTGATAGTTTTCGAAACCGTTTTCGCTGTAACATGACCCGACAAACACGATGAAGTCGTTAACTAACGTCTTGATTACAGGTAACATGGTTAGAAATAAATTCTTATGTTTTATCAATTTTCTTAGAGGCCTCAATCACAGGTTGCCGATATAAGAATACTGCTCTCCTATTTGTCCGAGTTCCGAAGATATGTTGAAAAAAAATCAGGTTGTTTCATTGAAATCCATCGGAACACGATTTTACTAATGGAACGCCGATTTTCAACTTTTTTCGAGGATCACTTAAAACACCGTACGACACAGAGATGACCTTGGGACGTTAGAAAGCTCTTTCCCCACTCAAAGCTTATGAAATAGTGAGGTCATGCTTTTCTCTTCAAAATGATTGGCGAACCATTCGTGTCCAATGGTGCAGCATCGTAGTTAGGCAATTCGTTCTTACCCATCAAAACTGTACAACTAGCTGTCCGAGGAGTCTAGCCGGGTCTAACTGCCTTCAGATAATAGACAGAGGACCTAACTCTCATCATACAATCGATAAAAGGGCGTAACTCCCATCATATAATCGACAAAAGGGCCTAAGTGCACTTAGGCCCTTTTATCGAATATGTAAAAGGGCCTGAGTGCACTTAGGCCCTTTTTCCACCCACCCCCTCAATTGATTCCTAATACACCAAAAATCAAAATACTACCACCAGCGGGATGATGAATTACGTGAACAGCTTCTCACGCCATGATTCATGGACAATTTTTCCGTTGCAAAATAAGAATTGTCCTTACCGTGGTCACTGGCTCTCGAACACTATGCAACGTCAAGGACTAGAAAATTTCTTACAGTCTACTCCCACCGTGAAAATAGGCTATCTATTCGGAAAAACCGATCCGTTTCGATTTACGCCTCTGAGATCACTTTTCATGCCAAAATGTCCTTTCCGTGGCTGTCCTTACTGTAACGGCTGCGCCTTGTGTTATGTCTGGAACGAATGGATGTATGAATGTAATGCTTGTTTTGAATGTTTGATGTGTACGATGTGTGGATATATTTGTGTAATGTGTAGAATGAATGGATGTATGAATGAAATGCTTGTTTTGAATGTTTGATGCGTACGATGTGTGAATGTATTTGTGTAATGTGTAGAATGAATGGATGTATGAATGTAATGCTTGTTTCGAATGTTTGATGTGTACGATGTGTGGATATATTTGTGTAATGTGTAGAATGAATAGATGTATGAATGTAATGCTTGTTTTAAATGTTTGATGTGTACGATGTGTGAATGTATTTGTGTAATGTGTAAAATGAATAGATGTATGAATGTAATGCTAGTTTTGAATATTTAATGTGTACAACGCATGAATATACTTGTGTAATGTGTTGTTTGAACGAATGTATAAAATGTAATGCGTATTTTGACTGTTGACGCGTGTAATGTATGAATGCACTTGTGTAATATGTGTACTGAATGAATGTAGGAATGTAACGTGTATTCTAAGTATTTGATGTGTGTGAGGTATGATTATACGCGTAATATGTGAGTTGAATGTATGTGTTGATTATAATACGAAAATGTATAGAAGTTATGTGCGTTTTGAGATAGGAATGCGAAGATGAATGTAATACATAGTTTAAACGGTCGAAGTAAGTGCAAATGGCAAAGGTGAAAGTAGGTGTAAGGAAAGCGCGAGAAGGCGACGGGAAACCGCAGGGTAATAAAAAACGAGTGACGAACGAGACAAGGGACAGAGAAACATCGCGGGTCCACGGTCAAGGTTGACTTTCGCCGAGCCGAAATTCCACTCTATGAACTATTGCATACCCTCCACGCGGGTGGCTACATCAGTCTTGGCTCGGCCTATGTTCGGTATACGTGTATACTACAAGTACCGACTTTTTTGACACTTTACCCAGAAATCACGCCCGCCGCGTACTAACGATTGTAACCCTTTGGAATGTTGTGGGTGACCTTCCCATTAGAAGGAAATATCTTAGATTCTTAGAATCATTCAGATGGTAACCCCTCCATCGAAAAATTCCGAACATTCCTTAATTTAGTATAAAAAGGGCTGCAAAGAAGCAGGGTCAGCTCAGTTTTTCTCCAGTTTTCCTCCGTGTCGGTCCTCTCGGCAGATAACCCTTCGGTCTAGAGTCAACTTCTCGCTGACCTTACGATCAAGTGTTGTACGTGTGTGTTATTGTAACAAGTTGATCGAGTGAAAATCAAGTGAACTGAATAATCGAAAATATCGAGACCAATATCTCGATCAGTTCAACGACCGATATTTCGTTATTGTGACAAGTTGATCGAGTGAAAATCAAGTGAAATGAATAATCGAGAATATCGAGATCAATATCTCGATCAGTCCAACGACCGATATTTTGTTATTGTAACAAGTTGATCGAGTGGAAATACAGTTTGGTGATCAGAAATCTTCGAACATAGCAAAAATTCCAGTATCAAGTTCCAAGTATCGCCGAGAATATCTCTGTACCGGCATTGTTATCAACAAGGGTAGAGAGAGAAATAAATTACATCCAGGATAATCGCAGCTACTCTTCTTTATTGACTACACTATTTTATCAAATTGAGAACAAGATTGTACAAGGTGAGTAACAACTTCCAATTGATCATTGAGGATGAATTATCAGTTACACTGTGACTTAAATATCGTATTCAGAATCGACGGATTGACAATCATAATCATAATCGTGATTATCGATTTCAATTAATGATCGCATATTCATACAACACATTCACATCCTACCAAACTCCCGCCTCACGCCCATAACCCATAACCCATAACCCATAACCCATAACCCATGTGAACTCGAAATTCGCCAAATTTGTGATTTAATAGGAATTCGTTCAGGAACTCGTTTCGATAATATTCAATTAGTCGCAACTCGTGTCATACATTCCAACCTTCATCAACAAAACCGATCTCTTCACTCCCTCACTCCCGGAGGATATTAGCTCCGCTATTGCCTCAAAAACTAGAGAATACTGGAGAATAAGTTATAGAATCGTTGTGTATTTTTGAATGAAAGAAATTTGATTGTTGACTTATTATTATCATCAGGGGAACGCTACTATATACCGTAATTCGGTTGAACAGATAGCCCTTGTTAACTATTAATTATTTATTAGTTATTTACATTATCAGGGGATTGCTACTATATACCGTAATTCGGTTGAACAGATAGCCCTTGTTGATTATTAATTATTTATTAATTATTTATATTATCAGGGGGACGCTGCTATATACCGGAATTCGGTTGAACAGATAGCCTTTGTTAATCATAAGGATGAGATAATTATAATAGTTAATTATAGATAATTATAAGAGTTAATCATATGAGTGAGTGGGTGTTTGTGAAAGAATGATCAACGATTCTGTAACAGTGGTGTTATTTATAACAAAATTTTGGTGCATCGGCCGGGAAAACAAATTGAAGAAATCGAAGATGTTTAAAAACATTAAATTCCATCAAATGTTCAAAGATGTCAAATTTTGACCAACCCGAAAACTCTGAAAATTTTCCAGTCTCTCAAATTAGCGGTTCAAAAAATCGTGAAGCCTCAAACGAGGTCGATTTAGGAGATACTTTGTTGAATAGATATTTGAACCAACAATTACAGTATAATACGGTCATTGAAAACGGTGGTTCCAATACAGATTTGCAAAGATTAGACAAAGAGTTGAAATCACTCGAAACTCAGATTGACAGAACTTTAGCTACACATAATATTGATTCAGATTTTTGTCAAGATAAAAAGAGCCAACAACGGAAAGCCTTACGATTCGAATGCAAGTTCTTAACGTATAGAAATAGGGGTGGTGTTACGGTAGATTCGAGTTCAATCGTCAACGATCACTCTGACATTGATACCCCTCAGGAAATCCCCAAACCAACCAAACCCCTTAACCGGCCACCCCTATTTAATCCTACTTTCACCAAGGAACCAAACCAACTCAGAGTGAAATTCCACCCCAGACAATCACAAATCCTGACGCACAGATAGACGCACGAGTTACAAGTACACCACTCCAATTACACGAGTATCAACGCACGAATAACCAAATCTTAACATTGAGCCCAATTACAAACTCTGAGAAGACTCTTAGACCAGAACAACTCATCAAAACACTCACAATCCTTTTAGAAACGGAAGATATTAAGAGGGAAAGGGTTACAGAATATCTAAATAATCCGGATAATATCGAAGAAATAGTAAAACAACATAACGAGGGTGACGATATTTACCAATTGTGATGTTTTGCGAAGAAAGAGATCATTGGTTCACGAATCATACCCACATATCTCAAGGAGAGTGAGCAAGATAAGATTATATTGGAGAATTTAAAGGAGTCTACACAAACTTCCGCGAAATATATAACCGCAGAAGCTACGAATAAATTTCTCGACAACAAAACTTTCGAGCCAAAACCAAAAGTTAACAGCTTCGATTTCAAACTTGGAAATCACCCAGAATCAGAAACTAAGAATCTCCTCGAGCCCAAAACAGAACACAGTACTTCTACAATGTTTAGTGACTACAAAAACATGACTACCAACCGATCGGGCAAATTGCCGGAAGTAAGAGGAATCTCAATTAAGGATGCCCTCGATCTAATTCCTCGTTTCAACGCCAAAATATCAGTTTAACTCAATTTTTAGACGGATGTCACGACGCAAAAGAAATATTACCTAATTATTTGGAAAATGAATCAACAAAACTGATTCGAATGAAACTTTATGGTGAAGCTTTGAAATGTTTAAGTGGCCGAAATTTTGAGACCATCGACGAAATCGCCACGCTTTTTGAAAACGCTTTCGGCTCTCCCAAGACTTTCCATGAATGGACCGGAGATTTAGCAAAAATCGAACAGAAATCCGATGAATCCGTCAAAGTTTATCTGAATCGATTGACGGAAATCGAGAAAGAGATCATCAAATCTGGAACTCGTGAAAAACGAATAAGAAATCTTGCTGAATTTGTAGATGAGTTATCTCGAGATTGCCTAAAATTCTTCTTACGCGGATTACGATGGGAAATACGAGCAAGAGTCGGCACGCCTAGTAACTTCAAGGACGCACAAGAACTTGCGTTTGAAATTGAGAGAGAGTTCGCATGTAGCGAACCTGATGAAATACAGAAGAAAGACGAAATCAAAACCAGAAATCTGAGGGAAACTAGGAAGATTCATCTAGTTGAAAATACCAACAATCCACCCGCAATCGTCTGTCAATTTTGTAACAAACCAGGCCACTTTTTGATGAATTGTTTTTCCCTCTTCATGAAAACAAATCCTAGTTTCGGTGAGAGAAATGGTTTAGACCGCAACGCATCCAGACCCGATTATGCAGACTATAGATCGAGACCACCCAACTCAAATTTCATACCCTCGAGACAACCAACGGAATATGGGAGAAACAATACCTACCCACCGCGTACAGATCGGAATACCAACAATTACAACAATAATTCTAAAATACAGAATGATTACGGAAATTACAGAAATTCCAATCCTACATCCGGGGAGTCAAATCAAAATTATACAGGACCTCGAAATTTTAACTCAAATCATTCTCGTCCCACAGAAAACACCGGTGCAATTCCTCGAAATAGCTATCAGACTAATAACCTAGCTAGAAACACAGATACTCGAATAGAATGTTACTATTGCAAGAAAATCGGGCACTACAAACGAGACTGTTATAAATTTCAGAATGATGTACGCAACGGTAGAGTGAATCCGGGAAACGCTACTGGTCTCCCTCAAACGGGCGTGAGCCGGGAGACTCAGCCGAATTCTCGCCCGAGCACTTCGACTGGCCGAGAAACCACCGCATAATAACTAGAACCATACATTTGAATCAGATAAACGGTGCCCCTACGATCAACTTGGACATGTTTGAATTCGATGGTCCATTAAAATTCATGTTAGATACGGGTGCCGGACCAAATCTGATTAGGATCAACTGTCTTTCTCAAGAGATGAGGGTAAACGACAAGAAAGTTATAAATCTGAAGGGAATTACTCCCGAATATATTAGGACTTTAGGGACATTCGAAATGAAGCTCGGCGATCATGTCATCGAATTTTGTGTAGTGAGCGAAAATTTCTCCATAAAAGAATCGGGAATTTTGGGTAGCGACTTTTTCAGAAAAACCAACGCGAAAATAAATTATCCGGAAAACCATATTGAGATTGATGACCAAATCTTTTTCTTCGAGCCTGATCCACGCACGCGGGTGAATCCACTTTCGAACGAGAACACTGAGATCATGACATTTGACAAAGAGAGTATCGATACATGTCTCAGAACCAATTTAGAAGATATAAGGAATAATATTGAACAAGAATCATTCAATGTTCACCATCATGTCCAGGGATTTGAAATCGAATACGGTAACGAAAATCAATCGAGAAATCCAAATCACGAAGATAACGAGATTGAAGAAGAATCATTTACTGGAAATACCGACACTAATGAGAGCAACGACGAAATTTTGATAGAAGTAAAACAAAAGGTGCGTTCAGAACAAGATGAGACAAACGTTATTAGAGGAGAAGAGATACGTGAATCAACGAAAGAATATTCAGAAATTTTTCCAGAGGAGTCAACGAGTAAAAATAATTTGAAGGATAAAATAGATGACATACGAGAAAATTCATCTATGAACAACCAAAATTTGATATCCAGGGAAATCATTAATGAAGAGTTAGAATTCAACAATTTTTCAAGCACTTGCGACCGCTGTTACAGTATATTCGAAGTGAGGAATAATGCGGATTTAATTTTGTTCGACAGCCTATGCGGTAACTGTGAAAATAATATTTGCGAAGAGTTATACGAAAGGGTTCAACATGAGGCAGTTTTAGGGAATACTGAAGCCGATCTCAAAGAAGATGAGGGTCTAACCACAAGAGAAATTTTGAATTTCCACGAAGGGAATTCTCCCGAAACATCTATGGAGTATAATAATGAAATGGATACCCCTCATATGCAGTCCTCAGAAGAAGGGTGTGCGGAATCGACTGCTGTTGGCCAGTCAATACAAGGAAATCCTTGGGATCTCAATTGTGGTTATGAAAAATTTCACGGTCATGAATTAGGCATTCGGAGGAATTTATTAAAACAGAATACGACTTCTATCACCAATACGGATGGGATGTCTAGAGCTGGAAGAGTTATTGCCTTACTCAGGCTAGATCACCTCAACGCAGAAGGAAAACAAATAGCAATCAAATGGGTTTCTCGCCACGCAGACGTTCTCCACTTACCAGGTGAAAAACTTACCTCCACGAACGTTATTAAACACAGAACTCCCACTACCGATGACATACCTGTACATGCTCGACAGTATACGCTACCACCTGTATTCAGGAAAGAAATAAATAGACAAGTGAAAGAACTCCTAGAGAATGATATTATCGTTCCATCTGAATCAAACTACAGCAATCCAGTGTGGGTTGTACCGAAAAAGGAAGACAGTAAAGGCAACAAACGATATAGGATGGTTTTGGACTACAGGGAACTGAATAAAAAGACGATAGCTTTCTCGTACCCTATACCAAACATTCAGGAGATCTTAGATAACTTATCAGGCGCAAAATACTTCTCTGTATTCGATTTAGCTTCAGGATTCCATCAAATAGAAGTAGACGAAGCGGATCAAGCAAGAACAGCTTTCGCAATTCCAGGGGGAAAATTCGCCTTCGAGAAAATGCCTTCTGGCTTGATCTCAGCGCCCTCTACGTTCCAAAAAGCTGTAGATACGATCCTAATTGGCCTACAATCGAACGTACTGATGGCCTACATCGACGACGTCATCTTATTTTCAAAAACTTTGGAGGAGCACGAAGAAAAATATTTTTTGTTCATGGAAAGGTGTCGAAAATATAATTCAAAACTACAAGCAGACAAGGTAGAGCTTCTGAAACGTAAAGTAACGTATTTGGGACATTTAATTAGCGAAGAAGGTATCAGACCAGATCCGAAAAAGGTCGAAGCAGTAAAAAAATTTCCGGTTCCGCGAAACGTGAAAACTATCCGTCAATTTTTAGGTCTCGCAGGTTATTATCGACGATTCATTGAAGGATTCTCTAAAATAGCTAGACCCTTGAGTTACCTCTTGAAAAAGGACATTCCATTCATATGGGGTGAAGAAGAACAGAATGCTTTCGATATTTTGAGAGATAATCTCTGCAAAGAACCGGTTTTAGCTTATGCTGATTTTTCTAAACATTTTTGGGTCACGGTCGACGCCTGTCGAATTTCGATTGGAGGTATATTATCACAAGGCGAATTTGGGAAAGATCGACCGATTGCATACACTTCTCGAGTTCTAAATGACGCAGAAAGACGCTATTCTACTTATGAACAAGAAGGTTTAGCTATGGTGTACGCAGTGAGACAATTCCGACATTATCTGATCGGCAGGAAGTTCACCATTGTAACAGATCACAAGCCCCTCGTGTGGTTTTTGAATTCTAAGGACCCTAACTCCAGAATAACGCGTTGGAGAATAAAGATGAGCGAGTTCCAGTATGAAATCCTCTATTAAAAGGGAGCAACAAATACCAACGCAGATGCCCTCTCTCGCAACCCCGTTGATTGTACGGAAAATTCTATTTTTCCCATCGAGACGAGAACTCGAAGCGGTGCTCTCAACCGTCCGAATTACAACAAAAAACGAGTGAAGAAGACGCAAACGAATAAGGAAAGGCCTCACAAACAACAGACAGTCAACGAAGACCCTCCGGAAAATGAGTTACCAACAAATGACGCCATACCGGACTCAGAATCAACCACGCCAAACAATGAGATACCCCTAGATACGGAAACCATTGGAATTGAAAACCTTGAAAGAGATTCAGGACAGCCGAGTGCGACAACTGAACAAGAAAACCCCATGACTGAAATGCAAACAAGACACTCCCGGATCATAGGGAAAATTTTCGTAGAATGCAGAGAAAAATTGTTCATGAGAAAGGACAATTACTTGTATTTTGTAGATACCTCAGGAGAACCATGCGATACAGGAGCCAGGGAGTTACTAGAGCGAAATGAACTACCAAGGTTATTAGACTTTAGTATTGGAGAAATAAAAACCGTCCGTCACAACAATAAGTTACACTTGGTTCTACCAATCAGAGGAGAAGAAAGACAGAGTATGAAAATTATAGACGACAATCTCACAATGGGATTCAGAGATCTCAAGAGACTCGTCGGACAAGAACAATTAAAAACGATCAGCGTAGCGAAATCAAACTTCATAGAAAATATACCTTGGACAGAAGTCATGATCGAGCTCCGAAATTTACTACGCGGTTTAGAAATTAAAATAATCAATTGTGTGGGCCTAGTAAAATACCCAAAAATTGAAGAGCGACATGAAATAATTGAAGCCGCCCATTCATTCGCGAATGGAGGGCATAAGGGAGTTAACAAAACGTACAAACGATTGAGTTATAATTATAATTGGGAAAATATGAAGATCGACGTCCATTAATTTATTCAACGTTGTTTGTCCTGCCAATTAAAGAAATTGGTTAGAGTAAAACAAAAAATCCTATGGTTATAACCGATACTCCTACTGTTGCTTTCCAAAAAATAGCAATGGATATTGTTGGTCCTTTCCCGCGGACTAAAAATGGCCACAATAATATCCTAACCATACAATGTTTATTAACAAAATACTGCCTAGCTATAGCACTCCCAGACGCTACAGCTAAATCGGTAGCAGATGCCTTAATAAAAAGCTTCATCTGTACTTTCGGAGCTCCAGTAGCTATACTTACCGATCAAGGAACAAATTTCCTCAGCAATCTGATGAAAAGAGTTGCAAAAAAATTCAAAATTCAGCAGTATCGTACCTCGAGTTATCACCCTCAGTCGAACGGGTCACTCGAGCGATGAATACCTGAAAACATTTATCAGCAAAGAAGAAGAGTGGGACACTTGGTTGGATTTAGCAACTTGGAGCTATAATATTTCGTGGCACGAAGGGACAAAGTTCACACCTTTCGAACTCGTATTCGGACGATCACCCAGAGTTCCATCTAATGAGCCTTTAGAACCGGAAGATAAAGTTCCGACTTATGAAAATTATCTCATCGACTTGACTACCAAAATCCACGAAATACAAGGTCTTACTAGAGACCGATTAATTGAATCAAAGCTTCGTACCAAGTTTTATTTTGATAAAAAAATCTTTCCAAGGGTATTCAAAATAGGCGACTACGTTTGGTTATTAAGGGGAGGTGAGATACACAAATTTGCCGATCAATACGAAGGACCTCACTTGATCATTAGTATGCTTAAAAGGGATAATGCAAAAATCCAACTCGTTAGAGATAGGAACAAAACTAAAGTAGTACACGTGAATAGACTTAGAATATCTTACATTGCAGAACCTACCGATTGCAATTTATATTATCGCATTGTATTACAGGTCAAGGAAAACAGAAAAAGAAAGGGAGAAATACAAGGGATTCTCAATTGGAGAATCTAACATACACCAACGGAACAACAAAGGGTGAATATACTTCTGGATACAACTTCTATTTCAATTTAGAATCTTAAGGCCAGTCCGTAGTGCTTACACTTGCTGACTACTCCATAGATGGTGCCACGGTGATTTGCATAGCGTGATTCCAACAATATTTAATTTCTAAATAGTTGCAAACACTTTTTGGGCCAAATCATTGAGTCAGCGCGCTTCCCAATAAAATTTCCAATCATTTGAGCTTGGTCGCGTCTCAAAACTCGCGACATATTTTGCGAGATTTGGAAAATGGCAAAGTGCATGACAGCGTGGTTCCTACGATGCGGCAGCGACAGCTCAAGATTGCGGTTTTCCAAATCCTGCAAAATATACCACGAATTTTGAGACGCAACAAAGCTCAAATGATTGGAAATTTCATTGGGAAGCGCGCTGACTCAATGATTTTATCCGAAAAGTGTTGGCAATTATTTGAAACTTAGATATTGTTTGAAAACCTGCATGTACTCCGGTGCGTGTCTGGTTGCAGTATTGCGGGGACTACGGACTGACCTTAAATCAATTCACCTTGACGTATAACTGACGAGACTTTACCCACATGAAACGTAATGCTCATATCTCCGAATAATATTCGAATAAAACTATCAGGAAAAGGGGAGGTCGCGTACATCCTGAGACAAGACAATATTTCAATTAGACGACGGGAAGAATTTCAAAGGGAAATCCTCATTTTCAGGTAATAATAGGAAAGATCAACGGAATGGATATCCAGAGCGTTTTAAATCGACTCAACAACGACGCAATAAACAGCTATAATAGATTTCACCAGAATTTGTCAAACGGAGTGGACGACCCTAGCCAGCTATATTCTATATTATTATTAGAACCTTATATGAGAGTAGCATTAATGGTTCTATGCGTATGCAACGGTACTACGAATTCATTGCGTTTTATTTTAGAACATTCAGCCGACATAGGAATAGATAGAGTTAGAGAAATCATTAGAGAATGCATCATCCACTTGAGATTGGATTATTTGCGCATGGTGATGAACCTTATTGACAAGCTCGAAGAAGCATATAACCGCTCGCTAGGCTGGTCCGTGGCGGCTGAGATACTCCACGGTTATAGAACAAGGTTGCCTTAAGAGATGAAGGATCATATACTGGGGTTCTTATACCCAGAAAATCTCCACCGAATCGGTAGAACAATCACGGAAATCTAAGGTTACAAGTAACAATCATATATAAATCGTTCAAACGAAGAGGGAAACCGTTGCGAATTAAAATATACCCACGGGAATAATAAACCTAATGAGAACAGTTAAGAATAACCTCAATTATTACTTGACCGAACTGAAACTACGAATTAATAATTTAGATATTTCAGTGAAATGGATAGAAAGAAAAATAAAAACTGGGTTCAGATCTTGAATAATCACTACGATTTTGACCAAGACACCGACATCAAGAGAGCAATACGTTACCACAAGTCCAAGACTGTACTACGTTTGATGAAGAAGAACCCCTCTTGCGTAAACAGAGATAATTTCCAAACCTTATTCAGATTCGCCATACGCAACAAAGATTTTGAGACCATGAAGATCCTAATCACCCGTTTTCGTGATATAGAATCGCTGAACCTGGTCAATTTATGTTGGATGCTCATGATGAAAGGAATGACAGGTACCGCCGAATTAATGATTAGATCAATGGTGAACGTTGACAAACGTGGAAGTACGGGTGCAACCTTATTATACCCAGCATGCGGATATGCCTATCCGAACTTAGCTAGATTACTCTCGAGAAAAAGAGCGGATGTCAACGTACAAGACAAATGGAAAAGAACGCCGTTACATTTTACGGCTGAAATAGGTGATT
Organism: Eretmocerus hayati; assembly: GCA_029851415.1. Classification (NCBI taxonomy): domain Eukaryota; kingdom Metazoa; phylum Arthropoda; class Insecta; order Hymenoptera; family Aphelinidae; genus Eretmocerus; species Eretmocerus hayati. The sequence goes on from CM056741.1 coordinate 135,129,735, forward strand.
CGTATTCAGTGCGATTATTACTAAACGCCGGCGCTGATCCTCATCTGACCGACTGTATGAAGAGAAACGCACTCCATTTCCTTTGCGATTACGGAGACGAAGAAAATATAGAATCCGCATTACTATTATTAGACGCCGGGATCGACGTAAACTCTCAAGGAAGGAGAAAGAATACGCCACTGCACTTGGCTAACCTTTCTCGAAAGGCACATACACCCGCCGTACTAGTGGAACACGGAGCCGATATAAACATCAAGAATCGATGGGGCGAGACCCCTCTCATGTGCGCAATACAGCACCAACGAAGCTGTATGGTCAAGTACTTAGTCAAGAAGGGAGCAAGAATTAACGACGTCAATAGTGATCATAAATCATCCCTCCATATAGCATACAACTTTTGGCGACCTAAAATACTCAAGTTTCTTCTTACCATCGGAGCCAAATTATATCCCGAACCCGATCACGTCATACCATTTTTTCATCTTAGTCCTATCTCAAATCAACTATGTTTATACATAATCGAGGAGATCGCCAGGTTGGAAGCCACGAATAACTTCGTGTCACCCATAGATAAAGAGATAATCGCCGCAGACATTGTAGGCTCATTTCATTACAGAAGATGTATAGACGAAATCGACTTGGCTAAAACCCGCTATTTAACACCCAAACACAATTTATTCAACCTTTTCAACTGGAATGATGCACAAACTTCCTTATTATTCAAACACAGAATGTCCATCGAAAACATTACAAAAACAGATTTTGAAACAGAATCTACAGTGTACTACGAACTATTCGTTGATAAAGCCGCAAGGGCAATAAGGTTACGTGAACAGCATGATAAAAGGGAAACCGAGATCCTGGATGTCTTCGTAAACACGCTACCGGTACTGGCCATTGAGAGAATAACTCATCACTTACACGGAATCGAATCAGCAGAACAGTAAAATTTTCCTTTTATTACAGGAAAATGGCAAGATATCCGAAATTTTCGACAGGAAATGCACTCAACCTACGAATCAACATTAATTTAGACCGCGCAGTACGGACATCACAAGGAGAAACAGTCGAGAGAATCATCGCAGAAAATCCAGCAGCATTCAGCCCCAAAACATTCCAAGTAATATTAGGCCGAGCAGTTTGTTATCGAAATAAAGCAATGTGCAGGCTTTTGATATGTCTAGCCCCCGAAATTCAGTCTCTGAACCTCGAATATATATTCTGGTCCCTTTTACAAGCCAAAATGTTCACGTCAGCCGAACTCCTGATCCGAAAAGGAGCAGATGTAAACGCTCAAGGCATTACAGGTAGGACTATGTTACTCTGGGCGGTCAGACACAACAACATTGAGTTAACGAGGTTATTATTAACACAAGGAGCACACGTGAATCACCCAGACGACCATGGTACTACTGCAATTCTGGAAGCAGCAGAAGTAGCTAACGAAAAACTTTCATTAATGTTGATGAACTATGGGGCAGACCTCTTTGCGCGAGACAACATGGGACGTAATGCCCTTCATTATTTAACATACCACGCACGTAAGGAAAACGAACTTGCGTTAAAATTTTTATTGAATTTAGGTCTGGATATAAACTCAACAGACACGCTGCGTAACTCCCCATTCCATTTAGCAATAATGACAGGCAAGAGAATCCTGCCGAAACTGTTAGTAAAACGTGGCGCCGAAATCAATTCCAAGAACTATCTGGGAGAAACACCTCTGATGAGTGCTGTAATATACCAACACCACTCCATGACCCAGTTTCTTCTAGAAATGGGAGCTGACCCCAAACAAACAAAAGACGATGAGTGCTCATGCATCCACATCGCTTACAATGAAGGGAAGCCGAGACAATTGGCAACATTGTTGAAAAATGGGGGTACCTTGTATCCAAATGAAGACCGCGTAATACCCTTTTTTTATCTTTGTTCGATAACGTCGCCCCAATGCAAAATAGTCATAAAAGAGCTCGTAAAGTCTGAACATGAGAAGAGATTCATTTCACCTATAGATAAAGATTATGTCCTCTCAGAGAACGAACTCAATGGAATCTATCAAACTTACGAAGGAGAGTTGCTCAGCCTCCGTGGAAAGAAATGCCTCGAGACCTACTCTTTGTACGATATACTGTTTCGATCAGACCACGTAACGGCAACCATGTTAAAAGACAAGAATATCATGACAACTTTAGAAAATATGAACATAGACGCAACCTACCCTCTTTGGAGAGATGAGATATGGGAAAGGTTGCGTAGGTGTCATAAGCTGAGGAAGATTTTCGATAGGAGAGAAGAAGAGATAGTCGAAGCCTTCCGTGGAGTATTACCAGAACTTGTGTCTAAGAATATAACGATCTTGCTTACGAACATTGAAAGTCATAGATGCTAAAACAATATCAACCTTTCTCTTTCCAGAAAATATAGGGCCACTGCTTACAAGGAAAAAATGTACTGCTTACGAACAATACTATTACTAGGTATTCTCTCACAATCCCTCAAATCAGAACCCCCTTACAAGATAGAACGTCTCAATCACAATCCCGGAATCTACTACCAACGACTGCAAGATCTAAGAGTTTTCCAGGACACATGGAGGATCACTCTCATTGTCGACTTGGTAGTAATCCAACGAGCAATGGAAACATATATAGTTATGCTTGAGGGAATCAGCGAAAAATGCTACGGGAGCGCACGAACGTGCACCTATAACCTAGGTAGAGCAAGTTACCTAACAAGTGAAGCAAGACGACGATCGAATTCATTGAGCAAAAATTGTAAAAATTTTGGGAAAACCATGGACCATATAGAATCAAACAGAAAAAACAGATATTTAACCATGATGAACACAATGGACAACACTAGCGAAGGCCCAATATATTCCAAACCCAACAGGACGGTTGTCTCCATCAGTAAACTCGGAAACCTCAAGGATCAATTTACCGACAACCTCCGACAGGTGGAACAACTATTCCAAGAAATCCAGGAATTGTCAAATTACCTTGCTGAAGACCGGGGAATACATTACGCCCTGACAACCCGACAATTACTCGATGGAATTCACACTGGATTGACCCTTTCAGACAACATCGATTGCATAGTAGAAGAAATCGGGAAACAATTTGAAGAAAATATAATACATGACTACCTATCATCGGAATCACAGCTAATAGGAATAATCGAACATCTAAACGACCTGGTTCAACCAAACTAATTTCCGCCCATATTACAAGTAACACAGTTAAACAACCTCAAGCCACGAATCTCAACTGATTCCGGCATAACTGGATTACAACTAATCTTCGAAATTGACGTGCCCTTGCTCGCACCAACACGCTTCGAATTCTATAAAGCATATCCACTGCCATCACTTCAGTATATTGATCATCAACGAATCAATATTTACGTAAAACCGCGCAACCAATTCATCGGAATGGGTCCAAATAACATTTATCACAGTTTCAATGTTGAACAATATGAAACATGCACAAATTTCGTGAATTTCACGGGATGTTCTCTAAGAACACCGTTACATTCTGATAGTAACAACGAAATGTGTGAACACCTTCTACTCAAACCAATTGATGAAATAGATTATCGACGCTGTAATATCCAAATAGACTCAAACACAAACCCATACTTCAAGCAAATAGGACCAAACTCGAATTGGATATATTCCTTGTTCTCCGCAGACAACTTGATTATAAAATGCAAAGATACCCCAGCCCCACAGATCGTAACACTCAGTGGAACGGGAATATTGAATTTGAAACAAAATTGTTATGCTGAATCGAGAGGATATGTACTATCAAAGGGTCCCACGTTACCAACAGACCAACTCGACGTCCTTATACCAGAAATTAATTTAAACATCGAAAACTTGATCTCAACACATACACAAAATCTGTTGAGAGAGAATTTCGAACACGAACAAAACCCATCATTGATTTCACATTCACTATGGGATTTAGAAAATCAAGTGAAGAAGAATTCAAAATATCCTCCAAACAACCAATCAATCCAGAGTATAATTACGACGATTCACATAACTGTCACAACAATCGTATTCTTGATCCTCTGTGGAATAATTGTGATTCTTCGCACGACACATGCGAAAAGAAAGAACGATAGTCAGCATGAGCCAGAAAAATTACCATGCCAATCTGTAACTCTTTCACCTCAAAATATACTTTCCAACAAAGTGCAATGCGAGAACAAGGAAGGTTTCATTTACGCCTCACCAAATGCTCACTGTAAATGTTCGATCAAAAGTCACAGTTCGAATAAAAATAAAAATAGAATGACAGAAATCGCTCCAAAACCAATCAAAGGATCTATTGAAACTGAAATATGAAATATTACCATCACTTCATCCAAAAGAAAGAAGAACAGAATACCCATGCTACATATGACTTTACAGAAGAAACGAGCAGATAAAATGGAGATTATCAAAACAGTATTCATCTTGGTCCTATTCGGCCTATGGAAACCATCAGGAGCGCATCTAGTTGGTTACGGTTGCGGCGAGGAATTAACAAATCTAACAATAATTTCCTCAGTCAGAGTTGACGATTGCGACATCAAACCACCCGAACTGAATATCTCATCTGTCCATGTCAATGTACTGCAACTAAACCAATTCGGATCAACTATAGTCAAGACCTGTAGTATAAAAATTTTCAGACAAGTCACACATTGCGGGGGAATGTCATGGGCATCTAGAGTCAACAACGGTGAGATAACATTCTATAATGACATAAATCACAGCGAATGTCTACGATTACACAAGGATAGATCAGTCAAACTTGGAAAAACAGACATAGACAATATACCCATGGGAACATTCAAAAGTTATCCTATTACGCTCGCCGGAGGCTCGGACAGCAAAGGAAATTGTGAAGAAACTCAATACAGCGATCAATATGGTAGTTGGGACGAAGCCGTGGTAGCCGGATACGCAGAAATACTCTTACAAGAATACAAAGCCACGATCGATCTAGAAACTGACAAAATTCACATGCAGACAGGAGCAGTATGCAAGTTTTCCGGAGAATCCTGCTTCGACCAGATGCAAGGATGGGCGTTCTGGGACCTTTTACCGTTAGATTCCTGTGAATTGAACAAATACACTAGCCTGTATGACGGCTATGTTGATAAAACGAGAGACGTGGAAGGGAGAAATAAGATAGCATACATCCTAGAATCCGAAGAAGTTACATTCGCATCAACCGCCACTTCTGAGAAACGTATTTGTGGTTATACATTCATCAGGACCGAACACCCAAGACTGTTCATTCTGGAAGAACAGAACAACCCACCCTTCCGAAAAACAAAGGATGTTGCAGTTGAGAACATAGACCTGTTCGCCTACATAAACTCAAAATTTGTATTCGTAGAGGAGCATATCCGCAAACAAATATCGCGACTATACTACGACATCATTCGTCATAAATGTGAAGTCGAAAGGAAAGTATTGAACAACGCCCTGGCAATTGCCACTCAGTCACCTGACGAATTCGCATACCGCCTCATGGGAGCACCAGGATACATGGCAGTACTAGCAGGAGAAGTAGTCCATCTGGTGAAATGTCTGAAAACTGCCGTAACCCTACGACCTACCAAGGATTGTTACCAACAATTACCAGTCTTTCGGGGCAAAGAAGAATATTTCCTTGCATCAAGAACGAGGGTTTTAGTGAGAACGGGAACTCAAATTTCATGCAGTCGGGTTATGCCATCAATGTATTATATAAATATCACTTGGGCACAGTTTTCACCAGATATATTCTATGGAAAAGACCCGGAGACCCTGAAACCACAAACAGCACCTACCTTCAACTACATCAACCCATCACAACTAGCAACAAGCGGATTATATACGCCTGCTGATACAAACAGATTGAGAGATCGGATAATGTTCCCCCTAGAAAGAGGACCAGTATTGAACTCGGTTGCACTAGGGATAGCAGGTCATGAAACACTCAAAGGAGGCCTCTCAATAATGGGTCTGATGGATGCCTATACATTGGAAAAATTAGCTGCATCAACTTGGGAAAAAATGTGGATGAGATTCTTAACCTTCGGATCCATTTGTGCCGGATTTATGGGAGTATTCATCCTACTCAGAGTTATTAAACTGATAGTTGACACAATCATTCACGGTTACGCATTATACAGTATCTACGGATGGTCACTCCACATAATTGGAGCAGTCTGGAACTCCAACACGCAACTCCTGCTACATCTTGGTAAAGATTACCGTGAAGACGAAATAGACCGAAAGAAGAAGAAAGGAAAATTGAACAACCAATCTGACGACATTGAATACCAACTGATCGAAACAACGAAACAGTCGGAAGGAAAACACGACAACAAGGAACTAATTGACCAAACCAATCAGACACATGACCGCAACAGCCACCGAAACGAGGAATATCAACAAATTTACCCACTTATTGGCCGTACCGAATCTTTGCACCATATTCCACGTTAAACAGAATTCAAACAGCGAGATTAACAATTTACGTTCAACTCAGGGTCCAATACTATGCAAGGAGGAGATGATATTCCCTTTGATGGAATATTGCCACAAGATCACCCAGAGACCTACGAAAGATTACTAGAATACGCGTGCATAGTCAAGAATCCAAACATAGTTTCCTACTATGCTAGCGGTTGGACCGGAATGATTGAATGTAATAGATGCTATCGGAGACACCACTTCGCCTACAACGAACCTGTCAGAGCATATCAAGCCTGGCATACCACAGCACCTAGAGGAGCCATGCACATAGATTGTCGCGTGTGTCTGAGGTCTGTACTCAACGAAAACCCAGTAATATGTTGTAATTTATGCACAGAAGACTTCTTTCAAACCGAAGATATGGCCAGACGGGCCAACTACCGCAATGAAATCAGAGCCCGTAGACAGAGGAGGCGTCATGAAGAAGACTCGACATAGAGATAATAGATTCAAGTGACACTGATAGCGAGAACGAATCAACTCTGAAGAAACCCAAAATCGAACCCGGAGAAACAACCAGAGCACGCTTTGACAGGGAAAGAGAAACCATACTTGACCCATTACAACGACAACAACCCTGTTAAGAAATATATATATATATATATATATATATATATATATATTATAGGAATATATATATATATTCCAGTTGTCTCTCATTACAGAACAAGGAAAATGGAGCAACAAAGAACCTACCCCCTCGTCTACGTAACAAGAACTTTTGGTTCCCTCTCTCGCAAAAGGAAGTATTGTGAATCATGCAACAATAAGAGAAACGATACCAAGCAAGGAGAGATGAACTTCTACGTACGAAATATCGCTTCAGATGCCGCTAAATGGAAATGTACAGAATGCAAGAAACGCTTATGGGTGAAATGCCCGTTAGATGAAAACGCTTTGGAACCCCTGTTAGACGCCTTTGTTAAAGATGACTCAGCCGTTATAGAATTGGTTGCGCATAAACATAAGCTAAAACCCCCTCCAAGGTACCACGAAGAAACAACAGATACTGACTCCCAGGATACCATACCCGAATCACCTCCTACGATCTCAGCACCAGAATACGAGGAATTAGCACAATTCTACATAGATGAGTTTGACCTATCGAGCTAACCATTACTCAACTGGAATGTCGTCTTATTATAGGAATGGATCAATAACCATGAACTGCCGGAACTTGTCAGACACAATCAACAGAATTACCGCCGACACTGCAGGCAAAGGGATGTCTACTTACGAAAATAGATTACGGACGTACAAGAATTGGCCACGGAGCATGCACCAATCAAAGGAAGATCTGGCTGCGGCGGGCTTCTTCTATACGAATCGAGGAGACATCGTGTCATGTTTTCATTGCGGTATTACTCTAAAGAAATGGGAATCTTTTGATAACGCATGGATCGAACTTATCCGTTGGTTCCCCAACTGCAACTTCGTAATCACAACAAAAGGAGAGACATTCGTCAAGGCCACCATGAAAAGATTGGAACCGTCGAACACCTCAGAGAGAGAGGTAATCACAAAACCTTTTCCACCCGAACCAACCACAGCGAACACTCCGAACTCTTTAACGTGTAAAATCTGTTTCGATGATAAAATAGGGATAGCGTTATTACCATGTCGTCATTGCGTCGCGTGCAGCAGGTGTTCCATACAATTGAAAAATTGTGGCATATGCCGCAGTGAAATCACCCATTATTCAAGAATTTCAATTCCAATCGAACTGAATTTCAACTCGATGCCTGAGCCCATAGAGAAGTGATCCCCTCCGTTCATTCCAACATTTGCTAGTATAATATTATACCCCAATATTGCATCCTATTACAATAAGTTATTTAGTTATTCCGAAATTTTAGAAACGTCCTTTGACAACAAAAATGATGAGGTATCCCAATATTTAACCGAACGAGTTATGCCTAGTATATATATTCTATCTCAAGTATCATACCCTACCTCAATATCATCATTGATAAGACTGTTAGTTTACTACAAAGATTTTGAAATGTCTATCGACAACAAAAATAATGAGTAATTCAATATTTATCATTATGCAATCGAAATTTAGCCCAATATCATCATTGATAAGACTGTTAGTTTACTAAAAAGATTTTGAAATGTCTATTGACAACAAAAATAATGAGCAATTCAATATTTATCATTATGCAATCGAAATTTAGCCCAATATCATCATTGATAAGACTGTTAGTTTACTACAAAGATTTTGAAATGTCTATTGACAACAAAAATAATGGGTAATTCAATATTTATCAATATGTAATCGAAATTTAACTCAATATTATCATTGATAAGACTGTTAGTTATTACAAGGATCTCGAAAGTGTCTATTGACTACAAAAAATGAATGAGGAAACGCAATATTTATCAATACATAATCGAAATTTAGCTCAATTATATTCTACCTCGATATCATCATTAATAAGACTGTTAGTGTACAAGAATATCAAATCTACAAGAGTTTTTGACATTCTACCTAAATATCATCGTTGATAAGACTGCTATTTTATTACAAAATGAAGAATTCCAATGTTAACCGAATATTTACCTTCATATTATGATCTACCTCTATTTATCACCATTGATGAAACTATCTAATTATTAAGAAAGAAATGAGAATAACATTTTATAACCCTATTTATATTAATTAATAAGGAAACAATAATGCGAAAGAAAGAATTTCGTTCAAATTACAACACATCCAAATATGTACTTTTGGAATTTACCTTACGTAATCATAATATTTTGTTATCTCGGCGATACATTACATTCAATAACGACCGAAAATAGAGCATCTTGAAAACTATATCTGATCACCGATACTAGAAGAAATAACGATTCATTCAATTTGGAATTATACAGCCTCAATTTTGCGAAACATTGTAACGGACATTCGGGGCTATTGTAACCCCTAATGTCCGGTCTTAAAAGGGGAGGTGTAACGGCTGCGCCTTGTGTTATGTGTGGAACGAATGGATGTATGAATGTAATGCTTGTTTTGAATGCTTGATGTGTAGGATGTGTGAATGTATTTGTGTAATGTGTAGAATGAATGGATGTATGAATGTAATGCTTGTTTTGAATGTTTGATATGTACGATGTGTGAATATATTTGTGTAATGTGTAGAATGAATGGATGTATGAATGTAATGCTTGTTTTGAATGTTTGATGTGTACGATGTGTGAATGTATTTGTGTAATGTGTAAAATGAATAGATGTATGAATTTAATGCTTGTTTTGAATGTTTAATGTGTACAACGCATGAATATACTTGTGTAATGTGTTGTTTGAACGAATGTATAAAATGTAATGCGTATTTTGACTGTTGACGCGTGTGATGTATGAATGCTTTCGTGTAATGTGTATACTGAATGGATGTAGGAATGTAACGTGTATTTTAAGTATTTGATGTGTGTGAGGTATGATTATACGCGTAATATGTGAGTTGAATGTATGTGTTGATTATAATACGAACATGTATAGAAGTTATGTGCGTTTTGAGATAGGAATGCGAAGATGAATGTAATACATAGTTTGAACGGTCGAAGTAAGTGCAAATGGAAAAGGTGAAAGTAAGTGTAAGGAAAGCGCGAGAAGGTGACGGGAAACCGAAGGGTAATAAAAAACGAGTGACGAACGAGACAAGGGACAGGGAAAAACATCGCGGGTCCACGGTCAAGGTTGACTTTCGCCGAGCCGAAATTCCACTCTATGAACTATTGCATACCCTCCACGCGGGTAGCTACATCAGTCTTGGCTCGGCCTATGTTCGGTATACGTGTATACTACAAGTACCGACTTTTTTGACACTTTACCCAGAAATCACACCCGCCGTGTACTAACGATTGTAACCCTTTGGAATGTTGTGGGTGACCTTCCCATTAGAAGGAAATACCTTAGATTCTTAGAATCATTCAGATGGTAACCCCTCCATCGGAAAATTCCAAACATTCCTTAATTTAGTATAAAAAGGGCTGCAAAAAAGCAGGGTCAGCTCAGTTTTTCTCCAGTTTTCCTCCGTGTCGGTCCTCTCGGCAGATAACCCTTCGGTCTAGAGTCAACTTCTCGCTGACCTTACGATCAAGTGTTGTACGTGTGTGTTATTGTGACAAGTTGATCGAGTGAAAATCAAGTGAACTGAATAATCGAAAATATCGAGACCAATATCTCGATCAGTTCAACGACCGATATTTCGTTATTGTGACAAGTTGATCGAGTGAAAATCAAGTGAAATGAATAATCGAGAATATCGAGACCAATATCTCGATCAGTCCAACGACCGATATTTTGTTATTGTAACAAGTTGATCGAGTGAAAATACAGTTTGGTGATCAGAAATCTCCGAACATAGCAAAAATTTCAATATCAAGATCCAAGTATCGCCGAGAATATCTCTGTACCGGTATTGTTATCAACAAGGGTGGACAGAGGCATGAATTACATCCAGAATAATCGCAGCTACTCTTCGTTATTGACTACACTATTTTATCAAATTGAGAACAAGATTGTACATGGTGAGTAACGACTTCCAATTGATCATTGAGGATGAATTATTAGTTACACTGTGACTTAAATATCGTATTCAGAATCGACGGATTGACATTCATAATCATAATCGTGATCATCGATTTAAATTAATGATCACATATTCATACAACACATTCACATCCTATCAAACTCCCGCCTCACGCCCATAACCCATCACCCATAAGCCATAACCCATAACCCATGTGAACTCGAAATTCGCCAAATTTGTGATTTAATAGGAATTCGTTCAGGAACTCGTTTCGATAATCTTCAATTAGTCGCAACTCGTGTCATACATTCCAACCTTCATCAACAAAACCGATCTCTTCACTCCCTTACTCCCGGAGGATATTAGCTCCGCTATTGCCTCAAAAACTGGGGAATATTGGAGAATAAGTTATAGAATCGTTGTGTATTCTTGAATGAAAGAAAATTGATTGTTGACTTAGTATTATTATCAGGGGATTGCTACTATATACCGTAATTCGGTTGAACAGATAGCCTTTGTTAACTATTAATTATTTATTAATTATTTACATTATCAGAGGAACGCTACTATATACCGTAATTCGGTTGGACAGATAGCCCTTGTTAATTATTAATTATTCATTAATTATTTATATTATCAGGGGAACGCTGCTATATACCGGAATTTGGTTGAACAGATAGCCTTTGTTAATCATAAGGGATATGAGTGAGTGAGTGTTTGTGAAAGAATAATCAACGATTCTGTAACATTACCGTGGTAAAAATATATGCAAAATTGCTCATATCTTTCACATAGATTGACTAACGTTTATGCCCGTCTGGGAATCGTTTTTGGATGTCAGATAGATTGGAAAACACCTATGAGCAGTCAAATTGCAGCTATATCTCAACTAGTCAATTTTCGGCCCAAATCCCAAACTCCGCCGTTTTTGCCCTCGAAATACCAAGTTATCTCATAATCACCCATATAACGACCTTGACGTTGGGACATAATCTCGATAGAAAATTGGCCATGAAAGATGCGTTTGAAGGAGAAGTTTTGGCAGAAGGAAGACCCGCCAACTCCTTGATTATGTCGAAAGGAAAAATCACCGATTGCAGAACCCAAAAATGTGCATGCTTGAAAAATTTCAGACTGTCCAACTCTCGCTGTCATCGAAGTAATACATGTTGTAATAAGTGAAGGTTGAATTTATGAGTATTATTGTAATGTTCACGATGGATTTAATATGATTAGTTTATAATCATATTAAATCTTTGAATTTGAATGAATGATATACATCGATAATTCTGACTGGTATTGTCATACTGTCATACATTTCTATTTCTGTAATAATGTGATGTAAAGCCATGATACCGTGTGATGTATGACTATATAATCTCAAGTTACGGAGATAAATCCATTAGTAATTTTTTATATGAAATGTCATTGCCCCACAGAACTATGAAAATCTCATTCATCACATCCCCATGCGACTCATGGTATCGATTTCAGAGTGTATTACACGCTTCCACTGCCTGCGCTCAGTTAAAGTGTGTTTCGCCCAGATATTTCATGAAACAACTAGTCAGAGCATTGCAAAACCGAGCCATTCCACACTTTCACTGAAACGGCTCGTTATTCCACTAAAACGGCTCGTTATTTCACGAAATACCTAGTGATTCCATGAAATCACTGAATTCAACGATGTAACTGTAACATATATATACTTAGGTGTTGTTGGGTCAGAAAAACAAATTATTCCATGTGTTTTCACAAACAAGTAGGTAAGAACATCAGCGGCAGTCAAGCGAGCTTTTTCTGGGAAAAATTCAGGCTTCAAGCAACGTTTCCGTGATTCAGTATTCAGATTGCTGACCAATCGGCTGGAGCTGCCGTGCTTAGTTCGCGCAATAAATTCGCCGATTCTGATATTTTGGTTATATAATACGAGACCCACGAGATTGATAGATGATGGTGATTGGATGACGTTTTTGGGTCAGAAAAACAAGTATCGTCATGTTTTCTCGTAAACAAATAGAAAAGTATGTTAGCGGCGGCCCCGCGAGCGTTTTCGGCGAAGAATTCGAGTTGAGCAACGTTTCCGCGATTCAGTATCCGGATTGGTGACCGCTCAGCTGCGGCTGCCACGCTTAGCTCGCGCAGAAAATTCGCTGACGCTATTATTATAGTTATAGTACGGGAAGAAAACATGACGAAACTCGTTTTTCTGACCCAAAAATGTCAACCGATCATCACCATCTATCATTCTCACAGGTTCCGTATTATAACCATAACCATCGAATCGACGAATTTTCCGCGCGAGCTATGCGTGGCATATACTCACTAGTGGTCACCCATCCAGATACGATCACCAGCAAAACTATGTTCAACCTGGATTTCCAACCGACGTAACTTAGAACTCATTAATGAATGATATCGCTTGGTTGAAAATTCAACTACCCGGTTGAATGAAAAATTCGACCAAATGTTTCGAATGTTGGTTGAAAATTGAACCAATTTTTCACAGTGTGAGTATACGGAAAGTCCCCATACAAGAACGTGTTGAGTTCTTCTCTGTGTATTCTTTGTCATGATCACATTATGGAATACGATTATGATTAGAGCTTTTTAGGAAATTTTTCATGTTCAAGTTTTCATATAGTTATGATGTATCAACACTGAGGATGAGACTGTGGAATAGTCTCACAATTGAAATGCCATGTTATACGCTGTTTAGTTCTTACTTGTTAAACTGGTGCGGTCAAACTCTCTCTGTGATTCCTCTTTATGACTCCAAGGTACCCGCATACGTGGACATGTTCAGAAATACAATATAACGATGAATTTTTTCATCTGTTTGGAGCTCAGAGAACTTTTCAATGTCAGAGTTGATGGAATTCGTCGAGGAAGGATTTCTTCGACCTCGGGGAATAGGTGCGTGCACGAAGAGGTTAGATTTCTGTAGATGAAAGGGGGCAAAGTGGGAGGATTTTGGCATAGGATGAATTCCACGCCAGAGCGACCTACGGAAAGGGGTCATCTCTCAGATTCATTTTCAACCTTTTGCATTCAATTCTATGGCCTGAAATAGGAACTTCGGACCACCTATGGGGTCCAAAAATTTCTTTCTCTCCATTGCACGCACATCCGTGAACAGACCAAAAATTCGTCGTGTAAAAATCGATGCTCTTTCATTCACAGGAATGGGAATATTTCGAATTCTTGGATAGCTACCGATTTGAGGGTTGCGGCATCTGAAAGGGCACCAAAAAACGTATCAAAAATCATGTCGGAAATTCCTCCCCTGTGATTTCAGGGCCTTCTGGAGGCAAAAAAGTGTTTTGCACTAAATCGTTAATTCCTCAAGAAGCCATTTTTTTTTATTTTTTGGAAATCAGATATTCGACGTGAAATTCCGCGGTCTTCCGGAAAAATGGGTTTCAGAGAAGTTTGGGGCGACCAAGTGACTTATGAGCCATTTTTTGAAAATTCAATTTTTTCGGTTTCAGGAATAGTTGATTTTCTGCGCATGCGCACAAACGTGGACTTCCGACACCATTCTCAATAGAAAGCTGACGAAATTCCCTATGAAATGACTACCCGCAAAGTTGAATTTCATGCACTGAAACAGGATCTGCAACGATTAATTATGTCGAATCAAAATAACCTGAAAATTCAGCCCATGAGCGCCTACTGAGATGACACATTTACGAGATCTTCTCGAGACTCAATTTTGAGTACGGATTTTGCTTTAAAAAATTCGGACCAGATGGTTTCAATGTGAAATTGTATGAACTTTCAAGATATGCGATGAGAAATTCCGTTTGAGGCGAACCCGAGGTGCTACATTCAATTTTTCGCCAAAAAATACGATTTTTCACACTCGAAATTGCAAAAAATTGAATATAGCACCTCGGGTTCGCCTCAAACGGAATTTCTCATCGCATATCTCGAAAGTTCAGACAATTTTATGTTAAAACCATGTGGTTCGAATTTTTTTAGGGCAATTTTGTACTCAAAAAGAAGTCCCGAAAAGATCTTGTAAATGTGTCATCTCAGCAGGCGCCACAAAGGCGTCGATGAGCTGAATCTTCATGTGATTTTGATTCGATATAATCAATTCTTGCAGATCCCGTTTCAGTGCATGAATTTCAACTTTGCGGGTAATCATTTCATAGGAAATTTTGTTAGCTCTCCATTGAAAATGGCGCCGGAAGTCTACGTTTGTGCGCATGCGCAGAAAGTCGCCTTTGTCTGAAACCGAAAAAAATCAAATTTTCAAAAAATGCCTCATGAGTCACTTGGATCGCCCCAAACTATTCTGAAAGCCATTGTTTTGGAAGAACGCAAAATTTTACGTCAAATATCTAATTTTCAAAAAATAAAAAAATGGCTCTTTAAGGAATTAACGTTTTAGTGAAAAACCCTCTGCCTTGCCTTTAGGAGGCCCCCAAATCACAGAGAAGGAATTTTCGACGTTTTCGATAGGTTTTTTCATGCCCTTCCAGATGCCGCAACCGCAACTCGATAGCTATTCAAAAACTCGAAATAATCTCATTTTCGCGAATAAAAGAGCATCGATTTCTACACGATGGATTTTCGGTCTGTTTACGGATGTGCGTGCAATGGAGAGAAAAAAATTTTTCTGGACCCCATAGGTGGTCGAAGTTCCTATTTTGGGCCATAGAATCGAATGAAAAAGGTTAAAAAAGAATTTGAGAGATGACCCTTTTCCGTAGGTCGCTTTGGCGTGGAATTCATCATAGAGCTGTTTGTAAGAGAAAGAAAGACCATGGGTTATCTCGCAATCGGTCCAATCATATGCGCGAGATCGTTATTGCATATACTTCGAAAAGTGGCGCACCAGGTGATGGTGTCGATCTAGCCAGTCTCTGCAGCATCGGCGTAAGGGTCTGAGACCGAAGGATCCATGGCCTTATAGATAGCCCAAGCGAGTCATACCAAACTAAAAAGAACAATGCCATCAATTGTTACTTTTCCATTGCTAATTTATTACAGCACAGCGGACTTTATTGCTCTTTATGTTCTCGAGGAATCGAGGTCTGGGCTGACGGAAGCTAGCCCAAACATTGACGGAAGGGCAGTGATGCGGGATCGACTTATGACTCATTTTTTGTTACTTTCATATTGCTCTGAGAATCTACAAAGAAACTGGTGATAAGTTTCACAATGGCGCAATCATAACGATTTTGGGTTGAAATTGTATGAAACTAGCCCAGGCATGAGGTGAAACGGATTTCTGGAGGTATGAGACACGACTGATATCTTATTACTCTTTTAATGTCCGAAGAGTACACGATTATGATGGCGCCAAGTTGAAGAATGGCCGAGGTATGGCGAATGGAGTTGACGGAAATCAGTGAAACTTGTATATATAGTCGGATTACTCAGTTCGGGGAACGGGAGTGGCAGAACCTCCCTATCTAACCCATAACCAACATCGATAACGTGATAGTTGATTTTTTCCCGCTTGTGACAATCCAGAGTGATTCAGAATTTATTCAAGCAGAAAGAGTGGACCAGCTCGGGGATACTATGAAGAAATCCGCTGATGGAAGCAGTTTACCGTGGGGCTCGAATCCACCGTGCACTGTGCATGTGGGCCAACACTGGTTATGAGTTCGAATCTAGATGGAGAGTCATCTAGAGGCCTCTTAGAATTGATTATATATGAACGGGAAACTGTGTAGTTCGTGGAAATCATCGAGATATCGAGTTTGGAGTGGATTCATGACCAATTCTGTCACTCTGACCCATGCCAAACATTAACAACATGATCACGAACGTTTGAATTGCCATTCCTGAGATCCCTGGATACCTCAGAATTTATTACCGCTGGAGAAGTGAACAGGAAACGTAGCAGCTCGCGGGAATCTTCGGAATACCGATCTCTGATTGGATACATGATCAATTCTGTCACTCACCTTCGTGCAAAACATCAACGACATCATAGTATGTGTAAATTGACTCACCTAAGATCCCTGGATACCTCAACTTTATTCTCAATTATATTACCGCTGAGGAAGTGGACAGAAAATGGGTAAGCTTCTGCGAATCATAGAATTACCGATCTCAGAATGAATACATGGTCAATTGTGTCATTAACACGGGTGTCAAACGTCAACAACATCATAGAATGTCTAAATTGCCTCCCCTAAGATCCCTGGATACCTCAAAAATTATTACCGCTGAGATAGTGAACAGAGAACGGGTCAGCTTCTGGGAATCATCGGATTGGATACATGATCAATTATGTCACTTACACTCGTGCCAAAAATCAACAACATCGTATATAGTGTAGATTACCTTTCCTGAGATCTCTGAACACCTCAGTATTCATTATCACTGAGGAAGTGAACAGAAAACGTTGAATTTGGCGGAGATCGTCGATATACTTAATTTACAGTAGATTCACGATCATTTCTGTCACCCTTGCTCGTGCCAAACATCAACAACCTGATCACAAATGTGTGAATTGGCCAGTGATTCGGCAAATCTTCTTGTCATAATTCATGCATAGGTTTTTCCAACAGAAACTGCCAAAATCTCCCGCGTTTTTGAACAATGTCTCATTCCACCGTTGTCTTACGGAGTGAGGGGTCACCTGGATTATGACCCTATGGGAACTATCTATTGATCGGTTAATACCGATATCCCATTTACTCAGCCTAGACATTAGTATTCGGAGAGAAATCAAAATTTTTCCTCAAAACTCCAGTTGAATCATTTTTAATCCAACTACATCAGAATTTCGTCTCAATCGAACGATGGATATTGTGAGGGAAAGTTTGATTCAGGTCCCCCAATTTCCCCCAATGAGCTTCCCCAGTGAAATAACTCGAAATAAAGGAAACGATTTTTTCGGCATTAATTCTCATCCCGTATCTTACTCTACAAGTAATGTACCAAACTCTCAATGACCTCAATAGATTTTTTAAAGCGTTCTCTATCAGTTGGTTGGTATTGGAACCTAGTTGAAACCGTATAGAATGATCAAAATGGAATTTTGTCAACTTCTCTAAATTTCTTGAGAGAAACTTCACTCCGATCATGGTTCACGAGCTCGACTAAAATTCAGTATCAACCAATCAACATGAATTGCTTAGAAAGCTTCTCGCTAACCCATTAATGCCCAGGATGACACTTTTATGACATCTCTTTGAGGCTCGTTATTCAATACGTGAAAGCCTTCAAAAAAAATCCTCAAGGCATATGTTTGACGTGAAATTGTCTGAACTTCCGGAATATGTGATGGGAATTCCCGTTTGAGGCGCTCCTGAAGAGCTACATTGAAGTTTCTGCAAAAAGTACGATTTTTTCCTTTCAAATCGTGTTTGAACGGCATTTTGACCCCTAAAATCGATAGATATGGCTCTGGAAGCTCAACAAACCGTGGCATTGGGTCCTAGACTACGATAACCAATGGGTCAGGAAGATCTTAATAGGCCATTCTGGGCCAGAGATATCGACCGAAACGAAAGAAGTATTTTGAACACCTTCTCGTCGTCATTTAAGGGGATTTCGGAGTCCTATCAATATTGTACAGTTACCGACATGGTCGAGTTTTCGGATTTCTCGATGAATTCTTGAGATGTCAAAAATCTAACAAGTAAGGCCGATTCTATGAGCCATACAGAATCGGCGTTACTTAGTAGAATCCCAATATTTCGAAAATTCATCGAGAAATCCGAAAGCTCGACAATGTCGGGATCCGACATCCTCTTAAACCTCTCAACCTTCACGATCCTAATTCTAAGCATCGAATAGCTCCTGAAGAAATATCGTACTACATGTTCTTGACGTAAAATTGTCTGTTCTTCCATATTCCGTGATCAGAATTGGGATAGGTTGAAGTTTGGAGCGAGAGAATGCGTATTTCAATCTAATCATACCCTTTTCCAATGGAAACATCATCCCAAATCCAATTTTCAACGTGAAAATCGATACATAGTCACTCGAGACGTCAAATTATCGTATCTGCACGATCTGAATCTTAGAATCATAGCATCAGAGTGAAGCATGGACATTTGGGATAGCATTGAGCCAGAAATATTCTTGATCGCGCTGATATGCGTATGACGGGCACGTTGTCAAAACATTCACATTATAGTCATTTGATTTCGAGTATTGAAGCAAAAAAGTTGTGACGAGGTCAATCGCCACACGCGACGCGGCGTATATTAGAATAGGTTAACAGACGATGAGAACAGAGAGAGAAGGGAAAGAGAGAGAGAAAGAGAGAATAGTGAGCAGAGATGGACAGCTGTCGTCGCACGGATGACGAGCAGCTTGGCCTGAGCCATCATCGCGAGCGGCTGCGACCAGCCGTCGGATAGAATATTATCCGCGCCGAGTGATGTGTGTGTTAGTGTGAGTGAGGCGAGAAGGGCCCCGGTCGATGGCCTTGAAATAGTGTGGAGCGAGAGGTGTGCAGCCCCGAAATCGTCGCCTAAGAAGCACCCGGATCGAGCCCAGGATCCGGCCTTGCGTATAGTCCGGACCGGGATATGTCGACCCGGCGTCGTGACCCTGGCCCGCGTGGTATGCTGAGCGAACGCAAGATTGGTGAGTCTCTCTCCCGCGTAAACTCTCTCTCTCTTGCGATGTTAGGATCAAATAAATGCGAGCGTAATTACACGCGTGATATTTGTATTAATTTTATATGAGATTATTTCTATTCTATTTGAGATGAATAAACTTCCGAAGACCACAAGAAAGGTGGTCCACAGTAAACATAAAATCTTTCGTTCTGTGTATCTTTATTTCTTGAAATAATAAAGGATATATATATATATATATATATATATATATATATGAATTAATTCCGTATTCCCTTCGAGGATACGATGCAAGATAGTAGGTTAATTATGAGGCTCTTAACCCTATCTCAATGGCGCCCAACGCTTATTTAATTATTGTACTCTGAAATTTCATGTAACACGCTTCGCTCGCAAATTTTGGAGCATAGCTCAATTTCATTCGAAAAAAGCGTTACAAGAAATGAAAAAGAGTGCAGTATTTGAAAATCCACCCCAAAATGGAGCCTAAAAATTTTAAAGTGAGTAAAGTAGTCAAATTTCAGTTAAAATCGTTAGAATCTTTGAATATATATGAAAATTTGTGAGACATGAAATTGATAGAAAGCGCGCCAAGGCCAAGCTTAGCCGGCAAAATTTAGAGTCAAGTACCTCACGCGTAAATATAAGATCGCGTGATGCGGATATATATATATATATATATATATATAGCAAGCTCCGTAAGCGTCAACACGAGTCGATGGCAGTTTTTTTTTCTACTAGTGAGGATGAAATTTGTTTGAATTTTCAACAGCGGGATAGAGGCGTGTCAAGTTTAACAGGCATAAAGAAATAAATAGAGATATAGATTTAGTATTTAAATTATGCCTCGACCAGTTTTCACGCTTACGTTTGACCAATTTCTTAATGATATGAGAATAATATTTTGCATGATAGAATAATGAATACTTGCGGCGTGATTCCCTCATGCGTAATATTGAAGTGATGGAATTTTGAAGTGAATAATTCTGATTTTTGGCCCATCTGAATTTTTAATTGTAGTAAGAGTAGTGAGAAAATTTTTTTTGTTAAAAATGGCTGGATCTCACATGGATACCCACGTCTTGGACGATTTTATAAACAATATTGATGAAGAAACGTTAGATGAGGCTTTGGGTGAACTCTTGCTCTCGCGCGAAGGGACATTTAAAGCTAGAGTAGAACGGTTGCGTAGGCGCATTCGCGGGGAATACAATGAGACAGATTTCGATCAGTATTTATTGATGGATCTGGCTGAATTAGAAGTCGCGCGAATGGAGGCATTGCCGAGATTTTTACGCAAGACCACACAGACAGCCCATGATAGGCGTTCAATCCTCAATAGATATGAGGAGGACGACATTTTTGCGAACAATATAAACGATGAGAACGTGACTAGGCGCAATCACCGAGTGCGAAGAAGCTCATTACGCGATGAACTAGCGGATGTGCAAGAGAATGCACAGCGGCGATCGGCGTTAGTTCAAAACGACGCGCGCCCGGAAATCCAAAAAGCCAACGAACCGCCAATTAAATTCATTACGTTGCGAGATGAAAATGGCTGGTTATATGAAATTCCAATGCAGGTCGCGGATAGTTGGAAAAATTCGTCGGACCGCGAAAATGCTGAAAATCAAATCATCCGTGAGAATATTTTAGATCAGACGGTGCGTTTTCAGAATAGTGCGAGATCGAGCGCGCCATTACAATCGAATACCCAACGGCAAGCGAAAGAGCCAAGTGCCGAGCCACACAACAACACGCACACAAAGACAGATTCAAATAACCTCAAACGGCGTAGTCAAATTTTACGCGAACAATTACAGCAAGCGCTATTAGAAGAGGAATACGAATTGTGCGGCGTTAGAAATAAATCATATAAAGGTAATGAAACGGGGCAAATCGAGGATGATGAGGGGATTCCTTCTAGCGATAGTGAGAATGAATTTTCTCAGAATCAAGGGAAGAATCCGAGGCCCTCTTTGCCAAGACTCAGCGGCCATTCGCGCGTAAGTTGGGCAGCGGACGTAAATCAGGCACCGCAGCAGAATAACACGCAACAGACACAAGCAGCGCGTTCAGATTTTCACACGAATACACAAAATAGAGTCGATAGAAATACAGCTGAGACGAGAGATCTCACGCGCACAGTAAAATCATGGAACCTTAGATTTTCAGGTTCAGCAAACCAGAGTTTAGAAGAATTTTTGATTAAAGTCGATGAACACAGAATGGTGTCAGGCATGTCCGAAAATGATATTTTACGCGCAGTAGTGGTGCTGTTGAGCGGCCCAGCGTTAAATTTGTATCGGTTACGCGGTAGTAGCTGGAATTCTTGGAAAGATGCGGTTACTTGTTTTCGCGCGCATTACCAGGACGAAAAGTATTCAGAACGGTTAGCAGACGAAGCACGCGCACGATTACAGAAAGATGATGAGCCAGTTCACGAATACATCACAGCGATGCGTTTAATTTTTAACAGAATGCCGGAACCTCCACCCGAATCGAAACAAGTTGAACGAATTTATTATAATATGAGAAAAGATTTTCACCCTTTGATGCGTCGATATTTGCACGCGGGTATTGTGAAATTTTCCAGACGGGCAACTGAGCTCGGGAAAGCTTTTGATGCGGGCAAAAATCAAGCACTCGTTCAGGGTACTAAGAAAGATGATGAAAAATCAAGTTTGCAAAAGCCTAAAAATCCAAATCAAAATTCAAAAGAGACTCAAAATTCAAGTCAAGATAAGGAGAAAAAATCGGAATCTAAAAAAGAGACGATAGATTTAGCAACCGTCGAGGTAACAACTATGGCAGATGTTGCAAAGTTGATGAATATTCAAATTCAGGAATTACGAGAAGAACTCTTACCGAAGTCGAACGGTCAAAACGCGAGTCAGAGCAATAACGCGCAAAATTCAAATCAAAATAAGGGGCAAGGTCGAGATAGAAGTCAACGTAGAGATCGAGGCGATCGGGGAGGCAATAATAACAATAATGGCAACGGTGGCAATGGCCAGCAGCAGGGTGCTCAAGCGGGACCACCACCTCAAAATTTCCAAAATACCTATCCTCAGCAACAAAACTTTCAGACGCGTGAATTTTACGCGAATAACAATCAAAATCAAAATCAATATCAGAATCAGAATAGAGGTTACAACGGCAATTACAATAATAATTACCAAAACAATTATCCAAGAGGAGGTTATAGAGGAAATCGAGGGGGTGGTTATCGCGAGGGTTACCGTGGTAGAGGTTATGGTGGATATTATAATAATGGCTATTATAATAATTACCAGAATCAGGGCCACCCACCACTAATACAACAACAAAATGCGCTGGTTAATGCAGTGAATTTACAAGAAAACGCGCCCGTGGCGAAACCATCAGCCGAGGCGGGAAACGCGAAACCAGCGGCGTAAATGAGACCATTGCGTTAGCTACGTCCGAACAGGTCTCAAAAGTTTGCGAAGCCAGTTAATCACAATCTCAAGAAACTGCGAATACTTTTCAAGTTGACGCGACTAGGATTTTCAAAGTTCCTGATACGACGAAGCCGACAGATTACCCTCGATATTGGATCAACGTAAAAATTGGTCCAATAAAATTGAAGGGATTATTAGATTCGGGAGCCGCACGGTCCGTGATAGGCAGAAAGTATCGAGACATCGCAGGGCAAATTGGTATTACGCTCCAACCCTCTAATTTTTTGTACGCTCAAATGGTGAACGGAGAATTGGAAGAGGTAGCTGGGGAATTGATCACTCCCCTGGAGATAGCTGGGATAAGCAAAAATATGCCGATTTTTAGCGTGCCATCATTACCTGTAGATCTCATTTTGGGACTCGAATTTATCCGTTTCTTTGAGATGCACATCTTAGGTGATAGTGACGAATATACATTCGCAGACCTTAAGGACAAGCAAAAATTTGCATTTGAATTATTTTCAATCGAAGCACCAAATCAAATGAATTTAGAGTCTGAAATTCCAACATCATTGGAAGAAAAAATTGAGTCAAAATTTGAAGCGTTAAAAAACGCGCAAGAGCCACAATCGAGAGGTGAAGGTTTGAAAAAATTGAGTAATTATGAAGCTTACGGACTGAAAAGAGTTTTAGATGAATGTTTACCTCACCAGAATAAAAATGAGAGATTTTCGAAAGCAACTGATTTAATCGAATACGAGATTCGACTCTTGAAAAGTGCACGTCCAGTAAAGCAAAGATATTTTCCGTTATCGGATAAAATGAAGAAAACAATGCATGCAGAATTTCAAAAATTATATGATGCAGATGTAGTTGAAAAATCAAATAGTCCGTGGAATAACCCAGCATTTTTAGTAAAAAAAGCGAACGGAGGGCATAGATTAGTAGTAGATTTACGAGTAGTCAATTCATCAGCTGAAGAAGATGCGTATCCGACACCCTATATGGACACTATATTATGGAAATTAAAGAACGCGAAATATCTAACTACGCTGGACTTATCCATGGCCTACCATCAGATGAAGCTTAAAAAGATTTCGAGAAATATTTGCGCATTCACAATTCCCGGTAGAGGGCACTGGCAATTCAAAAGGCTACTTATGGGCTTAGCTAACACTGGAGCCTGCTTTCAAAGATTAATTGACTCAATTATAGGAGACCTAGAGCCTTACGCGTACGGGTACTTAGACGATATTGTCCTGGTGACAGAGACGTTTGAACAACATTTAGAGCTACTAGAGAAATTATTAAACAGAATCGTGGGGGCAGGTCTAACGATCAAACGAGAAAAGAGTAAATTTTGTTGCCAAGAAGTTAAATTTTCAGGATATATAGTGGACGAGCACGGTTTAAGAGTCGGTCCCGCGAAAACAGAAGCAATCAAAAATTATCCGAGGCCTAAAAATGTCAAACAAGTGAAGAGATTCACAGGTATGACATCGTGGTATAGTAAATTCATCAGAAATTACGCGACGATTGTAGAGCCAATAAATCGTTTATTGAAAGAAGACGCGAAATTTGAGTGGAAAGAAGAACAGGAAAAAGCATTTTGTGCGCTAAAAGAAGCATTAGTATCTGCACCCGTGCTCAGTATGCCAGTTCCAGACGCTGAATGGTTCTTGCATACTGATGCATCAGACACTGGGATAGGATCTATGCTTACACAGAAAGTTGATGGCAAAGAACGCGTAGTTTGTTACGCGAGTCGATCACTTTCAAAACAAGAAAGAGTTTGGTCGGTAACAGAACGAGAATGTCTGGCTATTAAATGGAGTATTGAGATAATCAGGCCGTATATGGAGGGAGAAAAATTTACAGTTGGAACAGACCACAGCGCGCTACAGTGGCTGTTCAACAAGAAAAATTCAGTAGGACGCGTAGGCAGATGGGCCCATGACCTCGCGAGTTATTCGTCCCGCGTGATCCACCGCAAGGGAACGCTTAATGTTTTCCCTGATGCGCTCTCAAGAATGTTTGAAGACGACACGATGAATATCGGTTAAGTTGGAGTTCTTGAGAAAACATCAGATAAGTGGTACAACAAAAGATTCTTTCAAATTTTGAAACATCCAAAAAGATACAGAGATTGGAAAATTATGGATGGTAGAATTTATAAATATAGGCCAGATCACGAATTAAATGAGATAATTGATGATTTAGATGCGTGGAAATTAGTGGTTCCAGAAGAAAACCGCGCAAAAATAATTAAAGAAAGCCATGACGAGCCATCAGCCGGTCATATGGGCAAAGAAAAAACGTATAGGAAGGTCGCGCAGTCGTACTACTGGCCCGGTATTTACCTAGACGTCGCGAATTACGTGAGAAATTGCGATAGTTGCGCGTTATATAAGGTAGATCAACGCGGTCAAATAGGTATGATGGGTACGCGCACAGTCGACAGACCGATGAAAATTATTGCAATGGATTTAATGGGACCATTCCCAAAATCGAAAGAACAGTTTCAATACTTACTCATTTTCGAGTGTATTTTTAGCCGTTATATAGTCTGCGTACCATTACGTAAAAAGACTGGGAAAGCGGTTCAGAATGCACTGGAAAATGTATTATGCACACATTATGGGACACCAGAAATTTTGATTAGCGATAATGGGTTAGAGTTCAAAAACGAATTGATGAATGAATTCTGCGAGGAAAACGGTATAGAGCATGAATTCACCCCTAGTTTCCATCCCCAAGCAAATCCGGTTGAACGAGTCAATCGAGATATTAAGACCATGATAGCAATATTTGCTGATAACCACAAAGAGTGGAATGAGCATATTCAACAATTTCAATTTTGTCACAATTCAAATTTCTCGAGTTCGACCGGAAAATCACCAGCGTTCATGATTTATGGACGCGAAATTAAAGCGCCAAAATTATGGAGAAGACGCGTGGAAATATTCGGGAAACTTGAAAAATTTCATGAAGAACGGTAATCAAGCTGAATTAATAGAGTCATTAAAAGATTTAGACGGAGCAGAAATTAGTGCAGAAATAAATTCAGAAAATAAGATAGAAAGCAATTCAGAAAATCAGAATTCAAGTCAATCAGATGAGCGCTCGCGAGTCGATGAGCCAGAGAAATTCACTATTCAACACGAGAAGTTCAAGTCAGATTTTATTGTTTCTCAGGAATCAGTAAAAAATTGGTCAGATCGTATGAATAAGTTACCCGAGGTACACGACTCTACCATAAGTAAAATTGAAAAAGCGAGCGAAAAGCAAAAATTGAATTATAATGTATCAAAGCGTGATGTTAGATTTAAGATAGGTGATAAGGTATTGAAAAAGAATCGAACATTGTCATCGGCGGAGAAGAATTTTACAGCGAAGCTGGCAGAAAAATTTTCAGGACCATTCGAAATTAGCAGGAAATTAGGAGAAAATGTCTACATATTATCAAAGGATGGAGCTGAATTACAATCATCTGTCCACGCCAAGGATTTGAAATATGCAAGCGTTGCATCAAGTCAGAAGTCAAGAAGAAATCCGCCCGAGCAATCATCAAATCAGCAGCAGACAGAATATTCGGCGTCGTCAAGTCCCGGCGAGGCTCCCCGCCCCGCAGCAGCGCCACGCGCTCGGAGGAATAGCCGCCAGAAGCCGCGAGGAGCTGCAGGTGAGCAGATCACGCGCGAGACCGATCGACAGCCCACGCGCTCGAAAGGCCCAATAACAAGATCTAAATCAAAAGTTATAAGTGACTAGAGTGTATATAAAAGCTATAAGTGACTAGAGTGTAGATAAAAGCTAAAAGTGACTAGGAGTGTATATAAAATCTAAGTGCCTAATTCTAAGACTTAAGATTAGTGACTAGAAAAAGTTAAAGACCAGAACAGTGATTAAAAATGGGACCTATAAAAGAGGCAGTGATTAAGTGGTTAGCTAAAGACAGTGAAAAGCAAGATCAAAGTGAAAATGGCGACCCTAAAACGCGCGCGAGTGAGCAGGACAGAGACAATGAAAGTGCGGGAGTGGTAGTGCCTTTGGACACTCAGGACGCCGTTAATAACGATGCGAGAGTGCCGGCAATCGGTATGCCCATCGTACCCGCGACAAGACCACCCGCGCGCCAGCAGGAGGCCAACATCACCTCCGAGGACATCGCTGAATTCCACGCGCGAAAACGCGTACGCGAAAAATCGGCTTTGATGCGAAGCTTAAAAGCTATAGCAGAGCCTTGGAGAGAGGAAGATCGTCGCCAGCGCGAAGCGGAAAGCGCGCGCCGAGGCCCATGCAGCAACTTGTGCAGCAGAGCTCAACGGTGCCGTCAGCAATGCACGTTTGGGGTTGGAGGTGAAATGCAGCCTCGCTCTACAACAACAGCAGCGCGCCCACTTTCTCAAGTTGCGCAATGAAGAATACGAGGCAAGAGTGGAGCAAGAGAGACGACAAGTCTCTAACAGTCATGCGCTAGACTTGCCACGCGCAATCCAAAACGCCGAACAAATGCACACATCCTTGTGTTATCGAGAAGGCATGCTGGATGCGCGAGAAAATGCTCTCATGCAGCGTGAAGCAGCAGTCCACGCGCGCGAAAGATATTTACAAAAATCAGCTGATCGATGGGCGGCGGAATGCCGTAGTTTAGAAAGAAGGTTGCGCGAGGAAAAGGCACGCGCAAGATATCAGCAGCGTGCATTACCCCCTCCACCACCTACAAGTCGTCGATTATCTGCTACTATGCGAATCGACTTTAATTTTTACGCGCCCGACCAGCCACAAAATCAGGTCATTATTGAAAAGCTCGAAGACGAATCAGATATTCAGTCAGCCTCTACTAATGAGCCACAACAACAACTACAAGTGGCAGAAGAGTCGGCTATCGACCGACCGCCGCCTCCGCAGCAAAAAGTTAAAGAAGAGTGGAAGCCGATCAAAGGCTACAGAACCGCAGCAGAACGCGAGGCACGCGTATACATTACCCAAGCGCAGCGCATTCAACGTGCGCTCGAAGTGAATGAGTCATTCCGGATCAGAAGCATTGAGCAAAAAAGACTCAACAAGGCGTGGGCAGATGCGCATTTCTTGCCTGGAGAACGAGACATCGAGTAAGCAGCACCAACTTTAACAACACCGAGTCTACAACATCAAGATAACGACGTATAGTTACTATTTTCTTATGAATTTTCAGTTATTTTAGAATCGCGTAAAACAACGCGTATTATACTATATTAGTTTGCGATAGATACAATGAGAGAGAGATGAAAAATTGAGAGAGACTCGTATTGATAGTACAGGCGTCCCTCGTTTTACGCGGGGGTTGCGTTCTCAGAGAGTGCCGCGTAAATCAAAACCGCGTAAATCAAGACATTGTTCTTATGGGGAAAGGGGGGTTACGTTCCTGTCATCCATTAATGGCCAATCAAAATCACGATAAAGCTCATAAAAAATTTATGTAGAAGGAAATAGAAGGTTTTCTGAAACTATAAATGTATATAAATATCAAAGTATGTATAAAAATCTATTCAGGAGTGTGTATTTGGTTGGAAAAACTGTGTCAATTGAGTTTGTCTTGCTCGTCGTCTGAAGTCTCTTTGAATTTCCTCGTAGGCCCGTATAGCTGATTCACATTCTTCTTTGAGTTTCAAGCTTCTCGTCATAATGGGATCACACTCGATTGCTTTGTCGATTCCATCTCGAATCGATTTTATAATTTCAGAAACAGCTCTTGATGTGAGAGTTGGCTCTTCACTCACTTGTGGCTCATCAACTGGCAATTCCGGTCGCAAGATTTCTTCTATCTCTTCGACTGTCAAGTTATCATCTGCATTCAATACCTCTGACAGTTCAGATTCACCCATATCTTGGAAGCCTTCACATTCTATCTGCCTTGTCATGTTTGTAATTTCTCCAAGCGGTATTTGTTGAGTTTCAGAATTTACATCTACGAGGCTGGGGCACAATTTTCTCCAACTAGCATTCAAGCTTGATGACGCCACCTCCAACCAAGACTCTCGCACGATATCAATTGAATTGATTATGTTGAAATTCTTCCAGAATGTGCGAATCAATTCAGAGGGATTTCTGTCATCTAACGGAGAATCATCGATTACTGTCAGCATCTTTTTCACAACGTGACGCAAATAATAAGTCTTGAATGTCGAAATTATTGTTTGGTCCATAGGCTGAATCAGTGACGTCGTATTAGGTGGTAGAAACATGACTTCCACGTTTGGATGAGCTCCGACCAATGTCACAGGATGAGATGGAGCATTGTCTAGGAGTAGGAGTACCTTAAAGTCGAGGTTCTCTTTTTGTAAGAATTCCTTCACCTCTGGTATGAAGGATTGAACGAACCACTCTTCGCAAATCTTTCTAGTCACCCAGGCCTTTTTTGACGACCGCCAGAACACAGGCAGATGCTCCTTCCTCTTGCCTTTCATTGGACGAGGCGTCTCAGACTTATAAACCAGCATAGGCTTGCACTTGTACGTTCCTGTGTAGTAGAATAGCGGCTGTTAGATACCATTTAAATATCACCAAAAATTCGAAGGAAAATTAAAAAGTACCTGAAGCATTTGCGCACAAGAGTAGCGTGTACCGATCTTTTGCCGCCTTGAATCCTGGAGCTTTCAGTTCCTCTTTGGTTAAAAAAGTCCGAGACGGCATTTTCTTCCAAAATAGCGCGGTTTCGTCACAATTGAATATTTGTGAGGCCGAGTAGTTTTTCTCTTCAATCAATTTCTTCAATTCCACAGAGAATTTAGCAGCCGCTTCATGATCAGCCGATGCACTTTCGCCGCTGAATTTCACATTATGCAATTGGTATCTATTCTTGAAATTATCAAACCAACCTTTGCTAGCGGTAAAGTTTTCTTTTCCAGCCGTTCCGTTTCTTTCTCTCACGTGTCGATAGTAAACTAAAGCTTGTTCGCGAATAATCATAGAACTCAGGGGAATTTTTTTGTTGACTCTATCTTCAATCCAAACAAACAGCATCTTCTCCATTTGCTCTAATTCTGGGTCTCGACTGTACTTAGTTGAAACAGCTTGATCACCACTTTGTTTGAAACTTTCCCGAATTTTCTCTCCATTGTCTCTGATAGTTCTTATAGTCGATTCGTTTACTTCGTATCTTCGAGCGATGGTACTGATTTTTTCTCCAGCTTGGATCAAATTCAAAATTTTCAATTTCTCGCTTAGACTTAGCACTTTTCTCTTCTTCCCACTTTTTGAGCACGAAGAATCAGCTGCTTTCGTTGGAGCCATCGTTGTCGAATAAATACTACTTGAATTTACTAATTGAGTTACACTTGAAATTTTGTTTACGTGTCTGATGGATTACATACTCGAATTTTGGTTAAGTGTAGACCATACTGAATGCTGCTACAAAACTCATCAGCAATGTTTTGGTAATCAAATGGCCCAGAAAATTCGAAAAATTTTCGAATGGAACCGCGTAATTTCAAGGGAATGACCGCGTAAATCGAGCAAAGGTGTCAAACTTAGAACCGCGTTATTTCAAATCCGCGTTAAAAAAATCCGCGTAAAACGAGGGACGCCTGTATAAGTATTTACTTGTGTACAATTGATCAGTTCCTATTTACAAAATGGATAAGTTTATTTACATTATTTATATACAAGAAGTGAAAATATTTACATTATTTACAGGTCATTGCCAGCAGTGAAGGAAAATAATGTGATGAGAAAATGAATTGATTATTTATAATTGCGTGATGTAATGATCATTTGAATATGAAGTTTTTCAGTTGGTTAGCTTTTCAGTTTTTCGAAATAGAAGCCGTCTGTCGCGGGGGAGTTTCAATCTCTCACGGGTTCCGAGATTTTGCGGAGGGCTCTGTGACGAGGTCAATCGCCACACGCGACGCGACGTATATTAGAATAGGTTAACAGACGATGAGAACAGAGAGAGAAGGGAAAGAGAGAGAGAAAGAGAGAATAGTGAGCAGAGATGGACAGCTGTCGTCGCACGGATGACGAGCAGCTTGGCCTGAGCCATCATCGCGAGCGGCTGCGATCAAACGTCGGATAGAATATTATCCGCTCCGAGTGATGTGTGTGTTAGTGTGAGTGAGGCGAGAAGGGCCCCGGTCGATGGCCTTGAAATAGTGTGGAGCGAGAGGTGTGCAGCCCCGAAATCGTCGCCTAGGAAGCACCCGGATCGAGCCCAGGATCCGGCCTTGCGTATATTCCGGACCGGGATATGTCGACCCGGCGTCGTGACCCTGGCCCGCGTGGTATGCTGAGCGAACGCAAAATTGGTGGGTCTCTCTCCCCCGTAAACTCTCTCTCTCTCTCACGATGTTAGGATCAAATAAATGCGAGCGTAATTACACGCGTGATATTTGTATTAATTTTATATGAGATTATTTCTATTCTATTTGAGATGAATAAACTTTCGAAGACCACAAGAAAGGTGGTCCACAGTAAACATAAAATCTTTCGTTCTGTGTATCTTTATTTCTTGTAATAATAAAGGATATATATATATATATATATGAACTAATTCCGTATTCTCTTCGAGGATACGATGCAAGATAGTAGTTTAATTATGAGGCTCTTAACCCTATCTCAAAGTATACTTGCCCATTAATGCTTAGATTCATCAGATTGTCTATTGTCAATGCAACAGTCTTGAAAAACCTAGCAAGACCGAGTGACGATGAAAAAAAGGTGGAACGAAAGGAGTAGGGTAGGAAATTGCTGAGTTTTATTCGGGAATAGCCCACTCAGTTGGTAAAACTAATGAGAAAATGTCTGTGAGTTTGAGAAAACAATGTCATTACTCCAAGACTTGCGGGAAGCAATCTTTGATTGTGTGTAATATCTGCTCAATATATTTTTGCGCTATTTTTCTTGGTTCACATCATTGCGAGCATGGAGGGTATAGTACATGTATAGTCGTACTCAAGCCCCATGGTCTGATTCTGAGGTTGAGATCGTGCCGATACGATAGTTCGATGTCTCGGGTGACAATGAAAAATCAATTTTCACGTTCAGAATTGGATCTGGTATGATATTCTCATTGAAGGAGGGTATAATTCGATCAAAATGCGCATTTTCTCGCTTCAAACTCCTACCTATCTCAACTCTCATCACGGAAGCTGAAAGATCAGACAATCTTATGTCGAAAACATGTCGTATGATATTTTTTCAGAAGCTATTTGATGCTCCGAATCAGGATCGTGAAGGTTGAGAGGTTTAAATGACGACGAGAAGGCGCTCAAAATACTTCTTTCGTTTCGGTCGATATCTTGGCCCCAGATTGGCCTTTTGAAATTCCTCTAACCCATAGATTTTGTAGTTCAGGACCCAGTGCCACGGTTTTTTGAGCTTCCCCAGAGCCATATCTATCGATGTTAGGGGTCAAAATGTCGTTCAAATATGATTTGAAATGAACAAAATCGTATTTTTTTGCGATGTAGCTCTTCAGGAGCACCTCAAACGGAAATCCCCATCTCATATATCGGAAGTTCAGACAATCTTACGTCGAATACATGCCCTGGGGATTTTTTTGGAGGCTTTTTCGTACTGAATAACGAGCATCAAAAATATGCCATGAAAGTGTCATCCTGGGCATTAATGGGTTAACTCGTTGGAAAATCGGTAAATTAGTTCTTTAGAAATGTACGGGGGGAAAGTTAATCACGGAGATAATATTTTCCTCTATTCTGAGTTATTTTCTTGCCGAGATTCATTCGGGAAATTAGAAGCATCTAAACTCAGGTCTTCTTGGTAACATCTCTCTAATGGCTGAAGCAGGATTTTGATACAATTGGTTCGGGGACGATTAAAATGAGATTCCTAGCGAAAATTTCAATTTTTCTAGGAAATCGATTGGATTTCGGTATCAACCAGTTAATGGATTGTGTCGAAAGACTAGGTAACTCGAATGAGACTGTTACGCCCGGGGCGGAAAACCGTGGAAAAGTAAACTAGTCGTATGTTTTATGGGATGGACTTCCCCAAGCAGAGCTGCTACCGCTCTGTCTTAATTTTCGGGGGACAGAGACCCGTTGCAGTGGAAGCTTGGGTGGCAGAGAGACGCGAATCGATTGCGGGTTATTCCCGTACACGAAATAATGCGGACTGGTAAAATACGTGGGTAGATTCGTTTGACTATGGGATCTGTCAAAGGTCTGGTTCACGGAAGCACAAATTCATAACACTGGTCTTGGAATTTCAAGTACCGAGGCTTTATTAGCTTGAATGGCGTGTTCGAATCATATGTGGTTGTGTTGATGCGGCGAGGATCTGTCTCGAAGCCAAAATGCATGCGAACGGGAGGAGGAGAGAGAAACCGACTCGGCGAAATGGGAACTATTAGCGCCTGCTATGCTAGGTATATGAATCTCAACCTGGCGTTGTGGGCCTTTCGTTTGGCTTACGAATAGCCGGTGGACTTCACGAATCGAATCGCGGATTGGTTGGGAAAAGGGTTCTTCTGGTTGTAAGGAATATATTGAGAGACTTGGCCCTTGATTGACCGAACTACTGAGCAACTGACTTCTGACTGAACTTGAACTGTACTGAACCGGCTGTTTTGAAGTTAGGGTCTCATATACTTCATGCGTCTTGTGCTTAGGAAGCTACACACCTTGGGTGGCTGCGAGGATGCACTTTCGATTGTTGGTAAAGAGTTCTTCCCTCGTAATTGCTTGTAAAAATGTTCCAAGACGGGTATCCGCAGTAATTTTATTGAAGTATGTATCTGCTTTGTCGGGATGAAAGGAGTCGAAAGTTTGATTATCTCCTTTCTCTCATACCGTCATTCGCGGTTGCCTGCGGCGTCAACCTCTGCTTGTTATTCATTCGTATTCACGCCTTTATGAGGGATGCAAAAGGTGAGGATGTGAATTATACGCGCTTCGTCACTTCACAAACAATAAGCAGCACCAGTTCAACATATTGCCGTCTTCAAACTTTATGATGAATCCTCTCCTTAGTGTCATCAATTGATCATTACCTCGACCATTGCTCATCATTCTACGGATATTATTCTATAGCTGCAAAACCATTTTGTTTCGCTACTTCACACCCTCCCCTTCTTGGTTTTCGAGACGTCCTCGTCGCGATTGTGAGTGTGTATATGTGTGTGTTGTTTCTGTAAAATTAAATGGTTACACATATTGTTCTTACGATCTAATCCACATGATGATGTTGCCGACATTATGTTCGTTTCGGAAAGAGTGTGTTAGAAGGAGTCCAGGTGAGTCTCTGTAATTCAATCGAGCTTTTGCAAGGGAAGTGCCTCCTTTCGGAATGGTGGCTTTGTGCGAGGTTAAACGGTGTGGATGGGAACCGGTTATCTGCTGCTAGGTGAGAGGTGGTCTGCCGTTTCTCCTTAGGTCTTACTGATCTCTGAAAGGACGTAATCTATTTTGGTCTTACTTTCATGCCAAAATACATTTGTTATGTCATGAGATTTCTTTGTCTCAAAAGGAACGTAATCTGTTTTGGTCTCATTCTTATGCCAAAATACATTTGTTATGTCATGAGATTACTTTGTCTCAAAAAAGACGTAATCTATTTCGGTCTTATTTTTATGCCAAAATACATTTGTTATGTCATGAGATTACTTTGTCTCAAAAAAGACGTAATCTATTTCGGTCTTATTTTTATGCCAAAATACATTGGTCATGTCATGAGATTCCTTTGTCTCAAAAGGGACGTAATCTATTTTGGTCTTATTTTCATGCCAAAATACATTTGTTATGTCATGAGATTTCTTTGTCTCAAAAGACTTGGGGTTGCCTATGGCGGGCTGTTCTCTGTATCTGGGTGGCTGAATGTGTTGAAATGATTGGAATTTGGGTATGCCATGGTATTGTTTGGGAGAATAAGGAGTTGGTACAAAAGGTCGAATGAATTCCGTTTTTGAGGGTGACTTGATCCTGGCTTACTGGTTTGGGGAAAAATGATGTTAGTGCTGCAGCGGGGAGGTTAATACTGAGAGAGATATACTTTCTGTTGAAAGGAGGAAAGGAAGATTTTACGCGTTTTGCTCTGAAGCAGAGTGGCTACTAACGTATTAAGATACATGGTGGGTTGTTGTGGTGAACCAAAGGAGTGAACAAGTGAACTTCAAATATTATTGGTATAATGTGTCTGGCTAGGTTTGTACTCATACAAGTGCTCTTAAACGGGAGTTCCCGGTATTGGCTTATGGGCTTAGGGTTAGTATATATGTTGAGAAGATGCATGGGATACACTGGTTACCTGGGAGTTATTGAATGATACATATATATATATATATATATATACCCGTCACCTCATTATTAATTCTTAATCTATCGGGTATATTTCTATTACTGTTTTGTTTCCTTGGTTCCCCCCTCCCCTCTTGGTTTTTGGGCGGCGTCCCCGTCGCTTAGTTGAGAATGGTTTGGGGACCTCTCGTGCTACTCCTTGGTGGAATCTGATTAGCTCCTCTCTTTGCTTTGGTGGTTAGATGGGCCCGCTATGTGGTTCTCGATCATTGATCCGTTTTTGTAATTGTACAGCATGTATTTTGTCTTACGCAGGTTTCTCTGTCGTTTGCAGTAACATAGGTGGTGTTCGTGTGTATGAGTATGAGAGCAATTATATATCTATATTCATAGATCTATATTCATAGAGACTGCTCGGCTTGACGTTCTCGGTCGTTGCCTTTCTTCTCCTTGTTCTCACGCGAGTTAATATTTTCACCTTATTGGCCGAAATTAAATCAGGCGACCAGTGCAACGACTCGAGTCCTTCTTGCCGAGCTGTGCTCATTGCTCGGCATGCGTTAGTTAGCCGTTGATCTGCGAGTACGCAACATGTGCGGCTTGAGCGTCGTCGCGTCCGATCTTTCTCGCGATCACGCCGGTGACCGCCCGCGAAAATTAATCCTTTTTTTCTTTCAATAGTTTTTACTCTCAATTTTCAATCCTGCGCCGCGTACGCGATTCTCCGCGATTCATCTTTTTACCTCCTGTTCCACACCTTTTGTCGACAATATAGTGATACTTCATTTCCATTATATATCAAGTGAGTGTTAATTGAAAATCCTTCCCCTTTCTACGCGATCGATCCACACTAGTATGGGCTCCGAGGTTCCATAAGAACACCTCGTCCCGACATTTTGGTAGCAGAGCGTGGTTGAATCGTGTCGTTTTTTGAAT
Source organism: Eretmocerus hayati (assembly GCA_029851415.1). Classification (NCBI taxonomy): domain Eukaryota; kingdom Metazoa; phylum Arthropoda; class Insecta; order Hymenoptera; family Aphelinidae; genus Eretmocerus; species Eretmocerus hayati. Next base: position 135,165,945 of record CM056741.1, read on the forward strand.
CTCGCAAAAATCGAGTCGCGTGCGAGAATCGCAAAATTGGTGCGCGCGCGCGGGAAACTCGAGAGTGTCGCGGGCAAAGTGATTGTGAAGTGCTGAGTGCAAGTGCGGGCGAAATCATCATCGTCTCGCACCCAGTTTTTTGTGTACCTCGTTGCACCAGCACTGGAACCTGGCTGAAGTTCCACGGCACCGGCGTCGAGACGACGACGACGCAGCAGATCTGCTCGCCCAAAGGCGAGCCTTGAGGAAGGAGGCAGCAGCCCTTTGGCAGTCATTGGCCACAGCGAGCAGTCGACCCGGAATTTTTTTTTCCACGCATCATCATCGGCGTTTGGGTCGACGTTGCTGCCGTCCTGAAGTCCACACCATCGAGCGACGTCGGGCACCTTCCATAGCATCCTAGGGAGCAGCGAGGAGGGCAGAGGGGAAAGGGAAAGCCGCGGCAATCGAGCCGCGGCCGGTGAGTGTATCGTTCCTCTACACACACACACACACACACACACACACACACACATATATATATATATATATATATATATATATATATCACCACATTTGAATCTTACGAGGCGATCATAGTTGCGCGCTCTCGCACTTGTCCCCGCCCGCCCACCCGCTCTCCTGCACATACTTGATGCAGCTATAGTTGCTGCTGCAGTACAACGTTGCCGCTTCATATGATTGAGTGCTATATATAGCACGATACTCCCCTCGCTTCGCGGCTCGCTTCCAAGGCTAGTGCTCGTGCACTTGCAATACGAACAGCTGTTCTTAGTCTGTCTCTCTCGCTCATCGCTCGACTAGACTTGGCTGCTGCAGTATAGGCTCGTATCGGCGAGCGTCTCGATACATGCAGCAAATTACATCGCGAGTCGCGCACAGCTGATGATACTTGCTCCCTCGAATATTGGATGCTCACGGCTAGCTAAAATTATGTTTGTTCTATCTCTCTGTCCCGTGTGTTGTCCAATCCAAAATCCCTCGTTCGAACCTCGATCTCAGTCCTTGTTCCTCTTAACTTTATCCTATTTTTTCGCAATCTAGTCAATTACATCGCTTGACGTGCACTTTGAGTACGTTTACATAGCACGTTCCTCGAACTTTATTAGACCATTTTTACTGCGAATTAAGATCGAACAACTTGTAAAATCATGGCGACGATCAACGCAGCTGAGTTAAATTTGAAACGCGAACGTCTCGAACGGTTGAAAGGTTATATTTTGAATTTTATAGAAGATGCTAAGAAATCAGCTACAGCTGAAGAACGAAAGCAATCAGCGTACGTAACGAAAAAACTTGCTAGTTTAACAGATTATTGGTTTGAATTCAAAACCCATCACGAGTTTGCTTACACGAACGAATCCCTTTTGCCAAATCATGAATTTTTCGAAGAAGATTGTTTTCTTGAAATTGAAGACGCGGTAGCGAGACATTATGCAGCTATAGAATCCTGTCTGCCTACCCCTGTACCAGCGGAACAAAGTGTATCAGCATCAAATCTAAGCTCAGACTCAATGACTTTGTCTCAAATATTGGCACAGCAAGCATATCAATTTGAACGTTTTTTGAAAAGAACTTCTGAAATACAATCGGTCCCTCCTATTGCAATGCCTACCTTTTCAGGCAAGCAAGAAGATTGGGACATTTTTGAACCTCGTTTTGAAGCTGTTGTCATAGATGAGCCATATTCTGATGCACTCAAAATCCAATATTCACTTGATGCTGTACAGGGGACGGCAGCGGGTATCACGCCTGATGGCACGAATTTCAAGCCAGCTTGGGATAAATTGTCTCGTCGGTATGATAATAGTCGTAGAAGAATGACTACGCATATGCGCTACAATCCTTGAAACCTCTTACCGAAAAATCGGCATCTAAACTAAACAAAATTCTGAATAAAGCTGAGCAAGCAGTTCAAGGTTTTAAGGATCTCAAATGTCCTGTTGAGTCCTGGGATTGTGTTTTTGTATATTGCATTGTTAGTAAACTTGATCCTAGCACTCGTGAAGCTTGGGAAAATAATCGATCGAATATTGAGGGATTTTCTACGTACGCTGATCTTCCAAAATTCCTCGAAAATCGCATTCGTGCACTTGAATCGGCGGCTCTTTACGCCACATTTGACTCGTCTTCGAATCAGAATTAAAGCTCGTCGAAACCTCGTTCCTCGTCATAAAACTCGTCCGCAAAAAACTCGTTGGCTGTAAATGTTGCGAATGTTCAATCGAACAGCAAAGCGGCCTCATCGTCTACGGTACCCTCGAAAAAACAAGTTGATTCTTGTTATTGTTGTAAACAAAACCATCATATCCATGCTTGCGAGTCTTTTGCAGCGTTGAGTGTTCAACAGCGATATGAGCTCGCTAAACAAAAACGGTTGTGCATAAATTGCCTACGTCCAGGTTACTACCTCAAAGATTGTAAATCTAGGTATCGCTGCTCATTCTGCAAATGGTCTTACCACACAAAATTGCACAACGGTGCGTACTCGAAAGAACCGGTGGATAAACAAGAAAAAGCGGAAAAACCCTCGTTATCTCCACAGGCGGCTGCGCATACTGCAGTGGTCGGGAGAACTTGTTTGCTTGCTACAGCTAGAATCATCTTGTATTCAAAATCGGGCGAACCACTCGAAGTTAGGGCTCTCGTCGATCCTGGGGCTCAGAGATCTTCCTTATCAGAACGAGCGGCGCAAGCGCTCTCGTTGCCATCATCAAAAATATCACAAAATATAACTTTTTTTGGAGGTGAATCTGGGCTTACTGTAAAATCAGAAGCATTTTTGGAAATACGCTCACCTATTCGTTCGGATTTCAAGCTTGATCTCTCAGCTCTAGTATTGCCTGAACTAACTCGAGTCTTGCCAGCTAGTGAAGTCGACGTGAGTTCTTGCGCTCATTTGAAATTTCTCCATTTCGCTGATCCTTGTTTTGCGTCACCTGATAAAGTTGATTTTGTCTTGGCTGCCGATGTTTATGCGGCGATCATTTTACCAGGCTTGCGAAAAGGCAAAACTGATGACCCTGTGGCGCAGAATTCGGTTTTTGGCTGGATTATCACTGGAAGTTCTCATTCAAATTATGCAAGCTCTAGTTCTTCTTGTGCTTTCCATGTTGCTCTTTCTGACCAGTCTTTGTCTGAAAACTTGCAAAAATTCTGGGAAATCGAGGAACTCCCTCACGCTTCAGCACCTAAATCCCTAGATGATGAATTTCGTGAAAATTACTTCATGTCTACGGTGTCATCCACGCCGGAAGGACGAATTATCGTTAGGCTTCCATTCAAGCAAGATACTGAAATTCCACATTTTTCTGATTCGAGGGACATCACCATCGCTTGTTTGCTACGTTCAAAACGACGACGTTGGCGTGATGACAACCTCGACGCTGCATGTACGGGCTTTATGAAGGAATATGAGGTGCTTGGGCACATGCAGCTTGCGGAAGAATCAACATCAGCTCGTCCAGTAGTCTACCTTTCACATCATCCAGTTTTTCGCCGTGAGACCAACAAAATCAGAGTGGTATTCAACGCGTCGCAACATGGAGGTAATGGCTATTGTATCAATGATTTTCTGCTCCCTGTCTCAAAGTTACAGAAGGATATCGCTCATATTATCATTCGATGGAGGTTTTTCAAGTTTGTGTTCGCCACGGACATAGTAAAAATGTTCAGGCAAGTGCTAATTCACCCTGATGATCGCAATTTTCAGCGCATCGTAAGGGAAGATGATCTTTCTCCAAAAATCCTAGATTTCATTTTGAATACGATAACGTATGGAACCGCTTGTGCACCATTCCTCGCACTCAGAGTTTTGATCTACCTCGCTGACAAATACGGAGACGAATTTCCACTTGGTGCAATGATTATCAAATTACTTAGCTATGTCGACGATCTCTTTGGAGTGGGGGATAATTTAGAGGAAACTCTTGAAGCTCGTAATCAACTGATAGGTCTATTAGAAAAAGCCCTCATAGCACTTGGAACATGGGCTGCGAATGATGTCAAACTTTTACAAGGACTGAATACGGAAGCTGAGTCCGAAATTTCTGTATATTGAGAACGTTGTGTCAACTTTGGGCCTGAAGTGGGACACAGATTCAGATGATTTCTTTCTCAAGGTAGACATGCCGGTACAGCCAACAATTTTTACAAAACGCATCGTTCTCTCAGAAGTTTCAAAATTATTCGATCCACTTGGCTGGCTTGCTCCGTTTTTGGTACAATGTAAAATCCTCCTCCAAAAATTCTGGTTAGCTAAATTAGATTGGGATACCCCACTTGAAAACAATTTACTTGAAGAATGGCTTGAACTTCAAAATCAAATCCCTACTTTGAACTCGATTAGAGTACCTCGATGGATGAAGACTTGTTCGAGCACTGCATGGACGTTGCACGGGTTTGCCGACGCGTCAACTCATGCATATGCAGCTGCCATTTACTTAGTCATCCCAGGACACTCGTCAGTCTTGCTCATGTCAAAAAATCGTGTCGCTCCCACTAAGTCCTTATCTGTACCTCGTTTGGAGCTCTGTGCCGCCCTTTTACTCGTACAGTTGATTAATCATGTGCATTCACAACTCCAAAATCGAGCAACGCAGATTTTCTGCTGGTCTGATTCCAAAACCTCTCTCGACTGGCTGGCGGGTGAGCCTACGCGTTGGGTAACCTTTGTAGCGAATAGAGTCAGCGAAATTCAAAGGTCTCTTCATTCCGCATACTGGTCATATGTACCGACTCATGAAAATCCGGCGGACCTCGCAACCCGGGGGGAGACGGTTGAAGACTTGAAAAATTCGAGTCTCTGGTGGCACGGGCCTCATTGGATCACATCAGACGCGTCTCAGTGGCCGTCTCAGCTCAACATCAAGCCAGATCAGAACTTGGAGGTCCGCGCTCATGCTGTATTCGAAGTCCCGGAGAACTCGTCAGCTCTTGAATATCTTGAAAAGTTCTCATCATTTCGAAAAATTAATCGAATTGTTGCCTTCATATATCGATGGGAATTCAATGCCAAATTAGAGAAAGGTAAACGTGTAAACGATTCTCTTTTGTGCTCTGAGCTTCTTGCCGCAGAAGACGGGATATTCAGGGCCATTCAGAGCCAATTCTTTGCAAAAGAAATTAAAACTATGATGGATGAAGGAAAATTTCCTGCAACCAGTTACTTACGTCGGTTACTTCCGTTTTTTCGCCCGCAAGGTCTGCTTAGAGTGGGGGGTCGTCTACAAAATGCGGATTTGCCATTCAATGAGAAACATCCGATTATCATGCCAACTAAATCCATTTTCGTTCGGAGACTTGTTGAGGAACTTCATAGATCTTGCTTGCACGGAGGAGCGCAACTCATGCTGAGTCAACTCTTTCGGTGGGCTTGGATTCCCTGAGTAGAGCACATTGTTCAAAAGGTTTTCAAAAATTGTGGGCGCTGTGCTCGTTCCGCTGCTAGACCTTTGAAACAGCAAACAGCTCCTTTGCCAGCTGTTAGACTAACACCTAAAATGCCATTCGAAGCTGTGAGAATAGATTTTGCCGGACCAATTTCCGTCTTGTTCTCTCGTGCCCGGGACGCAAAGTCAATGAAAGGATATTTTGCCATATTCATTTGTATGATCATCAGGGCAATTCATATAGAAGTGGTTTCGGATCTAACTAGTTCAGCATTCTTAGCAGCGTTTCGACGCTTTGTGTCACGAAGAGGTAGATGTACTGACGTGTATTGTGATAATGCTGGCAATTCCACCGGTGCCAGTAGAGAACTGAAACAACTTTTTCGACAAGCATCCTCGTTTTCAACTGAAGTTCCTGCTTTACTCGCCGACGAAAAAATGATTTGGCATTTCTCTCCGCCACGCGCGCCACACTTCGGCGGTCTTTGGGAAGCTGCCGTAAAAAGCTCCAAATATCACCTCAAGCGCGTTGCAGGAGACTCGATTTTGAGGTTTGAAGAATTTTCAACCCTCGCTGCTCAAATAGAAGCTTGCTTAAGTTCAAGACCCATCTGTCCTATCAGTTCGGAGGGCGCTGACTTGGTCGCGTTCACTCCTGGGCATTTGCTTATCGGTCGATCTATGTCAGCCGTCCCAGAATCTTTTGATGACAGAAATGTAACTTTTTCACCTCCTTGTAGATGGCTTCAAATCAAACGGATGAGGAATGATTTCTGGGACAAGTGGAGGAAGTCATCCATCACTATCAAAAACGAAGCAAATGGATCAACATCAATGAGCAGTTGAGGGTAGACGACGTTGTTTTGATCAAGGACCAATCAATTCCACCAACAAAATGGCCCCTGGCTCGGGTCACGGCACTTCATCCTGGGAAAGACGGGCTTGTTCGGGTGGTCGACCTCCAGACCGCCACTTCAATCCGCACTCGAGCTCTGTGCAAGCTCGTGAAACTGCCGACTGAGCCAGATGAACGAGAGGATGTCGGAGGTGAACAACACGAGGCTGATGATGATTCTGCATAATCCTCGCGAATTATCCGACATCTCACTACACACTTTTCTCGTTTCGCTTCACACCCGCGAAAAAATAACGTCCGTTTGTCGATTTTGATTTTCTTACCATTTTTTCCACCATACTTCCTCGTAGAGTCACGCTTTTCATGAACATAATAGTGACGCTTGCTGAATCTGGATTGCTGTAAAGCCGGAAGGGTCAGTTTCGTCCTTTCCCGCGATAGTAATTTGATTCAACTTAGAGTTTTTTTTTTGAGGAGTATGAGTATTTTGTTATTGTTTTCACCCATTCCACACATATGTTAATTGCGAGAAGTGACAAGGTCACATTGAATTGTATTTGATTGCGTTGATTCCGAAAATTTAGGGATTTGTACACGCACCGGGTTTTCTCTTTTGTTTTTTTTTAGAATTTTGTTTGTTGATTTTGAGTTCATGGCACTATTCAGTGTACCATATGAGATATATTTTCGTTACCTTTTAAAGTTTGTTATTTGATGTGTCTCAATTTTGAGAAGTTATTGTTTAGTTATTGAATACTGATTCAGGTTGATTTCATTTATCTTTTCTTGAGTCATTGGATATCAGGAACTATGTTCAACTGTTACTTCTCCTTCTGAGATTTTAGTATGTCGCTTTGAAAGTTTCTTATGAAATGTATATTTTTTTGATCTCGCTAAACGTACGGACATACCGTTCTCCCTTTGTCTTAATTTCTCGTTTTCTTGATTTTCATGCATTTTGATACTTTTGTTCTTGCTTGCTTTGAGCAAGCAAAGGGGGCGGTATGTTCGTGTGTATGAGTATGAGAGCAATTATATATCTATATTCATAGATCTATATTCATAGATCTATATTCATAGAGACTGCTCGGCTTGACGTTCTCGGTCGTTGCCTTTCTTCTCCTTGTTCTCACGCGAGTTAATATTTTCACCTTATTGGCCGAAATTAGATCAGGCGACCAGTGCAACGACTCGAGTCCTTCTTGCCGAGCTGTGCTCATTGCTCGGCATGCGTTAGTTAGCCGTTGATCTGCGAGTACGCAACATGTGCGGCTCGAGCGTCGTCGCGTCCGATCTTTCTCGCGATCACGCTGGTGCCCGCCCGCGACAATTAATCTTTTTTTTCTTTCAATAGTTTTTACTCTCAATTTTCAATCCTGCGCCGCGCACGCGATTCTCCGCGATTCATCTTTTTACCTCCTGTTCCACACCTTTTGTCGACAATATAGTGATACTTCATTTCCATTATATATCGAGTGAGTGTTAATTGAAAACCCTTTTCCTTTCCACGCGATTGATCCACACTAGTATGGGCTCCGAGGTTCCATAAGAACACCTCGTCCCGACAGGTGGTTCTCCCAGTCGCGGATGTTAATTTCTGCCTCGCAGTCCTGGTGGTATCGGAAGGTGGAATTTCTGTAGTCGGGTCTTAAAGGACTTGGATGCCCATGTCTAGGTTTGTAGAGTATTCCTTCTGTAATAGCTTTTTCGGCGCCCTCTTTCGTCACGTAAGTGAATATGCCCAGACGGTGGGTCTTTTGAGGGTCTTCGTGCCTAATGTATTTGATGTACACAGACTCGATGGCTCCGCACGTTAGGAAGTCGTCGACTGCATCCAGAATTGGGTCGTATGTTCTATGATCGCTGTTACTATTCTGCCGTGTTCTTGCTCATCGTGCTGGCTGGTGTCGGCCATACTGGTTGGCTTAACCTCCGGGTGATCATTGCCTGAGCTGCGGTTGTCATCCGTGTCATGGCTTATCGTGTTGTTGTTGCCACTTGTTGAAGGTCCGGGCTGTTCCTCGCCATGATCATCGCGTTCTGGGTTTTCAATCCTCATTAGCGGAATGGGAGGGAATACTAGATCTTGTGCGGACCCCACATCGAGATCTTGGTCTGGGTCGCACGGGTCATCTTGAGCGGCCGTATTTTCCGGAGCTTCCAGGCGGGCGTTTTCTCTTCGTGGGCTGGGTAGTGGTTCGACATGTGCTCCGTTTCCTATTGTGCATGGTGTCTGTTTTGGGTAGTTGTTCCCTGGTTTCCTTGGTGTGTTCTTTTTTTGTTCTGCTCCTTGGTTGTTGTCTAAAAATAGTTCCAGTTTCTGCCGTTCGGCTAGGCAGTGGTACGTGACGTGAATGTGACTAATTGTCGAGTGCGCTTCTGGCTTTATGGTGGGGGTGGCTATTGTTCCGAATTTTCCTAATGTTCTCATAACGGAATCCATAGAGTGGGGTGTCTGTGTCCGCATGATAACTCGGTGAACATTATTCCTTGATACCCTATACCTTTCTACTTGTTGGCTGAATTTGGTGTCGGCTCTGGTACATTTTTCCATCTTAAGACTGTCGGTTGCTCCCTTTGAGTATGCACTGGAATAAGCAAAACATGGATGTCATTTATCTGTTTGGATCTGGGTTTTCTCGGGGGACCACAAGCGGGAATCAAATCGAAAAGGGTGGCGTTGCCAGGGACCTTCGCAGCGTAGTATTTTGGGTGGGACCATTCTACTGCTACTGGGAATCTGGAAGTTAGGACTTAGTACTGTGTGGTGTTTCCGCACTGGCTTATTTCCTCGATTATTGTTGTTAATTTTGTGTTTGATGGGCCCGGTCCACCTGTTGACGTATGTTGATTTTGCCGTGGATATTGTTTAACGCACGTTTTTGTATGTCGATGGTAGACCTCGGCGTCGATCCATCTGCCGCAGTTCTCATGAATTTTGCAATGAGGTAGGTAACGTTTTGGTGGTGACCGTACAGAAGCCTTCACGGCGTAGTACTCTAGGCGGCTGTATGCTATGGCCGCTTCCAAGTGTTCCCTCTGGAAGTACCTTACTCTGCCATAGGCGGGTTCGTTGTCTCGTGTTATCATCTCGTGGTATAGCATTGGTCCAAATTGGGCAAAATGCTGGAAGAATTTTTCTTCGCGGGAATAAACAGGGACTTTGACTGGTAGTACGCAAAACAACATGGTATTGTCCTTGGGCGGTTCGTCGGGTTGAGCGATTATGGTTGAGGATGCTGTCGTTGTTGTCACCGTCGGTGTAGTTGCGGTAGCTGCTAGGTTTTTCCTTGGTTTGGTGATCCTTTTCACCACTGTTGAGGTTGGGGGAGGGGCATTGTCTTTCTAGGGTTTCTGATTATGTTGACGTCCCAGCCGTTCTTCTTGGTTTGGGCTTTTATTTCCTTGATGATGTTTAGATCTAGGTCATTCAGCAGTCGTTTGAGACCGGTGTGGGATGTAAGTTCGTAGTGTTCACTCATCCATTGACCTGGAATAGAGGCATCCTTTTATCTCATCGATTTAATCAGGTTTCGATTTCTTTCCTCGCGCTGAAAATGAATTCTGCCCATTTCATCTCGGGTAGGCTGGAGATATTCAATACGTCATCTTCTTGTATGTACGGACTATCATGAATCATCTACGGACTACCTCTGAGTCCTTAGTCAGAAATAAAATCATTCATTCATTCATTCATTCATTCATTCATTCATTCATTCTTGATTGGAAGCGTTTTGATTCCCGTCTGGTTGCATTGTCATGTTCTCGCTGTCAGTTTTAGATTCCCAACGTCCCTGTGGGTACTACTTTTTGCATGTTTTCTCGTGGGGGTGGTACACGTGGGCTTCTATTTTCCTTTCGCAATTCCGGTGGAATTTCTGGTGTTTTTCGTAGTTGCGGGGTAGGCGACGTGTTGGCGCTTCCCTGGCTCTGTACCGTGGGTCGCTATTGTTGAGTGTGTTCTGGGCGTCCTTTTGGTAGAAGAAACGGATGAAACCATGTGAGACTGCGCCCTGTTTGTTTGTTACTACTTGATGGTATTCGATTGGTCCAAATTGTGAGAAATGTCGTAGAGAGTTGTCCTCGCGTAGGTATTCTGCGTCTGCCCAAGGCAGCTGGCGAGATAGCCTGTGGGGGTCCTCTGATGTTGGTTTAGAGACGGCGTGTACTTCTGATCTGATCTTGTGAGTCGTCGGTTCCTGAGAGGGGGTGGATGTGGTCGTGGTTCCTTCGCTTCGAATGGTTGCTTCCCAATGGTTGGGTAGCCATTCCACGAGTAGTGTCTTTAGAGTTGCGCATCCGATTCGTTCCAATAGCTGACTTAGTTCGTCCCGTGTCTGGACCTTGAAATGCTGTTCCATTTTGGATCTGAAACATGAAGATGTTCAATCGGGACCTAACACTCGGCAAACGATGTCTCGATCCTGGTTCCAATGGGTGCGGCGGGGGTGTTGTTGGTTTGCCGGTGGATTGAGTGTCTGCGTCGCGACACATTCTCTGGTAGTTCTAAAGTTTTGGCTTCGCATTTCCTTTCGCATAGAACCACTAATGAGGGGTGCGAGGAACAGGTGGGTCGAGAGTTGGGTCGACCGCGTATCGTTCTGTACAAGTAGCAGAAACTGAATATTAAGAGGATCAATAGTATTACTTGGAATGCGTAGTTGCCACCTGTTAGCCAATTGGTACGTGTTTTAAGTCATTCGTGCTGATTCAATATGTTCATTTCGGAGGCCAAATCTGTCAAGGATCTTCGTTGGGTTCCCAGTTGTTCATTGTAGGCAGCGCCATCTCGGGTTTTTTGTCCCATGACACGTGGAATTGGGGGTGTATCCTGCTAATATCGAGTGCTGTTTCGGGTTCGTAGATATATCTTACGTTGCTGTTTCTCTTGACTTCTGATTGCACGGTCATTTCTCGGGTTTTCAACTTACATTCGTCGCTAATTTCGAAGAGCCGGTCCCGTTGATTTCGACTGCCTGGTCAGGGCGGCATTCGCAGATGACATTGCCGTGGGTGAGTTGGGATACTGAGAACAGCCAGGCTCCTTCTGACTCCAGCAGAGTCCAATGGTTGTAATTACCTTCTATGATATTGACCTTGCATGAACTCAGGTTGTGGCTGCTTCCTAGTAATAATGCCAATTCGCAGTCAATACTAGAATAGAATAGAATAGAATAGAATATCCTTTTATTCGCCCGTAGGCAAAAAATATAGAAATGATTTACATAACATGTACATATTCTTACATATTAATTAATTGCATTTTGGTCAAGGATTTATTATCACAGTCGTGACTAGTCCTTCGAAAAAAGTGAAAAGAAAGAAAAGAAGAGTGATTTACAAAAATATCATCAGTAACAAGGGCTGGCAGTTGATTATGATAAAATTTGACATGAAAGTTGTGACATTTGGAGAAATTAGAAATGAAATGAACAAACAAAACAGTGAAAAAGAGAAATTACACATTACTTCCAGAAAGCCCTCAAAGGTTGAAAAATTGCCCCGTGTCCACATTAATCCTCATAGGGGGGAGGGTTGATAGAAATTCCTTCACTGCCCCTTTGAACAGGGAAACTTCCTTAACTTGCCGGAGTCCTAGAGGGAGGAAATTCCAGAAACGTGCGCATTGTTTTTGGGAAGATCTTAATCCATAATCGAGGCGCATTCTCGGAATTTTAAGCTTCTGTGCTCCTGCCTCACCACGCTGAGGGCGCTCGGATTGGTACCTGGTAAACATCGCAGCTAGTTAGCCAGGTTCACCCATGTGCATGATCTTGTGCATCAAGAGAGCTGCGAAGTACATTCTCCGCGAATCAGTACGCAACCAATCCAGACGCTCTCTGTACTAGGTGATGTGTTCGCTCTTCTTAATTCCAAAGATGTACCGTACACATGAATTGTTCAGTCTCTGTACCCGCGCTCTCAGTTCGTCAGTGGCGTCCAGATACACGACTGTGCAGTAGTCTAGATGTGGTTGGACCAGGGTCTCGACTAGTCTAACCCGGAGAGTCTCGGTAGTGCATGCCCTCATAAACCGCAGGCCATATAGGGACTTGTTCACTTTCTTTGTTACTTGATTGATATGCGGTTTCCAAGACAATTCACAATCTAATGTCACGCCGAGACTCACGACAGTGTCACTGAATGGGATGAAAACTCCGTCCTGTACCTCAACCCCCGGTAAATCCATTCTTTTCAGATCCGTGGTGTTCCTGTCGGATGTGAAGAATATTGCTTTGGTTTTACCGGCGTTGAGGCGCAAGCCAGAGCTCTGGGCCCACTCAGCAACAAGCCTTCCGACTTCTCCCAGCCGAGAAATTCCCACTCTGATGTTCTCTTTCTCGACTTGGAGATAGATTTGGAGGTCATCTGCATAAAATAGATGACTTACCGACTTTCCATTAAGTAGCTCAGGGAGATCATTGACATATAAGCTAAAGAGTAATGGACCGAGAACAGACCCCTGTGGTACACCCAGATTAGTTGTGAGCCAATCAGAATTCCCATTTTTTGAAGTAACTATTTGGGCGCGACCTTCTAGGTATGATTTTAACCACAGTTGAGCTGATCTCGAGAAACCAAGATGTCTGAGTTTACTTGATAGCTTTGATGGTGAAATTGTGTGAAAAGCTTCGCTGAAGTCAAACAGTAGTAACAAGGTGATCTTCTTCCTGTCAATTCCGACTCTGATGTCATCAGTCAGCTTCAACAAAGCGGTCTGAGTACTATGATGTTTTTTGAAACCAGTTTGGAAGCCATCTAACAAATTTTTACTGTTAAGATACTCCGTGATTTGGTCATGTGCAATCTTCTCCAGAACCTTGGACAGGAAGCACAGCAGTGCAATGGGACGGAAGTCCGTGACCGCTGCTGGAGCTGCGGTCTTCTTTAGAGCAATCAGCTGCGCTTGCTTCCAAGCCTCGGGAAAAATGCTGTGAGCGAAAGAGGAGTTAAAAATGTGTACTATAAAATCACCTCAGGCCGGAAGAGCCTTCGCGATCACGCTTTGGGGGACCTCATCTGCCCCACGAGTCTGCGAGGAGAAGTGTTTTATAGCAAGGACTACTACACTGAAATTTGTGGGCTTAATCTTGAAGCCCTCGTCTGGGGCAGACATTATTCCATCCATTGCTTTTCCAATATCCTCATCAGGTGAGATGGAGACCCCCGCAAAGTGAGCGTTCAACTCGTCCGGTGTGAAGCCATGTAGTTCCTCCTTTTTGCTTTTCGGCAAGAGGCCGAGGTTGCGCATTTCCTTCCATATTTTCTTATACAGGTCAAGAGCGTCTGAGAGATGACTTTGAAGGAATAAGGCACGCTCTTGTTCTAAGCGCACGTCGACCTCTTCACTGAGCCGAAAATACTCGTTCTGAAGCTCAGGGCACTTGCGTAGGTTGTGCTGATTGCGCTCCCAACGCCTACGTGTCGCATTTCGCTTCATCAGGAGCACCTTCAACTCGGGACCAATCCAAGGAGCATCGCCTTTGCGAGGACATATCGTTTTTTCCGGAGCTAACTCATCAATGACTTTTTTCAAATTTTCATTCAGGCAATTGACTGCGTCTTCCAGGCTGGTCTCGTGGTGTTGTAGAGCAGTCCAGTCACAGCGTAGCAGGCGGTTATTCAGTTGCTCCGGGTTGATGCTACGACAATTACGACATTTGAAAGTTTCTTTCGGAGGAGCAGGGGTAAAAACGTTGATCGTAACATCTATAACCACGTGCTTGCCAAAACTGGGCAGTACTCTATTTTGGTAGTCGATAATGGTGTCATTGTCATCTGTATAAATGTGGTCAATCCATGTGTAGGAAGAATCTGAGGAATGGTGGTGAGTCGCACCATGCTGAACGATCCGTAAGGATAGTTCTTCTGTCAGTTCAGTCAGTGTTCTTGTGTCAAGATGAGTAATATTTAACAGGTTCGCGTTCAGATCCCCCATGATGATCTTGTGGCTGTAATCACCACACAATCGGCGCAATGAGCTAAAAAACGCACCGTCCTTTTGTATGGCGATTCCAGGAGGTCTGTATATTACTCCAACAAGAATTGGAGTAGAGTTGCCCTGCTGTATGCCGCAGAATAGGAATTCAGGGGCACCAGGTTTCCCTGGACCATTTGTGTTCGACGAAACCAAATATTCAATTTTGAAATTGTTGCGTACGTATAGGACAACTCCACCCCCTCCCTATTTCGGTCCTGTTGGAGAATTGAAAACCCCGGGGTCCGAACTAGGCTACCATCCACATTCTCATCCAGTTTCGACTCAGCCACCCCAAAAATATGGTAAGAAGGTTCGTTGGCAAGGAGTAGGCGGAGGTGTTCGATCTTTTTCGTCAGAGAGTTGATATTGACGAAACCCGCCTTCAGAGAGCTACCACTCCCACGGGGCTCTCCAGCAGTTGGATTTAGTCAGGGAGCTCTCGCAAGCTCTGATGCCGAATCAACACCCGGATCAACACCCGGATCCACGATGGTAGGGGTATTTTGGGTGCTGCCCAAAGCTTGGCGCATATGCCTTGGAAACGATTCACTTGCTGTTTGGATGACATGCAGATCTACTATGGACTCGAACGCGTGCGCCCGCTCCCCATTTCTTCGCCGAACCCAGAAACGTCCACCGTTGTGCCAAACATATCTGAAGCCCAGTCCCCGCGCTAAAGGATTCAGACGCAGATATTCCTCATATCTGTCGCGGGGAAGCATTTCATTCACAAAAATTCCTCTGTCCGGCGCAAGGGTTTTGGTACCAGGGTCCAGTAGAGAGGGCTCGATGTCACGAGCCGTGAAATAGTTATGGGTGAGCGAGCGCTTGGCTCGGATCGCATCCCTGACTATACGGTTATTCGAGAGTTGCACTACACAGGGTGGTAATGTGCGCATGTTTGTTGACGAAGCTGATATAGGCCAGTAATTCTAGCTCAAAAATAACCCGTTCTCGACATGATTGCCATAGGATGGTTCTTTCTTTATTTCGATGCGGAACATCATGGAGAACATGGTAACATAAATCCGAACAATTTTTGGGCTGCGCAAATTTATACAATCAACAAATAGTGCGCGATTTTGCATTTTTTTCACTTTTTTGCTCGTGGCTCTGTTAGTATGGAATTTGGATTGTTCTGAATGATAACATGATATAGCTTATGAAATTTTCTAAATATTCAGGAAAAAATTCATCCTCCTATCTTGTATCCAACTCGCTAAAATTAGCAACAAAGGCAAAAAACGTCCAAATTTTCTTTCATTTTTCATTTTGAGAAAAGCCAGTGGATCGATGTGTAGTTACTGGAAAATAGAGCTCTCATATACTACTATATGTGAAAAAATCGCCAGTGCGATCCGTCCATAAACATTGACGCTATTCTAATTGTTTATCCAGAATTGTTGTTTTTTGTAATAGCTGCCAAAACTTTTTGAGCCAACCAAAACTGTTGCTAGGGCTCAGATAGCTCCCTGAAACCTTCGACTACAATATGCAACAATAAAAGTGGTCAATTTTTCATAACAAACCCGTCCTAGAGCCATTTGTTTATAAAAATCGAAAAATTGGATTTTTGTTTTGCTTCTGAGGCCGCTAATAAGCCCAATATTGATATACTTTTCTATGCATCGCATAGTACTTATCTTTCTCTGAATCTAAAAAAAAAACAATGCTCCACGACCTTTTGAACCGGAGATACCGATTTTTTTTTAAAAATCGATATTCAATAAACAATTGAATATTAAGAGCTCTAGTTTTGGGGAAATGGTAGAGAAAGGTTCAAAGTTTACTAAAAACAATATTTGGTAAACATACCTTCACTCATTTCGTCTTCGCAGCTATTTAAAGTTGATGTCCAACTGCGGCCGGGTCGAAAGTGCTGGTAGGGAGCAGAGTGGGGGAACTGCCGCGACGGCGGCCCGCGTCTCCGCAGAAACTGAACCGCGACCTTCAAACTCAGGCGCGCGGATTTTTTGACGATATTTCGGGTTCTATTGAACCGTTTTTCATCTTTTTTCTTAATTTGGGGTAGCATTTCGAAAAAAACACAATGGGGTACCTTTAAAAATGATTTGGTGATTCATTTCATGTGTACGTGAGACATGATCGAAGAAGTTTTCCTACAATGATCTTATTATTGTTCAAGCTTTATGGAATTTTTGCTTTTATCACAAAAGAATATATATTCAAGAAAAAGTGAAATGGAAAATTTCGAAAATGTAGAAAGTTTTCCAATTTTTCCAAAAAAAATATTCGAAAAATTTCAAATTTGTTGACTTGTCATATTATAATCATGAAGGATGAACAAGAACATATTATTGATTGCAAATATTACTTTTATTGATGATACATTACAGGCTGGCGAATAAATATCTGAGAATTTATCAAAATATGTTTAACTTTGGACCATAAAAAATCATTGAGTGTTGTGATTAGATGCGACTGTCATCAGACCACCCATAGCCTGCAACGTATTGCTGTAAGTTACACTACTTTCCTCGAAATCAATATTGTCAAAAGATTGCATCGTCGTGCTTGCATCCAAGAGCTAAGATTCTACGCTAAGATTACCTTGTAAGCATCTTCTGATTCGATGATCAATAAACCTATGCTGTATACCATAATATATTTTGACGTGGTTGATTTATTAATTTTCAATGTCTTATGCTATAAAAAGTCAACAAATTTGAAATTTTTCGGATTTTTTTGAAAATTTTTTGGGAAAATTGGAAAACTTTCTACATTTTCGAAATTTTCCATTTCACTTTTTCTTGAATATATATTCTTTTGTGATAAAAGCAAAAATTCCATAAAGCTTGAACAATAATAAGATCATTGTAGGAAAACTTCTTTGATCATGTCTCACGTACACATGAAATGAATCACCAAATCATTTTTAAAGGTACCCCATTGTGTTTTTTTCGAAATGCTACCCCAAATTAAGAAAAAAGATGAAAAACGGTTCAATAGAACCCGAAATATCGTCAAAAAATCCGCGCGCCTGAGTTTGAAGGTCGCGGTTCAGTTTCTGCGGAGACGCGGGCCGCCGTCGCGGCAGTTCCCCCACTCTGCTCCCTACCAGCACTTTCGACCCGGCCGCAGTTGGACATCAACTTTAAATAGCTGCGAAGACGAAATGAGTGAAGGTATGTTTACCAAATATTGTTTTTAGTAAACTTTGAACCTTTCTCTACCATTTCCCCAGAACTAGAGCTCTTAATATTCAATTGTTTATTGAATATCGATTTTTAAAAAAAAATCGGTATCTCCGGTTCAAAAGGTCGTGGAGCATTGTTTTTTTTTTTAGATTCAGAGAAAGATAAGTACTATGCGATGCATAGAAAAGTATATCAATATTGGGCTTATTAGCGGCCTCAGAAGCAAAACAAAAATACAATTTTTCGATTTTTATAAACAAATGGCTCTAGGACGGGTTTGTTATGAAAAATTGACCACTTTTATTGTTGCATATTGTAGTCGAAGGTTTCAGGGAGCTATCTGAGCCCTAGCAACAGTTTTGGTTGGCTCAAAAATTTTTGGCAGCTATTACAAAAAACAACAATTCTGGATAAACAATTAGAATAGCGTCAATGTTTATGGACGGATCGCACTGGCGATTTTTTTACATATAGTAGTATATGAGAGCTCCATTTTCCAGTAACTACACATCGATCCACTGGCTTTTCTCAAAATGAAAAATGAAAGAAAATTTGGACGTTTTTTGCCTTTGTTGCTAATTTTAGCGAGTTAGATACAAGATAGGAGGATGAATTTTTTTTTGAATCTTTAGAGAATTTCATAAGCTATATCATGGTATCATTCAGAACAATCCAAATTCCATACTAGCAGAGCCACGAGCAAAAAAGTGAAAAAAATGCAAAATCGCGCACTATTTGTTGATTGTATAAATTTGCGCAGCCCAAAAATTGTTCGGATTTATGTTACCATGTTCTCCATGATGTTCTGCATCGAAATAAAGAGAGAACCGTCCTATGGCAACCATGCATAGTTGGAGTGCTAGAATTACTGGCCTAATAGGGAGGATCCCTCTTCCAAATTCCCACTCTCGCGCAAAGGTTGCAGGACACGAACATTGACAATGTCCCTTCTGTCCAAGGAAGGATGAACGGTTTTGAGTACTGCGTTGGCAACATTTCATACTTCATCAGGTGATGCAGCAGATTTATTATTTAAAGCACCATTTATCATCAATTCAGAGCACTCATAACCGGCATCGCCATTCCCCGTGTCCCGTTTACCCGTGCGTAAGTCGCGAACTGATTGAGGCTTAGTTGGAGAAGCTAAGTTTGAGGATTTCTGTGGACATTGAGCAGCACATATATTTAAATAACCATCAGTCTCAGATTCGTGCTGAGCACCCTGGATCTTAGTCAAAACTTTATTCAGGTTTTCAACCTGATTTTTTATTGAAGAGTTCTGCTCCAAAATCATCTGACGATCAATGCGCAACTTCTCCAGCTGGGAGTTACGCTCTGCCAAAAGCTTCTCGAGAGACGACACGCGAGTCAATAATTCTTTATTGGACTCATTCGCTGCTGGGGCGAGAGGTAAAGATGTACTGGCCTCGTCTCGTCGGCTAACGATTGCTTTTATTTCATCATACTGATTCTGGAGCATGTCAAAACGCTGAAAGAAGAGATCCAGAGTGCTCTGCGATATAAGTACCCATTTTGTTTCCATGCAATCCGATGGCGGTGGTGAAGTCGAAAGTGCTGCTGCTGGTGTCCGCTTTGGGCTGTTGTTTTGCCACATTTTGGTGTCAAGCCCACTCGTTGGAGTCTTGTGCGGCGTCTGAGACGTGGTAGAGGTGTGTGCCACAGGTTGGTGCGTTTGAAATTGCGCGGGCTCTGCTCCCTCACTAGTGACTACTTCGCGTAGGAGTTTCGTTGCTTGGTACATGTAGCCATAATGTAGGCTCTTGCATGTCCGGAGATTCTCTTCGTTGAATTTGAAGGAGTATTGTTCACCTTCATCTATTAGCAGATACTCGTTTGTGGGCCTAATGAGGGCGGCTTTGCCTTTGTTGGCCCTTTCTTGCGGTGCCGGCGTTGGGTGCATTCTGTACATCTGATAATGCGTGTGGCTGATCAAAGGTATGTAGAGAGATACGAATACTCTTTCGTCGTGGTGTACGGTGTCTAGTTTGGAAATTTTCAACAGTTCTTCCGCTCTCATGTGTTCAAATGGTAGTAGGAACTTATAGTCTTTGGCGTGGCTGCTAAGGTCTTGATTGATCGTCAAGAGCATACCTGAAGTTAGGATGTTGGGGTGCAACTTTCCTTCCTCTAACCATTGCAGTATGTTTAGGAATCTGTCGCTTGTTTTGATCATATGGTTGAAAGTTCTTTCCGTCTCTTTGACGAGAGCGAGTATTTCAAACAAGCCGGCGGTGTCAACGTAGTTGAGTTGCTTAAGTTCATTACGGATATTATTCAGCATTTCGTTCTGCAGTCTGGTTACGTTGTACAATTCTTTCAGGGCCCCTGTGATGATGTGTCGGCTCTGGTTGTGGATTCTAATGATATCTTTCTGGTCCGAAAAGAGGCTGTTCAGGTTCTTGTCGATGTCTTCTGCGTTGTCAGCAGTCATTAGGCCGAACAAACTTTTGCTCACGGTGCCTATGATCCCTAGCGGTACTACTTTTGTTATGCTTCTTGGTGTGCGGATTTTGTCTGAGAGAGGTTGTACAAGAGTTGCCGGTGCTTGTCGTATTTTTGTGTGGATTCTTCTCAGTTTGTTTTCTTGGTGCTGGAAATTCACCGGGTCTATCATTGCGGCACAATCCCTGGTCAAGTTATGGCATTGGTCATTGCACTCGCCGTCGGGGCTTCTCATTGGGTGTAAACACATATTACTGATGTACTGGACCGTGATGTTCGGTATGTGCACTTGTATGAATTCTTCGATGTTTAAGGTGACTATGATTTGCCAGGTTTCTTCATAAGGTAGACCCGTCTTGTGTGCTCGAAATATAGTCCCGAGCTGCGGTTAAACTGGATGAGCTCTTTGACGGGTTGACTCGTAGCCACTGTCCATGCCGTGTATAGCAACATGGCTCCAAAGCCGCGGGTTTTCTCCATTTTGTCTGGATATCTTGTCTGGAAATTTTTAAGAAAAGGTATCCTTAGTAGTCGGTGTTGTCTTCCCGGCGTATTATTTCTACGACCTCAAGTGGCTGGTTATAAAAGTTGTCAAATCTATAGACGAGGGGTTCTTTCAAATCCCAAGCAAAATGTCCCGCGCGGACTCCGCTCGGTTTAACCTTTCTGTCGTATCTTCCTTTACTTTCGAGTTGCTCTCTGATTTGTCTTTCTCCAGCCGTGGACTTCATTTCCGACAGCTTTTGTATTAGATCTTGTAAATATTGGTTATATGTCCGGAGTTTTTCTTCGTTTGGTATTCTGAGAGGTAGTCTGGCAATCCTTCCGTACACTAGTTCGAATGGGGTGAAATTTGTAGCAGAATGGATGCTTGTATTGGAAGTAAAGGCGGCGAATGGCGCTAATTGGTCCCAGTCGTCATATCTGTCTGAGTAAGTTTGAATGAAGTCTCCCAAAGGGAAGTGGCTGCGTTCCAATGCGCCGTTTGTCTCGGGCTTGTACCCAGAGCTTGTCAGGTGATTGATCTTGAAAATGTACAGGAGAGCTCCGACTAATTCAGACATGAAACTTGTACCTCTGTCAGAAAGGATGGCTCTTGGAGCTCCATGCTGGCGAATTAGGTGTTTGGCCAAGGCCTTGGCAACAGCTGTGGCTCGGAGGTCTTTTATCGGCACTAGAATGACATATTTGGTCAAGTTGCATTGCATGGTTAGTATATGGCAGTTACCCCTTGGTGTGGTCTGTAGTTTCCCAACGGTGTCAATAGAAACCTTGTCAAAGCCTCGATGGGTGTGTCAGTGACTATCATTGGTTCTCGTGTTTTCACCCTGGTTAATTTTCTCTCTTGATAGCTTGGGCGTCGTCTGATGTTATCTAGGATGTCATTTCTCATGCCAGGCCAATAATATCTTTCCCGTATTTTCTGATAGGTTCGGTTAATACCTCTGTGTCCTCCGACCAGAGTGTCATGCAAGGAATTGATGATCTCTTCCCTATCTTCTTTCCGGGGGAGCTCCGCTTCCCCGTAGCCAATGTTGATTGTAATAGGTTGCTCCTTGAAAGTATCCGCGATCAATTCTGTCACTACTTCTGGGTCCAGGGGGTCCGTTAATTCTCCTCTTCCTGAGATGCGGAAACTTTTGCAATTCTTGCTACTTAGTAAGGATCCGAGGTTTGCGAGGGCATTCTTGATATCTTGAATGTCCAGGGGTTCGTTATATTTTTCTCCTATGATCACTGAGTATATGGTGTGTCGTTTGTAAGGGGTTGTCATGATTTGTCCTAATTTTGGTTTACTAAACCTCAATCCCGTAAGGTGGATAGCTCCGATGTCGTGGAGAAGTCTCAACACGGATGATGCGGGGAAGCAGTCCTTGGTGATAAAGTGCACTAGATTGTCTCGTTTGTACGTGAGGCATTGCCGGAACGTTATTATTCTATTTTCTGACCCCGCAAGTTGAATCGGCTCCAGAGGATCTGATTCGGTCTGGGGCCCTTCTGGTCCTGGGGGTTCATGTCGTCGATTCATTGGATAGTCTAGCGGAAAGAGCGGGACCATCATAGTGGCGTCTAGTTTTGGTGGGCGTGAGAAATCCGGTTGTATTGACGTATTCGTTGCGTCTTCGGGTATGTTTGATAAATTGTGGCGCCTGCCTTGACCTGCTTGGTGTTTGGGCATAGGGCACGGTGTGCCTGAACGAATTTTTTTTCAAAGTGAAAACTCCCTCTGAGATTATTTTGGTTCCTGATTCTACATATTTGGGGCATCATTTTCCGACAAAAATTAAAATCGCGGGCTGAGCCCTTTTGAAGGAATATCGTTTGGAACATTTTTCGGACCCAGTCTAGGAACGCCCAAGTGATATTGCTCATCCCTCGTTGGATATGAGCCCAAAATCAAGTTTCTCCACTTTCTAACACTAGTTTTCAAAAAATGTGACCGCATTGGATACTTCTGAGGCTTGTTGAGGTTGGGCATGTACCCTAAAATTTCTCCAAAAATGCAAAACCAATCTCTTGATGTCTCAATACCGTTTGGGCTCTCCAAGACGCCCTATTGTAAATAATCTTGTGATGGGCATTGCAATGTTCATCACGACGTCTTTTGTGGTGGAAATTGTAATGTACATGATAACGAATTCCAATAAAATCATCATGTTTTTTTGTGATGTTCAGGTCATAGCGAGGAATTTGTCACGTCAATTCATCACTATTTCACGGTGAAGAAACTGTAAAAAACTCTTCTACATAACTCTCAAATTTTGCCGAGAATGGGATTCGAACCCACGATCTTTTGGTTACGAGACCAAGCACATGTCTCGGGGCCAGGGAGTCATATTGAAGGTAGACGTCTAATAAGCTTACTTGACGTTTGACTGATCGAAACAATCTGTTCATTCGCTCAAAATCTGATCATCCGTTCACTCAGTTCATTATACAAACAACTCAGAGTAGATCAGGTGGATGCTTTGAAATGGTCCGGTTTCAATGAAAATCCACGATTTTGACTATTTCGGGAATCTCATCAGTAGAACGTGAAAAATGATTGGAAAAACAGGAAATAACTCCTTTCACGTTCCTACATGTGTTATAAGGTAAGAGGTGCATAAAATGCCCCCATTCCTTGATATGCCCTGACACAAGTTCTCAAATGTACCAGCTTGCAGACCTCGACACGCATTTTTTTCATGTATGTTACATTGGAATGAGAGGAAATCAACGGTTTGGGCCGATCCGAAATGACCCGCGCCTTCCTTTCAACATTACTAGCGATATTCGGTACTTTCGACTTATTTTATCTAAATCACTGAAAGCTATGCCAAATGAGATTGATTCAATTAATTTTTGACGTCGTTCTCCTCATTCTCTCTGTCTTCGTCCGAACTTTGAAATGCTTCTCATAAAATATAGAAAATTCGATTTCTAGCCGATTCTACGCCTATATTACTAAAAAAGTGCATTTTTGGCCCCATCTACCCAAGGGCTCTTGAGTATGTCTCTGAGTTTTTTGAAATTCAGAGAATCTTCTGGGAATTCGTGTGGTGGTTCAATTATTCATAACACACCTTCTGCTGAGATTCCAAGGAGCCTGTCCAGTTTGTTTTCAAGTTTTCTATGTCAAAAGTTCGAGCTCGTAACACGCAGAGGATAGGAACGGCGCAGCAGAAGGCAACTTTTTTGGGCCGTTCTCACGGATGCTTTGCCAATTCTCCAGAGAACTCGCTGAAAAATTGATATGTCATTGATTCAAGTCTTGTCTTCATCCTTGCAAAAAATAGGGACCCGTGCCCATTTATTTTGTTCACACGAGAGCTCGAATGTTTGTGATTCCCGTCTGCGCGCGATGTTAATTCCCTGCCTCGCGGAGAGCGTTTGTGTGTGAGCGTGTGCACGTACGAGCTGCTTTGTTATGTATACGCGATTGTACATAAAAAGACGGCGAGGTCGCGTTGCTATCAAAACAACACGGCTTGCTCAAACTTTCCATCTTGATTGTCCCAGGAGACATACCTTAAATGAGACATCAAGAGATTGGTTTTTTGCATTTTTTAAGGGTTATCAGTGTACATGCCCAACCTCAACAAGCCTCAGAAGGATCAAAAGCGGTTCGGGACAGGTATGCCACGGGGTGGTCGAAACCGTCCTTGCCGTAGTCAGAACTGTCGGTTGTCAGAGTGAAAGGTTTTTCGAAATTTGGAAATAGTAGAATTGGAACTTGGCATAACTGGTCTTTGAGAAATTTGTGCTTCCTTGGTGAGCTCGAATAGAGGCCGGGCAATTTCCGAGAAGTCTTTGATGAATCGGCGATAGTATCCGACTAGGCCAAGAAACTGGCGGACGTTTTTTTGGTTTTTTGGGATCGGAAAGTTCTTGACTGCTGATGTTTCCTTTGAATCCGGTTCGACTCCTCTCGCGCTGACGATGTGCCTCAGGAAGCCTACTCCTTTTCCCAGGAACTCGACTTTGTCCGGTTGTAGTACCAGGTTGGCTGCGCGTAATCTTTCGAATAACAGCCTTACCTTTCGTGTGTGTTCTGCTAAGGAATTTGCGTACACGATGACGTCATCCAGATAGACCAGCATCTCTGAGTCCAGGAGTCCTTTTAGCATTTTCTCCATCATCCTTTCGAAGGTCGCGGTAGCGTTACAGAGCCCTTCAGGCATGCGTGTGTACTCCCAATGTCCGCGGGGGGTACTAAAGCTAGATTTGTGCCTGTCCGCCTTTTTCAAGGGTACTTGGCTGTATCCGCTTGCCAGGTCAAATGTAGAGAAGTAGATTGCGCCTCCCAGTTTGTCTAAAATGTCGGAAATGTTGGGTAAAGGATAGGCATCACCAATTGTTTTTTTGTTTAGTTCACGAAAATCGATTACTATCCGCCATCCGGGTCTCCCTTGGCTATCTGGGTGTTTTGGCACGATCCAACACGGTGAATTGTATGGTGAATTAGAAGGCAGGATGATGCCATTTTTCAATTTCTTGGCTATGTCTTCTTCTAATACTTGCCGGTGTATAGGGGGGTGCCTGTATTGTTTCACGTTGATGGGTATGTCGTCAACGGTGGGTATTTCGTGTTCTGCTACGTGTGCGCAAGGCAGTATGTCTCCGGATAATAGGAAGACTTCCGCGAAGTCCTCGATCGTCGATTAATTCAGAGTATTGTGCCTTATGATGTTTTTTTGGCGTTGATTGTGTCTAGTCTGCGTTCTGGAATATTAAAAGGTCAGAATCATTCACGTAGTCGTGATTGTTTTCCTTGTGGGTTGTTTTGTTCTTGTCAGCTGAAAATCGGACTCTCGGTGCGTGGGGTCTCGGGATGTCGTACAGGGGGAGTTTTGGTTGCGTCGGCGTTTTTTCGTCGTTTTCTTCTGACGGGCTTTCCTGGGTGGCCTTTACCGTGACTTGGCGCACCGTGTGGTTATTGTACACTGTCTTGTAGTGCACGTGCAGGGCTTCAGGTATTCGGGCCCTGAGTTTAAGAACAGCATGAATTAAATTTATATTCATCCCGGCAATAGAGATGATTATGATCCAATTAAACCACTTTATGTAGTTTGACTCGTTTTGGGGGGAGGGGGGGGGTGGCTGCTGGTTTGTTCCATCCATTCGCTCATGTTGTATTTGTGCAATACTAACAGCGTATCTCTGTACCCGGTTGCCGGCAGTGTGATGTTGTCCATTGTGAGGAAACAGATTTCTCGAATTTGTATTATTCCTGCTCGGGATATTTTTGGAAATTGGTCCCCCTCCGTAGTGCAGCCGGCGACGCTGTATCATTGACCAGTCCGAACATCATTGACCAGTCCGAACAGGAGCCATGATTTTGATTTTTCTAGGTATTCTACGTGTGCTTGGGTGGATAGCTGTGTATGGATCCTGCAGTACTGGCTGCCCTGCCCCGTGGTCAGGATTTGGGCTTTACAAACCGTGCTTCCGTCTATTCGTGGCAACCCATGACAGATAGACCCTCTTCTCAGATGTTCCTGGCGGGTTGATACCTATATATTCGTTGTCAATTTGTAGTTGCCTGACGTGGCTATTGTTAACCCGCCAAACTATCGGATGTACTCTCTACATTTGGTACCTTTCCTTTCTGAAAATTGGGATTTCCATCTCTATATTGATAGAGTCCACGTTGGGATAGATGGACATTTTGAATGCTTCGGGTTGTTGTGTCCAGTCTAGATTAGGATAGTTCTTTTTGAGGCTTTTCCATACATCTCGGGTTTTGTATGGTCCTAATAAGTACGGGGAAACAATATTTTTGTGAGCGTTCTCGGTGATATCCAATAGCCGATTGTACATCATTGCTTGTATCCTGATTACTGGATCGATTGTGTTGGCCCATGTTTCAACAGCCTCTAGGTGCTCGATCCGATGTGGGGCCGAAAGGATGGCGTTGGATTTGTCTTTAGTTGACTCGAAAAGTTCGGTCGCGGGTTGGATTAGGTTATTTATTTCTGTTTCGGCTAGTTCGGAAACACTGTCGTCTGGTGGCGTTTCCCGGGTCGGGTAAAAGACTGCGAATGATTGGTTATTAGAGACTCTTTGCGCGTGCAGGATTATAGGGTCCGATGACTCGGGTGCTTCGTTGAATATTTCCGTGGCATCGCGTTGCGCGAAATTCCGGATCGTCTTGTAGGTCGCATCTAATTGGTCCATCTGAACGTACAGGTCTTCGAGTTTGTGTAGAAGTTGTTGACATTCTACGCTTTCTGGGCGGCATTTTCCCCCAACCATTCTCATCTGTTCCTCGTATCCGATTGGTAGGATATTGAATTTTTCGGGGTCGATGGTGATTTTGTGCTGATGGTATGATTCGGCTAGTCACAGTGTTCCGTAATACTCGAAGAATAGTCCGGATTCTTCGGGTATCGTTCTCATTTGGTAATCGGGCGTTGCTGCGCTCACGATAAAAAACGCAGGAAGTGCTATTCTGGGATCCATTGTTGAGCTTCGCTTGTTCTGGGTATTTCACCAGTAATGTCACAAAGGGTTTCAGCAGTGTGCAAGGAGACCCGTTCCCGTTTGGTGTAGGGTTCAAATGTAAAAACTTAGAACTTTGCGGTGACCGAAGATGTTGGATCACCCGATAGCAACCATTGGGGGTGATCAGTGTGGCTCCGGTGCCTGTATTTTGCTTTTTGTTCCAGTGTTGACGAGATTATTCTGTTTAGTAGGGCTGATATGTTAACTTCTTTAATGTACGATCGCGAATTTGAGACATCCGACATCGGGCTTATTTGATTTTTGTTAGCCGAACCACGCTCTGCTACCAGTTCTTGTTACGCCCGGGGCGGAAAACCCTGGAAAAGTAAACTAGTCGTATGTTTCATGGGATGGACTTTCCCAAGCAGAGCTGTCACCACTCTGTCTTAATTTTCCGGGGACAGAGACCCGTTGCAGTAGAAGCTTGGGTGGCAGAGAGACGTGAATCGATTGTGGGTTATTCCCGTACAGGAATGAATGCGGACTGGTAAAATACGTGAGTAGATTCGTTTGACTATGGGATCTGTTAAAAGTCTTGTTCACGGAAGCACAAATTCATAACACTGGGCTTGGAATTTTAAGTACCGAGGCTTTATTAACTTGAATGGCGTGTTCGAATTATATGTGGTTGTGTTGAAGCGGCGAGGATCTGTCTCGAAGCCAAAATGCGTGCGAACAGGAGGAGTAGAGAGAAACCGACTCGGCAAAATGGGAACTATTAGCGCCCGCTATGCTAGATATATGAATCTTCACCTGGCGTGGTGGGCCTTTCGTTTGGCTTATGATTAGCCGGTGGCGCTTGAATATGCACGCCTTGGGCTAGGCCGGTATAGGCAGAGGATGGGTTGGGTCTATTGCTGTTTCTCGTGTCGTTCCCTCATCTCTACTCTCTGGTTCCGCACTTCGGGCACTTTATTCGAGATTGACGTGAGCTGGAGACTTTACTGATACTGATAGTTGCACTTGATGAATTAGCCTTAATACTTTTGGCTGAACTTTACGAATCGAATCGCGGATATGTTGGAAAAAGAGTTTTTCTGGTTGTAAGGAATATATTGAGAGACTTGGCCCTCGATTGACAGAACTACTGAGCAACTGACTTCTGACTGAAATTGAACTGTACTGAACTGGCTCTTTTGAAGTTAGGGTGCTTATATACTTTATGCGTCTTATGCTTAGGAAGCTACACACCTTGGGTGGCTGCAAGGATGCACTCTCGATTGTTGGTGAAAAGTTCTTTCCTCGTAATTGCTTGTAAAAATGTTCCAAGGCGGGTATCCGCAATAATTTTATTGAAGTATGTATCTGCTTAGTCGGGATGAAAGGAGTCGAAAGTATGATTATCTCCTTTCTCTCATACCGTCATCCGCGGTTGCCTGCGGCGTCAACCTCTGCTCGTTATTCATTCGTTTTCACGCCTTTTATGAGCGATGCAAGAGGCGTGGATGTGAATTATACGCGCATCGTCACTTCACAAACAATTAGCAGCACCAGTTCAACATATTGCCGTCTTCAAACTTTGTAATGAATCCTCTCTTTAATGTCATCAATTGATCATTACCTCGACCATTGTCATCATTCTACGAATATTATTCTATAGCTGCAAAAACGTTTTGCTTCGTTACCTCTCAGAGACCTTGGTGGAAAAATATATTCCGCTATCAAAACACGAGATTCAAGAAATTTCTGTATGAAAAGCTCCTACATCGGATGAGACTGAGAGAAGAGTGATTCCAAATCTTTGGCCTTATCTATGAATGATTCTCTACAACTTGAAGGAGAGCAAAAATTTGATCAACTTTTGCTCTCTCCCAAGATCAGATCAAATGTAGAAGAGGAAGGGTGCCGGGGAAGAATAACGCTCGCATGGACGGACGGACTCAAATGTGAATCTCTTTCAGGTTTGGGATGCTTTCTGGAGGGGAAGCGTTACCTACAATTGGTAGATTTCGACGAGAGGGACTAAATTGAGCATTCTTTGGATGGAAAGACTTCTGTTGAAGAAAATATGTGACTGAATGGAAACATCGATCGAAAATTTGCTGTCACGGAAGTACCTCCTTGAAGAAAGCAGAAATAGCCATGTAATCTTATAGAATTAGGCCTTTCATACACGTAGGGAAGAATTAAGCTACTCTCTCTTTATCGAGGATAGATCTTCTTTTGAGAGAATTGAAATAACTTGGGCTCCACTGAGTGGAAATAGAAGTGATCTCGGATCTTCCCGAAGATTTTGGAACAAGCTCTGAAATGAGTCAAGGTTGATGATCATTGAGGTGGAGAGAAGTACTGAGCGAAATGCGATTCGTTGGAGCAAATTCGGTACCTACCTTGAATTTGGAGATACTCAAAATCCGTAGAACAACTTCATTTCAAGTGAGTCCTGGAGTCATCAGATGAGGAAAATTCGATCCATATGGAATTGAATATCTGAAATTCTTCGTTCTCGCTTTGGATCCTCTTATTCTATTGAATGTCATAACGAGTGTCGTACGAACAAAAGAAGAAAAAAATGGCTTGGAATGAGGTGAAATGATTATGATTGAAAAAAATTGAGAGAACTCGAGATGGCACTCGTTTGTGAAACGAAGGGAACTTGGATCGATTATTCGATGATTTTTTTTCCGATGTCTCTGTATCTGCTGGTTCTTGTTCCAGCTCTGCGGATACGGCATGGGACGATCGAGGGATGTTAAAAATTGAACTTCTCGGTTAATGCTGAGAAAAATTTGGCGTTTATCCGCCCTGCGCATAGCCTCGCACATAGTGGTATAAACGTTCGACACACACACACACACACTCGCAGGAGTAGTGTTGGATATACGAGTCAGTAGTTTACGCTGCATAATTGCGCTCATCGCGCACACTTCGCACTTTCACTTTCTTCGACGATGGGTGATGACGTCATTGCTCAACTCCGGGCAGTTATGCCTCGGCGAGCATCTGTCACGACAGTCTCTAGGGAGCGGCCTCATGGCCGCGGACTCCCGGTGCAGGTTACTTTGCACAACGTATGGCATTCTCCATTCGCACCCGGGGAATTTCAAAAACACGAAACGTGACTGTTGGATGATGATACTGGTAGTACCCTGATCTTGTTCAGCGCCGCCTCATATACTACTCGCTCGCAGAGCGGTAACTGAAAAACGCGTTACAATAGGTATGGTAATCGGGCGAAGCGTCACGTAACGCAGAGTGGCGTTACGTAAGTAAAAATGGCGCTACGTAATCGTCATAGGGGTTACGTAACCCTGCGGAGCGTTAAATAACTAAGACAATATAATAAGTCAAATATTTGAAGCTTCGATTGTTATTTGTAAGGAATGTTTCGAAGTTGTGAAATATATTTCAATCGAAGCGCACCCCAGCTATGTGAATACCTGTAATACAAATGATGGATATTCGATATGGAAATTCAACCGTATCATGCGGAGAGTATTTGTTTTCATCAATATTTTCAGAGGAGAAGTATAATCCATCTCTCTCTCCGGTAGGAATGGCCTTTCATCTGTTCAAAATCTGGCCATGAATTGAGTTGTTCAGAGATATAGTGCACTAACAAGGACAGCATGAGGTCTGGGGAACACCGACCTCGATGAAACTCTAGGAATCATCTCGTTTTGGTGGGAAATGAAGATATCTTCAAAGGTTTGATCCAATGGGCCTCTCATCCCGAGATACAGCCATGAAGATTAGCATTGTCCATATAGACCCATGTAAAGATGACACATATATATGTTACCGTGAATGTCCGAATTCAGTGAATCCTAAGATTTCCTAGTGACTCCGGACATTCACTGAGCTCACCAGTGAATGCCCGAAGTCTGCATCGGTGAATGTCCGAATCGGATAATAAATTATCTTTTGAAAATCAAACAAGATCGGGATTGGGTTTAAACGATTTAATACATCCCTCTCATAATAGTCAAGGTAACTGTGCCTGATTTGCCCTTACTCGAATTCTCAAATGTACGCACCCGCAGACCTTGCCGCGCATTTCCTTCATGTTTGTTACGTTGAAATATGAGAAAAAAAAACATTTTGGACCGATCCCCAATGACCCGCGCATATTCTTTACAACAAAAAAGTGGTTTTCGGTACTTTCGACTTCTTTTTTGATCTTCACTAAAAGTCATGTCAAACAAATTTGATGTGACCAATTATCCAACGTTCTTTAGCTTACTTTCTTCATCTTTGTCCCAACTTCAGGATACTCTTTGCCGAATTGCAAAATTCGATTTCTATCCGATTCTACACTAAAAATAGTGCAGTGTTCCTAATTTGCCCCCATAGTCTCTTTCCAAACTCGATCTCCACTCCATTCAAATACATTATTCTAAACTGAGAGTTTTGAGCAGAGATAAAAAAAGTTACAAAATGAACAAAAGTACGTTCCATTGGGAGGTCTGGGAGCCGAAAAAGCCCGATTAGACAAAAAACCCGTATAATCTGATGGAAATAGGCCTCTTCACCCAGTGGGTGCAAATTAGGAACACACTGTGAAAAACTCGCAAAAAATCTTTCTGTGCAAAAATCAAGATAGCTCGGCTCTCCATTTGTCAAAACCAAATGTACTTTAGCTCATTTTGAAGGCCTTATAACAAGCTTTGAAATGAGCTGAAGAACGTTGAAAATTATTGGGATGAGCTAGAATGGCGAGCAAACCAAAAGTAGTGGGGGGGGGGGGGCAAATTAGGCACACTTATATTACATGATTCACAAAGGTTAACCAATGATGATACAAATTGAAACAGAACTAAAATTCGTCACCTTACGTGTTTGTACAGATCACGGCGTTGAAAAGACATGTGAATATAAAGGGACTAGGCGGTTAAGCATGGTGAAGTGGACCAAATGATGGGGGAAGCAAAGATTTGTAGGTCCCGAAATCGCCCCTGATTTTACGGCACCCCAGAAACCCTCTAAAAAATGCTAAAAATCGATGTTCCTTCTATCAAATCGCATTCTGACGCATTTCAACGAATCGATAAAAATTTTTTGACATAGTCTTGAAATGTAGTCGATCAAAAAAAAAATATTCTCATTCCGACAACTCTCGATTGAGGCCCTAAAAAAAATTCTTCAAGACTTCAAAGTCAATTTTCTTATGTAAATTGGAAAGAACTATGTTAGAAAACCATTGCATCGTGTTTATCGAGTTATTTTGCATCAAAAACAGGTAATTTTGGGATTTTTTAGGTGGTGGAACATGGTCAAAAATCTAAAAAACCATTTTCAAAGCAAATTTTGATTCAGTAATTTGCATCTCCTGCGCATGCGCGTCCTCCTACGTCTCTGAGAGTATTCTTAATCGATAGCTGATGCAATTTCCTTCAAAATGACCCCTTGAGGAGGTCGATTTGATGCAGTAAAACCTGAGATCTAGCTGGTCCAAGAAATGAAGAAATCCAAGTTATCAAATCCGTGGCTCCTTCAATGGGCACGAAAAGTGCGAATTTTGAGTCGGACTGTTTCAAAGATGTGAACATGTGTTTTCGATGTAATTTTTGACGTAGAAACCGAATCCGTGGTCAGTTTTGTTCCGAACCTTCAAGATTTTTGATGACACTCAAAAAACCGACTAGAGGGTGTATGGCCATTTCCAGCCTTTTTCTACACATTTGAGATGTATGATGAGTATCGGCAAAGGTTTGAACTTGTCGCATAGAGGATGCAAGTATGTTTTCCTTTGTATTTTGACCAGCTGAAGACAATAGCGATGGTTTTGAGGCACAGAAATAACTCGAGAGAGAGATATAAGGTGCACGATACAGTTTTCTTTGATGAGATCATAAAACAAAATATAGCTCCATCAGCCCAAATCTGACTCCCAACTCATTCCCAAGCCTCGAAATCATCGGCATCATCATCAGCTGGTCAAAATACAAAGGAAAACGTACTTGCATCCTCTATGCGACAAGTTCAAACCTTTGACTATACTCATCATACATCTCAAATGTGTAGAAGAAGGCTGGAAATGGCCGTACAGCCCCCGGTCGGTTTTTTGAGTGTCATCAAAAATCTTGAAGGTTTGGAACAAAACTGACCACGGATTCGGTTTCTACGTCAAAAATTACATCGAAAACACATGTTCACATCTTTGAAACAGTCCGACTCAAAATTCGCACTTTTCGGGCCCATTGAAGGAGCCACGGCTTCACGGATTTGGTACCTTGGATTTTTCCATTTCTTAAACTAGCTGGATCTCAGGTTTTACTGCATCAAATTAACTTTCTCAAGGGGTCATTTTGAAGGAAATTGCATCAGCTATCGATTGAGAATACTTTCAGAGCAGTAGGAGGACGCGCATGCGCAGAAGATGCAATTTACTGAATTAAAATTTGCTTTGAAAACGATTTTTTGCACTTTTGACCATGTTCCACCACCTAAAAAATTCTAAAAATACCCGTTTTCGATGCAAAATGACCTGATAAACACGATGCAATGGCTTTCTAACATAGTTCTTTCCAATTTACATGAGAAAATTGACTTTGAAGTTTTGAAGAATTTTTTTTAGGGCCCCAATCGAGAGTTGTCGGAATGAAAATATTTTCTTCATGATTGACCACATTTCAAGAGTATGTCAAAAAATTTTCAGATCGATTCGTTGAAATGCGTCAGAATGCGATTTGATAGAAGGAACATCGATTTTTAGCGTTTTTTAGAGGGTTATGGTCCACTGACAAGGTCCACTTCACCATGCTTAACCGCCTAGTCCCTTTCTCTTTTATTTGTTACATTAATCCAGACTGCGATGACACCTAGAATTACATAAGAAATGTTTGGCATTACGGGTCGGAATTAACGGGTCGGTTCACTGCGCGGAAATACGGTTGATGATCGAAGTTCATTTCTATATTCTACGACTTATGTCAAGAAGGTGAATTCGAACATTCACCGATGTACACCAGTGAATCTCGAGAATCACTAGTGAAAACCCGAAGTGCGACTCTATACCGGACATTCACTAAGCCCACCAGTGAATGTCGGGCATTCACTAGTGAATCTGCAGAGTTCCTGATGGCCTTAGTGAATCTGGAGATTCACTAGTGATTGTCCGACATCCACTGATTTCGGACATTCACGGTAACGTATACATATAATGCCAATGCTAACCTCCTTGGCTGTATCCCGGGATAGGGGGTTTATTGGATCAAACCCTTGGAGATGCCCTCATTTCTTAACAGGAGATGATGATCCCCAGAGTTCCATCAAGATCCGTGTACTGCAGATCTGATACTCTCCTCATGAGTCCATCTCCGGCGAATCTAGTGAATTGACATCAGAGTAATTTTGAGACATCTAATTCTAGTGACTAGTTGTGGTTAAAATGAGTGTTCCATCGCGAAGAAAAGTGATCACTTCAATTTTTCTCACGATTGCGGAATATTTTGCGATTACTGCGTAGTAATGAGAGGCTATTTACCGCGAAAAAATGAACTAATTCACTATGACTGAAAAATTGAGCCAAAATCCCAGTTCCACGCAGGGCTAACGTGCGGGTCACCAATCTCGTCCAAAAGTTTGTTACAGTTTTGTTTCACTTAGAATCTGGAGAATCCAAAGTAATTCCGTCACTTGGGCTTCCTGTTCAGAGCTACAAGCCAAAATATCAGCATTATCAGTATATCTATATGAGGGTTTCCACGGAAATTTTGACTTTTGTGTTACTGCAATGTTTCTAGAGTATTCTGAACTATGGGAGTGCGCAGGAGTGGCACTGTATAGTATTTGGCATCATCCAATATGGCCTACATTCTTTCTTGTTGAAACGCATCCTGATTTGTCAACAGAAGACCGCAAAAGATGATTTTTCGGTAGTTTACAAATGAACCAACGCGATTTTTCGAATTGATAAGGCTGTAACTAAAATACCTATGCCTCAACTACTTTGGTGGAATGATATATCCATCTATTGATCTCATATTTTCAAAAAATGTTTGATTCAGAGGTGTGCGCTAATTTGGCTATGATATTAGCTCTCGTTCATCGATGTAACCGAGTTTTGTGGGAAAACTTTTTCTGGCCATTGTTTACAAAAATGATGAAATACCTTGTGCAAAACGAGAAATTTTGCATGGAGTTCTCGAAGTTGAAAAGAAGACGGATCGAATCCCGTTTGGTCTGTGAGTGTGCGTTGATCCGGACGAATTTTATAAAGCTTCAAAGCTCATGAAGTTATCGCGCCACTGGCTTCAAAAATGGGCATTTTTTGATGGCACACTCAGGAGACGTAAAGCACAGGATTGGAATGTTATGCTCTTTCTTCTTTATCACAGAAAGGATATAACCGCGCTGTTTTGAGTTGCAATTGTTGACCGGTATTTCTGTGAGAAGCTAAGGAGAAATATTTAAATCCCGATGGTAAGCTGAATAAGCCTCTTAATGTGATGGTATCGCGAATTCCGTGATTCCTACATAATGTATGGCTAAAATATGATATACATAACACCACAGTATACTCTAGGAATTGAAATGAGACTCATAAGCCGTGACTCGAGTTTGGAAATTTACATCGAATTTTGGAAAAATCAATGATAAAATTCATCTTAGAGCCAAGTCAGGCGAAATATAATCCCTATTAATCGTCTAGACAATGTTTTGAATCGAATCTACTCGATTGGAGTTGATTCACAATTATTGGGAGAGT
Organism: Eretmocerus hayati; assembly: GCA_029851415.1. Taxonomy (NCBI): domain Eukaryota; kingdom Metazoa; phylum Arthropoda; class Insecta; order Hymenoptera; family Aphelinidae; genus Eretmocerus; species Eretmocerus hayati. The sequence continues at coordinate 135,201,430 of CM056741.1, forward strand.
GGAATTCCATACTTGTCGTTCTGAACCAGATACCTTGGCTTGGAAGAGAGTGGCACCACTTCTTCTACATGTTTTCGAGGTTTTGGTATCACGTAGAACCCATTTCAAACGTGTGCGATGGAAATTTTTCTTTCTATTCCGGAGGGTCAATAGTTAAGAGTTCCATGGAAACCCTGATATGAGTCATTCTGGAGCAAGCTGGACAAAACCGTCACCAGGGGGGTCTGGCAAAAATCCGCAAGAATTTTTCTCTCTTAGTACTATATTCAGATAGTACGAAAGGAATTTATCCAGATTTTTCCGCCCCCCTGTAGGCCTTGTGGCCCACGAAAGTGCCACTCCATGCCCTTCTTAGTCTATTTTGAAAATACGCTGCTAAAAGTGATGATCAGAATGCTTTCTCACAGCGTTATATGATAGTAATTATAACGAATCCCACGTCCATTAGCATTCTAATTGCGAATAATCTCCTCTATCTTGCAAGAAATTCCTATAATTAGCATTCTAATCTCAAATAATTGTCTATATCTTGATAAATTCTTTCAAGGGAGCTTTTTCGAGAGAATCTAAACTCAAGTCCTGTTAGCAATATCTATAGTTTGGTTAGGATGGAATTTGGTACGGTCAGTTTGAATATGATTGAAATGGAGTTTTTGTAGAAATTTTCGATTTTCTCGAAAGATAACTGAATTCGAATGATGTTTTACGGATTTCAAAAAAATTTGGGATCAACCAATTGATTTAGGATGCCAAAAAATATGCCCTCAGATCATCGGAAGTGAGATGAATGAGTTGTAGAGAAAGATACGGGGAAAAATGAGTATCAATGGAAATGTTCTCATGAATTTTGAGTTATTTTTTTGAGAAAGCATCTTAGACCGATTTGAGGCATCTAAAGCGAGGTTTCACCAACAGTATCTATCGTTCGGTTGAGACGGAATTCTGCTAAAATCGGTTTATATCTGATTGAATAGGAGTTTTTGGTGGTAATTTTGATTCTTGCGAGAAAAACTCTATTGGAATGATATTCTACGAATTTCAAAAGAATTTGATATCAACCAATTGATTGAGAATGCCGGAAAAATATGCCCTTGGATCATCGAAAGCGAGATCAACGAATTGTAGAGGAAGGTATGGGGAAAAAAATGAACATTAATCCAAAAACTCCCTTATATTGTAAGTTATTCTTCTGAGAAAGCATCTTTGAGAGATTCGGGGTATCTACACTCAGAATTTTCCAACGAATTCTATCATTTGGTTGAGACAGAATCCCCATGAAATCGGTTCGAATGTGATTGTTCTGGAGTTTTCGGTGAAAATTTTGATTTTTTCAGAATTTTGAGTTCTATAGAGATCAAATAGATATTTGGTATAAACCAATCGATAGATTATGCCGGGGGAAATATACTCTAGGTTATCCAAATTCCCGTTAGACTCTGTCAGAAAAAGATATTCATGTATTAAAAGACGAAATTCCATCAATTTTGCTCTCGAAAGCCCATGAATCAAATTTGACTGGGAGTCGAGAGCTGCCAAATCACTGGTCTCATCTTCGAGTGATACTCTACAACTCATAGAAAGGCAAAAATCGATCCACTGGAGTGTAAGAGAGAAAGCGTTGAGGAAAAAAAAACAACATACATACGCACATACACACACACACACACACACACATGCAGAAAGTGAGAGAGTTGAGTCTCTCATTGGTTTAGGGAGCTACAAGGGGAAAAAGTGTTACCTACAATCGATAGATTATAGCGAGAGGAGTAGAAAGATATAGGTCTTATGGAGATGGAAGGAGATTCTTAGAGGAAAATATTGGTTTGAATGGAAAATTGAGCAAAAAATTTGCTGTGCCAAAAACAACCCTTTCTCTTAGAGAAAGCAAAAGCATAGTTCCAACAGATTTCATTATTCCTCAACGTACCTGGGCGTATTCTCTTTGTTAAGACTGATACTCTACACAGAAAAATTGTCCCAGACAAATAAGCGAGCCTGATGACTCCTGCAAGCTATCTATTGAGAGCAAATTTTAGCAGTTTCTGCGTCATCTCGTGGGCGACCTAGATCCAACTAGAGAGGAGATAATTGACCTTAACCAGTAGTCATTTTAAAGGTCTTGGAAAGACCTACGATCTGCCTACTTGTAATAGTATATTATGATACAAGGGCGCAATCGATGGTTTTCGCACTTCGAGAGACCTTTTTAGGCCCGAGCCGCAGGCACGGGTCCAAATAGTCACGAGAAAGCGAGAACCGTTGCGCCTGAGTATCATAGTATGTTCTCTGGTCATCTGTGAGCAAATGGGAAACGACAAACAGTGTGAAAATGACTCATCTGCGCACAGACGATCAAAGAAGTCAGTTATCACACTTTTTGTTGGAGCTACAGTCGGTACAAGTTGAGCTATTTTCGAAAAAGTCGGAAATTCAGGACTCAATTCCAAAAATATATCTTAATCCCTTTCCACCAAACTTGTCCAAAAATGTTCTTTGAGACATCTACTTCCAATGGAAGAAATTTGAGGGGATTATTCTTTCAAATGTACTTCTGCCGAGCGTTACAAAATGCCGCATTTCGTCGTTTTAGCAGAAACGGCATCTTTGACCACGGTCACATATGCTCTCATCTGAACTGATGTGCATAAATTTTTGTGTGAGTACTTTCCAAAGCACCTTCAAGTACGTGTAAGCAGTTGCGGGGACGAGCCTCAAGCCAGAAGCAAGCTGTAGGTTCTATTCACCGTGTCAAAAGTTGCCATTATTTTGGCTATTTGGGCGTACGCGACCAACAGCATGATTTCACTTGTACTGGCTACAAATTAGATAATGGGCTAGAATGAGGATTCAAACATACTTTCCCGACTTGGGGGTACTTTGGGAAGTACTTTCACACAGATTGGTACACATCAGTCCAGATGGGAGCATATGTGACCGTGGTCAAAGATGCCGTTCTTGCTAAAACAACGAAATGCGGCATTTTGGAACGCTCGGCAAAAAAATTAGGAAAAAATAACCCCCGCCAAATTTTTTCCACTGAAAGTAGATATCTCAAAGAACATTTTCGCACAAGTTTGGTGGGAAAAATTGGGATATATTTTTGGAATTCAGTCCTGAATCTTCGACTTTTTCGAAAATAGCTCAACTTGTACCGACTGTAGCTCAAACAAAAAGTGTGATGATTGACTTTACAAAAGGGCAAATTGTAGGTCTTCCCAAGACCTTCAAATTGACCGCTGGTAAGAGTGAATCATCTCCTCTCTGAATGGATCTAGGTCGCCCACGAGATGACGCAGGAATTGCTGAAATTTGCTCTCAATGAATAGCTTGCAGAAGTCGTCAGGCTGACTTATTCGTCTACGACGATTTTTTATGAAAGGTATCAAAGAAGAAAATGCGCCCAAGTACGTTGGGAGCTGTTCGATTCTGTTGGAACTACGATTCTGCTTCCTCGAGAGAGAAAGCTTTCATTTCATGAAGTAGATTTTTCCTCAAATTTTTCTTGAAAAGTCTTTTTCTCCTCCAATTAAGCTCTTGTCTATATGAAAACTGTAGTGTCCTCTTCGTTTTCCGTATATCTATCGACTGTAGGTAACAGTTTCTATGTTTCAGCAAAATTCCTCACTGTTTCCACCAATCCCCCTCAAATTCCGCACACATATTCGGTTCCATGTGTAGATGGGAACGCTACAATTTTAGCACCCCCAATCATTATTTCCTGGATTATGGAATTTTTCTTGGAGAATTGTCATTTTCCCATATCTTGAAAACTAATTATAATTTCCTCTACAGCCTTGAGGAATATGAGTCGCTTTATCTTAAGAATTCTTGAGGTGCTGAATCGATTTGTTCAGGATTGAAATTATGTATACGAAGCGAGTCGCGCTCGCTCAAGTTTCCTCTAATATGTATTGTCGTGTGATCGATCTCACTAAGACAATGACATCCGTCCGTGTGTCTTTCCTCTCTTCTCAATAGAGCTCACGCAGCTCGAAATCAGTTTTGCCTCAATATTGGCCCACGGCGGACCTGCACTCTGGTGCCCCGTGCGACATAGAGTTCAGCCTTGACCAAGGCCCACGGCGGATCTTTGTTCACCCCGTACACGCAACGATTGGTCATTATATATACATATATATATATATCGACTATCGGCCGATCATATCGACCAAAGTACCTTTTGTGTGTGCCCGCGGATTGTGAGAAAAGTGCACCTTCGCACGAGTGATGTAGTGCACTGAACGCGAGCGACAAACTGTGTATTTAAATCGTAAGCTTTAGCGAATAAATGTGATTTTCTGTGAAGTTACACGAAATCTACAAATCACTGGCTTGGATCACCAACCCCGCTCCAGACTCCTCATCCCCGTGTTTCAACCCCAAGGAAAGCACCTCAGCTCCCGAACAGATTGGTTGATACAGAACCTGTGACGGGCGAGTCAGTCCGCCTTCCTCTTTCCCTGGATCGAATGATGTAATAATAACATTCTATTATACAGCTTAAGCACGAGAAGAGAAGACAGAGAGATGGCACAGTAGTAGGGCCCGCGCGCCCCATATTGAGCCGCTCCTGACGGAACTCAATGCTGCTCCGGCCAGCAGCCTTTTGCTATACATTCCGTCGTGACGTTTCGGAGCGCTCGCACGCGCCTATCGAGCTCATCGTCCGCGTTGTCCTCGCCACCCGGAGCCCGTCCTTCGCATGATTTAGTCGGGGCTCCGGTGCGTGCATTCTATGTACTCTGTGCCGTGGTCTATGACCAAAATTATCATCGTCTGGGCAATTGCGAGCTGCCTGATTGTCGTGAGCTACGAGGGCCGTTGCGCGATCTGAGGTCGGGTGACAATCCTGCGTCAAGGTCATTGATATTTGTATGTGCCTCTCGCAAATCTCTCTCTCTCTCCTCTTTCTGGGCTTGTAGATTGTATTTTCCCAATTGCGCCCTCGATAATCGTGATCGGGCTTGATTCACCCTAACGGTCAGTGGACCGACTTGTGAATGGATCCTTCAATAAATGTCCGCTCGTTCTTCATTCGAATCGAGTTTGTGCTCATTCGGTGCTCCCCTCTCCTGATTTCTTGAACAATTACAGCAATTGCTCACTCCCTCAGCTTCTCGAATGAAGACAGGCTTTGCCTGCAAGTGATGACTTACCAAAACCGTCACGAATTTCGATTTCTTCCCACTTTATTCTAGCTTCCCTGTACTCCCTCTCTCCACGTACACACGTCTGCGCGCAAGAAGGAAACGACAGCCAGACAGTTGTAGCCAGTTGAAGCTAAGAAGAGAAGCTTCTCATGGCGCGCACTCAATCTCACCATATCAGTATCCCATACGCTCTCGGCGGCAAGAATACGGGCGCGCGCGAGAAGAAGACGACATCCGCTCGATTGAAACAGAGAAGAAGAATTGTTCAATAGCACGGATGCAATCTTGGTACGGAACACGCTCTTGCCACGAATACACCTGCGCGCGAGAAAAATGTCAGCACAACTCGAGATGAAGAAGAGCTTCTCAAGTTGTGCAATTATCTTCTCGCCGTCAGTCCTGCATGCGTACTCTCGACATACACACATCCACACACAAAGAGCAGGCAATGGCTAGACAGTTGAGACTTGAAAGAAGAGCTCCTGATGGCGTGCGATCGATCCCGTGCCGTCAATGCTCCACACACGCTCCCCCCGAAGACACGAGCGCACGTAAGAAGGGGACGACACGCGATCACTCAAATGAAAAGAGGAACTCCATAGCACGCGCGAATTGTTCAATGTGCTCCCGGAACTTACACACCTCCGCGCGCAAGGGGAAACAATGTTGGCGCAACTGTTGATGGAGAAAGCTCGTAATGACTTTCATTCGCCCTTGCGCCATCAATTCTGCTAACGCTGTCCCCTCGTACACACTTTGGCTTGCAAAAAAGAGATCACAGCCATACGGTCACAGCTAAGAAGAAGAGTTCCTGATATCGCGCACTCAGTTCTGCCTTATCAGTACACCATACGCTCTCGGCACGAGAACACGGGCGCGCGCAATAAGAAGACAAAATGCGCACGATTGAAGCAAAGAAGAAGAATGACTCAATAGCGGGCATTTATTATCACGCTATACGTCCTCAACGCGCTCGCGCCACGGATACACTTGCGCGCGAGAAGAAAGGCAGCACAACTGTAGGTAAAGGAAAACTCCTCACGGCGTGCAAGTACCCTCGCGCCGTCAATCCTGCATACACACTCTCGACATACATACGTGCGTGCCGGGGAGAGAACGACATTCGCACGATTGAAACAGAGAAGAAGAATTGTTCAATACCACGGGTGCAATGCCATGCCAATGGTACTGAACGCGCTCTCGCCACGAATACACCTGCACGCGAGAAAAATGGCAGCACAACTGGGGATGAAAGAGAGCTCCTCGAGGCGTGCAATCATCTCCTCGCCGTCAGTCCTGTATACGTACTCTCGACATACACACATCCACACACAAAGAGCAGGCGATGGCCAGACAGTTGAGACTAAGGTCTTCAATTCAAGCGCATGCCATGCCATCGGCGCACGCCGCGACACAGGCTCATGCGATGACACCCATTTTTATTTGGAAATTGATCGTCTCACATTCTACCGCAAGTTTTAGATATAAAAAGGCTCCCCTTATACTCAAGAGCTGAGAAATGTCAACAGGAGCGCTTTGTAAACAAAAACAAACATCGGCGCGTGAGCCTGTGTCGCGGCGTGAGCCGTGTCGTGCGCCGATGACATGGCATGCTTTTGAATTGGAGACACCCCCTAACGGTGATGACAGATGAAGTGCTACGCCACGATTTTGCGCCATGCCATGACGCGCTATCGCACGCCACGACCCAAAAATTGATTCCAGCGAACCCGACTATTGATGGACTGGATTTATTGTTACAGTATCAGTCGTAGATTATGAAAATGAATCAAATCCATCTATGGTCGAGTTCGCTAGGATGAATTTTTGGGTCGTGGCGTGCGATAGCGCGTCGTGGCGTGCGGCAAAATCGTACACGGTGAGCCGGAAGGACGAATAAAGTCAAGTTGCGTGAATGTCAGGAATTCCTCTGGAGTATGTTTCGGGATCACCTCGGCATCAATTCTCAACAGAAACGGAAATATTCCATCGGAGGTTTTTCAAATGAAGCTACTTCTCCATTTTTTGCTGCATTTTTCGAAATTATGGTTTCGCTCCATAGTTTCGTATCGTAAATCCGGCCTCTGGAAGTCAAGAGATCACATGAATTCGACGTAAAAAGGTCTAATTTTTCGAATTACGGAGTCAGCATCAGACCCAAAAGGTGCCCAGGCCGTTGGAGTCTCATTAAAAGTGAAGAATTTCGATTTAAATGAATGAATCTCTTGGGAACGACAAAGATTATATCTGGTCATCACTAGTGTGGACCTTTACGTTTCTTCTTGGGAGAATCAAATAAACGTCTATGTATTCTTATCCAAGTTCTCGATTTTCCTATCTGAAAAGGGTCTTCGGAGCCCTGAGAGGAACATCTCCTGTGAGAAACTGGCGTACTGGTACTAAAATGTCTTTTTCTCAACAAAAGAAGGTTTGTCAATCTCTTTGAGAATTCCAATGTCTATTTGCTACATTTCCTTGTCTCAATTCTAGCTCATACACAGAATTCCTTGGTTTCAGCGTCAGTTTCAGCTCATCAGGGATCATGATTATCGACTGTATCTGGGCGCGAATGGGAATAATAAAAACCAGTGCATTCGGTATGCCCTTAACCAATGACATAGTACGCTTCAACACAGGGCTAGTATGATTAACAGATAAATTTCGACCCTTTCTACGATTACTAGGAATGGTATCCATACATTTCGAGTGAATTTTCCTCAAAAATCGAGGTTCTTCACCTTTACTGAGACTTTAACGCCCTGTGCACCTTTGGGCCTAATTCTGACTCCGTAATTCGAAAGATTAGACCTTTCCACGTCGAATTCATGTACTCTCCTGATTTTTAGAGGCCGGAGATGAGATACATAACCGTAGAGAGAAATCATAATTTCGAAAAATGCAGCAAAAAAGGGGAAATTGACTTTATTTGAAAAACCCTCGATGGAATATTTTCGTTTTTGTTGGAAAATGATGTCGAGGTGATCCCGAGACATACCTCAGAGGATCTCCTGACGTTCACGCAACTTGACCTTTTCCGTCCTTCCGGTTCACCGTGCGTAGCGTAGCGCTTTATCTGTCATCACCCTAAGAAGGAGAGCTCAGGATGGCGTGCGATCGATCTCGTGCCGTCAGTGCTCCTCACCTTGTGAGATTGATCTATCCGCCTCTGTCACTCCACAATTTAGAGTATTCGGAAGGATTCAATTGAATACACCTCGATGGAAGATTTTAACCGTTGTGTCTCTATAAAATCGTCCTTAGAATAGTAGATTGAATGGTTCTTCAGAAAACGTAATCAAAAGAGAAAATGACCTTGACCACTCTACTAAAAATGGTATGAATGGTATCTCAACAATGTATCCTTGACCTTACAATTCAATGAGGTGCTAATCTTGATTACGAAAAAGATCGATTCATCTCCGTTACACATCTCAATAAATAATTCCCAACAATACACATCTCTCACATTTCCAAATGCGATCGAATACATCTACGAAGTGCAACAGGAACGTATGATGCCATTGCTCACATAGAGATCGAGACTATCATCTCTGAGATCGACAGATTACGATTTTCTGTTGCCAAGCTGCTGTGAATGTAGGATACTCTCACTCAAAATACAACACAACACATTCACACCACTCTTCAGAAGCAGGTTGCTCGATTTCCTCCGATCTTAGCGCCGCTTTGGTCCCGACACTGGTAAACCAAACCGCCGGGTCAGTCTCATCCGATCATGTCTCCTTCGACTATTGTGATGAAGGGTTACATCTACACTTAAACCTCATACACTAAACGATCCCCACTCAATTCCACTCCATATCACACAACAAAGATGATAGATCAATTCTTCTGTTTGTTCCAATGGATTCTTCATCAAACATCAACAATGGTGATAAAAACATAGATCAAGGTAATTTCGAATTAGTACGTTCCCAGAATTATGTATTGAATATCCATGATTTCATTTATGTGTTAGTTTGTTATTGAGTATTATCAAGAATTATCATCCATCAATGTAGTGACTTTCATGCACGTTTTCCAGAATTCAATCTCTTGTTATGACAACTCTCATTAAATTTGTACGATGACTCATTTTTGTTGACAAAATGACAACATACGCTCCCATACTATTGTATATCACTACTCTCTCTATTATGAGTGATCTGAGTGTAAGCCTATAACTGAGATAATGTATAATAAAACTTCAGTTTAGAATATCACGCTACATACTCTCCATGTGGATGTGTTCAATGTTAAATGTGTCAATATCTGAATCCCCTGAAACTCGGAAAAAAATTAATAAAATGGTTGGTAAATGGTCTCAACCATCCCCGTGTCGATTCATTCACCATAGAATGAGCATTCGAAAAAAGGCACTACTCATGAAATGAAATATACCCGTACAATCTTCAATTGTCCATTCTTTCAATCTCAAGTTGGGAAATATTCTGATTATTGATAGATTCCTACAAAGGACTCAGTACAAAATCCATGGGAGGTGGCTAAAGGCCAATTTTGATGAAACTTGGCAGTGTAGTAGACCATTCTATGCTGATCAACTTCGTCAATGGGCTCGAAGAGCGCGTATGGCTCATTTTTTAGATATTTTTATGGAAATTACACAACTAATTGAGGTTACGTGAGCTTTGTTGTCAGTTATTATTGCTTTTTTCCATAGAAGGCTATTTACATTTCTTGAACCAATTTGACCTCTTATATTAGCTAGTAGAGTTTGGTCACGGCAGAGAATCCGACGAATTATTTGGTTCATATCGAAATCATGAACAAATGATTCTAATAGAATCGATCAGAATATCGTCATCTCCTCTTAGAGATTGTTCGATTTTCAATTGCATAGCATGTGGGTCATGTTATGCAATTAAAAAACATCTGTTGGGCACATCTCGATGAGATACAAGCCATATGCGAATGGTCAGTAGCTTTTGTAATTGCGTACGACATAATTGATGATGAGCCTTGTGATGGGTAATACATGTATCTCGAAAGCGTGGGTGGAGGATGATGGGGAGGGCTTCATCGTGAAAAATCTGTGTCACGAAGCATGGTGCTGGGCGTCCCCCAACTCGGGGATGTTTGGAGTCACTGAGTACGAATACGTTATCGTCGAGCCTCTATCTCGTGTGGGGGTGGCTGCGTGGGTGGACCATGCAAGGGAGGGGGCTGTGGTGGAAAATCGATATCGGTATCAACCCCAGGAAATCCTCTGAGGCAGAGAAGATGATCGTTCTCCCGTCATCGACCGGGTGACGATCTCGGGTGTAGCTATATCGATTTTCTACCGCAACCCCCCCCCCCCTCCCTTGCATGGTCCACCCACGTAGCCTCCGCATCACGAGATAGAGGGCTGGGCATTGACGTATCCGAGCTCTGTGACCCCAAAAACCTCCGAGTACGGGGACGCCCAGCACGCTGCTTAGTGAAACAGATATTTCACGTTGGAGCCTTCCCAAGCTCCCTCCACCCACGCTTTTGAGATACATGTATTACTCATCACAAGGCTGATGATCAGTTATGTCGGACGCAATTACAAATGCTACTAGTCATTCACATATGGCTCGTATCTCATCGAGATGTCGACAACACCGGGTCATGCTATGCAATCAAAGAACGGACCATTATTCTAAGCTGAGATGACGATATTCTGATTGATTCTATTGGAATCAATTCTTCATGATTCTGATATGAACCAAGTAGTTCGTCGGATTCTCTGCGCTGACTGAACTTTACTAGCTAAAATAAGAGCTCAGATTCGTTCAAGGAATGTGAATGGCCTTTTATGAAAAAAAAAAATCAATAATAAATTACAGCAAAGCTCACGTAGGCTCAATTAATTGCGTACTTTCCATGAAAATATCCCAAAAATGAGTCATAGGCGCTCTTCGAGCCTGACAAAGTTAATCAGCATAAAATGGTCTAATACACTGCCAAATTTGATCAAAATTGGCCAGCCACTTCCCATTGATTTTGTGCGGGGTCCTTTTCAAAAAGGGCATAACTGAATTTTTCAATAGATTGTGAAATTTTAAGGACTAATTCAAGCTCAATTCCAATCGAATTACAAGTCCTTTATGAAAATGTGTATAAATCCACTATCACTTAACAGAATGAAGTCATTTTTTCCATCTCACGAAAGAGCTAATGCGTTTACGTAATCTTTATTAACACGTTCACTGCGATGGGCCCCACCGGTGAGGCCCACGATTTTTCAACTTCCAATCTTTGCCGACTCAAATTCTCTCAAAAAATATTCTCAATAGTCATTTCCTTTGGAGTTTTAGTATATCAAGGGTATAATTGACGAGTCGAAACAGAATTTTTCCCAGTGCACTTGCATTAGTCCGACAATGAGGGTCGTGATGATGACTAACCAATAATTACGAAAAACTGCCTTCGCAGTGGACGTATTAGCAGGATCCAATCCAAAGCTTTCCTGGTGGGGAATTAATTCAACTCATCCTCGTCATACATACTCGAAAATACCACAACACACTTTTACGAGTTGCAACAGAGTCATATAATGCCTTGGCTCATATGGGAGTTGGGTTTCTCATTCCCGAGTGCGCCAGAGTGTGATTCCCTGTTGCCCAGCTATTGTAAAACAACAACACAACACACAACACTCACGCCACTCTTCAGAGGCATGTTGCCGGATTTTCTCTGATCTGAGCGCCGCTGTGTTCCCGACACTGGTAAACCAAACCGACGGATCAGTCTCATCTGATCATGTCTACTTCAACCTCTGTGATGAAGAGTTACATTTCCACTCTGAACATGAAACACCCCCCAGTTTCAACTCAATTTCACATCATGAACACAAAACGAGGAGGATGAATAGATATTTTGAATCAACCTCGATGATATAGTAATGATCTTTCCCTAATAGTCATCAATTGAAGTCATTCCATCGAATCAAAGACTCCTCAGAAATTCAAATCTTCCGACGTAAACACGCAAGAATAGTATGAAAACAAAGAGCTTTTCTGATGAATGAATTTCTGATAATTGCTCTTGATGATCGCGTATCAGAGACCATCACAATGCATCGATTTAGTTCTCCCCTCACGACTGAATTGATCAAATGATATTGAATTAATTCACAAAAGTCATTTCCGATTGCAAATAACTTAAATCATAAACTGGTCAAGAGAGTCTTTCCAAGCACTCCCCCATATAAAATTACGCCCTCCAATATAATCATTCGAGATAGACATGAACCGCTTTCCACTTCATATTTTCATAAGCCGAGTCCCAAAGAAACGTTCCATTCTCCCTCCAAATAAAACAAAATTAAAAAACTATAAGGTATTACGTAATCTCACACTCGATATGAGTAAAGATACGAGAATTATCATCTTCAAAATCAAATCAAAAAGTCTTGGAATTCATTTCGAAAAATTTTAGAGATATGAAAATCCATTCATATCTATCAGATATTTAATATCACCGGATCAATATCCTTTCAATCTCTAACACTCCATCACTTCATCAGTATAATTGGACTTTGTCGTCACTATATTATCAAATTCATTCAAAATCGATCAGTACAGATGCAGATCGTCTTATCTCTAACGCAACGGGAATAAAAACCATTAAATGGAGCAAACTCGATCACCAAAGTTACTTCACATCTGAAAGTGAGGTGGCCTTGTCAACCGTAAAAAGTTACTCGGCTGCCTTCGATGTTAGAAATGGCGGTGTCTCGAATTTTCTAATACATTTTACTAAAATACGTCATGAAATGACTCGCAGCATGCACTTAATACGGAAATATTCAAACGAAACACATAAAAATCAACTGCTTTCGACTTCCGTTAACGGATTCGGTCGGTAGAGGCGGTGTTCGAAAGGATTCGGTGAAACCAATCAACGGCCATCTCCAAGGCGGAAGGACGAAGCAAGTCGAAACCATGAATTATCGATTAATGAGGGGCTTATAAAAATTGAAAATAATGATCGCTGATGCGAAAATCTCCAAAAAATCACGTACGAAGTTTACAACGCATTTCTGTAGATCGCGAAAGGAATCTAGGGACATTTGACCTGGTCTAGAGACTCTTCGTGCCGTCAAGTTGGCAACACTGATTTGATTCCAGGTTAGCATCCCTGATATAGAAATTCCGTGGGGGAACAGGCACCTCGTGTCTCTTAATATAATGATTCACTCGAAGATGGATCGTCGTATTCATTTGGGATGAATATTTTCCCAAACTAATCGGGACATTCACTGATGAATATATTCATTCAATCCGGACACATTTTCTGCTCAGTCTACAACATAAATGTCAAAGGAAGGCAGCAAAAATGTCGAGAATTATCCAAATTCAAAGATTCATGTGATCATATTGATTTTCAACGACATTATCTCTCAATTTTTGCAATTCTTCATTCTATCTCCCGAAGAGCATACTTGATTCTAGAAAAATTGTCATATGTTGGGCACTCCGTCGACAGGGTTGCGAAAGAATCGATGGTGCGAATCGAACATTTTCCTTCCCAAAAACTGAGTTAAGAATGGTTCTAACTCAGTTAAATGACCGTCTCAGTTATCAACCGTCTCGATGCACGGTTAATACCGTGGATCGAGGAAATAGACCCTGGTATTACCACGAAAACTTGCACGCTTTGGAACAGAAAATCCAGCAATTGAAAATTGATGCCAAGCCTAGAAAAAGTCATTCGCGTCTAAACGGTGGACCCAAATCTGGTCATCAGACTCAGAAACAACCTCTGAACGATATACCACAATTTGTTTTGAGCTCACACGCCCGTATCTTCTTCTCGGACACGAAATACACCAAGGTAACTTTCATCAGGCAAGTTTTTGTCGACATCAAATTTCTCAGGTGGAGAGGCTAAATGAGTGAGATAACCGTTTCAGATGGTAATTTCTGATTGAAAAGATCAATTGTAGACCACCAAGCAGATAATTGGAATTATTTCTCAGAGATTTTCATACTCCAAAAATGAACGAAAATAGTTCATTGTATAAATCAGGCAACAACATTGAGGAGTTTTGGAAGTTTTGAGATGAAGGATGAAACAGGTTGAATGAATAAACTTCTTCTGGGAAATTCTTAAAGTTCTTCATCGAAATTTTTCATTCTCCAATCTCTCAATCGAGAAAATGAGCATGTATCTTGAACCTCTCCCGCTTCCTCAGGTCCGACTTCAGGAGAAGGAGAGGTGCAACCCTAATTATCGTGAAATATCGATTTCAGCTACTTGAATCTATGTGTTTTCCATTTGGAACGACCCAATATTATTGTACGAAACTCAATCTCTGAGGGTTTCGGCGAAACTTCCAAGTTCCGTGTAACACTAGTGTTCCACGGGTATTCTGAGCTATTGGTATCTAAATGAAGTGGCATGATATGATTCCTGCCATCACCCAACACGTACTTCATCCACGTTCGCTGAAACGCATTCTGGTTTGTCAACAGCAAACCGCAAACACCGATTTTTTAGTGTTCCACATGCGAACTTTTGCTTTTACTCTAATAAATAGTGCTGTACCAGAAATACCTGATCCTCGAAGATCCTGATGGAATGGTATATTCATCTACTTTGATTATTCTCTCGAGGAGAATCCGATCCTGAGATGTGCCTGGCTTTGGCTATGATTATAACCCTTATTCGTCGATGTAATTCGGCTTTGTGGAGAAATTCACTCTAGCTAGAGTTTGCTCAGATTATGAAATACTTCCCGAAACGGAGAATGAAGAAGGGTGATTTTGAAGTTCAAAACAAGACTAATCAAATCTCGTTTGGTTCCTAACCGTGCCATGATATAGAAACATTTTGCATGGCTCGAAAGCTTATAAGAATGTCGCGCCACTGGCTTCGAAAATCGTTATTTTTAGGAGGCATGCTCGGCAGATGCAAGGCACAGGTTTGGGATGTTTTGCTTTTTTTCATCATAAGAGGGATAGAATCGCATTATTCTGACTTGCAGTTGTCGACCAGTGTCCCAGTGAGAAGCTGAGGAAAAATATTTGAATCTCAAACTGAGCAGAATAAGTCCCTAAATGCGATAGTGTCGCAAATTTCTTGATGTTTACACAGTATATGGCTGGATTATGAACGGAATAACCCTACAGTATACTCGAAGGATTGAAATGACACATAGGTCACAGTTCGATTGTGGAGATTTTCATCGAATTTGAGAGAATTCAATGATGAATTTTTTCCTAGAGTCGATTCCGGCAAAATATAATATCTACTAGCCATCTGCACAATGATCAAAGTCGAATCTATCCGACTTCAGTTGCTTCAGAAATATTCCAAGTGTCAAATTCCGCACTCTCTGTTTGGAACCAGATACCTTGGCTTGAAAATAAGTGGCTCCATTCTTTCACATATTTTCAAAGTCTAAAGATCATATGAAATTCATTCCAAATGTTTGCGATAGAAAAATGTGTGCGAGAAATCGACATCGAAGCTGGACAAGAAGGTTCCGCCTTATAGACTCCGCCCGATAAATTCATTCATCGAGTATTGGTGTAGTGATCGTCTCCGTCAAGCTCATGTTTCGTAACGATCGCCATAATGAAATCGTTTGCCGAGATTATGTAGTTTCGTTCAGTTCTGTGAACGGCTCGGCGCGGCGATGACAAAGGCGTGGCGCACCTAGTTCTTATTCGGTAGATCTTACAAATGATCCCTCAAGAATAATTCTTTAAATGTGTGCAAAATTCACCCCAAGTAACCGTACTCCTCCACCGATCACAATACGATTCTTGACCTAAGATGTCATTTGCAGCTGACGGAGGGTGATTCTTCTTGACCCCCATTCGCAATAAGTAGGGTGAGATGTCGAATGTCTCACTATTACCCTGATCGACCTTACAAAAAACTTTTATATTACTCGTGCTTGAAAGTGCGCGTTTCAATGCGTCTTGACGATGTTGATGACGCATCGAAAGTGCACACTTCCCAAGCGTCGTGAAACGAAAAGTATGGTAAGGACGCGAGGCGAAACGTTTATACGAGTGAAACTGCGGATGGTAAAGCAGATTCCTGCATCTATGCGAGCATCATGTTTTTTGTTGATTATACCACAAAATACTCAATATCTGACAGAATGGTGTGCTTTACTTATACTTTCAGAACGTTTTAAAAAATCTGATCTACTGTTGGAGAGTAGAATGGAGTGAGATAGTTATTTTTCGAAATCATGTGCGTAAAGTTAGTGCGTAAGGAACATTTTTCTGTGCGTGAGGGAATTTTTGCGCACAGAATGCGTGAAGACCTGTGCGTAAAGTCACCAACAGTGCGTAAGGTAGGTCTTTACGCACTGGAACGTATCTTTACGAACTGCCGTATTTTCTTTATAGCCTGATATTCTACAACATGTCTTGAAGTTTCTGCGTTGTTTAGCAAAATGATCTCTGTCTTAATTCTGTAGAATCGGAGTGCTCCAATCGTTGACTCGAAGCTGCCCAAAGCAGGTGTAATGACTTCTTCCACTCGATAGGATGAAAACTTATGAGCTCTCTAAATTGTTATACTCAGTCTTGCTCTCTCGATAAGTCCATACGATTGAAATATCCTGGTCGACCCATCGAATTGAACATGGAAATAGTTCACTTCGGTGGATCATGAATTTAATTGAGTTCAATACAATATAAAGACCTTTTTGGAGTGCTTCCACCGTGGTTTCGGTGGTTTGAAATCTACCTTGGACCGTACGTCCAAAGGGAATGTAAATTCACTTCTCGGATACTTCGCCTCAAAAAAGAGTGTCGGAGATGTATTCATATTCTTTTATAAGAAAGAATCCATAGGTTCCGAAATCGCTTTCTATCCCGTGTATTCACAGCATTATTATTATCGTTAGAATTGTCCAAGTTCTTTCTATTGAACCATAGAAATGGCATATTATTTCATCAATCCATTGATTTATTCTTGCCCGTCCTTGACGATATTCATAAAACTCTATAATAATTTTCCTCGAAATTCAGAATTGATATTATCTTATGAACTTACATATTTCGGATCTTGTCCACTATTTGTACTTTTGAGGATTGAGATCGATATTTTCAAACTATGCGGTAACACATGATATATCAAACAAAAGATCTTTTTCTGATACATTTTCAGAATTTATTTTTAGTTGGGGGGCTCCGCCCCCCGAACCCCCCGGCGGGGGCTTCGCCCCCTGGACCCATCTCTGCGCCTTTTCCTTCACCGGCCCCGATCACAATTTGATTACTGGCGTATGAGGTGACCGACAGAATACTAACTTTCCGCACAAAATTCCGAAAAATATCGTACGCAACCCTGTCGAAAGGTTTCCGCACTCGGAAAACGTTACATACGAGATGTGAATCTTTACGCACGAGCCGCTACGCGGCTCGTGCGTAAAGAATCTCACCAGTGCGTAAAGACTCACACTCGTGTGTAAAGATTTTCACTCGTGCGTAAATCCAACTTTTCGACATCGTTGCGTAATATACTATTTTGACACACTGTGCAAAAATATCAAAGAATTGAGTCCGTGTGTTTATATGAAAGTGATTTCATCGAATCTACTAATTAGTTGGTATTCTCGAAAGTTACTTGTTATTTAAAATGTGAAAATTGGATAGACAAAACCAATGATGAAGTTCATGAGCGCTATGATATTGATTTCAACTAGAAAGGACCACCTAAAATGAACAAGAGAAAATCATGAGGCAGACGCTTCTATGAAGGCCCATGTTTTGTACCAACGAGGATGCATGCCCCGTTACTAATCTCAAAAACTATACTTGGGAATCAAAATGTCAAAGAATTGAGTCCGTTGGTTCATACCAGAGGGATTTCCTCCAGTCTACTAATCATTTGTTATTCTCAAAAGCTATTCGTTATCCAAGATGTGAAAATTGGATAGACAAAACCAATGGTGAATTTCATAGGTGGCTATGAGATTGATTCCAACTAAAAAGGACGATATAAAATAGACAAGAAAAATTCATAAAGCAGACGCTCTATGGAGGCCCATCTTTTGTACCGACGAGAGTTGTCTGACTGTAGTTCTCTGGTACCCTAACACTTGTACGTAATTCAATTCATTAAAAAGTGAAAAATAAGTAAAGGTGTAATAATGAATTGTATTATAAGTTCATCATGAAAGGCGCTATTGAAAAGTTAAAAATGATTCTCCCAGTCCCTGATTTAGTACTTTCCAAATTCTCATTTAAAACCGTTGAACAAATTATCAAAAATTCGATAAAAATATCTACCTCAAAATTTATATATCAGGGAAACGTAGGGTGCCATGGAAAGGAAAGTACATTGCATCCTCTTCTTGGACACCCTACGCTTTCATAATATATAAAAATTGAAGTAGTGGTTTTTACAGGATTCTTGATCATTTGTTCGACGGTTTCAAGTGAGAGTTTGGAAAGTACTACATATCGGGTACTGGAAAAATAATTTCTAACTCCTCAATAGTGTCCATTCATGAAGTTATATACAATTCATCGTTAGACTTTTACTTATTTTTCATTTTCGTAATGAATTGAATTGTGATCAAGTGTTAGGGACATAAGAGAGTTACAGTGAAAAATTTCTCGTTATTAAAAGATGCAGATTACAATATGACCGGTAATACAGATGTCTGTCTGTCTTGTGATCATGCATCTCATTTTCGATGTGTTGTTCTATTTATTCATCGGTCATACAGATTTCCGAACATGTGATTATTTCACTTTCGATGCGTTGTTCTATATATCCATAGGTAATGCAGAAGTCTGTTTGTCGTCCGAACGCGCAATGATAGATATAGAACAACGATCTGAAAGTGAGATGCGCGCGCCGCAAGCGTCTGCTAGAAGCACAGTGACACGAACAAATTGGGAGAGTTTTCAGTGAAAAAAAAGTTGATAATTCTGATTGTTGATTTCTCGTCCCCAATTGCTTAATACTGATGGATAATTCTTGATCTTGGAGGACTAAATGATAAAGAGTAAAAACACTCTTTTATGGATGGTGATAAGATTTTATTCTTGCAACGTTTCGTCGACTTTCTTCTGTCGACCTCATCAGGCTGGAATATTAAAAACCAATAAAACATTTTTTCTCCCACACATCACAAGCAGCGATACAAAATTCAATACTACTAAAAACACAATTCACCTAATTTTCACAAAATCACAGTCACATCGCAATATCAAATACGTTTTGTTTTTGACATGGGAAAACGTCCATGTCTCGTCAGCTGTCTCATTGCAATCAAGTGTTATGATTGACTAACGATCGACAATATCATCCATTACATACCTAATGAGCAATATCTATTAAGCATATATATATGGGTGACGGTAAAGTAGGATTTGACATTATTGCAACATTTTCAGTAAGGTACCATAAACTCTGTTTAATTTTTCTACATCCTCTTTTCTATTGATATTATTAGAGTCAGACTTAATATATAACATTTCGGATAGTAATCGGTTAAAATAGTTGGGTTCTCTATCCAAGATCTTCGTATTTTCCCAATCGAATTCATGTTTCAATTTTTTTCTGTGAAGAGAGACTACCGAGTTCGGTTCTTTGAAATTTATATGTTCTTGGATGCGAGTGCCCAAGTTTCTTTTTGTTTCTCCAACGTAAGACGCCGGGCAGTCCTTACATTGAAACTTATAGACAACCTGTGTGTTGTCAAACTTTTTAAAGGGGTCTTTACCTAGAATTACTACGTCACTCAGATTCTTGTCAATTTTTGGTAGGGTACAAATGTTATATTTCTCAAATAAATGCGTAAATTTCTGGAATAACTCAGGGTGGTATGGAATACAAATCTTCTGTCGTAATGCAAACAATTGGTTTTTCTTTGGATCTGATTTTTTTATATATCGTATTTTATTGAGTCTTTTATTGATGTGTTGATCGATGAATTCTTGAGGATTTTTTTTTATTATATAAAATTCTTGAGGATAGTTATTATCGAGAAGAATCTTGGAAATGATTCTAATGTTAGCACGATGGAATTTTTCATGTGAAAGAATAATGGATCTATCCACTAAGTTGTAAACAATATTCTTCTTTAGCTGTAAGGTGTGATTGGAATCGAAGTTCAAGACCCTTCCAGAAGCTGTGGGTTTTTGATACCAATTTGTTATTATGCGGTTCTTTTCTCTAATCAAAGACACATCCAAAAAACTGATTCGGTTGTCTATTTCTCTTTCAACAGAAAATTTTAGATGAGGGTTATAATTGTTAAAAACCTCCAAAACAGTGTCCAAAAACTCTTCTTTTATGCACACAAAAATATCATCTACATACCGGAGGTAGAAAAGTGGAACACAATTGAATTGATCAGCTAATGTTTTTAAACATGACGTTTCTAGATCGTCCATAACCAAATCAGCAAACAAGGGGGAAATAGGTGAACCCATCGGGAATCCGAGTACTTGTTTATACATTTTGTCGTTGAATTTGAAGAAATTGTTTTCTGAGATAATTTTAATACATCTTACCTCGTCAAAAGGTATTTTACATTGATTGTGGATGGTATCGAAACGTCTGTCTAGACTATCATATACCAGGTTCACCTATTTCCCCCTTGTTTTCTGATTTGGTTATGGACAATCTAGAAACGTCATGTTTAAGAACATTAGCTGATCAATTCAATTGTGTTCCACTTTTCTACCTCCGGTATGTAGATGATATTTTTGTGTGCATAAAAGAAGAGTTTTTGGACACTGTTTTGGAGGTTTTTAACAATTATAACCCTCATCTTAAATTTTCTGTTGAAAGAGAAATAGACAACCGAATCAGTTTTTTGGATGTGTCTTTGATTAGAGAGAAGAACCGCATAATAACAAATTGGTATCAAAAACCCACAGCTTCTGGAAGGGTCTTGAAGTTCGATTCCAATCACACCTTACAGCTAAAGAAGAATATTGTTTACAACTTAGTGGATAGATCCATTATTCTTTCACATAAAAAATTCCATCGTGCTAACATTAAAATCATTTCCAAGATTCTTCTCGATAATAAGTATCCTCAAGAATTCATCGATCAACACATCAATAAAAGACTCAATAAAATACGATATATAAAAAAATCAGATCCAAAGAAAAACCAATTGTTTGCATTACGACAGAAGATTTGTATTCCATACCACCCTGAGTTATTCCAGAAATTTACGCATTCATTTGTGAAATATAACATTTGTACCCTACCAAAAATTGACAAGAATCTGAGTGACGTAGTAATTCTAGGTAAAGACCCCTTTAAAAAGTTTGACAACACACAGGTTGTCTATAAGTTTCAATGTAAGAACTGCCCGGCGTCTTACGTTGGAGAAACAAAAAGAAACTTGGGCACTCGCATCCAAGAACATATAAATTTCAAAGAACCGAACTCGGTAGTCTCTCTTCACAGAAAAAAATTGAAACATGAATTCGATTGGGAAAATACGAAGATCTTGGATAGAGAACCCAACTCTTTTAACCGATAACTATCCGAAATGTTATATATTAAGTCTGACTCTAATAATATCAATAGAAAAGAGGATGTAGAAAAATTAAACAGAGTTTATGGTACCTTACTGAAAATGTTGCAATAATGTCAAATCCTACTTTACCGTCACCCATATATATATGCTTAATAGATATTGCTCATTAGGTATGTAATGGATGATATTGTCGATCGTGAGTCAATCATAACACCTGATTGCAATGAGACAGCTGACGAGACATGGACGTTTTCCCATGTCAAAAACAAAACGTATTTGATATTGCGATGTGACTGTGGTTTTGTGAAAATTAGGTGAATTGTGTTTTTAGTAGTATTGAATTTTGTATCGCTGCTTGTGATGTGTGGGAGAAAAAATGTTTTATTGGTTCTTAATATTCCAGCCTGATGAGGTCGACAGAAGAAAGTCGACGAAACGTTGCAAGAATAAAATCTTATCACCATCTATAAAAGAGTGTTTTTACTCTCTATCATTTAGTCCTCCAAGATCAAGAATTATCCATCAGTATAAAGTTGATAATTGTTTAAATTTCCGATGGAACGACATCACTTGGTTGCGCACTTTCCAGTACTCGTAATATGAAATAGTATATATATCACGTGCGAAAGTGACGACTTGTGTCCAGCACGACCCCTCACAAGCCGCCACTTTCGCACTGGATGATATAATATACTATTACAGAAAAATCCTGTGCGTTGGACGTCGGGCTCAGCTTAATCCTTGTCCTTGGAGGAGCTACATGATGAGCAACGCTTTCAAATCTCTCCTTCTCCCTTATCATCCTTTTTATTGCTCTTGCACTCCTCGCGTGATCCATGATACATCTTATCCATGCTTCATGCATTTTCTCTGCCAACGGTGGCAAGGATCTTCAGAAGCGATGATCACCTATGATGAATCCCTCCCCAGGAAGAATGATGAACATGTTCTCTTGCATTCCTCAGGCTCATATTGATCGTGTCGTACCGGATCGTGCGGGAATAATAACTGAATATCCTCGTGGAATCAGTGACACATCTTCTGTTATCCTTCGGAAGAGATAATTCGAATCTCCTCCCGGAGTCCTGTCCTGGATTAGTGTTCGAGTCCTTTTCGGAAATTAAATACTTGGGATCATGAACTTTTTTCGGGTTGAAGGTAATCTATGCTTTGTTGTTTCTCTGTTTAGATTCAAACAACACAAATCATGGGATCTATCCAGTTGGGAATCCAACACGCCATTGGAGGTCTTGCTAGCAAGCCTGAAAGAGATCTACTAATGCAAGACTTCATGACTGTGGAGACTACAAATTTCCCTAGCGAAGGGTCCAACCATACACCAGCTCATCATTTTTCAGAATTCAAATTCAAAAACTATGCTCCAATGGCGTTTCGTTACTTCAGAGATCTATTTGGCATCCAACCGGATGACTATTTGGTAAAAATCCATTTCTTCCTTTCTTTTTATGATGAATCAATCTCAATGGCATTGTAGATCCTGTGACGATCATTCGCTCTCTTCCCAGATGTCCATGTGCAGTGCTCCACTACGGGAGTTATCCAATCCTGGTGCTAGTGGCAGTATATTCTATCTCACAGATGATGACGAATTCATCATCAAAACAGTTCAGCATAAAGAAGGAGAATTTTTGCAAACATTGCTACCAGGATATTACATGGTAAATTAATATCCATCAATTTAGCATTAATCGCATTGTCTGTATCTCTCGAATAATCTACTTCCTACTGATTCGGCTGTGTTTGCACAGAGAGTTCCCCTTCCTTCCCTTCTGGCGCAGTTTTTGAACACAACCCCGTTAAAAGTATTAGGATGACTGTGCCCCTCCTACACTACGTTATCTATTATCTTATATAACATACTACCGAAAAATATTCATTGATTCCCAAGGCCTCAACGATTCTTATCAAATCTCATGGTCTCCAATGACTCATTGCCTCTCCTCGTTCCCGGACGATGACCAGAGATCTCCTCCGAATCTGGTGAACGCTCTTGAGGCTCCATGAATTTTGTCTCAGGCTTATCGATATCCTTGAATGGCTGTAGGAATCCTCAACTTCTACGCTGAGGCTTCCTCTTCTCTCGTTACAGTTTTCAGATTTCTATTGCAATCCATCAAAATGGGTAAACTTTCAACTTCATTCATCGAATATGCTACTGATCTTTCTTGAAGTTCATCGAGGATAACTGAGGCCGTGCAGGTCAGAGCACGACTTTGGTGTTCTTGGGCCGGGAATACAATATCAATTCAGTTCCGCATTGCCTTCTCTGGGCCATTTCAGAACAACATCCAGATGAGTCACTCTTGAGGCGATACGGACACTGCGCACGCTGTACGTTATGCGCTTTTCCCCGAAACTCTTCCAAATCCCATACTCTTGCGATTTGAGCTGAATGACGAGGAGACGAGTACTTATCATCGTCTGACTTGTATTCGTCTCCTCGTTGATTATCCCAAATTGTAACAAACTAGGCGAAACTACCGCCATCGTTTGCTAAAATAGGTGAGTGGAATTTTTTCGTGAAATCTTCTCCGGAAGACCTTCCTGATCATAGATACGTATGGTCCCGAGCCGAATTCGGATGCAAAATTGTTTAAACCGAAATTGTTCAAACAATTTGATAGAATCGTTCATTCTGAATTGAAACCAATCATATAAGGCAATTTGAAGCATTCTAAACACAAAGTGACTCTCGTCATTTTTCTCTAGGAGCCACTGTCTCTGAGCTATGGGCATTTTTAGATTGAAGAAATGCGAATTTCGCGATTTTGAACGTTGAATAAAGGTATTAACAAAGCAAGAAATCTATGTTCTCAGGGTCGGGACCTGTTCACTAGGGTGTCTTCTACAAGTTTCAATATTAAATGTCCATGGTCCCGCCTTAGAACCTTCCGTTTTCCGGAAGTTTTTGAAGCACTGTTTCTACACGCGCCAGTATAGCTATGTACATCGCGGGTCGGTGTATATAGTCAATCTCAGATCCATTGAAAACAGTGCATCGAATACTTCCGAAAAACAGAAGGTTCTAAGTCGGTACCATGGACATTTGCTATTGGAACTTGTAGAGGA
The DNA here is from genome assembly GCA_029851415.1 of Eretmocerus hayati. NCBI lineage: Eukaryota > Metazoa > Arthropoda > Insecta > Hymenoptera > Aphelinidae > Eretmocerus > Eretmocerus hayati. Next base: position 135,226,138 of record CM056741.1, read on the forward strand.
CACCCTAGTAAACAGATCCCGACCCCGAGAACATGGATTTCTTGCTTTGTTGTTACCTTTATTCAACGTTCAAAATCGCAAGATTCGCATTTTTTCAATTTAAAATGCCCATTGCTCAGGAACAATGGCTCCCAGAGAAAAATGACAAGAGGAACTTTTTGTTTAGAATGCTCCAAATCACCTTATGAGATTGGTTTCAATTCGAAATGAACAATTTCATCAAACTGTTCAAACAATTTCGGTTTAAACAATTTTGCATCCGAATTCGGCTTGGGACCATACGTCTCTATGATCAGGAGGGTCTTCCGGAGAGGATCCCACAAAAAAATTCCACTTACCTATTTTTGCAAACGATGGCGGTAGTTTCACCTAGTCTATAAGAAATCGGATGAAATATGATGTACCTATATTATCGTTCAGGAGTCGACTGCGATCAAATTTTATTGCACTATCATCAAATACTCTTGCGATCCCGGCTCAACGGCGAGATGACGAATTCAAAGTAGATGATGATAAGTACACGCCCCGTGGCCATTTAGCTCAAATCGCATAAGCATTGTGGGAAAGTGCAAATAAGCTCCAGCGTGTGTAGGGGAGGAGAGCGGGGGACAGGAAGTAAGTTATACTGTTGTTTCACATTCCCCCATGAGAATAGCATTGCGCGCGGATCCTGACAAATACATTGCGAGGATAGGCAACTGCACTTCATAACTTTTTCCACGCATCGATGATTCCGCTCTCTCTTTACCTCGCTCTCCTTATCTCTTTCTTTTTTCTTAAGGTGGTTAGAGGGCGAAATCTGCCTCAAGATCCTCCGGATCTGTCGCCAGACACCGGACTGGTTCAGCTGACGCGGACTGCACATAGTCCACGCAGGCGATACCAGGCGGGACACGGGTTTGGGTGGGGCCCACCAAAAGGTCGGCCCGGCCGTGTAAAATCCCTCTCCCCTTGATGTCTGATACCTAGGGCATCGGGCAATCAAAGAGGAGATTCACCTGCATCTACTGTCTAGCCCGGAACCGCGTGAGCGTTACTTTAGGATGAGCGGCGTGTCTCGCGCTCGATTGCGAGCGTTCCTCGTCTCTTTTTTCTCTCTTCGGCTTCTTGTCGGCATCTTCTGACTTCATTCTTCCTTTTCCCCTCTCTTTCTTTTTTCTTCTGCCTTCCCTCTCCAGTCCATCATATTCCTCTTGGAACCATTTGGACCTCTTCTGTTTGAGTCGGCAGACTTACTGTAATTCGCCTGCCTCGAGGCGCCTCACTTCCCCCTCTTTCTTCTCCTCATGGGTCACCACCAGCTTGATGTATCCGGTGACTCTATCCCGTGTCTCCTGGTTGCGGAGCAAGTACGGGACGAGGTTCTCAGGTGTTAGTTGAGCACCCAGCCGTTCATCCAACTCGGCGCGCTCTCTTCGGGTGTCACTGCACATGAACAGGGCATGCTCAGGGTCATCCCAGTCGTCCCCGCATGACTGGCATGCTGGGGTCGCCTCTTCTTGAGCCTGGTTAGATAGGAACCGAAGCAACCATGAGTCGTCCAGTAGTCCATCTCTCCGTGGAAACGTTTCGCCCACTTGGCTACGTCACGAATCAACCGGTGCGTCCACCTGCCATTCGCAAATGGCGAATCCCACTCAGTTCGCCACTGTTCGAGGGTGGTCTCCTTCTCGTTGTCGCGGATGATCTCCTTCATCGTCGGAGTGAGTACTTGTTCGGTCCCCATCACTTTCTGGCGGTCCCAGATCCTCACTCGCTCCGCGACGAGCAAGTGGATGGGCGGTGTACTCGCCAATACGCAAGCCGCATCTCCTGACAAGGTGCGGTAGGCACGGATACTCCTCAGGGCCGCTCTCCGGTGGACAGGCCTCATCCTCTTCTCGATGATGGTTCCCTCTACTCTCTTCCCCCACACGGGTGCACCTAAGAGCATGATAGAGGTGCTAACGGTGTTGAGGAATGCGCGCCATTTTTCCTTGGGTCCCCCGATATTCGGCATCAGCCGCTGAAGCGCCGCACCGACCCTGCTCGCTTTCTGGGCGGCCTCCCATATGTGCTTCTTGAACGACCACTTGTCGTCAAGCCATACACCGAGGTATTTCAGCGTCTTGCGTGGGATCTCTTGCCCGTTGATGTGAATGTGGGGCGAGTCAAACTTCGTGCTTCTTGTGACAACGATTGCTTCGCTTTTCTTGACAGCAAGCTCCAGGAGCCTGCTGATCATCCACTCGTAGACTCGGGCCAGCGCCTCATTTGCGCGTCCGCCCAAGAGTTCCTCGTTGTCGGCCCAGACTATGAGTCCCGCGTCGTCCGCAAAAGCCACGATTATCACTCCTTCGGGCAGTTCGATAGACAGTAGACTGTCGTACTGGGTGTTCCAGTTGGACGGCCCGGAAACCGATCCCTGTCCAATTCCGGCGGACAGTTCCCAAATCCCTTGTCCCTCGTCGGTGTCGTACACGAGTGGCCTGTTCCGCAGATAGTCACTCGTGATGGTTAGTAGATAGGGCGGTACTTTACCTGCTTGGGATCGATAGACTCGCTCCCAGCTCGCGCAGTTGAACGCGTTCTTTATGGCCAATGCAATAATGGCACAGAATCCTCCTCTCCCTTGGTATGGGTTCCCTACCGACGCTTGACCCCGTTCTTGGACCTCCTCGATCGCGTGCACAGTGCTTCGTCCCTCCCGGAACCCAAACTGCATTGGTGATAGCCCGCCGCTCTCTCCGTAGGCTTTCTCCACCCTGTTGAGCACCATCCTCTCGTACACTTTCCCTATATTGTCGAGCATGCTGAGAGGGCATTCACCTCCTTCACCTTTAGATATCAGGATTAGCTTCTGGCATCTCCAGTTGCACGGGAAAGTTCCCGCGCTCAGACTGATGTTGAAGAGGTCGAGGAGTAAATCTGGCTCGTATTTGAAGACCAGTTTCAGAGCCCCGTTCGAATGCCATCCAGGCCAAGGGCCTTGCCGTTTGGCAGCTTCTTCGCCGCTATGAGTAGCTCTTGCAGAGTGAGGAGCGGGATGGGGTCGTCGCTTTCCGGAGGGAATGTGACTCTAGGATCTCCTGCTGGGAAGAGGTCTTCCACGATGCTGCGCAAGGTAGCTGCATCGGTCGGTGCTGGGTTGCCCCTCCGGGGTCGGACCTTTGACATGACCATGCGGTATGGCGTGCCCCAGGGGTCTCCGTTAACCATGTCGCACAATTCACCCCAGCACTTCTCTTTGCTTTTGCGGATGGCTAGAATGAGAGCCTTCTTCGCTTCTCTGTACGCCCTGTCATCTTCCGCCAGTGATGGTCGGTTCAGCTTCCTTGATCGCCATGCGGTTCTCCTTTTCTTATTGCTCGTTCTTCGTAGAGCTCTTATCTCGTCGGTGATCCAGTATCCTGGTTTCCTCCAAAAGCATGATGTTGTCCTGCGAGGCATCGATGCGTCACAAGCTCTTGTGATGGTGGTCGTCACCATATCCACAGCCTCGTCCGCGGTCATGTTCATCGGGAGATCTTCGGCTGTTTCCATCGATTCCCGGAATTTCCCCTCATCCAGCTCGCGTACCTGCCACCCCGTCGGTCGCGGTCTGTGTGTCGTCTGTCTCTGTCTGTCAGTCCTAAGCCGAAACCGGATATGTCGATGATTGCTCAATGTTTCCGTGTCCAGGACCTCCCACGATGTCATACGTCCCATGAGTGACGGGCTCATGAATGTCAGGTCGAGGACCGATGACGAACCTCCCTCCCGGTCTCTCTCTCTTTTTTTTTTTTTTCTTTTAAAGTAGAATATAAGGGAAAATCTGATGACAGGACATCCCTATTGGATGTCCCACCGGCAGACCATGAGCGCTTTCATTTTGCCCACCCGGTGAACCGGATGAGCATGAATCCAGCGCCCGTGTGCCCTGGGGGCTAAAACCTCCTGCTCTCAGCCCTACAGTGATGGCAATCCATCACTGCAGAACTGGGGGCAGCTAACCACTATTTAACCAACCCAACCCGGAACCGCGTTAGCATTACTTCAGGGTGGGAGGCGTATCGCGCTCAGGATGGAGCGACTCTCTTTTATCACGACTCGCAGTTGTTGTTGCTCCTTCTTCGATCTTTTCCCAAACTTCTTTCTTCGATCTTCTCTATTCTTTCTTCTTCCTTCTTTCTTCCCTCTTCGGTTCATTATATTCCTCCAGGAATGATTCGGACCTCTTCTTTTCGACTGGGCAGACACACTGTGATTCGCCTGCTCCGAGGCGCTTCACTTCCCTTTCGTTCTCCTCCTTACGGGTCATCACCAGCTCAATGTATCCGGTGGCTCTATCCCATGTCTCCTGGTTGCGGAGCAAGTAAGGGACGAGGTTCTCAGGTGTTAGTTGAGCACCCAGCCATTCATCTAACTCGGCGCGCTCTCTCCCGGTGTCGTTGCACGTGAACATGGCGTGTTCAGCGTCATCCCAGTTGTCCCGGCATGACTGACATGCTGAGGATGTCCTCTTCTTGAACTGGGTCAGGTAGGCACCGAAGCAACCTCGATCACTCAGTGCCTGCGTCGTCCAGTAGTCTATCTCTCCGTTGGTGCGTTCCGCCCACTTGGCTACGTCACAGATCAACCGGTGCGTCCATCTGCCATTCGCAAATGGCGAATCCCACTCAGTTTGCTACTGTTCGAGGGTGGTCTCCTTCTCGTTGTCGCGGATGATCTCCTTCATCGTCGGAGTGAGTACTCGTTCGGCTCCGATCACTTTCTGGTGGTCCCAGATCCTCACTCGTTCCGCGACGAGCAAGTGGATGGGCGGTGTACTCGCCAATACGTAAGCCGCATCTCCTGACACGGTGCGCTAGGCACGGATACTCCTCAGGGCCGCTCTCCGGTGGACAAGCCCCATTCTCTTCTCGATTATGGTCTTCTCTACTCTCTTCCCCCACACGGGTGCACCTAAGAGCATGATAGAGGTGCTAACGGTGTTGAGGAATGCGCGCCATTTTTCCTTGGGTCCCCCGATATTCGGCATCAGCCGCTGAAGCGCCGCACCGACCCTGCTCGCTTTCTGGGCGGCCTTGTGACCACGATTGCTTCGCTTCTCTTGACAGCGAGCTCCAGAAGTCTGCTGATCATCCACTCGTAGACTCGGGCCAGCGCTTCGTTCGTGCATCTACCCAAGAGGTCCTCGTTGTCGGCTCATACTATGAGTCCCGCGTCGTCCGCGGAAGCCACAATTATCACTCCTTCTGGCAGTTTGATAGACATTAAGCTGTCGTACTGGGTGTTCAGTTGAACGGCCCAGAAACCGATCCCTGTCCGATTCCGGCGGACAGTACCCGAATTTCCTGTCCCTCGTCGGTGCCGTACACGAGGGTCCTGTTCCGCAGGTAGTCACTCGTGACGGCTAGTAGATATTGGGGCACTTTACCTGCTTGGGATTGATAGACTCGCTATCAGCTCGCGCAGTTGAACGCGTTCTTTATGTCCAACGCAATGATGGCACAGAATCCCCCCCTTCCTTGGTATGGGTTCCCTACCGACGCTTGAACCCGTTCTTGGACCTCCTCGATCGCGTGCACGGTGCTCCGTCCCTTCCGGAACCCAAACTGCATTGGTGATAGCCCACCGCTCTCTTCGTAGGCTTTCTCCACCCTGTTGAGCACCATCCTCTCGTACATTTTACCGATATTGTCGAGCATGCTGAGAAGGCGTTGACCTCCTTGACCTTCAGGTATCAGGACCAGCTTCTGGCGTTTCCACTTGTCCGGGAAAATTCCCGCGCTCAGACTGATGTTGAAGAGGTCGAGGAGTAAATCTGGCTCGTATTTGAAGACCAGTTTCAGAGCCCCGTTCGAATGCCGTCCAGGCCAAGGGCCTTGCCGTTTGGCAGCTTCTTCGCCGCTATGAGTAGCTCTTGCAGAGTGAGGAGCGGGATGGGGTCGTCGCTTTCCGGGGGGAATGTGACTCTAGGATCTCCTGCTAGAAAGAGGTCGTCCACGATGCTGCGCAAGGTCGCTGCATCGGTCGGTGCTGGGTTGCTCCTCCGGGTTCGGACCTTCGACATGACCACGCGGTATGGCGTGCCCCAGGGGTCTCCGTTAACCATGTCACATAATTCACCCCAGCACTTCTCTTTGCTTCTCCGGATGGCTAGAATGAGAGCCTTCTTCGCTTCTCTGTAGGCCCTGTCATCTTCCGCCATCGATGGTCGTTTCAGCTTCCTTGATCGCCACGCGGTTCTCCTCTTTTTATTGCTCGTTCTTCGTAGAGCCTTCATCTCGTCGGTGATCCAGTACTCTGGTTTCCTCCAGAAGCATGCTGTTGTCTTGCGAGGCATCGAAGCGTCACAAGCTCTTGTGATGGTGGTCGACACCATATCCACAGCCTCGTCCGCGGTGGAGTTCATCGGGAGATCTTCGGCTGTTTCTATCGATTCTCGGAATTTCCCCTCTTCCAGCTTTCTCTCTCTCTCTCTCTCTCTCTCTCTCTCTTTCTCTTCCAAAGTCCAACAAATTTATTTGATAAATTTATGGTGGGCGTGTCTCGGGATGAGACGACCAGCTTCCCCCCCCCCCGGAATGTGGCATAGTACGTCGAATATTTGCAGGACGTTCAAGGCGTACTCGCAAAGGGGAGTTACATGACTTTCCTGATCATATTCACCCTTCAGAATCGGCAAGATCGTGATGACATACAACTATTTAGTGCTCGCCGATACTGCGAGTCGCTCATAGAAATCGACTACTCTAAGCATCGGTATTCCTCCACTTCTGAGCATTACATTCATCACGGTAGTTCTCAAGAAATATACCATATAATACGAAACTACGATATACTCCATTCAGACTTTGTACTCGAGATTTCGAGCGACTCAAGTCGTCTATCTTTGTGTAACCGTTTTTCCAACTTTTTTCCAATGTATGCTGAGAAAGCTGTGTATCTAGTATTTCCCTAGATTAATATGATTTCTCTCCATGTATGCAAGAGAGAATCCATGTGTAGTGTTGAATCTGACTTTATAATGAATATCCATCATATTCACTACATTGAATATCCTCTCCGACTTCCTCCTCTCATATATTATTCCAAGTCATTCAAAGCAAATGCTAGATCAGCTACAGTCATGCGAGCGATTTACCTGTCAGCTCTTCTCATTGTTTTTCCAAACTCATATGCATCGAAGCACAAATCATGAGGCATAGAAACTTGTGCCCTCTTTAGGGGCTCATATTTTCCGCGCATTCCTCAAGGCTAACCAGTTTCCCTCGTGCAGCAGACTCATACGGGGCATAGTTTCTATTCCACATTAAAACCTTTATTCCAAGTTATTTTGTGGGCTCTCTCAACCCGTTCCTTAACATAGTTCTCTCAAGATAAGTAGCAACACTTACCACAAAGATGAGCCATTGTTAAAGGACAACCCAGACCGGTTTGTCCTTTTCCCAATTAAATGGCCCGAGATCTGGAATATGTATAAGGAGGCAAAGGCTTCATTCTGGACAACCAAGGAAGTGGATTTATCGAGAGACATGAGCGTTTGGGAAAAGCTCAACGATTCTGAATAGCATTTCAAATCTCTTGTTCTCGCATTTGTTGCAGCATCTAAGGGGATCGTGAATGAGAACTCACTATTGGACTCTTCACAGGAAGTACAAATACCCGAGGCCCGATCATTTTATGGATTTCGAATTGCTATGGAGAACGTACATTCTGAAATGTACGCTCTCCTTGTTGATACTTACATACGAGATCCCGAAAGGAAGATTTTTTTATTCAACGCTATTGAAAATCCCCCGTGTATCACCCTCAAAGCAGAATGGGCCTCAAAGTGGATTGATGACAAATCTGTGACTTTTGCCGAGCGGCTTGTCGCATTTGCTGCTGTAGAGGGAATTTTTTTCAGCGGCAGTCTTGCAAGCATCTATTGGCTTAGAAGTAGGTCTCTACAACCTGGACTCTCATTCTCAAACGCATTAATTTCACGTGATGAAGGATTGCATTGTGTTTCTGCCTGCCTGTTCTTCTCCTATATTGTGCGGAAACTACCAGAAGAGCGAGTAGAATAGATTATACTGGATGCAGTGAAGATAGAACTGAATTTTTCCACTGATGCACTGCCAGTGTCATTGATTGGTATGAACGTCAAACTCATAAGCCAGTATATAGAATTCGTCGCCGACTGACTGCTCGGGGAGCTTGGCTTTTTCAAGACTCTTCACTCATCCAAACCTTTCACATTCATTCAGGGCATTTCTCTCGGAGGCAAAACGAATTTCTTTGAGGAGAGAGTGGGAGAGTATCAAAAGTGGGGTGTCCTTGGGGATACCACCAAGTTCACCACCGAGTGTGAATTTTAACCAGAGATCTCTCACACTCGCAGCTGTAAACATGTCGGTGGCAGAATGTTCTATATTGGGAGAGACCGTGAGTTTGAATCTCTTCATTTCTCACTCGCATTATAATACACTTATCTAAACTTCCCTCTTTTCTCTGTTTCAGGTCAGCTTGAGATCATCAACTGTCTCTTAAACCATGAGACGGAATATATTCGGGGGGACTCATACTACTTCTATTGCTTAACATATCCATACCTCGATACGAGCTACGACTTTATGATATTTTCCAACATCACCAATCATCATTCCATTTTCTTACTCTTCTACTACTCTGAATGGGTAGATGAGCTTTTTGAAATCCAACGTCCTGATAGATCTAGAACTCACTCACACTTTATGATTGATGATATCACGGAAATTGCCAATTTTGTTTGGAATTGTAGGAATCGAATATCAGATGTACAAGTAATAAATGTAGGGTCTTAGATTGGTTCGAGAGAAATGAAAGTTAAAATTTGGGGAAAATAAATGTTTTCTTTATTCTAACCCATCATAAAATCGATTCTCTATCGATCCAGCTGTTCATAGATGCAGGCAAGCCCCACCGTTTAACAAATACCTCATCATCTTTTTCTCCAATATACGCTCAACTGAATACACATCGGGATCGTGCACTTCGCTCAATTCTTCAGTATGAAATCGCCCCGAAATTGGCTAATTTTGCCCATCCATCGAATGGTATGTTACCGGCCATTCACTCTCATTCACGCGAGCAACCTTGAAAATTCCAGCAGACCAGTTGGCTGTATATCCTTTGGAAAAGACTGTCGTGTATCGAGATACTCGCACATGATCACCAACTTTGAATTAAGCATATTTCTCTCGACGTATACGACTGTACACTGTTTTCAATAGACTTGCCCCAATCTCACGCTGATTAGCAGATTTTTTCCATACTCAAAGAGTTACATACCTATTGTCCTATGTTTATCACGAAAGTTGTATTCTTTCAAGAGAGGGTTAATTATGTCTAGCCACTTGTGGTTCCCTCTGAGTGAGAAATAACGGTACATTTTACTCTTGATTGTTCTTATGAAGCGTTCCACCACGGACGATTTACAGATAGATTATGTCGAGTAATGACTGATATTCCGCTCCTCCATGAGTTGACTGGATTTAGCGTTGTAGAATTTCGTGCCCCGATCACTCTGCACGTTTTTAGGGTGATGGTCCCCTATGTCTAGGATCGATTTGATTGCTTCACTCACATCGATGGCATATTTCCTCTTAACCGGTAAGCACCAAGCAAATTTTGAGAAAACGTCTATTACAGCCAGGATGTAATTGTAACCCTTATTGGATTGAGAATGCGGTATTTTGTGTTGGAGGTAAAAATTTCAACTGACTTTTAGAGATTCAAAATTCATCAATCTATACCTCATGAGAGATTAGAGAAGGGATGGGGAGAGGGTCGCGATGAAATAATGACAATATCTTTTCCATGGATTTCTTTTTCTCTATTTATGTGCTCATGAATACAGAGAGATAAACGAAAATCATTCGTCCGCGTGCTTTTTATTCTTCAATTGATACATATGTTTGTCGGTACGTAGTGCACATCTGAATGATGAATTATCGTAATTTCCGCGTGTGGAGTAGTCAAAGTCCCTATCAAAGTAACCATCACTCTCAGCATCACACTCATGCGTTTTGCTGTGTCGTGCAAGAAATCGGATCACATTACACCGCATTATCAGGATTTGAGGATCATGCCATACGCTCTGAGACGAGATTTCCTATGTTTATGTCTATTGGCCAAGATACTAGCCTCATCGAAGCCTGAATACCTACAGGAGAAACTCGCCTTCCGTCCACTGAATAAGCCTGGGTCCAAACGCCTTTCCTCGCTGGACATAATTGTTCCTAGGTTCGCTTCAAATATGTATGAGAATTCATTCCTAGTAAAGACCATTAAGCTATGGAATAAACTACCAGAGAAAATCCGTAATAATTATGGGAGCAAGTCCTTCAACTCCACCCTTTTTCTTCATTTGATGGAGGAACACTATGAGATTCAAACGACTGCGTTCTGAAATTTTTTGGTAGAAATCACGGTCTGGTCATATTTTCGTTCGTCATAAAATTTGTTGGTTGCTGCGCAGCTGATAATACAGACTGATATCTTTATCATTGATGTTCATATTTTTTTCATGTCAGATGGCTATTAGTTTAAGACGAATATGTTCTAGTCGATTGACTTTCAGATAGTTATTGACATATGTTATCCTTGACCTTTATTTTATTTCTTTCAAATTTTTTTCCCTTATTTTTTATAACAGAATGAGAGGAGGATATCCTCGGAAGCTGCAACTCAAATTGTGAAGAATTGTAATGCACGTAGCCTCGACTACACGGGACGTTGAGTCCTTAGTTGAATAAAACTCTACTCTACTCTACTCTACTCTACTCTTCGTATATACTTCTCAGCCAAGATGACGTATTGTGCTCGAAATATTCGGGTAGAAGTTGACGTAGCCAGTATTTTTTCTCATCGCAATTCACATAGACGAGGTTCATTCTAAAGACCGAGCATGCTGTTTCCAATTGAACCCGCACCCCAAGGTATATGCTGCCCATAGTTGAAATGATGGATCATATTTTTGAGCTCGAGAGTCTCCAGATTCATTATGTCATAGGGTGGTTCAATTGTATGGTGCAACGGCTCATACACCGTGATACATTCTTTCAGCTCTCGATTGAATCAGGGCAACTTTCTTGGGAATTTACACCTGTTTGGCATATCCAATCGTATAGCCTTGCATAATGATGAAGATGTAATTTGCACGCATAGGATAAGCCTTTCCAAGATCATTTATGTCGAATCGTCCACAAACGTCGTAAGATGTAGACTGAGATTTTTCTTCTTCTTCCTCTCCACCTCAGACTGCATGTCATCTGTTGTTGTTGTTGTTGTTGCTGCTGCCGACTGCTGTAGAGAAGCTCCCAAAACATCTTCTGAACCACACTCGTCAGTGGATTATATCTGACAATCTCATCATGAATGATGATGCAATACGCTGACGTATCTTTTGGAATATTTCCCTTAAATTCGAGTTCCAAACGAATGTTAACGACCGACGATTTCACCGATTCAACTTGTTCTGGAATGTTCAATGCAATTTTGGGGGAACTATCGATAAATTTTGCCATACTAATTGACAGACTTGCATTTTTCGTGTCATAATAGCTCTATCTGAAAGATTTCAGCATCTGACAGAGAACTGAAGTATTTCGTGAATTCTCAAAATCCAAAGGCATGTGCTCATAGGGACAGGCCTCGGAATTGAGAAGTTTGATGTTTGTCAGCTTGCAGTGATCAAATTTCATTGCACTCTTTTTGTGATTGTTACGTCTGAATATGCCAGTTTGGAAAGTGATAATGACGTAGCGTGGTTGTCCCATCTGACTCGTGCTTTTTATCGGCCATATCAACTGTGAATATTTTCCGGTAATGACGGATATTCAACTGTATGCCATGACCTGAATGATAGGTATATAGGTGTTCCACGTTCCAAGATTTTCAAAAGACGTAATTTTATTAAATCTGCTGGATAGACATGAGGTATGTGAAGCGTTACCGCTGACAAGTTCATCACTGGGTTGTACTCATCTTTGGTGATGATCACACGAACATTATCGTTCTTTGATCTGAGCAGGACGATATCGAATTTCGCATGAGCAATCACACGCTTGTAATCCTCACAATAACCAAACAGTTCGTTCGAAGGCAGTTCAAAATTGAAACCATAAGCTGAGCTGATTGTGTAGTCCCCGAAGTGGTATGCATCCCCCGACAGGCTCTTTTCCTCATCAGCAGAGAGTGATACGATATTTTTCAAAAGCGTGACAATTCCAACATTTTTAGTCTCATCAATGATAACATTGTTAGCTCCGATACGAGCACTTTCAAACAAGAAACACGGGAAATTATTGACGAGAATAATATTTTGCTCTATGGCAAACACTGTATTACCAGCTATCTATAAATAAGGTTCACTCGGTAACGAATAGACGTCATTGCTCGACATAGTGATTCTAATTCCATCATTCCCCGACAGATTTTGGAAATTGAAGAGCTAATATTCACGAACCAGACGTTTCGGTATACGCTCATCCTCCACAGGTGGCTGAGTTATATCCAGGATGTCGGAATGGGTAGCTATTTTGCTGCGTTTCGTAGCCCAGAGATTGCAGGAAAATGATACTTTCACGAGTGAGTGGAGGTCTTCTGGATCTCCTGAATGTGTGTCTCACTCGACTCACCTCAGACAACTAAGATTTGAGTGACTTTTCAGCTGTATTATATACGTGGGCCATGTTGGAGCATTTCGACGAATGCCTGCACCAGGGGGGTCTGGAAAAAATCCATAATAATTTTCTCCCGTTAGTACTATATTAATATAGTACCAAAAAAATTTTTTCTTGCTTTTTTCTGAGGTCCCGTGGGCTCTGCGGCCTATGAAAGGTCCTTTTTAGGCCCCTTTCTAGCCTATCTCTAGAATATCATAACTCCGACTAGAATCAACATTTTTGGACGTACCTCGGCGCATTTCCTTCCTCAAGACTAGTACCTTCGAGGAAGGAATTGCCCATGGTCGATACTTGAGCTTAGCAACTTCTAGGAGCTATTTGCTGAGAGCACATTTTTGGGCTTGCTTCAAAGTGATGTAGCTCCCACTAGACATGTGATAATCGACTTTCACAAGTGGTCATTTCGGAGGTCTTGAGAAAACCTACAATTTGACCACTGGTCAAAGTCGATTACTGTACTTTCTATAGGAGTTACAGTCCTTACAAGCTTAGCAAATTCGTAAAAATGCTAAACTTTGAGCTCAATTTAAAAAAATCAATTTTTTCTTATTCGATCCCAAACCTGTGCGACTATGTTTTTCGATACAAATACTACGAATTAGAACAGTAATCTGGGTGGGATATTGAATTGCCGATTTTATTCAGCCAATTCAAAACACCCTTTTTGACTTTTTGCTCAAAATGACCTCAAAGGTATGGCTCGCATACGCTTTCATCTGAACTAATGTGCACCAATCTGTATGGGATTACTCCCTAATGTACCCTCAAATATGTGTGAAAACTTCCGGAGGCAAGCCTCGAGCTAGATGCGAGCAGGCGGTTCTATTTCACGAGTTGAAAATGGGCATTATTTGGTCTATTTGGACGCAGGCGAGTGCGAGTGGGATTTCACTCATTCTAGCTCACAAATTGGATAAGCGGCTGAAATAGGGATACGAACATGGTTTTCTGACTCAAACGATCATCTAAGAACGTTCTCATGATCAATTTGGCTTTTATTCAACGTCTGAAGCCGCTCCATCGAATAACATGTAACTAAAGTGTTTTCTAGTCTGAGAGCAAGTATCAATATTTTGGAGCCAAACTGACCCCGAAACCGTGTTTAGATGGTCATTTTCAGTCAAAAAACCATGTTCGTATCCTCATTTTAGCCGCTCATCTCATTTTCGAGCTAGAATGAGTGAAATCCCACTCTCACTCGCGTGCGTCCAAATAAACGAAATAATGCCCACTTTCAACCTGTGAAATAGAACCACCTGCTCGCATCTAGCTCGAGGCTCGCCTCCGGAAGTTTCCATACATATTCGGGGGTACATTGGGGAGTAATCTCACACAGATTGGTGCACATTAGTTCAGATGAAAGCATATGCGAGCCATACCTTTGAGGTCATTTTGAGCAAGAAGTCAAAAAAGGGTGTTTTAAATTGGCTGAATGGAATCGGCAATTCAATATCCCACCCAGATTATTGTTCTAATTGGTAGTATTTGTATCAAAAAGTATAGTCGCACAGGTTTTGGGTCGAATAAAAAAATGGACCTTTTTTGAATTGAGCTCAAAGTTTGGCATTTTTACGACTTTGCTCAGCGTGTAATGACTCTAACTCCTATAGAAAGTACAGTAATCGACTTTGACCAGTGGTCAAATCGTAGGTTTCCTCAAGGCCTTCAAAATGGTCACTTGTAAAAGTCGATTATAACATGTCTAGTGGGAGCTACATCACTTTGAAGCAAGCCCAAAAATCGCTAAAATGTGCTCTCAGTAAATAGCTCCTAGAAGTTGCTAGGCTCAAGTATAGACCATGGACAATCCTTCTCCCGAAGGTACTAGTCTTGAGGAAGAAAATTCGCCGAAGTAAGTCTAAAAATGTTGATTCTAGTCGGAGTTATGCTTTTTTAGAAATAGGCTAAGAAGGGTCTAAAATTGACCTTCCATAGGCCCCAGGGCCCACAGGGACCTCAGAAAAAATCCAAGAAAGAATTTCTTGTACTATATCAATATAGCACTAGAGGAAAAAAAATTTTATGGATTTTTTCCAGACCCCCCTGGTGCAGGCATTCGTCGAAATGCTCCGAAATCGCCCATGTACATTCCTTCTTTTCCCCTCCCTCTAATGAAATCTCATAGGTACCCTTCTGAAAACTTGTACGTGCTTTCCCACGTGAATTCCCACGTGAATTATTACGTCTTAGTTACATACAATCCTACGTGGCCATACACGTAAAAATTGACGTGAGAAAGTACGTGAAGATTTACGTGGGAATTCACGTAAGAATGTGCGTGACGTTATGACACGGTTTCGTCACCCACAATGTCACATACCTCAGTACGTTGAGTTGGACGTGACTAGTCACGAGGGATTCTACGTGTCTTGCCACGTGAAATTCCACGTGACTCAGGCAAAAATAACATCCGGAATCATGTGACCATCCAAGAGGGATCAGTCATCCATCAATTCGATTATTCTAATATGGCTAGATGAAGAGTCCATCGAGCTATCGTCATCAACAACCGAGGATATGAGTATCTCAACGAGGAAATCAGATGTATATATCGATCAATATCAGGACTGTTCGTTCAGGATAGGGTTTATCCGGGTACAAAATGATCAGTTATCGGATTTCAATACTTTCAATTTATCAGGAAGGGGTTAAGAGATTATACATTGATTTCTACACCATTGTATGATAGATCATTGAATTATTAATGGAGAAGCCAATGAGTGTTTCTCGTCTCTTACACCTAGCAACGTAAATATTCACTTTTTTCAATTCAACTCTTCCAATACTCTCAAAAGAAAAATCAGCATCGATCTCACAAAGAAAACGTAACAATTACCTACATCAGCATTGTATCCAAAAGGTTCCTAGAGCATGTCGAGTATCAACTGGGATATTCACACATGTATTCTGAATACTTGATTTTAATAAAACTCAGCAATTTTATTCACCGTGTCCAGGAGGGTGTGTATTTACTGTGATTTCAAGAGCATAGCACCATCACCGGTCTAAAATCTGTTGACTATATTGGGTATTGCTACATTTGACACATATACAAAGGAGTATGGCTCCAAAGAGGCTGCAATACCCATATAAGGAGAAAGTGCCAATACCGAGACAAGTCATTTTTTCAGTACGTAAAGGAATAGGAGACGTAAGTATATCTCTTGCTTAATATCTACGGTTGGATTGAGTGATTCAATATCTGACGTGTGATTGATGAATCATTAACTCAACTCAACAGAAATCACAGATTCTGTCCCAAGACAATAACAGAATAATTCTCTACATGACTTTCAAGTTTGTCTCCGATCTGTCTTGACCAGTCCCGTGACAAAACCTCCAAAATGTTATAGCTTCTAGGTTCAATATTTATCCATTTATATCACTTTTTCCAGAGTAACCCTTCCTTATCGAAGGATCATTGCAAAAATCATCACGTACTATTCAATCATTTCCATTCAACTCCAAAAGACCATCAAGATGCTGATTCAAACATGAATTTGGGAGTGTCTGGAGGTCAGAGGCAATCTGGAGATGGATTCATTGCAGCTGGTGTGGTTATGGTGAGATGCACGGTGTTACATTTTTTCCCTCGTCCAATCTTGTTTTAGATGTATGATTGGCTCAATTCCCTCTGGTCAAATGAAACCTCTAGAGAGTTTCTTGGAACAGAATTGCAACCTCCGAATTTGAATTATTTTACTTTTTGGCATAATTTATTTGTAGTGAAAATAGAATGATCATCATCACTCATAATAATCATCAATTTTGTGTTGGCCACTCTTTGGATGAATTCACATCTCTCCCTGCGTTTTCATACGAATTGATACAAAGAATTTCATCACTTCTGTACCAAATATATTGAGTTATTGAAAAATTGTTATGCCTTTTCCTTACGTACCTATAATACCTGTATATAAGGCTTGAGATGAGAGGCGAGAAGAATATGAGGAGAAAAATTATGATTTAGTCAAGTTTTGATGGTAATAATCGATGCGTTCAACGGACGATTTCCTGCTCTCGATATGCTGAGGCCTATGTACATGGTTTTATCATTGTTGGTGGCTGTTTCCCACCACGCCTCATTCTCTTGACACGTGTAGATACCTGTATCGAGTACGTACAATCCTGGCTGATTTCTCACAACCAGGACTCTTATTTTCGGATGCTGATCACGAATTTTGGTGAACGATTCTTCAAGTCACGTGACATGTCACGTGACAAGACACATATGATTTCACGTGACAGTCCACGTCGAACTCAACCTACTCAGGTATGTGACATTGTGGGTGACAGAAACGTGCCATAATGTCACCCACATTCTCACGTGAATTTCGACGTAAATCTCCACGTAATCTCTCACGTCAATTTTCACGTGTATGGCCACGCAGGATTGTATGTAACAAAGACGTAATAATTCACGTGAGAATGTACGTGGGAAAGCACGTCCAAGTTTTCAGTAGGGAATTTCTTCACCACGATTGTTAATCAGGTCACTGTTCTGATCCAAAATTCTTATGCATATATTTTTTATATCATTCGTTCCCGTTTGCGAATACACTATGTTCTTGGGTTTTTTTGTATACTGCTCACCTGCCTCCACCTGATGGGGTGAAAATTCATAGATTGTGTAGCACGGGTATCGATTGAAGTATGTGCCACGAATCAGATTACACTCAACTCTCACAACATTGACTCGACTGATTTTCACAATGTGATTAGATGTGTGCCACTTGTAAGCTGGTAATGTGCATTCTTCAAACCCCAAAAGACACGTCAGGCTATTTTCGGGGGAAAAGTCAATTTCGTGATGAGAAAATATCTCACAATGTAGAGAGTTCTCGTTAACACGGATGTTAATCGATCTTTTAGTCAAGCCTCGTGGGATTTTGACATTAACCACTTCTTCTGCATAGTTTGTAGGTGGCTCTCTCAATGGTATATGCTCCTGTAGATACTGCTCCAATTCGGCAATCTCGTAGGTTCCTGTGGGCATCTCTAATTTCTGATCACCCCAGTAGAAGTAGTTATTCCTCCAATCGATGTTTGGAATTGCGTGGTAGGTCGTTAAATCACCTAAACCCAATTCATAGATCTTATTGGAAGACAGATGCTCCTTGAGTTTGATGTTTTAAGCGATGTACGTGGAGGTTCTCGACACCTCAAAGACCTCACTCATGACTGACTACGTATGACCACTGCACTCCGTATTAATATATGATCTCTGAGAAATTCGACACACAGTGGGCAGCAAATGCTCTGACGGAAAGTCTGGCGTGCAATCGGTTGTAAGTAATCTCACAATCTGGGCGACTTTTTTCCAATACATTACGAGCTCTCGAGGTGGTTCCAGATTACCAAAAGTATCGTAATACTCAATTTGACGTCCCTTCTTCCAGTATGCAACCACATGTGCGTTTTTCAGATTTACTATTGCATCTTGAGTGTCCCAGACAGGGGGTGGGGGGAGATATCTCCGTGCAAACAACCCCCTTCTGAAGTTGTATGAACTTGGGGGAGCGTGGAACGGGAAATCCCTTTCCCAACGGGATCGTCATATACATATGTCTCTCTCTCTTTTTTCTGCAACGCAGAGATGTAATGCAAAAGTGAACGAATAGTACACGTTATTTCATGCGTCTTCACCAAAAATCTAAGAACTGTTTCAATCAAAAAAATTTCTAATTGATTCGAACTGATAAATAACTGAAAAGGCATATGAAAATGGAACTATGCGTCGTTGTCTCGATCGATGTTGTAGACGCGGTGTTGTTGGAGTTGATGTTGCTGCTCACTCGAGGTCTCGTTTGCCTGGCAGAAGATTTGGATCTGCCCACGCCTTGTTTGATTTGATCTGCTGAATCTGGGTGGGTCTGAATGACTCATTCCATCATTCTGCCCGCTGAATCCTTTGTGCTCATGTGATAGTAACGCTTTTACCACGCCCTGCTGCAATACGATAACCCCTTATGGGTCTCCAGTCTGCATCACTGTTTTGCTGTATCGGCGGAGCAGGTAACGGTGCAACAGATGGTCTCTCCACTACCTGAGCTTGCTGCTGCGGCTGCCCTTCAGGATCTGATGATTCCTCCTCTACTTCTTTGATAATGATCTAAACCTGCGGCTGGTCTGGTGGGTCAAAATTGAAGTCAATCCGCATAGTAGCGGATATTCGATGACGGTGATTATTAGTCGGTGGAGAGGGTAACCCTCGCTGATGCTGTCTCGCGTGTGCTTTTTCCTCGCGCAAACTTCTTCCTGAACCACGGCATTCCGCCGCTGTTATTGAAATTCACGCACGTGGGGTGCTGCCTCACGGTGCATGACTCTCTCTTCTCTCGATTGCAACATATCCTCGCAATATAGTAACGATGGGTGTCGCTGCTCAGCGTTTTGTATCGTGTGTGGTAAATCGATGGCATATCTATTTAAGACTCGCTGACTCTCTCGTTCAATCCGCGCCTCATATTCCTGGTTTCTCAGCCTGAGAAAATAATTGCGTTGCTGTTGTTGGAGGGCGAGGCTGCATTGCACCTCCAGCCCTAATTGTGCATTGCTGACGGTGTCGTTAAGCTCCGCTGCACGAGCATCGGTGCGCGCTTTTCTCACTTCTCGCTGCTCTTCTTGCGATTCTGGCGTTGTTGTTGTTGTTATGGTTGCCGCGGGCGTTTCCATCTCGCACCGGCGACGATTCTCTTCTCTCCATGGCTTCACTATGGCTTCGAGACTTTCCATCAATGCCGATCTTTCTCGTACATGTTTGCGTGCATGGAATACAGCGATGTTATCCTCGCCTTTCGCTGGCGCACAGGTGATCTCGCTGAGGGTAATACGGGGTCACTTTGTGCCGGCACTTTTGCGTCACTTTCTACGGCGCACACTGGGAACATATACAAATTTCTTCCGGACCATCTCTCACAACCGAACCAGGCAAGGTTTGACGAAGTGAGTTAGCTCAATGTCTTCGCCAACTCTTCCTCTTCACAGGAAAAGTTCTCAAATTAGTGACAGATAAATATTTTTCCCGTAATATTAGCGAATCTGAATAAAAATCTGCACCTGTTAGGCTCAAGTCAACTTTAAGTCGATGTAGAGACCCGAATTTTCACTCGATCGAGGTGAAATTTTGAACACTCTCCCAGTTCGATAGGGAAAAGGGGATAATGCGGTCAAAAATGGAATTATAATGATAGTCTTATCATTATAAAGTTTTTCCATTTTTTGGCCAAAATTAATCAAATTTTATATGTATCGATAGAGAAAAATTTTTTCAATGCAGAAATGTAATGGGCTAAACTTTCTGACTATTGGATGATATGATAAAAGGACTTTCAACCCTCTAAGAGAAGCCGACACAGAAGTAGTTGACCTTGCGGTTTGATTTTTAGAGGCCCATAAGACCGATACCATCGGTAAATCCCGACGGAAAATATAAGTCCGCAGCCAGGCTCGGGTCATAAACAACCCTCATAAAGCCATTATGAACTAACTCCAGCCAAATTCTGAATAATCGAAATAATCGAATTGCCCCCATTCTGATTGCGGAATCTGCTTGCTGATACCAGGCTGATCAATTACAAACTTGAATGGGAGAAATCGGATAAGATTAACTATAAAAAATGATGATCGGCGATATCACTACAATCGATATAATCTTATCAGATATTGGACGATTTCCTCCATTCAAGTTTCTAAATGATCGGCTTGATATCCGTAAGCATATTCCATTATCAGAGTGCGGATAATCAAAATATTTTGATTGGTCAAAAATTGGATAGGAGATTTTCGTAATGACTTTATGAGGGTCGTTTATTACTCAAGCCGGGCGCGAGTGACCGCGCAGCTGCTCGGCCGAAATAGAGACAGAGTGAGAGAGAGGAAGAGAGAGAGAGTAAATGAGTAAGTGAGTTAGTGAGTCAGAGGGGAAGAGGGAGGGCAATAGAAGAAAACGGGCTGAGTGCATGGAGGTGCAGGTGCAACGAGCGGAAAACTACTGTAGGATTTGTCCCTAAATTTGCTAACTTGCCTCCGAATCGATGCGCGTTCTCTGCTCCGATCAGCCGATGACATTCTTTCTAAATGACATAGTCGGCTCGATTGATTTTTTTTGGCTCTTTTGATGTATTTCTCAAATCTTCAGATATTGGAGAGTATGCATACCAAATTTGAGATCGATCTCATGGAAAGTTTTCGAGTAATAGCCTTTTTTTGGGCTGAAATTTTTCCGACTCGAGGCTAAAAAAATTCACTTTCTAATTGACATAGTCAGATCGATTGATTTTTTTTTGACTCTTTTGATGTATTTCTCAATTCTTCAGATATAGAAGAGTATGCAATTGAGAAATACATCAAGAGAGCCAAAAAAAATCAATCGATCTGACTATGTCAATTAGAAATTGAATTTTTTGTAGCCTCGAGTCGGCAAAATTTCAGCCCAAGAAATCGCTATTACTCGAGAACTTTCCATCAGATCGATCTCAAATTTGGTATGCATACTCTTCAATATCTGAAAATTTGAGAAATACATCAAAAGAGTCGAAAAAAATCAATCGGGCTGACTATGTCAATTAGAAAGTGAATTTTTTTAGCCTCGAGTCGGAAAAATTTCAGACCAAAAAATGGCTATTACTCGAAAACTTTCCATCAGATCGATCTCAAATTCGGTATGCATACTCTCCAATATCTGAAGATTTAAGAAATACATCAAAAGAGTCAAAAAAAAATCAATCGGGCTGACTATGTCAATTAGAAAGTGAATTTTTTCAGCCTCGAGTCGGCAAAATTTCAGCCCAAGAAATCTCTATTACTCGAAAACTTTCCATCAGATCGATCTCAAATTTGGTATGCATACTCTTCAATATCTGAAAATTTGAGAAATACAGCAAAAGAGTCAAAAAAAAATCAATCGAGCCGACTATGTCAACTAGAAAGTGAATTTTTTCAGCCTCGAGTCGGCAAAATTTCAGCCCAAGAAATCGCTATTACTCGAAAACTTTGCATCAGATCGATCTCAAATTTGGTATGCATACTCTTCAATATCTGAAGATTTGAGAAATACATCAAAAGAGCCAAAAAAAATCAATCGAGCCGACTATGTCATTTAGAAAGAATGGCATCGGCTGATCGGAGCAGAGAACGCGCATCGATTCGGAGGCAAGTTAGCAAATTTAGGGACAAATCCTACAGTAGTTTTCCGCTCGTTGCACCTGCACCTCCATGCACTCGGCCCGTTTTCTTCTATTGCCCTCCCTTTTCCCCTCTGACTCACTCACTCACTTACTCATTTACTCTCTCTCTCTTTCTCTCTCTCACTCCGTCTCTATTTCGGCCGAGCAGCTGCGCGGTCACTCGCGCCCGGCTTCAGGTATAAACGACCCTCATAAAGTCATCACGAAAATCTCCTATCCAATTTCTGACCAATCAAAATATTTTGATTATCCGCACTCTGATAATGGTATATGCTTACGGATATCAAGCCGATCATTTAGAAACTTGAATGGAGGAAATCGTCCAATATCTGATAAGATTATATCGATTGTAGTGATATCGCCGATCATCATTTTTTATAGTTAATCTTATCCGATTTCTCCCATTCAAGTTTGTAATTGATCAGCCTGGTATCAGCAAGCAGATTCCGCAATCAGAATGGGGGCAATTCGATTATTTCGATTATTCAGAATTTGGCTGGAGTTAGTTTATAATGGCTTTATGAGGGTTGTTTATGACCCGAGCCTGGCTGCGGACTTATATTTTCCGTCGGGATTTACCGATGGTATCGGTCTTATGGGCCTCTAAAAGTCAAACCGCAAGGTCAACTACTTCTGTGTCGGCTTCTCTTAGAGGGTTAAAAGTCCTCTTATCATATCATCCAATAGTCAGAAAGTTTAGCCCATTACATTTCTGCATTGAAAAAATTTTTCTCTATCGATACATATAAAATTTGATTAATTTTGGCCAAAAAATGGGAAAATTTATAATGATAAGACTATCATTATAATTCCATTTTTGACCGCATTATCTCCTTTTCCCTATCGAACTGGGAGAGTGTTCAAAATTTCACCTCGATCGAGTAAAAATTCGGGTCTCTACATCGACTTAAAGTTGACTTGAGCCTAACAGGTGCAGATTTTTATTCAGATTCGCTAATATTACGGGAAAAATATTCATCTGTCACTAATTTAAGAACTTTTCCTGTGAAGAGGAAGAGTTGGCGAAGACATTGAGCTAACCCACTCCGTCAAACCTTGCCTGGTTCGGTTGTGAGAGATGGTCCGGAAAAAATTTGTATATGTTCCCAGTGTGCGGCGTCCTGTGTGTCCAAAGCCACAATCACTCCAGTACACTCCACAGTATTCACAATGTCTTTATTCAGCTCTCTCGCGCGCGTGCTGGAGTCGCCCTATTCCACTCTGTTCATTGTTAATTTCACTCTCTTTATCTGACCACTCCAACACACCTCCTTTAATTGGTCCCATTTCAGCACTTCTAGTCTTTCGTACACAGTTTCAGCTTTTCACGTACTCTAGTCACTCTAGTCTTGATATAATTCTAGTCACTACTAGTTTTGGGGTTCGGCTTCAGATCTCGTGACTGGGCCTCTTGAGCGCGTGGTCTGCTCACCGGCAGCTCCCCGCGGCTTCTGACGGCTGTTCTTCAGGGTGCGTGCCGCTGCTGTCGGGTTGGGGAACTCGCTCATATCTGACGGCGCCAACACTCCTGTCTTCTGTCGATATTACGTCAGCAAAGTCTTATATCATGACATTACGTTTCTTACGCCATCATGGTTAAAGACCTCCACCAAAATCAGACCTTGGGGATTTTTTCGCCGTTAATAATCGAGATTAGGATATAGCATGATTCTAGTTTTTCAACATTCGTATCTGACGTGAGTTGAGGGAAAACAAAAAAATAAGCAACACGAAAACAAAAAACTTAGCTTTTTTCTCAATCAAGATGAAACTCATAAAATTTACAAAACCAGATTATGGACCAAAATGAAACGGGAGAATAGCTATTGGATAGGATTGCCAAGCCATGAGACACAGATTCACCTAGCCCCAGGCATTGGAGAACGTTATCTCGCGGCGTCTCCTCTGTGCCGATCACAGGGATGTGGCAAGTCCGGAGAGGTGAAGGAGGAGTGTTTTTCGATATCAGCGTGTGTGTGTGTAGGAATGTGTGGACTCACACTGACTATATTCCCAAAAGTACAGCGTGCTCCGGATGGGTCTAGCTGCGGTGTCGCGTCTTTCCAACGCGTGCTGCAAAATTAGTGGGTGTGGATTCTGGCCCTCCAGCTTGACTTCCCTTGACTCCAAATTATTGGTCCTGGAGTAATTGGTTCCCTGAAGTAATTGCAAAGCTCTCCATACCGCGCTTGTCCCCACCTCGTAAGTTGCGCAGAAAGCAAGCTTTCGTTATACGACTCGAGCTTACGCAGGATGGGGCGAGAGAGGAGAAACTCGGGGCCACAATCCATCTCTACTTCGTATGTACCCACTAGACTGTATAGTTTGACTCCCCCCTTCTCCCCTCGCATTCTTCACACGCACGCACATACGTTGAATTGTTCCTTCAAACTCAATCATTTTGCTCGGTCTTGCATCAACGAAAAAATGAATCTCATTAAAGTAAAAAACTAAAAAATGAATACGTCGTTAATAGTACGCTCTGCGACTTTGAAATGTGATTGATGAACAACGTCGAAATTTATTGATAAGTTTCACCCGTTGCAGAAGACATTGTAAACTATTAAACTTATCTCCTCTGCTCTATTCCATCACCGAGGATGCCATGTATTCACATACACATGAGCCAATTAGAATTACGGAAATATGAGGGTCCCATCCAAATACATACGAAAATCTTCTACTCCCTCACAATTCCACGGCGGAGCTCCAAAATGATTTACGCAAGTATTTCATCATTGTTTGAGCATTACTTGGACCAAACAAAAGTTCATGGGAGGTGTGCTGCCATTGTGGGAATTCTCAAAATTTCAAAGTCGAAATCGCATAGTTCCTGAGATTTGCCCATATACATTAGAGTGTCCCTTATTTCTCAACATTCTTCAATCGTCACGGGCACCCCCCAGGTAGTTTTCAAACGACAAAAAATGAGAATCCTACTCCTACGATTCCCGGAAAAGAATTTCAAACCGTGCCGACACGAGCCGATATTTTTCAGAGGGGGGGGGATCAAAATCAGCTACTGATCCTTCTCGCCTCGGCATGTTCAAAGCCCACGCTAAAACACCTTAGAGTTTTTGAAGTACTCCAAGACATCATTTTCTATGTAAAATTTTCTGTGATATCTGAATTTGAAGTAATAGCGATGATTTGTTGCGATCTAGATGCCGAAAGATAAAAATTTACGACAACAAAACCTCTTTTTTAGTCATTTTCCCCTCATTTTCTCTCTTCCCAGTAGCTCAATGAGCCACGAAGAATCTCCAAAATACTCATATCTATATGAAATTCCATGGGAACCCGATTTTCGACCTTAGTTTTGCGTTAGAAAATTCTCCAAGTGCTGAATTTTGGAAGTTTTTGATTCTATTCTACAATTCATCTATCATGTCTCTGTAACAAAGCTTCGTTGTGATAGGTTCGGAGTCTCAGAGTTTCTGGAATTATCAGTGTCGATGTGAAATTTGCTGCTGAATCCGAATTTGAAGTGATATCGATGATTTGTTGCGGTCTAGATGCCGAAAAATGAAGATTTTCGACAAGAAAACCTCTCCTTTAGTCATTTTTCCCTCATTTTCTCTCTCCTCAGCAGCTCGGTGAGCCACGAAGAATCTCCAAAATATTCAAATCCATACAAAATTCCATGGAGAACCGATTGTCGACCTTGGTTTTGCGTTAGAGAATTCTCCAAGTGCTTAATTTTGGAATCCTTTGATTTTATCCTCGAATTGATTCATTATGTCCCTGTAACAAAGCTTCGTTGTGATAGGTTTGGAGTCTCAAAGTATTTGAAAATATCATTTTCGATGTAAAATTTGCTGTTGAATCCGAATTTGAAGTGATATCGATGATTTGTTGCGATCTAGATGCGGTAAAATGAAAATTTTCGACAACAAAACCTCTTTTTGAGTCATTTTTCCTCATATTCTCTCTTCTTAGCAGCTCACTGAGCCACAAAGAATCTCCAAAATACTCATATCTATGTGAAATTCCGTGGGAAACCGATTGCGGATCCCAGTTTTGTGGTAGGAAGCTTTCCGAATCCTAAATTCTGAACCTTTTCTATTTCGTACTTGATTTTCTCCATCAATTTCCGTTCTCAATTTCATAGGAGCAGAGTTGCTGAAAATTCAGTTCTGGTTCAAGTATGATCCTAGTTCTACAGTTCTACTCTCGAATTTTTCCTCCTCAAAACACCAATTTATCTCAGATCGTTACTGGAAACGTCACGTCAAAAGTTCAATTCTCCAAAAAACTGCCCATCGATAACTCTGGTGATTTTGTCTCTCGCACGGTCTTATTTCTTTTATCAACAAGTATGATGCAATGCCTCACCAAGCGGTTGCGAATTTTTCCAACAACTCATACATCAGGATATGAAATGGTTCACAATTAGGTTTTAACTTCTTTGAGTGAAGTTTGTTCACAGTCATCAGGAAATTTTTCCCTATATTCTCTAACAACTTGTGCAAGGTGTTGTTTTTGATCCTCTTTCGTTGTCAATACATTCACACATCTTCGAGCTAGGCCCATAGCTCTTCCAGAAGTATCATTGACTACTCTCAAGTTTCTGTTAACATGTCAATTCTGTAGGTATTTCTCATTAGAAAACCACGAATCACAGTCTGTCTTTAAGGAAGATTTATCCAAATGTCAGCTGTCGAAGGATTTCATTGAATGAGAGTTGATGAAGTATTCGATGCCTTTCGAAGCCAAGTTCTCAAAATCTGACTGACCTCTCAGGTAGAATCGTTTTGGAGCAACAGTCGTGTTTGAACCAGAAACAAAGCTTAGAGCTTCCACCATCAATTCTTTGGTCTGCGCTGTGAGAGTTTGGTCGAAAAGAGCCAAGCCCATGCCTCAGATCTTAAGTACCACAAATGATTCTGAATCTTCTCCAGAGCTGCTTGAGCCATGTCCCGATCAACACTTTGATGAAGGAGAAGTTTTTTATGAGATTCAAGTCATTTTTGGGGGCCTCGGTAGCCAGAGGAGCAGAAAACCAAACCCTGGTGTAAATAAATACAATGAATTGGCATACTTCAAATAGCTTCTGCTCTTCATCAGCTGTAAGAGGAAATACTTTTCGGAAAAGGTAGATTTTCAAGCGAGAGATAGCTCGGGCCATCCATCTAGCTCGGTGGAGTGCCCCGGGTTTGTAAAATCTAGCTCTGTCAGCGGGTGTGACACCAAGGAAGATCAAGCATAGTTTCAAGAGTTCTTTATAATCGTCACGAGGTAGACTTCCATTGAGATATTGTGTTATGAATTTAATAATGTCCTCTCTTTCTAAGAGCAGTTCCATATATCTCATGGACACGCGCTCAGCCTGAGTTACTGGAATAAATGGTTAATCCAGCTAGGAGCGTAATTGCTTGATAACTCATGGTACACGGTATTTCTCATAATTATTCGAATCCTCGAGGAATCAGGTGCCACCAAAATATGAATCGACACCCAAATGAGCGATTCCGCAAGAATACTAGAGTTTCTTCTGTTTTCCTCTAACTTGTCATTGAGCCAAGAGTCATTCAACTCTACTCAGATGATCAAAGTGAACTTAACAAGCATCAACAAGTGACTGAACGATAGGCGTTATTGATGAATCCCATAGAAATTGGGGAGGGGGAAGGTGTGAAAAAGTCTGAGGAGATCTACGAGATTATATTATATTATGCGTCGAGTGCCAAAGATCTTCATTCTTCACGAAAACTTTGCTGGAGGTCGGCAAAGCTGACGCCCAACAAGGTTTTCGTGAGAAGCAAAGTTTTTGGCATGAGACGCATATGCTGTTTTATACGGCGAGACCCGGAAATACGCAGTTCTCGCGTCGAGTCATATGGAGTCTTAATTCTTGAACCTATAATCAAATCTGCTTCAAGGAGTGCTCGCGTCTCAATCCTTCATGGATTATCAAAGAAGCAGTGGCATCTTACTGGCGATATTTCTGCATAAGACCTGATAAATGGAACGAAAACGATCGCTCACAATTGCTGACGCTCAGGTCTTGATTGCTCAGTTCTTTCAACTCATCAGGAACCATTCTTGGCATCTTGGGCAGAGGAAATGTTCCCTTGCCGTGTCAGAGATTACAGCCCCTCTAATCTTTGACCGTGTTCGTCAGTGCGTAGGAGTAGTGACAGACGCCGCAAGTGTGGTTTTTTATTGCTCAAACTGACAAAGATGATTTCTCATGAGTTGGAGGGGTTGAGATACTGAAATCTGAACGCGAACAATTATAGGAAATTATCCTCGTTTGGGAGATATTTTCGCGTGGGACCATCAGGTCCCATGCGGAAATATCGCCACCGATAGGTGGAGAGACTCCATCACTTATTCATCAGGTGTTGGGACGCAAGCAGTCGATTCAGACACTCCGATTAGACTGCAAAGTTAGGACTCGATCTGGGTGGTTTTTTCCAGGTTCTTCACTCGGACTTTTTTCTCCTCAACTTCCACGGGATTATTAATGGGCAGTTTTCAGACGATTCAACTTTGGATACGACGTTCCGAGTACGATTTTGAGATAACTTGGCGTTTTCAGGAGAAGAAATTCCAGAGTGAAATTGTAGCATTCCGAGTAGCTCTGCTCCTATGTGATTCTTCTAGTGCGATTTACCAATAGGATCGAAAAATGGAACGAGAATTGATGAGAAAAGTCAAGCATGTGATCGGAAAATTTCCGAACATCAGAATTTGGACAGTTTTCAACAGCAAAATCGAGGTCGCCAATTGGTTTCCCGTGGGATTATATATAGATACGAGTATCTGGAAGATTTTTCGTGACTAACTGAGCTACTGAGGAATGAGGAAAAGAGGGAATAATGACTGGAACAGAGGTTTTGTCGTCAAAAATTTTCATTATCTGGCATCGAAATCGCAACAAATCGATATCACTTCGAATTCGGATTCAACAGCAAATTTCACATCGAAAATGATATCTGCGAATACTCTGAGACTCCAAACCTATCACAACGAAGATTTGTTACACACACATGATGAACGAATTCGAGGATAGGATCGAACAATTCCAAAATTAAGCACTTGGAGAATCTTCTAACGCAAAACCAAGGTACAACAATCGATTTCTCATGAAATTTCATATAAATATCAGTATCTTGGAGATTCTTTGTGGCTCACTAAGCTCCTGGAAAGAGAGAAGATGAGGAACAGATGACTGGAAAAGAGGTTTTGTTGTCGAAGATTTCCATCATTCGGCATCTAGATCGTGATAAATCATTGCTATCACTGCGAAATCAGATTTGACAGCAAATTTTACATCGAAAATGATATTTCCAAATACTTTCTGACCCCAAACCTATCACAACGAAGCTTTGTTACAGAGACATAATAAATAAATTCGAGGAAAGAATCAAACAATTCCAAAATTAAGCACTTGGAGAATTTTCTAACGCAAAACCAGGGTCGACAATCGGTTCCTCATGAAATTCTGTATGGATATGAATATTTCGGAGATTCTTTGTGGCTCACCGAGCTGCTGAGAAGAGAGAAAATGAGAGAAAACTGACTAAGAGAAAGGTTTTCTTGTCGAAAATATTCATTTTTCGGCATCTAGATCACAACAAATCATCGATATCACGTCAAATTCGGATACAGCAGCAAATTTTACATCGACACTGATATTTTCAAATACTCTGAGACTCCGAACCTATCACAACGAAGCTTTGTTACAGAGACATAATAGATGAATTGTAGAATAGAATCAAAAACTTCCGAAATTCAGCACTTGAAGAATTTTCTAACGCAAATCCAAGGTCGACAATCGGTTTCCCGTGGAATTCCATATAGATATGAGTATTCTAGAGATTCTTCGTGGCTCATTGTGCTGCTGGAAAGAGCGAGAACGGGGAAGAAATGACTGGAAAAGAGGTTTTGTTGTCGCAAATTTTTATCTTTCGGCATCTAGATCGCAACAAATCATCGCCATCACTTCAAATTCAGATTTAACAGCAGATTCCACATAGAGAATGATGTCTTGAAGTACTTCAAAAACTCAAAGGTGTTTTAGCGTGGGCCTTGAACATGCCGAGACGAGAAGGATGAGGAGCTGATTTTGATACCCTTCCCTGAAAAATGTCGGCTCGTATCGACACAGTTTGAAATTTTATTCGGGAGTTGTAGGTGTGCGATTCCTATTTTTTTGTCGTTTGGAAACTATCTGGGGGGCGCCTGTCAAAATTAAAAAAATGTTGTGGAATGAGGGACAACCTCATATACGTATATATAGAATAAATGGTTCGAATTCGAACTCAATGTTCTCTGTTTCTATGGTTCACTCTGTGTGAACTCCGGAGGTTTATTATCAACTAAGAAGTAGTGAAAATTCATACAAAGTAAACATCATCTCGTCCATTGAATCCTACGCGTATTATAATTATCTGTGTATCGCGGAGGAGAGAGAGTTTACGCGGGAGAGAAACTCACCAGTATCACGCGATCATACGGCATACATTTTGGGCCGGTGCCTTGCGTCCGAGCCGACATATCACTTCAAATTCGGATTCAACAGCAAATTTTACATCGAGAGTGATATTTCCAAATACTTTGAGACTCCAAACCTATAACAACGAAGCTTTGTTACAGAGACATGATGAATGAATTCGAGGTTAGAATGAAAAAATTCCAAAATTAGGTACTTGGAGAATTTTCTCACGCAAAACCAAGGTGGACAATCGGTTCCCCATAAAATTTTGTATGGATATGAATATTTTGGAGATTCTTCGTGGCTCATCGAGCTGCTGAGAAGAGAGAAAATGAGAGAAAACTGACTAAGAGAAAGGATTCCTTGTCGAAAATTTCCATTTTTCGGCATCTAGATCGCAACAAATCACCGATATCACATCAAATTTGGATTCAGCAGCAAATTTTACATCGACACTGATATTTTCAAATACTCTGGGACTCCGAACCTATCACAACGAAGCTTTGTTACAGAGACATAATAGATGAATTGTAGAATAGGATCAAAAACTTCCAAAATTCAGCACTTGGAGAATTTTCTAACGCAAATCCGAGGTCGACAATTGGTTCTCCATGGAATTTTATATATATATGAGTATCCTGGAGATTCTTCGTGGCTCATTCAGCTGCTGGGAAGGGAGAAGATGAGGAAAAAATGAGTGAAAAAGAGGTTTTGTTGTCGCAAATTTTTATCTTTCGGCATCTAGATCGTAACAGTTCATCGCTATCACTTCAAATTCAGATTAAACAGCAGATTTTACAGAGAACATGATGTGTTGATGTACTTCGAAAACTCTAAGGTGTTTTAGCGTGGGCCTTGAACATGGCGAGACGAGAAGGATTAGTAGCTGATTTTGATACCCTTCCCTGAAAAATGTCGGCTCGTATCGACCCGGTTCCAAATTTTTTTTGGGAATCGTAGGTGTGAGGTTCCTATTTTCTTGTCGTTTGGAAACTGTCTGAGGGGCGCCCGTAAAAATTAGAAAAATGTTGAGGAATAAGGGACAACCTTATATACATATATATAGAATGAATAGTTCGAATTCGAACTCAATGTTTTCCGTTACTATGGTTCACTTTGTGTGAACTTCGAAGGTTTATTATCAACTAAAAAGTAGTTAAAATTCATACAAAGTGTACATCATAGCGTCCACTGAATCCTACGCGTATTTTAATTACCTGTGTATCGCGAAAGAGAGAGAGAGAGAGAGAGTTCACGCGGGAGAGAAATTCACCAGTATCACGCGTTCATACAGCATACATTTTGGGCCGGTGCCTTGCGTTCGGGCCGACATATCCCGAGGATGAGTGGCTCGCAGGCCCTCGATCCTGGGCTTGATCCGGATGGCTACACAGCCACAGAAGATCAGAACTGTAATGAGTTCCCGGATTGTTTTCTAGAACTGCAACAAATGAAGACTTCTTCAACAGATCATTCTTGCTATCAGATCTTATTCTCTCTCGGTTCCGCTAGATCAAGGATGAGAAAGTGAATCACCTATCGCCCGAATTAAGAGATTTGATCGTGCGCAACAGTGACCATGATGAATAGATTATCATCTAGTCGATTCATCTATATCGTACCAAACTAGTCAATCAGAACATATGATTATTGAGCAATTCCGATTCTTTATCGACTTAATGTGAATTAATCAGCTCGTCTACGATCATCATGACGATTGACTTTGTTTTTGATGTATTATTATCCAGTTTCAAGACAGGTATGTTACTGATCGTTCGACTACAAATTGTCATAGTTATGACATTCGCAACATCTCATATTTTGGTTCATCTGGTCAAGGATCTAAAATCAAGTCCTGTGTGTAGCGAAACATGCTTTGTTAATCTTTTCTGAAAACCAAGTCTCATAAGACGACTCGATGATGAAAGTTAATCAGTTTGATTATGAGTAATTCCATAACTGAACAAGAATTCCAGCTATTATTTATAATTTCATAATGAAATCAGCATCACATTTTCTGTTAATTTTACATACTCTGAGTTTCATTTAATTTCCAATACTGTGATTAGAAATACAGAGAAGAACATAAGTATATAATAGTCTGAACTTACAAGGCTTTCGAACGAATTGTACCGGGACATAGGCGGCTCTGCCAAACGAATGGCACTCGAACTCACAAATTATGGATTCAGTTGAGTTACTGTGATATTATCATACCAAATGTATTATCATTCTTCATAGACTGAGGTTCGAGACTTGTAGTATGATGAAAATGAATGATACAATGAATGAATGATTGAACCCTAAATTGATTTCCAATGAGTTGCATACATTTTCCAGAAGTCTTTAGAGATTCTCACTCGATGCGCGCTTCGCTCAACTGTTGTACACTCATCGGAGTAGATCTAGCACAAACTTCCAAGATACATATTTTGACGTAAAATCTTTCGCTCTTTCGATCGCCGAAGTCAAAATTTCGGAATCGTGCCGGCCGTGAAAATGGCCAAGAACCCTAAGAAATGAATTTCTCGGCAAAACCAGGAGCACAACCAGATTTATATCAGAAAATGTAACAACTTTGTTGCCCATCAAAATTCGCGTGAATTGCTTCCTTTCCGGGTTATAGTAGCTTTTTGAGAGCTCCCAAGCGTTTCCCTGTCTTTTACTACATTTTACTGTAGTACGGACCTCTGGGTACAGTCAGAACAATCTCCAATCTACATATATTGAAGAGTTTCCCGCTCTTCCGATTTCCGAAGTCGAAATCTCGAAATCCTGCCGAAACATCCTTGAAAAAAGCCAAAAACCTTGAAAGATAGCTTCTCCGGCAAAACCAGGTATACTACCAGATTTATATCAAAATATGTGACAACTGCAATGCCTATCGAAGTTTGCGTTAATTGCTTACTTCCCGGGTTACAGTAGCGTCTCAGACCTCTGCAAGTCAGACAGAAACTGATAGATCAGAATGATTCAAGAGTTTTCTGAGAGTAGAAGTCGAGTGACTCAAAATCCATTCTAGAGCTTCATTCTAGGCCTTTTTTGGTCCTAGATGTGACTGTTTTAGTTGATTGTAGAGGGAAACTTGTCTGGAGAAATTGACCAGTCTTCGGAAGTTCATGGATTGACCTACACAGGAACCGGTATGATTACTATTTTTGGTTTTTTCTGATAGGAAAAATTGAGGAGAATCGAATCCTACTTCCAGCTGTCTTTGACATCTGATTCAATTTCTATGAACTTTCTCATGGATGAGACCTTGGATTTGACCTGGGAAGAGTCGGTTGAGATGCACAAAAATATCTCAGACAGTCCTTAAAATACTTCGAAAAAGGCTACAGAATGAGCTAAGTTTTTGGTCAAACTAGTCCGAGGAAATCGATCTCCCTCATTCAAGTTTCCCATTTTCAGGTGTATCAAACTTTCAACTGGAAGTGTAATCTATTTCGATGCATGTTGTATTGTATGGAGCTGTACTCTTGTGTCCAGATTTGGATTTGTCTTGCAGTTTGCAACGACTATGGTTACTCAATCATAGATCCATGCGCGACAAAATGCATTGATAGTGATTTGATTTCATCATCTTTACTGATTTTGAATGAGTAATCGAAATTTCTTGAATTTTTCGAGTTCCCCTCCTTGAAATCTTGGAAAACTCCCTGAACGAAATTTTAAAAATTCTATAGATACCCTGGACAATGTTCGGTCACGTAGTCAAATTTTTGGAGCTCTAGGATTCATTCCGATATGCGTGAATGTATGTCTTCCTCCTTGAGAGACAAAGCTAGAAAATCACAATCAGTTATTATCTCAGATCTCATTCTTTGCAAATGGATTTGGAATCTCCTGATTGCATATGGGCTATTCCGGAGCATTTCGACGAATGCCTGCACCAGGGGGGTCTGGAAAAAATCCATAAAATTTTTTTTACTGGCCGTTGAGTATATTGAATTAACAACAGATTCGTCAGAACCAGGATCAATCTTGAAATTACATTCTGAGCCATCTAATAAACCCATATAATAGCCACCATTATTTGAGTTCTTGGAGATTTCTCTTATTTTGTCATCATTTGAATTCTCAGAATCGATCGCGAGGCCTTGGTGAGACGATGTCAAGCTTGCCTTGTTCAACTTGACGCTCCGTAGTTTCCCTTCAAGTTCTTCGGGCACTTAGAACGGATGTGTCCTTCGACACCGCAAGTCCAGCATGTAGAGAGTTGTCTATGTTGTGAACTGTTGTTCGAATCCTGTTTTTCTTGTGGTGTATGGGTCGAGTGAAACCGACTTGTGTATAGCCAATTCCTAGTATTATACTCTTTCCGATTTTGGTCCCCTATCACTTTTATTTCCATCGCACGAGACACAGCTTCAGTTATCGAACATATGCCCTCAAGTTGTAGCATTTCTGTGATCAATAAGTCGTGAATCGCGGGAATAAATTTCGAACAAGCAATGCGGTGCTGTTCTTTCAGAGGAGAATTTTTGAAAATGTCCCGAGTCGATCTACAAATGTCAGCTGCAAGAGATGGAAAACCTTCATCGAATTTCTGTTTTCGATTTTGAAAGAGGGGGAAGTTTATGGCCCGTGAATGAGAGTCACCGAACCACAAGTCTAAATTCGAATGTAAGAAATCAAAATCTATCGTACTTGAGTCAATATTGTCCAAAACAGATTTGGCTTTCTCGCGCAAACAAGAAGCAAGCATAATTCTCTTCGACCTTTCATCCCACTCATTAGCAAGAGCAACTAGTGTAAACAGATAAATGTATTCACGCAAAGGTGTTACGCCGTTGTATACATCTGGTTTTGGTTTCAATGCATTAGGAGCCTCAGTAACAGTGTTGTGTGTGGGTATTTTGGTCGTGTTTAGTGAAATGTTAGGAATTAAATTTTGACTCAGCTGTTTATAACGTTGAACTTGATCCTGAAGCAATCGCCGCTCTTCATCCCATATTCGTTGTCTCTCTTCAAAATCTCGCCTTCCAGCTATCAAGTCCCGGCTGCACTGACGTAGTTCGTCGGCCAAATGCTGCACCTCAGAATCATGGGCAGGCTCTGCGTTGACGCGACGAATTCCACCGAGCGAAGTATCTCCACAGGCAGCATCCCGAGACGCCGCAGCTCTCGATGCAGCGTGCCCACTAGCAGCATCGTCGATTGCGTTGCCGGTTGCAGCTTCTCTCGACGCAGCATGAACGACTCCAGCAGCGACGATTCCAGCACTTCCGAACGCAGCATTGATGAGTGCATCATTGTCGGATGATGTAGCCTCTCCGCTGGAGGCGTTGACATTTCCAACTGCACGTGAGCTTTCTCGGCTCGCACATTCAACAGCTTCACCCTCGTTCGTAACAGCGGCAGTCGGAGCGTCGTCGGTCAACAGCTCTCTGGTCGCGCGCGCCGTCCTCGTATCCACCATCGCCGTAACGTTGGACCGTGCCGTAAGGTTCCCCTACGATGTCACGGTTTAGCGCGAGGTTATTTACGGGTTCACCGATGCGCTCACCTGAAAAACCACGAAATCCTACGGCAGCATCGGAACTGGGACTATGAATGGGTACGAAATACGATACCGGCTCCGCATCCGAGCGATCCTCTGGCAGCGAGTAGTCGGCCCTGCGCACGGCGTGCCAGTGGTGGAAATTAGTTTGCCTGAAATGTTGCGCAGAGTCGGAAATGGGGTTCGATTCCTAGTGCCAAAAAACAATGAAATTTCATCAACAGAAAATCGAAACTGCTCCTTTTCGCAAATCAGACTGAAAATATGGAGTAGGTGCTTGAGAAGCTACTTGCGTTCTTCTCAGACGGTCGATTGAATCGTGGAAGTATGTCATACGATATACAAACCTTATGAATATGATATTCAATCAGGACAACGTTGCCCGCGGTTCATTTTTCAGTATACGAAGAATGAGAGGAGAGATTGATTAATTGATTGATTGATGCCCGTTTATTCGTCCGAAAACAAAAAAAGAAAAATAATCAGTCACATATGGTAATATATATCACAGATCAATAGTGCACATTAATAAAAATCATGAAGTCATCTGGTCAAGGACAAATCTTAGGTATATCACAATTTGTGACTAGTCGGGTAGCATTCAGAAGATTCACAAACTCCATAGAATAATATAAGAATACAAAAAATGGCAGGGCTCACAGTCATATTACAGAAAAGTTCAGTCGATTGACGAAAGAACACACGTATACTTATAATTTTATTCTAGATGAACGAATCAAGGAAAAAGTCAGCCCAAGCCTTTCAAAATTTAGACATTGAAGTAATGCTTCTTCTCCACATCAATCCTCTGAGGAGACTGTGTGAGCAAAAAATCCTTCATAGCCTCTTTAAGTTATGATATTTCCCCCAGCTGCCGAAAGCCCGGAGGGAGAAAGTTCTACAAATGAGCACATGGAACCTGGAAAGATCTTCTTCCATATTCAAGTCTCATATTGGGAACTTTGAGTACCCGCTCTCCTGCATCACCGCGTGCGGGGCGTTCAGATTGGTACCTGTCGAACATCGCAGCTACGTAGCCAGGCTCTCCTAAATGCATGATCTTGTGCATTAAGAGAGCTGCGAAGTACATCCTCCGCGAATCAGTATGTAACCAACCCAAACGCTCCCTAAACGGGGTGATGTGCTCGTCTCTCCTAAGATCAAAAATATACCTTACACATGAATTGCTTAGTCGTTGTGTCCGTTGCCGCTGTTCGTCCGTGGCGCCGAGGTACACGACCGTGCATTAGTCTATATGCGGTTGAACCAGGGACTCATCTAGGCGGACTCGGAGAGGTCTGGTGATACATGCCCTAAAAAACCGCAATACATATAGGGCTTTGTTGACTTTCTTAGTTACTTGGTCGATGTGCGGTTTCCACGTCAGTTCACTGTCAAGTGTAACACCAAGGCTCACGACCGTATCACTGAACGGAATGAACTTTCCTTCCTGTATCTCAACCCTTGACAAGTCCATTCTCTCCAGATCTTTGATATTCCTCTCAGAACTGAAGGAGATTGCTTTGGTCTTGCCAGCGTTGAGACACAGGCCGGAACTTCTGGCTCACTCAGCAACAAGTCGTCCTATTTCTCCTAGCTGAGCAATGCCCTCTCTGATCTTAGATTTCTCGACTTGGAGATGAATTTGTAGGTCATCCGCATAAAAAGATGGTGTACTGACTTCCCGTCAAGCAAACCAGGTAAATCATTGACATATAAACTGAAGAGTAAAATCCCAAGAACGGAACCTTGTGGAACACCCACATTGGTTTTGAGCCAATCAGAACCACCAGATCTTGAAGTAACTTTTTGGGTGTGGCCTTGTAAGTATGATTCTATCCACGGGAGTACCGATCTCGAGAAGCCTAGATTCCGAAGTTTGCTCAACAGATTTAATGGTGATATTGTGTCAAAGGCTTTACTGAAGTCAAAAAGCAGGAGCAATATGATCATTTTCTTGTCAATGCCTACTCGGATGTCATCGGTCAACTTCAGTAAAGCTTTCTGGGTGCTACGATGTTGTCCGAAACCAGTCTGGAAGCAATCTAATAATTTCTCAGACTTCAAAAACTCCGTGATTTGGTCGTGTGCGATTTTTTCCAAAACTTTGGCAAGGAAGCAAAGCAGCGCTATAGGACGGGAGTCCGAGACCGTTGATGGGGCGGTGGTCTTTTTTTAATGCAATTAGCTGTGCCTGCTCCCAGGCCTCAGGAAATGCACTATGAGCGAAAGAGGAGTTGAGAATATGTACAATAAGATCACCAATAGCCGGAAGAGCCTTCGCGATCACGCTTCGGGGTATCCCGTCCGCCCCACGGGCCTGTGAAGAGAAATGTTCAAGAGCAAGGACTACATCTTTGTAATTTGTGGGCTTGAACTTGAAACCTCCCCCTGAGGCCGAATTTATATCGTCCATTGCTTCGTCTATTTTTTCGTGGGGCGAAACTGAAACTCCCGCAAAGTGAGCGTTCAACTCATTCGAGAGAGAGAGAGGGAGAGAGAGAGAGAGAGAGATTGATTGATTGATGTGTTTATTCACCCGGGGACAATGGGTCCCGTGGAGCATAGAAATTCTATACATCTCATGATTATAATAGTCATGAGGGATGAAACCTTAGAATTAGAAAATCAATAATAAGCGATGAGTGTAAATTATAAAACTTTCAGAATGATTGAACCATGTATGTACATATGTGTGTGTATACAGGGTGTCCCAAAAGTCAGTTCCCCCCCTCAAAAACTCGAAATTGGCTCCGGGGATCGAAAAACCCCGAAACACGTGTCTCCTAAAATCGAGGGGGAAGCTCGAATATGGTCTCAGATTTGACCTTGAATATGACCTTGATGGTTTTTTGGAGGTTAGAACGGTTTTTTCAAATGGGAACGCCTATTTTTGACTCCGGATTCTGAAAGAGCACAAAATTTTACGTCCAAATATGACTTATTGCCGATGTTTCAGATGACCTTCAGGGGTCATTTTGGGGCCAAAAGTATCTGGAGGGTGGATTAACGTACCACACCTAGTGCGATAGTCTTGTTTTGAGAGGTGCCTCTCAAAGAAGTTTCTCAGCCTCATTCTGACCCTTGACCTGTGACCTTGAATGTGACCTTGACTCAAAAACTCGAAATTGGCTCCAGGGATCGAAAAACCCCGAAACACGTATCTCCTAAAATCGAGGGGGAAGCTCGAATATGGTCTCAGATTTGACCTTGAATATGACCTTGATGGTTTTTTGGAGGTTAGAACGGTTTTTTCAAATGGGAACCCCTATTTTTGACTCCGGATTCTGAAAGAGCACAAAATTTTACGTCCAAATATGACTTATTGCCGATGTTTCAGATGACCTTCAGGGGTCATTTTG
Organism: Eretmocerus hayati; assembly: GCA_029851415.1. NCBI lineage: Eukaryota > Metazoa > Arthropoda > Insecta > Hymenoptera > Aphelinidae > Eretmocerus > Eretmocerus hayati. Next base: position 135,265,311 of record CM056741.1, read on the forward strand.
GGGCCAAAAGTATCTGGAGGGTGGATTAACGTACCACACCTAGTGCGATAGTCTTGTTTTGAGAGGTGCCTCTCAAAGAAGTTTCTCAGCCTCATTCTGACCCTTGACCTGTGACCTTGAATGTGACCTTGACTCAAAAACTCGAAATTGGCTCCGGGGATCGAAAAACCCCGAAACACGTATCTCCTAAAATCGAGGGGGAAGCTCGAATATGGTCTCAGATTTGACCTTGAATATGACCTTGATGGTTTTTTGGAGGTTAGAACGGTTTTTTCAAATGGGAACCCCTATTTTGACTCCGGATTCTGAAAGAGCACAAAATTTTACGTCCAAATATGACTTATTGCCGATGTTTCAGATGACCTTCAGGGGTCATTTTGGGGCCAAAAGTATCTGGAGGGTGGATTAACGTACCACACCTAGTGCGATAGTCTTGTTTTGAGAGGTGCCTCTCAAAGAAGTTTCTCAGCCTCATTCTGACCCTTGACCTGTGACCTTGAATGTGACCTTGACTCAAAAACTCGAAATTGGCTCCGGGGATCGAAAAACCCCGAAACACGTGTCTCCTAAAATCGAGGGGAAGCTCGAATATGGTCTCAGATTTGACCTTGATAGTTTCTTGGAGGTGAGATCGATTCTTTTGAATGGAAACTGCAATTTTTGACTCTGGGCCCCGAAGATGTGAGGAATTTTGAGCCAGATATCACTCTACACCAATCGCGTAGACGACCTTCAAAGGTCATCTTGAGGTCACACGTCTCTGAACTTCGGGTCAAGATAATACTCTCAGCTGATCGCGCAGGTAATCAAGAGCTCATCGCAAATGAGATGAAGTAATCACATGAAAAATTCAGAAATCGATTGGGATTGGGGCAGGAAAGAGGCGATTTGGAATTGGTGTGATTCAATTTAATCAGAAGTGATATTATTGCTAACAAGTGTATCAGAAACAAACCTTACTCTAAATGAATTCCTAAATAATTCAATGACTAATCTTACGCACTATTGATTAGAATTCTCGGCTCTAAGTCGGTCACAATGTCCTCGACTTGAGTCTCTGTATAATATCGACGAAGTAATACTCAGACGAGGTGCTCAAAGTGTCCACCTTGAACTTCCAAGCAGTGGTACAAACGAGTCTCAAACTCCTCACCCGCCTTCCGTATGGTCTCAGAGGATATCTTACCACATTCTAATACTATCCTCTCTCTCAGTTCTTCTAGATTTGCTGGTGCAGGGTCTTTGTAGACAGCATCCTTGAGATGTCCCCAAAGGAAAAAATCCAAAGGATTTAAGTCAGGAGAGGTAGAAGTTTTCGGCTCATGTGCTACAGTTCCGAGTACTGCAATCGTTTCCGTTTCGCCAACTTTACTCCGTCCCGATCGGGGTGCATCATTGACGGATCCAGTCCTGCGGAATTTATCAATAAGTTTCGAAACACCTCTATTTGTGATAGAGCTCTCTGGGTGCAATTCTCTCCAACGTCTAGCGGTTCCTTTAAAAGAGCCAAGAGATCCGTACAATAGAACAATCTCACACCGATGCTCTCTCGAGAGAGGCATGATGATATTTGTTCATCAACAGCAATCAGCACAATCCCAAGTGTGATAGGGTTTCGATTGCTTTGGCTGCTGCACGAAGGCAGCGACCGAATCGATCGGCAGTGATTGCTATTGGAGCGCATGCAAGAAATACTCGATGATACGGCTGCTTGCACGGAAATTGTATCAATGGATAAACGATATTCTACAACTCCTACAAGGCTTTATTACGATTCTAGCGAGGTGTGCTCTGGTCGGCGCGCTATGACCGACTGAGTCGTGAATCAATGTGACGATAAGAGCGCGGGAGTGGGGGTATACTGTGGCGATCAGGGGTGTCAAGCGTAGTAGAGTCCCTCCCCTCAAGCCCCTCCAGTCAAGTGCAGCGTCGCGGTGAAGGAGCCCCCTCCCTGCGACGCCGCGGCGCGCTCTACACATGGTTGGAGGGGCTTGAGGGGAGGGACTCTACTACGCTTGACATCTCTGGTGGCGATGTTAGTGTGGGAGTGGGGGGATCGCCACAGTATACCCCCACTCCCGCGCAGTAGAATTCTAATCAATAGTGCGTAAGATTAGTCATTAAATTATTTAGGAATTCATTTAGAGTAAGGTTTGTTTTTGATACACTTGTTAGCAATAATATCACTTCTGATTAAATTGAATCACACCAATTCCAAATCGCCTCTTTCCTGCCCCACTCCCAATCGATTTCTGAATTTTTCATGTGATTACTTCATCTCATTTGCGATAAGCTCTTGATTACCTGCGCGATCAGCTGAGAGTATTATCTTGACCCGAAGTTCAGAGACGTGTGACCTCAAGAAGACCTTTGAAGGTCGTCTACGCGATTGGTGTAGAGTGATATCTGGCTCAAAATTCGTCACATCTTCGGGGCCCAGAGTCAGAAATTGCAGTTTCCATTCAAAAAAATCGATCTCACCTCCAAGAAACTATCAAGGTCAAATCTGAGACCATATTCGAGCTTCCCCTCGATTTTAGGAGACACGCGTTTCGGGGTTTTTCGATCCCCGGAGCCAATTTCGAGTTTTCGAGTCAAGGTCACATTCAAGGTCACAGGTCAAGGGTCAGAATGAGGCTGAGAAACTTCTTTGAGAGGCACCTCTCAAAACAAGACTATCGCACTAGGTGTGGTACGTTAATCCACCCTCCAGATACTTTTGGCCCCAAAATGACCCCTGAAGGTCATCTGAAACATCGGCAATAAGTCATATTTGGACGTAAAATTTTGTGCTCTTTCAGAATCCGGAGTCAAAAATAGGCGTTCCCATTTGAAAAAACCGTTCTAACCTCCAAAAAACCATCAAGGTCATATTCAAGGTCAAATCTGAGACCATATTCAAGCTTCCCCCTCGATTTTAGGAGATACGTGTTTCGGGGTTTTTCGATCCCCGGAGCCAATTTCGAGTTTTTGAGTCAAGGTCACATTCAAGGTCACAGGTCAAGGATCAGAATGAGGCTGAGAAACTTCTTTGAGAGGCACCTCTCAAAACAAGACTATCGCACTAGGTGTGGTACGTTAATCCACCCTCCAGATACTTTTGGCCCCAAAATGACCCCTGAAGGTCATCTGAAACATCGGCAATAAGTCATATTTGGACGTAAAATTTTGTGCTCTTTCAGAATCCGGAGTCAAAAATAGGCGTTCCCATTTGAAAAAACCGTTCTAACCTCCAAAAAACCATCAAGGTCATATTCAAGGTCAAATCTGAGACCATATTCGAGCTTCCCCCTCGATTTTAGGAGACACGTGTTTCGGGGTTTTTCGATCCCCGGAGCCAATTTCGAGTTTTTGAGGGGGGGAACTGACTTTTGGGACACCCTGTATATGTGTATATATATATATATATATATATATACACCCCACGCATCGATAAAAGAATGTACAAATAGTATGTTTGTGCCATCCGCTGACTTCACAGAAAATAACTTCAACTGTTGACATCGATAAAACTCGTCTCCAAGCTGGTAAGGTGTTGCACAATGGCTCTCTTGAAGACGATCAGCGAGGTGGTGTTTTTCGGTAAGGTAGTGATGATGCGGGGCAATTTGTTCCAGAAAGAGGAAGCAGAAACATAAAATGAGACTCGTAGCGAAGAGGTGTGACAACTTGGGATCAAAAGATCGCCAGTCTAGAGTCTTGCCGATCTATGCACACTCGTGTTACAAATCTCAACAATGTTCTTCGCTTGATATGAAGGCTTGTTCGTCTTCAAAATTTGAAACATAGAACTGGCTAAAAAGTATTCTCTGCGCGCCTTTACCGAAAGTCATCCTAACCGTAGGCGATAGGGAGTTACATGCTCGCGCCAAGGAATGTTGCCAAATACAAAACGCGTGCATGCGTTTTGAGCACGTTGGAGTCTGGTGTTTTGCTCGTCAGTAAGGTCGTGGTAAACGAGGCAGGCATAATCGAAGTAAGGAAGGACGAGAATTTGGTCGAGGGATTTACGTAAGGAAAAGGAGAGTGCATGCTGATGGGGGCGAAGTTGACAAACAGTTCCGAAAACTTCTTGGTAGATATGAGAAACGTGTTTCTTCCAGTACAGGTCAGCTGTCATCCAGATACCGAGATTTTTCACCTCAGACACAAACTCTATAGGCGTACCGTCAATAGTGATTGGAGAGAGAGCACTCACATTCAGGAGTCGCAGGTTTTCGGCACTGCCCAGGATTATGATTTTCGTTTCCTTGAGGTTCAAGCTCAAGCCGTTGGTGATAGCCCACGAGTGAATAGCATGGGCTTCTTCCTCAATAAGTCTTAGTGTCTCCTCAATCTCGTAACGGTAGCAGCTTCTATAAATTTGTGTGTCATCGGCGTACATCATGTGCCTGGTGTATCGTAAGATTCGGGGCAAGTCATTGATGAAGATGGAGAACAAGAGTAGGCCCAGCACTGATCCTTGTGGGACACCGGCAGTTGTATTTATCCAGTCAGAAACTGTTCCACCGTCATCAATAACCGCCTGAGCCAGGTATGATAGAAACCAGCGCACTGAATGATCATCAACTTGGAAGGCACGTAATTTTTGGATGACAATTCCATGGCGTATTTTATCAAAAGCTTTGGAGAAATCGAAGAGGACCAAAATGGTAAACATCGATTTATCTATACCCTTCCGCAATCTAACACCCCGAGCAAGGCCGTCTGGGTGCTGTGGCAATCTCGAAACCCAGCCTGACAGGAGTCAAGGAGCTCGTAATTTTCAATCAACTGTTTGACTTGGTTTGATATAACTTTTTCAATCTTAGAGCACTCAGAAAGCTTTGCTATGGGTCTCAGATCTGAGAGATCTGCCAGGTTGATCGTTTTAGGGATGGGCGTAATAAGGGTGCACTTCCATCAATCGGGAAAAGAGGCATTTATTATGCTCGAGTTGAAAATATCGGTAAGCGGGTCAATGATGATTAGACATGACGTGCGCAAGGTTTTCAGGGAGATGGAGTCAATCCCAAATGTCTTTGATTTCAAGGAGTGAGCTATGCGTGTTATTTCGTCCCTGCTGGTAGGCGGTAGTGAGGAAACTGGGATACTAGAAAGGTGCAATTGGGAGATTGTGTGGAGAGGAGGAAGGGACATATGAGTTGGCGGAGGACAGGAAATGGAGGCAAAGTGGGTATTGATATCGGCAGAGGAGAATGTTCTCAACGGTGAGGGAGGGCGCGACGAGACTATGCCTAGGTTGTTGAGGGAATTCCATAGTCGATTGGAATTCTGAGCAGCCTCGATTTGACTAGCGTAGTACTGGTTTTCGGAAACGCATGATAATTTTTGCACACTAGATCTGGCAGACAGATATTCCTGCATCAGCTCAGTAGTACGAGTAACTCGCGCTCATTTATAAAGATTATCACGTTCTACCATCAAATCACGAATTTCTTTAGTCACCCAAGGTTTGTTACGAGCTCGGATCTTGTAGACTCTTAGAGGTGCTGATTGGTCGAGAGCTTCGGTAATTGATCGATTGAGCACAGTGACTTCATATCAATGTTTTCGAGGCAGGAAAGTAGTGCGAGTCTGGCCGAGAGATCACTGTGGTACTGTTTTGGGTCGAAATTCCTGAAATCACGCTTGGTGATAGTGACTGGTTGTCTTATGACTTTTTCAAATTTGAATACGATCTCAGTCCTGTCGTGTCCTATGGTAAAAGGAGCGTCGGTTTTCGAATATTGTAAGACATGGTCAAGCGAGTTCACAATGAACAAATGAATCCACGTGTGTGCTACCTGGCTCTCGGCGTTGAGCGTATGGTGAGTTGATTCTGATGGTACAATTCCAATGAGTAATCTTTCAAATGTTTCTGGATGACTTTGGATTTGGAGTCAGAGATTGCCATGTTACAATTCAAATCGCCAGTGATGACAACGGATGTGTATTTCGATAATATAAGAGATAAATTGTTGAAAAATTCCGTTGGAAGACATGCATTAGGAGGTTCGTAAACAACTGCAAATAATAGACAATGATCACCACTCTTGATTTCACATATCAGATACTCAGGTTGGTTGACGCGTGAGGAGTCGGATTCAATAAGAATTTTGAGATTAATTAACGCTTGAGATTCTGAGGCATGATTCAGTTACTTGCTGTCGTGCATGATCATCAATTTATCTTTGAGATATCCTCATCGTGCGTGATCAGTATTCTTTCGGATTGAGCGTTCTTCCGTACATAGATTGAGGCACTTCTGACCCATACTCTTTCAAAACCTTTTGACTTAGCTACAGCCCGAACTTTACCAAGCAGCTTGTAAATAATAGAAGGCAAGAATTCGTTCAAGAACAATTTTTTCTGGAGTTGATCAATAAAGTCTGGGAATACTTCCGATGCGGGCAAGTCTCCATGAGTTATTTTACGGCGCATGATCTCATCCCTGATTTGTACGGATTTACATCTAACAAAAAGAGTAAACATTTCAGCTGTTGGCGGGCCCGCACTCACCGAAGCACTGACTGTTGGCTGAGTACGATGGTTGGTACGAATGATATCAGAAGTAAAATTTAGTGCATCAATTTTTGAGAATATACGTTCCAAAATTTCGAGATCGGAAAGTGTAGTTGCCGTTGGTAACCCCGCTAGAACAATGTCAGCATTGGTACTCGAGAGAGTATTTTGGGTTGTATTAGCATTTTTCATACTATCAAGTTGCAGGTACACGCGAGATAGACGATCTTCGAGGTCCTTGAGACGCGTTTCCTGATTCTGAATCATTGTAGTAAAGTGAGACAGCTTATTCTCAATAGTTTCTATGCGGTTATTGCACTGGGTGTTTTGGTCCACAATAGTAAGCAGATTATGAAATATCGCTGTCATTTCCTCATCTGAATTGAGCGAGGCAAATTTAGCAATTGTATCATCCCGAGTCATAGCTTGAAGCTGCGTGTTTTGAGGGATAGCCGGAATCTATGTTGCTATTGCGGGTACATTACTGTGAGAAGGTCGATTCATAGGCAGGCCTTGAGTTACAGAGCTAGTAGAGTATAAAAACATGTTGTTTGAACGAAGTGATGCTGTTGGAAAAGTAAATACTGGGGTGCCCGGGCCATTCATCGTGTTAGAACTATCAGAATTTACACGGCGAGCATTGATATCAACTTTTGTACGTAAAAAGGACACCGCAGAAAAAGCGAGGATTTCTGCCCTCGGTGGATTTTCATGAGAAATCAGAGACAGATAGATGAAAACACGCTGACTTCAATGACACCCTGGAAAAGTCGGACTAAATTCGCGTTTTGGAGCACGATTCATTAGAAAATCAGTATTCTCTTGGTTAGGTTGACTATCTATTTACACTGGCGAGAGAGTTGTGGAACACGAAAATCGATAACAGCACATCAAGATATCCGATCCGTGCTCTCGAATCGCAGAGTATTTGTATTGGGGGTTGTGCAGTTTTAAGAAAATCTTGATATTTTTATCACCTCTAGATCAGTTAAAACTGGCTCGTTTTATTGTTCGAACGAATTGATGAATTCGGACTGCATCATCAATGTTAGGACTAAATTCCAAAAAGTGTCACTCTAGAAAAAACTGCGTATCGTGCAGCATACGTGTAATGAGCACCTTCGGCTAACAATGAAAATACCACGAATAAATCGACACGGTAGGCAGCATAACGATCATCTCGCGTGAAAAATTCATACTTGTCATGATTCAAAATACAACTGCCAATTGCTGGGGGCTGAGCCTAATTCCCCGCTTGATGTCTGGTTTCAGACTCGTACTGTAGCGTAACTACCCAGCCCTCAATACGAATACTCTGCAACACTCAAATGATACTAAGGTAAGTGTACCCAACTTGCCTCTGCACCCAACTTGCCCCCATATGCCGATCTCAGGAATGGGCGCTCGTTGACCTTCCCGCAATTTTTTTTACGTTTGTTATGTTGAAATATGAGAAGATACGTAGTTTTCATCGACCCCGGATCATTTCTGCGTTCTCCAGAAAATATAAAGTGAGTTTTCCGTTTTTCGTGTTTGCACGGCTAATCAATCACCGAGGAAATCGCGTTCACTAAAACCGGTGCCAATTTATTTTTATTTGACCAATCTTGACGTACCTTAGCGCATTCGATTCCTTGTCTCAAGACCTTCAAAATCCATTTTTCGAAATTGCAAAATTTGGATATGGAGCTGTTTTATGTGCAAAACACGGAGATGGTTTGAGAATCAAGAAGGCCGACATCGGAGTGTACCCAACATGCCCCCATATAGTTATCTCGGAAAGGCGTGCAGTATGACTGTTTTTATCCACTCAGAACGTATTTATCACGTCAAAATAGGTCGGAAACGATGTCTTGGGCCAGTTAAAAGCTATAAATGTCGCTGCACGGTGATCAAAACGGATCAAAGCGATTCCATTCACTTCATCGCCGATTTACATTGTTTTAAATGATGGGGGCAAGTTGGGTACACACTTTTGTGAGCTCTCAAAAATCACCTTTTGGGAGAATTCAAACAGCTCGGCTCCACTTCATTCAAATTGGACGTATCTTAGCTCATTTTAAAGGTCTTGAGACAAGCTTTAAAATGAGCTAAAGTACGTTGGAAAATATGGAGATGGGCCAAAGTTATTAAGAAAATGGCTTAATGGGGGCAAGTTGGGTACACTTACCTTATAAATGATTCCTATTCTATGCAAAACCAAGAGTGCGGACCACGGTCGTATGTGCGGACCGGATGGCTTGATGTGCTATTATCGATTTTTTGCGTTCTACGACTCGCCAGTGTAAACACAGACAGTCAACCTAACCAAGTAAATACTGATTTTCTAACGAATCGTGCTACGAAATGCGAATTTAGTCCGACTTTTCAGCGGTGTCGTCGTAATTAGCGCGTTTTCATCTATCTGTTTCTGATTTCTTGTGAAAATCCACCGAGGGCAGAAATCTCCGCTTTTTCTGCGGTGTCCTTTGTTCACACAACAGCGATTAGCGTTTGTGGACTTGATGTAAGCACGGGCACAACCAGCATGAAAAATAGAATTGCACTCGTCACATAAAAATACACAGTCTTTAACGTTACCACCACATCGCTTACAAGGAGGCATTCGAACAAAGGTCCTGGGGCTTTGGTTGACTTATGACAGCTGATATAGTTCGACTTATACGAACGTATGTATGAATGTATAGGTAAGCGAGTGACGGACGATTTGGACAGTGGACTGCTATCTAGCGGGCACTCATGGAATTAGAATAGAGATGTATCTATCAGCTAAGCTGGTAAACTAGAGCACAATCTTATCATCGATTAACCGGTGAGATGTTGAGTAAAAATCCGATAGGTGACTCTACTAGGACTGTTTGGATACCCACTCACACACTCACAGAAAGCTCTGGATGAGTTCCCAAACAACTGTAATTAAAACAATACCAAGACACTGAAATAGTTCAAAGAGTGGGTATGCACTCATCACACACTTAATTTTACGGGTCACACACTAAAAGCCTTACGGGTCACTGATGTAGTGAAGACAGCTCAGCAAACATCAGCACGGCAACACAGGCATCAACATGAGCTTAATTCTGCTATCTTCGGCCAAGATGCGGCAATTTCGTTTTAGATTCTGCCTTCAACGCAATGCACCACTTCCACTGTCATGAATCGTTGTATTTAATGCTGCAGATTGATATAGACATGTATCAGTTTAGAGCAGCTTCAACATTCCTCGAGAATAGTTTGTATGAAGAATGTCACAGCAGACAAATCCCATGGCGCCAAGCTCCTTCTCTCGTGGCAACGTAACCTCAATTCCAGGAAGAGATCGCCCAGGAAATTAAGATTTTTGAACATTCACTGAATTCCGCCCAGAGATAACACTTGTGGGTGAGTTTTGCAATGTAAGGCTTGCACAGGATCGAAAAAACAGCAGGCCCGAAGGCAGATGGAGGCAGAAATTGTCCAAATCTTTGAGAGCATCTAATGGTACGTGTATTCAGTATACTCACCAGAGAGAGATAGATAGATAGATGATGTCCTTTATTCGCCCGGAGGCAAAAATCAAATATCACATGTAGGATGCATATGTCATATAGATAGAAATTATCAATTGATATAAATAAATCGCTTGGTCAAGGACAGTATGTTATCACAAGTTGTGACTAGTCGAGATTGCAGCAACAAAGGCTGCTTGAAAAACATTCAATGGAGAGGACAAAGGCTCAACAAAATATCGCAGTTATTTTCTAATCAGTCATGTAACAGGTTGTGAGTATAATCTCAGTCCATATAAAAAGAGAAGAGCCCAATGACCTTCAAAGATTGAAGTAATGCTTCTTGTCCACATCAATTCTCTGGGGAGGCTGTGAACGAAGGAATTCTTTCAGAGCATCCTTAAAAATCGAAATTTTTGCGATCTGCCGAAAACCCGAAGGGAGAAAGTTCCAGAAATGAGCACACTGGGCTTGGAAAGATCATCCTCCGTACTCGAGTCTCATTTTGGGTACTTTGAATTCCTGCTCTTGTGCATTTCCACGGCCAGGGCGCACGGATTGGTGCCTGGTGAACATTGCAGACAGGTAACCAGGTTCCCTCATGTGCATGATCTTATACATGATAATGCCTGCAAAGTACATTCGCCGCGAATCAGTACGCAACCAATCCAAGCTGTCCCTAAACGGAGTGATGTGCTCGTCTCTCCTAAGATCAAAAATGTATCTCACAAATGAATTGCCCAGTCGCTGTATCCGTTGCCGCTGTTCGTCCGCTGCGTCAAGATAGGTGACCGTGCAGTAGTCCAGATGAGGCTGGACTAACGCCTCGACTAGTCGAATGCGAAGAGTCCTGGTGATGCATGCCCTAAAAGACCGCAAACTGTATAGGGCCCTGTTGACTTTCTTTATCACTTGATTAATTTGCGGTTTCCACGACAATTCGCTATCTAAAACAACACCAAGGCTCACGACTGTATTACTGAAAGGGACGAAAACTCCTTCCTGTATCTCAACCCCTGGCGAGTCCATACTTTTCACATCTTTGATATTGTTCTCAGAAGAGAAAAAGATTGCTTTGGTCTTACCAGCGTTGAAACGCAGGTCGGATCCCGCAGCCGAATCAGCAATCAGTCGCCCACCTCTCCTAACCCCACTGAAAATGGGTGGCCGCCCGAGCGGGCGCCGAGGCGGGCGCCCGGACGGTAGCACGGAATCGACGATAAAGTCGCCCGCCCGGGCGGCCGCCGCGAAAATATTTTTTTTGCCCAAAAATTTAATTTTTATTTTTGTTTTCCCGAAACCCCGAAATTATTCTATTGAGTTTCGTTTCCTTTAATCCATGAAAAATCACCGGAAAGAACTCTGAGGGAGCCACTCCAGAAGATGATCATCACTGACAAAATGTTTCTGTAGTCGCAAAGTTTTTGCTCCAAATTCTTCTTCCCGCGTGAGATTTTGCTTAGAAAGATCTCCCAGAGAGAATCTTATCAGGGTTCTGGTCAGAATTCCCACTACTTCGCTGACGATTAATCATAGAAAATGTATTATCCGCTGGGATCCAAGCTCAAACAGCCCTAAGGATCCCAGCGGATAATAAATTTTCTATGATTAATCGTCAGCGAAGTAGTGGGAATTCTGACCAGAACCCTGATAAGATTCTCTCTGGGAGATCTTCCTAAGCAAAATCTCACGCGGGAAGAAGAATTTGGAGCAAAAACTTTGCGACTACAGAAACATTTTGTCAGTGATGATCATCTTCTGGAGTGGCTCCCTCAGAGTTCTCTCCGGTGATTTTTCATGGATTAGAGGGAACAAAATTGAATAGTATAATTTCGGGGTTTCGGGAAAACAAAAATATAAAAATTGAATTTTTGGGCAAAAAAAATTTTCGCGGCGGCCGCCCGGGCGGGCGACTCTATCGTCGATTCCGTGCTACCGTCCGGGCGCCCGCCCCGGCGCCCGCTCGGGCGGCCACCCATTTCCAGTGGGGAATCGAGTGATTCCCTCTCTGATCTTATTTTTCTCCAACTGGAGATGAATTTGGAGGTCATCAACGTAAAAGAGATGATCTACTGACTTTCCGTTCAGTAACCCGGGCAAGTCATTGACGTACAAACTAAAGAGTGAGTGTCAAAAAACAGAGCCCTGCGGAACACCCAGATTGGTTGCAAGCCAATCAGATTCCCCATTTTCAGAGGTGACTAGTTGGGTGCGACCTTGTAAATATGATTTGATCCACAGGAATGCCGATCGTGAGGAACCCAGTTGTCGGAGTTTACTCAGAAGTTTCGTTGGTGATATCGTGTCAAAGGCTTTGCTGAAGTCAAAGAGTAGTAATGGGGTGATCTTTCGCCTATCGATGCCTAGTCTAATGTCATCTGTCAATTCCAGCAAAGCTGTCTGGGTACTGTGGTGCTGCCTGAAACCAGCCTGGAAGCGATCTAATAATTTTCCTTTCTTCAAGTACTCCGTGATCTGATCGTGTGCAACCTTTTCGAGAACCTTGGAGAGAAAGCACAGCAGCGCTATAGGGCGGAAATCCGAGACTGATGATAAAGCTGCAGTCTTCTTCAGCGCAATTAGCTGTGCTTTCTTCCAAGCCTCAGGAAAAATGCTCTGAGCGAAAGAGGATTTGAAAATATGTATAATAAGGTCACCTAACGCCGGGAGACCCTTCGCGATCACACTTTGGGGAATCCCGTCTGCCCCGCGAGCCTGTGAGGAGAAATGTTTTATAGCAAGGACTACTTCATTGAAATCGGTTGGCTTGAATTTGGAACCCTCCTCTGGAGCCACCATGATTTCATCCATTTCTTCTTCTATATTTTTGTGAGGCGAGACAGAGACTCCCGCGAAGTGAGCGTTCAACTCACCCGGGGTGAAGCCGTGAAGCTCCTCCTCTTTGCTCTTGGACAAGAGGCCAAGGATACGCATTTCCTCCCAAATATTTTTATGTTGATCAAGAGCGTCTGGAAAGGTGATTCTGAATGAAGGAATTTCGCTCTTCTTCGATACGCACGTCAACCTCTTAGTTGAGTCGAAAGAACTCATTTTGAAGCTCAGAACACTTGCGCTGGTTGCATTGATCTCGCTCCCAGCGCCTACGCGTTGCATCTCGCTTCTTAATGAGTGCTTTCAGCTCGGGACCAATCCAAGGAGCATCACCTTTACGAAGGTAAATCGTTTTTTCCGGTGCTAGTTCGTCCAAAACAACTTTTAAGTTTTCATTCAGACAATTAATTGCATCTTCCAAGCTTGTTTCGGCATCATTGAGCGCTGTCCAGTCACAGCGAAGCAGGCGATCATTCAACTGCTCTGGAGTGATATTACGAAAATCTCTGTAAGTGAAGGAATTTTCAGGCGGAGCAGGAGTGAAGACGTTGATGGTCACGTCAATGACCGCGTGCCTGCCAAAACTGGGCAATAGTCTGTTTCGTGAGTCGGTAATGATGTCATTTTCATCTACGTACATGTGATCAATCCATTCGTGAGATACATTGGAGTTGTGTTGATGAGTCGCGCCATGCTGCATAATCTGTAGGGACAGTTCTTCCGTCAGTGCAGTCAACGTCTTTGTGTCAGGATGAGCCGTGTCCAGCAAGTCTGCGTTCAGATCCCCCATGATAACTTTGAGGCTAAAGTCGCCACACAGTCGGCGTAGTGAGCAGAAAAGCCCATCGTCCTCCTGCATGGCGAGTTTTGGAGGCCTATAAATCATCCCGTACTTGCTCCGCAACCAGGAGACATGGGATAGACTCACCGGATACATCAAGCTGGTGATGACCCGCGAAGAGGAGAAAGAGAGGGAAGTAAGGCGCCTCGAAGCAGGCGAATCACAGTGACTCTGCCGATTGGAACAGAAGAGGCCCAAATGATTCCAGGAGGAATCTGATGCACTGAAGAGGGAAGAAAGAAGAAAGAAGAGGGAAGAAAGAAGAAAGAGAGGGAACAATGAAGAATGAAGATGGAAGATGCCGACAAGTGGCCGAAGAAAGAAGATGGAGAAGAGGAACGCTCGCAATCGAGCGCGAGACATGCCGCTCATCCTGAAGTAATGCTCACGCGGTTCCGGGCTGAGATGGTAGATGCAGGTGGATCTCCTTCTTGATTGCCCGATGCCCTAGGTATCGGACATCGAGGGGAGAGGGATATTACACGGCCGGGCCCACCTCTCGGTGGGCCTCACCCAAACCCGTGTCCCGCCTGGTATGGCCTGCGTGGGCTATGCGTAGTCCGCGTAAGCTGAACTAGTCCGGTGTCTGGGGACGGATCCGAGGGATCCTGAGGCAGATTTTGCCCTCTAACCACCTTAAAAAAAAAAAAAAAAAAAAAAAAGAAAGAGAGAGAAAGAGAGAATTTGAATTTGAATTTGAATGACATTCATTCGCCCGGGGACTTCGTGTCCCAAAGGGCATTTTGATTAGAATACATATAAGTTACATATAAAATTCCATATAAAAACGTATATACATATAATAAAACATGTTATGAAACAAGTAGAAATTGAGTGAAGATTAAGTAAGGATCAGGCAATTCATCACTATGTGTAAAACAGAGCAAGTTAGATTCTCTAGATGAAACAAGTTGTAGTTGATACTATACATCTACAGTAGAATTCAGGCTGAGGAGATGCTGCATCAGGTGCCTTTTGAATGTACTGACTGGCATTTTATTCTGGCGGAGAGATCTCAAATATGTGGGCAATCCGTTCCAAAAGTAGGATGCAGAAATATGGAAGGATTTCTCATAGGTTACTGTGCGGAAATTTTTGATAAGAAGTTCCCCAGCTTGGATTCTCTTTGACCTGTGGAGTGTGGTATTGCAGATTTCTACAAAGTTCTCAGCCAGATAAGAGGTTTTTGCAGTTTTTAAGATCGTATATGTCTGACTGCCTAGGAAGTACTCTAGACGGGCTTTCACTGATAGCCCGTGAGGGATGCTGAGGACAACCCCAGCATGCCAGTCATGCGGGGACGACTGGGATGACGCTGAGCATGCCCTGTTCAAGTGCAGTGACACCCGAAGAGAGCGCGCCGAGTTGGATGAATGGCTGGGTGCTCAACTAATACCTAAGAACCTCGTCCCGTACTTGCTCCGCAATCAGGAGACATGGGATAGAGTCACCGGATACGTCAAGCTGGTGATGACCCGTTAGGAGGAGGAAGAAAGGGGAGTGAGGCGCCTCGAAGCAGGCGAATTACAGTGAGTCTGCCGATTAAAACAGAAGAGGTCCAAATGATTCCAGGAGGAATATGATGCACTGAAGAGGGAAGAAAGAAGGAAGAAGAAAAAAGAAAGAGAGGGAACAATGAAGAATGAAGATGGAAGATGCCGACAAGTGGCCGAAGAAAGAAGATGGAGAAGAGGAACGCTCGCAATCGAGCGCGAGACATGCCGCTCATCCTGAAGTAATGCTCACGCGGTTCCGGGCTGAGATGGTAGATGCAGGTGGATCTCCTTCTTGATTGCCCGATGCGCTGGGTATCGGACATCAAGGGGAGAGGGATATTACACGGCCGGGCCCACCTCTCGGTGGGCCCCAACCAAACCCGTGTCCCGCCTGGTATGGCCCGCGTGGGCTATGCGTAGTCCGCGTAAGCTGAATCAGTCCGGTGTCTGGGGACGGATCCGAGGGATCTTGAGGCAGATTTTGCCCTCTAACCACCTTAAAAGAGAGAGAGAGAGAGAGACAGAGAGGGAAGCCTGCCAGAGATTCAATCTATTTGCCATGATCACATTCGTCGAGGAATAATACATATCAATACATATGAAGGGATGGAAACTCTACAGTAGCATCCTTCAATTTCTGGGCGTAAGCGTCGTCGATTTCACTAACTTTCTTTCGGTTCCAAAATTTGAGGGATTCTGAATCAGCAGACTCGCCGATTTGTTCGGACCACAATCCCAAGCTGTCCTTTCCATCTAGAAGCTTGGGCGATTGGACCAAACGACTCAGAAGACTATGTAAGTCCAGAGTCTCCGAAAAGCTTAAGGTGCCAAATTCTTTGTGTAACATTTTTTGTGAGTCATGGCTGTCAGATATGGATTTTTCCCGTTTCAGGGAAAAACACGAACCGACAATTCCATTCACAGACTTGAATTCTGAATGATAAGGTTCCAAGATTGAAAGGCTTGCATTCCCTCGGACTCCTTTATCAAGAAGTCGGTCAATCTATTTTAGTAGTGTTCGAATAGCCACGTGAAAATGACGTTTGCATACTTGCTACGAGTGAACAAACTGATATCATGATAATAGCCAAGAGCTTGTCGTAACTTACAGGTCTAGTGAGTTTACCTCCTCTCATAAGACCAATAATACAAATATAAACGAAAGCTACGCGGCATCGTGGCGCGTATCACGGAAACTCACACTCACACATTCACTTTTCGCACGTATGCAATTCATCCAAGCCACGAGCATGGACTACGTCAGAACATATATTGACGGACGCACATAGTTGTAGATTGTAGTGTATGTCAAATATCTGTGGTTCTATATTCTAAATTTATTCGATCTCTTGAGGAATGATCTTTGCGATACAATTGAAGAGTTATTACGGCAACAGACAATTACTTACTCGATTCGCAAAAAGGAGCAGTCTCGATTTTCTGTCGATGAAATTTCATCACTTTTCGGCACAAGGAACCGAACCCCGTTTCCAGTTCTAGGCGGCATTTCAGGCAAACTTTTTTTCGCCACTGGCACCCCGTGTGTGGATCCGCATTTTCCTCCTGAATCTCCAATCCCGGTCGAGATCCCAAATTGTTACACTTGTTCTGACAATGATCAGACACACGGTTCAAATAACTGAACTCAACTTTATTAGCGTATGCAAGAACAAGCCCCAACGTCTTAACCCCGTGACAGCCACTAGCAGACTAACTTCGCAACGTAAACAAACAAAACTAAATAGCACCCGATCGATAAACAGGACATGATCGGCTGCAACGTGGATATAATATGTACATATGTTACAATATGCTGATCTGACCTATATATGAGAAAATCCCAGAAACTTCTGACTTTTGGCCCCCAAAAGTGAAAATACTGGAAAACGCTGTGTACATCTCTGAAATTCTTCATACAACTTCTTTGAGAGCTTCAAAAACAAAACCTCTCATGTGGATTATCTAAAAAAGTTCGCTAAACGACTTCAGAACAAAGTCTTGTCCCACATTTTGTGAAATTCTGGAAAATTCGTTCCTAAATCCTCATTGATCGGGTGAGCGTCGGGGTTTGACCGGCAGAGGGTTCTCTTACAGAATACTTGGATGGATGTCAAAGATTCTCACTTCTAGAGTTCATGATCTGAATCGCACAATTTCAATGATGGAGGCATGTGACCTATTGAAAGGTGGCAAAAACACACCAAACATTGAAGAGTCTCGGTCCAATCACATCCCATCATCCACTGGCATACAAGATGCGAATTTCAAATACGATCTCAGTCATTCTCATAGAAATCTAGAGTGTTTTTGAAGTTTCTGAAAGATTTCATGGAATGTTTCATGACGAGTCCGTCCATATAAAGTTCTCAATAGTCTCCATTCAAACAGATGGTACTCTCAAACGTGCTAGAGCCTCAGCGTAGCGAAGTGGATATAGTTTTCTGGTACTATTATCTACTATTTCTCGGTATTTTGGAGTGCATCCGTTTGTTACAGCAACTGTACACCGCCGAGAACGGCGTAAATATACCATGAGTAACACTATTTTCATTCCGGTTGAACGCAGCTCCTTGATTTTCTCGTTGATGAACACGGACCTGCAATAGGTCAATTTCTTCGTTTTTGCGCGAGTAACACAATGAGTTTATCGGGGAGTCCCTCTAGAATACGCTAAAAAGTGTATGAGCTTAAGAACAGGACTAATGATTTTTCATCGTAATGGAGTGGCAGACCGTCCAATGCGTGTCACGGCTGAGTACATCGATGTACATCTCCCTGGAAGGAAAAAAATCATAACTATGGATCATTAGATACATACCTGCAAAGTCACAGAACCTGCTGTGGTACGCTAAAACCATGAGAGCTTATCGAATTTTGAGAGTTTGGCCGAGTGACACGTCATTTTGTCGATTTTCGGGTATTTTCTCGCACTTGAGCGGCTCTAATTTCTATCCACATCCACCAATCCACAAAAATTTGATGTCAACTTTCGGGACAACAAAGCAAAGAAAATTTGTCTGGTTAGGACTCATTACACGTCACACAGCACAAATTATGGTGGAGTGACAGCAAGAGTCAAAAGTTCCTGGGATTTCCTTATATATGAAAATTCCGATTCTCTTGCTTTGGTCGCCGAAACCCCACGCAACAAGTAGGATATTGTCCTAATACAGAAGTTATTCTTGTACCAAGCCGCACGATTCATCTACTCAGGCTCAACGATTTGTAGAATGAACTTATTATAAACCGAATTTATGCTGTAAATATATATTGCATTTCTCATTACATTTGAATGACTACTGTTTCCCTGATAACGTAACCAGACGACACTCGCTATTTCTTTTCTCAGATTCAACATTGAGGGATACTTGAAACTAATTTCTCATCTTTTTGCAACAGAAGCTGATCAAATCTCTATGATGCTATTAGTATAGGAGATTGAAGGAGATGTTGGTGTAGCTCGAGAGATCCCATGGAATTATCGAGTGAGCCAGGTGTAACATATATGGTAGGATGGGCCGAACAGTGGAATTCTTTCAGAATCGTCATGTTTGCAGTTGGATATGATGTGTATCGGCAAGGACATGCGCCAAAAAATTCTCCTGCGTGTTGAATGATAACATCCTCACCCTCAGCAAGAGCCCTGAAGTATTTTGAGGTTACCCTCGAGAGTCAAGTATCAAGGTGCCAGACCGTTTCCTTCGGCAAAGGGTTCATGCAAACTGCAATTCATTGTGTATTTTTGATCATTCCAAACGAAAACGAGGTCCGCTCAAGTCTCAGAAGTCAAGAATCTTTATATATTGCGGGACACTCATGAGAGCGAAGAACATTGGGTTTGTAGAATACCCAAGAAAGCGTTAAGTTCGTGATATTTGTGAGAACTGCCTGGTAGTAGGCCTGGTCAATTCTCCCTCTCTCGATTCTTCTATGTTTTCCTATGTATTTTGAGCTACTGAACTCGATCCCATCTTTTTCATGGAGCACAGATATGCGCTCAATGAAATCATTGAGCAGATTATCGCAGAAGATTTCGGTCCTGTCCTATACATGGACTGCTCATCTTCATCCATATTCTTTGGCATACAAAACTATACAAGAGAGAATTCAGTATTCAATAGTCCGTAGTTCATCTTGTCTTCATCTATCTTATATCCAAAATGAATATATGTGTCCAGGATGCATTCTGGATATTTGATTTTGGTGCTCGTGAGGTTGTTCTGTGAAGGTGTAAAGATGTGATAAAGGGACTTGCGTTCCCGGCCATCTTTCCTAAACCATTTTCCCTAATCGAATTTCCCTACTGGTCAATTCTCCTAACGCCAGTTTCCTTGATTTTTTCCTCCTAAGACGTTTCCCTCAACCCAATCCTCTTCAAACCATTCTAGCTAATCCGATATTGCTGAACATCAAATTCCGTAACGTGATCATTCTAAAGGGAAATTTTCGAACGTTTTTAAGATTGGATTCTAGCATGCATCAAAGCTTTCGTATCAATCTTTGTAACCATGGACACTATCCAAAAAAGTACACTACCACAAAGTGTAGTATGTAAAGGTTTCAGGAGCAGTTACTAATACCGCTAAATGACTCGAAATTCCCAACTGTTATCCTCGGGAAGTCGTGGTAGATGTCAAAATCGCTATGATTAGTGCTTTTGAGCTAGTATCCCCCGGAGTGAGACTTTTATGTTGTTTTCCCAACTTAATCCAGTTTGTTTACGGAAAAGTTTGAAGTGAAGGTTTTCATTCTTGATTTTCCTAAATTGTTATTGTTCTGCCTATAACGATGTAGAAGATCAATCCCTGAAGTCTTGAACACTCATGATGATTGCTATAGCTTTTGTCCCACTCGAAGATGTTTGTGCTTCTTTCGAACTCTTCCGTGATGAGGTTGTGGATGATTGGTCATTCTCGACTATTTTGGGCAAGTATTCATCACTGGCATCGGAGCTGAATGGAGGCAAGCAGCAGTTGGGCCGTGATATCAGCCAGCAAAACGGAACGTCTACCAAGCTACCGTGGATAGTGATCAAGACTCTAATAACGTATCGGAGGATTGGCATGAACGGTTCCAGGTTCGTGTAGGGAAAAACCACCCTATCTTCTACTTTCTTGATGGAGATTCGAAAGTAACAGGCTAATACTGAGACTTTTTTCAAGAGGTTGAGCTCCTTGACAAAAATATCACAGCAGGACTACGAAAGAAAGCTGCAGTATCAAGCTCAGTTGAGATCTATTGTTTTGGAGTACGCCGGATACAATAATCAAGATCGAATTCCGGGCTACTTGCGTGCTTCCGCGTGTCATATTGTCATCTAGGGATATTAAGTCGAGCCTGCCTCATGAAATTCATTCTTGAGGAATTTTGGTCTTCGGAAAATTGGAGTAGGGAATTTAGAATGAGGGAAATATGGTATAGGAGAACGGGCTCCTAGGAAAATTCGATCAGGAAAATTTACCGAAAATCTGAAACTGCATATGTGATCCAAAGATGTAATAGGTTGGAGATTTTTCTCGAGAATAGTCCGGAAATGATTCTGTAACTATCAGAATTGAGGGGATATCAAAGTTTGTGTTGATTCTCAGTTTTGGTTATTGATGATTACATGAACTTTTGTTGTTGAATCACTCAAGGCGTGGAACTAATCTGCTTCGAGTTGGACAACGAGGAGCTTCTTGACTATTCATTCATACAATATCTCAAAAATCTTCCTTCTCCAAGATTGATCGCTCCGTCATGTATGATGGCAGTGTTGAGGAAATGATTTGTAACGTGGAACTCGTTTTGTACAATCACGAGACACGCCCCCTTTCCCCTCAATACGTACCCCGTGGAATACTCCAGATCTTCCGGATTAATTATCAATCTTCCACAAAAAATCTGCACATTTGAGGGAGAAGGGGTCTGGAGAACCCATTGTCCTTGAACTAAAGACAGATTCCAACATGCCATGGCGTTTTTCCGAATCGTGTAGACATGATTTCCATCTCATCCATCGGATATCGTAATGAAATAGAAAAGCCTCATTCAAATTGGAGAATCACCAATCAAGCTGGGTCTCACTCGTATAGGTTCAGTGTTCGAGTGGGACTTCAAGATCGTCAAGCTGATCAATATTCTACTCGAAAACTATGGATTTTGGGAAAAGATCTCTTCAGTACATTCGACTTGGGATCGGGTCATAAATATCGGTGTATTTTTCCGATCTTGGGAACACAAATTTCCACTTACACGTCCACCATTTTGAGGCCACAATTTCGTTCTCCCAAAATCTGACTACGGATCAATGTGAGCCAGGTGTCGAAAGAAAATATCAGTACCTATCCCGGATTGAGGAACCATTCATCAAGGTAGACCCCACTTGTATGAGTAGATGTTGGAGGGAGATTCAAGATTTTCCACATTGTTGAATTTCTGACTCAAAAACTATGCATTCTGGGAGGAAATCCTAGAGGACGTTCCGATTTACAATCGGGTCATGAATATTTTGGTATCTTTCTCAATCGTGAAAACATGAATTTTCATCCACTCAATCGCCATTTTGAGGCCGCCATCTTGTTTTCCCAAAATCTCACCACGGAAGCTCATTCAGCAGGTCTCGAAACCATAGGTACTCTCAAGCTTAATTCGCGATTCTTTTAACATCTACTGAGTAGAAACAACGATTCACACTTTTCCGCGCTCACAATATCTCGAGAAAATTCAGGAGATTCCTCGATTTTTTCTATAGTTTCACAGGATGAGGAATTGATACACCTTTCTTTCAAGAAAAATCCATATTTGTACCTCTTGACGGGTGATAGCCACCTGATCGTGAGATGGAACTTTTTCGAAATCTCTCACCGTGGGCCGCAAGGTCGTCACATCCTAGGACCCACAGGTCTCTCTAGTCTACACAATAAATCATACGAATCATTCCTGAATACTGCATAGGCCGTGCCTTTCGTCCTGCCTGTGTCTGATGATTCGTATCTCCGTTCCCACACTCCCCATTCTCCTACATTCCCCTGCTGTATAATGTATCTTTTCGCCTCATCCCGAGTCACCATACAAATATGTTTGTGTCATATCATTATTCATCACTCACAATATTGAACAGCTGATGTGATATGGTTCACTCGTGTTGTTGATTTTTGATCATTTCCTGTCATCTCCAGATATCAATAACGGAAAATGTATTTATGACGTACACATTCGAAATCTGTAACGTTCGGTTCTCATCTGTCGTGTGATTTGTGAACTTTCTCCCATATCCTGAGGAGATCATTAATGTGCACTGGATAGTGGTAGCAAGAATATTCGAATTTTTCACTCTAACCTTCAGAATTCATTAATCAGAGCCTCCAACTTCCATAATCGAATTAAGTGATCTTACAACATCATATTCTGCATTCTTTGGTTCTCACTCCTGCTTTAGCGAGTTCAAGCTCAATTCCATCTCGGATGCGCGTTAAAACACGTAGTTGATTTCACACTCGGTCTCGTTGACCACGTGACAATGCCCGAGCTCACTTTCTTTCTGAACGGCAGACGAGTCATTCCCACAGTCCCATGTACCATAGTCCAACAAACTGTGGTGGCACGTAGTTGGGTCTATCCTCCTTGACTGCGGTAGCTCACCCACGAGTCAGTAGAATTAATCTCCACCCCATTCAGCTAAAATACTCTGTATAACTCCTTCCAGAACCTGAATCAGAATCCAAGGACATTATTACCGAAGTTCTTTGGGCTTTATTGCTATCAATGTAATAGTAAGAATGTTCGACTCGTTTCCATGAATAATCTCCTCCCATCATCAGTGAAGCTTCATCAGAAGTATGACTTGAAAGGTTCGACTTACAAAAGGAAAGTATGTCTCAATCCTTCAGTAATCTTGTCATTACTAAGAATATAAGAAACTGATATCCGTACCGTCATTCCAGGCATCTAAATCAGAAAAATCGAAACGATCTCCCACATACAAAGATTTAGATTTCATGGAACATCACGCAGAAGGAATTTTATTGGAATCAGATACGTATAACGCTCTCATCAAAACTATTCAGAGGGATTGCAGAGTGCTAGAGAGTTTCAAAATCATGGATTATTCATTACTACTAGGCATACATAATCTCGATCAAGCTGTCAAAGAAAACACTGTAAGTTTTACGATGTTGATCATAAGGAGTGAATTACTCTTTCAAATGATTGAGAGCGAATAAAACCTCCAGGAACAGAAGGTTGCTAACACCTGTGAGGAAGGCAGTGACTCTGGACCTGATTCTGGAGGATCAGCTCTTAGAGGTAGAGATATGGAAGATCACGTTGAAGCTGTCACGGTATTGAACAGATCTCGCAGTATGAATAGACATAAATTGGTCGCGCATAGCACAGCATTGGAGAGTATCCAAGCTGATAGCCAACCTATTGATCATGAAGATAATGTACCGTGAGTATAATGTCATTTTTTGATTAAGAGATCCCTTCAGCCAACGGAATCCTCCAAACTTTCACTGGAAATCTAAACTATGGGTCATTCCTTCGACTCATCAACCGGCGCACCGAGCTGACGGTTATTTTCGGCTAATACTTCACCAAAAAATTCTTGGAACATGTATCATTTGATATCCCTCAGGGATGCAGTGGGCTGGAAAAAATTGGAAAGGCACGGCCACTTTTACCCGCGTGAGGCGACTCACAAGTGGTGTTGGCTTCCTTGAATTCACAAAATAGGTAGTATTATGAACTGGTGAAATGTCGTCACCCAGAATCTATCACATGGTGTTTCTGCTCTGAGATGTAGTCAAACCTAAAAGGCTCGTTTTCTTCCTCACATTGAAGTACGCGAATGATTCGTCTGAATCTCACACACAACAGGCCACGATCCTCATACCTCTATTGAAGATAGGAGTCGACCCGGTGGTTATCAGGATAAGTGGTTCGAGAACCAATTTCTTCAGAATAATATTTTCTGGGGGAAGAACTTCTTTGGCAAAATTCTGTCGTTCTCTCGGAATCTAGTCCAAGGATCAATAGATCACTTTTGCGAATGCAATCCTTGTCAGATCGAGCTTCTAGGGCTACGAGAATGACGTGTGAGGAGAAGTTCTGGTGCAGAAAATGATTGGAACCGAAATGATGATCTTTGAATTCCCCATCCAAGAATGATCGTTATGGCTTCTTATAATTCCTCTGTCCGAAATTCATCCCTCGCCTACCATTACCTTAGTCCTTGAAGTAGAGTTTCACATAACCTCCTACTTGGACGAGAACCGTTCCGCCCTTGCATCATTTTTCAAGTCGTGACTCATTTTTACAAAGAAAATCTTGCTTAATTCATCACACCACCCTCTCATCGGATCTTTCAGTTCTTGTCTCAGCCCGGGCTCTATACAAAGAGTCCTGCGACAAAAATTCAAATTCACACATTATTTGCCTGAATTCAACACGGCTCAAGAATAGTCATCGTTGAGTAAGTTTTTAGTCCATGATCTAACATCTTCTCGGGTATGAATTCCTCATTGTATCTTGATTTTACTGAACGACTCATATTTTCCTCTTTCTGGTGAGTCTATATTACAGTTGAGAGACTCCAAGATTCGAACCAATTTCAGGTACTGTATCGAGTCATTCGATGATCCATGAAAATGTATGAGAAAGACTAGGAGTTGAGCGATATCAGACGTGGATGAAAAATTTTTGTGCGTTATAGTGTAGTGATCCATCCATCCTCCAGTAGAGGGGAGGTTTGTTAACGATGATGCTGCGAGATCGAAAAACACGACTGAAATTTGAAAATTCCGAGTATTTAGAATGATTAATCAACTAACTATTCCACAACGAAATGACGATCTCCATGATGATGATTTCTCTGAACTCGAGTTTTAATTGTAGAGTCTGGCCGATTCGTTAGAGAGCAAATAGTCATTTACAAGATCATCCTCAACGTTTCATCCTCGAACTAATGTATCAGATGATAATTCAGATCGTCCTCTTTTTGGTATATAATGTTGTAGGTTTCTTTAATCGATCTTGGAGGACAGGGTTTGTGTAGATGATGAAACACAATATTCTGCAAATTTTTTGTGTATTTGCGACGTTTTGTACAGTGTAATTCACTGACCTCATCAGGATGGGAACATATAGAACGGGATATTTTACGATGAATCTTTCAGATATTTGAAAACAATTTTTCGTAAATCATAAGATGGAAAGTACATACCTAGGTGCCATATTTTTACAGTAGATTTTACATTTTAATTATCGATAGGTAGACTGTGTCTTTCTACCATCACGTCAGGAGTGTGAACAACGAGTGAGAGATTGATGACAAGTCAATGCACAGTTACTGTATGACTATATCTATGGGACATCAAGTGGGGGTATCAGCAGGTAGAGAGAGAGACGTCAAGAACGAGAGACAGTGTGATCAAAGGACTAGAAATTGTAAATGGTCATACTATTATGAATTGATGGACTTGATTGAAATATAAATTGGTTGAAATATATATAGATTGAAAAAACTATTTTAGAAGTGAGCTATATAGTATTACAAACAACTTGAAGGTAGCCCAATGGGCTCTCCCATCTCACCTCTTTTTGCAGACTTAGTCATGAGTGATCTAGAAGTTGAATGTCTGAAAAAGTTGAAAAAATCTCATGATGTATGTCCTTTATTTTACTATAGATATGTAGATGACACTCATATGTGCATCAAAAAAGAACATATTCAGATAGTGCTTGATACTTTCAATGCCTATCATCCGAAACTTCAATTCACACACGAACTTGAACAAAATAACAGGATAAATTTTCTTGATCTCACACTAATAAATGAAAATAACCGAATTATTACTGACTGGTTCCAGAAACCGACGTCACACGGGAAAATATTAAATTTCACTTCCAATCACTCTCAACAATTAAAAAAGAATATAGTATATAACCTTACGGATCGAGCCATCACCCTTTCTCACAAAAAATTTCATAAGAAAAACCTTTATCTTATAAAAAATTTACTTCGTGACAACAATTATCCTGATATTTTCATCAATAAGTGTATCACTAGTAGACTCCATGCGTTGAAAAAGCCGAAACGATTGCCAAACGATGGAAAAAAACAGTTCTATGCACTTTCACAAAAGGTGAGCATTCCATACTCTAAAAGTTTTTTTCAAAAATGTTCCAACGTGCTTAAAAAGCACAATATTCACACTCTACCAAAACTCAACCAAAATCTTCAAAGTATCATAAAATTAGGAAAAGATTCGTTCAATAAATTTGAGGCAACAGAATTAGTCTATAAGTTTACATGTAAAAACTGCCCAGCTTCATATGTGGGAGAGACGAAAAGATCGTTAACAACTAGGCTTGATGAGCATATAAAAATGAAAAACCCAACGGTTGTGTCATTACACATGAAAGATCTTGGACATGATTTTGACTGGTCGCATGTTGAAGTCCTGGACCGAGAACCACATTTTCACAAGAGACTTCTCAGTGAAATGATCTTCATCAATTCGGATGAGAACAACATCAATCTCAAAACTGATACCCGTAATCTCAACAGACTATATACCTCACTTCTAAAATAGTTTTTTCAATCTATATATATTTCAACCAATTTATATTTCAATCAAGTCCATCAATTCATAATAGTATGACCATTTACAATTTCTAGTCCTTTGATCACACTGTCTCTCGTTCTTGACGTCTCTCTCTCTACCTGCTGATAACCCCACTTGATGTCCCATAGATATAGTCATACAGTAACTGTGCATTGACTTGTCATCGATCTCTCACTCGTTGTTCACACTCCTGACGTGATGGTAGAAAGACACAGTCTACCTATCGATAATTAAAATAAAAAATCTACTGTAAAAATATGGCACCTAGGTATGCACTTTCCATCTTATGATTTACGAAAAATTGTTTTCAAATATCTGAAAGATTCATCGTAAAATATCTCGTTCTATATGTTCCCAGCCTGATGAGGTCAGTGAATTACACTGCACGAAACGTCGCAAATACACAAAAAATTTGCAGAATATTGTGTTTCATCATCTACACAAACCCTGTCCTCCAAGATCGATTAAAGAAACCTACAACATTATGTTTCATCCTCGATTTTGAGAACTTTCCTCAGCAAGCAGAGGAAAAGCATCGAAACCTTCCTGCGTTATGCATCATTTCACGTGTAACTAGTTTTTCCCTTTCGTGACGAATCGCACTTCCCTCACACGAAATCTTGAGGAATTTCCTCCAAAACTTTCAGAGATACTCTTCTTTCGAGAAAATTGGAATTTACGTGATGTTGTAGAAGGTCCTCGCATGTTGGAAGAAGAGTAAGTCCATGACAAATCTTGGGAGAACCATGATTCTCCATATTCTTCAGGTGTTTGCTTTAGGCTTTCCAATTACTTCTTATTCGAATGTATGTAATAATTTAGAAAATTACGGAAGAAGGTGGAGTCGATTAACTGAAAACTTTTTCAGTGGTCGTCGAGCTACAAATATAATATTGAGCACCTTGGGTGTAAGCTACCCAAAACAACTGATGCATTATACACTGATACTGCCCAGTATATGTATGCATGGCCTATGCGTGTGTATCGCTAGCATGCTATGTACATACGTTCACACACTAATAACTACGTGCGCGGCGCTTGCGCAGAGTCGAGATAACGCTGAGATCTTGCAATAACTTCGTGTCTACAAGAATTTCCACGCGTGGATTCACGTACCCAGCCGAAAGATGATTCCGTCATCAAAAAATTCAAGCGACATGTCGGATCATGAACCATCAGATCACTCGGGGACAACTATTTTTCCAACTTTGATAATTTGAGATAGCTGTAGTGTGGGCTTGAGATCCTACAGCAGATCTGTCCGTGTCACAATACCGGTTTGGGTAAAAAACTGATGGATCCGAGGGAAACGGGATGATGGACGAGCCAAAACTTTTTGCGTAGGAATGAATCTCGAATCTGACTCCCCCTCACGCGACAATGAAGGCAGTTGGTGCACGGAGAAAAGAATTGCAGCAGCCGCATCATGGTCCACGCGTTACGGTGCAGCTGCACTCTTTGCTGTGCGGGCCCTCGCTCACGGTGGGGAGATGCGGAACCCCACGATCGCGAGCCCGTGGAGATTTCAATGAAAATCTGCAGTGCAAGCGCGCGACGTCGCTCCCATATACACTACAGTGATTATTCCAAGTTTGTACTCAAAAAGTGATATCGAGAGAGGATGCATGAAGGTTTTTTGATGAGAGGACTTGCACGACGGTCTTCAAACTTCCTAATACCGGGATGCTTAGGGAAGAATGAAAAAACCAGCTTAATCTGTAAACGCCCGGATACTCCGACCAAGAATACGATTCTGAGAGGAATTATCCGTGAAACCTGGAGGAGCAATCAAACCCGCGAATGCCAGGTGCTCCGATCAAAAATTTTGTCGTGGAAAGAATCATTCCCAAAACCTAGGAAGGCAACTAAACTCACTTATTTTGATTATCCTCCGATTCATTCTTCTCCTGCAATCCTCCTATTGCTTGCTCTCAGTCCGTGAGCTTCGGCATATCATGTGTTTTTGGATTCCTGCCGTTGTCAGCCTATCATGAGTTACTCATTGGAGCAGGGTCGACAGAATGTGTCTTCCTCCGTTGCAGTGACGCCGTTGCTTTGAATATGCTTCATGTTTGCTTGCAATGTCACAGCGTTGTGAAATGCCGCAGTTGCGGTGATGTCAGCGCTACTATCAGTTTGGAGATGATTGTCCTCTCTCAGTTCGTGCTACCCTGGCTCGGAAAATCCCAATTCCCTTGAACCGATATTTTATGGATGAGTATCTAATTGCGCATCGTGGAAATTCTTCATGAGCGAGATCGGATCAAAATTGAGGTCATAGCGCTTATCAGACTTCAACAAAATGCAGGAAAAGGGATGATTTGTAAGCTAGGTGAACTTTAGTCGAACGCCGAGAGTTGAAAAAGCGCCGATCCTTTGCCAAAATCTCCAGTGATGGACCTAACACGGGCAAGTAGATTCGCGCAAGAAATTTTGAGAAGAGTTGATAACAATTGGTGATATGTGAGTTTTTTCTATCTCGAGACCTGTTAATGATACGGATATGATTGAAACGGGGAGATATTGCAAACAATTATTGATCAAGGATGACGGAGAGGAATTGAGATTTGATTGAGAGTTGTAGGAGCCGCAGGAGGGTTGTAGTTGCAGAGTATTTCATATGTTTTATGTGTTGAGCATTGAGAGAGCCGCTTTTGTTCGCGCACTGCGGGAGGGCCGAGCTGTAAGCCAGGGCCCGTCTATGCCTGAGCGGCGGGGGGCCCCGGCGCAAAGCAAAGATCCTTATCCCTTTTGAAGGACCGGCGATCAAAAGCTACCAGTCGTTGACTTGAAACCGCAAGATCAAACAGTATCAGGACGGCTACTGAAGATGATCTTCCGTGATCTCTATCATTACAGATGTACTTGACGAAGGACATCAACGTTGACCAAATGATATATAATCTCACCAATAAAACCTTCCCAGAGACATTCACTGCAGCCACCCCCCCCCCCCCCCCCCCAAAGTACTCCGCCATAAATCATAGGATTTTGGGTTTCAGCTAATCCTGTCCAATAGGTTGTTGACCGATAGATTGTAACGAGCTGAATAATAGTCTCAATGGACGCAAGAACCGATAACGTATCATTTTTGAGTAATTCGTGATGAAAGTTCCCTGGACTTGCAAGCTAAAGTAGGGTTATGCGATGTTTACAAGATACTGTACGCAGTAGAATTCTATGTTAGCCTGTTTATTCCGCCTTGTGAAACTTGCAATATAATTGCAGAGGAGTTCATCAGTCATTTGATATTTTTTTGTCTTCGCTTTTCGAAGGTTTTCGCAATGGAAATAACCCAAAATCGCTCGAGCCCGGGAGAGAGAGAGAGAGAAGTCGGAGGGATTTTCCGCAGAGGTCCAGCAGAACTGTGAAATGGCTCGCCCTTGTTCAGTAACGCACCTAGGGAAAGGCTTCAGAAGAGCTTTTCTGGAGAGAGCTCCTCCAAAAAGAATCACCATGATCAAGTCAAAGATCCGCAGGCATTCAAAGAATGCCGCACGCATCAATATGAAATGAGTGCTGGGAAATGTTTTCCGGAATTCAATGAATCGATCTATCGAAGGAACTGGTATTTCGCATGAGATGGTTGCTCAGGGATTGGCAGGGCCTGTTGATTATGAAAGACCTTTTTTGAGGCTCTTCTCTGAGTACTTTTCTGAGCAAGGGCGAGCTATTCACAATTTTGTTGGACTTGCAGACAATCCCTCCATTTTCTCTCCCAAACTTGAGCGATTTTCAATTATTTCTCAATGCAACTTCAGGAGAGCGAAGGGCGAATGATCTCGAATTACTTACCAATCCTTTCATATATATATTGCGGTTCTCACACGATGGAGAATGAACGAACTCACAAGGAGTTCGTGTGCGTAGCGCATATTGTAAATATGGCATAACCCTATTTGAGATTGCAAGCTCGAGCGACTTTGTCACGATTACGCAAAAACGATACGTTGTTGGTCCTTGCGCCCATCGAGACTCTCATTCAGCTCATCAATATCTATCGTTCAACTACCAAACGGACAGGATTAGCTGAAACCCAAAATCCTATGATTTATGGCGGGGTCCTTCGGTTCACCACTGAGGAGCTTCTGAATACGGCTCTTGGCCCAACGCAAGTCTGGATTTTCATCCCCGGACGGAGACCACCGCAAATCATTGATCGAGATCGTTGATTAATGCTCCTTAGTGAAGATCCAGAGAGTTTGTATCCCTATTGATCTAGTTTATTGAATTTAAAGTCGATTCTATCGCAGGTTTGTATCACTACTTTATTTCTGTGGATTCGGAATGTGCTTAACCCAAGGAACGTGAGAGAGCACTCTTCGAAGGTTTCGCACACCTGTTTTGGTTCCTATGTGATTTTCGAGCTGGAGAATCGGAATAGTTGGGAGATGCGAATGAAGGTGTTAATTCGGATGGTTGAGTCCTTGTGATTTGTTTTTGGAACCATTTCTCTTGTTTACATGACTTGTATTCCTAGTATTTTCCCAAATCCCACAATTGATTGCTAAGAAGCGTTGATCTCGTTTTCCAGTCAATTGTTCGATTGCTTGCTGGTCGGGTACCCAGAGATCATATACTTTCGTGTTCCTGTTACTTTTGTGTTGCATCAAGAATCGTTACGTGGACCGTCTTGTCTTAATTATTTCATATTAATTATCGATCCAGACTTCCAGGATCTAGAAAATGAGCTGGTGAAAAAGTTCTCCGTGTTCGTGAGGAATTTCTGAGTACGGATGACTCGACTCGATCAGGCGATCGAGTGGGTTCTTTGTCGATGATTTGTTAATATCGGCCTTTCTAATCGCTTGACGGAATGAATTCCTCTTCCGACCGTTCATACTGATATATACGGTACGACAAGTATCCCTTTTCCGCTGTTTCGTGTGCTCTAATCTCGCTGCACTCGATAGAACTAGATTCTAGGACCATAGAATAGATTTAGGAGGATAGGCTCATCGCATTCCTTATTGTTGGTGGGAGCTTGATAAAGTGCTATTGCACGTTCCATAGCACGTGTTATAGTGCGTCCAGGAAAGGCCCATAATGGTACTCTGTTTCAAGATCAGCAATAGCACATGCTGTGGAAGGTGCTCTCACACCTGAATAAGAACGTGCCATGAAACTGACCATGGCACGTGCATTAGTATGTTCAATAGCACGTTGGCATTTTTAGTAGGGATGCAACGTTACCACCGCAAGTGTCCTGAGCTTCAAAGTGAGTACTTCCGACATGGCGAGGAGGTTGACTTGTGCATTGAACAAGAGCGTAACTGCTTCCTTCAAAACCATCCTTCAGCCGCTCTCAATCAGAACAAGAACACCTGGGAAGAGATGCGCGATCTCGGCCTTTTGCGCAAGAGCAAAGAGGATGAACTTCATGGTTCCACCCCGAATGAGCTGAGCGCTAATTTTGCTGGGGTTCCCGTTTTGTCCGATGAGGATATTAATGAAGCAGAAATATTTATTTTGATTGATCATCTCCTTGTTGCATTATTTTGTAGTGGATAGGGATCTGATTTACTCTATATAATTTGCGACTAGATAGCGCTACCACACATGACATGATTCTATATGTACTTTCTGTAAGGGCTCTCAGCCCGTATAATGTTTAAAATGGAAAAATAAAAAAATGAAATGAAGTGATGGACGATATCAACTCGACACCGGAGGAGGGGTGCAAATTCAAGCCCACACGTTCCAATGATGTAATCCCTGCTATCCAACATCTCTCCTAGCAAGCCCGTGGGGTCGATGAGATGCCCCAGAGCGTGATCGCGGAAGCCCTTTCGGCTATTGGTGTTCCCATTGTGTTTCCAATTCTTTTTTCGGCCATGACTATTCTCCCGAGGCTTGAAAGCAAGCGCAGCTGATTACATCAGAAGAGACTGCAGCTTCATAAGCAGTCTCGGGCTTCCGTTTTATGCTCGTGCTGTGCTGTCTCTCCAAGGTTCTGGAGAAGATTGTCCATGACCGAATCACGGAGGATTTGAAAAGTGAGAACTAACTTGATCCCCTTCAGCTTGGTTTCAAGCAATATTTCAGTACCCAGACGGCACTGATCGAGTTGACAGACGACATCAGAGTAGGAATGGACAGAAAAAAGACCACTCTGATCCTACTGTTCGACTTTGCAAAGTATTCGATACAATCTCTTCAGCCAAGCTATTGAGGTAGCTACGACATCTTGGCTTCTCAAGATCGGCTCTCCCGTGGTTGAAATCATATCCGGGGGTCGCTTCCAATAAATCACTCCTAAAGAATATCAAACTAATATTTGTACTCGATCGATACGACCAAGCACTGTATTTATCACTGGCGGAAATCACAAATGATTTAATTTCAATTGATCGGCTTTTGCAAGTAGCATTGTGTCAACAAAATTCGCTGACTCATGTCATAAATTCAGTTGAATCACTTCAATTCGAACTATGCACCTCCAAGCCTCGTATGGTTGCGAGGTTAACTTGGAGGATTTGATGGAATGTTTAAGGGTGAGGAGAGACATATGAAAAACAAATTGACTCTCCGCTAGATTACAGTGCGTTTCGCGATTCCTCGTCAGATCTGGCTCGTCAAACGGACAGACGATCTGCCGAAGTTAGTCCCCGACGCCCTTGGCCTAAGTGGCCGAACGTCGAGCTCTCAAACAACTTTATATATGAAAGTCTCACATGCGCAAGCGCTCGTGAGAAAGGTGATTTTAACCCGCTGTTCCCATATGAAATCGACTCGACAGATTCTCAGCCTACTGTCGGATATATATCGAACTATTATTCGTACTCGATCGATACGACCAAGCTTTGTATTTATCACTGGCTGGAATTACAAATGATTGAATTCCAATTGATTGGCTTTTGCCAGTAGCATTGTGTTAACAAATTTCGCTAACTCATGTCATAGATCGAGTTGAATTACTTTAACTCGAACTATGCACCTCCAAGGCTCGTATGGTTGCGAGGTCAACTTGGAGGATTTTGATGGAAAGTTGAAGGGTGAGAATCATATATTCCATATATAAAGCTGTTTAAGAGCTCGAGGTTTGGCCACTTAGGCCAAGTGCATCGGGGACTAACCTCGCCAGATTGTCTGTCCCCTTGACAAGCCAGATCTGACGAGGAATGACGGAACGCACTGTGATCTAGCGTAGAGTCAAAGTTTTTCCCATATGTCTTTTCTCACCCTTAAACTTTCCATCAAAATTCTCCAAGTTAACCTCGCAACCATACGAGGCTTGGAGGTGCATAGTTCTAGTTGAAGTAATTCAACTCAATCTATGACATGAGTCAGCGAAATTCGTTTACACAATGCTAGTAGCAAAAGCCGATCAATTGAAATTCAATCATTTGCACTCCTAAAGTAGGTAAATCTGATTGGCTCGAAACCAATCTGGTTGTTCCCATTGGCCCGTTCTTGGGCCTCCCCTCTTCAGCTTGTATGTGAATGGTTCGCCCGGGCTGCTGAATGGGAAGTCAGTCAACCATTAAATTCTACGCAGGCGACCTCCAGATTCATCTTCGAGTTGATAAAAAAAACATCAAGGAAAGGACCGCTCGGGTAGGAGACTTAGGATGACTTGTTACTGATTGAGCTAAAAACTCTGACCTGCGCCTCAACGTTGGGAAGACCAAAGCAATATTTTCGAGTTCTGAGAGGAACGTTCAAGACTTGTAACGCGTGAACTCGCCAGGGGTTGAGATACAGGGTGGAGTGTTTGCCCTATTCTGTGATTCTGTCGTGTGTCTTGGTGTCATACTTGACGGTGAACTAACGTGGAAACTGCACATTGATCAAACTAACAAAATGTCAGCGGGCCCTTCACGGTTTGCGGTTCTTCAGGGCATGTATCCACAGACCTTCCCAAATTTGCCTGGTCAAGTTCTTCATTTCATCACATCTAGACTATTGCACGGTCGTGTACCTCAATGTCACGGACAAACAGCGGCAACGGATACACAGACTCAGCATTTCATGTATGATATATATATTTGATCTCAGAGGAAACGAGTACATCAGTCTATTTGGGGAGCGATTTGGTTGGTTACGTACTGATTCGCGGAGAATGTACTTCGCAGCTCTCTTGATGCACAAGACCATGCATTCAGGTGAGCCTGGCTATCCAGCCGCGATGTTCACCAGGTACCAACTTGAACGCCTCGCACGTAGAGATCTAGGAGAGCGGGTACTCAAAGTTCCCAAAATGAGACTTGAGTACGGAAGAAGATCTTTTCAGGTTCAATGTGCTCATCTGTGGAACTTCCTCCCACCGGGTTATCGACAGTTCGGGGAGATATCATTATTCAAAGAGGCCTCAAAAGACTCTCTGTTAACACAGTCTTTCCAAAGGATTGATGTGGAGAAGAAGCATCAAATCAATCTTCAAACTGTGACAGGCTTGAGCCCGCTTCAGTTAATGTCTCCTCCATTAGAGGAGTTATGCGTGGCTTCTTCGGTACTGAATTGAGGAACCTGTGATAGCTCCGCGGGCCCATGTCTTTTTTATGTATCTTTTCAAACGTAAAAATGTTTCTCTTCTCTGAATCCTTCTTGTAGAGACTGATATATGTATATGAAAATGTGACTGTTCCTTTTTCTTTCTTTCCATCACTCTTATAAATCTTACGATGTCTCGAGATGACTACTCACTCTCCGCGATAATACCAATAGCCTTGACCGAAATGGAACATTTTTTTGAATTTCATATATTTATCATGTGAGAGTGGCATATGTCCCATATGCTACTATATTTTTGTATTTTGTCCTTGGGCGAATAGAGGCTCGCATCATTCATCGATTCATCCACTCCAATAAGTTCAACAGCTCCAATCATGATGTCGACGGCTCCTACGAAGAGTAGCACCGAGCCGCTTATCAACGGCGAAGACTAACACATTTTCCTTATCAACGACGAAGAGTAACAAATTTTTTTATCAACGACGAAGACTATTACGTTTTCTCATCAACGACGAAGAGTAACACCTTTTCTTATCAACGACGAAGACTAACACATTTTCTTATGAACGACGGGGAGTTTCACATGTGAGAAGGAGAGAGACAGGAAAAAAGGAGGAGGATGAGTGGGGCCGTTCAATCAGGGGGGGGGGTAGAACTTAAATAGCTATATAGTAAGACTTTGGTATATTCGATTCAGATTTCGTACATCGTCTTTCAAGTTAATGTTATTGCTATCAGAATCTATGAAAAGCATTTCTGATAAAGATCTCCTATAAAAATTCGGTTCTTTGTCTGAAATTTCGGTATTGTGCCAGTCAAACTCATGATTATTCTCGTTCATATGAAGCGAAACAACTGAATTTGGTTGCTTGAAGTCTATATGTTCTTTTACTCTGACTGATAGTGGCCTCTTTGTCTGCCCTACATATGATGCTGGACAAGATGTACATTGCAACTTATACACTATTTCTGTGGAGTCAAATTTTGGAACTACATCTTTCCCCAATTTTACAATTTCATTCAGACTTTTGTTTATCTTTGGCAATGTAATGGTATTGAATTTTTTGAATATCTTACAACTTTTGTTGGAAAAATTACCATTAATAGGCATGCATACTTTCAATTGTGAAGCAAGGGTTCGTTTTTGAATGGGATCAAAAGTATGATTAGTTTTTTGGTGGTTCAATCTTCGGCAAATGCACTCATTAATGAACTCGATTGGATATCGATTATCAGAGAGAAGTTTTGTCACCGTGGTTATATTTTTTCGATGAAATTGTTTATGTGCCAATAAAGTGCAACGATCAACTAAATTCTAAATCATATCTTCCTTCTGCTGTGTGGTATGATTCAATTTATAGCTCAAAATTCTTCCAGACAAAGTCGGTTTTTGAAACCAATTCGTGATGACATTTTCTTCTTCTTTGATGATAGATATGTCTAGAAGTAACACTTTTGTATGAATGACGAAGCGGATTGCCTGTCCTGCAGGGGTCGAATACAAGTATTGAAGCTGAATGAATTGATGAATGGACGGATGCGTAGATGGATGGACGGAAGGGACGGATGGATGGTATGGGTGGGATGGTTGGACGAGTCGGACGGATGGAACGGATGAGATGGATGGATGGGAAGGTTGGATGGATGGGATGGATGAATGGGATGGATGGATGGGATGGATGGATGGGATGGGTGGATGGGGTGGATAGATGGGGTGGATAGATGAGATGGATGGGTCGGATGGATGGGTCGGATGGATGGATGGATGGGATGGATGGAAGTAGGGGAAGAGAGCGGGGGAAACGAAGTCAGTCACACCTTTTTTTACTCTTCCCCATAAGAATAGCATTGCGCGCGAATCCTGACAAAATGCATTGCGAGGATAGGCAACTGCACTCTCATGCGTGTTTCACTCATCGATGATTCCGCGCTCGGCAGTCCTCTCAATCTTTCTTCTTTCACTCTCGCCCATAAGAATAGCATTGCGCGCGGATCCTGACAAAATGCATTGCGAGGATAGGCAACTGCGCTTCTTTACTTTTTCACTCATCCGCGCTCGGCAGTCCTATCCCGTAACCCGGCATGACGGATCGCAGGCTCAGTTGTGTAGGACCGCACACATATATCCAACATTCGATCATCCAAATAATAGTTGAGAAATATCGAGCTCATATTTTTGAGAGATAAGAAGCACAGCATACTCCTTTCACTCTCTTAGCTTTTTTTTTCTTTTTAAGGTGGTTGTAGGGCGAATACGCTGCGACGTACGAAGGAAAGGCACCGGTCAGCCAAACACGGCTAGCCAGCACCTCCCCAACAGTCCCAGGCTGGAATCCGCATCGATACGGCCATCCGAACCGGGTAAACCCTCTCTTCCTTCTCCGTTGGCGCCGGCCATTGGACAAGGGAGAGATCCACCAACTTACCAATCCGGCACCGGCACCGTGTGAGCATTACTTTAGGGCCGGCGGCGTCTCGCGCTCAGGATCGAGCGTCTCTCTTCTCACGACTCGCAGGTGTTGTTTCCCTTTCTTCGATCTTCTTCCATCTCTTCATTCTTCATTCTTCTTTCTTCTTTCTTCGATCTTCTCTCTTCTCCCTTCCCTCTTCAGTCCATCATATTCCTCCTGGAACCATTCGGACCTCTTCTGTTTGAATCGGCAGGTTTACTGTAATTCACCGGCATCGAGGCGCCTCACCTCCCTCTCTTTCTCCTCCTGACGGGTCATCACCAGCTTGATGTATCCGGTAACTCTATCCCATGTCTCCTGGTTGCGAAGTAAGTACGGGACGAGGTTCTCAGGTGTCAGTTGAGCACCCAGCCATCCATCCAACTCGGCGCGCTCTCTTTGTGTGTCGTTGCACGTGAACAGGGCGTGTTCAGCGTCATCCCAGTTGTCCTCGCATGACTGACATGCTGGCGATGTCCTCTTCTTGAACCGGGTCAGATAGGCACCGAAGCAACCGTGGTCACTCAGTGCTTGCGTCGCCCAGTAATCTATCTCTCCGTGGGTGCGTTCCGTCCATTTGGTTACGTCACGGATCAGCCGGTGCGTCCATCTGCCATTTGCAAATGACGAATCCCACTCAGTTTGCCAATGCTCAAGGGTGGTTTCCTTCTCGTTGTCGCGGATGATCTCCTTCATCGTTGGAGTGTCACTCTTTTAGCTACACTCCTCTCTCTCTCTCTCTCTCTCTCTCTCTCCTTCGCGCTGACTATACTTCAGTCCTCTCTCTCTCTCTCTCTCTCTCTCTCTCTCTCTCATACCGGGCCTCGTCACCTGTCCATCGTCCTTCGCCCGAAATATCATGCCTTTCCTGCGAGCAGCGGTCAAGCCCGTTGTTCGAGCATCGAGACCTATATTCAGCTGCTGCTCAACTTCGCTCGTTCTCTCTCGTCAGCAGTATACAGCAGCTTACCGTCACTCACACACGATATTATTCTTCAAATTACTTAAAAATTATTCACTCTTCTTTTGATATTATTTCTTCTGTATTTACTCATATCTCATCTTTGCAAAGTGTTTCTTGTGAGTGCTTCAAAAAAGTGCAATACTACTCTTCGTAATTGAACATATTTAAATATATTGCTCATGCCGTGAGTGAAGTTTTTACCAGTACGGTTTCGTGACAATAGCTGATCAGAATGGATCACATATTATTCAAACTGGATGGAAAAACCTGTTTGACTCTACATTACATATTCAAGATGAATGGTGAATTTTGGCCGGCCGATTGACCAGTGAGACTTTTTCGTTTTTCTAACTAGAACCCCAAACGGAGTAAGTACTTCATATTTTTCTCCTGAAATAATTTTCGGGAGGGATCTGAATTGAATCAAGACAATATTTTCATCCCCACACCCATTTATTTTTTTATTGTCGATTATAATTTTTTAGATTTTTATCATCACATACTATACAACAACAATAGCATATTCCCACTCTTACAATTTTAATAAGTAACAAAGCTTTACATTGCAGCTTCTCTTGCCTGAGTAGCACTCAGCATACGTTTTTTTTTCTCGTTATATCTATCCAACTTATGAGCTTTAACATTCATGACTACTCTCTTGAGTATCTTATGCATATTGATGACTAACATATCACACTCAGCATTATTTTTCATATCTAGATGATTATTTTTCACCAACCAATCTCGTATACACATTGGTCGATTCAATTGGATCAGTTTCTTCAGTCGAGCCTCTGTTAAGATCTCAACGAACCATTCGATTTCTTTTTCGTCCATTCTTCTACCTAAATATCTATCAAATTCTGAATCAACAAAATACTTATTGATTAACATTTCCTCGAAGCTACTTTGACTTGATGCTAAAACTTCACCCTCTAGATTGCTTATTATTATAATTATCTTAGACTCCATTTTTCTACAATTTAGTGTGATTCCGCGATACTCTCTTGTCTCTGTCGCACCTTGCACTTTATCTAACCTCAACTTTGCTATTTGCCGACGGACTCTTTGTTCATAAATCGCGCACATTTCATCCAACTCCATCTTGTTTAATGTTATCCTCACGGTCATATCACTGAGAATTATCTCAAATTCCCCTCGTATATTATCTGCTTCCATGTACAGGGAAAACTCTCATCCTCTGAAACATGGTAGAGAGGATTTTAGTCAATGTCTTCCCGATTTTTTTCTGAATACGTTTGTATAATTAGAAAGGTGGACTACTCACATTGGAACTATTCTGCTGCTATTCTTGATCCACTCTCTACTCGTTTTTTCTTCATTGAGCGGCAGATCATTGTCCCCCTCTCATCCATTCATAATCTTCAATTGTGTTCTGGTTGATTGTCGACGAGGACGATGCTGACAATTGTCGTTCCTCATTCACACCTATGTTCGCTTGTGGTGGTGAGGGTGGATCTACCTCTGCTGTTGCCCCTGTTCGATCCATGAAATTCAAAATAGCTAATCGTTCATCAATCGGATCCTGTTGCACTGTCTCAGATATAGCTTCCAGCAGAACTTCCATCTTCTAAAGCTCATCTAAAACACTATCACTCCATTCAACATTGTACGAATCATCAAGTACGATGTTTGGCATATCCCTAAGTACTTGCCAAATTGCGATAGACCCCGGACACGGGGGGATGTCATCATCATCGCACGTTGTGGGAGTAATTAATGCAACCTGCACTGGCGCTGGCGTCCCATCGTCATCCACAATGATGATTAATTTATGCTCATGATCATTCCCGTCGTTATCGTTATCGCTCGTCGATGATGTAACTTCATCCTCGTCGCCAGCGTCTAGGGGTCGAGGGCCCTGCTCCTTCATCCGGATCCGTTTTTCTTTCATGGGTCGCTACCTCATATGGTGAGGGTGGTGAAGGGGTTGATGATCTCCGATTCCGGTCGGAACCTCCACCACGTGGTCCTTGCGGAACTGGTGGGACAGTTATAGGTTCTTCCTATAACTGTCCATTAGGGGACTGACATGCTTTTGATTATTGATCTATGATCTACCATTGTTTATAAAGAATTGATACTAAAGTAGACATATGTTTCAGAAATAGTGTCCTCTTGGATTTCCTATTGTAATTTCTAGTGTTTGCAATCTTCTCTGTGATTCTTCAGATGGACTACATAAAATTTGCCTTGTTTTTGGTTCTCCTGCCAAACGGTAACAGGTGTGTAATATGATATGCCCTCAAATTTTCCTACCTACCGTTTTCATTATATAAAAAATTATAAAATTTTCATTTTCAGCTGAAGGATAATACAGATCCCGACATTCCCACTCAATCACTCTGATGCTGCTTTTGCTTGTTCTTACGAATGGTTGTGTTATATCCTCAGCAAACTTATACATGAGCTCTTATGAAGACTCGCTCACTCTATCCGTGAGAGCGAGTGTGCGTTATACACGGGTTCTTATGAGGACCTGATCACTCTATCCGTGAGAGAGCGTGTGCGTTATACACGGGTTCTTATGAGAAGCAGTGCACTCTGTCCGTGAGAGCGCGTGAACGTTATACACGGTTTCTTATGAGAAGCAGTGCACTCTGTCCGTGAGAGCGCGTGTGTGTTATTCGTGGATGATACTCTAATGAATATGCATGCTATCTCTTGCCTCAGGCTTTGAGTCTGAATGTACATTGGTTTCACATCGCCGTCAATTCAGATGATTATATATGTAAGGGCATATTATTGCGGTCTTAGTGACTCTTGCATGGATAACTACGTACTAACGGAGCAAGAAAGATTCTGCTCTGGGACTCCTTGTGCCGAAATATTTGTACGTGATCACATTGATTGATACTTCTATATCCAACGATCATATATGAACGTAATGCATCTTCATATATCTTTATACCATCGCGAAAGATGCATAAATGCACGCATGAATCGCTGTCAATTCTGTTTTGACTAAACAAAAGAGATTGACATGCAGCCGAGACTACTACCCTTGGAAGTTTCGAAACTGTAGTAATATTTTGCATGATTTATATTCGCGAGAGTGCGCTTATCACAAGGCCTATTGGTGTTGTGATTTATCTGACCTAAAACATATATGGTGTGAGATGTATGGATACTATTCGCCGTAAACAGAAACTCACAAAGATCCTATGTATGTTTTATAATCTACGTTCTCTATGTATTATGAGGAATCAATGCTCATCAGATTCCGTGATGACATTGGTGCGTACACCATGCATCGAGATGTAAGGAAAGTAAAAAATAAATTCTGGTCTTTTCCACAACTCATGATTCTAATAATGGATTGATCACGTGAACTCTCTATCATTTTGTCATCAGATTCATTCTCATATCCGGAAATTTTCAGTAGACATTGAATTAAAATTCCAAATTAAGACAAGCGATATTGAGCCAAAAATCAATGTGAGATTAATTTTTGACTGTGATTACGAATAGGTGAAAATTTGAAGTGGAATAGACTCTCTTGAATTAGAAGAAGTCATTCTTCATTTTCCATAATGAGAAATTTGGGCATTCTATCGGGCTCATTCAT
Organism: Eretmocerus hayati; assembly: GCA_029851415.1. NCBI lineage: Eukaryota > Metazoa > Arthropoda > Insecta > Hymenoptera > Aphelinidae > Eretmocerus > Eretmocerus hayati. The sequence continues at coordinate 135,307,538 of CM056741.1, forward strand.
ACGATGGAGGCAAGTTGCGTATTCTGTTCTCTGGTTCTTCAAAGAAGATTGAATTGTTCCGGATCGCGTTTAACGAACTCAAAGAGTCAATTGCGAAATGAACGAAATATTTCTGCATTTCGAAAGTAACTTATAAGCCAGTGTTTGGTTAGTTCTCTCAAAGAGCATTAATCCTACTCCCATTTCGATAGGATGTAATACGATGTTCTATCGTGAAACAACAAGCCTTATATTTCTGTATCTCACTACTCTGAAGGTTTCGTTATGCAGGAAACAGGAAATTGAGTTAGTTTTCGTTAGTATCTGGAATGATGGCTATTTATCTGACTCTCAACCAATTTTTCGTAATAACGAAAGTATGGGAATTGCGTTCTTGAGACTATATTCCCCTTTTCCCCTGATGATCACTCACGTCCATCATTATCCAAAAGAATGTCCATGGTGTCCTTGGAGGATGCTTTTTCCTTACGTGTACTCTAGAGCCGGTCTTTTCGGGAACATTTCCGTGGCTTTTTTGTGTCATTATCCCGCAAGTAGTCATGGCCGTTCCAGAGGAATCCGTGAGTGTCTTTGATTTTGACTGTCCAGTTTGCTGTATTGTACGACGGCCTGATTGACGGTCTGAACGACTTGCTTGAGTCAAGAGAAACGCCAACATAGCAGATTTTATCATTTTCCCCTTGACGGTTATATGGAGGTGATAGAGATTGAGATATTAAGACATACATCTTGTTGTATAGTCATCATCATAACGTTTTCTCAAAATTCTTAATCAACTTCGGTGAGACTAGTGTATCCACACTCGAATTCATTTCACGTATGACCAGACGAGTTTGTCCCTAAATTGTCATGCTTGCGTGGAAAATGGATCAATACTACTCACGTCCAGCGTATTTCATGCAAACGTATCATACGTGTGAAGAATAATGACGTGTGTGGAATTACTTTTTGCCAATGTTCCTTTTTCTGACTAGCTTCCCATTCACAATAGTCACTTGAGTGTGAAACTCTGAAGTGCTGAGAACTGCAGCTGACAGTTTCGATGAATTGTTCGGAAGAGTATAAACGGTGGCTGATGATGTTTGACTTCAGGTCATTATTTCTCAATATTGGATATTTTATTCGATTTTTCATTCGAGAGTTATGGTGCCGAAGACTTTGGACTTTCACAATTAAATCAATTGATCCGTGGCTCATGAGCTATATTTGATGTTCACGCTTCCGTTTCATCATGCTTGATCATTCACGGCGTCCATTAGCCGTGTTCTTAAGAAAAATGCGTGAATTCCTCATTCCAAGTGGCATAAAAGAGTCCTATAGTGAATTTGGTTTGAAAAACTTTCGAATTACCTCTGACTGGTTCTCAAAGTATGTGTCACGGTTCTACTATCATTTTGACGTACTCATTTCATTGAAGCAGAAATCGTTCTGCGTCATTCTGTGCTCCGATTCTTGAATCTAGCGCAAGATATTGGATATCAAATGATCGTGTATATTTAGGTGTGTGTCAAAACATAGTGCCGGATGTTGTCATGTTTAAATTAGAAATATCCATTTGTTGAATGATTTCAATCAATACATAGGTGTATGTTCTCACTCACTCTATTCACTTGTATTGACAGGAGCTAGACGTTATGTCTGTGCTCTATTAAAAGATCGTTCAAGAAATATCATGACGATCTAAAGAATAACAAACCTGAAGCCTGATGAGGTCCACAAAACCTAGTGGACGAAACGTTGCAATAAAATTTCCATCATGAAATTTTGGGAATTCATTTAGTTCCCCACCGTCCTTCAAGATCGACGAGACCAAATATTCAACTCGTATTTTTTCTCCTTCTTTCAGTACTGGATTCCTAGACAATGAATCTGCGTTAGATTTTTTGTGTCCAGGTCGATATAAAATTTCGAAGGAGTGTCCTCTTATAGATGCTTTGAGCCTATTGAATTTCAGGTCTGGTTTGTTGTATGAAATGTAGTCTTTTTTGTAGTATAAAAGTGTTTAAGGGGCTCGTGATCTGTGACGACTGTAAATTTTTTCCCGTATATCCAAGGTCGATATTCTTGTATCCCATAGCATATAGGGAGCAATTCACGATCATAAGTTACGTATTTCGTTTCTGAGGGTTTCAACGTCCTCGAAGCATAAGCACGAACGTGCTCTTCTCCTAATTTACCTCGGCTGAGGATTGCGGATATTGCCCAATCGGAACTATCGGTAATAATCAGATAAGGGAGATCATGCACAGGTGGACGTTATACGGGGTATTTACAAAGAGCTTCCTCTGATTCTTCAAATGCTTTCTGCTGTTCCGACCCCCAATAAAATTCCACGTTCCCCCTCAAAAGTAAGTTCAGCGGATATGCTATGTTTGCGAAGCCTTTAATAAATCTGCGGTCATACGAAGCGAGTCCTAAGAATTGTCTGACTTTCTTGACGGTTGTGGGTACAGGACAATTGCGAACAGCTTCGATTTTCTTGGGATCGGGACGTATTCTACCGTTGCCCGCTATGTGACCTAGAAAGCTTGCCTCTTTTTGGAGAAACTGACATTTGCTTGGCTCTATAGTAAGGTTCGCGTCGCTAAATCTTTTCAAGAGTCTTCTAAATTTGACGCCATGTGTTTCAAGACAATCTGCAAACAGGATTATGTCTTCGAGATAGCTGTAGAGTTCAGTTCCAATCAATCCGGCGAGTGTGAGATCAATTAGATTCTGGAAAGTACTTGGACTATTAGATAAGCCCATGGCGAGGCGCTTATAACAGTATAATCCACCGTAAGGCCCTGTGAATGCAGTGAGATGTGCATCGTCTTTATGCATCCTTATTGAATAATACCCTTGCTTGAGGTCGATTGCAGTAATATATTTGGCATTTGCCACACTTTCTATTATTTCTGTGGGGTTAGGTCAAGGGTAGGCATTGCCCACTGTAGTCTCATTCAATTTTCGGAAATCTGTAACCATTCGCCACCTATTTTCACCGTTGGACCTGGTTTCTTCGGAACTATTCACATTGGACTTGAATACGGTGATTCCGCGGGTTCAATCATGTCTGTTATTCGTCCAATCGTCCTGAAGTAATTCGTCAATTTGCTTTTGCATCTCCTTTTCAATCTCGGGTGGGTGCCTATAGCGTTTCACTTTTATGGGTGTATTGGATTTGTGACTATTCTATGCGTAATCAAGTGTGTAGCCTTCAACTTTTCCCCTGGTAATCCAAAAACGTAAGGATTCTCTTTTATGAGATCCTCCATATGTTGTATCTCTTCTTCATTCAGACCTACCAATGTTTTAGGATCTATCCTATCAAAAATTTTCGCGGCGCGATCTTTTACTTCTCCCGTCGCGAGTTTCAATATATTGACCCTCTGTTTTGTATATAATTCGTTTTCATAGTCCTCTTCATCAAAAATATCATTTTTCATTCCTACTATTTCACATAATTTAAGGGACACTTCCGGGGGTTCTATTTCAATTTCCGTATCATGAACATTTATACAGATCGCGTAGGCTTTGCCGTTGTTACTCGTCGCGACAGAATTTCCGAATAGGATCCCTTGTCCTACGTCCCAAAGTCCTACGAATCCTACTGTTACATCATTTTTCACTTTCGCGTAGATAACTTATCTTGTGTGCGGGGATATTTTGAATTCGACCTTCTCCACGAAAGGTATTTGCAACTCCGCGAATCTAAGACACCTCGCTTTGACGTCAATTATTCCCCCATGTTTTTCGAATTCCCTCCATTCAAGGAGTCCATTCGTATTTATCGCGAAATCATCTGACACAATATGGACATCATGATCTAGCCCATTTAAATTCATCTTTATTCTCCCCAAAGTAAAACATTCCCCAGGAGTAACGCCGCTGATTGATACAATATAGTCCCTCTCAATCTTTATATCTTCTTCGACGCATTTTGCTTTCAGCAATGTAATATCCGCCCCCGTATCGGCGTAAAAATGTCACACATTATTCTTAAAATTGTCACTGTGAAACTCAACTACCGGATGTTTTTGTTGGCTCGCATCGAGTAGACGAATCGAGACATGCCGCTGTGGTTTCTTCGGTTCATTTAATTGTTCGTGCTCGACCCCGCGGCTTGATGCCGAGCATCTTGGAAGTTTAAAGGATTTTCTTGATTACTCGATGGATTCTCATTCGGAGCTACATTTCTTGTATTTTGATCCCCTCTCTCGTTTCGTTCGAAATAGTTACCGCCATTGATATTATCTTGTCTTTGGTAATTTCTACCACGATTGTTATTGTTCTGCCAATTATTCTGATAGCGGCGCCCATCGTTGCCTTGATTATAATAGGAATTGTCATAAGAATTCAACCCCTCACCACGATAGTTATGGCGATCATTATTTGCTGAATAATTTCTATTGCGATTTATGCCATTATTATAATATCCTCTCCTATCGTTTCTATCCATAAAATTTTCTATATCCGTAGTTATTTTGCGGACGATTCGAATACATGTTATCACGATTCTTGCCATACCCGTTGTGGTCGCGATTCATATCATTTCTGATATAAATTTGGCTCCCCGAATTATATCGCCTCAACGATCCTCCATTGTAACGCTCGTTATCGCGGCGAGGCGGGCCATATCTTGATTCCACGCGTCTCATTTCGTCACGCCCACTCTCTCCTCGTGTTTCCATCATAAGAAGTGTATCTGGGCGACTATTATCCCGATTTGTATCACTATATCCTGTTGTGTGGTTCGCTTGATTTTGGAGAATCGCGTGGAAATCAATCAAATTAGAGTTAATCATCTCGTCTGAATCATGACAATCCTTGAACGTATGCCCTGGTTTGCGACAAACTCTGCAAAGCTTTGAATTTTGAACTTTACGTCGGCGTTCTCCCTCAAAATGGCCAGAGATATGGCAGTATCAGACGAAACGATACCTCGTCTAATTGCAACATTTTCAATTGGTTGGGGCTCTGATGCACGTTTTTCCTCTAATTTTGCGTCGATTAGGGCATTTATAATCGGTGCCATTCCAACTGAGCTCAGATCAGGAATCTTTCCTGAGAAAAGTGTTCTGGCGCTCGTCTTATTTTCGAAATTTACGGCTTCCGCGATAGCTTCCCGTAAGGTTGTGGGATTAGTGGATCTGACCTGATGACCCTGAGTTGAGCTCTGTAGCTCCATTAGTCATTAAACCACACTCCAAGGTACTTGAGTTCTCTCTTGAGTGGAATCCCGTGCCCGTTGATGGTGAACATGAGCATCTCGAAACTCCTTTTTATGAGAACAAGCATTGCTTCGCACATGTACTCAGCGAGCTTCAGGTGGTTCTCGGGGATCCGCTGGCCAATGCGGTAGAGGGCTTCAATCGCCACACACTCCACATCCCACGTAGTCTCGGCGACAACGACTAATGTCGCATCGTCCGCAAAGCCAATGAGCTCCGCTGTCTCTGGGAGGCTTATGTTCAGGAACTCATCATACTGCGTGTTCCTTCCAAATAGACCTGACACGGATCCTTGCGCTATCTGTCTCGCAACCCATCGCTGATGACTGCAAGCAGATAGGATCGACTCTCTCGTCCAGGGACTTATGAATACGTTCCCAGCTCGCCGTGTTAAGGGCATTCTCCACATCGAGGCATATTATGACGCAGAACCCGCCACCTGGTTCGGGTTCCATTGTGTGCACCTTGCGGATTCTATCTTGTACGCACTCGATCGCATGCGTGTACTAACCTCCTTGCGGAAGCCAAACTGCATCGGGGACATCCCTCCGCTGCGCTCGTACTTTTCTTCCACACGGTTCAAGATCATGCAGTCATACATCTTCCCAATGTTGTCCAGCATATTGAGCGGCCTATTCGATCAAAGCTCCGCTGGTTCTCCACCTTTTCTGTTCGGTATGAGGACCAACTCCTGCCACTTCCACGCTTCCGGGAACGCCCCCGCGAGAAGGCACCCGTTGTACAACTCCAACAACAGGCTGGGTTACTCTCGGACTATCTTCAGGGCCTCATCAGTGATACCATCTAACTCCAGAGCCTCACCGATTACCAATCTCTTAGCCGCACGCCGAAGCTCTTCCTCGTCAAAAAGAGGTATTGGATCGGAGATGCGCCCGGGGAATGTGAGTCTGGGCTCACCTTGCGGATAGAGTGCCCTCGCTATCCTTAGAACTGACTCCTTGTCAGTAGGCGCTGTAGGCCCGTCCTTCGTACGCAGTCTGCTCATGACCACCCGGTACGGTGTACCCCACGGATCGCGATCCACCATGCTGCTGAGCTCCGCCCAGAACTTTTGCTCGTTGCGATGAATGGCATCCCGTAGGAGGTGCTTTGCCTCTTTGTAGGCCGCTTTGTCTGCTGCCGCTAGAGGATGTCCGCGTTCGCGCGCTCGCTTCGCTCGCCTCCGCTTTGCGGTGAACGTCACCAATCTCCTCATCCCACCAGTATGCTCGCCTCTTTCGAAACCGCGGTTGCTCCTTCTTCGGCATGAAGGCGCAACAGGCTCGGTTTATGGCCCGGATGACACTGGTTACCATCTTTTCCGGCGGAAGCTCTCCTCCAGGGGCTTCTGCCTCTAGGATCGCTTCTTTGAACCTGCCCTCGTTAGGTTCTTGGATTTCCCATCCCTCGTCCTGCCACACTTCACCTGCGTCTCGGCCACCATCTATTTTGAAGGAGATTCGACGGTGGTCGCTAAGCGTTTCCGAGTCATGGACCTGCCAGTTTGTAACTCGTCCCATGAGCGACAAGCTGACAAACGTTAGTTTGAGCACAGAGGACGATGCCCCTCTATGCCATGTCGCTTCTCCCATCTCGTTGAGACAGACCAGGTCCAATTGGGCCATGGTTGTTTCCAGCGCGTTGCTTCTCTCGTCCTCCTGCCCCCGCCCCAGGCTGGAGCCTTGGAGTTGAAATCCTCCGCTGTCATGGCGAGGCCTCTCCATTGTCCTGGACTATCCTCGAGTTCTCGTAGTTTTCGAAAGAAGACATTCATCGGTGCGTTCGGCGAGCAGTAGCAGCTATACACCGCAATATTGCCGATGACTCTTCGTGCGAGTATATCTATAGACTACCATACAAGGTCCATCTGTATGTTAGAATACAGGCTATGCGTATATGGTATGTGTCTACACATTGTATAGACGCATGCGGAGTATATATAGAGGTGGTTGGGACCCGACTAGGTTCCAGACACATCCGTTTGCTGCATCCAGTGCTCCCCTGACCAATTCCACGAAGTCTCGTTCGAAAAAGAATTTACATTTTTTCCGTCTCCTCTTCTCATATCGCTGGATATCCAAGTTGTATTCAAAATATCCTTGCCTTGGACTTTTCTCTTAGGATTTTGAACTATAGTTTGATGACACATGGAGATCAAGAGCAGCATACCAGATTTCAATTCTGATCATCTCCTACTTAGGTCTCGGCTCGATTTTGGAGATTCTACTCGATTTTTAGAAGCAGTCTTTGGATTATACAATCTTGGCTACAAGTTGAAGTTGAAGAGATGGGGTCTGATGAGAACCTCATTGGCCTAATATTCAAACTCAGCTGATGAAAGACTCTCTTTCGATTATTGTTATGAGAGTTCAAGAAATCTTTGTGAGTACGATTGCCAACATCCTACGGTCAGAATTCTGTTCAATACAAGATTAGGCAAACGGTATATCGTACCAGAATTTGTGCCCGGATTTTCCTAATGTTGTCGCGGTGGCTCTGATCCAACTTTTGGTGGTTATCGAGTTTCGGTCGTATTTCAAACGTTGTAGCTCCGAGCCAAATCGATGGATTTGACTCCATCATGTGGTCATTTTGAAGGGAATTTTCTTGGCTTCCCAATGGATTTGATCCCAACAATCCAAATTCCTGCGCATGCGCAGTGAACAGACAGTGTCAAACTGCCTAAATAATAGGTTTGTGGAAATTGGAGAAACAGGCTTTAGGCGGCGGTGAAGGAAATCGGGATCATGTTTTCTTGAAAGAACTTAACACTTGACATCTAGCATGCGATTTTCAGGAATTGAAAAAGGATAGGCGACTGAAAAATTCACTGTTTAGTGATTTCTGCACTTTTGCTCGTAGAAGCCATCCATAACCTCAAAATCAATTCTCCAATAAAGGTTTCGATAGGTTCCTGAAAGACCTTCTGAATGTCGCAAGCCGCATGTCTCTACCTGTGAACAAACTCGACTTATTTACATGTCAGTTGAAAAAGCTGCTAAAATTCGAAGGAATGTATTTTACTTCATACTTGAAAATTCTCGCCATGGGACCAAAGTATTTTTCGAGACCCCATAGGTGGTGGCAAGTTCATATTTTGTACCATAGAATCGGATGGAAATGTTGACAAAAAGATCTGAGACATGTAGGCCAGTAGAATTAGATCGAAAAGGACGTCATTTTAGCGGTAGAGTACAGGTGCTGGTTTTATTTTTTTTTTCAGGTGCAGAACACTCAATAGAACCATGTCTACCACTTCCGAATAAATTCCACTGTCCGGAAAAAATCATTAACAATGAATTACTGGAAGAAACGACACTTTTCGCGGATTAATGCCTATAGCTCTGTGGGTATAACTCTGAGCGAGTTCGAACCGGGTTTGACCTTCTAGCTAGTGAAAAAACCTACAAATTCAAAAAAAAATTCATCGTTCTAGCATATTTTTTGTTGGAGATACATAGGTTTAAACAAAAAAAGACCTATTATGAACAACTCGTTGTTAATCCCCGAATGAATGACTAATGAGGCCAAAAACTCAGTTAATCGATAGACCTTATTGAGGTTAAGGAGCATACCAAACTTGGTGACGATTCGTTGAACCGTTTCTGAACAATTCTATTTTTTCATAAAAAATTGTTTTTCAGGAGAAGTGGCGTAACTTTTTTATAAACAGAGATGGTGTTTCAGGAAAAATCGGGGTGATACCTAGAAGTCTACTCTTCAGTATCCCGTTTGAATCATTATCATATCTTGTATAGGCGATTTTTGAGAGCTAACTCTTTATAAGTTTCGCACACGCCTCTCATGTTGTATTAATATCTCGAAATACATCCATTTGTTGAGGAGGAACCCGAAAATGAAACCAGCCAATCGCGTTTTTTTCTCAAGCTGACCCAGATTAAGGAAAGAATGGAGCAAATTGGTCGCGTAGAACCATAAATATTGCGAAAAAATACTCGGCGCTGATTTTGAAGTTCACCGTTCCTCACGCGCCAAGAGCCAAGCAGAGCTAATCTTTGGTGCGATCCAAACCCGAGCGCCGAGTGTTTCTTCGCAATATTCATGGTCCTACGCGACCAATTTGCTTCATTCTTTTTTCAATCTGGGGTATTTTGAAAAAAAAAAAACGTGATTGGCTGGTTCCATTTTCGGGTTCCTCCTCATCTAATAGATGTATTTCGAGATTTTAATACATAATGAGAGTCGTGTGCAAAAATTATAAACAATTAGCTCTCAAAAATCGCCTATGCAAGGAATGATGATGATTCAAGTGGGATACTGAAGAGTAGACATCTAGGTATCACCCTGATTTTGCCCAAAACACCATGTTTGCTCATAAAAAAGTTACGCCACTTCTCCTGAAGAACAATTTTTTATAAACAAATAGGGTTGTTCAAAAACGGTTCGACGAATCGTTACCACATTTGGTATGCTCCTTAACCCCAATGAGGACTATCGATTGTCTGAGTTTTCGGCCTCATTAGTCAACTATTGGAGGATTAACAACCATTCGTTTATAATAGGTCTTTTTTGCTCAAACCTATGTCACTCCAACAAAAAATATGCTAGAGCAATTGATTTTTTCGAATCTGTGGGTTTTTTCACAAGCTAGAAGGTGAGACCAGAACGAACTCGCTCAAAGATATACCCACAGAACTATAGGCATTAATCCGGGAAAAATATCGTTTGTCCAGTAATTCATCTTTAATAATTATTTCCGGCCAGCGAAATTCGTTCGGAAGTAGTAGACATGGTTCTATGGAGTGTTCCACTACCGAAAAAAATCTAGTTCTCCTGGTCTAATAATTCTTTTTCGTAGGTCGCTCTTGCGTGGAACTACTCTTATACGATACTATGATATACTTAACGTGACCATGGGATTCAGTGAGATTTTTTGAGATTCCATAACATCCGCGATTTTTGGGACGAAAGATGCTCTTAGGATACTGTGAGATACTGAACGGTACCAGTAACCCGTCACTACTGAGATACAATGCGATCCTCACCTCAGAACTGCTCTGGATTCTCATACAATACTATGAGATACCAAACGATACTGCGCGATTCTGTGAGATATTGTGAGGTTCTATACGATACGTGACTAGTTCCTCAGGATATACGCTTACGATAACTTGAGATACGAAACGATATAAGTGACCTCATACGCATGATATATCTTGCAATACTCACCCCAGGACAGCATTAGATCTTTATACGATACTGTGCACGGAGAGAAACGAGCGGGCAGATTTCACGCGCCGCGCTCAGCGGAGGTTAGGAACTACCCGTCTATGTTTTGAAATGAAGCGCCACACCGAATTTTTCTGGACTAACCCCCGATTTTCCGTGCGGGGTTGTCTGTTGTCCGACGGGAAGCAAGAAATATGCGCCAGGTGAGAAAAAATCGCCGATGCACCTAGATTTTACGGGGCGCTCCCAATTGACCGGCGTGCGAGCGCGGCTACTCACATTATGCTGCTGCTCGTATGTAACGCGGAAACTCTAAATTATTGATCCGGCATATGTGGTATATGGCAAACATTTCCTTGAGAAATCAAGAGCGTAGAGGTGCACGAATTTGGTGCCATACTTTTTTCTCCATCACGTAAAATCCTGTAATGCAGCCTTGAATGCGAGAGGATTACATGACAACTTATACCCACAAGTCGCTATTTCATTTAGTGCAAATTTGGATAAATTTTGTTGTCTATTCAATTAATACCTTTGCTCAACTGCATAAAATACAAGGCTCAATTTTAAACATTCCAAAAGCGTTTTGATGACGAGAATTATCAAATCCGTATGTTATCTGTAAAGCATAATATACCTCATGGGCTCTAAGTTTATATACAAAATCTCAACGGGTCATTGCAAGTAGCATGGTAGCTTGGAGGGTCAAGTTCTGGACTCACACGTGAAAGGTCAAGGTTCGAACCCCGATCATGGAATTTTTTTCTTTTTTCGAAAACCTCTCCCTAAAAAATAGCAAACTTATACTCCCATATACTCTGGTCAGAATTGACAGTGAAATGAAGAATCGCACAATCACATGAGCCGTTAACTGGAGATTTACAGTTAGAAAACTTTAAATTTTGTTCTAGAACTCATAATTCTCATTGAGATATACTCAAATCTAACACGAGCTTGGAAAGGTGTTGGTTGGTTTGAATGAGATGGTGTCATTTTAGAAGTATTTCCAACAAGTTGTAGCTAGATATGGGAATATACCATGGAACTGAATTTACGGATCAAATCGCTATCTCTCGTGAGTATGGGAGGTTGAGGAGAGACAGCCACCAGATTCGGAGATAGACTTGGATTATGGCTCAAGATATTTCCCCTTCGAAGGATGAATGAACTATCATTTATAATTATTAATTTTGATCATCAATTATGTAAATATGGATAATATAAATATCAATGATTATAATTTTTTCCCTACGCCACGTCTCTCAGACACTCGTGACTTTGTCATTTTCTCGGATGTTGCTAGGAATCGACGACCGCAGCACAAAGTGTTATTACTCGATCTTCCACGACTCAAAATGATCACTCAATGAGGTCTTTGAGGACTGACTCAGACTTATTGATATCCCATAAAATGTTCGGTAGCTTTACCAAAATGTTTATTTCTCTCAAACAGCATACCTCCAACTCACGGCTTATGTGATTGTGCGATACTTGATTTCACTGTCAATTCTGACCAGAGTATATGGGAGTATAAGTGTGCTATTTTTTAGGGAGGGGTTTTTGAAAAAAAAAAAAAAAACAAATTCCATGATCGGGGTCCGAACCTTGACCTTTCACGTGTGAGTCCGGAACTTGACCCTCCAAGCTACCATGCTACTTGCAATGACCCGTTGAGATTTTGTGTATAAACTTAGAGCCCATGAGATATATTATGCTTTACAGATAACATACGGATTTGATAATTCTTGTCATCAAAACACTCTTGGAATGTTTAAAATTGAGCCTTGTATTTCATGCAGTTGAGCAAAGGTATTAATTAAATAGACAACAAAATTTATCCAAATTTGCACTAAATGAAATAGTGACTTGTGGGTATAAGTTGTCATGTAATCCTCTCGCATTCAAGGCTGCATTACAGGATTTTACGTGATGGAAAAAAAAGTATGGCACCAAATTCGTGCACCTCTACGCTCTTGATTTCTCAAGGAAATGTTTGCCATATACTACATATGCCGGATCAATAATTTAGAGTTTCCGCGTTACATATGAGCAGCAGCGTAATGTGAGTAGCCGCGCTCGCACGCCGGTCAATTGGGAGCGCCCCGTAAAGTCTAGGGGCATCGGCGATTTTTTCTCACCTGGTGCATATTTCTTGCTTCCCGTCGGACGAAAGACAACCCCGCACGGAAAATCGGGGGTTAGTTCAGAAAAATTCGGCGTGGCACTATATTCAAAACAGAGACGGGTAGTTTCTAACCTCTGCTGAGCGCGGCGCGTGAAATCTGCCCGCTCATTCCTCTCCGTGTGGAAGGAAAGAGGTTTATTCCCGGAATTATCTTGAGTTAGAGATCCTTCAACTGTGGACAATGTGAAACAATACCTATTCATGGATGAAACGAGAAAAATAGAAATATGAATTAGTGTATGGCAAAATCGGAGATAAATTCACCCATAGTTGAACCAGAGATGGTCGTACATCAGAACTTCTCCCATCATGAATCTCTGCTGCGATTGTGAAAAATGCAAAAGTCGGATTTTTGTGATGCTCAAGTTCAACAGTGGTTGAACTGTAATGATATATTTGAACAAAGAGCTAGCGAATATCACTTGATTTTGTTATGTCTGGAACCCATATAGGTTCCCAACTAGCCCCACATATATAACTGTATATGCACTACATGTAGAACTATCAGGTATATGTATCCAATGGAAACACCTGCAGCAATGCGTGCGGCTCTCACGATCATAAGTGGTACGCGATCTCAATACTCCAATCACAGCACAAAGATGCTACGATAGAAAACCCTTAGTAGCACCAATCCCAGACAAGCATCAAAGGGATGCTCGCCCACAGAAAGGTATGAAAGGGGCCTCAAAAGCGCCGCTCATCGCTTCTAGGCGCGCACTCCAACGCGATACCACGCACTCTCCACAGGTCATTCTGGAAACTCAGTCGAGCTCCTTTCACAATACAGCCATTTTCAGACGAGCTCCCTCAGCCCTCGAGAAACTCGTCTCGTAGAATCATTCACGTACTGTCCAGTCTTTCTCTCATTATCACTTCTTGGATCTCATAAATCTAGCTTACTTCAAACTCAGCATTCATTAAGACCACCGCCCATATTTCACAACCCAATCTGGTTAGTCCTCGGACTTACCAGGCGCAGTACCAAAGAACCCACTTCGGGGAATCCCATCACAGTTATAAGCCAAAATTATCTGGACGAAATCAATAATGAGGGGAAAAACCAGTGATACGTATGCAATGTACATTCGTTAGTCGGTAAACAATACACTTTTGGGATCTTGGATTTCACTTGAGAAACATAATCAAGGATCAGACATTTGTTCCCCTCCTTAAAAATTGAATGTCCGGAATACGGTCAGCATTGGGAACTCAAAATGGGAATTTCATGTGAGATGATGGATTCATTACTGCAGTAGAGTTAGAATGCAGGTTAAAGAATGTATGAAGAGTTAACATTCAAGGGTCTCAAGTATCGCTTGAGCCATAGAATCCTTTTGAGTCTCAGTAAAATATCGTTCAAGTTCTACACACATGCATAAGAGGAAATTTACCGATTCTTTGACTTTAGGACCATCCGAGGGGAAAAAAAAGGTTTCCTCCTTGTCGCTTTCGAAACCAATTCCAGATTGTTTTGATACCTCTAAAGTGTGGAAGAGAGTTGTGCCCACCATTTTCGGAAGATATTATTCCTCTGAGAACAATGAGGTGGAATCAGTCTATTACGTTTTCGTCACTATAAGAGGCTTCTCACATGGATGGATCGTGGATAATGCAGCATGATGGTTGATAAAGATGTTGTTGCACCCGTTTGATCGAGTTCCATCCTCAGAATTGAGCCTCTTTTCGTTATACTCACCAAATTCCACTTTTCCTGGGTCCACAGAGTTGTCGGAAGTATATGCAATTTTTGCCTTTCCAAAGCTGCCCCATTTGAATCATGATAAGCTTGCAGTGTGAAAATGATGTGAGAATTACATACTAAGTCGACAGCTATAATTTAGACCTGTTACGTGCATCTTTTCGACCGGATCAGCTTTCAGGGGCTGAACAAGTTTCCCGAGCTTCTCCCCCAAATAACAATCGTTATAGCCACCTCGCTGAAGTGCATGGTAATTCACCATACGTCAAAGTCAAATGGGCAATAGGATTTGGAAGCGACATCTGCTCGTTGTTCAAGTAACAAAGGTTTATGTCCTCCTTTGAAGCGGTGGGCGTGACAAATTCTTCAACTTCAACGTCACAGATCTTCGGCCAGAATGATGTGTGGCTGCCAACCGACGAGGCATTCTTATTGTCTGTTTTCACCTCTTACTTTGTTACCTTCCGTCTCATCCTAGCTCGGATGTTATTTTTTTTTACATACGAAAGAGTGGATGAAGTGAGCATTTTCCAAAAAGCGAGTTACACTTTTTATGAAAGCCCTGTGCTGACCACGGACCTGAGTCACCATCAGAACGAATTTCTTATGATTACATTAGGTTTAAAGAGTCAAATGGAATTTTTTCAGAATTTTTGGGACACTGCTATACTCTCCAGAAGCCGAAGAGTTCCGGAGACGCGCTAGTTATACTGTAAAAGTACGAAATTCGACGGTTGTCCAATCTCCATCATGAGCACTTTGCACGTGTCATAAGAGATCGATAGAATACCACCCTGAAAACTATAGAAACCATCTTAAAAAATATTTTTCCAGGGCGTGAGAGCCCCGATCCCATTGAAATACTGTATGGTACATCTAAAGTCAAAGGTTACGTAGATCCCCTCATATCAGGAATAGACAGCTCTCTATTTCTGTCCACGTCCCCTCCAAAGATTTGTTGTTCAATCATCAAGTATTCACATCAGATCCACAGATGAATCTATTATGCCCTGGTCTAATGGTGGAGCAGGTCCCATCCCTCAATAGATATTCAATCTTTCCGATTCTCATTCAGGTGAGAGAGGGTTTGGTTTGCCGCATAGTTAAACAGGAGTTCATGGAAGCAACGCTTATGATACACATATACTTTTGCACTCTATGAGGGACAGTGACCTGTGAACCACAATAATGACCTGCAGTGCTGATTTGTGAGAAGCATCCTCTACCTGAGTTTGTTCCAAGATCTAACAATGAAAACTTTCACCTCTCAACCGTCTGAGTTGGCATGACAAAGGAGAATGAACAGCAGATGTTAACCAAATCCAAATCTTATGAGGTTGAGATTGGAATCTGCCCATTAGATTTCTCATAATTTGAATAGGGAGTCCAATAAGTAACTTACACTGTGGTGGAAGTTAAGATTGCAGTGCATAACAGGTTATGCTGTTCAACGATCTCTGTCACAATGATTGACCACATGAATGACCACACACCTACGGATACACCAGAGTTCCTGAAAATGAATATACATCCCTACACAAAGGCCCTGGTTCTCTGTTCATCAATATTCAGCGAAATCATTTAATGAAGAAACTCATCTGTTGCACAAGTCACAGCCTGAGTGTTGAATCTAGAGAAGCGTTCTTCAGCAATAGTCCTCGTTATCAAAATTCTCAAGTTCAGACAAGATTTCAATGAAACCGAGGCAAGAGAAAATCACTCAGGTGCACCGAACTACAGATTCGAGGGTTCACCAAGCAATTCGAGCAGTCGTCCCTGGATCTTGTGGTGCCAATCTCGATTGAGAACGCGCATACCGATAGACCCCTCAAAAGGAGCCAAACCTGCCAGGCGTTCTCTGAAACAGTGCAAGTGCATCTAGGAATGTATATTCGACTAGACATAGATGTAACTCGTTTCTATTGTGTGAAAAGTACTCCGACCACGAGTAATCAGAGCGTCTCGGAGTTCCGGAGACAAATTTTTAGCAACAGTCTTTGCTATCAAACTCGTTGAACTTAGACAAGGATCTAATCAAACCGAGGCAAGGATCTATGACTTGTATTGAAGTTGGTGTCTTATCGATCTTGAAGGACGGACCTGTCCTTCAAGATCGATAAGACACCAACTGGAATATTTATCATCAAGGACGAAAAATCTACAATATCGCTCATCAAGATCTATGACTTGAGTGCACCAAATAACTGATTCGAGGTTAGGTCATGCGATCGGAGCAATCGTCCCATAATTCTCTGATGCCAATCTCAATTGCAAATGAACAGTCGAATAGGCCCTCCCGAGAGTAAGCCGAACTCGTTGGTGCATTCGAAAACGGGTCGAGTCTCGACAGTTCTTTCAACACAACATAAGTTTGGTTGCTCTTGGGTAGTTCAATCGGATCTATAATTGCAAGTTCACCATACATATATGCGACTCGTGATTATCGTGAGGAAAATTCCTCGACCCCGCGTGATTGAAGAGTGCTGAAGGTCAGGAAACCAATTCTCAGCAACACTCTCCGGTATAAGAGTTCTCATATTGAGGAACGAATCCAATCAAACCGAGTCACGTATTTTCGTAATATTCTTCCGCCCTATGTGGTCGTTGTGCGTTCCTCCAAACTGGAGCTATGGCACTGTATCGTGATTTGACATCACTGACTTGTTAATCTCATTCAGACGCGAGAACCTTGTTTATTCTACGTTATTGATAAAAATTGTGATTCTTATCATCGGCATTTCTCAGGAATCAATTAATTCAACAGAATAAAATATGTTGAATGAATCATCAATGCTTATTTCGACCCAACGCTCAGAACATATTTTTGAATGAAAATGTTGAATCGGCAATCCAATAACCAATTATCTCGGACTCTCGTAATTGCTCCCAATCGAAGCGGGAAGCATGCTATGGGGAACGAAGAGATCGATTAATATAAATGATCATAATGGTTGCTCCTGCACAACTCGCTCCAACCGAGTAATCGGGATTATCTCTACCTTACATTCCGCGTATTTTTCCTTTTGACGAGATGTATCCCCGAATGTTTTCAATGTAATGATGATGTCGAGTAATTTTTTCCGCACTTCTCCCGCCGATCTATTCCTATTGATGGAATTGGAGGAAGCCATTCATAGTGGTTCACTAGTTTCACTTGTTTAGAATGGGAGCGGGTGCACTGAATAATTGTGACTCCATACTTCGAATCAAAAATTAACTATATCGCAGAATATGGAAAGAAGGCTCATTGCATATTGAGCGAGTTGGTGCGGTCGGCTGCTGGACGGAAATTGGCGCAAGCCGCTGACGAGTGTGACGGCGCGAGATTCGAGAGTGAACAAGAAAATGGCGGTGGCGCGTCACGGTTCGAAATAGGTATGAGCGCTATGAGAGTAATACTGAACATTCCGCCCACCTCGATTGATTACACCTTAGCAATCGATGACTTAAGTAACTCCATTCCACAGAAATATTAGTAAATTGACTCGAATACGAAACGGATATAATCCAAATGTGGCACTGCCAGAAGGGAAATAGACATCGAGAAGAGCAATTGGCTCAAGAGCTATTCCGCTCTGAAGAGAAGGAAAAAATGAAAATTATGATGGAAGAACCGGAAATCTCAAACAGCTCTCAATTTATCGCGCCTAATGAGTGTCTTTATGCTGATAATATGGAGGGAAAGATCTCTACTAAAATCAATATCAAGATAAAACTCTGAATATAATCAAATGATGAATCCCTCGAATAATCATAAGCTGAGCAATAAATACGAGAGTACCATTCGGCTTCAAAGAATCAAATATGTACAAGGTGAAGACCTGAACGACACAGAACTTGAATTCTTGGAGCCA
Organism: Eretmocerus hayati; assembly: GCA_029851415.1. NCBI lineage: Eukaryota > Metazoa > Arthropoda > Insecta > Hymenoptera > Aphelinidae > Eretmocerus > Eretmocerus hayati. The sequence goes on from CM056741.1 coordinate 135,325,682, forward strand.
TCAGTAGCTGTTCAAATTTTGGATCAGAGATCTCGGGTCGAAACAAGAACAAGAAACTTAGTAGTTTAATTGATTCAGGAGATCTCAGAATCTAAGTGCTCAAGTCATCCCAAACGCCAAAAAAAACAAACTTACAAGGGGGACCACAGTGTTTGGGTCGTCAACCACCTCCAAAATTTTTTTACAGTATGGTACTACCTAGAATGTGAAGAATCCAGCGTAACTCCGTCCAATTGGCCTCCTGTTCACAGCTATGGTCAAGAACGTTAGCATTGTCAGTACATCTATAGATATCATTCTTAACCATAGGCCTATATGAGCAATGCTAATCTCAGCGGCTGTATCTCTGAACAGGAGGCCCATTAGACGGAGTTACTCTGGATTCTTGATATTCTGGATAGGACCAAACCATAGAAGAATCTTGAAGGCAATCGACGACCCAAACACTGGTCCCCCTTTGTAAGTTCCGGCTTCTTGGGGAATAAGTCCCAGAAGGAAGCGCGTTCATTCCCCTTGGAGAAGAACGTCCTGAGCAACCGCGCAATTGCTTCTCCTTTCATATAGCGCTCGTAAACTCACGGAACGCTAACTCAGCGCCTGAGGGTTCACGAAACGCTCATACTACTTCAAATGACTCCAACTCAACCGAAAGGGATGAAATTTGATCTACTCAAACTGGTTGACTCGAAACTCACTAGAATTATGCACAAAATTCATCACTATGATTCATTTGGCGTCCAATATGAGATTTTCATCCTCTTCACTGACTTTTTCCGACGAATCTGGTACCAACATTACAAGCTTGACGATTGGTCGAGTGATTACAGATGTGTCAGTAAGGAGCTTGACTTCTTAAACTCTTCCATCAGAACTGGGGAATGTTCCTGTAATGACTGCTAGAGGCCAAAATGCAGGTGTTTGGCACTCATCTCGAATCAAGACGACATCTCCAACTCGATGAGCTCTCGAATGTTTCGACCATTTGTTTCGTTCTTGCGGTGCTTGATCCTCGGACCAACAGGACCAGAATTCTTGTAGTTGGGTCATCCACCGGTATCGCTTGCCAACCGAAATTCGCCCTGATGGAACCGATGGCTCTGGAATTATAAATAAAATTGGTAGAAGAAAACTTTAAAAAAACGCGTTTATTCACTTGACAACGAACAAAAGCTGACTATGCGAGATATAACTAGGCACATCAGATAGTTAACCATGTTTCGAAAGTATGATGACAGTTAACTATATGATATACAGTCCCTACCATAAATAATGGAACACGTAGGGTCTCACTCAAACAGCGATATCTCCGATTTGATTTGTCGTACGGAAATTCTGAAGAAAGGGTTTTGAAGAGCACAAAAAATCTATCGATTTATGGGTTTTGATAATTTTTCACGTGCTCTTCAAGTGCCCGTACACGTGGTTGAAAATCAAGAAAAATTTTCCTTCAATCAATCACCTACAATTTTTACAGGAGTGATTCAATCACAAAAATACTCACGGGATCTTGCAGATCGTTCAAAAATCTAAAAATTTGGTCCTCTGTAAAATTTTTGTACGACCCTTCCCGTCTGACTTACGAGCTCCGAAAGAAAACTTCGTACTAATATGGGGTGTTCATGGAGATACCGAGCCTGGCACCTGTTCAATTGTCTCTCGCTCTATTCAGGGGCAAAATCGAATTAGGAAAATATCCTGGCATATGATTTCGACGTAAAATGTTCTGAATTTTCTGAATATTTTATCAGATTTTGTCTGAGATTTGAGATAGCAATGATTTCTCGAAATTTGATGTGAAAATTGATAAATTTCGTGTTTTGCTCCCATAGGTCACATTTGAGACAAAATCTGATGAAATATTCTAAAAGATGAGATCATTTTACGCCGAAATCATGTGTCATGATATTTTTTAAATCTAATTTTGCCCCAGAATAGAGCGAGAGAAAATTGAACAGGTGCCAGTCTCGGTATCTCCATAAACACCCTAAGTCAGACGGGAAGGGTCGTACGAAAATTTTACAGAGGACCAAATTTTTAGATTTTTAAACGATCTACAAGATCCCGTCAGTATTTTTGTGATTAGATCACTCCCGTCAGAATTGTAGGTGATTGATTGAAGGAAAATTTTTTCTGATTTCCAACCACGTGTACGGGCACTTAAAAAGCACGTAAAAAATCATTAAAACCCATAAATTGATAGATTTTTTTGTGCTCTCCAAAACCCTTTTTTCAGAATTCCCAATTTCAGAATTCCAGAATACGACCAATCAAATCGGAGATACCGCTGTTTGATTGAGACCCTACGTGTTCCATTATTCATGGTAGGGCCTGTATTTTAATGGTGAAAATCATAAATGGTTGACACAACTTGTAATTCCGGTGCTCGATTGCTGAGAATTGACTTCTAATTCTTATCACAAAAACTAAAGGCGTGGGGCATCTTCATCCCAAGCAGTTGATTTTATATGATAGTTGTGATAAGGTTGTTAAGAAACTTGGTAATATATTCTAGTCCAGGCACACAAGTTCAAAGATCTTCATTTTCCCAACAAACATAATACCTCATGTGTATACCTCAAAATAGCGAGGTATACACATGATGTATATATGATTATACATGAAGGTTCCAACGAACTAATGAATTGAAACACTTGGTCTCGTGATGGTTTGTTTATATATATTTCTGCGCCCCACGCTTCCATTTTTTGAGACAAGGTATAGAAGTCATTCTTCAGCAATCGAACGCCGAAATCACAAGTTGTGTCAACCATTCTTCATTTCCACTTAAAATGTATCAATAGTTAACTGTCATCATACTTTCGAAACATAGTTAACTATTTGATGTGCTCAGTTATATCTTGCATAGTCAGTTTCTGTTCGTTGTCAAGTAAATGAGAGCGTCTTTTAAAAGTTCTCTTTCCCCAATCTTATTTAATCATTTTTTCGTCAAAATCAACCCCCAGGCCTAATCATTACGAGCTACGAGTGATCAGAAATATGTGATTTTACTCAATCCATGGGAACATTTCAAAACTGACTTGAATACAGAAAGTTGGACAGAAGGGGTTTGCTCGTATATGCGCCAGACATTCAAATAGTTCAAATAATTTTGAAATTCACATTTCCGCCCGATATTTACTGTCCGTGCACTCCGATTCAGCCGTGAGACGTGCTGGTTTTGAATGATTGAAAAGAAGTACTCATCGAACTTGTAAGAAAAACCCAAATCGCAAACTTGTTTCTCGGGTCATGAACCACCAAAAAAAAGAAGAAAAATTGGGTTGATGCATGCGTGCTCCCTGTTGTCTCATCGGCGATGAAGTACACGACCGCGCTCGCGTGCCTGCATGGGATTCAAATACTCGCGCTCTTCGATTAATGACGTTTGACGTATTTCCTATGCATCCGTGAACATATTACTGCCTCAACAGAACACGATCTTCCCAAAGCAGATGGCGTTAGTACCTTCTCAATGTGTGAGAGAGACACCAAAGTCATGTCATCTCTCTCCCTCTCACGTTACAATTTGTGGAAATGTTTACGATCACACGTTGTCAACCATGTCATTTACGATAAAGATAGAATATTAGGCAACTTATACGCTGAGAAAAAAAGTACATCGGAAGACAAGCATTTGAACCACACACTTGCGTTTACTTTACACACACGTTTGAGCAATACTGTTTGGCCCTAACGCGCACGAGCAAACGACGTATATCTCGTGGGAGAAGCTAATAAAAAAATGTGCATCATGATTGGACAAAAATGACGAAATTGTATAGTGCCCCTATTTTATAAAATTCACTAGTCGGGCAGCTGCCAAACTAGCGACTCGGTGAAGTGCAATAAAAGCGTTTAAAAAGGGCCTCTGTATGAGAAAATGCGCAGGTGTGAGCCCAGTGAGATCATAAGAATCATCTCTGAGAGGCGCAATGGGCCTTGAATTTATGCAACCTTCGATTTGACTGAGGGCAGCAGAGAATTCAACAGAGGTCAATGGGTGATCACGAACTATCCTTCCAACGTGATGCTTGGCGGGCTCGACAGCGGCTTCTCGAATGCCCCCAAAGTAAGGAGCAGCCGGTTGGTTGAATCTCTACTCACAAGGGGGACCCACGAAGTGCGGGTCACAGAATTTCACCAAACTTTTTCCACAGTCTCGTACCACCTAGAATATGAAGAATCCAAAGTAATTCCGTCAAATGGGCCTTATGTTCGGAGCTACGAGCAAAAATGTTAGCATTGTCAGTATATCTATATATATATCACTTTTTAACATGGGCCTATACGGGCAATGCTAATGTCATCCGCTGTAACTCCGGATAGAGGGGCCATTTGACGGAGTTACTCTGGATTCTTGATATTCTAGGTCGTACAAGGCTGTGAAAAAAGTCTGGACCCGCACTTCGTGGGTCCCCCTTGTCAGTTCCCATGTTGGACAGATCGATAGCAATCTCCTTGAATTCCTCGGAAACCTCGTCGAAACGCTTTCGAATCGCTGACTCTGCACCAACAAAGTTCAGCGCGTTGTTGCACTCCAATCTCGAACAATGCCCTCGTTGTGCATTGAAGTGTTTGAGGCGGCAGTAAAGGTTCCTAAAGTGCAATCCTTCACAGCCTCCAGGTGAGTAGCTCTTGTGCTTGGACATATGAATACATAAATATAAGCTTTCATGGTGCCTCCACCGCGAGCTTTTGTCAATCGTATTCCAAAAGGTTGAGCAAAATCTTCACCGGAGTGCTCGAAAGGATAAGCGGGCGTGACTCGAACCTTGGGGAGGTATTCCATCAATTGAGTTGACATTTTGGCGGGAAAACGCAAACATACCGTGCATCGATTTCTAGCGACCTTTACTGCTCGCCTGCCTTTGAGAATCCAAGACTGTTCACGTAGACAAGCCAATGTCAGTTGCGTGCCTCCGCGATGACTTTCCGAATGCGCGCGTCTGATGAATAAAACAGTCAATGGACTTTAACAGGGTGGAATCAGGGGGTACTTTGTCGTGCGGTCGAGAAAAGCATGCCGAAGTCTGCCACCAACTTTCAGTAGCCCTTGATTTAGAAATGGATGTAACTTTGGTAAGTTGATATCCTTGAGTTCCCTTCCCTGCTCAAGACATCTGAAACTATCACCAAAATATTCTTCTGGTCGAGATAAATCCAAAGCAATTCAGCATTATTGAGTTCTCTGGGTTTCAACGGTTCGTTCAGATTCTACGGTCGATTTAGAGTCTTCCTCTGAAAATTCGTAATAGTTTTCAGAATTTGTAACTTCTGATAGAAAAAGGATTCGTAATCATTTCATTCGAAATGTTTGAAAGCGGGTGTCAAATCCACATGTGTAATGATTACGAATCCTTTTTCTATCAGAGGTTACAAATTCTGAAAACTATTACGAATTAGAAGGTAAACCATCACATAACAAACACGTGTTTACTATGTAATGATTATTGCTTCGCAATTGCGGTTATGTGTAGCGCTTGCACGTAGTGCTGTGATTTCGTGTGTGACGTTTCATCCCATAGAAGTTGTCGTATTTTCATCCACTTTTTGATTCTCTCTTCCCCGTAATCTTGCCGCGGAGCCCCGCGAGAAGGAGTGAAGAAGAGTTTACCCGCAGCCCATGTAATTAGTCTGCAGCTGTAACTGAACAAAATTGTTCAATCAGAATGTGATGATGACGCACGGATGGTATCTTCTTCTCGCGAAATTTAGTCATTTCACTTAACTGTCCGCTCGAGAGATAGATTTGCTGTCAAAGTTCTTCTCAGAGAATTTTCAGCCCATGCGATGTGCAGCCGATTAATTTTGATTTGTCAGGCAGAGATATTCGTGGAATATTCGAAACCCTCCAGCGATGTTGTAAACAGAATTCTGGGAACAAGCAGTGGTTTTAAAGCGATTTTCGAAGAACACGCGGTTGCGACAGAATATGAACGGAAGTTTGAACATTCGAAGAAGTTTCAACGTCTACGTCATGCCAGTGGGAAAATTCGAATCCTCTGTAGTGGCGATATGTGTTTCGGTAGATACGCGTGGATATCATAAGTCTGATACGTTGATTCGCGTACGCAAATACCGTGCACTTGGGTGGCGCACGCGATCATCCAAGGTTGGCTAGTCATACGTGGATTCGTGTACGCGAATCTGCATCACTTGGATAGCGTACGTGAATCTAAATCAGTTGGGTAGCCTACGCGAATGACCATCATTCGGGTAGCGTACGCGAATATGGATCATCTGGGTAGCGTGCGCGGATCTGAATCATTTGGGTAGCGTACGCGTATCTAAATAATGTGGATAGCGTACGCGAATCTGAATCATTTGGGTAGCGTAGGCGAATCTAAATCATTTGGCCAGCGTACGCGAATCTCAATTATTTGGGTTATAATACGTGGATAACCATGGTTTGGTAATCACGCAGGAATCCAGGAGAATCCCTTTGTTGTGTCGGTTAGTGTTCGCGATCATCATTAACCCGGTTCGCGTACGCGAATATTCAAGGTTCGGTAGTTGGTGACTACTCACGTACGCGACCCTCCCGGAATTCCCGCGTGACTACATACCGAACCGTACCGAACCATGGATATCCGCGTACACTACCAAAGATCCAGACTCGCGGACGCTACCCAAATGATTCAGATTTGCGTACGCTACCCAAATGATTTAGATTCGCGTACAATACCCAAATGATGCACATTCGCGTACGCTACCAAAATGATTCGGATTCGCGCTGGCTACCTAAATGATTCAGATTCGCGCACGCTACCCAAATGATTCAGATTGGCGTATGCTATTCAAGTGATGTAGATTAGCGTACGCGAACCACGCGTAACTACCAAACCACGGATATCGTCGTGCGCTATTACAAAAGGTGCAGATTTTTCCACTGGCGGAGACGTTGAAACTTGCTCAAATGTCCAGAATTTCGTTCATAATCCAGCGCAACCGCGTGTTAGACAAAAATCGCTTCGAAACCACTGCTTGTTCTCAAAATTCTGTTTACAACATTGCTCAAGGGTTCCGAATATTTCACGTGTATCTCTGCCTAGAAACTCAAAATCAATCGACCGCACATCGCATGCGCTGAGAATTTTTTGAGAGGAACAGGATTATCGTCAGCGACTCTATCTCTCGAGCGGACAGATTAGAAAAATGACGAATTTTCGCAAGAAACAAGATGAGCAATGAGTGTGCGACCAACACAAGCTCTCTATACAAACGCATCGACCCATCATGTGTTAACAAACAAAGTCTACTCACAAACGCAGTCACCGGTGCGTGTGACGTGTGACGAACGGACTCGCCACACAAACATATCATTCATGCGTCATCATCTCATCCTAATTGAATAATTTTGTTCAGACACAGCTGCAGACTAATCACATGTGCTGCGGGTAAACTCTTCTCTATTCCTTTTCGCGGGGTTCCGCGGCAAGATTACGGAAAAGGAAGAATCAAAAAGTGAATGAGAATACGACGATCACTACGGGATGAAACGGCAAACACAATATCACAGCACTACGTGCAAGTGCTACACATAACCATAATTGCGAAGCAATAATCATTACAATCACTGCGGGATGAAACGGCACACACAATATCACAGCACTACGTGCAAGTGCTACACATAACCATAATTGCGAAGCAATAATCATTACATAGTAAACATGTGTTTGTTATGTAATGGTGAGAAGGTAAATCATTACATGTGTGAAGTTGACACGCGCTTCCAAACATTTCAAATGTAATGATTACGAATCCTTTTTCTATCAAAAGTTACAAATTCTGAAAACTATTACGAATTTTCACAAATGAATTTCCTGAAAATACAAATTTTCCCCTTCACCCTCGTTATGACATGTACACACTTAATGAATCAGACTGTATTTACAAGATCATTCTGAGTCATAAAATCCGGACACTGACTCGCCGTGGTGTCAAAGTTTACCATCAACACAGTAGAGCTCTGACCCGATACAGCACATCACGCGAACCGGACCACAAATTTACTGACTCAATCTTTAATGGCATAGTTTTCAAAAAATGGTCTGTGAGACCAGCTAATAAATGAACTGCACACAATTCGAGGCGAGGTATGCTGATAGTTTTAATGGGAGCTACTTTTGACTGAGCGTTCTGCAACGAAACTTTAACCTGCTCATTTATGATTATTCTCGAATAAAAGACCGCACCATAAGCTTTTGATGATGCATTCGCGAACACGTGCAACTCAATTCTCACCACATTTCCTGAACACCCTATCCACCGAGGTATCCTGATTTCTTCAAAGTTTGACAATTCACTGTACTAGTCAAACCACTGGTTTGAATGATCATCTGAAGAATATAATCCCAACCACATTTCAATACCACAAAGATTGCATGAATATCCCCGCCCAAATGACAACCGGAGCCAACCAACCTAAAATATCGAAAATCTTAGCAGTGAGTGATAAGACCACTCTCCTCGTCAACTTTTGACTATCAAAGACTTGAAGCTTGAGTTGGAATGAGAACAATATTCTTCCTGAGCCCATGAGAGGCCCAATATAGAAGTGGAATCATATTCACAATTAAAAGAAGCGGATCCGTTGAATCGATGAGCAGTAGGAATTTGCTCAATTAGCCTAACATCATTTGCTCACCATTTTCTTAGTTCGAAACCACCCACCTTGAGAAGTTCAATCAATTGTGTTTGTTCTTCTTGAGCTTCCTCTGTTGTTCCTCCCCCCGACACAGAATCATCTATGTGAGATTCATCTTGAATGATTTTAATAGCTGAGACAAATAGGTGCTCGTAATCTTGCGCTAATTGCCTTAAAACTCAAATAGCTAGATACGGCGAACACTTCGACCCGTAAGGGCTTGTTCTTAGAAAGAACAAAAGAACTTCTGACTCTGAATGTTCTCTCCAGAGGATCATTTGGGGATGACGGTCCCCTGTATCAACCAAAATTTGCCGAAACATTTTCTCTGGGTCTGCAAGGAAAACAAACTCATATCTTGCCACCTTAAGATCAGATCAATCAATTCTTGCAGCAAGTTCTCTCCAGTAGAGAGTAGATCATTCAGAGACCTACCGTGAATAGGGTTCAATCCATTGAAAACAACCCGTAGTTCTTCAGAACCTTGCAGCGCGCCATGATGTGGAAGAATATGACAGCATTTGAACTCCTCAATCGAAGAATTCGGAGCCTTTCCCATATGCCCAAGTTGCTCGTGTTCTGTCATGAACGAACTATATTTTGCTGCGAATTCAGGATTTTATTCAGATTCCCGCTCCATGGAATTTCAAGTTTTCAAGACTCAGTTGTATGAATCACCCAGATCAAACTTTGAATATTGAAATGAATCCTCTTTGACTAGCAACCGAACCTTGTAACGACCGCTAGGGTCCTGAAAATGAGTTTGCTGAAAATGTTCTTCGCATTTTTGATCATCTTCGGATAACGTTTCTCCGAACTGGCGGAGTTCCTTTTTGCAAAAGCGCAAAACTTTAAAAAGCAATACTTGAAAAAACCTTCCAGAATCGAACCCAATACTGTATCATCAACCAGATGCAGATTAGAAGATGATGCTTCTCCGTCTTCGTCAACAGACGAGGGAACAATCCACCCAAACTCCGTATTCGTAGCAATCGGCTGATTTGCAAGACTGATTTTCGCCTTCTTTACGCCCTCAAGAACGATTTGAGCGTGAATTTTAGGACCGAGCATTATATCAATCAATCTCGATTTCAGAAATTGTTGATCAGCTGATTTTGAAACCTTCAGATGATCCCATTCGTCCTCTCCTTGTGAGCCAGAAGCTCTGGATCTCGACACTTTAGGTATTATGTGAGCTTAAACATCACACGCTAATTCTGAAGCAAATCTGGGCCGCACCGTGAAGTTAGCAGTACCTCTCGAAATATAGGTTTTGGCATCTGCAACCCCCTTGATTTCGACTCTTGATTCCGCTCTTCGTAACCCTAACTTCTGACAAGCATTTTCCGTGATAGAGGAAGATTGCGAGCAGTGATCAATCAAAGCCGTGGAATAGAAATCAAACCCGTCAGCTGATATCATCCTCACTACCGCAGTGGGCAAAAGCACGAATCCCGAACCTCTCACTGAAGTTAGACAAGAGGGGGTTGTTGAGTGAGAATGGAGGAATCCTTTCTGGAGTACTCTGGGGATCACTTGGTTCCAGAAAATCCTGATGTATAAAACTTTGATGTTTCTCATCACATTTGCGACAGAATTTCTGTAATTTACAGAATCTTGCGCCGTGAGAACCTAAGCAGACGATACATAACCTCTCCCGTCACAAAAGCCCTACGATCAGCCAAACTTTTGGCTTTGAATGGATCGCACTGCGAGAGGTGATGATTTTCCGAGCAGGAAAGGGAAACCTTCTTAGTATGGTTGGAATCTGTTTCCGCAGCCATGGAGTGAGTTTTCCTAGATCCCGAAGGCTTAGCTGGGTGACTACTATGAGGGTTTTCGAATACTCTCAATCGATTCTAAAGTAGCCAGCTGATCTTTGATGGAATCTTCTAGCTGAGCTACAGGAGGAGGAACATTTGTTATGCCCAAATGCTTCTCCCAATCTCTTCGAGTATCTGCATCAAATTTTGCAACCGTGAAATATACGAAATAATTCTCCCCACTCTTTCCAATAGGATGCTCTATACCACTCAAGGAGGTCCTCGTTCCGAAGGAACTCAAATGAAGTTCCTTCACTTCAGCATAAGAATCAATTTTCATGGACTTGAATGCGAGGCGAGAACCGAGTGATAGATTCACCAATCTCCGTTTGTTCTCATAGTAGTCACATATTTCTGACCAAGTCTCATTGTAACTATCGCCAACTATCTCTATCCCTTCAATTTGATCCAAGACCTCACCTGACAGCTTAGTTCTCAAATTATAGAACTCCACAACTGGTTCCATTTCCCTGCGATGGACCAAAGATTTGAACGAGTCCTTAAAATTCGCCCACTCATTGAAAACCCCGGGAGGAACAGGAAGATCGACTTTGGCGAGAGAGTAAGAATTTTTGTACTCAAATGCTGTACAACGTGGGCAACGTTGTTGACAGCCGAAGCATTTGCCCTCCTGTCAGCTTTGTCTCTATCAGCAAATTCATCTAAAACCTCTTGAGAACCCGAATTATCTGCGAGATATGATTCCTCTACAAAATCCGGGATCTTAATTTTGAAATCATCGTGATCTGACAATTCACTCTCATCTGCCAAGATCTTATTGCGATTTTGACATAAAGTTTGATATTGAGTAACCATCTTATTTGATCTGGTCGTAGTACTAGCTTTGGTCATTTTAGCTTGACCTAGAGCCTTGAAATTACTGAATAAATTTCCAATGGCAGTCTGTGAATCCAGTTGTTGATAAAGAGCGTCGATTGTGAATCAAATGTTACCCTGACAACTTGAAAACCGATCCAAAATTAGGGATAAAGATTCCAAACCGAGGAAACAAAGCCGAAGATCCGAACCGAAAATCCGAAGGAATCTCAAATTTTGCACGTTAATCTAGCCCCGAAAATGCCCAGAATTTGGGCAATTTGGGGGCTAGATTAACGTGGCCAGAATTTCGTCCAGGGAGGTGGATGAAGGATATCAAATTACACATTTCGAACTTGAATCGTACTTTTATACGAACCAATAATGTTGAATATGTAAATCGGCATTTGGAGGACTAATTTCTATTTTTCTTTTGTTGACATCGGATTTGAGGCCATTTTCGATGAGGAATTATCGATCGGGGTTTGATCGTCGAGATGATAATCAAAGAAAAAATGCACTTAAATGACATCGTGAAAAAAATTCCCGGACCCAGGATTGAACTGGGAACCTTCTTCTTCTGGAAACTGGGATCATTTACGATGTCATTCAAGCGCATTTTTTCTTTGATTAACATCTCGACGATCGATAATTTCTCATTGAAAATGGCCTCAAATTCGAGGTCAATACAGAAATCAAGTCGACAATACAGAAATAAAAATTATTCCTCTAAATGCCGATTTGCAAATTTAACGTTATTGTAAAATACTAAAATTCTGAACAGAATCAAGCCAAACCGAACCCGAGATGAGGAATTTTCCAAACCTATGAAAGATTTGATGGAAGCACCAAGCTACAAATTCCTTCCGGCTGTTCACGATGACTTACAAATATTTACAGGAGAGATGGGAACCTACCAGACCAATTAGTGAGGTGATCATGGTTTGAGGTTTTGAAACTCGAAAGAAAGACGGAAGTGAGATTACCTAAACTCGGGATGATCAAGTCAAACATTCATGTGGTTCATCTCATATATCACTCACTCGTACGGCTACATCTCATGGCGCACGGCGACGAAGACTGCCGAAGCCGACGATGCATCGTGTGGTGCGCTGGGGCGCTGCGATGAGTGACGCCGAATTGCTCACAGGTAGACGACGACACGCATAGCGATGGCGCTGATGAGAAGTCCTCACGCCATTGAGTGCCGTTGCCCCTTTGCGCGCAACTGACGAACAGCTGCGGATAGCTTTGGCCAGCTGTGTTGCCAGATATCGAGTCCAGGCGCTGAACAGCACGCACATCAACGTGGGTCACACACACGGACGACTCACTACAAAAATCCGACAACTTCAGTATATGCCCATATGACATCAGGAAACTTGCATTGTAAAAATCAAAATTGATGATTTTCTACTTGGAATGGTACGAAGGGTACAAATCTGATATGAATCGCACCGGAGTGTGCAAAATGGAGTCAATTGCCGAGCAAGAAAGAAGAACTGTGTATCGAAAATGTTCTTCGCATAAATATGAAAGTAATGAAGGGAAAAACAGCTTATTCCAACGATCCCACGATGTATCCCTCGTTGCTCAAGGACCCTCCTGAATTCCCAGGTCGTTATCGTCGCACAGTGGGGCCAAACATCGATTTTGGGCCATAAATCGTATCCGCGCAGGTTTTTGACCGATTAGCGTGACCCAACAAGATTTTCTTCATTTTTCAACCCCCCACCACTTCGCTTTGCGACAATTTTGATTGAAACTGTCTTGGAGTCTGAGGAGGGCACCGAACGTGGCTCTGTATTCGAGACGGGGATACGCTACTTTTCTAAGCACCCGGGCTGTATTGGGCAGCTTGACATCGTCCAAACTGACCTATATGGTCCTTGGAACGTGTACACTACCCTCCAACACCTCCCCGAACCGGTTACTCGTTTGTGATGGGTTACTTGTGCCCAGAAATAGTAAAACTCGAAACATTGTTGAGATACATGCTTACTAGACCTTTATGAGGGAAAATCGATGACCTCGGGAGTAATGAACGACTCGCGGGATCTGGAAATCACTACAGATACCATCTGACATGATCTAGTGATCAAATGCTCCAAGGCAGGGGTCAGAAAATGGCCACTGGGATTTTTCAGAATATTTTTTCGGCGGAAAGTAATGGCGAACGGTGGAGTGACACCCAAAATCATGGAATCTAGGTGTCTGGTAGAACTTGCGGGAGTTGCGAAACACTACAGACACCATCTCGCGTAATCCACTCATCGAATGCTTTGAAGCAGGAGTGGAAAAATTGCCGCTGAATTTTTTTATGATATTTTTTCGCCGAAAAGTACTGGCGGATGGTAGATTGACCCCCAGAAACGTAGAATCCAGGTGTCTCTTTAGACTTGCGGAATTTGAGAAACACTTCGGACACCGTCTCGCGTAATTTACTGGTCGAATGCTTTGAACCAAGTGTCATTAAATTGTCGATGGATTGTTTTAGGATCCTATCTCGCCGGGGAACACTCGGGAATGATAGAATGACCCTCAAAATTAAGGAATCTGGCTGTCTTTTCAGAATTGCGGGATCTGGAAAACACAACGGATACGATCTTACGTGACTCCCTCATCAGATGTTTCGGAGCGCGGGTGTCATGAAATCCCCGCTGGGATGTTTTCCGATCCTTTTTCGACCGGAAAAAACTCGCAAAGGCTAGAACGACCCTCAAAACCATGGAATGTAGATGTTAGCTTGAACTTGCGGAAGTTAGAAGACACTACAGACGCCATTCTATGTGATTAACTCATTGAATGCCTTGGAGCAGGTGTCATGAAATTGCCGCTGGATTCTTTTCGGGTCCTCTTTCCCCGGAAAATACTCGGAAATCGTAGAACGACCCCCAAAATCATGTAATCTAGGTGCCTTTCCGGTCTTGCGGGATTCTTACAATACAACAAACACTGTTTCACGTGATTGACTCATCGTACGCGTTAAAGCAGGTGTCATGAAATTGTCGCTGGGATGTTTTCGGGTCCTTTTTCGCCGAGAAATACTCGCAAATGGTAACGACCCCCAGAATCATTAAATCCAGGTGTTTTCTGGAACTCGCGGGATTTGGGGAATACTACAGACACCATCTTACGCGATCAACTCTTCGGATGCTCCAAAGCAGGCATCATGAAATCGCCGCTGGGATGTTTTCGCCGAAAAACTCTCGTAAATTGTGAAACAGCCCTCAAAATCATTAAGTCTAGGTTTTTTGGAACTTGCATGTTCCGGAAAACACTACAAATACCATCTCACGTGATCGAACCTCCGGATGCTTCAAAGCAGGGTGGTAAAACTGCCGCTGGGATATTTAGGCCCTCGACAAGAAGTTTCCGCACTGTCCGCAGTCCGCGGTGGCCGCGAAAAAATACATGGGAAGTAATGGGAAGAGTGGGGGTAGGTCTGCCCCCGGCTTGCTCCAATGTCCGTGCATGCGCGCTCCACTCCCATTGCTTCCCATGTATTTTTTTCGCGGCCACCGCGGACTGCGGACAGCGCGGAAACTTCTTGTTGAGGCGCTTACGGATCCCTTTGCTCCAGAGAACACTCCAAAATGGTAGAATGACCCCAAAAATCATGAAATCTACGTGTCTTTCGGGACTTGCGGGACTCGGAAATACTACAAATGTCATCTCACGTAATCCAACCATAGAATGCTCTAGAGTGCGTATCATATAGTTACCGCTGAGGTGTTTCCAGATCTTTTTCTACAGGAAAACACCCGAAGATCGTAGAACGACCACCAAAATCATGAATTCTAGGTGTCTTTTCAGCCTTGCAGGAATCTATTATATCTTGTCAAACCAAATGCCATCTGCCCCGCTCACAAAAATCTGCAGTCTGAGAATTGATACTTATCCCGTAATCCTTTCATTGTTACATAACGATTTCGCACTAAAATTGCCACTCAAACGAGGTAGAATGAAAGTGATACCAAGTTTCCGCGTGATTTGATGCAGAGATCTCTTTCCTCGATTCTGCCTCGAATGCTCCACACAGATATCACGTGCTCGATGATCATACACATAACAGAGGACGTAATGATTCCAGTCGTTTCATAATCTTGCGAAACGCCAGACAGTTCCGTATGTGTATTCGGTCGCGAGAGTAATCTCAAAGATTTTTAGGGCAGCTTTGATACCTCTATCTGCCTCCATTACAAAGATCAATCTTCCTTTTCCTTCAATCGATCGAAATGGAATAGTGCCCGCGGTATATTTGAGTTTCCGCAAGTCCTAGTAGAGACCTACATTTCATGATTTCGGGACGTGCTCTGTCATTTAGGAGTACTTTCCAGCGAAAAAGGTTCAAACAATTCCAGCAGAAATTCCCCCATCCCTGCATCGAAGCATCCGATGGATATATATCATGTGAGATAGTGTCTGTAGTGTTCTCTAGCTCCCGCAAGTCCAAATACACACCTAGATTCCATGATTTTGAGGTTGTTCCACCATTTAAAGTTGATTACCGGCGAAAAGAATACCCTAGAAAATTTTAGCAGCTATTCTCCAACCTCTGCCTTAGAACATTCGATCGATATAAAATGTGAAATGGTGTCCATAGTATTCTCCAGGTTCCGCAAGCCCAAATAGACACCTAAATCTCATGATCTTGAGGGTCTCTGTACTCTTCAAAGTCGATTTCCGGCGGATAGTTATTCTTGAATTTCCAGCGGCAACTACACAACCCCTGCCTTGGAGAATTATGTTGATATATCATGTGGAACAGCGCCCGGAGTGTTCTCCAGCTCCCGCAAGTGCGAATAGACACCTAGATTCCATAGTTTTGGAGGTTGCTCCTCTAGTGAGAGGTTATTTCCGGCCAAACAATCTTCTTGAAATTGCCAGCGTCAGTCCTTCAACCTCGGCCTCGGAGGATGTGATGGATATATTTTGTGTGACTGTGTTTTGGGTGTTTTCCAGCTCCCGCGAGTCATAACAATCAACTAGATTCCATGATTTTGGGGGTCGTTCTACGATTTTTGAGGGTTTTTCGGTGAAAGAAGATCCGGAAACATCCCAGCGGTAATTTTATGCCCCCCTGCTTTAGAGAATTCACAGAGTCGGTCACGTGAAATGGTGTCTGTATTATTTTCAAAATCTCGCAAGTTCAAAAAAACACCCAGATCCCATGATTTTGAGGGTCGTTCTACCATTTGCGTGTGTTTCTCGGCGACGGAGGACCCGGAAACACCCTAGCAATTCTATGACAAGTGCTTCGGAGCGTACGATGAGTGAATCACGTGGAGTGGTGCTTGTAATAATTTTAGGATCCCGCAAGGCTGAAAAGACACCTAGATTTCATCATTTTGGTGGTCGTTCTACGATTTTCGAGTGTTTCCTGGTGAATGAAGATCCGGAAACATCTCAGCGGTAGTTTCATGACACGCGCTCTAGAGCATTCCATGGATGGACCACGTGAGATGGTATTTTAGTATTTTTCGAACCCCGCGAATCCCAAAAGACATCGAGAGTTCATGATTTCGGGGGTCGTTCTACGAATTTCGAGTGTTTTAAGGTGGAAAAGGATCCGAAAACATTTCAGCGGAAATTCTATGACACGCTCTTCAGAACACTCGATGAGTGAATTACGTGTGACTGTGTTTGTAGATTTTTCAGAAATCCGCAACTCCGGAGAGACACCAAGATTTCATGGTTTTTAGGATTATTCTACCATTTCGGAGTATCCTCCAGTGAGAAAGGGTCCGAAAACATCCCAGAGGCAATTTTGTAATACCTGCTCTGAAGCATTCGATGGGTTGATCACGTGAGATGGTGTCTGTAGTTTTCTCCAAATCCTGAAAGTCCCGAAAGACACCTAGATTCCATGATTTTGAGGGTAGTTTATTATTTGCGAGTGTTTCTCGGCGGGAAAATGTCCTTGAAAAATTCCAATGGCAATTTTCTCACTCCTGCTTCAAAGTATTCGATGGGTGAATTACGTGAGATGGTTTCTGTAGTATTTTGCAACTTCCACAACTTCTAACCGATACCTAGATTCTATGATTTCGTGTGTCGCTCTACCACTCGCCATTATTTTCCGGCGAAAAAATATTCTAAAAAATCCCAGTGGCAATTTTCTGACCCCTGCCTTGGAGCATTTGATTACAAGATCATGTCAGATGGTACCTGTAGTGATTTCCAGATCCCGCAAGTCGTTCATTACTCCCGAGGTAATCAATTCTTTCTCAACAAGATCCAGAAAGCATGTATCACAAGGAAGTTTCGAGTTTTACTATTTCTGGGCACATGTAACCCATTACAAACGAGTAACCGGTTCGGGAAGGTGTTAAAGGGTAGTGTACACGTTTCAAGGACCATATAGGTCGGTTTAGACGATGTGAAGCTGCCAAATACAGCCCGGATGCCCAGGGAAGTAGCGTATTCCCTCTCGATAATAGAGATAGTACAGATAGAGGAGGGAAGCGCAGCCTACACTGAAAAACTTGTTGTGCGCTGGCGCACCACAAATTGAAGACGAATCCGCACCACGGTGCGTGGTACGGCGGCGCTCCACGCTGTGGTGCAAATCTGCACCACAGTCCGCCAGTTATGCACCACGAAGTCGGACAACCAAGATGCACAACAGTGTGTGGCAAATGTGCACCACGCGTGCTCGAGAAAAATACCACGTATGTCGCTCGTTGTAGAGCTAACGCGAGAGGGAAGTAAGGATTCGTCTGCTTTGCTTACGTCGCGGTTCGGTGAAGATTTTATACATACTCTAACAAAATACAGCCTCTCTGGAACTATATCTCAATTCGTATTATGATGTATTCCTCCAAATGTGACTGTTCAAGAATGTTTTGAAGGGTCATTTTCTTCACATCATTGATAAATTGAGTACCCAAAATCCGCCAATCGCAAGAGTGAAAATGTTCAATTTTCACAATGCTTCCTTTTTTTGGGTCCAATAGCTATTTTGAGACCTACTTGTGGTGACTGAATCATTTCGAGAGTGAATCTTGCAACTTTTGATATGGCTATTTTCAAAAATTATCAGCTTTGTCTGTGCCTAAATCAGAGAAAAAATTTCTTCAAGGATTTCTCGTGACAAGCAGAACACTTTTTTCACGGTTCAATTACGGTCTGATTCTCAAGCTCGTGGAGTTCATCAAAATGATTTTCTCGTAACATCTCCTCCAAAGATTTTCAAAAGTAAGACAATGTGTCAAAAGTTTATAACAGCAGTTGGAGCCACACAAAATTGCACAGTATTGATTAAGGGTTGATAACGTCTGAAATTTGAGCAAATACCCTATTCGATGGCATCTTATTGAAAAATTTCCTTTGGTTCTCATCGGTTTCTTTGGAGTTGTTCGAATTAGATCCGAAAAATCCGTGACACTTGCGTATTCTAAGAGCATTTTATTCGTGGATGTTAAAAGGGGGAGGGATGTGCATTGAAAAAAGCCCGAATGAGTCTTTTTCACCCAAAAATAGAGGAACGAATATCGTTGACGTAATTATTTAGCTTGTGTAGTATTAGAGCAATCACTTACAGAATCCTCTTCGGTACAAATGATTAATTCTGAAATAAAATGACAACGAACGTGGCTTTGGTTGACTTCATAATCAGAGGAACCATGTATTTTGTCTCGCGTTTGTTACGATTCATAACTGGAATTATGGGTAAATAGTAATGAAGCATTACTTTATTTAGTACAATTATGATACCACTCTTTCTTTGAATATATTATACTACATCGAGATCATCTAGGCTTCGCGGCATTCGCAATTCAGCATCAGAAAACATTCCCGCGAGATACATGTCTGATGATTACATAGAATATATTCTCATTACATCAGGTGAAGTTTATTTCCATGAACATTGAAAAATTGTCAATGCAGGAGTGATTGTTTTCAATCCTTTTATTCAACTGTTACATTGATTAACTGTAGCATAGTTGCATCACAGGAACAAAATATTCCAAAGATATGATGTCCTGAATTTTGCGACCTCTGAACCGCTCTCGAGTAAGTAAGTTCCTGAATTCATTCACTGATTGACCAAACTCTACCGAAGAGTTTTCGGACCAAATAATCGGCGGCTCGTCCAATAATCAGTATTAATGAGCATCGTTGTCTAAAAATCGAGGAGTGGCATGAGTAAACAGCAAAAAAACATCTCATCAACATTTTTTGGCTTTTCGCTTACAAACTGGAAATATTCTAGAACTTAGAAATCGCTACAAACTCCAAGATACTTAGGAGCGATTTACTCGAAAATGGTCAAACCAAGGAAATCATACCGAGACATCATCTTTTTCAAATTGACTCAATTATCTTCGAATAATGGTTTGAACACGTTATGAACAATATCAGCGGATTCATGGAAACGAATTATATATCATAACTTTGATCAAGAATAACTCTGAAAGGGTGCATTTAGGGGAAAAAGTATTCCAACCAGTTCAGTAAATCTCTCTGAGATCTGGAAACTACGTCTTCACGAATTTTCGCGAAAACCAACTATTCCCGACTTATAGAGGAAGAACCAAGAAAAGTTTCGATGCATGGTTTTGTTCTCCATCTATGCCCTCCCTCCAAAGTTTTCAATTATAATTATCATAAAGATTCTTTATGTGTCTAGTGGATGTGCCACCGATTATTCGGTCTCAGTTTGGACGGTTCAGTCGAGTTTAGTCGGTAACACCTTGAAGTGAGCGTTTTTTTCGAGGCTTACTGAATCCATTACAAGACGTTATCGGCAATACATGCATCGCTTTCAAAATTCAAGTTTGAGATGATTAAATGCAGCATCAATATCAAACGCCATATTTACATGCCAAATATGTGTCATTGCCGCAGTTCAGTTTCATCACAGGGTCGATGCGTGGCACATCATCGATATGGATAGTTCTTGTTTCCAATATTTCTCCGGACATTTTGTAGGCATGGCGATGATCATAGAAGTAGAGAGTCTCTAACATCGAAGTGAGGATATGAATTTGTCCGGAGACCTCATAAACACCTTTAACCTCACCAAAGTATGGCTCTTCATCCTCATCAATATCAGCGAGAAACACGGTTTCCTCAGAGAAATTCTTCCCTAGCATGTGCACAGAACTAATCTGCTGGATGCATTTCTTATTTTCAACGTGTGCAAAGATTTGGCTGATGCCTGAATTGACGATCCCAGTAACAGTAGGCCCTTTTTGGTAGTCAGTATCTATGCCTTGGCAGAATTCTTTGACATAGCATGCGTTCAACTGGAGGTTTGTCGCTACTGTCAGAGGTAAGTTTCGGTTACTTTTGGTCGCGTCCGCAACTTCTTTCAACTCCTTGTTCTTACGCTCAAATGGCATTCCCCAACTGTTGCTCAATGGCCCGTTCAACAGTAAGAGTCTTGGATAGTGGGTCATGAAGTGCATCTTTGGTTTGAGAGGCCCAATTAACCTGAAGTATAAAGCGTTGTGTTCTGAAACAACTTGCTTCAACTTTATAGCATCATATCGGGTAGCTGAAGGAGCTGTGACGATGTCGATGATCTGTCTGAGCTTCAAATATAGTTGCCAATTTTCATTGTCTTCCGGTACCAAATCACCGATTATTAGCCCCAGGTATCGAGCCAAACACAGCATTTCTGCAGCAGATTGCCTCGAACAAATTTTACCTTTTTTACCTTTTTTCTTAGAGTCTTTACATGCCTGCACTCTAATCTTTGCGGGGCCGATCCATTTCATGTGGGCCAAAATCAAATTTTTCCAAGCGTCTGTTGAAACTCTGGGACCTCGTTGAAAACACACTCTTCGATGATGCCGTCAACAGGATGATTTTCATCTATCTGATTGTTCCGGATGATCTCGTCATAAGACTCTTTTGTTCGAACTAAGGTAGGAACTTCTTGAGTAAGAGATCTACATTCATCTGCCGTCGCTGTGCAGCATCGACAGTAATTTTTCGCAGTGAAACCTTTAGAAAATCCACACGCACAATTTAAGGCCAGATTGTCTCTAATCAGTTGTGTCAGAGCAAAAAATAAAGTTTTTTCCTCTCCATCGATACTTATTCTCAAACCATTATCATGGAGAATTTGAATCTCTTCGATAAGTTTACAAAAAGCACATCTATTACCATATTCTTCTCTCTCCTTTGAATAGAAAATTACTGTAGCAAACAAGCTGTACAATTTATTAATTAGATGAGGAGGTAGGCAAGGGCATCGAACAAAGACACCACCTAATTTTTGCTCTCCCGCTGCGCTCCTAAGAGCGTTTCCTGTTTGGAGATCATCATACCACACTTCTAAATTGAAGGCATCCTCGTGCTTTGAGAAGTTGGAGTACTTTGTTTTCCACATGCTGCCCTGTCTATAATTAGTCATTGTCCTTGCCCCGACGAGACTGTTCATGTAAACTTTGGCTGCATTATAAACACCTGGGAGCTGGAAAAATGTTTCTAGTGCTCTAATCAGCGGAATGCGAGTTGCATACACTGGCTCTATGGTGATACCCTTGCAGCTCTCTGATATTAATGTCCTAACAGATTTCTGACCAATGCGAAACAATTCTGGATCAACATAGACACAGTCAGTCCTGAAGATGTTGAACCTCTTTTTCTCTGTCGAAAATAGCTCAAAAGGTTTTTTATGCCCTTCTATGATATTTTCCACGATCGAATACGTTCTTGAATCGAGTGCCGTCCTTAATTCCTCGAGTATCCTAGGGACCAGTAGCTCAGATGTGAAATCATCGCATTGCTCTATTACGTTACCCACGTAGCTTCGGACGGGGATGAGATGATGCAGCATCAAACAGAACGTCATCTTTCCTCTGTGGAATGCATGACCAGCGGCCCCAACACCAAAAGACCCACTCTGCAGCTTCGATAAGTTCATTTTTTATATTTGTCTGCTATCTGAAAATGAGAATGAATCAGTTCACAACGGTCAGAATCTGAGTGATAACGAGTCATCGCAATCAAGTAGCCCAATCGAGATTCGTGGAGTCATGTAGGGTCGTTTAACGTTGGAAATGTATACAAATGTGACGCATACAATGTGTGGTTACCATCCAGTATTGGTCCGACGGTAATACCACGTGACAATAAAGCTGTATTTTTCAGATGGCAATGTTTCATTATCAGTGCATTCATTTTAAAAAACAATACAATGTTTCCCATCGTGAGTTGAAACTGAAGATTCAAAATCAGCCTATGCACATGTCCAATATCTGGAAGTCTTTGGAATCGTATGGAATTTCCTCCGCCCTTCTCTCACGAGGTTCCCTGCTGTCGAGTGATCATTTCGAGTTCTGTCTGTGAATCGTAGCCAAAACAAATTGTCCAGAAACGAGCCACAGCCTCATGAAGTCAGTGCGAGATATATGAGCGATTCCGATCTTCCGAGTTCCGGCTCACAAACAGGATGAGCAGCTGAAGCAGGGATACGAAAATATTTTTCCGACTCTAAATGACTGTCTGAAGACGATCCTGAGGTCACATTGTCTCTATCAGATGGAAGCATATGTGATCCACATTTAAAAGGTGAATTTTAGCAAAAAGTCAAAAAAAGGGAACATTGAATCAAACTACCAAGAATCAGGAACCGAAACAGCCACGCAGATAATTGTTTTAATCGATCGTAATGAGAACGTCTTCGAGATCATTTCTTCAAAGGTTAGATAACAAAAAAGAGAAACGATCCTTTTACATTTAGCTCAAAGTTTGACATTTCTACGGAATGGCTCAATAACCCACTTGTATCAGTGATCAAGTTGAAGGTTTTTTTAAGACCTTCAAAGTGATCTCTGGTAAAATACTCATACTAGTCAGCGATGGCTTTCACTTCGGTCACTTTGGAGAAGGTCCAAAAATCGCTGAAATATGCTCTCAGTAATAGCATATGCCGCTTTACACGGTGCGTCGAGCCTTGTGAATGATTTTCAGAAGTTGCTACGCTAACTTATTGATGTCAAGCAATTTTTTTCTCAAAAGTACCAGTCTCAACGGAGGAAATGCGCCCAAGTACGTCAAGGAAAAAATTGAGTGCAGGCGGAGCTATGATTTTCTGAAAATATCCTCAAAGAGGCCAAAAATGGGCGTTTAGTGGAGCCTAAAGCCTACGGGAAGATTTGAAAAAATTCACAAAAAATCCTTCTGTACTATTATATCCGTGAGAAATTTTCTTCCTCATGTGTTTCTGGCCAACTTGAAGGATAAAGAGGAGAGAATTTTTTCGGTGATCTTCGATGAATTTGATGAAAACTGCAGATTCTTCGACCGTACACCGTACAGGAGGTTAAATAATGCGCGCGCACTTCGTGGACCATATATTTTTTTGTCTTTATTCTAAAAACATCACTTACGCATTCTTAAATCCATACATTTTGGTTTTGAGGTCCGTCAGATAGATAAGCATGGATAAACAACATTAGGATTTCAGATTTTGGTACTATACAGAATTAACTCCCTCCAGGTACTATACGTGCATACCTGCATGATTTGTTTCTTCTTATGTAACAATAGCTCTTATCATAGTTTCCCCAATTTCGAGTCATCGTGACTGTTCGCGCGAAAGGCGCGCGTTTTAGAGTTGTAGTTCCATTGAGAATGGGTTATGAGAGAATAGTGCCTGTAGAGGACAATCTTGGATCGAATGGTTATTCGTGGTACTGATTCTTTATTGTTGACTTTGATTTTACATGTTACGAAATGATTAGACGCTACTTGAATATCATCACATAAATAGAGCATTCTAATCTCTCATGATCGACCACCAGGGGCGACATTACAGCCTTGCTTATATAAGGTAAGTGTACCCAACTTGCCTCTGTACCCAACTTGCCCCCATATGCCGATCTCAGGAATGGGCGCTCGTTGACCTTCCAGCAATTCTTTTTTACGTTTGTTATGTTAAAATATGAGAAAATACGTAGTTTTCAACGACCCCGGATCATTTCTGCGTTCTCCAGAAAATATAAATTGAGTTTTCCATTTTTCGTCTTTGCACGGCTAAGAAATCACCGAGGGAATCGCGTTCACTAAAACCGGTGCCAATTCATTTTTATTCGACCAATCTTGACGTACCTTAGCGCATTCGATTCCTTGTCTCAATACCTTCAAAATCCGCTCTTCAGGGTTGCAGAACTCTGATTTGGAGCGATTTTATGTACAAAACACGGAGATAATTTGAGAATCAAGAAGGCCGACATCGGAGTGTACCCAACATGCCCCCATATGGTTATCTCAGAAAGGCGTGCAGTATGACTTTTTTTACCACTCAGAACGTGTTTATCACGTCAAAATAGGTCGGAAATAGTGTTTTGGGCCAATTAAAAGCTACAAATGTCGCTGCGCGGTGATCAAAACGGATCAAAGCCATTTTTCGCATTTCATCGCCGATTTACATTGTTTTAAATGATGGGGGCAAGTTGGGTACACACTTTTGTAAACTCTCAAAAATCACCTTTTGGGAGAATTCAAACAGTTCGGCTCCCTTTCATCCAAATTGGACGTATCTTAGCTCATTTTAAAGGTCTTGAGACAAGCTTCAAAATGAGTTAAAGTACGTTGAAAAATATTGAGATTAGCCAGAATTATTAAGAAAATGGCTTAATGGGGGCATGTTGGGTACACTGACCTTGTATAATATATAGACATTTATTCAATGATATATCATTATATATATAATGATATATCATTGAATAAATGTCTATGTAAATACTTATCTTCGTAATGTATCTTTGTCAATAAAATAATTTCCAGCGTTATAAGCTCAGATACGGATCTGCCCTTTCTTAACGAAAAAGTACTATAATTATCCCTTAATTGACTGGATAGTAACAGTATGTTCATCATGACAGTCGTCATCTCACAGTGAAGTAAAAACTAATAACTTAATCAGTAAGTGGAAGAACACAAGATTGCTTCGAGATACCTCACTACAGTGCACGCAAAGTTAAATGCATAGTGACTATTGAATCGTGATTGGTTTAAGATATACATTCATCAGTTGAACGCGGACAAGATATCATTAAGAGGATGGTCTACAGGGGGAGATACATCTTATAAATCTGTACATTATCAATGATCTTAGAGCTCATGTTCACATTTGTGAGAAATTAGGTCAATCACATCCAATGCCTAAGGAATGCTGATCATGGAACATAGCCTCAAAAAATCATGACTGTGAAGTTAGCCGCAATTTTTTTGCCGCAATTTTAGGGTATTCTACAATGGTGGCCACCAATGCGTTCGGCAATTTGGGATGCGTCTGGACATCTTTCGGGGTTCTAAATGATTGGAAATGGATCCTTGATGATATTTTGAGTGCTCAGTGACACCTGGATCACCCGTGGTCACTTATTTTGATCAATTTACCCATAAGCGCGAGAGGCTGGGAGAGTGAAGAAATTAGACATTGACGTCGATTTAGGGGGTAGATTCGAGCTTGTACCCCCCTATCGATGCTCAGGGTGTCTCCTGTCAACGTTGAGCCATATATTTGGAGTATTTTTGGTCCCCTAGATCACCCTCGATCATTGATCTAAGCCAATATTCGCGTCGATCCGAGAGTCGCTCAAATAGAAAAACCAAGCTTTTCGACGATCTTGGGGGGAAATTCGGAGTTGTACCCTATCAGCAATGAGTGAGATATCTTCTCCTATTGTGCAACTATATGTTAGCAGTATTTTGGACCACCTAGATCACCCTGGATCGTTGATTTTCAACGATTTTCTCGTCGATCCGAGACTCACTGAAATGGAAAAACGAAGCTTTTCGACGATCTTGAGGGGAAATTCGGAATTGTACCCTATCAGCAATGAGTGGAATATCTTCTCATATTGTGCAACTATAGGTTAGGAGTATTTTGGACCACCTAGATCACCCTGGATCGTTGATTTTCAACGATTTTCTCGTCGATCCGAGACTCACTGAAATGAAAAAACGAAGCTTTTCGACGATCTTGGGGGAAAATTCGGGATTGTACCCTATCAGCAATGAGTGGGATATCTTCTCATATTGTGCAACTATAGGTTAGAAGTATTTTGGACCACCTAGATCACCCTGGATCGTTGATTATCAACGATTTTCACGTCGATCCGAGTCTCACTGAAATGGAAAAACGAAGCTTTTCGACGATCTTGGGGGGAAATTCGGAATTGTACCCTATCAGCAATGAGTGGGATATCTTCTCATATTGTGCAACTATAGGTTAGGAGTATTTTGGACCACCTAGATCACCCTGGATCGTTGATTTTCAACAATTTTCTCGTCGATCCGAGACTCACTGAAATGAAAAAACGAAGCTTTTCGACGATCTTGGGGGAAAATTCGGGATTGTACCCTATCAGCAATGAGTGGGATATCTTCTCATATTGTGCAACTATAGGTTAGAAGTATTTTGGACCACCTAGATCACCCTGGATCGTTGATTATCAACGATTTTCACGTCGATCCGAGTCTCACTGAAATGGAAAAACGAAGCTTTTCGACGATCTTGGGGGGAAATTCGGAATTGTACCCTATCAGCAATGAGTGGGATATCTTCTCATATTGTGCAACTATAGGTTAGGAGTATTTTGGACCACCTAGATCACCCTGGATCGTCGATTTTCAACGATTTTCTCGTCGATCCGAGACTCACTGAAATGGAAAAACGAAGCTTTTCGACGATCTTGGGGGGAAATTCGGAATTGTACCCTATCAACAATGAGTGGAATATCTTCTCATATTGTGCAACTATAGGTTAGAAGTATTTTGGACCAACTAGATCACCCTGGATCGTTGATTTTCACCGATTTTCTCGTCGATCCGAGACTCACTGAAATGGAAAAATGAAGCTTTTCGACGATCTTGGGGGAAAATTCGGAATTGTACCCTATCAGCAATGAGTGGGATATCTTCTCATATTGTGCAACTATAGGTTAGAAGTATTTTGGACCGCCTAGATCACCGGGGATGGTCGATTTTCAACGATTCTCTCGTCGATCCGAAACTCGCTCAAATGGAGAAACGAAGCTTTCCGACGATCTTGGGGGGAAATTCGGAGTTGTACCCAATCAAAAATAAGTGGGATATCTTTTCATATTGTGCAACTATATGTGAGGAGTATTTTGAACCACCTAGATCACCCTGGATCGTCGATTTTCAACGATTTTCTCGTCGATCCGAGACCCACTGAAATGGAAAAACGAAGCTTTTCGACGACCCAGGGTGATCTAGGCGGTCCAAAATACTCCTAACATATAGTTGCACGATATGAGAGGATATCCCACTCATTGCTAATAGGGTACAACTCCATATTTTCCCCCAAGATCGTCGAAAAGCTTCGTTCTTCAATTTCAGCGAGTCTCGGATCGACAAGAAAATCGTTGAAAATCGACGATCTGAGGTGATCTAGGCGGTCTAAAATGCTTCTAACATATATGCGCACGATATGAGAGGATATCCCACTCATTGCTGATAGGGTACAACTCCGAATTTCCCCCCAAGATCGTCGAAAAGCTTCGTTCTTCAATTTCAGCGAGTCTCGGATCGACGAGAACATCGTTGAAAATCGACGATCCAGGGTGATCTAGGCGGTCCAAAATACTCCTAACATATAGTTGCACGATATGAGAGGATATCCCACTCATTGCTAGTAGGGTACAACTCCGAATTTTCCCCCAAGATCGTCGAAAAGCTTCGTTCTTCAATTTCAGCGAGTCTCGGATCGACGAGAAAATCGTTGAAAATCGACGATCTAGGGTGATCCAGGCGGTCCAAAATGCTTCTAACATATATGCGCACGATATGAGAGGATATCCCACTCATTGCTGATAGGGTACAACTCCGAATTTCCCCCCAAGATCGTCGAAAAGCTTCGTTCTTCAATTTCAGCGAGTCTCGGATCGACGAGAAAATCGTTGAAAATCGACGATCCAGGGTGATCTAGGCCGTCCAAAATACTCCCAACATATAGTTGCACAATATGAGAAGATATCCTTCTCATTGCTGATAGGGTACAACCCCGAATTTTCCCCCAAGATCGTCGAAAAGCTTCGTTTTTCCATTTCATCGAGTCTCGGATCGACGAGAAAATCGTTGAAAATCGACGATTTAGGGTGATGTAGGCGGTCCAAAATACTTCTCACATGTAGTCGCACGATATGAGAGGATATCCCACTCATTGCTGATAGGGTACAACTCTGAATATCCCCCCAAGATCGTCGCAAACCTTAGTTTATCAGTTCCAGCGAGTCTCGGATCGACGAGAAAATCGTTGAAAATCGACGATTTAGGGTAATCTAGGCGGTCCAAAATACTCCTCACATGTAGTTGCACAATATGAGAAGATATTCCATTCATTGCTGATAGGGTACAACTCCGAATTTCCCCCCAAGATCGTCGAAAAGCTTCGTTTTTCCATCTCAGCGAGTCTCGGATCGACGCGAAAATCGTTGAAAATCGATGATCTAGGGTGATCTAGGCGGTCCAAAATACTCCTAACATATAGTTGCACAATATGAAAAGATATCCCAATCATTGCTGATAGGGTACAACCCCGAATTTCCCCCCAAGATCGTCGAAAAGCTTCGTTTTTCCATTTGAGCGACTCTCGGATCGACGCGAATATTGGCTTAGATCAATGATCGAGGGTGATCTAGGTGACCAAAAATACTCCGAATATATGGCTCAACGTTGACAGGAGACACCCTGAGCATCAAGAGGGAGGTACAAGCTCGAATCTACCCCCTAAATCGACGTCAATGTCTAATTTCTTCACTCTCCCAGCCTCTCGTGCCTATGGGAAAATTGATCAAAATAAGTGACCACCGGTGATCCAGGTGTCACTGAGCACTCAAAATATCATCAAGGATCCATTTCCAATCATTTAGAACCCCGAAAGATGTCCAGACGCATCCCAAATTGCCGAACGCATTGGTGGCCACCATTGTAGAATACCCTAAAATTGCGGCAACAAAATTGCGGCTAATTTCACAGTCATCAAAAAATCACTGAGTACATCTAGATACCAAAATCAAGATTGGCACATACTCTATCGGTGAACACATCTGTGATTCGGGATGTTTGTTCAAAGAGTCAAAAGGCAGCTTTTTGGATTAAGTCGATGATGAAATCCATTATTCGAGAGAACTAGTTTCATAGTTTGCATCAAATTTTTGGAAAATTATAAATAAATTTGCAAGATTATATCGATGAATATCTCATCAGAATTTATAATAGATGAATCTCACCATTATCTCATTACAAAAAGGTGCCTTTCGATCCCTCAAATACATGCCTCCGAACACAGATATATTCATCGAAAGAGTATGCGCTGACCTCAATTTTGGTATTCAGATATATTCAGTGTTTTTTTGAGGATTTCATGAGCATTTTGAGTATCTGGGCTATCAGAGCGGATAATTTACCACCAATATAAGATATATTGATTGACCCTGTAATTAAATTCGTAATATGAGCTCTAAGATCACTTATGAAGAAGAGATTTCATGAATGGATTACATTCTGTATATCTTTGATCGAGTTCAAGTGAAATGATGATGTGTCTAGTAAGTGATTTGCAGCCATCTTCTCTTCACTGAGAACTAAAAAATGAGAAACTAGGATAACTCATTGGATGGCATTTTTCCGTGGGTTTAACTACTTTCCAGTACCAAGTTTTTCAGTTTTATAACGTTATTGTTCACATCTTTGTCATTTGTCTCATAAACGAGTTTGGCCAAAAATTTCCACTAGTCGAAGCTCACTTTACAGAATGGGATCCTCAGTACTGTAGTAGTTTTAAAACAAAAATCGATGGCCTCTAACGGAGAGCCCATGCTATACATTGTGCCGTTCACCACTGCGAATGAAAATTGGGCTGAATGCAGAGGCCCGCACATGATAGCATAGGGTTGAACTGGTTCTTTGTCTAAATTCATCATGTCTTCTAAATCCTGTCGCTTTTTAGCTAACTCACCAAGTTCCTGCAACATAAAATATTTCTCGAATAAATAAAGGACGACATTGCGAGAAATCGCAAGCCAATCTCTCAACTGTGGCAACACACTTACAGGCACTTGCAGCAGAAAAGAAGTAGAGATCTCCTCCTCGATTGGTCTCCAGGTTCTTCCAATTGTTTTCTTGGTTTTGGCAAACGATACTAGAAGTGGTGAGATCGAGGCAAGAGCCAAACTCTCGACATGAGCTGTGGAGTACATTCAGGATTATCATCATATTTCACGAGACGAATATTGTAGATGTATCAGTAATATTCACACGTACCACTTGTTTTTCTCTCTGGATTCATGGCTAAGATTCGATCGATGCTGTTTCCTGGAATTTTATACAATTCAGCGATCCGAATTATTTTATTGGCTATGCTAGGCCACTTGCTAGTCAGCGCACTTGCCGAATCAGGGAAAACATCACCATAGTCAGCAAGAATCTAAGAATCATTCATTAACAGTTGTATGAATCATCCGTATGAGAATATAATATTTTGGCAGGTGTGACAAAAGAAATACGTACCAACTTATAGCCGTTTCGCTCAGCGTAATCGTCATATTTTCCATAAATTTCGTCAATAGTCATTGTAAGAGCCTCTTTATATCGTGCCTTGGAGTCTAAAGTCCAGTCTTTAATAAAATCTTCATCGATATTTCCATTCACCTGTCTCATACTCGTATTAGATGCTGAAACAAAGATACTACATTGTCATGGATGCTATGCTAGGGCGTGAAAAGGTACAAGTTTTTTGTAAGAACTCAAATAATACATAACACAAATAAAACTAACAAGTACTGGTTGAATTTCTCGGCTGTCTGCCGACTTTTCCATAGTGTTTTCTAGCCTCTCTCGTTGTGTTCCGCAAGGCACTTGGCAAGTGACCCTTAGCACTAACTGGCTTAGTATCTTCTCGGTAGCCTCTAACGTACCATTCGGATAGTAGGTCGAGTTCCTCTTTTTCGTTCACTTTCACATCAGGTTTGAGATAATGCATTGAGAGTATCGCGTATTTTGTCATCGTCTCATCACCGAGGCTTTGGAATGTAATAAAAAAAAACCACATTAAAGAAGAAATTGGAAAGAGATTCCGTTTTTGAGGGAAATTATACGGGATCAATCTACTCTTACTCACCTGTAGTTGAAACCGTTTTGGTATATTAAATGTTTAAGAACAATGCAGGCATATTTAGAAAAGTCGAAATTCTCAGATGGCGGTGTTCTAGACCCGTGCTCCAGACACGCTCGACGGCTCGCCTTGTCCTCTTCGTATGCTTTGAGCAACATCTGCCCATCATAGTTTTGGAAGAGTTGATGAAGAGCATTCTCTGCAGGTGTAAAATTTTTTTTTGCAAAACGACCAACAAAGGAAAAACAGCTATCTGCACGAAACCAGTTTTAGTGAATAATCTCTAAAACACTCATTACCTTGTATTTCAAACACGAATATTAAAGCTCAAAAAGTTGAATAAGAATGACGAGAAAAATCTACGCGCGTACTTGTTCCAAGACGCTTTCCTAGGAATAAGATCCTTTTCAATCCAAATCGCATCGTCTCATTCGTTTAAATGTAAGATTTTGGCAAGGAGCTCTTCAGTTTCGTGTATTACCCGTATATTCTCACAGTGAGAGAATCCACATCCTTTCAACCGATGGACCGATACAGTTCTGATTGAGAAATAATATGTTCCCGTATACGAGCATCTCGAGAATAATACGTGCCTGGATTTTCATCTGCATTCTGATCATGCTTATCGAGCTTCGAGGGCAACTTTGAGCAAATGTGACGGGAATATTTGTAAAATACAAGTATTTTCTAGGGTGAGCATCACGAGAGAGAAATTTCACCAAAAGCGGTCTCGGAGAACTCAGAACCGCTCCTACACAATATTATAATCATAAATACTGAATCAAGGCACTGAATTCGCGAAATTCTTCGATCACGGAAATGTAAGAAATTACAATGGTATGTACAAGAGCGCTATTTTTGGGGATCCGCCCCCCTCCCACCCCTCCCCCCATGATTATGGAATCTCGATTGGAACTTGATCGTCTATCATATATTGATTGAGGTACGAACCTTCACGGGGTAGGCATCGTATGATACGAGTAGCAGTTGGCGCGGCAGCTTGAGAGTTCTCGGCTTGACGAGTTGGCGTGCTCGTACCGGCGATAGAAGATTGGACAGATTCAGGCTCCGAGCTCACAATAGCTACAGCAAGAATAGTAGGGGATTGTGCAGATTCAGGCTCCAAGCTCACACTAGCTGCAGCATCAACAGTAGGGAATCGTGTGGTTTCTGGCTGCGAACTCACACTAGCTGCAGCAACAACAGTAGGGAATTGTGTAGTTCCAGACTGAGAGCTCACACCAGGTGCAGTTACACCAGCGGGTGACTGTGCAGTTTCAGGCTCAGAACTCACACCAGCTGCAGTGAGAACCGCTGGCCTGGAAACTTCGATGATATTTGGAGCTCCGCTGTTGAATCGTGGCTGATTCTGTATGAGCTTATTTATTTCTTCTGAGTGCAGATCGGGGCCAAGTTCTATAAGTATAGGCCGAGATGATGTGGCAACGGTATTCGTTATATTTTCAAGAGCTTCTCTGGGTGAAACTAGCACTCTTGGTGCCCCGGCATTCATACTGCCAATGGGATCCTGTAAAATCAAAACGTGACATGCAAATTGAGTAAACGTTATCATGATCTACGTATAAGTTAGTGTATGAAGGAGATGAATGACGATAAATAGGGTACCAAGTAGTTTCAATTAGGAGAGAAAGGATGGAGATCAGTTCAAAACAGTTAAATGTTTCATGTGCACATACCATTCAAGTATGATATATATTTCAAGAACTGGGTAACTGTCTAACTATTACTACATCAGCTATTGTTATAGGTAGTGGAGATCCTCATGAATGAACTCCATCACGGTGAGAAGTGGTATTGGAAATGTTGAAAGACTTTTATTTGTCGTTGAGAAATTTTTGATGGTTCAAGGAGTCAAAGGAGCAGCAATAAACAAAATTGGGGTTACGCGCTTGGTGAATTACTTGTCTTGGTTTTCATATCAGATAGTAGACTGATTTGAATAGAAGGCGTTAGAGAAATGCTCTCGTCAGATTAGGGGACATCGAATGGAATTGGTGCACAAGCCTCGCTGTACTACTTGGGCCCATATTGCATCAAATGCTATTTCTCAGTATTACAATTTGGCTCAATTGTCTGAAAAGAATCTCAACTGGCGAAGAACGCTTGAATGGGTCCTGATCAAATTTCACACAGCATCTTACTATACATGATGGACAAGTTGTTAGACAGTTTTTTGATCAGATAAGTCTTCTCCATTGGTGAAACATACATAATCTTGATGCGAAGGAGTTATTTAAAAAGTAGGCCTGAATAGTCATTCTTACCTCAATTATATGCTAGTTCCAAACTTATTGTTAGTCAATCTATTCAAAACCTCTCTGATAAAACCTCTACCAGGAGCAGAATCTACAGAATAGGCAGATAATAATTCAAGATAATTATTTTTATCCAGTGCATGCCATTCTAGGTGAATATGTGAACCCCCACAAATTCCATAAAAAAGTTTCCTCTAACTTTTTAGGATAAGAGTTAGCGTCCAAATGATTTGAATGAATTGATTTGTAATAGAAAAATTCTTCACAACAGACCATCCCATGTCCTTAAGTAGTGAGCACTCATGAGTACTGAGATTCCGATAGAGATCCTGACATGTTTCCATTCTGCACGCTACAAGTGTATAGCAGAACAAGTTCTAACTTATCAAGTGAAGTCTGGATATACTTCATAAGTTACAAATTAAATTAAGAGGTACCATTAAGGCGATGCGGTCACCGTGCACCGTGACCATGAACCTTGAAAATACACCTTACATAAAAAGTTTGATGATTCAAAGTGTGAGACGAATTGTCGGATTCTTGTTATCGTCCAACTTGTATTCCTCAATCCATCGCTTAGCCCAAATCATAAGAAAATCTGAGGAAAAGGGGAATAACTCGGCCGCGGGAACCTTCTAACCTATAATATACGCACATTTTCATTCCCAACTTTCTCCGATTCTTTTGCAATTTGGGCTCATCGAAGAGCAGACAAATCTAAGTTAGATGATAACAAATATTTGTGCGCTCGTCGTTTAGCCCAAATCGCAACAGAATCGGAGAAAGTTGGGAATGATTTTCAGCTTGCATGGTGACCGCATCGCCTTAACTTATCTGTGCCACAGGAAAATGATTGGTATTAAATGAAAACTGGTTCTTCGAGATTGGGATTTGAATAAGTCTGACACACCAAGCCGTATACTGTCAGAAGATCTTTTTCTAAGGATTCATGATGATCATTCCTAGATTTGCAAGTTCAAAGATGTTATTCACTCTTCCGATAAGGATAAGTAATGCGTAAGCTCAAACAAAAGTTGGAACGAGTCAGGGATATAGACCAGAATAATGAGTAGACTTGATAAATTGTACATGATATTATGCGTTGGCATGCAATAGCTGGATTTTGGTGATGACGTTCTTTGCAGACATTGGCTAATAATGAGAAAGATTGTAAATATCAAGGCATCTTTTCTGTATCTTCCCCAACTATATTATATATATAGTTGATACAAAATCCAACTATACAGTCAGCGCTCTTGTCATTTGCATCTTGGTTGAAAATATCCAACTCTTTACAGCAATCACTAGTAACACCATGAAGCATCAAGAACAAGTTGAGACAAAGTTTTATTACATTCAAAAGTTATTTTTATTGATCTCAATAGTCAGTTTTCATTTGGAGTTTATCTAAAAAGTTCAAGATTTTGCCAAATGTAACCTCGTTCAACCAAATGTACTAGCTTAGTGATCTAACGTTTCTGCTTATCTGCGGATGACTGTTGCTCTAAGAGTGCTAATTAAGAAGATGATAATCGGGCTTTGATGCGACCATGAGAGAGATCGTGAATATCCGGTTTCATAAGAGTTTGAGGGCTAAGTAGATACTATCTGGTATAAATATTCTTGATAAAATGTACTTACCTGAACTACGGAGATGATTCCGTGAGTCGGGGAAGCAAATATACAAAATATATTAATCAGCTGTCAGAAGACGCGCCAAGCTGAGTGATGCACATAACTCCAAAACAACACAAAATGCTAATGGCGTCGGCGTCAGCGTTATTGTCGTTGCTCTTTAAATTCATTCAGCCGTTTATGCACCACGCTGTGGTGCGCGTTCGCTCAACGCGTAGTGCAAGATGCCACCACAGCGCAAGTCGAGCTGCCGGTGGAGAGGGTACAGCTGTGCTGCCACTCTTCACAACGGCGTGGAGCCTCTCTGTACCACTGTGGTACACTTTTGCACCACGCGTGGTGCATAGAATTCGACTCGGTTTTGTGGTGCCAATGTGCACCACAAGTTTTTCAGTGTACACGCCTCTTCGTGAAAGAGAGAGAGAGAGAGAGAGAGAGAGAGAGAGAGAGAGAGAGAGAGAGAGAGAGAGAGAGAGAGAGAGAGACCCCGTAGGGGGCTTTGGGTGTGACCTTAGGGTTGCACTTGGAGCTTGAGGGAGCGACGCCCCTCCGGACCCGAGTCCTACACTTACACCAACACACACACTACACCATACATGCACCATACTCACGCCTGCCCAAGCTTTACACAAACATACCAACATCATACAGGACATGCATGACACAGAACACCACACCCGTGCTGGTCTGGTCCGGGGTCGGCCGGCATGCGATTCCAGGCCCTGGAAGATGAAAGAAGATGATGTCCAGCATTGACGGCAAGAATTCCCCAAGTAAAGCGGGGCCCCATTCGGATCTTGGGGGGGGGGGGCAACGATGCAAAACGCGCCACCAGTGGCACACTTGGCTGGTGGAATAACGCGTACAGCTACGAGCGATGGAAATACGCTGCAGGTGGAGGGTGCGGGAGAAAAAAACCTACGCCATGGAGAAGCTGAGCTCACCCCTAGCAGGAAGAGAAAGGGCCCGAGTGACGGAGCAGAGAAGCGAGTGCTCAAACAATCAAAGCTCACATTTCCGAGCCAACGAGGGATGAACGCGAAAGTTGCAGCAGAAGCACGAGAGGCGGCAGAGAAGCTGCTGAAGATCAACCCCGCTATCAGGATCCAGATCACGCAACCCAGCAACGAGGTTGATGACGCCGTCAACTTGAGCTCAGACTCGAGCGAGTCTGACTCCACTATAGGGTCCCAGGGGAACGGAACAATCCTGACTCCTGGAAACGGTTTGCTCGAGAGGGGAGTGCACGATGAGGTGCCTGATAGGGTGGAGATTGACCACATCCCCTCAACCAGAGATGCGGCACGACAGAGGAGTGGAAACGAGGCAGGCGATCTCATGGGGAAATGGGGAGACCTGAAAACGTGCCGGGAAGAGACGGAGGAGAAGACATATCTCCTCCTCGAGCAC
The DNA here is from genome assembly GCA_029851415.1 of Eretmocerus hayati. NCBI lineage: Eukaryota > Metazoa > Arthropoda > Insecta > Hymenoptera > Aphelinidae > Eretmocerus > Eretmocerus hayati. The sequence goes on from CM056741.1 coordinate 135,362,396, forward strand.
TTCAACTTGGTTATAGGAATAGCCGAGTCTGTTTCCAGCAATCCAGAAGGGACCAAGGGTGACATCGAAGAGCTCAAGAAGATAGGCCACGCGCTCGAAGGCCTACTCGCGACAGACAAGGCGAAGCGGGCTGCTTTCGAGACAACGCTCCTCGAAACGGAAAAGACCCTGAAAGCGAGGGGGAATATGCAGCCTCCGGTCACAAGAAAACCGGCCGCGTCGGGTAGTGGCTTCCAGGGAAGGGGAGCAGGGAAACCGGAATCGCGACCGGGACAACAACGCGGTTCGAAGGCGACGCGATACGGTCCTCCACCGGGAGGTCTCGGAACACCACGCTCGACATCAACGCCCAATCGGCCCGAGCAGAATGGGCCTTGGAAGGAAGTGGTGTCAGAGAAACAAGCGAGAAGGGCAAAGAAGAGCGGTAGATCGGACGATGCCGCCGGGAAGAAAGCGAAAATGAAGCCGAGAAGGGTGAAGCCCGAAGCCGTCCTCGTTACGGCCAAACAAGGTGGGCTAACCTACGCAGACATGCTGCGCAGGATAAAAACGGATGACCTCGATGAAGAAGTGGGCTCTAAGGTCACGGGCATCCGCAAGACCCAAGAAGGCCAAGTCCTTCTCGAACTCAAGAAGGGCACCGATGTCGCCGCCGTCAAGGCAGCCTTGGCACCAGTCGTCGGGCAAGAAGGAGCTGTCCACTGTCTAGCAAACAGCACGACCCTCGAGGTTCTCGGAGTCGACTACGATGTCGACATAATCAAGGTGCGGGATGACCTCGCGAAGGCCCTACCAGAAAACGAGAAGGGTGCCGTTGTAGTGAAGTCCATCCGGAGTGGCTACCGCGGCACCCAAACCGCTGTTGTCTCGATCGCAACGAGACTGGCCCACCATCTCCTCGACTGGCAGGAGCCAAAGGTTGGATGGGGCAGAGTCAGGATCCGCGAGAAGGGTGGCATCCCACGGTGCTATAACTGCTTAGAGTACGGGCACAAGGCCTCGGGGTGCAAAAAAGAGAAGGCAGAGGAACGGAAACCAAAACTCTGCTTCCAATGCGGCGAACCAGGGCACCTTGCTGCGATTTGCAAGGAAAAACCAAAATGCCTAAGCTGTGCGGCGATCGGGTCCAAATCTGACCACAGATCTGGGGCCAGCAACTGCACTGCGTACCAGAGGGCAAGAACCACATATAGACGCAGGAAGGGAAGGAATGGCTAGCTTCATCCAAGCCAACCTCAGGAAGAGCGGGGACGCAGACGATCTCCTACACGCTGTAGCCAAAGAAGGAGGGATCGATGTTCTGATTATCCCCGAACCGCCTCGGAAGCGCGAATTCTCTCGATCCACATTCGATCACTGGAAGACAGCCGTAATCCAGATCATGAATCCTGCGATCCGTGATACTGGACCAGCTGTTAGTGGCCGCGGTTTCGCTCGAAAGACCATAGAGGGCACAGCAGTCTACAGCTGCTACTATTCGCCGTCGCTCAAGATGCACGAATTCGAAGACGAGCTCCATGACCTAGAAGAGGATACAGGCAATGGGGGGGGGGCCCAGTTATAATCGCGGGGGATTTCAACTCCAAGGAACCGACTTGGAGCGGGGGGCCGCGTGATAGACGGGGGGTAATACTCGCTGATGCCATGGAGGCATTGGGATTAGTGCTCGCGAACGAGACGGGGGTTATCACCTCCTACCGACACGACCTTCGGTCCAGGGAGGGAGGTTCGTCTTCGGTCCTCGACCTGACGTTCATGAGCCCGTCGCTCATGGGACGTATGACATCGTGGGAGGTTCTGGACACGGAAACATTGAGTGACCATCGACATATTCGGTTTCGGCTTAGGACTGACAGACAGAGACAGACGACACACAGACCGCGACCGACGGGGTGGCAGGTACGCAAGCTGGATGAGGGGAATTTCCGGGAATCGATAGGAACAGCCGAAGATCTCCCGATGAACATCACCGCGGACGAGGCTGTGGATATGGTGACGACCACCATCACAAGAGCTTGTGACGCATCGATGCCTCGCAAGACATTATCATGCTTTTGGAGGAAACCAGAGTACTGGATCACCGACGAGATAAAAGCCCTACGAAGAACAAGCAAGAAGAAAAGGAGAACCGCGTGGCGATCAAGGAAACTAAAACGACCATCACTGGGGGAAGATGATAGGGCGTACAGAGAAGCAAAGAAGGCTCTCGTTCTAGCCATCCGGAGAAGCAAAGAGAAGTGCTGGGGTGAATTGTGCGACATGGTTAATGGAGACCCGTGGGGTACGCCATACCGCGTGGTCATGTCCAAGGTCCGACCCCGGAGGGGCAACCCAGCACCGACTGATGCAGCTACCTTGCGCAGCATCGTGGAAGACCTCTTCCCAGCAGGAGAACCCAGAGTCACATTCCCTCCAACGAGCGACGACCCCGTCCCGCTCTTCACTATGCAAGAACTACTCATAGCGGCGAAGAGACTGCCCAACGGCAAGGCCCCTGGCCTGGACGGCATTCCAAACGAGGCTCTGAAACTGGTCTTCAAATACAACCCAGATTTACTCCTCGACCTCTTCAACATCTGTCTGAGCGCGGGAAATTTCCCGGATAAGAGGAAACGCCAGAAGCTGGTCCTGATACCTAAAGGTCAAGGAGGTCAACGCCCTCTCAGCATGCTCGACAATATCGGGAAAATGTACGAGAGGATGGTGCTCAACAGGGTGGAAAAAGCCTACGAAGAGAGCGGCGGGCTATCACCAATGCAGTTTGGGTTCCGGAAGGGACGAAGCACTGTGCACGCGATCGAGGAGGTCCAAGAGCGGGTGAAAGCGTCGGTAGGGAACCCATACCAAGGGAGAGGAGGATTCTGTGCCATTATTGCGTTGGAGATGAAGAACGCGTTCAACTGCGCGAGCTGGGAGCGAGTCTATCAATCCCAAGCAGGTAAAGTGCCGCCCTATCTACTAGCCATCACGAGTGACTATCTGCGGAACAGGACACTCGTGTACGACACCGACGAGGGACAAGAGATCCGGGAACTGTCCGCCGGAATTGGACAGGGATCGGTTCCCGGGCCGTTCAACTGGAACACCCAGTACGACAGTTAACTGTCTATTGAACTGCCCGAAGGAGTGATCATAGTGGCTTTCGCGGACGACGCGGGGCTCATAGTCTGGTCCGACAACGAGGAACTCTTGGGTAGACGCGCAAACGAGGCGCTGGCCCGAGTCTACGAGTGGATGATTAGCAGGCTTCTGGAGCTTGCTGTCAAGAAGTGCGAAGCAATCGTGGTCACAAGACGCAGGAAGTTTGATTTGCCCGACTTTTACATCAACGGGCAAGAGATCCCACGCAAGACGGAGCTGGAATACCTCGGCGTATGGCTTGACGACAAGTGGTCGTTCAAGGAGCACATCCAGGAGGCCGCCCAGAAAGCGAGCAGGGTTGGTGCGGCGCTCCAGCGGCTGATGCGGAATATCGGGGGACCCAAGGACAAGAGGCGCACACTTCTCAACACCGTCAGCACCTCTATCATGCTCTACGGTGCACCCGTGTGGGGAAAGAGAGTAGAGAAGACCATCATCGAGAAGAAGATGGGGCCTGTCCACCGGAGAGCGGCCCTGAGAAGTATCCGTGCCTACCGCACCGTGTCAGGAGATGCGGCTTACGTATTGGCGAGTACACCGCCCATCCACTTGCTCGTCGCGGAGCGAGTGAGGATCTGGGACCGCCAGAAAGTGATCGGAGCCGAACGAGTACTCAGCCCGTTGATGAAGGAGATTATCTGCGACAACGAGAAGGAAACCACCTTTGAGCATTGGCAAACTGAGTGGGATTCGCCATTTGCGAACGGCAGATGGACGCACCGGCTGATCTGTGACGTAGCCAAGTGGGCGGAACGCACCCACGGAGAGATGGACTACTGGACGACGCAGGCATTGAGCGATCATGGTTGCTTCGGTTCCTATCTAACCAGGTTCAAGAAGAGGACGACCCCAGCATGTCAGTCATGCGGGGACGAATGGGATGACGCCGAACATGCCCTGTTCAAGTGCAGCGACACCCGGAGAGAGCGCGCCGAGCTGGATGAATGGCTGGGTGCTCAACTAACACCCGAGAATCTCGTCCCGTACTTGCTCCGCAACCAGGAGACATGGGATAGACTCACCGGATACATCAAGCTGGTGATGACCCGCAAAGAGGAGAAAGAGAGGGAAGTAAGGCGCCTCGAAGCAGGCGAATCACAGTGACTCTGCCGATTGGAACAGAAGAGGCCCGAATGATTCCAGGAGGAATCTGATGCACTGAAGAGGGAAGAAAGAAGAAAGAAGAGGGAAGAAAGAAGGAAGACAGGGAACAATGAAGAATGAAGACAGAAGATGCAGACAAGTGGCCGAAGAGAGAAGATGGAGAAGAGGAACGCTCGCAATCGAGCGCGAGACATGCCGCTCATCCTGAAGTAATGCTCGCGCGGTTCTGGGATGAGATGGTAGATGCAGGTGGATCTCCTTCTTGATTGCCCGATGCCCTAGGTATCGGACACCGAGGGGAGAGGGATATTACACGGCCGGACCCACCTCTCGGTGGGCCCCACCCAAACCCGTGTCCCGCCTGGTATGGCCTGCGTGGGCTATGCGTAGTCCGCGTAAGCTGAACCAGTCCGGTGTCTGGGGACGGATCCGAGGGATCTTGAGGCAGATTTTGCCCTCTAACCCCCTTAAAAAAAAGAGAGAGAGAGACAGAGAGAGAGAGAGAGAGAGAGAGAGAGAGAGAGAGAGAGAGAGAGAGAGAGAGAGAGAGACCCCGTAGGGGGCTTTGGGTGTGACCTTAGGGTTGCACTTGGAGCTTGAGGGAGTGACGCCCCTCCGGACTCGAGTCCTACACTTACACTAACACACACACTACACTCTACACGCACCATACTTACGCTTGCTCAAGCATTACACAGACATACCAACATTATACAGAACACGCATCACACAACACACCACACCCGTGCTGGTCTGGTCCGGGGTCGGCCAGTATGCGCTTCCAGGCCCTGGAAAAAGAAGAAAGAAGAAGATGTCCAGCATTGACGGCAAGAATTCCCCAAGTAAAGCGGGGCCCCGTTCGGATCTTGGGGGGGGGGGGGCAACGATGCAAAGCGCGCTACCAGTGGCACACTTGGCTGGTGGACTTACGCGTAAAGCTACAAGCGATGGAAATACGCTTCTGGCGAAGATAGTTGGAGGAAAGGACCAACACCAGAAAGGAGTAGACCTCACCCCGAACAGCAGGAAGAGAAAGGGTCTGGGTGAGGAAGTAGATAAGCGAACGCTGAAGCAATCGAAGCTGACATTCTTGAGCCAAAAAGAGAAGAACGCGAAGGTTGCTGCAGAAGCGCAAGCGGCGGCAGACAAGCTCATGAAGATCAACCCCGCGATCAAGATCCAGCTTACGCAAGACAAGAACAAGGGAGACGATACCGCCGATTCCAGCTCGGATTCAGGGGACTCTAACACCACCACGGAGTCCCAGAAGTCAGAAGACACCCTCACATCCAAGGACTGTGACCGTGGACTCGAAAAAGGTCAAAAAACACCGGAGGATATGGACATCGATCGGTTCCCCACACCTGAGAAGGCCAGTCGACAAAGAAGTGGAGACAAGGCCCCCGATCTAATGGAAGGATGGAGGGACTTGAAAATGTGCCGAGAACAGATGGAGGAGAAGACTCATCTTCTCCTCGACCACCTGAACTTGGTCATAGGGATAGCCGAGTCTGCATCCAACATCCCAGAAGGAACTCGGGGCGACATGGAAGAGCTCAAGAAGATTGGCCACGCTCTCGAAGGCCTACTTGCGGCAGACAAAGGGAAGAGAGCGGCTTTCGAGACCACACTTCTCGAAGCGGAGAAGACCCTAAAAATGAAGAGGAGTGCGCAGCCCTCTGGGCCAGCCGCGTCGGGAAGCGGCACACAGGGAAGGGGGGCGAATAAACCGGAATCGCGACCAGGGAAACAGCACGATACGAAGAGGACGCGACGCGGACATCCATCAGGAGCCCTCGAAACACCGCGCTCGACATCGACTCCTAATAGGCCCAAGCAGGACGGGCCTTGGCAGGAAGTGGTCTCTAAGAGAAATACAAAGAGGGCAAAGAAAAGCGGTCGATCAAGTGACACCGCTGGAAAGAAGGCAAAGATGAAGCCAAGAAGAGCGAAATCCGACGCCGTTCTCGTCACGGCAAACCAAGGTGGGTTAAGCTACCCAGATATGCTGCGCAAGATAAAGACGGATGACCTTAATGAAGAAGTGGGCTCTAAAGTCACGGGCATCCGCAAGACACAGGAAGGACAAATCCTCATTGAACTGAGGAAGGGCACCGACGCTGCAGCCATCAAAGCGGCTCTGACACCAGTCGTCGGGCAAGAAGGGGCCGTCCACTGCCTCGCAAATAGCATGACCCTCGAGGTTCTCGGAGTCGACTACGATGTCGACAAAACTAAAGTGCAGAAGGACCTCGCGAAGGCCCTACCAGAAAACGAGGATGGAGCCATAATAGTCAAGAGCCTGCGAAACGGCTGCCGAGGCACCCAAACAGCGGTTGTGTCCATCCCAGCGAGGCTCGCTCACCGCCTCCTGGACTGGAAAGAACCCAAGGTGGGATGGAGCAGAGTGAGAATCCGCGAGAAGGGAGGCATCCCACGCTGCTATAACTGCCTAGAGTATGGCCACAAGGCCTCAGGCTGCAAAAAAGAGAAGGCAGAGGAACGTCAACCGAAACTCTGCTTCCAGTGCGGTGAACCAGGACACCTCGCCGCTACCTGTAAAGAGAAACCAAAATGCCTCAGCTGCGTGGCTATCGGAACCAGATCTGACCACAGGTCGGGCTCCAGCAACTGCACAGCCTACCAAAACGCGAGGGCGACATATAGATGCAGGGGGGGAAGAAATGGCTAACTTCATCCAAGCCAACCTTAGGAGAAGCGGGGACGCTTGTGACCTCCTACACACTGCCGCCAAAGAAGGGGGTATCGATGTTCTGATCATCTCCGAACCGCCTCGGAAGCGCGAACTTTCCCGTTCCACATTCGATCACTGGGGGACCGCTGTAATTCAGATCACGAATCCCGCGATCCGCGAGACTGAACCAGCTGTTAGTGGCCGCGGTTATGCTCGAAAGACCATAGGGGGCACAGCTGTATACAGCTGCTGCTACTCGTCGTCGCTCAAGACGCACGAATTTGAAGACGAGCTCCACGACCTAGAAGAAGATGTGAGGCGATGGGGGGGCCCAGTTATAATCGCGGGAGATTTCAACTCCAAGGAACCGACTTACAGCGGGGGGCCGCGCGATAGACGGGGGGTAATACTCGCGGATGCCATGGAGGCATTGGGATTAGTGCTCGCGAACGAGACGGGGGTTATCACCTATTACCGGCACGACTCTCGGTCCCGGGAGGGAGGTTCATCATCGGTCCTCGACCTGTCGTTCATGAGCCCGCCGCTCATGGGACGTATGACATCGTGGGAAGTTCTGGACACGGAAACACTGAGTGACCATCGACATATTCGGTTTCGACTTAGGACTGACGGACAGAGACAGACGACACGCAGACCGCGACCAACGGGGTGGCAGGTACGGAAACTGGACGAGGGAAAATTCCGGGAATCGATAGAAACAGTCGAAGATCTCCCGATGAACTCCGCCTCGGACGAGGCTGTGGCGATGGTAACATCCGCCATCACGAGAGCTTGCGACGCGTCGATGCCTCGCAGGACAACACCATGTTTCTGGAGGAAACCAGAGTACTGGATCACCGATGAGATCAAGGCTCTACGAAGAACGAGCAACAAGAAAAGGAGGACCGCATGGCGATCAAGGGAGCTGCAACGACCATCGCTGGCGGAAGATGACAGAGCGAACAAAGAAGCAAAGAAGGCTCTCGTTCTAGCCATCCGGAGGAGCAAAGAGAAGTGCTGGGGTGAACTGTGCGACATGGTTAACGAAGACCCCTGGGGCACGCCATATCGCGTGGTCATGTCAAAGGTCCGACCCCGGGGGGGCAACCCAGCACCGACCGATGCAGCAACATTGCGCACCATCGTGGAGGACCTCTTTCCAGCAGGAGAACCCAGAGTTACATTCCCTACGGAGAGCGAAGACCCCATCCCGCTCTTCACTATGCAAGAGCTACTCATAGCGGCGAAGAGAATGCCGAACGGCAAGGCCCCTGGGCTGGATGGCATCCCAAACGAGGCTCTGAAACTGGTCTTCAGATACAAGCCAGATCTACTCCTCGACCTCTTCAACATCTGTCTGAGCGCGGGAACTTTCCCGGACAAGTGGAAACGCCAGAAGCTGGTCCTGATACCTAAGGGTCAAGGAGGTCAACGCCCTCTTAGCATGCTCGACAATATCGGGAAAATGTATGAGAGGATGGTGCTCAACAGGGTGGAAAAAGCCTACGAAGAAGGCGGTGGGCTATCACCAATGCAGTTCGGGTTCCGGAAGGGACGGAGCACTGTGCACGCGATCGAGGCGGTCCAAGAACGGGTTCAAGCGTCGGTAGGGAACCCATACAAAGGAAGAGGAGGATTCTGTGCCATCATTGCGTTGGACATAAAGAACGCGTTCAACTGCGCGAGCTGGGAGCGAGTCTATCAATCCCAAGCAGGTAAAGTGCCGCCCTATCTACTAGCCGTCACGAGTGACTACCTGCGGAACAGGACCCTCGTGTACGCCACCGACGAGGGACAAGAGATTCGGGTACTGTCCGCCGGAATCGGACAGGGATCGGTCTCCGGGCCGTTCAACTGGAACACCCAGTACGACAGCTTACTGTCTATCGAACTACCAGAAGGAGTGATAATAGTGGCTTTCGCGGACGACGCGGGACTCATAGTATGGGCTGACAACGAGGAACTCTTGGGTAGACGCGCGAACGAAGCGCTGGCCGAGTCTACGAGTGGATGATTAGCAGGCTTCTGGAGCTCGCTGTCAAGAAGTGCGAAGCAATCGTGGTCACAAGGCGTAGGAAGTTTGACTTACCCCGGTTTTATATCAACGGGCAAGAGATTCCACGGAAGACAGAGCTGAAATACCTCGGTGTATGGCTTGACGACAAGTGGTCGTTCAAGAAGCACATCCAGGAAGCCGCCCAGAAGGCGAGCAAGGTCGGTGCGGCGCTCCAGCGGCTTATGCCGAATATCGGAGGGCCCAAGGAAAAGAGGCGCGCACTTCTCAACACCGTCACTACCTCTATCATGCTGTACGGTGCACCCGTGTGGGGGAAGAGAGTAGAGAAGACCATCATCGAGAAGAGAATGGGGCCTGTCCACCGAAGAGCGGCCCTGAGGAGTATCCGTGCCTACCGCACTGTGTCAGGAGATGCGGCTTACGTATTGGCGAGTACTCCGCCCATCCACTTGCTCGTCGCGGAGCGAGTAAGGATCTGGGACCGCCAGAAAGTGATCGGAGCCGAACGAGTACTCACTCCGACGATGAAGGAGATCATCCGCGACAACGAGAAGGAAACCACCCTCGAGCATTGGCAAACTGAGTGGGATCCGCCATTTGCGCACGGCAGATGGACGCACCGGCTGATCCGTGACGTAGCCAAGTGGGCGGAACGCACCCACGGAGAGATAGACTACTGGACGACGCAGGCACTGAGCGATCATGGTTGCTTCGGTTCCTATCTAACCAGGTTCAAGAAGAGGACAACCCCAGCATGTCAGTCATGCGGGGACGAATGGGATGACGCCGAACATGCCCTGTTCAAGCGCAGCGACACCCGGAGAGAGCGCGCCGAGCTGGATGAATGGCTGGGTGCTCAACTAACACCTGAGAATCTCGTCCCGCACTTGCTCCGCAACCAGGAGACATGGGATAGACTCACCGGATACATCAAGCTGGTGATGACCCGCAAAGAGGTGAAAGAGAGGGAAGTGAGGCGCCTCGAAGCAGGCGAATTACAGTGACTCTGCCGATTGAAACAGAAGAGGCCCAAATGATTCCAGGAGGAATCTGATGCACTGAAGAGGGAAGAGAGAAGAAAGAAGAAAGAGAGGGAACAATGAAGAATGAAGACAGAAGATGCTGACAAGTGGCCGAAGAGAGAAGATGGAGAAGAGGAACGCTCGCAATCGAGCGCGAGACATGCCGCTCATCCTGAAGTAATGTTCACGCGGTACCGGGATGAGATGGTTGATGCAGGTGGATCTCCTTCTTGATTGCCCGATGCCTTAGGTATCGGACATCGAGGGGAGAGGGATATTACACGGCCGGACCCACCTCTCGGTGGGCCCCACCCAAACCCGTGTCCCGCCTGGTATGGCCTGCGTGGGCTATGCGTAGTCCGCGTGAGCTGAACCAGTCCGGTGTCTGGGGACGGATCCGAGGGATCCTGAGGCAGATTTTGCCCTCTAACCACCTTAAAAAAAAAAAAAAAAAAAAAAAAAGAGAGAGAGAGAGAGAAAAGACGAGGAGCCCTTTTTTTCCTCTCTCGCACCTGCGCGGCGCATCGCACAGTACATTATCCCCTATCCGACGCAACTATGTGTCTTGGTGTCGACTGCGCAATGTGCCGAGCAGGTGCGAGAGAGGAAGAAAAAGGTTTCCTTGTCTTTTCTCTCTCTCTCTCTTTCGCAGAGAAAATTCCACTCACAGAGAGGCCCACCTCTTCCCACCTCTATCTGTAATATCTCTATGGCCTCGATACAGTGCAACGTTCGGTGCCTTCCCTGGACTTCAGGGCGGTTTTAATCAGAATTGTCGCAGTACCAAGTAGTGGAGGGTCGGAAAACGGAGAATAGTATATTACGTCTCGATTGTTGGAAACCGCGTGTTTCCGCGGCTCGTGCTGGCTTCGCCGACGTCCTGCGCGAGCTCCGCGGAAAAAAACGCGGTGGCCGGCAAGAGTGACGTTAGGTATTTCATATCATGAGTGCTGCATCACGGTTTCTCCGTCCTAATTTATTGTTATTATTGTTTAATTGTCATTAATCGGATTTCATCTGCTGAAGCTCTATCGGTAAGAGCCGTGTGTCTGTTTCCATTGCGATAAAGCTATATATTTTTGTTTCTGTCCGTTGTGCTATATCGTGCTACTCGATAATTTCTCCCTAAAATATCTCTAGACTCACATACGTGCTCACACATGCACACGCGTCGCGCATCTGTTTCTGGGAGCTGTATACCTATGTATTTTTGTTTCTGGGCGTTGTGCTATATATATGGCCCACGCTGATAAATGTTTGTGCATGTCAGTTAGACTTGGTCCAAAGAAGACATGCAATTGATGATGGATGTTTATAAAAGGAAAAGCGATGAAACATAGAATAATGAAATTAAACAAATAGTCATTTTGTGAGTATTAAGCAGTAAATTACAATGATTCAGAACGAGAATGACATATTCTGTGCAACCATTATTAGACAAAGTTTTGAATCCATTTGTTGCTGAAACAGTTGAATCTGATACAAATCCGCTCAAGATGTACCACTAAAAAATGATGATGTCTGATATGTTGCTGAGAAAACTTTATCTCAAAGATTAGACTACTCTTAAGCGAATGATCCATCCAAGCATGCAAGTTCAATTCCATGATGGATGGATTAGAAATCTGTGCTCATGACATATTCTGTGCAACCATTATTAGACAATGTTTTGAATCCATTTCAATTCAATGCCTCATTAATATGATCAATGTGAAAAGTTGACAAGTATTGATGTGTTGCTGAAACAACTGAATCTGATTCAACTCTGCTCAAGATGTACCACCAAAAAATGATGATGTCTGATATATTGCTCAGAAGACTTTATTCCAGAGATTAGACTACTCTTAAGCGAATGATCCATTCAAGCGTGCAAGTTCAATTCCATGATAGATGGATTAGAAATCTGTGCTCAAGATGTGGCATCAAAAGCTAAGGAGTGCATGTTCTGATTCTGAGTATGCTTGATATATCAATACAAATTGCTCAAGATGTAACCCCCATAGTTGACGAGTCTTGATGTATTATTTCCAACATTATACTTCTTCCAAGCGAATAATCCATCCAAGCATGCAAGTTCCAAATTCATGATGGATGGATTAGAAATCTTTGCTTCTATTTTTCATATATCAAAACAAATTGCTGAAAATGTAACCCTTATAGTTGACGGGTATTGATGTGTTGCTGAGACAACTGCATCTGAATTAAATCTGCTCAAGTTGTACCACCAAAAAATGATGATTGTGCCTGATATGTTGCTGAGGAAACTTTATCTCAAAGATTAGACTACTTTCAAGCGAATGATCCATCCAAGCGTGCAAGTTTTGATTCTATGCTTGATATATCAAAACAAATTGTTCAAGATGTAACCCTCATAGTTGACGAGTATTGACGTGTTGCTGAAACTGACTGAATCTGAAACAAATCTGCTCGAGTTGTAACATCAAAAAATGGTGACGTCTGATATGTTGCTGAGAAAACTCTATCTGAGATCAAAATCTGACGAGTGTATGAGTTGATTCTGGGCTTGATAGTTGGGTCACTGCTGGAGAATCCTACGGTTCAGAAATAATATTCTATATCCAAGCGTAATCAGCCAAACATACTTTGTGTGTGCCTATATTTCAATATTCTAATGGTATTAATGAAATGTATCATGAATTCTTGAACTGATTCGCTGAAACTCATCACATAGTTTCCGAAATACCAGTTTGGATTCATTTCTCAACATCTATAACTTTTGGAGGTTATGGCTCGTCTAGGGAAAACTGGTGATAATTCAATCGTGTAGAAACACAACACCAACCTTCGCAAAAAACGTCGAGTTTCTGAGTACCCCCACCCGCGTCAAGACCCTCAGAAATTGTGGTGTTCCCAGCACGAATGATATAAAATCGTTTTCGAATCACATCAATCGGTCGAAAATTTGCGCGCATACGGTTCATGGCCCAAAATCAATGTTTCGCCTTCCTGTGCGTCGTGTCCAGGGGGGTGCGGTGACTATTACCTCATGACCGCTATGAAGGTTAGCTTGCACTCCACTACCGGCGGACCAATGCTCCAAAATCAGCAATCGAGGAATAATCCCCATCCGCCGGGAGAACACAGCTTTTCACACACTGTTGTAGGCCTTGAGGACGACGCCGCTGGTCGCCCCGGAGACTGCTGACCACGCACCATCACCAAGAAATCACTCCGCGGCGAATGCAAATCCATCCGCATCGTTTTGAATTCCACCACTAGCTCCGATCCGATACACGAAGGACTAAAATTTTCAGAATGGGAGCGGGTCCGCTGAATACTTGTGACTGCATAGTTTGAATAAATAACCAACTATACTGCAAACTTCAAAAAAGGCTCATTATATATTGAGCGAGGCGGTGCGGTCGGCTGCTGGACGGAAACTGCCGCAAGCCGCTGAAGATGATGAGCGCGACGGCGCGAGACTTGAGAGTAAACAAGAAAATGATGGTGGCGCGTCGAGATTTGAAATAAATATCAGCGCCACGAGAGTAGAACTTAACAACTTATGAGGGGAGTCCGGAGGATCCTCGTCATCAAATCTCACCAAACGTTTTCCACAGTCTTGTATCACCTAGAATATGGAGAATCCAGGGATACTCCGTCAAATGGGCTTCTTGGTCAGAGTCACAAGCGAAAACGTTATCATCGCCAGTATGTCTATATTCATCACTCCTCAACATGGGCCTACATGGTCAACTTTTATGTCACAAGTTCTAGCTTCGAGCAGAAGGCCCATTTGGCAGAGATACATTAAAGTGAGACTGTGAGAAGAGTTTTGTGAGATTTGGTGACCCGAACCCCCTGGACTTTCCTGGGCAATAGTTTAGACTTCCATAACCCGAACGCAAATCATGGGGTTTACAGTTGTAAGATACAGTTTACATCGAGAAATAACATGATTGAGTGGAACTTCCAGTTGTCAACCCTCTTAACTCTTCAATCGTTGAGACATTGATTCACTGGCCGAATATGGATAATTAGTGACTCATGTCAGAATTGACGCATTTATGGAAAGAAAACACTCGAATACTAATCGGAAGATTTCTAAAAGTCTAACAGAAGAGGATTCTTGTCAAATCTTGATTAAGTGCAGTGTTATTGAGTTTCTGGCTGTAGATCGTCATTCTATTCCTCTTCCAACAGAAGTCGACCTTTTACTCCCAAAAGACCCCGCCTCAAATCAATGGGATGTGCTTAAGGCCAATTTTGATGAAACTTGGTAGTGTCGTAGATCATTTTATGATGATCAACTTCGTCAATGGGCTCGGAGAGCGCCTATGACTCGTTCTTCAAATATTTCAATGAAAGTACGCAATCAATTGAGGTTAAGTAAGAATTGTTGTCACTTATTATTGATTTCCTTCATAGAAGACTATTTTATTTCATTTAATTTCAATCAATATAAGGGCAGTGAGCCCTTTACGAAATATTCTTCAACATAGATACTATTGACATTCCTCGAACGAATTCGAGCTCTTACATAAGCCAGTACAGTTCAGCCAGGGCAAAGAATCCTGCAAATGACTCGGTTCATATCGAAACCATAAAGACTTAGCTACCGTCATCCGGGGTAACTTTTAAACAAAAAATGCATTTTTCCCCTCAAGCCTCGCGGTACTTGTACGTTTTAAATCAGAAGTGCATTGTTTCTAGAGTCAATCGAGGGCTTACAGTCACAGCTTTCGATTAGAGTATTCATAAGGTCCATTTGGACATCTTTGGTTGAAGCAATGGTTGAAGCGCTGAAGGTCTTGGTCCAAAGTGAGACACGGACTGGGGTGACTTTGGAACAGAAATTGTTATCATCAATCTTTCGTTAATTAACTCATGGAGTAGGTCACGCAATTGATTTGCACCATGAGTAATCGGTCGCTGAGTGTCTTAGCTTTCCATTGACCTATTGTAAGAGTCCATTCAGTTGAATTCAACTCCTGTAATCGGGCATACGTACTTCTCAATTCTTACTTTGAAAAATTTAATAAACCTGAAAATACTCCAATATAACAATGGATTCGATCAGATATGTGTACAGACGAGTGAAATGTAGCCCGGCTACCTTGGATTCGACCTGCTGACGTCACACCACTCTCTCTCTTTTTTTTTTTTTTTTTTTTTCAAGGTGATTGTAGGGCGAATACGCTGCGACGTACAAAGGAGAGGTACCGGTCAGCCAAACACGGCTGGCCAGCACCTCCCCAACAGTCCCGGGCTGGAAGCCGCATCGATACGGCCATCCGAACCGGGTAAACCCTCTCTTCCTTCTCCGTTGGCGCCGGCCATTGGACAAGGGAGAGATCCACCAACTTACCAATCCGGGCCCGGCACCGCGTGAGTATTACTTCAGGGCCGGCGGCGTCTTGCGCTCAGGATCGAGCGTCTCTCTTCTCACGACTCGCCGGTGTTGTTTCCCTTTCTTCGATCTTCTTCCATCTCTTCATTCTTTATTCTTCTTTCTTCGATCTTCTCTCTTCTTCCTTCCCTCTTCAGTCCATCATATTCCTCCTGGAACCATTTGGACCACTTCTGTTTGAATCGGCAGGTTTACTGTAGTTCACCGGCATCGAGGCGCCTCACCTCCCTCTCTTTCTCCTCCTTACGGGTCATCACAAGCTTGATGTATCCGGTAACTCTATCCCATGTCTCCTGGTTGCGAAGTAAGTACGGGACGAGGTTCTCAGGTGTCAGTTGAGCACCCAACCATCCATCCAACTCGGCGCGCTCTCTTTGTGTGTCGTTGCACGTGAACAGGGCGTGTTCAGCGTCATCCCAGTTGTCCCCGCATGACTGGCATGCTGGGGATGTCCTCTTCTTGAACCGGGTCAGATAGGCACCGAAGCGACCGTGGTCACTCAGTGCTTGCGTCGTCCAGTAATCTATCTCTCCGTGGGTGCGTTCCGTCCATTTGGCTACGTCACGGATCAGCCGGTGCGTCCATCTGCCATTTGCAAATGACGAATCCCACTCAGTTTGCCAATGCTCAAGGGTGGTTTCCTTCTCGTTGTCGCGGATGATCTCCTTCATCGTTGGAGTGAGTACTCGTTCAGCTCCGATCACTTTCTGGCGGTCCCAGATCCTCACTCGCTCCGCGACGAGCAAGTGGATGGGCGGTGTACTCGCCAATACGTAAGCCGCATCTCCTGACACGGTGCGGTAGGCACGGATACTTCTCAAGGCCGCTCTCCGGTGGACAGGCCCCATCCTCTTCTCGATGATGGTCTTCTCTACTCTCTTTCCCCACACGGGTGCACCGTAGAGCATGATAGAGGTGCTGACGGTGTTGAGAAGTGCGCGCCTCTTTTCCTTGGGTCCTCCAATATTCGGCATCAGACGCTGAAGTACCACACCAACCCTGCTCGCTTTCTGGGCGGCCTCCTGGATGTGCTTCTTGAACGACCACTTGTCGTCAAGCCATACGCCGAGGTATTTCAGCTCCGTCTTGCGTGGGATCTCTTGCCCGTTGATGTAAAAGTGTGGCAAGTCAAACTTCCTGCGTCTTGTGACCACGATTGCTTCGCACTTCTTGACAGCAAGCTCTAGGAGCCTGCTGATCATCCACTCGTAGCCTCGGGCCAGCGCCTCGTTTGCGCGTCTACCCAAGAATTCCTCGTTGTCGGACCAGACTATGAGCCCCGCGTCGTCCGCGAAAGCCATTATTATCACTCCTTCGGGCAGTTCAATAGACAGTAAACTGTCGTACTGGGTGTTCCAGTTCAACGGCCCGGAAACCGATCCCTGTCCAATTCCGGCGGACAGTTCCCGGATCTCTTGTCCCTCGTCGGTGTCGTACACGAGTGTCCTGTTCCGCAGATAGTCACTCGTGATGCCTAGTAGATAGGGCGGCACTTTACCTGCTTGGGATTGATAGACTCGCTCCCAGCTCGCGCAGTTGAACGCGTTCTTCATGTCCAACGCAATAATGGCACAGAATCCTCCTCTTCCTTGGTATGGGTTCCCTACCGACGCTTGAACCCATTCTTGGACCTCCTCGATCGCGTGCACAGTGCTTCGTCCCTTCCGGAACCCAAACTGCATTGGTGATAGCCCGCCGCTCTCTTCGTAGGCTTTTTCTACCCTGTTGAGCACCATCCTCTCGTACATTTTCCCGATATTGTCGAGCGTGCTGAGAGGGCGTTGACCTCCTTGACCTTTAGGTATCAGGACCAGCTTCTGGCGTTTCCACTTATCCGGGAAATTTCCCGCGCTCAGACGGATGTTGAAGAGGTCGAGGAGTAAATCTGGCTTAAATTTGAAGCTGGCTTCTCTCTCTCTCTCTCTCTCTCTCTCTCTCTCTCTCTCTCTCTCTCTCTCTCTCTCTCTCTCTCTCTCTCTTGTAGGTGTCGCAACTACACGCTATTCACATCGCTCTTGCTTATCGAGTTTTATTAACCAGTTGCCCTCATACTCCACTGCGGAGAGTGTTTTTTACAGGTATTTCAGACTCCTGCCGGCTCTTTGCGCTACTGAGCATTCTACGGGCGGCTCATTTTACGAGCCGGGGAGATGAAATATCTGTGGACCAAAATCTGAGGTTAGTCGCCATTTTTACAAATCTGTCGTGGCTACCAAGGAGCTCACGCACACGCCAGCGCCCTCACATGTGCAGAGCTGATTCACTGTAGCAGATAACCTTTCCTGTGATTATCGTCGTTCTGTCGTCTGCTAAATCAAATTTGCCTGCAGTGAGACTATGTTTTCCAACCGTGAGTGATGAGTGCTTCGAATAGTGGTTTAAAAAACGTGTGTGCGGTCTGCAACAAAACTGTTAAAAGAGGTGATATTTCGAGACAGTGTGTGCGTTGCGCTCGACTCATTCATAACTTTTGTACATCAATATCTACACCTGTAAACGCGAGTTATACGTGCCCTCCCTGCTCTGTGGCCCCAGGTTTATCGCCGTCTCACTCGCGCTCGCACTCGGGTACACATCCCCCTACCTCTGCACTCATTCCCACTGTAGAAGACCAACATCTAACAGCTGTCCCTTCCCCTCACTCCGCACTCTCTGCCCTCCCATCTACTCACGGCACACCACTTCGCGGCTCGCGTAAACGTTCTGCCTCTTCCCCGCCGATCTCAGCTGAGTCCCGCGCTAAAGTCGCTTGTACATCCTCTATTTGTACTGCAGCCATGGATGACTCGAAAGCGTTATTTGCCGAGTTAGCACAAGACCAAACGATTCCAGAGTATATTCGTAGACTTAGTGCTGCACTCAACTCATCGCAAGGTGGAATTCAGGCTGAGCTTACTCAAGTAAACAGCAATCTCTCAGATGTCGTCAATACTCAGCGCGAGCAGTCCCAGACTATTTCTCATATTCAATCTGAAATGCTTCCAACTCGCATCCAAGTAGATTCATGTGAAATCCGTTTCTCTGGCATTCCTAAGGATATTCAAATGACTGATCGCGAAATAGTTTTGAAGATTCTCAGTGAGATGGACTGCGCTGATTCAGTTGGTGCTATTCTTCCCGCTCGGCGTTGGGATATGCTTGCACCGCGTGCGCGCCCCGAAACATCTAATCAGCCGGCGGCAACTCGACCCGAATGCATCAATGTTGTCGCAAAGTTCTCTTCCCCAACCGTACGCGATTTTGTCGAGTCGAAATCCTTCAACCTTAAAGATAAAACTGCAGTATCTATTTTCGGTATCGGAGGCCCTACAAAGATTTTTGTCAATCCCATTCTGCCTGCCTATGTTTATAGTATCTGGCGTGCAGCTTTAGCAAAATCTAAAGCGCTTGGGTACCTCAGACCCGTGCGACGTAATCTCACGGTTGTCATGCGCCCAGGGCCAGGTGTACAGGCCATTTCTATTTTGTCTATCAACGACCTGAACAAGCTTCATTCTCTGTCGAATAATATCCCAATGGAACATACTGGATCCAATTGACATCAAAATAGTCTGTCGCCACCGCTAAGTTCTCGTCACGCCACTATGCGATCGTTTATTACGGTTTCTCATATAAATATAAATCGTTTCAGTGCCAATTTCAATATACTCGAGCTCCATTCTTCCTCTCGTGACTATGACATTATCGCAGTTTCTGAAACGTTCCTCTCATCTCAAGCTGAGGCCAATGTCTTTCATATTCCTGGTTATACACTTCATCATCATGACCGCGTTGGTAAAGAAGGGGGAGGGGTAGATTTTTACGCTCGATCCGAATTTTTGGTCAAGATACTGTCAACGTCACCTGATGTTTTCTCTAATGTGCCTGAATACATAATTGCTGAAATAAAAGTTGGTCAAAGCTCAATACTGTTTTCTATTGTGTATCGTAGACCATCGGCAGCCTATCCCCTCTCCTTCATGAATGACCTCTCTCAATTCGCACCACATTTCGATCACGTCATAGTTACCGGAGATTTCAATATCAATATGGCCACTGTTAAGTCAGCTTCTTCCTCTTTCACCTCACTTTTCAGCTCTTTCTCACTCCACCTCGCGAGTTCCGAACCTACTCATCATGTAATGTTCAATGACATGTCTAAACATGACACTTGTCTTGATTTATTTTTGCTGCGTGACCCGTCTTCGTTGTTGGCCCATCGACGATCGGATACACCGTTTGCGGCTGGTCATGACCTCATTGAAATCGACTACCGCATTCAACACCCAGAATCTCCCCCTATGAAGATGAGGATTCGAAATTTGGCCCAAGTAAAAGTGGAAGAACTCTGCATGACGATTTCTTCTGAACTTGATGAGATTTTACCCAAGCGACAGGCGTCAGACTTACTTGATCACATTGTAAATAGCCCCCTTGTAAATAACCCTCTCACCTTTCCCCCTGGTACCACCACCCCTTGTACATATAACCCTTTAGCAATCAATCCAACATACAGCGCTTTTGATTTTCCTGATTATAGCTGCTCTGCTTACTCTTCCCTTGCCCGAGGACAGTTAACTGAATCAATCAGTCAACTAACTCGCAAAACCTTAGAGTCCTTCGACCAACTGGCACCCCTCAAGCCCTTCAACGTAACCTCTTCAAAAAACCCTGGGTGTCAGCTGATATAAGGCAACTCATGAGTGAACGCGATAGGCTTTACAATCGAGCTCGCAGATCAACAGCACCTCCAGCACTTGAGGCCTACAGATCCACGCGTAATAACGTGACCTCAATCTTCGCCAAAGCAAAGTGTGAATATATCTCAGAGAAAGTCCTTGCGGCTCCTGATCCCAAGACAAGATGGAAAGAACTGCGCAAATTTGGCATTTTGTCGAGACGCACTAACTCACCGCTGATGTTATTCAATGGCTCGTCTCTGAACGCACACTATGCTACTGTCTCGAGAAATGCACCTGCTCTTACTGAATTCGACATCGATTCTATCTGTGCCATACCCCTGCCTAACGACGTCCCTATCTTTGATTTCAAACCTTCTAGTGAATCAGATATTCAACGGGCATTTTCTTCTAGTAAATCTTCAGGTATCGGCGTCGATAGAATTTCATCCACGATGCTGAGAATGGCCTTTCCTGCACTGAGACCTCACATAAAGGATGTTGTCAATGATTCTTTGATTTCTGGGTGTTTTCCTGATGGATGGAAACGCTCTAGTATTATACCTCTTTCTAAAACGACAGCACCCAAATCACCATCTGATACTCGTCCCGTGGCACAGCTTCCAGAAATGTCCAAAATTCTTGAACGAATCGTTCACGAACAACCCTCTGTTCATCTCTCATCGACAAAAATTCTTGACCCCCACCAATACGGTTTTCGTCCTCACCACTCCACTCAGACGGCCTTGCTTGGCATTTTTGAAAGTGTTCGCACGGCAATCGATCAACGCATGGTCACAATATGTATATCATTTGATTTTTCCAAAGCTTTTGATACCCTACCTCATAAGATGATATTTACCAAATAACGCAGAATAGGCAGTTCTGATCGTGTAATTCGATGGTTCGCCAGCTATCTCTCAGGTCGTACTCAAGCTGTGCGCCACGAGGACGGTACACACGAAAATTGGTTAAATGTAAATGCTGGAGTCCCTCAAGGTAGCGTTCTAAGACCTTTACTGTTCCTTATTGCCATCAACGACCTACCTCAAGTACTTCGCCATACCCATCACGCAATCTACGCCGATGACACGGGCATCTACATTCACGCCCGTCCCAATGACCTCGTGAGGAAGATTACCCTCATCAACGATGATGCTAATGCAATAGCACAGTGGGCCCTTGAAAACGGACTTCGTTTGAATGAAGACAAAACAAAAGTCATTATTCTTGGCAGCGAACAGTATATATCCACCATCGACCTTCAGCGTATCCCTCCAATCCGTATAAATGGTCAAATCATACCTTATGTCGACCAAATCAAGCTTCTCGGGATGGTCATAACTCCCTGCCTGAACTGGAGACTGCAAATCAACCAAATTTCCAAAAAAGTTCATGGCGCCCTCTATTCACTTCGTGTGCTTGGTAGAGCCCTCCCCATTCCTGTGAAGCGTCAACTCACCCTTAGTTTGGTCCTACCATATTTTGACTACGGTGCTCCCCTCCTAACAGGCCTCAAGAAAGAGCCAGAGCTCAAACTTCACCGGCTCTTGAACACTTGCGTTAGATTCGCGAGTGGGTTTGTGCCATGGCGCGCTCACGTAACACCGTACCGTCTTGCCCTTGGGTGGCTCTCAACTACTCGCCGTCGCGAGTACTTGATAGGTTCTCTGGCCTTTTCGGTAATTCAAAATGAGCTCCCTACCTTTCTTCGCACGCGCTTTTCTCTTACCGCAGACTCAACGAATCTCCGCCAATCTGAACGGAATAATAAGGCTTCCCTAAGGTACAAAGCGTCTCGTACCGAAGCCCCCAATCAGTCTTTTACCTTCGTGGCATCTAGACTGATCAACTCTCTCACTGACGTAGACTTTTCCGAACAATCCCCTGAGTCATTCAAACGCTCTCTCCTTCAAACCTTGTTGGAACGCGACAAAACCGACTGGTTTGAACGTGCTAGCCGGGAGCATCTCGACGCTATCCCACCTGCCCTGTCATCCTTCCTTGAACCCCCCGGGCACGTATAATGAGCATATTACTTTTTGAAACTTTCTTGAACTGTTGATGTTGTCAAATATTTCCTTCTCACGATACCTCTTTGGACTTTCTTTTAGTGCCTTCTTGTACCAGCCCTTATCCAATGATTAATATTATTATTATTACATTCACGTGTACCTCCAACGGAGCAAATAGGGTTTACGCTCCGCCCTCAATAAATTTAAATCAATCGATCAATCTCTCTCTCTCTCTCTCCCTCTCTCACTCTCTCTGGCGGTAAGTGTTCCCACACGCATCTAACATCGCTCCGTGTTCGAACATCAATTTAACCATCAAAACGTCATCCCGAGTGGCACTTTTTTGCAGATTGAGCTTTCTCCTGCAGGCTCATACCACTGGAGCATCACTGCTGGCTCCTGCCAGAGCCTGGGAGGAATAATTCCAATTCTGCACCTCCAACAACAACATCGAGTTGGCAGTGCTTGGCGCCGAATGTGAGCTTCCTGCGCATGCTCGGAGGTCGTCTGCTACGCTAGCCTGCCTCGCTATCTTGCTTTCTGCTGCACGATGAGCGACAACATCTGCTGTGTCTGCAACAACACCTCACGTGCAGGCAGCAGAGTATGCGACATCTGCAAAAAATCAGCACATGTCAAGTGCTCGAGAACATCCAGAGGAGCAGTGACATGCGGAAGATGTCTGCAGGTGAGCGAGATTCCAGCCGCAAAATTAACATCAAGTGCGACGAAGCAGACGACTTCGACTTCTCGCCTCAGTACGCAAACAGCCAGAGAGAGAGAGAGAGAGAGAGAGAGAGAGAGAGAGAGAGAGAGAGAGAGAGAGAGAGAGAGAGAAGAAGAAAACAAGCCCACGAAGACGTGTGAGTAATCAGCCGTTCTCACACCTGCGGCTCAGCTCGCGTGGCGCGTCAGAAAAGTCTCCTCCTCCCCCCTCGCCCCGCAACATACCACCACGGGCAGCAGCGCTGAGCTCCCCACCACCAGTGCCTCTCAAGCCATCGAGAGCCGACAGCTCGCGCTAGCGGGGGGTATTCCGCCAGCTACTGCTTCGCCTCCGTTAAGTGGCGCCACCATCGACGAGTCCAGCAGAACAGAGCCCGCGAACATTCAAAAGCAGCAAGCTGATGCGCGGCTCACTACTGCCTCTCCGTCGCTGCTCAGTACACCATACGTGGATCACCCCGTCGGATCGGTGGAAAGCAATAGCCTTAACATCTCGGATCAACCTGCAGCAACAACTACGTCGACGTCGTCAAACTCTCTCGAACCAAAGTGGGTATATATACGGGAGAGTACTCTGGACCTATTCTACAACCAAAATGCCTTGCTTCAGAACCAGCTTGACGAAATAAAATCCCTCGTGATCCGATAAAACGTTGCCACTACCTCTCCATCTTGCACACCAGCAGTAAGTGAGGTGGATGATCGATTGTTGGCACGTGTATCTTCTCTCGAGGGACTTATAGAGAAGCAAAGCTCCCAGCTGGAGGAGCTTCGCTTGGATCGACAGCTTCTTCTGGAGCAAAATTCCATCATGGCAGGCCAAATTTCTACCTTAACGGAGCTATTGTCAGGCTTCCAGAGTACTCTGTAAAATAGTAAATTTCGTAATGATGAGAATAGTAATGCTGAATCGACACATCAATCCTCGATTCCTAACACTGCCCCTAGGATGGACGAGTCCCCCCACCCATACGTTCGGAAGCAAGGGCAGGGACTACGCAATGACGGACTTGAGCGCTGTAAACTGATTATTAATGGTGTATGAAAAGAAGATTCTAAGGCCTCACCAGCACAGATATCTGATATTTCTTATGCAGTGCTCAAGTCTATTCTCCCGTCATTGGAGAGGGCAGACATTGCTGATGTCCTTGTCTTGCAACCGGGGCGTGCGTCTGGGGAGAGGACTCCAACACGTAATCGTGACTCGGTTCCATCTTCCCGAGCCTCAGCTGCCATCACGCGCAATTTACCATCATGTGTAGTCCAACTCTCCAGTAGTCGACTAGTCGGGAAAGTGAATCGGGCTAAACGTTCAATCACCAATAATTATTCCACGGCCAACAATATCCAGCCTGACTTACTTGACCCAGATACGAAAGCTCATATGCCAGGCCGTGAAATCTTTATAAATGAGATGCTCCGCCGTGGAAAATACAAAGAATTTATACGTTTAAGGTCAGTTGCACGCGGTTTGGGTCTTAAATACGTCTGGCACAGTGATGGGTGTTTCTGGGTTAGACGGAAAAATGGTGAGCGAGCACATACGTTCGAATCCCTTGCTGATCTGCAGGTCATTCAAACGACCTGTCGAAGTGGTCCGGAACGCACCTTCGCGTCCTCTAATAACACCCAGAGCTGCAATATCGTTCCGGAGCAAAATAAAGTTCCGGCAACAGAATCAGCAAGGACTCCCTGACTGGATACGGCTGGTGAAGAGCGACGAGGGAGGGGTAATTCGCTAAAAGCGGGATTTATCAACCTTAACTCCCTGACAGATAAGATTGAGCATCTACGCTTGCTCGTCGCTAACGATCCCTCCTATCATCTATTTGGGGTGGCCGAGTCGAAGCTCAATGAGTATGTGGATGACAGTCTCGTTCAGATTCTAGGTTTTTCGTTGTTGCGACAAGATCGCAACAGAGAGGGTGGAGGAGTAGCCTTGGATGTGCGCAATGACTTCAAAGTTGAGAAGTTGGTTTCGTCGGATACTTTTGGGCCGGGGAAACCTGGCGTGCCCGAATTCCTTTTTTGTAGCGTGCAGCAAGGTAGCTCACCCCCAATATTAGTCGCGGTAATCTATAGACCCTCAAAAATTGCCATGCAGAAGGATGATGGGCTGTTCGGCTCGTTATGCCGGCTGTGTGGTGATTACAGTCACGAAATCATTATGGGTGACCTGAACGCTGACTTGTTGGATACTGCTCATCCCGACACCAAGACTTTGACTGCACTGACAGAAGAACTAGCCTTGCAGATAGTGCAGCATGGCCCGACTCATCAACACAACCCCAATGTATCTCATACATGAATTGATCACATCTACGTAGATGACAACGACACCATTACTGACTTTCACAACAGACAACTGCCCAGTTTCGGTGGGCACCCGGTCATTGACGTCACCATCAACGTCTTCACCCCTACTCCGCCAAAGAATTCCTTCAAGTATAGGGATTTTCGTAACACCACTCCGGGGATATTGAATGACCGTCTGCTCCGCTGTGACTGGACAGCTCTTGAAAATGCCGAAACCAGTTTGGAAGACGCAATTCACTGCTTGAATGAAAATTTAATGATCGTTTTAGATGAATTAGCACCGTAAAAAACTATAAACCCGCGTAAAAATGATGCTCCTTGGATTGGTCCTGAGTTGAGGGTGCTCATGAATAAGCGAGACGCGACGCGCAGGCGTTGGGAGCGCATGCAACGCAACCAGTGCTAGTGTCCTGAGCTTCAAAATGAGTACTTTCGGCTTAGCGAAGAGGTCGATCTGCGAATTGAGCAAGAGCGTAATTCCTTCCTTCAAAACCATCTTTCAGACGCTCTTGATCCGAACAAGAATATTTGGGAGGAGATGCGCAATCTCGGGCTCTTGCCCAAGAGCGAAGAGGAAGAACTTCACGGTTTCACACCGGATGAGTTGAACGCTCACTTTGCGGGGGTTTCCGTTTTGCCTCACGAAAATATCAATGAAGCAATGGACGATATCAATTCTGCACCGGAGGAGGGGTTTAAATATCAGCCCACAAACTTCAATGATGTAGTCCTTGCTATTAAACATTTCTCCTCGCAGGCCCGCGGGGTGGATGGGATCCCCCAGAGCGTAATCGCGAAGGCTCTTCCGGCAATTGGTGATCTTATTGTACATATTTTCAATTCCTCTTTCGCTCATAGCGTTTCTCCCGAGGCTTGGAAGCAAGCGCAGCTGATTCCATTGAAGAAGACTGCAGCTCCATCAACGGTCTCGGACTTCCGTCCCATAGCGCTGCTGTGCTTCCTTTCCAAGGTTCTAGAAAAAATTGCACATGACCAAATCACGGAGTATTTAAAAGTAGAGAAACTTCTTGATCGCTTCCAGACTGGTTTCAGGCAATACCATAGCACCCAGACAGCTTTACTAAAGTTGACGGATGACATCAGAGTAGGCATTGATAGGAAGAAGATCACCTTACTCCTACTATTCGACTTTAGCAAAGCTTTCGACACAATAACACCGTCAAAGCTGTTGAGGAAGCTCCGAAACCTTGGGTTCTCGAGATCGGCACTCCTGTGGATAAGATCATACTTACAAGGCCGCACCCAAATAGTCACTTCAGAAACTGGTAGTTCTGATTGGCTCGAAACCAATCTGGGTGTTCCACAGGGATCCGTTCTCGGGCCTCTACTCTTCAGCTTATATGTTGATGATTTACCTGGTTTGCTAGATGGAAAGTCGGTACATCATCTATTCTATGCGGATGATCTTCAAATTTATCTCCAAGTGGAGGAAACTAAGATCAAGGAAGGCATCACTCGGCTGGGAGAAGTAGGACGACTTATTGCTGAATGGGCCAGAAGTTCCGGCCTGCGTCTCAACGCTGGCAAGACCAAGGCAATCTTCTTCAGCTCTGAGAGGAACATCAAAGATCTGAAAAGAGTGGACTTGCCAGGGGTTGAGATACAGGAAGGAAAGTTCATTCCGTTCAGCGATACGGTCGCGAGTCTTGGTGTTACACTTGATAGTGAACTGACGTGGAAGCCGCACATCGACCAAGTAACTAAGAAAGTGAACAGAGCCCTTTACGGATTGCGGGTTTCTAGGGCGTGTATCACCAGATCTCTTCGAATTCGCCTAGTCGAGTCGTTAGTTCAACCGCATTTAGATTATTGCACAGTCGTGTACCTCGACGCCACGGACGAACAGCGGCAACGGATACAGCGACTGAGCAATTCATGAGTGAGGTACATTTTTTATCTTAGGAGAGACGAGCACATCACCCCGTTCAGGGAACGTTTGGGTTGATTACGTACTGATTCGCGGAGAATGTACTTTGCAGCACTTTTAATGCATAAGATCTTGCATCTTGGAGAACCTGGCTACCTAACTGCGATGTTTACCAGGTACCAATCCGAACGCCCCGCACGTGGTGATGCAGAAGAGCGGGTACTCAAGGTTCCCAATGTGAGACTTGATTACGAAAGAAGATCATTCCAGGTTCAATGTGCTCAGCTGTGGAACTTCCTCTCTCCGGGCTTCCAGCAGCTGGGGAAAATATCAGTGTTCAAAGAGGCCTTAAAAGATTCTCTTCTGACCCAGTCTTCCCAGAGGATTGATGTGGAGAGGAGGCATTATTTTAATCTCCAAACTGTGATAGATTTGGGCTCTTTTCAATCAGCGTTTCCTATTTTAAAAGAGTCATACGTGACTACTTCATGACTAAATTGTAATTCCTATGATATTTCTGCTGGTCCAGGCCTTTTATATGCCTTTCTACATGAAAATGTTTTCTCCCCCTCGATTGTTCTTGCAAAGACTGATATTCGTATATGAAAGTGTATCTTATCATTCTCTTACTTGACTCTTATGCATCCTTCGATGCCTTAAAATGACTATTCACTTTCTGCGATAATTCTAATATTCCTTGACCAGAAAGACAAATATTCATACATCTTTATTTATTTATTATGTAGGTGTAACATATGTGAATTATGCTACTGTACTTTTTTAATTTTGCCCTCGGGCGAATAAAGGTTATCAATCTCTCTCTCTCTCTCTTTATTTTTTCAAGGTGGTTCTAGGGCGAATACGCTGCAACGTACGAAGGAGAGGCACCGGTCAGCCAAACACGGCTGGCCAGCACCTCCCCAACAGTCCCGGGCTGGAATCCGCATCGATACGGCCATCCGAACCGGGTAAACCCTCTCTTCCTTCTCCGTTGGCGCCGGCCATTGGACGAGGGAGAGATCCACCAACTTACCAATCCGGCCCTGCACCGCGTGAGCATTACTTCAGGGCCGGCGGCGTCTCGCGCTCAGGATCGAGCGTCTCTCTTCTCACGACTCGCAGGTATTGTTTCCCTTTCTTCGATTTTCTTCCTTCTCTTCATTCTTCTTTCTTCTTTCTTCGATCTTCTCTCTTCTTCCTTCCCTCTTCAGTCCATCATATTCCTCCTGGAACCATTTGGACCTCTTCTGTTTGAATCGGCAGGTTTACTGTAATTCACCGGCTTCGAGGCGCCTCACCTCCCTCTCTTTCTCCTCCTTGCGGGTCATCACCAGCTTGATGTATCCGGTAACTCTATCCCATGTCTCCTGGTTGCGAAAGAAGTACGGGACGAGGTTCTCAGGTGTCAGTTGAGCACCCAGCCATCCATCCAACTCGGCGCGCTCTCTTTGTGTGTCGTTGCACGTGAACAGGGCGTGTTCAGCGTCATCCCAGTTGTCCCCGCATGACTGGTATGCTGGGGATGTCCTCTTCTTGAACCGAGTCAGATAGGTACCGAAGCAACCGTGGTCACTCAGTGCTTGCGTCGTCCAGTAATCTATCTCTCCATGGGGGCGTTCCGTCCATTTGGCCACGTCACGGATCAGCCGGTGCGTCCATCTGCCATTTGCAAATGACGAATCCCACTCAGTTTGCCAATGCTCAAGGGTGGTTTCCTTCTCGTTGTCGCGGATGATCTCCTTCATCGTTGGAGTGAGTACTCGTTCGGCTCCGATCACTTTCTGGCGGTCCCAGATCCTCACTCACTCCGCGACGAACAAGTGGATGGGCGGTGCACTCGCCAATACGTAAGCCGCATCTCCTGACACGGTGCGGTAGGCACGGATACTTCTCAGGGCCGCTCTCCGGTGGACAGGCCCCATCCTCTTCTCGATGATGGTCTTCTCTACTCTCTTTCCCCACACGGGTGCACCGTAGAGCATGATAGAGGTGCTGACGGTGTTGAGAAGTGCGCGCCTCTTTTCCTTGGGTCCCCCGATATTCCGCATCAGCCGCTGGAGCGCCGCACCAACCCTGCTCGCTTTCTGGGCGGCCTCCTGGATGTGCTCCTTGAACGACCACTTGTCGTCAAGCCATACGCCGAGGTATTCCAGCTCTGTCTTGCGTGGGATCTCTTGCCCGTTGATGTAAAAGTGGGGCAAGTCAAACTTCCTGCGTCTTGTGACCACGATTGCTTCGCACTACTTGACAGCAAGCTCCAGAAGCCTGCTAATCATCCACTCGTAGACTTGGGCCAGCGCCTCGTTTGCGCGTCTATCCAAAAGTTCCTCGTTGTCGGACCAGACTATGAGCCCCGCGTCGTCCGCGAAAGCCACTATTATCACTCCTTCGGGCAGTTCAATAGACAGTAAACTGTCGTACTGGGTGTTCCAGTTGAACGGCTCGGAAACTGATCCCTGTCCAATTCCGGTGGACAGTTCCCGGATCTCTTGTCTCTCCTTGGTGTCGTACACGAGTGTCCTGTTCCGCAGATAGTCACTCGTGATGGCTAGTAGATAGGGTGGCACTTTACCTGCTTGGGATTGATAGACTCGCTCCCAGCTCGCGCAGTTGAACGCGTTCTTTATGTCCAACGCAATAATGGCACAGAATCCTCTACTTCCTTGGTATGGGTTCCCTACCGACGCTTGAACCCGTTCTTGGACCTCCTCGATCGCGTGCACAGTGCTTCGTCCCTTCCGGAACCCAAACTGAATTGCTGATAGTCCGCCGCTCTCTTCGTAGGCTTTTTCCACCCCGTTGAGCACCATCCTCTCGTACATTTTCCCGATGTTGTCGAGCATGCTGAGAGGGCGTTGACCTCCTTGACCTTGAGGTATCAGGACCAGCTTCTGGCGTTTCCTCTTATCCGGGAAATTCCCCGCGCTCAGACAGATGTTGAAGAGGTCGAGGTCCTGCTGGGAAGGGGCTTTCCACGATGCTGCGCAAGGTAGCTGCATCAGTCGGTGCTGGGTTGCCCCTCCGGGGTCGGACCTTGGACATGACCTTGCGGTATGGCGCACCCCACGGGTCTCCATTAACCATGTCGCACAATTTGACCCAGCTCATCTCTTCACTTCTCCGGATGGCTAGAACGAGAGCCTTTTTTGCTTCTCTGTACGCCCGATCATCTTCCGCCAGTGATGGTCGTTTTAGTTTCCTTGATCGCTCCGCGGTTCTCCTTTTCTTATTGCTTGTTCTTCGTAGGGCTTTTATCTCGTCGGTGATCCAGTACTCTGGTTTCCTCCAAAAGCATGATGTTGTCTTGCGAGGCATCGATGCGTCACAAGCTCTTGTGATGGTGGTCGTCACCATATCCACAGCCTCGTCTGCGGTGATGTTCATCGGGAGATCTTCGGCTGTTCCTATCGATTCCCGGAATTTCCCCTCATCCAGCTTGCGTACCTGCCACCCCGTCGGTCGCGGTCTGCGTGTCCCTGTCTCTGTCTGTCAGTCCTAAGCCGAAACCAAATATGTCGATGGTCACTCAATGTTTCCGTGTCCAGAACTTCCCACGATGTCATACGTCCCATGAGCGACGGGCTCATGAACGTCAGGTCGAGGACCGAAGACGAACCTCCCTCCCTGGACCGAAGGTCGTGTCGGTAGGAGCTGTCTTCCAGTGATCGAATGTGGATCGAGAGAATTCGCGCTTCCGAGGCGGTTCGGAGATAATCAGAACATCGATCCCTCCTTCTTTGGCTACAGCGTGTAGGAGATCGTCTGCGTCCCCGCTCTTCCTGAGGTTGGCTTGGATGAAGCTAGCGATTTCTTCCCTTCCTGCGTCTATATGTGGTTGTTGCCCTCTGGTACGCAGTGCAGTTGCTGGCCCCAGGTCTGTGGTCAGATTTGGACCCGATCGCCGCACAGCTTAGGCATTTTGGTTTTTCCTTGCAAATCGCAGCAAGGTGCCCTGGTTCGCCGCATTGGAAGCAGAGTTTTGGTTTCCGTTCCTCTGCCTTCTCTTCTTTGCACCCCGAGGCCTTGTGGCCGTACTCTAAGCAGTTATAGCACCGTGGGATGCCACCCTTCTCGCGGATCCTGACTCTGCCCCATCCAACCTTTGGCTCCTTCCAGTCGAGGAGATGGTGGGCCAGTCTCGTTGCGATCGAGACAACAGCGGTTTGGGTGCCGCGGTAGCCACTCCGGATGGACTTGACTACAACGGCACCCTTCTCGTTTTCTGGTAGGGCCTTCGCGAGGTCATCCCGCACCTTGATTATGTCGACATCGTAGTCGACTCCGAGCACCTCGAGGGTCGTGCTGTTTGTTAGACAGTGGACAGCTCCTTCTTGCCCGACGACTGGTGCCGAGGCTGCCTTGACGGCGGCGACATCGGTGCCCTTCTTGAGTTCAAGAAGGACATGGCCTTCTTGGGTCTTGCGGATGCCCCTGACCTTAGAGCCCACTTCTTCATCGAGGTCATCCGTTTTCATCCTGCGCAGCATGTCTGCGTAGGTAAGCCCACCGTGTTTGGCCGTAACGAGGACGGCTTCGGGCTTCACCCTTCTCGGCTTCATTTTCGCTTTCTTCCCGGTGGCATCGTCCGATCTACCGCTCTTCTTTGCCCCTCTCGCTTGTTTCTTTGACACCACTTCCTTCCAAGGCCCATTTTGCTCGGGCCGATTGGGCGTTGATGTCGAGCGCGGTGTTCCGAGACCTCCCGGTGGAGGTTCGTATTGCGTCGCCTTCGAACCGCGTTGTTGCCCCGGTCGCGATTCCGGTTTTCCTGCCCCCCCCCCTCCCTGGAAGCCACTACCTGACGCGGCCGGTTTTTTTGTGACCGGAGGCTGCACATTCCCCCTCGCTTTCAGGGTCTTTTCCGTTTCGAGGAGCGTTGTCTCGAAAGCAGCCCGCTTCGCCTCGTCTGTCGCGAGTAGGCCTTCGAGCGCGTGGCCTATCTTCTTGAGCTCTTCGAAGTCACCCTTGGTCCCTTCTGGATTGCTGGAAACGGACTCGGCTATTCCTATAACCAAGTTGAAGTGCTCGAGGAGGAGATATGTCTTCTCCTCCGTCTCTTCCCGGCACGTTTTCAGGTCTTCCCATTTCCCCATGAGATCGCCTGCCTCGTTTCCACTCCTCTGTCGTGCCGCATCTCTGGTTGAGGGGATGTGGTCAATCTCCACCCTATCAGGCACCTCATCGTGCACTCCCCTCTCGAGCAAACCGTTTCCAGGAGTCAGGATTGTTCCCTTCCCCTGGGACCCTATAGTGGAGTTGGACTCGCTCGAGTCTGAGCTCAAGTTAACGGCGTCATCAACCTCGTTGCTGGGTTGCGTGATCTGGATCCTGATAGCGGGGTTGATCTTCGGCAGCTTCTCTGCCGCCTCTCGTGCTTCTGCTGCAACTTTCGCGTTCATCCCTCGTTGGCTCGGAAATGTGAGCTTTGATTGTTTGAGCACTCGCTTCTCTGCTCCGTCACTCGGGCCCTTTCTCTTCCTGCTAGGGGTGAGCTCAGCTTCTCCATGGCGTAGGTTTTTCTCTCCCGCACCCTCCACCTGCAGCATATTTCCATCGCTTGTAGCTGTACGCATTATCCCACCAGCCAAGTGTGCCACTGGTGGCGCGTTTTGCATCGTTGCCCCCCCCCCCCAAGATCCGAATGGGGCCCCGCTCTACTTGGGTCTCTCTTTCTCTCTCCCTCTCTCTCTGAGAGAGTGTTTGTTGGGTCAAAAACATACTTCTGAAAGAGTCAGCTGATAAACGGATCAATAGCTGACGGAGACCCTCGCGTCATTGCAAAAGAATGGTTATGCTCGTCTCAAGTGGAGGGATCTGGTATCGACGCCTCAGGATCATCTGCCGAGATAACTGCGCGTGATAACCACTCCTCCATGAGTTGTTCCAGAGTTTCTCCCCCCCCCCCTGTTCCGAAGTTACCCCCATTGACGGTATGATAAAATTAATTAGAATATCGTTACCATCTCTCAAAAATGGTCCGTTTTTCAATTGCATAGCATGGCCCAATGTTGGGGACATCTCGATGAGATAAGAATCGTATGTAAATTGTTAGTTGCTTCTATAATTGCGTACAAATAACTGATAATCAGCCTTGTAATGTGTAATACATGTATCCCGGGAGCGTGGGTCGAAGAAGCTGGGGAGGGCTTCATTGTGAAAAATCTGTTTTACGAAGCATAGTGCTATGGGCATCCCCCAACTCGGGTTTTTTCTGGGGTCACTGAACTCAAACACGTTATCGTTCAGCCTCTATCTCGTAAGGGGCCGGCTGCTTGAGCGGACCATGCGGGGAGGGGGCTGCGGTGAAAAATCAATATCGCGATAAATCCGAGAAAATCCTCTCAGGCAGATAAGAAGATCGTTTTCTCGTCATTGACCGTTTGACAATCTCGGATACAGCGATATCGAATTCTCACCGCAGCGTCCCTCCGCCGAATGGTCCGCCCACTCAGCCACCCTCTCACGAGATGAAGGCTGGACGATAACGTGTTTGAGCTCAGCGACTTCAAAAACTCCCGAGTGTATCGCCTCCGGTGCCGTCATATAAACTTCCTATTATGCACCCTCTCCCCTGCATGGTCCGCCCACGCAGCCACCCCTTCACGAGATAGAGGCTGGACGCAAACGCGTTCGAGCTCAGTGACCCCCAAAACCGCCGAGTTGGGGAATGCCCAGCACTATACTCTGTGAAACAGATTTTTTACAATGAAGCCCTCCCCAGCTTCCTCCGCCGACGCTTTCGAGATACATGTATAACGCATCACAAGGCTCACAATCTGTCAGGTTGTACGCAAGTGCAAAAGCTACTAACCATTTACATATGGCTCGTATCTCATCGAGATATTTCCAACACTGTGTGATGCTATGCAATTAGAAATGGACCATCTCTAAGAGATGATGACAATATTCGAATTAATTCTATTATAGTTGATTCTTCATGATTCTGATATGAACCAAGTCCACTACCACTCATGAATTCGTGAATGGTGAACGCACATTCAGTCCCTTCTCGAGAGACTATATGTCAAACTCTCTGAACGAATCCATATAAGATCAGGCCGTGAAAATGGCCGAAATCACGGATTCTTCAGGGGATTTTCATATGATTCCAGGTGCAAAATGAGGAGACACGTATTCTTCCATTTGGCGTAGAACCGCTTCGTTTCGCAGCTGTGAATCTTTTTACTTTCACGTCGGAATCATGAAATTCCTGAAAATTGACCATTCTAAAATGGCGAAATACAGATTATTTGGGCGTTCCTTTGAGTATCCATGAATACCTTGATATCCACCATCAAGTTGTGGATATTACACCGTAGTCCATTGCTATTAGGCAGGGATTCACTTTAAACTCCTCAGAATGTCAATTACCATGCAAAGTACAATAACTTCAACAGCTTCTACGGGCGAGCATATTCCTGTCTGAATTTTTTCTCAAAAATAAGTTGAATCAGGAAGGAGAAATTGGCATGAGTTTGAACTACGCTGAAAGTTAGAGCGGGGGTCAATGGAATGATTTCTCGTGAAATCTCCGATTTTTTGGGAATTATCGTTATTTGCAGCCTACATTCTTTTGTTATAACTACAGTCATATCTTAGAGCTATATCGTTATGATATAATGTGAACAGTTTATGTGCCTGAGAGGTCTGCTTTTGCGAGATTCTTGTGGTGATAGTGAGAATCCTAAGAAATAATTTCCCAACATGTCATCATCGCCTCTTGAGCATGCACCGTTTTAGTGCAATCTAGTTGGAGATAATACAAGCATGATTCAGATTAGCCGAAGCGATTTACGAAGGAATTCAAGATTGCTAGAACTGCACAGCATCCTTGGGTGGACATCGATCTCAGCGGATGCTCAATCAAAACTCCGTGGAGTTCTTTCTGAACTACAAAGAGAAATATCCAAATTTCCTCAACATTCTTGAGAATGCCGAGATTTAATACAAAGAGCATTGCTCGTACTGACTCCTGTGTATCAAGCTTCTAATTCCATACCTCTAAAATATGATCAGAGTGTTGAGAAAACTTGATTGGGGTGTGCAGACTACGATTATTCCCGAAAAATCGAAGATTTCACGAGAAATGATTTTATTTACCCCTGCCCTGTCTCTTAGCGTAGTTCAAATCAATGTGAATGTCTTCCCCCTCATTCAACCTATTCTCAAGGAAGAATCAGATAGGAGTATGGTTGCCCGTAGAAGCTATTAAGATTTTTGTATCTCGCATGAAAATTGACATTCTGAGGAGTTGAGAGTGAATTCCCGCCTGATAGTTATGGATTACGGTATAATATCTGTCACTCGATGGCAATTATCAAGATATTCATGGATACACAAAGAAACGCCCAAATAATCCATATTTTACTATTTTAGAATGGTCAATTTTCCGAAATTTCATGATTCCGACGTGGGAGTAAAAAGTTTCACAGCTCCGAGACAAAGCGGTTCTAGGCGAAATGAAAATATACGTGTCCTCTCATTTCGCACGAGGAATCATTCAAAGAATCTCCAGGAGAATGCGTGACTTCGGCCATTTTCGCTGCCTGATCTTACATGGATTCGGTTCTATGCATCGCAGGAAGATTCTTGAAAAAGCAATTTGAAGAGCAAAAAAAATACGAATTTTCGAGTGGTTTCAACGATTCCTATCGATTACCTCGGAGGTACTAGATGACGGTCAAAAGTTAGAAATCTACGAAAATTCCCACTTCCATTGATACACCTGTAGTTTCGCTGTGAATAAAAATCCGACAGTTCTTCTAACTGCATCTCGTAGAGCAGGAAAAATGCTTTGTGTAGCTATGCTTGATAATTCCTCACGTCTCCCGTGTGACAACGTATGAGCTATCAAAATACCCAGAATGATAGTTTCTCGTCGCTCCAAGTGCCGTTTTTAGGGAAAAAACACAGTTTTGATCAATTCGATAAGGCATACGTTCTCACACGGGGAACGTCAAAAATAATGTAAAGATAGCTAAACATAGTATCTTTTTCGCTCTACAACATGCCGTTAGCAAAACTGCAGGCGTATAAATGAAAGTGAAAATTTACGGAGATTTCTAACTTCTGACCAGCATCTAGTACCCTTTAGATAATCGTTAGGAATCATCAAAACCGCTGAAAAGTTAGCATATTTTCTGTTCTTCAAGATTTTTTTTCATAATTGTCCTCCGATGCATAGAGTCTGAGATATCGCTTCTCGAGGCGAGGCTGGATGTGCGTTCACCGTTCACGAATTTAAGAGCGGTAGTGTGATTCGTCAGATTCTTAGCCCTGGCTCAACTTTACTTGCTAATGTGAGAGCTCGAATTCGTCTAAGGGATGTGAATAGCCTTCGATGAAAAAAAAATTAATAATAAGTGACAGGGAAGCAGACGTAATCTCAATTAATTGCGTACTTACCATGGAAATATCGCAAATATGAGTCATAAGGACTCTTCGAGCCCATTGACAGAGTTGATCAGCATGAAATGATCTACAAAACTACCAACTTCCATCAAAATTGGCCTCAAGCCACTTCCCATCGATCCTGTATGGTGTCCTTTGCCAATTTTGAACAGATCTAGGATGCTCACCTCACCGTTATTTCAATCTACGTAAAAAAAACTTCCAAATAAATATATGAAGAAATCCCAGAAACTTTTGCCTTTTGCTGTCACTCCACCATCATTTGGGCTGTGTGACGTGTAATGAAGCCTAACCAGGCAAATTTTCTTCGTTCGAATGTCCTGAGAGTGGACACCGAATTTGAAGTGGATTGGTGGATGTCGATAGATACTGGAGCCGCTCAAGTGCGAGGAAATAGCCGAAAATCGAAAAAATGACGTGTCACTCGGCCCAATCCTCAAAATTCGTTAATCTCTCGTGGTTTCAGCGTACCACAGCAGGTTCTGTAACTTTGCAAGCATGTTTCTTACGATTCAAACCTATGATTTTATTTCTTCCAGGGAGATGTACATCCATGTACTCAGCCGTGACACGCATTGGACGCTCTGTCACGCCATTTCGATGAAGAATCATTACTCGTATTCTTAAGCTCATATACTTTTGAGGGTATTCTAGAGGGATTCCCCGATAAACTCATTGTGTTATTCGCGCAAAAACAAAGGAATCGACCTATTGCAGGTCCGTGTAAATTAACGGGGAAATCAAGGGACTGCGTTCAACCGGAATGAAATTAGTGTTACCCATGGTATATTCACGCCGTTGTGTTACGTCACGTTACGTCCGGACAGTGGGGCCAAAAATCAATTTCAGGACAAGATTCAGTGCCACGCGAATTTTCAATCGATCGGCAAGATTCGAACGGGATCCTCTTTGTTTTCTTCCACTCTACAAGATGCGTTCCCGGACGATTTGATTTGGGCAGCTCTGAGGACACAGGATCGTGTTAAAGGGCAATCGAGATGGAAGTAGAATACTGTGTTGTCGTGACGAGTGATGAGTGACCCCTGGTTCAGGAGTTCTGCACCAATCAGAGTATTCGTGGTACCAAGGAGGAATTACTCGACTCCATCTAGATGTTAAGACAGGGATCAGAATTACTAATTCATAACGACTATATCGGTCCAAATTATGAAGATATAATTTTTTCGGTCTTTGCGAGTTGAAGTCAGCAGATATTGCTGACGTTTTTGGCATCAATCGAGAATGGATTTTACTCAACTCTCGATCAATGCACCTTTAGAGCCTCGTATGGTTCCGAGGATGCATCTAAAGGATTTTGATGGAAAGGAATGAAAAGTAAAGATGAGAAAATGAGAAACTTTATGAAAAAATTTGGATTCTACGCTGATGTTATGCGTGTTTCGCCCTTCTCTCATTGCTCGGGCCTTTCAGAGTGGTGGAAGAGCAATGAAAGTTTACCACTGACACGCGGCTCAAGTGGCCGAATGTTCGATGGTTTGGACGCCCTTACATACGAAAGTTCATCTTCGTTAAGCGCTTGCGAGAAAGGTCATTTTAACCCGCTATTTCCATTTGATCTCTCAACATTTTTACTTTGGCAGCTCTTCGGCCTTCTGCCGGAGATATATCTAATTAATTTTGACACTCGATCGATATGATCGGATTTCGTATTTATCACTCGCGGGAATTTCAAATTATGAAGATATAATTTTTTCGGTCTTTGCGAGTTAAAGTCAGCAGATATTTCTGACGTTTTTGGCATCAATCGAGAATGGATTTTACTCAACTCTCGATCAATGCACCTTTGGAGCCTCGTATGGTTCCGAGGATGCATCTAAAGGATTTTGATGGGAAGGAATGAAAAGTAAAGATGAGAAAATGAGAAACTTTATGAAAAAATTTGGATTCTACGCTGATGTTATGCGTGTTTCGCCCTCCTCTCATTGCTCGGGCTCTTCAAAGCGGTGAAAAGCAATGAAAGTTTACCACTGACACGCGGCTCAAGTGGCCGAATGTTCGATGGTTTGGACGCCCTTCTATACGAAAGTTCATCTTCGTTAAGCGCTTGCGAGAAAGGTCATTTCAACCCGCTATTTCCATTTGATTTCTCAACATTTTCACTTTTATGGGCCCCTTTATGCCCGTGACTTTACTGGTCGGGCCGCGGGGCTACCATTTCCCATTGGGGGAATTATTGATACGGACCGGGGCGATTATTGACCAACTCGTCAATAGATTTACTTGGATTTATTGATAGGTTATGTAGGTATACATTGGTATACAAACTGCGAGCTAGTCATAGCTAGCCGCCGGTAACGTAACTGCTGAGCGCAGGCTCTCCAGCCTTGCTCCCCATGCTTCCTCTACTCTCCCGCCGGAGGGGCGGTTGTAGCTATATAGGTTATATCTATGAGGGCACTCGGTGCCTACAATACTCCCCCCTGGGGAGACGGAGTCTCGGGTTTTTGAAAAAATGAAATTACATGGTTTTGAGGTAGACTGCTTAAGTTTGAGAGAAAAATGAATGGCTTTTCGCAATATGAATGAATCAGTTGTATTAATTACTAATAGGAATTTAGTGACGGTATTGATCGTCAATGGCATGTAGTTTTTTGGTGAAAAAAGATGCCTTTGGTAGACGCAAACGTCTTTGGTGAACGTAGAAGTCTAGATAAGAAGATAAAGAGTTGACAGAGGGTTCTCTCGAATAGGCTGAGTTGAAATGTAGAGCTTGAGCTGAGCTTGAGCTTTTAACATTCAACGAACCTGATATTACCTTAACCTAAGTTATTTTCTGACAGATTCATCATGATAACTTAAGAACTAGTGGTATTGGACTGTCCCTAAATTAAGGACTACGGAAGAGTTAATTGCACTTAGCACTGTTGCACTCAACACACTATTTGCACTTTCTTCTTTCTTGCATATGTCCTTAATGGCGGTGGATTATTGTCCACGGTTGGCGATTGCGCTGTTGGCTGTACGTTCGCAGTGCTCGGTCCGTCGGACGGGTTATTGGCGTACGAATGCTCGAGTACAACGTTTTGCGCGGTCGCGGGGTCTTGGCCGTCAGAGGCCGGTCCGGGCGCGGGTACAGGAGCAGTTTCTTCGATGAAAAATGCTGGTTTGAGCCGCTCGACCGATACCGATTTTATGACGCCATCGATGTCAATTTTGAAGACCCTGTCCGACACACGTTCGATGATTTTATGCGGGCCGGTGTACGGTTGCTCCAGGGGAGGCTTTTCCGCGTCGACGCGTAAAAATACACGTGAACAGCTGTGCAGGTCCTTAAAATAGAACGTTCGACGCTTGTATTTCTGAGTGACCGGGACGGGACGAACCTGACGCATATATTCTCGGAATTCTTCAAGGAAGATCTGCGGGTCGGCCGTGAACTCGCCTTCGGCCATGAATTCACCTGGAATGCGCAGGGTTGTACCAAACAAGTATTCCGCGGGCGAGGCATTTGTGTCGAGTCGGATACGCGTGCGCAGTCCCAACAACACGGTTGACAGCTTACGGGACCATTGGGGATCATCCTCGTGACACATGAGGGCTACTTTGAAATCTCGGTGCCATCTTTCTACTAGACCGTTCGCGGCAGGATGATACGCTGTGGTGTGTATGCGCTGTGTGCCTGTCATGGAAAGTAACGCGTTGAGTATGGTAGACTCGAATTGGGAACCTTGATCTGTTGTGATCGTGACCGGAGCACCGTATCGCGAGATCCAGAGATCGTAGAAGGCTCGTGTGATGGTCTTGGCTGTGATGTCTCGAAGAGGAATTGCTTCTGGCCATCGTGAGAATCTGTCAACAATGGTCAGACAATAGCGATATCCTTCGGAGTCGCGCCAGGGACCGACTATATCCATGTGGATGTGTTTGAATCGAGCATCGGGCTCTGTGAAGGGTTGCGGTAGCTTTTTCACATGGCGTGATACTTTTGATCTTTGGCACTGGAGACAGTTTTTAGCGAAACGAGCGACGTCTCGAGAGATCGTTGGCCAGAAATAATTCCGTCGGATCAGGCGATCTGTAACGCGATTATTGGGGTGGGCCGGCTCGTGTATAAGCTTAAAAACTTGTTCTCGTAGTGGAGCTGGTATGTACGGACGGATGGACTCGCCATGTACATCAAAAAATAGAGACACGTTATTCCACGTCATTTGTTTATAACGATTATGGAAGTTCGGTGCTTCACGTATCAGAGCAAACTCCTGATCGGCGAGCTGTGCATCGGCGAGCTCTTTCAGATCAAGACTTGGCTCCAAGACGATAGAGTTGACTCGTGAGAGCGCATCAGCAACAACATTACTCGAGCCAGGAATATACTCAATGTCTGTAGTAAACTGACTGATGTAGTTGAGCTGACGAAGGCGCCGTGGGTCGGCTTTATCGTGAGTTTGCTGAAAGACGTACATCAACGGTTTATGATCGGTGACAGCTTTAAATGCGCGTCCCTCCAAAAAATATTTGAAGTAACGTATACACTCGAAAATGGCTGTGAGTTCGCGATCGTAAGTTGAGTAATTTCTTTGAGCAGAGTTGAATTTGGACGAAAAGAAAGCGAGAGGCTGCCAGCGTCCGTCAAGGAATTGTTCGAGCACGCCTCCCATGGCTTTGTCCGAAGCATCCGCGACCACGCGGGTTTCTGCGTCACCTGAAGGATGTGCGAGCAGGGCCGCGTTTGCGAGGTCTGTTAAAGTCTGTTCGAAAGCTTTTTCAGCTTCTTGGGTCCAGAGGAGTGCTCTTTTGTCGTTTTTCTTCGGTTCGGGAAGAATAGCGTACATTGGAGCTTGGGTCTCAGCGGCGTGTGGTATACAGCGACGGTAGAAGTTCACCATGCCTAGGAAGCGGCGAAGATCGCATACGGTCGAGGGTTTGGGCATTTTCGTAATAGCTTCAACTCTTTCCGGAACGGGCTTCACGCCTTCCGAGTTGACCAAATAGCCGAGAAAGACGACTTCAGATGCGCCGAAAGTGCATTTATCAGCGTTTATCTGAAGGTTGAAATC
The DNA here is from genome assembly GCA_029851415.1 of Eretmocerus hayati. Classification (NCBI taxonomy): domain Eukaryota; kingdom Metazoa; phylum Arthropoda; class Insecta; order Hymenoptera; family Aphelinidae; genus Eretmocerus; species Eretmocerus hayati. The sequence goes on from CM056741.1 coordinate 135,403,778, forward strand.
CCTGAGTCGTTTGAGAACTTCGCGTAAATGCTCTTCGTGCTCTTCGGGTGACGACGAGAAGATCAGAATATCATCAGCGTAGATAAAAACGTAATCAAGGTCGCGAAAGATGTGATTTAGCCATCTTTGCAGAGTGGGGCTAGCATTTTTCAGCCCAAATGGCATAAATAAATATTCAAATAGCCCGAATGGTGTTATCACCGCTGTCTTGTGTATATCCTCCTCTGCGACGGGAATCTGGTAGAAGGCTTTTCGTAAGTCCAGCGTGGTGAAAATCTTAGCACCACGTAAGTTGGTGGCGAAATCAAGAACGTGTGTAGGAGGATAGCGGTCAGCGACGGTGACAGAGTTGACTCCTCTGTAATCGCCGCAGACTCGATATGTTCCATCTTTTTTTCTAACTAGATGTATGGGACTAGCCCAAGAACTGCTAGAAGGTCTGAGGATGCCGTAGGCAAGTTGTTCATTGAAATCTTTTTTGGTTACAGCGAGCTTGTCTGGTGAGAGACGGCGAGCTTTTGCTGGTTTGGGCACCCCGTTTGTGACGATGTGATGGAAGACTTCATTGTGAATCTCGGGGTGTTTTTGACGCGGGTTGGTGGTCTCTGGGAATTCGAGTAACATTTTCCTGTATTTGCAGGCGGTGCTGATTGTTTTGATCCCTAAATACTTCACTCTCTTCATGGTACCTTGTGTCACGAGACATGTTAAGTTGTCGGCAAGGAGCTTATTGCGGAGGTCGACAGTAAGACCGAAGTGGACTAACAGGTCTGCTCCGATAATTGCGTAAGGTACGTCGGCTACTACAAAATTCCACGCAAAATCGCGGCGTAAGCCTAAATTTAGAACGCGTCTTTCTTCGCCGTAAGTTTTGATCACGGTATCATTTGCTGCGTAAAGAACACGATCTGACGGTGTTTTGTGAACCGCAGTGCGGGGAATGACTGATATCTCAGCGCCTGTGTCAATGAGAAAAGTCGTTCGTGAATTCCGGTCTAACAAATGGAGACGTTTGGAAACTCGATGTCCTACCCCCGCCTCCGATGAGGCAGAGACTCTCAGTTTTTTGTCTTCTTGAAGTTACATTTTTCCGGATCTCTACATTTTTCTGCTCTACCTTTCAAGGTACGGTGGTACCAGCAAATCCACGTGTGACGTCAGTTTACGCTGACTTTGTGATAAGCTGGCTGAACCTGTATGTAACCGGGTCATCGTTGACGCGTGCGTGTGACTTGGACGCGCGCGAGTCAGAATGTGGTTATCCGCGAGTGATCTGGGCGCGCGCGAGTTAGCATTCAGTTGCGCGTGGGTCAACTGGGCGCGCGCGAATCAGCATCTAGTTGCGCGCGAGTGAATTGTACTGTACGCGAGTGAGCTGAGCGCGCAAGCAGACGGGTCGCGCATCGCAGAGCGCCACTCGCGAGGATTCAAAATGGCCGCAAGAGGCGAGCGCGCGGTGGATCGACGAGCAGACTACAGGGAGAGAGGCGCGCGGCTAAATCGAGCGACTGCGCGGATGATCGTGCGCGCGCGGGACCGAGCACGCGAGAACGAAGATACGTATATATGTATACGACGCGCGCTGTAGTACTTGCGCTTCGATGATGCTGCTGATGATGCCTCGATGATGATGATGGTGCTGCTACTCGTAGTTGTCCCGGGTGCGTGGGCGTTGGCAGGGTTGCGGGGCTTGCCGCATTGGCAAGTCTAGGCCCGCGGCGTGGTCCAGGTGATAGACGAGGTTGAGGTTAGGTTACCTCGTGCTGCATGGGGTCAGCGAGGTTATGTTGACCGGTGCAGCATGCGGTCGGCGAGGTCATGTACACCTTCTGCACGTGGGCGATGTAGGACACACTCTCATACCTTGTCTGGTGTTTGTGAGGCTGTCCACATGTACTAGGGCAGATGTGGCCCTTTCCGTGAAAGAGGGCCTCGACCTGCGCAATGCCCGCCGTTATGTTCGTACTCCGAAAATTGGAGCTCGGGGTCACCAATATGGGCCCCTTTATGCCCGTGACTTTACTGGTCGGGCCGCGGGGCTACCATTTCCCATTGGGGGAATTATTGATACGGACCGGGGCGATTATTGACCAACTCGTCAATAGATTTACTTGGATTTATTGATAGGTTATGTAGGTATACATTGGTATACAAACTGCGAGCTAGTCATAGCTAGCCGCCGGTAACGTAACTGCTGAGCGCAGGCTCTCCAGCCTTGCTCCCCATGCTTCCTCTACTCTCCCGCCGGAGGGGCGGTTGTAGCTATATAGGTTATATCTATGAGGGCACTCGGTGCCTACACTTTGGCAGCTCTTCGGCCTTCTGCCGGAGATATATCTAATTAATTTTGACACTCGATCGATATGATCGGATATCGTATTTATCACTCGCGGGAATTTCAAGTTATGAAGATATAATCTTTTCGGTCTTTGCGAGTTAAAGTCAGCAGATATTTCTGACGTTTTTGGCATCAATCGAGAATGGATTTTACTCAACTCTCGATCAATGCACCTTTGGACCCTCGTATGGTTCCGAGGATGCATCTAAAGGATTTTGATGGGAAGGAATGAAAAGTAAAGATGAGAAAATGAGAAACTTTATGAAAAAATTTGGATTCTACGCTGATGTTATGCGTGTTTCGCCCTTCTCTCATTGCTCGGGCTTTTCAAAGTGGCGGAAGAGCAATGAAAGTTTACCACTGACACGCGGCTCAAGTGGCCGAATGTTCGATGGTTTGGACGCCCTTAGATACGAAAGTTCATCTTCGTTAAGCGCTTGCGAGAAAGGTCATTTTAACCCGCTATTTCCATTTGATTTCTCAACATTTTCACTTTGGCAGCTCTTCGGCCTTCTGCCGGAGATATATCTAATTGATTCTGACACTCGATCGATATGATCAGATATCGTATTTATCACTCGCGGGAATTTCAAATTATGAAGATATAATTTTTTCGGTCTTTGCGAGTTAAAGTCAGCAGATATTGCTGACGTTTTTGGCATCAATCGAGAATGGATTTTACTCAACTCTCGATCAATGCACCTTTGGAGCCTCGTATGGTTCCGAGGATGCATCTAAAGGATTTTGATGGGAAGGAATGAAAAGTAAAGATGAGGAAATGAGAAACTTTATGAAAAAATTTGGATTCTACGCTGATGTTATGCGTGTTTCGCCCTTCTCTCATTGCTCGGGCTTTTCAAAGTGGTGGAAGAGCAATGAAAGTTTACCACTGACACGCGGCTCAAGTGGCCGAATGTTCGATGGTTTGGACGCCCTTATATACGAAAGTTCATCTTCGTTAAGCGCTTGCGAGAAAGGTCATTTTAACATTTAATTAAAATGACCTTCCTCGCAAGCGCTTTAGATTTGAATTTTCTCATGGCTCATAAAAACGGTCGAGTGAACTTCCTCGAATTTCTAAGTTGACAGAGTTCTGCACGAATGCGAGTGATTGTGGTACAAAGTAGGACCCGGAATCCGTCTTTTGGGCCCACTCAGGAGTGTTTGCATTGCTACGAAGACCGAGCAGACTAGATTCTGATGATTTCTGGTTGAAGTGAGATACAATCGACGCTAAAACCATGAATTAAAGCTCGGTTCCCGGAGTTCAGCAATAAAAAAAGTATTCGTTGTAACATTTGGGCCTCAAAATACGTCTTTTGGGCCCACTCAGGGGTATTTGGATTGTCGCGAACACCGAGGAGGCTGGGTTTTCGATGATTTTTAGATTGATGATGCGATCGACGTTGAATTCGGGATTCAAAGCTTGATTGTCGGAGTTCTGCACAAAGGCGAGTGATCGTGGTACTAAGTAGGACCCGGAATACGTCTTTTGGACCCACTCAGGAGTGTTTGTATTCCCGCGAACACCGAGAAGGCTGGTTTTTCGATGATTTTCGATTGATTGATGATGCGATCGACGCTAAAATCGGGATTCAAAGCTTAGTTGTCGGAGTTCTGCACAAATCAGAGGGTTTGTGGTACCAAATATGACCTAAACTACGTCTCTTAGTCTTACGTAGAAATCCTCACTTTGTCGGCAGGATGGAGGAGGATCGAACCTCAACAACACGAACGAGCTCAACAGTATCCATACACGTATACAAGACCCTCGATACTAACCAAAATCCACCCACGAGTTCCAATATTCGCGAATCCATCTTTCACCTCATAGAACAAGAATGCTCATCAGCGGGGATGTCATCATCGGGAGAGCTACCTCCCTCTGATCATCATTCACCCCGGAAAAAGTTTATATTCCCGATACCATATCTAATCATTATGTTCAATGCAATATTCCCAAATTATGATCAATTCCATCAGCTTCCATCAAATCTATCACTCCAGTGCATTATTCAATGATTTTGGTATAAAAATTTCAAATGTGCGGTAGTGACAAATATGGGGTTTTGTAGATGAAATAAACATGATATAAAATATGCCGATCAATGAACTGAAAGTGAATCTTGATAACTAAGTAAGTCTCATAGTGCAAAAACCCGAATAGCGAAATAAGATATATTCTCTGTTGTAATTTCGCCCTAGTTCATAAACTATCCCAATGACTGCAAATCTATTTTCAAATTCGATGTTTCTTTTTCGATAGGTGTGAAGCTTGAGTAATTCAACGAGCCAACTGAAAATGACCCGCTGTGCGAGGAGGTCTCAGGAATTTTGGATGGTCACCGAGAATGAATTCCATATCAAACTATTATCTGGTTGCTTCTATAATTATACAAAATCCGTGGAACTCTAAGTTTGCTCGAAATTATATAGAATTGTAATACATGGACAGAGGAATGACGTCTAGTAACATTATGATATCATTCATAGTACATGAAATTACCATCTGAATATTGTATAATTAGTGAAGATTCGTGAACTATAGGTCAAGTCAAAATCATATAGTATTGTTACACGTAAAAATAGGAATTCCATAGTATAGCATTGCTCTATCACTCGATTCCATACTTCACAATTTATGTAATGAAATGATGCGCACAACTGGAAGGTACTCGGAAATCCACGTATGGGAAGACCAGCCTGATGTTTCAAATGCACTCCTTCAAATTTCTAAATGGTCCCACTTGGTACAACGAATACTCTTATTTTTGCAGAACTCCGGAAACCGAGCTTCAATTCATGGTTCGAGCGTCAATTGCATTTTACATCAACCAGGAATCATCAAAATCTAGTCTGCGCGGTCTTCGCGGCAACGCAAACACTCCTGGGTGGGCCCAAAAGACGTATGCTGGGTCCTACTTGGTATTCCAAATACTCTGATTTGAGCAGAACTGCGGAATCAGGGGTCACTCATCACTCGTCACGACAAAACAATATTCTACTTCCATCTTGATTACCCTTCAACACGATCCTGTGCCCTCAGAGCTGCCCAAATCAAATTGTCCGGGAACGCATCTTGTAGAGTGGAAGAAAACGAAGAGAATCCCGTTCGAATCATGCCGATCGGTTGAAAATTGGCGTGGCGCTGAATCTTGTCCTGAAATGAATTTTTGGCCCCACTGTGGTCCGGTACACCGGCGGTGTACAGTTGCAGTAACCAATTGATGCACTCCAAAATACCGAGAAATAGTAGATAATAGTACCAGGAATCTACATCCACTTCGCTTCGCTCAGACTCTAGCGCGTTTGAGAGTACCATCTGTTTGAATGGGTACAATCGTACATTTTATATGGATGAATTCGTCATGAAACGTCCCATAAAACTTTTAAAAAAGTTCAAAGACACTCCAGATTTGTTCACGGATGACTAAGATCGTATTTAATATTCTCATCTTGGATGCCAGTGGATGATGGGATCTGGTAGGACCGAGACTCTTCAATATTTGGTGTGTTTTTGCCACCTTTCGATAGGTCACAAGCCTCCATCATTACAATTGTGCGATCCAGATCATGAACTCTGAAAGTTAAGGATCTTTGAAATCTGCTCAAGTATTCTATAAGAGATCCCCGGCCGGACAACTCCCGATGCTCACCCAATCAATGAAAATTTCGGACCGAATGTGGGACAAGACTTTGTTCTGTAAGTCGTTTAGCCGATTCTTCCAGATGATCCACATGAGAGGTTTTGTTTTTGGAGCCCTCAAAGATGTTGTATAAGAAATTTCAGAGATGTACACAGCGTTTTTCAGTATCCTCACTGTCAGGGGCCAAACGTCAAAGGTTTCTGGGATTTCTTCATATAGTGGGCACTAGAGCACGACGGACATATGAGTAATTCCACGCAAACAGACCTACGAAAAAGGGTCATGTCTCGGATTGTTTGCTTGGCTTTTTCATTCGATTCTATGGTACAAAACATGAACTCTTTACCATCCATGTGACCCCATAAAAATTTCCTAGGTACTAGGGGCACATATTTATTTATCCTTTTTCAATCACCCCCAACAAGCCTAGGTTACCTAGGTTGCTAGATGGAAGGTTGGTTAGTAATCTATTCTACGCAGATGACCTCCAAATCCATTCACATGTAGAGAAAAAGGACATCAAGGAGGGGATTTTTCGGCTAGGGAAAATAGGTCAACTTTTCGCAGAATGAGCCCAGAGCTCTGGCCTGCATCTCAACGCCGGGAAAACCAAGGCAATCTACTTCAGCTCTGAGAGTAATATCAAGGATTTGAAGAGAATGGACTCGCCGAGGGTTGAGATACATGCTGGAGCGTTTGTCCTGTTTGGCGATATGGTTGTGAGTCTCGGGATTACACTTGACAGCGAATTGACATAGAAACCGCATATTGATCAGATTACGAAGAAAGTCAATAAAGCCCTGTACGGTTTGCGGTTCATGAGGGCGGAAATCCCGACACACTACGTCGTCGGCTAGTCGAGACCCTAGTCCAACCATATCTGGACTACTGTGCGGTCGTGTACCTTGACGCCACTGACGAACTGAGGCCGCGGGTACAAAGACTGAGCGATGCATGTGTGAGATACATCTGTGGTGTTAGGAAGGATGAGCACATCACTCCGTACAGGGAGCGCTTGGGTTGGTTGAGTACAGACTCGCGGCGAATGTCTTTTGCAGCTGTCTTGATGTATAAAATTATACGTATAGGAGAGCCTGACTACTTAGCTGCAATGTTTGTCAGGCACCAATCCGAGCGTTCTCGCCGGATTGATGTAGAAGATCAGGAACTCAGAATTCCTCATATGAGACTTGAGTATGGACAGAAATCTTTCCAAGTTCAAAGTGTTCGATTGTGGAATTCCCTCCCTCTCAGTTTCCGGCGGCTTCCCATACTCTCGATCTTCAAGGGGGTAGTGAGAGGACACTTGATGACACCTCCCTTACAGAAGTTTACGAAGGACACCGGTCTATTCTACAACTTGTGACGCTCATTTTTTACAGAGTGCAATTTGCAGGGTGACCTATTGTCACACGACTGATCTTAGATATCACTTATTCGGGAGCTCTCACTTGATGTATAATTCAGAACTCAGATCAATCGTTCTTCTTGAATCAACTAGTCACGCCTCTGATAATAACGACCTTGACCAAATAGGAATTTGTATATGGGTCAGATCAGTATATTTCGGCGAATCCGTGCGCACGACCCCCGCGGATCTTCCCGCCAATTTTTCACGTGAAAGTAGGCACCAAAAATAGTATATACCGTATTCACCTGATTATAAGACGCACCAAAAAATCCTTTCTTCACTACAAAACAAAGGTGCGTCTTATCTATGGGTGCGTCTTATCTATAGGTGCTTAATATTTTCTTCATGAACAAACTCTTGATATCACCCGAGTACGAGATGCACCAACAATGTATCGCAAAATTCATCTGTGTAGTCCTCAAATTGTGTTTACATTCGTATGAACGCGTGCAAACATACGCAGCAAGCTCACGTGATTTCTGAGTTTGTGTACGTTTTTCAATCATGGCAACCACTAGAAAATCGTCATAAGAGGTAACGTTGTAATATCGGTATTCACACATATGAGGATCAAAGTTCGATTGGTCGATAGTCAGTACACTATTGAATCTCAATCGTTTAACAGCTGAACGAGGTGACTATCATGGAGTCAGTGTGAATGGTCAGAAGAAAGGATTGAATGTACTGTTTGAATGGATGAATTCCTCTTGTTTCATTTTTTCTTTAGTTCTGAATTTTCTCGTTCAATACTTTTCTCGAGACTGAGTCAATGAGGGTGCGTCTTATCCATGGGTGCTTCTTATTCACAAGTTCTTATCATTTTTCGATTTTTCTTCCAAAAAAGTGGGGTGCGTCTTATCTATGGTGAGTCTTATAATCAGGTAAATACGGTACCTCCCAGAGTTTCAGGGAACTTTTGAAGATTTAAAAAAGGCCTTTTTTAGCGTTTTCAAAAAATATCGCCAAATCGACTAGAAACATGGTCGCGAAGCTTGCGAGGTCGCATTTTCTTCGTTGTGATGTCAATTTTTAGAAGAAAAATTTGAGTCCCTCAAAACCTATTTCGACGCATCTGAATCTCATTTCATCTAACTTGATTAGTTTTGTTTGTCTTGAAAAACCCTACAATTTGCGTTTTGCACGTCCAAATCGGATGATTTTGGACCGAGTTATGTCCATTAGAAGATGGTGAGTTATCGAAAAATGACCAATTTATCAAGCTCGCCAAATCCATCGCCCTCCACCAATCGACTTAAAACTTGACACAGATATTCTTTCAAATGTCCCAAACATGTGGAGGAAATTTCGCGCTGTGTTTTGGCCTTCCGTTGGATCTATGGATTTCACAAACACCCTCATTTTTGCGGATTTTTGAAGCGGTTGCCGCTCTCTTCCTGCGCATGCGCACATCTTTACTGCTTCGGGAGTATCCTCAATTGATAGCCCTCACAATTTTCTTCAAAATGACCACTGACAAAGTCTTTCTGGTGTAACTGAACCAGAGATGTAGCTATTCTAAGGCAGGGAAAACTCAAAATGCGGAAAGTACCTAGACTCACGGGTTCCCAGGGTGACAAGGAATGGGCGAGGCTTGCCATTTGGGTAGTAGTGATATCTTTCTGTCATAAAATAGCTAGATCTCTGGTTCATTTGCCTTAAAAGGACTTTGTCAGGGGGTTATTTTGAAGGAAACTGCAAGGGATATCATTCGAGGATACTCCCGAAGCAGTACAGATGTGCGCATGCGCAGGAAGAGAGCGGCAACTGCTTCAAAGATTACGCAAAAATGAGAGTGTTTGTAGAATTCATAGGTCCAACGGAAGGCGAAACACAGCGCGAAACTCTTTCCACATGTTTGGGACACTTGGAAAAACACCTGTGTCAAGTTTTAAGTCGATTTGAGGAGGGCGATAGATTTGACGGGCTGGACAAATTGGGCGTTTTTCAATAAGTCACCATCTTTCAACGGACGTCCCTCGGACCAAAATCAACCGATATGGACGTGCAAGAGCGCAAATCGTAGGGTTTCTCAAGACGGAAGAAACGAGTTGAGTTGCATGGAAAAAGATTCAGATGCGTCGGAAGAGCATCCATCCCAAAGTGGGCTAAAAATAAAAAAAATGACTTCATGTATTGTCGTGTAGACCAAACGCGTCTGGTTTTGAGAGTCTCACATCTTTTTCTCCTAGAAATTGATATCAAAACGAAGAAAATGTGACCTCGCAGGCTTTGCTATGATGTTCCTAGTTCACTTGGCGATTTTTTTTAAGAACGCTGAAGAAGGTCTTTTTTGAAACTCCACAAACTGCTAGCGGTCGTAAAAATTTCTAATTGGGCCCGAAACTTCGGGAGAATACTATTTTTGGTGTCTTCTCCCATGTAAAAAATTGGCGGGAAGATCCGCGGGGGTCGTGCGCACGGATTTGCCGAAATATACTGATCTGACCCATAGGTTCATTATTGTTATTTTTGTATGTGTAGATTCACTTATGCAATCGTTTCTGTTTTGCGTTTACGCAAATGAATGTCAATCAATCAATCAATCAATCAATTGATCAACAACGAAATTTGGGTCTTTTTTCCAATAAAATCCATATTTCCCGAATCCGTTCAAAGATAAGAAAAGGTGAATGCAGTTTGCGGCATTCCAAAGGTCTTGAAAGAACCTATCGATATCAGTCTTGTAGGATTGATTCTGAGCTCATGAGTGGCTTCAGTGGGCGAGAGGATGAGAAATACATAGATAATTATTTCTCAAGAGGCCATTCCTTTTTTCTTCTTCGAAAATTCGATGTTCGATGTAAAATGTTTTTTTTCTTTCAGAAAAAAATAGTCCCGAGCATTGTTTCTGCGTCGTCAACGCCTGTTCTTACTACTTTCTGCAAATCTATTGTCTATGAGATTGAAAATCGGCTGTTGCGCAGGGATTTGGATTCTCGAACTTCTACGTATACTTCTACGAGCTGAGGGTTCATCTTCCATACGTCACAGCTCCGGTTCTAGTTTATGGAGTTGACTTTTCCGAGTGGTTATTTTGAAGGAAATTTTTTCGGCTTTTCAATGAAATTGGTTTCATGAGTCCAAATTCTCGCGCATGCGCAGAAAACAGCCGATTTTCAATCACCTAGAATATGAGTAATTCCGCGCGGAAGCGGACCACGAATTGCATACATATCTCAGATTGTTTTTCCACTATTCTTAATCGATTCTATGGTCCAAAAAATGAACTTTTCACCCTCTATGGGATGAAAAAAAAATTTTTTGTTTCCGTGGGGAATATCTTTGTGATAGTGTTTTTAGGAAAAAATACCAATCTTTTTTCAGTAAAATGTAGTTCCGACTTGAGGTAAGATACGACCACGCAAATAGTGGCATCCGAAAGGTCTTTCAAAAATCTATCGAAATATGTTTCGAAAATTTTTTTTGAGGCTACGGACGCCCCCTATGAGCAAAAAGGTGAAAAACAGAAAAAATTCAATTCCTCAAAAACCTAATTTTCTAAAAAACTGGAAATCCATATTTCGATGTAAAATTGCGTGTTCTTCCAGAAAAAAGTGGTCCCGATCTGTGTTTTTGGGTTCTACGCTATTTTTCCACGTTTTATCAATATTCTCAGACTTTTCGGTTGAAAAATGGATTTTTCTGCGCATGCGCAGGAATTTAGACTGCTGAAACCAATTCCATTGAAAAGCCAAGGAAATTTCCTCTAAAATGACCATACATGGTGAAGTCGATTCGATGTACTGGGACCAAAGTTAGAAGGTCTGAAAAATGATGACACTTCTACTCGAGTCACGATAGTAATGGGAAATTCGTGCAAGATCTGTATTTACCCCTCTTGAGGATGCTTCATCATTAATGTGATGTAACTTTGGGCCAAGTAGAAAAAATTGACTTCGCCAAGTAGTCATTTCGAAGGAAATTTCCTTGGCTTTTCAATGGAATTGGTTTCAGCAGCTCCAATTCCTGCGCATGCGCAGAAAAATTCATTTTTCAACCGAAAAGGTTGAGAATATTGATAAAACGTGAAAAAAAAACAGCGTAGAACCCAAAAACACAGATCGGGACCACTTTGTTCTGGAAGAACACGCAATTTTACATCGAAATAAGGATTTCCAGATTTTTAGAAAATTAGGTTTTGAGGAAATGAATTTTTTCTGTTTTTCACCTTTCTGCTCATAGGGGGCGTCCGTAGCCTCAAAAAAAATTTTCGGAACATATTTCGATAGATTTTCGAAAGACCTTTCGAATGCTACTATTTGCGTGGTCGTATCTTACCTCAAGTCGGAACTACACCCATTTTACTGAAAAAAGATTGGTATTTTTTCCTAAGAACACTATCACAAAGATATTCCCCACGGAAACAAAAAAATTTTTTTTTTCACCCCATAGAGGGTGAAAAGTTCATCTTTTGGACCATAGAATCGATTAGAAATGTCGGAAAAAGAGTTTGGAACATGTTTACAATTCGTGGCCCGCTTTCGCGCGGAATTCCTCATATAGATTTGCAGAAAATAGCAAAAACAGGCCTTAGGACGCAAAAAAAATGTCGAGCCCACTTTTTTCTGGAAGAACAAAATATTTCACATCAAATATCAAGTTTCCAATGAAAGGAATGGCTTTTTGAGGAATTAGGATCTTTGTATTTTTCACTCCCTTGCCCACTGAAGCCGCTCATAACCTCAAAATCAATTTTACGAGACTGATATCGATGAGTTCTTTCAAGATCTTTCGAATGACGCAAACCGCATTCCTGTATCTCTGAACGGATCTGAGAATTATGGAATTTATTGAAAGAAAGACCCGAATTCCCTTGTCGGAGACGATTGAGAAGGATAAATTAATATGTGCCCCACATACCTTGGAAATTTTTATGGGGTCCCATGTGTGGTGGAAAGTTCATGTTTTGTACCATCGAATCGAATGGAGAAGCCGAGAAAACGATCTTAGACATGACCCTTTTTCGTAGGTCTGTTTCGCGTAAAATTACTCATATACAACCTCAGAATTGATTATTCAAAAAATGCATAGCTCCGGTATGAACAAACGTTTAGGAAGATGCCCTCTACACATTGATGTAGTCACCTCGTTGGAGCCCAACAGACCAACAAAAGGTCCACCGGTGACCGGACTCAAGGAATTATGACTCGGGTTCGCCCAACAACAGATTTGAGGGCTGGCTAGGCGATCCGAGCAATCGTCCTTGAATTTCCTGATGTCAATCTAAAATGAGGATGCACGATCCAATAGGCCCCCCGACAGTGAGCTTTACTTGGCAACGCGTTCGTGAACGTAGCGCCAATAGCGAAAATCCTCCGACCACGAGTAATCAAAGAGTGTTGAAAATCAGACAACCGATTTTCAAGAGGCACCCGAAGAACGTATCCTCGGTAGACGATCGCATGACCTTGTTCAGAGGCTAGGCACGAATTATCTGTATATCTCATTGGATGCAGCAATCCAAACTCAATTGAAATGCACATTTGCAGGTATGTTTAGGTTCGCTCCAATCTGGATGATGCGCTGGTTTGTTGAAAAAATTGTTACTTCGAATAGCGGTTCTGACCGTGACGTCACTCGACAAGGAATGCAGAATTCATCTAGATCTGTGGTCTTGAATTGCTTCGTTTCAGCTAGTGTGAATCGATTGGAATGAAAATGACGTTATACTGATGTAGAATGGCACGTGTAATCTTATGCAAGCGTCAAAACACGTGTCCTTGCTGTATTCCGCAATTTTTCTCTGGGAAAATTCATTTACAATAATGTTGGGATTCTCAGAAGACTAACAAGGGGGGACCACAGTGTTTGGGTCACCAATTTTGACGAAAATTTTTCTACATTCTCGTACCACCTAGAAATTTTAAAATTCGAAATATCAAGGACCAATGGGTCTTCTGTTTAGAGTTACAAGAATAAACGTTAGCATTGCGAGTATATCTATATACATCACTTTTTAACATGGGCCTATATAGGCAATACTGATGTCATAGGCTGTAGTTTTGAACAGACGGCCCATTGGGCCTCAATATTACGGATTTCCCAATTTCTAGGTGATACGAGACTGTAGAAAAATTTTGGTCCAAATTGGTGACCCGAACACTGTGGTCCTCTCTTGTAAGTGTTAAAAGAAACATACAATTTGGAGCCGGGAACGTACTTTCCCACCCAATTCGTTACTCCACGTTCAAGAGTGCTTCAACTATTTGCCAGAAATATCGCGGTCATAATATCAGTCTTCTCGGCCATGTCCCTCATTCCTCCATTCCCCTTTTCTTCAAGCTCATCCCTTATTTTACCCCAAAACCCAACTTTGTCCCTTATTCCCCTCATTTTTGAGCTCGCCCGAGGAGTGGGAATTTAAGTCAGTATCAAACAAGCCGGCTGAGTGGGGCATTGCTCCTTTCTGATCAAGGATTGTGTGGACGAGGCGTGATCTTAAATCAGATTCCATTCGTAAGTTTCAAATGTCACAATGAAACTTTTGAGTTGGAGGCGTCAGTGTGACATTTGAGAGAGTGGGCGGTCTTATACTGCGCCTATTCTATCTTCTCCCAAGACGACGCGAATATTATCGCCTCATTCCTTAAGTTCCCTTGATTCTTCCGACTTCGATTGAGGAAGCAGAGAGAGTTGACAAGCACCGAGATCAGATTCAGACCGTGTTGTCAGATATGATGAATCAGTACTTTATGCTTGATCTTTTAAAATCTCGTTGCGGAAGAGCGTCAATTTCCGCAAACGAGTCACATACAGTATCCTATTGCCGGGAACGGTGGAGATGCCTTCTTGAGTCATTCTCGCGCAGTGGCTTGACTATGGCTTCTCTCTATTGGGAGCAATTCAATCATGAAGTGAACATCAATATTATGCGGGAGATGATGAGTCACTTAGAAAACTTGAACTCCAAAGAGAAAATCCGTAGAGAAACGATCAATCAGTCGTTAAAATTATCAGAGAAGCGCAGTTCCAAATTTGACGAGCCTTTCGTTAGAGAAAGATCTCGTCATCCCCTTCACGAAAGAACGACTTGTGCATCACACAGTTTTCAAAGGAAGCAAAGATGTTCTCAACATCACTTGGCAACATTACTAATTTTGTACCGGCCGCACGCCACCACTTGTGTCAACGCGAAAATGCTCATCGCGCAACGTAGCGTATACCTATATTCATGAAAGGTCTCCTATCGTCTGTCTCACTCTAGGAGCGATCCCCCCAAAAGCCCCTCTTCGGTCCTCTATTCGTAATATCGCTATGGAGAAATCTCTCACCCCTGACTCTGATGGAACAAAAGAAAATCATTGTTACATGTCTCGTCGCTTTTCACCTCCTATTATGAGCTGAGTATACAAATGTTCGTTGGTGTCTAATAAAACTCAGTCCCGGATTCTTATATTTCTTCTTCAAAAGAATTCTATTTTCTCTCTCATGTATCCCTTATTTTTGCTCAGACGTCCTCCATTGGCCCTAAAATCCTCAAAATATGGACTGAGGAGACTGCATTGTATATATAAGATGCGCTGGTCCGAATCAGCTGAAGACCTCGGTCATCATAATTTTTGAGATTCGCTGATGTAAGAGGTACCAACACATTACGAGGGCTCATTTAATATTATGCAACCCTATATCTATGCTTTGAACTGGTTATTGCGATCCCATGATCTTCGGTGATTGTCGCCGATGACGCGATGTAGTATGTTGATACTGGCCCAGAAGGATATGTCTATGCTGTCTTAGAATCTCTTCTATTAGTCATGGTAGATATTGGAGATACTGGGAGCATGTTTAGATTGTAAGGGGTTGATCAAATTCTGGCACTCGAAAGATCCGCTTCATGCTATGATACCATTCTGACGTAAAACTTTCCACGGGAACTGATTCGATGATGCTAATTTCCTCATTGCAGACCAGGTGGGATCCCAGCCAGGAACGCTCGTGGTGAGAGACTGCTGCTATTCATTGGCATCATTGATATTCTACAAAGCTACCGACTCAAGAAAAAGCTGGAACATACATTCAAATCGATGATCCACGATGGTGTAAGTTCAGAATCTACAATCCGCAGAAATTGAGAATATTTAGGAACCTCTTGGGTTAGTGATTGTAGATTCTATCTTTCCCAACAGAATGGGGTAGATTCTCACGAATCAATGCAGTTTTCGGGAGTGGAAGGTGTCAAGACAGAGTGTGGCAAGGTCGAGTAGTGGAGATGACTCATTGAGCATTTCTCTGTGAATTTCGTTTCATCATATTTCATCGCAGCTAGGCTTTTTCGAGGGATTTTTCTTCTACCCATCCTCTGAAAATCGCGTCTCTCAGTATCAAATTAAGATGACGGGACAATTGAGTCTAGGCCGCCACTCGTTCTCAAACCCATAGTTTGGAATAAGCTATGATATTAAAAATCTAGGGCGACTTTACGCAGCATGCCGCAAGCAGAAAAAAGCTTGTCCCACTTGACGCAGAGAACTAAAAAAGGCACCTTATTCAGGATGACCTGAAGTAATGGAATTTTACTCACAGGAAATGGGGGATGATCTTATTCGCGAAACACGCGCCGAACGAGTTAAGTACCTCTCACTTGGCAATTTATGACTTATGAAGGTTCTCAGGTGGTCAGATTTTGATAATAAGAGCACTGCGAGTTGTTGTAATACACATCACCTCCAATTCTATCAAATTCCTCGGAATAAGAACTGATTCCATTCCGCTTCGTGTGATAAATCTTTGAGAGGTACGAGGAATAGACGTAATTATTGTCCTTCCAATCTATCCCAGTTTTCAATTAGCTCTCTCCATATCATCCAAACTAATCACACAGGCGAAGTGATATATCTCATCCCAAACGTCAATTGGTGCTCATTTGTGGGCTTGAGTATGCGAAAGATGGAAACAACAGGTGTGCGGAGTCCTACGGTAGATATTGGTGTGAGTCTCGGCGCCAATCGACTGATGTTTGGATTAGCGTTCGCTTTTGTTCACATTCCCATATTCGCAAAATCGGCAGGGGGTGGGGGGGGGGGGGGGGGAGCTTGCGAAGCACGCAACTTTTGGAATGCTTTCGTCTGATCTCAAGTTATAAGTTGCTCGCACCCACTCATCCGCGGAAGAAGCAAGCCATTCGAATAATTTACATCCATGAATCTTTTGGAGCGGTCGTCTTTTGATATCCGTCTCGTACTCCCTAAGAGTCAAACGATATCTTGAACAGATGCCGGTTGGATATCTTCCGGCATCCGGAATGTAATTTGGTCCAAGAGATCTCTTGATCGATTCCATTCAATGACGCTTCAACTGGAAATCGTGTAATTTTTTCTTGACGGGCACAATCTCCTGCCTAAGTAGGCCACAAATTCTTCCACTATTTTCGTCATGTCCACACTTTTTTTGAGGTTCGGGAGGTTCTGGCATTTTTATGAACTAAAGGAAGTATCACTTCGAGGATCTAACTTGAGGATCTTAGTTCAGAATATGTGCAATAATCGATTTATCGATGGGAATTAATCGGATGGTTTCCTCCCTTCGCGGAAGAGTGAGCTAGAGCAACTAATAACTTGAGATTGGACAAAAGCATTTTGGGAATTGCGTGCTTTGCAAGCTCCGCCCTCCCTCCTACCGATTTCGCGATTATGAAAATGTAGACAAAAAGGAACACTATTGCAAACATCAGTCGATTGGCGCCGAGACTCACACCAATATCTACCGTAGGACTCTGCACACCTGTTGTTTCCATCTTTTGCTTATATAAGCCCACAAATGAGCACCAACTGACGTAGAGGTGAGCTATATCAATTCGTCTTTGTGATTAGTTTGGATGATATGTTGAAAGCTAATTAAAAATTGGGGTGGATTGGGAGGTCAATGATAACGTTTATTCTTCGTTCCTCTTAAAGATTCATCGCAAACGGGATGGAATCAATATTCATTTCAAAGGATTCGATAGAATTGGAGATTATGTGTATTACAACAACTCGCAGTGCTCTTATTATCAAAATCTGACCACCTGAGAACCTTCATAAGTCATAAATTGCCAAGTGAGAGGTACTTAACTCGTTCGGCGCGTGTTTCGCGAATAAGATCATCCCCCATTTCCTGTGAGTAAAATTGTGACACTCCTGGTCATCCTAAACAAGGCCGCATTCTCAGTTTCTCGCGTCAGACTGGACAAACTTCTCCTCGCTTGTGGCACGCTGTGTTCATACAATGCGTTTTCTATTTGAGGGTACTCCCAAAAACGTTATCATGACTCACATAACCTCATTTAAAATCAACGTCAAAATTTGCCGAGTAATTCTGAATGGGACATTCCGTGTTACTGGCTCCGAGATATGAGCAATCTATTTAATCTTGAAATATGCAGGTTGCTGACCGCATTCTCCAAAACAGACCTCCAAATCATTATGACTCGACAAAGCGTCTCATAGGGGGTGGGCATGCAATAAGCCATGCCCCGGTACTTCCAAACGTCATCGCGGCCAAAAATTGTTCAGGCTTAGATTTTGATGTATGATTGGAATTCCGTTCAGGAGCAAGCATTTTGCGCATGTGTAGAAGAAAGAAAAGGATCTACGGGCATCGAAACCGTGTGGAGTCACGCACTCTGTGCTGAAACAGCGACTAATGGATCGAGGTATGATTGAGCAAACGCGCATTCGGATTGTGTATGCGTTTTTGGTGAGTACGCAACTTGGCGTTTGTGTTCATGGGCGCGGGGTCCCAATTTTTTGTGATACGTTGTCCAAAACTGGAGCATTTCCAGCAGCTCATCGTTTCTTGTTTTGATTTTCACAGCTGCCGCAAGCCAGATGATATGAATATCGCCTAGCGTAGTGGATATTAAGTATCAGAACGATGGCCAACCATGCGTTTCGCAAACCAACGAAATTCCCAACTTCCTTCCGAGTCAAATATTCTACTCCATATGTACGTACAGGCAGCTCAGATCCCCTTGGATCAATATCTCCAACCCTGTAGCGAAGCTTGATTGTGCCCAATGATTCACATATCAATCTCTGCGCTCCTGGCACTCAGCCATCCCAGAATTCCATATTTTTGCAGCAGTTACCCATCCGAACAGAAATGATTTCTATCGATTACACGAGGCAGTGTTTGGAGTCCATTGTACTGGGGTGTGATTTGCTCGAATTTCCTACATGTGCAATGAATCGAATAACCGCCACTTCGCTACGAGTGAGTTAGGCAATCATCTCCTCGTGTGGGGACAGAATTCGACAGCATTCAAGATGGGGGCGTGCGAAACCCTTGGATTGGGGCTTGGCATTGCCCCAGGATGCAGTAACTTCTTTTCACTGCTAGGCCTGTGTGTGAGTGCAACACACGCCCTGTAGCGGATTTGCTGGAGGTCAAAAGAAGCGTGTGGAGAGCGAAGTAGGATCAACATGCGCGATTCCATTTGAAGTTAGCTGATTGCGTTCATGAACATACCCAACGCTGAATTCACGCGTACGAACTAGGACAATGCAGAGAGGGAGGACCGTTGGGAGCTCTAGCTCATAACGAAGCCGGCACGCAATGGAAAAGCTCGTGAGCTGCGCTCAAGCCGATTGATGCCCAGGAGCGGGCTTTCGGATCGCAAATACTCGATATTGACATCGGACAGGACTAAAAGCGTGTCTGATGGTCCGTGTACAAAACCACGTGAGGTGGGATCAACGGCACGACCGTTGAGGAATCGAGAATCTTCTAGGAGTTCTCAAATTCGAACCCAGTCGGCGCGGAAGGCTTATATATACCGCACGATTCGATCGGAAAATCGAATCCTAGAAGGGTGCCTTCTTTGACGAATCAAGTTGAACGAGATCGTGTTAAATATCCTGCGGCGCAGTACAGAGGAGGATGATGAAAGGCAAAATCAACTCGATATATTAGGTAAGAGTGAAGCCACAAAATATCATAAGCAAAATTTAATTCGCAACCAGTTGAATTCATAAGATCAAATCTGGGAATAGAATACGGGATTCGATCAACAGCGAGCGATCAAGACATAATAGCACTGATCGATTGCTCGCTTCCTAAGCCCTGATCTAATTGGATGTCTCACAAGGATATTGAAGTCGTCTCTCCTTTCCTCTCAATCTCCGAGTGCCTCTCCGAAATCGCCGCCCGCGACGTGGACTTGGGCTCGCTCGAGATGGTCATTGATTTTTTCGATCCCTGTCAGCAAAATCAGTTTGTTGACCGAGTGCTCAAACGTGGAAGCACCTGTGCGTAGGAGAGCTCTGCATACTCACCCATCTCTACTAGGAGCCAGCTTTGTAATTCGGGCAAATGCCCATTCGCTGGGTGGTGCAAGATTGATCTCAGAAATTATCAGATCACCTTTAGTGAGCACGCTATTCGACTCGCGCAACTTGGACCATTCTTAAACTGGAGGAAGGTACTTTTCCTACCATTCTCTCCAAAATGGTTTTTGATGAGTTCGAGTCGATGTCACCTTGAACAAAGTGATCGATCTCCGTCAATTCTTGTAAAAGGAAACAGAGGAATCACAAGAAAACCACCAATCAAGCAGTATCCCGAAGTTTACGCAGAATCATAAGAAAGACTCATGTCATTGCACTTGAGACTCCACATACCAGAGGGTCGAATTACTGTCTGGTGAGCTTCTCATCTTCGACGACCTCATGAGAAATATGACGTTCAAATGACTCATGATATGACTCCCACATGCCTTCAGGGTTGGGAGCGCGGAGCGAGATGTACTCTCTCCGTCGCGTTAGACTAAATCACCTTGAGCCCATTCATGATTTTGCCTCACACGGGCGTAGGAGTTCCGCTTCGCTGCTTTCGAACGCCATAATATTGTCGCTCCACATAACCTCGCACAATCCTCGGTGAGCAGCGAAGCAATAGAATACAGCCATGAATGCCTCCACGCTGGAATCGGAGACGAATTCCGAATGGACTGCCTCTGTGACCAGGTAGATGAAGAGGGCAACGCTTGTCTCGATTGATCGGATGCCTCGACCACCCAATAATTTCACGAGGGATGACCCAACGTATCCAACGCCGGTGCAAGAAATTAGCCGTGCAGATCTAGTTCTCACTCCTGATAGGGAGGCCATCTGCTGCGCCAAGGCACCAGCGTCGAAGTGAATAGTTCAGTAGCATGATGAGATTTAGGGAATACAATCGGATGTTTCTCGGAATCAGGAAGAGATGAGCTCTGGAGTCTGCCTTCTACTCGCAGAACGCCATCCGTACCGATGATTGGCAGAAGTTTGCGGAGAGGGCTGCAATCGATAACAGACCCCCCAGCTGAAATGTCACGAGTTTTTTGACCAACAGCTTTCCTTTGTACAATCTGAAGAAGCTAAGTCTGCCCAGCCTGCAATCAAATGGAATACAAATGAGATCTTCTTTTATCAGGATTAGCAAGGTTACGTCGAAAACTGAATACCCGCGCTAAGACGGCAGATATCTTTCCCAAGGAAGCAAATTGAAGTATCTAATCTTTCGAACCTTTGTCTACTTCTGCCAACAGTACCTGGCAGTTGTCTTTGGATTGCGCCTCTTGATCAGCTGACTCAATCTCGGTGATCGTTGGCCACGAAAAACCCTCCAACTACAGCCAAGTAGGTCCATTTCTACGGAGCGATGATTCCTTGAGTTGCGAAGAAGTGTATCCTTATGATGCCAGGTCTACCAGATTGTCATCTGCTCGCGCTTGACTTCGTACAGCTGTAGGTACAGAGGTAACAGTTCGGCTGACTTGATTCGCCACGAGAATTCTCCATTTTGATCTCTGATGATATTTTCTTCTCTGATGGTATTTTAGAGATATGTTATCAGGAACTCCATACACGGAAGTCAGTATAAGCAATTGGCTCGTAATGAACCTCGGCATTCTCAAAAATGTGGAGGAAATTTCGATATTCCTCTATGTATTCCTGTCGTTGTTAAAGATGAACTCTACGGATGGAAATGATGAGAAAAAAGTCCGTGATACCGTTAACCGGGGTAACTTTGGAACACGGGGGGTAACTCTGGAACAACCCATGAAAGAGTGCTTATCGCGTACAGTTGGCTAGGCAGATGATCCTGAGACTTCAATACCGATTCCTCCTACTTGGGGCACACTTGAACAATATTTTGCATTGGCGCGAGGGCCTCTAACAGCTTTTAATCCGTGCATAAGCTGACTTCTTCAGAAGTTTGTTTTTGACCTAGCAAATACTCTCTCGGAAAAAGTGGCGTGGTTCCGACTCTACGAGGTCGACTTCAAGGTTACTGAGCTAGATTTCACTTGTCTGTGCACATATCTGGACGAATCACTTGTTACATTGGAGTATTATTACGAAGTCTCAATTTTGTAGAGTAAAAGCTGACAAGTAGTAATTTTTTCCAAAAACTGGGGTAACTTTGGAGCACTTCTTCATGTACTCTGAGTTATCCCCCAATTTCTATATCATCGTCAAATCCTACTTACTCGAGTAGTCGTTGATGAAAGCTCCAGAATGAGCCAAAGAACGTCTCTTTTCGACCCACGAAAGCCGAGTTTAGGCAGTGTTTGTCGGAAACCGACTGTGGAGGTATTTTCCTTCTCGAGAGTTAGCCGCGAGGTGGGCAGTGAGGTATGCTGAAGGTGTCTATGCTTGATTGTAGAAGTCAAATTCAACCAAATGGACTTTTACAATAGGTCAATGGAGAGCTAAGACACTCAACTTTCGATTACTGATGGTGAAAATTGATTGCGTACCTATTTTATGAATTGATTGACGAGTGATGAATGATCATGATTTCTGTTCCAAAGTTACCCCAGTCCGTGTCTAACTTTGGAACACGACTTTCAGCGCTCTCCGCTCCAACCAGATATGTCCAAATGGACCTTATAAGCGCCTGAATTGAAAGCTGAAACTGTAAGCTTTCGTTTGACTACAGATACAATGCGCTTCTGATGCAAGACGTGCAAGTTTAGCGAGGTTTAAGGAAAAAAATTCGATTTTTGTTCCAAAGTTATCCCGGTTGACGTTGAGATAATCTTCACGAAGGTAGAGAAATACCCTCAATACTTCAAGAGAAGAGGAGTGAATATATTGTGAGTCAATACAATTCACATAAAGAAATTCGAATCAGAGACCTGCAAGACGATTTCGAAGTTTTGATCAATCAGCCACTGAAATCGATGGCCACCCACGGATGCTGTGCAATTCTAGCAATCTTGAATTCCTTCAAAAATTGCTTCGGCTTATCTGCATCAAGCTCGTGTTATCTCTTACTAGATGACCCTAAAGTGGTGCATGCTTAAGAAGGATTCACGACATTCTGGAAAATCATTTCCTACGATTTTCGCTATCACCACAAGAACCTCGCAAAAACAGACCGCTTAGACACAAGAACTATTCACATTATATCACAACGAAATAGCTCTGGGGTATTACTGTTGTTGTGATAAGTGATTGTTGGCTGCAAATGACGATGATTCTCGAAAAATCGGAGATACTACGAGACCCAATTTTATTGACCCCCGCCTTGTCTCTCAGCGTAGTTCAAACCAATGCCAATGTTCTCTCTCTGAGCCAACCTATTCTCAAAAAAAAATTCAGAAAGAAATATGCTTGCCCGTAGAAGCTATTTAATTTTCTTATTGAAGTATATGATACATTTATCTCCTATTTAGTATAGTTTGTATACTATATTTAGAATAGAGAAGTTTAAAGTGAGTGTGACAGTAAAACCGTCACAGCCATTTTAAAAAAATGAGCAAATCTCTCTCGTCGTGCCTCGAGCCAGCCGCCTCTGAAAACCAGTATTTACGCAAAATACGTCTCTTTTCCGAGGTGCTGCTGCTCGAGGCGACGACGATAATGCGGGTATGCTTGGTGGCAGGC
Source organism: Eretmocerus hayati (assembly GCA_029851415.1). Lineage (NCBI taxonomy): Eukaryota > Metazoa > Arthropoda > Insecta > Hymenoptera > Aphelinidae > Eretmocerus > Eretmocerus hayati. The sequence goes on from CM056741.1 coordinate 135,427,025, forward strand.
AACCCGGCCTACACCTATGTTGGCCGCAACCACCCGCCTATAGGAGGCTGGTGGTCATCTTTACAACAAACATCAGCTGGTGAAGCCCAGGGCGGGCTACCCGGGCAACATGATGCAGTTCTGCCCTTTTAGGGCCCACCACTACACGCACTCACCCCGCGGCACCACAGGAGGGGTCCGGGGCCCGTGCCACGAAGAATACTTGCCGAGGCCCTTGCTCCCGGGTGAGCAAGGGTGGTCACGATTCGCGCATAATATTTTTGCACTTGTGCCCTGAAATACTGTGTTTGGGGTGGAAAATGGTAACAGCCGGTGCCCGCAAGCACCGTGCTGCATCCATAGCCCACCCCCAACAGCTATGCACCCGGCAATAAGTGCCCGGGTGTGCCAGGGTGATGCCGCGGAGACGATGACGACGAGATGATGCAGGAGCCCTGCCAATGATGCCGTGCACCCGGGGGAGTCACCACAGGGCTATTTGCCATCAAGGCAGCTGCCCCATATACAAATAGCCCCTTATGCTGCGTTGCACAGCTGATGCGAGGTTATTGGTGCATGCAACACTTGTTGCATGCTCCCGAGATGCACCAGCTCACTGCCGACACCCGCACGATCGCGCACACACCTATGGGTGTTACCCACACCCGGACAAGCACGCACGACGATACCTAGATACCCGGGTGACCCCGAGAACAACGACGACGATGACGATGTGCACGCGGGCTCGCGCAGACGACACACTGCCGGGATGCTGCTGCCGGCGCGAGGGCGCTGCCAACGGGTATACCTACCTCAGGGTAGGTTATACCGCACCTCGCTGACCCGGGACCCTGATGATACCCGGACATCCACCGCCTGGTGGAAAATTGTATGCAGACGACACACACCGGTCATTATGTATGTGTGTGGACACATAGGAGATCGCCTAGGCAGACTGCGAGTGGATATTATTGCCGTGATGACTACCCATGTAGGTATAGCGTTGCCGTGACGAGTGCATATAGGTATAGCGTTGCTGTGATGAATACATATACAGGTATAGCGTTGCCGTGACGAGTATATATGGGTATATATATATATATATATACTCGTGTGCCTGATTGCATACAGTGAAAGTACGAAGAGTGGAGGCAATAGCGAGTTGCGCAGAGCTTCAACGCTTACATATGCTTGCCGTGGTTGCGAGTGAGATGGAATAAGCAACTGGTGGTGGCAAGAAAACAGTGCCGTACCCACAATCAAGCAGATTTCTGCCCTGAATTTCGTATCTTGCTGCCGATTTGCTGCCTTGCGCTCGAGCGCATATTTCATAATTCGCCGCGCCCCATCCACCAGAGGGCGAAGTTGGCTTTTCGCAGATTTTGGGAGCCAATCAAGATTATTGCTGCCGACCAATCAGAGAGCTTCGTTTATTGAGGAAGAAGAAGAGCTTTTGCCGTCAGGAAGCCGGCCATTGTGACACTTGTTGGATTGCTTTTAGAGTGACCACACGTTCTTGTGCCTTTGCCTCGTGCTCCAAAGTTTTGCCGTGAGCCCCCCAGGAGTCCCGGGTCGCTCACGCGACGCCAAAAGTCGTATACATAAATCGAAGGAAGCCAAGGATTTATTGATCAAAGATTTATTGTCAGAATTTGCAAGGATGTCGCATATCAGCGGTGAGTGGTCTTGATTTTTCTATTAACAATTGGTGAATTTTCTCGCGCGTCCCTCGAGAGCCTCGTGCGCGTGTATTTGCCATCGTCGGGCTTTGCCGAACTGGACTCCTGGGGAGGCTCACGGTGCTGGAGTGCACCCTGACCAATTTGCCGAGACTCTAGCACACCCCAGCAGTCACGGGCGTGTCGTGATCACCCAGGTTAAGAGTGTGAAATTCGCGCGGGGGCAATTAGACATTTTGCCTCGCGTCGTGAGCGTGGCGCGGAAATTGCCGCGGAGCAGCCATCTTGAGTGCGTTCGGAGCAGCGTGCTCCCTCTCAATTTTAGAGCCCAAGTTGTGTCAGAGTTTGCCGAGACAGTGTGCCGAATTGGTGGAGTGAATTCTCGTGTATTTTCAGGAAATCTTGAGAGACATTCTGAGAACAATTTGATATTTGATAATTATGAATCTCTAGCGAATTTTAGGGTCATTTTGCGAGTATGTTGTCGCGAAGCATTTGATATGTCGATTTTCGTATCGATCGCGTAGAAGCAGCGTGTGCAGAATATATTGCTGAGATTATTTTATTATAAATTTCGATTTGATGATTTTGAGTGTGAGCGTTCCCTCCCCCTTCTTTTCCGAATTTTAGGTGAATATACGGTAGGTGAACGAGACTTGGAGAGAAGCTGTGTTCCAGAGTAATTTTAAAGTTGCGTTCGCCGATTATTGCGCGAAATCTGCGATTTCAGGCCAAGAGTCTTGATAATATAAATATGTGTGATAGGTAAATTCATTTGCCACGTCACATGAGTTCCCGCCTAATCGCAATGGATTACGGCGTAATATCTGCCACTTGATGGTAAATATCAAGGTATTCGTGGATACACAAAGAAATGCCCAGATAATCCATATATCACCATTTTAGAATGGTCAATTTTCTGAAATTTCATGATTACGATGTGAAAGTGAAAAGTTTCACAGCTCCGAGAGAAAGCGGTTGCAGGCGAAATGAAGAAAGACGTGTCCCCTCATTTTGGACCTAGAATCATATAAAAAATCTTAAGAAGAATTCGTGATTTCGGCCATTTCCACGCCCTGATTCCATATGGATCTGGTTGGTACTCTAGCCCAGAATGATACACGATCACATTGACGTGAGTAAGGTGTTGGGAGGAGTAGCTCGACTAGAAGAGGTGGTATGGCTTGTTGCTCAATAGGCTGGGACCTCTGGCCTCCGTCCCAGTGCTAAGAAGACCGAGGCCATTTCCTTGTGGATCGAGAGACAACGTCAAAAATCTAAGACAAATGGGTCTCTCTAGCATTGAGATGTGAGGTGGGATGGCCGTCCGTTTCAGCAGAACGGTCGCGAGTCGTGGTGTGACACTATACAGTAAACTCAGTTAGAATCCGAAGATTGATCAAGATACCAAAATAGTCAACAGAGCCCTATGCGGTCTGCGGTTCATCAGGGCATGCACGATCGAGACTTCTTCGATGAAGATTGGTCGAGACTCTAGTCCAGCCCCATCTGGACTACATAGGCCCACAGAGTAAGAAAGGCTTGAGTGGCATAAACGCGAAACCGAGGTAATCGAAAAAGACTTCTCCCGTCACCATCCAACCTCAAAATATTTGCCATTGCAGAGGTGATGATTTGAGGCATTGAGAAATTCTTTCCAGACGTCTTGTTTTGGACACATAGATTCAAAACAAATTCACGCGGAGACCGATACCAATAACTCAAAATTTTTGAAAATGTGACTTACGTCTTTCTTACTATTCAAGGCAGTACTATATTGTGGTGTTTCTTGGCGGATCAGGCAAAGGATGGACGCGACAGCAACGGGTACAGAATCCATGTGTGAGATATATCTATGATTTATGATAACTTTGAGCACCACCGACGTGCATTATTTACTGGAAAGATGTTTGATTAATTTTGATACTACGTGCAGTGAGCCGGCGTCCACGCAAGCAGTCGACGCCGACCAGGCGTTGCTGGATGGGGGACGGGGGACGCCGCACCCAGGGTGATATATGAAATGAAAAGTCGCAATAAATCATTCATATTCTACAGGTCTCGAGCTTCAATTTCCATTTTTGAACATGAAAAAGTTTTAAATCTAGCTCGAGTTATTTACTAATCAGACTTTTCATTTCATATACCACCCTGGGTGGCGCCGACGCCCCGATGTAGCCTCGTAGCCAGGGTTGGCATATTAGTCTCGCAGTTGCACCAAACATAACCACCGACACTGAAGTATCAGCACACACTAAATGAAAACCATCCCGTCACCCGCGAGAGCACCGGGAAGCCCTAAAACATCTACACGGTGTCAGATGACGCGGCGGACCCGCATCGAAATGCCCAGCTCACGGACCAGCTCACACGCGTTTGTTGACATCATGGGTGCTCACAGGCTCGTGATAGTTCTTGAATTTTTATAATCTTCTCAGGATGAGTTGGACAAAAACGGCTCTTTTAGGCTCTTCCTTGGAATCGTAGCTACCTCCTCGTGAAATTTCAGGGCGATTTGACTCAATATGGAGGAGTACTGACCCTTCTCAGTATAGGGCATCCGCTATTTTTGTAACTGAAAAGGCTCATTTCTCCTCCAAATCATAACGAATCACCCTGAAAATCCACGAGGAGGTGGCTACGGTTTCAAGGAAGAGCCTAATAGAGCCCTTTTTCCAAGATATCACGTAATACTTGAGTAATGAATTTTTTCGTGATGAGATCTGAGGTCGGTAAAGGTAGAGCTTCCGCACCCCTTAATACAAAGTTTTCTTTCGGAGCTCGTAAGTCAGACGGGGAGGGTCGTACAAAAATTTTACCGGGGACCAATTTATTAGATTTTTGAACGATCTACAAGATCCTGTGAGTATTTTTGTGATCGGATCACTCCCGTCAAAATTGTAGGTGATTGATTGAAGAAGAATTTTCTCTGATTTTCAACCACGTGTACGGGCACTCAGGAAGCACGTAAAAAATTATCAGAACACATAAATCGATAGATTTTTCTCTGCTCTTCAAAACCCTTTTTTCCAGATTCCCGTCCGACCAATGAAATTGGAAATATCACTGTTTGAGTGAGACCCTACGTGTTCCATTATTTATGGTAGGGACTGTATGTATCATGTTTATATAGAAAGTAAGATCAGCTGGGGGGAATTCTTGTCAGACTACTGCGAAAATCCATGAATTTCGAAAGATAACTCCAGCAGAGCCAAGAATGTTTGACCTATCAATATAGTTGAAGGAACAAATAATATGAGAACTTTTATTCAGTATTATATCCACAATTTGGGGCTCCGCGAGAGTGAAGGCCGAGATATTGAGCTGCTCATGAGTTTCCTTGCTGAACAGAGATCTGAATATGTTTTTTTGTCACAAAAAGTCGTTTTCAACATCAACAATTCCATCCAGCATCGGTTTGTAGGGTCTCTACCTCATACAGCGCTGATATGATTTTTATTCGGTTTTCTGGACGAATACAAGCCATGCAATCGTTTTTGGGGCGAAATCAGCCGAATGCATCTCAAGGTTCGTCAAACAACGCAGAAAATCCCATTCCAATTGTCCCGATATCTCAAGAATTCAGTTGAAGCGAGACTTCTTCAAGAAAAAGCGTACTTTTTGGCTATTGTGCGTCGTATCCTATCTGACGAGCGGGGCCAAAGTTGTTAGAAAGGAAGCAACACGCACTGGCCTGAATATGATTGACGACGTAGCTGCTATCGATATCGGTTTTAATGAATTCTTGAACGCTAGAACGAATGGGTCTGCATAGATATTGCGTGGAAAAGCCATCAACAAGGTGCGCACTATGATGCAGGGTTCTGGCTATAAGCCCATCGACGGGGAGAGGAAGTGACAATCAGAGCACGGTCGGGCAGGCACCAGTGCCTCATCGCGCAACCGGAAGAAAGGATCTACGAGCAACCAATGCATCGAACGCCGCGAGCCTTCAGGCGTCACAAAGAACCAGAGGTGGTGCACCACGAGGAAAAAAAAGATAGACCCACAATCAACATTTTTGGACCTCGTTAGATGGCAGGAGAGATCGATTGATTGATTGATTAAGATTTATTGCGGGCGGAGGGTAAACCCTATTTGCCCCATTGCAAGTACAAAGGTAGTAACAAAGTAACTTGAATGGTTAACATTCGGTGAAGTTCAGGAGGAATAAGATAAGATATTCTCATGATAATACGTAAACAGTTATACAGAACGAATAGTATAATCAAAACCAGGTGGTGAGACATGTTAGAAAGTATATTATACGTGCCCAAGGGGTCGAAGGAGAGGTGTCAAGGAAGGTGGTATAGCTACCAGGTTTTCCCTGTGAGCACGATCGAATCAATCGTTCATGTCTCGATCCATCAGAGTATGCAGAAGTTACCGTTTGAAAGATTCTGGCAATTGATTCACAAAATCAACATCTGGAAGGGAGTTTATAAGTTTAGAAGCTACATAGGTAAACGACTGGTTGAGAGCCTCCATGCGAGGTGGTTTGTACCGAAACGACGCTTTCCTGTTCCATCCTGACTGACGGAGGTTGGTGCTATCAGAAGTGAGTAAGAAGCGCATTCGAAGAAGAGATGGGATTTCGTGGTAAATTATTGAAAATGCTAAAGAGCCTATCAGAAACTCACGGCGGCGTGGCACTGATAGCCATCCAAGGGCAAGCTGATAGGGCGTGGCATGAGCTCACCATGGTACGAAACCGCTCGAAAACCTTACGCATACGTTCAAGAGTCAATGGAGTTTCAACTCCTGTTCCTTGTTGAGACCTCTGAGGAGGGGTGCGCCGTAATCAAAGTGAGGGAGTACCATGGTGAGGGTGAGTTGGCGTTTCACTGCAGGCGGGAGGGAGCGGCAAAGTACACGTAGTTAGTACAGTGAGCCGTGAACTTCTTTAGATATCTGGTTAATTTGGGATTCGCAGTTAAGCGTAGGAGTTATAATCATCCCCAGAGACTTGATTTGTTCAACGTAGGGTATGATTCGGCCATTCATGCAGATAGGTGGACTGCGTTCCAGGTCGATCGATGACACATTCTGTTCGCTGCCTAGAATTATGGCTTTGGTATTGTTTCCATTCAGGCGTAGTCCATTTCCCTGTGCTCACTGCGCAATTGCGTTAGCATCATGGTTCAACAGAGCTACTTTGCTGGTGAGATCACAGGGGAGGGCGTGTACGTAGATACTAGTATCATCTGCATAGATCATGTGATGGGCGTGACGAAGAACTTGGGGTAGATCATTAATTAATATAAGGAATAGTAGAGGTCTGAGAACGCTGCCCTGGAGAACTCCCGCATCAATGTTCAACCAGGATCCATGGAAGCCATCTTCGTGGCGCACAGCTTGTTTACGACCCATGAGGTAGGTAGCAAACCAGCGAATCACACGGTCAGAGCAGCCAATTCTTTGAAGCTTCGTGAGTATCATCTTATGAGGGAGGGTATCAAACGCTTCAGGAAAGTCGAATGATATGAAAATTGTGATCATCCGCTGGTCGACAGCCATTCATACGCCTTCAAGTATCCCTAGTAACGCAGTCTGCGTAGAGTGGTTGGAGCGGAAACCACACTGGTGAGGATCAAGGATATCGTTACATGAGCAGAGAGTTGCTCATGGACTATTCGCTCAAGTATTTTAGACATTTCAGGAAGCTGCGAAACAGGGCGGGTATTGGATGACGATTTTGGTCCTGTTGTTTTGGACAAGGGTATTCTAGACGAGCGTTTCCACTCCTCGGGAAAGCAACCGGTGCTCAGTGAATCATTGACGATATGGGTGATGTAAGGGCGGAGACGAGGAAAAGCCATCTTGAGCATTGTTGATGAAATTTCATCATAGCCTACACCAGAGGATTTACTCGAGGTAAAAGCGCTCTGTATGTCATCATCACGAGATGAATTAAAGTTGAAAGTCGGGACGTCGTCGGGGAGAGGTATGGCACAAATGGAGTCAATATTCGATTCTTGGAGAGCGTCTGCATTGCCTGAGACAGCAGCATGGTGTGTATTCAAGGGATGCCCGCTAAATAGAGTGACTGGCAAGGGAGTGTGCCTTGACAGTAAGCCAAATTTACGTAGTTCTCTCCATTTTATCTTAGGATCAGGTGCAGCGAGGACTCTCGCAGATATGTACTCGGTCTTGGCTTTGGCCAGAATTGTTGTGTCATTATCACGAGCATATCTATAGGCCTCGAGTGCTGAAGGTGCTTGGGATCTGCGAGCACGGTTGTACAATTTGTCGCGCTGACTCATAAGATGCCTCATGTCAGATGACACCCACGGTTTTTTTGAAGAGGTTACAATGAAGGGCTGGGGAGGTGCCATTTGATCAAAGGTCTCGAAAGAAGCGCGAGTAATTTTACTGATTGATTCAGTGAAGTGCCCTCGTGCAAGAATGGAATGAACGGGACAGCTATAGTCTGGGAAATCATATGAGGAATATACTGGATTAATTGCTCAGGGATTATATGTAGAACAGGAATCAATTCCCGAGGGGGTTGACGGAATATTTACAAGGGGACTATTTATAATGTGGAATTTCAAGTCTGTCACCTGTTGTTTGGGTAAGATATCATCTACCTTAGAGGATAGGACCGTACTAAGTTCATCAACCTGGATCTGGGCCAATTTGCGTATCATCACTTTCTTAGGGCAAGATACTGGGTGTTCAATTCGATAATCGGTCTCTACTAGGTCATGACCGGCTGCAAAAGGTGATTTGGATCGATAGTGAGCTACCAATAGTGATGGAACGCGTAACAAGAACAAATCAAGGCAGGTGTCATGAGTAGATAGATCATGATAGATCACATAATGAGTTGGTTCCTTGCTCTCTAGGTGAAGTGAATGAAAACTGAACAGTCCAGAGAACGAGGAGGACGCAGCTGAATCAGTGGCCATGTTTATATTGAAATCACCTGTCACTATCTCGTGGTCATGGTGCGGTAAAAATTGAGAAACATCGTTCATGAATGCATGGGGATATGCTGCGGATGGGCGGCGGTAAACGATAGCGAATGATATAGAATGTTGACCAATTTCTATTTCAGCAATAATATATTCAGGCACATTGGAAAACATATCAGGTGATTTTGATAGGATCTTTATACGATAGCCGGGAATTACAAAAACATTGGCTTCGGCTTGGGATCACGAAAACGTTTCGGAAACCGCTATGATGTCATAGTTACGGGTGGAAGCATGGAGCTCGAGAGTATTGAAATTAGCTCTGAAACGGTTGATGTTAATATGAGCAATGATGATAAAAGGTCGAATTGGAGTAGTACGACGAGAAGAACGCGATGGCGACAGACTGAATCCGCGTCAATTTAGATTATTTTGTTCCAAAAGGAGGCTATTCAGTGTGGGCTGAAGCTTATGGAGATCATTCTCATTCAGGATTGGGATGAGCTCTGATCCAGGACCGGGACGCATGACTACGGTGAGGTTACGGCGAACAGGTCTGAGATAACCCAGTGCCTTACATTTAGGTAGAGCAGCTCGCCAAATTCTATGAACATCTGGTGGTAAAATAGGATCAACAAAGATCCTTGTGGTGCCTCTGAATCCAAGAATAGATGCAGCGGTCTTATCCTTGAGATTAAATGACTTGGACTCGACAAAATCGCGCACAGTAGGGGAACTGAACTTGGCGACAATATTGATTGACTCTCCTCTAGCATTAGTAGGTTGGCCAGAAGCCGCATGACGTGGGCGCGATGGAGGAGTATTCCAGCGCCGTGCCGAGAGAATAGAACCGACCAGAACCCCTCAGTCCATTTCGCTGAACAATTTCAACACAATCTCTCGATCGTTTAATAGTAGGCCGGTTGGGATGCCAGGGAAGCGGATTTCACAAGTATCAACTTGAACGCATGCCGCGATCAAATAAGCTTGAATACTAGAAGTGGTTTGAGACTGCGCGCGTTGAACAGTAGCTCCATCGGAAAGTTTATGATTCATTTCGGTAAGCTGTGTCTGGACACCGTTCTGGGATGAATTCAATGCAGAGCTGAGTTGGCGAATATCATCAGGGATAGTCAGATCTTGAGCTATTGCGGCGAACAATTGATCCGAGTTGACGATAGTGTCAGCGACAGTAGGCGCAGGTGCTATACAAGCAACTTTCGAACGAGAGTTAGCTGAGTTAGAAGGAGAGGATGCAGATCGCTTACGCGAGTCGCGACTTGGTATTCGTGTGAAATGAGCGGGAGAGCTAGCGGGGAGTGCGTGAGGAGGGGAAGACGGAGTCTGTCTCTGTCTGTCACTTATCGTGATGATGGGCGTGGAGGTGGGAGAAGGGGTACAGAGAGACGGACGCGGGTGGGAGGGGGAATGTACAGGGACCGCGGCACACGGTGGGCACGTATAACTCGCGTTGACACGTGTCAATAGCGATGTACATGAATCATGAACGAGCCCGGCACAACGTATACACTGTTTCGATATGTCACCTCTTTTCACTACAAGATTGCAGATCTTACACTCGATTTCCAGTCCACTTGTCGAGGCACTCATCACTCACATATTTTTGGCATTCTCGTTATTCAGGTGCACATGTAGGATGAAGCCAAGCAGACGACAGAACACGGTCACAGGAGAAGTCGTCCGCTACAGTGAATCAGCACTGCATCGAGGATTGGCAGCGTGAGGGTGCTGATGAATGTATAAGCTCCTCGTTGGCCTGAATGTTGGTGAAAATGGCGACTAACCTCAAATTTTGATGACAAATATTTCGTCTCCCCGGTTCAGAGAATAAGCCGACCGTTGAATGCTCAATTTCGCAAAGAGCCGATAGGAGCCTGAAATACCTGTAACAAACACTCGTCACCATGGAGTATGGACGCAACTGGTTAATAAAGTTCGAAATTCAGGAGCAAAGAGTAAAGTATGTTGATGCGACACCTACCAGAGAGAGATTAGATTAGATAAGATTAACGTTTATTCACCCGGGGACATGCCTCCCAAAGGGCATTGTGATCATAATACATATTTTTAACATAATTAAATTGAATAAAATCTGTATAAACATATAATATCCTAATTCTGCGTACAATAAGTTCGATTTTTGGGTCAATGAGTATAAGGCGTTGATTTTATACATAATTTGGCGATAACGTATTTTGATGCTATGAATAGAGCTTAATAGTAGATGCTAGGAAATACTTGTGTATAATGAGTTTAAAAGAGATTGTCAGTTCAAGGGTTCAGGTATTCAGTCACCTGCAGTGGAATCCAAGCCGAGGAGGTAGTTCAAAAGAAAAATTTTGAATGCTCGCGTCGGCGTGTTGTTATGCCTAAGTAATTTCAAAGCGCGTGGTACTTCATTCCAGTAATAAGATGCGGATATTTGGAAGGACTTCTCAAACGTTGCTGTTCGGAAATTTTTGATCAAAAGCTCTCCGGCTCGGATTCTCTTTGATCTATGAAGGGCTGTGTTGCAAACTTCAAGGAAGTTTTCTGCTAAGTAAGACGGTTTGACCGTTTGCAAGATAGAGAAAGTGAGATTACCTAAAAAGTACTCCTGGCGTCCTTTTACTGATAGCCATCTCAATTTTTCCCTGTAAGGGGTGACATGAGTAGTCCAAGGAATATTTCCATAGACAAATCTCGTGCAAGCATTTTGTGCCCTCTGCAGTTTGGTGTTTAGAACATCAGGGAGTCCATGATAGACAAGGCACGCATATTCGAAAAGCGGTAGTATGAGTGATTGAACCAATGATTTGCGAATCGAAAAAGACAATGCATGACGATGATGGCGGAGTTGGCGCAAGGTTCCAAATACCCGCTGACAGATGTGCGACACATGTGTGTCCCAGCTAAGATCGGCTTCTATCTAAACCCCTAAGTTCTTTACTTTAGATACGAATTTGACAGGAATACCGTCGATCTTTATGCATGGAATGTTTTCTAGTTTGATAAATCGCAGGTTTTCTTTGCTGCCCATTACCATTGCTTTGGTTTTATCAAGATTCAGACTGAGACCGTTGGCAATTGCCCATTGATGTATTGAGTTTGCATCTGATTCGACTTTCCTCAGGGTATCTAAAAGGTTAATGTGAGAGCAGCTCCTATAAATCTGGGTGTCGTCAGCATATATCATATATTTTGTGAAGCGAAGAGCTTTTGGGAGATCATTTATAAAAATCGCAAAAAGTAAGAGCCCTAGAACAGAACCCTGCGTCGACCCCGCCATTGTCCCAAGCCATTCAGATATTGTACCTCCTTCATCGACAACTGCCTGAAATCTGTCGGCAAGATATGGCGTGAACCATTTTATTGTGTGATCATTTATTCTGAAGGAACGCAATCTATCAATGAGTAATTTATGAGGAATTTTGTCAAATGCTTTAGAAAAATCGAAAAGAACTAGGGTTGTGAACATGGTGCTGTTGATAGCTTTTCTGACGTCATCTAAAACACCAAGCTAAGCTGTTCGCGTGCTGTGTCTGTCACGGGAGCCGACTTGACGTGGATCGAGAAAATTGTTCTTCTCAAGGTGGGATTTTAACTGATTCGCTATAATTTTCTCTAAAACTTTTGAGCTCTCACACAGCCGAGCGATGGGTCGCAGATCTGTCAGACTTGAGACCGTGCTGGTTTCGAGTATTGGTGTGATGAGTGTCTTCTTCCAAAGTGATGGATATGTGGCTTGAGTGATAGACGAGTTAAGGATGGTAGTGAGAAGGGTGAGTATAGCAGGGTATGAGTTTAATAGGTTTTTGATCGTGAAACTGTCAATACCTGAAGATTTTGACTGGATCATGTGCAAAATAGATAAACTTCGTCAGGAAAAGTTTCAGAAATTGAGAAAGACTCGACGTTCCTTGGTTCACTTAGAGCGGGTACTAACATCTGACATGACGTTTTATGAGAGGATATCGAAGCGAAATGTGCATTGAGAGTGTTGGGCGTGAATTTTGTGAATGGGGATGGGGTGCGGGGAGAGACAATTCCTAGTCGATCGAGAGAACTCCAGAGTTTGTTTGTGTGCTCAACTGAATTTAATTGACTCTCGTAGTACTCATTTTTTGCAGCGCGTAACTTTCTCTGTGCTGCGGCCCTCAAAGACCTATATTGATTCATAAGCATTTCAGAACCTTATCTCCTCGCCCGATCATACATATAATCTCGCTGGCTCATCATGTGTCTAACTTCGTTATTGATCCAGGGTTTTTGTTTGTCTCGCATTTTATAAGTGCGGAGTGGGGCAGAGATGTCAAGAGCCTCAATTATTGTCACATTGAATTGAGCCACAAGATCATCAAGATTTAGGTTAGGATCGAAATTATCGAAGTTTGATTGGAGATCATCTAGATACTTCCTATTATCAAAGTTTCGAAAACTGCGGTTTGTGATGGTTCTTTTAACCGACCTGGGACGTGCGAAATTTATTTCAATATCTATCCTATCATGACCAACAGTGAATGGAGCATCGGATTTTGAATAGTTGAGCACCGATGAGATACTATCTACGATGTAGAGATCAAGCCATGTGTGAGCCATAATTTGCTGAGCATTCAGAGTATGATGTGTTGGTGCTGAGGGGGCCAAATGCAGATCGAGATTTGATATGGTCTCTGTGAGGAACTTGCAGTCATAGTCATCACTATTCATATTGCGATCCAGGTCACCCGTTATGACTACTGTCTTATATTTAGGAAGGAACTTTGATATCACATGGAAGAATTCTCGAGGTACATGACCATTAGGAGGACGGTCAACAAGTGGGAAGAGGAGTAACGCATTTCGAAATGATATTTCTAAAATGATATATTCTTGTTTCTTAGAACGAGAGCTATGAGATTTTACTAAAATTCTAAAATGGAGATCCTTTTGAATGTGAATAGCTACACCACCTCCACCGCGATTAACTCTGTCATTGCGAATTAGTGTGTATCCAGATATTGCAAGTGAGCTATCAGAATCTGGATTAGAGAGCTTACTCTCAGATATCGCAAATACGTGTTTGAAATTGTCATGTAAGTATAGTTCAATTTCATTGAAATGCGTGGTGATGCCATTCACATTTGCATGTGATATAATCAAGCCTGGACCGAGAGATTTGCTACTGTTTTCAGTTCTGTTAGGAATGAAAAGTATTGAGATCAGCATCTGCACATATAAGGACACGAGGAGAAGATCGATCCTTCCTCATATAAGTTTTGTTATCAATTATGATAGGATACGTATACTGAAGATCTTTTGATTCCACACAGGCTCTTTTGAAAAGATCAAAAACATGCTTGGGATATAGAGGTCTCATGAGAATGGAACGGGTTGAGTTATGACTAAAAGCCCCTGCAGCAGTAAATTTACTCTTCGTAGCCCTAGACTTGATGACGTAATCTCGTGTATGTTTCGATTTGAATTGAACGATGATGCTGCGTGACACACGATTATTACCTGTACCTTGTACCGGTCTCGATTCTTGATCATTGCTTCGTCGGGTTGAGGCTCTGGGAAATTCTTTTGCATCCAGGATGTCTCCCAACAAGTGGGCAACGTTGAGTGCAGCGAGCAAAGTTGTTATCATTCGCATTGGTGTTGATGTCACGTCTATTGGAATACCAGATGTGATGAGCTCAGCACTATCATTCTCACAATTTTGTTGGGGTGATGCGTTAGACGCACCTACATATGTAGCAGTAGATTGGATTTCCCTGTTAGGAGTGAGACCTCTTCTGTGATACGATTATCCAATTCTTCTAATTTTTTTCCATGTCCAGCTACTGTTTCGTTGAGCAAGGCAAGGTTATCAATCCGCTTATTCAAAGTGGCCATTGACGACTGAAGTTCATTTGATAAGGTTTGATGCCGCTCTTCTTGGCGAGCATCAAGTTTCCTGAACTCACGTTCAATCAGCGCAGTGATTGCATCAAGGGGCACTAAGTGCCCTGCCAACTAGTGAGTTTGTTGGGTTGCAGCTACTGAAGGCGCCTTTGGATTTTCCATGATCTCATTCGTGTTGGTCGAGGCAAATGCTGACATGATTGATGGTTGCAGAACTGAGCGGTATAGTGCAGATGGCGGGTCGGTGTTTACAGGCATGTGAGATGGGCCACCTTGGCTTGTAAATGTATAATTAGCACTTGAAGTTATCGGCGAATTCATAGTGGTGACTGTCGCACTACTAATCTGCGTTGGGTCACTGAGCGGATATTGGAGTTTGTTACCTTCCATGGCACAGCGCTCACGGAAAGTTTTAGATCTTGTAATAGACAGTGCGCAACAGTGTTTTGATGAGTGATACCCTGCATACACACACGCACAGCCTCGATGGAACGTTGAGGTGCACGTTTCAGAGTCACAGAGAATAAAATCACCTGCCATGGGTCTTTCACACTTGGCGCACACAGGCATTCAAAACGATGACGCATGCGCAAAATATATATATGTGGAGAGAGAGCGAGAGAGATTGATTGATTGATTGATTGATTGATTTGGTTTATTCATCCGGGACAATGTGTCCCATGAGGCACATGAATGGTACATAAAGTATATAAAATATATAGGATTCATATATAAAATTTAAAAAATATAAGATTCAAAATATATAAAACAGATAAAATTATAATACATATGTGAGGATCACGTTGTGAAGTAGCATGATATGGGCATGTGATAGTTTCGATCCTTACTCCGAAAACAGGTTAAAAGTATTCAACATTTGGTTTAAACATGCACACGATACAAGATGTTATACGTCACTCTTCGTATCAAGATCGAGAAGGTATGGAAGTAAGCACTTTTTAAAATTCTTCAGGGACGTTGAGCGAGGCATGGTGGAAATAGTACGCGGTACTTTATTCCAATAATGAGAGGCATTCACGTAAAAAGCGTTTTGCAAAGACGATGTGTGACATTTGGGAACTATAAGGTCTCCAGTCTAGAGACGAACGGATCTCTGAATACTTGTATTGCATATTTCAACGGTGTTTTTAGCCAGATACAAAGGTTAATGGGTTCGAAGGATCTGATACAGAGAGCTAGCTAGGAAGTACTCTCGTCGAGCTTTTACCGTGAGCCACCCTAGGCCCTCGCGATAGGGGGTAACATGATCTCTCCAAGGGATATTTCCAAACACGAAGCGAGTACACGCGTTTTGGGCTCGCTGGAGCCTGAGGTTATGTCCCTCGGTTGGATCATGATAAACAAGGCGGACATAGTCAAAGTAAGGGAGGATGAGTGATTGAACGAGCGATTTGCGGAGAGAAAATGAGAGGGCGTGTTGATGGGGACGCAGTTGACGGAGAGTGCCAAAGAACGCTGGCAGATAGATGATACTTGTTTCTGCCAGTTAAGATCGGAAGTAAGCCAAATTCCAAGGTTCTTAGTTTCGGTCACAAAGTCAATTGAAGTGCCACCAATTATAATGGGTGATAGGTCATCTAAATTCAAGAGATGGAGGATTTCATTGCTACCGAGGATCATGACTTTTGTCTTCTTGAGATTCAAGCTAAGTCCATTCATGATGGCCCATGCCTGGATCGCGTTAGAATTTTTCTC
Source organism: Eretmocerus hayati (assembly GCA_029851415.1). Lineage (NCBI taxonomy): Eukaryota > Metazoa > Arthropoda > Insecta > Hymenoptera > Aphelinidae > Eretmocerus > Eretmocerus hayati. The sequence goes on from CM056741.1 coordinate 135,443,202, forward strand.
AACCAATTCGAGAGCTTCCTTGAGCTCGTACCGGTGGCAACTTCTGTAAATTTGGGTATCATCGGCATAAATCATGTACCGTGTATAGCACAGAACTTTCGGCAGGTCATTGATGAAGATGGAGAACAAGAGGGGACCCAAGACTGAGCCTTGGGGGACCCCTGCAGTTGTATTTAGCGGGTCTGATACCGTTCCACCATCATCAATGACTGCTTGGCAACGGTCTGCAAGGTACGACAGAAAACACCGTGTAGTATGATCACTCACATTGGAGGAACGGAGTTTTTGGATTAAAATTTGATGCGGAATTTTGTCGAAAGCTTTGGAAAAGTCGAAAAGTACGAGAATCGTGTACATTGACTGGTCTATTCCCTTGCGCACATCATCTAGGACCCCTAGCAAAGCAGTCAAACCAGCTTGACAAGGGTCAAGAAGTTCATAATCTTCAATGAATTATTTCAGCTGGTCTGAGACTACCTTTTCAAGCACTTTTGAGCACTCAGAAAGCTTTGCTATGGGTCTCAGGTCGGATAAGTCTATGAGATTATTCGTTTTAGGAATAGGAGTAATAAGTGTGCGCTTCCAGAGGTTAGGAAAAGACGCATCCTCAATACTTGAATTGAAAATATCAGTGAGGGGTTCGAGAATGATTGGACAAGACGTGAGCAGATTCCGGACCGTGAAATGATCAACGCCAGAACTATTTTATTTTAGCGAGCGAATGATACTCAGGACCTCGTTTTGGTTGGTTCGTGACAGTGAAAATAAGGAAATGTTGACATGGGGTTGGTGACTGAGTTGATGGTAATGATAGTGATTTAGGGGCGTGGGAGGAGGGTTAGAAATAGAGGCGAAATGAGCATTAATTGCTTCAGGAGAGAAGGTTCGGAAAGGAGAGAGGGAACGGGAGTTGACTATGCGTGGTCCGTTGAGGGTACTCCATAGCCTGTTGGAGCTCTGATGAATGGCGATTTGGGACGAGTAATATCGGTTCTTGGCCTTTCGTAGTAGTTTCTGGACTTGGGATCTGACTGCTCGGTATCGTTGTTTCAGTACAAGACACTCAGTATTACGCGCCTTCTTATAAAGGGAGTCACGTTTTTTCATTAAAGTACGAATATCGTTGTTAACCCAAGGTTTGTTTCGGGCGGAAATGGTATATGTTTTAAAAGGAGCTGATTGGTCGAGGGCAAGAGTGATTAACTGGTTAAAAATGGCTACTTCGTCGTGAAGACTTGCATTTGATGGGAAAGAAGCGAAGTTGAGTGAAAAATCATCGGAATAACTGATGAGTTGAAAATCTTGAAATCGATCGTGGAGGACTAAGGTCTGTGAAGATGATAAAACACAGAATTCTTGCACATATAAATATATTGCAACGTTTCGTCTGCATATTTTGCAAACCTCTTCAGGCTGTAACAAAATTTCAACACATGTGGTATCTATCATGGACAAACAGTAGCACGATTCACAATGAAGTTGCAAACAACAATTCACATACATGAAGCTTTTTGTTTTTTAGAGCGATTATCACATTCTTACACTATGATTAAAAACGTAGAAACACAGAAACTGTGATTCACGTCTTACGTCGATATTTGGTATATTGATACTGATCAGTCCATGCTAATGTGTGTATATGGAAACGGGATGAGGAGAGAAAGAGAGAGAGAACCAGGTGATTGAACGGGGAGAGAAAAGGGAAGGAGAAGGAGTCAAGAGAAGCATCTATATGTCATGATCGACGATGAGACAAACTATAGTAGGAGAGAGTTATAGACACGGTTTAGATGGAAAATATCGTCTTTCAGATTGATGTTATTCTTATCAGAATTAATGGAAATCATTTCTGAGAGTGTCCTTTTATGAAAATTTGGTTCTCTATCTAAGATCTTAGTATTTGTCCAATCAAACTCGTGCCCTAGGTTTTTTCGATGGAGCGACACTACAGAATTGGGAGTTTTGAAATTTATATGTTCATCGATTCTCACATCTAAAGCCCTTTTTGTCTCTCCTACATAGCTTGCTGAACAGATTTTACAATTTATTTTATATACTACATTTGGATTTTCAAATTTCTCCAATGTATCTTTGCCTAATTTTATAACATTATCAAGTCCTTTAGTGATTTTTGGCAACGTTACAATGTTGTGTTTCTTGAAAACATGTTTACATTTTTGAAAGAAACTTTTACGAAACGGAATGCTCACTTTTTGCAGTGAAGCAAATGTACGTTTTTCCGAACTATTTCCATTATTCTCCTTGTTTTTCAATTTTTGAAGTCTGTTTCTCATGCATTTTTGTACAAAATCAATGGGAAAGTCATTTTTTAGCAGTAAATTTTCTACGTATCTTATGTTTTTCTATGGAAACAAGGTTCAGATAGATTAATAGCACGGTCTACCAAATTGTATACAATATTTTCTTTCAATTGAGTTGGGTGGTTCGAGTGAAAATTCAAAATCCTATCAGATGTCGTGGGCTTATGGTACCAATCCGTGATAATGTTATTATCTTCTCGTATCAATTTTAAATCTAGAAAACTAATACTGTTATCTTTTTCAATCTCGTGAGTGAATTTTAGACTTTGATCATATTGATTAAAAATTTCCAGTACTACATTGATCTGGTCTTCTATGATACATAACACCGTGTCGTCGACTTAACGGAAATAAAATAATGTTACACAATTATGTTCATTTTTCAAAATCTCAACACAGTCTGTCTCGAGGTCTTCCATGACCATGTCGGCAAACATAGGTGATATGGGAGAACCCATGGGACTGCCCGAGATTTGTTGGAAAAAATTATCATCAAATTTGAAAAAATGTATTTTTGAACAAAAGTTCAATATTGGCACGTATTTCATCGAATGGAATTTTGCATTTTAAATGTATGTCATTATGGCGACGGTCTAAACTGATGAGAACTAGTCTGAGTAGAATATTTGTGAAGAGCGAAATGACATCAAGTGAAAGAAGAATGTATCCATCAAGAATATGTATTCCATTTGATTCTTTCTTTAGTTCTGAACTATTATTGATGTGAGATTTAGGGCGTTTCAAACATTTTTTCAACTCATTGTGAAGAATAATTGAAAACAAATAAGATGGGCTATTGATTGTAGAGATGATGGGTCTGGAAGGGTTAGCTGCTTTGTGAGTTTTCGGAAGACCATATGCTCGGGCCATAGATGTGTCAGTTAACGTGAGAGCGTTAGGATGAAATTTTTTGTGCAAAAGATTCCTTTCGTTCCAATCTTTAAGCACTTTTGAGTATTTCTTCTGAGTCCTTGCTAATGGGATTGAAAAAGATAAGAGTATTAGTTTTCTAGATTTAAAATTGATACGAAAAGATAATAAGATTATCACGGATTGGTACCATAAGCCCACGACATCTGATAGGATTTTGAATTTTCACTCGAACCACCCAACTCAATTGGAAGAAAATATTATATACAATTTGAAAGACCATGCTATTAATCTATCTGAACCTTGTTTCCATAGAAAAAACATAGGATACGTAGAAAATTTACTGCTTAAAATGACTTTCCCATTGATTTTGTACAAAAATGCATGAGAAACAGACTTCAAAAATTGAAAAACAAGAATAATGGAAATAGCTTGGAAAAACGTACATTTGCTTCACTGCAAAAAGTGAGCATTCCGTTTCGTAAAAGTTTCTTTCAAAAATGTAAACATGTTCTCAAGAAACACAACATTGTAACGTTGCCAAAAATCACTAAAGGACTTGATAATGTTATAAAATTAGGCAAAAATACATTGGAGAAATTTGAAAATCCAAATGTAGTATATAAAATAAATTGTAAAAACTGTTCAGCAAGCTATGTAGGAGAGACAAAAAGGGCTTTAGATGTGAGAATCGATGAACATATAAACTTCAAAACTCCCAATTCTGTAGTGTCGCTCCATCGAAAAAACCTAGGGCACGAGTTTGATTGGACAAATACTAAGATCTTAGATAGAGAACCAAATTTTCATAAAAGGACACTCTCAGAAATGATTTCCATTAATTCTGATAAGAATAACATCAATCTGAAAGACGATATTTTCCATCTAAACCGTGTCTATAACTCTCTCCTACTATAGTTTGTCTCATCGTCGATTATGACATATAGATGCTTCTCTTGACTCCTTCTCCTTCCCTTTTCTCTCCCCGTTCAATCACCTGGTTCTCTCTCTCTCTTCCTCTCCTCATCCCGTTTCCATATACACACATTAGCATGGACTGATCAGTATCAATATACCAAATATCGACGTAAGACGTGAATCACAGTTTCTGTGTTTCTACGTTTTTAATCATAGTGTAAAAATGTGATAATCGGTCTAAAAAACAAAAAGCTTCAGGTATGTGAATTGTTGTTTGCAACTTCATTGTGAATCGTGCTACTGTTTGTCCATGATAGATACCACATGTGTTGAAATTTTGTTACAGCCTGAAGAGGTTTGCAAAATATGCAGACGAAACGTTGCAATATATTTATATGTGCAAGAATTCTGTGTTTTATCATCCTCACAGACCTTAGTCCTCCACGATCGATTTCAAGATTTTCAACTCATCAATTTGGAATGACTGAGGACGATTCAAAGTTCATTACTTCTATTCATCGAAATAACGTTCCAGACTGAAATTTTTGAAGTTCCTCCTAGTTACAAGTTTTGGCTCTCTCGTGGTCTTCGTGAATTGGAATTTGAGATCAATCCGGTCATGTCCGATTGAAAAAAGTGCATCTGACTTAGAATAGTTAACAACATCATGAAGCGAGCTAACAATGAATAAATCGATCCATGTGTGAGAGGACTGTCTCTCAGCATTCAAAGTGTGATGCGTGGGATCAGATGGAACCAAGTGAAGTGAGTAATGACGTAAGGCTTCATGGATATATTGAGATTTGAAATCGTTTATGGCCATGTTACAATTTAGATCACCTGTAATGACAACTTTAGGATACTTAGGAAGTAAAGTAGACAAAACCTCGAAAAATTCATTAGGGAGACGCGCATCAGGAGGCCTGTAAATAACGGAAAAAAGTAAGGTATCGTTGCGGTCTTGGATCTCACAGATCATGAATTCAGGGAAATTCTGGCGCGAGGAGTCCGATTTTACGAGAACTTGAAAATTGATTGTTCCAGCAAAATAGATAGCCATTCCACCACTCGAGCGACCCACTCTGTCGTTTCGGACGATTGTAAAATTGTCTACTCCAACACTTGTATCAGTATCGAGTTCGTTGAGGTGACTCTCAGTTATAGCAAAGACATCAAAAGAATTATCACAGAGAAAAGCTTGCAACATCATCACGATATTTCACAAGACTATAAATATTAACATGAGAGATCCTCAAATTAGGTACAGTATTCGCGTGCAGCTGCTCGTCAAACCATTTTCTGTATGTCCAAAGTGGACGTAATTGAGATTCTGTCTGACTGAGCATTCTTACGTACAAAAATTGATCCATTCCTTACCCATACTCTTTCATACCCACGGGACTTGGCAGCGGTGCGAGCTTTGCCAAGAAGCTTATAGACCTGCGGTGGCAGATATTCATTCAGGAAAAGTTTACGTTGAAGGCGATCGGCTAACTCAGGAAAAATTTCAGCCGCTGGCAGGTCACCTTGGGAGAGTTTGAGACGCATAATTTCATTATACGGACTTGGGACGATTTACATCTAACAAATGAAGTGAAAAGTTGTTGACCAGGGACCGCGCTCGCCTCATCAGCACTTGAAATCATCCTATTCCGCCGGGTAATTCTAAGTCCATCGGGTAAAAATTCCTGCGACTTGATTTTAAGGAATATGTGTTCAATTTATAATTCTGATTCTATCGCAGGATTGTCGTTGAATCAATGAAACTGACTTTATCGGTTCTTCCTGCTAATTTTATTGCACAAGATTAGTGCGACGTTTCGACTATATTTGATAGTTCTCTTCAAGCTAAAATTACATGTATATGCACATAAATACTCTCTTCAATTTCTCGATACAATTTCAGTTATACGAAGATTTTTTACAATGACCTTAATTAAATAGTTTATCACATTATGAGTCCATACTGAGAGATCTTAGTACTACGAGTGGATCGTGAAGAAGATGTGAAATTCTTGAAGAATATATACAAAAACACCATTGATACCTTCAAATTGGATCAGAATGATAATCAATGAATTTACACGCTTTTGCAATAATTCAGGGGACTATCCGAATAGATCAAGATCGATATCTATGTTACCAACTATTCAACAGATATCCCCCGCGCCATCTGTATATTTGAATGTAAATTTCGTCTGCTGTTGATTTTCAGGCGCTCAGTCGTTCCTTGGGTGTCACACAAGTTGTTTGACAGAGAAATTCCATTCTTCTATACCCAAGGAAAAAACTGAGAGATCGAAAATTAACATACACAAGGAATATGTAAGTCTAGGTTTTTTTAATAATTGCTGATTTTTTGACTAACTCGTACAATTGATTCATGGTTTTGAATTGCACTTAGACACAGGTTGAAAAAATCACAACAAAAATTGAGATCTCCGCAACACGCTTTGATTCCAAGTTCCACTTGTAGTACTAAGATCTCTCAGTATGGACTCATTATGTGATAAACTATTAAATTAAGGTAATTGTAAAAAAATCTTCTCATAACTGGAATTGTATCGAGAAATTGGAGAGAGTATTTATGTGCATGTATATGTAATCTTAGCTTGAAGAGGACTATCAAATATGGTCGAAACGTCGCACTAATCTTGGGCAATAAAATTAGCAGGAAGAACCGATAAAGTCAGTTTCATTTATATGCGTTCAACAATTTCATTATCAGGGAGGGTGGTCTCTTGCGGCAAACCTCATATGATTATGTCAGCATTAGATTCTTGACCCGAAACAGGCGTGCCCCCTTTTTTCAGATTTTCGATTTCAAGATAAACTTGGGCCAATTTAGCTTCAAGATCTTTCAGTCGGGTCTCCTGCCCTTGAATCATCGTGATGGAGGTAGTAATTTGCGACTCAATTGCAGCGATGCGACTGGTATTTTGTGCATTTTGATCTACGATTGTCAAAAGGTTGTAAAAAATTGCATTCATTTTCTGATCAGAGTCGAGTTCAGCAAATTCAGCTAATGTTTCATCTCTAGTCGAAGGTTGAGCAGAAGATTGTACTGGAGCGACTTGTTGAGAGATTACATTTTTTGATATAGGCATTGTATTACAGAGAGAGAGAGAGAGAGAGAGAGAGAAAAAAGATATTGATTGATATGAATTCTATCAAGGCCGGGGGTTCAGAACCCATCCGCCTAGATAACAGCTATACATACCAAGACTCAAGCTCAATAAACTGATAATAAAATTAACCCTTAGCTGGCACATTTCTGCCACATAAAATAACTGGCACACCTGGGCGGGTCACATCCACGACGGAAAATTATTGCTGTGCCTACTATAATCAATCTTCGGCTTCAAAATTCTTTTGTAACCTTTTTGAAGTGTTCTCAATTGATCATCGTACCCAGATCATCGTCAAGATCGAATGAAGAATTTCTAAAGATACAAACGTCAAAAAAATGCAAAAAACCATTTTTCTCACTAGAAAAATTCTAGAGGGCGCAATCTTTGATAAAATGGAGTGAGAATATAACTGACACGGTGTGCCTGAACGCATTTTCTTTCAAAGTGGAAACTCCCTCTGAGATTATTTGGGTTTCTGATCCTCCATTTTTGGAGCATCATTTTCCCACAAAAATTAGAATCGCGGACTGAGCCCTTTTCGAGAAATATCGTTTGGAACATTTTCCGGACCCAGTCTAGGAACGCCCAAGTGATATGACTCATCCCTCGTTGGATATGAGCCCAAAATCAAGTTTTTCCACTTTCTAACACTGGTTTTCGGAAAATGTGACCGCTTTGGATACTTCTGAGGCTTGTTGAGGTTGGGCATGTACCCAAAAAACCCTTCGAAAATGCAAAAACCAATCTCTTGATGTCTCATTTAAAAAATGACCATCTACTGTTCGGGCTCTCCAAGACGCCCCATTGGGAATAATCTTGTGATGGGCATTACAATGTTCATCACGATGTCTTTTGTGATGGAAACTGTAATGTACATCATAACGAATTCCAATAAAATCATGATGTTTTTTCGTGATGTTCAGGTAATGGCGAGGAATTTGTTATGTCAATTCATCACTACGGTAGAAAAACTGGGAAAAAACTCTTCTACATAACTCGTTAATTTTGCCGAGAGTGGGATTCGAACCCACGACGTTTCGGTTACAAGACCAAGCACATGCCTCGGGGCCAGGGAGTCGTGTTGAAGGTAGGTGTCTAAGAAGCTTACTTGACGTTTGACTGACCGAAACAATCTGTTCATTCGCTCGAAATCTGATCATCCGTTCACTCAGTTTGGCATACAAACAACTCAGAGTGGATCAGGTGGATGCTTTAAAATGGTCCGGTTTCAATGAAAATCCACAATTTTGACCATTTCGGGAATCTCATCAGTACAACGTGAAAAATGATTGAAGAAACAGGAAATAACTCCCTTCACGTTCCTGAATGTGTTATAAGGTAAGTGTGCCTAAAATGCCCCCATTCCCTAATATGCCCCGACTCAAGTTCTCAAATGTACCAGCTTGCAGACCTGGACACGCATTCTTTTCATGTTTGTTACGTTGAAATGTAAGGAAATCAATGGTTTGGGCCGAATCAAAATGACCCGCGCCTTCCTTACAACATTACCAGCGATATTCGGTACTTTCAACTCATTTCATCTTAATCATTAAAAGCTATGCCAAATGAGATTGATTCGATTAATTTTTAACGTAGTTCTTCTCATCCTCTTCATCTCCATCCGAACTCTGGAATGTTTCTCACAAAATAGAAAAAATTCGATTTCTCGCCGATTCTACGCCTATATGACTAAAAAAGTGCATTTTTGGCCTCATCTACCCAAGGACTCTTAAGGTATGTCTCCGAGTTTTTTGAAATTCCGAGAATCTTCTGGGAATTTGTGTGGTGGTTCAACTCCCCATAACACACCTTCTGCTGAAATTTCAAGGAGCCTGTCCATCTTGTTTTCGAATTTTTGATGTCGAAAGTTCGAGCTCGTAACACGCGGAGGATAGAAACGGCGCAGCAGAAGGCAACTTTTTTGGGCCGTTCTCACGAATGCTCTGACAATTCTTCAGAGAACTCGCTGAAAAATTGATATGTTATTGATTCAAGTCTTGTCTTGATCCTCGCCAAGAATAGTGACCCGTGCCCATTTATTTTGTTGACACGAGGGATCGAATAGGTTGTGATTTTCGTCCGCGCGCAATGTTGATTTTCTGCACGCGGAGAGCGTGTGTGTGTGAGCGTGTGCGTGTACGAGCTGCTTTGTTGTGTATACGCGATTGTACATAAAAAGACGGCGAGGTCGCGTTGCTATCGAAACAACACGGCACGCTTAAACTTTCCATCCTGATTGTCCCAGGAGACATACCTTAAATGAGCCATCAAGAGATTGGTTTTTGCATTCTCGAAGGGTTTTTAGGGTACATGCCCAACCTCAACAAGCCTCAGAAGTATCCAAAGCGGTCACATTTTCCGAAAACTAGTGTTAGAAAGTGGAGAAACTTGGGCTCATATTCAACGAGGGATGGGCCATACTACTTGGGCGTTCCTAGACTGGGTCCGAAGAATGTTCCAAACGACATTCCTTCAAGAGGGCTCAGCCCGCGATTTCAATCTTTGTGGGAAAATGATGTCCCAAGTGTGTAGAATCAGAAACCAAAATGATCTTAGAGGGAGTTTCCAATCTGAAAAAAATGCGTTCAGGCACACCGTGCTGAGTCATCTCAAGATATGGTCGATTCGAGGAAAAAATACGCTGCTAAAAGTGATTAGCAGAATGCTTTCTCCAAGCGTCATATGACAATAATTTGTATCACCCAACCATTATCATCCAAAAATTGTATAAAAGAGAAAGTCGAAACTACTTCTTACATAATAATTAAAAGAAGGTATAAGGAGAAATGGATATTGAAAGAAATTTTCAACTATTTTTTGACTTATTCTTTAGAGGAAGCTTTTGAGAGTGATTTGGGTCATCTAGTCTGAGTTTTTTTTGATGATATCTATTGTTTGGTTGAAACGGAATTTTGATGCAGCGGGTTTGAAAAGGGTTAAAATGGAATTTTTGGTAAAAATTTTGATTTTTCCGAAAATGTGAGATCTGTGTAGATTGAATAAAAATTCCGTATTAACCAATCGATAGATCATGCAGAAAAAATGATAGTTTAGGTGATTAAAATTGAGACAGATGAGTGACAAAGGAAGATATAAGAAAAAAATGGATATTCAAAGAAATTTTCAACTATTTTTTGACTTGTTTCTTAGAGAAAGCTTTTGAGAGTGATTGGGGGCATCTAGTCTAAGGTTTTTTCGATGATATTTATTGTTTGGTTGAAACGGAATTTTGATGCAGCGGGTTTGAAAGGGTTAAAATGGTATTTTTGGTGAAAATCTTGATTTTTTTAAAAATGTGAGACCTGTAAGGATTAAATAAAAATTCCGTATTAACCAATCGATAGATCTTGCAGAAAAAATCATAGTTTAGGTGATTCAATTTGTTGTGAGAGTGTGTGAGAAGAAGATATTTATGTATTAAAAGTCGAAATTTGAGGACTTTTGGTTGGAACAGCGCATAGATCAAATTTGACTGGGAGCCGAAAGGTGCCCAATCACTGGGCTCTCAGAAATTGGATTCTGTACAACTTGTAGAAAGCCAAAAGTTGATAAGGTGAAGAGTAAAAGAGAAAGCGTGTCCGGTATAAAACAACATACATACACACACACATACAAACACGGACAAAGGGGTGCAAAGATGAGTCTGTGACAGATTTGGAAAGGCATTAGGAGAAAAAGTGTTACCTACAATTGATAGCTTCTGGCGAGAGGAAGAGAATGGTCTTTGGCTTTTTTAGATAAAAGAGATTTTGTCGAAGAATATGTTGATTTTAATGAAAGATTCGATCAAATTTTCGTTGGGGTGAAAACAAAGCTTTCTCTTTAGAGAAAGCAAAAAGGGTGCTTACAAATAAGTGTGAAAGGGTTACAATGAAATTTTAGGTGGAAATTCTGATTTTTTCAAAAATTTGAGATCTGTAGACATCGAAATAATTTCGGTATCAACAAATCGATAGATTATGCTGGGGGAATAGTGGTTTAAGTGATTGAAATTGAGATAAATGAGTAGTAATTGGAGGTACGAGGGAAAAAGTTTTCCATTATTTTTTGAGTTATCAACTAGAGGAAGCTTTTTAGAAGGATTAGAGCCATCTAGTCTGGGGTTTTTTCGATGATATCTATTACTGGGTTGAGACAGAATTTGGATGAAGTGGGTTTAAAAAGGCTAAAAAAGAAACATTCGATAGAAATTTTGATTTTTTTGAAAAGTTGAGATCTGTAGAGATTGAATGAAATTTCTGTATCAACCAATCGATAGATCTCGCAGAAAAAATCATATTAAGATTGAGATGAATGAGTCATGAAGGAAGGTAGGAGAAAAAATTGAATATTAAGGGAGATTTTCCTTCATTTTTTGAATTATTTTTTGGAGGGAGCTTTTTAGAAGGATTTGAGCCATCTAGTCTTAGGTTTTTTCGATGATATCTATTAGTTGGTTCAGACAGAATTTGGATGCGGTAGATTTAAAAAGGCTCAAAAAAAAATTTTTGGTGAAAATTTTGATTTTTTTTGAAAATTTGAGATCTGTAGAGATTAAATGAAATTTCGGTATTAACCAATCGATAGATCTCGCAGAAAGAATCATAGTTTAGGTGATCAAGATTGAGATAAATGAGTCATGAAGGAAGGTAGGAGGAAAAATTGAATAGTAAGGGCAATTTTCCTTTATTTTTGGAATTATTTTTTGGAGGGAGCTTTTTAGAAGGATTTGAGCCATCTAGTCTTAGGTTTTTTTGGATGATATCTATTAATTGGTTGAGACAGAATTTGGATGCGGTAGGTTTAAAAAGGCTCAAAAAAAAATTTTTGGTGAAAATTTTGATTTTTTTAAAAATTTGAGATCTGTAGAGATCAAATGAAATTTCGGTATTAACCAATCGATAGATCTCGCAGGAAAAATCGTAGTTTAGGTCATCAAGATTGAGATAAATGAGTCATGGAGGAAGGTAGGAGGAAAAATTGAATAGTAAGGGAAATTTTCCTTTATTTTTTGAATTATTTTTTGGAGGGAGCTTTTTAGAAGGATTTGAGCCATCTAGTCTTAGGTTTTTTCGATGATATCTATTAGTTGGTTGGGACAGAATTTGGATGCGGTAGGTTTAAAAAGGCTCAAAAGAAAATTTTTGATGAAAATTTTGATTTTTTTGAAAATTTGAGATCTGTAGAGATCAAATGAAATTTCGGTATTAACCAATCGATAGATCTCGCAGAAAAAGTCATAGTTTAGGTGACTCAATTTGTTGTGAGAGTGTGTGGGAGAAAGATATTTAGGTATTAAAAGTTGAAATTTGAGCACTTTTTGTTCAAAAAGCCCATGGATCAAATTTGACTGGGAGTCGAAAGGTGCCAAATCACTGGGCTCTCAGAAATTGGATTCTCTACAACTTGTAGGAAGCCAAAAGTTGATAAGGGGAATAGTAAAAGAGGAAGCGTGTCCAATATAAAACAACATACATACATACACACACACAAACACGGAAAATGGGGTGGAAAGATGAGTCTTTGACAGATTTGGGAGGACATTAGGAGGAAAAGTGTTACCTACATTTGATAGCTTTTGGCGAGAGGAAGAGAATGGTCGTTGGCTCTTTCCGATAAGTGGGATTTTGTTGAAGAATATGTTGATTTCAATGAAAAATTTGATCAAATTTTCGTTGGGGTGAAAACAAAGCTTTCTCTTTAGAGAAAGCAATAGCGCAAGAGTGGATCCTGAGAAAGAGTCATCTATTCTGACATATTTCGACACATGGATTGAGAATTTTTATCCCCCCCCCCCATATAGCGAAATGAAGACTCCCCATAAAAGATCGACTAGTGTGCTATTTCTCTCTCATGTCTACTCGATCTTGAGATGACTCAGATAGTTTTTCAGCTCATTCCATGGAGAATTGCTCCCTGTAGAATTTCTTTTAGTGACAGGATCATTTATCACATTCTTTTGCAATAATTGATCAGTAAAAAATCATCTCTCGCACTTTGTCGTTCCTCTCTCGTACGCCTGTCTGGAATGTGATAGCCGGCTCTATGAACACAAAGTCACAGGAGGGAACAACGTATGTAACCGGAAATTATACGGAGATTATTCTGATCCATAAAACATCTCGAGTGAAAAATACACGACGCGCGCGTAGCTGACACTCTTGGGTGTCTATCACCCAGTTGATTTTTTGGCTGTGGTGGAGCAGCGAGCGCACCAAAATTGGCGTTCTGTGCGCAGTCGGTAAGTGGTGAAGTGCGTGGAGATCGATAGGTGAAGAAGGCTTTGCTCTTCCTTTCTGACTCCCTTAATGTTTTCACTGGCAAGGGAAAACTTGTATCTGAGAAACGCCGGCTGATTGTGTTCAATAACGGCAAGTGCAAGTGAGGCGAGAAGGTACTCTCAGCGGCTTTCAGCGGAGAGCCAGCCAAGACTCACACGGTAGGATGTGGCATTGGCTTGTCGAGGGATGCTGCCATGAATAAACCTAATACAAGCATTGTGCAAACTGTGGAGCTTGAAGCCCTGCTCTCCGTTTAACCCAGTAAGTAACGCCGCACCATAGTCGAAATATAGTAAGACTAAGCTACTAACTAGTTGTTGCCGTAGCGGACGAGCCAGGCTATGAGCAGCAACTCTCAAGAAATAGAGGGATCCATGGATACGCTGAGTGATTTGACTGATTCGTTTACCCCAATCAAGTAATCGATCGATAAATATTCCAAGACTCGTAATCTGAGACGAGTTCGGAATGTTTGTCCCCGTGACTTGCACTTGTGACAGTTGGTGCGGGTGTATCTCTTTGCGATGGAGTTTGCTCCCTAGGATGATGACCGATGTTTTCGATGCATTGAGTTTCAGACCGTTGTCTGTAGCCCATTTGGCAACTGCTTGGGCATCTAAAGATATCAATGCGATATGGTCACGGAGCTCTTCGGGGAGACAATGGAGGTATATGCTCGAGTCATCTGCGAATATCGCACACTTGGTATGCATGAGGACATCTGGAAGATCGTTGATGAAAATAAGAAAAAGCAGAGAACCAAGTACACTCCCTTGGGGAACACCGGTCACTAGTGGAAGCCATGATTCATGCATGCCAGCTGGAAGACAAACATCTTGTTGACGATGGCTCAGATAGCTAGCAAACAAGAGTATGACATGGTCACTGCATCCTATTTTCATCAGCTTTATCAAGAGTTTGGCATGTGGCGAGGTATCAAATGCCTCTGAGGAGTCAAATGAGATATTGTGAGCATTCTTTTATCAACGGCAGCCCGAGTACCCTCCAGAACTCCGAAAAGAGCTGATTGAGTCGAGTGGTGGGATCTGAAGACAGACTTTCCACTGGTGGATTAAGTTTGAACCTGATAGATGATCCGAGAGCTGTCTGTGAACTACTCTTCCAAGAACTTTTGATAGCTCGGAAATTTGTGCAAGGAGCCGGGTATCAGATAGGGTCTCAGGAGCAGATACTTTCGGGAGAGCGATGGTTGAAGCCTGTTTCCATGTGGTTGGAAAATAACCAGTTGACAGAGAGACATCGATCACACCCGTCAGGTGATTGTGGATCGCAGAGAATGCAAGCTTGGCCAAGGAGGAGGATATCTCATACGCACCCATACTCCTAGATTTGACATCAAAGAAAGCTTTGGCGACATCAGCTTCGGTAACTAGAGCGGAATCGAGTGTTGGGATATATGTAGGCGAAGGTATAGAGCAAACACGATCAACTCCGTCATTTTTCAGAGTTCCACCTGAACTTGTTACGCTAGAGAAGTGCTGATTCAAGGTTTTTGCATCAAATACATCTAAAGGGGACGAACGAGGACGAGATACACCTTCTAGTTTCCGGAGTTCACTCCATCTAGATCTTGGGTCAGGAGCAGATGATATTTTCTCAGCAATATACATCTTTTTAGCCTTATCTGGCTCTGATTTGACTAGTGCCCTCTTTCTACGATAGTCGTGGAGAAGATCTTGGGATTGTGTACGATTGGCGGTTCGGTATAACTCGTCACGTTCAACCACAAGACGGCGGAGATCAGCTGACACCCAGGGTTCTCCCGAGGAGGTGCCGTTGAAGTTTCTTAAGCCTGCAAGCTGATCAAACGCATCTAGGGTTGCTGTGGTGATTGACGATACAACGTCATCAAAGTGGGCCTTTGCAAGGCCATGATAAACAGGGAACCTTAAGTCTAGGGGTCTTAAAACTATATTATTCCTATGACCCGAAATATGATCATGCAGAATATTTACAGGGGGGGATGAAATATGACGGCAACCGTGAAAGAGTGCCCTGAGCTGCCGGTCTGGGAGAAAGAAATCCGTATCTTGGTCTGCCACGGGGAGCGGTGAATTACCATTGAGCTTCCTTCTGATCAGATCAACCAGCTGAGGTGGATTGATTTTTGACAAGTTCCTGACAGAGATAGATTCACTGGGGATTGCAAGTGGCTTGATACTGAAGTCAATCTCCACGAAGTCATGCCCAGCAGCAAAAGGGGATGACGATTCCCTATGCGCAGTGCAGGTTGGTGAATTTCGAACCAGAAATAGGTCTAGGCAGGTGTGGTGTAGGAGATTGTCTCTTCCAATTACGTGATGAGTAGGACTCGAGCTAACAAGGTAGAGAAGGTAAGCATTGTATAGATGATGCAATGATGCAGACTCAGAAATGTCGGTTGCCATATTGAAATTGAGATCTCCTTTTACTATGGTGTGTTTATACGATCGTAGGAGAGGCGATAGGACATTCATGAACTCACGTAGATGAGCTGCAGTAGGCATCCGATAAACAACAGAGAGAAGCAACTTTGAGTTGGCAATATTTATTTCAGGAATGATATACTCAGGTGTATTATTGAAGAGTGGCTCAGAATGTTGCCAAATTTTGACAATGAACTCTAATCTAGCATAGAAGGCAACCCCACTGCCTCCCTTACCAACTCTGTTGTGACGAAAAAAGTTGTACCCTGGGATATTACAGTTTTACCTCTATAAGGTGGACACCTTCGGTCGCAAGGAATGTGTCCGACTTGAAGAGGTGTCCGCTTTATAGAGAGGCCACCTGAAAATGTCAAGTGGGTTATTCAACGATTCTATGAGAATGAAAGGTCTCAATTGGATCAAAACTGATTGTAGATGATCAAGATCAAGTCAACGATTGATATCTTCCTGAACAGGGATAAAATAGTTGGTGTTGCTCTCTGGAGCATAATCGATGCCTTATACCGAAGATCTAATGTCAAAATCAAGCCATCACATGTCCAGCTAATAGAGGTGCTCATACATGTGCTCTCATGGGCGAATGTGATCGAAATTTCTGTCCGCGTCCGGGTTATAGAGTGTCCGCTTCGAAGAGAGGCGAATTCATGGGAAAACATAGGAGCTTGGCCGGTCGCAAGTGAAGTGTCCATGATATAGAGGCGTCCGCGTTTTAGAGGTGTTCGAATGGAGAGGTTTCACTGTATATGGATCGAGAAAATCATTGGGCTCGAGGAATATCTCAGAGACAGCTACAATATCAAAGATGCCGCTCGACATTTGGACTTCTAGTAAGTTCAAATCAGCAGTGAAACGATTCAAGTTGATGTCACCAAAGGTAATTTTCGTTCTCGAAAATGAGGTGGAAGAAATAGGCACATTAAACAGACCGGCAAAATTCCATGGAGCTGTTCCCATAGGCTGAATGCGCTGATTGGGTACTCAAGGCTGGAAATCTTCAGGGGTCAGGATAGGAATCAGGTAAGCTCGAAGGGTAGGCCGCATCACGACAGTCAGATTCTGCACAATAGGTCTCAGACACCCAAGTTCCCTCGATTCTGCTAATGCTGCGCGCCAGATTCTGTAGACTTGTAGAGGTAAAACAGGATTCGAGTAGATTTCAGCATCACAGCCAGAGTCAAGAACCTCCTGTGCGGTTTTACTTTTGAGCGACGATGATTCAGGAAGAACAAAGTCGCGTACAGTCGGAGAGCAAAACTTGGTGACAAGTGCAATTCTGCCAGCGTTCGGATTTCGCGGTGCAATATTGTCAAATTGGGAGCTCGTGCTAGGTGGATACATAGGTGCACGAGATGCAAGGAATATCCAACGTCTAATAGACAGGATCGTTGCCACACAATCATCGCACTAAATCGCGTTCAAAACTGCAGTAACTGTCTCTTCGCCTCGAGTCGTAATGGAATCAGGGATACCTGAGATTCAAATTCTACACGAGTCTACTTAGGTGCGACTCGCAATAAAATCTGCCCGTGGGCTAGCGAACGCGCGCTCGTGTTCCGTTTCATTAGCAGTTAAGCGGGTTTCTATGGTCGAGAGTTGTGATTTCAACGACGAATGAGCATTCCCCAGCTATGAGCCGAGTTTCTTCAAATGTTCGGGAATCGCGGGATCGTCTTGAAATTTTTTAGTTTGAACTCAGATTGCGACATGGTTCCGATCTCTGACAGTTGAATTTGAGACGGCGATACTGTCTGCCTAGTTCTGGTACGTGAGTTGGACAGGAGTGGTGGTGACGTCGCAGATCGTTTGCGAGAGCTAAGACACGTCTGCTGAGGAGCAGACGACAATTGAGCTACGGAACAACACGCGAGATGAGTTAAACTGGCTTAATAATTGCATTGGATTGAGGGCTCTCCGCGTTTTACTATAATGTTGCACAATGGACACAGATTTTTCGTGGCACCAATGTCCAGGTTCACCTCTCACACTCCCGTGCTGAGCAGCTGATCGTGATGTTGATATCCAAACAGAAGAAAATCCAGTGGCACTGGATTGGTTGACGTTGCGTCATCTACACGCCGGTAATTGAGTTACGTTGCTTCGGTGGTAACTGACCTGCAGCCCTCACACAGTTCTTGTGCCGAAGGTATTGGCAACTTACTGCAGGGGCTCTGGGGAGCTGCAATCGTAAGGTGCTGAATGCCGCGCTTGCACTCTCCAGTGACTAACCTTCAAAACGATAACTCACGTATATGGCTACCTGAAGTAATGCTCACGCGGTCCTGAGTCCGGATTGGCAAGTTTGGTGGATCTCTCCCTTACCCAATGGCCGACGCTATTGGAGAAGGCAAAGAGGGTTCTTAGCCGGTAGAGGATGGCCGCATCGATGCGGATCCCAGCCCGGCACGGTTGGGGGCGCCACGGACGAGCCGTATTGACCGAGACCTCACCAACCCGGAGAAGCAAAAGGGTCTTCTCCGGAGTGCGTCGCAGCGTATTCTGCCTTACAACCACCTAAGAAAGAAGGAAAGAGAGAGATTGATTGATTGATAAAGAATTTACTCATGCCTAGGTCATGGAAGACCGTAAGGCAGATTGTATTTACATGTGTGTAACATTAATGTTTTACAATAAGTAAATTCAGGAATAGTATAAGATCAAATCAGGTACATATTGAGCATAACAGCATTCTACGGGAGGATCAATAGAATTACATACATTGCAACTTTGACATGAATTTTACACGAACATTCAATCGTAACGACCAACACACTCAACATTCCATTCCAAGACGAAAATTCATGAACAGTGTTCATAGCGACATTTGGAAACATCGCAGGGCAACTCGCCCAATAAATTGAAGCAGATTCAATAACTGGGCCTATTCCCAGATTTGTTAAATTTCATTTCCTTTGAGATGTAACATCAAAGTAGATTTGAACGAATCCAAGGGCACTATAATACGGATCCTTGATGGTAGTTTTTCCCATGCAAGCTTTGCTTGTACCGAAAACGAACCAGCATAAGCAGCAATTCGCGTGGTGGGATTCATCATGCGAGATGACTGATTTCTGTCAGATCGACGGATTTCCTTGTCAATGGAAAATGGATCAAATAAATACTTGGGCTTAGATGTTGTGAATATTTTATACAGTAAGACATTCAAGAAATATTCCCGTCTAACTTTCAAGCTAAACCATCCGAGCTTCTGATAGTATGGCTCTAGCGCGGCATCGCATCGGAGATGGAAGATGAATCGAACGCACATGTTGCTAAGGCGCTGTAATTTTGTCTCGAGATATCCTGAAATATTATGAAATACTAAGCAAGCATAATCGAAGTGCGGAACAACGAGTGAGTTTACTAGGAGGCGTTTGAACTCCGATGATAGGATGTGACCTCTGTATCTCAAAGTGTGCATAATACCATGAACCCTCGAGCAGATGCCCGCAACATGTGCATTCGACGACAAGTCCTGGGAGAAAGTGACTCCGAGGTTCTTGATTGTAGATTGTAGAGGGACTGGAACACTATCAACAAGTATTTCCGGTAACGTGCTCAGATCCAGCCTCATATGGTATTGTACAGACGCATATAGAATCGCTTGTGTTTTTTGCCAGATTCAAGATAAGACCGTGGGCTCGTGCCCAAGCAACAATTCGACAAATGTCTTCATTGAGTTTCTGGATAATAGCAGGCAATTCGGATGGTTTGCACTGAATGTAGATCTGTAGATCATTTGCGAATAGTAACCCTTTACAATGCTTAAGAATTGACAAAATATGATCGATGAAAATCAGAAAAATTATAGGCCCCGGTTTGGAGCCTTGCGGGACTCCCGATGCATTGGGTAGAAATTCAGATTCCTCGCCATTTAGGCCAACTACTGCTTGGATCCTTCCACTTAAGTACGAGCGAAACCACCTCAAAGCCTCATCAGAAAAGTTTAGGTTTTTCATCGTTAGAAGAAGAGTTTCATGGTCGATGCTATCTTTGAAATCAAATAATACTTGTAGAGTGACCAGTCCCTTGTCAATTCCCATGCGTATGTCTTCTGACACTCCTAAGAGTGCAGTTTGCGTACTAAACGATGCACGAAATCCTGACTGCCATGGTGACAGTAGGTCATAGCTTCCAAGGTGATGAATGAGCTGTTTAGTAATCAAATCATCGAACACTTTTGCAAAATGAGGGAGATTGGCTATAGGCCGCGTTTCAGACATTGAAGATGGTGATGGTACTTTACTCAATGGAATGACCGAAGATTTTTTCCAAATATCAGGATACACACATGTCACAATAGGAAGATTGAAAAGCGTAACAAGATAGGGCACAAGATGGCTGAGAACGGTTTTGAAATATGATAAGCATAACCCATCGCTACTCTTTCCTTTCGTTTTAGGCAAACACGAGATCATAGCTTCGTACACTTGTGTACCATCAACAAGGGACAGTGAAAAAACTGGAATTTCAGATTGTGAATGAGATGAGATCATTTCCTCAAGTCTAGTTTGTGAGCAGTTTTCGTGGCAACACGAGATTCTCGAGTAATGACTGATAAGGTCAGTGGCTGAAAATTTGGTTAAAGGGGACTGATGATGTGATTTTGTAATACCAAGTTTTTGAAGAATGGACCAGTAAGCTGAGCTGTCCGTGGCCCCTTTGAGAGCTTGCAGGCAATACTCGTTTCTTCTTGCATTTATTTCTCTTTTCTATACAAGTTGAACATTTGGTCTCATCGATCTTGAAGGACGGTGGGGAACTAAATAAATTCCCAAAATTTCATGATGGAAATTTTATTGCAACGTTTCGTCCACTAGGTTTTGTGGACCTCATCAGGCTTCAGGTTTGTTATTCTTTAGATCGTCACGATATTTTGGACGATCTTGTAATAGAGCACAGACATAACGTCTAGCTCCTGTCACTCTGTTTACTTGTATTGACAGGAGCTAGACGTTATGTCTGTGCTCTATTACAAGATCGTCCAAAATATCATGACGATCTAAAGAATAACAAACCTGAAGCCTGATGAGGTCCACAAAACCTAGTGGACGAAACGTTGCAATAAAATTTCCATCATGAAATTTTGGGAATTTATTTAGTTCCCCACCGACCTTCAAGATCGATGAGACCAAATGTTCAACTTGTATATTAACCATCAAGGACGAAAAAATCTACCAAAATCACTCATGATATTTCTCTTTTCAGTTCGGATCGTTTGGTTCTATACTGGTGCATGAGTTCTACGTTATCTGTTCGTTTTGCTTTAGCATACATCTTGTCATGTTGTTTACATTTCTCACGGAGTTCAACAGTCATCCACGGGTATCGCTGGGATTTCAGAGTGCGAGTTTTAAAAGGTGCTTGATTGTCGAGTAACGCAATAGCCAAACGGCAAAATTCACCAATGGATTCGTTCACATCATCACTTTCCAGTATTTTGCTATCAGAAATAGCCGTTTCAAGTTTCTGGGAGAATATAACTGGGTCAAATCTATCAAAGTTCCTTGAGGTAATTTTCAGTTTTTCCTTCTTCAAGCATGGTAATTTGTATTCAATGATGAGGAAATCGTGACCATGAATATAGGGCGTCATGGATTTAGAAAAGCTGACAACCTTACTATTAGAATCTATAAGTATAACATCAATCCAGGACTCAGAATTATCAAGATGGTGCGTTGGACCGAACGGAACAAAGTAGAGTGAGTGTTCATGGATCAGATCACGTAGATGCGAACCATAATAACGGGCTGATGGCAAATCAGAATTCAGATCTCCAGCAAGAACAACATTTCTATAAACGTGAGTGACTTTAAGTTATTCAACAAAAAAATTTGTCAAAACATGTCCGTTCGGTCTACGATACAACGATCCCACCAAGATTTTCTCATTCTCCGGCGTTTTCACTTCAAGTAAATTATATTCAGTATCATCAATATGTTTAATTTGAGGGGCGTCTATGACTTTAGAAGTGAGGTCCTTTCGCAGATAACAAGCTACCCCCCCTCCTTGCATATATATATATATATATATATATATATATAGAGAGAGAGAGAGAGAGACATCCAGGAAGCCGCCCAGAATGCGACTAGGGTCGGTGCGACGCTTCAGCGGCTGATGCCGAACGCCGAACATCGGAGGACCGAAACAGAAGAGGCGCAAACTGCTCAACACCGTGAACGCTTCCATCATGCTCTACGATGCACCCGTCTGGGGCAAGAGAGCAGGGAAGGCCATCATCGAGAAGAGGATGGGGCCTGTCCACCGGAGAGCGGCCTTGAGGGGCATTTGTGCCTCCCGCACCGTGTCGGGGGATGCAGCTTGCGGAATGGCGGGGATGCCACCCATCCACTTACTCGTCGCGAAGCGAGTGAGGATCTGGGACCGGCAAAAAGTGATCGGCGCCGAACGAGTGCTCACCTCAACGATGAAGGAGATCATCCGCGACAACGAGAAGCAAACCACCCTTGAGCAGTGGCAAACTGAGTGGGATTCGCCATTTGCAGATGGCAGATGGACGCACCGGCTGATCCTCGACATAGGCAAGTGGGCGGAATGCACCCACGGAGAGATAGATCACTGGACAGCGCAGGCACTAAGTGACTACGTTTGCTCCGGTGCCTACCTGACCCGGTTCAAGGAGAGGACAACCCCAGCATGTCAGTCATGCGGGGACAACTGGGATGACGCTGAACACGCCCTGTTAACGTGCAACGAAACCCGAAGAGAGCGCGCCGAATTGGATGAATGTCTGGGTGCTCAAGTAACACCAGAGAAGCTCGTCCCGTACTTGCTCCGCAACCAGGAGACATGTGATAGAGTCACCGGATACACCAAGCTGGTGATGACCCGTAAGGAGGAGCAAGAGAGGGCAGTGAGGCGCCATGAAGCAGGCGAATTACAGTGAGTCTGCCCATTGAAACAGGAGAGGTCCAAACGGTTCCAGGACGAATATGATGGGATGAAGAGGGAAGGAAGAAGAAAGAAGAGAGAAAAAAACAGACTCAAGAGTAGGAAGAAGATCGAAGAGAGAGAAACAACACCTGCGAGTCGCGGAAAGAGAGACGCTCGAGCATGAGTGCGAGACGCCACCGGTCCTGAAATAATGCTCGCGTGGTTCCGGGGCCGGATTGGTGAGTTAGTGGATCTCTCTCTTGTCCAATGGCCGTCGCCAACGGAGCAAGAAGAGAGGGTTTACCCGGTTCGGATGGCCGTATCGATGCGGATTTCATCCCGGGACTGTTGGGGAGTTGCTGGCCAGCCGTGTTTGGCTGACCGGTGCCTCTTCTTCGTATGTCGCAGCGTATTTGCCCTACAACCACCTGAAAGGAAAGGAGAGAGAGAGATTGATTGGTTGATTAATAAGTTTATTATGCCATGGCCACGGGGACGGTATGGCAACGGGTGAGCATTATCGATACACTTAATACATATAAATGCATACTTAAAGAGAACTTAAGGTTACATGAGTATATATAAGCAATGTTACTTGGATTGAATAGCTTACTATTCACTCAGCATGACTCAGATTGATCGATTGATGATCTATTCCCCTGAGACAATTGGTCCCGTGGGGCATAACACATAATACGATAGCTGTGTAATACCAATAAATGGAATTATATAATATGAAAGTATAAAATATAGAAGTATACAAATGTATGAACTATATACATGAATATAAAATACGTTAGTGTAGATGAGATCGTGGATTGAATTAAACTTCTATCACTAGTTTGAGCAGTTTCCAGTGATGGCAACGATTTTTTTAACGTATACTCCAAATCTTCTGCTCGAA
Organism: Eretmocerus hayati; assembly: GCA_029851415.1. Lineage (NCBI taxonomy): Eukaryota > Metazoa > Arthropoda > Insecta > Hymenoptera > Aphelinidae > Eretmocerus > Eretmocerus hayati. The sequence continues at coordinate 135,466,944 of CM056741.1, forward strand.
TAATGCATGCTCACTACTCAACAAGCTTTCGGGTAAGATTCATTTCAGAGAGAGAGAGAGAGAGAGAGAGAGAGAGAGAGAGAGAGAGAGAGAGAGAGAGAGAGAGAGAGAGAGAGAGAGAGAGAGAGAGAGAGAGAGAGAGAGAGAGATTGATTGATTGATTGAAAAAGTATTTATTCTGCCTAGGTCTTGATAGACCGTGAGGCAAATGGAAAATCCCAGAGGTTCACAAGGTGAAGGTTTACAAAGTTTCACATAAATTATCTATAAAAAAGATATTATTTCATGAGAAAATATATACTAACACGAATATGGCTCAAGAAGTACAAACGGATGAGTTCCGTATTTACATCAACATATCATACAAGTTTCAAGTGTGTCTTCTTTTCCCAGGGATCTTTTCCCAGGACAGTTTAGCCTGCACTGAGAAAGATCCTTCATAAGTAGTAGTGCGCGTATCTGGAATACGTAATTGTGATGACTGATTTCTGGCAGAACGGCGCAAAGAGAGAGAGATTGATTGATTGATTGATATCCTTTATTTGCTCAGAGACGAAAATTAAAAATTCTGTTACATATGGTACATATGTCACTCATAATAAATATATATCACATTCGTGAAATTTGTCGTTTTGGTCAAGGACATTGTATTATCACATCAAGTGACTTGTCATTTTGAAGCACTGCAAGGTGCGTAGAAAGTTAAATTACACTATTTCTTATACAGGTAAAGATAGCAAAAAAGGAGCAAGAAAATATAAAACATTTTTGTACATATAAAAGGACAGTGGGCTCGGAAAATTATCACAGATGTTTCAGTCAATGGCGGGAAGGCCGCGCATAACTAAGTTATAATTAAAAGCCTCATCGGAAAGAGCCCAAGCCTATCAGAGGTTAAAGTATTGTTTGTTATCCACATCAATCCTCTGGGATGGTTGTGATAAGAGAAACTCTTTCAAAGCTTCTTTGAAAAATGAGATCTTCTGAATTTGCCGAATGTCTGAAGGGAGAAAGTTCCAGAAGTGAGCGCATTGAACTTGGAAAGATCTTCTTCCATATTCAAGTCTCACTTTGGGGACTTTGAGTTCCTGCTCTTGTGCATCTCCCCGCACGGGGCGCTCGGATTGGTGCCTGGTAAACATTGCAGACAGGTAACCAGGTTCCCTCATGTGCATGATCTTATACATGATAATGCCTGCAAAGTACATTCGCCGCGAATCAGTACGCAGCCAATCCAAGTTTTCCCTGAACGGAGTGATGTGCTCGTCTCTCCTAAGATCAAAAATGTATCTCACAAATGAGTTGTTTAGTCTTTGTAGCCGTTGCCGCTGTTCGTCTGTGGCGTCAAGATACACGACCGTACAATAGTCTAGATGGGGTTGTACTAACGCCTCGACCAGTCGAACTTGGAGAGTCTCGGTGATGCATGCCCTAAAAGAGATGATCTACCGACTTTCCGTTCAGTAGCCCAGGCAAGTCATTGACGTACAAACTAAAGAGTAAGGGCCCGGGAACAGAACCCTGCGGAACACCCAGATTGGTTGCGAGCCAATCAGAATTACCATTCTTGGAGGTGACTAGCTGGGTGCGACCTTGTAAATATGATTTGATCCTCAGGAGTGCCGAACGCGAGAAACCAAGTTGTCGCAGTTTACTCAGAAGTTTTGTTGGTGATATTGTGTCAAAGGCTTTGCTGAAGTCGAATAGTAGTAAAAGGGTGATATTTTTCCTATCTATACCTAGTCTGATGTCATCAGTCAATTTCGGCAAAGCTGTCTGGGTACTGTGGTGTTGTATAAAACCAGCCTGGAAGCCATCTAATAATTTTTCTTTCTTCAAGTACTCCGTGATTTGGTCGTGTGCAATCTATTCGAGAACCTTGGAGAGGAAGCACAAGAGCACAATAGGACGGAAGTCCGAGACTGATGATGGAGCTACAGTCTTCTTTAGCGCAATCAGCTGTGCTTGCTCCCAAGTCTCAGGAAAGATGCTGTGAGCGAAAGAGGAGTTGAAAATATGTACAATGAGATCACCAATCGCCGGGAGAGCTTTCGCGATCACGCTTTGAGGGATTCCATCTACCCCGCGAGCCTGTGAGGAGAAATGTTTTATGGCAAGGACTGCTTCATTCAAATTGGTTGGCTTGAATTCGAAACCCTCCTCTGCAGCCACCATTACATTGTCCATTGCTTCTTCTATATTCTCGCGAGGTGAGACAGAGACTCCCGCAAAGTAAGCGTTCAACTCATCCGGGGTGAAGCCGTGAAGCTCCTCCTCTTTGCTCTTGGGCAAGAGTCCGAGGTTACGCATTTCCTTCCGAATGTTTTTATGTTGATCAGGAGCGTCGAAAAGGTGACTTTGAATGAAGGAATTTCGCTCTTTCTCAATACGCACGTCGACCTCTTCACTGAGCCGGAAGAACTCATTCTGAAGATCAGAACACTTGCGCTGGTTGCATTGGTTTCGCTCCGGGCGCCTACGTGTTGCATCTCGCTTCTTAATGAGTCCTTTCAGCTCGGGGCCAATCCAAGGAACATCGCCTTTACGAGGGCAAATCGTTTTTCCAGGCGCTAGTTCATCTAATACAACTTTCAAGTTTTCATTGAGGCAATTAATCGCATCTTCCAAACTAGTTTCAGCATTGTTGAGCGCTGTCCAGTCACAGCGAAGCAGGCGATCATTCAACTGCTCCGGAGTGATGTCACGGAAATCCCTGTATGTGAAGGAATTTTTAGGCGGAGCAGGAGTGAAGACGTTGATGGTGACGTCGATGACCGCGTGCTTGCCGAAACTGGGCAGTAGTCTGTTTTGTGAGTCGGTGACGGTATCATTTCCATCTACGTACATATGGTCGATCCATTTATGAGACACATTGGGGTTGTGTTGATGAGTCGCACCGTGCTGCACAATCTGAAGGGACAGTTCTTCGGTCAGTGCGGTCAATGTCTTTGTGTCAGAATGAGCCGTGTCCAACAAGTCTGCGTTCAGATCCCCATAATAACTTTTTGGCTAAAATCTCCACACAGTCAGCGTAATGAGCCGAAAAGCCCATCATCCTTCTGCATGGCAACCTTCGAAGGTCTATGAATCACACCTACTAGAATCGATGGCGAGTTATCCTGCTGTATGCTGCAAAACAAATACTCGGGGATGCCAGGACACCCCGGACTAGAAGTATTAGACGAGGCAAGCCTCTCCACTTTGAAATCATTACGCACATACAGAGCAACCCCGCCACGGTTTCTGTTACGATCTTGCCGTAACAGCGAATAACCTGGGACCTGAACAAGACTGTCATCCACAAACTCATCGAGCCACGACTCAGCTACCCCGAAAAGATGGTAGGAGGGTTCGGCAGCGACGAGTAGGCGCAGGTGCTCAATCTTATCTGTTAAGGAGTTAAGGTTGATAAACCCCGCCTTTAAGGAACTACCACTCCCTTTTGACTCTCCGGCAGCCGTGTTTAGTCAGGGAGTCCCCGCTGATGCTGCTGCAGAATCTATAACCTGGTCTGGAACGGTTGGACTGTTCGGGCTACTGTCCGATGACTCATGATTTGGTCTTGGGGCTGTTCGACACGCCGTTTGAATGACATGCAGTTCAGTGAGGGACTCGAACGCATGCGCTCTCTCGCCATTCCTACGCCTGACCCAAAAGCGTCCACCGCTGTGCCAAACATATTTGAGGCCTAGTCCTCGTGCAAGTGGCCTCAGCTGAATATATTCCTTGTATTTGTCACGAGGTAGCATTTCATTGATGTAAATCTTTAGGTCCGGCACATGGGCTTTCGCTTCAGGGTCAAGCAATGTGGGCTCGATGTTATGAGTTGTGAAATAATTGTTGGCAATCGAGCGCTTGGCTCTAATCACCTCCCTGAGTAGACGACTGCACGAGAGTTGGACTACGCAGGATGGAACACAACGTGAGCGGGTGACCGAGGCTCGGGGCGATGATCAGGGTGATCTGTAGTTACGTTTCGGACTCGTCCTTCCGGACACGTGCCCGGGCTGCAGAACACGAACATCAGAAATGTTCTCCCTCTCCAGCGAGGGAAGAATGGACTTGAGTACTGCGAAGGAAATATTACGTACCTCATCCTCCGAGGCAGTAGAGTCTTTTTTCAAAGCACCAGTGATAATTAGTTGGCTGCACTCAAGACCTTCAACCCTGAGTTCAGTGCTCCACCACCCAGCACGTGAATGGTTAGAAAAATCCGTTCGAACTTGAGGATCTGGCCCGGAGGATTGATGTGGAAGCTCAGAAACGGAAGACTTAATTTCATTACTAACATTAGATTTCCGCAGAGTGCCCTGGTCGTCTTTCAAAAGATCAGTCAGATGTGAGATCTGGCTTTTCATCAAAGTATTTTCCTCAAGAAGCAGCTCACGATCTAGGCGAAACTCCTCCAGCTTGGAGTTTTGCTTCTCTATGAGTTCCTCCAGAGACGACATGCGCGCTAACAGTTGAGCACTCTCCGCACTCACTGCTGCTGTGGGTGGCGGAGAGGAGATGGCAGCCTCACGTCGGTTTAAGAGGGACATTATTTCGTCGAGCCGGTTCTGAGTTTGTTGAAAAAAGAGATCCAGAGTATTCTGCGAAATCAAAACCCACTTATCTCTAAGAATCCCCGGTGCTTGCGTTGTTGCTGGAGTGGTTGGCTGGACTGGTGTTCTGTCGTTCCCGTCTTGGGATATCCCACGACCATCCTCAGAAGATGTTGATAAGAGTAATGGCTGGGATGCGCCGATGGCTTCTGTTTGAATTTGCGCGCCACGAGCGGTAAACGCTGAGGTGCTGCCACCGCTGCCAGTTGGTGGTGCAGCAGACGACATCCGCTGTTCATCGGTCCTCCCGACGGGAATAGAGCCACTGGTGGTAGGGGGTTTCTCGCCGCGGCCAGTGGTAATGGTGCGCGGGGCAGGGGGAGATGTCCCCACCTTGCTGCGAGAGCTGAGCCGAGTCTGTGCAGTGGTAGACAAGCCACTCACACTAGTGCGCAAGCCGGTATTCTCCATCTCTCTCTCTGACGTGCTTCGTAGTGCTGCGCCGAGCAGACGAAGCCGTCTGCTTAATGGCGCCCGGCGACCTTATTTTGTATAATTTTCTGCTCACCTCGTGACACGCTATGCAAAACCACTTGTTGTTCGATGCTTTTGAACATTTTGTGTGGACGAACCGTTTTCAGGTGCTGCATTGCTTGCTGCCATGACGCAGGTTGGTGTTGCATATGTGGCAGGTGGTGTCGCCCATCGCGTGACAGCAGACAGCAGCAGTACAGGTGTATAGTTAGCGTGGAGCAGACGACGATCGCCGGGCATGCGCAGGATGGTTGGTTTCGGCGCCAAGAACTGCCGACTGGATGTTATTGTCGAATTGCAGAATTCGGAATAATTCCTCTCAGGCTCTGATTGGAGCCATGCAGTGTTGCTCCAAAGGTATGAGCCTGCGAGAGGAAGTCCAATCTGCAAAAATATGCCCCTCGGGACGATGTTTTGTCGGTGAAAAAAGACATTCAAGACGGAGCGATGTAGAGAGCGTGTGGTTGTACTCACCGGTAGAGAGAGAGAGAGAGAGAGAGAGAGAGAGAGAGAGAGAGAGAGAGAGAGAGAGAGAGAGAGAGAGAGAGAGGGTTTCGGCTTAGGACTGACGGACAGAGACAGACGACACGCAGACCGCGACCGACGGGGTGGCAGGTACGCAAGCTGGAAGAGGGAAAATTCCGGGAATCGATAGAAACAGCCGAAGATCTCCCGATGAACTCCACCGCGGACGAGGCTGTGGATATGGTGACGACCACCATCACAAGAGCTTGTGACGCTTCGATGCCTCGCAAGACAACACCATGCTTCTGGAGGAAACCAGAGTACTGGATCACCGACGAGATAAAGCCTGTACGGAGAACGAGCAATAAAAAGAGGAGAACCGCGTGGCGATCAAGGAAGCTGAAACGACCATCGATGGCGGAAGATGACAGGGCCTACAGAGAAGCGGAGGAGGCTCTCATTCTAGCCATCCGGAGAAGCAAAGAGAAGTGCTGGGGTGAATTATGTGACATGGTTAACGGAGACCCCTGGGGCACGCCATACCGCGTGGTCATGTCGAAGGTCCGAACCCGGAGGAGCAACCCAGCACCGACCAATGCAGCGACCTTGCGCAGCATCGTGGACGACCTCTTTCCAGCAGGAGAACCCAGAGTGACATTCCCTCCCGAGAGCGAAGATCCCACCCCGCTCTTTACTATGCAAGAGCTACTCATAGCGGCGAAGAGGCTGCCAAACAGCAAGGCCCCTGGCCTGGACGGCATCCCAAACGAGGCTCTGAAACTGGTCTTCAAGTACAAGCCAGATTTACTCCTCGACCTCTTCAACATCTGTCAGCGCGGGAATTTTCCCGGACAAGTGGAAACGCCAGAAGCTGGTCCTGATACCTGAAGGTCAAGGAGGTCAACGCCTTCTCAGCATGCTCGACAATATCGGTAAAATGTACGAGAGGATGGTGCTCAACAGGGTGGAGAAAGCCTACGAAGAGAGCGGTGGGCTATCACCAATGCAGTTTGGGTTCCGGAAGGGACGGAGCACCGTGCACGCGATCGAGGAGGTCCAAGAACGGGTTCAAACGTCGGTAGGGAACCCATACCAAGGAAGGGGGGGATTCTGTGCCATCATTGCGTTGGACATAAAGAACGCGTTCAATTGCGCGAGCTGGGAGCGAGTCTATCAATCCCAAGCAGGTAGAGTGCTCCAATATCTACTAGCCGTCACGAGTGACCACCTGCGGAACAGGACCCTCGTGTACGACACCGACGAGGGACAAGAGATTCGGGTACTGTCCGCCGGAATCGGACAGGAATCGGTTTCCGGGCCGTTCAACTGGAACACCCAGTACGACAGCTTACTGTCCATCAAACTGCCAGAAGGAGTGATAATAGTGGCTTTCGCGGACGACGCGGGACTCATAGTATGGGCCGACAACGAGGAACTTTTGGGTAGACGCGCGAACGAAGCGCTGGCCCGAGTCTACGAGGGATGATCAGCAGGCTCTTAGAGCTGGCTGTTTCAAAGTGCGAAGCCATAGTGGTCACGAGGCGGAGGAAGTTCGACTTGCTCCATTTTTACATCAATGGGCAAGAGATACCACGCAAGACAGAGCTGAAATATCTGGGTGTATGGCTCGACGACAAGTGGTCGTTCAAGAAGCACATCCAAGAAGCCGCGCAGAAGGCAAGCAGGTTCGGAGCGGCTCTCCAGCGGATGATGCCAAACATCGGAGGGCCCAAGGAAAAGAGGCGCGCACTTCTCAACACCGTCACCACCTCCATCATGCGGTACGGTGCACCCGTGTGGGGAAAGAGAGTAGATAAGACCACCATCGAGAAGAGAATGGGGCCTGTTCACCGGAGAGCGGCCCTGAGGAGTATCCGTGTCTACCGCACCGTGTCGGGAGATGCGGCTTACGTATTGGCGAGTATACCGCCCATCCACTTCCTCGTCGTGGAACGAGTGAGGATCTGGGACCGCCAGAAAGTGATCGGAGCCGAACGAGTGCTGACTCCGACAATGAAGGAGATCATCCGCGACAACGAGAAAGAGACCACCCTCGAACAGCGGCAAACTGATTGGGATTCACCATTTGCGAATGGCAGATGGACGCACCGGTTGATCCGTGATGTAGCCAAGTGGGCGGAACGTGCCCACGGAGAGATGGACTACTGGACGACGCAGGCACTGCGTGACCACGGTTGCTCCGGTGCCTACCTGACCCGGTTCAAGAAGAGGACATCCCCAGCATGTCAGTCATGTGGGGACAACTGGGATAACGCTGAACACGCCCTGTTCACGTGCAACGACACCCGAAGGCAGCGCGCCGAGTTGGATGAACGGCTAGGTGCTCAACTAACACCTGAGAACCTCGTACCGTACTTGCTCCGCAACCAGGAGACATGGGATAGAGTCACCGGATACATCAAGCTGGTGATGACTCGAAAGGAGGAAAAAGAGGAGGAAGTGAGGCGCCTCGAAGCAGGCGAATCACAGTGAGTATGCCAACTCGAACAGAAGAGGTCCAAATTGTTCCAGAAGGAACATGATGCTCTGAAGAGGGAAGGAAGAAGAAAGAAGAGAGAAGAGAGAAGATCGAAGAAAGAAGAATGAAGAGCAGGGAGAAGACCATGGAAGGAGGAACAAGACCTGCGAGTCCTGAAGAGAGAGCCGCTCGATCTAGAGCGTGAGACGCCGCCGGTCCTGAAGTCATGCTCACGCGGTCCCGGGGCCGGATTGGTAAGTTTGGTGGATCTCTCCCTTGTCCAATGGCCGATGCCAACGGAGAAGGAAGAGAGGGTTTTAATCGGAAGGGGTGGCCGTATCGATGCGGATCCCAGCCCGGTACTGTTGGGGGGGGGGGGGGCCACGGACAAGCCGTATTGACCGAGACCTCACCAACCCGGAGAAGCAGAATGGTTGCTTCCCGGAAGAACGTCGCAGCGTTGTTCTCCCTACAACCCCCTTAAAAAAAGAAGAAAAAAAAAAAGAGAGAGAGAGAGAAAACAGAAGAGGTCCAAATGGTTCCAGGAGGAACATGATGCACTGAAAGGGGAAGGGAGAAGAGAGAAGAGAGAAGATCGAAGATCGAAGAAAGGAGAAGGAAGAAGGATAAAGAGATGGAAGAAGATCGAAGAAGGAGAAACAATACCTGCGAGTCGTGAATAGAGAGACGCTCGATCCTGAGCGCGAGACACCGCCGGTCCTGAAGTAATGCTCACGCGGTGCCGGGACCGGATTGGTGAGTTGGTGGATCTCTCCCTTGTCCGATGGCCAGCGCCAATGTGGAAAGGAGAGAGGGTTTATCCGGTACGGATGGCCGCATCGATGCGGATTCCAGCCCGGAAGCTTTGAGAAGTATCGGCCAGGCATGATCGTCCGTCCGGAACCTCTCTATAGCTACGTCGCAGCGTATCCCCCCCCCCCCCCCCCACAACCACCTGAAGAAAAAGAAGAGAGAGGGAGAGAGAGAGAGAGGAAGAGAGAAAGCAGAAAAGGTCCAATTGATTCCAGGAGGAATATGATGGACTGAAGAGGGAAGAAAGAAGAAAGAGAAGGAAAAAATGAAAAATAAAGATACAAGGTACCGACAAGTGGCCGAAGAGAGAAGATAGAGAAGAGGGACGCTCGCAATCGAGCGCAAGACATGCCGCTCATTCTGAAGTAATGCTCACGCGGTTCCGGGCTGTGATGGTAGATGCAGGTGGATCTTCTTCTTGATTGACCGATGCCCAAGGTATCGGACATCAAGGGGAGAGGAATTTCACATGGCCGGGCCCACCTCTTGGTGGGCCCCACCCAAACCCGTGTCCCGCCTGGTAGGGCCTGTGTGGACTATGCGTAGTCCGCGTAAGCTGAACCGTCTGGCGACTGATCCGAAGGATCTTGAGGCGGATTTTGCCCTCTCACCACCTTGAAAAAAAAGAGGAAGGAAGAGAGGAAGAAATTAGATTGTGGATTGTACATTGGTTCCATTCCTGGTACCTTGGAGTATAACCCTATCTGGTACAAATGTCAGAATTCCCAAAGCATAACTAGATGTATCCGTGTTAGTCGACGAAAGGGGGCGGAGCGCATTCGTGCATTCATCAACTTCCCTTACGATAGTCGGTTGACAATATTCGCGTCTCGCTCTCGCAATAATTCCGTCTCGCTATAATTGAAGCGCTTGAATCAATTCTGAGAGGTCTATCATTATCGAATGAGGGTTTTAAGAGCAAGCATTTAATTTCCTGACTCGAGACAGAGCAACATAGGTCAGTTTCACTTGTAATTCCCTAGCTCCGATATCCACTTTTGCTTTATCCACGGTTATCCCCTGAGATCGATGAATGCCAACAGCGTATTTAAGCATGTGAGGAAATTTTTTTCGAGTGCAAGATATATGTCGTTCCTTGAATGATGAAGTAATAGGTGATATAAGGACCGAATCACCATAAAGCGTGGGTTCAGTATATTTTTGAGAGTGCACGAGGATACATAGTAGTTCATTCTCGTGATAGATGCCGTCATTCATCAAAGGGTCGTGGATAATGTCAGTAACGGTTCCTGAATGGAAAAGTTATGATGTATGTGGAATCATATTCGAAGACATCAATGGAGATATTTCTACAAATAGAGTTGTGCTGTCATCTCATAACGAAAATATCATGAAATTGAAAATGAGAATCTCGAAAATGTTAGATGGTCCTACATCCTCATACTACAGCGTTGATTATGCGACTCACAAAGGTGCCGATCAAACAGGGGAGTACATTCATCTGGAATATCCAACCGAATTTCTGAATAAAATTAGAGATGGTTTACCTCCACATCAAGTTGATTTGGAAGTCAATGCTATCGTAATGTTGATTCGGGATCTGAGCGTAGCAGACGGTTTGTGTAATGGGACTCGGTTGAAGATTAGGAAATTGTACAAGCATAATATTAAAGCGGAAGTCATAACTGGAGAGAATATGGGGGAAATAGTTCACATATGTTTCTTGCACTGATTCGATTTCAGTGCATCACACCGAGTTTTAAGTCGATGTGATTGATTATGTCGTTATTGAATTTGCACCCGATGCACGGTAAGCGAAATAAATTCGATAATGACACAAAAAATTAGCTAGATACGGCTGTTACTTGATTTCGGGTAAAAAAGATACAAGCGGTTCGTTTGGCTGCTGGGTGCGTACTGTTTCGATGGCGTCACATGCCGTTCATCCACAACGGCTTTCCGTTGGGGGTGGAAAGTATCCATGTGAGGGTGAATACATGTGTTCGAGAATATTCGAAAACCTTCGACATACATATGAGACATACTCTATGCATAAGCTCGTAGAGCCAACTTTTAGGGCTGAAAAACACATGTGCGGCTACCAAAGGCTGCCGGATGCCGCGAGCCGAGGACGATCGTGAATTTGTGTGCGAGCTCCACAAAAGTAGTACACTCTATGAGGCATATGCTATATCTGGTGTGAATTTGAGAAAGATTCGAAAAGCTAGAAAACCGTATGCCTGCGGCTCGCGGCATGTACAATAATACGATGTTTAATTCATTTGCAGATAAAAATATTCAATCGATCAGCGTTACAAATTTCGCTATTTCAAATTGATCAACTGTATTCAACAACATACCTAGGATAACACTAACCACAGGTGAGTCTTCCCTCCCATTTATAGTTCACAGGAAGCAGTTTCCTGTAGTTTTGGCATTCGCAATGACAATTAATAAGTCTCAAGGTCAAAGTTTCGATAAAGGTGGTATTCATATACAAAGGCCGCTTCTCTCCCATGGACAGCTTTACGTTGCTCTTTCTCGATCTAGAGATCCGAAGAATTTGTTCTTTGAAAATAGATTCGACGGTTCAGATGAGTTCGAAAATGTTGTTTGGGATGGAGTGTTTGATGTTTGATATTCTTGTGATCTATGATATGAAATTCAAGTATATTGTTCTCAAGTTTCGTAAAGATGGAGTGGAATCCGAAGTTGGGAAAGGCAGTATATGTATATGAACTGAAGGAGCAAGTAATGTTGTTGTGTTTGAACGAACAGTTGGGAGAAAAAATTGAAGAAGAAACTGAATATAGAAAATACTTGAAAGAATTGGAAAAATCCACAGAAATTGAGTGTTTGAATAAAATAATAGCATTGCATGAAAGAAAGTTTTACTTGAGAGCAACTTACACGACTTGGCATGGATAACCTCTAATTTTGAAACAGAGAGTATCAGAGATCATTGAATTTCGTTTTGATAATGGATACAGTGATCGAAGCTTTCAAGAGACTGGAATATTATATCTAGATTATCAATTGAAAATTGCGGGAATTTTACATGGTATAACACAATAGAGAATGAAAATCATGTCTTCCAGTAGTGATAAAATTTGCCGTAACCGCCCCAGAGTTGAAATTTGAAGAGATGGTGGAAACGAAAAAGTAACTTCGATTCATTAGAAATATAAAAAAAAGAATGTACGGATAATGATTCATTTCTCGATCTTTTTTCCTCAAGAGAGTGGGTAAGAGACTGTTTATATCGATAAAACAGTGAAATCTGGTTTTTGCGGAGTGGAATCCATCGGTTCACATTTTTTGAGAAAACATTTGATGACGGAACACAAGAGTAAAATTCAGAGATACAAAGCTGTCACAAATGTGGAATCATTGTTTTATACAGATTTTTTGAGAAACATTTGAAGACTCATTCGAATGGGAAACATTTCTCTTGTTCGTCATGTAAACTCTCCTTCAAAACCAAATCAAATCTAGTCAGGCACAAGCTCAATCACAAAGACCCAGAACACAGATGCCAGGATTTTGGGAGATATTTCATTAGGAAAGACCACTTAACAAATCATACTTCATGGCACAAAAATGAAAAAAAACCATGATATTTGTGTAGGTATTTTTTGGATTTTCACAGTCAATATGAGCCACTCCCGGAATCGTAGTGATGAACCAGCACTCAAAAAGTTGAGAGTAATTGAATTGTCAAATAACGATTATTTGAAGAATAGAGTCAAAATTGGAGATAAAATAACGTTAGTGAATCAGTGTACCGATATGTATCACTATGATTAGAGATGTTGACGATATTGATATTTTATAACTGTGGTTGCGTATGTTGACGAAGTATTTGGCAAGTCTGAGTTCAAGGAAAGGGACGATAACAGTGAATTCACAGTGTTCAAATTTCTATCGAGTAATCGTGAAGGGAGTAAGATACAATGCAGTATTTTCAATGACGATATAAGGAAATTCGTAAAAAGTATAAGAATGAACGAGGTACATAGACAATGGTTAACTCGAAATGAAATTGAGGATAATGTTGCGGAATTAATTATTATATCAAATTGTATATACGTGATAATCATCGCCTTTTTCACAGAAATGAATCCTTGGAAAAGTTCACGTACAAAGAGTTGAAAAACATTTCAACAGAAGGAATTTAGATTATGAAATTGTTCTCAGAAATTATTCAACAATATTCTGCTGTGGCGAATACGACGTTGGGATGTACAATAGAATAAATTTTGATGATATATTTTCAAAAAGAGGGCAAATCAATAAGTTGAAGTGGTGATGTTTCAACTATGATACATGATTTCTACATAACTTTTGACGATTATCTAGAGATTGAAGGTTATCTGGAGGATCAATTCGTTCAGAAAAATAAGAACAATGAGAACGAAATTCTTAGCGTAATCGCGAACGGACGTCACAAACTCGATATTATTGTTGTAAAAGATGAATACGAGAAAATTGAATCGTACGATCGTGGAGTAAAGTTAGAAGTTCGCGGTGACTAACAAGAGAATGGTTAATTTTTTAATGAATCATATGAAATTCAGAGAGGAATAGTTCCGGAATGAGATTGAATCCATTGAGTCGTCTTTACAGGTTCAACGTTCATGGTGAAAGTGGAGGGTGTAGATAAATTGAGATTGTTAGGTCGTGAAAAAATGGAAATTGAGGGATTGATTCTAGGAAATGAAGTTCATGTTGTGGAAGAGTCTATGGTCAACGAAGATATTGATTATCGAATTTTGATTTGATGGATAAACTGCAAAATTTTTGTGATTTATATTTTTTTGAAATAAATATACATCCTCTTCAAAACCTAAGCTCACCGTAAATGTTGTGATGATGATGGCAAGGGGGTAATGTCTCGGAAACTGCAGAGAAAAATCCAGACTGACGGACCACCAGGGGCTGAGAAAAAATAAGGGCCCTCAGGGGGTCTCAGGGGAATCTCTCAGTGCCTAAGGTAAATATGCAACGTAATTTAGGTGATTTTTTTGTGAGTAAAGACACTTTCTCGATCTGACGAGCTACCTTTATTTTTGGCTTTTGGGGCCGACGTTTCGGATGCTTCAATGCATCCTTCTTCAGGGCTGATAAAATGATATACATTCTTAATATTACCGGATAAGTACATTTTTGCGATCGTCATATCTAAGACTCACCTAAATAATCTTTTTACATCGACATGAGTCGAGATGTCAATTGATTCATAGTAAAAATTTCGGGTACATGGATTTTTTCCGTCAATCTGAAAAGGAGAAAGGTCTGTGTAATTCTCCGTCTGGGAATTTGTTATAAATTATAATTATCTAACTCTTTTTTTCTTTTTCTTTTGTTTCCCATTTGGTGTTTGAGTGAGGCAGCATGATGTTGGTTGCCGTTTGACTGATTGAACCGGGAAACTGTGAGTAGTGGTAGGAGTAGTATTTGTGGAAGGAGTAGGGGTGGGGAGGGGAGGGGGGGGGGTTAGTGGGAGGAAACGTGAGAAAGTGTAAGGTGTATGTGTGTGTGCATGTTTCATCGAGAACACAAGTTTACATAACTGGAGATTCATATTGCTTCAAGATATCTAAGGATTTTTTATATGAATTTTTCAGGTGTTGGATATCCATTTTCCTGTTGATGCACTTTGCTGAGTGCCAATAAATGTATAACATCTCTAGAAATTCTCTTTGGTACTTGTTTTTTCCTGTGTGTAATGTCTTGGTGTGGGCAAAATTGAATGCGTGTTTTTTAAGGTGGCAATGCCGTAAGATCACAGATCTTTCATCTTGCTTCTCAACATATTTTTCATGTTCATTAACTCTAACTTTCAAAGTTCGACAAGTCTGGCCCATATAAGATTTATCACAGTTGGAACAGTCTATTTCATAGATCACACATTTTGCATCAAAGTTGTCTAGTTTGTCTTTCCCCAGAGGAGTGAAGTCTAACTTATTCATAATTATGTGTATGTATGGGTATTATACAGTACTTTTTGAAGATATTGGGTAATGTTAAACTAAAATTATGTATGGAAGGGACAACCACCTTAGGTGAACGGAGGATTTCGTTTGTTTTTGATCTAGTTCTATATGGTGCTCTATTTTTACTGAGATCTGCGCACACTTTTTTTTTAATGTGGGTCTGTATGAACTTTTTGGGGTAACTGTTGTTGAGAAGGAGCTGTTCTATCAATCGTAAGTTTTCGTCATGATAACGTCGGTCAGATAGTTTGATGGCTTTATCAACAAGGTCATAAACCATGGCTTTTTTCATACTCTAAGGGTGATGAGAGTCAAAATGTATATATCGACCAGAAAATGTCTCTTTGCGGTACCAATTGGTTACCGGTTTTTCGTTTTCTACTCGTTCGATGGAAAAGTCGAGAAAATTGATGCGATTTTCTCGTTCAAATTCGACGGAAAATTGTAGAAATGGGTTGAAAGAGTTGAATACCCTGATAATTTGATCCACTTTCTCAGTCTTGACGATGGCATAACAGTCATCAACATATCTGCGGTAAAAGATTATGGAATTCTTCAAAATTTTCAGACGATGGATATACAATTCCTCTACCACAATTTCCGCGAACCAAGGACTTGAGTTCCCTCCCATCGGAGAGCCCATGGTCTGTTTGTAGAATTTTTCATCATACACGAAAAAATGAGAGTTTAAGAGGAATCTCACACCATCTAAAAACTCTTCTTCACTTAGAGGAATTTTGTGTTTTAGGTATTTCCATTCCTACCGACCCCAGCAACAACTACTTCATGATCAAGGTTCGGAAACATGGAGTTGATATCTAGTGTAATCATTGAAAATACCGACGGGATGGTGCGTTTACTTAGTTGTGATTTCAGTTCGAAACTATTTTTTAGTAAGTGTTTAGGTCGTGGAAAATATTTGTTGAAGAAAAGAGACAAGCATTCATCAAAGGAGTAAATGGAATTGTCTAAAGCTGAAACTATTATTCTTGCAGGGATCCCTGTTTTGTGGATCTTCGGTAAGCCATATGCTCTAGAAAAGACTGAATTCTCTGGGTCTAGTTGGATTTTAGAAAAAACAGGGTCACATGAAAAAACACCTTTGAGGTTCCATGACTCTAAAAAGCTTTTCACTCGATTTTTTAGGGCTGGCAATGGGTCAGCTTCAAGTTTCTGATAATGGGTTAGATCGTTGAGGAGGGAGTGGACTTTTTCTTTCAGAGTGAACTTTTCCATGACTACAGTCACATTGCCCTTGTCAGCCTTCGTAACTATCAGATAATCGTTCCCCTTCAAAAATTCTTTAGTGGTTGCAATTTGTTTTCTCAAAATTCTCTCCCTGAATGGCAAATGTTTTTGGGCTTTGTTACTCGGCAATGACCTGGTCTGGAATACCGTAAGCGTTTTCATCATGCTGTACGGTGCACCAGTGTGGGGGTAGAGAGTCCACCCAAGGAGCATCCCTACTGGAAACTATAATATACAATTAGACCTTCATTCAGATTTGTATTCACACATCCATCTTCACTATATTAAGATTGTAAAGAAGGATATGGGCATGACACTGGAAAGGTGGTTGGGTGGAGACAAAGAATTGGATGTGGAAATCAGATCGGGTCTATTAAGTCGCGGTGCCTTGACTAGAGTCATGCGGCTTCCTTCGCGTGAATAGCGTTGAACATGAGCCGATGCAATGTAGTGGCGCACGCACGGATCAAAAACTCTGTAGATGATCGACGAGACACAGACCAGTAGCCGAGTAGTACACCGGGCCTACGACAACCGGGCTGAGAAGCAGGTACAAGGGAAGGCTGATATGGTGATTGATTGATTGATTGAATTTGTTCATTGAGGCCTTGGGCTGGAACCCCATGTGGGCCTGTTGTAGATGTACACAGTGATATTTTACAAAATCATTCTAGGCACTTGAGAAGATATAATCATTCGTGACGGCCGAGTCGTTCCGTCTTCCTGTCTCCCAGGACCGAATATTGTACTAATAATATTTCATGTTATAGCCCAAGCACGTGAAGAGTTGCTGCATAGTCAACGCAGGTAAGAGGGAGAGAGACAGAGAGATTGCACCGTAGTAGGGCCCGCGCGCCCCATATTTTGAGCCGTCCCTGGTGCGGGCCAATGCTACGCCGGCCAGCAGCCTTTCAGTATACATTCCGTCGTGACGTTTCGGAGCGCTCGCACGTGCCTAATATCGAGCTTATCGTGCGCGTTTTCCACGCCGCCCGGAGCCCGTCCTTGGCATGATTTAGCCGGGGCTCCGGTGCGTGCATTTCATATACTCTGTGCCGTGGTCTATGACCTAAATCATCATCGTCTGGGACAATTGCGAGCTGCCTGATCGTCGTGAGCTGCGAGGTTCGGTGCCCGATCCGAGGTCGAGTGACCATCCTGCGTCAAGGCCATTCATTCTGTAAGTGCCTCTGGCAAATCTCTCTCTCCTCTTTCGGGGCTTATAGATTGTATTTTCCCCTAAACGCGCCCTCGATAATCGTGCTCGGGCTTGATTCACCGTAACGATCAGCGGACCGACTTGTACATAGTTTTCTTTAATAAATGCCAGTTTGTTCCTTATTTCAATCGAGCGCGTGCTCATTCAGTGCTCCCCTCTCCTGATTTCTTGAGAAATTACAGCAATCGCTCACTCCCTGAGCTTCTCAAATGAAAGCAGGCTTCGCCTGCAAGTGACGAGTCACCAAAACCGTCACACATTGAGTCATTAACTCAAAGAAGAAGATATATATATGTCGCAGCCTTTTGGTAGAATCAGCCGTTTGGCCAAAAGGCTAGCTTTTTGGCCAAACGCCGCCCTTTCATTTTAAAACGGTTCATTCTACAATCGGGCGGGCTAAAACCAGCCTTTAGGTCAAACGGCTACTGTTTCCCAGCCATTTGGTTAAATGGCGGATCGCGCGCAGCCTTTTCATATTAGAACTCATGCGCTATCCAATATTTCGCGGTAGATTTGTGAACTTGAGCTCGTGAAAATGAGGTAACGGGAATAATCTAAGGAATGACAGATGAGTAATTTCACGTGAAATAAATGATCGGTAAAACATGATGTCCAGATCTTCTGCGCATGATTTTTCACTGATTTTATATCGCAGAACGTGATCAAAAACCGACCGTCGGAAGCCCAAAAATTTTTTTCGTCCAGCTGGTGAACAGATTGGTTTGAATTTTTATTTTTTCGATGAAAAAGCGCTGACACGAGGCGCTGACGTCTTCGCATCGAAAGAGCTATAGCTCTGAAGCGGAAAGAGATATCGACGATAAGTTCAGCGCATTTGAAAATTCCGTCAAAATCGCGACTCAATTCCATTCTCCAGGACAGCGTTCTGGAATAATTCTGATAACACTTATCTTCAACACTTATGTTTTCAAAATTTTTTGAAAATATCTTTCTGGAAGGAAACCTAAATCGCGATTTTCCAGAAAGCTTCTATATACGAGACTATGACTTTTTACAATATATTTCAAGGTATACTTTGATAAGTTTCTGTCTTGACTTCCAAATGCGCTGAATCGCTTGTCGATATCTTGTCCCGTTTCAGAGCGATAGCTGTTTTTATCTGAAAAATGCAGTGCTTATTCATCGAATGAGATCAAAAGTTCAGCCAATATGCTCACCAACCACGTAAAATATCCCAAGCGGTCGGTGTTTCATCACATTTTGAGATATAAAATTGGTGAAAAATCATGCCCAGAAGATCTGGACATCATGTTTCGCTGATCATTTATTTCACGTGAAATTACTCATCTGTCATTCCTTAGATTCTTCCCGTTACCTCATTTTCACGAGCTGAAGTTCACAAATCTACCGCGAAATATTAAAAAGTGCAAGTTCTAATATGAAAAGGCTGCGCGTGATCCGCCATTTGACCGAATGGCTGGGAAACAGTAGCCGTTTGATCAGAAGGCTGGTGTTAGCCCGCCCGATTGTAGAATGAACCGTTTCAAAATGAAAAGGCGGCGTTTGGCCAAAAGGCTAGCTTTTTGGCCAAACGGCTGATTCTACCAAAAGGCTGCGACATATATATATATATATATGTGTGTGTGTGTGTGTATATGTGTGTGTATATGTGTGTGTGTGTGTATGTCTGTAGTATGTACCTTCCAGGTGTAGAATGTCAGAAGTTTTCGAACTTCTACACGGCAGATGAATCGTTGGAAGGGATTTGAGTATTATGATATGAGGAGGGGATGAGGAGAGGATAAGTGTCGCCAAACAAGAATGATAGAAAATTCCGTAAAATACGTCATAGGGTTTCATCTGTCAAATGAGAGCTCAAGGAATTTGGAATAGAAAATCTCTGCCACGGATTGTGAAGAGTGATTATCTAGGAAAACAAGGAATTCGTGATTCATCTACAACTTCCTAAGTGGGGAATAGCGATTGATCTACGATACGTGGAAGGCCATCCTGATCCCCTGAAGAATATATTGGAATTAGAGGTGAATCTTCTCCAGAAGGCATGCATACGATATTGTTTCGTACAGTCGGGTGCAAGTATTCGAGGTCTTCAGCTTTTGTACATGCAATACGAAGAAGTTCGTACACGGGTCGTGGCCAAAGTGCCGATACATAAACTTTTTGATCTCCACCAGCTCTGAATATGGAATGCGCAGTTTTGTCACGAAGTCTTAAAATAAGCGAGAGAATCGTGTCACGCGCAAGACTTGGGGTTAGCTTAATTTTTCAAGTATGAGTAGAAGAGGACTTTGAGTAGTTGGTCGATTTTTGTAATCTCCCAGAATTGGTACGTATTTTGTGTGGAGACCATTCACATATTCCGGTGACTTGAGAAATGCATTCTTCCACACCGATCGCTTCGAAAACTCGAGAGACAGCTTGTGTAGGTTCGGATTTGAGATCGTCAGGAATGCCAGCAACTCGGATCTCAGGTGAGTCGACAATAAGAAGATTCTGAGACAGACTATTGACTTGAGTCTGAATCTCGGTCGATTCTACATGAAATTGATTTTGAGATGCACAAACTGATTTTTCAAGATTACTTAAGCACGTTACTAGTATTTCAATCTTTTTGGCATTTACTCTATTCTGCTGATCAAATCTACGGATAAACTGATTGAACCACGTAGAAGCTTCAGGATCGTCTTCGAAATCACTATTTTCCACTCGCATTTTCACGAATCCGGGTCGAAATAGCTGAATATTCAGCTGACACTGCTTTTGAGTACAAGTATAATCAGTCACAGATATTACTAATCCTCCATGAAGCGGTTGAGGCGAGTAATCGTCGGTTGAGGAGAGTTCATAAGAGCTTAAGATTGAACAGAAATCTCAAGCTTCCCCCGCATTCCGCCGGAATTTAGATGTAGAACATTCACTTCCGAATTTTTCCAAGAATTCGAGGATTCTTACGCGGCAAAATATAAATATGAAAAATAGAATCCCCACACACTTTGAAAATCTTCGAAACCTCCCCGATCTTTGGCAGGATCAACATATGAAGAACAAATCACCAAGACTTTTCAGAAATTTTTCGGGAGTCTCCGGCACTTTGCCAAAATGATAATACGAAAACCGAATCCTTGATATTGTGGAATCTCACGAAACTGCGGAGCACATCGCCAAATTCAATATTTGGATAATGAACTCTCAAATCCTTCCAAAACTTCTTGGAAATCTTCTTCTCTTCGCAAGAATACAAAAAAATTAGGTGCTTCCGTAGAACGCGCGATTGATGACGAAGCTATAAAGGTTTGCCGGAAATTTCCTCTATTTGATTGAATTTCCCGTAATTCGTTTGCCACATAATATATCTTCACATTCATCCTAGAGTTCTATGATTCAGTTGTACAAAATCGAGGTGTTATCGATGAGAGGGATATTTTCTCGTTATGGCCCCTACACTGCGGTTCTTGTCTCTTGAATCAATATCTATCTTGATGAAAAGTACTCTTATTCCTCAACTCATAACGTATATTTCGATGAAAAACACTTCTACAATCACATGAGAAGATTTCGAATGACGAAATTTCGATATTCGAGCACCGATGTGCCACCGATGTCGGGTTTTGCTTCCAAAGGTTCTATAATATGCATATTCCGAATTCTTAGAACATATAGAGTATGAATTCTCCCATGTACATTTTGCCACTCATCGGTGCCATGAGAATAACACGGACACCCCGGTATCAGGGAACGGAACTAAACATTTGAGAGAGGCCACGGAACTTGACATTTGCCACTCAAATTAAACTCGATGGAAGATTCAAGCTAGTGTCCTGGGATGTTGATTAGGCCATCAGATTTCTGGCAGAATGCAGGCTAAGGATTTGGTTCCGGGCTAAGATGGTGGATACAGCTGGATTTCTTTCTTGATTGCCCGATGCCCTAGGTATAAAACATGAAGGGCAGAGGGATTTCACACGGCCGTGCCCACCTCTTCGGCCCCACCCA
This sequence comes from Eretmocerus hayati, assembly GCA_029851415.1. NCBI lineage: Eukaryota > Metazoa > Arthropoda > Insecta > Hymenoptera > Aphelinidae > Eretmocerus > Eretmocerus hayati. Next base: position 135,488,178 of record CM056741.1, read on the forward strand.
AACCCGTGTCCTGCCTGGTATGGCCTGCGTGTACTATGCGTAGTCCGCGTAAGCTGATCCAGTCCGGTGTCGGGCGACGGATCCGAAGGATCTTGAGCCAGATTCTGCCCCCTCAACTACTTAGAAATGAGAAAAGAGAAAGAGAGGAGGATGCCGTACCTACAGCCGTTCAGCGGTGGAAGTATGAAGAGCGGGCTTGATCTCTCCACCCTACCACCCACGCAGGCATTTGTGGAATCCAGTCCGTTTTTGTATCACAACCCTGTCTCGTCTGTCAGCGAGGATAGGGAATCACTCTTTGAATTCGTCATCCCTCGCTCGATCGATCACTACATCGACCTGGCGCACACGATGTTACGGGTTTCCGTGCAAATCACACCCGTCGGTGTCGAGGCTGAGAATGCAGAAGTTGCCCCGGTAAATAATTCCTGCTACACGCTCTTCAACCAGATCAATGTGTTCCTGAATCAGAAACTAGTGTCACCACCATCCAATACTTACCCTCATCGAGCGTATCTCGAGACAGTGTTGAATTATTCGATGCCAAGTTCAGAATCCCATTTGGCAGCAGTTTTGTGGTACAGTTATATACCCGGACATATGGAATCTAATCCGAACTCAAGGAAGGACGAGCCCAACTGTTATCACGGAGCAGTTTTGTGGAGGAAATTCACCGCGAATAGTGCGATGGTGGATATGATTGGTTATCTGAATTGTGACAGATCTAATCAGCCGCGTTTCCTATTGAACAATATCGAGGTACGTGGGAGACTGATACGGAGTAAAGATGCCTTTTGCTTCATGGATTCTTCGCAAGCTGCAAACTACTTCCTTTGATCGTGCGACAAACCAAGATGAGTTCTAGCGTATCGCTCGCTCACGCCAATGCTCTAGCACGAGCTGCGGCTAAGTATCCTCTCACGTGAGTGGAAGTTGAATCTTCTACAATGGCCGAGTCTACATAGACGCGCTCACCCTGGGCGGGCGCGCCTCTCTCCGCTTGCACTCTCCACCCAAACACCGGAGTAGGTACCGAAAATGGGATTTGGAGATCTTTTGACGAGTGTTTCCTCTCAATTGGAATATCAGCACGAGTCTGTGACATAAAAAAAGCCAGTTCATTGCGTAAATCGCCAAAAAAATTGATTTGCATCTAATAGAGATCGAAGAGTGAGAGACTTGGATGTCGATCGATGTGCCTAATATCATCACACCCCAACTTCTCAGGTTCCTCATACTCGTGGCTTATTCAACAATATTCAATATCATTTTGGGTTTGCATTGAGACTCTCTCTAGAAACCGCGAAATAAGCCAATAAGCAAAACTGTGCGGAATTCTGGTGAAGAATAATTGAGCGATTCCATGTACACCAAAGATCAAATATGTGTTACAAGAGTCATTCCTCCGCAAATTTGAGACATCTTGGGTGGTCTTAATCAGAATCTCATACATTTCAGCTTATCATTGAGATTCTGGAATAATCACCAATGTTTAACCAAGATGATGCTGAATATTGCTAAATGACTTGCAAGTTTTAAACCTGGTGAAAACGGATGCTTATATGAGACACAACCACGCCTCTCATTATTCGATCTCTAGCCGATGCAAACCAATTTTTTGGTCGATTTACGCAATAGACCGGATGTTTTTCATCTTACAAAGCCGTGCTGATACTCCGATTAAGAGGGAACACTCGTCGAAAGATTTTCAAATCTCATTTTCGGTACCTACTCCGGTGTTTGGCTGGAGAGTGCAAGCGGAGAGAGCGCGCGCGCCCCGAGTGAGCGCGTCTATGTAGACTCGGCCCATGCATCGTGATGTTCTCGGTGATACGCTCGACAACGTGGTCTCGGTTGAGCTTGCGGAGGAAGTTGTGATCGGGTTCGTGCTCGAGAAGGCAATCAATGGGAATCGCCAGCTCACCCCCATCAGCTTCCAACATTTCTCAATCAATTTCCTCTCGCGGTACGTGGATGGAGTTTAGACACCTAGTAGGCCTGTGCAACCACGTTCTACGGGTAACGACGAGTCGTACGTCGATGCATATCACAGTATCTATACGGGTACGGGTATACATCAGATGAACGAGAGTCTTAGGTATAAGATTGTCTTATCCGGAAAGATATCGTTTGTTCGCTTTCGATTCGATTCCAGATCTCTGGGCTCATCATTCTTTCATTGGAATGTCGGACAAATAGGTTCATTGAGAATAGAGGTACGTCTCGCTACAGATTTACCTGGAACCATAAACTGTGTTGTGTACGCAGAATTCGACAACGCACTCGAGATGGATTCCAACAGACCTGTGAAGACCGATTTCAATGCCTGGAGACCTTTGAGAAACGTAAACACGTGTACTCAGCGAGTGAGAGGAGGCGGAGGAGAAATTTGGGCAAGCTGATGGATAAATCTCAAGACATATGGAGGAGCACTCCCAGTGCGACTTTCAAACAGTGGGACCGCTTGAGACCTCGAGCATGGATCTGATCATCGAAATACAGGGGTTTTTGGACAAGAACTCCTGCAGAAAGAAATTGCCGTACAATCGATGAACAAATACGTGACCGCTCACTGGATAATCCCGTGACCACACGAGTGGAACTAATTACCCGATCAAGTGAAGAGTTACAAGAGCCACACGTCCCGTCTCACTTACGGATTGCAATGGCTCGACACTGAAATATCCATATCTCGGCTCAATAATCATTTCTACAAGTGAGCGCAAATCTTGGAGAACATATCCATCAGGGGCTTGTGTGAGAAGAAGTATATTGAATCTGCGATAGCGCGGACGGTAATTCACTACGACGAGTACACTACGTTCAGTGTTCTGGATACGCGAGAAAAGTCCAGATGCAGAGTTGTGTGCCGGTTCCACGCAGCGTATCAACATACGTATAAGAGCGAGTCCTGCGCTGTTTTTATCACACAGTTAATGAAGTGGCTGATACCGCTTCTGCCCAAAGATTCTCGCAAGGATCACGAATAAGTCGGTTATGGCACATCCATGCTGCACGCCATGATCGAATCCTTGAGACTGATACCGCTGCGAGGGAGTTCGTGGTGGACAAGAAAAAGCAAATAGGAATCCGATCGAGCAATGATAGAAGCCCTGACGATAGCGACGAGGACGGTTGCCTATACGGTGCAGTGGAAAAAACTCATATGATGAATACGACGAAAATGATGGAAGCTCCCGCATGAGTGAGGGCGAATGCTGTTGGTGTATATGCTGCTGACTGTATCCCAAGGATTCTTCATCACCTGGTGGCACTGACGAACATACGAGGAAAGGTAACCATTGGATCGGGATTTACATCGATGGAGAGCAAGGAAGAACATCCTCCGACAAATACGGCCTGCTACCGATCTCCGCGCATCATCTCAATCGTCTGCACAGTAACTGCAAGAGCTACACGTGGAGCATGTACATGTCAAGTTGTGATTCGGTGTGTTGTGGGCAATACGTCATAATGATTTTATATCGTACGTGCGGTGGCCGCGATTTGCGAACCTCCTACGAGCTTTCCACAAATGAAGAGTAGGAATGATAAGATACCTAGCTATGAACTTCCCTAGAAAAATCACGCGAAGCTTGATACGCGGGACAAAATACCGAGAGCCTACCGGATTTTTGGTCGAGCAGTCGAACGGTTCTGGTTGCACTCATCAGACTTGTGGTCCTAGAAAAAATTCCGTGCATGATTCCCGCACGTGTTGGTACAGTGCCGCGTGAATGAAAGAGTTCATATCACGATATCGGGGTTGTTGTTGGTGTCCCAACACCTCTCTCTGATTATATACTTCCATTGATGTACCCAGTGCCTGCTCCCGCTGTTGTTGACTTCAAGAGAGGTTAGAGCCACCGGTCCTCCCCATAGACATAGAAGTATAGACTGCCGGTCCCGTATCTTCGCCGTTGACATCGAGGCTCCCCAATGAGAGTGAGAGAGACGCAGCATAGGAATCGCATGTTGAAATCGTGCGCCTTGGAGCATGCCGTCTCTCTCACTCTCACGCAAAGGCCTATGTCTCGATGACAACGGCGAGTATACGAGACCAGCAGTCTATACTTCTATGTCTATGGTCCTCCCTCGTACCGGGTAAGACGTGCAAGGCTTGCAGCTCAGGCCCGCGTGGCAACAGAACTCAATTTTCTCACTCCCTCTTCACTTCGTGTAGAGCTATATAAGTCGCCGAGTGTATGCGAAAGAATAGTTTCATTCGAATCATCGTCCCGCTTGGTCGGCAATCCTTTTCTATAAGGGACTCCGTGCTGGAAAGAGGCCCGGTGTAAGACAGGCAGTGAGAGATGGCTAGAAATTAGCAAGTTGCCAAATCCGGTGCTGTCTACCCCTACGATCTCAATAATTCAGACTCGAAAAGGATTTGCATTGGTCTGGAGGGTGAAAATGATCTCTAACGCCGAGGAACCGAAGTTCACAGCTGGGGTGAACCGTTGACTCTTACTGCTGTGGACTGGCAATATTCAAAGGATCATTCTGACGCTATCAACAACTTCTTACATAATCAACAGGGATTCCACATTCAACGATGAATTTGGTGAATGTAACAAAATTCACTTACAAAATCATGATATGACGTTTGGCACGACATACGGCATGCGAACAATTCTCATCGACGAGCGCCTTACGTATCAAGAACGCGAACCCGACGATGGAAATGACCTGCAAACAAGAAAATGCACGTCACGCCTCCATCGGATGCTATTCAGCTGGCAATTTTCGGCGGTTTACGCTTGCAGAGTCATTTGGTTGAACCGCACCTCGCTCAGTTGGAAGAGTGGTCGACAAAAGTAGGAAGCATCGTCAAAACGATAGTCGACTATTTGAAAGAAAAGATACTCAAGGAAGGAGAGGATGCAGTTCTACTGTTGAGTAATCCTGCCGAATACAAACAATATTACGTGTCTTATAGTGCCGACGTCGAGGACCACGTGTGCGAGAGAATGAGCAGTAAAAAGGATGCTGGTTGTTCTGATGGCATTCGCAAACAGCTCGTGCTAAGTGAATTTTCGGCCTTTGGATTACATGGTATTGTCAAAAAATTGAGAGATATGATGATGAATCCGTGACGAGAATATTGTGAACATGTGTGAATAGAATGTGTTGAATCAGAATCCATTCTGTATTTGATTTCACAAGCCCCATTCAACCTCAACTCCATGCATGCATTGAGCAAAATGTACTCATGAGTATGTAAAATCAAACCCAAGCATCAGTTACCTCTGGACGACTGCGCGCGTCGCGTCGTAATTCTTAACCTCTCCATGCACGCGCCTACGTTATGTGCTTTCAGACCTTCGTTTTCTATTAGATTCTACAGTGGGGATCGTGAGAATTATTTTGAGCCCAAACACGATATGATGAAGTCATGCCAAAAGAGAGTCATGGCAGCATAAACTTTTCAAGGTCAAACACGAATGAGGCACTAGCAACGAGAATTTTATGATGAACTTCATGGAAAATCATCAATTCCAATCAGAAGACATGACGCGACAAGTATCCTCATTCTGTAATCAAAATTCAGTAAGTTATAACAGTGGAAAGATGAGCCGACCCAAAGAGCATGATCAAGTGAGATGGTTCATCATAATCATTAGCTATAATGGATAACTAATGATGAGACTATTTTCGCCAAAATCATGAAATTTCCCCTACTTTGGGCCGAGGAAGATAATGCATAAAGTATTTTTCCTCCAAAGTCAAGGGGGATTAGAGGAACCCGATGCAAAGATGTGTCCACATATGTGGACAAATGCGGGAAGAGGTTAAGATATGTCCTCACAATTCCGATAATTGTCGAATACTAGGAAAGGATAAAGATCGCATGATCGAAATCACGGCGTGCCAGTGGTGGAAATTAGTTTGCCTGAAACTGTTCCTCTTCGCAAATTAGACCAAAAGTATGGAGTAGGTGCTCGAGAAGCTACTTGCGTTCTTCTCAGACAGTCAACTGAGTCGTGGGAATATGTCATAAGATATACAAACCTTACAAATATGATATTCAATTAGGACAACATTACCCGCGATTCATTTTTCAGTATCCAAAAGACGAGAGGAGAGAGAGAGAGAGAGATTGATTGATTGATTGATTGATTGATATTCTTTATTTGCTCAGAGGAATTCTGTTACATATGGTACATATGTCACTCATAATAAATATATATCACATTCGTGAAATTTGTCGTTTTGGTCAAGGACATTGTATTATCACATCAAGTAACTAGTCATTTTGAAGCACTGCAAGGTGCGTAGAAAGTCAAATTACACTATTTCTTATACAGGTAAAGATAGCAAAAAAGGAGCAAGAAAATATAAAACATTTTTGTACATATAAAAGGACAGTGGGCTCGGAAAATTATCACAGATGTTTCAGTCAATGGCGGGAAGGCCACGCATAACTAAGTTATAATTAAAAGCCTAATCGGAAAGAGCCCAAGCCTATCAGAGGTTGAAGTATTGTTTGTTATCCACATCAATCCTCTGGGATGGTTGTGATAAGAGAAACTCTTTCAAAGCTTCTTTGAAAAATGAGATCTTCTGAATTTGCCGAATGTCTGAAGGGAGAAAGTTCCAGAAGTGAGCGCATTGAACTTGGAAAGATCTTCTTCCATATTCAAGTCTCACTTTGGGGACTTTGAGTTCCTGCTCTTGTGCATCTCCCCGCACGGGGCGCTCGGATTGGTGCCTGGTAAACATTGCAGACAGGTAACCAGGTTCCTTCATGTGCATGATCTTATACATGATAATGCCTGCAAAGTACATTCGCCGCGAATCAGTACGCAGCCAATCCAAGTTTTCCCTGAACGGAGTGATGTGCTTGTCTCTCCTAAGATCAAAAATGTATCTCACAAATGAGTTGTTTAGTCTTTGTAGCCGTTGCCGCTGTTCGTCTGTGGTGTCAAGATACACGACCGTACAATAGTCTAGATGGGGTTGTACTAACGCCTCGACCAGTCGAACTCGGAGAGTCCCGGTGATGCATGCCCTGAAAAACCGCAAACCGTACATGGCCCTGTTGACTTTCTTCGTCACTTGATTTATTTGCAGTTTCCACGATAATTCGCTGCCTAATACAACACCAAGACTCACGACTGTGTCACTGAAAGGAACGAAAACTCCATCCTGTATCTCAACACCTGGCAAATCCATCCTTTTCAGATCCTTGATATTCCTCTCGGAAGAGAAAAAGATTGCCTTGGTTTTACCAGCGTTGAGACGCAGGCCGGAGCCCATAGCCCAATCAGCAACCAGTCGTCCGATTTCTCCCAGTCGAGCGATGCCCTCCCTGATCTTATTTTTCTCGATTTGGAGATAAATTTGGAGGTCATCCGCGTAAAAGAGATGATCTACCGACTTTCCGTTCAGTAGCCCAGGCAAGTCATTGACGTACAAACTAAAGAGTAAGGGCCCGAGAACAGAACCCTGCGGAACACCCAGATTGGTTGCGAGCCAATCAGAATTACCATTCTTCGAGGTGACTAGCTGGGTGCGACCTTGTAAATATGATTTGATCCACAGGAGTGCCGAACGCGAAAAACCAAGTTGTCGCAGTTTACTCAGAAGTTTTGTTGGTGATATCGTGTCAAAGGCTTTGCTGAAGTCGAAGAGTAGTAAAAGGGTGATCTTCTTCCTATCTATACCTAGTCTGATAATTCCATCTAATAGTTTTTCTTTCTTCAAGTACTCCGTGATTTGGTCGTGTGCAATCTTTTCGAGAACCTTGGAGAGGAAGCACAAGAGCGCAATAGGTCGAAAGTCCGAGACTGATGATGGAGCTACAGTCTTTTTTAGCGCAATCAGCTGTGCTTGCTTCCAAGTCTCAGGAAAGATGCTGTGAGCGAAAGAGGAGTTGAAAATATGTACAATAAGATCACCAATCGCCGGGAGAGCTTTCGCGATCACGCTTTGAGGGATTCCATCTACCCCGCGAGCCTGTGAGGAGAAATGTTTTATGGCAAGGACTACTTCATTCAAATTGGTTGGCTTGAATTCAAAACCCTCCTCTGGAGCCACCATTACATTGTCCATTGCTTCTTCTATATTCTCGCGAGGTGAGACAGAGACTCCCGCAAAGTGAGCGTTCAACTCGTCCGGGGTGAAGCCGTGAAGCTCCTCCTCTTTGCTCTTGGGCAAGAGGCCGAGGTCACGCATTTCCTTCCAGATGTTTTGATGTTGAACAAGAGCGTCGGAAAGGTGACTTTGAATGAAGGAATTTCGCTCTTTCTCAATACGCACGTCGACCTCTTCACTGAGCCGGAAGAACTCATTCTGAAGATCAGAACACTTGCGCTGGTTGCATTGGTTTCGCTCCCAGCGCCTACGTGTTGCATCTCGCTCCTTAATGAGTCCTTTCAGCTCGGGACCAATCCAAGGAGCGTCGCCTTTACGAGGGCAAATCGTTTTTTCAGGCGCTAGTTCATCTAATACAACTTTCAAGTTTTCATTGAGGCAATTAATCGCATCTTCCAAACTAGTTTCAGCATTGTTGAGCGCTGTCCAGTCACAGCGAAGCAGGCGATCATTCAACTGCTCCGGAGTCATGTTACGGAAATCCCTGTATGTGAAGGAATTTTTAGGCGGAGCAGGAGTGAAGACGTTGATGGTGACGTCGATGACCGCGTGCTTGCCGAAACTGGGCAGTAGTCTGTTTTGTAAGTCGGTGACGGTATCATTTTCATCTACGTACATATGGTCGATCCATTTATGAGACACATTGGGGTTGTGTTGATGAGTCGCACCGTGCTGCACAATCTGAAGGGACAGTTCTTCGGTCAGTGCGGTCAATGTCTTTGTGTCAGAATGAGCCGTGTCCAACAAGTCTGCGTTCAGATCCCCATAATAACTTTGTGGCTAAAATCTCCACACAGTCGGCGTAATGAGCCGAAAAGCCCATCATCCTTTTGCATGGCAACCTTTGGAGGTCTATAAATCACACCTACTAGATCCGATGGCGAGTTACCCTGCTGTACGCTGCAAAACAAATACTCGGGGATGCCAGGACACCCCGGACCAGAAGTATTAGACGAGGCAAGCCTCTCCACTTTGAAATCATTACGCACATACAGAGCAACCCCGCCATCGTTTCTGTTACGATCTTGCCGTAACAGCGAATAACCTGGGACCTGAACAAGACTGTCATCCACAAACTCATCGAGCCACGACTCAGCTACCCCGAAAAGATGGTAGGAGGGGTCGGCAGCGACTAGCAGGCGCAGGTGCTCAGTCTTATCTGTTAAGGAGTTAAGGTTGATAAACCCCGCCTTTAAGGAACTACCACTCCCTTGTGACTCCCCGGCAGCCGTGTTTAGTCAGGGAGTCCCCGCTAATGCTGCTGTAGAATCTGTAAGCGGTCTGGAACGGTTGGACTGTTCGGGCTACTGTCCGATGAGTCATGATTTGGTCTTGGGGCTGTTCGACACGCCGTTTGAATGACATGTAGTTCAGTGAGGGACTCGAACGCATGCGCTCTCTCGCCATTTCTACGCCTGACCCAAAAGCGTCCACCGCTGTGCCAAACATATTTGAAGCCTAGACCTCGTGCAAGTGGCCTCAGCTGAATATATTCCTTGTATTTGTCACGAGGTAGCATTCCATTGATGTAAATCTTTCGGTCCGGCACATGGGCTTTCGCTTCAGGGTCAAGCAATGTGGGCTCGATGTTATGAGTTGTGAAATAATTGTTGGCAATTGAGCGCTTGGCTCTAATCACCTCCCTGACTAGACGACTGCACGAGAGTTGGACTACGCAGGATGGAACAGAACGTGAGCGGATGACCGAGGCTCGGGGCGATGAATCGGGTGATCTGTAGTTACGTTTCGGACTCGTTCTTCCGGACACGTGCCCGGGCTGCAGAACACGAACATCAGAAATGTTCTCCCTCTCCAGCGAGGGAAGAATGGACTTGAGTACTGCGAAGGAAATATTACGTACCTCATCCTCCGAGGCAGTAGAGTCTTTTTTCAAAGCACCAGTGATAATTAGTTGGCTGCACTCAAAACCTTCACCCCTGAGTTCAGTGCTCCGCCGCCCAGCACGTGAATGATTTGAAAAATCCGTTCGAACTTGAGGATCTGGCCCGGAGGATTGATGTGGAAGCTCAGAAACGGAAGACTTAATTTCATTACTAACATTAGATTTTCGCAGAGTGCCCTGGTCGTCTTTCAAAAGATCAGTCAGATGTGAGATCTGGCTTTTCATCAAAGTATTTTCCTCAAGAAGCAGCTCACGATCTAGGTGAAACTCCTCCAGCTTGGAGTTTTGCTTCTCTATGAGTTCCTCCAGAGACGACATGCGCGCTAACAGTTGAGCACTCTCCGCACTCACTGCTGGTGTGGGTGGCGGAGAGGAGATGGCAGCCTCACGTCGGTTTAAGAGGGACATTATTTCGTCGAGCCGGTTCTGAGTTTGTTGAAAAAAAAGATCCAGAGTATTCTGCGAAATCAAAACCCACTTATCTCTAAGAATTCCCGGTGCTGGCGTTGTTGCTGGAGTGATTGGCTGGACTGGTGTTCTGTCGTTCCCGTCTTGGGATATCCCACGACCATCCTCAGAAGATGTTGATAAGAGTAATGGCTGGGATGCGCCGATGGCTTCTGTTTAAATTTGCGCGCCACGAGCGGTAAGCGCTGAGGTGCTGCCCCCGCTGCCAGTTGGTGGTGCAGCAGACGACATCCGCTGTTCATCGGTCCTCCCGACGGGAGTAGAGCCACTGGTGGTAGGGGGCTTCTCGCCGCGGCCGGTGGTAATGGTGCGCGGGGCATGGGGAGATGTCCCCACCTTGCTGCGAGAGCTGAGCCGAGTCTGTGTAGTGGTAGACAAGCCACTCACACTAGTGCGCAAGCCGGTATTCTCCATCTCTCTCTCTCTGACGTGCTTCGTAGTGCTGCGCCGAGCAGACGAAGCCGTCTGCTTAAAGGCGCCCGGCGACGCTATTTTGTATGATTTTCTGCTCACCTCGTGACACCCTATGCAAAACCACTTGTTGTTCGATGCTTTTGAACATTTTGTGTGGACGAACCGTTTGCAGGTGCTGCATTGCTTGCTGCCATGACGCAGGGTGGTGTTGCATATGTGGCAGGTGGTGTCGCCCATCGCGTGACTGCAGACAGCACCAGTACAGGTGTATAGTTAGCGTGGAGCAGACGACGATCGCCGGGCATGCGCAGGATGGTTGGTTTCGGCGCCAAGAACTGCCGTCTGGATGTTATGGTCGAATTGCAGAATTTGGAATAATTCCTCTCAGGCTCTGATTGGAGCCATGTAGTGTTGCTCCAAAGGTATGAGCCTGCGAGAGGAAGTCCAATCTGCAAAAATATGCCCCTCGGGACGATGTTTTGTCGGTGAGAAAATACATTCAAGACGGAGCGATGTAGAGAGCGTGTGGTTGTACTCACCGGCAGAGAGAGAGAGAGAGAGAGAGAGAGAGAGAGAGAGAGAGAGAGAGAGAGAGAGAGAGAGAGAGAGAGATTAGATTAGATTAGTTTATTTGATGGTACCTTGGGGTATTACCCTATGTGGTACAGGTAGCAAGATTCATTTTACATAAAAATATAAAATGCTTTAGTGGAAAATGAATAGTTCAAGGTGATAAAAACACTTATGAATTGTATCGATGCTTATGAATTACAACAATATCCTAGAATTACAATATTTGATTGAAATTGATAGAAAATTATCAAATTACAGGAATTCGAGATGAACGAATGAACGACAGTGTAGTTGGTATGCGATGAACATATTCATGCGATACTTTGACGTTCTTGAAATGTAATTTTCAAATAATTTGGCCGGGAAGAAAATTGCAAAGCTAGCTTTCCAGAGAATCCATCTTCTAATCGTGAGAGCAGTAGAAAATGAATGTCAGAAACTTGTCGAATAGAGTAACGTAGCTTATTGAGGTACTGAACTGTTCAACAATACACATTATGCTGGAATTCAAAATTCTCAAGTTCAGGCTCTGAAAAAATTGGCACCAGTGGGTCAGTTTTTGAAACTTTCATGCGAACAGTTAGATTTTTCACCACTGGTTTCGGTATTTTCAGTCTAACACTCACAAGATGAGCCTTTTTGATCAAATTGTGAACATCTTTTGGCCATAGCGGGCTGCAATAAATTTCAGAGTCGTCATCATGCCCGAAGATATCTCTAATAGATTTCTTCTTCAATTTAGATGAATTTAAAATGAATTTATCTCGAACTATGTTTGATGAAAATTGTATTACAATTGATTGAGAATCTAAACCTCTCGTTTTTGAAGAACTTGATTTTGTTGGAACTGATGAATACATATTTCGAAAACGTGGACCTTTCCACTCTCTAACATTCACTACAAAGTTCTGCAAATCGGGTACTTCTATGGCCTCAAAAACTTTACTTACAATCTCATTTTTCGAGAGACTTAGGTCACGAGGAATGTTCGTCAGAATTACTTCAGCAGAGTCAACTAATGTTGACTGATTAGAGACCTGAGAAAGCTGATCACGGATTTGAGAAACATCTTTTTCAATTGCAGTAATACGCTTTTCTATTCTATTCTCAAGTTCGTTCAATTTAGAAAAGAGTCTCTCTTGAGTAGCGTCAAAATGAGCAAGGAAAATTTTGAAATAAGGTGGCATTTCAATTAGTTGACCAGCAATCTCTGAGTTAGACTCAGATTTGCATGTTATATACGAAGTCACTTTATCTTGTTCAGAGGAACTCACTGTGAATAAATTTGGAGCCATGGTTTGATACAAAAATGGAACAGCTGTCAGTTCTCTCAGGCGTCTGCTAGCGACGATCAGGCAGCTCACTGAGGCAAAACACTTGAGGTCGGAACACGTTTGAATTAGGCTTCAACAGAGTTGATAATGTAGAAATCTGCTAGAAATTGCTGCCATCTAGCGTCTGACAATAGAAGTTGTTCAAAGATTGAGTGAAGCTTCAAGCAGCGTGCCATCCAATCTCCTAACCTCAAATCCAGAAACGTGTTGATGGAAAAAGTAGATGAATTTTGCAAGATACGTAGGTCCACAACAAATTATGAATCCAACGAATCCTTGCAAAATTTGGCGTGCAAGAGTCTGTAAAAGAAAAGCCCGTAGGCAACTTGCGGCAGAAAAAGTGACGATATGGGGAGAGATACTGAAGAATACGTGTGATAAGACTCACCGAGAGAGAGAGAGAGAGAGAGAGAGAGAGAGAGAGAGAGAGACCTACGAAGAGAGCGGTGGGCTGTCACCAATGCAGTTCGGGTTCCGGAAGGGACGGAGCACTGTACACGCGATCGAGGCGGTCCAAGAACGGGTTCAAGCGTCGGTGGGGAGACCATACCAAGGGAGAGGGGGTTTCTGCGCGATCATCGCGTTAGACATAAAGAACGCATTTAATTGTGCGAGCTGGGAGCGAGTGTACGCATCCCAGGCAGGTAAAGTGCCACCCTACCTGTTAGCAGTCACGAGCGACTACCTACGGAATAGGACCCTCGTGTACGACACCGACGAGGGACAAGAGGTTCGAGAGCTGTCCGCCGGAATCGGGCAGGGATCGGTTTCCGGGCCGTTCAACTGGAATACCCAGTACGACAGCTTACTGTCTATCGAACTGCCAGAAGGAGTAATAATAGTGGCTTTTGCGGACGACGCGGGACTCATAGTTTGGGCCGACAACGAAGAGCTCTTGGGTAGACGCGCGAACGAGGCGCTGGCCCGAGTCTACGAATGGATGATCAGCAGGCTCCTAGAGCTGGCTGTTCCAAAGTGCGAAGCCATAGTGGTCACGAGGCGCAGGAAGTTCGACTTGCCCCATTTTTACATCAACGGGCAAGAGATACCACGCAAGACAGAGCTGAAATATCTGGGTGTATGGCTCGACGACAAATGGTCGTTCAGGAAACACATCCAGGAAGCCGCCCAGAAGGCGAGCAGGGTTGGTGCGGCGCTTCAGCGGCTCATGCCGAATATCGGAGGACCCAAGGAAAAGAGGCGCGCACTTCTCAACACCGTCACCACCTCCATCATGCTGTACGGTGCACCCGGGTGGGGAAAGAGAGTAGAGAAGTCCATCATCGAGAAGAGAATGGGCCCTGTTCACCGGAGAGCGGCCCTGAGAAGTATCCGTGCCTACCGCACCGTGTCAGGAGATGCGGCTTACGTATTGGCGAGTACACCGCCCATTCACTTGCTCGTCGCGGAGCGAGTGAGGATCTGGGACCGCCAGAAAGTGATCGGAGCCGAACGAGTACTCACTCCGACGATGAAGGAGATCATCCGCGACAACGAGAAGGAGACCACCCTCGAACAGTGGCAAACTGAGTGGGATTCGCCATTTGCGAATGGCAGATGGACGCACCGGCTGATACGTGACGTAGCCAAATGGACGGAACGCACCCACGGAGAGATAGATTACTGGACGACGCAAGCACTGAGTGACCACGGTTGCTTCGGTGCCTATCTGACCCGGTTCAAGAAGAGGACATCCCCAGCATGCCAGTCATGCGGGGACAACTGGGATGACGCTGAACACGCCCTGTTCACGTGCAACGACACCCAAAGTGAGCGCGCCGAGTTGGATGGATGGCTGGGTGCTCAACTAACACCCGAGAACCTCGTCCCGTACTTACTTCGCAACCAGGAGACATGGGATAGAGTCACCGGATACATCAAGCTGGTGATGACCCGTAAGGAGGAGAAAGAGAGGGAAGTGAGGCGCCTCGAAGCAGGCGAATCACAGTGAGTCTGCCGACTCAATCAGAAGAGGTCCAAATTATTCCAGGAGGAATATGATGAACTGAAGAGGGAAGAAAGAAGAAAGAAGAGAGAAGGAAGAAGAGAGAAGATCGAAGAAAGAAGAGTAGGAAAAGATCGAAGAAGGAGCAACAACACCTGCAAGTCGTGAGAGAAGAGAGTCGCTTGATCCCAAGCGCGATACGCCTCCCACCCTGAAGTAATGCTAACGCGGTTCCGGGGTGGGTTGGTTAGATAGTGGTTAGCTGCCCCCAGTTCTGCAGTGATGGTTTGCCAACACTGTGAGGTTGAGAGCAGAAGGTTTTAGCCCACAGGGCACACGGGCGCTGGATTCATGCTCATCCGGTTCACCGGGTGGGCAAAATGAAAGCGCTCATGGTCTGCCGGTGGGACATCCAATAGGGATGTCCTGTCATCAGATTTTTCCTTATATTCCACTTAAAAAAAAAAAAAAAAAAAAAAAAAGAGAGAGAGAGAGAGAGCCCGAAGGAGTGATAATAGTGGCTTTCGCGGACGACGCGGGGCTCATAGTCTGGTCCGACAACGAGGAACTCTTGGGTAGACGCGCAAACGAGGCGCTGGCCCGAGTCTACGAGTGGATGATCAGCAGGCTCCTAGAGCTTGCTGTCAAGAAGTGCGAAGCAATCGTGGTCACAAGACGCAGGAAGTTTGACTTGCCCCACTTTTACATCAACGGGCAAGAGATCCCACGCAAGACAGAGCTGAAATACCTCGGCGTATGGCTTGACGACAAGTGGTCGTTCAAGAAGCACATCCAGGAGGCCGCTCAAAAAGCGAGCAGGGTTGGTGCGGCGCTTCAACGGCTGATGCCGAATATCGGAGGACCCAAGGAAAAGAGGCGCGCACTTCTCAACACCGTCAGCACCTCTATCATGCTCTACGGTGCACCCGTGTGGGGAAAGAGAGTAGAGAAGACCATCATCGAGAAGAAGATGGGGCCTGTCCACCGGAGAGCGGCCCTGAGAAGTATCCGTGCCTACCGCACCGTGTCAGGAGATGCGGCTTACGTATTGGCGAGTACACCGCCCATCCACTTGCTCGTCGCGGAGCGAGTGAGGATCTGGGACCGCCAGAAAGTGATCGGAGCCGAACGAGTACTCACCCCGACGATGAAGGAGATTATCCGCGACAACGAGAAGGAAACCGCCCTTGAGCATTGGCAAACTGAGTGAGATTCGCCATTTGCGAACGGCAGATGGACGCACCGGCTGATCCGTGACGTAGCCAAGTGGGCGGAACGCACCCACGGAGAGATGGACTACTGGACGACGCAGGCACTGAGCGATCATGGTTGCTTCGGTTCCTATCTAACCAGGTTCAAGAAGAGGACGACCCCAGCATGTCAGTCATGCGGGGACGAATGGGATGACGCCGAACATGCCCTGTTCAAGTGCAGCGACACCCGGAGAGAGCGCGCCGAGCTGGATGAATGGCTGGGTGCTCAACTAACACCCGAGAATCTCGTCCCGTACTTGCTCCGCAACCAGGAGACATGGGATAGACTCACCGGATACATCAAGCTAGTGATGACCCGCAAAGAGGAGAAAGAGAGGGAAGTAAGGCGCCTCGAAGCAGGCGAATCACAGTGACTCTGCCGATTGGAACAGAAGAGGCCCAAATGATTCCTGGAGGAATCTGATGCACTGAAGAGGGAAGAAAGAAGAAAGAAGAGGGAAGAAAGAAGAAAGAGAGGGAACAATGAAGAGTGAAAACAGAAGATGCCGACAAGTGGCCGAAGAGAGAAGATGGAGAAGAGGAACGCTCGCAATCGAGCGCGAGACATGCCGCTCATCCTGAAGTAATGCTCACGCGGTTCCGGGATGAGATGGTAGATGCAGGTGGATCTCCTTCTTGATTGCCCGATGCCCTAGGTATCGGACATCGAGGGGAGAGGGATATTACACGGCCGGGCCCACCTCTCGGTGGGCCCCACCCAAACCCGTGTCCCGCCTGGTATGGCCTGCGTGGGCTATGCGTAGTCCGCGTAAGCTGAACCAGTCCGGTGTCTGGGGACGGATCCGAGGGATCCTGAGGCAGATTTTGCCCTCTAACCACCTTAAAAAAAAAAAAAAAAAAAAAAAGAGAGAGAGAGAGAGAGAGTGAGAGAGAAGAGGTCTAAGTGGTTCCTGGAGGAACATGATGCACTGGAGAGGCAAGGAAGAAGAGAGAAGATCGAAGATTCAAGATGGAAGATTGAAGAAAGAAGAGAGAAGAAGGAGTAATGAAAGGATGGAAGAAGATCGAAGAAGGAGAAACAACACCTGCGAGTCGTGAGAAGAGAGACGCTCGATCCTGAGCGCGAGACGCTGCCGGCCCTGAAGTAATGTTCACGCGGTGCCGGGGCCGGATTGGTAAGTTGGTGGATCTCTTCCTTGTCCAATGGCCGGCGCCAACGGAGAAGGAAGAGAGGGTTTACCCGGTTTGGATGGCCGTATCGATGCGGATTTCAACCCGGGACTGTTGAGGAGATGCTGGCCAGCCGTGTTTGGCTGACCGGTGCCTCTCTTTCGTACGTCGCAGCGTATTCGCCCTACAACCACCTTGAAAAAAAAGAGATAGAGAGAGAGACCCCGTAGGGGGCTTCGAGTGTGACCTTCGGGCTGCACTTGGAGCTTGAGGGAGTGACGCCCCTCCGGACCCGAGTCCGACACTTACACTTACACACACTACACCACACATGCACCATACTTATGCTTGCTCAAGCATTACACAGACATACCAACATTATACAGAACACGCATCACACAAAACACCACACCCGTGCTAGTCTGGTCCGGGAACGGCCAGCATGCGATTCCAGGCCCTGGAAAACAGGAGAAAGAAGATGATGTCCAGGATTGACGGCAAGAATTCCCCAAGTAAGGCGGGGCCCCATTCGGATCTTGGGGGGGGGGGCCTAACGATGCAAAGCGTGCTACCAGTAGCACACTTGGCTGGTGGACTCACGCGTAAAGCTATGGAAATACGCCACAGGCGGAAGGAGTTGGAGGAAAGGACCAACGCAAGAGGGAGGTAGACCTCACCCCAAACAGCAAGAATAGAAAGGGTTTGGGTGAGGAAGCGGAAAAACGAGTGCTAAAGCAATAGTAGCTCCTTTTTCCGGACCAACTAGGAAAGAATGCGAAGGTTGCAGCAGAAGCACAAGAGGCGGCAGAGAAGCTGCTGAGGAACAACCCCGCGCTCAGGATCCAGATTACACAACCTAGCAATGGGGTTGATGACACCGTCAACTTGAGCTCAGACTCGAGCGAGTCCGACTCCACTATAGGGTCCCAGGGGAACGGAACAATCCTGACTCCCGGAATCGGTGCTCTCGATAAGAGAGTACACGATGAAGAGTCTGATGGGATGGAGATTGACCCCATCCTTTCATCTGGAGATGCGGCACGACAAAAGAGTGGAAACGAGGCAGACGATCTCATGGGGAACTGGGAAGACCCGAAAACGTGCCGGAAAAAGATCGAGGAAAAGACATATCTCCTCCTCGAGCACCTCAACTTGGTTATAGGGATAGCCGAGTCTGTTTCCAGCAACCCAGAAGGGACCAAGGGTGACATCAAAGAACTCAAGAAGAGAGGCCACGCTCTCGAAGGCCTACTCGCGACAGACAAGGTGAAGCGGGCTGCTTTCGAGACAACGCTCCTCGAAACGGAAAAGACCCTGAAAGCGAAGAGGAATGTGCAGCCTTCGGCCACAAAAAAACCGGCCGCGTCGGGTAATGGCTTCCAGGGAAGGGGAGCAGGGAAACCGGAATCCCAACCGGGGCAACAACGCGGTTCGAAGGGGACGCGATACGGACCTCGAGCGGGAGGCCTCGGAACACCGCGCTCGACATCAACGCCCAATCGGCCCGAGCAGAATGGGCCTTGGAAGGCAGTGGTGTCGAAGGAACAAGCGAGAAGGGCGAAGAAGAGCGGTAGATCGAGCGATGCCGCCGGAAAGGAAGCAAAAATGAAGCCGATAAGGGTGAAGCCAGAGCTGTCCTCATTACGGCCAACCAAGGTGGGCTAACCTACGCAGACATGCTGCGCAGGATAAAAACGGATGACCTCGATGAAGAAGTGGGCTCTAAGGTCACGGGCATCCGCAAGACCCAAGAAGGCCAAGTCCTCCTTGAAGTCAGGAAGGGCACCGATGTCGCCGCCGTCGAGGCAGCCTTGGCACCAGTCATCGGGCAAAAAGGAGCTGTCCACTGTCTAGCGAACAGCACGACCCTCGAGGTGCTCGGAGTCGACTACGATGTCGACATAATCAAGGTGCGGGATGACCTCGCGAGGGCCCTACCAGAGAACGAGAAGGGAGCCGTTGTAGTCAAGTCCATCCGGAATGGCTACCGCGGTACCCAAACCGCTGTTGTCTCGATCGCAACGAGACTGGCCCACCATCTCCTTGACTGGAAGGAGCCAAAGGTTGGATGGGGCAAAGTCAGGATCCGCGAGAAGGGTGGTATCCCACGGTGCTACAACTGCTTAGAGTACGACCTCAAGGCCTCGGGGTGCAAAGAAGAGAGGACAGAGGAACGGAAACCAAAACTCTGCTTCCAATGCGGTGAACCAGGGCACCTTGCCGCGATTTCCAAGGAAAAACCAAAATGCCTAAGCTGTGCGGCAATCGGGTCCAAATCTGACCACAGATCTGGGGCTAGCAACCGCTTTGCGTACCAAAGGGCAAGAGCGTCATATAGACGCAGGAAGGGGAGAAATGGCTAGCTTCATCCAAGCCAACCTCAGAAAGAGCGGTGACGCAGTTGATCTCCTACACGCTGTTGCCAAAGAAGGAGATCGATGTTCTGATTATCTCCGGACCGTCTCGGAAGCGCGAATCTCTCGATCCACATTCGATCACTGGAGGACCGCCGTGATCCAGATCATGAATTCTGCGATCCGTGAGACTGGATCGGCTTTTAGTGGCCGCGGCTTCGCTCGAAAGACCTTAGGGGGCATAGCAGTTTACAGTTGCTACTATTCGCCGTCGCTCAAGACGCACGAATTCGAAGACGAGCTCCACGACCTAGAAGAAGATGTGAGGCAATGGGGGGCCCAGTTATAATGGCGGGGGATATCAACTCCAAGGAACCGACTTGGAGCGGGGGGCCGCGCGATAGACCGGGGGTAATACTCGCTGATGCCATGGAGGCATTAGAGTTAGTGCTCGCGAACGAGACGGGGGTTATCACCTATCACCGGCACGACACTCGGTCCCGGGAAGGAGGTTCGTCATCGGTCCTCGACCTGACGTTCATGAGTTCGTCGCTCATGGGACGTATGACATCGTGGGAGGTCCTGGACACGAAAACATTGGGTGACCATCGACATATTCGGTTTCGGCTTAGGACTGACAGAGACAGACGACACGCAGACCGCGACCGACGGGGTGGCAGGTACGCAAGCTGGATGAGGGAAAATTCCGGGAATCGATAGAAACGGCCGAAGATCCCCCGATGAACATCACCGCGGACGAGGCTGTGGATATG
Organism: Eretmocerus hayati; assembly: GCA_029851415.1. NCBI lineage: Eukaryota > Metazoa > Arthropoda > Insecta > Hymenoptera > Aphelinidae > Eretmocerus > Eretmocerus hayati. The sequence continues at coordinate 135,508,423 of CM056741.1, forward strand.
GTGACGACCACCATCACAAGAGCTCGTGCCGCATCGATGCCTCGCAAGACAACATCATGCTTTTGGAGCAAACCAGAATACTCCATCACCGACGAGATAAAAGCTCTACGAAGAACGAGTGATGAGAATAGGAGAACCGCGTGGCGATCAAGGAAGCTGAAACGACCATCACTGGCGGAAGATGACAGGGCGTATAGACAAGCAAAGAAGGCTCTCGTTCTAGCCATCCGGAAAAGCAAAGAGAAGTTCTGGGGTGAATTGTGCGACATGGTTAATGAAAACCCGTGGGGTGCGACATACCGCGTGGTTATGTCCAAGGTCCGACCCCGGAGGGGTAACCCAGCACCGACCGATGCAGCTTACTTCCGCAGCATCGTGGAAGACCTCTTCCCAGCAGGAGAACCTAGAGTCACATTCTCTCCGGACCTCGACGACCCCATCCCGGTCTTCACTTTGCAAGAGCCACTCATAGCGGCGAAGAGGCTGATTCCACTTTTTCCTTCAAATACGGTAATTTATAGCGTTTGGTTTGTCAGCCTCAGATTTCAGTCATTGCACAGCGGTTTCGTATATTTTACATCCACTACCGATAGTTGAAAGTACGGATCTATAATGTACCAATATCTCCATGTAGGTATCGATAACTTCCCGTCGAATCAATAAAACAGCCGACCGTGTCTACAGTCTGGGATAGACGCTGCCGATCATTCATGAACAGACTTTTTTCAACTGTCAAGTAAAGGAACTCGTAAATTGCGTTCGTGAATCACGAATAAATTTGGATTATCATTCCAATAAAACTCGTCGTCATCGATAATCCTATCCTTCATTCTAATGCCACAGGCGAAGAGAGGGCTTCAGCGCGCATCTCCTATAGTCTATTCATATCGACGGCCAATTCTCCCACACTCCAAGAATACGTGTTCAAGATTCGTTGATGAGTTAGAAATGATAAGGAATCAAAAAGGCTGGTAGGGAAGCCACCGCAAGCACAGCGATTCGCCGGTATAGTGAAATCGTCGCCGAAAATAGCGCCGAAACGGTCAGATGAGAGGAGCGCTCTAACTGTCGTGACGTCACTGGCATCCGGGTATAGTGCCTCACTCACCACTTTCGTTCTCAAAAATTTTCAGGGCTTTGGCTCCAACAAAAAACCTCAGTTCAAAAATTGCAGGGGAATTTTTCCTTTATCTACGTGCAAAATGGCAAGTACTGGGACCCCAAGCGTTGTGATTTGGAATCTCTATCACTCTAGTGTTGAATCCTCCATCAAAGTACTCTATGATAGGGTCTTTGTGTTACACGGTGAAGAACACAGACGATGGTAGTGAATACCACCCACTTGTTCGTACAAAAAGGCTTATCCGTGATTCTGAGACCTCTAGTAAATAGATACAGTACCCAGCAGAAAATATGGAACGCGGATACCTTCACTAAAACAGCTATAACTGCGACGCGTTTGGGTCTACAACAATTTTTCCAAAAACGCTTGAAAGATGAGAGAAAGATCTATCGAATTATGTGTTTTGAAGAATTCTTTGATCGAAATTTCATGCCTTCAATTGACACTCAAAATTGGAAAAATTCTCATTTCAATCAATTACTCTCCATCCGTAAGCAAGTCATACAAGCGTTGACATGCTTGCGGGAGGCTGTAGATCTTTTCAAGACTTTCAATTTCTTTTTTCAATAGTTGCCTTACGATCATTCTCACCTGAGTGAGAAGCGATCTCGTGGAAAGAATTTCGTATGGTTAAAGGTAACAAAAAGACGGAAAGGTCATATCTACGATTCTGACGTGAAATCATTAGAATTTTATGAAGTGATCGTCAGGTTTATTCCAAAGATTGGTCGAAAGGACTCCCACCCACTTCGACTGAGAAAAACTCATGTTTCAATCCTTCAATGCCCCTAACTCGTACAAAATTCTTTCTGCGAGATTGCTCGTAACTCGAGTGCGGATGATCGTAAAGAAACGTTTAAAAGAAAGATTTTGAAGGTCTTGAAAAGAGCTACAACATCCCGCAAGAATTTTCACGCTAGCATGACTTGCATATAGGAGGAGGGTAATCGATTGAGATCAGGATTTTTCCAATTTTGAGATCCAATTAAAGGCATGAAATTTCGACCGGAAAGATTTTTGAAGCACATAATTCGATGGAATTCTCTCTCATCTTCCAAAAGCTCTTTAAAAAACTGTTGTAGACCCAAACGCGTCGGATGATGGCTGTTTTAGTGAAGGTATCCTTGTTCAACTTTTTCTGCACGGTACTGTAGATGCTATATGATGTTTGAGACTTGAATTTTGGTACTATTTGGACCATGTCTGAGCATTGCGGACAAGCATTCTGATCCATGCAGAGCCTGTAGCCTTGCTCACCACGTCCTTTTTCAATTGGCGAAGTACCCATATATCTGAGCTCAGGTCAGGCACATAAATTCACCAAACATGAAGTACTTGTTCGAAGCGTGGCATTTTATATATGGAGAAACTTAAACTCGAATCAAACATTCCACTTCCTCATACGTGAAGTATTGCGTAAGCCCTGGTTTGCACCCAGTGAAAGAGAAACCGTAGGACCAAATACGCAACTAGAGAAACAAACAACGTGTACGTCTGCTTTGATTCAGATCATGTCATATCCTATTCGTAAAATTACTCGACACGCGTAATTTGAGAGTAATGAATATCTCGATTCGTGGTCTTACCTACTTCGGCACGTAGTCACAACGCGCGTTATCTTTTTGAGTTTTCTACTAACCCACGAAGAATTTCTCAACTCGTCTACTGATGAAATGTCTTACTTCATAGTATCAGGGTCTAGACTATGAAGAAAATGAAATTTCCTGGAGAAAGCTTCCATTTAAACAGATAAGACGGCTCGTGTGGTGATTGTATGCAAATCTCCTTGCTTCAGCTGTTGAAGATCTGCGAGAAACTGTTGTACTTTCTTCATAATAAGCATCTCATTTTTCGGAGGAACAAAACTACAGAGTAGAGTTTATGGGAAAACCTCCCCAACCTTTTCCGAACCGGTTGAAGAATACGACGGAAAGATTAGTTGCATGCTTCCAAAATGTTCTCAGACCCCGCCGGAATTTCCAAGGTGGCCTTTGATTACGCTCAAGGTTGGTTCATGCGCACCATAGTTATTGTCTATCTGCCCACTATGGGGCCCATCTGAGCAAGTCTCTCCCATCTCTCCATGTTTCCCATGGTACAAAACAGTAGGGAGGTGTGGGGAAAATCAGTGACACGGGCTCTAAAAGTGTTCTCATCCGTCTCAATTATTGAGATGTGTTTTTTATCGTAGGCTATGTTCCTTGATGATCTGCAACCTTCCAGTTCGATGGACAGAATTGATTCCTCATGATAATCCTTGATGATTCTAGGATACAGTATCAGTGCATCGACCTGGATTCTACGCTAAGCGTTTTGAGACTTTCATGGCCAAGAAAGTTTTCAAAAAAATCTCATCTCGTGAGTACCAACATCTACTTTCCGTATGCTATACAGTAAGTTCTGTTATTGGCAAATTACTCCATTGACCCTCCTCTAAATCAACGATTTATGGATCAGTGCTCATGACTTATGACGTTAGTAAAGAACTTGAGTTGATGAGAGTCACAAAGGACTTACTGTCGAGGGACGGGAGCCAACTGCAACCTTATGCTAAGAAACCAACAAAATTTCATATTGGAATCTGATTATTCTAACATCATCACGGACTGAGTCGAGTGAAGATCAGGCTTGCGGGGAATTAAAGTCCCTGAATTGACACCTGTTCAAGATGTATGATTTCGAATATAGAGATTCATATTTTCCTCTTTTTCTCCGGAATCGCCTATTTTTGCAGATATCACAGTGTCATCTCTCGAAATTTTTCTGCTATCCCCGTGAGAATCAACCATTCCTCATAATGGCACAGTTGATGGATTCATCGGCTCCTTGAAAACTTGCATGAAGATTGATCTTTGAGATCAAATTTATTACTGTATATGACAAGTAGAAAAGTTAGTATGGGTACAAATAGGTACGAAATTTCGGTAGAATTGATGTGTGGAGAACACGGGGGATTCTCTGTCCTGGAAAAATATCCTCTCCCTCCCTGCAAACTTTTCAGCAAGCCTCCCTCGTATGGAATAGTACATCACGCAACAATCGCCAACAGGAAGATTCCCGCGCAAATCTCCAAATGATTTTCTCTGGAAACAGACACACTCATAGGAAGATGAGCTCACCTTCCTTTGATTAGACCTACATACATGCTGGGATGTTTTGAGCTATTTAACACCTTCAGTGCGAAGGCGAAATCGCGATTCCGGTCTAGATTGCGAGAGAGTACAAATGCGCGTTTGAGCAGTTACAGAAGCCAAACCTTTTGGAAAATCATCAGTTTGGCATCTATTCACAGTACTTCCATGCATTGAGTGGGGCCCGTCGCAGTGAACGTGTTAATAACACCAAAAAATCATGAAGAACGAGCTGAGAGGAATGTTGTGGCTCCAGATGCGGTCACGGCCATTTCTCTCTTATTATGATTATATTGAATGAGAGTCTCCCCCGCGTAGTAACATCCCATCTTATACTGATCGAATATGGGTGTGACTGGAGATCACGATACCCACCGGTCGTTCCTCGATTCTCCATCTTTCAATCTTCACCGACTCGGAACAGCTCGAAAGATATTTCTAATGAAGATCTTTCATGGTGATTCGATTTATCAAATACATTACCGATTAACCGATGGAAATTTGTTTTCATACAGACATTTTTGCTAGAACTGTCGTTTTGTTCTAATCAATATATACTCATTCACGTGACCAACCATCTCCCGGAATTTCTAGATTAATCCGTAGATCGACTAACCTGACCGGGAAGAATCACTAGATTTCCTTCCAGATCGAAAAACCTTACCTGGAGAAGTTGCTACATCCACCCTCGAATCAACGAGCCCTACCTACGGGCATTTCTGGATTTTCCCCTTAATCGACAAACCTTACTCGATGAAATATCTTCATCCTCACCCTAGATTGATCAACTCTACCTGAGAAAGTCTTTAGATTTCCGTCATGATGAGCTCACTGTCCCCAGGTCATGTCTGGTGTACATCTGTCCGTCAGTTCCCTTTCTCCGCATTAGAATTGACCGAATCCCCTTGAGCGCCTGCGTATTGTACATAGCTTAGGTTCGTGGACCACACCAATGTCTAACACACAGAAAAGTGGTTCCATCATCTGGTTCTGGTGGTGAGCCTGTTTAGTCAATGAGTCTGTTTAGTCTTCCTCAATAAAACGCGATATTAGGGAGGATAGGAGTTAGTAGAGTCGAGAAATTCTCGATAGAATTTCTATATCATATTACTTATGAATTAACAAACCTGAATCAAGATATTCATGTTCAGAACAATCCCATTCCGCTTTCGAGTTTTTGTTGAAGTTCACGTTTATTCACATTTCTCTTATTCATTCATCACTTATCCACCACTTCACTGCCCTATTCTTTCATCGCTCCAATTTTTTCACGAGCACCTCACTTGTCTGCTGCTCTGTGGGGACGCAGCGGAATCTGTTGCATTCGGCGCCTGTCATACCATGGGTTACCGAGTTCTCGGGGGGAGTTTTCTTGCTCGTTCCTTTTTCAGACTTGTTCACTTCTCTCTCACCATATTTCCACTTTTACGATTGCACTAAGATTGTACCTTCTCACTACCCTATCTTGTCACTGCTCCCCATGACCTCTCTTACGGTTTTGCTGCTCAGTGGAAACTGAACGGAATCTGCAGCACTTGGCTCTCTTTATGCCTCATGCTTCCGAGTCTTTGTGGGCGTTTTTCTCATTCGCTCCTCTCCTCCACCCTTTTTTACCCCTCATCCTAGACTTAGAGGAATCTGCTGCATTCGGCTCCTTCTGTAGCTCTTGCCCTCGAGTTTCTTGGGGCATTTTCTCTCACCTAGTCACACTTCATCACTTTATAACCTACCACTCATCACCCATCACGTATCTTTCATCACTCCTCCATCCCCCACTGTTTCATCCCCTCACGGTCTTCTAGTTTCCATATCTTCCTCCCCGATCAGCTGCTCAGTGGAGACTGTAAGGAACCTACTCCCCTGAGCCATCCTTCTTCTCGGCTCATTATATCTTTTCTGCTCCTGCACGTGGTGATTCCTCCTTACTCCGAGTGTCATCGATGTAACGACCATTGAGTCACATTATTACTCCCTGCATTCAGAAGAGTGGATACTTTCTCAATGATCAACAATGGATGTATATGTAATCTACTAAAGAGTCCGCAATATAATGGATTGATAGTTTGAGTGAGTCATATACCGTTGGTTGGAGTTTTTGAGATGGGAATATTCGGAGGCATACCAACTCTGAACGTGTAAGTGTGACAGTCTACTTTAGGGTATATAGTAATGAATTCCAAAATCATTCCCTGAATCGATTCCCAGATCGTCCATCCTCATCTCAATTCCATACTCAAAGATGTGTTATAAATTGATCTGATACCGTGATTTCTTGTTGAGAAATTGATAGACAATTAATCACGTTGGATGCACGCCACACAGGACTGAGTGAGCGTTAGCGAGCAAATAACTTTCAATTTCAAAGTGTTTCTCAAATTATCCCAATGAGATCACATTCCTTCAGAAAACCTTTGAGCAGTTGATTGCTCCATATTCATCGTCCTCGGAACTGAGTGAGCGTGAGCAGGTGGTTCATTCTGCAATCGAAATGTTCTTTAAATTAACCTCAGAAACAATAATCCATGAAAAAACTTGTGAACTAATCATTGCCTCATATCTATACTCCGCTAAGCGGAGCGAGCGACGATATTGCTAGTCAATTCATATCTCTTATCGATCAAATTTCTCAGTATATCAAGCCGTGGTGGAGGCTAAAGCCAGACACCCGGGATATGGGAGATCGATTCCTCTCATTGTCTCAAAATATGCGGAACCCTGGAATAAGCTACTGTATAACTCGTCTGCATTGCAAAATATACCTTGGAAATGGATTGGCAAATTTTACGCATTGTCAACGAGGAATCCGATTGTGACCTTGGATTTAACCTTGCGGTCAATATCACGTTAAACCGAGGTTGCTTCGAGTTGTTTTCGAGAGTGCATCATAATTCTGACATTGCCATGGGACAAGCGCCAAGTTCCACGTCGAAATATGAACCTTCAGAGATGCCGAAAATTACCTCCAGTTGTCACCTCCAGGTTAAATTGAGCTTCGGTCACGTATAATCCCAAAATTCGCCTTATGACTTAGATTGCAAATCCTTTATTGTGATAAATGGGCGAATCTCACGCGTATTCGAGGAGAAATCCCATGCTAACATTAGATTTGACCTTGAGGTCAATTTTTGAGGTTGTGCCAAGGTGATTGGATTTTTCAAGGGCTCATCAGAATTGTGACATCAACGCGCCGCGGCGTTGGATAGAGCGCAAGATTCCACGTCGGAATACGTATGGAATATTTCGATCTTTATTACCCTCCAATGGAATCACTTGCCTCACGAAAGTCATTTCATCACAAACTATTGGACTATATTCATCAATTACTGGACTACTCCCCCTGGAACACGTGGAGTATAGGTTGTATCCTCATTAACCATTCGGCTCATATGATGTGTGAATGGATTAGCTGCATTTCTCTCCGGGAGACTGTTTAGACTGCCCTTCGATCTCATTAAGACTTTGAAGGATCGTTTGTATCACTGAGAAACAAAATTTTTGTGTCGGAATGTCTTACTTATGAGCCCACGATTAACTAGTGTATGTTTCGACGCAGAAACCGAATCCACATTCTGTCTTGACTTTGCGCGTCGGAGTCTTCCGTTAGGCGCAAAGAACACAGTTCTTTACGAACTCATCTCGATGTGGACTTAAATCTCGACGTGGAGCTTCAGAACAGAGTCGGAAATCGTGTTGAGACGATTTTCTGTCGCCGGGAGAGCTTATTCGGGTAATCCGTGCCTGAGAGAATTTTCTCCCTCGTAATTCATGATCAGCAAGGATTTCCAACGGAACAGGTCTTTCTGCATGTTTTCGACTCCCAGAAGATACATGAAAATTCGTATTTTGCCATGAATCCCACTACTCAGAAGTCGCGAGAGAGAAAACTCTTGCATCCGCAGGGTATCTAGATATGCTATCACGACGCAAGAAAATCGTCTGAATTTGATTCTAAGCTTTGTTGAGAGATATCACATCAAGATTTCTGTCCAATCTCGACATTCAGCCGTGAAACGAGCTAGGGGTTCGGATTTACGTCGAAAAAGACACGAGTCGATCGTAGTCAATCGTACTCCGATTGTGGAATTCTGTCCTTTAATGACGAAGATCGAACCCAGTCTATCTCGGGTCAAATTCTAGTCTAACTGATCATATTTCACATAATCTCTTGTAATGGTGCAAGTTCTAAAAGTCGCCGACTTGCACTCTTAAAAGCGGAGGAGCAAGGTCGAATCAGGTTTTCACACAACTGTTCCACTCACGGATTCGATTATGGAGAACAAAGAAAGACCTAGCCCTAACTGACTGAAACGAACGCGAAGAGGAACTGGGGATTGATGGATAAAACTATGTACAAAGATGGTATTATGAGTCCGTCTCCGTCGAGGTGGGAATACTCGATTGTGCAGGAGGCGGGAAAATTGAGAGGAGAGGGGCAAATATCGAAGGCTAACTCTCCTGTTTGCTGTTGAGCACGTAACCAGGGGTGACAAGCGTAGTGCTCAACTTCTTCTCAAGCCCCTCGCCCTCTTGTTAACCGACCTGCAGACGATAGTCGGAGAGACTTCACCCAGTGGTGGGACTTCACCTTTTCCGCGGCGCGCTACGCGCATGGCTGGAGGAGTTTGAGGAGAGGGTAAGCACTACGCTTGTCACCCATGCACGTAACTGAATGGGCTCGCGAGAAGTCTCAAAAGTGCCGGTGTTGCCGGGCTGTCTCGTAGATGTCAGCCGCAAACTATAGATGACGCGATCTCACACGTGAACACACATATATCTATGTGTGTATTTGAACTGTTCGCAACATCGAATCTGAACGGTCTCGGACGAAACAATGAAGAAATTTCGAAATGATTTGAAAATGCTTGCGCTTTATGCTACTTGTGCAACTATACCGCCCGCCATCGCACGACATTACAATTTCGGGCGATTGATGTACGAAAACTGGTGACTCGATAGAATTCGAATGACTGGACTTATACAGTTGATGGTGATGCAGGGGAGTTATTCGGAAATTGACAATGAAAAGAGTGCACGCATGCCTACTCACGAGTATTTGGAAGTCATGGAACGGATGAGTCGGTTATCCATAAGTTCTCAACGGGAAGGAAGGAAGCAATTAGTGACCAATCGAAACTCAGGATAAAGAATTCCCGATACACGTGATACACTTGAAGACTACAGAAATGTGCTCATGAATCAATGTGAGGGCCGAATCAAAACTCAAAAATCGCATGGTTAGCAAAATCTGAAATTGGGATAAGCCTGTGGTTGTCTTTCCGATTGAAAGAATGAGTTGAATTTATATACATATAATTCGCATACGGAGAACATTCGAACCAATTTTGGAGAGCGGAGGATAATCAGAGGAAATAATTGAAGAAGATTGAGGAATGAATCGAATAATAGTGATTTTATGTGCATAAGCTATAGCTAGTCCCTCAGCTGAATCAATTCTTTCGTGAATCTTCTTCCGGAGCTCATGCCGCCCGCTGTGAACGGCACTGTCCGAGCCTGAGTGGTGGCATAGCTCTTTGGGAGTTGCTGTAGTGGCAATGCTTTCTGTGAGTTGGAGCTATGGCTGGCAATGCTCTGTAGTACGAAGGTGAGAACATTGCAGTTGCGGGATGAGCAGCCTGGAGTGCCGGAGGCAAACTTGTGATGACCTCTGGGTGGAAGTGACTGGTTCCGCTCTCGGGCGGTCGTAGCCTTGCTGAGAAACTGGCAAGGGGAGGTCCAACCTTGCGGAACACGGATCTTGATGAAACTTTGGGAATCATCTTGTTTTAGTGAAAAATTAAGGTATCTCCAAGGGGTTAATCCCATGAGCCTTCTATTCCCAGATACAGCTATGAAGATTAGCGTTGCCAATATAGGCCCATGTTGATAAGTCCTATATACTAACAATGCTAGTCTCTACAGCTGTATCTCAAGATAGGAGGCCCATGGGATTAAACCCTTAGAGTTTCCTTCATTTCTCACAAAAACAAGATGATTCCCAGAGTTTCATCAAAATCCGCGTTCCGCGAGGCTGGACCTCTCCATGTGAGTCACGAGCAGGCTAGGCAAGCCCCAAACGAGAGGCAAAGAACATGCAATGAGTGAGCTGCCGATAGATGTCCATTCGACACACTGCCAAATGAATGTCGAATATTTTTGGAAAAAGAATGATTTTCAGCAACGAGGAGATGTTCCATAATTGATAAAAATTAGAGTCAAATGTGAGGGGAGACATTTTAATTTCCAAATCCAATATATGTGACTTCTGGATCAAAGTTCCATATTTTGGATGAATCACGTGTCAAATCTAAAGGATGACTCAACGATTCGGCAATTCGGAATCTATGGAGCGTGAATGGACGAACGTCGACTCCTGGGTCGAAAACCTTTGACTGGAATGAATCATTCATCGAATCAGTAGCTTCTGCGTCGGACTTTCAGAGTATCAAGAATAGTAAATGAGAAGGAGCATACTCCGATACTGACAGATTGTTCACCGAAGTCTCAGCTGCTGATATACATCTTGAAGACAGTTCGATAGAGCTGGAGGTTACGGTAACTTGTGATTCGCTGGTTGGAGTGCCGTCGATTTTTACGGGACCAGAAGATGATTGGGCCATCTTTTCATCAAACATTGGATCGGGAATCGATAAATCTCTCCTCTTTGCCCTGGATCCGTACAATGCGGCCATCCGTACTCACAAGGGGGACCCACGAAGTGCGGGTCACCAAATCTCACCAAACTTTTTTCACAGTCTCGTACCACCCAGAATATGAAGGATGCAGAGTAACTCCGTCAAATGGGCACCCTGTTCAGAGCTACGAGTAAAAATGTTAGCATTGCCAATATATCTATATTTATCACTTTCTAACGAGGGCCTGTATGGGCAATGCTAATGTCTTAGGCTGTAACTTCGGACAGGAGACCCGTTTGACGGAGTTACTCTGGATTCTTCATATTCTAGGTGGTACAAGACTGCGAAAAAAGTCTGGTGAGCTTTGGTGACCCGCACTTCGTGGGTCCCCCTTGTCAGTTCGACCCATCGTAATCACCGCGTCGGAGCAGAGGAGCCCAGCTCTCGAAAGCTGTATGAGTATCACGAATATCTGGAGGTGGTTCCTGTGCATTCAAATCATTCTGGTCCTGATCCTGAGGAGGGCAGAGAAATCCTTGATTCATTGCTAGTAGTCTATAGACCAGTATAGCGAGACGACCCCCCGCTACGCCCCCCACCCCCCGGGGGGTAAAGCACGTTATAGCGAGGTGGCCCCCTGCAGCCTCCCCCCGGGTAAAGTCCGATATAGCGAGGTGACCCCCTGCCGTGACCACCCCCCACGACCCCCAGGGCCAAAACATGACCCCCGGGCGCCCCATGACCCAGCCCGGTTGATGGTGTCCCGTAACCCATACTCCCTCTCTTCCCCAGGGTGTGGCAGGTGCGAGGGTGGTGACCTCGCAATTTCGCCCGGGGCAGGTGTTCCCGGCTCGCCGCTGCACGCGATATTTTAGCGCGAAGGTCGACGGCCAGGTGCACCAGAATGCCGCGCGCGCGCCTATATTTTATGTGAATGGCCCGGTCTACATAGGAGCCCGCGCTCTTGCGTATAACGCATCAAGAGCGTGTGATTCCTCGTGCATTAGCGCTGTATAGGCAAGAGCGCGCGTCCTATGTAAAGTCGGGGCAATTGAATTTTGATCGTGCCTCTTCCTCACCACCTTGCGGTGGACACGTGGGCGCGTTTTTGTTTTTCGCTAGTTTCACTTCGAGAGTGAGATGAAAAATCCCACGCTTTGAGTGAAAAGAGCAAAGGCGGTTCCCCGGGAGGCCTAGTCCGCCACGTGCCTAGCTATTTTTAGATTCTACAGGGCTATGAAAACGACTAAATTTTCTTGTAACCATCGCGCTGCATTTTATCCGGCTTGACTGAAGAGTAGTCTTTTCTGTATATTTTCCATTCGCTTTGGGGTTCACTCTTGGAGTCGATGAGCGGCTCTTTCTCGCCCTGGCGGCGCTGATGCTCCGCACCCTTCGAGGTGGATGACCCCATGTTGGAATAATTTGTAACGTAACTGATCGTTCAACGGCTCCCGTTGTAATGAAGTAAGAGAGGAAAATGTTCCTACTTATAGGGCCCAATCATCTCTGCGATTACATATATATGCGTAGATATATATCTAATGAGGTATGAGTGAAGGGTGTTCAAAAAATAACGAAATAATCAATTTTACACTTGTTTATTCCTTGGACACCTGATTCATAATAATGATTGATGATATTCATTTATCCAGCATAATGTCTTGCAGATATTTTACAATTACGGGTAAACCAAATGCCAGTATTCCGGCCAACAAAATATCTCGATATTCGGATTCTAAACCTTCGCCATCCGACAGCATTTTCTCGTTGACATATCCCTCGATCTCAGCATTGTGCATGGCATAGTATTGCCTAAATTTTGGAAGATCTCTCAGCAACTCGGCCGGATCCTCATTCTTGTCCTCTATATTCTTTCTCAAATGTTCCACGATGAGATGAACCATCCCATCCACTTTTTCAGCTCGGACTTTCAAAGCAGCGAGTCTAATATCTATCAGTCGGCTTTGGAAGCGTAGGCCATCGAACGTTGAGAACAGCATAGCAATGAGGCTATAGCGAAAAAACGTCCACGAGGGCGGCGCTGATGGTCATTCAAGCTCCCCAACACATGGATTTTGCTGTCCGTGTACGTCGGTGCGTGCTAGTGTGTATCTGTGTGAGAAAGTATGTGGGCGACTCTCACAGATGCGCACGGACAGAGAATTACATGTGTTGGACCACCAGCGCTCCTAGCGGCCGTCTTTTCGCTATAGCCTCATTGTAGGAAAATGACGTGCAGTTTCTTGCTTACCGATGCCCCATCGTCCTTGTCATCCTTACGTGTCGGAATTGGTAGTCTCCCATCCACCAGCAGGGATTTGATTACGTACGTCACGGTTAATGTCAAATCATGGGTTGGAAGGTAGACCTTGTTGCTTTTTCCGACGTAATCGGCGAATTGTTGTGGATTACGAAAGTAGTTGTTGATCGTCTCAAATTGCTCCTTGAATTGTTCCCATCCGTCTGCATCGAATGACACTGGTTTACGAGCACTCGATAATTTTACAACGACTCGAAATCTGCTGCCGTCGTGTTCTAGACCAACTCCTATTCTCTTTGAATTCGATTTATTCAACGCGTAAGTTGTTGATAGCAGTAGATTCGGTAGTTCAGACATTTCTTCGCGTTTGTAGCGAGACTGACACCGAGACATTTGATTCAAACAGTCGTCGAGACTATTCTACCCACGAGGCAAACAAATTGCCGTTCTGTGCTGGACTGCTCCTTTTGATGTTCACACAAGTACGCTCGAAGGTTCGCAAGCTGAAAAAGATACGCCTCCACTTAGAGTTGGTGGGGGTTATGAACCGAAAGTCTTCAAAATTTCGCCAATCGTGATGGAACTTGCTCCCCGAGAAGGGGTATCTGAATAAGAAAATGTATGTACTACGAAGAATCGATGGAAGTGGTGGGGCTGAAACACCTTGCTCATTGACCAATCGTTACAGAGCGTGCACTGGAGGGGAGACATCGTATGCTGCCACCTGTGTTTTATACTACCAACGGTTTTTAACGTTCATCTCGCAAAATTTCTGCCATGTTCAACTGACTATATGTAACGGTTTTTTCACGAACGTGGTAGATTGCCTGCTCACATCTGCTGCAACGTATTCTTTTATTGAGATTCCCAAATGTCGGTTAGCGAATAGCTAGTTAGCCGTTGACTTTAACGTTGTGTATTTTTCGCAAGTTCGCAAAATTTTCTCAATTTATTCTCACAACTCTGACGAAATGTTGTCATCCATGGTCAATACTTTCTCATTTGTAGTCTAGTAAAAAGATCATTTCATTGCTAAGTTATGATAATAAGGAAGGGTGGTGGGGAATGAATACATCAGACTCATTTAAAGTTGATTTTATTCAAAATTACCAAGAACTATGGATACAATTGTCGGACCTACTGATATCTACGAGTACTTGTCTGATTACAACGTCCGGATCCAGAAGATCGCTCCGCTAGGAAAGAATCCACGCGTGAAGAGCGCTCCTCATTCTTGGTACATGCCAAAATTTTCTTATTAAGTCTCACAATTTTTTCATCATTCTCCTTCTTATCCCTGGAAAACAATTTGTGAAATTGGCGGAGACTCTTGCCACTACTTATATGATGCAAGAAAACAACCGTGTATTGACCGCAACATGTGGATTCATCGCGTTGTAGTTCCTTCGTGCTCCAGCAAAATTTCTTACAATCCTGGCGTAGTCGATCGAGATGATGCTTGGATATTGGTGGTAGACCATAACTGTCGAAGTAAATCCCATTTCTGTTTTTATCTATATGGATTGCCGACCAATGCGTTTCTGGTTCGGTATGTTCGTCACTGTTGCAAAAAATTGCCGCGGGAACCGTGAGGATCTTTGGGATGCGATCGGCGGCGTAAACTCCCACACTTTTGGCTTTCACGCACCTCAGTGCTTTCAAAATTCCTATCGTGTTCATTCTTCGGCTGTTAAAGTTTTCTCGCACTCTTCTACTGTATCGTACACGTGCTCCGTCGACTCGTCCGAGTCATCCGATGTACAGGGTGGGGAATCTACCTCATCGATTCCGTTACTCTCTTCAACATACCGCACAGTGCGCCCTTTCCTTCTATCTATGAAATATCTGCGTAAATAGTACGGAATCTGCTGAGAATTCTTATCGTTGAGCTCTTGCTGGGCATTGGTGGGTAGAAGCGATACCAACCACAATCTCACTAGATGTGCACGTCTGGTGGTTGCAGTAGCCAGTTTTATACGCATTTCCCAGCACAGCGTGGAACCAACACAAATTATGGCATACAAACTTGCTCTGGAGTTCGACAAGATTGATCTTGGCGTGATCCTCGATGTCGATTACTTTACGGGCCATTACCATTTCCAGATACTTTGCCTCTTCTTTTCCTCTAACATAGATGTTATCTGTACACCTTGCAAGCTTGCACGAGTAATAATGGAGCCTGCTGACAGAGATGCACCCGTCGAACCATTGGAGCATGTGGCAATTTTTTGAACTGTAGTTATTGCATCGTTTCGTTTCTTCCGGCAAATCCTCGAATCGATGGGGTGGAAGTATCATCCAATGAGCTGTAACATCTCCTTTGATGGGAAGCACATGACCTCTTTCGGTGAAAATTTGAGAAAACGATCTTGAAAACCAATAAACTCAACGATGATATCCATCTCGAGTGCAAAGTTACAGTTGTCAGCGCGTGACCGAGACTGAAAGCAGCTTGGATACTGTTGCGGAAAGTATACCCTCTACCCCACCACGACGTGGCTCCCTTCTCCACAAAAAGACCAGGTACACACTGTGGTGGTGGGGGGAGTGTTACCAACGGGAATTCAAGCGTTGAAATCCGTGGTAACTTGTCTGTTGGAGTCAATTTCGAGAACATTGTCGAATTCCGCATACACAATGCAATTGATGGTTTCAGTCAGAGCAGCTGCGAAGCGCACTTCAATCCTGAGCGAGCCCGTCCGAACGAGATTCCAGTGAGTAGAGAAATGAGCCGAAAGATCTGGCGTCAAATCGAATGCAAACAGACAGTAACCTTCCGGGTAGTTTACACGATCTATACCCAGGCTCTCGTTCATATAATGTATGCCTGTACCCGTGTAGAGTGTGTGAGAAGAATCCACGTCAAGTTTTTCGTCACCTGTGAAACGAGGTTGCAACGGTTTGCTGGGTATTTGCACGCCATCTACGTACAAAGATAGGAAGTTGATGGAAAAATGCTGAAAATTGAAAAGGTTGAGTCGCCTGTCACCATTTTTAGCGCGGTTTGATAGGAATCCAAGGATCACGCGCTTCGGTAGCTGACCGTAGTGGCAATTGTCAATGGTATCACCCAGAATACCTCTGTGCATGGTAAAAGACTTCACCTCGACTCGTGTGATTGGGTACTTTGCCGTAGTCTTAGCTAGGGCTTTCGCATGGGCTAACAAAATACCGGGGCTTATTTTTGCGCGACGTACTATAAGCGCTGCATCCTTGATACGGATCGAGTAGTTACCGGCCTCTGAAAAGTCCATGAGGCAGAAGGCGTCCTTGCTGCGTGTAAGTCTGACTCTCACCTCAATACCGTTGATCAAGAAACGTGGCTGAGAAAACAAATCGGAGTGTATGTAGCCGATCATATCTACGGTTTTACCATTGAGCATGAGATTTTTCCTCTTATTGAGACCCTCGTTGAAACCTGCTGCATTATTCTTCACATTCGGATTGGCATCCATACATCCGGGTTGGTCATGATACCACAATGCGGCAGTGAGATGCGATTGCATCGTTGGTACGGAGTAATTGAGCACCGTTTCCAAGTATGCTCTGTACGGGGAGGCGTTGTTTTGCGGTGAGACGATCTTTTGATTGAAGAAAATGTCAACTTGATCGAGAAGCGAATGGATGAAATTGTTCACAGGTGCAACTTTGTCATTTTCCGCATCAACGCCAACTGGTGATATGCATGACGATATGCGGAGCATCGTGTGCGCCAGGTCAATGTAATGGTCCGTTGAAGAGGGGATGACAAATTCCAACGGTGTTTCAGCGTCATCGCTCAGCGAAGAGACGGACGAGTAGTATAAAAACGCGCTGCTTTCGATAAGAGTCTGTGTCAGAGGTAGGGTGAAAAGATCGAGCTCACTCTTCATGCCTTCCCCGCTGCACGAGTGTAAAAATGCCATCTTGTGACTATTGATTGGTGAATATGTCCGCCACACTTCTCACTGTTCTCTTCTTCTTCCTATTCCCGATTCTCTTTCTTCGTTTGCCAATCGAGCCAGCTGTTCTGCGTGTGCGTTTCTTCGCAGATACCCTCTTCTTTCTCTTACGCGTAGACGTACTAGCAGCTGTACGGTTTCGCCTGGACTGGCGCTTCCTACCACCCGAGCGTGTTTTATAACCGCTGCCTTGCATCATGTCCCTCATTTTTTTCACAGCCTTCACCCCAAGTTTTTTTCCCGACTCTCGTACACGTGTCTTGACCGAATCCTTCAGACTCACACTACTGTCCACAACGTCGTCAAACACGTTCAGACCTGCACGCACTGCCTCTTCTCCAACGGTTTTCAATCCATCTGCCAGATAGGGAACAACTTGGCGTAGTAGGGAACCCAAGAAACTGCCAAGACCGCACCCTCTCTGGTACGCCGCTCCGGCAAAAACGTTCCTCACCCTTCTACTCCCACCTATTTGCTCGTTGTAATACTGGTCGTAGTGAGACATAGTGCATGACTCATCTTCCTCTTTTGAAATGAAGCGTAACCGTCAGAGTTCCATACTCGAATGGGATACGTTTACCTTGGGGACTCCTTGTATCTATAATTACGCTCTGGAACGTATGGTGCATCAACGGTATGTAATGAATTGGTGAAAAATGCCTGACTACATTCGAGCCAAATTTATACCTAGAATTTTCTAACGATACTATGCGGAGAAGAGCAGCTCGCGTATCGCCAACCGTGTATGGTTCGCATATGTCCGTGTAAACGAATAGCTGATCCACCAGACATCTCAACAGACAAGCAGGACGGTCACCGATTATTTTCATTTTTTCATCCGACAGAACCAATGATCCGATGCGCTCGTCAACACCCAGAGCTCGTCCAATCTTTTCGTTAAAATACGTATAGTGGTTTCTCTTGCATCCGCATACTTTTGAGAGCATGTAATAACCTTTAGGATTGATCGCTGGAGCAAGAATCTGATGCTTTGCAACATCTTTCTCGGTGTTTATTCCTTGCACCAGTTGATCGATGCTATCGTACACACCGGGAGCAATGGATACAGTCGTGTCCTCGCCGTCGAGATCCTCGCTGTTGTTGAAAAAATCAAAGGCTTCGTCTTCCTGAATATGCATCATGGTACACGGTATATGAATTTCGGCGAGACCAACCATCCAGTTACCCGTTAATCTAATCTCACGGTTCAGATGCGTTGTGAAACACGTCGTGGTGTTGTCGGGGTAGTACAACATACTAGGTAAGACCAGGTAAAATTCGTCCGCGTCATTCATGTTGAAGTGGATTGTAGTTCTGTAGCCTTGATCCAGGAATTGAATTTCACCGGATATCCCACCCACTTGACGAGTACCTGCTTGTTGACCCCACGGCCCTTACTACGTATCACCTTCTCCACTTGGAAAAGTTGCCCATCAGCCAGACGATGTTCGCTCACGGGTACGAGCTCTTCGGTGTAGAAAAAGCCGTCCATCAGCGTGCTATCCAGATCCTCAACTCCATAGATGTAGATATCTTGCTTTCGCAGCACCCGTGAGATTCTGAATGTCTCGATCGTGAAACTTCTCTCGTATCCTTTCTCGAACACGCCTTTCGCGAGACTGAGTCTCATGAGGTCTCCAACCTTGTATTTAGGGGTAGCGACAATTCTCCATCCTTTGCGCCTCTGCGTCCAACTTTTGTGCAAATTTTGCCGCGCTTGATACGCGTTGTACAGGTTTATATCGCATGGTTTCATGTTTGTCCCGGTATGGATAGTATTATTGTAAGAATGCATGATCTTCTGGATATCATCTATGTATCTGCGAGTATCTCTATGGGTCAAGAAGCGCCAAGACCGTTCCTTAATCGTCCTTTGGAGACGTTTGACTATGGATGCTTTCACATCCGGAGATCTTGTAGTCCGAAATTGGATATCATTATCTCGAAGAATCTTCTGAAGAGCACCACCAACGAATTCGTTACCCTTATCGCTCTGTAGGAGAACTGGCACGCGACCTTTTGCTCTGTCGAGAATTTTTTGAAACGCCAAACCTACAGCGCGGGCTGATTTGTCTTTGAGTGGCTCCACCCAGGCATATTTACTCAGCACATCGATGATGAAGAGAAGATAGCTGTAGCCATCGTTCTCATCTTTCAATGCCGTGAGTTGGGATAAATCCGCTTCCCAGACGTTGTCAATATTAGTCACGTCGTATTGTAACCTCGGGAACTTTCTGCGAATCGGTCTGTAAAGCGTGTACGCGTCCTGCCCGTTCAACCATCTTTGTACGCGATCTTTTTCTTCCTTTTTTCGCTCGCGAGACTTGTTTTTTTGGTTGAACCGAATCAATTTCCGAGCCCCTGCGTAGCCCGCCTCGTGCTCCGTATCGTAATACTGATGAGCGTAGTCGACAGCTTTTTTGGACATGACTAAATTCTATATCTCAGCCACTTCTTCACGAGACCGTTCCTCGTCAAAGGAGGAGAGGGAACTGAGGGCTCGATCACCCTCAGCTTTGGGTTTAAGGGTGTCATAGGTTCTTTGCTTGGAGGGGCTCGTTTCGGTGCTTTCTTGAGCGGATCCGTCAGTCTCTTTGCATTCTTCAATATTTCCGAATTACCTACCAAGTTCACCGGTGTGAGTCTCTTGATCAAGAGGTCGCCGGATCGTTTCCCGGCGGCTGCACTTTTTATTCAGTGCATGAAGGAGAATGAAATCATAACAACTGGTGTCAGAAAGCGGAACGAACCCCGCCCACAAGTGGACTGCGTACTCGGAGGATAATCAACGATGATGATTAGGTGGCGCTGCCCACGCGTAGACCCGCTGTACCGACAAGATGGACTCGGGATCTACATAGACGACAATTAGAAGACAATGACATTAAGTTCAGACGATGAGGACATCGTCGACTCTGCCCAGGGGGTGTGTTACGGGCGCAAGCTACACAGGCGCCCGCACTTCAAGTGTATCGCATATAAGGACCGCCGCCCGCTTGGTGCGGCCGGACTAGCTCAGTCAACAGCGTGTCAGTCTCTTGATCAAGAGGTCGCCGGATCGTTTCCCGGCGGCTGCACTCTTTATTCAGTGCATGAAGGAGAATAAAATCATAACACCGGTGTAGCCGACGATCCTATGAATCTAGCCATCTCAAGCTGTCCTATAGGTATCTCTCCCCTCCTGTTCCCCTTACTCACTACGTTAGCGAGTAATTTACTTATATCCGAATGTGGGATGAGACGTCCGTCAATCATCACATTACCCTTAGCATTCCACTTGAATCTGTCGGGCTCAAAATTCTGCCAATACATCAGCAGATTGCGAGCACTGTTCGCGTGGGCCAGAGGTAAGTCCTCGACAATCGACTCTTCTGTGATGGGTGGTTCCTCGGTATTCTCAAGCACAGTTGAATCGATGTTACCACTCTGCTCGACATCTCTTTCGTTTCCCTTGAAAAACAAATACCGCCGCAGTATCTGTAGATATTTTATACACTTATCACGCTCATCGATTTTACTTTTCGAAGCCAATATAGCGTACATTTCGGCATCGAGTCGAGAAAGGTTATCACCCACAGTCTGCACAGTCTTATCGGAGCTCTGTTCCGCGATGCGATCAGGTGGCGGTGGAGTAATCGGACGTTTGTCGATTTGCATGCGCGCAAACTTCTCCTCGGGAATGATGACCATCTTGCGTGCGTGATTCATGACACTTACGAGTTTTTTTTTTCCGAAATTTTGGAAATTAATGTGCTCAGCACGCTCGACAATAGTACAGGAAGGAAGGCACCACCTTTTTGAACAATTTTCTTCTTCTTACTAGTCCACGTGGATGCTACTTTAGCGTTCGGTTCTCTGATCAGTTCTCGAAGTATATTTTTATACTTTCTCAACCGTTTCGCTTGCGAGTTGTCCAAAGTCACAACTTCTCGCAGAACGTTCAAAACACACTCGCATATACACCTAATCAGATCTCTGTCGGCTGTTTTTAAGAGAGCAGGACGTTGCCGAGAGCTCGCGTGGCAAAGGGCGTTCAACAAGGCCACGCGTTTCTTCGAGAACAAACTTCCCGAGCAGCCAGATGTTGCCGCAGCCATGGTCACAAGGACACTGTCCCGCGAGCGTAGCATTCGACAATTTTTGTTCACGCACTGTGGACCTTTGGCACGTAAGCGTAATGGACAGGATCATCTGGAAATATACACGTGCGAAAACGGAAATCTTCGGGTGTCTCTTGGCGTAGATCCAGCAATAGATAACCATGCGCGGGTCTGCAAGCATTGGCGTACGCTTCAACGAGAAATTTGGGATCTTCGGGGTGAATTTGGCGCGCGAGATACTGTACCTGAGCTCTGTCTCTGGGGTTCTTAAAAAGTACCAGATAATTCGTATTGAGTGATAAATCTCGCTGATTTGCACCTCTGTGAAATAAATTCTGCGTGATAAAGCATACGCTCAAATTCTTGTGATGCGCGCCCCGAGTGAATAGTTCGAGGAAAATCGGGTTCTTGGACTCGTGCATCAGATCGTCGGTTATGATCAATTTTCTCTTGTGATTATCGTTCGAGTAGTCGACAGGCTGTGGTATTCCTTCCGCAAATTCGATTTTCCTTCCCTCAGCGAGTTTCAAACACGTCTCGTAGTTTTCCTGCCACTCGGCATAGTAGAATACTATCCTGTCGATTGGTTTGTCGATTATCTGCGGTAGATGGCGCAAAAGTTGTTGGATCCACTGAGTTTTGCCGCTCATCGTCGGCCTGCTAAGCGTGAGAGTAAAAGGATGGATGAGTCGGGTATCCATAATGTTGACTGACCATCCGGTGCATTTGACATACGTATATATATCGGTATAAAATCAACTCCGCCCGTCTAGCGCACACACACACACATACACACACACACGGATCAACCAGCACACCATCGGCGCGCGGGCGGGGTGGCGCGCGCGCGGTTTCCGCACGCCCATCTTCTCGGATATTAGGGCGTGCGGTGAGTAGCTGAGCCCCTCGCGGGGATGAGCTAAAACCCACGAGCGCGCGTAATCAGCTGAGACGTACGCGCTCGTGGTAATGAGCTATTCCCCGGTGGCCGGGGATCAGCTTATCACCACCCGCCCTCCGCCTTCACTGGGAGTATATTTCATTTTTCAGAGTGAGAGGAATCGGGGTAGGTAAATTTATTGAGAACAAGATCATATAACACAAGTCAAATCTTCATTGCGATTCAATCACATCATCGTTCACTCAACTCTGAATTGTGGAACTACATAGCCAAACGGGAGAGAAGCCTCTTTTGATACATATCGCCTCTTTCTCAATACAACACTGCAAGATTCTGATTCATCACGTGTTACAACCTCGTGTAGAGGGGTACGCTGTATAGCACGGTAATTCAACCTTATTGTATTCTCGACACTGACAAGTGGTACAATATCTCTACGGTTTTGAAAATAATTATCCAACAGATGCTCGATGCTCTCCAAATTTATTTTGAGCGAGTTTTCACGATTGAGCCTTATTCCTTTCACCTTGCAACATTCGTACGATTGACCGGAGCTTGTAACGGCGCGATACGCGTATGATTCTGGTGCTATCGATATGAACGTATCTATGTAAGAGTCGGGCCCTTACACAGCTAATTCGTCAATCATATCGCCCAAAAGACTACCAAGAGGAGGCTCGTACTCCGCGTTCTCACTAAATTTGAATATGGTACAGTCCGTATCAACGTATATTATTCTGTCCCCGAGTTTCTCCAGATAATTGTACAACACGAGTCTCGCTTGAGCCGATATGTAGGCGGCGATCACGACATTCGTATTGCGAGCAGATGGTACAGCTTCGACCCGATAGCGCCAATTCACGTACAAAACCTCGTCGCTAACCGGGAGGAGAGCGAAAACTTCTTTTTCGGTATCAGTTATTATTTTGAGTAGATCGTCTCGCGCTCTGACCACGCTGTTTTGCGCCGAGTTATTACGCTGTCCAAATTTCCCCCAATGGGATACCAGACAGAGTTTAGCAACAGCGCGCAGTCCCGGGTTCAGTTCGATCTTTTCTCTGTCAAGCTTAATACCCTCGTGCCGCTCATAATCTCTCAAATATTTCAATTTTGCTTCCTCGCTGGTACAATTATCCGGCCACCCACTGGCTTCTTGTTTGATTTCCAGAAACGAATTCACCTATTCAGTGAAAAGTCCACCTTCCGAACCGTCGTAAGCAGTTATCGCGGATTGCCAAATGATAGATATTTCAGTTATAGTGTATCCGAGTCGAACGGCTGCACGTAGCTCGCCGGGTACCCACGTTCCTCTTAATACACGATCCGCGATGTTTTCGTGATCGCAATCACCCTGACGTTCTTCTCCGCCGCAAGTCCTACATAAGATGAATAATAAACGGCCGTGCATCTTAGTTGGGAGGAACGGCATGTAGAGATCGTGTGGTGGCAGAACCGTGCATTTAACTAGGCCCTCGACACGCGACAAATCGTTCGGATCGCCCCGAGTCAGCTCGTGACTTCCCACCCCAACGTAGATCCGCGGATGCCCTACAGGACTTCCCGCGTTTACACACGTATGGGTACAAAGAGCATATATCGGTGTATTTGATTTTTTCATTTAGTCTTGCAAAACGGGATAAAATTCTCAGTCCGCCCACCAAAAAAAGCATCTCGCGGGTCGATCTTGACCTTACTCATCAACGGATGATTCGAAACGTAGCGAGATATTTCTGGACGACTCTCTTTGAGTTCATCGAATTCGCACTCCCAAATGTATTCAAGCTCGTATCCGGATTCGCGAATTCTCTCCAACTTGGTCATCGTTTTTTCGTGCGACTCATTGAATGTCCGTCCGTAAGCCATGCGCTTGTGCCTAATGTCACCCTTGAAACACTCGGTACATCCGTGGAAGTAACACCCCTGAAATTCAAACACCTTGCCTTTCTTTTCTGGATCATCGGATTTGAGAAATCCGTCAACCAGGAACCGCTCTGGTAATCTATACTCGCGCTCTCTTGCGGCGTGAATGATTTTCTTCCCTAGTTCGTGTTCGCGCCAGAGTAGCCATTCTATGGATTTTTGCGAATGATTTTGCGATCGGCGATAGCCTTCGTGAGGAATTATGCCTATTGTCTCGGTTTTCAGAAAGTTTTTCCTATAAACCAAGGAGCACGCACTGGCAATCGTCGTGGCTTCAGTGAAGGGGAAAACGTTACCGACTGACAGGAAAATTTCTCTGAATTTCAAGCACGCGCGTCTCAATATCTCTACATCCGAACGACAATATTTGACGATCTCGTCCCGCATCACGAAGTGGTAATTGGGAGAAGTTTCCGCGTACCAAGCGAGAAATTTCTCTCGCTCTTTGCCGCTCATTGAATCGACACCGTAATCTCCTATCTTGGGCATGGGACCCGAATAATTCTCGTTCTCTGGAGTATTAAAGAAATGAGGGAAAAACCCTTTCTGCATGGAGACAGGAAGGCCAAAAGCCTCCGGTAATTTACTCAGTTTCGTGTGAAAGTAATTCAAGTTGTCTATGAATTTTGTCCGGCCAAGCGATAAAATTATTATTGTTTGGCCATTTGAGATGACGTTGGGAGTTACACCCTTATTTCTCTCGATTATTTCGCGCAAAATGAATTGACAATCGAAGCCTGAGCTATTTTGCGCCAAACAAATTATATTGTCGAACACGGATTTCTCTCGGATACACAATGATACGAGATTTTTCACGGGATCCTTGCGCCATACGTGCTCCCGGATACCGCAAACATTACACATCATTGTCATGTCCTCGACATCCATGCACGCGTAACAAATCTGTTGCACAATACACAAGTCCGGCACGTGTACAGTAGTGGTAGGGTGATTCTTATGAGAGGAATTGTGTTGCGTTTCTAGATCGTAGAACCGGTAAAGATTCTTGCTTGGAGCCTTATTAGGAGCTACTCGATAAGGTTGCATGAAACAAAGATCGTTAAGCGAATGTTTGGTATGACGAAATGTACATCAACTAACCCCACACTCGTGGACGCCCCTATACTTGTGTATTTGCGTGCAGCAGAACCGACATATTTGAATTATATCACAAATTCTTCGATTCCCCTTCTTGTAAGAACCGTTCGTTTTGTGGTTTGCGAAACAAGATTCACTCAGAAATGTTCTGTTACAATCTTCACATTTATACGAGACATCGAGATCGCTTTCACAGGGCGGAGAAATGAAACACTTTCCGCACCGTGCCGAGCACAAGTGATGGTCAACGAACCGGAAGCTTTTATTACAAGCATTGTAAGAAAATTTACTTTTACTAGCACCAGTGAGATTCAAAATAGTGTCAAAATGCTGATTTTCTTTGTCATACGCGAGATTTATGTAACCTCTGATTGGAATAAGTTCTTCGCGCATGAGCGAGCCGTCGAAAAAAGGCTCTTCACCACTCCCTAGAGTACCCTGAGAGAATGCTCGAATAATGATCCCTTGAGTCGCGTAATAGCATTGGAATTTTTCAATTTCCTGATAACCGCATCCCCCGGAGGGAAACGTGACTCCTGAGCGAGACAGGAGTTGAAGCGCTAAATCACGTTGCAATGGCCTCCGACAATCGCGAACGTTATCTCAGAATCTTTTCACTTCCTCGCGACAATCACTCGCTTTTTGCAGATAAGCTTCTCCAATAACGAGAGCCCGTGGTAAACACATGTTATCATCATTTGAGATAGAGACAACCGATCTTTGATTGATAG
Source organism: Eretmocerus hayati (assembly GCA_029851415.1). Classification (NCBI taxonomy): domain Eukaryota; kingdom Metazoa; phylum Arthropoda; class Insecta; order Hymenoptera; family Aphelinidae; genus Eretmocerus; species Eretmocerus hayati. Next base: position 135,534,263 of record CM056741.1, read on the forward strand.
CGTCAATATTCAGTGATTTTTTTGGACGAGCTGAGCCAGCAGGAATCTCAACGTACATAACCTCTAGTATGGAAGTATCGTTGATATTGAAATTTTCATTGCTCTGAGTCAATCGGGAAATGAGATCCCACAAATCATGATGATAGAAATTATTGATGGGACGGTAAGAGATCCCTGCAGGGCCGTGAGCAAAATTATCGGAATCGATGGAGATACCGACGAGCTCAGTTTCGCGAGCATAATCCATTATATAATTCCAAATGTCATTCACCCCGTTTTCAAGCCATAAGATGGTATTCAGGGTACCTTGCGGAGGGGGTAATATACGTAAAGCTAATCGTGTACCATTTATGCGAAATCTGCAAACGTATCGGGGGCCAGCGTCCACAACGGTGAATCGCACGCCTGCTGGCCTGACTCGCAGATCGATGTCTTCGCTCGCCGCGTCGTTTGCAGAAGCAGGAGCGCCGAGACCACCCCCGGACTGCGTTGAGGGTAAACCTCCCGGCGAGGAATCATTGGTAGCGATGTCGGATGGTTGTGACTCTTGGGGTTGACGCTGAGTTTCAGTATGAGAGCTTTCCCGAGGGTGTGCGCATGGTATGCTCGAAGTCTCTGCTGGTAGACTGTTTTGCAGCTCGTGGATGTCAAAGCCGCTCGACTCTGTTGTGATTAGATTCCTTTCGCCTGGACTCCGAGGTTGCACTGATGAGAAAAAGACCGGATGAGTAAGCTCACCAATATCATACTTTTCATCGTTGCTGATGCATAAATATTTCCACAGACAAAACTCGACAACTAACATGTCAGCTTTCAGGAGAACCATTGAAACTCTCCCGGACGCGGTCTAACAGATCAATCAGATCGCGATCCGTATAGAGAGGTGATTTACGGTCCAAAGCAAGAGTATTAAACCAACGTCTCTGCTGGGAAGTCCTGACATTACGCACTCGATTTGCGTATAATTCCGAAGTGGTCGAGTTGAAATTCGAGATATCATGGTCTCCGTTCTCGCGTCGCCGTATCACTACAGGAATGAGGAATATGCTGGTTTTTACGAGGAAAAGTTGATACGAATGTTATTCAAAAATAGAATCTCACCTTCGTTGACACGCCTGTCCATGATCGAGACATCGTCAAAGTCTCGATAAGATAAGCGATGATGATCCTCGATTACGTGGTATGACCTCTGGAATGCAGGAGGGTCCTCGGTGTGGAAATCCAGCAATGATTGAACTCTGTTGGCTCTCTCAGCTTGCAAAGGCACGTTCTCTGCAGCTCGCTTTCCTGGAACGCTGCTATTAACAGCCTCGGCATTGCTATGACTGTTGGATCCATCAATGATCGCTCCATTTCCTCCCTCCGCACCTTCGTTTCGATCAGACAGCGGTTCTGGTCATGAAGCTTCACGCTGTCCTATGGCGTTCCATGCAGCAGCTACAGGCTCGCAGAAATCGCGTATCAGCATGGTTGCGAGACGGCCACACGGCCTTGATCTTAAAATTCCCACATCGTTCTCGTCGGGATCGGGTGCTGATATTGGTGAAGATGAGAGATAAACATCGTCTGTACTTTCGTGACGTCTAGGATGATGTCGGAATATGGGAGATAATAGAGATAGGCTCACTACCGCCGATCCAGAGGGTGGCGGTGGCGGTGGTGTCTCTCTCTCAGATGGCGATGCAAAAAGGCGCACTGGTTGAATACGGACATCCCGATCTGACTGAATGGGTTCTTCCTCGCTTACATCAATGGTGAAGTTGAGCGGGCGTGAATCTTCTCGATCACTGCTCTCCGGTGTGCTCGGCAGAGAGATTGCATCCGTTTATGGATGTGTCACTGATTTCCAGTAGAGAAGTCAGCGCTGAAAACGAAATGTAAGGATGAAACATAGCATGCAAAGCCCGTCCAAATCAGCTCTCATGACCCATTGAATGCCCGCAAGATAAAGAATCGGCTACAATGAGCTTTGGCTCTCCTGAAAGACATGGGGCAAAGTAGCCGCGCGTTCCAATGCATGGCTGCATAAGGAAGCTGAAATAGTCATTATTCAGTGAATGAAGCCCAGAGTGTACGAGTATACGCTACCCTACACACTGCTCGGGCGCCCTTTCACTTTCAAGAGAAGCAAGATCACTCCCTCCCACGAACGGAGTGAGTAAGGGACGGATGAGTAACAATTCGTTGCGAGGGAATGCGCTCGCATCGGTGATGCGTTAGAAGCTACATCAGAATCGAAAAGTGCATCCCCGCGCCATCTCACAGTGAGAAACTTGGAACGAATCGGCCTTTCACCTCACCCGCTCATTCTCAGCTCTGGCCACGTGAGATCGAATGCGTGGAAGCTCACGATGCGTTTTGAAATCATTTGAAAGTATATTCGGTAGTATTGAATGATCATAGCATGTATAGACTGCCGTTACGAAGGCCCTTGAATAAACCAAATATTGTGAATCGTTACTCACCTTGCATCTCTCTGTACCCCTCCATTAGATGGTTGAGTGCGGGCAAATGTTCCATATCTCTGCGGCGTACAATCTCCCCAGCAGCAAGGATAGCAATTCTATTGCTCGGGAAGAATCGCCGGTGATAGCGGGGCAAGTCGCGGATAGGGCAAGAGAACAGCAGCCAAGAGAAAGCCCTTGATAATAAATCGATGTCTCGCGTCTGTCTCAACTCGCTTCGATGATACATAGCACATCTCCGTCTCATACCCGCTCGTCTCGACCAGATAGAAAGGTGATGGGCTATACGCAACACGATACTTCGAAAACTTTCGAGCACGTGCTCGTCCATTTCGGATACTGGTAGAGAAGCACGTCGAACTGTTCTCATCCCTCAGCTGGTGAAGACTACGAGTCGACAAGGCGCCTGCCCCGATCTTTATAAGCGAATTTGCTACCCTTTTTCATCCCCGAAGTACACGTTCTGCATCCTATGAATTCTTTCATTCCGATATTCAGCATTTGAGGCAGATGTCTTGACTCGATTTGCAAACATCGCTTCTTTACGGCGGGCGCGCGCGCGCTCGCACGTGTGAATAAACACCTCGGTTACTGGGATGGAAAAACCGTTCAAAAGATGTTGCGCGAAAAGAGCGCGCGCGCGCGCGGGCTGGCTCTTTCTGAGCGTTGCACAGGTGCTAATGAATACCAAAAAAAGCGCGCCGATTGCCCTCCAAGTTTTATGATCCACATCGCAGAACCTCGCGCATATACTAGAATTACCAAATGCGTAGCCAGAAAAAGCGCGTTGCAATCCGTGATGACCATCGAGCCATTCAGCGGTATCTCAAAAAGAAACTTGTGATGAGAGATACGACTGATTATGCTCGATTTTCTCGTTGTTCATCTCAACCACGATGAAAGAATATTTACCGAGCGAATTGCCAAGCTTTCTTACACAAGTAAGCTGTACCAAAAACTTTTCTGTGTTAATCGGGCTACAAGCAGATGAATTGGATAGAAATCGCGACGTTTCTTCATATTCGTTTATGAACACACCTCCCAATTTTCAACTCAGAAATAAAAGCTGAGTTTCTTTCGGGGTCATTACATATCCCATCTGAATAGTATTAGATTGAAACCTATGAAAATTCGAGCCACAAAACGAGAATCGCTTAGTCTCGGCGCAAACGCTCATCACAGAAGATGGAAGGACTACCAGAGCTCCCGAATGGGAGTTGGAGATAGGTTTGAGTATGGGTGACGACGACGAAACATCCCTCGATCGTTTCGTGACAGCGATCGCTGACCAAAACGATGGTGAGTACTGCATGTTCTTACTCTGACGAAAACCCCCTTTGGCAAATTTTTTTCATAATATACAATTATTTGCAGGTTCGCAGGCCATGGGTATGAACACCGCGGAGGGTACAGGCCCATCTCATGACATGGGCCAGCTGGATTTTTTACTAGAAGGATTTTCCTCGCAGAACCCTGTCGAAACGGGAAACCAAGAAGCTGTGACATCCTCCAGCTCTGGAAATCCATCCGAGCCCACCAGACATGACTTCTGCACACCCTTGGACATCAGTGGCTTGCAAATTCAGGGTGGAGAAGCAACGATGCCTGCTGAATCTACGACTGGGGGGCCAGTTGTGATTGAATTGGATTCACCCGAACCCACCCCGGGAACAAGTCAAGAAACTTGTCGGCCAAGGGGAAGAATGAGCATGGTGAAGAGACTCAATGCATGTTCAAAAAGAGGCAAGTCCGTTGACCCTCCTCCATTGACGAAAGATCAGATGCGCCACCTCCGCGATAAACTTAAACGCATTCCCGCATGCCAAGACATGCTCAGAATTATCGACACTGAGAGGATGGAATATTTTGTAAAATCGGTGGAACTTCAAGATTCCCAACACGCGGGCCCCGGGGACCTTAACTTGGTTCACCGGCAAAATCATGGACAAAACATCGAAGAAGAGAGGCAAAGGTTCATCGAAGTGCATGACCCACAGAGAATCGGGCTCCGAAAACCGTTACAGCAGCATTTCCCGATGTTATCACATGCAGATTTATTCACATCATTTTTTTATAATATAAATATGCTATCAACATTGGGACTACAATGCAGCGAAATACTCGCGCGAGGAGATGCAATCATTAATGCACGAAATAGCTTGATGACAGCTGAGAGAGCTGAGTATAGCGCACGAGCCGAGGCGATTCTCCTAGCCAACACTCAAGTTCTCCAGGATGAGCTCCTTTTCAAAGACCGGTTTATTTGCGTCAGTTCCTTCAAGCTAGCGCCAAAATTGAGCTGGGAAGAGAACATGGAGCTGCACACAGTAGATGATAAAGAAATAAAGAGTATGCAGATAAGCATACATCATCTGCAGGCACTAGTGACTGGCGCGCAAGTATCGAAAAATTCAAATTTCACCTATTTTATCTCCAAATTTAAAGAGGCTTTTTCCTTTCAGCATGAAATCGTATTTCATCGGGGGAAGCCAAGATGCCCTCGTGGGTAATATTGTATCTTCCGTGTTGCGCGGGTCGAATCCCGAGTACCGATACGGGGATTCACGATTCTTAAGAAAAATTGCAAAAAATCAATTTGAGAATATATTAGAATTAAGGATGCCGAGAAAGATTAATATGTCGTGCAAATGAATTTTTGAATAAAAATCTTTTTAATATTACACTATTGTGAATCTAGTATTTTATTTTTTCAGGAAATTTCATCCACAGGCGGAATAGGCCTTTCGGGGAAACCGCCTTTGCTCTTTCCACTTGGAGCGTGAGATTTTTCATCTCACACTCGAAGTGAAATGAGCAAGAAACAAAATCGCGCCTACGTGCCCACTGCATGGTGGTGAGGAAGAGGCACGATCAAGAGTCAATTGCCCCGAGTTTACATAGGACGCGCGCTCTTGCCTATACAGCTCTGATGCACGAGGAATCACACGCTCTTGATGCGTTATACGCAAGAGCGCGGGCTCCTATGTAGACCGGGCCATTCACATAAAATATAGGCGCGCGCGCGCGGTATTCTGGTGCACCTGGCCGTCGACCTTTGCGCCAAAATATCGCGTGCAGCCGGGAACACCTGCCCGGGCGAAATTGCGAGGGCACCACCCTCGCACCTGCCACACCCTGGGGAAGAGAGGGAGTATGGGTTACGGGATACCATCACCCGGGCTGGGTCATGGGGCGCCCGGGGGTCATGTTTTGGCCCTGGGGGTCGTGGGGGGGGGGTGGTCGCGGCAGGGGGTCACCTCGCTATATCGGAATTTACCCGGGGGGCTGCAGGGGGTCACCTCGCTATAACGTACTTTACCCCCCGGGGGTGGAGGGGAGGGCGTCGCGGGGGGTCGTCTCGCTATACTGGTCTATAGACTACTATTGCTCATACAAGAATGAGGGAAAGAGGGATTTGTTGTCTCGTCTTGAGCGGAAAAGGAACCAACTTGGTGTGCATTGTGGAGGGTCATGCACTGATCCAGCTAAGCTTTTGCTCCAAGATACTCAGACATACAGTCGTTGAATAGATCATTTTCAAAATGATTCATCATCTCTAAGGCTTCGCGATGCAGATGAAGCAAGAGGTCGCGGTTCCGAAATTAAGCCCAAAACAGTTCAAGTGAACGATCTTGGACTCGAGTGTCAGACCATGGCAAAGTAAGCGAAGTCTCGAGCATGATTTTACTTTGGAGGCTCAGAATTGAACAAGAATCACATTTCCAACGTGGCACGTGATCATCTAAAGACTGTACCATAATCTCGATCAATCAATGTGCACCGGCAAAGTAAATGATAGAAGAAGTTGACTTGACGTGCGTGGAGTAACGTGGCTACAGGGGGGTCGATGCCACTCGACAATACGCTTATATGCTGTGAGCTAAACACGAGTACGTAAAAATAAGAATCGAATGAAAATGATGATTCATAAGTATTCGACCAGCCGAAATTTTCTGGAAGTTCGACGCGTGGTAATTTCTGCGTACTGTTGGCGAATTGATTCGAAGTGATTCGGAAAATCACGTGGCTGGTGGGAATTATCAGATTTTTGTCATTAGACGCATCAGAAAATGTCATCACGCGTCATCAGAGGTATCAGTTGTTTGGCGGGCAGATATGATAGCCGACACGTGTTTTGAGATTAAGATACGCTGGGTCGTTGCCTTAGTTCCGTAGCTCTCTCAACCCGAGCATCTGGGTGCTGGGTATTGTGCCGGTAGAGAACGTGTTGGTGAATTGTGATTGCCTTCTTTCTCGTACTTTTGGGATTCAGACTTTCATTACGTTTAAAGCGATTTCAAGGGTGCGCAGCTGAGTGCGGTCCAATGCTAAGCATCGCTCGAGAACTAGCTAGCTTGTCTATTACGGTGTCATCTCACAGGCTGTCTTAGGCATTAGAATGAGATGAGTATCTCCTCTCACTTTAGCCAGGCAATAGTTTTCATCCAACATTTGAAAGAAGTGATTCTTCATTGTACTCCTCATTCTCAGTCCTCTGTGTCTGTGGGAAAATATTTGTGGGAGGTCGGTTTGTTGTTAACTGATGCGTGAGTTCATGTGTATTGGGTCCAGATCGACTGTTCACATTCTCTCACAGTATGGTGCGAACCCATTCATTCCATCACAATCTACTCAACGTATGAGGAGAATATCTTGCTGCCAAATTTCCGTTCATCGTGTTTGCAGTTTTCAATCTCTTGTCGAATAATTTCTCCCTTGAGCCGAACCTATTTGGATCACAATAGTGGGTGAGAGGATTGAGCATCATTCATGGAATCACATCTTGTTCATTATTTGAACATGTGTGATTTGGGTGATGAATGATGTTGTTCTCTGGCTCGAGTGATATATTCTTCGGGATGAGACAGAGTGGATGTAGCCAAGTCATTTGATTCTTGACCATTGTTGGTACTGTGCGAATTCATCTGATCCATCACAATCTATCCAAAGGAGCTACCAAAACAATTCCCATCGATTTTTTGCTCATCAATCTTGAAAGGGTCCATCATTTTCTGTGTATTTTCATCTTGGGGGTAAAATCTCTATGTTCTGATTCAAAGACTGAATGTGATGGATACGCCACTCTGGGAATAATGTTGCAATTGGAACCAATTTGGTTGTGCCACCTTAGGAAGAACCGGAACACTACTCTCAGGACGGGAACCGATGTTTGCATACACTCGAATCGATAGGAATATTTTCCAGCGTCTGGCAGGTGTGGATTCCTTCAGGGTTCAGGAAGTAATAACGCAGCACCAGAGAATATAATAGAACTGACAAGGGGAACACCAACCTCGTGGGTATTAGATCTCGGAAAAATTTGGGCATCTTCTTGTTTTGGTAGGAAATAAAGGTACCCGGAAGGATTTTGTCCAATGCGCCTCCTATTTCGAGATACAGCTATGGAGATTAGCATTGTTCATATAAGCCCATGATAAAATGACACATATATAGATATACTGACAATGCTAACCTCCATGGCCATATCTCAGGATAGGAGGCCTATTGAATGAGACCCTCTTGGGTACCTCCATTTCTTACCAAAACAAGATGATTCCCAAAGTTTCGTCAAGATCCAAGACCCGGAATGTTGGTGCTCCCCTCGTGAGTTGTTTTCCGTGGTTTCGCCACTTGAAGTGTATTTGAGCAATTTCATTCACAATGGAGACTCAGTTTTGCATACACTCCGAGCAATGTGGATATACGGCAGCGTCCATAAGGTGTTGATTTTTCCTCAGTTTATTGATGGGATTATCCCGTCGTCTGGAGAGTTAAGTCGGAACAGATGTTGATTTTCGTGTTCGTGCCACTTAAAACATCCCACGAACACCATCACAGCTATATAATGATGAGTTTTCACTCATTTGGAGCAATGAAGATATCTGCCAGCGTTCGGGAGATGTTGATTCTAGCAGATCCGTTCGATTCATTACACTGCTCTGAGAATTGAGTTGCAACTAAAGTTGGTTGTTGTGTTTGTGCCATCTCGAGAGATACTATTGAACCTTCGCCGATCTAGAGTCTGGAATTTGTACACGTTCGGAGCAACGGAAATAGCCACCAGCATCTTGAATCCGTAGACTTCTGCAATCTTGACTCCGCCATCACGTGGTCCTGAGAATTGATGTTTGGAAGCTTGTCTCCATTGTTTGAAGTCTTTCTTCTTGGCGAGTAGAAAAATTATTGAGTTGGCGCTCAATCATGGCAGCAATAGACGCAAAAGCTGGATCGTTCGGGGTTGGCTGTTGCATGCCAGTATAAAAAGGTGTGGTGGGACCTGTATCAGCTGCTCCGACAGCTGATCCGGTACATGTATTGGTGAAGAAGGACGCAGCAGTAGCGCACCCCTGCTGCGTTATAATAGCGGTATGCTTGCTAGTTGATGCAGCTCCCTCTGTAGGTGTCTGCTGTGAGGTGATTTCTTCCATACCGACACTCTTTTGGTAATGCTTGGAGCCTGTGATACTTAGCGCGCAACAAGGTGTGGCCGAACGACTGCTGGCGTAGACTCGCGCACAGCCCGGATGAAAAGTTTGAGTGCAGTTTTCCGCGTCACTTGACAATAGGTTTGAGATACTTTGCGCACGCTGGCATTCGGCTGACTTGTATGTGTAAGTGAGTGACAGATGATCGCAGAAAGCTCTCTCGCTTAGGAATCGAGTGCGCATGCGCATTAAATATCCAATTCTCACCGGAATTAGCGAGCTCACGTGTGAATAACCCTCAGCAGATATGAGAAAGGGCACAGTTCACTGTTTTAAACCTTAAGCTTATTAGCACGATGGGGTATTGTATGTGAGAGAGAGGGAGAGGTTGATTGATTGATTCGAATTTATTAGCCCGAGGACAATGGATCCCATAGGGCGCATAAAATCGTACATAAAGTGTATAAAATATATAAAATATATGAAACATATGATGAAATGTATAAAAGGAAATAAAATATAGAAATTATTGAGCACATGTAAAAATATCGATCATAAGATACATTGACGAGGCAAAATCGTGTAACTTTGATTCTCACGAGGAGTAAATGGAAGTAGGACGATTTCTGTTTGATCTTAAACATTATACAAGACATCAATATTGCTATCCATATCGAGATCGAGAAGGTGTTGGAGGAATTTAACTTTTATACCCCGGGTGCCTGGCTTTCACCTTCACCCCGGCTTGCCCCCATGGGCGCGGGGCAGGGATACGCCCTGCCAGCGCGTCGGTTTGGAGGGTGGCCAACACCGAGCCAGGCTCGATGATGACTCGGCCCTCCTCCCCGACTACCGAATTCTGGGCTCAGCCCCCAGCACAAGGCCGATGCCCACCCCTCGGTGGGGGGTTTGGTACTCGTCCAGGCTTTCTGAGAGCCCAGGGAGTCCCTCGGGATGATGGATGAGTCTTCCAGGCTCGCATTGTTATCGCCCGAAAGCGGTTCCAATTTGAGTCCCTAGACTCATCCACTCCCGTGGTGCCGGATGGAGATGTGCGGTCTCCCCGCTCCGGCGGGCGGTAACTGGGGCCGGGGGGTCGTCACACCCCAGGGATGAGGCGCCATGCCCCAACCCCCCTTGCGGTTTTCGGGAGAAGTCAAAGCGCCGAGCACCAGTCTCGGAGCCAGTCTTCTCCCTACCGGCTTTGGGCCTAAGCCCGGGTACGGTGTCCCAGTAACTGGGGCCGGAGGGTCGTCACGCCCCGGGACATATTGTCCCCCTTGCGGTCAAGAAGGTGTTGGAGTAGACAACTTTTGAAATTTTTCAGCGAGGTGGAACGAGGCAACGTAGAGATTTCACGTGGTAGTTTGTTCCAATAGTTTGAAGCGCTGACGTAAAATGCGTTTTTCAAAGATGACGAGTGACATTTGGGAACTATCAGGTCTCCAGTCTGGAGGCGTATAAATCTATGGATACTTGTGTTGCACACTTCTACAATGTTCTTAGCCAAGAACTGAGGTCTATGCGTTTTGAGGATCTGGTAACGAGAGCTGGCTAGGAAGTACTCTCGACGAGCTTTCACCGTGAGCCACCCTAAACGCTTGCGGTAGGGGGTAACATGATCTTTCCAAGGGATATTCCCAAACACAAAGCGAGTGCAGGCGTTCTGGGCCCGCTGGAGCCACAGGTTTTGTGCCTCGGTTAGGTCATGTTAAACGAGGCAGGCATAGTCAAAGTAAGGAAGGATGAGTGATTGGACAAGCGATTTGCAGAGAGAGAAAGAAAGGGCATTATGGTGGGGACGTAGTTGTCTCAGTGTACCAAAGACGCGTTGGCGAATTGATGATAATTGCTCTTTTCAATTCAAGTCAGAAGTGAGCCAAACACGAAGGCTCTTAGCCTCAGTCACGAAGTCGATTGGGGTATTACCAATGACGATGTGCGGAAGGTAATCTAGGTCTAAGAGACGCAGATTCTCATTGCTGCCAAGAATCATCACTTTTGTCCTCTTGAGATTCAAGCTGAGTCCATTTAAGGTGGCCCAAGTGAGGATCGCGTTGGCATCTCTTTCGATCAGTTTAAGTGCGTCTCTGAGCTCATATCTGTAACAACTACTGCATATCTGCGAATCGTCGGCGTAGATCATATACCGAGAGTAGCATAGAACCTTCGGCAAGTCATTGATGAAGATGGAGAACAAGAGGGGCCCCAAGACTGAGCCCTGCGGGACGCCTGCCGTTGTTTCCAGCCAGTCTGATACCGTACCACCCTTATCAATGACTGCTTGGTATCTATCAGCAAGATACGACAAGAACCACTGGACGGTTTTGATCACTCACATTGAAAGAGCGGAGCTTGTGGATGAGTATTTGGTGAGGAATTTCATCGAAGGCCTTAGAAAAGTCGAAAAGCACGAGTATTGTATACATAGATTGATCTATTCCCTTGCGCACGTCATCTAGTACCCCTAGCAAGGCAGTCTGAGTGATGTGACCCTCACAAAAACCAGCTTGACAGGGGTCAAGAAGTTTGGATTTTTCAATAAATTGTTTCAGCTGGTTTGAGACTACTTTTTCAAGAATTTTGGAGCACTCAGAAAGCCTCGCGATTGGCCTCAGATCGGATAAATCCACAAGATTGTTCGTTTTAGGGATGGGAAAGATGGGAGTGCGCTTCCAAAGGTCAAGGAACGTCGCATCCTCGATACTTTGATTGAAAATGTCAGTAAGAGGTTCAAGTATGCTCGGGCAGGAAGTGAGCAGATTTCTGACCGTGAGGTAATCAATGCCAGAGCTTTCTGATTTCAGCGACCGAATAATGTTGAGGACCTCAGTCTGATTGGTTGCTGACAGTGAAAAAAGAGAAGATTCAAGCGTGAATGATGATTGGATTGGTGATAGTGATGAAGGGTTACAGGCGTAGGAAGAGGGTTAGAAATGAAGGCGAAATGAGCGTCGATTGCTTCGGGAGAGAAAGTCCGGAAGGGGGAAAGGGAAGTAGTATTGAGAGAAGTATTGATTCTTTGCCTTTCGAAGAAGTTTCTGAACTTGAGATCGGACCGCTCGGTATCTCTGTTTCAGTACAGGACATTCAGTGATACGCGCTCTCTTGAGAGGAAGTCACGTTCTTTCATTAAATTACGTGTCTCAACGTTAACCCAAGGTTTGTTACGTGCAGAAATTGTGTACTCTTTTGAGGGAGCTGATTGGTCGAGGGCAGAAGTAAGAGATTGATTAAATACGGCTATCTTGCCATCAAGTCTAGCTTGTGAGGCGAAAGTGGCGAGATTGAGTGATAGATTATTAAGATAACGTTCCAGACTGTTGTTATTGACAAGTTTTTGAAGTTCCTTTTAGTTATGACTCTTGGCTCTATCGAGGTCCTTCTGAATTGAAACTCGAGGTCAACACTTTCATGTCCAATTGTAAATGGCGCATCAGACTTAGTATAGCTTATGACATCATCAAGCGAACTAACGATAAATAAGTTAATCCACGAGTGAGAGGACTGCCTCTCAGCATTCAACGTGTGGTTCGTGGGATCTGATGGCACGAGGTAGAGTGAGTAGTGAGTAGTCGCGCAGCGCTTTGTGGATGAATGTAGACTCAAAGTCACTTATGACCATGTTACAATCCAAATCACTTGTGATAACGACTTTAGGGTACTTAAATAATAGAGTGGATAGAACCTCGAAAAATCCATTAGGCAGACGCGCATCGGGAGGTCTATAGATGACTGAAAAAAGTAGGGTATCATTGCGGTCTTGAATCCCACAGATCATATATTCAGGGTAGTTCCTTCGAGATGAGTCAGATTTCATAAGGACTCTGAAATTGATTGTGTCAGCAAAATATATAGCTATTCCACCTCCCGAGCGACCCAATCGGTCATTACAGACAACGGTGAAATTTGCTACTCCAACACTTACATCAGTATCAAGTTCACTGAAATGACTATCAGTTATTGCAAAGACATCTGCAGGATTATCACAAAGAAAGGCTTCCACGTTATCATGGTACTTCACAAGACTATAAACATTCACATGAGAGATTTTTAAACTGGGTACAATATGCGTGCGTGACTTTTTATCAAATCATCTTTCGTAGGTCCAATGTGGATGTAATGGAGATTCTATCAGACTAAGCATTTTTACGGACAAGGATTGATCCGCTCCTCACCCACCCTCTTTCATAACCCCGAGATTTTGCAGCAGTTCGGACCTGTTCTAAGAGTTTATATGTTTGTGGTTGCAAGTACTCATTGAGATAGAGTTTGCGCTGGAGGCGATCAGCAAGTTTGGGGAAAATTTCGGTGGCTGGCAAGTCACCATGAGAAATTTTGAGTCGCATGATTTCATCACGAACTTGAGGGGACTTGCACCTAACGAAGAGGGTGAAGAGTTTGAAGAGAGAGAGAGAGAGAGAGAGAGAGAGAGAGAGAGAGAGAGAGAGAGAGAGAGAGAGAGAGAGAGAGAGAGAGAGAGAGAGCGAGCGAGCGAGCGAGCGAGAGAAAGAGAGGGAGGGGGAGATTGATTGATTGATTATACATTTATTGAGGTTTTGGGGTACAACCCTATCTAACCCTGCTAGTAACATTACAGGAATCATACTAATCCAATAAATAATTATCTCTTGTTATCATATTAATTTCAGAAGATATTTTCTTAATCCGAGAGTGAAACAGCTTAACATAGCATTTCGATATTGTTGATGTAGCGAGTCATGTGAAATTATCAAAAGAATTGTAGCTTAAAATTATCAATTTGAGCAAACAGATTGAGTACAGCAGAGAGCCAACCACGTGCAGATAACAAAAAGAAAAGCAAAATTAAAATTAACCTTATATTTTCATTTATCATAACTTGCTCAGGTATCGAAAGTAGTGCAGATTCATTTCAAGAGATAGAGGACTCACGAATCACTCAGTAAATTCTCAAGCATACTGTCGTTGGGGAGAGGGTTCATCAACAGTGCATCGTTCACCGCCCGCGTACGCCACGTTGCAGCCTCATTAAGTAAAAGTTTATTACGGATAAGAGTCTTGAAACTATCAAGGAGTTTGAGCTGAAATACCGTATCTGGGGCATTGGAGTTGATAAAGAAAGAAGCTCTAATGTGAAATGAATTTTTTAGTGCGTCAGTCCGAGGTGTTGCATATAATAAAGGTGGTGGGGTATGCCTAGTCGAGAAGCGAAAATTCGTGTCAATTCTCAGACGAAATAAATTTGCAAGATACGACGGCTGTTTTGATGCTATAACCCCAAAAGCAAGCGCTGCTAGTAAGTACTCGCGACGGTCCTCAACTGTGAGCCAGCCCAGTGCTAGTCGATACGGGGTCACCGGGGCATCCCAAGGAATCCCACCGTGAACAAAACGAACACATGCATTCAATAGCCGATGGAGTTTGAGGTTCAGCTCCTTGGGCACATCATTATGAACAGAGGATGCATAATCAAAGTATGGAAAAATCAGGACTTCAACTAACCGCTGTCTCAGACTTTTGGATAAGGCACGCTTATGGAAACGTAATTTGTAGAGGGCACCATGAACACGACTTGATATCCCGTTGATGTGCTTATTCCATTTGAGAGAGGACTCAAGCTGAACACCGAGGTCACTTACTTGTTCAGAATGTGGGATGGTCACTCCATTGATGATTAGTGGAGGAACCGAAGAAAAGTCTATTGATTTGATGTAAATGGAGCTACCGAGGATCATAAATTTGGTTTTGTCAGGGTTGAGTTTTATTAAATTGGTACGGGCCCACTCATATACTCGATCAGCATCATCATTTAACTGCCGTAAGCACTTGGTCAAATCTGGAACGCGACAATGAGCATATATACGAGTATCATCAGCGTAAATACCATGCTTCGCATGTTGCAGTACGCTAGGAAGATCATTGATGAATATTGTGAATAAGAGAGGACCCAGAACACTTCCTTGTGGCACACCTGCAAAGATCTCAATCGGATCAGAAATGGATCCGTCTTCATCACGTACTGTTTGATGACGACCAGATAAATAGCTCGAGAACCATTTTATGACAGTATCTGAACAGTTCAGGCGTCGAAGCTTCTCGAGAATGAGCTTGTGAGAAACGGTATCGAATGCCTTCGAAAAATCAAAGAGAAGCAGAGCAGTTACCATGTATCGATCACTGGCTAGACGTACATCTTCCGTAAATCCAAGAAGGGCAGTCTGTGTTGAGTGATGAGGCCTGAAACCAGACTGTCGTGCATCAAGCAGATTATGAGTCGTGAGATATGACAGTAACTGTTTGTGGATGATGCGTTCAAATAATTTGGAAAGTTCAGAGAGTACTGCTATGGGGCGTGTGTCCGAAGGTGTTGCAGGAGGGTCTGTCTTAGAAAGTGGTATGATTGACGCTAATTTCCAGCAGTCGGGAAAGACTCCATTTTCAATTGAAGTGTTGAATAGTTCTATGAGGTGAGGACGGAGTATCGGATAGACCGATTTCAACATGGAAGTGGATATTGAGTCCACTCCTGTACAATTTTTTGTAGCTTTAGCCAGAGCCTCATCAATGTCCTCACCAGAGATGGGCATGAACTCAAATTGGCCGTGAACAACATTTCTGAGAGGAATGTTTAGTACGCTTTCAATGTCAATGGGTTGAAGTGGAGGGGAACCGCGGGAGATAGCAGCATAGTGTTCGTTTAGTGTTTGTGCTGAGAAGTATTTGAGAGGAGAGGGAGACTTAGGTGCTGCAACACCTATTGTTCCGAGTTCTTTCCAGAGAGTTTTAGGATCTTTCGAATTTTGAAGAAGGGATGAAAGATACTGATCCTTAGCACTGTCAATTTTGTTGCTCACCTCAGATCTCAGTCTTCTAAAATTTTGAACGTCCGCAGGTTTTTTCGACTCTTTTGCCCACCGATACGCTGCGTCCCGAGCACTCATCATGGTTCTAATGTCATTCGAGATCCAAGGTTTTTGATGTTGGCGTATTGTGATAGTTTTGCACGGTGCGTGAACATTGAAGGCCTCGAGGGTTGTATTAGCAAGGTGTTGAGCCAATGATGAAACAAAATTTTGGGTATTCGAATAATTGATCTTAGAGCATTCTGCAGTCTGGATCAGCCTGAACTCCAAATAGTCACGTAGTTGATCAAAGTTCACCGATTTGAGATTCCGCGTCTGAATTGTTTTGGGTGCAACAGATAATGAGGGAAGGTTAAATTCGAGACTAATCAAGTCATGACCAGCCGCAAAGGGCACATCTGACTTGTGGTATGAACGGACAACATCCAACGAGGGAACAATGAACAAGTCGAGCCAGGTATCCGATCGTGAGCCATCTGCATATAACACGTGATGAGTTGTTTCAGATGGAACCAGTTTGAGACCATGCGCAATGAGTAATTCACGAAAATAGTCAGAATCCGGATGTTTCATGTGCATATAAAAATTGAAATCGCCTGTGATTATGAAATTGGGATAAGCTGGTAGGAGTTCAGAGAGGGATTCAAATAGTTCAATGGGGTATGTGGCTTCCGGACGCCGGTAAACGACTGCTATCAGAATCTTAACATTTTCATATTTGACTTCAACAATCATGTACTCAGGGGTATTGTCATACTGGGGGTCAGAGCAAGCTAGAATCTTTGACTTATAGCAGTCACGCAGAAAAAGGGCAACTCCACCGCCATCCTTGCCGATTCGATCATTTCGAAGTAAGTTGTACCCGGCTAAGTTGAAGACAGAGCTAGCTTGATCAGGCTTGAGGAAAGTCTCACTGAGTGCTACAGCATCATAAGATTGATGACTGGCAAGAAAATATTCAAGATCGTTGAAATGCGTTGTTAATCGGTTAATATTCGAATGACAAATAGAGAAAAAACGTTTTGCTTTGAAATTAGATACCTGAGCAAGTGCATCTCAACTATTATGTTGATCGGGTAGGTTTTCCTGAAATTGTAAAAGGGGAGGCTCTGATTGTTGGACAGGAATTTGTTGACTTGAAGTAGTATTGAACTGTTGTTGCTGGTCCAAATTGTGGGAACCAGTGTCATTGTTTAAAGGAAAAATTTGAGAGGACTGACTGTATGAGGAGGAAGATGGCGCCGGATTGAACTGTAAGGGTGGTGACACGAGAAGATTATCATTATTCATGAATTGCTGCTGAGGTTCGCGAGGGGCAAGTTTGAGTAAGTCTTCTATAGAATGTACTGGTACAAGTGGCGAGTCACGATCAGGACGCATGCAAACAACAAGGTTCCGAACGGTAGGACGCATGTATTGGAGCTCTTTAGCTTTCGTATTCGCAGCACGAAGAAGTTCGTGTACAGAGCGAGGCCAAAGTGGTGTGATAAAAACTTTTTGATCACCACCATCACGAAAAATAGCTTGAGCCGTTTTACCTTTCAATTGATGCGCTCTAGCCATGATTTCATTGCGTATATTAGATGAAATAAGTTTCACCACAAGAGAGATATAATTCATAGCTTGTGCTGCATTGCGCGATTGTGAGGGCACGTTTGAGATGGAATTTGCAGGCCAACTCCGAATCGATGTAATAAAGTTGCAATAGTTCTGAGTACCTATCGCGTTGAAAACACTTTGGATGGCAAGAGAGTGATTACGCGCGTAGCTCATTGGTATCCCTGAGATACGGAGTTCACATGCATCAGTCAAAATCTCATTCGTAGCGACATGTCGAAGAGCCTCTCGAACTTCAGATAATTGAGTTTTGGTTTCTTGATCAGATCTTGCTGACGTGGACTCAAGTTTATCCAGAGGGAGGAGTTTTCTGAGCCGGGTGATTTTCTGGTATAAGAGATGTCAAAGATGCAGTCTCTTGAACAGATTTTGAGGTGCAAGTTTGCGAGCCAGAAGGGTCTGATACCAACGAAACTTGACCTTTGCTGCACGTTGCACACTGATAAAGCTCGTGGTTCCAATACCAAGGACCCTTGAGACAGGCTATATGAAAAAGTTTGCAACACGATTTGCACTTGCGACAGGATCTAGCTTTTAGAGGTACTTCGATATGACACACGGGACAAACGCGATCATTCATACCGAGCAAGTTATAAGTTGAGGAATGTTTACAACGTTGCGCAAAACAGCTGAACAGAAAACATTACGTAGGAAGAGCTTCTGCTGTACTTATTATACATAGTTAGGGTGCGCACATATTCACGTATTGAAACTATTAAATATAGAGTGAGCTAGTCATATAGCAGAAGCTTGTTCGAATGCGAAGCACAGAAGAGAGAAAGAGGCAGGGACAGAGCTGAAATACCTCGGCGTATGGCTTGACGACAAGTGGTCGTTCAAGAAGCACATCCAGGAGGCCGCCCAGAAAGCGAGCAGGGTCGGTGCGGCGCTTCAGCGGCTGATGCCGAACATCGGAGGACCGAAACAGGAGAGGCGCAAGCTGCTCAACACCGTGATCGCTTCCATCATGCTCTACGGTGCACCCGTGTGGGGGAAGAGAGTAGAGAAGGCCGTCATCGAGAAGAGGATGGGGCCAGTCCACCGGAGAGCGGCTCGGAGGAGCATTCGTGCCTACCGCACCGTGTCAGGAGACGCAGCTTGCGTGTTGGCCGGGATGCCTCCCAATCCACTTGCTCGTCGCGGAGCGAGTGAGGATCTGGGACCGGCAAAAAGTGATCGGAGCCGAACGAGTGTTCACCCCAACGATGAAGGAGATCATCCGCGACAACGAGAAGGAAATCGCCTTTGAGCAGTGGCAAACTGAGTGGGATTCGCCATCTGCAGATGGCAGATGGACGCATCGGCTGATCCGCGACGTAGCCAAGTAGGCGGAACGCACCCACGGAGAGATAGATTACTGGACGACGCAAGCACTGAGTGACCACGGTTGCTTCGGTGCCTATCTGACCCGGTTCAAGAAGAGGACATCCCCAGCATGTCAGTCATGCGGGGACAACTGGGATGATGCTGAACATGCCCTGTTCACGTGCAACGCCACCCGAAGAGAGCGCGCCGAGTTGGATGGATGGCTTGGTGCTCAACTAACACCTGATAATCTCGCCCCGTACTTGCTCCGCAACCAGGAGACATGGGATAGAGTCACCGGATACATCAAGCTGGTGATGACCCGTGAGGAGGAAGAGAGGGAAGTGAGGCGCTTCGAAGCAGGCGAATTACAGTGAGTCTGCGAATTCAGACAGAAGAGGTCTAATGGTTCCAGGAGGAACATGATGCACTGGAAAGGGAAGAAAGAAGAGAGAAGAGAGAAGATCGATGATTGAAGAAAGAAGAGAGAAGAAAGAAGAATGAAGAGATGGAAGAAGATCGAAGAAGGAGAAACAACACCTGCGAGTCGTGAGAAGAGAGACGCTCGATCCTGAGCGCGAGACGCTGCCGGCCCTGAAGTAATGCTCACGCGGTGCCGGGGCCGGATTGGTGAGTCGGTGGATCTCTTCCTTGTCCAATGGCCGGCGCCAACGGAGAAGGAAGAGAGAGTTTACCTGGTTCGGATGGCCGTATCGATGCAGATTCCAGCCCGGGACTGTTGAGGAGGTGCTGGCCAGCCGTGTTTGGCTGACCGGTGCCTCTCCTTCTTACGTCGCAGCGTATTTGCCCTACAACCACCTTAAAAAGAAAAAAAAAGAGACAGAGGCAGGGGAATGGAAGTGACGTGTTTCAAAAAGCTCACGGTCTCGGCTGACCTATTTTCGAGCAATCGCTCGAGTTTAGCGACTCCACATACGTCTATACCTCACATGTTCCTTGTGATACTTCTGGAATTGCTGAGCCCGATTAATTGCTCGACAACGGACATTCAGTGAAATTCACTAGCTACTCAATTATTCACCGGCTAATTATGGAATTGCCATTCCAGGTGTTTCGTCCGCAAGTCGGAGAAAGATTCAAAAGTTGTTCCGTATCAGACAATATCTGGGTTTGCTCGACCTGATCGCTGTAATTTTTCACACACAAAATGTTGTTCGCGGCGCTTCAAGGGTGGTCTTCTAGATCATGGAGTCTTGAAATCGCTGGAACCTGATTCGGAAGATACGCTGATATTGGAAGAGGAAGTATCTGGATTCATAAGTTCATTGCGAGATTTGGCAATGAAAGGAAGAGGAAAAATAGAAGTGAGTCTTCACACGAAATATCATTTCTTTCCCACCTACATCCATCATATGTACAAACATTTTCCATTCTATCTTCATTCCATAATTCATACTCACTCGAATTATCCATTGTTGTTCCAAGGAGGCTTATTGGACGTGGAAGATGGAGATTTATTGGATCAAGACTATGTAAATCTCACTGGCATTACAAAGGAGAACTTTGTCCACATCATATCAGTTTGTGAAAATAGCGAAACGTGGAATTCTTATAGAAGAAAAACACCTCTGAGGGAGTGTATCGCTCTGTTATTAGTAGAATTGAGAACCAATCTATCACTGTCAGTATTATCTTCTCTTTTCAAAGCAGACTGATCAACTATGTCAAGAATGATGAGGAAAGCGCGTGGGATGATGATGGAGAGTTTTGTCCCAATGCACTTAGGTAACGTCATATTCTGGAACTTCTTCCTGTCTCCAAAATAACGAATTTATTCTGAGTAACTTTTCGATTATTCAAGTATATCACATATAGATCGAGATACTTTCGTGAGAAATCATACCAGAAGCTTTGCTCAAAAACTGTTGAATACGAAAGAAGAAGCAATTTCAATAGCAGATGTGACCTACTGTTTTGTTAAGAAGAGTGGAAACTACAAATCCTACCGGATGACCTGTTCTCTCCATGAGAACCCACCTTTTGTCAAACCTATGATATTGGTAAGCACCACAGGATACATTCTGGCAGTTCTTGGACAATATTATGCGAATGGCAACAACAACGATCCTAATATTCCGATCGATCGACTGGTAACTATCATAGTCAATTCAGACCACAGTGTGGAATTTTATGGGACTTCATGCTCATAGATATCATTTATGAACGAACATGATATTTTCTCTTAGCTGAGAGATTGTAACGGTCTCGAAGTATAGTCACAACCAGGCGATAACTTGATTGTCGATAGAGGATTCAGAGATGCTTTAGAATTCCTGAGAGCGCTTGGATTGGAATGGAGAATGCCTGATTCCCTGTCTAGGGGAGAGCCCCGGCACTCCACGAAAGAATCAAGTTAATCTAGAATCGTGACCTTGATGAATTCAGTATCACATTTGCGATTTGATTTCATACACACACTGTCCGTTGTGTTGAGATCTTGGATGAAACATCAAATTGATGTATCTCCATATTCACAACTTACTGTATGACGATGAATTCGATTCGATGTAGAATTGATCTCATAACTCGTCTTTGGAATTTTGGAAGTATGAATCGATGTCGATAGGAATCGATCGAATTCGGGTCCTCATATTGCATATTTGATATTGGTGGGTTATTGAAGCAGTCAATGGTATGCTAGGCAATTGGAAAACTCTTGGAAGCGTGTTCTCCAATTAGGAGAAACCGAATATTAGAAATTACGTTAACATCGTCTTCGCACTCTGTAATGCATTTCGTCCACCGCGCGGATTTGGTACATCTACTGATAGCCAGAAAGCTGAGGAAATTTTCCAGCGCCTGCATAAAAAGGATGAGTTACAAGATCTAGGCAATGAAAGGCGGCTTGTTACAGTGAGAGGAGTTTGGGAATAAATCAGCGATGAATCACTGCCTGATTTCCCTCATCTATCTTCGGAAGAACTGCAAGATTCAATACTTGGCATCTATCAGGTATGGATATGATTACATCAATCCTGTGTATGGAAGCTCGCAATAGTTTGGATCGATACAGACTAACGGATTTGCTATGAATGATGAGTTTTTGTATTGATCGGAATCTTCATTATGATTTATTCGCTGATGATTTCATGTTCACAGGTCGAACAAGCTGGTTTGTACACAGAGGAACATCTCGATGACGATGGGCTCTACACACTATCTTATCACAAAGATAAGAGAACGATCATACGAATCAAGTTGCGGTCACGTCATACCTCTTCAAAAAAGTATTATCTGTGGATAAAATACGATGCACAAGAAGAATCTGTCAATGGCTGGTTCTGCCAATGTCAGACTGGCACACGAACAGTTGGTCGCTGTGCACTTATCCCATCAGTGCTCCGGTATCGTGGTTATTACAGATACCGGGATAGTTACAACAACAAATTGAACTAAGATTACTCTTCTCATGTTACTGAATCAGGGGAATTCGAATGGAGAACCTGCAGAGGACAATGGTACTCTTGAGTCTATGTCGACCGATTCGGAAGTCTCCGATGAAGAATATATTGATATGCCACCGGCATATCATGTCCCCGTGGAATTCCTCTCTCTCTCTCTTTTTTTTTTTTTTTTTTTTTTTTTTTTTTTTTTTAAGGTGGTTAGAGGGCAAAATCTGCCTCAGGATCCCTCGGATCCGTCCCCAGACACCGGACTGGTTCAGCATACGCGGGCTACGCATAGCCCACGCAGGCCATACCAGGCGGGACACGGGTTTGGGTGGGGCCCACCGAGAGGTGGGCCCGGCCGTGTAATATCCCTCTCCCCTCGATGTCCGATACCTAGGGCATCGGGCAATCAAGAAGGAGATCCACCTGCATCTACCATCTTATCCCGGAACCGCGTGAGCATTACTTCAGGATGAGCGGCATGTCTCGCGCTCGATTGCGAGCGTTCCTCTTCTCCATCTTCTCTCTTCGGCCTCTCTCTCTCTCTCTCTCTCTCTCACTCTCTTTTTTTTTTTTTTTTTTAAGGTGGTTGTAGGGCAAATACGCTGCGACGTACGAAGGAGAGGCACCGGTCAGCCAAACACGGCTGGCCAGCACCTCCCCAACAGTCCCGGGCTGGAATCCGCATCGATACGGCCATCCGAACCGGGTAAACCCTCTCTTCCTTCTCCGTTGGCGCCGGCCATTGGACAAGGGAGAGATCCACCAACTTACCAATCCGGCCCCGGCACCGCGTGAGCATTACTTCAGGGCCGGCGGCGTCTCGCGCTCAGGATCGAGCGTCTCTCTTCTCACGACTCGCAGGTGTTGTTTCTCTTTCTTCGATCTTCTTCCATCTCTTCATTCTTCATCTTCTTTCTTCTCTCTTCTTTCTTCTCTCTTCCCTCTTCAGTGCATCAGATTCCTCCTGGAATCATTTGGGCCTCTTCTGTTTCAATCGGCAGAGTCACTGTGATTCGCCTGCTTCGAGGCGCCTTACTTCCCTCTCTTTCTCCTCTTTGCGGGTCATCACCAGCTTGATGTATCCGGTGAGTCTATCCCATGTCTCCTGGTTGCGGAGCAAGTACGGGACGAGATTCTCGGGTGTTAGTTGAGCACCCAGCCATTCATCCAGCTCGGCGCGCTCTCTCCGGGTGTCGCTGCACTTGAACAGGGCATGTTCGGCGTCATCCCATTCGTCCCCGCATGACTGACATGCTGGGGTCGTCCTCTTCTTGAACCTGTTTAGATAGGAACCGAAGCAACCATGATCGCTCAGTGCCTGCGTCGTCCAGTAGTCCATCTCTCCGTGGGTGCGTTCCGCCCACTTGGCTACGTCACGGATCAGCCGGTGCGTCCATCTGCCGTTTGCAAATGGCGAATCCCACTCAGTTTGCCAATGCTCAAGGGTGGTTTCCTTCTCGTTGTCGCGGATGATCTCCTTCATCGTCGGAGTGAGTACTCGTTCGGCTCCGATCACTTTCTGGCGGTCCCAGATCCTCACTCGCTCCGCGACGAGCAAGTGGATGGGCTCTCTCTCTCTCTCTCTCTCTCTCTCTCTCTCTCTCTCTCTCTCTCTCTGTCTCTCTCATGACGGTTGAGGGTTGCAAGATGTACCAACCATCAGAACGTGAGGTGTATGATCTTCGCTAAGATAACCTCAAATATTCTAGGAATTGTTGATCTCGACACTTACAAGAGGGACTACGGGTCCGGATCGCCTATCTCTCCCAAGATTTTTTCACAGTTCTGTACTATCGAGAGGATGAAGAATCCAGAGTAACTCCGTTAAATGGGCCTCCTGTCCAAAGATACAGCTAGTGAGATTAATATTGCTCATATTGGCCCATGTAAATAAGTGATATATATATAGATGTACTGATGATCCTAACGTTTTTGTCTGTAGCTCTGGCTACGAGGCCCATTTGAAGTTACTCTAGATTCTACATATTCTAGATGGTACCAAAGTGTAAAAAAATTTCGGGATGATTGGCGACCCGGACCCCGTGGTCCCCCCTTGTTAGTATGCATAGCATAAGGCTAATTTACTCGACTTGTAGTATTTTGCTGAATTCTGATTTGGAACCGAGAAAAGTGATACTTATATAGGCGAGTTAGTGTACAACTTCGACGATTTTAGTGAGACGCGTACTCTGTGATACATGGTGAATATTCGACATGCACGAGAATTGTATGGATATTTTGTATACTCAAAATCAATCTGCTATTAGATGTATCAGGGTGATATCTAGTATATATGCATTACAAAGTCTCTCCATGATTCATTCAATAGTCCTTTGGGATTAAGGTATAAAAATTGATTAATATTCATCAAATTGGTAGTGGTTTGGGTCAGTGTATTGTTATGTATGTATTGAATTCCACGTGTAATAGCATAACTTGAGTTCAGACCACATTTTTGGGCATGATACGCAACAATCAAACCATAACAATGCTCATATCTCGGGGAAAACATTTTTCCAGCACATAAATGCAGATTCCTCGTGCTATGGGTGTGGAATCGCGAGAAATTTTTTTTTCATCGAAAAGTACGCAAGAAATGCCAACTTTTCCAGCTGAGATGAACTATTGTTTCCGTTCGAATTTCCCGAGTATTCGGCGGTTCAAAGTGGCAAGATGCCCATTTTCCATGGTTTTGGCCCACAGCTCGAGTTTAAAGCGTTCCATCGGAAAAATGATGGGGAACAAAGTTGTGTATTTTTTAAACATCTTCTAGACATATTTTCGATATTTCTCATATTTGGCACCTTCTGGCTAAAAAACAGGAGAAATACCGTTCTTCGATGCTTTTATCCTTTTTTCACGGTCTGCAGGAGGGAACTGGATATTCATCACATACCAGATGGGAGCTTAGAATAAGCCCAACATTTTTTGTTCTCTACATTTTCGCGCTAAACCCCATCCAGTTCGAGTATTCACGCTCGTAAGTCAGAAAGATCCATAAAATCGACTATAATGGTGGTTTTTTGGACGCAAGGCTAGCATTTCCCGAGTACGAAAATACCCAGAGAAGTTGTATTCTTTGATGTAGAATAATATACCATTTGCCCATCTTGGGACGATGGGCGGTTTCGGAGAACGATGCAGAAATGTGTCGTACACGTGTATTTTGAACGGAAGGGACTTCTGCTAGCCAAATCGTCCAAGTCGATTTCATGCGGAAAAAATTTACATGCATACTCGGACACCCAAAACGAGTATCTGACGTGATTTACAGCCAAATTCGTTTTGGCCAGATTTCGCCTTATTTGCAACAGCTCCTTCATTCAAGTGTGTGATGACGAGGGAAGTGAATATCAATTTCCCCCGGTGACCAGTAAGCCGAAGCCTCACCTGAATTCGAAGTTTGACGTTGGATTGTTGAACTTACGTACTATTTGAGGTTTGAAATCGACTATAGTAGAGGGAGAATTAACATCTACAGAAGCTCGTAACGGACACAATCCAGTTAAGATCGGTCAGCCACAAAGGCCAAGAAGGTCGATGAAACGGATCTCCCCCGCTCCGGAATATATGATTCTAGGGTCGAAATGATAAGATACATGTTTTCCAAGCCTCTTCATTTAATCTGCTCGTTTTCGGTCCGTAAATCTTCGATGAATCAGCGGGGTCTTCGAATTATTTCGGAAACTCTTTTGCACATGATCATATCGCCAACCATGTACGAGATGAAATGATTACCTGGCGAATATAGGCCGAAAATTTCTTGGGAATGGATATTCTGCGAAGAATGCTAAAAATTTGATCTCAAAAACATCATCCTGGATCTTGCTGAAAATGTTCCTGCTAACCCTTGATTACACAGTCAACGAGGGGAAGTTATTTTGGTTGACTCTTCGCGAACGACAGAGGCACTATTAATTGTTTTCGGTGGTGAATTGTCGAGATATCCTATTTCTTACACGTACTAGGCTTGCACACTAAGCTGTGCTGAAAAATGAAAATCTCCGAATTTTGACACGTTTGGGGTGGTAAAACTCGCGTTAACATGTGCACACGAGAAAAATTGTTGGTAAACGCTGAGAGATGACATTTTCCGACCCGACCAGAAATTTGGAGTTTCAAACAAGAGTCCATGTAAAGTGCTATACAACTCTGGTAGGAATATAAGAATTTTCTCTGGCCACAGGACTAGTTCCTGGCTTTCTTTCATCATTTCCCAAAAATTCTCTTCATCTATTGTTAGTCAACAAAATTGCGGATGGAATGGATCGAAAGTGGACGGATATGTTTCGCTTACCATTTGGGCCCATCTCAATATTCTCTAATGCAACTTAGCGAATCTTGGAGCTCGATTCGAGGCCTAAGAAATGAGTGACCGTCAACTAGAGACAACGTGCCTCAAGCGAAAAAAAGTTCGTCCGACCTGACGCAAAGAACTGAAAATGGGGCCTCATGAAGGATAACCTGAAGTAATGGAATTTCACTCACACGAAATCGGGGCTGATCCTATTGGCGAATCACGCGCCGAATGAGTTCAGTACCTCTCACTTGGCAATCGATGACTTATGAAGGTTCTCAGGTGATCTCATTTTGATGAGATCACTGTAAGTTCTTGGGATTCACATAATCTCCAATTCTATCAAATTCTTCGGAATGAATATTGATCCCGTTCCGCTTTGTGCGATGGATCTTTGAGAGGTAGAAAGAATAGATATAATCATTGTCCTTCCAATCTTACCAAATTTTTAATTAGCTTCCTCCATATCATCCAGACTTATCACACAGGCGAAGTGGTATAGCTCATCCCAAACGTTAATTGGTGCTTATTTGTGGGCTTAAGTATGCGAAAGATGGAAACAACAGGTGTGCAAAGTCCTACGGTAGATATCGGTGTGAGTCTCGGTGGCAATCGACCTATGTTTGCAATAGCGTTCGTTTTCGTTCACATCTTCATATTCGCAGAATCGGTAGGAGACGGAGGGGGGGGGGGGTCAGGAAGAAGCTCGCAAAGCACGCAACTTTCGAAATGCTTTCGTCTAATCTCAACTTATTAGTTGCTCGCGCTCACTCATCCGCGAAAGGAGCAAGCCATCCAATTCATTTACATCGATAAATCTTTTGTGCGGGCGTCTTTCGATATCCGTCTCATACTCTCGGAGAGTCAAACGACATGTCGTACAGATGCCGGTTAAATATCTTCCGTTATCCGGATTATAATTGGGCTCAAGAGATCTCTTGATGGATTCCACTCGATGACTCTTTAACTGGAAATCGTGTAAATTTTTCTTGCTGGGCACAATCTCCTGCCCACGTGGGCCACAAATTTTCCTTCTATTTTTGTCGTGTCCACGCCTCTTTTGAGGATGGGAGGGGGGGGGGGGGGTTCTGGCATTGTTATGAACTGTGGAAGTATTTATCGATGTAAATTGATCGGATGGCTTGCTTCTTTTGCGGATTAGTGAGTTTGAGCAACTGATAACTTGAGATTAGACAAAACCATTTCGAGAATCGCGTGCTTTGCAAGCTCTCTCCCCCTCGACCGATTTTGCCATTATGGAAATGCGGATAAGAATGAACTTTATGGCAAACATCAGTCGCTTGGCGCCGAGACTCACACCAATATCGACCATAGGACTTCGCACACCTGTTGTTTCCATCTTTAGCATTCTTAAGCCCACAAATGAGCACCAACTGACGTCTGGGATTAGCTATATCACTTCGTCCGTGCAATTAGTTTGGATGATATAACTAGGGTAGGTTGGAAGGACAATGATTACGTCTATTCTGCGTACCTCTCAGAAATCCAGCGAACAAAGCGGAACGGAATCAATATTGGCCCCGAGGAGTTGGATGGATTTGGATTTAATGTGTATTCCAATGTGTATTCCAACAACTCGCAGTGCTCTAATCATCAAAATCAGATCACCTGAGAGCCTTCATGGGTCATAAATTGCCAAGTGAGAGGTACTGAACTTATTCGGCGCGTAATTCGGGAATAGGATCAAATCCGACTTCCTGTGAGTGAAATTTTGTTACTTCTGGTCATCCTCAACAAAGCTTCATTTTTAGTTTTTCGCGTCAGGTTGGACAAACCTTTTTTTGCTTGTGACGCTGTGTAGGGTAACTTCGAAACACCCAAGTAAAACTCCATATCTCTCCAGTAGCAAAAGCAGGTTCCCCGCAGTTCCACAACCAATTCTACTCATTAGTGGCATGCATGAACGATATTTTTGGCCAGCTCCCTGCTCGTTTGTAGCAAAATTTCTCAAAAGAATGGTTTATGGCGAAAAAAACTGTTCCAAACGATTAGTCTCGTTCGAGTACTTTCGGGCCAAATTCGAGTTTATGGCGCTAGATTTCACTGGACCATACCAAATACTCGACGATTTCATCGGTACATCCGTGTATTTTCACTCTATCTGAATTTTGTGGAGTATAAACTGATCAACATACGTTTCTCCTATCAATCAGGGTAACTTTTGAACACTAAAATGGGGAAATACATACATTTCCGAAGGGTACGGTGATTTTGGAACACTCTCAAAATCCGAAGAAGATCGAGCCTTTGGCGGAAACGCATCGGAGTAACTTTGTCATCTCTCATAATTGAGCATCAGAAAGCGCACAATAAGGTTCAAAAATCACTCCCACTAGATCCACAATGACTGATAGGAGTCTTGATGACTCTGAAGCTGTATGTATATAGTAAAGCTGATCTCATATGGTTCGATAAGAATGTAGCGTAGAACAGCAAACTTACCGTCAAATTGGATAACTTCGGCACAGTGGGTGTAACTTTGGTACATCCCAAAAAAGTCACTTTCAGAGCTGCGTTCGGCAAAGTGAATGATTCTATCGCTCTGAAACCTATCCTTTCTTCTTGGCACACACATAAACAATGTGTTAGGCCACCGTAGATCCCGTGTGAATGTTTGTAGTCGTCTACGAAGTTTTTCCCAGAAAGGGTGATTAAGCACCGAATCGCGAGTGGTCAAGTCAGTGTACCTGGCAAGGAGTGTTCCGGAACGAACTACGGGTGTATAATGCTACATTTCCATCACATATATCACCATATTGAAGAAACCATAGTTACATTAGAGTATTTACAGCATTTGGAATTTTAATGAATGAAGACCAGTCGAAAAACCATGAAAGAACGTACCAAAATTACCCCATTCTAGGTGAGAAGCATGAGGATAGGGTAACATCAGAACACCTTCATATGACAGCTTCTATCCATCTCTTATTGAGTCGAGTGATGGTGTATGAGGTTTTAAAATGTTTCAAACAGCTTGAAATGAAACTTCTGACCGATTGAAATTAGTTCACTCGCATGGTGGTGGGTAGAATTGAGATATTCTGTAAGTGTACCAATGTTGCCCCATCAGGGTTTAACTTCGGTACACTTCATCAACTGCTAATAACTCCAACTCAGACACATTGAAATGAACTTTGTAGCCCATCAATCGAAAGCTGAGACTGTGAGCTTTCGATTGACTACTAAAAGAAGTGGGTTTTGTCAATGTATGTTGGAATGCCGAACCAAACAAGATGAAAAGCACCGAAAACGTACCAAAATTACCCAATTCGACGGTATGTCTAGAGTTCTCATGTTTCGCTCTTACTATTCCAAAGTCACCCCAATTGGGGTCTCACGTGAGAACACTACTTCGAGCGCGTGTAGCTCTGACCAAGAATGTTTGAATGAGCTATGATACTCGCCAATGAGAAACTGAGACTATTAGCTTTCAACTGACCACAGATACAATGCTCTCCTGGTGTAAGGGGTACAAGTAATGGAGCATCTAACAGGGAAAATATCTGAGTGTTCCAAAGTGACCCCAATGATTGACGGTAAGATACTACTACTTCTGAGCCAAACGAAGCTAAGCTACCTCAATCTCACAATCTGGGAAGGTGTGCTCCATTTGTCCACTACATGTGTAAAGAGCCTGGTTCTTTGCGATCGACCGAGAATTCCGGGAGATCGAGATATTTCGGCTTACTTATGTCAAATGATACGTTTTCCAGCTCGTTTTGCACCTTTTAGCGAGCTCTTCTCAGCTCGTTGAATTACATAGACGAATTTTCACGGTCTAAAGAACATGTCCATGAAATGCTATGGGAGCGAATTTAAGACACACGGTGTCCTTGAACCAACTTTAAATGAATCGGAAGACCACCTCGCCGAATATTTTTTTAAATGATTGTCTGGGGGTCCAATAACACCATCCAAGTGTTTTTGAAATCGCCTGACTGGGGAATTCGGAATCAATCGATTTTTATCTTTTCGTTCTTTAAGAAAACGTCAAAAAACCTATTTATTGCGGTTCAATGGCGATGAACGCTGAATTATATGCTTGGGATTTTACCAATATCTCGTCAGGAAGTGCAAATAGTTCTAGATAATCCATCCCAGACGATTCGCAACCTAATGTTTATAGAAAGAGATGCGATACTTGAGTAGCGGACATTGGCGAATATAGAGTTTGCGTATACCTATTGTGGGAAATTTCTCGTATGCTCCTGTCACTGTCAGTCTTCTTGACTCTATCTTCATCTCTCTCTCTCTCTCTCTCTGGCGGGCTCTCTCTCTCTGGCGGTGAGTATATCAACACGCATCTAACATCGCTCTGTGTTTGAATGTATTTTAAACCATCGAAACGTCGTCCCGAGTGGCACTTTCTTGCAGATTGGGTTTCCTCCTGCAGGCTCAAACCTCTGGAGCATCACTGCATGGCTCCTGCACGAGCCTGGGAGGAATAATTCCAATTCTGCATCCGCAATTCCAACATCGGATCAGCAGTGCTTGGCGCTCAAAGTGAGTCTTGTGCGCACGCTCGGAGGTCGTCTGCCTTGCTTACCTGCTGTCTGCTACGCCGCCCCGCACGATGAGCGATAACACCTGCTGCGTCTGCAATGGCGTTTTAAGATCAGGTAGCAGAGAATGCGGCACCTGTAGAAAATCAGCTCATGTCAAATGCTCAAAGACATCACGAGGTGCAGTGACATGCGAGCGGTGCCTGCAGGTAAGCGGAACTCCGAGTGTAAAATCATCCTCGAGTGCGTCCAAGCAGACGACTCTGACCACCCGCTCGAGCATTCAGCCATCCAGAGAGAGAGAGAAGGAAGATGCAAGCTCACGAAGTCGTGTGAGTAGTCAGCTTGCCGCACACACACAGTTAAGCTCACGCAAGTCGTCAGTGAAGTCTCCCCCCGCATCGCTGACCACCACCACCGGCCGCAGCGCAAAGCTCCCCACCAACAGTGGCTCCCTTCCACCTGAGAGCCCACAGCTCACGCTTGCGGGGCATAGACTGCCGACTGCTGCTTCGAATGAGTCTCGCAGCGTCCTCACTCGCCAGTCGAGCACACTAGAGCCCGCGAACACTCAAAATGGGCAGGATGATATGCGGACCAACTCTGCCTCTCAGTCATCGCTCTCGCCACCGCTAGAGCAAAGAACTGAGACGTTGCAGAGCAACATCACCAACTCAGCAGCAGGAACGACGTCATCAACATCGACGCAGTCAACTTCTTCTGACACCAAGTGGGTGCTGATAGCGCAGACTACTCTGGACCTTTTTTACCGTCAGTACGAAATGCTCCAGAATCAGCTCGACGAGATAAGAACTCTCGTGAGCCGACAGGGTAATGCCTTTATGTCTCCACCTCCCACCCCAGCAGTGAACGAGGTGGATGACCGACTCTTGGCACGCATGTCATCTCTCGAGCACCTTATTGAGAGGCAGAACTCCAGGCTGGAGGAGCTATGCTCAGATCGTCAGCTTCTTCTGGAGCAAAATTCTACTATGAAAGGCCAGATTTCCAGCCTGGCCGATTTATTAACAGGTAGCCAGAGTAGTCTGCGAAACAATAGAATTATTATTGATGAGAATAGTAATGCCGAATCGACACATCAATCCTCTCGTTCCATAATTCCACCCACAATAGGAACATCCCCCCAACCACAGGGTGGGAGACGGGGGCAGGGACCTATCAGTGATGGTCTTGAGCCCTGTAAACTGATAATTAATGGTGCTTTAACGAAAGACTCTGTGGCCTCGCCGACAGTGATACGTAATATCTCGTTCGCAGTGCTCAAGACCATCTTTCCACGTCTGGAGAGAGAAGACATTGCTGATGTTTCTGTTCTGCCACCAGCGCGTGTGTCTGGGGGGACACCGAATAGTAAATCCGATTCATCTTCAAATCCCTCTGCTGCCGATTCACGCATACCTCCATCATGCGTGGTCCAACTCTCCAGCAGTCGTTTAGTTAAGGAGGTGGTTCAGGCCAAACGCTCAATCACCCATAATTATTTCACGGCGAATAACATTCAGCCGGATTTGCTTGACCCCGATACCAAAGCTCATGTGCCAGATCGTAAGATCTACGTAAACGAAATGCTCCCCCGTGAAAAATACAAAGAATATATACGCTTGAGGTCCGTCGCACGTGGGTTGGGCTTGAAATACGTCTGGCACAGCGGCGGACGTTTCTGGGTTAGGCGAAAAAATGGTGAGCGAGCACATACGTTTGAATCTCTCGCGGATCTGCAGGTCATTCAAACGGCCTGTCGAAGTGTTCGAAAACCCACTAGTGCGTCCTCAAACAACACCCAGGGATGCACCTCCTCTCCGGAGCAGAGTGGTATTTCGGCAGCAGATCCAGTGAGAACTCCTTGACTGAATATAGCTGCTGAGGAGCGACGAGGGAGTGGTGGTTTCTTGAAAGCGGGGTTTATCAACCTTAACTCCTTAACAGATAAGATTGAGCATCTGCGCTTGCTCGTAGCTAACGACCCTTGCTACCATCTTTTTGGGGTGGCTGAGTCAAAGCTAGATGAGCATGTGGATGACAGTCTCGTTCAGATCCCGGGCTTTTCATTGTTGAGACAAGATCGAAACAGAGAGGGCGGTGGGATTGCCTTGTATGTACGCAATGATTTCAAAGTAGAGAAACTTGTTTCATCTAACACTTTTGGTCCGGGGAAACCTGGTGTGCCTGAATTCCTTTTCTGTAGCGTGCAGCAGGGCAATTCCCCTCCAATATTAGTCGGAGTGATCTACAGGCCTCCGAAAATCGCCATGCAGAAGGACGATGGGTTATTTGGCTCATTGCGCCGACTGTGTGGTGATTACAGCCATAAAATTATAATGGGAGATCTGAATGCAGACATGTTGGACGCTGCTCACCCTGACACCAAAACACTGACTGCACTGACAGAAGAACTTGCCTTGCAGATAGTGCAGCATGGCCCGACTCACCAACACACCCCAAATGTATCGCACACATGGATTGATCATATTTACGTAGATGACAATGACATCATTACTGACTTTCAAAATAGACTCCTGCCCAGTTTCGGCAGGCACTCGGTCATAGACGTCACCATCAACGTCTTTACTCCCACTCCGCCAAAAAATACCTTCACTTATAGGGATTTTCGTAACATCACTCCGGAGATGCTGAATGACCGTCTGCTTCGCTGCGACTGGACAGCTCTTGAAAATGCTGAAATCAGTTTGGAAGACGCAATTCACTGCTTAAATGAGAACTTGAAGACTGTTATAGATGAATTAGCGCCGGAAAAAACTATCAACCCGCGAAAAAATGATGCTCCTTGGATTGGTCCTGAGTTGAAGGTACTCATGAATAAGCGAGATGCGACGCGCAGGCGCTGGGAGCGGAATCAACGCAACCAGCGAAAGTGTCCTGAGCTTCAAAGTGAGTACTTCCGGCTTAGCGAAGAGGTCGACCTGCGCATGGAACAAGAGCGTAACTCCTTCCTTCAAAACCATCTCTCAGACGCTCTTGATCAACATAAGAACATTTGGAAGGAAATGCGCAACCTCGGCCTCCTGCCTAAAAGCAAAGAGGAGGAACTTCATGGTTTCACACCGGATGAGTTGAACGCTCACTTTGCGGGAGTTTCCGTTTCGCCTCACGAAAATATAGAGGAAGCAATGGACGATATAAATTCGGCCTCAGAGGAGGGGTTTAAGTTCAAGCCCACAAATTACAGTGATGTAGTCCTTGCTATTAAACATTTCTCTTCACAGGCCCGTGGGGCGGACGGGATACCCCAAAGCGTGATCGCGAAGGCTCTTCCGGCTATTGGTGATCTTATTGTACATATTTTTAACTCCTCTTTTGCTCATAGTGCATTTCCTGAGGCTTGGAAGCAGGCACAGCTAATTGCATTAAAAAAGACCACCGCTCCATCAACGGTCTCGGACTTCCGTCCTATAGCGCTGCTTTGCTTCCTTGCCAAAGTTTTGGAAAAAATCGCACACGACCAAATCACGGAGTTTTTGAAGTCTGAGAAATTATTAGATCGCTTCCAGACTGGTTTCAGACAACATCATAGCACCCAGACAGCTTTACTAAAGTTGACCGATGACATCCGAGTAGGTATTGACAAGAAAAAGATCACCTTGCTCCTGCTTTTTGACTTCAGTAAAGCCTTTGACACAATATCACCATCAAAGCTGTTGAGCAAACTTCGAAATCTAGGCTTTTCGAGATCGGCACTCCTGTGGATAAAATCATACTTACAAGGCCGCACCCAAAAAGTTACTTCAAAATCTGGTAGTTCTGATTGGCTCAAAACCAATCTGGGTGTTCCACAGGGTTCCGTTCTTGGGCCTTTACTCTTCAGTTTATATGTCAATGATTTACCTGGTTTGCTTGACGGGAAGTCAGTACATCATCTTTTTTATGCGGATGACCTACAAATTTATCTCCAAGTCGAGAAATCTAAGATCAGAGAGGGCATTGCTCAGCTGGGAGAAATAGGACGACTTGTTGCTGAGTGGGCCAGAAGTTCCGGCCTGTGTCTCAACGCTGGCAAGAGCAAGGCAATCTACTTCAGTTCTGAGAGGAATATCAAAGATCTGAAGAGAATGGACTTGTCAGGGGTTGAGATACAGGAAGGAAAGTTCATCCCGTTCAGTGATACGGTCGTGAGCCTTGGTGTTACACTTGACAGTGAACTGACGTGGAAACCGCACATCGATCAAGTAACTAAGAAAGTCAAAAGAGCCCTCTATGGATTGCGGTTTTTTAGGGCATGTATCACCAGACCTCTCCGAGTTCGCCTAGTTGAGTCCCTGGTTCAACCGCATATAGACTATTGCACGGTCGTGTACCTCGACGCCACGGACGAACAGCGGCAACGGATACAACGACTAAGCAATTCATGTGTGAGGTACATATTTGATCTTAGGAGAGACGAGCACATCACCCCGTTTAGGGAGCGTTTGGGTTGGTTACGTACTGATTCGCGGAGGATGTACTTCGCAGCTCTGTTAATGCACAAGATCATGCATTTAGGAGAGCCTGGCTACCTAGCTGCGATGTTCACCAGGTACCAATCTGAACGCCTCGCACGCGGTGATGCAGAAGAGCGGGTACTCAAAGTTCCCAATATGAGACTTGAATATGGAAGAAGATCTTTCCAGGTTCAATGTGCTCATTTGTGGAACTTTCTCCCTCCGGGCTTTCGGCAGCTGGGGAAAATGTCATTATTTAAAGAGGCTATGAAGGATTTTTTGCTCACACAGTCTCCCCAGAGGATTGATGTGGAGAAGAAGCATTACTTCAATCTCTAAACTTTGAAAGGCTTGGGCTGACTTGTTGCTTGATTCGTTCATCTAGAATAAAATTATAAGTATACGTGTGACCCTTCGTCAATTGACTGAACTTTTCTGTAATATGACTGTGAGCCCTGCCATTTCTTTTTATATTTTTATATTCTTATATTATTCTATGAAGTTTGTGAATCTCCTGAGTGCTACCTGACTAGTCACAAATTGTGATATACTTAAGATTTGTCCTTGACCAAATGACTTCATTATTTTTATTAATGTGCACTATTGATCTGTGATATATATTACCATATGTAACTGATTATTTTTCTTTTTTGTCTTCGGACGAATAAACGGGCATCAATCAATCAATCAATCTCTCTCTCTCTCTCTCTCTCTCTCTCTCTCTTTTCAGGTGGTTAGAGGGCTAAATCTGCCTCAAAATCCTTCGGATCCGTCGCCAGACACCGGACTGGTTCAGCTTACGTGGACTACGCATAGCCAACGCAGGCCGTACCAGGCGGGACACAGGTTTGGGTGGGGCTCACCGAGAGGTGGGCCCGGCCGTGTAATATCCCTCTCCCCTTGATGTCCGTTACCTAGGGCATCGGGCAATCAAGAAGGAGATCCACCTGCATCTACCATCTCAGCCCGGAACCGCGTGAGCATTACTTCAGGATGAGCGGCATGTCCTGCGCTCGATTGCGAGCGTTGCTCTTCTCCATCTTCTCTCTTCGGCCACTTGTCGGCATCTTCTATCTTCATTCTTCATTGCTCCCTCTCTTTCTTCTCTCTTCTCTCTCCTTTCTTCTCTCTTCTATCTTCTTTCTTCCCTCTTCAGTGCATCATATTCCTCCTGGAATCTTTTGGACCTCTTCTGTTTTAATCGGCAGACTCACTGTGATTAGCCTGCTTCGAGGCGCCTTACTTCCCTCTCTTTCTCTTCCTTACGGGTCATAGCCAACTTGACGTATCCGGTGACTATCCCATGTCTCCTGATTGCGCAGCAAGGACGGGACGAGGATCTCAGGTGTCAGTTGAGCACCCAGCCATTCATCCAACTCGTCGCGCTCTCTTTGGGTGTCGTTGCACGTGAACAGGGCGTGTTCAGCGTCATCCCAGTTGTCCCCGCATGACTGACATGCTGAGGATATCCTCTTCTTGAACCGGGTCAGGTAGGCACCGGAGCAACCGTGGTCACTCAGTGCCTGCGTTGTCCAGTAGTCTATCTCTCCGTGGGTGCGTTCCGTCCATTTGGCTACGTCACGGATTAGCCGGTGTGTCCATCTGACATTTGCGAATGGGAAATCCCACTCAGTTTGCCACTGCTCAAGAGTGGTTTCCTTCTCGTTGACGCGGATGATCTCCTTGATCGTTGGGGTGAGCTTACGTTCGGCTCCGATCACTTTTTGCCGGTCCCAGATTCTCACTCGCTCTGCGACGAGCAAGTGGATGGGCGGCATCCCCGCCAACACGCGAGCTGCGTCTCCTGACACGGTGCGGTAGGCACGAATGCTCCTTAGAGCGGCTCTCCGGTGGACAGGTCCCATCCTCTTTTCGATGACGGCCTTCTCCACTCTCCTCCCCCACACGGGTGCACCGTAGAGCATGATGGAAGCGGTCACGGTGTTGAGCAGTTTGCGCCTCTTCTGTTTCGGTCCTCCGATATTCGGCATCAGCCGCTGAAGCGCCGCACCGACCCTGCTCGCCTTCTGGGTGGCCTCCTGGATGTGCTCCTTGAACGACCACTTGTCGTCAAGCCATACGCCGAGGTATTCCAGCTCTGTCTTGCGTGGGATCTCTTGCCCGTTGATGTAAAAACGGGGTGAGTCAAACTTCCTACTCCTTGTGACCACGATCGCTTCGCGATTCTTGACAGCAAGCTCCAGGAGCCTGCTGGTCATCTACTCGTATACTCGGGCCAGCGCCTCGTTCGCGCGTCTATCCAAGAGTTCCTCATTGTCGGACCAGACTATGAGTCCCGCGTCGTCCGCGAAAGCCACTTTTATCACTCCTTCTGGCATTTCGATAGACAGTAAACGTCGTACTGGGTGTTCCAGCTGAACGGACCGGAAACCGATCCCTGTCCGATTCCGGCGGACAGTTCCCGAATCTCTTGTCCCTCGTCGATGTCGTGCATAAGGGTCCTATTCAGCAGATAGTCACTCGTGACGGCTAGTAGATAGGGGGGCACTTTACCTGCTTGGGATTGATAGACTCGCTCCCAGCTCGCGCAGTTGAACGCGTTCTTTATGTCCAACGCAATGATGGCACAGAATCCTCCCCTTCCTTGGGTTCCCTACCGACGCTTGAACCCGTTCTTGGACCTCCTCGATCGCGTGCACAGTGCTTCGTCCCTTCCGGAACCCGAACTGCATCGGTGATAGCCCGCCGCTCTCTCCGTTGGCTTCCTCCACCCTGTTAAGCACCATCCTCTCGTACATTTTCCCGATAT
Source organism: Eretmocerus hayati (assembly GCA_029851415.1). Taxonomy (NCBI): domain Eukaryota; kingdom Metazoa; phylum Arthropoda; class Insecta; order Hymenoptera; family Aphelinidae; genus Eretmocerus; species Eretmocerus hayati. The sequence goes on from CM056741.1 coordinate 135,572,380, forward strand.
TGTCGAGCATGCTGAGGGGGCGTTGACCTCCTTGCGCTTTAGGTACCAGGACCAGCTTCTGGCGTTTCCACTTGTCCGGGAAAGTTCCCGCGCTCAGACAGATGTTGAACAGGTCGAGTAAGTCTGGCTTGTATTTGAAGACCAGTTTCAGCACCTCGTTTGGAATGCCGTCCAGGCCAGGGGCCCTGCCGTTTGGCAGCCTTTTCGCCGCTATGAGTAGCTCTTGCATAGTGAAGAGCGGGATAGGGTCGTCGCTCTCCGGAAGGAATGTGACTCTAGGTTCTCCTGCTGGGAAGAGGTCTTCCACGATGCTGCGCAAGGTAGCTGCATCGGTCAGTGCTAGGTTGCCCCTCCGGGGTCGGACCTTGGACATAAACACGCGGTATGGCGTACCCCACGGGTCTTCATTAACCATGTCGCACAATTCACTCTAGCACTTATCTTTGCTCTCCCGAATGGCTAGAACGAGAGCCCTCTTCGCTTCTCTATATGTCCTGTCATCTTCCGCCAGTGATGGTCGTTTCAGCTTTCTTGGTCGCCACGTGGTTCTCTTTTTCTTATTGCTCGTTCTTCGTAGAGCTTTTATCTCGTCGGTGATCCAGTATTCTGGTTTCCTCCAAAAGCATGATGTTGTCTTCCGAGGCATCGATGCGTCACAAGCTCTTGTGATGGTGGTCGTCACTATATCCACAGACTCGTCCGCGGTGATGTTCATCGGGAGATCTTCGGCTGTTTCTATCGGTTCCCGGAATTTCCCCTCATCCAGCTTGCGTACCTGCCACCCCGTCGGTCGCGGTCTGCGTGTCGTCTGTCTCTGTCTGTCAGTCCTGAGCTTAAACCGAATATGTCGATGGTTGTTCAACGTTTCCGTGTCCAGGACCTCCCACGATGTCATAAGTCCCATGAACGACGGGCTCATGAACGTCAGGTCGAAGACCGATGACGAATCTCCCTCCCGGGACCGAGTGTCGTGCCAGTAATGGGTGATAACCCCCGTCTTGTTCGCGAGCACTAATCCTAATGCCACCATGGCATCAGCGAGTATTTCCCCCCGTATATCGCGCGGCCCCCCGCTCCAAGTCGGTTCCTTGGAGTTAAAATCCCCCGCGATTATAACTGGGCCCCTCCATTGCCTCACATCCTCTTCTAGGTCGTGGAACTCGTCTTCAAATTCGTTTGTCTTGAGCGACGGCGAATAGTAGCAGCTGTATACAGCTGTGCCCCCTATGGTCTTTCGAGCATAACCACGGCCACTAACAGCTGGTCCAGTCTCGCGGATCGCGGGATTCGTGACCTGAATTACAGCGGTCCCCCAGTGATCGAATGTGGATCGGGAAAGTTCGCGCTTCCGAGGCGGTTCGGAGATGATCAGAACATCGATACCCCCTTCTTTGGCGGCAGTGTGTAGGTGGTCACAAGCGTCCCCGCTTTTCCTGAGGTTGGCTTGGATGAAGTTAGGCATTTCTCCCCCCCCCTGCGTCTATATGTCGCCCTCGCGTTTTGGTAGGCTGTGCAGTTGCTGGAGCCCGACCGGTGGTCAGATCTGCTTCCGATAGCCAAGCAGCTGAGGCATTTTGGTTTCTCTTCACAGGTAGCGGCGAGGTGTCCTGGTTCACCGCACTGGAAGCAGAGTTTCGGTTGACGTTTCTCTGCCTTCTCTTTTTCGCAGCCTGAGGCCTTGTGGCGCTCTCTCTCTCTCTCTCTCTTTTTTTTTTTTTTTTTTTTTTTTAAGGTGGTTAGAGGGCAAAATCTGCCTCAGGATCCCTCGGATCCATCCCCAGACACCGGACTGGTTCAGCTTACGCGGACTACGCATAGCCCACGCAGGCCATACCAGGCGGGACACGGGCCCGGCCGTGTAATATCCCTCTCCCCTCGATGTCCGATACCTAGGGCATCGGGCAATCAAGAAGGAGATCCACCTGCATCTACCATCTCATCCCGGAACCGCGTGAGCATTACTTCAGGATTCTCTTTCTCTCTCTCTCTCTCACTCTGTGGATCTGTGAGTATAGTCATACGCTTCTCTACAACGCTCCGCTGCTCACTCATTATAAACGAGTATTTCCAACACTTCCCCTTGCCAGACTGTGTTTTTCCAGATATTCCAGGTTCCTGCCGGCTCACGCGATAACGAGCATTACTGTCCGACTCGTTTTTCAAACGCCAGGGAACCGAATATCTGATTGAGCATTTTAGAGGTTAGACAATATATAGCCCACTTTCTGGAAATCTGCAAATTAACGTGACGATTTGAAGATACATCAGCGCCCTCACACACCGCATCCCGCTAGACCGGCTGATCAATCATCGATCAATATTTGTGTGTGTGTGTACCCATCGGCTTCACTTAGCAGCAGACGTCTCTAGCAGACGACGCATATCTATCATCCGATTGAATGCCTGCAAGATATGAGCACAGCTACTTCCACACTGAGAAATATATGTGTACTATGCAGTAAGCTTGTGAAACGTGGTGAGTCCTCTCTTCAATGTGTTACTTGTGCCAGCCTTATTCATCTTGCGTGCTCGCCATCTACATTACACCCCGAGTCCCAGTTGTTCAAATGTCCCGACTGTCTAACATCTGTTGATCATAATAGTTTGCGCAAAACACACATATCATCATCATCACACACCAATTGCTCGCCAATACTACCTTCGTGAGCTTGTACCCCTCCCACCGCGTGCCCCTCGATTGCTCCTCCCCGCTCTCCGGCATCATCCTGCTTCATCTCCTCCATCTCTCTTGCACTCACGTGTTAAAGCTTCGCGCATAGCTGTATCGCCAGTTTCCGCATCTAGTTCTTCACCCTCGAATATGGAGGACTTGACTGCCAAGACTGCCGCAATCCATGGATGATCCGAACATCCCAGAGCATATCAAACAGCTTGGAAGTTTTTCACAACCTTCTCAGCAGACGAATCACGCTTCGATTCAGACACAACTGCATGATATTAGCACTCGTCTTACGAATATTGCCGGTACTGGAGAACAAAGCACTCGTGCTATCGCTCATTCCCGCGAGTATTTTCGATCAACTCGAGCTCTTATTGAGTGGCTAGATCACTCGTGCAGTTTCATGTGAATGAGACAGAAAACGGCTGTTTTCACGAGTCACTGTGTCTTTCATTCGACGACGTTTCGGTAGCTGTTTTGCCACCTTCATCAGGTCTACAAGCAATACATATATAATTGTAAAAACAAACTCAAGATAAAATCCAAGATAGATGATTCAAAAATATGACAGATTTGAAAATCCCCAATGAGATCTCAGAGGCATTAGCTCCAGGTCCAAAGTTCAATCAAAATTGTTCAAAACTAGATCAAAGTCATATTATCACCACTATAAAAAATGTAGAAGGAAGTTTGGAGCATTGGGATATGAATCCTGAATTGAAGTCAGATATTAGGAATACTGTGATGAATGGAATACTTACTACTAACGACACATCAGAACATATATCTTATAAAGAACAATCCTCCAAAATGGAATTGAAACAAGCTCAAGAATTCTCAAAAAGCAATGACATTCTATTCACTTTTGCTGATAAAGGCAATGTAACAGTAGCGATGACATACTTTGATTATTATAGGAAGATGGATGAATTTTTGAATGATAGGGAAACATACCAAAAAGTCAAATCCAACCCTCTGGGAAAATTACAGAAGAGTACTATAATGTTGATGAACCGTTGGAATGACGATGAATATTTACCGAAAAAATATCATCGAAATGCACTTACTCAAACTGACACATTATTGCCAAAAATGTACGGGTTACCAAAAATCCACAAACAAGGTGTACCACTCCGACCGATAGTCTCTTATGTCAATTCTCCACTATATCATTTAGCGAGAATCATAGACAGAAGATTCAGCCAAAGCATCGAGAAACCAAAATCCTATATCGAAGACTGTTTAGACTTGATCAACAAAATAAAAGAATTAGAGATACCATCTTTGAGACAATCTAAGAGGAGAGACAAGGACACACTCACATATCGAACTCCCCGTACTGAAGCTCAGAACCAATCATTTGCTCTTGCATCATCGAGACCCATCAATGAGTTACCTTACCTTGATTTTGAAGCATTCACACATGAACAGTACAAATAAGACTTGCTCTACCATCTCATGTCTCTGGATCATAATGACTAGCTTGAGCGTGTGCAACAAGAGCAACTTGTACCAGTCCCACCCGCCATCGCTCACTTGATTTCTTTTCCACCTCCCTGAGCAAAACAAGATGATACTGGCACTCACATCGATGATAAGTGATTCTATTGCACTGATGAAATGATGCATGCTTCATGGGATGGATAAATTATGAGGAAGTGGTCAACAGAGTTCCGATTTGAATAATACCTCAAATATGTTTGTTACTTTTATTCTCAGCTCATTTCGAATCAACTAAGTATTTAGTTTTAGGTCTATTCAAAACTGATTTAGTCACTAGTAAATCATGGATTAATACTCTAGTTCGCCATAACTGAACTCTCAATACCCTGCACCATAATTCGACTGTAAATATGTAGCACTCTGTGATTCGCAGTTTGAGCATATGGGATTCTTGCCTCGTCCTCAATAAGACCATCAATTAATCAATCAATCTCTCTCTGGCGGTAAGTGTCTTCACACATCGCCTCGTGCAAGAACTTTTTTTTGATCATCAAAACTTCGTTCCGAGCGGCACTTTTTCGCACATTGGACTTCCTCCTGCAGGCTCATACCACTGGAGCATCACTACATGGCTCCTGCTAGAGCCTGGGAGGAATAATAATCCATATTCTGCAACTCCAACAACAACTCGAAGTAGCAGTGCTCGGCGCCGAAAGTGAGCTTTCTGCGCATGCTCGGAGGTCGTTTCTTACGCTGGCCTGCCTCGCTGTCTTGCTGTCTGCTGCATGATGAGCAGCAACACCTGTTGTGTCTGCAACAACACCTTACGCGTGGGCAGGAATTTAAGTTTTACATCCCGGGTGCCCGGCTTCCGCCTCCACCCCGGTTACTTCCATGGGCGTGGGGCAGGGATACGCCCTGCCAGCGTGTCGGTTCGGAGGCCGACCATCACCGATCCACGAGTGGTTCGGCAATGACTCGGTCCTCCTCCCCGACTACCGAATTCCGGGCTCGGCCCCCAGCACAAGGCCGACGCCCAGCCCTCGTTGGGGAGGGGAGTCTCGGGGCTCGTCTGGGCTTCCTGAGAGCCCAGGGAGCCCCTCGGGATGATAGACGAGTCTTCCAGGCTCGCATTAATATCGCCCGAGGACGATTTCAATGCGAGTCCCTAGACTCACACTCTCCCGTGGTGCCGGATGGACATGTGCGCTCCCCACGCTCCGACAGGGCGCTGACTGGGGCCGATCAGGGACCATGCCCCAACCCCCCTTGCGGCTTCACGCGTGGGCAGCAGAGAATGCGGGATCCTTGAAAGATCAGCCCATGTCAAGTGCTCGGAATCATCTCGAGGAGCAGTAACGTGTGAAAGATGTCTGCAGGTGAGCGAAACTCCAGATGCACAATCAACATCGAGTGCGTCGAAGCAGACGACTACGACTCCTCGCCTCAGCACAGGCGTGCAAACAGCCAGAGGAGGAGGAAAGGAGAATACGAAATCGCCAAGACGTGTGAGTAGCCAGCCCATCTCACACACGCGACTGAACTCACGCGCTCCGCCAGGATCGTCTCCTCCCGCTCCACAGAATACCACCGCCGCGAGCCACAGCGCAGAGCTCCCCACTACTAATGCCTCTCTTTCGACCGAGAGCCCACAGCTCGCGCTAGAGGGGGATATTCTATCGCCTGCCGATCTGTCTCCATCATGTCGCGCCACCACCCATCAGTCCAACATTTCAGAGCCCTCGGATATTCAAAAATAGCGAACAGACGCGCGGCTCACCGCTATCACCCAGTCGCTGCTCACCATACCACCTGTGGACCACGCTGTCGGGTCGGTGGATAGCAACAGCCTCAACATCTCGGAACAACCTGCAGTACCATCAGCATCGACGCCGACGAATTCTCCTGAACCTGAATGGGTATTTATAGCGCAGTCTACACTGGATCCCTTCCATCAACAATATGACATGCTCCGGGATCAGCTCGTTGGAATAAAATCTCTCGTGAGTCGACAAGACGTTGCCATCCCCTCTCCATCTCTCACGCCAGTGGTGGAAGAGGTGGATGATCGCCTGTTGGAACGTGTATCTTCTCTCGAGAGACTTATTGAGAGGCAAAGCTCCCAGCTGGCGGAGCTCCGCTTGGATTGCCAGCTTCTCCTGGAGCAGAATACTACCATGAAAGGCCAGCTTTCCACTCTGACTGAGCTATCAGAAGGTCACCAGTGCAGTCTGCGAGATAGAGAATGTAAAAATCATGAGAATAGAGATGTTGAATCGACTCATCAATCCTCGATCCCTATTATTCCACCTAGGATGGACAAGTCCCCCACTCACACGCTGGGAAGCAAAGACAGAGACACGGCAGTGACAGTCTTGAGTGCTGTAAATTAATTATTGATGGTGTTTTGAAAGGGAATTCTAATGCCCGGCACAGCTATCTGATATTTGTTACGCAATGCTCAAGTCCATCCTCCTCTCATTGGAGAAGGCAGACATTGCTGGTGTCCATGTCCTGCAACCAGAGCGTGCGTCTGGGGAGTGGCCCCCAACAGGAATTATCGCGACTCGGTCGCATATTCCCGAGCGCCAGCCGCCATCTCGCACACTTTATCATCATGCGTAGTCCAACTCCCCAGTAGTCGACTAGTCGGGAAAGTGATTCGGACTAAACGTTCAATCACCAACGATTATTCCACGGCTAATAATATCCAGCCTGAGATACTTGACCGAGATGCGGAGCGCAAGTGCCGGGACGTGAAATCTTCATGAATGAGATGCTCCCTCGTGATACATACAAAGAATATATACGTTTGAGGTCGATTCCACGTGGTTTGGGTCTAAAATACGTCTGGCACAGTCGCCGACGTTTCTGGGTTAGACGGAGACATGGTGAGCGAGCGCATACGTTTTAATCCCTCGATCATCTGCAGGTTATTTCAACGGCCTGTCGAAGTGCTCCTACCACAAGCGGGACTTCGTGTTCCGGGGTGTGACGACTCCCCGGCCCCAGTTACTGGGACACCGTACCTGGGCTTAGGCCCGAAAACTGGCGGGGAGAAGACTGGCCCCTGAGACTGGCGCTCGGCGCTTTGACTTCTCCCGAAAACCCGCAAGAGGGGTTGGGGCATGGTGCCTCATCCCTGGAGTCTGAAGAGCTCCCGGTCCCAGTCATCGCCCGCCGGAGCGAGGTGACCGCACATCTTCATCCGGCACCACGGGAGTGGGTGAGTTTAGGGACTTAGATTGGAACCGCTTTCGGGCGATAACAATGCGAGCCTGGAAGACTCATCCATCATCCCGAGGGACTCCCTGGGCTCTCAGAAAGCCTATAAGAGTCCCGAAACCTCCCACCGAGGGGTGGGCATCGGCTTTGTGCTGGTGGCTGAGCCCAAAATTCGGTAGTCGGGGAGGAGGAGCGGGTCATTGTCGAATCACTTGTGGTTCGGTGGTGGCCGTCCTCCGAACCGACGCTCTGGCAGGGCGTATCCCTGCCCCTCGCCCATGGGGGCAACTGGGATTGAGGCGAAAGGCAGGGCCCGGTATATAAGAAGCAATATGCCTGTCAAAGTCCTCCAGAACGTAAATATTCGAAATGATGTCGAACGTCGTGCGGCCTCTAATAACACCTTGAGTTGCATCATTGTACCGGAGCAAAGTGGAGCTCCGGCAGCAGAATCAGTGAGGATTCCCTGACTGAATACGGCTGCTCAGTAGCGACGAGGGATGGGCAGTTCCTTTGAAGCGGGATTTATCAACCTCAACTCTGCATCTACGCTTGCTCGTCGCTAACGATCCCTCCTACCATATTTTTGGGGTCGCTGAGTCGAAGCTGGATGAGTATGTGGATGACAGTCTCGTTCAGGTTCCGGGTCTTCCACTGTTGAGACAAGATTGCAACAGAGAGGGTTGTGGGGTTGCCTTGTATGTACGCAATGACTTCAAAGTTGAGAAGTTGATTCCATTAAATAATTTTGGGCCAGGGAAACCTGGCGTGCCTGAATTTGTTCTGTAGCGTACAACAAGATAACTCTCCCCCAATATTAGTCGTCATGATCTACAGACCCTCAAAATTCGCCATGCAGAAGGATGACGGGCTGTTTGGATCGTTACGTCGGCTGTGTGGCGATGACAGTCATGAAATTATAATGGGTGATCCGAACGCGGATTCGTTGGACACTGCTCACCCCGACACCAAGACACTGACTAGACTGACAGAAGAACTTACCTTGCGCATAGTGCAGTATGGCCCGACTCACCAACACACCCCCAATACATCTCATACATGGATTGATCACATTTATAGAGATCACAATGACATCAACGACGGGATCGTCTCAATTGGTCCCGGACTGGGCATGTGCATTGGCCTCCCCGGAGTCATCTGAATGCTTCACTGACTCGGATATTGGCCGGAGAGCGAAATGGACCAGTGGAAGGGCGAATTATCGTGAGAGATCGGGTCCCCTGGATAGTTCCTCCCTGGCCCATTTATGATAGGAATCGTCGAACGCATCGAATCGAACTGAAGGCAAGTCTTGATTGTTCTTGAGATGGACATGTGCAACGGCTGACTCGAATGGTTCGGAATGATTTTTTGTGTCGAATATGGCCCGGAGATCAGGATGGGATAGTAGAGGGGCGGGTTGCCGTGAGCAATGGTCGTAGATGACTCACGCTCCCTTATAATACAGTATTCAGGGATATAGCGTTGGATCTCTGAGATTCATGAGATTGTATCGATGGTTTTGATATTGAGGTATCTCATAGGCTAGACGGTGTTTTGGATGGTTCTCCGTGTCGAGATCGGTCGAAAAACAGAATCGAAGGATGAGAGGGCGAATTGCAGCACTACCTTGCATTTCGTAGATCGTTTGTCCTTCAAACTCACGGTAGAGGAGAACTCGGTCGCAACCATGAAAACAATGGGATCGTCTCGATTGGTCAGTGATGGAGATGGAACAGTGAAAGGGCGAATTACCGTATAGGATTGGGTCTCGTGGATAGTGTTTCTCTGGCCCATGTGTGCAAGGATTATTGATCGCAACAAATCGAATTACAGGCCAACTTAGATTGTCCAGTGGACAAGTGCAACGGCTTACCCGAATGGTTCGTGATGGCTTTTCTGGTCAAATACGTTCCAGGGAGCAAGATGGAACAGTGGGAGGACGGATTGCCGTGAGCAATCGCTGCAGGGGACTCACGTCCCTCAATGATACAATATTCAGAGACAAACCGATGCATCACTGAGATTTATGAGATCCTATCGATGGTTCCAAAATTCGGGTATCTCATTGGTTAGACCGGGATTTTGAATGATTCATCAGGTCAAGATCGTTCTAATAGCAGAATCGAACAGTAAGATGGTGAATCGGAGTACAGCCTCGCATCTCGTAGGTCGACCGTCTCTCCTACTTGCAGGAGGAGAGAATTTTGACGCAACCATGAGAACGACAGGATCATCTCTATTGATCCCGAAGTGGTGGCCCTTCAGACATATTCGGAAGGATTCTCTGACTGAAATATGGCCCGGAGAGCAAGATGGAACAGTAGAGGGGCAAATTTCTGTACAGGACCGGGTGCGTTAATAGTGTTTCTCTGTCCCATGCAGTGCAGTGATTGTTGATCGCATCGCATCGAACTACAGACAAGATTCGATTGTTCTTGAAGTGAAAATGTGCAACGGCAGACCCGAATGGTTCGGAATGGTGTTTCGGGTCGAATATGTCCCAAAGATGAGGATGGGATAGCTAAAGGCGGGTTGCCTGAGCAATCGTCGTAAAGGGCTTACGTTTGCTAATGATACAATATTCAGAGATATGCCGTCGCATCACTGGGATTTATGAGATTGTATCGATTTTTCCGGAATTGCGGTATCTCATATGCTAGACCGGGATTTCGAATGTTTCTCCGTGTTGAGATCGGTGGAAGAGCAGGATCGAACAGTAACAGGGCGAATCGCAGTACTACCATGCATCTCGTGGAACGGTCATCTCTCGAACTTACGGTGGAGGAGAGATACTCTCGGGAGATGATGCATTTTGAGTCAGGTATAATTGTTGTGAGCTCCCTAAGAAGAAATATATTTTTCCTGAAGAATTACTGTGAGGAAAAATGCTAAAATTGGAAAAATCTCGACTCATGCATCCATCGTTACAAGGGGCCTGGTTTGGGGGTAAAAAAATTCATAAGAACACTCTTTCGCACTCGGATATTTATTGAAAAGTCACACAACATCTATAAAATTAAATTCTTAATGAATTGGTAATTAGAAATAATTTCTACTGCGCTACTCTTTGCCACCACAGTCAGTACAGAGCCACAACATGGGTCGCAGGCACGATGGACATTTATCTTTAGTTTTACGATCTGTGCCTCTTTTACAAAGCATACAACGCAATCTAGGATTAATTTGAGGCCTGTCATTCTCAGTTGCCACTTCAACCCGATTTGAACGACTTTTCAAGATGATTTTTATACCTGTTTTCAGGTAAGCCCGTAGATTGAGATTGGCTTCACGGTTCTGAAGATGTGGCACTATCAAATGATGAATGAGCCTGTCTAAACATGATTTCATTGTTCTCTTTCTCATATCATTTTTGTTTACATTGTAACATTTGAGAAGTATGCGAGCATTCACAGCACTATATCCAAAATACCAAAAAAATTCTCATTGGCCATCGGTACGTTTTTCTGGTGACTGTATGCGCATGCATTAGCCAATCCAAGCAATCAGTTTCACCTTCCAGTTTTATCATAGTGGAGGATGATTTTCGGTTTGTTTTCAACAGATTCCGTAGGATCACTGTATGTGCTGACAACCAGAACGATTTTACGTGGCTTTGGAGTATGCGAAACTAAGGTGATGCCTTGATAAGAGCAAAACTTGGAACCCGGGACTGTTTCAGATGCAATTTTCATTTCTGCTGGGATCACGCGTTTGTTTTTCCGGATTGTTCCTGTTATCTTCAAATCATAAGGAGGTTCTTTCATTCTCAATAATAAAGGTATCGATGTGAACCAATTGTCGCATGTAACGGTTCGATTGGTTCCATGAATCGAGGCGGACGTAATGCGGAAATAGTATTCTGAGATAGACTCATTATCAAGGCGGTTGATTCGAGATTCTTTGCCTGAATATGGAACAGCAAACATAAGGTAAGAAGTCTCAGCATCGTTCAGAGCTTTGAGTTGTAAGCCATATTTATCTGGTTTCGATTTCATGTGAATTCGGAATGAACATCTACCTCGAAAGCTCAATAATATCTCATCAACGGTGCATTGAGAACTTGCAGTGTAACAGTTTTTGCAATTATTGATGAAAATGTCCCATAATTGTTGAATTCGTGCGAATTTGTTACTCCGATCACGCGTCTCTCGGTTGTCGAACCGAAGACAAGACATCAAAAACTCATACCTTTGTCTACTCATGATTGATCGGTAGAAGTTCACGCCATTCAACGAATCCCAATGATCTCTTGCATGGACGTTTGAATTTTTCCGTGCGCCGCCGAAGTATAGAACAGCAATCAAAGCTCTGATTTCCTCTTCATCTGTATGAAGTTGATACGTTTGGATGTCTCTGTCTTGTCGATTCAATTCGGCACACTTATTATCGATCTCCGTGTTCGTGTTGTAACGGGGCGGTATGGGTCACCTAAAATGTCTGAACCCACCTGGGTTACCTAATTTATTTGGGGCCGGATCGGGGCTGGGCCAGGTCCCCCGCGCCACGAAGGGCGGGTCGGTGGGGGAGGATGTGGGAGCGTACCTGGAAATAACAGTTATCTGCGAACACAGGGAGAGAGATTCACTCACGATTTTCTATAAAAGTATAAAAGGCGTTTATTACTATTAGAACTGTCATGTAACGACGCGCAGGTCGATAATACTAAATACAAGAGCCGCACGCGGCGTAAAAGTCTCTCAAATTGTTCATTTGTCCGAAAAACACTAAGTCCCAAAAAATCGGTTTCGGCGGAAATGTGCCCATATATCGCGGTTTCACTCTAGCACTCGCTTGAATCGAAAATGCCCATATATCGAGGGGCGGAGCTTCCCCACTAGCTATGCGCACGCACTAACACTCTGCTGCGCTCCTGCCTCCGTCACCGGAAATTCACTGGGCGTTCCAAAAATGGCGTTCTCAACTCGCGCACGCGGGGAAAATGTCTAATGCCCGCGTGATACCTGTTGCGCGAGTCACCCGGGCGATAGAGAATCTGGCGTTGCTCCAGGGCTGGAGCCCTCATGGGAGCGGGTCGACTCGGGTGACGACGCGGGGCAAGTACACGTCGCGCGAGGAGCGAGGGGCCACGAATATAGACGACAAGAATTATCGGGCGTCACTCCGACGAACACGACACCGGGCGTGGGACATCGCGGGGCTCCGCGAGGGGCACACGGGGAATCACCATTCACTCACCGCTGCTGCTGTGTCGCCGACGAACCCGTCCTGGGGCGCCGCTGCGCGGACGCCGTGGGTGGCACCAGCTGGTGCGCCTAGCTCGAGCCAGCTCACGATGCCCGCCCCGCGGGGCCTCCTGGGGCGAGATATGCGGTGAGCGAGCTGGCGAGCGAAATGAAGCACCACACACAAGCACTAAGGGGGTGAAAACCCCAGGGCACCCGCGACGCGGACACTTATGGTTTGTGCACACGCGAATTCTGCTCTGCTACTGCTACTGCTGCTATTTCCGTGAAAAGCGGCCTCGAGGCAATCGTGGGGCAAAACTCGCGCGAGGAGGTCTGTACGAAGCGGCAGCCATCCTTGACGTGCCGGCCGGCGGCGCGCGGCTTTGCTTCCGCCCGCGACGGGCGCGCCACGCCAGCCGGTAAGTAGGACCGGGAGGTGCTGCCATCTCCGGATGGCGGGACCACCCGGTCCGATTTGAAGGTGAAATTGCGTGCTGCAACGAGCCCCGTTGCAGTGTGCTTTACGATGAGACGCGTCATATCTCTCGTAGAAAGAGCTTCCCAGAATTCCTCATATTGACTCAAGCCAGTCGCTGGACCAGACGTTCCTGGTGTCATATCTTGATCGACAGAATTGTTCAAGCGATCTGGAGGAAATGAATGACTCGTGTGAGAAAGAATTTTGAAGAATATCTATCCCAATATTTATGTAGTCGCAGGGACGAATCAGTTTCAACAAGTAGCCGCGCTCATGCAAGGGAGAGAAAGTTTTTCAAGCAGCCGTCAACATAGCGATCTATGAAATTCGAATTGCGTACGGACGGTAAGGTAGCGTTCTGTCGACAGCGGTGGCTAGCCGGCACGTCGCTACGATGTTCCCGCGGGCTTTCTCACCTGAGCAACGCTGATTTGGAGCTGTCGTATCCCAAGTAGTGCCATCCTTGCCTCGTAGCCTTGGCCTGGCTCGATGCCGCCCCCGAGCCCTGACCCTCAGCAGACGTTGATTAGACGCTGCATCTTCCAATTCCTCATCATCCGAATCAGCAGCATCATCTGCATCGCAGTCCGATTCAGAATCAGTATGCTCGCTCAAGTGATCCTCAACCTCTGAATCTGATCCATTTGCAGCATCCTCGCTCTCATCGTCGGTCTCATCACGTAGCAAGGTGGCTATATTCCTAGGCCGCAAAATGTACGCCATCTGCGCATATATCTGCACCATGCATTCTAGACACTCAGAAGGGCATGAGTATACTCGAGAATCATGAACTTGAATTTTTCCGAAGTCACTCGGCACGAAACGAGAAAATCTGCAGACCACGATGAAAAACGTTCGGGAAATATTCACCCTACACGGGGTCAATCGAACCCCACACTGTTTTTTGCGGCTGCTTACAGCACACTGGCCCGTCGCCGAGCTTATGTAACACCGCGGATGTATGGTGGTACATCGGAACTACCGACTGATGGCGCCACTAGTACGATCTCTGTCGTTTGGCGGCCGTATTTGAAGTCGACAAAAGGCCTGGGGTCATTCTGACCCAGTGTGGGGGCAACGGGTGCGACCCCAAATGACGCATGTGCACGCATATGTAGTGCATACTGCATATATGCACTGCACACGTGCACATGTGCAGCTCATCGAACTTGTGCAAAGATTGAAGGGCTCACATCAGAGAATTTCCGATATGGATCGGCTTTTGTCTTTGCTGCGTTACCGGCTGATCCAAAGCAGATCTAGACGAGTTCCATATGGTTTTGGCTGAAATTCGATGAGCTGCACATGTGCACGTGTGCAATGCATATGGACAGTGTACACTGCATATGCATGCATATGCATCATTTGGGGACGCACCCTAAAGCGCGGGTTGCCGTGAGCAATCGTCGTAGAGGGCTCGCGCCTCCTAATGATACAGTATTCAGTGATATACCGTTGCATCACTGAGATTCATGGTATTGTATCGATGTTCTCGAAATTGAGGTATCTCATGGGCTAGACCGGGATTTCAAATGATTATCCTTGTCAAAATCGATGGAAGAGCAGAATCGAACAGTGAGAGGGCGGATCGCAGTACTACCTAGCATCTCGTGGATCGGTCATCTCTCAAACTCACGGTAGAGGAGGTTTTGGTCGTAACCATGAGAACGACGGACCGTCTCAATTAGTCCCGGACTGGGCATGTGTATTGACCGTTCCGTAAGTATCTGAACGATTCTCTGACTCGAATATGGCCCGGAGAGTGATATGAAATAGTAAAAGGGCGAATTACCGTGGAGGATCGGGTTCCGTGAATAGTTTCCCTCTGGCGCATTTAGTACAGGAATCGTCGATCGCATCGAATCAAACTGGGGGCAAGTTTCGATTGTTCTTGAAGTGAACATGTGTAACGGCTGACCCGAATGGTTCGGATCGATTTTTTGGGTCGAATATGGCCCGAAGATCAGGATGGAATAGTCACAGAGCGGGTTGCCGTGAGCATGATACAGTATTCAGGAATATAGCATTGGATCACTGAGATTCATGAGATTGTATCGATGGTTCCGGGATTGAGGTATCTCATGGGCTAGACCGTGATTTTGAATGATTCTCCGTGTGGAGATCGGTCGAAAAACAGAATTGAAGAATGAGAGAGCGAATCGCAGCACTACTTTGCATTCCGTAGATCGTTCGTCTTTCGAACTTACGGTAGAGGAAAGTTCGGTCGCAACCATGAAAACGACGGGATCGTCTCGATTGGTCCCGGAGTGGTGATGTGCATCGGCCCTTCCGAAGGACTCGACAGGATTCTCTGCATCAAATATGGCCCGGAGAGAGAGATGGAACAGTGAAAGGGCAAATTACCGTACAGGATTGGGTCTCGTAGATAGTGTTTCTCTGGCCCGTGTGTACCAGGATTGTTGATCGCAACGAATCGATTTACAGGCCAACTCAGATTGTTCTTGGAGTGGACAAGTGCAACGGCTTACCCGGATGGTTCGGGATGGTTTTTCTGGTCAAATATGGCCCAGAGAGCAAGATGGAACAGTATGAGGGCGGGTTGCCGTGAGCAATCGCTGTAGGGGACTCACGTTCCTCAATGATACAGTATTCAGAGACATACCGTTGCATCACTGAGAATAATCAGATCCTATCCATGGTTCTGGAATTCGGGTATTTCATGGGCTAGACCGGGATTTTGAATAATTTATCAGGTCAAGGTCGTCCTAAGAGCAGAATCGAACAGTAAGAGGGCGAATCGCAGTACAACCTTGCATCTCGTAGATCGGTCGTCTCTCCTACTCACAGTAGAAGAGAATTGGGACGCAACCATGAGAACGACAGGATCGTCTCTATTGGTCCCGAAGTGATGGCCCTTCAGAAATATTCGGGAGGATTCTATGACTGGAATATGGCCCGGAGAGCAAGATAGAATAGTAGAAGGGCGAATTACCGTACAGGACCGGGTGCGAGAAGAGTGTTTCTTTAGCCCATGCAGTACAGTGATTGTTGATCGCCCCGGATCGAACTACAGACAGGATTTGATCGTTCTTGGAGTGAAGATGTGCAACGGCAGACCCGAATGGTTCGGAATATTTTTTCGGATCGGATATGTCCCGAAGATGAGGACGGGATAGCTAAAGGCGGGTTGCCGTGAGCAATCGTCGAAGAGGGCTCGCGCTCCCTAATGATACAGTGTTCAGAGATATACCGTTGCATCACTGAGATTTATGAGATTGTATCGATGGTCTCGGAATTGAGGTATCTCATGGGCTAGACCCGGATTTCAAATGATTATCCGAGTCGAGATCGGTGGAAGAGCAGAATCGAAATGTAAGAGAGCGAATCGCAGTACTACCTTGCATCTCGTGGATCGTTTATCTCTCAAACTCACGGTGGAGGAGGATTTGGTCGTAACCATGAGAACGACGGGATCGTCTCAATTGGTCCCGGACTAGGCATGTGCATTGGCCGTTCCGTAGGTATCTGGATGATTCTCTGACTCAAATATGGCCCGGAGAGCGATATGGAACAGTAAGCGGGCGAATTCCCGTGAAGGGTGAGGTCCCGTTTATAGTTTTCCTCTCGCTATCTAGTACAGGGATCATTGGTCGCATCGAATCGAACTGGAGGCGACTTTCGATTGTTCATGGAGTGGACATATTCAACGGCTCACCCAAATAGTTCGGAATGATTCTTCGGGTCGAATTTGGGCCAAGGATCAGGATGGAATACTGAAAGGGCGGGTTGCCGTGAGCAAAGTTCGTAGAGGACTCACGCTCCCTTATGATACAGTATTCAGATATATAGCGTTGGATCATTGAGATTCCTGAGATTGTATCGATTGTTTCCGAATTGAGGTATCTTATATGCTAGACCGGGATTTCGAATGTTTCTCCGTGTCGAGATCGGTGGAAGAGCAGAATCGAACAGTAAGAGGGCGAATCGCAGTACTACTATGCATCTCGTGGAACGGTCATCTCTCGAACTTACGGTGGAGGAGAATTTGGTCGCTACCATGAGAACGACAGGATCGTCTCTATTGGTCCCGAAGTGGAGATGTGCATTGGTCGTTCCGGGATATCCAGAAGGATTCTCTGACTGAAATATGGCCCGGAGAGCAAGATGGAACAGTAGAGGGGCGAATTTCCGTACAGGACCGGTGCGTGGATAGTGTTCCTCTGGCCCATGCAGTACAGTGATTGTTGATATCATCGGATTGAACTACGGGCAAGATTAGATTATTCTTGGAGTGGACATGTGCAACGGCAGACCTGGATGGTTCGGAATGGTTTTTCGGGTCGGATATTTCCCAAAGATCAGGATGGGATCCTCAAAGGGTGGGTTGCCGTGAGCAATCGTCGTAGAGAACTCGCGCTCCCTAATGATACAGTATTCAGAGATACACTGTTGCATCACTGTGATTTATGAGATTGTATCGATGGTCTCGAAATTTAGGTATCTCATGGGCTAGACCCGGATTTCAAATGATAATCCGTATCGAGACCGGTGGAAGAGCGAAATCAAACAGTAAGAGCGCGAATCGCAGTACTACCTTGCATCTCGTGGATCGGCCATCTTTCAAATTCGCCATCGATAAAATACAAGACTATCTGGAAGGTCACATAAACTTTGAGTTGATTGAAGTTGTTATTATTACTGATGGAGCCTTCGAGCATTCCAAAAATCGTTTCCAGGCATGAGAACTCCTTCACTTATCAATCAAAAAATCGTGGATCTTCTCAGCCACGAGTCATGGAAAAGGAGCATGTCATGGAGTTGGAGGATTAGTCAAGCACTATGCAACTGTGCATAATGTTGTGTGAAAATCTCACTCAGAAGCTATTGACAATGCAAGTTCTTTTGTCGAAAGAGTTGCAAACTATACATCGGCGATTGCTCTACTTGGAATCAAAGTTAACGATTTGGTCAAGTTCCGGAAACAGAGAACCAGAGAGTGGCTAGGAGTTCCAGCTGTGCATGGCATCCGGAAATCTCATGCTTGGACATGTTTCAATTCAAATAACAACGAGAAAAGTCTTTCAATAGCCCGAACCGCCAAACATCCATGGGTAGAAGTCAATTCCTAAGTTGGAAGATAGCAATACCAATTCCACATCCAGTCTGAAATACGAGTCATATACATATAACATACTCTACTGTGAAGAGAGGGATTGAACATGTTCTGATCGTGTGCATTGCAGTTCAAGCTGACATGACGTGCTTCAAGTGGCTGTTCAATCGAAATCGCTTCAAGCATCAAGTTTTCTGCCTAGAGAGTTTATAGTTGTCGCTAACTGGTGTTGCAAGACAGAAGTATCTGAAAGGACTCTCTATTGATATATTTCACATATTTTTGTCTTGAGAAAATTTTTTCCGTTTCCTGAAGAAAGTGTTGTATGATTCATGGCTAAACTTGACTTCGAAATGCGAATCCTGGTTCATTTCCACGAATAAAATGTATTAGCTCTACTCTCGACAATCTCGCGCCTACCGGACTAATTAGATTTTATTCAGCGTGTGATAAGGTACCCCCGAAAAGAGTTGCAGCCACTTAAACGATGATGTTTTTGAGAAAACGAATTTTTCGCAATCATGTGCGTGAAGTTAGTGCGTGTCGGTGCGTAAGAAGGGTCTCTCGATGACGCTCGTGCGTAAAGAAATCTCAACAGTGCGTAAAGTTGTGACCCTTGCGTGTAAAAGTTTCCGGCAGTGCGTAAAGAACCAAAGTCGTTTCGTAATATACTATTTTGTATTTTCCATTGAATATCGATTTTTGGACAATGTATGTAATAATATTGATCAGTTCCAGTTTTTCCCTTGCATTATCTCATACTTCATCAAATACATCAAGATTCATCAAAACGTTGAAGGTGCTCCAGAGTTCTTCAAGTTTGATCGATCTTTCGAGGTCATAACAATTTTCTGGGCTTCAAACTGAAATATCGCATATTTCTGAAGAAAAGCGGTTCCAGGCCATACAAAAAATACGTGTCTCGTTGTTTTACTCCTAGAATCGTATACTTCGGAGCCGAGCAAATCCATTTTTCTTCCATATTTGACTGGGCGATCTTATCTGGATTGAGTCTTGAACTTCCACCGTATCTAGAGCCATCAGGAATCGACATCATCTATCAGACTTGGATAGATTAATAGTTTCGGCACTTCGAGTTTTTCCTGCCTTAGAATAGCTACATCTCTGGTTCAGTTGTATCAAAACGACTTCGTCAAGGGATCATTCTGTAGGAAATTACAAGGGCTATCAATTGAGAAGACTCCCGAAGCAGTACAGATGTGCGCATGCGCAGGAAGAGACCGGCAACCGGTTCAAAAATTAAACCAAAATCCGCAAAAATGAGGGTGTTTGTAAAATTCATAGATCCAACGGAAGGCCGGAACACATGTTTGGGACACTTGAAAGAACATCTGTGTCAAGTTTCAAGTCGATTGGTGGAGGGCGATAGATTTGGCGAGCTTGACAAATTGGTCATTTTTCCATAACTCACCATCTTCTAATGGAGATAACTCGGGCCAAAATTATCCGATTTGGACGTGCAAAAACGCAAATTGTAGGGTTTTTCAAGACGGAAAAAATTGGTTCAGTTAGATGGGAAAAGATTCAGATGCTACGGAATAGCAGCCATTTGAAAATGGGCTAAAAATCGAAAAAAAGTGACTTCATGTATTGTCGTGTGGACTGGATGCATTCGGTTTTGACAGTCTTGCATATATTTTTTCTCGAGGTTAACGTCGAAACGAAGAAAATGCGACCTCGCACGCCTCGCTACGATGTTCCTGGTCAGAATGGCGATTTTCATAGAAAACGCTAAAAAAGGCCTTTTTCCAAGCTTCGAAAAATTCTAGCGGATATAAAAAATTTTTTAGGGAGCTGAAACTCTGGGAAAGTACTATTTTTGGTGCCTATTTTGTTGTAAAAAATTGGCGGAAAGATCCGCGGGCGTCGTGCGCACGGATTTGCCGAAATATACTGATCTTGCCCATATATACCAACTGACAAAGATAAGTTGGCGGATTTTTGTAACTCCCGATTCTGGTCTGGGAAATGTTGGAAATCGTATGAAATCTGTGCGGCAAACACATTTACGACGTGAAAATTTCTCCTGAATCGACTGGTGTGGTCAAAATCACGATATCTCTTTTCGTCGCGGAATCATGAATGGATTTTCACGAGCATGTTCTTGCTATCTCGGCGAATATCGATCGTAGCGGAATTTCAAGCACACCATCGGAAAGATCGCGAAATTTTGAGTCGGAAATGGTTGTTTCCGACTTTGATATTTGCTTTATTTCGGATGATTTGATTAACGAAAAGAAATTATGTGGGTTATGTGACGCTTTCTGTAGCGCTTGTAACGCCATTGTTTACATTCGGCGTTCCCGCTCGTCTGCTAGTTTACTGCTAGTGTGCGAGGAATAAGCCACGTGAGTGCATTGTGCGAGTTCATTTCCACACAACCGGGAGCGAGTGGAAGCAGTGAATAATCTATGCCGTGTGAGTTATTGTGTTCAAATCGTGGCTGGATTCTGCCTGTGGATGGCTCGCGATAGCCTTCCCGCGAAGTGGGACGTCGTGTGGCCTGCAGTTCTATGCAAGCGTGTGTGGAGGACATTTATGTGCCAAGTGTCGTGTTTTCTGTGAATTTGTTTTCTGTAAAATGGCATATCCGTGGTCCATCTTGAGTCTCAGCTGCTGCGTAAAGCATCCTACGAGCCTTGCGCGCACGTGGCAGCAGGAGCTGACGGCGCGCTGTTTTGCGCAGAGGAGCAGCCGACAGTATCCCAGAACGGCACAGCTTCAGCGCATCGTACTTGTGCAGTGAATGATCCCAAATCAATATCACCGAGGTGAGTGTGTTGAGATCCCAACATGCCCCCTTTCAGCCGGTTTGCCAATATCTTCGGCCCACTCCAATCTTTCTCAACGTGCTTTATTGCATTCAAAAGCTTTTGAAATTTTCTATCTCTCAATTCAAGTTGTGATTCCACGGATTGAACGAGCAATTTCATTCGCGGAAATCTTGAATGCCTGCGGAAATGTTCATAACTCTACCTGGAAGTACATGATAAAATCACGTAAGTTCCTGAGCCGGTCCGCGACAAGTGTCGATCTGGTCCTGTCACGGTTCTGAGCGAGTGTCAATCTGGTTCTCTATCAGTTCTTGGCGGGTGTCGATGTGGTTCTGTACCGGTCCTCGGTTAGTGTCGATCTGGTCCTGTCCCGGTCCTCAACGAGTGTCGATCTGGTCCTATATCAGTCCTCAGCGAGTGTCGATGCCTGTACCGGTTCTCGACGAGCGTCAATGTGGTCCTAATGAGTGTCGATGTGGTCCTTTTACGGTCCTCGATGAGTGTCTCATCCTCACGGTGCTCTTGAACCAACATTTATTGAAAGGTCTTTGCTCTTCCGAGATTCTTGCGGAATCTTCTTCAGCATGATTTTTGGATCATTTTCCAACAAGAATCAAAATATTTTGTCGAGCTGTTTTTTTTTTAGTCAATTTTTGAAATTTTCAATCGATTGACTCATCTAAATCACATTCATTCGACAAGTTTCTCATGTGTAGAAGTTTCTGTCAATGATTCACTGTTGGGGCAAGAAAATCACGATGTTATTCATATCAATTCTCTGAATTCATTTTATATCGTCCTTCTATTCATCTATGATTCTAACATAGTTATGATCACAATCGAGCTTCATTATCTTTTTCAAACAGAGAGATTAAGTCAAGGAATCCTAAGGAGAACTGGAAAGAACAGATTATAGTTTCTCACACAATTCGTAGTTTCGTTGATACGAATGTGTCTCACACGTGTCGAGAATTGTACGTACAAACAGCATTCAATAGCTGTCCACCGTAGTTGGGATGGTTGCTCGATACTGGATAGCTAAATTACAACTGATACCACCACGCATACTCGCGCTGTTTACGATATTTCGCCAGATTCGAAAATTCACGGACTCGTATCTGTGTAACGTGACTTTGTTTACATCCGAAGCGCTCTCACACTAAACAGGCGAGGTATTCCATTCACATGCACGACAAGCAGTTTCTTATGATCACGATTGCCGGTATGGGAATTTTCGCCTCAAAAGAAAAGTTTCAAACGTCGAGTTTCAGATTATCAAAAAGTCAAATACTCAGATACCGTCTCTGTTAGCCACCTAATCATTAATGCTACATTTGGAAGTAATTTCGACCACAACTGTTGAGCAATCGGTTGAATTTACATATTTTAGATGTGATCTAGCGTTATCCTATAATTGTAACGTTGAACCCTGAGAAACTTGTCGAATGAATGTGATTTAGATGGGTCAATCGATCGAGAATTTCAAGAATTGAGTTAAAAAAAAACAGCTCGACAAAATATTCTGATTCTTGTTGAAAAATGATCCAGAAATCATGCTGAAAAAGATCCCGCAAGAATCTCGGAGGAGCAAAGACCTTTCAATAAAAGTTGGTTCAAGAGCACCGTGTCCTCCTGTATTGGTCCTCGGCGAGTATCGATATGGTCCTACACCGGTCCTCGACAAATGTCCATCTGGCCCTGCACCAGTCTTTGGCGAGTGCCGATTTACATCTTTTTCGGTCCTTGAGTGTCTGCTCGTCGGCAAGTGTCGATGTGGTCCTGTACACGTCCTCTGTCAATCTGATCCTGTACCGGTCCTCGGCGAGTTTCGATTTGGTACCGGATTCAGCCTCATCGGTGACCGTCACGGGACATAATTGACTCTCGACGATGGTCCACACGGAAGGAACTCCGATAGATGCTCTACTGAATAGACACAACTGTCTGATTCTATCAAGTTTTCGATCAACTTTCATTTTCTCTGTCATCCTTGGAGGCTTCGGAGTTCTATCGTTATAACTCGATTTACACCGTTTCAAATCGCATATAACGAAGCTCAACCACGCATTACAAAGTGTGTAGTTTTTTAAATTCATTGATGAGTAATTTATTGTTCAAATTGTTAACTACTAGTTGTGCCCGACGAGAAGAACTTGACAATCTTTGAACGTACCGCGAAGCGGGTAAAATCGCGTGTTGCGTATATGCGCAAGTAACCATATATTCTGTTTGCTATAAGTATCTGACACTCATCGAGGACCGTACCAGGCCCACATATACACTTGCCGAGAACTGGTAGCGAACCAGATCGACACTCGCTGAGGACCGGTAAAGGGCTGGATCATCACTCACCGAGGACCGGTGTAGGACCAGACACTCATCGCTGACCGTACGAGGACCACATCGACACTCATCAAGGACCGGAAAAGATGTAAATCGGCACTCTCCAAGGACTGGTGCAGGGCCAGATGAACATTCGCTGAGGACCGGTGTAGGACCATATCGATAGTCGCCGAGGACCGATACAGGACAAGACACTCATCGAGGACCGTAACAGGACCACATCGACACTCATCGAGGACCAAAAAGGGACTATATTGACGCTCGCCGAGAACCGGTACAGGCATCGACACTCGCTGAGGACTGATATAGGACCAGATCGACACTTCTAGAGGACCGGGACAGGACCAGATCGACACCAATCGAGAACCGGCACAGGACCACATTGACACCCGCCAAGAACTGATAGAGGACCAGATTGACACTCGTTCAGAACCGTGACAGGACCAGATCGACACTTGTCGCGGACCGGCTCAGGACCTTAGGTGATTTTATCATGTACTTCAAGGTGGAGTTATGAACATTTCCGCAGGCATTTAGAATTTCTGTGAATGGAATTGCTCGTTCAATCCATAGAATCACGACTTCAATTGATAGATTGAAATTTTTGGAAGCTTTTGAATGCAATAAAGCACGTTGAGAAAGATTGGAGTGGGCCGAAGATATTGGCAAACCGGCTGAAAGGGGGCATGTTGGGTACACTCAGCTCAGTGACACTAATTTGGCGTACAGTAGTACGATGCACTAAACCTGTGTCGTTCTGGGATACTGTCGGCTGCTCCTCTGTGCAAAACAGCGCGCCGTCAGCTCCTGCTGCCACGTGCGCGCAAGGCTCGTAGGATGCTTTACGCAGCGGCTGAGACTCAAGATGGACCACGGATGTGCCATTGTACAGAAAACAAATTCACAGAAAACACGACACTTGGCACATAAATGTCTTTTATACACGCTTGCATAAAACTGCAGGCCACACGACGTCCCACTTCGCGGGAAGGCTAGCGCGAGCCACCCACAGGCAGGATCCAGCCTTAATTCGAACACAGTAACTCACACGGCATAGATTATTCACTGCTTCCTTTCGCTCCTAGTTGTGTGAAAATGAACTCGCACAATGCACTCACGTGGCTAAACCCTCGCACGATAGCAGTCAACTAGCAGACGAGCGGGAACGCCGAATGTGAACAATGGCGTTACAAGCGTTACAGAAAGCGTCACATAACCCACATAATTTCTTTTCGTTGATCCCGTCATCCGAAATAAAGCAAATATCAAAGTCGGAAACAACCATTTCCGACTCAAAATTCTTCGACCTTCCCGATGGTGTGCTTGAAATTCCGCTCCGATCGATATTCGCCGAGATAGCAAGAATATTCTTGTGAAAATTCATTCATAATCGCGCGACGAAAAGAGATATCGTGATTTTGACCACACCAGTCGATTCAGGAGGAATTTTCACGTCGGAAATGTGTTTGCCGCACAGGTTTCATACGATTTCCAACATTTCCCAAACCAGAATCGGGAGTTACAAAAATCCGCCAACTTATCTTTGTCAGTTGGTACATACTATATATATGAGTAGAGAATGGAGTATATCTATATACCGTCAACCGGGGTAACTTTGGAACAAAAATCGCATTTTTCTCTTAAACCTCGCGAAACTTGTACGTCTCACATCAGAAGTGCATTGTATCTGTGGTCAATCGAAAGCTCACAGTTTCAGCTTTCGATGGAGGTGTTCATAAGGTCCATTTGGACATCTCTGGTTGGAGCAATGGGCAATGAAAGTCGTCTTTCAAAGTTAGACACGGGCTGGGTCAACTTTGGAACAGAAATTGTTCCAAAGTTGCCCCAGTGAATGGTCTAATTGACGAATTAATCATTATCTAGTCGTCAAATCATTCATAAAGTAGGTCACGCAATCTATTTCCTCCATCGGTAGTCAAAAGCTGAGTGTCTCAGCTTCCATTGACCTATAATAAAAGTCAATTTGGTTGAATTCAGCTTCTAAAATTGAGCATAGACACCTTCAGCATACCTCACTGTCTGCACCACGGCTAACTCTCGAGAAGGAAAATATCTTCAGAGTCGGTTTCTGACAAAAATTGCCATATCTCGACTCCCGTGGGTCGAAATGAGACGTTCTTTGGCCCATTTCGAAGCTCTCATCAACGACTACTCATAGATGTAGAATTTGAAGATGATATAGATCTTCGGATTTGATTGAGAGTACATGAACAAGTGGTCCAAAGTTACCCCGGTTTCTGAACAAAAACAAAATCGAATCTGGATAAGGATACTCCGATATAACAATGGATTTGTCCAGATATGTGTGCAGACAAGTGAAATCTAGTTCAGCTACCTTGGAT
Source organism: Eretmocerus hayati (assembly GCA_029851415.1). NCBI lineage: Eukaryota > Metazoa > Arthropoda > Insecta > Hymenoptera > Aphelinidae > Eretmocerus > Eretmocerus hayati. Next base: position 135,597,970 of record CM056741.1, read on the forward strand.
TTGACCCGCTGAGGTCAGAACCACACCACTTCTTCCGAGTGACTGTTTGTTGGATTGAAAACGTACTTTTGAAGAAGTCAGCTTATAAACGGACTCAAAGCTATTAGGGGCCTTTGCACCGGTGCAAAACATTGTTCATGCGTGCCCCAAGTAGGAGAAATCGGTATTGAAGTCTCAGGACCACCTGCTTAGCCGACTGTGCGTGATAACCACTCTTCCATGGGTTGTTCGAAAGTTACCCCCCGTGTTCCAAAGTTACCCCGGTTGACGGTATCTGATTTAAATTAAAATAGAATGATCAGAATAATTAATAAAGAAGAAAATGCAATCAGAGATGAGAGATGAGAGTTTCAAAGTACTCTCGTTCTATTTTAACAACTTGAAATATTCATACATTCACGAAAGGATATAAATTTGATTGAGTCGTGAATTGCGCAAATAATAATAATTGTTGACTTACAAATTAAGTTCGACTTAATTTTACTCGAGAACAAGAGACGTCCTTGAGACTGGTATTTCTGCAGGCTGGTTAACTCTTCAGCTGTCAAAAATGTTGACTCCTTCAAATTTGGCTTTCTTTGGGATGATGCCGGATAGATGCAGCGAGATGCAGTCGACTCAGTATTTCAATAGAAATTCACTTTGTCGTGCTATGGCTAACACTCGGGTAGAATCTGCAGGCGAGCTTAAGAGTTTCGTTTCAAGACTGATCATTTGACTTTTGCTCATTCTCAAATTGATAGCCTCCGATTCAAACGGATGTTTCAAAATTCGTTCCACATTGGTCTGTGCGCGTAACTTGGAGTTATCCTGTGAGTTACGCGCACTCGAGGAATCTGTTGAGTCAACCTGCGGTTACAATTTTGTTACTCAATCGAATGGAAGCTACGCGGAAGACAAGCAATCCTCAATCGCAACCAAGCGATCTCCAATTGCTTTGGGCAATCTAGCCCAACCCGGGATGGCGGGACGCCACAACATATTTTGAGAAAAAAATTTGTCCAACAGTCGTAGAGGCACTGGTTTGACGTCAGGAATTTTCTCCTAAACACCTATTCTTGTCATAACTTTTGCTCTTCTGGAATCAAAGGATGAAAGTTTTCTCTTGGACAGGGTACACCAACATGGTTCTCCGACACAAAATGACTGTCTAAACACAATCCCGTGGTTCATCCAGAGCTAACACTTCAGAATTTACTTCTAGCCGCAAGAAACCTGATTTGAGGAGTTTTCTTGACCTACACCGGATTTCTGACGTGGTATCCCAAAACAAACCACGAAATCGTGTTTAGACGACCATTTTGCGTGGGGGAACTACATTTCGATACCCTGTGCAAGGAGAAGTTTTTCTCATCGTGATTTTAGCACAGCAAAAGTTATGACCAAAATAGATGATTGAAAAACGATTTCCTGGCGTGAAACCAGTGCCTCTACGGCTGTTGAACAAATTTTTTCTCCCAAAGTATGTTACAAAACAGAGCAAATGCGAGGTTAAACGTCTAATTCGGTCCATTTTCGACTGTTTTGTTGATTTTTTGAAGATTTATTGCAAAATAAGACTTCTTCTCCAAATACCAGGTGGGCTAATGAGCATTTGGGACTTCGAGGTTAGAATAGAATGTTCTGAAAATACCGAGATCGTGTCCATTGACTCGAAATACGTAGGGAAACACCTTTTGATATGCATTTGGACCCATCTGTACTCCGTGACTTAGAGACGTTCAGTTTACAAAGTTAGCGAGAAACGTGGGAAGACGCTGTTCTTTATAGTGAGTTCGTTTCAATTCTGAGAAAATCCTGAAGTGTAGGCGCAAATCTGAACTTGGATTCGGTTGCACCGTCGAAGAATACACAAGAAAATCATTGTCCGGTTCATGGGTTATTTTAGACTCAAAATTTTGTTGCACGGTGTTATTAGCGAAATGTTTGCTCTGAACATAGGTGCTCAGGTAACCCAGTTTGTACGTGGTTGAATCGCTAAAATTGAGATGTGTGAAATCGCTAATCTTTGGTACTAGTATAACGCTCCGCGTGGCGGATTCACTAAAGCCGATATCACGGCGTGGCAGTGACCGCAGCATATGGACTTGAGGTTATGGTATGAAGCCTCGTTGCTGTTTGTAGATAACAAGTTTACAAGACGCATTATGTTCACGTGTTCGAGATCTGAGTTGGCGAGGACCGATTCCGGTGGACCCAAGCGTGGTTTCACAAGACATTTATAGAATATCTTTCTTTCGATAGTAAACTCAACGAGAATTAGGAACGTGTAAAATATTCACGTGAAGAGAATCATTCTGTGTTGTGCGAGGTGATGTATTTAGCTTTTCCTCTCAAATTTTTGATGTGATTTCGAACCGGGAACTCTAGCTCGGGCAAAATTACAAGTGTGATACAAATATTTGTCCATGTCCCGTAGTCGTGGATGTTTCCGAGAGCCGAGATAAAGCTGAGACTTTAGTCGGTTATTGGAGTTTACTAAAGTGTGTGATCCAGTCGCTAATGATGTGATGACCTCGTCGAGGCTTTTCTCTCGCACGTCGGATAGGAAGCAATATTAGCCGGTGTGAAATGGTCCCTCGTTGACCCTCGTTTATGAGCTTGTCTTTGATTTTTGTTCACTTGTGCTGTGGGGAGTTACTTCATGAGTCCTCGCCTCTCAATTCCATTTTTTGATCCCAAGAAGGATCTGGACTATCATTAACGAATACTTCATGTCATGTCTCGAGGATGATGAAATACATGCTCACAATTCACCCTGATTCTTTTCTTAATTTTTACAATTCCAAAGATTCTTCGAATCAATCATGACGAAATCGCTCAGAATTGGTGGAATTTGGCTGCATCAAACAAGTCTCCTCTGCAGGTAAAATTTCGGTGTTCTTACTAGCAAAATCGCTAATTTTTGGTGGAATTACTGCCCCCACCGTAGGTGCCCTGGTAACCTACGTAGCAGTCAGCAATTTTGCAAGAACTTTTTTTACAGTGTGGATTACAACAGAAGCTCTATTTCTTCAATTTCAAACTTGAATCTGAGGATGAACTGTAATTTACTCCTCCACGGAATTTTTGGTTGGTATTTTGAATATCTAGGATTATTTTTCCCGAACGACTGCTCTAGCAATGTATTATAATTGCAGTTGGAATCTGATGGTTGCTCCACTATGCATTGACTATCTATTGAAAAAACGAAATTCACGCGATAAAGAATCACGTGAGATGTTTTTATGAATATCAATAATCGCTATATCTATTGGAGAGTGGCAAATGATCTTTGCAGTAACCCCACCCTTTCCAGGCATGGATATCCTGAAGCCTCCTAACGTGAAAAACGGATGGAGTTTGTGTTACTTTTCAGAGTACTATAATTATAATAATAGCATCTCGCGTGTCTTTGACAAGTCTGGAAAGAGCTGCAGTTAGTTACAATTCCTCTGGGGCTACAGGATTATAACAACAATACGAGGCACAGACCCGTTCTGTTTCGCGTTGTCTGGACCTCGAGGTAAACAAACGACCAAACATGGAAAAAAAGTCGAGTTTGATCGAGTACGAGTTTTTTTCTCGATCTAAACTTCATGAAAAACTTGATCAAGATTCGATAGAATCTTCAAGCCTCTTGAACAAAGGGTGTAGCCGGATAAGATGGTGAAATCGGCCCCAGACTGCATCACCAGGAAAATTATGGCGTTCAGTTGGTACATGTAAGACATACCTCCAGAGGAAATTTCAGACCCTAAGACCTCTCCACGCCGCCATATGCTCAGAAAAGCTGTTACTCGGTAACTAAATTAGTGTGGCGAGACCAATCGACTAAAAAATCTGAAAAAAATCACAAAAATCTGTCTCAACGGAACAAATATGAGAAAGATATCCCCAGAATTTTCAATTGTCACACAGCGGCTATTTCGAATTTTACAAAATTCACCGAAAAAACAGGGCGATAGATGCAGGTCGGGAAAATTTTTGCCCAGTCTTTTAGGTGGTACAACAGCTCGAGAGAAATTAAAAATAGCCAAAAGCGCTGTTTTTTGCGTAAAAAACTCACTTGAACGTGTTCAGTTACTTTCCACAGGAATGAGACTATCTTTTCCAGGAAGATCCTCGAATTTTACGTAGAAAACTATTTTTGAGGGTTGATGAGCTGATTTCTGGACCGAATCTAGACTCAGAAAAACCGAAAATTCATCAAGAATTAGATTGTCCACGCTCTCGAAACGGTCGGAGCTTCCTCTATTCTATGAAAGCTCCCGAAATTCCTTGAAATATAGAGGATTGAGCAGTTCCTTCCCATATAGGACTCAGTATCAAGCCCCCTCTCCCAACCCTTCAAAAACCAAGCATAAAATCCCCAGACTCTTTCGGTAGAGTCTAATTGACCTCATCGAGTGAAACATTTGAATGACCAGAGAATCACATATTACACCAGTAGTCCATTCATCATCCTTGAGCTTGAAACAAACTCGTAGACAGTTGGAATTAAAGAATAATTGTCTACCCTCGTTCCGTTGGGGACAACAGAGTACCTTCATGATGGCGAAATTATTGGCGAAAGACCGACACGAAAACGTTAGACTGCGGCGTCAGTTATACTCTTAGCTAGGATATGAAGAGTTCCGCGCGAAAGAGCCCTACGAAAAAGGGGTCTTGTCTCCAATTTTCTCCTTAGCTCTCTTATTCGATTCTATGGTACAAAATATGAACTGTCCACCACCTATGAGGCCCCAAAAAATTGTCGCGGTATCTCCAACGTAAATCACTTTGTTCTTTTGAATTATTGCCGACGAAGAGATTTGGGTATTTTTTTCAATGAAATGCATATTTCTCGGAACCGCTCAGAGATGCAGAGATGCGATTCACGGCGTTGAGAAGGTCTTGGAAGAACCTATTACAATCAGTCCTTTAGACTTGATTTTGAGGTCTTGGGTGGTTTAAACGGGCAGAAGAGTGAAAAACATAGATAATTATTCAATCTCTTGGAAACCCAACTTCTTAGAATCTTGAAAATTCGACACTCCAAGTAAAATGTTGTGTTCTTTCAGAAAAAATGGCTCCAATTCGTTCTTTTACGTTCTAAAGCCTATTTTTGCCAATCATCACAAATCCATCTTTCAGGCTTCTGGAAATAGTCTATTTTCTGTGCATGCGCAGGGATTTGGATCCTCAAAACCAATTCTATTGGAATACTAAGAAAATCCCCTCCAAAATGACTACTCGATGAAGTCAATCCCATGCATTCAAACCGTAGCTACAACATATGAAACATGAACCCTCAGCTCGAGTGTAGCAAGTCGGTGGACGCCATCGGAAGGGGGCAGGCGCGGATTTTCCTTACTGCTGTCTCCGGTACCTCCGACCCACCTCTAAAGGAATTATCAAGATTCAGTGGTCTTTCGAATGCTACAACTCCGGCTCAAATAAATGGAATTCACTTTGGTAGGAGGTCGTTTTGAGAGAAATGTTCTCAGCTTTCTAATTAGATTGGTTACGAGGATCTGAATCTCTGCGCATGCGCAGAAAATAGACAGAATTGTCTGTTATAAATATAAAAGCGTGGGAAATGGATTTGTGGTAATTGGCAAGAGAGGCTCTAGAACGCGAAAGGGGAATTTGGGACTATTTTTTTTCTTTTTCGAAGAACACAACACTTTACTAGGAGTATGAAATTTTCAAGGTTCTAAAAAGTTGGATTTTTGAGAGATTGAATTATCTATGTTTTTCACTCTTCTGCTCGTTAAAACCACCCAAGACCTCAAAATTAACTCTAAAGGACTGATTCCAATAAGTTCTTTCAAGACCTTTTCAATGCCGTGAATCGCATCTCTGTATCTCTAAGCGGTTTCAAGAAATACGCATTTTATTGAAAAAAATACCCAAATTCCTTCGTCGGTGATAATTCAAAAGAACAAAGTGATTTACGTTGGAGATACCGTGACAATTTTTTTGGGGCCCCATAGGTGGTGGAGAGTTCATATTCTATACTATAGAATCGAATAATAGAGCCAAGAAAAAAATTTGAGACAAGACCCCTTTTTCGTAGGGCAGTTTCGCGCGGAACTCTTCATATCCTAGCTAAGAGTGTAACTGACGCTACAGTCTAACGTTTTCGTGTCGGTCTTTCGCCAATGATTCCGCCATCATGACGGTACTCTGTTGTCCCAAACGGAACGAGGGTATACCCACAGGAGGCACGGTGGGCAGGAAGAGACGGAAAGTTGAACAAAAATGTCAAGAAAAACTGCGCACGTGGTCTTTCTCGTCTTGACGTCCAGATCACGAATCTTTTTCGAGCGAAATCGTAGCTGATCCTATACTGAAATGCGAGTCAAATCGGAGGAAAAACGCTTTAGTCATCAATTCGCCGTTCACACGAAAAACGCGTCCAGCCACTATAATGCACTAGGCAATAGAAATAAGGTAAATAGGGATTAAAAGGGTGAAACTATTCTATATAATGAATAAAAGGAGGCGAGAGAGAATACGGAGCGACTGTGTGGAAGAATGCTTCCGCTACTGAGGCTAAACTCATGCTGTTTATTAGTATTCAGAAGAGTCACAAAATGTACATAGCGCTGGTTTCACTCATACTGATATATATATATACTGATGTACACATAGACTACATCCTACCCTTTCCAATACTTTAGCTAATTCCATAATATGATAAACTCATAGACATCATACAAATCCTCAACGTGCGACAGGTCTCTCATTCGGGATTACCTACGTAATACATCAGAATTATCAGACTTTACACATGTTTGAACCTCTTCTACCTTATTATTTCCATTATTCCACGCTTTCACTTGATCATAATGTCTCTTATGTTCCTCACCCTCGTCGAATTGAACAATAGAACTTCTAGGTGAGATTAACCATCCATAATTCTGCAATCTCCTCGCTGCCATTCTGGGAATATCTTTTTCTGGTGCTGAAATACGAGATGAAGGTTTGTTATCTGTCCTTAAAATGAATTTTCCTGCACAAACATAATCATTAAACTTTGTCACACCGAATATTATTTCCGCAGCCTCCCTGTCAATTGGTGAATAACTTCCTTGAGCTTTTGAGAAACGTTTTGAAGCAAACGCTCCTGGCCTTTCTCCTTCATGATAAGGTTGACTCAGAAAAGCTCCTAAACCAAAGGGTGAAGAGCATCACAAGTTAATATCAATGGCAAAGATGGATCATAATTGACAATGACATTCTTTGAAGCCCTTTTTAGCTTTATTGTAAGCATTTCTACATGCATCATTCCATTAAATTCATCAGAATTTTTGCAATCATATGAAGGTCTCAACATTTCTGCACTATTTTCGATCACTCTACCGTAATAATTTATTTTCCCCAACAATAAAACTATATTTCTACTATTTTTGGACTCTTTACTTCTACTATAGCTTTGTATTTGTTATCGTCAACACTAGTTCCATTATTTTCCAATTGATATCCCAAATAACGGATTTCCTCTTTGAAAAATTCACACTCATCTATCCGCCCTTTCAAACCACTTCCTTCTAATCGTGTCAATTCCTCATCTAAATTCTGCAGATGCTGTTCATCACAAACTACTGCTACCCCGTCCAAATCTGACAATATTTCTTCAATTTCTATTTGAAAGTAACCAGGCTCAGAAGGAATGCCTTGCATCATGTATAAAACACGAAACAAGCCTTTTTGTGTATTAATTGTCAAAATATGTTGTGATTCTTCATCAACTGGGACTTGCGAAAAGGCGCTTTCTAAATCAATTTTTGAGTATTTCTCACGATAAACTTCTTTGTTCTTATGTGTTCGTAAACAAGCTACGGCGTGATCAAAATTTGGAGGTGCATATCGCACAACTTTTAATTGTGGGTTGACTGTAACTTTATAGTCCCCGCATATTCGTATTTCTCCATTAGGTTTGAGAATAGGTACGCTAGGTGTAGCTCACTCACTTGTTTCTATTGGTAACAATTTACCTCTGTTGATCATTCTGTCTAATTCGATTTCAACTTTGTTTTCCAACGTGAATGGAATCGGTCGAGCTAGCATATACTTTGGTTTTGCACCATCTTTCAACTCTAGAACTATTTTACCTTCATTGAAAGAACCTGAAATTCTATTGAAAAATTTTCCGTGCTCATTTGTGATTTTTTTCAACTCAACTTTTTCATCAAATAATTTTGTTGATTTCACTGATAAATGAGGATACAACGGCCACAAACCTCATGACTTCAACCATGTTCTACGTATAATAGGCGGACTATTTGCACTCATTACAGAAATCACAGCTTCAATTTTCTGATTATTTGCTTCGACATCTAAATTTCTCAATATAGCACGAGGTTTGTAAACCGAGCCGTCGTGATTGATGAATCAAGTGTCAGTTTCAAACAATTTTAACGTTGGGGAAAATTTTTCTTTCGAACCCATAGAAATGATTGAAGTTGCGGACCCTGGATCAATCTCCATCGGAGCATCAATACCATTCATATTCACAATCATGAGTTGTGGTTCAACATAGTTAAATCGTGAACTAGAACTTACATTATACAACTCGAATGATTTCAAATGCGGAAAACTTTCATCAGTTTCTCGCAATAATGATTCATTATGATCGGTCATAGGTATACTTTCGTATTTTCTATCTGTTACAGGTATATTTTCTATTTTCGTCGTCATATTCATTCGTGGCATCCGCATAACCCACTCTATTTCTTTATGTTGGATTAAGTTTTGGGCAAATCCGGTCAGCATGATCTCTCTCATGACACACAATACATACCAAAGAACTACGCAACTCACACACGTTCTGCCAATGCCCACGCATACCACAACTATGGCACGCACCGCGCCGATTCATCCTTCCGTAAGCTGTTGTGTGTTGTTGCTGCTGCTGACGAGACTGTCGCTGGTCTGGACGTCGCTCTGGTTGTTGTTCCCTCTCCGACTGATCTCCTCTGCTCGGCTCGACTCTGGAATGTTGTTGCTGACTCGCGTACGATCCTCTGCTACGACCTCGTGCACGACTTTGGAATCTCGAAAATGCGCCAACGTTATGTAATTGTCCATTTGATGGCTCATCTCGAAGTCATTTTTCTGCACCTTCATTAGCAGCTTCAAAACTCATTGTTTTTTTTAAAGATTGATCAAGTGCGGGCTTCTCCAACTTGAGGAGATCCTCTTCAATTGCTTCACTTTTCAAACCCACGATCAGTTGATCGAGTAATTGTTCGTCTTCCTTCTCTTCGAATTGGCAGTCCGTGGCTATCGATCGCAATGCAGCAACATATTCGCTAATAGACTCTTGATCTAGCTGCATTCTTTGGCAAAATTCGTGCCGATGAACTAAATAGGATGCACTTTGTTTGACGTATTCTTGCATGCACTAAGTTCACTATCTCATCATAAGTTCTTTCACAGGGTTTTTTAGGTTTGCACACTGTTGCAATCACATTATACGTTTCTGCGTTAACTTGACTGAGTAATATGGCTTGTTTCTTACTCTCGTCTGTCACTTCATTTGCATCGAAGAGATTCTCATCTTTTTTTAAATCGAAATCTAATGTAGCTCGTATCTCCATTTTGCCCTTTACAGCAACTTCTTCTCCCCTTCCACTATTTGATTTACTATTATCGAGACTGATAGGAATTTCTAATGATTTCTTATATATATCCCACGTGATAATAGTTTCTTCAGCTCTTTTTTTTATAGCATCTTTCACATGAGCTCTCAAAGCTCGCCGTAAATCTTCAACCACAGCAGATGGTTCAATTATCACTTTGTTCACTCAACACAACACAATCAGTTGGTCTTTATTCAGTTCTTGAATCCACGATGTACCAAGTACCATCTCACAATTTTGAAATTATTGACATCACACGCAGTTCATCATCCTCGTCGCCAGTTGTTCTATATGATGAATCAGAGGAAGGGAGAGAGAGAGAGAGAATACGGAGCGACTGTGTGAAAGAATGCTTTCGCTACTGAGGCTAAACTCATACTGTTTATCAGTTTTCAGAAGAGTCACAGAGTGTACATAGCGCTGGTTTCACTCATACTTTTATATATATATATATATTTATTAGGGTGGTCCTTATTTCCCAAGTTTCACAGATCCTTTCTCCCCCCCCCCTCTGGATACCTTCTCTAAGCCAAAAAAACATGTAGAAAATTTTCCCCGAGCCCCTAGAGAGTGATTTGATAGTGCCTCAAAGAGCATCTTGCTTCGAAACTCAAGTAAAAAATAACGCTTTTTGTAATTTTTCTGTCCCTATGTTCGAGCTCTTGAAACTTAGTTTTTCTTCGCGAATGTAAAAGTGGGGATACATATTCCCACGTAAAATTTGATGCTGAATCGAATTTCATCGTGACATTTGAACTAGGATGCCACCCAATACTCGTAAATTGCGTTTTCCGACGCGGAAAACATTTTTAGCGCGACTTTTTCATCGCATTCGAGTGTCTCAGGCGTCCCTTACTCCCTCAAGATTAATCTAAACCACCTATTTTCATGTAAAAAAGGACGCTGAATTGCAATCCATCGTTATTTCTTAGGTATAATGTCGCCCAACGTGAGGAAAATGCGTTTTTCCACCGAGAAAGCACCTTGAGCGAGTCTTTCACGCCCGAATCGAGTGTCTCAGGCTTCACTCACTTCCTCGAGATTGATCTTATTGACCTGATCCCATGTAAAAAACCACGTTGAATCGAAATTCATCATCATTTTTCAGTAAAAACGATGCCTAACGTGGAACAAATGCATTTTTCCACCCAGAAAGCATCCTAAGCCCATCTTCCACCCCCGAATTGAGTGTCTCAGGCGTCACTCACTCTCTCGAGACTAATGTGAATTGACCAAAATGTCTCTTCCGTTCGATTCGAGGGTCTCAGCAGTCACTGACTCACGTAGGGATGGTCAGAACGTTCCAAATCCATGCCAAATCAGAGTTCACCATCATTTCTGCCGTGAAATTGGTCCCTGTAAAGAGACCTAAGGGAGAGTTCCTGCCAAAATCGAAAAACTGTCGCACTTGGTCTCATATGGGATTTTCGGGATCCGTGACAAACTCTCTTCACAACCATTCCTAAAGGCGCTTACTATCGTATGAAGATGTAGGGGAATCGAATTCGTCAATGGCGTCTTGTTGAAATCACCTCCAATCAGCGCGAGATAAAAGTATCTCGTACGAAAACGTCTATGCACTCCGGCCGCCTAATCCAGAAAGAGATCAATCGGGCTTACTTTAACCCAACCCTCACGGGTAAGGTCCCTATCTCACGCGAAGATTGTAGCGCCTCTTGCTCGTGCGTTGCGGCCGGTCATCGAACCAAACCTTACACGCGTCGCAATCCTAGCATTTCATGTGAAAATGGGATCCTATGGCCGCTCCAGTAGTCCAGGCCCTGCTCCCAGCCTTTTGTCAGCGTCGATTCACGTCGGTCGTTTTGGCAGTTAACGACGAGCAACGTGAAGCTGTCATGAAATTTTAGTGAGTTGCGAATAAGTAGGTCCCTGGGGAACCGATCGAGATTCTGGAATCACAATGTTTCCCTAAATTACTCTCTGGTATACTTTTAAGTCTGAATCCATGTTGAATCTGACTATACAAAAGAGTCTTCTGCTGTGACTATGATTTCCAGAGCCAAAATATACCAGAATAGTATATTATGATACAAGGGCGCAAACGATGGTTTTCGCAGTTCAAGTGACTTTTTTAGGCCCGAGCCGCAGGTCAGGGTCTAAATAGTCATGAGAAGGAGAAAATCATTGCGTCCGAGTATCATACTATGTTTTTTGATCTTCTGTGAGCAAATGCAAAGCGAAAAACAGTGTGCAAATTACTCATTTGCGCACAGACGATCAAAAACCCAGTTACATTCTATACAGCTAAGTTTAACAAGGGATAAAAGACAGTATCCAGATGCAAGTAAGATGACCGTTCTGAAAAAGATGAGGATCGAAGAGGAAAGATCTTCATAATTTTATGAGTCGAAGACTCGTGTTATGTTGTTAACTTGAGTCACTCGATATCTCCACTCTTGTTTATAAATGCATCTCCCTAGTCAGAACGTGATAAAGAGTATCGACTATCCCATCCGAATCAGATATTGTAAATTTTTTTTTCCAATAGATGCCTGAGGTGTAAATCCTTTTGACTCATGATATCCCTATTTGTGTCGAGTGTCAAAATGTTCTGGTGGAGAATGATGACTGAGTTCTTTAAGAATCACAATGGTTTGTAGGGACTTTGAGCTGTCTGTGAAATTGACTTGGTTGATTCCAGACTTTTTATGAATTTTACCCAGGAATTCGTCATCTTTCGTGGATTTCGGTGCATATATGTGTAACATATACATGAGTGTGTATATATATATATATATATATATATATATATATATATACACACTCATGTATATGTTACCGGCAAAGTCCGGAATGGATGCTTCATTCCGGACTTTGCCTGGCAATCCGCGGATTGCCTGTTGAGTCTTTAGGCGAAGTTGAATGCAAGCATGATCTCATATGCCGGGGGTCTCGGGTTGTCACCTTTGATGCGTTTTCACGAGGATGAATGATAAGTGTGAGTCATCGTCCACGTATCTCACATAAATGTGACATTCTTGGGAGATTAACATGTACTACAGAGGATTGGAAGAGATCCTCGAAACATTTGATTCGTTATACTTTCGTACTTCGTACACCCAGAAGTGATTCATGAGGACTACTCCGGTGGATTTGCGATGCTTGTTGCTTCACACTTCTTCACTCGTAGTTCGAAAAAAGTATTGAGAGAACCTTCAATTTTTATTAAGCATGTAGTGGTAAAATGACATCAAGAATTACACAGAACTTTGAGGCGTTTACATTTGCAAGCGTTACTGATACATTTCTTGATGCAATAACATTTCATAAATCCTTGGCCCCCTTGGAGCGAAGATCTGCATTGGTAGACCGCAGTATGATCTCATTTTGAGGGGCTTGATCGATCTTGATGATGTTTTCCGTACAGACTTCGATCTGGTTTCTTGAAAACAATGGTTCGATGATACCCTGGTCCGTACCAACTTGATAATAACCATCTTCTGTGATATCCATCACAACTCCGATTACATTTCGAAAATCTCCTTTACAACGATCAACCTCTGGGATGGGAACTCTCACAGAGGCACTTTTGTCAATCTTGCCAAATTTTTCATTAGATGAAGCCACCATTCTTTCACCTTGACGTTTCAATCCTTTGTGAGTGGTCTCCTTATCCTTCAACCGTTTCTTATTGTTGAAACAAACGTTACATAGAATTCTTCACTCATCATCTTCAGTTGGCTCATCATCAGCTAGTTCATACGAGCTTTCGCCACAGATTTCGCATTGATGCGCATTGGTAGATTCTTTCCCGCAAACACGACATGTAAATCCTTCGACACCTATAATATATAGTTCAATGAATATTGTTAATGAAATTTGGCAAAGTTGCTGATAGGAGTCCGTGAATACGGAGAGAGATTTTGGAATTTATGTGATGACAGAACATTCCAATCAGACTGATTTTGATGATAAAACATTCTCGCAAAAAGATATTTTCGAAATACAATTTACATGTGAATTTATATTTGGCTCACCCAATCACTCAGAGTGAAATAGGTATGAAAGTTTGATCAAATCATTATCAAACCCCATTCTCGCGAAGCGCGCTCAATCAAACATTATGAATTTATCCTAGAACTGATGCGGAGATGAATAGGGTTGGAATCACATTGTACGTGTCACCTTTTTCTTTCGCTGGACTGAGATCTTGCGAAGATACTTCATCATTCTGCTCCTCGTGAAATATTTGGCTCGTGTCTCGTGAAATATTGTCATTATATCTTTCTTGAGAGGGTATACGTAAAGAATTGCAATTCGGGATGAATGCCTCTAGTTTCTGCGTCAATGTTTCCTTCATTTTTTAGTACCGGTTATCTTTTCCATCCATAATTGAGGGGGTGGGTGGGAAAAGGGCCTAAGTGCACTTGGGCCCTTTTTCCGGCCTACCGCTTTTTCAAACCCTTGAACCATGATCTATCACCCCATGAAAGTTGTTTTTCCATAAACTTCGAAAACCCCATAGATCAGAAAAAGGGCCTAAGTGCACTTAGGCCCTTTTACATATTCGATAAAACGGCCTAAGTGCACTTAGGCCCTTTTGTCGATTATATGATGGGAGTTACGCCCTTTTATCGATTGTATGATGAGAGTTAGATCCTCTGTCTATCATCTGAAGGCAGTTAGACCCGGCTAGACTCCTTGGACAGCTAGTTGAATAGTTTTGACGGGTAAGAACGAATCGCCTAACTACGATGCTGCACCATTGGACACGAATGGTTCGCCAATCATTTTGAAGAGAAAAGCATGACCTCACTATTTCATAAGCTTTGAGTGGGGAAAGAGCTTTCTAACGTCCCAAGGTCATCTCTGTGTCGTACGGTATTTTAAGTAATCCTCCAAAAAAGTTGAGAATCGGCGTTCCATTAGTAAAATCGTGTTCCGATGGATTTCAATGAAACAACCTGATTTTTCTTAACATATCTTCGGAACTTCGACAAATAGGAGAGCAGTATTCTTATATCGACAACCTGTGATTGAGGCCTCTAAGAAAATTGATAAAACATAAGAATTGATTTCTAACCATGTTATCTGTAATCAAGACGTTAGTTAACCAATTCATCGTGTTTGCTGGGTCATGTTACAGCGAAAACGGTTTCAAAAACTATCAGTCTTGGGGGTGGAAAGTGGTCAAAAATGCAAAAAATTATCTTTGAAACAAATTTCAATCCAGTATTTGCATCTCTTGTGCATGCGCGTCCTCTGATGCCTCTAAAAGTAATTTCAATTGATAGCCGGCCGGTGTAACTCACTTCAGAATGGTCACTCGAGGAAGTCGGTTTGACGCGTCAGATCACGAGATCTAGCTGGTCCAAAAAATGAAAAACTCCAATGTATCGAGTCCGTGAACCCGCGGCTCCTCCAATGAACGCCAAGAATGCGAATTTGGAGTCGGATCGTTCCCAAGACGTGAACATGTGTTTTTCGTGTATTTTTGATGTAGAAACCGAATCCGTGGTCAGTTTCGTCCCCAACCTTCAGGATTATCTGGTAGGCTCAAATGGAGTAAGATAGGCTAAAGTAGGTTCAAGAAACGAGATCAAGTAAGAAATTGATTGGGCCCACTCACTGTGGCGCCCGAAAATCGGACTCGCAACGGGAGTTCGGAGGGTCCGGGTCATCATACCTCACTAAACTTTTTTCACAGTCTCGTGCCACCTAGAAAATGGAGAATCCAGAATGACTCCCTCAAATGGGCCTTCTGTCCAGAGCTACAAGCAAAAACGTAAGAATTGCCCATATAGGCCCATGTCAAAGTGATATATATATATATATATATATGGGTATACTGGCAATGCTAGCGTTTCTGCTTGTAGCTCTGAAATGAAAGCCCATTTGATGGAGTTAATCTGGATTCTCCATGTTCTAGGTGGTACGAGCCTGTGGAAAAAGTTTAGTGAGATTTGGTGACCCGGACCCTCCGGACTCCCCTTGTCAGCGTAAGTGTATTTCAAGGGCACGATTTCTTCATACATAGCTATTTTTCGGAAAATCATAACTCCGACAGATTGGATTTCTCATCTTATCGTTGTTTGACCGGGGAAACTAGACACCTCCGAATTCCCCTCAAAAGATTATAACAATGAGACTCCGGAAGAGAATTTTGTTTAGGAACCGAATCTCAGCACGAATGTGACTACGTAAAAGGGTCTTATCACTGCAGAGAGAGGTACCCACAAAGTCACCAAGACCTCGAAGATTTTCTAAAAGAGCCCAAACAACAGGAAAATTTTGTTCGAAAAAAGGGCCCAAGTGCAAGGGCATTGTTAAAAAGAGCCTCAACGTAGAAGTATTGGTAAAAAGGGCCTAAGTGCAACAGTATTGGTGAAAAGGGCCTAAGTGCAACATTATTGGTATAAAGGGCCTAAGTGCAACAATATTGGTAAAAAAGGCCTAAGTCACCGGAAATACTCGTTCAAAAGGGCCTAACTCCACTATCGATATCGGGATAAAGGGCCTAAGTGGTGGGGTATTGGTAACAAGGGCCTAATTTTTCACGAAAAAATTTAAAAAAAATTCTTATGACCTCCATGTCTCTTTTCTACCAATTCTGGCTATCAAATCATGTTCTTTGGCCTTCAAAAAATGTATCTTCATGCTTGCTAAGTGAATATTGAGTGACCTCAGTTTCACACACTCAATGGAACCATCTTTCACGTGCAGAATCGATGAAAATGCATTAAGACGTTGAATTTCAATTGGATATCTTGCGTGACACACCCATAGATATACTGATGAAATTTGGAGGCCATTGAACTCGATTTCGCAACGTTATCCAACTTTTAGTGGACCAACTATCCCAAAAATTGACCCAGTATTGGGAAAAAGGGCCTAATTACATTTTTTCGAATGGCTGTATACCTCTCAGAATCGACAGCTACCTTCCAATTCCTGTGCGGTTGTTTTGGGGATGCCAAAACCTTTGAAATAAGCCAGGTATGCGCATCGAATCATGCCACGGGGATGATATAGTTAGTTTTTATCGTTTTTCTCGAAATGGCCGTTTTGTAATTAGGCCCTTTTTCCACCCACCCCCTCAATTATTGACGAGTTGCCTATCAGAAGTAAATTCATTAGATGAGTGAGTGTATGATAAAAAAAGTCATTCATAACATGTTTTTTGCAGATAGGGTTGCGAGCTTTACAAGATGTCAAACATGATTTCTTCTAACCACCGAAGTCATCGCAAATCCTTCACCAAGGAATGGAAACTCCTCGGCTCCCTCTCACTTTATACTCAAATTATCAGTTTTGTAAGATGCGATTGGAGTTTATACCAATAACTGATCGTTATCGTCCCTATAATCCGAACGGAACCACGAAAAATGAAACAGCTATATTGGTTTGGAATTATTACAGTTAAGTGCATCAAATGTGTAATACAACATTTTTTAGAGGCCTTGATAATGTTTATATTGCATTTGCAGCAACTTTGTGGATCGCATGGACACCAAAAGTCTCTGAGTAGTATTCTCTATGTAAAGAGTGTAGGTTTTGTGTTGAGTTGGTAACGCCGTCTGAAGTGTCATCATGATTGGGAGCTACAATCGTGAATTACATACAGCATCAAAGTGGGAATTTATCTACCCTGTAGAATAATAACTGATCAAACACTCGCTCATGCTGGCAAGTCTGCTCAAGAGTAGACAGTGATTACTTCCTCTCCCTCCACTTGTTATATCGGTTTGAACTTTTACTCCTTTGATGTTCATCTTTAAACAAATCTTGACACCTAAATTTGGCCTAACAAATTTCGTTCGCATTCAATTCCCTCATTCGTATTCTTCTTTAAAAATTATCCCGTTGACACTGAATCAGGTTGAATCGTTACGACGACCGAAAATCAGGATGATCTTTTGTCCTTCTCCATTTGCACATGTTCATCTCCCAAAAATGTCTCGTTTGTGTGAGATACGTGAATGATGACTCACACTCATCATCCATCCTCGTGAAAACGCATCAAAAGTGAACCCGAGACCCCCGGCATATGAGATCATGCTCGCGTTCAACTTTGCCTAAAGATACAACAGGCAATCCGCGGATTGCCAGGCAAAGTCCGGAATGAAGTATCCATTCCAGACTTTGCCGGAGACGCTGCAGGCAAACTGCGGTTCGCCAAGGCAATCCGCGGTTTGCCTGCATTCCGGACTTTGCCGGTAACATATACATATACTACAGAAATATTATCTAAAATCACGAATTTTGACTTGGACTTGGATAGAATTTCAGATAAAACTGATGCCTCATTGGAGGAACCGAATGGAACCAAACAGCTGTATTCGAGAGTGCTTTACAGTATTAAACTCAATTTGCTCGCCAAACTCGCATCACTCTCACTCCTTTTGTTACAGCATTCAATGCTATAGTCATTGGATGTTTTTCTGATAAAATCACAGATTTCGATCTTGACAATTGTGTTGATGAACTCGCTGAGGCTCTGATCAGCGCTAAAGTATCTCAAACTCTCAAAATCCAAGTTATCTTGAATCATCTTGAACATTGCCTTCATTTGCTGAAAAGTGGCTCAGGAACATGGTCAGAACAAGCTGGTGACTCGATTCATAGGGAATTTTACAAACATTGGAATCAATATGAAGTGAATTCAATGCAGTCTCCGAGCTATGCAGAAAAATTGAAAAAGGCAGTTGTTGAATTCTCATCCCAACACTTATAATAGTACCTGTCTGTCACTTATCTATTTTGAAGCTCGAATCCTTCATTCCTTACCATGTTGTTGCGTATACAAGTTTGTAAGATAACTCTAGGATATTGTTATCATAAATATGTATAACATGTACATAGTTTGATGAAATTTTGGTCGGAAATTCGAATTTTGACAACAAATCAACTCTGAAAGAGAGTGGGAATATCCACAACGTCTGTATTCTTTCAAAAAAAAGTCTGAACGTGACCGGGAATGATTCTTCTCGTGCAGATCTGATTGCGCCATTGAAAACAATCTGGTAAATACTAAAGTGGCTTGGCATAGGTTAATTAATCCAATACACAATTTGGAAACCAAAGATTCATAGAGATTACGTACAATTTGAATATCTTGACACGAACGAATAATCTTTTGATGCACGAAAGACTGATATTGTGTCATTTCTTCCGGGAGCGTACAGAGTTTCGTGTTTCTTTGAACTTTCTTGACGTTCTAACCATCCGAACGAGTTTTTTAAGAACTGCTTCAGGCATTTTGGGACCCATTTCGAAACCGACGGGACGGGTTGAGGGACTTCGAACTTAGATCGCCGAGAATATTACATTTTCTGGAGAAAACAACAAGAATATCTTGCTAAGAATCCCGAGTTCATATGGTTTTACGATCTGGTCCTGGATTTATCATCGTTGAGGGTCGATGTGGTGCTATACCTGTGATTGGCGAGTATCGATCTGGTCCCGCACCAGTCCTCGGCAAGTGTCGGTGCGAAATCAGAATCACGCTTGTCCGAGTACCGGTACAGGTCTAGATTGACAATCGCCGAGGACCAGTATGAGACCCCATCGATACTCGCTGAGGACCGTGGAAGGACCCCATCGGCACTCGCACAGAACCGGTCGGCGAGCTAACCGACACTCACTGAGGACCGGTAGAGGTCCATATCGACACTCGCTGAAGACCGGTACGGGACCAGATCGACACTCGCCGAGGACCGGTACGGGACCAGATCGACACTCGCCGAGGGCTGGTAGAGAACCACACCGACAATCACCGGGGACGGGTACGGGACCCAATCGTCTTCCCCCGGGACCGGTACAGGACCAGATCGATACTCGCCGATGACCGTTATAGGACCACATCGACCCTCAACGTTGATCGGCACAGGACCAGATTGTCAAACCAGATGAATTAGCATTTGTTAGCAAGATACTCAGATTTTACGCTGAAAAATGACCAAGTTTGCACAATAAGTGATGGTAAATATGGACAGTATACCTGGACTCAGCAGAAACATACATGCACACAAATAAAAACCGAATAATTTTCTCAGAGATACAATTTCACTGCCGCAAAGAACTGAAAATCTAAACATACAACGAAGAATCACTTCCTTGGGGTTCTCGAAAGAAGAAGAAACACTGGACCTCTGGGAAGATGAATACTCCTCTGATCTTGATGCCACACAGGGACCGGGATGACGAGTGACAGAAAGCTTGTTGAATCTCGAGCTGCGCCCAGCGGACAACTGGCTGGACCCTCGCTAACTATGCGATTACTTGACCGAGTCAGTTGTGCAGTGCAGCCCGCTGCCGCCAAATCACTTCGGACGAGGTGAATAGGAAATGTAGACTGACATTCACCGAATCAAATACGCTGTGTAACAGGAATGCTTCCTGGTGCAGCGAGCGAGGCGACTTGGTGCACGAGAAATGAGAGCGGCGGCCGGAATTGAAAATCGACCCCGACGCACTCGGCACTCTTACACCAAGGAAATCATCCGCGCGGCGACGCGGCAAACACAAACAGCACGGTCCCATGCAACCCCGAGGCCCAGGAACACGACAAAGAGCATGTCTGTCGCACAATTCGCCATCTACACCAACACTAAATCCGACAACCACCTTCTCGGGCTGCGAGTCCCCAGACTGATGCACTGACACATAAGCTCGGAACCAGACCACATGTGTGGCAGCAAAACAAAGTGATCCCTCTGCTGATGACATATGATCCTCGCACGACTGATTCCTCTGATCCCTTTTCTGATCCATCCGATTACGAAAATCTGATAATTTTCAATATCCACGCAAATTTTCAATTCGACTCAAATAACTTTGAGAAAACTTCGCAAAACTGAAAATGTTCCGGACTTTCTGGTCCAGTACTTTACAATCAGATTGTATAGGCTGCGCGCACGCGGGCATTCGCGGTGACATCGCATCTCTCTCTCTCCGCCTTGGATGACGCCCCACTTCGTCCCTTTTCCACTAGGATGACATTCTTAGACATTTTCTCAAAACTAGATACAATGCTGAGCATCAGCTATGCGAGCCTCTACACCCACATCTCGTGTATTACATCCACCTCCTTAGACGCACCATTGACTATCACCAACGTGAACAATGCGTCAATACTCCGTGCTATCTGTTCACCTATCACCCCACCCCGTGACCTAGTTTTGTCAACAGGAGATAAGGGCTTACCTTGCGCCAGCCGCGACCAGCATATTTGGTATAATTCCCCTAACCCCGATGCTCCTCACTCTTCATCACCGTTGTCTACAATGCAGGATCGTGTAGTGAGAAGGGTTACGAAGTGTAGATTGCCGCAACATTTCCCCAACTTTTTGCAGTGCCACGATGTCATGAATTTTGTAGAGTCATGTATGGTGTGTCGCGAACCAAGTGCGGAGCTGTGGGGTGATCTAGTTTTGCCGATTTGAATCCATGAGTTTTGGTGAGCTGCAATTTCGATAGCGGTGCAGCGGTGACTAGACTGTGCAGTTAAGCATCAGCATTCTTGTCACAGCCCACACAAGTAGAGGGCAAACCAAAGTTCCAGGTCTAGTGTTTTGACCAGGTTGAGCAGACGCTGCGCGAGAGCGTGAACGAGTGGTCGTGGGCTGGCGCGTACGTGACACCTGTTCCTTGCTGTTCCTGGCTCTGCGCTGGGTTCCTGTCTGGCGAGCCTACGCGCGCTGAGGTCGGAGATCTCGGTTTGCAGTTGCTGGTTTCGGGATTTCGTTCCTGTCTCGGAGTCTGGTGCTCGATGTTTACGGGCGTCGTTGTCGCACGCCGCAGCTGGGAGCAGTTGCAGTGATGCGTCCATATAGCATTTATCTTGATTCAGTCTTGATGGACCTTCGCGTATGCAAATCTGGAAATTTCATCAAAATTCCAGCTGCGCTGTGTCAAATGAGTGTTATTTCCTGTGATGGAATGAAGATGATGATTTTTTCTTCTGTAGAAGAAGATGTTTTGTTGTAACATCACTCATTACGGTGTTTTGGGGTATCGATGATGAATGACAACGGTCTTTATGTGCTGCGTTGAATTGAATCTGGTCTTGGCGTCAATATTCACATTCATTGATAGATATATTTGATACCAGCAGATGCAAAATTCCCCGTGTGTGAATCCACAATCCTTGTGAGTACAGAAAGGGCATCATTCTCATTTGTTCATTTTTCAACTTGTTGAATCTTTGAACCCTGTGAATGTATTTATGATCATTCTACGGTCAGTTCACATTGTGAATTCTTCGCCAAGCATCGGGTCATCTCATGTTGATTAATTATCGACAAAGCTCAGCCAAACGGCGCCTACTTCAGGCTCATCAGGTGAGCATGTCATTAGCATTCATCGGATGCACGTAAGGATGGAAAATGATTCTCAAGTATCTATTATCTATCATGGTTTGACATGAATGCGAGGAAGTATCGATAAATTATGCGCTATCATGAATTTCTCCTATGGAATATTGCCGATACTCCGTCCAGGTCCCGAGGGAGTGTCAGGCCACACTGCACCAGTTGCAAAGTGGTGCCCTTCTGGTCCTGATGCAATGCCGTGCAGGTTCCAAGGGAGTGTCAAGCAACACCGCGCCAGTCTCTACTTGGTCCAGGACAGTTCCTGTTGAGATGCCGTGCAAGTTCCGAGTGAGTGTCAGGTGACGCCGCTACCGTCCCAAACTGGTCTCGGACTGGCCCTGGTGCGATGCCATGCAGGTCCCGAAGGAGTGATGGGACACGTCATGCCAGTCCCAAACTGGTCCTGGGCTGGTCCCGGTGTGATGCCGTGCAGGTCCCGAGGGAGTGTGAAGCAACGCTGCGCCAATCCCAAACTGGTCCCGGACCGGTCCTGATGCGATGCCGGTAGCAGACTCATCGTGGTTCTACACCAATTCAAATCTCTAATTCAATCATGATTCTATCGCAGGATGGATGTTTGATCTGTGAATACTACTCTATCGTTCCCTGCAACCAGTTCGATTTTGCACTTTGCTTGTGCAGAATTGAAATGGTTACAGGAAGAAATGATGAAGTACTATTCTCCAATCAAGATAAGTCACATCTAATAGAACGTTATTCTGATGAATAACATACACATTATATAGCGCAGAACACTACTATGGCTGTTGCATTGAAGAAAGGAGAACATATTCACGTTTCACAGAGAAGAATGTAAATTTACTGGTATCACAAGATTTCCTTGGAACTTGTCACAAGAAACTTGAAGTATCTCTGATACACCGATCATGAACCACTGTGGGACCAAATTTACACCTGACCTTAGGAACCCAGATAGGCTCACGGCTGTCCAAGGAGCGAACAGAGATAGTATGAACTATTCAACCTGTACACCTTTGTACATTCAAACAGCTGTGAACAGTGTTGAATTGTTCGTAAGGAAGACCTAAATTTGATATATTATAAGTATCTCAACTGCTGTGGAAGAGATGTATGTATGTATGCATGATTGGCACGTCATGCATGGTCATGCATGATTAGACTGGACAGTCCATTGCCTCGGCGCTGTCCCTTGGACACATTTATTTGGGAGAGGTTGGTATATGTCCAGGGACGGCCGTTTCTAGGTGAAGGGATGTGTTGACAGCATCTGTTGTATCTGTTGTCCTGATTCAACGAAGGGGTTCGTTTACCACACGTACGCCCTTACTGCTGTCACCTCTCAGGTAGGATAGGGTTATATGAGGATTCTCTGATCTGCCGGTGGTCTGTTGGTTTGCTTGGCTCGACGGGTTTAGTTAATAGTCATCATTTTCTCTGTGTCTACGGGCTTTGTCTACGATATTTTGCCATCCTCGTCCATCCTGCATCAGTTCATACCACGAATCCTTCGTGTATCCTAGGCTCTCTCTGGCGCGGTAAGTGCTTCCACACGCATACAACATCGCTCTGTGTTAGAATATCGTTTTAACCATCAAAACGTCGTCCCGAGTGGCACTTTTTTGCAGATTGGGCTTCCTCCTGCAGGCTCATACCATTGGAGCATTACTGCATGGCTCCTGATCGAGCCTGGGAGGAATAATTCCAATTCTGCAACTCCAACAATAACATCGAGTTGGCTGTGCTTGGCGCCGAAAGTGAGCTCTCGGCGCATGCTCGGAGGTCGTCTGCTTCGCTAGCCTGTCTCGCTGTCTGCTGTACGATGAGCGACAACACCTGCTGTGCCTGCAACGGCACCTTACGCACGGGCAGCAGAGAATGCAGCATATGCAAAAGATCTGCACACGTCAAGTGCTCGAAGCTATCCCGAGGAGCAGTGACATGCACTAGCTGTCTGCAGGTGAGCGAAATTCCAACCGCAAAACTAACATCAAAAGCAATGAAGCAGACGACTTCTGCCACTCGTCTCAGCACGCAGACGACCAGAGAGAGAGAGAAGGAGAATACGAACTCGCAGAGATGTGTGAGTAATCAGCCCAACTCACACACGCGGCTCAGCATGCGTGCTGCATCTGGATTGTTTCCCCCCGCTCCGCAATATACCAGCGTGCGGCGTAGCGCGAAGCTCCCCACCACCAGGATCTCTCAATCCACCGGGAGTCCACAGCTCGCGCTAGCGGGGGGTATTCCGCAAACCGCTGTTTCAACTCCATTACGTGGCGCCACCATCCACGACTCCAGCGAAGTAGAGCCCGCGAATATTCAAAAGCAGCATACTCACGAGCGGCTCACTAGTGCCTCCCAGTTGCTGCATCCTACACCACCTGAGGACGGCCCTGCTGAGATGGAGAAGAGCAACAGCTCCAACAACTTGGAACATCCTTCAGCATCACCCACATCGACGCCGCTACCTTCTCCAGAGCCAAAATGGGTACTTATAGCGCAGAGTACTCTGGACCTATTTTACGACCAAAATACCTTGCTCCAAAATCAGCTTGACGAAATAAAATCCCTCGTGAGTCGACGCAACGTTGCCATTCCCCCTCCATCTCTCACGCCAGCGGTGAAAGAGGTGGATGATTGTCTGTTAGCACGTGTGTCTTCTCTCGAAAGACTTATAGAGAAACAGAACTCCCAGCTGGAGGAGCTCTGTTTAGATCGCCAGCTTCTTTTGGAGCAGAATTCCAATATGAAGGGCCAGATTTCCACTCTTACTGAGCTGCTTGAAGGCTTCCAGAGTACTCTGCGAAATCATAAATTAAGAAATGATGAGAATTGTAATGCCGAATCGACACATCAATCCTCGATTCTTATTAATTCACCTAGGATGAACGAGTCCCCCCACTCACATGCTGAGAAGCAAGGACGGGGACACGGCAGTGATGGTCTTGAGCGCTGCAAATTGATTATTAATGGTGTTTTGAAAGAAAATTCTATGGCCTCACCGGCACAAATATCTAATATTTCCTACGCAGTGCTCAAGTCCATTCTTCCCTCACTGGAGAGGGCAGACATTGTTGATGTTCATGTCCTGCATCCAAGGCATGCGTCTGAGGAGAGGCCTTCAGCAAGTAATCGTGATTCGGATCCATCTTCACGAGCCTCAGCTGCCGTCTCACGCACTCTACCATCATGCGTAGTCCAACTCTCCAGTAGCATATTAGTCGGGAAAGTGATTCGAGCTAAACGTTCAATTGCCAATAATTATTTCACGGCTAATAACATCCAGCCTGATCTACTTGACTCAGATGCGGAAGCTCATGTGCCAAACCGTAAAATCTTTATAAATGAAATGCTCCCCCGTGAGAAGTACAAGGAATACACACGTTTGAGAACGGTTGCACGCGGTTTGGGTTTGAGATACGTCTGGCACAGCGGTGGACGTTTCTGGGTCAGGCGGAAAAATGGTGAGCGAGCACATACGTTCGAATCCCTCGCTGATCTGCAGGTCATTCAAACGGCCTGTCGAAGTGTTCCAAAACGTACTTGTGCGTCCTCTAACAACATCCAGAGCTGCACAACTGCTCCGGAGCAGAGCCGAGTTCCGGCAGCAGTATCAGCGGAGACTCCTTGACTAAATACGGCTGCTGAGGAGCGACGAGGGGGTGGAGGTTTCTTAAAAGCGGGATTTATCAATCTTAACTCCCTGACAGATAAGATTGAGCATCTACGCTTGCTCGTCGCTAACGATCCCTCCTATCATCTATTTGGGGTGGCTGAGTCGAAGCTTGATGAGTATGTGGATGACAGTCTCGTTCAGATTCCGGGGTTTTCACTGTTGAGACAGGATCGCAACAGAGAGGGAGGTGGGGTTGCCTTGTATGTACGCAATGACTTCAAGGTTGAGAAATTGATTTCGTCGAATACTTTTGGGCCAGGGAAACCTGGAGTACCTGAATATCTTTTCTGTAGCGTACAGCAGGGCAACTCTCCTCCGATATTAGTCGTAGTAATTTACAGACCCCCGAAAATCGCCATGCAGAAGGATGATGGGCTGTTTGGCTCATTACGTCGACTGTGTGGCGATTACAGTCACAAAATTATAATGGGAGATCTGAACGCGGATTTACTTGACGCTACTCACTCTGACACCAAAACACTGACTGCTCTGACAGAAGAACTTGCCTTGCAGATAGTACAGCATGGCCCGACTCACCAACATAACCCCAATGTATCTCATACATGGATTGATCATATTTACGTGGATGACAACGACATTATTACCGACTTTCAAAACAGAGTCCTGCCCAGTTTCGGCAGGCACTCGGTCATTGACGTCACCATCAGCGTCTTCACTCCCACTCCGCCGAGAAATTCCTTCACCTATAGGGATTTCCGTAAGATCACTCCGGAGATATTGAATGACCGCTTGCTTCGCTGCAACTGGACAGCTCTTGAAAATGCTGAAACCAGTTTGGAAGATGCAATAAACTGCTTGAATGAAAATTTAAAGATTGTTTTGGACGAATTAGCACCGGAGAAAACTATAAATCCGAAGAAAAAAGATGCTCCTTGGATTGGTCCGGAGTTGAAAGTGCTCATGAATAAGCGAGACGCGACGCGCAGGCGCTGGGAGCGGATGCAACGTAACCAACGCAAGTGTCCTGAGCTTCAAAGTGAGTACTTTCGTCTTAGCGAAGAGGTCGACTTGCGCATTGATCAAGAGCGGAACTCCTTCCTTCAAACCCATCTCACGGACGCTCTTGATCAGAAGAAGAACATCTGGAAGGAGATGCGCAACCTTGGCCTCTTGCCCAAGAGCAAAGAGGAAGAACTTCATGGTTTCACACCGGATGAGTTGAACGCTCACTTTGCGGGGGTTTCTGTCTCGCCTCACGAAATTATCAATGGAGCGATGGACGATCTTAGTTCGGCACCGGAGGAGGGGTTCAAATTTAAGCCCACAAATTACAATGATGTAGTCCTTGCCATCAAACATTTCTCCTCCCAGGCCCGTGGGGCGGATGGAATCCCCCAAAGCGTGATCGCGAAAGCTCTTCCGAGTATTGGTGATCTTATTGTACATATCTTCAATTCCTCTTTCGCTCATAGCGTTTTTCCTGAGGCTTGGAAGCAAGCGCAGCTGATTGCATTAAAGAAGACTGCAGCTCCATCAGCAGTCTCGGACTTCCGTCCCATAGCGCTGCTGTGCTTCCTCTCCAAGGTTCTGGAAAAAATCGCACATGACCAAATCACGGAGTATTTAAAAATTGAGAAATTACTTGATCCGTTCCAGACTGGTTTCAAGCAACATCACAGTACCCAGACGGCACTACTGAAGTTGACAGACGACATCAGAGTAGGAATTGACAGAAAGAAGATCACTCTGCTCCTACTGTTTGACTTTAGTAAAGCATTCGACACAATCTCACCATCCAAGCTACTGAGGAAGCTACGACATCTCGGTTTCTCGAGATCGGCACTCCTGTGGATAAAATCATATTTACAGGGTCGCACCCAACAAATCACTTCGAAAGCAGGTAAATCTGATTGGCTAGAAACCAATCTGGGTGTTCCACAGGGGTCCGTTCTCGGGCCTCTCCTCTTTAGTCTGTATGTGAATGACTTGCCCGGGCTACTGAACGGAAAGTCGGTTAACCACTTATTTTACGCGGATGACCTCCAGATTTATCTACAAGTCGATAAAAAGAACATCGACCAGGGAATCGCTCGACTAGGGGATATAGGGCGACTCGTTGCTGACTGGGCTAGGAATTCCGACCTGCGTCTCAACGCTGGGAAGACCAAGGCAATCTTTTTCAGTTCCGAGAGGAACGTTAAAGACTTGCGACGCATGAACTTGCCAGGGGTTGAGATACAGGACGGAGTGTTCGTCCCATTCAGTGACTCTGTCGTGAGTCTAGGTGTTACACTTGACAGTGAACTGACGTGGAAACCGCACATTGATAAATTAACTAAGAAAGTCAACAGAGCCCTCTACGGTTTGCGGTTTTTTAGGGCATGTATCACCAGACCACTCCGAGTTCGCCTGGTCGAGTCTTTGGTTCAACCGCATTTAGATTACTGCACGGTCGTGTACCTCGACGCCACGGACGAACAGCGGCAACGGATACAACGACTGAGCAATTCATGTGTGAGATACATTTTTGATCTTAGGAGAGACGAGCACATCACCCCGTTTAGGGAGCGCCTGGGTTGGTTACGTACTGATTCGCGGAGAATGTACTTCGCAGCACTCTTAATGCATAAGATCATGCATCTTGGAGAACCTGGCTACCTAGCTGCGATGTTTACCAGGTACCAATCCGAACGCCCCGCACGTGGTGATCTAGAAGAGCGAGTACTCAAAGTCCCCAACATGAGACTTGAGTATGGAAGAAGATCATTCCAAGTTCAATGTGCTCATCTGTGGAACTTTCTCCCTCCGGGCTTTCGGCAGCTGAGGAAAATATCAGTATTCAAAGAGGCCTTGAAAGATTTCCTTCTGACTCAGTCTTCTCAGAGGATTGATGTGGGGAGGAGGCATTATTTTAATCTGTGATGGGTTGGGCTCTACTTTTTATTAATATTTCTTTCTATATGTGACTTTCTGTCACACGACTGATGAAACACAACTGTGATATGACTGTGAGCCCAAATCCCTCTCTTACTACAAAATTTTGTACTTAGAATAATGAGTTTGCCCTGACTAGTCACAAATTGTGATATCAAGTGTCCTTGACCAAAACAGTATTTCACTGAAATTATTATTATTATCATGAGTATATATATACATTATTTTTTATGATTATTTTCTATACACGATATTATATTTTTAACGGGCATATGTAATCATATGTAATTTGATCTTTTGTCTGCGGACGAATAAAAGGACATCTATCTATCTATCTATCTAGATCCCCTGTGTATCCTAGCTCCCTCGTGTCTTCCGCGACATTGTCTTCCCATCTACGACGTGGCCTACGTTTTTGTCGCGCGTGTTGCGGGGTGTCTCCAGGGCTTCTCCAATTCCAGTTCAAAAAACTCCAGTTCATTGAATCTCCATACATCCTCATGCAGCTGCTTGCGTAATGGATCAGTAACAAGCGAAACTGGGTGAATGTTCGGATTTGAGAGCGCGTGAGCCAAGAACCCTAGTAGAAAAAGTCTTCGACTAACGCGCGGGGCGAACGCGGTATGTTGAAGATCCGCGTTCGGGCCCCGTACTAGCACTCTAATGCTCTGCCATACATTTGCCGCACGCGGCATTCGTGTGGCCAAAGTGTGGCATTGGTTCGGCTTTGCTTCCTAAATGGACTGACAGACTGCATAGAATATCGTGCATTCATCCAGTCTACACACCTCGCCTCAAGGTGCGATAGGTGTCAAAGAAATGCCTGCGAAATCCGAATACGTGGTGCTTTTCGGGAGCTCTTACACATTGAGAATCTGTTTTTACCTAATATCGGTTCATACTTTTCAAAAATGGTGAGTAGATTGATTTTTCTCTATATAATCAACATAGAATAAAATGTATTAGTTACGCTATAAAACAGCGTATCACTCCCATAACCCAAGGAATATCCATTTTATCGAAAAACGTGTGAAATAACTTTCTGTAGGTCTTTCCAGGATCTAGTGAAAAGGTTCTCTGACAATTCTTTGAGCGATGCGTCCATTCCGAGTTATAAGACATCATTGTTAAAATGTTCTCGATTCTGCGACATTTTCACGATGTATCATACTCTATACTCCACATTTCCAGAATTTTTGGCCAAGCCGGGATATTGTCTAGACCACTTTTTTGGATATATTCGATGAAAATGCGAGTAAGAAGCTCCACCGAATCGTCTCTTTTTCCTAAATGTACTAAGAATATAGAATGTGAAGTATGATGTATGGTGGAAATATTGCAAAATCCATAACGTTTCAACAATAATGCCTTATAACTTGAAGTGGACATTCGGGAAATCATTCGGAGAATTGTCAGGGAACATTTTTACTAGATCTTAGAAAGGCCTACAAAAGTTATTCCACACATTTTCCGATAAAATGGATATCCTTCGAGTTACAGAATAAATACGCTGTTCTATAGTCCAACTGATACATTCCATCCCATGTCAATTATATAGGGGAACAGCAATCTATTCGCCATTAAAAATTGAGACCGATGCGAGTTGGGTGGAAACGGATTCTTGATGTGTGAGAGTTTCCAAAAAGCACCACATATCTGGATTCAGCAGGCATTTTGTTGACACCTATAGCACCTTGAGGTGTCTCTACAGCAAAATCTAAGGTGACGGAACGATGCATTCTTTTTTATTTCAATCCGTTGACCTTGAATGATGAAAGAGTTATAAGTTTGAGTTTCAAAATAATTATAACATCTTTGTTATAAACTTAATTGTGCGAAGATCGTTGTATTCTATCCAAAGCTCGGAATTGGTGACAGATACAAAAGAAAAGTTTCCAAGTGGAATTTGTGCAGTTCGATGCCGTCTAAAACCGCATGTAGTTGATTGTTCCATTGTTGTCATGGCTAGTGCAAGAATGGAATTGTCCATAAGAGAATCGAATAACTTTTGCAAAAATCCAGAATTAAGCATGCTTGATATGATCCTGTACGTAAAATGTGGATTGAGAGAGAGAAGTACTCCTGCTATTCTCTCGTGAAAGCAGTTCTCTTGATCATAGTTGGAAAAAGATTTGAGTCTCCATTCTCCGTTCTAGCAGCCGTCACACGTCCCATGCGACATACTCATTTGACTATGGCTCGAAGAGTAGTGTTCTCACGGGGAAAACACTCATCGATACAGAAAAGAATACTCACCTGACACACTGCAGCTGAAATTTTGATGAAATTTCAAGAATTGCATACGTGAAGGTACATCAAGACTGAATCAAGATGAATGCTATATGGAAGCATCACTGCAACTGCTCCCAGCTGCGGCGTGCGACAACGACGCCCGTAAACATCGAGCACCAGACTCCGAGACAGACACGAAATCCGGAAACCATCAACTGCAAATCGCGATAGCCGATCTCGGCGCGCGTAGACTCACTAGACAGGGACTCACGGTAAAGCCAGGGACAGAAAAAAGAACAGCTATCGCGTACGCACCAGCCCATGACAACTCACTCGCGCTCTCGCGCAGCGTCTGCTCGACCTGGTCAAAACTTTAGGCCTGGAGCTTTGGTTGTCCCTCTCCCTTCGTGGGCTATGACAAAAAGGCTGAAGTTTGACTGCCGAGTCCTGTCACCGATGCACCCCTGTCGGAACTTGGAAAATTGCAGCTCGCCCGAGCTCACGAGTTCGAATCGGCAGAACTACATCACTCCACAACTCAGCACTTGGTTCGCGACACGCCACGAATGGTTCTACAAATTTATGACATCGTGGCACTGCGAAAAATCGGAGAAATGTTGTGTCAATCTACACTTCGTAACACATTTACCACCCGATTTGGTGGCCGACAAAAAACTAACGGCATTATCGCCGTTCAAACATACTTCAACTCCATGACTACGTGTTGAGGTTCAAATGTGATGCCTTTGTGATGGCGTTCGTGCTGATATTCGTGATGGCTGATTTCCACCACGAATGATGGCAATCCAGGATAGGAATGATTACCTATGCACTTACAAGGGGGGACCGCGGGGGCCGGGTCGCGGATCCCCGCCAAGATTTTTTCACAGTTTTCTGCTACCGGGAAGATGGAGAATCCAGAGTAACTCCGTCGAATGGGCCTCAGACACAGCCACTGAGATGAACATTGCTTATATAGGCCCATGTTAAAAGAGTGGTATATATAGATATACTGGTAATGCTAAAGTTTTTGCCTGTAGCTCTGGCCAGGAGGCCCATTTGACGGAGTTACTCTAGATTCTTCATATTCTAGATGAGACCAAACTGAAAAATTTCGGGGATGATTGGCGACCCGGACCCTGTGGTCCCCCCTTGTTAGTCAGATCACAGCGAATCTTCCTGGAACTAAAATGCAAGAATCAGGATGACGCCTACTTTCGGAATTCTCGTTCTCCCGGAGTACTTTCAAATCATGTTCTGTTTCCCAAGCCAATCAATAGCTGATAAGATGAACCCCGCCAGCTGGTGACTTGATGACGTGATCAATGAGATTAGCACACTTGGCGAGCCTCGTCTGACGCTCACACCTGTGACGTCACTGATGAGATGAGCGAAGAAGTCATCCGTAGTGACTCGTTCTCCCAGTACTCAAAATACTCATGTCACACATCAGAAACGTCAAGATCACAATTTTCCCACGATCACCAGGCACTCCACCCGAACAAACTCGACAAAATCACATCATTGAATGATCACTCATGGACAGCAACAAACGGGTTCCATTGTATTTTTTCATCGCAAGGAAGGACATAATCCTTTATCCATACTTACTATGTTTGCCCAAACTTCTTCATCCTCGATCGGAATGATATCGTTCCCTCTAGTATATGTGCACACTCTGCTCTGGAAGTATTGATACCCGTCCTCAGTGACTCCTTACGCGATTTTGCAGGTATATTGATCGCCATACGCTGAAATAATCTGCTAAGGAGGAACGAGACTTCTGCGATTGCATTTTTTGAGATATCAATGGTACAAGTTTGCAGATCGTGAGTTCTCCATAGGCTCAATTAGTGCGTGGGTGATTCAAGGAGACTAGTTGTATGTGTAACCCGATATCCTATGCAGAGCATCATGTGCCACACCTAACTGATCTGAGACATTGGTCATGAGGCTGATTAGCGAGAATCGATGATCAGCCTCTACGCGGCATAAGAAACACTCATCTGATATAATCCATATTGATGATTCTTGATGGCCATATCAGGTTATTTCTTCGATTCCGTGAGGTGGAAGGGTTCGTGATTAGAAATAGGACCACGACAAAAATGCATACTGCAGCAAGATATGTGGAATTTCAAGAGTGCTGCGACGTCATTGAACATGAACTCGGTGTTATCAAGTTCCGATATTGTCACAACGTGCCACAAACAAGACAAATTTGTCCGACCTGACGCAAAGAACTGAAAATGGGGCTTTATTAAGGATCACCTGGAGTAATGGAATTTCACTCACAGGAAATCGGGGCTGATCGTATTCGTGGATCACGCGCCGAATGAGTTGAGTATCTCTCATTTGGCAATTCATGACTTATGAAGGTTCTCAGGTGATCAGATTTTGATAATAAGAGCACTGCGAGTTCTTGGAATACACATTATCTTCAATTCTATCGAATTCCTTCAAATAAATATTGATTCCGTTTCGCTTCCTTCGATGGATCTTTGAGAGGTACGAAAAATAGACGTCATCATTATCCTTTTAATCTACCCCAGTTTTCAATCAGCTTTCTCCATATCATCCAAACCAATCACACAAGCGGAGTGATATAGCTTATCCCAAACGTCAGTTGTTGCTCATTTGTGGGCTCAAGTATGCGAAAGATGGGAACAATAGGTGTGCAAAAACCTACGGTAGATATTGGTGTGAGTGTCGGCGCCAAGCGACTGATATTCGCGATAGAGTTCGTTTTGGTCCACATTTTCATAATCGCAGAGTCGATAGGAGGGGAGGGGCGCTTGCGAAGCACGCAACTTTTGGAATGCTTTTGTCTGATCTCAAGTTATGAGTTGCTCGCACTCACTCATCCGCAAAAGAAGCAAGCCATTCGATTCATTTACATTCATGAATATTTTTGGAGCGTCCATCTTTTGATTTCCGTCTCGCACTCTCGAAGAGTCAAACGATATCTCGTACAGATGCCGGTTGGATATCTTTCGGCATTCGGATTGTAGTTTGGCTCAAGAGATCTCTTGATCGATTCCGTTCAATGACTCTTCAACTGGAAATCGTGTAATTTTTTTGCCGGGCACAATCTTCTGCCTACGTGGGCCACAAATTTTTCTTCTATTTTCGTCATGTCCACACCTTTTTTGAGGTTGAGGCAGTTTTTGCATCTTCATGAACTGGAGGAAGTACACTAGGTTCCGCTTAATGTGATAATTTTGGGCCGAAAGAATCTGATTCTATTGAGCGGGTGATTCTTATACCCGAAAATGATGTATCATCGTCTATTCATGCCAATTTTAATGGCAAGAGGAGCAACATCGAATTTTCATCATCTCCTAGCAAATTTCATTAGTAAAAGAGATACATTAGGATGTTTACACAATTTTCTGGTATAAATATTATGGGCAACATCCTGTATTATGAAAGAAAGAGTCAATTTTTGATTCTCTGTAATTGCGACGAAGTTTCCTTTCAATAAAAACTTCCGATTATGCAGATCAGATTCATTACCATATTGGTATGCGCTCTGTCTAAAGACATGTTAGGTGCTCTGATCTGTTTGAATGATACCTGTTCCATGACAACCTCGTTGTATTTTTCAACGCAGCATCCGGCTCAGTGAAGTTTCTGGGGAGAAGATTGTATTTTGCGAATAGTTCCACTCTTCCACTAACACTGATCGGTCTGTGTACTCATTTTGAGGAACATTTATGATAGAATCACGATCGGACAAAGACTCAGCGGGCGATTAGATAAGAATGCAGGTAATACGACTTCAAAGGCAATACTGAGCTTTTCTTGATTGGTAAACAAGTCACCTGACCTGCGACGGGTCTCTGGTGTGATCACTATAACCGAAAATTCGATCACAATATCCGATAAATTTTACATCAGTCCATGAAGAAGCCGGTCGAGACCAGCGAATCTGATCACATTAAACGTGACCCACTGTATCACTTTGAGAATGTAACTTGAGGATCTTACTTCAGAATATGTACAATAATCGATTTATCGATGTAAATCAATCGGACGGCTTGCTTCCTCCGTGGATTAGTGAGCTTGAGCAACAGATAACTTGAGATTAGACGAAAGCATTTCGGAAATTGCGTGATTTGCAAGCCCCCCCCCCCCCTTACCGATCTTGCAATTATGAAAATGTGGCCAAAAACGAAAGCTATTGCAAACATCAGTCGCTTGGCGCCAAGACCCACATCAATATATACCGTAGGACTTTGCACACCTGTTGTTTCCATCTTCAGCATACTCAAGCCCACAAATGAGCACCAATTGAAATTCGGGATGAGCTATATCACTTCCACTGTGTGATTAGTTTGGATGATATGGAGAAAGCTAATTGAAAACTGGGGTAGACCGAAGAGACAATGATTACGTCTATTCTTCGTACCTATCGAAGATCCATCGCACAAAGCGGGAAGGAATCAATATTCATTTCGTGGAATTTGATAGAACTGGAGATGATGTGTATTCCAAGAACTTGCAGTGCTTTCATTTACAAAACCGAATCACCTGAGAGCCTTCATGAGTCATGAATTGCCAAGTGAGACTTACTGAACTCATTCGGCGCATAATTCGCGAATAGGATCAGCTCCGATTTCCTGTGAGTGAAATTTCTTTACTTCTGGTCATCCTAAACAAGGCTACATTCTCAGTTTCTTGCGTCAGGTCAGTCAAATTTTTTTTGCTTGTGGTAAGATGTGTTGTGTGATGAAAGATCGTTGGTGAAGGGAATGGAGAACGGAGCAAATGGGTAAAAGGCGATTCAGCACCTTAGGATGGTCTGATCATGCGTTCGCAGTGTCGATGAGCACAAATGTAAGGTTTATAGGTCTCTTTCTTGAATGACATAAGGTACATGAGTATATGGGGCACGAGGAGGGTAAGTTGATCAGAGCCAACATTGCAGCGACGAATAGATAATTCCGTCCCCAAGTTGGAGAGGAAGAATCTGAGATCAATCCCTCTACCTCCGCGCTTACTTGTATGACCGAAATGAATATCTTGAAGGTTAGGATCATTGATCTTGGGATTTCATAATCAAACCTGTTGAGGGTTGTTCATCAAAGTTCGCCGCCCCCCGCCCCTTTAACTCGCTCATCGACGCAGATTCCTCCATATGAGATCAATAATCGAATACAAGAGATTTGTGTCGCACTGCCCTTGATTTGGAGCACTCTATGGAGTCAGCCTAGAGCAACGGAGTCCCGATTTTTATTGCGCCCCCTGTATCTGCGATATCAACCACGAATCTCCTCCTGCACGGAATCAAACCCGAGAAAGATTCCGATACGAGCGTCCTCGGCTAGGACATTGGTTATAGTTTATGACTCCAAGATCCAAGGATTGAATCAATTAGATGTGGCGCACAATGCTAAGCATGCAATATTCGATATGGCTACACCAGGTCTCGCTACAATGCGAGGAAGGCAATCTGATCTGATAAGAATACGAATTCTGCAAACTTGCGCGATTGATATCTCAGAGAAACAATCGTTCGTGTCTTGAACTCATTTAGCGAATGTATCAACGTATTTCGATCTGCTCACCTGGCGAATTCGGTCAAGAATAACCGGGAATCGAAGTCGATACTTACAGGGCGGGATCCTCTCCATTCTCTGGAGATGATACTGATGCAGATTCTATAAACGCGTGACAACAGGCTACGAACAGGCTTTCGGAGCATTCATCGATGGATTCCGATTTATCCATTTCTAAGTATCATTATGATTTATCACAGGTATCCCGAAAACAAAATGGAGGAAATGGTGAAGTGGCGCACGGGGACGAGGACAAGATAGAACGAGTATTGAGGGAGGGAATCAAGAGAAAGAAACACGGAATCGATGAGCAAATCACATGTGCCATGGAATGGATTCGATTTCGTAACCTGGAGATGGAGATTCCCAAGTAGCTCGAGTGGCGATAGAATCAGTCCAATTCGTCATTGTATAGCTCACTTTATTTCTAATAGTATATTCGTCTCATGATGTAGATGAAGTGAGTTCATTAGAATCACTCACCGCCCTATTTCTGAGTCACATAAGTGCTGCCATTTTTCGAGATATAATCGTTCAGACTGTCGCATTTAGATGACTTCCATTGACTTATCCATGCATCATCTTGATTCCTGGAGAATATCAATCCATGTCTGAACTGATGGAGGATCAATTTGTTGGAGGGGAACCTCTCGAGATACACTGTTGGAGATGTTTATATGAAATTTCATGTGAAAGTCACAGAAATTTCTTCTCGTGCACTACCTTTTTGGGTAATGAAGAGTGCTTGGAAGTTCATGCATGTGACTTGAGTTTTCATTCAACATTCTTGAAAAGTAATGGATGCACGATTGAGGAGTGATGAATACTCGTGGTTTGAAAATGCATGTACCATGAAGAGTCATCAAGACATATCGAGAGATATTGTATCATCAGATCAGTATACTATAAGTCGTCATTGGAGGAAGGATATTCGAATGGGAGTACTCAGTTCATTGGTTTACATGAAACAATATTTTTCCCTCTATGTGTTCAAACTGTTAGCATCAGAGGCATATCTTCACTTATCACCTTTTCATATCTAAGCGTTTGACTTACTTAAATACAAAGTTCCCTACTCTTTGACACAATATTCATTTAGAGAATGATATTTTATCAGCTGTGAACATGAAGATTTATTTAGCAGAAATTCTCACGCGAGGATGGGTATCTTGAAAGCCACCTGATATAGGAGCCCGGGTGAAGTTTAAGATACGTACAAATGATAAGTGTGTTGAGATCCGGAATCAGTTGGCACGCGCACAAGTATTGATGACTTCCATCTAGAACAAGAAGGATGTCCAGATCAGAAGTTTAACCCAACGGGAAGAGGCGCTCAGACGGAGTTCATCACACTCACTTTGGACGAAATCTGGAGTTCCGGTCCCGAACGTCAGCTTTGTGATTGTCTTAGTGCTCGGAGAATTAATACTTCTCCTCAGCTCTGCTCTCACTACGTCTTATTTTTCGTTCCTCCGCTCTCGCTCGCACTTTTGATTCTCCATCTGGTAAACCATGATGAAGCACAACTGATACAAAATGATCTCCTGCCGCGATTCATTCTCCATAAAATGATGAAGACTGATTGCAGAGCATATCGGAGCAAGTTGGAGAGGTATTGCGGAGCCCACGTGGGACGATGCGCGCGCGAAAGATTGCCAAGAACTAACGCTCAGTCACGCTTACCATGACCACATTTACCCTCGAACTCTGTCTCCCTCCCTCTCTCTATCTTCCATACACGAATCTGATCAATTGGACCTGCTCTTATGCCCTTTTCAACTCATCATTGGATACACTCAAATGATACATATGGTTCAAACAATTGAGGGGGTGGGTGGAAAAAGGGCCTAAGTGCACTTGGGCCCTTTTTCCGGCCTACCGCTTTTTCAAACCCTTGAACCATGATCTATCACCCCATGAAAGTTGTTTTTCCATAAACTTCGAAAACCCCATAGATCAGAAAAAGGGCCTAAGTGCACTTAGGCCCTTTTACATATTCGATAAAACGGCCTAAGTGCACTTAGGCCCTTTTGTCGATTATATGATGGGAGTTACGCCCTTTTATCGATTGTATGATGAGAGTTAGATCCTCTGTCTATCATCTGAAGGCAGTTAGACCCGGCTAGACTCCTTGGACAGCTAGTTGAATAGTTTTGACGGGTAAGAACGAATCGCCTAACTACGATGCTGCACCATTGGACACGAATGGTTCGCCAATCATTTTGAAGAGAAAAGCATGACCTCACTATTTCATAAGCTTTGAGTGGGGAAAGAGCTTTCTAACGTGCCAAGGTCATCTCTGTGTCGTACGGTATTTTAAGTAATCCTCCAAAAAAGTTGAGAATCGGCGTTCCATTAGTAAAATCGTGTTCCGATGGATTTCAATGAAACAACCTGATTTTTTTTAACATATCTTCGGAACTTCGACAAATAGGAGAGCAGTATTCTTATATCGACAACCTGTGATTGAGGCCTCTAAGAAAATTGATAAAACATAAGAATTGATTTCTAACCATGTTATCTGTAATCAAGACGTTAGTTAACCAATTCATCGTGTTTGCTGGGTCATGTTACAGCGAAAACGGTTTCGAAAACTATCAGTCTTGGGGGTGGAAAGTGGTCAAAAATGCAAAAAATTATCTTTGAAACAAATTTCAATCCAGTATTTGCATCTCTTGTGCATGCGCGTCCTCTGATGTCTCTAAAAGTAATTTCAATTGATAGCCGGCCGGTGTAACTCACTTCAGAATGGTCACTCGAGGAAGTCGGTTTGACGCGTTAGATCACGAGATCTAGCTGGTCCAAAAAATGAAAAACTCCAACGTATCGAGTCCGTGAACCCGCGGCTCCTCCAATGGACGCCAAGAATGCGAATTTCGAGTCGGATCGTTCCCAAGACGTGAACATGTGTTTTTCGTGAATTTTTTGATGTAGAAACCGAATCCCTGGTCAGTTTCGTCCCCAACCTTCAGGATTATCTGGTAGGCTCAGAAGGAGTAAGATAGGCTAAATTAGGCTCAAGAAACGAGATCAAGTAAGAAATTGATTGGGCCCACTCACTGTGGCGCCCGAAAATCGGACTCGCAACGGGAGTCCGGAATCCGGGTCATCATACCTCACTAAACTTTTTTCACAGTCTCGCACCACCTAGAAAATGGAAAATCCAGAGTGACTCCACCAAATGGGCCTTCTGTCCAGAGCCACAAGCAAAAACGTAAGAATTGCTCATATAAACCCATGTCAAAAAGTGATATATATATATATATATATATGGGTATACTGGCAATGCTAGCGTTTTTGCTTGTAGCTCTGAAATGAAAGCCCATTTGATGGAGTTAATCTGGATTCTCCATGTTCTAGGTGGTACGAGCCTGTGGAAAAAGTTTAGTGAGATTTGGTGACCCGGACCCTCCGGACTCCCCTTGTCAGCGGAATAAGTGTATTTCACGTGTACGATTTCTTCATACATAAGTATTCTTTGGAAAATCATAACTCCGACAGATTGGATTTCTCATCTTATCGTTGTTTGACTGGGGAAACTAGACACCTCCGAATTCCCCTCAAAAGATTATAACAATGAGACTCCGGAAGAGAGCTTTGTTTAGGAATAGAATCTCAGCACGAATGTGACTACGTAAAAGGGTCTCGTCACTGCAGAGAGGGGTACCCACAAAGTCACCAAGACCTCGAAGATTTTCTAAAAGAGCCCAAACAACAGGAAAATTTCGTTCGAAAAAAGGGCCCAAGTGCAAGGGTATTGTTAAAAGAGCCTCAACGCAGAAGCACTGGTGAAAAAGGCCTAAGTGCAACAGTATTGGTAAAAAGGGCCTAAGTGCAACAGTATTGGTGAAAAGGGCCTAAGTGCAACATTATTGGTAAAAAGGGCCTAAGTGCAACAATATTGGTAAAAAGGGCCTAAGTCACCGGAAAAACTCGTTCGAAAGGGCCTAACTCCACTATCGATATCGGGATAAAGGGCCTAAGTAGTGGGGTATTGATAGAAAGGGCCTAATTTTTTACGAAAAAATTTTCAAAAAATTCTTATGACCTCCATATCTCTTTTCTACCAATTCTGGCTATCAAATCATGTTCTTTGGCCTTCAAAAAATGTATCTTCATGCTTGCTAAGTGAATATTGAGTGACCTCAGTTTCACACACTCAATGGAACCATCTTTCACGTGCAGAATCGATGAAAATGCATTAAGACGTTGAAACGCAATTGGATATCTTGTGTGACATACCCATAGATATGCTGATCAAATTTGGAGGCCATTAAACTCGATTTCGCAACGTTATCCAACTTTTAGTGAACCAACTATCCCAAAAATTGACCCAGTATTGGGGAAAAGGGCCTAATTACATTTTTTCGAATGACTGTATACCTCTCAAAATCGACAGCTACCTTCCAATTCCTGTGCGGTTGTTTTGGGGATGCCAAAACCTTTGAAATAAGCCACGTATGCGCATCGAATCATGCCACGGGCATGATACAGTTAGTTTTTATCGTTTTTCTCGCAATGGCCGGTTTGTAATTAGACCCTTTTTCCACCCACCCCCTCAATTGTTCTTCGACTCCGGAACCGAGAATCGGACCCTGGAAACTAGGGTGTACTGTGTTCTCATGATAGGAGGTAATAAAAAGGACCGAGGAATTCCTGTTTAGGGATGTATGTCCGCGATTTAGAAATTCAAAAGTCTAGGAATATTCACAGAATGATCGAATTTTCAGCGTTGATGAGTGGAAATGCCGAATTTTAGATGTAATATTAAGGAAGTGTATAAAGATTAAAGTGAATATCCACAATTCTCCTGTTTGAGTATGGGGAGATGAATTTCTAAGCTTTATCGTGACTGAAAGGTGCATAAATTTTGAAGCAATCCTGGGAAGCGTAGTTGAGATCCAAGCGATGCTCGATAGATTCTATACAAGGAATCCGTTCAGATCAATCTTTCACAACTCAACTAACAATCCTCAATTATCAGCAGGCTTCTGGATGTTCAAGTTTCACCTTACTTTGAACACTTGGATAACTCATCATTCCTTATAACCTAGAATTAATTGGTACCCATGCCATCGCAGATCAGGGCTCCTTCTTCCCTATGTATCGTATATGAGTGATTCCAGGGAAGAATGGAAAATCAGGAAAGTTGGTTCGCAGATTCCACTTTGAGCCGTTTTTTATGGAGGGAGGAT
The DNA here is from genome assembly GCA_029851415.1 of Eretmocerus hayati. Classification (NCBI taxonomy): domain Eukaryota; kingdom Metazoa; phylum Arthropoda; class Insecta; order Hymenoptera; family Aphelinidae; genus Eretmocerus; species Eretmocerus hayati. The sequence continues at coordinate 135,639,454 of CM056741.1, forward strand.
ATACAGACCCGTTCTAGGTCTTCGCATGTGTTTTGTTCGTTAGAACTTCTTAGTTTAGAGACTGAAAGAATCCTAAGAGAACCATTATCGTTGGTTAAATCATGGAAGGTACCTCGAAAATTCCCGCCGCCCTGACTTATAATAGTCTAAACTTCTTTCAATGTGATAACACCGAAGCCACGGTCGTAGACACAGGTCTCACAACTTCCGGGGTGGGATGAGCTCGCTAAAGTTACCAGTTGAGGTTCCTAGATTGGCCATCTGGCGCCGCTTCAATCTCAGCAAACATGACTCGCGGCTACGCTGCTCGTGGGTCCGGTCTACTGCTCTTGCCATGCCATGACCCGCGCCAACGAGTTGCATCTACCATAGAATCCTACTCGCTTCATTCATCTTCACTCATCTCAGGATGGATTATCAAACACTTCTATCGCGCAATTGAGTTATGCTATCATGCATTCGATATTTTGTGACAGATTCTCAACCCGACTACAGTAATCCCATATGGGAAGAAGAGACTTATATATAAGTTTCTATACGTTGTTGAACAAATTCCGCAATGGGTCCATAGACAAGGTGACAGTCTTATGTTTTGCCGGCTCAGTCCAAGTCCCCATCACTCGAATTTTTTTCAACATCAATCTTTGGATTTTTTCTCTTTCATCGAGCAATTGAGGAGTAATTCGATCGCACGGGAATTTTATGATAAGGATTCACGAGAGAGTAGGAGCTTTGGAGTAAAATTGCGGAGCTCGGCTCATAAGTACCTCACATATCTAGCATCAATTTTTTTCGTTCTAATTTCTGATATCACAAAGAACATCCCTGCACTCTATTATGCATAAATATTCAACACGATGTACAAAGTGAATCTGGACGTCGTCATCATTTGGAGCTTCTGAGGTCCTCGAATCTTTTCAAAGATTTTTATGTCGCAAGATCCTTAATAATAATGATGTAGAATGGAATGAATTATGGTCCATAGTGTAACGCATCAAGAAATGATAAGGAAGGAGTTGGTGTTGATGATGGTCTTGGTGAGGTAATTTTGAGCGGAACTTTGGAATTCCTTCAAAGATTTTGGAACTCATTGCACCACACTCGAATACTCCTACTCTCTCGTGCATCCATATTACGAAATTTCTATACGAGCGAAATACTTACCCATTGCCCGATTGAAAAATACAACATCCGAAGATTGATTCTGAAGAAAGAAAATTATAGTTCCGAGAATTCGAACTAGGGCCAGCGAAACAGAAGGCCAGCACCTTGCCCACATAACCATCCCCGCATCGATTCAGCTTTACACTGCAACGTCCAGAATTCCACTAAATTTAAAATGTCCATTTTTCATACAATTCTGCTCTCTAGAGTATATGCCGATCCATTGTGTGTTAGGAGCAGCATGTACACACACACACACACACATATATATATATATATATATATATATATATATATATATATATATATTATCCCTCACCGATGCGTGGTTTGAAGGTATTCATACATCACTCATACATGTAAAGATTGAACCCGCATGTATAAGATGTTTTTGGTATTGGATAGTAGAGATGACATGGTGAAATGGCTAATAGCTTATTACCCCCAACGTATCCCACACGTGCGAACTTCTACTATCACTTACAAGGGGAGGACCAGCACTTTGGATCACCAATCTTATCCAAAATTCTTCAACAGTTTTGTATTACCTAGAACATGGAGAATCCAGAGTAACTGCGTCAAATGGGCCTGTTCAAAGTTACAGACCATGACATTAACATTGCTCATATAGGCCCATGTTAAGAAGTGATATATATAGATATACTGGCAATGCTAACATCTTTACTCGTAGCTCTGAGCAGGGAGCCCATTTGACGGAGTTACTCTGGATTCTTCATAATCTAGGTGACACAAAACTGTAAGGAAATTTTGGGAACGATTGGTGATCCAAAGGTCCGGTCCTCCTCTTGTTACTGGTACTAACACTTATGAATCCAAATCATCAATGCGCGACGAAATCATCACGTATATAATCATTTTCACATCGCGCGACACGCCTTTCTGAGCCGCCGAATTGGACTCTCGAGTGGGGAGTCTCCGCGTTTTGAACTTTCCGAAGCTCTTGGAAACGCTCTGCATGGGCATTCAAGTATCATTACATGGTGAGTAAGCACGAGGCTTTGTTAGAGGTTCTCGTCCTGGAGCGATCCGGACGAGAGAGTGAGTTTTTCCCTTCTAGCACACCAGTGAAATATACAAGCGTCTTGCCGTATATTTGAGCTGGCAGCTCAATTAAATATTATATCTCATTTGAGTTCAAGGAAAATCAAAAGGGAAAGGTAACAATTTATTTTATATACAATTTTACTGAGCTCAAATGTGAGTTTTTCCGTGGGCTATTTGCATCGCGGGGGAGGACACCGATTACCCTCGGGCCAGGTATCCTGTCTATGGTGCAGCTTTCCCCATCTGTGATCGGGTGGGGAGCTCCATGGCCAAAACAAAGAGCAGTGGATGAACACACCCCAGGTTCGTCCACAGTTTGGCATGCGACAAGGCATTCCGATATTTCCCCAATAGGGTTGTTATTAGAATCACCTGGGTCGCGCCTCTGCAAGTATAGAATCACCTTTCCGTTCGAATGTGAACGAGACCAGCCGCGATCAAATCATTGGGAAATTATATCTTTTGTATATAGTCAAAATATCTGTCTGGGTGGAAGAGGATCACCTAATCATATTTTCCCTTCCTTCACGGATGATTTCATGATATTTTTTTCTAATATGAATGTAAAGATTATGATTATCCATTTCATAGAAATGTGGATAGAACCCTCGTATTAGTTATAGAAAGAATGTTGCGTTGTTCATTCATGAGAAACCTACGAATTACGAGCATTCTTTTCTACGTATCGAGAGAGATAATTGAATTCATTAGTAGACGTTCAATTAGTAATTCTTGACTTAATGAATACATCTGGCACTTCAAGTCATCATTTGAAAATACAATGAGATCATTTCCATGGCCATATTCCGATTGAAAATTGAGATATACGAAATATCTAGTCGATGGTCGACAAATTTTTTGCATTCCGAGTCATATTGTCGTATATCCTTGGCAGCGATGCAATATATTCAGTAAGAATAATATGTCATTGTATACCTGTGATCATGACCAGTAATTTGAACTATTGCAAGCTCTATCTCAAGGATTAGTTTTGGAATCATGAGCAGTTAAGGGCATGTGAAAGCCAACTTCTACCAACATCGCGAATCAACCAATTATCGATTTTTTACACGAGCTACATATAATAACTTGAAAAAGTAATACCAGACAAGTGGAGATAAGGGTCAGATCAATCGTTTAAAAAAAGAATTGAGTGGATTGAGTAAGAATTGCGATTACAAGGTTTATACTGCCAAAAAATGTTGAGTGATTTTCACCACAATTCTTTACGAGTATAAACGCCACCGCGACAATTCGCACTCAATCGACTCAAATATTTTTCCAAACGGTAGATCTGACCCCAATCTCCACTTGTCTGGTACTACTTTTTTCGAGATTGACCTCAAGAAATTTAGAAAATGATCAAAACCATAAATTTTTTGAGAACCTCATAGACGTGCGCTTTTGGCTGAGTCGTGAGGTTGGGTTAGACACTCGACAGCTCACACAGCTGTCCAGCTGTTGTTCTGTTTCTGTTTGAAGCTCGACAGTGAGACCACGCGGTCTGCATGCGTGAAAGAGTGAAAGATCATAGAAATCAGATAATACATACGAAAACATAGCAGAAAATACATACATATGAGAAGATTTCAGATACGAGAAAATATTAGAAGGAAAAGTTGAAGTGGTGTCAACAATCTTGTGTTCCACATGATTCGTACCTGAAGAGCAATTTGTGCATGCAGCAGATCACTGTGATTGTCATTTTTAGCCCCTTGAATTGACAAAATACCTCAAACTTGGAATGGTATTGCAGGAGGCGAGTATGAAAGTGTTTTTCGTGAGCATCAGTTTTGGAAAGTATGAAGTTTGCGTTACCTTAGATTTTGAAACAATAACCACGAGGACAAATCAAGAGGAGATGGAGAATCAATTATTTATTGATCAAAAAGCTCAGAATATATTCGTGCATTGACCTCTCTAGGATATTATCTCCACAGACACGAATGAATGAGATGTCTAGAACCAGTTTTCCTATACTTTCGATCGGACCAAACTCCTGATGTTTGGAGTTCCATTCATCTCAGGCAGTTCTATTAATACCAAGAATGTACTGATGCATCTCAGGATGGTCCTATTATAGTGGAATGGACCTTTGGATCATTCTTGGGCTATCTCATGATTCCATTCTAGCTTCCAACGAAAATATCTCCAGGTACTTGGTGAAAATAGTGAGCCCGGGTGAGTTTTGAAGCAGAAGTCAATGATCCAATTTTGTAATGAAATTCAAACTGTGTCTGCTAGGATCTCTATATTTCACAGGCGTGATTTCAAAGGTATTTGTTGACATTGGTTAAGAATCGGCTCATTTTAGAGTTTTGGGGACTAAAAATTGAAAAGTTGAATAGTAAATTCGATTATTCTAGGTGTGTTTTGTTGATATTCAGGATTTTATTATCAAATGTCAGCCTCTGAATCATTTCTGAATAGTCTCACCTTTCTATTCAAGATTCTAACTAAAGCATCCCACAATTACTTGGTGAAATGGCTTGCCCCCGTAACTTTGAGAGCAGAAGTCGATTCGAGGCTGATTCAATAAACTTCAAATTGAGTCTGCTGACATCCCAGTACTTCAGAGGGGTGCTTACATGTTCAATTTTTCGAATCAGTTGTTGAGAATTGGCTGAACTGTGGAGTTTTTGTGACTAAAAAGCTGAAAAGTTATAACTTTGTAAGTAGTAAATTTCATAATTCTATGTATGTTTTGATAAAGTTCAGAATCCTATCACCATGTATTGGCCTTCGAATCATTGCTGATCGACTGGGCCATTCTGTTTGAGTGTCAATTTAATAGATTTGACATTCTATTTGAGGTTCCAACGAGAATATCCTCAAATACTTGGTCAGAATTGCTCAACGGAGTGAATTTCAGAGCAAAATTTAATGCTTGGATTTCCAGTAAGCTTTAAATTGTGCTTTTTCAAATCTTCGTATCTTGGAGTGGTGATTCTGTCTTCATCTGGAGGTGTGTCATTTTAATGTGTGTACCTCAGTGATATCTACATATTAGCTTCTATCTGTATTTGTTGACATGAATATATATACTTCAAGAATGATCATCATTCTTGGAATAGGCAATCCAAGATCTTGAATTGAGTTGCCTTCGTCGAGTTGCTCAGCATAGAATTCAGAGATTGTTTCTACTCTCGACCAAAGTGGAATCAGTGTAGTCTGAATAAAGTCCTTGACTCAGGCAGTGAGACAGTCATAATGAATTCTTTCAGGTACAGCGATAACATCTCTATATGCATCAGCTGTGTACAACGAGTGGTAGCTGTATTCTATAATCTGTACAGTTATTGGATAAAGTATAATGTACACATCACTGCATCCACAGAGTAACACAATAATATGAAGAGATGTGCATATCAGTAATTGCTTGGAAGAAAGTTTATCTATGGAGACAATCCTTCGAAAATCCCTTCACTCAAAATGGAAGCACATAGTACAAAAATGTGTACCAACACGTAGTACAAAAATGTGTTTTCAAGAGTAGAAGGGATAGTTCAACAGGAATACCCCATAAAAAATACACTTGCATGCAAGTCGAGATGCAAGTATATACTAAATGTGAGCATGAACAGAAACGTAAACGGATTTCACATAAAGAATATACTTGACAGTATATAAAAAATGTGAACAAAATCCTCATTCACTGCATCAGCCATCTGCAGATAACCATAAGATTATGTTGACTCTTGTGTCGACTCGAGTGACATGACATCCTCTCCGATATTGTCCCCCCTCCCTGTATATAGATATAGAGTAGAAGACTTCTAACCCAACCTCCCTTACTCTCATCCATAGACATAGAAGTATAGACTGCTGGTCCCGTATACTCGCCGTTGTCATCGAGTCATAGGCCTTTGCGTGAGAGTGAGAGAGACGGCATGCTCCAAGGCGCACGCTTTCAACATGCGATTCCTATGTTGCGTCTCTCTCACTCTCATTGGGGAGCCTCGATGTCAACGGCGAAGATACGGGACCAGCAGTCTATACTTCTATGTCTATGCTCTCATCATGGTCCGCTCGGTCGGTAAAAACTGACTTCCACATGCCCTTAATGCGTCAAAATTCAAAAATCGTAAAATTGCAAAATACATGCTTCGCTCGTATATGCTTCGGCTGTAAGTTGGATTATCACGATTTTTGCTTAGCTTATGATACGAAACGGTGCATCTTGCTTATACTATCTTTTGGTACATTTAACTATGATCCCCACCTCAGTATGTCGAAGAATAGCTATATGAGCGTTTCTCTGGAACTTTTGCACTTTGCTGGAAATCGTTGAAAAACGAAAAATGGAAACCGCTCAACGCACACCTGGGACCTTTTGCTCACATACTTGTGTAGTATTGAAAGTTACAAATCCACTATTGAAACTCATATATAGTAAGTGGCATCGCCAAAATCACGTTAATGAGTCGAACAAAAAGTAGTTTCTCGCCGATTTTCCAGAATTTCCTAAGCAATTATTTGGCAAAATTGACAATTTCAACGAATGCCTTGGGCTTTTTGCAGCTTCGTAAGGTCAGGGTATTCGATCACAATTGGTTTTAATTGAATTTTTTTCGTGAGTCACGTTTTTTCTATCTCACTTCAGAACGGTCGTATTCTAAACAGAAATATCGCACCAACATGAGACTCGTCGCAAAATATTCGCAATTGCATCTATTTCAGATACGCATTCCAAAAAGTGCCTTCAGAGTCACGGCAGGAGCTTGGCGTAATCATCTTTGAGTTGAACGAGACATGATTGATTTTTTATTCCCAATTTTCGAAGTCATACAGTTTTGGCTGAATTGGTAGCACACCATCGCGTTTCAGGGCCATTTCTCTTCAATATATTCTCCACCAAATGCAGCTTGAATCAACCCGAAAAACAGCGCGGCATCACCAGAATATCCGTAAAACTACACGAGAGTACCAAGTATTTCCACAGGATTTTCCCCACATTTTCTCTCTTTGAGTCAGCTAGAACGAATCAACTTTTTCTGATCATACAGAGGTCACACATATCTCATATTGAGACTTGAATGATGATATTTCCACTTCGATTGGGGCCGATAGATTTGATTGTTCTCATATATCATCATCCATAGCTGTATTCCAGCCGGTGTGAAAGTTCCAGAGAAACGCCCATATATATCAGTTAAAATCGTAAATATCATGCAAATTTGATTCATAATTTGTGATACCCGGAAATTCCTTATATAGTTTTTTTTCTTACCGTATTAAATGGTACACCCTGTGGTGTGACGAGTGAAAATCGACTCGAACTCATTATGATGTGAATTCCCACCGAGAGAAAGATTGAATTGATATTTGAACGATATGAAGGAAAAATGCTTAAAATTCAGTTGGTTTGACTCATACGTTGATTGAATCAATTCAAAATAAAATTTTGATCAAACGATTGATATGGTTAGAGTTCAACAGTGATTTTGATCAAATTCCTGCAAACTCTGGACATCGCATGAAAAAGCATCTGTGGACAAAATAGAGTCAGTCTGAGTCTTTTTTCATACTCGAATATTCTGGCTTGAAATTTGTGATGTGTCGAATATTCGAGCAGTAGAACCAGATCATCGAACAGGCTAGCAACGAGAGACATTCTTGTATTCATTGCTTCGCAGGAAGAGCATCGGATGATCGATGAGTTGATGCTCTAGCAGAGTAAATGAGGAAAGACAAGAACGTTTCCTGTCCATAAGACCTGTGTATAAATCCATGATAATAATATCGGGTATACATTGAAAGTGAGGATCGGCTTGTACAGTAAGCTGAGATCATCGACCTATAGATTGAACAAGTGCTAATCCTACAAAAGTCCAGCTGAGTATACATTAGTCGACAGTATATGAGCAAATCCACGAAACGCGGTGATTCCGTGCGTTACGCCTTTTGTGCACCGATATCCCGTATCAATAGCTACACATCAACTCCGCGACAAGGCAGACACCTTTTTAGAGATCCTAGAATCATGTTGTAACGAGCTCAAGGCTCAAAACTGGGATAGACCGGAATGTCGGGCCATCGAATTGGAAAAATCACAAAATTTCAAGCTTGACATGGCTTTTTTCTCTCAGTATTGAAGTCGGCATTTGGATGCAGTCTAGGATATCGGTATGATTCTTACGGGAGAATGACCCCCTAATTTGAGGCTATAACCACTCTGAAGCCCAAGAATGTGCTTGCAACAGTAGTGAAACTATCTCCTGTTGATGACGCGTGACTTCTTTTCGAAAAGAAGAAAAATCGACGATATTTCTCGTCCTGCGCCGATGCAGTCTGACCAATCATATTTCTGCAAACGGCATCTGATTCTTCATGAAAAATGAAAAAATTCAGTTGGGTCGGGTCTATGTGCATCGAATTATGTTTGATTGGCGAGCATATTACGCTTTCAGAAGGAAACGTGATCGCTCCACAAAATCATTTTCTTTGAGGCGCGCACGAACAAGACTGGTCGAACCGATCCGGTTTTGCTTGTGATTTCTTGCTTCTATCGTATTTGATACCAAGTAAGTGACTGCTCGATCCAATATTCCGATGTTTAATTAAACGAACTACTTCCTCCTTTTTCGAGGGGATTTTCGTGAATTACATTGCTGAAAAACTCTTGAATAACGTGTGTATTATAACTCGAATTGTCTCCTTGAGTTTTTTGGTGATGAGTGCGATACTCCCCATCTCCGCCAGCGGTCGATCGGGTGATGATGGAGTGTATCCAAGTAAGTGGCAATAGCATTGCTCTTATAGGAATTGCCGGGTTTCTCTGTCCCACCCCACGCCGTCTCGTAAAAATCGGTCACGCGAGTAGATTTGAGTTCTACATACCAAAAACTGAGAGTATGTGAAACCCTAGTAATGTGCGATGAAAAAAATTTTCAAAATATGTTTCCTCCCAAATCACCACGTTTCGTGGATTTGCTCATATATGACATGTTATATATATATATGACATCGGTTATCGGCTCGTCCTTTCGTTCTGATCTTCGCGCATAGATGCTTGGGTTGCGACGATATATAGTGCGTCCACCGTGAGTGCATATAGCTGCCCACGCATATGTAGAATATATTATCGGCCTCTCTTTCGTTCGCACGTTTGTGCTTGCATAGATATAGATATACTATGGTGGTTGAACGTACACCAGCGGGTAAAAGCAGTAGTGCGAGCGCGACAGAACATAGTGTTGACAATCAGACCGGCAATACTGAACAGCGGGTGGCAGAGGGAGATAGCACGATCCAGCAGTCCGCGAGTAACATCGGGCATGAATGATGATACAATTTTAGAGCAGCCGAGTGTACCACCGATTGTCAACCCTGCGGGTCTGACTTAAATCGGAATCTATTCTCACGAAACTGAGAAAAGCCTCCAGTAAACGTCCGGGAAAATTCGAGGATTTCCAGTACAAGATCAGAATGGGAGAATCGAGTCCATACAAGTCCAAATTATACCCGATCCCTATCGTACTTCGTGATAGAGTTTGCAAAGGAATAGAGAAATGGGTGAACTTACAAATACTTGAAAGGCATAGAACTGAGTACATTAACCCTATAGTGGTCGTGAATAAGAAGAATGGGGCCATCCGGATTTGTATGGGCGCAAGAGAACTCGATTTCCGGTGTGAGTCGGATCATGAGTTGTCTGAAGATATGGACGGGTTTTTCAAAACTTGACCAGAAATAGGGGTTATGTCATCCTCCGATCCGGTTTCATCATCTTTCCAAGTGGAGCTTGGAGAAAGCTCTAGGTAACTGACAGGTATACAGGTAATGGATATATGCTACTTGTTTGAAAGAACGCCGTTTGGCTGGAAGGTCAGTGGTGCATCCCATAAGCGTGCTTCTTATCGTATTCACCAAAAACTCAAGGCGTTTTTAGAAGATTTTGTTAACGATTGGTTAATTATTTCAAAAGATTCAGACGAGCACATGACGCATATAGAGCTCATGCTCCAAGCTGTGATCGTAGGGGACATTATACTAAGTTGTGAAAAAGAAACCAAATTTCTGGGTCATATTTTGAGCCAAAAGGGCCTTTAGCCAGACCAAGAAAAACTCGAATGTATCCATAACTTTATAGTTTCGAGGAATATCAATCAGTTAAGAGGTCTTCTTGAGTTAGTTCAGTTTTGTGCAAAATTTACAGGAAAGTGAGCTCAAGAGACTGCACCATCATCAGACCTTATCAGAACGGGGACAAAATGGAAATGGACGAACTACCATCAATACCATTTCGATAGGTTTAATGCCTTGTTTACTCACAACATGTTCGTTGTGCATCCTCGTAGGGATTTGCTATATGTTCTGTATACTGATGCATCGACAACTGCATCGTAAGCCATTTTGTTTCAAGAGCAGATGGATAAATTATGCCCTGTAACCATGACTAGTAAAAAATTAACGCCTGCGCAGTCTCGATACACTACTACAGAAGTAGAATTGATGAGTGTTGTGTGGAGTTTGGAGAAATGGCGATCATATTCGCGCGGTGCAAAAGTCCATATTATGACCGATCATAAAGCATTGAGGTATTTGCTAACATGTAGATTTCTGAATGCTCGGTTAACACGCTGGTCGTTAGTTATCCAGGATTATGATATCTCTTTTGGGTATACTCAGGGAAAAAATAATAATGCAGCAGACGTGCTCAGCCGTTTGTGTGAACCTGATGATCGACCCCAATACGATTTGCTCGATAGTATCATTCTTGCTAGAAAAGCTACTCCAATATTGATGATACGAATTCGAAATATTATTGAAGAACAAGAAGCAGATAGGAAGTTATTGCCCATTATAAAATCATTAGAGGATGGTAAACCCATGCGTAATCATGCGTGAGGGCAAAATGGTCTTATGAAAGGCAACAATAAAATCGTGTTACCTAGAAATCTGGCTCATGATTTTATATTGGAAATTCGTGAGGTTTATGCACACATTGGTGTCCTGGAATGTGTAGAAATGAATAATGACGACTTTTATTTACCACATATCAAACGGCTTGTTAGTATCATTCTAAGAACGTGTGACACGTTGGTCCACTCCCGAGGTTGGCAGGAAGGGTAAAATATATCCTTGTAACTTTGGACATGTTTACAGAATATGGCAATTTATATATACTATACGTCAAGAGAATACTGAAACCGTTATTCGGGAAATAAAAGATGATTATATACCAAAACATGGAAAACCCAAACGTATTCAGTTCGATCATGGTACACAGTCTACGGCTGAGGCATGGTTAGGATATTCAGAGTCAGGAGGGATTATGGCAGTTTCTAGCAGCATCCGACACCCAGCCGGGGATGGGGTAGAATGCATAATGCGATGACTAAACTCTTTCTTTCGGATTTTGACGGGCGGAAAACATGAACCTTGGAGTCGTTGGGTTCCAACAATACAACAAATTATCAAAGAAACTCTTCAATCAACTATAGAATGCACTTCATCAGAACTTCGAATTGGTCAAAAACCTACGCGTATTTGGGAAAAATATATTACCCCTTCTACACGAGAAATTACGAATCATGCGGATTTAGTGATCGTGGCGGAAGAAAATATACGTCGCAAAGGGTTAAATCGAGCAAATAAATTGAATCAAAATAAGCCATTAGTAACTTGTAACCTCAGTCAAGAGGTGTAAGTAAAGGCATACAATTTTATCTGACGCAAACAGAGGAATCATTTCTAAATTTCGTTCAGATTATGAAGGTTCGTATACGATTAGAAAGATTATTGAACCGTCAACTTGTGTGTTGTTTGATGGAGTTAACCAAACCGACCGTGGTCAACTTCATTTCTCTTCTCTCCGCCCTTATTCTCAGCGTGAGAATTGACAGAAACCCCTATGATTTTTGTTGTTCATTTTAGATGCCTGAAATAGATTTGGCGTCCCGGATTCGAGTCTTTGAGTTGGTCGAAGACAATCGTTGGCAACAGACCGTGTGCTTACGACTCGATTGGGGAGAATTAGATGCACGAATGCAGAAAAAGTGTAAAATGGTCGAAGAAAGAGCGCACACTATTAAAAATACGCTGCTAAATGAGATTAGCAGAATGCTTTCTCTTAGCGAAATAGTTTAAGAGGTTCACTGAAACTGATGAGAAATTTGCAAAACTGATCAAATTCCAAAATGATGATTGGGATTCCTACAAAATAGTTATATTTCTTAATCTAATTTAATTGCATTTCATATCACACTCAAAATCCAATGATTGGATCCAACCAATCGATGTAGAATGAGGGAAAAGTATCTCTCTAGTCCATTAAAAGGTGGATAGATTAGTTGTAGAGGGAGATATGAGGATAAAATGAATTTTAGCTGCAATTTTCTTCTAATATTTTGGGTTATTATTACGAGATTCACTTTTAGGGGAATTAAGATGACCTAAACTGGGGTTTTTCATGGAAGATATGTAGTCTGGTTGAGGGAAAATTTTGATACAGTTGGTGAGAAGATCATAAAAATGGAGTTTTTGAAAAAAATTTGGATTTTTCGGGAATAAATTGGATTTTGAATGTATTTAAAAGAACTTTGAAAAATTCGGTATCAACTAATCGATTTAGAACGATGAAGAAGTATAAACTTAGTTGAGTAAAATTTGTATATATTAGTTTAGGGGGTGGGCAATAGCGGAAAATGAACTTTAGATGCGATTTCCTTCTAATATTTTGAGTTATTATAAGGAGATTGCCTCTTAGGGGAATTCAGATGACCTAAACTAGAGTTTTCCATGGAATATATGTAGTATGGTTGAGGGTAAATTTTAATATAGTTGGTGTAAGGATTATAAAAATGGAGTATTTTGAAAAAATTTGGATTTTTCGGGAATAAATCGGATTTTGAATGTATTAAAACGGATTTTGAGAAAATTCGGTATCAACCAATCGATTTAGAACGATGAAAAAGTATCAACTTAGTTGAGTAAAATTTGAATGAAGTATTTTAGAGGAGAGATATGAGGAAAGTATGAATATTGAAGAAAATATTTTTGTATATTTTGAGTTATTTTTTTGAGGAAAATAGTTATCGGGATTTGGGCTACCTAAAATGAGGTTTTCTTAGCAAAGCGTGTAATTTGGTTAAAACAGAATTTCGATAGAATAGGTCTAAACATGCTCAAATTGCTGTTTTTGTTGGAAATTTTGGTTTTTTTATAAAAATTTACGTTGATGGAGTTTGAATGGAATTTCGGTATTAACCAAAAGATAGATTGAGCCAAAAAAACCATAGCCTAGGTAATCAAAATTGGGGTAAAGTGAAGTTAGAAAGAGATATTTTAGTATGAAAGTACACAATTCCAGCGATTTTACCTCAAAAAACGTTTAAATCAGATTCGATTTGGAGAGGAGACCAGACAAATCACTGGTCTCATCTCTGAGTTATTCTCTACAACTTGTAGAAAAGCAAAAATCGATAAAGTGGAGTGTAGAAGAGAAAGCGTGGAGCAAAAAAAACAACACACATACACACACACAGACACAGACAAAGGGCCGGAGAGATGAGTCTCTGGGGGGTTTTTGAGGATTATAAGGAGAAAAGTGTTACGTACAATCGTTAGATTTTGGCGAGAGGAATAAGATGGTTGAAGCACTTTTGTGACAAGATGAATTATATTGAAGAAAATATTGAGTTGAATGGAAAAATTGATAAAAAATTTGCTGTGTCGAAAACAAAGCTTTCTCTTTAGAGAAAGCAAAAAGGCCACGGGACAATATTAATTGCCCCGTGAAAACGGGCGGTTTTTGGAATCTGCAACAAGGCATCTTGTAGTTTTTCACGTCTAGTTTCTGGATCTTTTTCCCTCGAGACGCCTGAGAGTGGTCTGTGAGGGTGGCATCCTCCAGAACGGAAAAGTGTGCAAAAAGCCGACCAAAAAAAAGGTTTTACTCGAAAGGGATGCATTTTGAGCTAAGAGTGGAGATAACCAAAATTGTAGGTTTTTGTCCGACAAATCAAGAACCATTGCCAGTATTCCAGAAAATTCACATTTTGGGGGGTTTTTGGTCGTTTTTGGGGTTTTGGGGAATTTTGGGGAGGTTTTTGGACACTCACGGAAATTCTGACCACGTCAATCGAAAGAACGGGGAATTTTACGTCGAAACATGTGTTTTTAGGAATTTTCAGATTTTTGTGAAATTATTCCCAGCGGGACATACAGATTCAGACCACATTTTATCTATTTAGTCAAGACTGAGCCAAAAATCATGATTTGAATCAGGGTTTTGCGAGTTCTGCAATGATGAGAATCATTCGAGTGTATTGTGGTGTCAATTACCCACAATTTGCGCCCAAGCAGAGCTCTGTACATTGCCGCCAAGGACTGGGAGACTCGATTTTAGCCGGGCCTCTACGATTTTTCACCTATTTTCATCACAAGATCGAGATTTGAATCTGGGTTCCGCGAGTTCTGCTATGACAAAAATCATTCGATTCTATTGCAGTGTCAATTACCTTCAATTTGCGCCTAAGCAGAACTCTGTACATTGCCGCCAAGTCCCAGGAGGACCGATATTGTGATCAACGAATTCCATCACAAGATTCATCACGATTCTTTCACTATATTGATCACGAGTAGGCCGAAAATCTCTATCTGAATCCGAGTTTCGGGGGTTCTGCAATAATGACAGTTGTTCATGTATATTTCCGTGTCGATTATCCGTCATTTGCGCCCAAATAGAGCTCTATACATTGCCGCGAAGGCCCAGGAGAACCGGAACCCCAAGATCCATCACGATTCTTCACCTACATGGATAACAAGTAGGTTAACAATCTCGATTTAAATCTAGGTTCTGTTAGTTCTGCAATAAAGGGGATCATTTGAGTGTATTGTGGTGTCAATCACCTACCATTTGCGCCCACGCAGAGCTCTGTACATTGCCGCCAAGGACTGGGAGACTCGATTTTAGCCGGGCCTCTACGATTTTTCACCTATTTTCATCACAAGATCGAGATTTGAATCTGGGTTCCGCGAGTTCTGCTATGACAAAAATCATTCGATTCTATTGCAGTGTCGATTACTTTCAATTTGCGCCTAAGCAGAACTCTGTACATTGCCGCAAAGTCCCAGGAGGACCGATATTGTGATCAACGAATTCCATCACAAGATTCATCACGATTCTTTCACTATATTGATCACGAGTAGGCCGAAAATCTCTATCTGAATCCGAGTTTCGGGGGTTCTGCAATAATGACAGTTGTTCATGTATATTTCCGTGTCGATTATCCGTCATTTGCGCCCAAATAGAGCTCTATACATTGCCGCGAAGGCCCAGGAGAACCGGAACCCCAAGATCCATCACGATTCTTCACCTACATGGATCACAAGTAGGTTAACAATCTCGATTCAAATCTAGGTTCTGTTAGTTCTGCAATAAAGGGGATCATTTGAGTGTATTGTGGTGTCAATCACCTACCATTTGCGCCCACGCAGAGCTCTGTACATTGCCGCCAAGGACTGGGAGACTCGATTTTACCCGGACCTCTGCGATTTTATACCTATATTCATCACAAGATCGAGATTTGAATCTGGATTCCGCGAGTTCTGCAATAACAAAGGTCATTCGAGTGTATTGCAGTGTCAACTACCTACCATTGTTGCCCACGCAGGGCTCTGTACATTGTCGCCAAGGTCCAGGAGGACCGATATTGTGATCAACGAATCCCATCACAAGATTTATCACGATTCTTTCACTATATCGATCACGAGTAGGCCGAAAATCTCTATTTGAATCTGAGTTTCGCGAAGTCTGCAATAATGACAGTTGTTCAAGTGTATTTTCGTGTCAATTCATCGTCATTTGTGCCCGAATAGAGCTCTACACATTGCTGCAAAGGCCCAGGAGAACCGAAACCCCAAGATCTATCACGATTCTTCACCTACATTGATCACGAGTAGGTTAACAATCTCCATTTGAATCTAGATTCCGTTAGTTCTCCACTAAGAGAATTGTTTAAGTGTATTGTTGTGTCAATTACCTACCATTTGCGCCCAAGCAGAGCTCTATTTATTGCCGCGAAGGCCCAGGAGAACCGATACCCCAAGATTCAACACGATTCTTCACCTACATTAATGACGCGTCAGTGAACAATCTTTATCTGAATCTTGGTTCCATGAGTTCTGCAAGGATTGGAGTTGTTTGAATGTATTGTTGTGTTAAATACCCATCATTTGCACCTAAATAGAGCTCTGGTTATTGCCGCCAAGAACCAGGAGACTCAATTTCACCCAAGTCACACGATTCTCTATCTAATTACACTTTTCGAACTTGAATCGTCCTCTTTCATGAATCACTGATAGCAAATTCGTAAATCGGCAATTGGAGGACTAATTTTCATTCCTCCATTAGTGACTTCGGATTTGAGGCCATTTTTGATGAGAAATTATCGATCGGGGTTTGATCGTCAAAATGTTAATCAAAGAAAAAATGCATTCAATAGACATCGTGAAAAAAATGCCTGGACACAGGATCGAACTGGGGGCCTTCTTCTCACCGGGAAAGACACCCTACCAGCTGAGCTCCCCAGGGCTCGATAGGTCTTTGTCTCGATGTCTCTCTTATACATTAGCGCCACTATTCCAGCCGCGGCGCGGAATACAAATTACACATTTTGAACTTGAATCGTCGTCTTTTATCCATCAATGATATTAAAGCTGTAAATTGGCATTAGGAGTGTATAAGAGTGACATCGAAACAAAGAACTGACGAGCCCTGGACAGCTCAGCTGCTAGACTGTCTTTCCCGGTGAGAAGGAGCCCCCGAGCTCGATCCTAGGTCGAGGCATTTTTTTCGAAATGCCATTCAAATGCATCTTTTCTTTGATTAACATCTTGACGATCAAACCCCGATCGATGATTTCTTATCAAAAATGGCCTCAAATCCGAGGTCACCAATAGAGAGATGGGAATTGGTCCTCCAAATGCCGATTTGCGGATTTAATATCGTTGATTCATAAAAGAGAACGATTCAAGTTCGAAAAGTGTAATTAGATAGAGAATCGTGTAACTTGGGTGAAATTGAGACCTCTGGTTTTCGGCGGCAATAACCAGAGCTATATTTAGGTGCGAATGATGGGTATTTAACACCACAATACATTCAAACAACACTCATCTTTGCAGAACTCATGGAACCCAGATTCAGATGAAGATTGTTCACTGACTCGTGATTAACGTAGGTGAAGAATCGTGATAAATCTTGGGGTATCGGTTCTCCTGAGCCCTCGCGGCAATATATAGAGTTCTATTTGGGCGCAAATGACGATTAATTGACACGGAAATACACTTGAACAATTGTCATTTTTGCAGACGTCGTGAAACTCAGATTCAGATAGAGATTTTTGGCCTACTCGTGATCAATATAGTGAAAGAATTGTGATGAATCTTTCGATGGAATTCGTTGATCATAATGTCGGTCCTCCTGGGCCTTGGCGGCAATGTACAGAGCTCTGCTCAGTCGCAAGTTGAAGGTAATTGACACCGCAATACACTCGAATGACTCTGGTAATTGCAGAACTCGCGGAACCCAGATTCAAATCTCGATCTTGTGATGAATATAGGTGAAAAATCGTAGACGCCCGGCTAAAGTCGAGTCTCCTAGTCGTTGGCGGCAATGTACAGAGCTCTGCTTGGGCGCAAATTGTAGGTAATTGACATCACGATACACTCGAATGACTTTCATTATTGCAGAACTCGCGGAACCTAGATCCAAATCTCGATCTTGGGATGAAAATAGATGGAAAATCGTAGAGGCCCGGCTAAAACCGAGTCTCCCAGTCCTTGGCGATAATGTACAGAGCTCTATCTGGGCGCGAATGACGGATAATTGACACGGAAATATACTTGAACAACTGTCATTATTGCAGAACTCGCGAAACTCGGATTCAGGTAGAGATTTTCGGCCTACTCGTGATCAATATAGTGAAAGAATCGTGATGAATCTTGTGATGGAATTCGTTGATCACAATATCGGTCCTCCTGGGACTTTGCGGCAATGTTCAGAGTTCTGCTAAGGCGCAAATTGAAGGTAATTGACACTGCAATAGAATCGAATGACTTTTGTCATAGCAGAACTCGCGGAACCCAGATTCAAATCTCGATCTTGTGATGAATATAGGTGAAAAATCGTAGAGGCCCGGCTAAAATTGAGTCTCCTAGTCGTTGGCGGCAATGTACAGAGCTCTGCTCGGGCGCAAATTGTAGGTAATTGACACCACAATACACTCAAATTACTTGGAAAACCGTGAGAGGTCTCATGCTAGGGACATAATTAGGTTGATCGATCGTGTCAGAATCTTGAAGGGTCAACTCGCACGATTAAGACGCCGGTTTAATCGATATTCACTACGTTGGAACTATGAATATATGAATTGGGCTTGGCATCCACGCCGTCGTGGATAATATGGGTATGAATTGAGAAAATGAGATATATATTTCGTTATTATCCAGAATGGAATTATCCATATATTATAATTTTCGGGGAACAGATCATTTCATAGATAATAAATTTCATCTAGAACCCAATACCTCATGAATATTGCGGATAAGTTAATATGAATTGTTTCTAGATAGCCAGTAAGATCATTCATTTTTTTCATATATTTATGGTTATGGATTCCAAATTTTAGAAGTCGAAGAATGCGACAACGCTTGGATCGAAAAATCAAACGGTTACGCGAGAAAATTCGGAAAATGGAACAGTCCTCTGAGATATTGCACTTATAAGGGGGACCCACGAAGCACGGGTCACCAAATCCCACCAAACTTTTTTCACAATCTCGAACCACGTAGAATATGAAGAATCCAGGGTAACTCCGTCAAATGGGCTCCTTGTTCAGAGTTACAAGTTAAAATGTTAGCATTGTCAGTATGTCTATATATGAGTGATTCCACCGTGAGTGGGATTTTTTGAGGCCAAAATCATCCCAGCCCCAAACGAGTTTTAGTGGGTCGTTCCAGTTGGTTTCCACTTGTTTTGGCATAAAAAGGGAGAATCTAGAGCTACGTGGCTCAAACTTGGAGCCGGACAAAGATATGTCGAGTTCAAGGGGCCGCGGAGGGGGACGGAAAGGACAGGGACAGAAGGAACATTTCGCCACTAAAATTATTCCCACGGCTTGACAACCAATCGTAGACTCTTTTCCGCATAGATTTACTCTAATGCAAACAAATAATTCAAGAAAATGTGTTTCACAAAGCGATATAGCGCTTTGGGGAGGAGCTCAATATGGGGACGGAAAGGACAGAAAATTTTGTGCGCCATTATGAAAACACGTTTATGTGGTGCGCTTGGTTGGGAATTCGGGTTTTCGGCTACTGTTGCACATGGATTAGGTGTATATGGGTATCTAAAAATCAACCTCATTGGTTAGAAAGGCTCAATAGACGATCGGGGACTTTGCCGACCTAATCAGTGCTGTGCAAGCAGTTTCGGTGCAAATCCGTCTTCAAAATGTCGGATGGCTGTGCTCGAGCTGAGGGTTTAATTTGGACTCGCAAGGTGGTGGATTATGTTATTTGAAGTATTACATATTGAAGTGCATAGCTACATATAGGGATTTTTGACTCCGCATATGCGTCGTGATGAATTCAAAAGTCCAAGTTCGGTTTACTACAGGGGACGGAAAGGACATTTGGACCCTTCATCAGGCACTACAAAATATAGGAACGTTAGGATCGTCTCCAAAACTATTAACATAGTTGCGCACCAATAGATATACCCCAGAAGATTGCTACAGTGCCTATCCCGACCCATAGAAACTTAGAGAAACATGGAACACGGGAAATCCCACTTTCGACGGAATCACTGATATATCACTTTTTAACATGGGCCTATATGGGCAATGCTAATGTCATAGGCTGTAACTTCGAACAGAGGGCCCATTTGACGCAGCTACTCTGGATTCTTCATATTCTAGGTGGTACAAAACTGTGAAAAAAGTATGGTAAGCTTTGGTGACCCGCACTTCGTGGGTCCCCCTTGTTAGGTCATAATGGAAATCCAGAAGTCCTGAAGGTAGATTCTTCAAAATTTAGGGTTTCGCGTCCAGAACTACGAGAAGACTCACACGAGGGCGAGTGTTTGATGATTCGAAATAATATTCCATGGGAAATTTTCGGAAATTTAACTTTAGATGGCGAAGAGGAAGTGTCCCACTCAGATAGCCCGAGATCTAAGGTGCAGTATTGCGAAAAAGCAAAGGTTGGATTCTCAGGAGGAACTAGCGCTGCAAAGACTAGTGGAGCCTCTGAGGAGAGACCTTGAAGTTGCGTTTACTAGATGTGCAGTTTTGGAATCGTTAGTGGAGAGTAAAGATGCAGGAATTCAAAGGTGAAATATAGAGAACCAAAGACTTGAAGCAAAAGTTAAAGAGGCCACGAAGTTATTGAACTATCATAAGCTTGTTGAATGGAAAAGAAATGTAAAACAAAATCAGAAGTGAAATCATAGTTTTTTAAATACACATAAGTGTTACTTGCTTCAGTTTTTTCTCGGTGAATTAATGTATCTTTTGATATTGACGGAAATTTGATGTGGATTTGGTCCCACCAGTGAAAATTATTATTTTTTCTTCATTTAATACCACTCAAAGATGAGGAAATTCAATTTCAGGAATATAAACTTACTCGAAAAAAATTCCACGGGGTATTTTTTCCCAAAATTTGAGGATCTGCAGTGTAATTCTGTCGTATTCATTTTGAAATTATTGTTGAAGATTAATCTAAGGCAATTTGTACCCTTATAATTTAGGGAAACTATGCAGCGTCCAGAATACCACTGAATTTGAAATTCTCATTCTTCATCAAATTCTGCTCTCTAGTGTATATGCAGATTCATTGTGTGTTAGAAGCAGCATGTACATATATATATCATCCCTCACCGATGCACGGTTTGAAGGTATTCATACATCACTCATACATATAAAGATTTAAACCGCATGGATAAGACGTTTTTGGTATTGGATAGTAGAACTGACTCGGTGAAATGGCTAATAGCTCAACTTTTACTATCATTTAGCGGTACTGATACTCAGAAATTTAAATCATCGGTGCGCGACAAAATCATTACGTATATGGGCGTTTCTCTGGAACTTTTACACCGGCTGGAATACAGCTATGGATGATGATATAAGAGAACAATCAAATCTATCGGCCCCAATCGAAGTGGAAATATCATCATTCAAATCTCAATATGAGATATCTTTGGTCTCTGTATGATCAGAAAAAGTTGGCTCGTTCTAGCTGACTCAAAGAGAGAAAATGTGGAGAAAATTATGTGGAAATACTTGGTACTCTCGGGCAGTCTTACGGATATCCTGGTGATGCCTCGCTATTTTTCGGGTTGATTCGAGCTGCATTTGGTAGAGGATATATTACGCCAAGCTCCTGCCGTGTTTCTGAACGCAATTTTTGAAATGCGTATCTGAAATAGATGCAATTCCGAATATTTTGCGACGAGTCTCATGTTGGTGCGATATTTCTGTCTAGAATACGACCGTTCTGATGTAACTGAGGGATTTACTAGGATCAGGAAAGTTAGGTAAGTTAGGGTTTAGGTCCGGTTCAAGACTGTAAAGACAGCGTTTCATTAATAGAAACATATATTGAAACCATATTTACAAATAGTCATGAATGATAAATAGTCAAAAAGAAATCTGATTTTTAGCATAGGGCGACTAAAGCGCCACTTTTACTCCCGGCTGCGAACATAAAATTGGCGTTTATTCGCCCTAATGCGAAAAAATAGCATACTTCCCTCGCTCGGCAGGCTGTTTTAAGGCACGGGGAATATTTTCCCCTCGTTGCACTCGGGGAAAAACCATCCCCGTGCCCCAAAACAGCCTAGCCTCGCATCGGGAGTAATATACTAATTTATTACTGCTGTGTGTGTTACAAATGCGGTCTAGCCCAATAAACGGTTGATACAGGGTACATACTAATACGGGTTATGATAGAGCCACGGAGGAGCTCCCTCCGGGTCAAACGCGGGGCATAGCCGGTGTGTGAGGTTCGACTCCTGGAGCTCCCAGGAAGCCAACGCGGGTGTGTGATTCTACTGCCACGGAGGAGCTCCCTCCGGGCCAAAAGTGGCCGTGCCGGTATCGTGGTCTACTACGATTCTCAGTGCTCCTGAGAAGTCGGCTACTAGATGGTCTCATCTGCCTTAGAGCTCCTAAGACAGAGGAGTTGCCAGCTGCTAGACTCTAGAGCCATCTCTTGGACCAGAGCTCCTGGTACCAAGAGAGGCGCGTGAGTCCGCCGCTCAGTGCAGACTGGTTCGTTCTGGTCGGGCATCGGGTGGACATCAATGCTGACAGGTGTTTCGCTTGTGAACGATGTTTTCGAGACAGCCACTTGGCGGCTGAGGCTTGAGTTACTCCAACTGCTCGATGAATTGCGCGGGTACCGGAGCTATACTGGTATCATAGCGAAGGGGCCCGTCGCACTGAAGTGAGATAGAAAAAACGTGACTCACGGAAAAAATTCAGTTTTTCTCATCCCACATTGGCGGATCGAGCCTCATGTCGATGAAACCAATTGTGATTGGATACCCTGACCTCACGAAGCTGCGAAAAGCCCAAGGCATTCGTTGAAATTGTTAATTTTGCCAAATAATTGCTTAGGAAATTCTGGAAAATCGGCGAAAAACTACTTTTTGTTCGACTCATTAACGTGATTTTGGCGATGCCACTTACTCTATATGAGTTTTAATAGTGGATTTGTAACTTCCAATACTACACAAATATGTGAGCAAAAAGTCCCAGGTGTGCGTTGAGCTGTTTCCATTTTTCGTTTTTCAACAATTTTCAGCAAAGTGCAAAAGTTCCAGAGAAACGCTCGTATGATGATTTTCGCATCGCGCGACACGCCTTTTCGAGCCGCCGCGTTGGACTCTCAAGTGGGGAGGATCCGCGTTTCGGAGTTTCCGAAGCTCTTGGAAACGCTTTGCATGGGCATTCAAGTATCATTACGTGGAGAATGAGCACGAGGCTTTGCTAGAGGTTCTCGTCCTGGAGTTATCCGGACGAGAGAGTGAGTTTTCCCTCTCTAGTACACCAGTGAAATAGACAGGCGCCTGGACGTATATTCGAGCTGTCAGCTCAATTGAATATTATGTCTCATTCCAGCCCAAGGAAGAATAAAAGGTAAAGTTAACAATTTATTTTATATACAATTTTACTGAGCCCACGTGTGAGTATTTCCGTGGGCTATTCGCGTCGCGGGAGAGGACACCGATTACCTTTGGGCCGGGTGTCCTATCCATGGTGCAGCTTTCCGCATCTGTGATCGGGTAGGAAGCCCCACACGGTGGTCGGGAAGAGGGGGAATATAAGATCAAAAATGGTTACCAAATCTGCGCACGTAGTCATTTTCTACTACTCCGTACAAGTACAATCCTGTTGGGATCAGACCCAGAGCTGCTCGGTTTTTGAAATGCGACCAAAAATGGTATCGTTAATTAATAACCCGCTAATCATTTTTTGGCGATTTGCACATGCGGTACGCTCTTTGAATTCGGCATAACTTCTACATTCGTCTGAATTCTTCTATGCAGCTTGGCTCATTTAGAAGTTTATCACTAAATCTTCTAAATAAGATGGAGGAGGTTAGATTGCTTCCACTTCAAACCTAATGCGAGTGGGAACAGTGTCACTATTAAAAATGACAAGCAAATCGATATTTTCATCTATGCGCATCTGAATGATGTCCGACTCACGGATTTCCCAGTTTTTGGAGTTCCTCAGCTCAGATTGGCTCATTTGGAAGATAACTCAGAAATTTGTGGAATCAAGAAGAGATCGTCTCATGTTCTCAATAGGGAACCAAATACTGCCGAGAGCAGTGATACAATTACAACATACGCACGAATGGGTATTTATGTCGACGCACGTACGGAAGGCATTCGGATCCTTTTTGACTATAAGTGACGTTTTTTTCTGATTTCATAAATTCTTGTGTTATCTTTCAAATGAACCAAGCTAAGTCGAAGAACTCCAAAAACCAAGGAATTCATGAGTCAGACGCTTCCCAGATGCGTATTACCAAAATACCTATTTGCTTGCAATTTTAAATAGTAACACTATCCCCACTCGCATTTGGTTTGAAGTAGAAATAATCAGACCTCCCCTAACTTATTTGGTAGATTCTGTGATAAACTTCTAAATCAACCGAGCTGCATGAAAAAATTCAAAAAAATGTAGAAGTTATGCCGACTTTGAAGAGAACGCACCGCGTGTGCAGATCGTCAAAAAACGATTCGCGGGTTATAAATTAACAATGCCATTTTTGGTCGCATTTCAAGAACCGAGCAGCTCCGGGTCTGATCCCAACGGGATTGTACTCGTACGGAGTAGTAGGGAATGACTACGTGCGCAGATTTGGTTACCATTTTTGATCTTATATTCCCCCTCTTCCCGACCACCGTGCCCATGGCCAGAACAAAAAGCAGTGGATTAGCACACCCCAGGTTCACCCACGTTTTGGCATGCGGCAAGGCAGTCGATATTCCCCTAATAGGGAAGTTATTAGAATCACCCGGGTCGCTTCCCCGCGAGCATGAAATCACCTTTCGGTTCAGATTTGTCCGCGACCGGCTGCGATCAAATCATTGGGAAATTCTATCTTTTGTATATAGCCATAATGTCTGGCTGGGTGGGATAGAATAACTTCATCATATTTATTTTCCCTCCACGAATGATTTCACGATCTTTTTGTAATATTAATGTAAAGATTATGGATAATCATTTGATAGCAATGTAAATGAAACCCTCGTATTAGTTATAGAAAAATGTTGTGTTGTTCATTCATGAGAAACCCACGAATTGTGAGCATTTTCTCGACGTATCGAGAGAGATAGTTTGATTCATTCGTAGACGTTCAATTAGTAATTCTTGACTCAATGTATACATTTGGCATCCAGAGTCATCATTTGGAAATACGATGAAATCTTTCCTATTGCCATATTACGATGAAATATTGCGATATACGAAATATCTAGGCGATGGTCGAAACACTTGATTTTTTCCACTTCGGGTCATATTGTCGTATATTCTTGGCGGCAATGCAATATATTCAGTTAGAATATGTTATTGGATACCCGTGATCATGACAAGTGATTTGAGTTATTGCAAGCTTGATTTTAATGATTAGTTTTGAAATGATAAGGAATCAATGCGTCAAAATTCAAAAATCGTAAAATTGCAAGATACATGCTTCGCACGTATATGCTCTGGCTCTGAATTGGATTATCACGCTTTTGGCTTAGCTCATGATGAGAAAATGTGCATTCTGCTTATACTATCCATTGATACATTGAATTATAATTCCCGCTTTAGCATGTCTGAGAATAGCTATATAGATCAGTTGAAATCGTAAATATCATGCAAATTCAATGCATAACCTTCGATACTCGAGAATTCCTCATATAGTAAATTTCTTACCGTATTAACACAAAAACTTAGATGTGAGGTGCTTGCCCGGGTATAGGTTCACTTTGGCCGAGTATGAAATGTGTCAAATGCATGGTGGCATTACTCAATTAAGCGATAGGAATTTTCGATTGTCCATCCCGACAAACCGATGACGAATCTCATTATACGGCCCCTTCTAGAGCGATGTCACTTCACGAGACACCCAAATGAATGTGCAAAAAGGGACCTAAGTGACATTTTGGTCAAATTCGAGACAGAACAATATTACTTATCAGAAATTATGTTACATCGTATACATATGAAGAGAATGTGCTGCGGTCCGAGCCTGAGACCTGATTCATGCGAAACAAGTACTGGATATAGGGCCCTCTTTGCATGGATTTGTGAATATATTTGGGTCATTTCGGAGCATTCCAGCCAGAGCTGTTACCAGGGGGTCTGTAAAAGATCCCAGGAATTTTTCTGTTAGTACCATGTTTACATAGTACGAAAACATTTCGTTGGAATTTTTTCGAAGCCCCCCATGGGCCTGAGGGCCCATAAAAGATCCATTTAAGGCGTTTTTTAGCCTATTTTGGAAAGATCATAGCTTCGACTAGACTCAATATTTTTGGGCGCTTTTGGACGCATTTTCTTTCTTCAGACTCGCACTTTCAAGAGAAAAATTGTCCAAGGGCGATAATTGAGCCTAGCAACTTCCAGGAGTTATCCTCTGAGAGCATATTTCAGCGATTCTTGGGCCTGCTTCAAATTGATCTAGCTCACTCTAGACATGAGATAATTGTCTCCTATCAACAGTCATTTTGAAGGTCTTGAAAGAAGCTACAATTTGACTACTTGTAAAAGTTGATGATCGGACTTTTCATAGGAGTTGTGACGGAATAATATATCTACCGTCTCCCTCTCTCCTAGGCCAAATGATTATACGAATATGGATAGAATATTATGAATATTATCATTACAGCAACGGCGAAAGAGAAGGAGTGGACAGCCGAAGGTAAGAGAGAGAGAGAGAGAGAGAGAGAGAGAGAGAGAGAGAGAGAGAGAGAGAGAGAGAGAGAGAGAGAGAGAGAGAGACAGAGAGAGAGTTGGCATGGATCACCGATGAGATCAAGGCTCTCCGAAGAACGAGCAACAAGAAAAGGAGGACCGCATGGCGATCAAGGAAGCTGCAACGACCATCGCTGGCGGAAGATGACAGAGTGTACAAAGAAGCAAAGAAGGCTCTCGTTCTAGCCATCCGGAGGAGCAAAGAGAAGTGCTGGGGTGAACTGTGCGACATGGTTAACGGAGACCCCTGGGGCACGCCATATCGCGTGGTCATGTCAAAGGTCCGACCCCGGAAGGGCAACCCAGCACCGACCGATGCAGCAACATTGCGCACCATCGTGGAAGACCTCTTCCCAGCAGGAGAACCCAGAGTTACATTCCCTATGGAGAGCGAAGACCCCATCCCGCTCTTCACTATGCAAGAGCTACTCATAGCGGCGAAGAGAATGCCGAACGGCAAGGCCCCTGGCCTGGATGGCATCCCAAACGAGGCTCTGAAACTGGTCTTCAAATACAAGCCAGATCTACTCCTCGACCTCTTCAACATCTGTCTGAGCGCGGGAACTTTCCCGGACAAGTGGAAACGCCAGAAGCTGGTCCTGATACCTAAGGGTCAAGGAGGTCAACGCCCTCTCAGCATGCTCGACAATATCGGGAAAATGTACGAGAGGATGGTGCTCAACAGGGTGGAAAAAGCCTACGAAGAAGGCGGTGGGCTATCACCAATGCAGTTTGGGTTCCGGAAGGGACGGAGCACTGTGCACGCGATCGAGGCGGTCCAAGAACGGGTTCAAGCGTCGGTAGGGAACCCATACCAAGGAAGAGGAGGATTCTGTGCCATCATTGCGTTGGACATAAAGAACGCATTCAACTGCGCGAGCTGGGAGCGAGTCTATCAATCCCAAGCAGGTAAAGTGCCCCCCTATCTACTAGCCGTCACGAGTGACTACCTGCGGAACAGGACCCTCGTGTACGACACCGACGAGGGACAAGAGATTCGGGTACTGTCCGCCGGAATCGGACAGGGATCGGTCTCCGGGCCGTTCAACTGGAACACCCAGTACGACAGCTTACTGTCTATCGAACTGCCAGAAGGA
This sequence comes from Eretmocerus hayati, assembly GCA_029851415.1. Classification (NCBI taxonomy): domain Eukaryota; kingdom Metazoa; phylum Arthropoda; class Insecta; order Hymenoptera; family Aphelinidae; genus Eretmocerus; species Eretmocerus hayati. The sequence goes on from CM056741.1 coordinate 135,667,268, forward strand.
GTGATAATAGTGGCTTTCGCGGACGACGCGGGACTCATAGTATGGGCTGACAACGAGGAACTCTTGGGTAGACGCGCGAACGAAGCGCTAGCCCGAGTCTACGAGTAGATGATTAGCAGGCTTCTGGAGCTCGCTGTCAAGAAGTGCGAAGCAATCGTGGTCACAAGGCGTAGGAAGTTTGACTTACCCCGGTTTTATATCAACGGGCAAGAGATTCCACGGAAGACAGAGCTGAAATACCTCGGTGTATGGCTCGACGACAAGTGGTCGTTCAAGAAGCACATCCAGGAAGCCGCCCAGAAGGCGAGCAAGGTCGGTGCGGCGCTCCAGCGGCTTATGCCGAATATCGGAGGACCCAAGGAAAAGAGGCGCGCACTTCTCAACACCGTCACTACCTCCATCATGCTGTACGGTGCACCCGTGTGGGGGAAGAGGGTAGAGAAGACCATCATCGAGAAGAGAATGGGGCCTGTCCACCGAAGAGCGGCCCTGAGGAGTATCCGTGCCTACCGCACTGTGTCAGGAGATGCGGCTTACGTATTGGCGAGTACTCCGCCCATCCACTTGCTCGTCGCGGAGCGAGTGAGGATCTGGGACCGCCAGAAAGTGATCGGAGCCGAACGAGTACTCACTCCGACGATGAAGGAGATCATCCGCGACAACGAGAAGGAAACCACCCTTGAGCATTGGCAAACTGAGTGGGATTCGCCATTTGCGAACGGCAGATGGACGCACCGGCTGATCCGTGACGTAGCCAAGTGGGCGGAACGCACCCACGGAGAGATGGACTACTGGACGACGCAGGCACTGAGCGATCATGGTTGCTTCGGTTCCTATCTAACCAGGTTCAAGAAGAGGACGACCCCAGCATGTCAGTCATGCGGGGACGAATGGGATGACGCCGAACATGCCCTGTTCAAGTGCAGCGACACCCGGAGAGAGCGCGCCGAGCTGGATGAATGGCTGGGTGCTCAACTAACACCTGAGAATCTCGTCCCGTACTTACTCCGCAACCAGGAGACATGGGATAGACTCACCGGATACATCAAGCTGGTGATGACCCACAAAGAGGAGAAAGAGAGGGAAGTAAGGCGCCTCGAAGCAGGCGAATTACAGTGACTCTGCCGATTGAAACAGAAGAGGCCCAAATGATTCCAGGAGGAATCTGATGCACTGAAGAGGGAAGGAAGAAGAAAGAAGAGAGAAGAAAGAAGAAAGAGAGGGAACAATGAAGAGTGAAGATAGAAGATGCCGACAAGTGGCCGAAGAGAGAAGATGGAGAAGAGGAACGCTCGCAATCGAGCGCGAGACATGCCGCTCATCCTGAAGTAATGCTCACGCGGTTCCGGGATGAGATGGTAGATGCAGGTGGATCTCCTTCTTGATTGCCCGATGCCCTAGGTATCGGACATCGAGGGGAGAGGGATATTACACGGCCGGGCCCACCTCTCGGTGGGCCCCACCCAAACCCGTGTCCCGCCTGGTATGGCCTGCGTGGGCTATGCGTAGTCCGCGTAAGCTGAACCAGTCCGGTGTCTGGGGACGGATCCGAGGGATCCTGAGGCAGATTTTGCCCTCTAACCACCTTAAAAAAAAAAAAAAAAAAAAAAAAAAAGAGAGTTGGCATATATAGAGCTCGCGGGCCGTCGCTAGCAGCAGCAGCTGCAGAAGCTCGACCCCCCGCGCCCCCCGTGTTACCGCTCCGCGCGCATCGGAGTCGCGCGCATCGCCGGCGTGCGGCATTCCTAGCGAGACCGGAGTCAAGCGAGCACGTTGCGCTCTGCCGAATATTTTATTCGCGCCGAATATTATATCGTTGCCTCGTGGCTACCCTTTTTGAAGCAACTTTTCCGGGTTTTAGCGTGTGCGTCAAACCCACTGGAAGCGGCCTCTTGACCAACCTGGTGGTCTATTATAGCTTTTGGACCGTTCGGACACAGCTTGGCCTATTCGCTTCGGCATATCTTCGGCCCGTGCTTGGAGTCTCGTGGCCCGCGCTCGGCACCCTCGTCGGCCCATTTTCGGGACAAAACCACCTGCGTCCGGACATCGTAGCCATCTCGTCCCTTGGACCAGCGACTTTGACAACACCTGTAAGTGCCAGCCCGATCTCTCTTTCTCTCTCTGGTGCCTATCAGTAGAATGTCTTCCTCATCGTGCCCTCCTGACCTCGTGCTCGAGCTTTCGCGCTTACTTTATCGGTCTAATGACCATTTGTAGATATGCCTTGTAAATATGTTTGAATCTTTTTCACTTTACTTTCATTGAAGCTTCGGTACTTAAACGTACACTTGTTCGTTGTCACTCGACGTTCCCCTCTCTTGATGATATACAGCATAACTGAATCCAAATCAAAGAACCAGATTTAATCTGAATATGACTGGACCTAATTCAGGCTCGGCCAGTCATAGAGTTAAAGTCGTTACAAGTTGCGTAGTTTCGTGAAAATGCCAAACTTTGAGCTCAATTTTAAAGAATCGTTTTTTTTCCCTTTCGACCTCAAACAACAGCTGTAGCTCCACTTCTACTACATCAAATTGACTCCAGCAGGAAGCTTTCTTGAAGGAAATTGAGCGAGCTTTCGATCGAAATTGAATTCTAAGATGTAGAGGATAGCACATGCGCAGGAGATACTAAGTATTGAATGAGATTCTGCTCTTGAGATACATTCCCACGAAATTGGGCATCCTTCATCTCAAAAAAAACATACTCAAGGCAGTCATTCTTAATGTAAAACAATCTCACAAATACCATGAAGTAGATTGCAAGGTTCTTCGGAGGCCTATTCTGCCGTCGGAAGGAAAAAGGTCAATAACTACAACCTCAAAATTTCGAAAAATTTGCTCTTGAAACGTTAATATCTTTGTATTTACGGAGAAAATTCCCACACGAGTGGTATCAAATTGATCATGAAACATTTTTCTCTAAGTACCGTGGTCGCATTTTTATATATCATTGACAGGGGTGAATATAATACGGAGTTTCTGAGAAGTGTTTGATTTTGTAGTTACCGACCTTCTTTCTTACGACGGCAGTATTATGAGGTAAAAACGAGTTTTCCGAATTATTGAGATTTTCTTGGGCACTTGAACAGCTCTTGCAGGTCCCTTAGATGGAAATAATGACTGGGAATTTTTTTGCAGGTAATTTATTATGATACAAATCGAAAAAGTGGACTAGGAAGAATCAAAGTATACGTCGAGAAAGTTATGAGCCAATCCGTCATTTTTGAGTATTTCAGCTTTCAGGTATTCAAAAATAGCTCAGAGAGGTTTTACTAGGGGTCAATTGATAAGTTTTGAAGTCACTTTTTGGTTGCTTTTTGGGAACTCCAAAATTGGTCGAGGAATTCAAAAGTTACGAGCAGAAATAGGGTAAGACAGTCTCAATTTTGGATTTTCCGCCAAAATCACCATTGTAGGCCTATCTGGGACAGAATAGTTCTCTTGGACCTCAGAACTATGAAAACTGTTATATTTTGATGCCACAAACCGAAAAAAATGGTATGGGAATTCTAAACACATGGTTGCAGAAACCGTTTGAATCTGACATGGACGTACTCTATCACAGTGCTTTGTTGAATCAATATTGTAGTGAATCTTCTATATTATGAGGTCAGTAGAGATCCTGTCTGATGAGGTCAGTAATTTGCATCATCGTAACGTCGCGAATATATTCTGATTCGCGAAATAAGTTGCGCCAGAACAAGAGCAAAGAAAAGGTGTGACACAACTTCTAGTCGTTCATAAACGAGTCAAAAATTATTGCAAGAGAAGACGATTCAAGAAGTCTATTCATCATTTCCAGAACATTGACATAATGAGGACCGAATACTCATCACTCGACGAAGTCATAATTACCATTCTGAACAATGATCCTCCAAATCAAGATCGAAGAGCTACTCTCGAGTTTATCTGTGGTATGAAAATGATTCCCAGAGCAATCTGAGCCATAATTCATACAGCTCTTCTAGGATTTGAGAAATTTCTCAATTGCCTGATCTAGAGAACAGACAAAACGATAAAATTCTCTCCGTAATCCTTCAAGGAAATGTGTTCCCCAAACCTGGAGTAGCTTTCATTGTCACAATATTCATCAATGATCCCCCCATTTTCCTACTTTTAGATTGAACGTTTAGCTTTCTTAAATTCCATTATTCGATCCTCTGAGAAATTTGATCATTTCCAGAAATTATCAAATTTGCTGCCGATACCCGTGTGAATTCATAGGTGAATGAATTTAGGATTGATCGTTCAGCTGATTTGACAATGCCAAGTTTCATCATATAGCCATTTCAAAACCAGTGTAAGGCACCCGGATTTGAGAACAGCTGAAAATCTACGATCGAAATTACCATTGAAAATTCCATTTCGAGGCGCGCTGACAGTCGGGTGTCTTGTGGAATAATATCGGTTCAGAATTGGCTGTATAATGATACTTGTCATCATCGAATCAGCTCAACAAGAAGATCTTAATTCATTCAAAACGAGCCCCTTGGGCCTGTGATGGGACAACTATAGGATTGATATCGAGGCGCGGATCAACTGGGCCTCGAATAGCTCAAATGATTTCAGCCTATTTTGAAAAATCATAGCTCCGACTAGACTCAATATTTTTGGACGCCCTTGGGCGCATTTCCTCTTTTCAGACTGGTTCTCTCAAGAAAAGGACTGTTCAAGGGCGATAATTGAGCCTAGCAACTCCTATGAGCTTTTTGCTCAGTGCACATTTTAGCGATTTTTGGGCCTGCTTCAAAGTGATCCAGCTCCCACTAGACATGAGATGATCGACTTTTACCAGTGGTCATTCTGAAGGTCTTGAAAAAAAGCTACAATTTGACAACTTGTAATAGTTGATTATAGTACTTCGCATAGGAGTTACAGTCGTTAAAATTTGAGCAGTTTCGTGAAAATGCCAAAGGGACTAGGCGGTTAAGCATGGTGAAGTAGACCTTGTCAGGTATGGCCCGGGAAGTATTTTTCCCCACTTTCTAACCCCAAATTATGACGAAAGCAAAGGTTTGTAGGTCCCAAAGTGACCCCTGTTTTCTACGGCACCCTAGGAATCCTCTAAAAAACTCTCGAAATCGATGTTCCTTCTATCAAATAGCATTCTGATGCATTTCAACGAATCAGTCTGAAAATTTTTTGACATATTCTTGAAACTCCATCAAATAGAAGAAAGATGTTTGCATACTGACAACTTTGGATTTAGGCCCCGAAAAAAATTCTTGAATATTGAAAAACGATTTTTCTCATAGAGGTTGGGGATTAGCACGGAATTTGGACATTCCACCGTGTTTGTCAGGTTATTTTACATCGAAAACTGCTTAGAAACATATAACTTCAGGTGGTGGAACATGGTCAAAATGCAAAAAACCATTTCCAAAGCAATTTTTGAGTCAGTAATTTGCATCTTCTGCGCATGCGCATCCTCCTACATCTCTGAAAGTATTCTTAATCGATAGCTGATGCAATTTCCTTCAGAATGACCCCTTGAGGAGGTCGGTTTGATGCAGTAAAACCTGAGATCTAGCTGGTCCAAGAAATGAAGAAATCCAAGGTATCAAATCCGTGAAGCCGTGGCTTCTTCAATGGGCCCGAAAAGTGCAAATTTTGAGTCGGACTGTTTCAAAGATGTGAACATGTGTTTTCGATGTAATTTTTGACCTAGAAACCGAATCCGTGGTCAGTTTTGTTCCAAACCTTCACGATTTTTGATGATTCACAAAAAACCGACCGGAGGGTGTACGGCCATTTCCAGCCTTTTTCTACACATTTGAGATGTATGTTGGGTATAGGCAAAGGTTTGGACTTGTCGCGTAAAAGATGCAAGTATGTTTTTCTTTGTATTTTGACCAGCTGAAGACGATAGCCATGGTTTCGAGGCTTGGGAATGAGTTGGGAGTCAGATTTGGACTGATGGAGCTATATTTTGTTTTATGATCTTATCAGAGAGAACTGCATCATGCACCTCATATCTCTCTCTAGAGTTATTCCTGTGCCTCAAAACCATCAGCATCGTCTCCAGCTGGTCAAAATACAAAGGAAAACGTACTTGCATCCTCTAGTATCAAGTTCAAACTTTTGCCTATACTCAACATACAAAACTGACCACGGATTCGGTTTCTACGTCAAAAATTACATAAAAAACACATGTTCACATCTTTGAAACAGTCCGACTCAAAATTCGCACTTTTCGGGCCCATTGGAGGAGCCACGGCTTCACGGATTTGATACCTTGGATTTCTTCATTTCTTGGACCAGCTAGATATCAGGTTTTACTGCATCAAATCGACCTGCACAAGGGGTCATTTTGAAGGAAATTGCATCAGCTATCGATTAAGAATACTTTCAGAGATGTAGGAGGATGCGCATGCGCAGAAGATGCAAATTACTGACTCAAAAATTGCTTTGGAAATGGTTTTTTGCATTTTTGACCATGTTCCACCACCTGAAGTTATATGTTTCTAAGCAGTTTTCGATGTAAAATAACCTGACAAACACGGTGGAATGTCCAAATTCCGTGCTGATCCCCAACCTCTATGAGAAAAATCGTTTTTCAATATTCAAGAATTTTTTTCGGGGCCTGAATCCAAAGTTGTCAGTACGCAAACATCTTTCTTCTATTTGATGGAGTTTCAAGAATATGTCAAAAAATTTTCAGGTTGATTCGTTGAAATGCATCAGAATGCGATTTCGAGGGTTTTTTTAGAGGATTCCTAGGGTGCCGTAGAAAACAGGGGTCACTTTGGGACCTACAAACCTTTGCTTTCGTCATAATTTGGGGTTAGAAAGTGGGAAAAAATACTTCCCGGGCCATACCTGACAAGGTCCACTTCACCATGCTTAACCGCCTAGTCCCTTCAAGCTCAATATAAATGAATCGTTTTTCTTCTCCCGACCCCAAACCTGTGCGAATATACTTTTTGATACAAATACTATCAATTAGAACAATGATCTGGATGGGCCATCCATTTCTCGAATTATTCAGCCAAATTGACACACCCATTTTTGACTTCAAAATGATCTCACAGGTCTGGCTCAAATATGCTCCATCTGAACTAATGTGCGCCAACCTGTGAGAAATCAACCATACCTCTAAGTACCCCCAGATATATAGAACTTCCTGAGGCGAGCCTGGAGTGAGATGCGGTTCTATATTACGAGTCGAAGATGGGCATCAATTCATTTGGAAGCAGGTGAGCGTGAGAAGGATTTGACTCATTCTAGCTTACAGATGAGACGTGCGTCTAGAAGAATGATTCAAGTATGGATTTCCGACTCGGAGGGTCAGTTGGGCTATTAAATATTGACACTTGCTCTTAGACTAGAAACCACTTGAGTTAGACGTTTTTCAGTGGAGTGGCTTCAATTGATGATTTAGAGCCGATCTGACCACGGTATCTTGTTAAGATGGACATTTTGAGTCGGAAATTCATGTTTGGATTCTTTTTCTAGACGCATGTCTCATTTGTGAGTTAGAATGAGTGAAATACTTCTCACGCTCACCTGGGTCAGAATAGACGAATTGATACCTATGTATGACTGGTGAAATAGAACATTCAGACCGCATCTGACTCCAGGCTCGCCTCCGGAAGTTCTTTTACATATTTGGGGGTACATAGTGGAGTGATTTCCCACAGGTTGGCGCACATGAGTTTAGATGAAGCATACTCGAGCCACACCTGTGAGATCATTTTTAGCGAGAAGCCCAAAAAGGTGTTTTAAGTTGGCTGAATAATTCGAGAAATGGATGGCCCATCCAGATCATTGTTCTGATTGATAGTATTTGTATCAAAAAACATATTCGCTCAGGTTTGCGGTCGAAAGAAAACAATTCTTTTAAATTGAGCTCAAAGTTTGGCATTTTCACGAAACTGCTCTACTTGTAACGACTGTAACTCCTATGCAATGGCCTATAATCAAACTTTTACAAACTGTCCAATTGCAGCCTTCTCACAAGACCTTCAGAATGACCACCGGTGAAAGTCGATAATCTCATGTCTAGTGAGAGCTCGATCACTTTGGAGCAGGTCCAAAAAACGCTAAAATGTGCACTCAGCAAATAGCTCCTAGAAGTGGCTAGGCTCAATAATTGCCTTTGAACAATTTTTTTCTCAAGAGGACCAGTCTGAAGGGAGAAAAAGCGCCCAAGTACGTCCAAGAATATTGAGTCTAGTCGGAGCTTTGATTTTTCCAAAATAGGCGAAGAAGGGGCCTTAAATGAGTTTTTAATGGGCCCTCAGGATCATCAAAAATTCCGAAAGAATGTTTTCGTACTATTTAAACATGGTTCTAACAGAGAAAAAACTTTGGGATTCTTTCCACACCCTCCTGGTGACGGCTCTGGCTGAAATGCTCCGAAATGGCCCGTATACATCAGGCCTAGTTTACATAGTGTATATATATATATATAGGGAACCACGTCAACTGTTCTGGCCTGCTTCTTGGAGGGTGAAACATGTACTTTTGAGCCATCTGTTGATGCCGTAGATCCCACGTGGAAGAAATCAATGACAACATTTCCGACGTATTTTTGTTACAGCATTTTGATGACCGGGGAAGGTTTGTTTTTCGGGTTCGTGTCACCATAACCTCAAAAATGAGTAATCAAGTTTTGAAACGACAATAACTGAAAATTATCACTTCCAGGTTTTTGGCATTTGCAATCGGAAGATCAGGAAATTCCACATTGAAATAGCTCTTGAAGGAATAAGGGTTTTCTGATTTTCATGAAGAGTGGAGCAATGATGGGAGTACGAATAGTTATGTAGTTGCTGTCTACCTTTTGTGGGCGTACTGGGCCCTCCAATTCGACTCGAGAAAAAAAATTGATCAAGTCATCATCGACGTATCAACATCTCATCTTTCCGATGGTGACTTCTGTTTCCCCAAGTTGAGTCAACATAACCTCAAAAAACGTAAATTATACATCAAAAATGTTTGAACTCAATCTAACCTTCTTTCTCGTCTTCTCGATAGTCTCATTCGAGAGAATGGACATATTTCAGTGTAATTGATACTGCTCGGAGCGATTCACAATCTCCAGTGATGATATACAGTCCACATGACACGATTCCTTCAACTACGAGGAACGAGGCAGTGATTAACTGAATCCTCGGCGTTCACGTGGTGACATTAGTAGTGCTTTTCTTCTTCATAATCTTTTTCCCTATCAAAATAGTCAGAGAATAAATCGTGAAACTCAATACCATCATAAACATGGATCAAATTAACAGAAAATTCTACCAATGAGCCGAAGAAGTAGGTCAAATTGAGTTAAGACACTTCCAATGAATGATTTCTGTTTTTTGATGTTATTTTGAACCAAATTGAGGAAACGGAGCCCACAATCAGAAAGATGAGATGGAGATACGTCGATAATGACTTGGTTGATTTCTTCCCTGCGTCAAATTGAACGGACCAGAACGCCCGCAAAAGGTAAACAGCACATGAATGACCATCCGTTCTCTCATCATTGCTCTACCCCTCGTGAAAATCGAAAAATCCCTATCCTCATAAAGCTATTTCGAAGTATTATCCCCTGATCTTTCGATTGCAAATGCCGAGAATACTAAAAAGAGGGGTAGTTTTGAGTTATTGTCATTTCAGAACTTGATTGGTAATTTCTGAGGTTATGGTGACACAAATCCTCCACATCATAATCTATCACATATCCAATTTTTAGACCGATCGGTTAACCGCCCCACCTACCACGAGCTAAAGTGTAAGCGACTCATGGCCCTGTTCGGTCGAAAATTGCGATCTCATCATGTAGAAGCGTCTCCCAGTACCTTACTCAAGCAAGTTATACACTTCTGAATGACGCAGAACTATCGAATATGAGTAGATCTTCAAAATGACTTAGTGCGATTGGCAGGAAGAACGCGAGTGATCTCCTCCTAACGTGAAAACTGGCCTGTTCGGCCGAATCGCACAGTTCGTGAGATTTGCCCAGATACCATTTCATCATAACTCAGTTTTTTTCACACAAATGGAGCGCGTGATAGCTTGAATTGGAGCTGTCCCTAAGATCTATCTGGTCATACTAATTGGAGAATTCAAAATGATCACGATCCCTAAAAAGTTCAAAACTAATAACAAATATTTCTTACTGTCTCAAACAGCCATCCGACTTGACACGCTTCCGAGAATCTATCCATATACTGATTGCATCTCTATAGAACATCTTTGGTCTAAACAGCGTAATATCTTATCATACAACTGCTCTCTTCCTAACATGAACCTCTTCCAACCGACCGCAAGCATTAGCAGTTTCACTAAGAAAAATCATAAAAGTGACGAATTTGTGAATCGAGTGATACATGCGCTACGGGACCTTTGAATTTCTATGAGCATGGCGACGCCCGTGCGACGTCGGCTCCTTTCTAAACTCGAGCTTATACGGATAACATATGCACTACAAGTATAGTTCAAACGAAATTCCTCTCGAATATAGATTTCGGCAGAGTAACTCCACTTTTCCCTGAATTTCCACCAACACATTCTTGCACTCAAACATCCCATTCAACCTAGCACCATTCACATCCAACGGCTCTCGGCAGCCCGGCAGTTTGAGCCCGTCTCTTGAAGGGGACGAATCTTTAGAAAAAAATCATCTCTCCACATATTAACAGAAAAACAGTCAAATAGTAATATTAATTATTATTAGCCGAGTGCGCGTTAGTGTCGACAATTCTCTTTCTTTAGCATCAGATTTATCGAACCTAAAGAAGGACCTAATCAGAGATCCGAAACGTCGTCTGCTCCCCATCAACTAATAGAACAAAATAGTCCAGAAAAGCGTTAAATTCATACTCCATCAAAACCACTTCATATTTTTTCCTCATACATTTTTACCAAATTCTGTATGAACCAATCAATCCATCATGCTGATATCAACATTCTATCAGCTTACTCTAAATTCTTTCGGAAGTTATTTTAGAAGATATTCTCCAGAAATTGAATTCAATCCTCACATTTTCATTTGTAAAGACGCATAAATCAAAAACATTCAATAAAATCAGGTGTGAATCCTTCCAACACATCTCCGGCTGGTCATCTATTACTCATGAAAATTTTAGAAGGATCGATCGGAAGGTCGAGGAGGAACCGTGAACGAAAACAAACAACATAACATGCATGTGAGAACATGAAAAACAGGCTCGCGACTGTCCTTGTCACCTGACGATGCACCAGGTACGCCGTCAGCGCTCCTGATAAATAATCGCCCGTTTCCCCGCCTAAAGCGCGGGGTCGCGTCGCGGACCCATCGTCACGGACGACAGACCACGCCGTGGCAGAACGCTCTGACCAAAGATTAGAATCACACACTCTCTCTCACCCATTAAAAGGTACTTATCAATCTAATACTTGTTCTCCTCCTGGAAACTCTACCTTCCCCCGTTACATCCCCTTTTGGAGCTAGGTGGGGTTGTGTCCTGCGAGTAAAATTTTTTTTAACAAAAGTTAGAAAAATTTTCTTTCAAAAATTTTTCGGATTTTGCAATTTTGCGAGAGTGCCGAGGAAAATCAGAAGTGACCTAGAGAGAAAATAAGAGGTGAGCCAAGCAGAATCCAGTGAAGCTGTAAGCAGACGCTGCACGTATGGGCGAGTAATGCAGATAGCTGCTTTATACATCGTCGTGGCCTCCTACAGCTTCGCAGCGTAAATACTGTACCATTTTGCTTCCTTACCTCCTTCCCTAGGAATGATTTGATCAGAATCGCATTTATACTCAACCAAGCCTCTTTAAATTATCAAAACCAATATGTCTAAGATGCTCGGAATTTTTAGGAAATCAAAAAGCAAAGAAACGGTCAATTCAACTAGGACTTTGCCAAAACCGACTCGTAGTAAACTGGTTATGTTCGATGAAAATATCAGACAAGTGAAACAAGAAATTTTGGACAACCGAGGTCAATTTTATTCAAACATAGTTGAGTCGAATTTTGAATCGAACCAACAGAATGAGGTATGGATGAAAATTTGACAAATAATCGGGAAGATGGAGATGTTTATGTGGATATGAGCCGGTGCAATAGTCCAAACGGACAATGTGCTGGTCTAGCTCACTAGCAGTGGCACACAGCCGCACCGATAAGAAAAGAATCTCCGATCCGCGTGCATCTAATCCGCCTGAACTCAATCAGCCCTCTTTTACATGCAAATGCGCAGTCGGCTTCTTACCCAGGAGTATTCTATATGCCAGGCCCAAATGATCAGCTCTTTTTTATACAGGCAACAGCAGCCTCACGAACCTACCATTAGAGTCACTGACACTTTTTCCCTTAGGCCAGACTTCCAAAATACGCGAAGTGTTCCCTCCATAGAAAATCGCGGAATTGCCCCGAATTCAGGTAATAATGTGGATGCCACGCGGGATCAGAATAATAGCCCGGGACCAATCCCACCGGTGGTTGCGGCCCAAAGTCCACCGATCTATAAGCCGACTCCATGAGATTTTCCACAACAGTGTCCTATGACCCCAAATGATAGATTTTACACCTGGAGTGAACGATTTTCCACATAATTTGTCGAATCTAATTCCAACAGAATATGTAAGAATTCGTGAGAGTGCTGCGCCTACGACGGATCCACTGCTGAGACAAAATGTACCTCTTTTCGAAAATTTTCTTCGAGATATGAGTTTTTCACAAATGGCTGAGTTGAGGAAAAAATCAAATTTAGGTGAAACACAACAAAATGAAAATTTGAACGGACAGAAGATCCCTATTTGATATATGGATGTGCCACGTACCTCACAAAGTATTACTAGAGTACCCCAAAATTTTCCCCAACGAAATTTGCCTCAACAGAATAGTCACGAACAGAATTTTCCTCGACAAAATGGGTTCCAACAGATTCTCTCCCGACAAAATATTCAGGAACAGAATTTTTCTCAACAAAATACCTGTCAACAGAACCTTTTCCATCAAAATGTGAGCAGCCCACTGCGAGCGCATTCCCAGAATAGTCAAACACAACCCAGCCGAATTGGAACTCATCCACGAGAACAACCGTTATTAACGCAAAAGGGACGCATGTCCATCTGTACCATACTTCGAAAGATGTGGGAGGATTCAATAGCGAGTCAGACTCACCCTCAAGATTCTGTTTTGCAGTGCGATCTGCAAAGCTAATGGGGAGAACGGGATCGGACCGCATAATTCGAATGAATGTCGCGCGAAAAATGAAAGGCATGGCGAGCTCATTATTTGGCTTAACAATATCAGAGTTCGGAATAGTTGGACAATTTTTGAAGGAGTTAATAGATCAATGTTCATCATTAGAATCGTTAGATGACATTACGCCTGAGTTGGAAAGTTGTGCCAAAAAGAGAGTTAAAACATTGGAATCATACGGGATACGCATTCAGAGAATATTGCGGAGATCCAAAAGCACCGCAAGCTCAAAATCACAGTACACGCGTTCAGAGACAGAATCTCGAACGCGAGACGCGAACGAAGCAGCATCAACACGCTGTTTTTGGGCATAGGCACGGAGCTGGAGAATGCGGTGCGAAGCCAGAATCCAAGGAGCATTCGCGGGGCGGGAGAATTCGTGCAACAAGGTGCGTTGCGATGAAAAAATTACCCGAATTCGGTTAATGAGGCAACACCGTGTACAGCTCATTCGCAAGCGAACATTCGAATAGCCGATTCGCCGGTAATCTGTCCGTATTGTAAGTTCTCGGGGAACGTGGAAAGTCATTGCTATAAAAAAGAAAACGATAATAAAAAGTGACAACATTGCGAATTGCGCGGGCATGACTCGGGAAAGGCCAACGTTAACATAGACCGGCCTAGCATGAATCGCGGTAGAGGGGGTTATCGCGGCAGAAGTAGAGGCGGGGGTCCATATAGGAATTTCAACGGTCACAATAGCGCCCCGGGAAACCTTGGAGATGATTCCCCACCAAGGAAAAATCAAAATCAAACACCCGCAAATAATTATGCCGAGACCCAATACCTACCCCCACCACAAGCGCGGCAAACACAAGCGCAGGGCCCGCAGCGCCCCCATGAGGCCCGGCACGCCCAAAATTTTGCTGAGAATTTAAATTAGAAGCACACTCATCACGTTCCCCGAGCGATGGGTGCATCAATGACGGAAGTACCGTCACGGCATTGATGAATCAGGTAATCGTCTCATCTTCATTAGAAGAATCACCGTCCACAGATGAGTCAAATTCGTTAGGATCAGACGACAGCTATAGTACTGATCACTCTTCAACATCGACCCAAGTGAGAATCAGGAAAACGAAGATGAGATTTTCGAAAATAGGGGGAATTCCCCCAATTGTAGATTTTGAAAGCCCAGAGGTGGAAAGTAACAAATAAAGATTATACATAGACTCTGGTGTTGATGTATGAGTTATAGAAGCAAGTGGAATCATGAGTCTCCCAGACATTGATGGGTCTGAAACACTCAGCATAAATGGCGTGGCCAAAGGAGAATTTTTCTCGGGGGGAATGATCTTATCAGAAATAAATGGCATGCAGTGGCGATTTCATGTTGTCTCCGACTCCATTTTGTAAGAGTATGATGGTCTGGTCGGGTGGGATTTTTTAACAGAATATGCTGGTAAATTGAACCCTAGAGCCCGCTGCCTCAAGTTCGGAAAAATTTCAATCCCTTACGTCCCTGAAGCTAGACCAGGCAAGTCATGCCAAACCGAAAATGACTATGCCAACAATTATTACTTTTCTATTGCTAATTTATTACCACACAGCGGATTTCATTGCTCTTTCTGTTTTCGAGAAATCGAGTCCTAAGGTGACGGAAGCTGAAGCTAGCCCAAACATTGACGAAAGAGCCGTGTTGCGGGATTGAGTTATGACTCACTTCTTGTTACTTTTTTATTTCTCTAAGAATCTACAAACAAAATGGCGTTGAGTTCGAAAATGGCGGAGGTATAACGACTTCGGGCTGAAACCATATGAAGCTAGCCCAGGCATGGAGTAAAAAGGGAACCTGCAAGTATGGGAATCGACTGATATTTCATTACTTCTTCATTGCTCGAAGAATACACAAACAGAATGGGGCCAAAGTCAAAGATGGCCGAGTTATGGTGGATGGAGTGGACGGAAATTAGCGAAACTCGGATATATAGTCGGAATACTCAGTTTGGGAGACAGGAAGTGGTGGATTCATGACCAATTCTGTCAGCCACACTCGTGCCAAACACCCACAAGATGACCATTAATGTATAGATTGCCTCCTCCAAGATTCCTCTAGACTCTCAGAATTTATTACCGCCCGAGAAGTGGACAGAAACCAGTGGAGCTCGCGGAAATCATCGAGTTATCGAGTTCAGAATGGGTTCATAACGAATTTTGACCGACAGACATGTGCCAAACATCCACAAGATGATCATTGATGTGCGCATTGCCCATTCTGAGATTCCAGGAACCCTCAAATTCATTACCGCCCAGAAGTTGACAGAAAGCAGTGGATTACGCAGAAATCATCGAATCATCTGTTATTAGCAGACTGTAATTTGTTGTACAGTGTATGTGAATACACTTGGAGCGATGATACAGGGATCGTGGGGAGATAAAGAGATTAGCAATAAACTTTGTACTCGGTAGTTATGCTGATAACTATGTACACTATATTGTCGAAAGATATAATACAAGACGAGAGCAACGCCATCGATTACATGGTTGCTATCGTACGTCTTGACGTACACTAACCAGAGACGCGGAGAACTGTCAAGCTCGTGGAAACTTATAGACAGGTAGTCTGTGTTACTAATAGAGTTCACACATACCAAGGAGATGTTCGTTAAGCTAGAAAATTGATCCTACAACATTATCGAGTTCGGAGTGGATTCATAACGAGTTCTGACAGACAGACATGTGCCAAACATCCACAAGAAGATCATTGATGTGGAGATCGCCCATCCTGAGATTCCTGGAACCCTCAGAATTAATTGCCACCCCAGAAGTTGACAGGAACCAGTGGATTACGCGAATATCATCGAATTATCGAGTTCGAAGTGAATTCATAACGAATCCTGACAGACAGACACGTGACAAACATCCACAAGATGATCATTGATATGGAATAGCACTCTCTGAGATTCCTCGTACCCTCAGAATGTATTACCGCCCCAGTAGTTGACAAAAACCAGTGAAGCTCACAGAAATCAGCGAGATATCGAGTTCGGGGTAGATTTGAAACGAATTTTGACAGACAGGCACCTGCCAAACATCCACAAGATGACCATTGATGGAAAGATTGCTCCCTTTGAGATCTCGGGAACCCTCAGAATTCATTACCGCCACTGCTAATTACTTTAACTTCCCCTGTATCGATCATTCTTTCCTTGGGAATCACTGGATTTTCCACTATATCAACTGAGTTTGTGACGGTTCTGGTGACTCGTCACTTGCAGGCAAAGCCTGCTTTCATTCGAGAAGCTCAGGGAGTGAGCAATTGCTGTAATTGTTCAAGAAATCAGGAGAGGGGAGCACTGAATAAGTACACACTCGATTAAAATTGAGAATGAGAGGGCATATATTCAAGAAAAACTGTTCACGAATCGATCCGCTGACCGTTCGGTCGAATTGAGCCCGAGCACGATTATCGAGGGCCCATTTGGAAAAATACCATCTACAAGTCCAGGAAAAGGAGAGAGATTTGCGAGAGGCACTTCCAATATAAATTGCCTTGACACAGGATGGTCACTCGACCTCAGATCGGGCACCGACCCTCGCAGCTCACGGCGATCAGGCAGCACGCAATTGTCCCAGACGATGGTGATTTTGGTCGTAGACCACGGCACAGAGTATGTAAAATGCACGCAACGGAGCCCCGGCTATATTATGCCGAGGACGGGCTCCGGGCGGCTTGGACGACGCTTACGATAAGCTGCATAGGCGCGTGCGAGCGCTCCGAAACGTCACGACGGAATGTATAGTAAAAGGCTGCTGGCAGGAGCAGCATTGACTTGCGCCAGGGACGGCTCAAAATATGGGGCGCGCGGACCCTAATACGGTGCCACCCTTCTGTCTCTCTTCCTCTAACCTGGCTAAACTATGCAGCAACTCTTCTCGTGCTTAAGCTGTAACACAAAATGTTATCATTAGAATATTCGGTCCAGGGAGAGAGAAAGACGGACTGACTCGGCCGTCACAAGTTCATCTTAGAGTAACTATTTTTTCCCCTCCATCGGTTACCATGTTCCGAGAAATTACTAGATTTCCCCTTTTATCGATCAACCTCACCTTAGAATTGCTAGATACCTTTTTTGCTAGTTTCTGTCAAACTCTTGGGCGGTAATGAATCCTGAGGGTTCCAGGAATCTCACAAGGAGCGTTTCCCACATCAATGACCATCTTGTCATTGTTTGGCACGTGTCTTTCTGTCAGAATTCTCAGAATTCGTTCCGAATCCGCTCCGAACTCGATGATTTGGTGATTTCCGCGTAATCCACTGGTTTCTGTCCACTTCTCGGGCGGTGATGAGTTCTGGGGGTTTCAGGAATCTCAGAGGGAGCGATTCCCATATCAATGATCACCTTATGGAAGTTCGGCACGTGTCTGTCTGTCAAAATTCATTTTGAATCCTCTCCTAATTCAATATCTCGCTGATTCCCGCGAGCTCCACTGGTCTCTGTCAATCTCTGGGGTGGCAATAAACTCTGACGGTTCCAGGAATCACAAAGGGAGCAATTTCTACACGAATGTTCATCTTGTGGATGTTTGGCACGTGTCTGTCTGTCAGAATTCGTTATGAATCCATTCCGAACTCGATAATTCGATGATTTCCGCGTAATCCCCTGGTTTCTGTCCACTTCTCGAGCGGTAATAAAATCTGAGGGTTTCAGGAATCTCAAAGGGAGCAATCTCTACATAGATGGACATCTAGGGGATGTTTGGCACCTGTCTGTCTGTCGGAATTCTTCATAAATCCACTCCGAATTCGATATCTCGCTGATTTCCGCGAGCTCCACTGGTTTCTGTCAACTTCTGGGGCGGTAGTAAATTCTGCTGGTTCTAGAATTCTCAAAGGGAGCAATCCCCACATCAATGATCATCTTGTGGATGTTTGGCACGTGTCTGTCTGTTCATTTTAGATCTGTCAGAATGCATTCTAAATCCACTCCGAATTCGATGTCGCGCTGATTTCCTCCAGCTCCACTGGTTTTTGTCAATCTCTAAGGCGGTGATGAACTCTGAGGGTTTCAGGAATCTCGAAGGGAGCAATTTCCACACGGATGTTCATCTCGTGGATGTTGAGCACGTGTCTGTCCGTCAGAATTCGTTATGAATCCACTCCGAACCCGATAATTCGATGATTCCCGGAGAATGCATTGGTTTCTGTCCACTTCTCGGGCGGTATTAAATTCTGAGGGTTGCAGAATTCTCAAAGGGAGCAATGCTCACATCGAGAGTTATCCCGTAGATGATTGACACGTGTCTGTCTGGCAGAATTCGTTTTAAGTCCACTTTAAACTCGATATCTCGCCGATTTCCGGGAGCCCCACTGGTTTCTAACAACTTCTGGGGCGGTAATAAATTCTGAGGGTTTCAGGAATCTGAAAAGGAGCATCTTTCTCATGAATGGTCATCTTCCCGATGTTTGGCATATGTCCGTCTGTCAGAATTTGTTATGGTTCCACTTCGAACTCGATAATTCGATGATTTCCGCGAGATCCATCGGTTCTTGTTTCTTTTTGGGGCGGTAATGAATTTTGAATGTTTCAGGAATCTCAAAGAGAGCAATCTTCACATGAATGATCATCTTGTGGATGTTTGTCACATGTCCGTCTGTCAGAATTCGTTTCGAATCCATTCCGAAGTCGATATCTCGCTGATTTTGGCGAGATCCACTCGTTTCTAGCCACTCCTGGGGCGGTTATATATTCTGAGTGTTCCAGGAATCTCTGAGGGAGCATGCTCCTCATGGATGGTGATCTTATCGATATTTGGCACATGTCTGTCGGTCAGAATTCGTTATGGTTCCACTCCGAACTCGATAACTCGCTGTATTCCGCGAGATCCATCGGTTTTTGTCCTTTTTCGGGGCGGTAATGAATACTGAATGTTTCAGGAATCTCGAAGAAAGCAATCTCCTCATCAATGATCATCTTGTGGATGTTAGGCACATGTCTGTCTGTCAGAATTCGTTATAAATCCACCCTCAACTCGATAACTCGATGATTTCCATGAGCCCCACTGGTTACTGTCCACTCCTCGGTCGGTAATGAATCCTGTGGGTCTAGAGGGATCTCAGAGAGGGCAATCTCCACATCACTGGTCATCTTTGGGATGTTTGGCACGTATGTCGCTGACAGAATCGGTCATGAATACACCACTTTCCGTCTCCCAAACTGAGTATTCCGACCATATATCCGAGTTTTGCTGATTTCCGTCCACTCCATCGGCCATAACTCGTCCATCTTTGACTTTGGCGCCATTTTGTTCATGTATCCTCCAAGCAATGGAAGGGTAATAAAATATCAGTCGAGTCCCATATCTGCAGGTTCCCTTTTTACTCCATGCCTGGGCTAGCTTCATGAGATTCTAGCTCAAAATCGTTTTAACTCTGCCATTTTATTCGTAGATTCTTAGAGCAATAAAAAGTAACAAAAAATGAGTCATAAGTCAATCCCGCAATACGGTTCTTTCGTCAATGTTTGGGCTAGCTTCAGCTCCCGTCAGCCCAG
Organism: Eretmocerus hayati; assembly: GCA_029851415.1. NCBI lineage: Eukaryota > Metazoa > Arthropoda > Insecta > Hymenoptera > Aphelinidae > Eretmocerus > Eretmocerus hayati. The sequence continues at coordinate 135,686,949 of CM056741.1, forward strand.
GACTCGATTTCTCGAGAACGAGAAGCAATAAAATCCGCTGTGTGGTAATGAATTAGGAATAAGAAAGTAATAATTGTTGGCATAGTCATTTTTGGTCTGGCATGACTTGCCTGGGCTAGCTTCAGGGACGTCAATCCCTTTCATGTACAATAGGGTGACACTTATTCCCTCACTTTTCCGGATCCTTCACGCACGTAAGGATTTTTCAATTTCAAGATGAACCTAGATCAATAAAATGTTTTTCAGATTTTCAAAGGTAGCCTATATAGTGCCCAATTTGACATACATTTTCGATTTTTCTGCAGTTTAGAGGCGTTTTTCGAAAAAATTCGTCAGCTTTACTTGGCAAGCACTGGCAATTCAAGTAAAATGAAGCAAACCGAGCTGAATAAAACTGATGGGGGTGGTCTTGGGGAACTTTCAACGCACGGAACGATTAGTTTTAGTTGAATTCAAGGGTCAGAACGGGGCGAGAACGGCAGGAATACAGTCCTAAAATCACTTTTTATCGCAGTCTTCGAGTTCTCCTGCGCATGCGTGATTTTCTACGGTTTTGATAATATTTTCAATCGATAGTCCGTGCGATTTCCTTCAAAATGACCACTGCTGAAAGTCAATATGATGCAATGGAACCGGAGTAGTAAATCATTTTGGATGAAGTGAAGTCCAAGATAGAAATCCGTGCAAATTGGTCGAGATCGCCCGCGAGGCTTTCGATTATGTCCAGCGTGTATCTCTGGTTTCCCTGCGTCGAATCGACTTCGCCAAAGAGTCATTTCAGGGAAAATTGTCTGAGCTATCGGAATTAGTAGATTAGGGCGTGTTAAGTGGCTGGTAAGTAACAATATAGTTACGCACAACAGTTGAAAATACTTTTTTATTCGATTAAAATTCCTCAAATGTTCAATTTTCCATGACTCACCATCAAATTACCACTCCGTAGCTTACTCACTTCGATAGTTCGGTCAATTTCCTTCAAAATGACCCCTTAGTGAAGTCGATTTGGTGCAGGAGAACCGGCAAAACACGCTGAATAAGATAAACAGCATCGCAAGCGATCTCGACCAATTTGCACGGATTTCCATCTTCGACTGCACCTCATCCAAAATGATTCACTACTCCGGTCCCATTGCATCGAATCGGTTCCCAGCAGTGGTCATTTTAGAGGAAATCGCACGAGCTATCGATTGAAAATATTATCAAAACCGTAGAAAATCACGCATGCGCAGGAGAACTTAAAAACTGCAATAAAAAGTGATTTTAGGACTGTTTTCCTGCTGTTCTCGCCCCGTTCTGACCCTTGAATTCAACTAAAACTAACCGTTCCGTGCGTTGGAAGTTTCCCAAGACCATCCCCATTAATGTTAGCCAGTTCGGTTTGCTTCATTCTACTTGGATTGCCAGTGCTTGCCAAGTAAAGCTGACGAATTTTGTCGAAAAACGTCTCAAAACTGGGAAAAAATTGAAAATGTATGTCAAACTGGGCACTATATAGGCTACCTCTATGAATCTGAAAAAATTTTCATCGATTTAGTTTTATCTTGGAATTGAAATATCCGCACGTGCGTGACGGATCCAGAAAAGTCGGGGAATAAGTGTCACCCTAATGTGCAATAAAGGAATGAAAGTGCCGCCGAGAATGAGAAGACTCATTGAATTCAAGATTTTGAATGATACCAAAGAGGGCTAGGTCCCACGCATACACGTGAAAATGGAATTCTCTTCTGGAAACTTATCGCCAAAAACCACAACGGATTTGGCATAGCAGAGGTCATGAATCATCATCATCATCAGTCGGCTTTCTCGGGTTCACGCGCTTAGACCTTCTGACCACGAGATCTATTGCCTCGTCGATACACACTCCCGCTCGCATGCCTCTCAGCTGAAACCAATCTAGCATTCTTCCATGCTGGGATGTGTTTCCACTGCTCAGCTTGTGAGAGGAGGGTGGTCCGTTTCTAGGTGTATTGGCCTGTTCCGGGCGTTTGCACTGTTGAGGTTCGTTCACCACACGTCTCGTGCTAGGCCCGGCCTCGCTCTCGACCAGGGCGATAGTTGTCCTTTCCCGTATTGCGACGATACGCGCTTCACGGGGTGTAGGCGCCCTTACTGAGCAGCCAGCGTTACAGAGATACGTTCACCACCCGTTGCTCACACTAGGCTCGGGCGATATCTGTGGTTGGAAAGGCCGTAATCTCTGACTGTTTAACAGCAATAACGGCATACGCTCCACAAAGGGGCCAAGGTGATCTTGAATAATTCGCCTTTACGTGAATTTGCAACCAATCGACATATGCGCAGATGCAGGAGGTTGTTCTCATTCATCCAAAAGTCTTCTGTTTGCACATATTTCGATTGGTTGCAAATTCACGTGATGGCGAATTATTCAAGAACTTCTTGGCCCCACTGTGCGCTCCTGGCTTGTGCTCGGTTTCTCCATAGATTGGGACTGCGGCCCGTCATTTTCATCTTACTCAGCACGCTTTCTTCCAGGCTTATACGTGGTCTCCCCCTGCCCCGTCGCGAGGCTGGTTTGTAATCCAGCACCCTCCGCGCTACACGTTCCTCATCCATTCTCGCTACATGGCCCATCCACTGTACCCTACTGTAGTTGATGACATTGACAATACTCGGGGACCGGTGGAGTTGGAGCAACTCATCATTATATCTGATTCTAGGGATTCTCAAACTTCGATCAATGGTTGTTCCGAAAATACTCCGCAGTATTTTGTTCCCAAATACCTGGAACGTCTCTTCATCTAGCTACGTCATTGACCAAGTCTCGCATCTATAGAGAGTCACGGGTTGAATGATGGTTTTGTAAATCGTTATTTTGGCTCCGCGTGAGAGGTCTTTACCTCTGAACAGCTTCTGTAATTAGCCGAAACACCTATGTCCTGCGCTTATCCTTTCACCAAACTCTACTCTTATGTTGTTATCGTGCGTTACTGTGGTCCCAAGATAGGGGAAGAGGGGAACTTTCTCGAAGGAGTAATTCGCGATTTGGATTGGATCTGTGTCGCCATGCGCGTTGTTACGGTCCATGACGATGTATTTCGTATTCGACTCATTTACCTTCAGGCCTACTTCTTTTACGCTTGGGATCAAGATTTTTGCAATCTCTTCTAAATCTTGCTTGGTGTCGCCTATGACGTCCAGGTCATCCGCGTACCCCAGGAGTTTGATGGCGTCGTTTGCTTGGAGGCGGAGCCCACGTTCACTTTGAGCTAAAGGTCTTATGACGTATTCTAATAGAAAATTGAAAAATGGCGGGGATATCGTGTCGCCCTGCTTCAGCCCGCTGACTATTTAAAATGGTTTCGATAAAGCCTTGCCAATCCTGACTTGTCCTTGGGTTTCCTCCAGCGTTACTGCAATCATCCTCACTAATTTGTCAGAAATGCCCAACAAACGCAATATCGTAAATAATCTTGATCTTATTATAGAATCGTATGACTTTTTGAAGTTTACGAATAGGTGGTGAGCTGGTTGTCTATGCCTCCATCTTTTTCCTGCTATCTGATGTAACGCGTATATTTGGTCGATATTTGAGCGATTCCGTCGAAACCCACGCAGATAGTCTCCGGTTATTTCGTCTATGTAAGGGTTGAGTTTTGCAATCAATAGGAGGGATGGAATTTTACTGCACGAAGCTTGAAGAGACAGTCCTCTAGAATTCTTACATCCCATCTTGTCTCCTTCTTTTAGTATTCGTACGATAACTGAGTTTAGCCAGTCTTCGGGTATTTTCTCTTGTGACCATATCATCTCGATCAATTTCCACTATACTTGAAGAGCTCAGGTGGGAGGCCATCCATCCCGGGGCAGTGTTGTCTTTCAGTCTCTGTATAGCACGTGCCACTTGTTGCACCGTAGGGCGTGGAATTTGTTGTTCGACCGTGTGGTTTTTGGCTGGTGACTCATTAGTGCCCGCAGGAACGTTCAGGAGATCATCGTTATGTTCTCTCCATCTATTCAGGATGTCTTTCTCATTTGTTAGCATGTTACCGTGCCTATCTTTCATAATACTAACCGACGCAGATTTGGGGTTCCGTAATCCATTTAGTTCTTTGTATGCTTTGCAGATGTCATTTCTCCCGAAACTCTTTTGTATGTTGAGGATTTTAATCCTTCGAAATTTCTTTTTCTTTTTCCCAACGTGTTCGTCCCAATTCTTCTGCGCCTGCCTATGTAATTCTTGCAGTCTTTTCACCCTGGGTGGGTCCCAGTTTAGTTTTGTTGCATTGTCGCGGATGATCTCCCGCGGCCCTTCGTGCATCTAGCATCGCTTTGGAAGAGTCATCAAACCACGGTTCCTCTGCTTCCCCGCGTACTAATCCTATCTTAGATCTTGCCGCTTCTGACAGAGAGTTCTCGATGCGTTGCCATTCCGTTTCGATATCCACCAGAGGGTTGTCTGTGTTTTCCCGTGGCTAGCCATCTGTTTCTTCCAATTTTTGTGCAATGTAGTTGTGGAAACGTAACTGAACTTCTGGCGATTTGAGTTCATCAAGAGCATATGGGGCATTGTCACGCTGAGTGTTTGGTGGAATAGTGTTGAGCTTGTCTCGTACGGAACTTATCGTTAAATAGTGATCTGAGTTGGAATCCGCATGATCTACACCATCTGCATTTTCGACGCGCGTTTTACTACGCGAGTATGGTCCACTCGAGTTTAGCTCACGAGGGATAAATTGCTCATGACAAACAATTCTAGATGATAGTGGAGCTTACTCAGCACATATAGCCACTATTATACATTTACACACGGAATAAACTCAAAAATCGCAGAAAAATTATTCTCAAACCTCGGCCTAGAGATCGCGCTTTATCTGAAGCCATCAATATTATCAGAGTCTTTTATCACGTAAAATATCGGCCAAAAGCTGATACTAGACAACTGTGAAATCTGCTCTAGCTTTTCCAAGAGCTTGCAGTGTGCTCTCTCACCCCCAACCACGCACAATCAACCCAGTTAGGCAGATACTCCTTTCTTGGCGAAAATCGTCGAGCCTTTTACTTCAATTATATTCTAACGCCCCAAATAACAAGTACATGAGCTTGCAAGCTCACGTTTCGAAACTGCCCCCGGCCCGTGAGAGCGAACGGGTGAACCTCGTGGACTGCCAAGACTCGCCCGAGCTACTCGCCGGGGCTGCAGACCTGCAAGCTCATCGATAGCTTCAAATTGCAGAGCTTGTGACATGAAAGCTCGTACTTAGATAAACGATAGCCGCACTAGACTCAATCCTTCACCCACCGGCCAAAATAAAACCCCAGATTTTTCCTTCAAAAAATAGCCCACTGTCGATGAGATGTAACTATATCCCAGCCTCCCACCCACCAAAAGGACATATACTTGCAAAAAAATTTTTCAACCTAAAGTGTTCCCTCCCCTAGTTTGAATCATGTTTTGTCTGCATATTCAAGAGTATCCAACTCTCCTCACGATTTTCCTCCATCGGTGCATATGTAGCTCACATAGCTGTAGACCGTAAAATCCGAAAAAAGTCCATTGAACGCCAAGGGAAATGAGACGCCGGCCGATGTAAGCTCAATACAGGCATTGCCGTATATACTAATGCTTCTCTAGCTCGACCTTGCTCCATCTATCCGTCTATCTCTCTATCTCCCTCTCCCTCTCTCTGTCCTATTCTGAAGTACATAGCCCAAGTATAGCATAAATATTTGATATAAAACTATATACATTGACACTCCATCAGCCAAGTTGAGGAGATTTTCAAAAATAATTCCTTGGGACAATGTAAACGAGAGAAACGTCAATGGGGATGACGCAGTATACTTTATTCTCCGGTTATACACAGGCGCTGACACGGCAAATGAGCAGCTTCGCGAGAATTCACAGAGTGAAGATGAGAGCGCGTGCGAAATAGCCTCAGCAGAACGCGTGGAGGTTTATCGCCGGAGGAAGTTTAGCACGTGGGCAGGCTCATTAGCATCGACCCATGGCGATTTTGGCTGGAGGGCAAACCTCTCCAAGCGACCCCAGTCATAAAACATGAAATCAAGTTGAAATCGGTCGAACCGTTCAAAGCCAAGCGATATCACTTACCTCTACCCTTGGAAGGCCCTTTGATTGAAGAGGTCAAAAAATGACGCGATCTCGGAGTGTTGCGCCCATCCAAATCTCGATGGATATCAAAGTGCTCTCTGTTGCCAAGCAGCCCAGACAAAGATGGGACGAAAATGTTTCGGTTCGTCGCAGATTCCCACCCCCTCAATGGGGACACGTTAGGGACGTGTCAGCCGGTGTCTTTCACAGCTGATATCATCGATCAGCTGATTAGCGCGCTATACAATCTGTTACAGAAGGTGTGTACATAATGTAACCGGGGGGTAGCGAAAAAATTGTGAATTTATATTCGTCCATTTAATTTTTTTTGTAAACCTTCGCGGTTTTTATAACGCTTACGCAAAGTACGGCATTTGAGTGTAACGCAAGACGTGTAATGATTAGTCATCTTCTGCTGTTTAGTGTCGTGTACGTGAGGCTGGACCTCGCGCGCGCGAGAATGTCTATCCGGCAGCGCGCTGATTTGCGTACGCAAATACAGGGATCCCTCGCGTGCGCATGTCATCATTACGTTCGCGTACGCGAGTCTCGGATAAGTCGCGCACGCGAGGGATCCCTGTATTTGCGTACGCAAATCAGCGCGCTGCCGGATAGACATTCTCGCGCGCGCGAGGTCCAGCCTCGCGTACGCGACACTAAACAGCAGAAGATGACTAATCATTACACGTCTTGCGTTACACTCAAATATCGTACTTTGCGTGAGCGTTACAAAAACCACGAGCGTTTACAAAAAATTTGGAATGGACGAATCAAATTTACAATTTTTTCGCTACCCCCCGGTTACATTATGTACACACCTCCTGTAACAGAGTGTATATCACAGCGGTAGATTTACTAGACACATTTCATCGGATAAAGATGGATGAGAAATCGGCACCCTATTCTGCGATAGACACACCCCTGGGAGAGATGAAATACGCCCATACGGCTCAAGGAGTGGTCGGTTGTCCTGACACTTTGAATGGAACAATTCTCATTGCGTTTTCCTCCCTCACCCCCGATGGATTCGCCAGTTATTGTGACGATCTGTTAATCTGGGATACATTGGATCAGATACCTTGGAAGAACATGAAATCAAATTCAGAAAATTCATGGCCTGCATTATTGAAGCAAATTTCACAATTTCACCAAAGAAGTGTCAATTCTTTGGAAAAAGAAGCTGAGGTTTTGGGCCCCATAGTTTGCAATGGTCATATCAAACCAGATCCCGAAAAAGTAGAGGCGGTCCATGAATATCCTACGCCCTCAAACACTCGAAAAGTCGGGCAGTTTCTCGGATTGACAAGGTATTACAGGAGATTCATCGATAACTGTGTGAAATGGTCAAAACGATTGACCGATCTTTTGAAAAAAGAGCAAGTTTTTGAATGGAGTTCGGAACAACAACGCGCATTCGAGAGTCTACGCGACGCGCTATGCTCAGACAGCGGACTTTCAAGTCCGATGGTATCAGGCCATGAAGGATTCGTGGTATTTTGTGACTGTTTGCACCACGCAGTGGGATTAATACTTGTAATCGGTGATATAAACAACAATCGGCCGGTAGTATACGCGTCGATAATTTCGAAAAGGGCACAACTTCGGCAGCCAATTTTTGAAAAAGAAATGGAGAGTATTGTACATGCGTGCGAGTCCTACCGTCCGTATTTGTACGGCAGAAAGTTCACGGTGGTAACGGGCACGAACCGTTGAGCCTTTTCCATAAGACGAAAATGACACTAGGTATAATCGTCAAGAAGCAAACGTACGTGGATTCCATTTCTACTTAATTTTCAGGTGCGGTCAATTAAATGGAGCAGCAGATGCGCTGTCACGTGACTCGGTTTTTGGAGAAGGCGACGAGAACCCGGAATCACCGCGAGACAAACTCTACGCATTAGCAGAACGTCACGAAAAAGAAAATCCGTCGTGTAATGCCGATTGTCCACCGGGTCGTGTATTCGAAACTCGTGCGCTCCGCGTATCTGGCGCCAAAGAATCGGAAATTTAAGAGACAGAATTAGCTCATACAGAGGTGCAGCCAGCAGAGAAGAAATCGGTGGAGAGTCCACACGAAACCGAATCCGAAATCGAGTCGAGTCAGAATCCGGTGACACAGAAAAGTTCGAGAAAAGTTTCTCAAAGAACGCGATCATCGCAGCGCTTGAAAGTCTGATATCCATATCTCGACATACTCAGGCAACCGCACGTGAGCAAAACCGCTGACGCCCAACATCCATCCGAGTTGGCAACTGCGGAAATGAGCGGAAGTGCCAATTTTCACACAGACGGAGAGCCGACTCAAAATACGAATCCAGAGTCCATAATCCATCAAGCTCAGGCCATGTGCAAAACTGATGCGAGAATGGAAGTGTAGTCTGACTCGCGCCTTGAAACAATCACAATTCCAATCTTTTGAGATAAAATCACACAAGATTCTCCATAGCGAATTTTGGATCATGATTATACTATGAAAATTAATCAAAACAGTCAAAAGCATGAGACAGTTGAATGCCATCCAAGAATCGAAAATATTGAAATTATTCAGGGTTATTCTGAGAATTCAGAATTGGAGCCCCAATCGTCGATAGGAAATCAAGAGGTGAACAAGACATTCCCAGTCGAGAGAGCGGCGAATATTCCGTCGATTTTCAGATACGCGATGCGAGTGGTATTTTGATTGCGCAGGGCAACGGAGGCCCTTCAGTATCAAATGCAGTACTCGAGCAGATGGAAAATCACGATACGTATGATGATGTCACATCGATCCATACATCATGATGAAAAGCTGTGCAGCAAACTGATACCACAATCTAACTCGCCGTGCGATAAGCCGCATTCCAATGAGAGAGAGAGAGAGAGAGAGAGAGAGAGAGAGAGAGAGATTGATTGATTGATTGATTGATTGATTAATTTAACTTTATTAGCCCGGGGACACCGAGTCCCATGGGGCAAAACGAAATATAAGGGATATATAATTTACATAGTACGAAAATAAAATGAATATATACATAGTACTAGTCAGGATATCAAGACATGCTAAGCATTTGAAACACAGTAGGACGTACATCGAAGATGAAATATATCACAGTGATTCTCTAGAGTTGTCGATTCCATTACTTATATCCTACTAACATGTAGTTTGACCTTACCCAACGTTACAGCGAATCACAGATTTCCCTGTGAAATGGTATGCATTGTAAACATGATGAGATCAATGTAAAAATGATAAGATGAATAGAAGAAGTGAGGTATTCATCACGAGGATCCATATACAGATTCCAGACAGATCTTTAATTACGTCTCAACGTCTTCATCAAGGCTAGATAAATATATGAGGAGATGACTTTTGAACGCTTCAATCGATGTTGTGTCTCGAGGAACTGATGAAAGAACTCTAGGTAGCTCATTCAATGATTCAGCAGCTGACATTTGGAATGAATTCTTGAATGCATTGGTACGGGCAGATTTAATAACGAGGTCACAAGCCTGTAATCGTTTGGATCTATGGAGAGTGGTCTTGCATAACTCAGTGATGTTACAAGATAAGTACAGTGGGATACCGGTCTTCAGTATTTGGAAGGTTTGACTGGCCAGAAAGTACTCTCGACGTGACTCAACGGTGAGCCATCCTAACTGTTTTCGGTAGGGGGTGATATGATCACGCCAAGGAATGTTACCAAAAACGAAGCGTGTGCATGCATTCTGCGCTCTCTGAAGCCTAAGATTCAACCCCTCATCAAGATCATGAAACACCAAGCAAGCATAATCGAAGAAAGGCAAGATAAGGGATTGAACAAGGGTTTTCCGAATTGAGAATGAGAGTGCATGTCGGTGAGTTCTGAGTTGGCGCAATGTACCGAAGACTTGTTGGCAGATGGACGACACCTGTTTTTTCCAACTCAGGTCACTAGCTATCCAGACTCCCAAGTTTTTCACCTCAGACACATATTCCACAGGAGTTTGAAGTTTCGGCAAATTGTTTGTGTTGAGAAGTCGCAGGTTTTCCTTACTGCCCATGATCATGACTTTTGTCTTCTTTAGATTTAGTGTGAGGCCGTTAGCGATAGCCCATCGATTTATGGCATTAGCTCTATCTCAACTTTTTTCAGCGTGTCAATGATCTCGAAATGCTGTCAGCTCCTGTAGATCTGTGTGTCGTCGGCGTAGATCATGTAACGACTATGCTTGAGAACTTAAAGTAGATAATTTATAAAGATCGAGAAAAGGAGTGGGCCTAACACCAATCCTTGGGGAACTCCTGCAGTAACTTTGAGCCAGTCAGATACTGTACCTCCCCCATCCCCTACCGCTTGGCACCTATCAGCTGAATACGAAAGAAACCATTTGATGGTGTGATTGTCGATCTCGTAGGAGCGCAATTTCTGGATGAGAATGTTATGTGGGATCCTATCAAACGCTTTGGAAAAATCGAAAAGCACAAGCACTGTATATTGAGATTCATCGATTGCCTGCCTCACGTCATCCATAACACCCAATAGAGCAGTCTGAGTGCTATGGCCTGTTCGAAAGCCAGCTTGGCGAGGATCGAGTAGGTGATTCTCTTCAAAGTGCCGTGTGAGTTGCTGGGCAGCAATCCTCTCAAGAATCTTTGAGCACTCAAATATGCGAGCAATGGGCCTGAGATCAGATACATCAGACAACCCAACTGATCTCAGGATCGGCGTGATGAGCGTGCGTTTCCAAAGCAAAGGATAGGATGCCGACGAAATTGATGAGTTGCAAACATCTGTGAGGGGCGCGAGAATTTCAGGACATGAGGTGATTGAGTTTTTTATGGTGAAACCATCGATGCCAGACGACTTGGATTTAATTTCGAGCATTTCATAGTAGATCTGGTCTGGCGTTGTTTCTCCAAGCGTGAATGGTGTGATAGATTGGCGATGCTGTGAAATGTAATCGAGGAATAGATTGTGAGAGTTAGTTGATGATTGGATGCTGGAGATTCATGCAAAATGAGAGTTCATAGCGTTATGTGAGAAAATGGTGAATGGAGAGGGGGGGGCGCGTTTTGACCATACCGAGTCTGTCGAGAACACTCCAAAGCTTGTTCATATCTTAAGCTGCATCTATCTGACTAGCGTAGTAGCTGTTTTTCGCTTTGCTCAGATCAGATTTCACCTCGGCACGCAAGGTGCGGTAGTTTTCTTTAAGAACAGGACAATCTAGTTCTTTGGCTTTGTTGAAGACGCGGTCCCGTTGTTTCATACGTTGTCTGATATCATAACTCACCCACGACTTCTTCGAATCAGAAATGGTGACTTTACGCAGGGGAGCGTGGTGGTTCAAGACGGATTCGAGCGAATCAGTGAAAGTTTGGACTTTTTTCTCGAGACACATGCCTTCATTAATCAGATTCATTCCAATGTGAACATCTCTCAGATACTCAGATCGATCAAAGTGCTTGAAATCGCGCTTTACAAATGTGTTTTCCTGATGATTAGGGGGCAGAAGTTTTACATTATGGTCAATTCTATCGTGGCCAAAAGTGAAAGAGGTGTCAGATTTATGATAGGAATCGATGATAGAGGTTGAGTTGACAATAAATAAATCAATCCAGGTATGAGAAAGTTGCCTCTGAGCATTTATCGTATGGTGTGTGGGTTCTGATTCGACTATCTCAAGTGCGAGATTCTCTATGTGCCTCCGAATGAATTTAGGATCTGAGTCTACTGCACACATATTTACATTGAAGTCCCCAGTTAAGACAATAAATTGATATTTTGGGAGAAATTTTGACAGAACATCGAAAAACTCTACTGGCAGAGGGCCATGTGGAGGACGGTACAAGACAGCAAATAGTAGGCGGATATTCCTCACCATGATCTCGACAATTAAATATTTGGGCTGCTTGGTGCGAGAGTTATCGGATTTTACCAAAACTTTGAATGGTAATGTTTGATGAATGTATACTGCAACTCCACCACCAACACGATTTTCTCGATCATTGCGAACAATAGCATAGTTTGAAAGGTGCACAGATGTGTCTGTGTCTTGCATAGAGAGCTTGCTCTCCGTTACTGCAAATACGTGCTTAGGATTATCAAACAAAAATAATTATATTTCATCAAAATGCGTTAGTATGCCGTTAACATTCGCATGGGAAATATTGAATGATGAGTTATCGCGAGGTGGATGTGAAAATTGTTGACTATATTTGTCAGGAATGGAGTGTGGCAAGAGCTATATCAGCTCTGATTGGAATCTGAGGCGAGTTGAGATCTTTGCGCATGAAAATAGTATAGTCGATGATCCGCGGGAACACATATTTGAGTTCAGTCGCTTTAGCTCTCGCTTTTTTCAATAATTCGTAAAGAGGCTTTGGATAAAGAGGACGAATGAAAATTTTGCTGGAAGATGCCTCTTCAAAAGCTTCGGCTGCAGTGAATTTACTGGTGGCCATGCGAGTTGAAACAATATAATCCCGAATCTGTGCAGATTTGAATTTCACAACTATACTTTTCGATGATCGGCTGATCGTTGAGGCTGTGGGTGGATCATTGTTGCCTCTTTTCAACGATTCTCGTGGGAAAACTCTCGCATCAAGTATATCACTAACAAGGTGTGCTAGATTCAATGCTATCAAAATGGATTTGATCAAGTTAAAAGGGGTTTTATTGATACTATTTGGGATACCAGATGCAATTATCTCTGCTTCTTCCTTGAAGACGACGTTGGAGGTACTCGGAACTGGCATATTAGATGGGAGAACCTTGTTCTGCATAACTCTTAGCTCATCACGCATTAAGGAGAAATTTTGATCCATCTTCTCGCTTGAATTACTGATTTGTTGATCATGCTCTGCCAGTTTGGTGTTAATGGCACTCAAATCGTCAACCCGCTTATTCAAGGCTTCAATCGACGTTTGAAAATTTGTTTCCATTACATGGAGCCGTTCTTCTTGGCGTATGGAGAATGCATTGAATTTCCGTTCAATTAAAGCAGAGATAGAAGCAAGTGCAGAATCAAGCTCTGGTGGCTGCTGCATGCCAGTGTATAGAGGTGTATCTGGGCTGGTGCTAATAGCATCTGTGTTATGAGCGCTGGCGAATGTGGTAGTGAGGGGTGACGTGCCGGAGGGACCCAGCTGGTGCTGCTGCTGTTGCTGCTGCTGCTGCTGGGGCCGAATTACGAACAAGCGAACGCACGAGCGAGCGGACGACGCGCACGATGCGCAAGATGCGCACGCCAAGGGCGAGGTAACGAGCGACCGAACGACACGAGCGGGCGAACCGCGAGTACCCCCACTATACCGGCCCCTATACCTTTTACATTGGGGAGGTGGAGTGGGGGTACTCGCGGTTCGCCCGCTCGTGTCGTTCGGTCGCTCGTTTCTCGCGCTTGGCGTGCGCATCTTGCGCATCGTGCGCGTCGTCCGCTCGCTCGTGCGTTCGCTTGTTCGTAATTCGGCCCCAGCGAGACTCCCACTACGGGAAGTAACTGATTCTGCCCGGTTCCGTCCATACCGACACTCTTCTGGTAATGTTTGGACCCAGTGATTGTGAGCGCACAACAAGGTTTGGCCGAGCGATAACTTGCGTATGCACGAGCACAACCCGGGTGGAAAGTATGTGTACAATTGTCCGATTCTCATAGTATAAACTCTCCCGCTATGGGTTTTTGGCACTTTGCACACGTAGGCATTCGGTGGATGTCTGTGTTGGTGTGAGAGATAGATAGTCGAGAGCAGTCTCGAACAGGCACCCAGTGCGCATGGTCTGCTATTAACGTGATATGAAGTGACACTGCACGCTCAGACACTGGGAAAGTTACCGCAAATGAGAGTTATCACAGTCGCACATCACTCCAAAACACATGCACCAAACTGCATCTGAGTAATACGGCACGACGTTGTTGGCAGCAAGATGCAGGGTCAGTTATATCGGGTGTTCAGGCTCGCGCTCATCACAGCAGACAATAACAAGCAGACGCCCGCCAGAGCAGAAAGCAAGATAGATGAGGCGCGGGTGAGCATGCGCTATCGCATCAATCCGCGCGCCAGCAATGTCGGCACTTTCAGCAATGTCGAGTATCCAGAGTTGATTTGTCAGAGATGGATAGCTCTCCCAAGCTCGATAAAGGAGCCAGGCAGTTGATGCTCCAAGGATGGGAGCCTGCAGGAGAGGTCCACCCTGTAACAATATCCCACTCAGGGACGTGATATTCGTATTAAAATTGTGGTTCTCTGAGGAGCGATATGGAATAAGTGTGATCTAAACTCACCAGCGCCGCAGAGAGAGAGAGAGAGAGAGAGAGAGAGAGAGAGAGAGAGGGAGAGAGAGAGAGAGATTGATTGATTGATTGATGTATTTATTCACCCGGGGACAATGGGTCCCATGGGGCATGAAATTCAATACATTTCATGGTTATAATAATAATAAGGGATAAAATCTTAGAACTAGTAAATTAATGACAAATGATTAGAGTAAATTACAAAACTCTGAAAATGATTAAACCGTGTATGTACACACACACATACACATATATATATCTCCACGCAACGATAACAGAAGTATACAATTAGTATGTTGGTGCCATCCGCTGACTACACAAAATATTTTCAACTGTTGACATCGGTCAAACTCGACTCCAAGCTTGTGAGGTGTTGCAAAATGGCTCTTTTGAAGACGATTAGCGAGGTGGTGCTTCTCGGTAAGGTAGTGACGGTGCGAGGCAATTTATTCCAGTAAGAGGAAGCAGAAACATAAAATGAGTTTCGTAGCGAAGAGGTGTGACAACTTGGAATGAGAAGATCGCCAGTCTGGAGTCTTGCCGATCTATGAACACTTGTGTTACAAATCTCAATAATGTTCTTCGCTAAATATAAAGGCTTATTGGTCTTCAGAATTTGAAACATAGAGCTGGCTAAGAAGCATTCTCTACGCGCCTTTACCGAGAGCCATCCTAATCGTAGACGATAGGGAGTTACATGCTCGCGCCAAGGAATGTTACCAAATACAAAACGGGTGCATGCATTTTGAGCACGCTGGAGTCTGGTATTTTGCTCGTCAGTGAGGTCGTGGTAAACGAGGCAGGCATAATCGAAGTAAGGGAGGATGAGAGTTTGGATAAGGGATTTACGTAAGGAAAAGGAGAGTGCATGCTGGTGAGGACGAAGTTGACGCAGAGTTCCAAAAACTTTTTGACAGATATGAGAAACGTGTTTCTTCCAGGACAGGTCGACTGTCATCCAGATACCGAGATTCTTTACCTCCGACACGAACTCTATAGGCGTACCGTCGATAGTGATTGGAGAGAGAGCACTCATATTCAGGAGTCGCAGGTTTTTGGCACTGCCCAGGATTATGACCTTCGTTTTCTTGAGGTTCAAACTCAAACCGTTGGCGATAGCCCACGAGTGGATGGCATGTGCGTCTTCCTCAATTAATCTGAGTGTCTCATCAATCTCGTAGCGACGGCAACTCCTATAGATCTGTGTGTCATCGGCGTATATCGTGTGCTTGGAATAACGCAAGACTCGAGGCAAGTCATTGATGAAGATGGAAAACAAGAGTGGACCCAGAACTGATCCTTGTGGGACACCTGCAGTAGTATTTATCCAGTCAGAGATTGTTCCACCATCATCAATGACCGCCTGGCACCGGTCAGCAAGGTATGCCAGAAACCAACGCACTGTATGATCACTAACTTGGAAAGCTCGTAAGAGAGAGAGAGAGAGAGAGAGAGAGAGAGAGAGAGAGAGAGAGAGAGAAGATCGAAGGAAGAAGAAAGAATAATGAAGAGATGGAAAAAGATCGAAGGAGGAGAAACAACACCTGCGAGTCGTGAGAAGAGAAACGCTCGATCCTGAGCGCGAGACGCCGCCGGCCCTGAAGTAATGCTCACGCGGTGCCGGGGCCGGATTGGCTAGTCGGTGGATCTCTCCCTTGTCCGATGGTCAGCGCCAATCGGGAAGGGAGAGAGGGTTTATCCGGCACGGATGGCCGCATCGATGCGAATTCCAGCCCAGAAGCTTTGAGAAGTATCAGCTAGGCGTGATCGTCCGTCCGGAACCTCTCTATAGCTACGTCGCAGCGTATCCTCCCTACAACCACCTAAAAGAGAGAGAGAGAGAGAGAGAGAGAGAGAGAGAGAGAGAGAGAGAGAGAGAGAGAAGAGAGAGATTAGATTAGAAGAAAGAGAGGGAACAATGAAGAGTGAAAACAGAAGATGCCGACAAGTGGCCGAAGAAAGAAGATGGAGAAGAGGAACGCTCGCAATTGAGCGCGAGACATGCCGCTCATCCTGAAGTAATGCTCACGCGGTTCCGGGATGAGATGGTAGATGCAGGTGGATCTCCTTCTTGATTGCCCGATGCCCTAGGTATCGGACATCGAGGGGAGAGGGATATTACACGGCCGGGCCCACCTCTCGGTGGGCCCCACCCAAACCCGTGTCCCGCCTGGTATGGCCTGCGTGGGCTATGCGTAGTCCGCGTATGCTGAACCAGTCCGGTGTCTGGGGACGGATCCGAGGGATCCTGAGGCAGATTTTGCCCTCTAACCACCTTAAAAGAAAAAAAAAAAAAAAAAAAAGAGATTAGATTAGATTAGATTAGTTTTTATTTGGTACCTTGGGGTATTACCCTATGTGGTACAGGTAGCAAGTACAGTTTACAAATAAATATGACAAAAATATACAAAGAGTATGAAAAATATGATTAATGAGAAATATACTGAACAGTTCATATTTTCCTATAAACAGTTGATCAAGAGATATAGTAATACATTCAGACTACGTGAGATGAGTTTACATACAAGTCTGAAACGATGAACGTGCGCATTTCAAATAATTTACTCGTAACTTGAGAATAAATAGAAAAGATATCCTAATACAATGCAACTATCCTGCTAGTCAGTGATGTGACAGAATATTGATTGATTATTCAGTAGAAAAATTTTGTGGAGGAAATTTAAGCTTCAGGATATGATTAAGGACCATATCAGCTTTAGAATTAACCAAGATCGAGTTTTGACAAAATTGGGACGAGAGGCCCATTTTCCGACGGTCTCATACACACGATAAGATGTTTAACTACTGGTTTTTGCATTATTTATTTAACACTCACCAAATGAGCTTGTTTGAACAAGTTGTGTACGTCTTTTGGCCACAGTGGGCTACAAAACATTTGAGAATCGTTTCTACGTCCAAAAGTATCTCTAATAGATTTCTTCTTCAATTTCGATGAGTTTAAAATGATTTTATCTCGAATTATGGTTGAGGATAATTGTATGACAATCGATTGAGGATTCAAATTGTGGCTCTTTGATAAACTCGGTTTCGAAGTTGAAACAGATAAATCCTTATTGCGAAAACGTGGACCTTTCCATTCTCTAAAATTGATTACGGAGTCTTGCAGTTCAGGTACATCTATAGCATGAAAAATTTTGCTTACTATTTCAGTTTTAGAGGGATCCAAATCGCGAGGAATGTACGAAAAAATCATTTCAGCGGAGTCTACTATTGTTGCTTGTTGAGAAAGCTGAGAAAGCTTATTACGAATATCCAGAACATCTTTTTCAATTGCAGTGATTCGATTTTCTATTCTGTCCTCGAGCTCATTCAACTTCGAGAAAAGTTTTTGCTGACATGCATCAAAATGAGAAATAAACATTTTGAAATAGGGAGGCATTTCACATGGATGGTCAACATGCTCTGCGTTAGCCTCAGATTTACGTGATTCATATGAAATTACTCGATTTTGTTCAGAAAAACTCACTGTGAGTGGATTTCGTGTCATGGTAGCGCGATAGAAGCACTAGAGCAACAGAGGATTGAATCAGCTGTCACTGGTGTCGGACGTGTGTAAGCGTTGATCAGGCAGCTCGTTTGGGCAAAACTCTTATAGAGTGGGCCACGTGTGAATCGGGCTTTAGAGTTGCATATGCAGGGATCTGTTTGAGACTGTCGCCATCTAGCGTCTGATAAGCGGAGTTCGTAGATCCAGCAAACCAAGCTCAATGAAGCGTGCAATCTAACCTCAAAGTACGAACCTTGCCGATGGAAAAGCAGGTGAAATTCATGCAGGATGAGTAGATTCACAGAGATATATGAATCCAACGAATCCTTGCAAGATTTGGCGTGCAAGAGTCTGAAAAAGAAAAGCCCGGAGGCACCTTGCGGCAGGAAAAGTGGCGAAATACAGATGGGCACTATAGAAAGCGTGTTGTAACACTCACCCAGAGAGAGAGAGAGAGAGAGAGAGAGAGAGAGAGAGAGAGATAGATAGATAGATAGATAACCTTTATTCGCCCGAGGGCAAAATTGAAAAATACAGTGGCATATGTCACATATGTTACACCTACATAATAAATATATAAAAAGTATAAATAATTGTCTTTTTGGTCAAGGAATATTAGGATTATCACAGAAAGTGACTAGTCATTTTAAGGCATCGAGAGATGCATAAAAGTCAGGAAGAGAATGATAAAATACATTTCCATATATATATATATATATATCAGTGTTCACAAGAACGATCGAGGAGAGAGGACATTCTCACGTAGAAAGGCATATAAAGGCTTGGTCCAGCAGAAATATCACAGGAATTACAATTCAGTGGCGAAGTAGCCACGTATAACTCTTTAAAAAAAAGGAAACGCCGGTTGAAAAGAGCCCAAGCCTATCACAGTTTAGAGATTAAAATAATGCCTCCTCTCCACATCAATCCTCTGAGAAGACTGAGTCAGAAGGAAATCTTTTAAGGCCTCTTTGAATACTGATATTTTCCTCAGCTGCCGAAAGCCCGGAGGGAGAAAGTTCCACAGATGAGCACATTGAGCCTGGAATGATCTTCTTCCGTACTCAAGTCTCATATTGGGAACCTTGAGTACCCGCTCTTCTGCGTCACCACGTGCGGGGCGTTCAGATTGGTACCTGGTAAACATCGCAGCTAGGTAGCCAGGTTCTCCAAGATGCATGATCTTATGCATTAAAAGTGCTGCGAAGTACATTCTCCGCGAATCAGTACGTAACCAACCCAAACGCTCCCTGAACGGGGTGATGTGCTCGTCTCTCCTAAGATCAAAAATGTACCTCACACATGAATTGCTCAGTCGCTGTATCCGTTGCCGCTGTTCGTCCGTGAGAGAGAGAGAGAGAGAGAGAGAGAGAGAGAGAGACTGGACGACACCCACAAAGAGGAGAAAGAGAGGGAAGTAAGGCGCCTCGAAGCAGGCGAATTACAGTGACTCTGCCGATTGAAACAGAAGAGGCCCAAATGATTCCAGGAGGAATCTGATGCACTGAAGAGGGAAGAAAGAAGAAAGAAGAGAGAAGAAAGAAGAAAGAGAGGGAACAATGAAGAGTGAAGATAGAAGATGCCGACAAGTGGCCGAAGAGAGAAGATGGAGAAGAGGAACGCTCGCAATCGAGCGCGAGACATGCCGCTCATCCTGAAGTAATGCTCACGCGGTTCCGGGATGAGATGGTAGATGCAGGTGGATCTCCTTCTTGATTGCCCGATGCCCTAGGTATCGGACATCGAGGGGAGAGGGATATTACACGGCCGGGCCCACCTCTCGGTGGGCCCCACCCAAACCCGTGTCCCGCCTGGTATGGCCTGCGTGGGTTATGCGTAGTCCGCGTAAGCTGAACCAGTCCGGTGTCTGGGGACGGATCCGAGGGATCCTGAGGCAGATTTTGCCCTCTAACCACCTTAAAAAAAAAAAAAAAAAAAAAAAAAAAAAAAAAGAGACTGGACGACGCCAAGGAAGAGGAGGATTCTGTGCCATTATTGCGTTGGACATAAAGAACGCGTTCAACTGCGCGAGCTGGGAGCGAGTCTATCAATCCCAAGCAGGTAAAGTGCCGCCCTATCTACTAGCCATCACGAGTGACTATCTGCGGAACAGGACACTCGTGTACGACACCGACGAGGGACAAGAGATCCGGGAACTGTCCGCCGGAATTGGACAGGGGTCGGTTTCCGGGCCGTTCAACTGGAACACCCAGTACGACAGTTTACTGTCTATTGAACTGCCCGAAGGAGTCATAATAGTGGCTTTCGCGGACGACGCGGGGCTCATAGTCTGGTCCGACAACGAGGAACTCTTGGGTAGACGCGCAAACGAGGCGCTGGCCCGAGTCTACGAGTGGATGATCAGCAGGCTCCTAGAGCTTGCTGTCAAGAAGTGCGAAGCAATCGTGGTCACAAGACGCAGGAAGTTTGACTTGCCCCACTTTTACATCAACGGGCAAGAGATCCCACGCAAGACAGAGCTGAAATACCTCGGCGTATGGCTTGACGACAAGTGGTCGTTCAAGAAGCACATCCAGGAGGCCGCTCAAAAAGCGAGCAGGATTGGTGCGGCGCTTCAACGGCTGTTGCCGAATATCGGAGGACCCAAGGAAAAGAGGCGCGCACTTCTCAACAACGTCAGCACCTCTATCATGCTCTACGGTGCACCCGTGTGGGGAAAGAGAGTAGAGAAGACCATCATCGAGAAGAAGATGGGGCCTGTCCACCGGAGAGCGGCCCTGAGAAGTATCCGTGCCTACCGCACCGTGTCAGGAGATGCGGCTTACGTATTGGCGAGTACACCGCCCATCCACTTGCTCGTCGCGGAGCGAGTGAGGATCTGGGACCGCCAGAAAGTGATCGGAGCCGAACGAGTACTCACCCCGACGATGAAGGAGATTATCCGCGACAACGAGAAGGAAACCACCCTTGAGCATTGGCGAACTGAGTGGGATTCGCCATTTGCGAACGGCAGATGGACGCACCGGCTGATCCGTGACGTAGCCAAGTGGGCGGAACGCACCCACGGAGAGATGGACTACTGGACGACGCAGGCACTGAGCGATCATGGTTGCTTCGGTTCCTATCTAACCAGGTTCGAGAAGAGGAGGACCCCAGCATGTCAGTCATGCGGGGATGAATGGGATGACGCCGAACATGCCCTGTTCAAGTGCAGCGACACCCGGAGAGAGCGCGCCGAGCTGGATGAATGGCTGGGTGCTCAACTAACACCTGAGAATCTCGTCCCGTACTTACTCCGTAACCAGGAGACATGGGATAGACTCACCGGATACATCAAGCTGGTGATGACCCACAAAGAGGAGAAAGAGAGGGAAGTAAGGCGCCTCGAAGCAGGCGAATTACAGTGACTCTGCCGATTGAAACAGAAGAGGCCCAAATGATTCCAGGAGGAATCTGATGCACTGAAGAGGGAAGAAAGAAGAAAGAAGAGAGAAGAAAGAAGAAAGAGAGGGAACAATGAAGAGTGAAGATAGAAGATGCCGACAAGTGGCCGAAGAGAGAAGATGGAGAAGAGGAACGCTCGCAATCGAGCGCGAGACATGCCGCTCATCCTGAAGTAATGCTCACGCGGTTCCGGGATGAGATGGTAGATGCAGGTGGATCTCCTTCTTGATTGCCCGATGCCCTAGGTATCGGACATCGAGGGGAGAGGGATATTACACGGCCGGGCCCACCTCTCGGTGGGCCCCGCCCAAACCCGTGTCCCGCCTGGTATGGCCTGCGTGGGCTATGCGTAGTCCGCGTAAGCTGAACCAGTCCGGTGTCTGGGGACGGATCCGAGGGATCCTGAGGCAGATTTTGCCCTCTAACCACCTTAAAAAAAAAAAAAAAAAAAAAAAAAAAGAGACTGGACGACGCAGGCACTGAGCGATCATGGTTGCTTCGGTTCCTATCTAACCAGGTTCAAGAAGAGGACGACCCCAGCATGTCAGTCATGCGGGGACGAATGGGATGACGCCGAACATGCCCTGTTCAAGTGCAGCGACACCCGGAGAGAGCGCGCCGAGCTGGATGAATGGCTGGGTGCTCAACTAACACCTGAGAATCTCGTCCCGTACTTACTCCGCAACCAGGAGACATGGGATAGACTCACCGGATACATCAAGCTGGTGATGACCCACAAAGAGGAGAAAGAGAGGGAAGTAAGGCGCCTCGAAGCAGGCGAATTACAGTGACTCTGCCGATTGAAACAGAAGAGGCCCAAATGATTCCAGGAGGAATCTGATGCACTGAAGAGGGAAGAAAGAAGAAAGAAGAGAGAAGAAAGAAGAAAGAGAGGGAACAATGAAGAGTGAAGATAGAAGATGCCGACAAGTGGCCGAAGAGAGAAGATGGAGAAGAGGAACGCTCGCAATCGAGCGCGAGACATGCCGCTCATCCTGAAGTAATGCTCACGCGGTTCCGGGATGAGATGGTAGATGCAGGTGGATCTCCTTCTTGATTGCCCGATGCCCTAGGTATCGGACATCGAGGGGAGAGGGATATTACACGGCCGGGCCCACCTCTCGGTGGGCCCCACCCAAACCCGTGTCCCGCCTGGTATGGCCTGCGTGGGCTATGCGTAGTCCGCGTAAGCTGAACCAGTCCGGTGTCTGGGGACGGATCCGAGGGATCCTGAGGCAGATTTTGCCCTCTAACCACCTTAAAAAAAAAAAAAAAAAAAAAAAAGAGAGAGAGAGAGAGAGAGAGAGAGAGAGAGAGATGTCCTTCATTCGTCCGAAGACAAAAATATCATTACATACGCTTACATATGTCCGTTACGATATAATAACACGTGTAATAAATGAATAAGATATATATACACTAGGGTGACACTTATTTACCAATCTTATTTGAGACTGACGGGCACCCCCTAGATCGTTTCTCCATTGCCGTAAAGAGCCGACAGTTTTCTAAATTGAACCAAAAATTATGTTTTTGCCTTTCCTCGCTGAGCTCGGTAATACAACTTTAGGTGACACCCATGGAGCCGAAAACATATTTTGAACCATCATTTTCCATGTGGAATTTGTCGCTGAATCCGAATTCGATATTATTCCGGACGCCAAAGTGGGTTGAGCTATTGGAAATTGCAATTTCGTGCGAGGAAATCCTTTTCACTTACCATTTTTCTTTACATTACCATGTCCAAACGGAGCAAATCAACTCGGAGAACTATGCACAACATCATTTTCCATGTGAAATGTGATCCTAAACCCGAATTTGGTATCACCTTGAACGTCAAAGTGGCTTCAACTATTCAAAATCGCAATTTGGAGCGAAGGAATCTTCTT
This sequence comes from Eretmocerus hayati, assembly GCA_029851415.1. Taxonomy (NCBI): domain Eukaryota; kingdom Metazoa; phylum Arthropoda; class Insecta; order Hymenoptera; family Aphelinidae; genus Eretmocerus; species Eretmocerus hayati. Next base: position 135,710,077 of record CM056741.1, read on the forward strand.
CTTTTACAATATCCCGTCACTTCCCTTTGTACTAACGGACTAAAGCATCTCGAAAAATTATGCTCAACATCATTCTCCATGTAAAATTTGATGTTCAATCTGAATTTGATATCTCTTTAGACGTCGGGGTCAGCTGAGTCATTGGATATTGAGATTATATGCGGGGGAAAAACTTCTTCCTACTATATTGAAGTTGGTATCTTATCGATCTTGAAGGACGATAGGAAATTAAATCAATGTCACTATGTTCACCTGTATTGACAGGAGCCAAACGTTATGTCTTGTCTCCAGCACAAGATCGCTCAAAAAATACCATGACGATCTAAAGAATAACGAAACCTAACCCTGATGGGGTCCACAAATCTTTATGGACGAAACGTCGTAATAAAATTCCCATCACGAAATTTTGGGAATCGATTTAATTCCTCACCGTCCTTCAAGATGGATAGAACACCAACTTCAATATTGATCATCGAGGACGAAAAATCCAGGACTCACTCTGTTAACCTGTATTGACAGGAGCCAGACGTTATGTCTGGTCTCCAGCACAAAATTGCTCAAAAAATACCATGGCAATCTGAAGAATAACGAAACCTAAGCTTGATTAGGTGCACGAATCTTTGTGGACGAAACGTCGTAATACAATTCCCATCGCGAAATTTTGGAAATTGATTCAATTCCCCACCGTTCTTCAAGATCGATAAGACACCAACTCCAATATTCATCATCAAGGACGAAGAATCCACAATATCTCTCATGATTTTTCATACTATTCTCTTCCTCTCCCTCGTACTAACGGACCAAATCGTTCCAAATAAACACGCAAAATATCATCACTCTTGTGGAATCAAATGGTGGATCCGATTTCAGCCTGGATAGAAGAGTGGTAAAGATAGTCGACACTGCGATTTCATGCAGGATAACTCTCTTCCTCCACTACTTGCCTCTCTCTCCTTCATGCTAGAGGACTGTCATTGTCCTAAAATTTTGAATAATTGGTTCCTAAACATTTGATCGAATAAGGTTGGGCATACGTTTCGTTTTGGGGTCTTGGTATGTGATGCTACACCATTCACCCCATTTTTCTCGTCCACAAGTTTGTGAAACTGGATAAACATTTCAAGTGAGCTCTTCTGTCCTTTCGATGAAAGAAACTGATGCAAAAGACATGAACGAAACTTGTCCCTCGTGGGCTGAGTTATTCTTGAAATGTACAGTACCCGTCAAGGAGGATCATGCATATTATTACAGAATTGATGATAACTTCGAAACGTTGTATCGTATGAAAAGTCTCAGAAAAGTATATTGAGGACCATGAGAAATCTATTGATTCTACTCTCAAAATTCACTCAATTTCATATAAGCTCCTCCAGGTCACATTTAGGCGAGAATCTTCCAGCATATTCGAAAAATCTAGACAATTCCACGTCGAAACCATGCAACCCGATAATTTTTGGGGTGATTCTTGACATCAGAACAGCGCTCGAGCAAGTGGAGCTAGCGCGTGGTCCAGTATCCCTATGAAGGGCTATATATCACGAAATTCTCTTCCCGGAACTCGTGCCTCAGACTAGAGAGATCGTATAGAGGACTCCCGATGATAAACTTGTAGGTCCCTGGAAAATCTACAAGATCCCGTTGGACTTTCTGGGATCGGACAACTCCCGTTGAAATTACAATGATACGCTGCAGGTATTTTCTTCCAATTTTCTGCATCAATTATCAGCACGGAAAAATCCTTGGGAAAATTTTCGACCCCATAAATCGATCGGTTCTTTCGTGATCTTGGAGGAATTCCCCTCAAAATTTCCGTACACTAGATCGCTCCAGTCTTATCGTCGATCCTATAACACTATTCATGATCTGTTGATTATGACAGGTACTGTAAATGTACCAGTAGTAATGAGATGCAGATGCCTGAAAGCTAGATCAGTCCAGCTCGGCAGATGACCTGGGTACGTGACTTGAGTCTACCTTGGCAGGTGACCTTGATGCTTATATAATAATCCTCACTCAATGATACATTTCAGCGATTCTCACGAACATGATGGTGACTTAGTTTTCTTTTGGAACCGACCCATTTTTTTGGAATTGCTTGCAATAGGGCGCAGTTGATATCTAACGCATACAAGACCGATTGCATTCCTAATATTCGAAAACTCTCAATGATAGATGTAGAATGAGTCAGTTTCTGGCTGGAGTGAATTTGGGGGACTCAGTTTATGTCGAGTGAAAAATCACAAGAGGAGTCACGGTTTGAGAGAAAAATATGCGTGGACGGCCCTGATGAGATGCGGCTACCATGCTCTTCAACTCATGAACTGGGATGATATTGATGTAGAAATCTGCACAAGATGATATGCTGCGCTGACGGGTCTTGGAAACTTTCAGGCATCTGTATCTCACTACTACAGGTTTATTTACGAATCGAAGTTGAATCAGCCTACGAAGAACAAGATTCTTCCATGTCGTTTGCATTAGTTTCTTCTATTGAGAGGACGGAACAGCTCACTTGAAACGGTTATCCAGTTTCACAAGCTTGTGGACGAAGAAAAGAGATGAAATGGTGTAAGATCAGATAGTGAGACCCCAGAACGAGACGTATGCCTACTTTTATTCCATCAAATGTATAAAAATTAATGATTCGTAATTTGTGAACCTCGACGATTCTCGAGCATGGAGAGAAGAGAGGCAAGTAGTGGAAAAAGTGAGCTATCCTGCATAAAATCGCAATTTCGACCATCTCAAACACTCTTCTATCCAGGCTGGAATCGGATCCAGCATCAAATTCCACACGAGTGGTGATATTTTGCGTGTCCATCTGGAATGATTTGGTCCGTTAGTACGAGCGAGAGGAAGAAAATAGTATGGAAAAGTTCTTCCGCTCAAAGAATTTCAATTTTTAATGACTCAGCCCACCTTGGTGTCCAAGACGATATCAAATTTAGATCGAACATCGAGATCGAACAGACGATATCAGATTCAGATTGAACATCCGATTCTACATGGAGAATGATGTTGAGCATAGGTTTTCGAAATGATTCGGTCCATTAGTGCAAAGGAAAGTGAGGAAAAATTGTAAGTGGAGAGGATTCCTTCACTTACAAATGCAATTTTGGATTGTCTAACCCATTCTACGCCCAAGATGATGCCGAATTTGGATTCAGCATCAGATTTCACATGAAAAATGATGGTTTAAAGTATGTTTTCAGCTCCTCGGGTGTCACCCCGAGTTGTATTACCACGCCCAGCGAGGAAAGGCTGAAAGAAAATTTTCGGCTCTATGAAAGAAATGTCAACTCTTTGCGGCACGATTCAATTTCCTTTTCCGGGACTCGGCGGGGTGGCAATCTCATTCTTCGTCATTCAGAACCGAAATAGAGGGTGCCCGTAAGTCTAAAAAAAGATTGGTGAATAAGTGCCACCCTGATGTATACAAAATAATGATAAATTCAATCGATTACTGGTTTGGTCAAGGACAATAAGTATCCCAATTCGTGACTAGTCAGGGTGTATACTCAAAATCAATTCAAACGCTCATGAAGCTGGATATAAATTGATGAAGAAAAAGGGGGTAGGGGTTCGCACTAATATCACAGATATAGATCACCAACTGCGTGACTAAGGTCACATGTAAAAAGTACTAAGCTGAAGAGAACCCCTCCCTTCGCAAATTAAAATAATGCCTCTTCTCCACATCAATCTTCTGCGGAGGCTGCGTCAGTGACGAATCTTTCAGGAGTTCTGTAGATAATGATATCTTCCCAAACTGCCGAAAGCCCGGAGGGAGAAAGTCCCACAAATCAGCGCATTGAACCTGGAAAGATCTTCTTCCATTTCCAAGTCTGATGTTGGGAACTTTGAGAACCCACTTTTCTAGATCACCACGTGCGGGGCGTTTGTATTGGTACCTGAAACATTGCAGCTAAGTAGCCAGGCTCACCTAAATGCATCATCTTGTGCATCAAGAGAGCTGCGAAGTACATTCTCCGCGAATCTGTACGTAGCCAACCCAAACGCTCCCTAAACGGGGTGATGTGCTCGTCTCTCCTAAGATCAAAAATATATCTCACACATGAATTGCTTAGTCTCTGTATCCGTTACCGCTGTTCGCCCGTGGCGTCGAGGTACACGACCGTGGAATAGTCTAGGTGCGGTCGAACCAATGACTCGACTCGGCGAGTTCGGAGAGGTCTCGTCATACATGCCCTAAAAAACCGCAGACCGTACAGGGCTCTGTTGACTTCCTCAGTTACTCGGTCAATGTGCGGTTTCCGCGTCAATTCACTGTCAAGTGTAACACCAAGACTCACAACCGTATCACTGAACGGGATGAACTTTCCTCCCTGTATCTCAACCCCTGGCAAGTCCATTCCCTTCAGATCTTCGGTATTTCTCTCCGAACTAAAGTAGATTGCCTTGGTCTTGCCAGCATCGAGACGCAGGCCGGAAGCTTTGGCCCACTCAGCAACTAGTCGTCCTATTCCTCCGAGTCGAGCGATGCCTCCTTTGATCTTATTGTTCTTGATTTGGAGATAAATTTGGAGGTCATCCGCATAAAATAGATGATGTACCGACTTTCCGTCTAGCAAACCAGCCAAGTCATTCACATACAAGTTCAAGAGGAGAGGCTCAAGGACGGACCCCTGTGGAACGCCCAGATTGGTTTCGAGCCAATCAGATTTACCTACTCTAGAAGTGATTTGTTGGGTGCGATCCTGTAAATATGATTTCATCCACAGGAGTGCCGATCTTGTCGTAGCTTCCTCAACAGCTTCCATGGTGAGATTGTGTCGAAAACTTTATTGAAATGGAATAGGAGGAGCAGGATGAGATCTTCTTCCTATCAATACCTACTCTGATGTCATCAGTCAATTTTAATAAAGCTGTCTGGGTGCTATGGTGTTGCCTGAAACCAGTCTGGAAGCGATCAAGTATCCTCTCGATTCTCAAATACTCCATGATTTGGTCATGTGCGATTTTTTCCAAAACCTTGGAGAGGAAGCACAGCAGCGCTATGGGACGGAAGTCCGAGACTGTTGATGGAGCGTCAGTCTTCTTTGATGCGATCAGCTGCGCTTGCTTCCAAGCCTCAGGAAAAAAGCCATGATTGAATGAGGAGTTCCAAATATGTACAATGAGATCACCAATAGCCGGAAGAGCTCTCGCGATCACGGGTTTGGGGTATCCCATCCGCTTCACTGGCCTGCGAGGAGAAATGTTTGATAGCAAGGACTACATCACTGAAATTTGTGGGCTCAAATTCAAACCCCTCCTCCGGTGCCGAGTCAATATCGTCCTTTGCTTTATGAATATCTCCGTGGGGCAAAACGGAAACTCCTGCAAAGCGTGCGTTTAACTCATCCGGTGTGAAGCAATGCAGTTCCTTCTCTTTGCTCTTAGGCAAGAGGCCGAGATTGCGCATCTCCTTCCAAATGCTCTTTTCCTGGTCAAGAGCATCTGACAAATGGGTTTGAATGGAGTAGTTATGCTCTCGTTCAATGCGCAAGTCGACCTCTTTGCTGAGCCGGAAGTATTCATTTCGAAGCTCAGGACACTTGCGCTGGTTACGTTGAGTCCGTTCCCAGCGCCTGCGCGTCGCGTCTCGCCTATTTATGAGTACCCCCACCTCAGGACCAATCCAAGGAGCGTCGTTTTTACGCGGATTAATGGTTTTTTCAGGTGCTAATTCATCTATAACGGTCTGTAAATTTTCATTCAAGCAGTGAATTGCATCCTCCAAAGTGGTTTTGGCATTTTAAAGAGCTGTCCAGTCACAGCGAAGCAATCGGTCATTCAATATCTCCGGAGTGATGTGACGAAAATCCCTGTAAGTGAAGGAATTTCTCGGCGGAGTGGGAGTAAAGACGTTGATGGTGACGTCAATGACCAAGTGCCTGCCGAAACTGGGCAGGAGTCTGTTTTGAAAGTCAGTAATGATGTCATCGTCATCTACATAAATATGATCAATCCATTTATGAGCTGTATTGGAGGTGTGTTGGTGAGTCGGGCCATGTTGCACTATCTGCAAGGCAAGTTCTTCTGTCAGTGCAGTCAGTGTCTTGGTGTCAGGATGAGCAGTGTCTAACAAATCCGCGTTCAGATCTCCCATTCTAATCTTATCACTGTAATCTCCACACAGCTGGCGTAACGAGCCAAACAGCCCATCATCCTTCTGCATGGCGATTCTTGGGGGTCTGTAGATTAATACGACTGATATTGGGGGGGGGGGGGTTACTTGACTGTACGCTACAGAAAAGAAAGTCAGGCACGCCAGGTTTCCACGGCCCAGAAGAATTTGATGGAATCAACTTTTTAACTTTGGAGTCATTGCGCACATACAAGGCAACCCCACCGCCCTTTCTGTTGCGATCTTGTCGAAACAGTGAAAAACCTGGAATCTAAACGAGACTGTCATCCACAAACTCATCTAGCTTCGACTCAGCCACCTCAAATAGATTGTTGGAGAGATCGTTAGCAACGAGCAAGCGTAGATCCTCAATCTCATCTGTCAGAGAGTTAAGGTTGATCAATCCCGCTTCCAAGGAACTGCCGATCCTTCGTCGCTCTTCAGCAGCCGTATCTAGTCAAGGTGTCCTCGCTGATTCTGCTGCCGAAACTCTACTCTGCTCCAAAACGGGACGCACTGGCTCGTTCTGGAGCACTTCGACAGGCCGTTTGAATGACCTGCAGATCAGCGAGAGATTCGAACGTATGCGCTCGCTCACCATTCTTGAGTCTAACCCAGAAACGCCCGCCACTGTGCCAGACGTATTCCAGACCCAAACCGCGTGCAATCGACCTCAGGCGTATATATTCTTTGTATTCCTAACGGGGGAGTATCTCATTTAGAAAGATTTTACGGTCCGTCACATGAGCTTTCGTATCTGGGTCGAGTAAGTCAGGCTCGATATTGTTAGCCGTGAAATAATTATTGGTAATTGAACGTTTAGCCCGAATCACTTTCCCGACTAGTCGACTACTGGAGAGTTAGACTATGCACGATGGTAGAGTGCGCGGGATGGCAGCTGGGGCTCGGGGCGATGGAACCGAGTCGCAAATACCTGTCGGAGGCTTCTCCCCAGACGCACGCCCAGTTTGCAGGACTTGGACATCAGCAATGTCTGCCCTCTCCAGTGAGGGGAGTACGGACTTGAGCACTGCGTAGGCAATATCAGATAGCTGTACCGGCGAGGCCTTAGAATTTTCTTTTAAAATACCATTAATAATTAATTTACAGCGCTCAAGACCGTCACTGCCGTGTCCCCGTCCTTGCTCCCCATCGTGTGGATGAGGGAACTTGTCCATCCTAGGCGGAATAATAGGAATCGAAGATTGATGTTTCGATTCGACATTACTATTTTCAACTTTTCCACATTCGCTATCTCGCAGACTTCTCTCACGACCTGTTAATAGCTCAGTCAGAGTGGAAAGCTGGCTCTGCATGGTAGAATTTGGCTCCAGAAGGAGCTGGCGATCCAAGCGGAGCTCCTCCAGCTGGGAGCTTTGCTTCTCTATGATCCTCTTGAGAGAGGATACACGTGCCAACAGATTATCATCCACCTCGTTCACTGCTGGCGTGAGAGGTGGAGGGGGAACGGCAACGTTATGTCACCTCACGAGAGATTTTATCCCGTCAAGCTCATTCTGGAGTATCACATATTGTTGAAAAAAGAGGTCGAGAGTAGTCTGCGCTATAAGTACCCGTTTGGTGTCAGGAGAATCCGTCGGCGTCGAAGTTGGTAATGTTGCAGGTCGTTCCGAGACATTGAGGCTGTTGCTCTCCATCGACCTGACAGCGTTGCCCACAGGTGGTGTAGTTCCCGAGATGTTGAGGCTGTTGCTCTCCACCGGCCCGACAGCGTGGCCCACAGGAGGTGTAGTGAGCAGCGACTGGCTGGTAGTGGCGGACCGCGCATCTGTTTGCTGCTTTCGAATATTCGCGGGCTCTATACTGGTGGATTGGCGAGAGGTGGCACCACATGACGGAGACGAAGCAGCAGGTGATAGAGTACCCTCCGCTAGCGCAAGCTGTGGACTCCCGGAATCGAATAGAGAGGCATTGGTCGTGGGGGGCTTTGCGCTGCGGCCCGCGGCGGTGGTATGCGGAGCGGGGGGGGGGGGGATAGGCTTGATGCAGCACACGAGCTGAGCCTCTTGTGTGAGATGGGCTGATTACTCACACGTCTCTGCGAGCTAGTATTCTCCTCCTTTCTCTCTCTGGCTGTTTGCGTACTGAGGCGAGAAATCAAAATCGTCTGCTTCGATGCACTTGATGATAATTGCGTAGCTGGAATTTTGCTCACCTGCAGACATTTTCCGCATGTCACTGCTCCTTGGGATGGTTTCGAGCGCTTAATATGTGCTGATCTTTCACAAATGCCGCATTCTCTGCTGCCCGCGCTTAAGGTACTGTTGCAGACATAGCAGGTGTTGTCGCTCATCGTGCAGCAGACAGCGAGACAGCGAAGGAGGCCAGCGTAGCAGACGACCTCCAAGCATGCACACAAAATCACTTTTGGCGCCAGGCACTGCCAACTCGATGTTGTTGTTGGAGTTGCGGAATTGGAATCATCCCTCCCAGGCTCGAGCAGGAGCCATGCAGTGATGCTCCAGTGGTATGAGCCTGCAGGAGAAAGTCCAATCTGCAAAAAAGTGCCACTCGGGACGACGTTTTGATGGTTAGAAAGATGTTCAAGCACGGAGCGATGTTAGATGCATGTGGAAACACTTACCGCCGATGGAGCGAGAGCCGTCGAGGGAGAGAGAGAGAGAGAGAGATCGATTGATTGATTGATAACCTTCATTCGCCCGAGGGCAGAATTGAAAAAGTACAGTAGCATAATTCACATATGTTACACCTACATAATAAATGAATATAGATGTATAAATATTTGTCTTTTTGGTCAAGGAATATTAGAATTATCACAGAAAGTGACTAGTCATTTTAAGGCATCGAAGAATGCATAAAAGTCAAGTAAGAGAATGATAAGATACATTTTCATATACAAATATCAGTCTTCACGAGAACAATCGAGGAGGAGGAAACATTTTCATGTAGAAAGGCATATAAAAGGCTTGGGCCAGCAGAAATATCACAGGAATTACAATTCAGTGTCGAAGTAGCCACGTATGACTCTTTTAAAATAGGAAACGCTGATTGAAGAGAGCCCCAACCTATCCCAGTTTAGAGATTAAAATCATGCCTCCTCTCCACATCAATCCTCTGGGAAGACTGGGTCAGAAGGAAATCTTTTAAGGCCTCTTTGAACACTGATATTTTTCCCAGCTGCCGAAAGCCCGGAGGGAGAAAGTTCCACAGATGAGCACATTGAACCTGGAATGATCTTCTTCCGTACTCAAGTCTCATATTGGAGACCTTGAGTACCCGCTCTTTTGCATCACCACGTGCGGGGCGTTCGGATTGGTACCTGGTAACCATTGCAGCTAGGTAGCCAGGTTCTCCAAGATGCTAGATATTATGCATTGAAAGTGCTGCGAAGTACATTCTCCGCGAATCAGTACGTAACCAACCCAAACGTCCCCTAAATGGGGTGATGTGCTCGTCTCTCCTAAGATCAAAAATGTACCTCACACATGAATTGCTCAGTCGCTGTATCCGTTGCCGCTGTTCGTCCGTGGCATCGAGGTACACGACTGTGCAATAATCTAAATGCGGTGAACTAATGACTCGACTAGGCGAATTCGGAGAGGTCTGGTGATACACGTCCTAAAAACCGCAATCCGTAAAGGGCTCTCTTCACTTTCTTAGTTACTTGGTCGATGTGCGGCTTCCACGTCAGTTCACTATCAAGTGTAACACCAAGACCGTATCGCTGAACGGAATGAACTTCCCTTCCTGTATCTCAACCCCTGGCAAGTCCATTTTTTTCAGATCTCTGATGTCCCTCTCAGAGCTTAAGAAGATTGCCTTGGTCTTGCCAGCGTTGAGACGCAGGCCGGAACTTCTGGCCCATTCAGCGATTAGTCGTCCTACTACTCCCAGCCGAGTGATGCCTTCCTTGATCTTAGTTTTCTCGACTTGGAGATAAATTTGAAGATCATCCGCATAGAACAGATGATATACCGACTTTCCGTCTAGCAAACCAGGTAAGTCATCAACTTATAAGCTGAAGAGCAGAGGCCCGAGAACGGATCCCTGTGGAATACCCAGATTGGTTTCGAGCCAATCAGAACTACCAGATTTTGAAGTGACTATTTGGGTGCGGCCTCGTAAGTATGATTTTATCCACAGGAGTGCCGATCTTGAGAATCCAAGGTTTCGGAGCTTCCTCAACAGCTTTGACGGTGTTATTGTGTCGAAAGCTTCGCTAAAGTCGGATAGTAGGAGTAAGGTGATCTTTTTCCTATCGATGCCTACTCTGATGTCATCCGTCAACTTTAGTAAAGCTGTCTGGGTGCTATGGTATTGCCTGAAACCAGTCTGGAAGCGATCAAGAAGTTTCTCTACTTTCAAATACTCCGTAATTTGGTCATGTGCAATTTTTTCAGAACCTTGGAAAGGAAGCACAGCAGCGCTATGGGACGGAAGTCCAAGACCGTTGATGGAGCTGCAGTCTTCTTCAATGCACTCAGCTGCGCTTGCTTCCAAGCCCCGGGAAAAACGCTATGAGCAAAAGGGGAATTGAAAATATGTACGATAAGATCACCAATTGCCGGAAGAGCCTTCGCGATCACGCTCTGGGGGATCCCATCCACCCCGCAGGACTGCGAGGACAAATGTTTAATAGCAAGGACTACATCATTGAAATTTGTGGGCTTAAATTTAAACCCCTCCTCCGGTGCAGAGTTAATATCATCCATTGCTTCATCGATATTTTCGTGAGGCGAAACGGAAACCCCCGCAAAGTGAGCGTTCAACTCATCTGGTGTGAAACCGTGAAGTTCTTCCTCTTTGCTCTTGGGCAAGAGGCCGAGATTGCGCATCTCCTCCCAGATGTTCTTGTTCTGATTAAGAGCGTCTGAAAGATGGTTTTGGAGGAAGGAATCACGCTCTTGCTCAATGCGCAGATCAACCTCTTCGCTAAGCCAAAATTACTCATTTTGAAGCTCAGGACACTAGCACTGGTTGCGTTGCATGCGCTCCCAGCGCCTGCGCGTCGCGTCTCGCTTATTCATGAGCACCCTCAACTCAGGACCAATCCAAGGAGCATCATTTTTACGAGGGTTTATAGTTCTTTCCGGTGCTAGTTCATCTAAAACGATCATTAAATTTGCATTCAAGCACTGAATTGCGTCTTCCAAACTGGTTTCGGCATTTTCAAGAGCTGTCCAGTCACAGCGGAGCAGACGGTCATTTAATATCTCCGGAGTGATGTTACGAAAATTCCTATACTTGAAGGAATTTTTTGGCGGAGTAGGGGTGAAGACGTTGATGGTGACGTCAATGACCGAGTGCCCACCGAAACTGGGCAGGTGTCTGTTGTGAACATCAGTAATGGTGTCGTTGTCATCCACGTAGATGTGATCAATCCATGTATGAGATACTTTGGGGTTGTGTTGATGAGTCGGGCCATGCTGCACTATCTGCAAGGCTAGTTCTTCTGACAGTGCAGTCAGTGTCTTGGTGTCGGGATGAGCAGTATCCAACAAGTCAGCGTTTAGATCACCCATAATGATTCTAGAGAGAGAGAGAGAGCCAATGCAAGGCTTGTCGTCAGATGAGCGAAAGCGTGGCGAACTCTCAACTCTCTCGGCTGTCTCAATGGCGTATGAAGAGACTTGCGACGGGCGCAACGTAGAAATCATACCAGCTAAAAAACTCATCGCGTTCGAATCAGCAGCAGAGGCCCAGATCGATTTCGTTGCTAGGAAATTCACTCGAAGTGGAGCCAACTTTGGACGAAAAATCCTAACATTCTCAACCATGCAACACTTGTGCGAAATGTCACATCAGTTTTGGAGGAGTCACGGATATTCCAAATTTGCCAGAGGGCAATTGCCTATTTTGGTCACTGATCAGAGTCGAAAATTTGGGAATGAACGCTCGTGGAATGAGAAATGATCTCTTGACAAGAGTTAATCTGTTATTAGAATCATGCTTAGGAGCTGATATGACGATTCAAATTCTCACGACCGAAGAGGAACATGACAACGACGATTGCATATTCTTATATTCGCGTCTGTATAATGGAAATGTATGCATTCACGTGGTGAATGAATTGAGAGAATTGTCGTACACTCAGACAATTTCGAGTGATACAGGAGACTTTGTCCATCTGCACTTGGACATGCCAATTGAGCATCTCATCCCTTTGCTCCCGATTCAGGGCGTCGTAAACTGGAAGCCACATGCATTCGGCGACGATAATTGCGAACCCGACAGAAAACCGACAGGACGCGAGATCCGAACCGGAGGAAAGTCCGAGCGCAGAGAATATGACTTAGCCGCAACTCAACTCCAACCGCGACTCGAGAGTCATATGATGCAGGCGAAAGCTCACTCATCAGCACTTCATGAATATCAAGTAGCGCAACCTCAATCACCGCGTGAGAAGCGACCGGGGGCATTGGGTGACGACAAGCAAGCGCAACCACGGCAGAAACTTCTTGCAGTTGCCAAGCACCCTTTTTGATACAAAGACAAAGTGACATTTTTTGCCTCATGCGATGGCCATGCTGGAATAGAGACTATTGCATCTCTGATCGGACGTGATAATATTTATGCAAAAACTATGCAAGGAGGGAATTTTGAGGCTGGCGATGTACATGGATTCCGAGCATGGAATGTAAGCACTTTTGCATTATTTGTTGAAAATTACATCGGTGAAAAGGGATTACAGGAAGACATGGGAATTGTCCTAAAGAATTTTGAGAACCTCATTCTTAGAAGAGGACTGAAAATTTTAGGCCTAGTTTAAGATAACCAAGTTATTCCACCAACTATTTGGCCAAAAATGATCGCAATGGATGAGCAGATTTTTAATAGAAAAACATCGAAATCGTACTTTTTGAGCACAACCCCAAAGTATCCGCCGATAGTGATGGCATGCACCACTGAATTTTAGTCAAATTCATGCTTGGGTTGATTTCAGCTTCAATGACTTTGAAGCAATTCAGATCTGACTTAGATCTGATAAGAATGAGCTCATGCTTGGCATTTAAGATTATTTTCTTATAATCCTCACAGGAGCGTAGTCATTTACTCAGTGGTATACACCAATTGAAATATTCACCGTTCTTGAAATTAAAATGATTAGTATGCCAACTTGCATTAATCATCGCTGCTGCTGAGTCATAACTCGAAGACAGATAGTTCTTGAGAGTTGAGTCAATCCCCAAATTTTTTGTTTGATCAACCTCAACTCCATTGATTTCTAGACGAATTTTATCGAACGAGAATGCACCAAAATTGTTTGTGAAAGTCATCGTCGGCTCCCCATCGTAAGAGATTTTTCCTTCTACGTAAATCCAGCTTTCGCAAGGTGAAAGGTAAAGATCGTGGGAATTGATAACGATACGAATTTCTTCACTCTTGGATAGATTGAGAAGATTGTAAGGAGCATAGGATCTTACATATTTCTTCATGATCCGATCATCTCTGATGGGTTCACTCGAAACGCTGAGGTGGTCTTGGATCAAAGCCATCTTTGCGTACGCTAAAGCCAAGGGAACGTAGAAATCGAACGTTCCGCCATGTGAGAGATCTCACTCCTTCCTTAATCGTTGACGATGTTGTAGAGTCGATGGTGGGTCGCACAACAGTGTGACTAGGTCTGAAATACTCCTCGCTATATATAATCATTCCCTCTCTCTTGAATGGAGACGTGCTGTAATTTTCTCTCCTCGAAAATTCAAAAGGTTACCTTCCTCGTCACAAATCCTCAGTGTGATATCTTTGATTTCTCGCGTATTCACAAGGTAGTATATAAAATTACTTGGTTTCATATTCAATCTGAAACAGATGGAACACTGGGAGCGAATTCATAGATGGCGTGACTCTCTCGCCCGTTATAATAAGCTCCAGAAACAATGTTACACTCTATTCTCATGAAATTGTAATTGACTATTCTAACTGGATTATTGGAGTGATGCCATTGCTTAGCTATCAAGATCTTCGATGGGTTAGAAGAAAACCCTAATAAGGAGCTAGTATTTTGAGTTCGCGACAACTCCACAGGAAAATCACAAAGGAGTTTACACTTCAAGGTATTGATATTTCCTCTTAATTTGAGTGGTGTTGATTCACTATCAGACAATTCTACATTAGTCTTGAGACTCTTGTTGAGAAATCGCTCCGCATCTATGAGTTCATAAGATCCTGTTGGAATCTCCATGACCTTCCCATTAGCGTAATGGAACTTGTTATTTGAAGAATCAATATTTGGGATTGAATTAGTAATGTGGAATCCAATCAACCCAATTTCATACTTCTTGTTTTTTCTACCTTCACTATTTACATCTATAAATGGCCATCGGTGGTCTACAAGAATAGATGATTTACTTGACACTGTGAAAGTTTGAGCTATAACTAATGAGGGGAACTCCTGCAACCCCTTCATATATCAAAATTTTCAAGAATTCGATACACAATGGGCCGCAGTTAGTGTCAAGATACGTTTGATGTGAAGCTCGATTATACACTATTTGACAGCTAGGGCCAGAATATCGTACTTATTCATGAGGTGGTCCGAGATTAGCATAACTATTCAAATAATACACAAGATTGCCACGTTTCACATAAGCCACCCAATGCGTTCCAGGTCCATCCTCGTTATCTAAATGAATTATTGCACTCTCATTGGATGATGGTCCTCTTAGGGAAAGGAACTGTGTACGCATCAATACACCTTCGAAATGAGGTATATTTCGAGATGCAATAATAAGATCTCCACCAGTAGTTATCCCTCTCATCTTTTTCTCCCTCTCTGTTTCGTATTCTTTTTGGGGGATCCTTCTTGCTTCCTGTGAGATTGATACGGATTATAAGGATTCAAGAATAATCCTTTCCCTTCCAAAGCACGATTATGACGGACAAATTCTTTCAGTCTCTTCTTATTATCTCGAATATCACTGATATTTTTTGCCACGTTCGTTACACCTCCAACCAATGAAGTGAGAGCTCCTAAAGCTGAAAGTGCTGGAAGAACTGCTGGAAGGAAACCACCGCGTTTAGCTATCAAAAGTTCTCTGATATCTGTCGTACTACGCCTGGCGTTCTTTTTTTTGACACTCGTTTTCTTCTTTTTTTTCAATTTTCAATCCCATCCCAAACTTCTGCTTCGTTTTCATCGCACCAACGACAGTAAGAGCAGCAAGTTTCCCCCCCCCCCCCCCCAAGACGCTCCTGAAGTCTTCAGACGTCTCTCAGCCTCCACTTGTAACTTTCTATCAGCTATATGTCTTTTACTCAATTCTTTTGATTCACTGTAGGCAATATCATGGTTCTTACAAGCTTCATCCAATGGATTGACCCCTACATCACCTCTAGCTGATCGTTCTTTGAGGTTTGTACCTGGCCCACAGAAATCATATCCAGGTAAATGTACTTCAAAGGGTAACTTATTGATCACGGTATTCAACAATCTTCTTCCTCTTAATCGTAACAAGAGATGTGTAGACATCAAGATCACTTGGAACACTAACTTCATCACTATAAGAATCGAATACTTATGGTATCATGAGTTAGTTCATTCCTTAAACTTGAAGATGAAGATTGATGAGCAACCCAACGGAATTCATGTGATACATTTAGACGAATTGGTACGCAATGAAGAAGAGGAATCTAATCGAAAAAGACATGGCCAAGCTCCCCCTGATACTATGAGATGCTTGATTTGTGGACCATCTAACTGTGGTAAAACTAATTTACTGATTAGTCTACTGATTAGTCCAAACGGTGTCACCTCTCAAAATCTATATGTTTCTCCCAAGTCTCTTTAACAACCAAAGTATCAATTTCTTGCAAAATCGATGAAGACTGTCGAAGAAGATGGAGTCGGATATCACACCTTTTCCAATGATCATGAAGTTATTCCTTCCGAAGAGGCTAATCCTAATTCGATATTCATCTTTGACGATGTAGCGTCTTGTAGACAAAATATAATTGCTTCATATTACTCAATGGGTTGTCACAATCTGATTGATGTCTTTTACCTGTGCCAATCGTATGCTAGAATACCTAAACACCTTATACGTAACAATTCGAATATGATAATATTATTCAATCGAGACGATATGAATTTGAAACACGTGTACATGAATCATGTGAATAATGATATGATTTTCGATCAATTCAAAGAGATTTGTATCATGTCTTGGAAAGACAAATTCGGTTTCCTCCTGATAGATGAGGATAGCAACGTTTCTGGAGGGAGGTAAAGAAAGGATTTAATCAGTATATAAATCTAAATTCCAACAAGTATGTTCTGAACCTCGGTGGCTACATCATGGATGAGAATAAAGTCTCGTTCAATACCAGAAGAGGAAGAGTCAGGAAAGGTTCTGCTCAAGTCAAGGGTGAAAAATGTATGAAGAAAAAGAAAAACGAGGGAGTAAGAAGTCATGAGATGATAAAGCATGCAATCATCAAGGCTAGTGACATCATACGAAAAAAACAACGGGCTCCCAAGATTGGAAAAATAGAAAAAGATAATTTTAACAGGAAACCTTACAACCAGTTGTGAAACCTCTTCAAGATATGATGAATAGTACAAAACTTATACCCAATGTTGATGTGAAGGATGAGAATGACACTCTGTCAGGATTAGAGGATAATTACTCCATCGATGGAAATTACGACAAGAAGTCGGAAAAGAATGATGATGCTATGTCTATCGAAGACCCAGATAGTATCGCTCAAGCTCTAAGAGGTAGATCTTTCAGATATCAACCTTATTTGCGAGATCAGAAAAAACGAAAACTTGTGGACACCTCATTTCTCAAATCTCCACGAGGGAATTGGGTTAATGAGAAAAGGTTACGAGATGAAGCGAGCTCTGAAAAGGAGTTGAACTATAATCTCAATGATGATGCTCATGATGATGATGATGATCATGTAGAGAATAAATCAATCCGCGTAACTGTTCACGATCCGCCAACTTCTGACAGTATGTTCCAAAATTACACCCACTCAAATCTTGGTCCAATTCCACAAGAATATATGAGGCAGATGATGGAAAACCAAACTGAGATTGATAATGTATACGGTCCCTATTCTGACAATGAGACATTGATGATAGGAAGTAAGTTTCTCAAATTTATAGATGAGACAAAAAAATTTCTGGGTTGGGAGGAATTTCGAAGTCGAAGAAACGATAATGATATATAATGATTCTGATCTCAAGGAATATAAGCAGATCTTGATCTTATCATGTGCTCATACGATTTCTCATCAACCCACAGGGAAGATGAAAAGTAACGGAGGGTATAAATACAGGAACGTAATCAAGAATCTTTTCCCTGAGGCGAAGAAATAAAAAAAGACTGTAGAAGTGAGTGGTCAAGGACTCATTAATCCATCATCTTCATCGAAAATTCGAGATAGTAAGGATGATAGGATAATGACGCTCCATGAGAACAATCACACTGATTACGTTTACTGGAATGAACCTAATGAGTTGATAGAACGATTAGAGCTCTTAATGAGATCGGTAAAAGCAGGAAATACTGGATTGGAAGATGAGATTTTGGAGGTAGTTGAGGAATGAGAAGAGGGAGGGTATATTGTATAAATATGAGCTTTCGATCTAGTCTCCTTCATTCTCACATTCAAGCCCGTATACTTAACACACCTAACTACGTCTTAGAAATCATGGACTTATTATCATCATCATCTCACCTCACTAGTACCAAATCTGATTTGGATGGATCAACGCAGTCTAAGTTTCTTGATCCATCTCATAATACAGCTGAAATTGCTCAAAGTTCAAGGTCATATCCTTATTCTCAAAAAAAATCTAACCAGAATCAAGGTGCAACGACTACAACAACAGCAACAGGAGTATCATCATAAAAAAAACGGAAATGTTCGATTCTTTGAAAGGTAAGATCCTCGATTTTCATCTATCAGATAACATTATCGATGGAAAATAACTCCCGACCGTCTTTCAGGTGAAGGAGATAAGAAAAATATCATGATGAAGGCTAGATTGTTGATACAAACAATTATGAATGTGGCATTCTTCAAGAGTGGATACAAAAACCCCCTAGACTTACCCATTGAAGAAGCAATGATTCAACGAGCAGCGATCGAATTCGTTAGTGATCATAATGAACAGGAAAGTAGATTGATAGGAAAAATAGGGCAGATGATACATCTGTCGATGAGTTCCATGGAATCTTACTTTACATCAAAATTCAGAGAAGTTGAGGTCTACACTGTTAAAATCAGCGGAGATATGTTCAGATTCAAAGATGATTTTCATCGATTACGAGGACTTTTGAGTGCTAGAATTGCAATAATGGATGCTTTACTGGAAAAAATTCGAGAAGAAGAACAGGAAAATCGAGTGGATAGAGACGAACTCAATCGGATGGAAGTCAGTCATGTGATTACTAGAGAAATATTCGCTAATATTGTTCGATTACTGGAGGAGCATAAAAGTGATTCCATGAAAAATTTCAAATCCATCGATGTGAGGATTAGTACTCTGAATGATTCGTGTCAAGGACTCCAAAACCGATATGATAATCTTACTAGAAATGTGGAAGAAATAAAAGAAGATTTACTGAATAGAAGATCTAAACTCGAGAAGGAGTATGACTCGAGCGTTGTAACCACAGTCTCACGTATCTATGATGTCAATGTCAAATTAGATAATTTGAACAAACGTTTTGATCAAGAAATCATTAATCTTGAGATAACTTATCAAGACATGAGAGCTTTTCTCGATGATTTAATGGTTGAGATTCAAAATATTAGAAGAGAAGCAAACACGGAAAGATTAGAGACTGATGAGTTGAATGAGAAACTACTATCGGTTTAAAAATGATTGACACCTAGAGAATTTCTGCTATCCTGGCTCCAAAAAAAATCGCTAATTTTTTTAACTGGGATAACGTCGAAGCACATCTAGTCGTGGCCATGATAAAAATTTGTTTGAAGTCGATCGGATGACAACTGCGGCTGTAGCTGTTATCAGAATGTCAAAAAACGCGGGTATAAGGCCAATTTTAGAGGTAGCTCGACTTTGGGATGCTACAGCTCTGCCAAAAAAAATTCTGGGGTGCTGCAAAAAATGTAGGCGATAGATATTCGGTTCCCCAATAGCGTCCAACAACAATCATCCAAAAAAATTAATAACCTTTGGAGATAATCTAGTTATTGTTATCTCGGGATCTATTGAGGTTGGAGACTTGATTCAAAAACAGAAAAGTCATAAAAAAATTCTGGATGTCAAATACGAAAATGCAATATGAGATTTTAGATAAACAAACGCGTAGCAAGGTCGCAAAATTGAAAAAAAAATAAAGTTTGCGCCTATTGTGAGGCTTTTATTGTCTTTTACAGCCGGGGCCCGTAAAATCGTCGATGGGCAAGACTACCTGACCGCGGACCATAAAAGTCGTAAAGTTGCGGTCTCGGAGTCAATTAGGATACCGTCAGTCTGCTTCGGCTGCAATACTGAAGCTGAATTTTCAACAAAGAGAGCAATAAAACTATATCGAACGCGATTTGGGCCTTGCGTTACTATTACAAATATCGCCGATTCATCGATGAAGGATTGTCAATGATGAGTCGAACAGGATATCAATGACGCGTGAGTGCAGGTGTCTTTCTCTCTCAGAGTTTCGCGATATCTGCATGTAAGTATTCTTTGGCGGATCCTTTAAATGATTGATAATATACAATCAATACTTTATCCACATGATTCCGATGTGAAACAGTTGGATATCATCCGTATTGATAAGATGACAATCAACAGTTGAATGACTTTACCATCATCTTGTTCGACCGATCATTTATAGCATCATAGAAATGAATGTATGTCGTGTTATTGCGCGTTTTGTACAATCAATAATTATCAGTCAACGATCGAACAAGATAATAGTAAAATCATTCAACTGTTGATTATCATCTTATCAATACGGATGATATCCAACTGTTTCACATCGGAATCATGTGGATAAAGTATTGATTGTATATTATCAATCATTTAAAGGATCCGCCAAAGAATACTTACATGCAGATATCGCGAAACTCTGAGAGAGAGAAAGACACCTGCACACACGCGTCATTGATATACTGTTCGACTCATCATTGACAATGCTTCATCGATGAATCGGCGATATTTGTAACGCAAGGCCCAAATCGCGTTCGAAATAGTTTTATTGCTCTCTTTGTTGAAAATTCAGCTTCAGTATTGCAGCCGCAGCAGACTGATGGTACCCTAATTGACTCCGAGACCGCAACTTTACGACTTTTATGGTCCGCGGTCAGGTGGTCTTGCCCATCGACGATTTTACGGGCCCCGGCTGTAAAAGACAATAAAAGCCTCACAATAGGCGCAAACTTTATTTTTTTTCATAAACAGCTTCTCTAGGATCGTATCCTCTTCTGATCATGTATTTGAATACTTGAGTCGCGTCATACATTATAGACCAATGCCAAACCATCTTAAAATCCTTTTTCAGTTCGATAGAACCGTATTTCTCTAGCAACTTGATCAATTCCAAATTATCGTTCCAAACTGCAAATTGGAGAGGAGTTGCTCCATGCTTGTTTGCACTGTTAGCGAAATTAGTGCCGGTTTTGGCAAGGAGAGGGAATAGTTCACGTGTTCCTTCGGCGTTGCAGCGGGCTAGACAATGGATGGGGTAGTTTCCATTCGAATCCGGTTGGAATAAATCACATCCTCTGAGGACGAATAGTTTAATCAGCTCGATTTCAGAAGGGTGTTCAAGAACCTCATAGATAAGGGGTTCCAGATCTTCTACTGTTTGTTCAGTTACATTGGCATCATACATTTCGATCAATCTGTCGGCCAACTGAGGTCTGTTATAACACAACGCAGCCCGTAATGGGCTCATTCCCATTCGGTCTCTTTCATTTACATCAAGACCCCTAGACAAAAGGAAGTCGACGAGGAAAAGACTCCTTTCGACACTGCAAAGGTCAATGGGGTACTGCCATCGCTCACATCAACAAACCCGAAGGATATGAGGAGTCCCAGCATATGGTCACCATTGTGGGGTTCTATGTGAGTAACTGCTTGTGCGATGATATCTAAGAATTCGTATCTCACGCTCAAGCAAGCGTGATCGATCAATCCTATAACCGCATCCGAATCTAGTTCGGTACAATAAAGTATTAGGTCTCTAAAAATATTGATCATTCCTCTGGTCACTGCTAACCTCATTAAATCTAATCTAGTTACGAATGGTAGCAGGAGTACCTCCTCGATTCCTTCGATCGAATCTACTCCTCCCAACACGCGGGTCCAACCATCCTGATAAATTAGCCCTTGATCTAGGTCATCAAAAAGTGCCATTCCTAGTCTGAAAATAAAATTTCACACCTAGATAGATACGCAATCGATGATACTCTAAAGTCTGTAGATCGTTATTTTCATGGAGGTCGTAAGTTTTGTTACGTTAACGTCAGTCGAGGTCAGGATCCATTTGTGTGTCTGTGTGTGGCAAATGTAATAAGTTTCGGATGTGATGGTTGAGAGTATGTTTATATTCACCTTGTCGAGTTTTCCTTGATGTAGAAGTGTAATTGGTTCAAAATTTATGCCAGTTGAATATTCCTCAAGTGATTTCGGCAAACATAATGTTTCTTGTCATTCATATATCTTCGTCATCAGCAATGTATGAGATTCTTAATCTATTGACATGCACAATCTTAGTTCTATTTCTATCTCTAACTAATTGGATCTTGGCATTATTTTTTTTAATCATATCTATGATCAGGTATGGGCCTTCATATGGATCGGCAAATTTGTGGATTTTCCCCCCTTTTAGGAGCCAGACAGTGTCCCCTATACGGAAATTCCGTGGAGTGATTCTTTTATCATGAAAGTTCTTGGTCCGCCATTTGGACTCGACGAGTTTCAACCTTGCTAGTCCTTGTATCTCATGGATCCTGGTCGCTAAGTCAATCAAATAATTTTCGTAGGTGGGAAGTATATCTTCGGGTTCTAGGGGATCACTAGAGGGTGCCCTAGCTAACCGTCCAAATACGAGTTCGAAAGGCGTGTACCCCAAAGATTCGTGAAAAAAACGTTATAAGAGTACGAAGCGAGATCTAACCAATCATCCCATTCCTCATCTTTGTTGATGAAGGATTTCAGGTATTCACCCAGCACGTGGTGTGATCTTTCTATAGATCCGTTCGATTGAGGATGGAACGCGGTAGTTCTGAATTGTTTAATACGGAATTTCTTCGCTATCCTTTTCATTAAGTTGCTGAGAAAGTTTGTTCCTTGGTCGGTCAGAATTGCTTTGGGCGCGCCGAAGGTACAAATAAATCTCTTAATTAGAGCATCAGCTACTGATCTTGCTGTCGCATCGGGCAGGGCGATAGCCATGAAATATTTAGTTAATAAACATTGAATCGTCAGAATATTGTCATGGCCGTTTCTCGTCCTCGGGAATGGCCCAACAATGTCCATCGCAATTTTTTGGAATGCCGCTGTAGGCGTGTCTGTAATTACCATGGGATTTTTGGTCTTGACTCTAACTAACTTCTTTGATTGGCACGATAAACAGCGCCGGATGAATTGCTGTATTTCCGATTTCATATTTTCCCAGTTGTAAGCCTGTCGTAGCCGTTTATAGGTTTTATTGACTCCCTTATGACCTCCGGTGGCCGAGCTATGATATTGTTCAATAAGAGCATCCCTGTCTTCTACCTTGGGGTACTTAACTACCCCCTTACAGATGATTATTTTCACATCGATTCCTCGTAACGAATTTCTCAATTTAATCATAACATCATGCCATGGAATGTTCTCTATATAAACACTTTTAGCGACGCTGATGGATCTCAATTTTTCTTCCTCGACGATAACTCTCAGACCCTTGAATCCTGCGGTTAAAGGGACTAGGCGGTTAAGCATGGTGAAGTGGACCTTGTCAGATATGGCCCCGAAAATATTTTTCCCCACTTTCTAACACCAAATGATGGGGGGAGCAAAGGTTTGTAGGTCCCAAAATCGCCCCTGTTTTTTACGGCACCCCAGAAACCCTCTAAAAAACGCTAAAAATCGATGTTCCTTCTATCAAATCGCATTCTGACGCATTTCAACGAATCGATCTGAAAATTTTTTGACATACTTTTGGAATGTGGTCAATCATAAAGAAAATATTTTCATCCCGACAACTCTCGATTGAGGCCCTAAAAAAAATTCTTCAAAACTTCAAAGTCAATTTTCTTATGTAAATTGGAAAGAACTATGTTAGAGAACCATTGCATCGTGTTCATCAGGTTATTTCGCATCGGAAACGGGTATTTTTAGAATTTTTAGGTGGTGGAACATGGTCAAAAGTGCAAAAAATCGTTTTCAAAGCAAATTTTAATTCAGTAATTTGCATCTTCTGCGCATGCGCGTCCTCCTACGTCTCTGGAGGTATTCTCAATCGATAGCTGATGCAATTTCCTTCAAAATGACCCCTTGAGAAAGTCAATTTGATGCAGTAAAACCTGAGATCTAGCTAGTTTAAGAAATGGAAGAATCCCAGGTACCAAATCCGTGAAGCCGAGGCTCCTTCAATGGGCCCGAAAAGTGCGAATTTTGAGTCGGACTGTTTCAAAGATGTAAACATGTGTTTTCGATGTAATTTCTGACGTAGAAACCGAATCCGTGGTCAGTTTTGTCCCGAACCTTCAAGATTTTTGATGACACTCAAAAAAGCGACTAGAGGGTGTATGGCCATTTCCAGCCTTTTTCTACACATTTGAGATGTATGATGAGTATCGGCAAAGGTTCGAACTTGTCGCATAGAGGATGCAAGTATGTTTTCCTTTGTATTTTGACCAGCTGAAGACAATAGCGATGGTTTTGAGGCACAGAAATAACTCGAGAGAGATATATAAGGTGCATGATGCAGTTTTCTCTGATGAGATCATAAAACAAAATATAGCTCCATCAGCCCAAATCTGACTCCCAACTCATTCCCAAGCCTCGAAATCATCGGCATCATCATCAGCTGGTCAAAATACGAAGAAAAACATACTTGCATCTTTTACGCGACAAGTCAAAACCTTTGCCTATACCCAACATACATCTCAAATGTGTAGAAAAAGTCTGGAAATGACCATACACCCCCCGGTCGGTTTTTTGGGAATCATCAAAAATCTTGGAGATTTGGAACAAAACTGACCACGGATTCGGTTTCTACGTCAACAATTACATCGAAAACACATGTTCACATCTTTGAAACAGTCCGACTCAAAATTCGCACTTTTCGGGCCCATTGAAGGAACCACGGCTTCACGGATTTAGTACCTTGGATTTCTTCATTTTTTGAACCAGCTAGATCTCAAGTTTCACTGCATCAAATCGACTTCCTCAAGAGGTCATTTTGAAGGAAATTGCATCAGCTATCGATTGAAAATACTTTCAGAGACGTAGGAGGACGCGCATGCGCAGAAGATGCAAATTACTGAATTAAAATTTGCTTTGAAAACGATTTTTTGCACTTTTGACCATGTTCCACCACCTAAAAAATCCTACAAATACCCGTTTCCGATGCAAAATAATCTGATAAACACGATGCAATGGTTTTCTAACATAGTTCTTTCCAATTTACATGAGAAAATTGACTTTGAAGTTTTGAAGAATTTTTTTTAGGGCCTCAATCGAGAGTTGTCGGGATGAAAATATTTTCTTTATGATTGACCACATTTCAAAAGTATGTCAAAAAATTTTCAGATCGATTCGTTGAAATGCGTCAGAATGCGATTTGATAGAAGGAACATCGATTTTTAGCGTTTTTTAGAGGCTTTCTGGGGTGCTGTAAAAAACAGGGGCGACTTTGGGACCTACAAACCTTTGCTTCCCCCATCATTTGGTGTTAGAAAGTGGGGAAAAATACTTTCGGGGCCATATCTGACAAGGTCCACTTCACCATGCTTAACCGCCTAGACCCTTAGAGTCAATATTACTCAACACGTCTTTGTCTCTTCTTCTGATAGGGATGACCAAGTGGCATCTATTGTTATGGCGAATTGATTTCACCGTACCCACTTCTAATTTAGAAAATTTAGGTAAAATATCTCTTTCTTGCAGTTCACGAGACCCAGTGTCACATGGATCACCGTTGGTGCTGACAAAGTACATATAATTATCCTTTCTCATGAAAATCTTTTTCCTTGTTTCAATAAAGATTTTACCTACGACACGTTTCTCTTTGGGCTCGAGGTCAATCCCTTCTAACGCTTCGCCCTGATCGTCAAGTGTGATCGAGGGCCGTGACCCTTCGTCGGTTTGTATACCTACAGTTTCAGAATTTCCTATTGGGGTGTCCGGGGATGGTTTTGGGGTTGGTTCGCTCCTGACGTCGCATGGGACATCAACCATTCGGCCTTCTACCTCGAAAGCGCTTTCAGATGTCGCGTTCGTCTTTTTCGGCTTTGACGTCTCTGATTTTTCAGGTTTGTCGCGTTTCGGAGCTTTCGGCCGGGCCTCGCTGTAATTAGGTCTGTCC
This sequence comes from Eretmocerus hayati, assembly GCA_029851415.1. Lineage (NCBI taxonomy): Eukaryota > Metazoa > Arthropoda > Insecta > Hymenoptera > Aphelinidae > Eretmocerus > Eretmocerus hayati. The sequence goes on from CM056741.1 coordinate 135,735,691, forward strand.
AACTTCCTAGTTCTGGTTCGAGTCTCTATAAGGAATATGCGATTGCAGTCTTGTTCCACGGGGTTCCTTGACAAGGCATCAGCGTTAACGTTAGTTTTTCCGGCTTTATAAATAATTTCATATTCAAACTCTGACATCTTAACACGCCAGCGCGTGATTCTGGAATTGGGGTCTTTCGAATTTTGGAACCAAACCAATGGTTTGTGGTCGGTCACTATGCACGGTGTGCCTGAACGAATTTTTTTTCAAAGTGAAAACTCCCTCTGAGATTATTTTGGTTCCTGATTCTACATATTTGGGGCATCATTTTCCGACAAAAATTAAAATCGCGGGCTGAGCCCTTTTGAAGGAATATTGTTTGGAACATTTTTCGGACCCAGTCTAGGAACGCCCAAGTGATATTGCTCATCCCTCGTTGGATAAGAGCCCAAAATCAAGTTCCTCCACTTTCTAACACTAGTTTTCAAAAAATGTGACCGCTTTGGATACTTCTGAGGCTTGTTGAGGTTGGGTATGTACCCTAAAAACTCTCCAAAAATGCAAAACCAATCTCTTGATGTCTCAATACCGTTTGGGCTCTCCAAGACGCCCTATTGGGAATAATCTTGTGATGGACATTGCAATGTTCATCACGACGTCTTTTGTGATGGAAATTGTAATGTACATTATAACGAATTCCAATAAAATCATCATGTTTTTTTTTGTGATGTTCAGGTCATAGCGAGGAATTTGTCACGTCAATTCATCACTATTTCACGGTGAAGAAACTGTAAAAAACTCTTCTACATAACTCTCAAATTTTGCCGAGAGTGGGATTCGAACCCACGATCTTTTGGTTACGAGACCAAGCACATGTCTCGGGGCCAAGGAGTCATATTGAAGGTAGACGTCTAATAAGCTTACTTGACGTTTGACTGATCGAAACAATCTGTTCATTCGCTCAAAATCTGATCATCCGTCCACTCAGTTCATTATACAAACAACTCAGAGTAGATCAGGTGGATGCTTTGAAATGGTCCGGTTTCAATGAAAATCCACGATTTTGACTATTTCGGGAATCTCATCAGTACAACGTGAAAAATGATTGGAAGAACAGGAAATAACTCCTTCCACGTTCCTACATGTGTTATAAGGTAAGAGGTGCATAAAATGCCCCCATTCCTTAATATGCCCCGACACAAGTTCTCAAATGTACCAGCTTGCAGACCTCGACACGCATTTTTTTCATGTATGTTACATTGAAATGAGAGGAAATCGACGGTTTGGGCCGATCCGAAATGACCCGCGCCTTTCTTACAACATTACTAGCGATATTCGGTACTTTCGACTTATTTTATCTAAATCACTGAAAGCTATGCCAAATGAGATTGATTCAATCAATTTTCGACGTCGTTCTCCTCATTCTCTTTGTCTTCGTCCGAACTTTGAAACGCTTCTCATAAAATATAGAAAATTCGATTTCTAGCCGATTCTACGCCTATATTACTAAAAAAGTGCATTTTTGGCCCCATCTACCCAAGGGCTCTTAAGGTATGTCTCCGAGTTTTTTGAAATTCAGAGAATCTTCTGGGAATTCGTGTGGTGGTTCAATTATTCATAACACACCTTCTGCTGAGATTCCAAGGAGCCTGTCCAGTTTGTTTTCAAGTTTTCCATGTCAAAAGTTCGAGCTCGTAACACGCGGAGGATAGGAACGGCGCAGCAGAAGGCAACTTTTTTGGGCCGTTCTCACGGATGCTTTGCCAATTCTCCAGAGAACTCGCTGGAAAATTGATATGTCATTGATTCAAGTCTTGTCTTCATCCTTGCAAAAAATAGGGACCCGTGCCCATTTATTTTGTTCACACGAGAGCTCGAATGTTTGTGATTCCCGTCTGCGCGCGATGTTAATTCCCTGCCTCGCGGAGAGCGTTTGTGTGTGAGCGTGTGCACGTACGAGCTGCTTTGTTATGTATACGCGATTGTACATAAAAAGACGGCGAGGTCGCGTTGCTATCAAAACAACACGGCTTGCTCAAACTTTCCATCTTGATTGTCCCAGGAGACATACCTTAAATGAGACATCAAGAGATTGGTTTTCTGCATTTTTTAAGGGTTATCAGTGTACATGCCCAACCTCAACAAGCCTCAGAAGGATCAAAAGCGGTCACATCTTCTGGAAACTAGTGTTAGAAAGTGAAGAAACTTGATTTTGGGCTCATATCCAACGAGGGATGAGCCATATCACTTGGGCGTCCCTAGACTGGGTCCAAAAAATGTTCCAAACGACATTCCTTCAAAAGGGCTCAGCCCGCGATTTCAATTTTTGTGGGAAAACGATGCCTCAAATATGTAGAATCAGAAACCAAAATAATCTCAGAGGGAGTTTCTACTTTGAAAAAAAATTCGTTCAGGCACACCGTGTATGGTAAACTTCCTGCCGATCAGATAGTGTCTAAAATGACGTACCGTGTGCACCATAGCAAGCCCTTCGCGCTCGTATGTAGAGTATCTTCTCTCGGCGTCATTTAAGACTCTCGATATGTAAGCTATCGGTCGGTCTTTGCCTATTTCACCTTGTGACAATATCCCCACCACAGCTACCCCGCTTGCATCCGTAGTAACAATGAAAGGCTTAGAAAAATCAGGATATATCAAAACGGGGTGTTCGCAGAGCTTATCTCTGAGTAATTCGAGAGCACATTGCTCTGCCTCTCCCCATACGAAAGGTGTGTCCTGCTTCAGAAGGTTACTCATTGGTTTGGCTATCTTCGAGAAGCCCTCAATAAAACGGCGGTAATATCCAGCCAAACCCAAGAACTGTCGCTTATTCTTCACATTCTTGGGAATAGGAAATTTACGAACGCTCTCAACTTTGCCTGGGTCAGGTTTCACTCCTTCCTCACTAATCAGGTTCCCCAAATAAGTAACCTCTCTTTTGAAAAATACGCACTTGTCGGGTTGCAATTTAAGTCGATGTTTGACACATCTATCCATGAATAAACAACACTTCTGATCGTGGATTTCCTTTGTAGAGCCGTAGACCACTACGTCGTCAATATAGGCAAATAAAATTTTACCTTGCAGGTCAGAAAGAGCAGAATCTATAGTGCATTGGAAGCTAGAGGGAGCCGAGACTAGACCGAACGCCATACGCTGAAACTCTCATTTAGAAAAATTCGCGTTTATCGCCGTTTTATGACGGTCAGCTTCGTGTATTTCTACTTGATAAAACCCAGAGGCCAAGTCAAAAACCGAAAAATACTTCGCACCCGCTAGTTGGTCCAAAATTTCTTGAATGTTGGGTATAGGGTATGTAAAGGCTATGGTTTTTTTGTTTAATTCTCGAAAATCAACCACCATTCTGTACCTTTTGTTTCCATGACTGTCATCTTTCTTAGGTACTATCCATACGGGGTTGCTGTAGTTAGATTCTGACGGAACCAACACCCCTCCCTCGACAAGTTCTTTTACCTGCCTATCCATTCCCTTACGGAAAAGCGGGGGTAGTTTATACTGACGAGCTACCACCGGGATATCATCAACCGTAGGAATCCTATGTTTCAAGATCGAGGCGGAAGTGAGTTTCTCTACAGGTAAATGAAATATATCCGCGTAGCGGGTGACGAGGTTCTTAATTCTGTCTTTATCTTCTAATTCCAAGTGATCTCATCTGAGTAGTTCCATAACTCTCTGATATCTCGGTGTATTATCGTCCGTTATATTCAGCATCGTTGCTTCCTGTCTTGAATTACTTAAATTTCCGACGCTATGTTTATCAAGATTCTCACCATTCCAATTAAAATGAAAAAGGTTCTTGGACTGCTCTGTTCTCACTGCGGATGAACTAGAGGTGTCTCTGACCCCACCATCAACTTGAGTCCCACTACCTGAATTCACTGTGTTTTCGTACACGTTGGGCACCTCTCTAACCGTCTTACCCTCATTTTCTGAAAAATCCTGTTCATAAAATTCGCACCCGTTTCGTGTTTTATGGTCGTCCAATTTCTTATAGCCCAAAATTACTTCACTTTCAATATCGCTGAATAGTGATTCGTTAATCATCTCTTCACAAGTTTCACAAAAGCTTCCAAATAGCATCAAATTTCTGTCAACCTTCTCTTCAAGAGGTCCATAACATTGTCTACAAATATCCGTGACACAAAAAGCTCCTGTATTTTCCTCTGAAATTTCTCTATCACTTTCCTTTAGTACAACGTTGCATTGGGCGGTCTCTGTGCTCGACATGTCCTTCACCATCAACTCATAATTTGATGACAAATTTCTCCTATAATTTTCTTCTTGGTCCTCGATTCGATCTGAAGAGGTCTCCGATAACCCTCTTATGGATACTTCACTATCCACTGTCGAACTCTTGGCATGAACTTCGACAATTTCCCCGCTCAAGTTTTCCGAGATACTGGGCAGCTTCGCGATTGATGGCTCTTCAGCAACCATCATTTCCCCTCGTGAAGTTTCTACATTCCCATCAATCAAGTTTTTTATATCTTCTAGTGGCTCTTCGTTCACTGTCCTGCTGCTCCTTAGCAAATTTTCTATTGAAGTTCCTAAAAGATCTTCGGCAAAGCTCTCAAACGTTTCTGAACCCTGATCATTCTCATTACTATTGTTATCTACGTCAATCCCGCTGCCCTTTCCAGCTGCCAACATTCCATTAATTTCTTCCATAAGGTCATCATATTCAGAATAATCCCTTATTCTGCTCGTTTCGATCTTTTCAGGGTTTTCTTCATAGCGTTCTATACTATTTCTTCTCGGATCGATTGAACTAAAATTATTTCCCTCGTCTTCTTCAGGGCTTGATTGTAGGAGGTCATCTTCAATCCGAGAGTCATCACTCTCCAAGTTTTCATCATCGATATCTGGTGCGTCTCCGCCTATCCTCATGATTGGATCCGAATGCCTTGGTGTCGACGGTTCATCCTTCTCACCGAGGTCGAAAAATATTATTTCGTCATTGATTTGGAGATAGTTCTCGGAATAGTTAATTTTGGCATTGGTCTGCCTGAAAAAATCACTCCACAATATTCCGGCCTCTCTGATAGGGAAATCATCACTTACAATGCAAAATTCTACTAAATGATCGCCAAAGTTTACCTTCGTCGTACCCATAGTCCTTATACGTTCTGGAGTGATACCCTTGAGGAAAATGGGGTTTTCTGTATGAATTTCGGCACTCGGCGAGAGATACCCCTCCTTGATCAAGTTGGGGCCCGCACCCGTGTCCAACATGAATGCGAGGGATTCGTTGAAGTCGACCATATCCAATCGAATAATTGGAGCGGAATATTTTCTGCAAAGATGGACCGCTCTGGTAATCACACGCTCGTTTCTCGGGCAGTCGATGTACTCGGGCGAGGAGCAGTAGAAGTCTCCCTGTTTACGACCGTCTGGGGGAGACCTGACCCGTTTCCCGGACTGATTCTTCCAGCGCGCACGTCATTTTGGAATTTGTAACAATCTCTCTTATAGTGACCAATTCGTTTGCAATAGTAACATTGTATAGGGTTGTCTCCCGGTCGTTGACCGTCATTATTGGGCGGAGTTTCGCGAGGTCTGTTTAGATTTCCACCATTATTGGGGGCGATGCTATTCATGGGCGTATTGTCTCCTTGCATGTTGCTCCTGTATTCTCTATAATTAAGGTTAGGTTTCTGGGAATTGCCGTAGTTGTTATGAGATTCAGAGTAATTGGGTCGTGGATGATTGGAATTTCTCATATCTTGAAAGTTCCTATTCATACTTGGATTGTTATTATAATTACTGTTGTTATTACGGAACCCCTGATAATTTTGCGTAAAACGCGGGCCATAGCTGTCGTTCCTTGAATAATCCGGTTGCTGTCTATATATTGAATTGTTGCGGAATCCATGATTGGGATTTCTCGAGTCTGAATTATTGAACCCTCGAGAGAATCTGTCATTAGTATTGTTACGAAATTCGAGACAAAAATCTACACAATTCATCACGACATGTCCAGATTTCTGGCAGAACTGACAGACGGAGGTTGCGTTATTGGTCGGGTTCTCGACTAAATTGACTTTCCTGGTGTCTCTTGAAAGTCTCGGTTTTGTCTCCTCCCTTTTTGGCGGTTCTTCGTTGTCACTGCAAGCAAATTCGCGTTCGATCTCAAATGCTAAATCTTGGGCTTCGTTGAATTTAGTGGGAGCGCCTATTCTAGCTCGAATTTCCCATCTCAATCCGCGCAAGAAGAACTTCAAACAGTCATCGCTCAATTCCCTGGAAATTTGGTCGTAATCTTTGATTCTTCCTTCCCGAGTTCCCGATTTCAATATTTCTTTCTCGATTTCTCGGAGGCGATTCAGATAAATGATGACAGCTCCACCCGGTTTTTGTTTAATCCGTGCCAGATCACCTGTCCATTCGTGATAGGTTTCCGGGGATCCAAATATATTTTCTAAGAGGTTCGTGATTTCATCAATTGTTCTGAATGTCCTACCGTTAACGCATCGTAATGCTTTGCCGTATAGTTTCATGCGAATCAACTTCGCTAATTCATCCTCCAAATACGTTGGCAGGATTTCTTTCGCATCACGACACCCATCTAGGAATTGGTTCAACCCAATGTCTTGACCATTGAAACGGGGAATCAGATCGAGAGCGTCTTTAATTGAAATGCCTCTCACTTCAGGCTTGCCTGACCGGTTGAAAGTCATTTTTGTGAAATCACTTGAGTCAGACAAATCAGAGTAACTCAGTTCAGTTTTGAAGTTGAATGAACACTTCTTGTATTCTTCCGTGAGATCTGATTTTTGCTCGAGTTTTTGGGTTTTGAAATTATTTGATCGAGATTCCAATGACTCTTTCTTAAGGTTAGTGAGAGGATTCAAAGGGGGAGCTTGTTGAGGTGCAGTGTTCTTCTTCGCGAGACTATCAGGAACAACTCCTTGGTGTTCCTCGGAATATACAGGTTAGAATCTCAGATTTCTGATTTTATCTCGCGCGTATTCGAACAAATTGTAGATATTGAATCCCTGACCACGTAGTTTAGTGAGTTCCTTGACGTTTTCAGGATCTTCAAGGTATTCAGTTACTTTCTCTTGTTTAAGATCTTCGCCCTGCAAAAGATGTGAGATACTAGTCACAAGTTGTTGAGACTGGGAGTTTTCAGTAATTTCTGCGATCTCGCTCAAGTTTAGCCCAGGATTTTTCAAATCTGGGACCTTATTTTCACCGAGAGGAGTGCTAGTGAATCCAAAGCCTGGCTTTTGGTTGGATTTCTTGAATTCGGGCTCAGTTGGGTTTTTGCTCGTTGTTCCGTTCCACCCTTGCGGTGGAAATTCGAATTTAGCTTTCCGAATCAAATTCCTACAGTCCGTTTTGGCCGTCTCACGTCGAGCTACAGGCGATTTCTCACGAAGACTGGGGGATGGCAAGGTATCAACCTTATTTCCTCTCCAAGTGTTGAATATACCCCTGTGTGGGAGCCTGTGGATAGGTTCACGAGGTCTTGGCAGGAGACGAGCGCGGAATTTAGCGTCGAGATGATTGGAGTCTAGACTTTTGTTAATTTGACCTTCAAGATTTTTCAAATCGGTAACAATAGCGGCAAGCTTCTGGGGGTGGCACCCAGTATCAAAAGCCTTCCGGTATTCTCGTGATTTATTCAGGAACTGGTTCAGAAGCGTGTCGTCTAAATCAATCTTAGCTAGTTCTTCCAATTTTTCAGATATCGGGCGTTCGAAAATATTCGGTTTCTTGGTATTTAAATCAATCAAATCTGACATTTTACAAATCCACTCATTTTCCTCTTAAATTCCTTTAGTTTCCCGGCCGATGCACCAAAAATTTTTAACGTCTAAAAAGGCTTAATTAGCGTAAAAGGGGGGGGGGAATAATGCTATAATAGACCCGTCTATGGAATACCAGCCTTCTCGACGCTTGCCCTACGTTTTGAGCCAATGACTGAGTCAATATGCTCTGGGAAATCAGGGCAAAAGGAAAACAAGAGGATGAATGGATACGATAGAAAGGTGGTTATTATTTTAAAATGTGCCTTGAAGGAATACGATTCGCCAGTGGGGAATTGGGAAGAATTGTTAATCAAATTCTCAATAGGCGAACTCTCAAATTTTCGGGTGGGATCGGTGAATTGATGTACTAATGGGAGTGAAAGAGGGGGGAGGAGGATGAACTAAGAAAGGGGAAGGGCCCATAAACGTTAATATTTGAATCATTTGTTGTTGTAACAATCTCGAGAATGAATGAGGGCTACGTGATGAAAATTAAACTCGATGTTCAAGAGTCATGAATTTTACAAGGGAAGTAGCGAAGTGGTGTCCCGCATACACTCTGAGATGGACAGCTATGGTAGGATATATATATATATATATGCACGGGTTTATATGTATTCGCGATATTCCGAGAATTTTCACTGGGTTTCACCTATTTTAATTTAGATGTCTGTCCAAAAGATAGGTCGAGGCACGCAAGCGACGTGCACTATGGATGCACCCTAATATTAGCAATACACACCTTTTTCTCCTATGCCAACCTGGATTACCGGGTATGAGTATGAGGAAGAAAAGAGTATCCCAAGATGTTCGAAAAGTATCACCCTGTATATCTATTGAATGGAGTATACGAAGTATACTATATGGATATATATATATATATATATATATATCGTGGATCGGGACTATTCAAGTTTCAATGGATCTTCGGCTGGGTACCTGTTGTTTATTGAAGAAACAGGGATTGTTGATGGATAACGTTATAGTTTGATATCACTATTACTCAAACAAATGGGTCAATATTCGATAAGTACTGAATATCCGCAGTAATGAGGATCAATTCACCGAATATATGTGTTTTGATGACGATTTACGTCGGAATGCGTATTTGCCTATTACACGGTGACTATCGGAGGGAATTGAGCTTAATTTAGCTGAAATTGTAGCTAAGAGACGAAGCAACTTGATAAATTTCTTGCACGAATGATTTTAACAATAATTGTTGTTGTATGAACAATTTTTGTGTTGGGTCCTATAGAGTCCAGATACAATCGAAAATGGGGATTGAACTCAAATATTTCACTTCCAGTTGATTCGAAAGAATTTTGATTGCACACCATATGCTTATATACTTCCCTATTACTCGGGAGAACTCCAATTCCCTCTATAAAATGCTTAATTTTGAAGTACGGATCGATTAATGGGGTAAAAGTCAAGTTTTTCGCGGTCGTGGGTATGAATTTTACTATGTGCGAGATTTACTGTACCTCGGTGACTATGCGGTGGAATTGGCTTCAACTCCCTTAAATTTCAAGTTGAAACACCAGGCTAACTGATGGATAATCAACAAGGGTGATTTCGACAATAATTCTTGAACTATTAACAAATTTCAGGTTAGGTTTGATAGGGGACCCTCGTAGTCAAAAACGCGTATTAAACTTGAATATTTTGGTTTACGACTGCGATAATTGGGTTTCTGTTGCGTAGACTTGGATATTAAAACCAAAAATAGTGGTAGCTTGTATAAATATCAATATAAGCGAATGCCTGTACTGGGAAAATTATTAAGATGATCAAGAGTACAAAACTTGCGAGCGAAGTTCTTATAATTTCAAACCTTCGTCGCACTATATCTCGGGGCCTATTCATCCAAATTGACTCTGCAAACTCGCAAATTGGAGGTGAAGATGTCAGTAACTCGAAACAATATCGATGTAGGTGAATTTATTCGCCGAAAATAAATTTTAGGGTGATCGAAAGTACAAAACTCGGGTGTAAAAATTTTGTAAAGTCGATCCTTCGTGACGCTATATCTCGGGACCTATTCATCTAAATTGACTCTACAAACTCGCAAATTGAAGCTAAAGGCGTTAGTATTTCGGAGTAATATCAATGTAGACGGATTTCTTGACCGAAAATGAATTTCAGGGTGATCGAAAGGACAAAACACGCGTACGAAATTCGTAAAAATGCGCCCCTTCGTCTCACTATATCTCGAGACCTATATATCTGAATTAACTTTGCAAAGTCGCAAATTGAAGCTGAAGATGTTAGTAACTCAAAGTCATATCGAAGTAGACGGATTTTTTGACCGAAAATAAATTTTAGGCTGATCGAAAGTACAGAACACGCGTGCGAAATTCTTAAAAATACGCCCCTTCGTCACACTATATCTCGAGACCTATATATCCGAATTAACTTTGCAAACTCGCAAATTGAAGCTAAAAGAGCACACTTCACGATGAAATAAATGGTAAATCCTCCAAACCTCACTCTTCTGAGAAAACGGTGGAATACGAGCACTGTCTGGTCCAATTTTCGGGAGTTGCACGGATCGGGTATGGTGCAATTTTAATAAACTCACATGTAATAATGAGATTCTCTTACCTGAGATTTTATTGTTATGAAGCAGGTTAAAGGTCAAATACTGGTATGTGCTGTATTCATGAAAATTCCTGTACTGCTGAAAGGAATCAGTAAGGTAAACTTGAAATTTTGGTGCTTTATAGCTTTATTTTTTCTTTTCTTGATACGAAGAGCAATCCTCTGCTCAATTGGGGATGATGCAATTAGCCTTAATTTTCTTCCAATAATGATTACTGATTTCTCAAATGATCCCTGATATTCTCGAGGGATTTCTAGTATTTTACACCACAATATCTGATATTCCGTAGCACAAATTTCAACAATTTGCACCAATATTTCTTGATATTTTACACCACAATTTTCTGATATTCCGTAACACTATATCTGATAACTTGCACCTCAAATCCAATTATAAATCGAAGACAACGACACGACAATGATCTTCAAAGATCCTATCTCTTTCAACCTTCCAAGACACTTGTAACGGTGAGAAATTTTGTAAGTCCCGAAATTGCAGAGCTCGAGAGAGCACGTGTAAACAGATCAAGTTTTGGGGACTGACTGCTCGAATTCAACTAGCTTTTTTGCGAGCTAGCTTTACCAAAGGCAAATACAAACCACCCCCACTCTGAGCCCTTAGTAAGCCCTCAGCATGAGATTTGAAAAAGTGTCGATCAAAAAGATTGAACGAAATAAAGAAGCTTGCAAAAAGCTCGAAATTTGAAGAAAAGTCCGAGAGGGCTTTGTTCTCGGATTTACAGATGACTTTGAAACATTTGCAAGTTGTACTATGTCATGTTGTCATTCTGTTAAACTTGGCTGAACGGTCCCGTAATTTCTTACAGGTGCTTTTCACATTCGTCTTTCTATTATATAGTCATTTCCATATAGAACAATGACATTGACAGGAACATCATATGCCGAAAACTCGCACGAATGGAGAAGAGAAAGAGAAACGAAAGAGACAGAAAGACAGGGAGACAGAGACTTGATCGATGAGTTAATCCTTTTTCTAAGGGCCCATGGGACCCCCAAAGGCGCACTAACCGATCGGTCCTGACTTTGAGGGCCTTTTGTTAGCGCGCTCTATTGTGTGGGAGTGAAAGCTTATTAAAGACTTTCCATTCGAGTGGCCGTCTTGTAATACCGGTAGCCAAGTGACAATATTGATGTATCGGAAGGGACCGCCCTCCCGTTGACTCTATTTCATCTCATTTTTCCAGTGAAAGAACTGTCTCCTTGAAATATTCGAATATCATTTCTTTTCTTTCTATAGAATACTAGAATACATTTCTTTTCTTTCTAGAAAACACATATACGCCGCTATAGCGGCGTATATGTGTACATTATATTCATAGTCAAAAGAGAGAAAAAAATAAAAAAGGGCTCTTGAAGGGAATATCCAGTGGTATTGGGTATCGTCCGTTAAAAGTATTGCTCTTCAAAGGATACAGGTAGACGGATTTTTCTTAATCCGTCACAATACACTCCAAATTGGAGTACAGAGATATTCCAAGTGAGAGAGGTTATTAACACCAATCCAACAACATATTAACTTCAAGATTATCATGAAAAGAATGTCAGAGGAGGGTTCTACGAACAAGAGTTGTCTACAGTCAAGAATCCTGATGTCTATCTAGTGGAGAAGATCTTGCAACGGAAGGGGAGCTCAAGTATTGGTCAAATGGCTTGGTCTTGGAGATGAGCAAAATTCATGGATCTCGAAGGATAATGTCTTATGACTCATGATGAATTGTATACAGTGATCACTAAGAAATCAATAAATTGGAAGTGTCTCCATCTTATCGTCTCTCTTTTATCACTCCCCACTGCCCACACAAAAAAAAATCACGTGCGTTAGAGAAACGCGTAAAGAACGGAGTTCTAGTACCGTCATTAGGATCATTTTCTCTTTTGTACGATGATCACACCGTGCCTTGAAATATCGGTAGTAATTATAACTGTTTGGCTGATCCATTTTGATCTTTATATTACTTCAATGCCGACTGAGTAGACACGGTGAGCCGAAAGGACGAAACAGGTCAAGTTGCGTGAGCGTCAGGAATTCTTCTGAGGTATGTCTCGGGATCACCTTGACATCATTTCCCAACAAAAACGAAAATATTCCATCGGGGGTTTTTCAAATAAAGTCGATTTCTCCATTTTTGCCGCATTTCCCGAAATTATGATTTCGCTCTACGATTATGTATCTCATCTCCGGCCTCTGAAAATCAGGAGAGCACATGAATTCGACATGGAAAGGTCTAATCTTTCGAATTACGGAGTCAGAATTAGGCCCAAAAGGTGCATAGACCGTTAAAGTCTCGGTAAAGGTGAAGAACCTCGATTTTTGAGGGAAATTCACTCTAAATATATGGATACCGTTCCTGGTAAGCGTAGGAAGGTTCAAAAGCCCTGTGCTGAAGCGTTCTATGTCATTGGTTAAGAGCATACAGAATGCGCTGCTTCTTATTATTCAAATTCGCGCCCAGATACAGTCGATAATCATAATCCCTGACGAGCTGAAACTGACGCTGGAATCCAGGAGTTCTATGTATAAGCTGGAATTGAGACAAGGAAGTGTAGCAAACAGACATTGGAATTCTCAAAGAGATTGACAAACCTCCTTTTGTTGAGAAAAAAACATTTCAGTATCACTACGCCAGTTGCTCACAGGGGATGTTCCTCTCAGGGCTCCGAAAACCCTTCTCAGATAAGAAAATCAAGAAGTTAGATAAGAATACATAGACGTTTATTTGATTCTCCCAAGAAAAAACGTAAAGGTCCGCACTAGTAATGACCAGAAATAATCTTTGTCGTTCCCAAGAGATTCATTCATTTAGATCGAAATTCTTCACCTTCACTCAGACTCCAACGACCTAGGCACCTTTTGGGCCTAATTCTGACTCCGTAATTCGAAAAACTAGACCTTTTCACGTCGAATTCATGTAATCTCCTGATTTCCAGAGGCCGGATTTACGATACAGAACTATGGAGCGAAATCATAATGTCGAAAAATGCGACGAAAAATGGAAAAGTTGACTTTATTTGAAAATCCCCCGATGGAATATTTTCGTTCCTGGTGGGATATGATGTGGAGGTGATTCCAAAACATACTCCAGAGGAATTCTTGACGTTCACGCATATTGACCTTTTTTGCCCTTCCGGCTCACCGTGTAGAGTTGTATATTTGACAACAAAGATATAGAGAGCCAGTTAAAAACAAAATTGTAGTACGCAGAATTAATCCAACGGAAAGCTGTTCTATTGCAGATTGTCACGTGATGAATGACACTCGATTGATATTCAAATTATGAAGATTCAGTCTAGATCTCGTATTAAGATGGTTACACAAATGAATATTTTATCTGACTACACTGAGAATAAAATATTGACGTCTGAACAATACGACTGTATTGTTACATGGTATTGCCGTCAGACTAATACTGGATTGTTAGCACAGCAAAATGATTTTGTCATTGAACCAATCTGGCACGAATAATCTAAAAAATCTTTGGATTATATTTGACCTTTTGCGGTGCTATCCCGTGCAAAAAATTGCTAGCTTTTGTAGCAAAAGAACCGTAATGTGATTGTTAATCCATCAAGTTTCGGGACATTTGAAGTATACGCGCTATATTCAACTATTTTGGCTCTAGTACCAGATCTCCAAACCGTTCTGATAGATTGATGCGATAACAAAATCGGTATTGTTCTGCAGCAAATACCATTTTGGCCGTACGACCAAAATTTTTCTCTCAGTGGAGTATTGGGAAGGTTTACAAAAGAGTTAAACGCGGTTTTTATTGACGTAAACATGGCAATATATACATATAAGGGTATCCCTTATTTCCCAAGTCGCGCCAATCCGCCGTGCCACCCCCCACAACCTAATCATTTGGTGAGATATGAATGTAAGAAAATTTTCAGAGACCTAGGTGCTTTCTAAGTGCTGTCTCACCTGGAGCGTTGTTTTCCTGAATTATGTCTCTCTCGAATTTTTTTGTATAAAGGCATCAACGACTCGCGCACGCGCGAAATCAGCTGAAAACAATCTCAAAACATCGTTTTTCATGCTAAATTCGACGGGGAATCCAAATTTTTGATCAGTTTAGCCGCAGAGCGTAGCCTGCACCCACAAAATTGAAAATTAGTGGCGGAAAAACACTTTTTTCCATGTCAAAACGTAATTTTGAGTGTCTTGGACTTCATTCAAGTCCACAGAAGTACTCGAATGCACCCTCTCCGACGCAAAATTTGATGCTGAATCGGAATTTCTCATCACATTTCTCGTTGGAGATATTCCAAGCTCGAGAAATCGTAATTTTGGACTGAAAACTCCTTTTTTCAATCTTGAAACGAAATCTGGAGTGTCTTGCACTCCAGCTAAGTCTGGTAGAAAGAAAAATCACACCATTCCCGATGCAAAATGTGATGCTGAATCGGAATTTTCCATCATTATTGACACAAGTTGCACTTCAAACCCAGAAAATGACGATTCACAGTCAGAAATCCTTCCCCTTGAGAATGAAGTGACGCAGCTTCATCTCGGGTTGTGTTCACGGTAATAGTGAGACTCGATATCTTCCATGGGAATTTCGATGATGGAACAGATACATAATGTCCATGGCCGTGAAACAAGACTCGCGCACAGAAGATCGAAATTTCTCGCAGTTAAACCCCCTTTTCAAGAAAAATAACATTGCCATTACCTTTGCCTTGGATTGAATCATTGTGGGAGATGAAAGATAAGAGTTGAGTTTGGAAACATTGAAAGATAACCAATCACACTGTTCATCAAACGTCATTCATAAAGTCATCAAAATCTGTGAAAATGTACACTATTGCGATTCAAAATTGACATCACATATGTTTTCAGGAACTCGACGATTCTTGGTTTTCCATAAAAGTTCTCTTATTAGAGTTGGGATATCGTTTCCGATAATCTTCGATAATTTGCACAATGAACTGTTTCTGCTCCTCGTCAATAGTGAGACCGTTCATGTACTCCTCCGCAAGTTCGACTGTTCTCTCGGCGACGTCATTCACGACTTGTAGCTCGAAAACTATTGATCTACCTGCTAGGAATTCTTCATTCGTATTCCAAGACTCACAAGGTTCGCTCAAGAATCCAGTCTCGATAGAGAAACGCTCGAAGAATCTCAGAGTCTGAGCGTTCGTGAAGTAGCTCACATCTTGGTCAATAATGGTCTCCAACTCACTGTTATTCCTCAAGAACAGTCGTTTTGGGATGACTGCATCGCCGGAGTCAAAACTGAGGGAAGTGACCATTTTCTCTTTCACCTCCGTCGGAAGATGGGGATCGAAGAAAGCGAGAGCAACATTTTCAGTATTGAGGTACCACAAGTGAGAACTCATTTTCTTCAAAGCGCTATCGGCCAGCTCTTTATCAACAGCTCGATAGATTTTGAGTCTCTTCATAAAACTCAAATCGTTGTTTGGGGCTGAGGTGGCTAGCGGAGCCTTGAACCAGAACTCAGCATATGCGAAAACAACAAAATAACTAATTTCATGCACTGCTTTCAGCTCTTCCTCAGCCAGCTCAAAAGAGTCGCTCAAGAGAGATATCAAGAGCGAGTATATGGAATTGGCCATCCATCTAGCATAATGCATGGGCCAGGGCGTCTGAGCTTCACTTTGTCCTTCGGAATTACACCTAAGAAGACGAGAATCAAATACAATAAATATTCGTAATCATCTCTTGGTAGACACTTTTTTCGAAGTTCGAATAGAATTCTTTCAAATCTTCCAGCAAAAATATTAGTGAAGGATGAAAATCATCTTCCTCGGGTATTTTCAAACGATCTTTATCAATATTATCCCAAGATGATTGGAATCGTTTGAATAACTGCACTTCCGGTCCCACTGTTTTTGGCATTTTCAGTTTGAAAGCACAACCAAGAATTATCTTATAAATGTGATGCCTGCAAGGGAGATATAATAACTCTGATTCCAACAATTGCTCAAGAAGAACAGCTAAACCAGAATGTCGGCCTAGATTCGAAGCAGTTGTGTCAAGACATATGCCTTTGATTGATTCAACCAATCCCCATCTGAACAGCTCATTGTAAACTGCATGAGCTTGAGTTTTACCTCTCGCATCATCTAACTTAGGTATACTGATAATCTTGGTCGTTTTTTCATCGCTCAAAACTACTGGGAGTCTCTCGACAAATTTGTGTGTGGTTTTATCCAACATCCTTTTCCCGTCTACATGTAAAATAGCTGCATTTAAATCCGATCTGCCGAAACACGTCATGATCTGTCCCGAATGCTCCTCTCTAATCTTTTTCCGCATTCTGCAGAAAGAAGTCTTGTTTAAGATGAGATTTTTGATGGGAACTCTCAGAACCTTGGCAACAGCAGAGAAAATACGCATAGTATTTCTATAGGTAACTCCTTCAATATATAGAGCCGACACTACATCTGCATTCATGATGTTGACAGACCCTCTTACAGATTGATTTTCGTAATCACGTCCACCAGGCAGGTATCCTGCGGATGAGGAACTTTGCTGACTAGGGTTGATTTCTTGGCTAGAGGTGGGTGTATTCCCAGTCGACAAATTCTGCGCGGAATCTGGAAAGATTCAAAGAGGGATATATTCATTTTGGAGTTGGAGTATTGGATTTAGTGCTCGATCAAAAAACACCACGTGATAATTCATTACTTCGGAACTGATCGCGAGATTATTCTACCCATTCTCTTTTTGCAACCAGTCTAAAGGATCCTGAGTTTGTTCGAAGCTAGTGACCTGGATTTGAGGGCGCCCCTTAGTCTCAAAAAAGCGATCGATGGAGCATAGTGTGTTCAAATTGATGAATAGTGAATATAACGGTAGTCAACGGAACAACATAGAATGGAAATCAGTATGTTACCAGTTGTGGAGAATTTATCTACGAACATTCAAAGAGCGCCCATTGAATAGGTGCGAAAGTGAAACCATGGAGGTGAGAAATGTTTTCCATTATTCTCATAATTTCCGGAGAGCATTTCTACTACCTTCAGCTCAATTTTGTACTTTTTTGATGGAACCAAATCTGTGAACAAATTCTCCGCTGGTGGCGATGTATCGCGAACCGTTCTTTGTTGATCAGTTGATTTTAAACCAAAATGGGATAATTTGATTGCAATATAGCGAGCAGACCGTTTGTGGGATTCCGAAGAACATCCTCAAGACGTGGTTCTGCTGCATATTGATTCAAAAATGGTTAATCGATTTCTGAGTGTGTGCAGAATAGATGCTTTTTGGTTGCACTCCATACACCGTCTGGAAAGCTCACTTCTATCCTCCAAAATCAACAGGCTATTGGATTTACAATCTTCGGGAAACCGACTTGTTTGAATTTTGATCACAAATTCTATGCATGAATTAAGAGATTCTCGTATGTAATCTGGTGAAATGAGCATTCTAAACTCCATGAAAAATTCCCGGGCATTGTAGAATAACAAGGAAGACCTGCTCTTAGTGGTCTCGAATGAGTCGAAAGGAAACGAAGTTCTATGCATGCGAACCACTAATCACTTTGAAAACTTGTCCGAATTGGTATGACCAACAAAATCATTTTTAGAATGACTCGTAGCTGTACTCGATTCGATAAATCAACATGATATTTGCAGGAATCTGAATGTGATGGAAGTTGTATGAGATGACTAGGTTCCCAAGTTCATTTTTCAGTGCTCATATACCCGATATCATATTTCGCCATCAAGAGTTCCAACTACAATCAAAAATAGGAAGGCAATCGCTGCGATAGGTGAATTTGAGAACAAGCTCACAAACTACGTGTGAGGATATATTTCAGGGCCGGAAAATCTCACGCATGAGCAAGACTTTGTGTCTTCTGAAGTCGTTTAGAAACAATCACAAAGAGTATCACTATTTCTCAAAACTCAGAAAAGTTCTGACGGAGAGTTCAAGGCAAATATATGCAATAATCAGAACCTCGATTTCCATCCAGAGAACCTGTCGATATATTGTCATGATGATCTGGTCCCTGGCGTGACTCTTTTTCTTTCTAAAAGAATCAACATGCTACGTACCAGCAGCGTGTGCGTTGTTTCTCAAAGTTGACAGTCTGTATTATCGTATGATAATCATTGATTCAAGCACAGATAAATATTGCAATACCAAAACTTGGAGTAGATGCATATCATCCAGAGTATCGAACTAGTCAATTTTTCATTACAAGATCGGAGCTTTCTGGAACCTTCACCCCTCTTTTCTATGGTACATTATTATTCCACTCGAACAGCACATGATTCCCCTAAGTCATGTAATGCGATGAACTCCTTTTCTTTATTGGAGATTGTAATGAGGCAGACGTAAGAATGGAGCCAAGACTTTGTGAGTAACACCATAACATATCTCTGATGTTTGTACATTCTAACTTTCACATGTCACCTGCCTCGCATGTCCTCTATTCAATTTTGAATAAGATGGAGGATATAACAAATTTTGAAAGTCAATTTCAAGGGAAACTATATTCCAACTGCAGTAATTGTATGAATACCAGATAACAAGGAATAATGATCTACATGCTCACTAACAATCTCATATCGTCAATTCATTTTTCCCCTTAACAGAGAAAAATTAGCGAAGAATAATTCTGACTCAGTCATATTGTGAAAAAATCATCATATCATTAAGAAGCATAGTATGAGAGTTGAACATCTGCCTCAATCACACTGCCTAAAGAATTATCTTACGTGTAGTTGAACATTTGACCTATACTGAATGTTGATCTACATTTAGTGTAATTGTCGTAAATAGGTCTATCAAGCATGATCTATACGCGATACTGAATGGTAATGCTTATGGTTTTTTTTCAAAAACATCGATTACCAGGTTTCCCACGATTAATTAGTAATTGTAATTTACCATCTACTTCATGCGTTGATCTCTCGCCGGGATTTTTTTTTGGTCTCAGATTGTACTTCGTAGATAAAAGAAGATTCGCCTGTTGTAAGTCTTCCATCACTCCTTCACTAGCACTGTGGCTCTGAACAGCAGTTATTGCTGCAATACAAAAAGTAATTGTATCATGTAGAAGTAAAAATGATGTGTCGAACTGTCATGATTGGCTTAGATTGATGGACAGAAGTCACTTCTCACCTGGTGATACTGCGACTGACTGAATTATTTCAGTTGGAGGGTTAATTAAGGGTGGAGACTCAAAAGTTTGATCTGTCAGAGGAGCTACTATCTCTATGTCAACATCCTGTTGCCAACTTGAATGTGCTATATCAAAAACTAACTCCATGTTCTCACAGAATTCTTTTTCATGCACTTTGGATGATGGTCGATTCTTGTGTTTCAGAATATTTCTGTATTCATTATACAATTTGATGATTTTGTTCTGGCAGTGACACTTTTTGCGAGTTGGGATTCCATTCCTCTTCCAAATTTCCAAAACTTGATCACTGGCACTTTTTGCTGCACATCTCAATTTCTTCTGATCATTTTGGATATGATAGAGGAGACTCTTCAACACTTGTCCATTGAGAGGGATTTGATCTTGATCATCAATGGGGGATATAGGACCACCGATCAAATATCGTTGTCGTTGCTCCGTAGGTGCAGCCATGATGCCTCAAAGGTTAGGAAGAACGAGAGACTTGATCGAGTGTGTTTTGAATGTTACGAAAGTGAATTGAGCCGCTGACGAGTACAGTAGAACTTTGTAAAGGTGGATCATGTAGAATATTCAGATCAATTGAAATGTTCCACATCATAACAGAAACTTTTTCATTTATTCCAGTTCACAATCTGCACAACCGCAGAGACACAAACAGAGTATCACAAGCAGAAGACGATTTTCTCGTCAAGCTACGCTTAGAGCAGTCAACTGATGCTGACTGATGCAGCCTGCGTGCCGGCAAAATGGGCGCATGCGCAAAACGCTCCCGCATACCATTATACATTGGCAGTAGAGCGCTCGCGTGATTTTGGATGAAACTATAATCTTTTCAAGTGCAACTGTAAAAAAGGACATCCTACTGATGCTCAATTGCTTACCTCGATTATGTCACCGGTTTTAATGGTTCACTTTTACAACTTTTTGGAACAATTATAACTCGATCGAACCCAAACTGAGCGGCTTATCGCATGGGTTCCAAGCATTGTAGCAACGTGCCAGTTGTTTGGGGAAATTGCTCACTCGCTCAAACTGATTGCTCGTGACTTGCTTGGTCAGAGCTCATTCATGATTCGGGTAACAATTTAAATTTGTTTAACATTACCCCCTCCTCAGCGGTTCACTCAGGTCGATAAGGTCCGGCAGTACTCTGCTGAGAAGGGAACATCGTTGATTTTGGGATCAATTGGGAGTGGGAATCATACATCTCATTCATTTCACTGTCTGAAGACCGTTTAGGATATCTTTCGATCCCGAAAAAGCTTCTGCTAACTCCACATTGTAACTGGTAAACAGAAGATATCGTGATTTTGACTTGAACCGCAAATTTAGGGGAGAAAATCGCAGGATCCATCAGTTCCAATGATCTGGAAAATAATCTCACCTGATGCAAATCGAAGCTACTTGCAAGGTTATTCTTATCTTGGGAAGGGAGGCTTATCTGCGAGGAATTTCGATCTCCTGTGCGCGAGTCTTGTTTCACGGCCATGGACATTATGTATCTGTTCCATCATCAAAATTCCCATGAAAGTCTCACAATTACCGTGAACACATCCCGAGATAAAGCTGCGTCACTTTATTCTCAAGGGAAGAATTTCTGACTGTGAATCGTCATTTTCTGGGTTTGGAGTGCAATTTGTGTCGATAATAATGGAAAATTCAGATTCAGCATCACATTTTGCGTCGGGAATGGTGTGATTTTTCTTTCTACCAGACTTAGCTGGAGTGCAAGACACTCCAGATTTCGTTTTAAGGTTGAGAAAAAGAGTTTTCAGTCCGAAATTACGATTTCTCGAGCTTGGAATATCTCCAACGAGAAATGTGATGGAAAATTCCGATTCAGCATCAAATTTTGCGTCGGAAAGGGTGCATTCGAGTACTTCCGTGGACTTGAATGAAGTCCAAGACACTCAAAATTACGTTTTGACATGGAAAAAAGTGTTTTTCCGCCACTAATTTTCAATTTTGTGGGTGCGGGCTATGCTCTGTGGCTAAACCGATCAAAAATTTGGATTTCCCGTCAAATTTGGCATGAAAAACGATGTTTTGAGATTGTTTTTAGCTGATTTCGCGCGTGCGCGAGTCGTTCATGCCTTTATACCAAAAAATTCGAGAGAGACATAATTCAGGAAAAAAACGCTTCAGGTGGGACAGCACTTAGAAAGCACACATATGTATAATCAAAAGACGTACAGTTCCGCATATATCTTATCCATACGCCATAATGATGGAACACTTCACATATCTGTACAATAACTTCCACAATTGATTCGAGTTAGAATTGGTCGATGATCCGAGAAATTAGACACATACACTTTTGATTCAATACTCTCAAAGAATCTGGCAAATACCGCATCAATAGTTTTCCCACGTTTATGCGGAAAATGCAAAGTCGTGTTAGTTTCACGGTCATTGACCATCTCTAACTCGAAATTTTCTCTGAGGAACTTTATCAACGGCTCCGTTTTAGTGTCAGAGAAATTACAATTGAAGTCACCCGCTACAATCAGAGGCATTTTATGATAGTTTTTCTGTAAGAGGTATCTCGACACTTGTTCTGAGTAGTTTGATAACGACGAGTGTATAAAGTTAATGATCATTTGGACAGTATGGCCTGGCGAGATATAAATACCCACAAAAATCGTATCAATATCCCTGATAGAAACTTGCGTGGTGCATATTTCTCCGATTGGGTCTACAACGAACTGTGAATCAGTGGCATGTGGTGCAATAGTAGTACGATAATTGTTGTTAAGATTTTTCAAGATGGCTACTCCTCCCATAGATGTTGGTCTTTTTTTATGCGCGACGAGCTCAAAACTCGGCACTTCACATTCTTCCTCATCTGATAATCTCGTTTCGGAAAGAATGAGCAAGGCACAAGCGGTAGGTAGACTGTCATGTAGATCGACTACGTGTTTTTTAATACTTCGAACATTCAGTACCATAAAAGAGAATCCATCAGGTTCACAAACAATTGAATCTAACTCGCTGAAAATAGACTTGTAACGGTTCTCTGATAGTCTCTTGAACTCATCCATTAGAAGTTTGTGGCTGATCGATCTGTCAACTCTTCGCCCATGATGGAATATGAACTCATCAGGATGATCAGCAGCCGTGGTTATAATGAGCCCTTCCAAACCCGTGACACGAGAGAGAGAGATTCGTAAACCAGTGTCATTGGGTGTTTACCGTCATACTCATACACAATTTGAATGAAAGAGCCCCCCCTAGGACTTGTGTACGGGCAATGCCATTGCTGGAATCAAGGGAAAATGAGTCTTTTTGACTGTCACATCTTTCGAAAGAGGTATGCTAACTGTCCTCTGACCGACAGGAGTGACGTTTTTGTGAAGACCGAGCGATACCATATCGCGTCCGTGTTTAGATCTTGCTTTGTTGCCTGTCTTAGGGTTGGTGAATTCCAGCCATACACGAGGTACCTTGTCTTCTTCGGCCTGCTCGACGTGTACTGACTTCCCTACAGCACGGTTAGCTAAACCATCATCTACGGCAATGTTAGTAGATACCATGTGAATCTGTCCTTCAACAGAAATGAGTTGATAAGGTAATCCACCAGTATCTACGGGGTTGAGCTTATGTAGTTGCTGCCTGAACTTTGGTATTTCTCGAGCATTCTTACAATTAATGTCATCGGATGCTACAGAAACGATTTTATCTTCCGAAGCAGACGAAATATCATTATTATAGCTGTTCACGGCGTGATTACTCTAAAATAGCCGGATAGCATCTGGTGCCTCCGCTTGAGCTTGTTCTTTGGTGCGAAATCCGCCTTCGATGACTCTCGGCTTCTCTTCATCTAATTTCAATCCATTACCGATCTTCGTCAAAGTTGAAGAAAACATGACGTCTCGCTGCCGCATGACTTCTGTCAACTCACAAAATTTCAGACTGCGTCACAGATATGGTCCCGCCATTGTTCTGTTAGTGGACTTGTAAATTGGTGTAGCCTTCACTGGTGGTAACTGCCTTAAATCGCCCACTAACCAAATGTCTAAGCCACCGGAATCGTCTTTATAATTCTCTTTAATCTGGTGTAGACGGTCATTGATATTTTGACGAAGTTGAGCACCGACCATGCCAACTTCAATCACAAATACGGCTTTAACGTTATGAAATAGCGAGCGATACAACTGGACAGTTTCTGCGTTGAGAGGCAAAAATGTTTTAGACTGACGAGGGGAGCACCAACCTTGCGGGTCCTGGATCTTGACGAAACTTTGGGAATCTTCTTGTTTTGGTGAGAAATGAAGGTACCCAAGAGGGTTTCGTCCAATAGGCCTCTTATCCTGAGATACAGCCACGAGGGTTAGCATTTTCAGTATATCTATATATGTGTCATTTTAACATGGGCCTATATGGACAATGCTAATTTCCATAGCTGTATCTCGGGATAGGAAGCCCATTGGACAAAACCCTTCTGGATACCTTCATTTCTCACCAAAACAAAAAGATTCCCACAGTTTTGTCAAGATCCAGGACCCACAAGGTTGGTGTTCCCCTTGTGAGTTATTTCCAATCCAGTTTGGATAGTTGTGCCACCAATAGCAACAGATGCGTTACCAGTAGAACCAAATGAAACATATGCATTGCACGCTGGATCAATACCCCCGAATCTATTGTAAATCTCCATCAATGATCCAATCAGCCAAGTTTTCCCGCACCCTGCAGCACTCGTCAAAAAAGCCTGTATTGGGACTGCCTGAACAGACTTTTCTTGCAACTGATATATCACATCCATGGAGACAGCAAATTGCAAACGATTGGCTGATCTCATTCGAGAACAGGAATCGTCAAGCGATAGGAAATTTTCCCTTTGCTTCACAATCGCACCAAGTTTCTTGAAAACGCCAGATCTGATGTCCACGTTCAAATCGGACGAGGGCTCATGAAGGCGACGCTGATAGGGGTTTTCATCCTGGGACAATCGGACATCGCTATCTTGATTGTTGTCCAAGTTGCGAACCTCATCCTTTTCACGGCACAATTTCCTGCAGATCTGTATGGTCTTCTCCATGTCTAAATTAGATTCGAATTTCTTCCTGTTCTCGCAGATCAACTCTAAGTTAGATTCATATAGCTGTAAATATTTTTCATCTTTCAAAACATCATCATATTCATTTCAGAATGGTCAATGTAACGATACCATCTCTCTGCGGTAGTTCGCGAAATTTGTCGTCATATCATAATTCGCATACCTGATTTTGCGTCCATTTTCCCTCCTGACTCATACCTTCTTATTGTTTAAATACCATTCGGCCACGAATTCAGCAAGCGTAACGTTCTCCACATCATGAGGTCTTTTCTCATACTTGTCAAAGAAGTTTTCCTTCCATATGTCAGTGGATTCGTCATCAAGCTTCGCTAAATCTTCTGCAGATTTTTTGAATCTCTGCCTCTCGTCAGGAGAGACAGTCGGGATGTACACGACAGCAACTGAGGATTTAGACATGGGTTGGCGCAGTAAGTACCATGCAGCCTCTTGTGATGACATTTCCACTCCATTCAACTTATCGACCGATAACTTTTGAGTAATCTTCATAATATCAAAATCTGGATTCTCGTCCATTGTTTTGATGATGCTTCTCTGCAAGTTGCTGATACCTCGATTGCTTCCATTTATGTGTTCAACAACATATTGTGCTTCAGAAAATTCATCAATGATGAATTGTAAGTCCATGTTAGCATTGAGGATATGGAGGACGAAAGGATTGAATGGGTTGTGCCACTTTTCCGACGGGAGTCTTTTGACAAAGACTCGGGGCTTAGTTATTCCAGCTTTGATGATACTTTTGTAATGATCATCACTGGTGATCCCATTATCACTATAAAATCCTTCGAAGTCATCGTGATCGTTGATCTCCAAATTGGACTTGAGTGCAGTGTACTGTTGTTGAGAGCAACAAAATTTTCTTTGTGAGCTTGCATAAAAGTCAAGATACAAGTCGCTCGCATGGGAAGAAATGGAGCGTGGAATCGGCATTTCTGAGGCTTATCTCCTACAATATTTTTGTAACAAGTGAATGTGTGTTTATGGGTTTGCAAATCAATTTGACCCGAAGCTTGACAAGCAGAAACAGAAATCAAAGTATCAATCATTCCGATTGTTGCATCATGATCTGCACCCATTACATCTTCTGGGGCGTTGTGTAACCACAGGAGGATATGAGCATGAGGACTACCACGTTGCTGGAATTCGAAACGCACGAAGTCTTCTTTGACTCGATAAATACCGAATGGGGATACTAAAGTAGACTTGAGTATTTTCATTATCAAACTGATGAGCTTATTGAAATATATCACGCAAGTAACAGCATCATTGTTGATTAGTGCGCTCTTTTGCATAGCATTCAGAGCTTCAAAATCCTCATCTGAAACTTCAAATCCATGATCCCGTAATTTTATGAACAATTCCAGGAGTAGCGTCCAATTGATTTCATTTGGGCTGAGAGTCATGAAAAATGTCGGTTTTCCTAGCTGGCGGATGATTGCAAACAAGTCTTTCTTTCTGCTCGCCCAATACCAAGCTGAGTTGGGTATACTCTTCAAAAATGCCAAATTACATTCGATACAAGAATTAATATACTTTTGATCCATGATCATCTCTTTGGTAATCACATTTGTGAACCCTGCATGTCTGGAAGCGACGCTAAGAGCATCACTGACTCTTTTCCGCATTATTTTCATGCCCATGTACAGAGGATGGTTCGGAGTGACTCCCCGACGATCCGCGTGTCGTAGTTCACTAGTTGCTTGCGAAAAAAGTGTCGATTTTGTCCCTTCTCTGTAAATACGAAATTGTCCAAGATAGATACCAGGAAAAGACAGTTCCTCTGCATGTTCATCGAACAGTAAGCTCAAAGGGACCTTGTTCTCTCCTGGAGCGATGCATAAGTACTTATTCTTATTCCATAGTCGTGTTTGTTGCTGAGCTACTATTATTTCTCCCACAGTAATCTCTTCAGTAACTTCATTGATGAGAATGTTCTCGGCATGCTGGGCATTGAAAAAAGAATCATCGATTTTTATGTCATAATGCCTATAAAGCGGGGTATCTATCAAGAACTTTAGCCATTGTTTCACATCACTCTTTCTTACGAGTTCTGCGAGGTAACTAGATTTATGTATGAATTGTTTTTTGATATGCACGTAGAACGCGTAATCATTGTCTAGACTTCTCGGCAAATATTCAACAGTTGTATCTATATCAATAGCAATATCCACCACTTGACCATAGATACCAAATTGACCTTGTCCATTATAATTCCTTCAGCGCCTAATTTGCATGAACGGTATACGAGGAGATACCTAACGTTCCGAGATGATATCAAGTTGTGGTAGATGCGTTGGATATTCTGGGTATTTGTAATCGTTGTAGGTTGCTAAGTTGGGTATTTGGTTTTTATCAAGCGCTGTTAAGCATGTTTTGCAAAGTGGCACACCCAATCCGTTCTCGAAATTCTGTAATTGTAGCGCAATATCATTGAGAATCTCCATAACGTGAGTAGTTGATCATTCGGTACCGTATTCATCATCCTAACCTCAATAATATTTTCAAGAATTTCTGCGTGTTTTGAAAGAGACAAGGTCAAATCTGATTTGAACCAGAGACGATTACATACGGCACATGCATAACCGAATGGATTCAAAGTAAACTGTTTGTAGAAATAAGCATGTGCCTTCACATGCTTGTTGTAATCTGGATAACTGTTGATAGGACCAACGATTTGAAGTACACTGTGTTGTTGTTGATCTGCATCCAAATCAATTTCCTGAGGATGGATCGATGCACTGAAACGAAGCAAAACATGATAATTCGATACGATAGTATGATCGCATCTCAGTTAGCTGTGAATTCTAAACATATTCCCAGAATAGCTGAGCAAGGATGGCTCTGCAGTATTAAAAATTCTGAAGGCAATGAATTGAATCGTCGACCTTTGTCAAGTATCTGAATTGAAATCGCTCATGAACTTGGACTGTCACAGCAATGCAGTTTTTTTCGAGGTTGAGTAGTAAGGTAAGTGTATCCAACTTGCCTTGATTGTAACTGTCATCGCCGTATATTTTTTCAGGGCGTAATGGAATTTCTTTGCACTCATATTTATAAAGGATATGAGATATGTCTACATATAAGGTCAGTGTACCCAACTTGCCCCCATTAAGCCATTTTCTTAATAACTCTGGCCCATCTCATTATTTTCCAACGTACCTTAGCTCATTTTGAAGCTTGTCTCAAGACCTTCAAAATATGTTGAGGTCCATTCAATTTGGATTAACTGGAGCCAAACTGTTTGAATTCTCCCAAAAGGTGATTTTTGAGAGCTTACAAAAGTGTGTACCCAACTTGCCCCCATTATGCCTTTTTCTTAATAACTTTGGTTTACTTCAATGATTTCCAACGTGCTTTAGCTCATTTTGGAGCTTGTTTAAAGACCTATAAAATGCACTAAACTACGTCCAATTTGGATTGATTGGAGCCGAACTGTCTCAATTCTTCTGAAATAAATGATGGAAATCGGCAATAAAGTGTTTTTATCGCTGTGCATGCACATTTGGAGCTTTTCGGTGGTTCGAAACACTATTTCTGACCCATTTTGACGTGATAAACACGTTCTGAGTGGTAAAAAAGTCGTTCTGCACGCCCTTTCGAGATAAACATATGGGGGCATGTTAGGTACACTCCGATGTTGGCATTCTTGCTTACAAATCGTCTCCGTGTTTTGCACATAAAACAGCTCCATATTCAAATTTTGCAATTTTGAAAAATGGATTCCAAAGGTCTTGAAACAAGGAATCGGATGCGCTGAGGTACGTTAAGATTGGTTGAACTCAAAGAATTTGGCACCGATTTTACTGAACGCAATTCCCTATGTGCTTTCTTAGCTAAGCAATCACGAAAAATAGAAAAATCACTTTAGATTTTCTGGAGAACACAGAAATGATTCGGGGCTGACGCAAACTACTCACTTTCTCATATTTCAATATAACAAACGTAGAAAAAAATTTCCGGGAGGCCAAGGAGTGCCCATGATGAATGGAAGGTGAAAGGAAAATCCAAGACTCAATTTACAAAAACATATCTCAATATTCTCCCACCAAACTTGCGCGAAAATGTTCTGTGATATATCTACTTCCAGTCGGAGAAATCTGGCGGAGGTTATTTTCTTAAATTTTTTTCCGAGCTTTACAAAATGCTGCATTTGTGTGGAACCAATGACCAATCTGTGTGGAAGTACTCCCCAAAGTACCCCCAAGTACGTGTAAGAAGTTGCGGGGACGAGCCTCGAGTCAGGAGCGAGCTGTAGGTTCTATTCACCGAGTCAAAACTAGGCATTATTTTCGCCATTTGGGCGTACGCGACCGAGAGCATGGTCTCACTTGTTCTAGCTCACAATGAGATTACGGGCTAAAATGAGGATCCAAACATACTTTCACGACTCAAAATGGCCATCTAAACGCAAACCTGAGGTCAGTCCACCTCTAGAACGTCGTGCAATGCCTCAACGGTGTCCTAACCCGTCAACAGAGTCTAAATTCTTTTGGGACAGAGAGATAATTTCAAAGAGCAGAACTGACTGCGGAATAGTGTTGAGATGGTCATCTTGAGTCGCAAAAATATGTTTGGATCCTCGGTCTAGCTCATTATCTCATTGGTGAGCCAGAACAAGTAAAATCACGCTTTCTGTTGCGTACGCCCAAATGCGCCCAAATAGCGAAAAAAATGCCTATTCTTTACTCGGTAAATAGAACCTACATATCGCTCCTGGCTCGAGGCTCGTCCCCGCAACTTCTTACACGTTCTTGGGGGTACTTTGGGGAGTACTTCCACAGAGATTGGTGCACGTCAGTCCAGATGGGAGCATACGTGACCATGGTTGAAGATGCCGTTTTTGCTAAAACGACAAAATGCGGCATTTTGTGACACTCGTCAAAAAAATTTTTAAGAAATAACCTCCGCCAAATTTTTTCCACTGCAAGTAGATGTCTCAAAGAGCATTTTTGCACGAGTTTGGTGGAGAAAATTTGAGATTTATTTTTGGAATTGAGTCCTGAATTTTCGACTTTTTCGGAAATACCTCAACTTTTACAAGTACGCAAATTGTAGGCCTTTTCAAGACCTTCGAAGTGACTGTTTGAGTTTTCTTTAAATTCCTGCGTTCAAGCGCTCTCGGAGAGACGCATTCTTCTGTCGCTTGAGTCTCTCTCCCCCCACCACGCTCAACTCAGCTCGCTCGCGTTCAGCTTCGAGTCTCGTGTCTGCCGCTCTCTCTCGCTGCAGCCGTCGTCAGCTTCACTTCTAAGCGTGTACGAGCGGTGTATCATATTTCTCCTCGTGCTAAAGTGCTCCGTTTTTCTTCATCGCGTCTTCAGCAAGCCGCGGCTTCCGTCCTCGCCGACCCGCCAGTGTATCGATAGTTTTCTTGAGTCAATTAAAGTGTACATAATCTGACTTGCGCGAGTGATTATTTCTGCACATGCTCCCCGTTCCCAGCGCTCACTTCGAGCCGATAGCTTTATCGGAAACATTGGTCCTTCGAGCCGGATTGAATGGGAGTGCAGTGACTTTATGTGCAGTGCATTGGTGCGTGCGTCTGACGAAGCGGAAGACTTTTAGCGTGCTTGCCGCGAGGAAAGCGGCACGAGTGGCAGCAAGTAGCAGCGATCATCTTCTTCGTTTAAGCGAGGCTTGCATCGCAGAAATTGAGGAAGCGTCGACGATCAAATCGTCGATATTGGCAGTGAGCATCGAGGTGCACTTACAGCCGAGCTTGGAGAGCACGTGGCCGTCGGAGCAAGAGGAGAAGAACGCGACGCCTCGCCATTTCTCCTCGAGTCGCAACGATTCGCCGCCATCTTGGGCAAGCCGGCCAAATTGGAGCATCTTCTCTCCACGTGGCTTTCATTCTCTTTGCTTGCTGAGGTAGTGCTGCTGCATTCTTCTACGGCAAAACTCAACATTGGGTAACGTTGTATCGTTCCGTACAGTATTTCTTGTGCTAACCTGTATTGAACATTCATCTTGTTGAGCTCAAATATAGGGCATTATCTTGAGCTACGAGAACTTTCGTTCTCTCAAAAAACATATTGTCACGTGACATCGCCGTGCATATTTCTCGCGCAAGGTCAGCTTGACCACGCGGTTTTCGAGTTAGGAAGCGCGCGCGTGTACGCACTTCTCTTACAGAAGTGAAAGTATATGGAGCTTTCCATGCTTACGTGACACATCACTCATCGGTAGCTTACTGTATTTTACAAACGCGAGAGTGTCCAATCTTCATTTAGTACGTCAGTCTTCGTACTTTCAAAGCTCATATCTAGTCGCCTCTCGACAGATTGATTCCCCAGCTTCGGGAATAAATCGGAGCCTGCTAAAACGCGATATATGGAGTATTCCACACAAATTCGATTTAGACTTTAATTGATTTCCTTTTGATCGTGATTAGTTTTCTTAGACAACCAAAATGGTTAAATTCGAAGAGCTTATTCTGGATGCAAATAGCCAGTCATCACGCATCACTCATTTTATTGAGAATACTCTCAAACAAGAGAAGGAATCTGAGCGAAAACCAACTCGAGCAGATTATGTGCGTCGCTTGGAATTACTAGAGTCTTATTGGAAAAATTTCTATACTATAGATCGTTCCATTGCTCGCTGCAAAGAAGCTGCTTCTCACGTCTACACCACAGATGATGTGTTCGGCATGACTGAGACTGCATACTTAGATGCGGTGTCACAAATTCAGGAATTCATCGATAAGCTGACGGTAAATACTACGGCCGGAACCTCCAGTGCGCCCGCAGCCGCGTCTTCCACTGCTCACGAGGTCGTGCAGTTCCTGCAGTTGCCAAAGCTCGACTTGCCCAGCTTCAGCGGTGATCCACTGCAATGGGAGGGCTTCAAGGAACAGTTCGTAAGTCGTGTACACAACATAAAAGGTCTGTCTGGCTCTGATAAATTATCATATTTGAAATCATGTTTGAAAGATGATGCTGCCGGTCTGGTAGCCCATACTCCCCCCACTGATTTAGGTTATCTTGGGGCATGGGAGGATCTTGAAACCCGCTTTGGAAATAAGCGTGTTATATCTGCACGGTACATGCAAAATCTTTTCTCGTGTCCTAATATGACAAAATCATCTCCCTCTGAATTACGACGCCTTATCGATGCATTCAAACAATCTGTCCGCGCTTTCAGAGCTCTTAAAAAACCCGTAGCATCCTGGGACGAAATCTTGGTTTACGTCCTCGCTCAAAAGTTAGATAGGAATACCAGGCTTTTCTGGGAGACTTCGCTAGCTGATAGCAGTGAGATTCCCTCGCTACAGGAACTTCTCGATTATCTTGACAATCGACTTCAAGCTTTGGAGTCTGCTCAATCAGTTGACCCTTTTTTTGGCTCCTCTGGTAATTCTAACCCCTCCCGTGGGAAGAATTCGGATGACTCTGATAGAAATTCGAATTCGAAGCCCACTCAAAAATCTGACAGGAACAATGCTCAAGCTAGATCAAATTCCTTCGCCAGTACTTCTGCTTCCAAGAAATCGGACAAGAAAAAATCTGTAAAATGTCAAATCTGTAGTGGCCCACACGCGCTCACGTATTGCGAGCAATTCAAATCCTTATCTCCAACCGCACGCAGAGAGGAAGTAGTAGAACTTCACTTGTGTGTAAATTGTACAAAAAATAAACATACCGACGGGTCTTGCCCCTCAAGAAGTCGTTGTTTAGCTTGCCAGCAAGAACATCACACAATGTTACACGAAGCTTTTTCTCCTATAAATGCAGCTTGCTTAGCTTCCTCCGCAGGAAGTTCAACTTTCAAGGTTAGTTCGCAAAGATCGGTCTTACTCGCAACTGCGAGGCTGAAAGTTGTAGCGCCCAATGGTAAAAGCAAGATCGTCCGTGCGCTGCTTGATCCTGGTTCGGACTTCTCTTTAATAGCAAAAGGGATTTCTGAATCGCTCTCCTTGGAAAACATTTCTGTCGATGTAGCTATTTCTGGAGTGCAGAATACCCACTCTGGCACTTCTTCTGCAGAAGTGAACTTTCATATTCAAGCAATTGACAGCACAAAATTTTCTTTGCCCGTAACTGCGTACGTGCTTCCTTCTATAGCCTCAGCAGTCCCTCAGAAACCTATTCCAATCCAGCAATGGCCGCATTTGGCTGGTTTGAAGTTTTCTGATCCCAACTTCAGCAAACCCGGACCGATTGACGTCTTACTGGGAGCTGATGTTTGTGGCCACTTATTTTTGGACGAGAGCCGGAAAGGTAATCTCAATGAACCATGCGCTCGCTTGACTCCTTTTGGCTGGGTTCTGATGGGTTGCGCAGAGCTCCAGACGAGCCATAGTTTTCATCAGATATCGAGCTTCCATGCTTGTTCTTCCTTCTCCTACGAAAGATTCTGGGATGCATCAAACGATCTTATCGACACTCCTGAATCTGAACAATCTTTCGTTTTCACTTCTCTTTCTGATCCCGAGATGCAAACCTGGCCGCACTATTGCGTCGACTGTGATATGCGAATATTTTGGGAAATTGAAAATAAATTCTCGACTGCTCAGCTTTCTGAAGAAGATCAGCAGTGCGAAACTTACTTTCAAAAAACTCACCATCGCCTAGACAATGGCCGCTACCAAGTTAGACTTCCTTTTAGTCTGAATCCTTCAAAGTACTTGATGGATAATCGAAATATGGCTATCTCCTGCCTCCACAGCAATGAGAAAAGACTTGCTTAAGACCCTATTCGCAGAGAAAGTTATAAAAAATTTATGTCAGAGTACCATGAGCTCGGACATATGAAAATTACTGATGATATTCCGAATCATGCATACTATATGATTCATCATGGAGTTCATCGCGCTGGTGATCCTCCTGAAAAGATCCGTGTTGTGTTCAATGCCGCTGTCAAAACTCGCTCGGGCTATTCCCTCAACGACTGCTTGATGGCTGGTCCTAAACTGCAACCAGATCTCTGAATGATTCTTTCTCGTTGGAGACTCTTCCCAGTTGCTTTCACGACCGACATCGTGAAAATGTTTCGTCAAATTCTTGTTGACCCTAAAGATATCATCTGGCAGCGCATCTTGTGGCGCGACGATGTATCTTCAGAGATCACTGATCATTTGCTCAATACTGTGACCTATGGTGAAACTCCGTCGCCATACTTGGCTCTTAGGACCCTGCTTCAGCTAGCTTCAGACGAAGAAGCACGCGCCCCCCTTGGTGCTACAGCAATACGCGAGCACTCTTTTGTGGATGATTTTTTCGCCGGAGGTGACTCAATTGAAGACGCACTCGAGGTAAAATCACAACTCATCAATATCATGTCTGCCGGTGGATTTCCATTGTCAAAATGGGCTTCGAATGCGCCCGAGTTGTGCCCTGACAGTGAAAATCCCAGTAAGCTCTTACACGAAATCACTGGCATCCCTACTCTCGGACTGTTGTGGAATCCCACCACAGATAGTTTCACTCCGAAAGTATCAGGTATTAAACTCACAAACTCCAGTAACACTAAGAGAACTGTCCTCGCAGACATTGCTCGTCTTTTCGACCCTCTTGGTTGGGTAGCCCCAGTTATCATTACAGCAAAAATTCTTATGCAAGATATGTGGATCTTGGATTTGAGCTGGGATGAGGTGCTACCCCCTGACATTCTTCAAAAATGGAAAAACTTTATAATATCCATTCCTTCCTTGGATTCCTTAAAAATACCACGCTGGGTATCTACGCGTAATGTTAACCGAGCAAACTTTGAGCTACACGGATTCTCTGACGCTTCAGACCGTGCCTATGCTGCCGTAGTATACCTCAGAGTTTTATGCCCAGACTCAGATCAATCTAATGTCCACTTGCTGGTGACAAAATCGAAGTTAGCTCCAATCAAAGCGATGAGCATCCCTCGAAAGGAACTTTGTGGTGCCTTAGAGCTGGCTCTTTCGCTCACAAAAATCCGCCAAGGCCTGAAACTCCAGGACGTTCCCATATTCGCTTGGACTGATGCCCAAGTAGTACTTGCGTGGATCAGAGCTCACTCGTCGAAATGGACTCCATTTGTAGCAAATCGAGTGGCTCAGATCCAAGAATTAACACCTTCTCCTGTATGGAAATATGTCCATACCTCAGAAAACCCTGCCGACTTAGCCACGCGGGGAGTATCTCCTGACCAACTACTGGAGAATGAGCTGTGGTGGAAAGGACCTGTCTGGCTTACGAATCCTAACCTCGCTCCCAGGTTAGACTCACAACTTGACGGAGAAGTTGAACTCGACGAACTCAAGCGTCAAGTCTTTGCTACGCGTACAAGCGAACAAAATGAATTCCTCTCTAGATTTTCTAACCTCAATCACCTTCTTCGCATCACCGCTTTGTGCTTGCGATTTGTTGCGAGATTGAGAACAAAAAAACCTCAGGACACTGGGTTTATCAGGAGTTGTGAACTTGAAAATGCTTTGAGAAGACTTGGAGGTAGACTCCAACACTCACAGCTGCCTTTCTCGGAGCAGCATCAGATCTTGATGTCACCAAATTGTTATCTCTCCTCCCTTCTCGTCAGAGATGCACAACTCAAGACCTTGCACGGAGGTCAACAATTGACTCGAAGCTTTCTTCTCAGACGCTTCTGGATATTGAAAAATCGTGTTTTAGTCAAACGCTTAATCAAAGAGTGTGTCACTTGTGGTCGGCACGCAGCTCAGCCTATGAATCAGATCATGGTTGAGCTTCCAACAGCTAGAGTTGTCCCTTCGCCACCTTTTCTGGCTTCCGGTGTTGATTACGCCGGGCCGATCATGATTACTAATATCAAGGGACGTGGTCACAAAGCAACCAAAGGTTACATTTGTGAGTTCGTCTGCTTGTGCACAAAAGCCATTCATTTGGAACCTGTGACAGATCTTACATCTGAGGCCTTTCTGGCCGCTTTTGAACGCTTTGTTTCTAGGAGAGGTGCCTGCGAATCACTCGTCTGCGATAACGCCAAGACTTTCCACGGTGCCGACAAAGAACTACGAAGGATGTTCAATAGATTCTCAGCATTCTACAAGGACACTGCAGCTTCCCTGGCGAACGCTGGTACCGATTGGACGTTCATCCCTCCTCGAGCTCCTCATTTCGGCGGTCTCTGGGAAGCCGGAGTAAAATCGGTGAAAGGTCACCTCCGTCGCATCATTCCAGCGGACAAGGTCCTGACGTTCGAGGAATTTGCCACAGTGCTCTGCAAAATCGAGGCCTGCCTCAACTCGCGGCCTCCGTATCAGATAAGTATTGATCATGGGGACCCTCTTCCCATCACACCTGGCGACCTCGCTATTGGTCGACCTCCTGCTGCCGTTCCGGAAAAGGGAACAACCGATTTCTCACACCAACCTGTTTCTAGGTGGAAGTTGCTAACCCGAATGAGAGATCTCTTCTGGAACCGGTGGCGCAAGGACTATCTGCATACCTTGCAGCCACATGACAAGTGGAAACGAGTTCGCCAAAATCTAACAGTTGGCTCCATTGTGCTCCTGAAGGACGACAACTGTCCGCCTGCCAGGTGGCCACTTGCAAGAGTGCTTGAAGTGCACTTGGGACCAGATGGCCTTGTGCGCGTTGCACGCGTCAAGACGGCCACTTCTATCTTGGAGCGGGCAATTTCAGAGATTTGCCCGTTACCCGTTGCAGTTGACTCTCAGTGACTTTGAAAGTGAAAATTGTGAGATAAGTGCCAGAACTTTGTCATAGACACTGATTACTTCTGATTCCTACATGATGTAAAGACAGCCATTTCAACTCCCTTTCTATTCTCATTTTCAACTCATTTTCTATTCAATATGATTTGTTACGGTGGGTGGCATACCATCCGCAGAAATTCTTACGTTGAGAAATGTAGTGTATTCTTACTCAAAAGGATAGTGTCTTACGTTTTCAACCTCTGAAATTGTTGAGTTTCTTGTAAATATTGTATATAAGTGATTTAAATTGTATGAATTTCTTTTGGCGGGCGGTGTCGCGAAATTTGGTTTGTATTCTTGACGTTCTTTTTAAAATTATTATTGTTTGTAAGGCGATGCGTCTCTTCAAGACAATTCGTCGATTGACAAAGGTGGGTGGCCTGTTTGAGTTTTCTTTAAATTCCTGCGTTCAAGCGCTCTCGGAGAGACGCATTCTTCTGTCGCTTGAGTCTCTCTCCCCCCACCACGCTCAACTCAGCTCGCTCGCGTTCAGCTTCGAGTCTCGTGTCTGCCGTTCTCTCTCGCTGCAGCCGTCGTCCGCTCCACTTCTAAGCGTGTACGAGCGGTGTATCATATTTCTCCTCGTGCTAAAATGCTCCGTTTTTCTTCATCGCGTCTTCAGCAAGCCGCGGCTTCCGTCCTCGCCGACCCGCCAGTGTATCGATAGTTTTCTTGAGTCAATTAAAGTGTACATAATCTGACTTGCGCGAGTGATTATTTCTGCACATGCTCCCCGTTCCCAGCGCTCACTTCGAGCCGATAGCTTTATCGGAAACAGTGACCACTGGGAAAAGTCAATTATCTCCTCTCTAGTTGGATCTAGGTCGCCCACGAGATGACGCAGAAATTGCTAAAATTTGCTCTCAATAAATTGCTTGCAGAAGTTCGCAGGCTAGCTTATCCGTCTGGTACAATTTTTTCCTGAAAGATTTCAGTCTTAACGAGAAAAATGCGCCCAAGTACGTTGAAAAATGTTGGATTTCGTTGAAACTACGATTTTTCTGGAATAGATTGGAAAAGGGTCTAAAACGGCCCTTCCATGGGCCCCAGGGCCTACAGGGAGGGCCGAAAAAATCTGGAAAAATTTTTTTCGTACTACTTGAACATAGTACTAACAGGAAAAAATTTTTGCGGAATTTTCCTAGACCCTCCTGGTGACGGTTTTGTCCAGACTGCTCCAGAATGACTTATATATGAGTCGTTCTGGAGCAAGCTGGACAAAACCGTCACCAGGGGGGTCTGGGAAAAATCCGCAAAATTTTTTTTCCATTAGTACTATGTTAAAATAGTACGAAAAATTTTTTTTCAGATTTTTTCGGACCCCCCTGTGGGCCCCAGGGCCCATGAAAGGGCCATTTTAGGCCCTTTTTTAGCCTATTCTAGAAAAATCATAGTTCCAACGCAATTCAACATTTTTCAACGTACTTGGGCGCATTTTCTTCGTCAAGACTAGTACTTTTGAAAAAAAAATTGTCCAAGGCCACTTAGTGAGCCTGACGACTTCTGCAAGCTAATTATTGAGAGCAAATTTTAGCGATTTTTGGGCCTGCTTCTAAGCGATCTAGCTCCTACTAGACATGTGATAATCGACTTCTGCAGGTGGTCATTTTGAAGGTCTTGAAAAAACCTACAATTTGACCACCTGCAGAAGTCGATTATCGTACTTTTTATAGGAGCTATAGCCGATACCAGTTGAGTTATTTACGAAAAAGTCGAAAATTCAGGACTCGATTCCAAAAATATATCTTAATTTTTTTCCACCAAACTTAGGCGAAAATATTCTTTCAGACATCTACTTTCAGCAAAAAAAATTTGGCGGAGGTTATTTTTTTTGATTTTTTTTGCCGAGCGTTACAAAATGCCGCATTTCGTGGTTTTAGCAAAAACGGCATCTTTGACCACGGTCACATATGCTCCCATCTGGACTGATGTGCACCAATCTGTGTGAAAGTACTCCCCAAAGTACTCCCAAGTACGTGTAAGAAGTTGCGGGGACGAGCCTCCAGCCGGGAGCGAGCTGTAGGTTCTATTTACCGTGTCCAAAATAGGCATTATTTAGGCTATTCGAGCGTAAGCGACCGAGAGCATGATTTTACTTGTTCTGGCTTACAAATGAGATAATGGGCTAGAATGAGGATCCAAACATACTTTTCTGACTCAAAATGACCATCTGAACACAATTCCAAGGTCATTTTAGCTCTAGAATGTCGTCTAGTGCCTCAACGGTGTCAGAACTCGTCGACAGAATCTAAGTTCTTGAGGGGTAGAGGGACGACTATTTAGAGCAAAACTGACCTCGGAATTGTGTTCAGATGGTCATTTTGAGTCGGAAAAGTATGTTTGGATCCTCATTCTAGCCCATTATCTCATTTGTAAGCCAGAACAAGTAAAATCATGCTCTCGGTCGCTTACGCTCGAATAGCCTAAATAATGCCTATTTTGGACACGGTAAATAGAACCTACAGCTCGCTCCTGGCTGGAGGCTCGTCCCCGCAACTTCTTACACGTACTTGGGAGTACTTTGGGGAGTACTTTCACACAGATTGGTGCACATCAGTCCAGATGGGAGCATATGTGACCGTGGTCAAAGATGCCGTTTTTGCTAAAACCACGAAATGCGGCATTTTGTAACGCTCGGCAAAAAGAATAAAAAAAAATAACCTCCGCCAAATTTTTTTTGCTGAAAGTAGATGTCTGAAAGAACATTTTCGCCTAAGTTTGGTGGAAAAAAATTAAGATATATTTTTGGAATCGAGTCCTGAATTTTCGACTTTTTCGTAAATAACTCAACTTGTATCGGCTATAGCTCCTATAAAAAGTACGATAATCGACTTCTGCAGGTGGTCAAATTGTAGGTTTTTTCAAGACCTTCAAAATGACCACCTGCAGAAGTCGATTATCACATGTCTAGTAGGAGCTAGATCGCTTAGAAGCAGGCCCAAAAATCGCTAAAATTTGCTCTCAATAATTAGCTTGCAGAAGTCGTCAGGCTCACTAAGTGGCCTTGGACAATTTTTTTTTCAAAAGTACTAGTCTTGACGAGGAAAATGCGCCCAAGTACGTTGAAAAATGTTGAATTGCGTTGGAACTATGATTTTTCTAGAATAGGCTAAAAAAGGGCCTAAAATGGCCCTTTCATGGGCCCTGGGGCCCACAGGGGGGGCCGAAAAAATCTGAAAAAAAATTTTTCGTACTATTTTAACATAGTACTAATGGAAAAAAAATTTTGCGGATTTTTCCCAGACCCCCCTGGTGACGGTTTTGTCCAGCTTGCTCCAGAATGACTCATATATATGGGCCATTTCGGAGCATTTCGACGAGTGCCTGCACCGAAGGGGTCTGGAAAAAATCCATAAAAATTTTTGTCCGTTAGTACTATATTAATATAGTACAGAAAAATTTCTTTGGATTCTTTCGAAGGCCCCCGTGGGCCCTGGGGCCTATCAAAGGTCCTTCTTAGGCCCCTTTTTAGCCTATTTCTGAAAAATCATAATTCCGACTAGAATCAACATTTTTGGACGTTCCTAGGCGCATTCTCTTCCTTAAGACTAGTACTTTTGAGAAAAAAATTGTCTTCAGTCGATACTCAAGCCTAGCAACTTCTAGGAGCTATTTGCTGAGAGCACATTTTTGCGATTTTTGGGCTCGTTTCAAAGTGATGTAGCTCCCACTAGACATGAAATAATTGACTCTTACAAGGGGTGATTCTGAAGGTCTTGCAAAAATCTACAATTTGACCACTGGTAAGAGTCGATTACTGTACTTTCTCTAGGAGTTACAGTCATTACAAGCTGAGAAAATTCGTGAAAATGCCAAACTTTGAGCTCAATTTAAAAAAATCTTTTTTTTCCTTCGACCCTAAACCTCTGCGACTATGTTTTTCGATATAAATACTACCAATTAGAACAATAACCTGGGTGGGATATTGAATTGCCGATTTTATTCAGCCAATTTAAAACACCCTTTTTTGACTTTTTGCTCAGAATGATCACAAAGGTATGGCTCGCATATGCTTCCATCTGAACTAATGTGCACCAATCTGTGTGGGATTACTCCCCAATGTACCCCCAAATATGTGAGAAAACTTTCGGAGGTGAGCCTCGAGCTAGATGCGAGCAGGCGGTTCTATTTCACGAGTTGAAAATGGGCATTATTTCGTCTATTTGGACGCAGGCGTGTGCGAGTGGGATTTCACTAATTCTAGCTCACAAATGAGATGAGTGGCTCAAATAGGGATACGAACATGGTTTTTTCTAAACACGATCCCGTGGTCAATTGTTAGCGATAATTAGGGAATCCAAACTATATCTTTCTCAACAATATGTATCGTTTGGTTGAGACAGAATTTTGATAAGATTGGTTTGAGGATGAGTGAAATCACGATTTTGGTGAAAATTTCAGTTTTTGTGGGAAGAAACTTCATTTTAATCGTGATTTACAAGTCAAACTGAAATTCCGTATTAACCGACTCATGAATAATGTTCGAAAAATTTGCAATTAGGTCGATGAAAGTTTGGTAAATTACTTGTACAGGAAGATAAAGGAGAAAAATGAATATTCGAAAAAAAAGTTTCATTACTTTTTGAGTTATCTCTTCGAGGAAGCTTGTTAGTGGGAATTGGGGAATCGAAACTGTATTTTCCTCACCAATATCTATCGTTTGGTTGAGACAGAATTTCGATGAAATTGGTTTAAGGGTGATTAAAATGACAATTTTGGGGAAAATTTCAATTTTTACCAAAATATCGAGGTTTAAAGGGATCAAATGGAATTTCGGTATTAACCAATTGGCAGATCATGCGAAAAAAAATAATAGTTCCGGTTATTAGAATTGAGATGAATGAGTGATAAAGGAAGGTACGAGGAAAAAGTGAATATTAAAAAAAAATTTCCATTATTTTTTAAAGAAGGATTTGGGCCATCTAGTCTGAGGTTTTTTGGATGATATCTATCGTTTGGTTGAGACAGGATCTGAATGCAGTGGGTTTAAAAAGGGTCAAAATGGAATTTTTGGTGAAAATTCTGATTTTTTCGAAAATTTGAGATTGGTAAAGATTGAATAAAAATTCGGTATTAACCAATCGATAGATCATGCAGAAAAAATCCTAGTTTAGGTGACTAAATTCGCGATGAGACCGTGTTAGGAAAAGATATTTATGTGTTAAAAGTCGAAATTTGAGCACTTTTGCTTGAAAAAGCCCATAGATCAAATTTGACTGGGAACCGTAAGCCGCCAAATCACTGGGCTCTCAGAAATTGGATTCTGTACAACTTGTAGAAAGCCAAAAGTTGATAAGGTGAACAGTAAAAGGGAAAGCGCGTCCGGTATAAAACAACACACACACACACGGACAAAGGGGTGCAAAGATGAGTCTCTGGCAGATTTGGAAGGCCATTCGGAGGAAAAGTGTCATCTACGATTGATAGATTTTGGCGAGAGGAAGAGAATGGTCTAAGGTTTCTTTAGATAAACGGAATTTTGTTGAAGAAAAAATTGGATTCAGTAGAAGATTCGATCAAAATTTTGCTGGGGTGAAAACAAAGCTTTCTCTTTAGAGAAAGCAAAAAGGCTCAAACAACGGTGCAACATAGCCCAAACGAGGTGTCAGAGTATATAATGATG
Organism: Eretmocerus hayati; assembly: GCA_029851415.1. Taxonomy (NCBI): domain Eukaryota; kingdom Metazoa; phylum Arthropoda; class Insecta; order Hymenoptera; family Aphelinidae; genus Eretmocerus; species Eretmocerus hayati. The sequence goes on from CM056741.1 coordinate 135,777,557, forward strand.
CTCGTTGCCAGACGATAAGATTGCGATTCGCATCAGCACTCGCTGCAAAGGGGATCGATGTTGGCCGATATGCGATAGAAGTCGGATGAGCTGCTGTGAGGAATGATCACGATAGGTCATCGACGGATCTCGCACTATTCGATCCGGAAGCGTGCCACTCTCGCAGGTGTACTATGAAACTCGAACTAGCTGCTACATGATTGGGTGCCAAAAGATTGGCAATGGTGTGATTGCACGATCCATTCAAAGAGTGTGATCGTTGAATTTGATCTTTAGATTCGACGTTCGCTCTAGCTCGAACATCTACTCGAGGAAAAACCCCGGGAGAATATTTGGACGGCTGTGCACTCGAGTACGCGGAAAATACACCTCATGCTGCAGGAAATGTATCTGGTACCAGTTTGCTGAATTTCATTGTGACTTTTATGGAGTCGAACGATCACTTTCGATTATTCACCGGACTCAACCTGATTAGTATGTTATCACTAGAACTATGTGCTTTATCGCTTCAACACGTATGTGCATAACAGAACGATTCAAATCAATATCACACAGCCGGAATTGGCGGATCGCAACTCACACCATCGACAATCCACGGTCAATCTTAAGTATGCACTAAATATACATTGCATTATCTCACTCGGCTCTTCATAGACTCTTTATTGATATGCATTACGGATAATAGGGATACGCATCCTCAATAACGACGACAAAATTCGCGAGCTCTGCACCGGTGACGATTGCCATGATTCAAGCCGTTCGAGAAACAACTTGTAATTCGTGCCTCATGTTATGGGTGTCTCGATGACGATCGAAACAGAAGTGCGTACACGCTAACGTATCACGCGTGTCTATGTGTCGGTATTGTAACAATCTACGGATAGCATTAAAATCTAACACAAATAATATTGACTAATGTTGTGATTGATGTGGTGACTGATTTTCCGATGTCTCGGGCAATACTGTACAAGAACTATAGCCACGATCAACCGGAGATGCATTCGAAAACTATCGAGATATATAACAACTTATACTATACACGCTTTCATACGTACGAAAACAATTTCATCGAATTAAGAGAGAGATTCCACTACTTATTCGTGCATGATTTGAACAACAGAAACGATGAAATATTTGAGTATTCATGGCTGAATCATATGCGTTCCAAAGTAACAGCAACTCTAACCTACATACATGCAAATACTTTCACAGACAAAAAATTTGCAATCCATCTCACCTGGGCTCCTGAAAATTTGCGCCGATCGCTATACATATTCTACTAGCAATGCATATACACATACCTGGCCTAATTCTCTCTCAATATTTAAGGACGAGAGCGCGTAAGTTGGAGCTCTGTATAAAGTTACTTAGTACACGGAGGTGTACTACACAACTATGTATACTGTAAACGTATACATAGTGCATACAAACAAATGGTACACCTCCCGTCGAGAGGGTCCAGGTACACGGGCCCCGCGGCTTATCCCAAAGGGACCGCAGGCTATTGTGGCAGGCTATTGTGGTGTTTACGATGCGATCCACGAGTGCCTATTCATTGATCGTCCTATCTTTATCTTCCTGTAGCGATCCTAATCCTTACCAAAGATTGATAATGAAATCTCTCCCAAAATCTGTAAATTTCTCCTAATTGTTTCGTCCAAACCAGATTTTTCTAGCTTGAAATTCCAAATGCAATTTATTACTCAAAAATTGATAACAATTATGACATTTTCATTAGCTCATTATATTATGGACACTATAGAGATCTTATGAAAGAAATTTCATCATGATCGAGTACTTCTAAAGCACTTCGCTCACTTTCACGATATATGAATCGGCCCATGCCCCATTTTTATGCATATCTTGAGCGATATCATCGAAAATTTCCACATCAAGCTAGAGATAAAGGTTATACCGTATAGGAGTAGTTCCACGCGAAACAGACCTACGAAAAAGGGTCATGTCTTAAATTTTTTTCTTGACTTTTTTATTCAATTCTATGGTACAAAATATGGACTTTTCACTACCTACGAGGGCCCAAAAGAATTCTCCAGGTACCTTCAACGTACATTACTTTGTTCTTTTGCATTATTCTCAACAAAAAAGTTAGGGTATTTTTTTCAATAAAATGGATTTTTCTCAAATTCGTTCACAGATACGGAGATGCGGTTTGCGGCATTCAAAAGGTCAACAAAGTAATGTACGTTGGAGGTACCTGAAGAATTTTTTTGGGGCCCTATAGGTAGTGAAAAGTTCATATTTTGTACCATAGAATCGAATAAAGAAGTCAAGAAAAAAATTAAAGATATGACACTTCTTCGTAGGTTTGTTACGCGCGGAACTACTCATAGAAGACTTCTCGCTGAATGGTGTGCAAGGAGTCTCACTACGATTCGATCAACGATTCTCGAGCTACCTAATGACACACGCGCCCCGAATCGGATTGCTATAGTGCGTCGTGCAGCTTGTGTACGGTTAGGAATGCGACGACGCTCGATTTTGACTAGATATCCTACAAGTACAGATAGTTCTGCGCTGGGCGCAAAACTATCTGTACTTGTAGCATAGTTCATTTCAATACACACACGATTCAAACCTACCTATACACTCCATGCATCTCAGGTGTGTGTAAGACGGCTGAAAATGACCGTCCAATCTCGGTTCAGTTTTTTGAGCCCACTGAAAAACTTGAAGGTTGGGGTAAAAACGCACCATGCATTCGGTTTCTACGTCGGAGAATTCACGAAGAACATCTTTGGAACACTCCAAATGTAGAGGACCCCGCCATAAATGATAGGATTTTGGCTTTCAGCGAATTTGACCGAATCGGCAATCAATCGATAGAGCTCGACGTGCTGAGCAAAAGTCTCCATAGCCGCTAAACCCGAAAAATTCTCGTTTTCGAGTGATTTGGTTGCAAAGTCGCCGATTTTACCGAGCCAAAATAGGGTTATGGCATCAATCGAACAATAACATACGCTCGAAATTCATTCGGCTCGCTTGGTATGTGCCAGTTAAATACTTCTGATGAAGCAAGAATCTTTGCATTACACGCGATTTTATAATCCTCTCAAAAGAATCTTTCACTGCCGCCACTCTCGCGGGATATTTTCAAAGTCCGCACAACTGGACGCTTCGAAAGATTTTGATATTTCAAACGGTCTGCGGGACATAGTATATTATCAAGGCAAATGCGGATGACGAGTTTCATCATCAACGAGATACATACAATATTTAGAGCTCACACCTCACGCAAGGGTGCGTTGAGAAGAGCGTTTTCCCGCTGGACGATTGAAAAATACTGTTGTATCTGTACATATGTAAATACTTGACGTTCGCAACCGTTGGTATTGATCGATCGGTCGGTTGCTAGTGTGTGTTTGTTTGTGTTGTTATGTTTTGAAGTTAGTCTGCTCGTGGCTGTCACGAGGATAAGACGCTCTTGTTGTGTCAAAGAAATAAAGACACGTGTTATTTTGATAATTCGGTGGCTCTAATTTATTGTGTTACGAGCGAGTGTAACAATTTGGGGGCTCGACCGGGATTCAACAACCACGGACGGTAGTGTGAAGCAGCGAAATGAGGACCCGGAATAACGAGTATTTGCTGCCGGGAGATCGCACGGACGCTGGGTCAGTATCGTTTTATGTCCCGATACAAAGCCCGAGATCATCTGATGCTGCATCTGGTTTCCGTGGATTTCCAGGTGAGTGCAGTGACCAAGGCCCTGTTGTCATGCGTGAGCCGACCACTCATCGCCCTGCGGCTCCTTCCGTGGCTGAGATGATCGACGCGAGGGCAACCCGCGGTGACAGCGGCAACGCCACGTGTGATGCGGCCGGTGATGGCTTGCAGCCTGACATCTCGGGTGACCCTGGTTCTACTGCGCCTACCGGTGTTGCTGCGTCTGTCATGCCTGCGGATACGGAGCCTTCTGCCGCCGCTGTCTCTACACCTGCAGCAATCGGCAACGGTGGTTTCGCTCGCCCTGGTGTCTTCGGTGGTGCTGTTCTCAACAACGCTGCGGACCGAGGCACTGCGACTGCGGGCGGCATTTTTGCAGAAGTCGCTGCCGTCGAAAGAACCGTCGGCGCAGCGGAATCGTCCTGCGCTGCTGTGACAAACGGTGAAATACGGCACGATCCCGAGATTGACAACATGGCTGCTGAGCTTCGCCAACGAGATCGTGATTTCATCGCTGAGCGACGAGCATGGGAAGCAGAGCAGCGGGTTTGGATGGAGGAGCGACGGTTACTCATGCAGCGGATTGAGCTTCTTGAGCAACGACCACAACAGCTGAGTTCAACCAATTCTCACACCATAACACATAACGCGATCCCCAACATTTCTCACACAAATGAATTACAAACGGGCTCAGAGACAATTCCACTCACTGCACAAATTCACAAATCATTTCGACCAAAGGCAGATGAATATAACGGAGAGACACCTCTACGGGAGTACATCAATCAGTTCAAATTAGTTGCTCTCGCGAATGGTTGGGATGACAGAGCTAAGGGCATCATGCTGGCATCGTGCCTGCGAGGGAAAGCAAAATCTGTTCTTGACAATGTGGATCCAGAGACGATCAGTTTTGAATCTTTACACTCAAGTTTAGATTCACGTTTTGGCGATTCTCATCTCCAGGCTATCAATTTTTCACTTTTCCAGGATCGAAAACAGAAATTTAACGAGGATTTCTCATCTCTAGCTTCCGATATCTCTCGATTAGTTCGGGATATTTTTAAAAATTCTCCGGTTGAAGAACAGGATCGGATCGCGTGTTCGAAGTTTATATCTGCAATTTATGATCTTTCAATTCGGGAAATGTTGCAACTCGAAGGTATATCTTCAATGAAAAAAGCTTTAGCTCGCGCTATGGAAATAAAGGTTATTCGGGATGAGAATCGTAAAGAGCATGTTTATAGGAACTCGTTGAATTCAAATCAGTTCAGTCAGGCATCTTCACAGTACATGAAACCAAATTCAAATAACACGACACAAAAAAGACAACTCCCCACTTGCTGGTCGTGTGGTCTTGAAGGACACATCCGCTCGAACTGCCCAACGAATGCTGACAAGGGAAACTGAGACGCGTCAAGCTAGACGAGGCAAGCTTGACAACATTGACTCCAGTCCTCGGCAAAAACTCGATGAGTGGCTCTGGTTTTGGGAGAATGAGGAGAATTACTGGGAGTTCTAACGGGGCTAACTGCTATCTAGGTTCATTGGACGGCATGCCTCGTAATTTCAAAATTGATTCTGGATCAGATGCGTCAATCATTAGTAAGAGATTCATGGTGAATGGAAAAATTCGAACAACCAGTAATTTTCCGATTTTGAGATATCCAACGGGAGAGAGAGTGAAAACTATTTGTAGAACGTCGGTTCAGGTAGAAGTTGGTATTCACAAGCTTAGTATATCAGTTTATGTTACTGATATGGAAGATGATTGCATTCTGGGTACAGATTTTCTTGAGAGAGTAGGCGTCACGACGGCAATTGATGAGGTTATTCTAGGAACATCTACATCCTCAGGCCAGTCGCGTGAAGTTGATCTTGGAGGAACATTTATAGGTAGGATTCTATCGGAATTTCCGGAGGTTGATAGGACGTTTCAGGCTCCAGAAAAACTTCCCCCTTTTCTTCTTGAAGTTTTTGAACGCGATTCCGTTGGGTTGACTTCGGATGAGAAAAATCAATTCTATAAATTTTTGTTAGAACACCAGACGCAATTCTTTCACGGTGAGGAAACAGGTAGATGTGATTTGAGAGAGCATAAAATCGAGGTGGTGGATTCAAAACCCATCAAACAGCAAATTCGTCGAGTTCCTATGCATTTGAGAAGCAAAGTAGAAAAGGTGATAGAGGAAATAAAGAGACACGGGGTGATTAGCAAATCCAAAAGTTCTTGGTGTTCGCCAGTGGTCATAAAGATTAAGAAAGATGGATCTATTAGATTTTGCGTTGATTACCGTAGACTCAATGCTGTGACCAAGAAGGACTCTTACCCATTGCCGAAAATCGACGAGATTCTGGATACTTTGAAAGGCGATTCTTTGTTTTCTACGCTCGATTTAAAATCAGGATACTGGCAAATCCGGATTCGGCCAGAGGATAAGGAGAAAACCGCGTTCTCAATAGGCAATGGATTATGGGAATTCGAAGTTATGGCATTTGGTCTCTGTAATGCACCTGCAACTTTCGAAAGATTAATGGAAGAAGTGCTGTCCAATCTGATCAACATAATTTGCATGGTTTATCTAGATGACGTTATTGTCAAAGCAAACACGTTTGAAAGAATGATTGAGAACCTTAGGATCGGTTTCTCTCGATTCAGAGATGCAAATTTAAAGTTGAACGCGGAAAAATGTCATTTTTTCAAACGTGAAGTCTTGTATTTAGGACATATCATTTCGGCAGAAGGAGTGCGAGCAGAACCTGACAAAGCTTCCAGCATCGTGAACTGGCCGACACCGAAAAATAAGAAACAGGTTTTGAGTTTTCTTGGTTTAGCGTCGTACTGCAGGAAATTCGTTCGACATTTTTCGGCGATCGCTAAACCTCTGTATGCTTCGACAGGGCAAGCAGCCGTTTTTATTTGGACACCCGAATGTGAAGATGCGTTCATGAAACTCAAAACAGCGTTAAGTTCTCCTCCAATTTTAGGATATCCTGATATGGATGCCGGGTTCATTCTGGATGCTGATGCTTCGGGGCATGGGCTGGGAGCAGTGCTGTCTCAAATACAAGGAGGAAAAGAACGAGTTATTAGCTATTTTAGTAAAATTTTCAGCAAATCGGAAAGAAATAACTGTGTGACTCGACGTGAGCTACTGGCTGTTGTGGAATCTGTTCAAAATTTCGCACATTACTTGATAGGAAAGAAATTTACAGTGAGAACTGATCATAGTGCTTTGAAATGGTTGCTATCTTTTAAGGATTTAGATGGACAACTCGCGAGGTGGGTTGGAGAGCTGAACAAATTCGATTTTGAAATAATTCATAGGAAAGGCGCATCTCACGGCAACGCAGACTCGCTGTCTCGCAGACCGTGCGAAGAATCATCGTGCAAATATTGTGATAATCTAGAAGCTAGATATGACTCACATCACACTTTAGGTCGGATCCAGTTGTCTCAGGGGAACGAAATCGAGTGGAGAGATGCGCAACATACAGATCAAGTTCTCCAGAAAGTCATAGAATACAAAAAATCTAATGAGAAACCGACATGGGAAACCCTATCTTCCCAGAGTTCCAGTTTGAAATACTATATCCAACAGTGGGATTCATTGGTTCTCAAAAACGAAATTTTATATAGACGATGGGAGTCCACTGACCTCAAAACGAGTACTGATCTTCTGGTAGTGCCTAGATCAAAAGTTTCTGTCGTTTTGAGAGAAGCCCATGATTCTCCTGGTGGTGGCCATTTCGGTCAGAAGAAGACTCTGATGAAAATACGCCGTTTATTTTATTGGGACCGTTGTCGTAAGGATGTGGAAGAGTACTGCAGAACGTGTGATGTATGCATAAGTAAAAAGGGTCCACAAGGCAGTGGTAAAGGGAATTCGAATATTTATAATGTAAGTGCGCCGTCAGAGATAATTCAAATAGACATCCTGGGACCGTTTCCACAATCATCATCGGGAAATAGGTACTTGCTAGTAGCTGTCGATTGCTTCACGAGATGGCCTTGGGTTGTCGCATTATCGAATGTTAGAGCAAAATCTGTAGCTGACGCGCTGGTCAATAACATCATTCCTGAGTCCGGCGTTCCTCTAGAAATCCATACAGATCAGGGAAGAAATTTCGAGTCAAGGTTGTTCAAAGAATTGACTGATAGGTTGGATATTTTGAAAACCAGAACCACTCCATTACACCCACAGTCCAATGGTATGGTTGAAAGACTAAATAGATCAATCCTTCAGTATCTCTCATTGTTCGTTTCAGAAAACCAAAAAGACTGGGACAAGCTGATACCGTTCTTCCTACTGGCATTTCGATCTTCCCAGAATGAGAGCACTGGATTCACACCTGCCGAACTCCACCTCGGCCGAGACCTTCGTCTTCATCGAGATGCGTTAGAATGGAATTTAATTGTGGGAACATCGTCTTTTAGTGTTCTTCAGAGGGCTTTGAGGCTGCCGTACAAAGTAGGGTTGATTTTGATAAATCAGAAACTCCTTTTTTCACTCAATTTAGTGTTAGGATCTGGGTAAAATTACTCCGGGTACCATATCTGATGGAAACAGTTGAGACGGCAATTCATCAGAACTGTTTCCTTGAGACAGATCGGCCAGAAGTCACAAGGAAGATAGGCGGCCTTGTACTCGTTGAAAACTGCACTACAGTGAGTCTTGAGATCGACGTCCCTCCATAAGGGCATGTCAAAAAAAAACAAGCACCTAATTAGGGACACCGAAAATTCCCTGTCCCTTTATCGGGACATGCGTGAAAAAAGTCGACCGATGAAGGGACATGTTTGTAATAATGACCAAACTTGATGTATTGATGTTTAACTGTAGGTTTTCGCGAACTTTGAGCAATTACCTATCATAATCAACAAGAGAAACGTCCTTCCACAGCCTTATATGATAAATATTGGTCTCTCTGTGAAGTGACTTTCCGAAGCGGTTGTAAAGCCAAAGAGACCAAAAATTGGCCGTATAGAGACCTCTTTATTCTCAATTTTTTTTTTTTTCCAGAATAACTGAGTAAGTAATCATCTTCACACTCATTCAATCGTCAAAAGAGATGGAAGGACTTCATTACAGGATTTTTTCCCTTGCATTTTAATGGCTTATATTCTCGTACCAGCACAGTTATTGCAGTGTCACATGATTGGGACCTAAATCAAGGGGTGTCCCTTCATTGGTACTTTTACCTCATGCGACCGAGACTTTAGCATGGTAAAGAAAAAGTTGAAGAAGATCGATAGAACCCACCCTATCAGACGAATTATGCAGGCTGTCATCAAGAGTTGTCATAGTTCTGAGTTTCTAATCGAGTTGGTGACTAGCCATGGTATCATCAGTGCCAGATCGGACGTACTTAACAAAAGAGGAACAGAATGCACCTGGTTTTAAAATGAGCTAGGGCAGGTACACGATATTGTTTTGCGCTAACGCTGCAGGTACGTGTAGATGCAAACCACTGCTTATATACAAGTCTGAGAATCCACGTGCTTTACGAGGAAAGAGGAAAGAGCATCTTCCTGTTGTTTGGAGATCCAATAAAAGTGCATGGATCAACAAAAAAATTATGGAGGAATGGTTCACCCAGTCTTTCGTCCACGAAGTCAAAGAATTTTTGCTTGGCCAGAATCTTTCATTTAAGGTCCTGCTCATTTTAGACAATGCACCTAGTCACCCGGATATATTATTCACAGCTGATCCAAATGTGCAAGTTATGTTTCTGCCTCCTAATACGACTTCTTTGATCCAACCTCTTGATCAAACAGTGATTGCAACATCCAAATCTTACTATCTGAGACGGGTATGAGAAACATGCTTGAGCACGTCAACCAGCAAGTCGACGAATCTGTTAGACCTCACTTGGTGGTAAAAAATTATTGGAAGCAATTCACGATTTTGAATTCTATCACAATTGTAGCAGAATCTTGGAATGAGGTCAAAGATTTGACTTTGAATTCAAGTTGGGGTAAACTGCTACCAGAATTAGTAGAAAAAAATCAAGTCACGGTTCCTTCTGATTCTGTTCCGCAAGAAGTCGTGCAGTCGACGATGAACGTGGCGCAAGAAATCGGAGGTGAAGGATTCTCAGACATGCAAGATTCTGCTGTGTTGAGTATGGTATCGACAGATAGAAACCAGTTGACTGCTAGCAACATCGAAGAGATTCTCGAGGACGCAGAAGGCAACCGAGCTGCTGAGAAAAATGTCGAAGAGAGTCCAGAACCAGCTCTATCCATCAGAATTTTGTCTCAGATAATAAGCACGGTTCAGAATGCAATTGATGACGCGCTAGCTCAAGATCCAATTTTAACCCGCAGTCTCAAATTCAAACTTGATTGCGAGTCAGCTTTGATGTCTTACAAAGAATTGTATAGGGATCTTTTGCGACGGTCTAGGCAATCACTCGTAACTGAATTTTTTGCTAAAAAATGATTTTCATTCCTCTGTATAAACCTTTATGATGATGTTTTTTGATATACTCCACCATACTCACACTTTTATATTGGTTTATACATCTACAAGATAATAAATCGTTTATTCTAAAAAATGAAGCTCCGAAAGTTGGTTTTATCCGCGTGGAATAGAGGTTTTTCTCGGATGTTGGCAACGATCTTTATTTCCCCATAAGAACAATGCCCCAGTATTCGCGGTTTTCGTATTCGCGGTACTTTTCGTGGCAATATTAATCGCGAATACCGGGGTTTACCTGTAGTATCACAAGCGAATCAATGCGAAAGTCGTTCAGTCGATTGCAGAGGCAAAATTTCTTGAAACTTGAACCGAGACTAGACGTGATCAAAACTTGTCTGACAATAAACAGAACAACTATTACAATTCAAATTTCCTGACAATGTTAGACAAAACGAAATGAAGCAGGAATTGATCCATTTTCTTGAATGTTCGATGCGATCAATCGATTCTCTCTATCGAGATTGATCTTCAAAAGACGCAACTAAACGACACGAATCCAGCCAAACTGTGCAATGAAAACCACAAGACAATAATGAAGATGTTGTGGGCCTTTCAAAATTGATTCTAAATTTTCCAAAAAAAACATGATTCTAAATAGTAAGAAGTCGAATCCAAAATCTAGTTTGAAAATAACAATGACTCTATCAAAGCTCCACGACGTACAATTTTCGCAAAAAAGGGACCAAACCAAAACGTGACAATTTCTCACGGATGTAACGCAACAAGGCACGCGATATTCTAACTCATCATTTGATGTAAAATCTTCTATCTTATTCTCGTGCCCAATCCAATTTCAATGTTGATGTTGATATGCATTTTCGTCGAAATAGTGGTTACCGATGCGAGATTCATCCGAACCTGTCAATGAAGTGAGGCAATGATCCAAATATCCTTGATTAGATGATCGTGGTTCCTATCTCACGTGTTCAGCAACCATCGGCAATTATATCAGAGTCTGCCACGGCTATGCATTTTTCCAAATTTTCCAAACAGGCCAACTGAAGTCGGTTTGCCTAATCCATTTTGGATCTAAGTTATTCTCCTTTCCAAAACAAGTACCAAAATTTTGAATCCATCTGCACTAAAGAGAACTTTTTGAGTGTAGAGTCGATTCCATTCAAAATTATTGCTAACCAAAAATGTAAGTCATGTGTAATAAATAGATTTTCAGAGATGAGACCATATATGAATGACTTAACAACATGAAAATGTGAACAATTACAATTCACCATCTTTCGAAGTTCTTGAGTTCGATTCGAAGTTCCAAAACCAATGCAAAAATTCAAATCAATGAGGCACTAGTTTAGAGCGCGGCAAACAGCCAACCCCTATAAATTGTTGCAAGTTGCAACTAACTGAAAACCACTCCAAATCATCTCAACATGGACTATTTGATGGAAAACCAATAACATGGACGAAATGACTAGATTCATCCACATTTTCCAAACAATGACGAGGATCACAAACAGTGTATACGTTCGAGGTGCGGCGCACAGCCGCCCACTCTGAACCAATTACAATGAGGACTAGAGTGCCAATATTTTGTCAGAAAATATCCGAGTAAACCAAACCAAACCATTACTTGAAATCAAGCATACCAATTTCTGATCACACTCAACTCCATGAACAATAATTCCGACTCGATTCGATTATGATTTGTGCATGCGTGACTGAGGAGGAAGAGGAGACATTGCGACCAAAAAACTATGAAATCCAATGAACCAAGCTTCGAGAACTCGACCAGCTTGCCAACGCCGGTGCCAATGCAAATCCAGCCATCCAAATGATGCAACAGGCAAATCTGAGTTCTCTCAGCCACCGTAGCTACTACTGACGGTGTCGAAAATCGAGTGAGAGTGAATCGATTTTTGAACAAAACCAATACCAAAGCATCGTGGGGAATGATGCCGCGAAAGTGGAAGAATGAATTAAGGATCATTCGCTTCCAAAGTGAAAGAATGAATCAGGGATCATTCTCTGCCAAAGTGGATGCTTCATGTAGAATGAAACCAGAGTACATGTTAGAATGACTCTGCAGTAGATCCCATATGATCTACAATCCAGAAACCAATCATCCAAAGTTAAGATCACAAGATCTGTTCCAATAAACGAATCATACCAATTTTACAAAGCGAAACGCCTGAAAAATTGAGACATGATCTCTTCTGCGTACAATAGCACAGAGAGAGAGTAGCCATTCACCCCAAACCAATTTTTGAAAATGAGATAATGACATCTCGACTAATTATTACTTGAAGATGAGTATGCACATGTATATGATACAGTATGCATAGCTAATTTACCAAAACCAAATGTATGAAGTGAGAAACTGAATCTCGTCTGCACATGATATTACAGCGAGAATGCCAATCCAAATCAGTAAACCAAAACCAAATGAATATGCATGCAGCAAGACATATACCAAAATTGAGTACGAAATCACTCAATCAACTTTCCAACCGAATGAATTTTTGAGTGTGTAGAAAGAAGAGATTTTGATATATCTACTATTACCTGGGACGAGTCGGATAAAGCGGGGCTCAAAATTAGTCAAAGGCGGTGCTTGCGCAGCAGTTGATCATGTTGCGTGATGAAAATTCCAAAAGCCGATATCCATGTGAGAACAACTAGATCTGCATACGCCAAATCAACAACAGCTCCTTCGATCCAATTGCCAATCCAATCCACTAGTTTAGTCATTCCAACCAACGTGTACGTCTGATGAGACGTCGGAATGGTGACAGCTTGTAGAATCGGCTGCAGTGATGTTCCTTAACAAAAGAAAGGTGAACGAGAATGAATCGTAGATCATGATGTATGTCGATGGCCAATCGCACACACTACTTGAAACCTAATGAACATCCAATACGAGACTCTCGATTTCACGACATTTGAAACGATAGAATATAGAAAAGAAACCAATTACAGAGCAAATTCTAACAAGAAATCATGAGTCGAGCATCGTAATGCACTGCCAATCTCTTTCAATCATGTAAGTCCTTTGAAGATTCCCGTGAAATCCGGAAGGATGCAAACCAATCTACCAACAATTGCCAAAAGGGACGGAAACTTTTTCAAATGACGACACGGCATAATGTAAATATACAGCGGAGATTCATTCGCAATGAGTGATCAGTCCAAAAACCAAAATTTCACGAATGAAGAACTTAAAATGTGCTAGCAATTTATCGTTTGCTGAGATATGTCAGAAGCAATGCAAACGTTTACCAGAAACTTTAGTCCAGTGACACGTATACACGGTCGACTACGATAACATTCGATATACCAACTTAAAAATGAAGTATGATCGAAATTTTCGTTAATCTGATCAAGTGGATTCCATTTCAAAAGGAGCTGCTAAAGATGAGTCCAAATCTGCAGAGAATGGGAAATGCGAATTTTCCATGCTGAAACCGGGGAACACTCGAACGAAATGGAATTAATTGGAAAGTTGCAGAGGACCAAAGTTGTAGATTATGCTTTAAACTTTCATTCGGCATCGGTTTTCTATGCATGTACCAACTGGGGTTCCCAAAAAACAACCAAAAGTCGTGGAAAACCGTATTTATTGGATTTTTGGCGATCTCGGGGTGAGAATGGATTAACAAACTATCATATCTTGTAGATCTCATCAGAACACACATTTTTGGTCCCATGATTTTTTCGAAAAAAAGCACCAGATTCGAGTTTATAGCAAAAAAGTGCCGAAAATAGGCACTCTCCAACTTCTTCACGCAAAATACTCGAAAAACTCGAATGGAAACCATATAATTTTTGTGTAAAAAGTTGGCATTTTCCATGTTCTTTGAAATGATAGAAAATGCATTGCGTTCCAATGTTTCTGCTTCGAGGGATATGCATTTTCATGCCGGAAAACACGTTTGAGAGGGTGAATTGATGATTCGGTCATGATATATGCAATTCTACGTCAATGAGTCATACAACAACATGAATGAGACATGCAAAGCCATCAATTTCCATCTCCGATCACCATTCAGAGTCCCAAGATACCTCGAAAATTTGTTATATTCATCGAAATTCACTGGTACTATTGGAATTCCTCGTTTCTCAAGGCCCAGCACTGTCAAACTTGAATACACAGTAGTTCCTGGTGAGTCACAGAGGTCAACATCTGTTGATATTGTGTAGAGTTGTACTTCGGTTGGCATGAATCACCGATTTTAACCTTTGGACCTCCAAAAAACTCGTAAGAACAGCCCAAAAAATCATACTACCCTGATTTACTCTTAATCAAAAGCGTCGACGATTTCTTCGAGATACACATCCTTGGATACGTATCCGTGTCGAAATTGAGTCAAGTTTAAAAGAATCAGAGATGATATTGGAGATGTCCTAGCGATATATGTCCTGAAAAGGCTCCTCCCACTTTCAAATCGAAGCCCTACTTGAATTCTTACGGGAACCTTATGCAATTTTGTTTCGGCTCTCTTATGAGGCTCCAGTCAATAGTATTTGAAACGGAACGTGGTTTAATCATGAATACCATAATATCAATGCCATTTATATTCTTCATACTTCTCAGTATCATTCGGCAGAATCCAACATAATCATCACATATATATTGTGTCAAGTGTATCCCATACTTCGTAGGTGGAATAAACTCCACGTGGAGAGTTGTTCGAAATCCTGATTACATAACATTATAAAGGTGTGATAATGATCGAATCTCTGAGCCCCAAGATCGTTGTTTTTCTTATAACTTTCTCCAACTATGACAATATGGTAGAGTAAAGCTATCTTTTTGTCCAGAGTATTCCTATCAAATACGAGAGTACGAAAAAAACCGATCACGAGAAGTCATATTTTATGGTCCACATTAATATCACAGATTGATGTCAGAGATTACGAAACTAGTTAACTCAACTAAATCAACCACTTCATAGTATATATATATATATATATATATTCATAGTATTCCATAGTCCACATTAATATCACAGATTGATGTCAGAGGTTACGAAACTAGTTAACTCAACTAAATCAACCACTTCATAGTATATATATATATATATATTCATAGTATTCCATAGTGGCGTAATATCTGATTCGGAGTCATCTTCATCTGTAGCCACTGATTCAAAAAGTCTGTGCTCAGCCAGGAAATCTTCATTCGTTTGATCATGGATGACATCGCTGACGAAGGAACCATAGTTCCGACTTACTCTTTCCTTGCAATTCTCATCGTAGTATCTATCATAACCTAGATACCACAATACTGGCGTGATGTGAGCACAGCAAGCACTTGTTTCCCGACCTGTCCTGCATTAACAATACCATCCGGTGATTGATTTGTCATCTTCGTCATATCTTATACTTTCTACAATATAATTCATCTTCGACATTCCTGAACTTTTTCCTGTCCCTATCATGTGAGTGACACTGAACACACTCGGAGTTCTTATTCTTTACCATGATTCCAAGGATGATGTGGTACGAAAAACACGCACGAAAGGTCTCTAACGACAACCTCGTACACACCATGAGTAAAACTTACGCTCCAGTGGCTCTCCACAAGCTCCTGCATAATAGAAGGAGAACGGAGAGGGGACAGCTTAAGGAACGTACACGGCTAGTCACCAAGAATCCCAAAATAGGAGGAGAACGGCAGAGCTTTCACAAGCGGTCAACTTTGAAGTGGATGAACGGAGAATTCCCTCCTTCCTTGTCATGTCCGAATTGACCAAATGGAGTATCAACGGGACATAATGTTCTGGAGCTCAGTATTAGTCCAATGAAGGTTCATCGTCTATCTGAGTATCCGCAATCTCAGCATAGTTCATCGATCTAGATATTTGCAAGATGTATATAGTATTAAAAAGACTTCTGCTAACTTAGGAAGGCTGAAAAATGCCAAAAATGGGAGGAGCCTTTTCAGGACATATATCGCTAGGACATCTCCAATATCATCTCTGATTCTTTTAAACTTGACTCAATTTTGAGACCCACGGATACGTATCCAAGGATGTGTATCTCGAAGAAATCGTCGACGCTTTTGATTAAGAGTAAATCAGGGTAGTATGATTTTTTGGGCTGTTCTTACGAGTTTTTTGGAGGTCCAAAGGTTAAAATCGGTGATTCATGCCAACCGAAGTACAACTCTACACAATATCAACAGATGTTGACCTCTGTGACTCACCAGGAACTACTGTGTATTCAAGTTTGACAGTGCTGGGCCTTGAGAAACGAGGAATTCCAATAGTACCAGTGAATTTCGATGAATATAACAAATTTTCGAGGTATCTTGGGATTCTGAATGGTGATCGGAGATGAAAATTGATGGCTTTGCATTTCTCATTGATGTTGTCGTATGACTCATTGACGTAGAATTGCATATATCATGACCGAATCATCAATTCACCCTCTCAAACGTGTTTTCCGGCATGAAAATGCATATCCCTCGAAGCAGAAACATTGGAATGCAATGCATTTTTCTATCATTTCAAAGAATACAAAAAATGTCAACTTTTTACACAAAAATTATATGGGGTTTCCATTCGAGTTTTTCGAGTATTTTGCGTGAGAAAGTTGGAGAGTGCCTATTTTCGGCACTTTTTTGCTATAAACTCGAATCTGGTGCTTTTTTTCGAAAAAATTATAGGTACCAAAAATGTGTGTTCTGCTGAGATCTACAAGATATGATAGTTTGTTGATCCATTCTTACCCCGAGACAGCCAAAAAATCCAATAATCACGGTCTTTTACGACTTTTGGTTGTTTTTTGGGCACTTTATATATGTCGCTGGGTAGTTTCGACATTGGCATGCACTCAGTATTTATTCAAAGATGAACAGAAAATACCAGAAAATATTCTCTCTGACCCTGAAATAGAGCAAAAGCTAGCCAAAAAGGTAGATCACTCCATGTAATGTAGTGACTTGTTGTAGAAGAGCATCCTCTCAGTCAAAAATTTGAGACAAAAGTCAAAGAGTTCCCCTGTAGCTTGTGTTCATCATTCACTTCTTTTACTCGATTGAAGAATTTGAATGCACTCTTATCGGCTTTCCAGAGCTTCAATTGAAATGGACTGAGTAGTGAAAGTGAGAGACTGTGAGTAAACATCACAATCCAGATTATTTCTAAATACACACTCATCATCGAAAACCTTAATCTGCCCAAAGAAGATATTCATGTGCCTCTCTGGGCAAAATTTCAAGTCTCAATAAATAAGATAATGCTCTTATAACTGAAGAGTACAAATATTATTTGGATCATGACATCTCCCATTCAATGATCCAGTGAATTCCAATGAAATTCTCATTTTATTTCATCAACTCTGATGTACTTTATGAATTCTGAGAATTGATGATTGAGAGCCAAACTTGCAAGCTATTTATGTCTCCCACCATAACCTTCTACGGAGTCCATCCAAGGCCAAAAACTCATCATTTTATTTGGATGATAGTGCGTAATACTTGAGGAAATTATGCAAACTGTCTCAATCACTCAAAAGCTTGGCGTGTATCTTTATGAGTATGTTTATATGATGAGGTTCGAAAAACTTGGAACTCAATTATAATTCGATCATAGTTTTAGATTATATTGATATTTTCTCATATTGCACCATAGCCCATCTCGGAACTCCGTTCTTTACGCGTTTCTCAAACGCACACGAATTTCATTCACTAAAATGATGATATCTTGAGTTCTTCGACGGGTACAAATTTGCGATTTGCGGCATCTGAGAGGACGTGCAAAAACTATCAAAAACATTATTGCGAAGTCCTTTTCAATGCTTTGGAGGGCTCCTGGAGCTGAAAAGGTGTTTTTCACTAAATGATAATTAATTTCTCAAGGAGCCATTTTTTTATTTTTCTGGAAATCACATATGAAACGTGAATTTTTGTGTTCCTCCCGAAAAGAATGGTCTCAGATAAGTCTGGGGTGATCCAAGCGACTGATTAGCCGTTTTCTGAAATGGAATTTTTTTAGGAACAGGATACATCATTTTCTGCGCATGTGCATGAACTCAGGCTCTTGGGACTAATTTTAACAAGAAGCTGACTAAATTCCCCATAAAACGATCACCTGCAGAGATTGAATTTATGCACTCAAACAGGATCTACAACACAATAAACTACACTACAACGAATCAAAAGCACCTGGACATTCAACCCATTAGAGCCTGCTGAGAGGACACATTCACGAGATCTTTTTGGGGCTCTTTTCTAAGTATTAAATAGTCGTCGAGAGGTATTCGGATCGCATGGATCCAACGTAATCTTTCTCAACCTTCAAAATATGCAATCAAAAATTCCATCCGAGACGAAGCTGGAGATTCACATTCAGTTTTTGCCAAGAAAATACAATTTTTCACACCCACAACCATGTTTGGGTGGCAATTTCATATCCCAAAGTGATAGATGAACCTTTGAGAGGTCAAGAGAACGTGTGATTGGGTACTGAACCACAAAGTTCATGGGTCAAGTGAATTTCAAAAGACGATTTCGGGCGCAAGATATTGACCGAAACAAAAGATGTTGGTGGAACGCCTTTTCATCACGTCATCAGAACCTCCTCGCCCCTCTCGATCTCAATCCTAAACATCAAATAGCCTCTAGAAAAATATCACAATAGAATGAATAAAATATGAAAGGATATAATTCCTCGTTGAAAGTCTTTCTTATGGTCGTTCTATAGGGCTCCAACAGAACAGAGGCTTGATGACGAGCTTTTTGTACGCATACTAACCCGATCGAGAACTTCCCCGTTCTGATGCTATTCCAGACGTCACTGCTGCTTTCTGATAGTATGATTCTGAGGTGCTGATTTCTGATGTGCTCCCGAAATTGTGCTGAAGTGGCATTTCCATATCCAAAATCTATAGATATAGCTTTGAAAGATTGAAGAAACGTGTGATTGAGCCCTCTGCTACAAAATTGATGGGTCATGCAAATCTTAAAAGACCAATCTGGGCCCAAGACATCGACCAAAACTTAAAACTATATTCTTTCATATTTCATTTATTCTCTCATATTCCTCTAGAGGCTATTTGATGTTCAGGACTGAGAACGGGGTGAGAAGGTTTTCATGACGATGAGAAAGCCGTCCAAACACGATTTTGAGTGTAAAAATCGTATTTCCTTGACAAAAATTGAATGTGAATCACCAGCATCCCACACAGCATGGGAATATTTCAAGAAAATATTTCACTGGAATATTTCAATGGAATCTTTCAGAAATCTTCCAGGAATATTTCAGGAAATATTTCATAATATCCCGTTGGAATATTCCATAGCAATCCGCCAGGAAGCTCCCAGAAATATTTCATGAAATATTACGAACAATCTTTCAGAAACCTTACGCTGAAAGATTTCTGAAAGGTTTCTGAAAGATTTCAGTGCAACATTCCAAGAGTTTGACTTGGAAATATTTCTGCAATGTTGCACGACACTTTTCCAGCAACCTTGCACTGGAAGGTCTTTGGGAGGTCTTTGGGAGCTTCCTGGAAGATTTTTGAGAGGTTTCTGAAAGCTTCCTCGATAAGATTTCAGTGCAATATTTGCAAAACATCGTCTTCAAACATTCTTGCAATATTCCTGACAATCTTTCAGCAATATTGATTCGAAGAAATTCTCAAGAGGTTTTCCAATATATAGTCCTTTGAAGAATTTTTGCAATATCCCAAAAGTATGGCTTTCATATATTTCATCAATTGACAATTTCTCAGCAATTGTGATGGAGAAAATTCTTGAAAGATTTCTAAAAGCTTTCTGAAAGATTCCAGTGCAATATTCTAGCGATATTACTTCAAAATATCCCTGCAATATTCTACAAACAACATTCCAGCAATCCTGGTCCGGAAGATTTTTGGAAGATTCCTGAAAGATTACTGAAAGATTCCAGTGTAATATTGCAAAAAAATGACTTTTGAATATTCCTGCAATATTGCACGACAACATCCAAGCAATCTTGCATCGGAAGATTTTCGATAAAGTTCCTGAAAGCTTTCTGGAACACTGTTGATCGGTACCTGAGTGCTCTTCCAAAGATCCCAGTGCAATACTCCAAAAACATCTTATTATGCCTGCGATGATCCACTGGCAGTCTGTCTTCAATTTCCTCCCAATAAAATATTCGGGCCAAGTTCGTGGAGGTTTGCTGAAAGATTCCAGTGGATCTTCCGAAAGTAGTATTCCGAAGTTGTTCTCAAAAATTTCATTGTAAATATTCCAGCAATCTTATTCCGAACGATTTTTGAATGCTTTCTGACAGATTTCAGTGGAATATAATGTTTCGTGAATCTCATCATCTCCATATATTCCTGCTGTACTGTGAGAATCTTTGGGAAGATACTAGAAAGGTTATCCAGTGCAATATGCAATTGATATTTCTGAAAGATTTCAGTGCAATATTCCATAAATATCTTTCTGAAATATTTGTGCAATATCTGGTTGAGTCCAGATCACAAATGCCTCCACGATATTCTCAGGTTATCAAGTGATCTGGATTCTAAGGCTCTTGAACAATAACCGAAATTATTAATAACCGTATGGAGGCTTAGAATGGGAGTCCTGAAAGGTCGATCCTCTTCAAGCTCAGAAGAGTATTTCTGAGACGAAAATGCATCGCTATAATTGGATTTCAAGGTGCTAAATTTATCCAACTATATACTGTGGCTCCGCGAGGGTTAGTTCATCATTCATAGCCAGACATCTTGAGTATTCCAAAATTCTTCTAATGAGCAAATTTGGCGTTATTGGGATCTTTTACTAATTCGATCCTCTGGTGAATAATTCTCGAGGATCTCGTCCTGGGAAGCCACTCGAAGCTGGTCAGGTCAGGTTAGCAAGTCAGTGCCATCAATTCAGTTGTTATGTAACAGCCTCGAAAATTGTCTGGAGCGCAAGCGCCTCTAGCGGTGAGAGAGCGCGGCGTCTGAATTTGCTTGAATTGAACTTTACTGGCTGGCGAAAGTAGAACTTGGGCGCTGAGTTCGTTAGCAGAAAATAAGCGTTGAGACGCTTGGAGATTGGAAGTAGAAGTGTAAATGAGAAGATGTCAGTTCTCGTGTGAATCCAGTATATTCGGTACTTTGATACAATTTAGAGACGGTCAAGATGTGAACAGTACAGAATTCAGTGGTCGAATGCCTCCTCGTGTAGCGGCCGGTCTTTATATACTGTCTTGAAGAGTGGGGTGTCCATGGTCAAATCCAATGTATGCGTGGGTGGGTGGTGTAGAGTGCCACCAAGAACTTCCTGTTTTGTTACTTGTTTTCCTTGCCTTTGTTGTGATTACTAATGAATCCAGAAGATCAGTGCAAAGGGCCGGTGCGCTAAAAGCTAATACGGAAAGGAGTTGATGCAGGAAGTGAGCCGGTAAGTGGTTTACAAGGTTGAAACAACACGTCATGAGAAAGGCTTGAGAAAAACAGCGTGCCGCTAAGTGGGTTACAAGATTGGAAAACAACACGCCATGGAAAAGGCTTGAGAAAAACAGCGTGCCGCTAAGTGGTTTACAAGGTTAAAACAACACGTCATGGAAAAGACTTGAGAAAAACAGCGTGCCGCTAAGTGGTTTACAAGGTTGAAAAACAACACGCCATGGAAAAGGCTTGAGAAAAACAGCGTGCCGCTAAGTGGTTTACAAGGTTGAAAAACAACACGCCATGGAAAAGGCTTGAGAAAAACAGCGTGCCGCTAATGCATCCTGGAGGCTAGCGCGCTAAAAGCTTCCGAAGGCCAAAATAACGGGGACGTCGACTACTGGAAAACGGGTTACTTCATGCGTCTCTGGAAAAAATAGGAAGCAAATATTCAGTATGATAATCAGAGCATCGTGTTGCGTCTTTGAACAGCGCGCGTCTTTGAACAGCGAGTCCCCTCATACATGTGGATGGTTAAAAATAGGCATGGTATCTCCCGCACGCGTAACACCTACCATTGTACACACGCGTATGCATATCTATAGTAATCCTAGAGGGATGCGCTCACATACGTAGCTCCATGCACGCTTGCATGCATGTACTGGGCACCAGTATCAGCATATACGCTCCTGTGCTTGTGATTCGCGCAGGCCTATACTTTTGCGAATGCGCACAGTGTCCTTCCGTTTCTATTCCGCGGTATATGTACACCCATATATACACACATGCATATATCATACTGCGATACATAACACCTCCGGCCCTATAGGAAAATGTGACCAGACGGGTCACATTTTAATAATATTACGCGAAATCTTACGGTCGAGTCGCAAATTCATCAGTATACGTCAAACCGAGTCGACAATTTCCCAAACTCCGTAATCGAGGGTGGGGGTAGAACGTTGTTTCTGAATCGGGAGGACCATAACGATGAATGATGATATTTCCTTATGGTATAAAGTAATTGTATGTAACCTATTCCAAATGCAAGACATGCCTCACATGTCAATATCAGAGTTGGATACTTCGGTCTTAACCGCAAATTCCCTTTTTGCTACGCCAAGAGAAAAAGAAATTTTCCTTTGTCAAATCTCGATATATGTACCTACCTTGAAGCATTCGCTCCTTGTATTATTTGATGTGCAAAACATGGACATGATACTAAAACCTGAGGCCGAAATTGGAGTGTATTCAACATGCTTTATCACTCAGAGCGTGCTTGTCGCATCGAAATTGGGAAGACCTTTTCGTGAGCTTGCGGGGAAGCTCTTCCCAGATAAATTATGATAACTCGGCCTTGGTTGTTCTACGTTGAAGTCACTTAGTCCCTTTTAATAACTCAAAACGTGCCTCAAAATGAGCTGAAGTATAGAAAGATCCAGAATAGAAAATGCAAGATTCTATAAGTTGAAATAGACTAAGGTGATACAAGTTGGTGCAAGTTATGACATATATACATATATACATACCCCATATTTACACATACACACATATATATTCAAGATTCTGGCTATGGTTAAATTGTCTAGAATAATTGTCGCTGGTTGCATTGAATCTGTGAAAATTGGCAATAGCATAACGATATTTTGATAGTACCGGGTCGATACTTGGTTTGTCAGTATAAATCGCATGATTACCGAAGTTAAACTCCACTTTTCTATTTCATAAAATATTACATATACGTTACATATATGTTTTATTTGTTTCCTACAATTTCTTAATTCACGTATGCAGTATAGATAATATATATATATTTGAAATAATTACGGATAACTAGAATGGTTGCCCCTACTTGTTTCAATAACTAATGAACTCGGCTCCAAATGCAAGAGTCGCATGAATTGTTTAAATTGACGATACCGGCTTCAAATGCAGGGGTCGCATGAATTGTTTAAATTGACGATATTTTACCAAGATTTTGATGCGACATGATGGAAGAATTACGGAATGGTTATGATTCTTGAGTTTCGTGAATGAATATTATTGCGTTCAATAATATGCAAGATGTAAATGAGATTATGTGTCAAGGCTTTATGTAAATGGAAAAATAGGTAGATAATTCTATAATCAAGAGCATGTAAAATATAAAATCGAATTATATGCTAGGGTTTCATATAGATGGCAAAATTAGTAAATAATCCTAAAGTCAAGAGTCTGTAGAATATAAAATCAAATCATATGCCAAGGTTTCATATAAATGGCCAATTTAGTAAATAATCTTAAAGTCGAGAGTAAAATTTTGTGAATGGTATATTATTTCCTGAATAGCCAATGAGTGTGATTTGGCTCAGCCTATTGAAGAAGTTACGAAATTGTGAAATATGAAGTTAATGAAGTGAGTTCCTGAGGATTTAAATTTGCCGAGGTTATCTCAAATTTGTGAAGTAAAAATGTATTATTCCGCTCAAAAATTCTATATTTAAGAAGTAAAGGGAATATATTCGTTTGTTCTCAAAATTTCAAAGTTATAGAAAAATGGGTCTCAAGGTTATGAAGTGAAAAAAAAAGAATGTATTATTTTCTTACAAAAACGCTTGACTTGCTGCAGCTCGTTCTCTTTCCATCTGATCTATATGGCGCAGTTCCTCTGTTGATAGGTAGTTGCACAGACAGTCACCTCTTATTGGCACGACTTCCGCGATTTTCCCGGCATTGATGTCTTTCTGGCTCCGTTTCCAAGCCACTATAGCCTCAACGCAGTCGTCTAGGTTGAACGTCAACAGGGGGTCCCGCCCGCAGTCGGGACAGATCATTGGTACGAATCTGCTTAATGCCCCCACCTGATGTATTTCATGGGGTATCCAATTATCCCAATTGTTATATCGGTGCTCGTCCTCTTCGAAACACCAGCCGCACCTCCATTCCCGTCGATTTGGCGGAATCACTACTACCCCGCGCTTTCTCATGATCAAGCGGCCATGGATGTCATAGATTGCTCCGATTTCTATTTTACCGGTCCTCATGGCCGCTATGATTTTCCTATGATTAGGA
Source organism: Eretmocerus hayati (assembly GCA_029851415.1). Classification (NCBI taxonomy): domain Eukaryota; kingdom Metazoa; phylum Arthropoda; class Insecta; order Hymenoptera; family Aphelinidae; genus Eretmocerus; species Eretmocerus hayati. The sequence goes on from CM056741.1 coordinate 135,802,099, forward strand.
TCACGTAATGACAATTGCTCGGTTGGTAGTATTCCAAATTTTACTCCGACGGCAGGTGATCCCAGACAACATATTGGTTTATTCAATCCAGGACGGTTGTTGTTGTTGGTACCAATGTTAGTTGCCCTTTGCGCCTCTCGAACCTGTCCAGTTGTATAAACATTCCTGGTTTGTCGAGAATGCGCCTGTTGTGAAGTGTATTGATTCGGCGGCGGTAGATTAAAAATTCAGAGGCTGATACTATTCTTGGAAGTTGATTAATCTGAAGTTTACTTCTCATATCGACAGGATTTAAGTTGTGCCTAGGCACCGTGAGGTCGATGGCGGCTAATTTCATGTTCATGTCGACGACTTCGGCTTGATTTCTTGATCCAGTATCCTGCGATGGTTGATCCAGTCCTTGTGAAAACTTGCTTAGGGCGTCAAGAACGCGGACTGCACATCCACGGGCAGCTAGTTCTTTTGCTGCTGACTGTTCCCGTGCAGCTCTGCATGCCGAGAACGGTTCTGGAGCCGATCTTATGGTTCCGAGCATTCTGGCTTCCAAGTTATTATTCCAGGGGAATTGGTCAATTTGCGACTGTCGAGTAGATCTTTGTAAATGTTCAAGCGTGCGTACTGCATATCCGCGATCTGCTAGTTCTTTTCCGGACAGTTGTTCTTGCATGGCTTTGACAGTTGGAGGCGAATTTTGAGCAGATTCCGCGTTCTTTAAGACTTCCTCTTGAAGATTGTTGAGGTTCATCGCTCCTCTCGTTTCCTTAGTGAGCTTGACTTCGCCGTATTTTGCAATTGCTGCTGATGGTTCATTTTTTTGAATTTTCTTCTTTATACTCGGCGCAGTTAGATTCCCCTTCGGTGTCGATGTTAATATTACATCAGTAGAATTGGGTCCTGCGTTGGCCACCCGTCTGCTTGATTTCCGCGTGTTTGCTGTTAGTATTCCGAGTTGCTTGGTAGCGGTTCGTGCGATCTCATCCATCGCACTAGTAGCACGCTCACAAGTATCGTCTATGTTGACCACGTCGATTTCCTCATCGCTTCCTTGATGCTCAATTACCTTCCGTTTTGGTGGCATCGCCTGTAACAAGTTAATTGTTAGACTCATTTCCAATACTGTTGTATTCTGGTATTCTATTTGTTCTCATCAGAGGTCTTATGTCAAACAAGGGATCGACCTAGAGAATTGGCTGATAACGTAACGATTCCTGCGACGGCTGACCAGTGAGCTAGCCTTGAAAGTTGGTGAGGTCACAGAACCTCTAAAAACTATTCACCACCGTCTTGGGATACTTCTTGCCTCCACAACGGGTGTCTACCAAGTCGAAGTTACGTCTGAGATTGATCCCTGTATTATCGATTCGTGTAACTGCTTCTAAGCTGATTATAATATTGAGCAGAATGCTTGTACTCTATTTCACGCATCTAGACTCGTCACATCACGTGTTTTGATTCCCTGTATTACCGATTCGTATAAACTGCTTCTAAGCTGATTATAATATTGAGCAAAATGCTTGTACTCTATTTCACGCATCCAGATCGTCACATCATGTGTTTTGATTTTGCTTCTATCGACAACGCCGCGCGGTTCTTTGTTGCGCGCCGTCGCCGCATCTCACAGCTATGACGTCACTTGCAGCGCGGTTGACTCCGTTCGATTTTCATGTAAACTCGAACGGAAAGGATTATACTTAAATTTTGAATGTTATATACATTGTAAGAATCTAGCAAATTTTTCCTAGGTCTGCTTATCGCGTGTTGAAATTCACGTATGACACTGAAGCGTCATTTATGCTAAGGAGCATCTGTTCTAGGCTGCTGCCACACTCAATTGTACGGCGTTCAAGACTTATGTATCGAAATCTGTGATTATTGCTGCAATAATTACTTACGTCTTGCTTCCCGACGATGGTATGCGTGGAAGACGAGCAGACTATGATGATTGAATTCACACTTGTGATCGCGTTGTTGTTGATTGGTTATTTCAAGCGCCGACTGGATCTCGTACACCAAATCTCTGTACTCTCTGAATAGTTGAATCTTCACTGTGCACTGTTCGCACTTGCACTGATATACACCCTTGTATAAATGGTCGAAGAAATCACTGATTTGCTTGTCTGACTGGTTATTCCAAGCGCCGGCTGGATCCCGGACACCAAATCTCTGCACACTCTGAATAGTTGAATCTTCACTGTGCACTATTTGCACTTGCACTGGTGTACACTTTTGCATAAATGATCGAAGAGATCACTGATTTGCTTGTCCGTTCACGGCGATTGTTAGAGATTCTACAACGGAGATCGTGTTGTTGTGTATGTTTTTGATTGCAGATGCGCACTGAGGGCGGTTGGCTGCAACTGTTTGTTGACAAATCTCGGAGCGCGGCTAGACTTCGATTAGTGCTGCCCTCGCGTTTGGGTTAGAAAAGTTCCGATTTTCCCCCTCCCTTCCCTTGATCACGATTTTTCTTGTTCTTGCCCTGATGACTTTGTTTCCTTCGACTCTGCCGCCCAGAGCAGCTGTCACCACTTCAAGTGGTTATTTTTGTACCTTTTTGATATTGGGCTATGCCACTGTACTTGTATTTGAACTATGTATTCTTTACGCCAAGGGTTTCCGATAGTTTTTATTCGTACATCTACCGCGAGCGCCTTCGTTATTGGACCCCACCGGCCCCCTTTTTTTTTCATTTTTTTTTTTTTTTTTTTCGCGTTTGATTTCTAATTTTATAATGTCGCGATTGTAATTGGGGTTCATAATGCTCCGGATGAGCGTTACTATGCGAATTTCAATTTCCAAGGACTGAACGGAATATGAACAACTGAGATAAACTCGTCCTCTGAAGCGTTGAGCCGCTTAAAATAATCCTTTCACGTTAGCTCACGATCGAAAATCACTACTCCAGGAAGCATAATATTCCCAGGACGCTTCATTTCAGCAATGTACCTGAGGAGTGGTTATAATTGGATTACCGCTCACCACGTTGGTTATAATTACAATTCCAATAAATAAAATTAAAAGAAAATATTTCACACCTTAGTTCCAATCTCTCCCACACACTGAGGGAAAACAATTTTGAAATTCAACAAATATATTTATTCATAGAAGATTTAACTGAAAGATTTAACTGATTTGGAAGCTAATTTCTTGGAATGAATGGGGTTCCATACTTTCAAATAATCATTTATTCATATTTACAATAGAAATGTACTCGATTATGAAATTACCGAAATCAGAAAGATTGTATCTAATGGGGAAGAATATCTATTCAAATTGAATATACATACTCTGGATTGAAAAACTGAACCATCAATGATAATTCGATTTCTCTAAAATAGATCAACTTGAACAATTTGCATTGATATTTGATGAGATATTTCACTAAATCCAATTGATACAATAAACATTTATCGAATTCCATGATTGATCCAATTGATTCCAAGATCCAAAGTCTCATTATATGGATCCTGAAAAATTCAACACGCGATCAGATCATGGTTATATTAATTCCCAATCTACAATAAATCATTTTTACTGGATTCAAGAGTCAGATTCAATCACGGTGCAGAAATTATTTTCCTAAAACGCTCTGATTGCTCAGGTCGTCAATACTTCGAGACGAATGAATTTTAACCCTACATTAATAGTTTCCTTTTCAAAATGAAAGATTAAGCTTCCACTATTGTAGAGGGATCCTGCATTCTTCGCACCTGGCTCAACAGACTCATTTCATACACGGGTATTGAAATAAGAGGAATATCACCTAAATTTTGAATAAATAAAGTTTCATATTTTGGATAAATATGTATTCATAGTAATAATATAAATCTATTCAGTACTCGAGTTGATCTGATTGGAGGAGTTATATTTCACTGGAATAGACTTTTATAAATAAATCTTCGTTCAATATTTTACGCAGCTCGATCTCAGAAAATCATACGCTATTGTACCAAAATAACTATTCCTCTCGGATGAATGAAGTTTCGTACGTATTCCGAATAAATATTCATTCCGAAGTGATCTGATGGTTTTGATGTTTATCGAGTTGGCAAAAATAAAATCCAGGATCCTCTTTAATTATCAAGCTTGGTCAAATTTTGTATTATAATGATCATCGCCATCAAACCTTTAGGAATAAGTTATGGAATAGTTAACGATCTTAATGAAATATGTACTCAACCAATTCTTACCACTAGGTGATGCGTCAAATGTTATACCTCCGGACTGAATTCTTTGAGCTTTATTATTGGCCCAGCAAAACTCTCATGGAAATTGACAGATCTTATCACCATTTTGAATCCTTTCCCGCAAGTGACCAGATAGGTCCTCGATCGATGTATAAGACTCGTCAAGTCTCACAGCTAATATATGCAATATCAGTGCGAAGTGACACCATTAGGCAATGGTAATCAAAAGCGTGCCGTCCCAGATATATACGGCGAGTGCCTCAGTTATATACGAATATAAATAGTGACAATTGTTAATAATGGAGATAATTATTGATCCCCCAAACAAGTGAGTAATTTGAGTAAATATTCTTTTGAACAACCATGTGAAATAGATTTTGCTTTTGTTATCTATGATATTTCATACGAAGGAATATTTCTTTGAAATGAGTTCCATTTCCTTGTTCTGACGGAATACTCGTTCATCCCAACGTCTTTTATTCATTTGAGCATCGCAAGTCGTTCCAATGCGTTTCCTACTATAAGATTATCATCAGATTTTATCGATATTATCCCGGATTTGATAGATGTTTATTCATCGTGAACAACGTACTTATTCGGGCCTGCAAAGGTAAAGGGAACTCGTGATTGGGATTTAGAGGAGTGTAATCAAGATCAGCCTCCTACGAGTAATGTCGGATCCTAAATAGCCAAATGTAAGGAAGAGTACCCTGACATCTTATTCTATGGATATTATTCGTATTCTATAATGAGATGGAGGTCGATGAGAATAACTGAACTTGGACAATATGTTTCGCCCACCCGCTAAGCATCCTATGTGTGATTTGGAATCGATTTCTACGTCGAGGATTAAAGGATACTTACAACATTGAATTTTGAATTGGTGGAGACAAAATTCCTCAGATTCCAAAAATAACCCGGAATTCTTAGTATTCCAACCTTAGTCAAGCGTGATAATATGAGTTCCTTATCTCCAGATCAGTTGATTCGATGTTAAATCAATAGCTGGGGCACACGTCACTTAAGGGAATTCCTTAAGTTTTGACCAAGTTGAAGTCTAGATTTTCGGTGTATGGAATTCGATTGATAATATTCATCTATAATGTAATTATTGATTTTATGAAACCCGAGGTCTTTGAACGTTCCGCGACCCCTATCTCCATGAGACTCACCATGCTGAAACGAATGGGGAATCTCGTCCCAATCTCGATAGGAGGATTCAGGAAGACCCGGAACCTCTGAAGCCTCAATAATAGCAGATTCTCGAGCGTGGTGTTGAAATTGGAGAAGTTGGACAGTCGGGTGAGACTCACATGACCCCCACAAGCGTGTTGATCAAAAGACAATGAATAATTTGGATTATAGAACATGCTTGCACACGGCTCGATAAGGAGACCCGCGCAAGTTCTAAGAAAACGAAGAAATCGCTTGAAAGTTACTCATATTGATAGATAAACTAATGCGCGAGCCCCTTTAATGGTTGAGTAACAGCAAGAGTCGAAAGCCTCTGGGGTTCTTCTACATAAGCAACTGGAGTTACAATTCTAAGGACAAATATTTGGCTGGGAGAAAAATAAGCAACGTTGCGAAGCGGAATTCATCCTCCACGTTATCAAAATGAGTCGCGGAACAATCAAATATTGCTTCGAATAAGTAGTAACGGATAATTTCCGGAAATGATCATATCAAAAATTTCACACCAAGTCTTCTCTACGATTAATGGAAGTAAGAGTCAATCCGTAGTAAATCCGTACTTGTGTCGATTTATTAATCCATCCTCAGCTTATGTAATATGTAAAAGGCAAGCATTCTGTTTAGATAAGATTCCTTAGATTCTCTTCAACTATGTTAGTACGTTTGCGTGTTGATTTTATACGATTCCATGATAATAAAAAAAAAGGTGGACGTCTAGAATTCAGTCACTAGTGCACGCGAGCAGCCCGTCGACGGCGAATAAGAGCCTAAGTGCCGCTTCACTTCCTTCGACACTCATTGGTCAACCCTCTATCCATACTTCGTCAGATGTAATAGTTAAGCAAGGAGTACGTTCCATTTTAGCTATGAATTCTTCCCTCTAATGCGCTAATCGAATCTGGTGGAAAAAAAAGGAGGAACCTCTGCAAAACAGACGGTCTATTTACATCCTCAGACTAAGATTCTATGCTTCAAATGAATCGTCAGGTCTAGTACAAAACGCGATTAGCAGTCTACCCCAAGCCGATGAGTCGGTGCAAAATTATGAGCAGAACTTCGGAAATTTTGATGAGTGGACTTAATATAATGAATAATTATCTGTCAGATTGATAACGACAACGTAGCAACGTACCCTTAGAATTCATCCTTTCGGGCTTTTAAACATTCCCGCCTGTGAAATCTACACCAACAAAAGCTGACATCCAGATCTTCGTAATACTTATGAGGATATGAGGAACAATTTGGCTTTTGGAGAGTACCATCCTCATTGCTGAAACGCTTCCCTCTAAATTTACAAATTATTTCTTGTTGATTTGACCTACGCAGAGAGTCCCCAGGGGACCCACAAGTAACGATTGTCTAATTGCATACGCTTCAAGAACATTTATTAATTCAGAACTTCCTCTCTCAACAATATTAAAGTTAATAGTCCGCCGTTTAATTAAGTAAACATATGAGAGTGAATGAAACATGTGATTTAGAAATTAGGAATAATAAATTTACTTTATTCAACGATATACCCGGAATTCCTCGTCTTCTCTTTGACACTAAGGCCTCACTGCTCTCCATTACGCAGTTCCATCCCAAGACTTATTCACATCCGCGAGTTCAAACAAAAAGAAAATATATATATCTTGAATCGCCTTCCAATATGCAAAATTGGTCACCCAAGATAGAATGTGATAAGTACACGTACCATGACACCCCCATCTCAACCACCATCCAATCTCCCCGCACCCCCTTCTTGGAATTATATAACTCCCCCGGGTGGCAGATTCGGCAGAAAAGAAGGTCGAGATCACGAGGAAATTATTCCAGAAGAACGCTCTCCATTACATTTCGCAGTCCTCGTCCAAGGAACGGAGATTTCATAAGTCAAAGGGTGGTCACACCATAGCGTATAAACTAGATCAGCATAGTAGTGCCCCGTAAATCGTGGTTCTCCAGTCCACGCAACATTCCACTGAGTGGTCAGGATTGAAAGCAAAAGACGATACCTTAGAGTTTGGAAAAAGAGTTGGAAATGAGAGAAATGAGGAGGGCGGAGCTCCCTCCTTCGCTCCTTGCCGTATGTGGACCTACCAGGATTCTGTCTTACTTTAGCTCGATATCACACCCTCACTTGAGAGCCCGAACTCGGCTAGAGAATGACGCATCATCCACCCTACTGAGTCCTCATCTCTCTCAGGTTCACCCTTTATTAAAACTTTACAAAATCGATTACATGGTCCAATAAATACATTGATGCATTTCGGGGTTACACGGATAGGTTATATAATGAAATGCTCAATTTCACGCCTCGTTTGCGAATATAATGCAAGTCAGGAGCGCTAATCGTTGTCAATTCTGGTAAACGCGTGCTTGAGTTTATCAATGTGAACAACCTTAGTCTTACCAGGTTTTAATTCCAAAACAACATTCCGAGGGCTCACAAATTTCAGAATTTTATACGTTCCACTGTATTGCTCATCTAGCTTATTTGCTCGCGGCTCTTTCAGCAAATACACTTCTTCCCCTTCAGAAAATTTTTGAATGTTAATTTTCTTGTCAAATAGCAACTTGGAGCGATTCTTGGCTTGGATGAGATGGTCTCGACATCTAGACTGCGTGTAATTGAGTTTCGTGATAAGTTCGTTCACGTAATCTGAGTAGGTTTTTTCTACAACTCTTGTCTCAAAACTAGACGGTAAGCGGGCCTTTACGCCATAAATTAATTCATGTGGGGTATATCCATGACTACTGTGGTCAGAGACATTATAGGAGAAACACGCGCATCTTATCCAAGTGTCCCATTGAGTTTTATCTTTTACGAAAATCGCTAAATATTCCGTGAATACGTGATGACTTCTCTCTAAACTTCCTAGAGTTGATGGTCTAAAGGCGCAGCTACGAATGCGCTGAATTCCAAAAATTGAGGCAAGCCGGGCCATCAATCGACTCTGAAAATTACTTCCTTGATCAGTTTTGATGATTTGAGGACAGCCAAATCGACAAATAAATTCCTGACCAAAAGCAACCGCGACCGTTTCAGCCGTCGCGTCTGGAATGGGTATAGCTTCAGAATATTTGGTCAAATTACATTGTAGAGTTAGTAAATATTTGTTACCGGATTCTGTTACTGGTAGTGGTCCGACGAGGTCCATTTCGAGGACTTCGAAAGCTTCAGTGGGAGTAGAAGTAATTTGCATGGGCATTCGAGTTTTGACACGTCTCAATTTGTACCTCTGACAGGTTTCACAAGATTTTATATATTCGATTAAATCTCTCCTCATGTTAGGCCAGGTAAATCGTTCTCTGAGTCGTCTATACGTTTTATAGATACCCTGATGACCTCCGAAAGTTGAATCATGTGCCTCTTGCAGAGCCCTTTTCCTATCTTCCCGCGGCAGTTCCAAAATTTCACCCGAGCAGATTGTTAGATGAAAATTCTCTATCTCGCTGAATGATTTTAAAGTGGTCTCTATAGGGGGCCAAAATAATTTATCCAAACCATCACCAACTTTTGCCAAACTCATCGATGTTATTCCCTCTCTCTTAAGGTGATCCCTCAGCTTCTCAAGACAGTTACAGAGACATGCAACAGAAATATAATCTTTGTGATGTTTTTTGACGAATAAGGAAAATATCATCCTGTCTTCGATTTTAGTTTGAACGATCATTCCGATCTCTGGATTTTGGGCTTGTAAAATTTCGATATCTATCAATCCTAAATCGACCAACTGTTGACCCACGGGTGTACTGATTTGGCAATCTAAAGGCATGAAATGAACGAGATTATCTCTTCGTGTCAAAAGAGGCTCAGTGCTATACTCAATTGTCTTTATATGATACACTGTCATAGATCGGACCATCGGACTTCCCTCATCATTCATTTCTTCAATTATTACTCCATTCTCACAATCATCATCATCAATGGAAATTTCTCTGAGAAGGTACTCACACCATCCCACATTCAAGTCGATGAACTCCATCCGGTTCTCAACGGGCGATACATCGACTGAACGAATTGCCATAACCATAGGAGTGTCATCGATTCGTTGCCTTTTCTCACGCCCCTGGATGCTCTTTTCGTTATTATCGTTTGCGTCACACAGACTCATCTTCCGTTTGTTCGTATCATTTGCGTTGCACAGATTCATTGTGTCGTCACACAGAATCATTGTGTCGTCACGCAGACATTCTTTGACGTCACACAGACTCATTTTTTGTCTATTTCCTTCAGTTTCAGTAGTGTCACACAGACTCGTTTTTCGTTTCTTTCCATCCTTTCCAATAATGTCACACAGACTCGTTTTTCGTTTCTTTCCATCTTTTTCAATAATGTCACACAGACTCGTTTTCCGTTTCTTTCCATCTTTTTCGTGGCGCTGAGGATAGGGAATGAGTGGAATGTCATGTCTAGTTTCGTATGTTAGTGGTGTTAATTTGTCGTCTTCTGTCAAGGATGGAATGACGGGATTACGAGATAAACAATCAGCGCCTCTATTTTTACTTCCTTCAATATGCTGAATTTCAAAGTCAAATTCGTTCAGCCTTATTTTCCAGCGGGCCAATCGTGAGATAGGATCCTTCAAGGAGTGTAACCACACGAGAGGGCGATGGTCCGTTATGAGTGTAAAGCGTCGTCCATACAAGTATGGACGCCAGTGTTGTATAGCTTCTACGGCGCTTAAAAGTTCACGTTCCGTAACGGAATAATTTACTTGTGGGCCTGTCAATACCTTTGAGAAGTAGGCAATCGGTAAATCACGGTCTTTCGGGCCCTGGGATAGCACAGCTCCCATGCAAAATTCGGAACAGTCAACAGTGACTCTGAAGCCCTCGGGATCCGAGAAATCAGGATAAATAAGCAATGGTTCGGAGCAAAGCTTTTCTTTTAACGTAATAAAAGATGTCTCTTGAGCTGGCCCCCATTCAAATGAAGCTTCCTTCTTTAAGAGTTGATTGAGTGGCTTTGCGATTTTTGCGAAATCCGGTATGAATCGTCTATAGTATCCGGCGAGACCAAGGAATTGTTTTATGTTTTTGCACGTAGTGGGCCGTGGAAATTTGGATACTGCCTCGGTCTTTTTTGGGTCAGGTTTCACCCCCTCTTTCGTGATGATATGCCCAAGGTAAGCGACCTCCTTTCGGAAGAAAAAACATTTGTCAGGTTGTAACGTAAGTTTAGCGGCTTGTAACCTCCCTAGAACCTTCTTCAATGTCTCAAAATGGGCGGCTAGAGAAGGACTATAGATACAAAGGTCATCCATAAAACAGCACGCGGTTTCCCCCTGGATTTTATAAAGGATACGGTCCATCAGATTTTGCCAAGTAGAAGGGCTATTGCAAAGACCCATGGCCATTCTTGAGTACTCTAGATGATAATATGAATAAGAGAAGGCCGTTTTGTGAGAATCCCTAGGGTCTAGGGGAATTTGCAGGAATCCCTGTGCCAAGTCTAGGGTGGAAAAGTACTTGGAGCGCCCTAGTTGATCAAGAATTTCAGTGATATTAGGTAAAGGGTACGCAGATTTAATGGTTTTCTCGTTCAATGCTCGAAAGTCAATCACAAGCCTGTAACGTTTATTCCCTTTTGAGTCGTCTTTTTTCGGCACTATCCAGAGGGGAGAATTATAGGGCGATTCGGAGTGTTTGACGACTCCATCTTCTAAAAGCTTTTCTATCTGTTTTTGAACTTCTTTTTGCAAATGGTATGGGTGACGATATTGCTTTACCTTGACTGGAATATCATCAGTTGTCTGAATTCTATGCTTAACCACGTCAGTGGCACTTAATCTGTCGGTAGGTAAATGAAATTGAAATGGAAAAGACGTAACAAGCCTCTTGACGCACTCGAGTTCCTCTGAGTTTAATCCCTCTAAATGCAGCACACTCATGATTTTATCGATTCGATCCTGGAGAATCCTATCTCTATCCTCACGAGGGACTTTACGTAACGATTGAACCGGTCGTATGGCTGGCGAAAATTCGAGTAGCGTGATTGGTGGTAATGTTATCTTAATATCTTCGGAAGTAGTGTTGATAATAAAGAGATATGCCCAACCATCTCGATTTGTAACCAAGCATTCTCCTCCAAAAATCCCGGGACCCGCGTCGAGCTTCTCAACGTACCCTGCTTGCAGGTGGGTGGTAGCTACGCGAAGCTTACACAATTGCTTAGTTCGTGCGGACAGATTGAGTGTCTCATGAGAAATAAATGGAATAGGGACACTATTACAACTTTCTAGAATCATGAAGTCGTGACGGAATGATAACAAGGCTTCGTGAGTTTTGAGGAATTGAACTCCTAGAATTCCATCATATGGAATTGGGAAATTATCAGTAATCACATTCATCAGACAGATTGAAGTTCCCACTCTAAGAGTACATTCCCCGAGGGTCGAAAGAAGTTCATGACTTATACCGGATAGTCCAAAGGTTGTGCCTACATCTACAACAGTATTCGGATTCAAGAGGCCGAGTTTGATTAAGTTCAATTCTGATCCGGTGTCTACGAGGAAAACCACATCTCGATTCAAGTCAGGACTATGGAGGCGAATAGTTGGACAACGTTCTCGTTCTACTGAGGGGTTGGTAAGGGCACGACGTTGGACTGTGTCTGTCCGCCGAGCTGCGATGCGGTCATCGTGCCCGTCTGACGATCGCGTTGGAAGTTTAAATTCGCGGTTGGAGGAGCACTCTCGGCACGCTTGCGTTTCAAACAATCCTCAAATCGATGACCTGCAGTCCTACAATAATTACAATACCCAGCTCTTTCCGCGGCTCGATTCAAGCTAAAGCAGTTAACAGCAGAATGACCGGATTTCTGGCAGTAAGTACAGAAACGACGATTACCATAAGAATTTTCGTCCCGTTTTTTCATTCGGCATTCGCGGGCAATATGACCAAATCGTGAGCAATTGTAACATTTCAACTTAGGAGGATCGCCCTGACGAGCCGTAGCGGGAGCACCAGGATGATCTCTATCCTCGGTACCCTCAATAGCATGGCAGTAAACCTTGCGTATTTTCGATGGTGGCTCGAAATTAGAGTGTAAATTCCGGCGTTGATTCAATCGTTTTTCGAAATCGGTAGCAATACCAATAGCCTGTTCGAGAGATGTCGGGTTCTGATTCATCATCATTTGGGCCAAATCCCCAGATACCCCAAGAATAAAACTTTCCACAGCAGTCCTGGACATACCCTCTATCATACCCTTTGCTACAACAGGATCAAAATTCCCATTTATCAACTCAATTCCTCGTTGTAAAATATTAGTCACACGCAGTCCATAGTCAGACACCTTCTCGTCCTCCTTTTGGGTGACTCGAGCCAGATCAACTTGAATTTGGGGTAAATTCTGAGCTGAAGAAAAGGATCTTTTCAAATGTTTGACAAACTCCTCAAAATTTTCAAAAATTCGCCCCTGAATGTGAGCCTTAGCAGACCCAGTGATTTTTGATTTTATCAACTCGAGGAAGAAGTCCTTATCGGATGGATCAACAAATCTTTCGGCGCTCTTACATTCCCGAATAAACTGATCTATAGAAATATCGCGGCCATTAAATTCGGGTAATATTTTCACAACATCGGTAGCTTTACGCACGGTACATCGGGAACCTCTCTCGCTGACAGCGGCCAACGAGTGGTTGTCATGATTATTTGGTAAAAAGGAAATATTTCCCGCGGGGTTCACTATAAAATGAGGAATTTCATGAATATGTTGGGCACGCACAGGTTCATTACTCGCACTTGAACTATGTGACGGGACAGATGGGTCGGACACGCCATTCTCTCTATCATTCGTCGGCTGATTCTGTTCCACATGTATGATGGGGATCTCCACGCTAGTGAGATTTGCAGTTACATCTGACATTTCTGATTTGTTTTATATCTCCAGATTCGATTTTATCAATTTTTTCAGCATGCGTAATGATCAGTTTCTCTAACTCAAGTACTCGTTCTCTTAAGCTATGATCTTCGAGCTTAACGAATTCAAATAAATCTTGAATAATAGTCAAAAGAAAACTGTATCTTCTGCCCAAATTCCGATTACACTGCGCGAGGTTTGCTTGTGTCTCTTGGTCGTCACTATTAATTTGGTATTGTTCGGCAAATAATTCGTTAAAATCCTGCTGACGTCTCGAAAGTCTACGAACGCACTCTCCGTGCCTAGAAGTTTTCCTCTCTAAATCGCGAATTCTCTCGAAAATTTCCTTTAAGGCATTGGGCATTACGGAAAAGAAATCGAATCCAGAGATATCAAACTGCACTGATGCTATGATCTTTCTTATAACTAAGTACTTAGCTTAGGTTAGTCGGCGAATCGGCTGGGCTCGTAGTTTTCGGTTGAGAATCGGGATCCTGATGCTCGTCCTTCTCTTGGGTGACAGGTGATTCAGTTGGCTCGGATTCTGGTTTCTCGCTGACTTTCCTTGGAGCAGATGATTGTGTTGAAGTGGCCGGGTCAAGCAGCTGGACGTCAAAATCGTCTTCTTCAGATGGCGGAGTCACAGGCCCTGTGACAGATGGTTTTCCGGTTTTTACAGAGGGCGGAGTCGTTGAGTCGCAGGCGGCGAGCAGGTTGGCACACCCCGCTGAGCGTCGAAGGGTCAGGTGCTCTGGAAGGTTGCAAGGCACCTCCAAAAGTAATTTTTCCTCTGCCGTGGGGTTCTCCAGAACCTCGGGGTCGTCCGTTTTCCTCTGAGAGACTGGTTGGTATTTCAAGGCACCAAGCAAGGAGAGTCTTCTTGCCTCCAAGCAACCGATAGTGAAGCGGTCGTTGGGATTCTTGGCCCGAGCGTCGGCAATGAGTTCTTCTTGGATGCGAATCTTCTCCAAAATTGCAGCTTTCACATCCACCAAGGGCTTGGAGTCTTCTTCGACGGCCTTTGTCAGTTGGCGACGAAGATTCTGTTCCTTCTCGATGTGTGTTGGTTTCGGGTCTTTGTCAGTCATCGAAGATGGTGCAACAATTCACTTTTCACTTCCAAAATCACTCCTCTGCTATCCCACTCCTGACACCAAAACTGTTATGTAACAGCCTCGAAAATTGTCTGGAGCGCAAGCGCCTCTAGCGGTGAGAGAGCGCGGCGTCTGAATTTGCTTGAATTGAACTTTACTGGCTGGCGAAAGTAGAACTTGGGCGCTGAGTTCGTTAGCAGAAAATAAGCGTTGAGACGCTTGGAGATTGGAAGTAGAAGTGTAAATGAGAAGATGTCAGTTCTCGTGTGAATCCAGTATATTCGGTACTTTGATACAATTTAGAGACGGTCAAGATGTGAACAGTACAGAATTCAGTGGTCGAATGCCTCCTCGTGTAGCGGCCGGTCTTTATATACTGTCTTGAAGAGTGGGGTGTCCATGGTCAAATCCAATGTATGCGTGGGTGGGTGGTGTAGAGTGCCACCAAGAACTTCCTGTTTTGTTACTTGTTTTCCTTGCCTTTGTTGTGATTACTAATGAATCCAGAAGATCAGTGCAAAGGGCCGGTGCGCTAAAAGCTAATACGGAAAGGAGTTGATGCAGGAAGTGAGCCGGTAAGTGGTTTACAAGGTTGAAACAACACGTCATGAGAAAGGCTTGAGAAAAACAGCGTGCCGCTAAGTGGGTTACAAGATTGGAAAACAACACGCCATGGAAAAGGCTTGAGAAAAACAGCGTGCCGCTAAGTGGTTTACAAGGTTAAAACAACACGTCATGGAAAAGACTTGAGAAAAACAGCGTGCCGCTAAGTGGTTTACAAGGTTGAAAAACAACACGCCATGGAAAAGGCTTGAGAAAAACAGCGTGCCGCTAAGTGGTTTACAAGGTTGAAAAACAACACGCCATGGAAAAGGCTTGAGAAAAACAGCGTGCCGCTAATGCATCCTGGAGGCTAGCGCGCTAAAAGCTTCCGAAGGCCAAAATAACGGGGACGTCGACTACTGGAAAACGGGTTACTTCATGCGTCTCTGGAAAAAATAGGAAGCAAATATTCAGTATGATAATCAGAGCATCGTGTTGCGTCTTTGAACAGCGCGCGTCTTTGAACAGCGAGTCCCCTCATACATGTGGATGGTTAAAAATAGGCATGGTATCTCCCGCACGCGTAACACCTACCATTGTACACACGCGTATGCATATCTATAGTAATCCTAGAGGGATGCGCTCACATACGTAGCTCCATGCACGCTTGCATGCATGTACTGGGCACCAGTATCAGCATATACGCTCCTGTGCTTGTGATTCGCGCAGGCCTATACTTTTGCGAATGCGCACAGTGTCCTTCCGTTTCTATTCCGCGGTATATGTACACCCATATATACACACATGCATATATCATACTGCGATACATAACACAGTCAGTGCAGTCAGTGCCAGTCAGTGCTGACAGTGCCGTGCAGCATCGTCCGGGACCAATCTCTGCACGCCGAGCTGAATATCATCAACTTGTGTTCTTCGTGGCGAGTCGTGTATAAAGGGAATTTCCATGTATTTCCCAACGTTTCCTTGTTACTCATCTCGTAGTGATGCATCAAGTATTGTCAACCTTATGGAAAACTTTACGAACTTGCGGTCTTACAGTTTTCAAGTGACCGGCATGAGCAACCATAACCTATGCCCTCGTTGTCGGAACTTTCTTAACCCATAGAGCTGATCTGTATTCGTTGCTGATACCTTGTAGATCAGATGAGTATTTCTGCCCAATAATCTTTTTGAGTGCTAGTGAGCAAAGAGCTAGACACTTTGTGTTCAGTCAAAGATATATTTGCAGGAAAATGGGTGCGAGCAAATGGACGAAATGCTATTTAAAGCAGGATCACTGATGACATCATCATTTGTCACTGTAAGATAGAGATAAACCATCAATTGAATGAGAAAAATTATCTCAACATATACAAGCTACCCACACATCTTCTGCAACTCTTCATCCCATATCTGTAGGTGAGATTCTATCCTCAACTAGATGGTGATTGTAGGATTCTGTAGACACGAGTCGTACACATTACTTCTCCAAGTCAAACCAATTGGCAGGAATGGGTTTTCATCCAGTTCTTGAATATTTCAATCTACATATTAGGTACATGACAATGGTCATCAAGAATGGCGATTGCATAGACATTCTTAAGCGTTGGTTGACAGTATTTGTAATGAAACAAAGAGACATCTCTTGATCTTAAGCGTATGTTTGTGCAGCATCTGTATACCCAGGCTATGTTCAAGGTCCTTCCTTGATGGTTGTATTGGATAACCAATCAATGGGATTCTGATATCAGTAACAGTATCAATTGGACACCCTATGAGAGCTTGGAGTATTTCAACCATCAGACTAAGTAAAACATTAGGTAACCATACAATCCTTTGGATGGAAACGAAGTAGAGTTTTGGGGATCATAACTTTCAGATTTCAACTTAATATGACCATGAACAGACAACTTTTCTAAGAGAATATTCACAAGAATCGAATGGAAAAATTCCTCATCAAACAAAATTATATTAGAGACTTTGCTGTGAAACTCTGCATTGGTTTCTCATCTCACTTTTGAACCCTCCATACAGTTATGAATCCTCCATCTATCCTACGTGGAATCCTGGTTTGTTTTGTTGAAGCTGATCTCATCAAATTCTTCATGAATGAATCCAAAGTAAGATTAGTTTTCAGAGAAAATGACTCTATTACCGTGCACTAATATTTCCATTTAATATAGAAAAGTTTTGTTTGAACCGAGGTTGTCAGTCCTACCAATTTGAACAATGAATTAGTTCTGAACTAATGAAAGCACACTGTGAATACACTTTACATTGTTCATTCTACTCAGATGACAACTGTTGAGTTGAGAACAAAATTAGGTGTTACTCGCTGGCTCTTGTTTCAGATCAGACATG
The DNA here is from genome assembly GCA_029851415.1 of Eretmocerus hayati. Classification (NCBI taxonomy): domain Eukaryota; kingdom Metazoa; phylum Arthropoda; class Insecta; order Hymenoptera; family Aphelinidae; genus Eretmocerus; species Eretmocerus hayati. Next base: position 135,819,330 of record CM056741.1, read on the forward strand.
AGATGATACTTCTCACTCAGAGGTCTTTCTAGCCCGGTTCCTCAAGGAAACTACAATAAATTTACTACTAAGCTATTGGTAGGAGATTTCAGGAAACATAACTCTACTGTGAGGAATCCCATGAAATTTTTCAGGAACCCAGATGGAACATGATTGAATCTTCAGAGAAAAAGGAAACTTGTGAGACATTCGAACAATACGCTGATTTCTCACTTGTCTCCAATTTGGAGTAACCAAACGTCCCTTTTTTTCGAATGCTATTTTTTTGAGCCTCTGATGGTAAGTTTAGCGTGAGTTCTGGAAAGAGTTTTCCAACGAGATTCTGTATTATCTCCAACTGGTATCTTTGGATATTACCTTATTTAATTTATGACCTAGTTTAGGTTATAACCTGAAAACATCTGGGATTTCCTGTAAAAAATTTATCTGTGAGTGAGTAAAAGTTCTTCCAATTCGTACAAGTTCCAGAATCTTTCCATCCTTTTGTCTGCAAAAAACTATACTGAATATCATTGAATGTTTTCGAAGTATTTCAGAAAAATGAGACTACAGTAAGAGACCCCGGGCAATCTGCCAAGAATCCAGATGGAATGTACCTATATAGTAATCAACCTGAAATATTTTAGAAATATTGTCAGAAATCTTTTATGAAAGATTCCAAAAATCTTCCACCAAAGATTCCAGAGATATTTCCAACCACAGACATAGTACTGCCAGGAATCTTTCATGAGATATTTTAGAAATATTTCATGGATGATTCCAGGAATATTCCCGACCGCGGACATAACTATATTCCCGAGAGGTTTCAACGAAATCTTCCAGAGATCTTTCATTGAAAGATTCCTGGAAGATTCCTGGCAATGTTACAGAAACGTTCCAGTGAAATATTTCAATGTAATATTTCTGGAAGATTTCTGCAAGATTCCCTGGAATCTTCCCATGAAAGCTTCCAGGAAGATTCCCAGCCGCGGACATAACTATATTCCAGGAATATTCCAGAGTAATATTTTTGGAATATTCCAATCTTTCAATGTAATATTCCTGGAATATTCCTGATCGTCTCAAATGGAATTTTTGATTGGATATTCTAAAAGTTCAGACAAATTCACGTTGAATTCATGTGATCTGGAGTTTTCTTGACGGCTATTCTGTACCCAAAAAAGAACCCCAAAATGATTTCGTGAATGTGTCCTCTCAGCAGGCGCTAATGAGTTGAGTGTCCAAGTGCTTTTGATTCGATGTAATTAACTGTATTGTAGATCCTGTTTGAGTGCATGTATTGAATTTCTGCAGGTAGTCATTCTATAGGGAATTTTGTCAGCTTCTCGTTAAAATGAGTCTCAAGAGCCTAAGTTTATGCGCATGCACAGAAAATGATGAGTTCCTGTTACTAACAAAAATTCCATTTCAGTAAACGGCTAGTAAGTCACTTGCATCGCCCCAAACCTCTCTGAGTCTATTCTTTCCTGGAAGAACACAAAATTATACGTTCTATATGTAATTTTCAGAGAAATGAAAAAATCCCTTCCTGAGAAATTAACCATTTGGTGAAAAACACCTTTTCTGCTCCAGGAGCCCTCCAAAGCGTTGAAAAGAACTCCGCATTGATGTTCTCGATAGGTCTTTGGACGCCCTTTCAGATGCCGGAAACCGCAAATTTGTACTTGTTGAGGAACTCGAAATATCATCATTTTAGTGAATGAGATAGCATCGATTTTTACATGATGAATTCTCACTTTTTTACGGATATGCGTGAAAAGGAGGGATAAAATTCTTCTTGGGTCCCATAGGTGGTCCAAAGTTCCTATCCTGGGCCATAGAATCGAATAGACAAGGTTGCAAAGGAATCCGAAAGATGACCCCTTCCCGTAGGTCGCTTTGGCATGGGACCCATCTTATAACAATCCATCCCTGTATTCCTATCACACGATCGGATGCATTGTAACCTCAAAGATATTTTGAGACTCCTCTCCGTGTTCCCTATCACTAAGATCTGAATTCTTCATCCAAAATTTATGTTGATTCTTTCCCCTCAACTACCATAAAATCGCCACTCTCACCATATACTCATGATGCCAAATCATCTCTTTTCCATTCTTGTGACCCAAAGTGGACCTACCTGAAATCAAAGGGCGCCATCGAAAATTCCGGAACTTTGTCACCAGCTACATAGGTAAGCGCAAAAATGTGTGTAAAACAATCATGTGTTTTCTTGTGCATATTATTTGGGAAGGGACTATGTGGTCTTATGGGATGATCTGATTCCGATTCTGCACTTCCCCGAGATGCTCTTGCGAGATCTTCAAACCGTAAGAGATGTCGTTTATTGGCCGCAGGGACGGATTCAGGCTCCATCCCGACCAAGCTATTCCATAGGTGTCGCCCCCCCCCCCCCCCGCCAGGAGCTGCTCTCTGGTGCTCTTTCTTGGCATCTATAAAAATCCAGTATTTTCAGATCGTTCTTGACGCGGGAATTTCTGTGGCCACCTAGGACGAAAGTTTGAAGTAGCAGTTTTATTTTGCAGTGGAGGTAAGAACCAGTCAGTTGCTAGATCACGAGACTCTGACAATGTCTCCTACCGATCGGCTTAAGAGTGCTCTTTACCTGTTTTCAGCACCATCTTGATCGGTTTAATGCAAATATGAATCAACAAAACAACGTAAAACGACGTCTGGTGCACCGGTGATTGCAGATATTTTTTTGCAAATTTGAAAAAAAGTTTTATTGAAATCGGTGCGAAATTGAGGCCGTAAATTTGCGGAAAAATTCTCCAGTAATGTTGAATTCTTCCTGCAAATTCTTGAGCTCAATTCCGCACCCATCTGGATGGAAATTTCTTTTGAATTCGCAGGAAAATATCTTGCAGTGGGTGGTGTTATCGGTTCCCCACTTTGATTTCATTAACTAAAACCGGAGTTGCAGCCTCCGAAAGATAAAAGTTGCATTGAGCGAGAACATGAAGGCATCTATCGAACTGAATAGGGATCTCGCACCAAGCTGCTTTTTGTACTCGGTGTTGAAAGTGACTGAGACTTTTGTTTAAATCAACAAAATTGAACTCGGCAGGTAGTCGATTTCAAGAAAATTTTCTCAGCTTTCCAAACAAATTAGTTTCGGAATCCCCAAATCTTGCGCATGCGCAGAAAATTGAGGTTTTGCAACACTGAAATTCAAAAAACGCCCAAAAAACACCTTGGAACCCAGAAATGCAGGATGGAAGTATTTTTTTTCGAAAAGGACACACCTTCTCATTGAAGAATGTACTTTAAAATATTCCAAAAAAATTGCTTTTTGAGAAAAAGAGTCGAAGATGATTTTCACGGAATCACCCATGTATAATAGAGGTGACATGGAAACCAAAATTTAGTGGTTTTTGATAGATTTTTTACTCACCTTTCAGATGCTCTGAATTCCGTTGCTCTACTTAGAGTCGTTTCTGAGTTATAACAATTTTATTGAAAAAAAGTTACGAGAGTTTTGCAAAAAAAAATTTGAATCCGAATCTTGATTTATGCTCTCGAGTCCGAAAGAAATTTCCCAATTTTTTTTATGGTGGCAGATGTTCATATCTTGACCAATAGAATCGAAAAAAATGACTCAAAAAGGAATCTGAGACCCACCCCATTTTTGTCTATCGTTTTCTCGTGGAATTACTCGTAGTGCCAACAATTTTTTCCCCAATTTTTTTACCCTCCCTGTGGGCTCTGGGGCCTGTAAAAGGGCCATTTTAGGCCTTTTTTGGCTCATTTTGGAAAAATCACAGCTTCAACGGAATTCAATATTTTCCGACGTACCTGGGCGCATTTTTCTCGTAAATGCAAGTTCTTTCGAGAAAGAAATTTCCCGAGGCCGATAATCGACCCTGGCCACCCCTGAGAGCTATTTACTGAGAGCAAATTTTAGCAATTTTTACGTCATCTTGTGGACGACCTAAGTCCAACTAGAAAGGCGATAATCGAGTTTTGCTGGTGATCATTTTGAAGGTCTTGACAAAACCTACGATTCGATCACTGTTAATAGTCGGTAATATTTATCCACCAAACTCCTCCAGATTGTTCTTTGATGTGTCTACTGACTCCAAAAAACTTTTTGGGAGGGCATTTTTTTCATTTCTTTCAAAAGGCATCCCAAAATGCCGTTTGTTGCCATTCTTTCAAGTACGTCATCATTGGCCATGGCCGCATATGCTTCCATCCCACTTCATTTACACCACAGTATATGAGAGTACTTCCTCAAGTATCCCCAAATATGTATAATTTTCACTTGCGGTGACGGTTCTCGAGCCAGGGGCGAGAGGTGGGTTATATTTGCCGAGTCAAAAATGGGCATTATTTTGGCCATCTGAGTGCAGGTGGCCGTGAGCATGGTTTTACTCGTTCTAGCTCGCAAATGAAACATTCGGCTAAAATGGAGATTCAAACATACTTTTCTGACTCAAAATAACCATCTAAACACAATCCCGAGGTCAGTTTTGCTCTAAATAGTCGTCCCTCCGCCCCTTAAGAATTCAGATTGTGTCGACGGGTTCTGACACCGTTGAGGCACTAGACGACATTTTAGAGCTGAACCGACTTCGGAATTGTGTTGAGATGGTCATTTTGAGTCGGAAGAGTATCTTTGAATCTCCATTCCAGCCTAATGTTTCATTTTCGAGCTAGAATGAGTAAAACCATTCTCACGGCTCCCTGCACTGAGACGGCCAAAATAATACCCACTTTTGACTCGACAAATGTAACCCACAGCTCACCCCTGGCTCGAGAACCGTCCCCGCAAGTTTTCATACAGGCAAAACCCGCTATCCGCGCATTCCTTATTCGCGAATCCTGTATTCGCGGTCATTTAAATTGAGCCCAATATCCATTATTCGCGATTATTCCATCCCATATTCGCGGTCTCGATCTCAATGATGTTTGTAATATTGATCGAAAGCTCAGAATTTTTACAAACCATAATCGTCACACTGACTCACATTCATCACATGATATGCCAACCTTCAGTCTATTCATTTTGTTGACATCTCTCGACACCTGTTGACATATGATTCCCTAGATTGTTTTGGTTATTTGGGGTTATCAAATCGTAAAAACTTTTTCAAAATTTATCACGGCCCCAAAGAGTAATAAATCACCAGAAAAAACTAAGGAGAATGGACAAAAACAAGTAATGAATTTAACGGAGAAGTTGAAACTATTGAATTCGTTGAAATCCGGAGAAAAAGTTGGTAACTTAGCGAGAAGGTACGGCGTCAATGAGTCGACAATCAGATCAATCCGTGACAATGAGGAGAAAATTGGAGAAAGTACAGAATTATTGGAATCGCATGTATCATCCAGAAAAGTAAGCAGCAATTCAGGGGATATAGAGCGAATGGGAAACCTCCTCATAATTTGGATCCAAGACATGATACATGAAAAAGTGCCTCTGAGTGTAGCTGCAATATCTGAGAGAGCCCTTGTTCTCTACGACTATGTTAGGGAAAAAAGTTGCGATCCCGATCCAAAAAGTACCTTTGCAGCGAGTCGGAGATGGTTTAACCGTTTTAAACCAAGGTTTTCCCTGCGCAGCATTGCATTTTCTGGCGAAAGCGCGTCGGCCGATCATGGCGTCGTGAATGTCAGCATTCACTGACCCGGACCAGTGAATGTCGGAGATCGGAAGAATTGAGGAATGGAAGTCGAATAAAATCTCAAACACTTTGTCTCATTATCCCAAGCTTCCGAGACAGGTTGGAATATGGAGAAATCAAGGTGTAGTGTTCAATACTCTCTCAACCTTTCCATATGAACCCCCACCTTGTGGCAACTCCGAGAAGAGTGAGTTTCGCTCTTTTGGAGTGAGAATTTTACGCGGGCCCAAGTGAATCTCATTATTTCCAAATTGCCACAAAGAGGGGGTTTCACTCAGAAAGGTTCAGGAAGTATGGCCTCTTCATTCATCACCCACCGAATGAGGTCATGAGTTCCTGATTTAGGCCAGTAATTCTAGCTCTGAATTCGTGAGTTTTCGACATGAGTGCCAAAGGACGGTTCTATTTTTTTTTCGATGCGGGATACCCTATAGAACACCCCCCCCCCCCCCATAAAATGGAACAACCCCAGGGGTGCGCAAAAAATTACAACAACAAAATAGTGCGAAATTTTGTACTTTTTTGCGTTATTTCGCATCCCGGGGAGCCGTTATAATATTTGGATCATTTCTCATGAAACTATGTTGTAGGCGATGAAATTCTCTAAATTAAAAAAAAAAAAACCATGGTAAAATTCTTTCCGTAACTCGAGATAATTAGCAACAAAGCTGGAAAATGCCAAAAATTTCCTTCATTTTTCATTTTGAGGGAAGCCAATGGATCGATGTGTACTTGCTGGAAAATGTAGCCCTCATAGAGTACTATATGTAAAAAAAAAATCAGAGCGATCCGTCAATAAACATTGACGCTATTGTAATTGTTTATCCCAAATTGCTGTTTTTTGCAATAGCTGTAAAAATTTTCCACGTGCACTAAAGTTGTCGCAAAAAATCAGAGAGCTTCCTGGATCCCTCAACTATAAGATGCGATCATAAAACCGGTCACTTTGTTACAAAAAATCGTCTCTGGAGCCAATTGTTTATGAAAATCGGAAATTCCCGATTTTATTTTGCACACAATTCCGCGAGTAATGGATATATGGGAAAATTCGTTTTTGGACGTTGTAGTACTAATTCTGCTCTAAATTTTGAAAAAAAAAACATCACTGCACGACCTTTTGGACCGGAGATACCGATTTTTTTTTAAAAATCGATATTTTATAAACAATTGAATATTAAGGGCCGAAATTTGCGGGAAATGGTAGAAAAATGTTCAAAGTTTCATATACAGAATGTTTGGTTCACATACCTTGACTTGCGTCCTTGTCCCAGCAGGTGAAAGTTAATGTTTCCTTTATCTCGCTTGAAAAAAGCTGCAGGGGTGAGGAGTGGGGGTACTCCCGCGGCAGCGTGGCGGGCCGACCAGAAACTGAGCCGCGCTCTTCAAATCCGAACGCTCGGAATTTTTGACGATATCTCGGGTCCTACTGGACCGTTTTTGATCATTTTTTCTTTAATTTGGGGTAGCTTTCAGAAAAAAACACAATGGCGTATTAATTATAAGGATTTGAACGGTCATTCTCGGTGTATAAGGGGTACCGTGAGAATAAGAGGTTTTGGTCCAATTTTTCCCGTGTATCAACTAATGTTTCTCACAGAAACATTCTGAATCTGTTGAACGTGGATAATCGATAGGGGAAAGCTCCTCGGAAAATTTGAAAATTATGAAAACTTTTCCGAAAGAAAGAAATTCTATTGAAAAGCGCATAATCACCAAAAAAATAAGCAGAGGGAACACCATATCAGTTTTCATTCTGGAAAATCCGGAATTCGGGAAATATTTCCAAGTTTCACCACAACAATTCATAAGGTGCCAATTCTTCCAAGAGAGATTTTTATTCGTACTACACTATGATGAGCTGTGATAAAGAAAAACAGAAAGGACACCGCAGAAAAAGCGGAGATTTCTGCCCTCGGTGGATTTTCACAAGAAATCAGAAACAGATAGATGAAAACGCGCTAATTACGACGACACCGCGGAAAAGTCGGACTAAATTCGCATTTCGTAGCACGATTCGTTAGAAAATCAGTATTTACTTGGTTAGGTTGTCTGTCTGTGTTTACACTGGCGAGTCGTAGAACGCAAAAAATCGATAATAGCACATCAAGCCATCCGGTCCGCACTCTTGGTTTTGCATAGAATAGGAATCATTTATAAGGTAAGTGTACCCAACTTGCCCCCATTAAGCCATTTTCTTAATAACTTTGGCCCATCTCCATATTTTTCAACGTACTTTAGCTCATTTTAAAGCTTGTCTCAAGACCTTTAAATTGAGCTGAGATACGTCCAATTTGAATGGAATGGAGCCGAGCTGTTCGAATTCTCCCAAAAGGTGATTTTTGAGAGTTCACTAAAGTGTGTACCCAACTTGCCCCCATCATTTAAAACAAAGTAAATCGGCGATGAAATGAATGGAATCGCTTTGATCCGTTTTGATCACCGTGCAGCGACATTTATAGCTTTTAGCTGGCCCAAGACATCGTTTCCGACCTATTTTGACGTGATAAACACGTTCTGAGTGGTAAAAAAAGCCGTACTGCACGCCTTTCTGAGATAACCATATGGGGGCATGTTGGGTACACTCCGATGGTGGTATTCTTGATTCTCAAATCATCTCCGTGTTTTGTACATAAAATCGCTCCAAATCAAAGTTTTGCAACTCTGAAGAACGGATTTCGAAGGTCTTGAGGCAAGGAATCGAATGCGCTAAGGTACATACGTCAAGATTGGTCGAATAAAAATAAGTTGGCACCGGTTTTAGTGAACGCGATTTCCTCGGTGATTTCTTAGCCGTGCAAACACGAAAAATGGAAAACTCACTTTATATTTTCTGGAGAACGCAGAAATGATCCGGGGTCGATGAAAACTACGTATTTTCTCATATTTCAACATAACAAACGTAGAAAAAAAATTGCGGGAAGGTCAACGAGCGCCCATTCCTGAGATCGGCATATGGGGGCAAGTTGGGTGCAGAGGCAAGTTGGGTACACTTACCTTAGTATCATTTGAGTGTTGCAGAGTATTCGTATTGAGGGCTGGGTAGTTACGCTACAGTACGAGTCTGAAACCAGACATCAAGCGGAGAATTAGGCTCAGCCCCCAGCAATTGGCAGTTGTATTTTGAATCATGACAAGTATGAATTTTTCACGCGAGATGATCGTTATGCTGCGTACCGTGTCGATTTATTCGTGGTATTTTCATTGTTAGCCGAAGGTGCTCATTACACGTATGCTGCACGATACGCAGTTTTTTCTAGAGTGACACTTTTTCGAATTTAGTCATAACATTGATGATGCAGTCCGAATTCATCAATTCGTTCGAACAATAAAACGAGCTAGTTTCAACTGATCTAGAGGTGATAAAAATATCAAGATTTTCTTAAAACTGCACAACCCCCAATACAAATACTCTGCGATTCGAGAGCACGGATCGGATATCTTGATGTCCTGTTATCGATTTTCGTGTTCCACAACTCTCTCGCCAGTGTAAATAGATAGTCAACCTAACCAAGAGAATACTGATTTTCTAATGAATCGTGCTACAAAACGCGAATTTAGTCCGACTTTTCCAGGGTGTCATCGAAGTCAGCGTGTTTTCATCTATCTGTCTCTGATTTCTCATGAAAATCCACCGAGGGCAGAAATCCTCGCTTTTTCTGCGGTGTCCTTTGTAATGAAGAATCAAAGTCCATAGCATATACCCCGATTTCCGGATTTCCAGAATGAAAACTGATATGGTGTTCCCTATGCTTATTTTTTTGGTGATTATCCGCTCTCCAATAAAATTTTTTTTTTTGGAAAAGTTTTCACAATTTTCAAATTTTCCGAGGAGCTTTCCCTTATCGATTATCCACGTTCAACAGATTCAGAATGTTTCTGTGAGAAACATTAGTTGATACACGGGAAAAATTGGACCAAAACCTCTTATTTTCACGGTACCCCTTATACACCGAGAATGACCGTTCAAATCCTTATAATTAATACGCCATTGTGTTTTTTTCTGAAAGCTACCCCAAATTAAAGAAAAAATGATCAAAAACGGTCCAGTAGGACCCGAGATATCGTCAAAAATTCCGAGCGCTCGGATTTGAAGAGCGCGGCTCAGTTTCTGGTCGGCCCGCCACGCTGCCGCGGGAGTACCCCCACAAATTTTTACGGCTACTGCAAAAAACAACAATTTGGGATAAACAATTACAATAGCGTCAATGTTTATTGACGGATCGCTCTGATTTTTTTTCTACATATAGTACTCTATGAGGGCTACATTTTCCAGCAAGTACACATCGATCCATTGGCTTCCCTCAAAATGAAAAATGAAGGAAATTTTTGGCATTTCCAGCTTTGTTGCTAATTATCTCGAGTTACGGAAAGAATTTTAATATGGTTTTTTTTTTCTAAATTTAGAGAATTTCATCGCCTACAACATAGTTTCATGAGAAATGATCCAAATATTATAACGGCTCCCCGGGATGCGAAATAACGCAAAAAAGTACAAAATTTCGCACTATTTTGTTGTTGTAATTTTTTGCGCACCCCTGGGGTTGTTCCATTTTATGGGGGGGTGTTCTATAGGGTATCCCGCATCGAAAAAAAAATAGAACCGTCCTTTGGCACTCATGCACAGTTCGAAGTCTAGAATTACTGGCCTAATTGCTAACCTTCATCTACTGAGGTAACCGTGGCGCATAAAATTGAAAGGACAATTGTGTTAGCATGAGCAATGTGTCATGAATAATCATAAGTGAAACGTTTATGTCACTCAACTTTTGTCATTGACAACTATTTTCTATGAGGTATTCCTGAGATCGACAAGTGTTTGACAAGACATTTTATTGGCAACTCCTCATTGATGGATAATCGATGTTTCTCCATATTCCAACGTGCCTCGGAAACTTGGGATAATGAGACAATGTATTTGACATTTTATTCGACTTCCATCCCCTAATAAACTTGGGATAATGAGACAATGTGTATGACATTTTATTCGACTTCCATTCACCAATTCTTTCGATCTCCGACATTCACTGGTCGAGACCAGTGAATGCTGACAATCACTGGTCGATGGCCAGCGAATGCTGACAATCACTAGTGAAAGCCCGAAATATGGCTTCAGCAACGATATCAGCTACGAATTTCGGGCTTCCACTAGTGAATGTCAGAATTCACTGGCCTCGACCAGTGAATCTCAGGATTCACTAGTGAATGCCCGGCAATCACGGATTTCGGGCTTTCACGGTAACATATATAGTGTAAATGAGTGATAAATTGGTCATCTTACACTAGAGAATATCATTCAATCGAGTTTCACTCCTAAAATGGACTTTCAATACACACAGAAAAAATATGAGAAAAGTATACTTGAATGTGTACATAGATAATATAAATTCGCAGTCGGAAAGATGAATTAAAAATGGTAAGCTGATTAAAAGAATGCAATATTGAACACTTCATCCCACTTCTATCATAATCACGATCTACAAGATTTTATTTTTCTCAAAATCAGTGATCAATGTTTGTTTCTTGGCTCGAAGATTGTGTTCATGAACAATGTTTTTCAACTTTCAATTGTGGTGAGAGAGTTCATCATAACTATTTTCATTAATTAGATAAAAGTTGTTCGAATCTTCAAGATTGTTGATTTCGTTGACCTGCTCACGTCGCACAGTGGGAAAAAAAATTGGCCGGACGGCACAATTATGCGTTACTATTAAATGGGCGTTTTCGGAATTTTTAAAAAGGGGAAATTGTAGGTTTTTTGATGCGGAATCCGAATCCTTTTCCCTCGAATATCGTCCGGAAGTCGTATGACGACGGCATCCACTAAAACACGAAAATCGCTTAAAAAACACAGTATTAGCGGTTTAACTCGAAGGGGGAGCGATTTACGTCAATTCTCATGGGGAACAAAGTTGTTGCATTTTTAAAGACAAATTTTTTGGTGCCCCCAGTTTTTCGAAAAATCGTGTTTTTTTAGGTTTTTTGGGGTTTTAGGGGCTTTTTCGACAAAATTTGGGATTTTTGACCACGCCAATCGAAAGAGCATGAAATTTTACGTCGAAATACGTGGTTCAAAAAAATTTCAAAATTTTATCCCATCCGCACTACAGCGGTAAAATCATGAGCTAGCCCGGAAAACGCACCAGAGGCCTGAAAAAGCTCCTAAAACTCGGAGGGGGAGCGATTTACGTCAATTTTCATAAGGAACAAAGTTGTTGCATTTTCCAAGACAAATTTTTTGGTGCCCCCAGTTTTTCGAAAAATCGTGTTTTTTTAGGTTTTTTGGGTTTTTAGGGGCTTTTTCGACAAAATTTGGAATTTTTGACCACGCCAATCGAAAGAGCATGAAATTTTACGTCGAAATACGTGGTTCAAAAAAATTTCAAAATTTTATCCCATCCGCACTACAGCGGTAAAATCATGAGCTAGCCCGGAAAACGCACCAGAGGCCTGAAAAAGCTCCTAAAACTCGGAGGGGTAGCGATTTACGTCAATTTTCATGAGGAACAAAGTTGTTGCATTTTCCAAGACAAATTTTTTGGTGCCCCCAGTTTTTCGAAAAATCGTGTTTTTTAAGGTTTTTTGGGTTTTTAGGGGCTTTTTCGACAAAATTTGGAATTTTTGACCACGCCAATCGAAAGAGCATGAAATTTTACGTCGAAACACGTGGTTCAAAAAAATTTCAAAATTTTATCCCATCCGCACTACAGCGGTAAAATCATGAGCTAGCCCGGAAAACGCGCCAGAGGCCTGAAAAAGCTCCTAAAACTCGGGGGGGGGGGGGGGGGGGAAGCGATTTACGTTGATAATGATGGGGAACAAAGTTGTTGCGTTTTCCAAAACACCTTCTCTGGTGCCCCCAGTTTCCCAAAAATCATAATTTTTTAGTTTTTTTGGGTTTTTAGGGGCTTATTCGTCAAAATTTGGAATATTTCACCACGCCAATCGAAAGAGCAGAACATAGTTCTTTGATATATGTTGTTCAAGAGAATTTCAAAATTTGGTGCTACGGTTACTACAACAGTGAATAACACCGATGAGAGGATTAAGTTCTTCATCGCACAGGAATTTGGACGAATCTTTTTTCAATGAAAACGTCAATCGCACTGAACAATGGTCTATGACTCGATCCGGTTAAGCGAGTTATTGGGTAATGTGTCCGATACGATACTAAGGTGTCTCCAACTCCTACCTCAAAACCGTTAGAGATGAACTCACAAGGTGAGCACCAGGTCTCCGGGATACGGATCTTGATGGAACTTGGGAGTCCACCTAATTTTGGTGAGAAATGAAGGTAGCTCCTAGGGTTGGATCCAATGGGCTTCCCCGCGAGATACATCCATGGATATTAGCATTGCCCATACGGGTCCATGTTCAAATGATACATATATGGATATACTGGCATGGGTATGAGCTATGGATATCAGCATTGCCAGTATATCCATATATGTATCATTTGAACATGGACCCGTATGGGCAATGCTAATATCCATGGATGTATCTCGCGGGGAAGCCCATTGGATCCAACCCTAGGAGCTACCTTCATTTCTCACCAAAATTAGGTGGACTCCCAAGTTCCATCAAGATCCGTATCCCGGAGACCTGGTGCTCGCCTTGTGAGTTCATCTCTAACGGTTTTGAGGTAGGAGTTGGAGACACCTTAGTATCGTATCGGACACATTACCCAATAACTCGCTTAACCGGATCGAGTCATAGACCATTGTTCAGTGCGATCGACGTTTTCATTGAAAAAAGATTCGTCCAAATTCCTGTGCGATGAAGAACTTAATCCTCTCATCGGTGTTATTCACTGTTGTAGTAACCGTAGCACCAAATTTTGAAATTCTCTTGAACAACATATATCAAAGAACTATGTTCTGCTCTTTCGATTGGCGTGGTGAAATATTCCAAATTTTGACGAATAAGCCCCTAAAAACCCAAAAAAACTAAAAAATTATGATTTTTGGGAAACTGGGGGCACCAGAGAAGGTGTTTTGGAAAACGCAACAACTTTGTTCCCCATCATTATCAACGTAAATCGCTTCCCCCCCCCCCGAGTTTTAGGAGCTTTTTCAGGCTTCTGGCGCGTTTTCCGGGCTAGCTCATGATTTTACCGCTGTAGTGCGGATGGGATAAAATTTTGAAATTTTTTTGAACCACGTGTTTCGACGTAAAATTTCATGCTCTTTCGATTGGCGTGGTCAAAAATTCCAAATTTTGTCGAAAAAGCCCCTAAAAACCCAAAAAACCTAAAAAAACACGATTTTTCGAAAAACTGGGGGCACCAAAAAATTTGTCTTGGAAAATGCAACAACTTTGTTCCTCATGAAAATTGACGTAAATCGCTACCCCTCCGAGTTTTAGGAGCTTTTTCAGGCCTCTGGTGCGTTTTCCGGGCTAGCTCATGATTTTACCGCTGTAGTGCGGATGGGATAAAATTTTGAAATTTTTTTGAACCACGTATTTCGACGTAAAATTTCATGCTCTTTCGATTGGCGTGGTCAAAAATTCCAAATTTTGTCGAAAAAGCCCCTAAAAACCCAAAAAACCTAAAAAAACACGATTTTTCGAAAAACTGGGGGCACCAAAAAATTTGTCTTGGAAAATGCAACAACTTTGTTCCTTATGAAAATTGACGTAAATCGCTCCCCCTCCGAGTTTTAGGAGCTTTTTCAGGCCTCTGGTGCGTTTTCCGGGCTAGCTCATGATTTTACCGCTGTAGTGCGGATGGGATAAAATTTTGAAATTTTTTTGAACCACGTATTTCGACGTAAAATTTCATGCTCTTTCGATTGGCGTGGTCAAAAATCCCAAATTTTGTCGAAAAAGCCCCTAAAAACCCAAAAAACCTAAAAAAACACGATTTTTCGAAAAACTGGGGGCACCAAAAAATTTGTCTTTAAAAATGCAACAACTTTGTTCCCCATGAGAATTGACGTAAATCGCTCCCCCTTCGAGTTAAACCGCTAATACTGTGTTTTTTAAGCGATTTTCGTGTTTTAGTGGATGCCGTCGTCATACGACTTCCGGACGATATTCGAGGGAAAAGGATTCGGATTCCGCATCAAAAAACCTACAATTTCCCCTTTTTAAAAATTCCGAAAACGCCCATTTAATAGTAACGCATAATTGTGCCGTCCGGCCAATTTTTTTTCCCACTGTGCGTCGTAGACCTTACAAAACTCAGCATATTGTTCTCTTCTTTCAGCGCAAAAGCTTTCATTCCATCGGTTTCCATGTCGCTTGCATCAATTTGACTGATTTGAATATGATGATACCTGTTTGTAGATAGTGCCAAGCTCTCAAATTCACCATCACCTAGAATTGAAATCGTATCTGCTCGCTATAGCAGAGGTCCAAATCCAAATTTGGACAAAATTTTTGCTCGTTACAACCGAGGTCTCGTTATAACCGAGCTTGCTATAAGCGAGGCTGATTCCGTTCATTTAGTACAGGGACCAACCAAATTTCAGAAATTTGCTCGTTACAACCGAGTTCTACTGTAATTCAGCAAACTTTGAGTGTAGCAAGAGATGTTGGAGGGGAGGGATCTTCTGACGCACATGAATCAGAACTGTTGGAATTGATAGTATCAGATCAGTATACGAACTTAGTTCCAGGAGAAATCGAAGAAATCTTCGGCGCACTCCCGGAAGCGCCAGAATCTGACCAACCTGAGCCTGTTCTCACCACTCAAATTCTCTCGAAAGCGATAACATCAATACAAAATGCAGTTGAAGATTTGCTAAATTATGATCCAATAATGACTAGGGGTCTTCAGTTCAAGATGGCTATTGAATCTGCATTGGAGTGTTACAAAAGTTTACATTCTGATCTTCTCCGCCGAACCAAGCAAACCCAAATAACCAAGTTTTTTTTCTGAAAAATCATAATTTACATCGTTTTTTATGAATTTGTGCATTGTTTCGTAGTAGACTATTCATATGCTCTCCATTTTATATGTATGATTCTAATCTTTGAGTAAACAATTGAAATTTATCACTATTCATGGAAAAAATTTGCGTCTTGGGTAACTGCCAATTACCTAATCTCCTAATTCTCTGAGAGCAATACTCCCATATTCGCGATTTTGGTATTCGCGGTCTCTTCTGTTAACGTATCTACCGCGAATACCGGGTTCTGCCTGTACATGTTTGGGGGTACTTGGGAGAGTACTTTCATATACTCTGGTGTGAATTGAGTGGGATGGAAGCATATGCGGCCATGGCCAATGATGACGTACTTGAAAAAATGGCAAGAACGGAATTTTGGGATGCGTTTTAGAAAAAGAAGAAAAAAAATCCCCTGTCAAAAATTTTTTTGGTACAAGTAATCACCTCCGAAAACATACTGGAGGAGTTTGTTGGATAAATACCATGGACGTTTTTAGTATTTTAGTCTCGAAGTTTCGATTTTTTAAAAAAATGGTCGTTTTCCCACTGCTGTAGCTCCTATGAAAAGTACAATAATCGACTTTCACCAATAGTCAAACTACAGGAACATTTTCTTGCATTTTTGACCATTTCCCACCACCAAGAGTGATATATTTCAGAATATTTTCGATGCGAATCGGTTCAATAGGAACGATAAATTCATCAAATCCCATTTGAATCATGCATAACTATGTCAAAAACCAATTTTTAGTTTTCTGGGACTTTTTAGGGGTCGAAATCGATATTTTCGGGTACGAGAATATTTTTTCCATCATATAGTATAGTTTAAAGGATATACGAAGAGAATTCAAAACATTTCAGCTGGAATGCAATCTAATTGGGGGAACATCGATGTTTAGTATCCTTCAGAGAGTTTTCAGGGTGCCGTAAGAAATGAAGACGACCTCGGGACCTAGAAACCTTCTTCCTCTCCAATTTAGCGTACGAACCTTGGTAAAATTACTCTGGGTGCTATATCCGATGAAAACAGTTGAGATGGAAATGTTCTGTTTTCTTGAGACACATTGGTCTAAGCTCACAAGGAAGATAGGCGAACTTTCACTAGTTGGAAGCCGCACTACCAGTCCGATCTCAAGAGGACCTTTTGTATGTCCGTTGGCCTACAGCAAGATGGATATTTCAAAAAATGGCATGGAAAATTACAAAAATCCATCAAAGAGGCGGGAACTGTAGGTGTGGAACAAACTGAGCAATTGATTCATTAAAAAATCAATTTGTAAAGGGTACACGACTGTCGACCTACAGTGCCCACCCTATGTTCATTTGAGAGCTCATGAAATTCAGATTGAAATGCAAACAAGGTGGGAAGTCTGGGTGTAGTCGGTACCGACGAATCAGAGGGTCTGTAAATTTAGCCCCTTTGATGGGGATAAGAAAATGTTCATGGGCTGCTGCAGGTCGGGTAAAAATCACTGTGGAGGCGCGAAATGAACTTAACTGCGTTCATTCAATAAATGCGAGGTGGTGGATGTGCGTGCGCGGCGGCCGCCGTCCGGCGGTGAACTGACAATGATAAATGGAAACGGTGAGCTCTTGACGCTCACCGCGCCACGCTTGGCGTTGAGAAGAATTTATAATCAAGAATCATACAATCATAAAGGTGTGTGTATATGTGTACATTTTATAACATCCTCCCACCTCAACGAAAGAAATTTTTCGAACTAGGAAAAGAGCAATATCATATATCAATCGCTGGAAAATCCCAATGAATCATAATTCAATCAAAATAGATTCAACAAAAATCCATCATGAAATTCGACAATTCATCATTTCTTCAAAATCAATTCAAGTAGTTCATCAATTTTCAAATGTCTCAAGTTTTGGCACTGTCACTGGAACACAGTTCACTCAACCACTGGTGTCGATGTCATCGTCCAATTGAAGAATCATCAATTTGGTGATTCGTCTCTGCAGCATCGTGGTAGCGGTGCGGACAGTCACCGCTCGGACGTATCCGTCTCTGCCCGGGTGAACATCATCCACGATGCCCATGGGCCAGGAACAAAGAGGCGCGGTCTCACTGCGTACGAGAACTAACAAGGAGGGTGCCAGGCCTTCGGATCACCAATCCTCCTGGAACTCTAGGATATGTTTTGTTATACCAAAACATGTAACAAACCACTCTTATAACTTGCCAACGCTCCCTAGAATCATCCTGAGTACCAGGGTCAATATCCTAGCCAATAGGCCTTTTCCAGGTGGATTGATGCATCCATAGTTCTCCATAAGCTGGCTATTCTATGCCGCGGGACTTTCCTTTAGACTAATAAGAATAGTTACATGAAATAGAGACTGAAAAGAACAAATTCCAGCTATATAAGACTGGTATAGCTCATCTCAACCATGGATGAGGGAAGTTGAGGCTCAAAAAACTGGTAAAATAGAGTTTTTCAGCGACGGAATGATGAGTCTGGGAGGATATAAGACTTTTCAATAAACATACGGTAATGAATATGATTTACTCACATTCAGAGACCATCACTTTCCCAATTAATGTTGTCAAATTGCACCTGCGCTGTGTAAACTGCCAAGGCCAGCCAAGGAGAGTCACAACCAATAGCAGATCCTGCGACTGACCTGTAAAAATTTGACAACAAAGTATCGTGCTCAACTCACACTCTGACTCTGCATATTTCACACTGATTTTACATGTTTCTATCCACAAGTTGATCGAAAAAATTCAATCTGAACTAATCTGAAATAGCTCTGTTGACACAAAGTTAACCTGATTTTGACCACGTTCAGAACAATGTCAGAAGGAAAGTCTTGTTAAGCACCTCAAAATGAATACTTATCTGAGAATTCCGAACCACAGGCTGTCTGCCACGGACTGTCAGGATGGTTGTCGACGATTTTAGCGATGGAAAAGTAATCACGTGCAAGTTTCTCTGAAGCTAAACAAGGAGTGAAAAATACGACACTTTGACTTGTATGACCTTTGTCGTCTGCACCTTTATAGCATGGCAAACTCTGGCGGTGCAACAGTTTCTCGCAGACCATCACCTGGCCTGATATTCATTAGTCTGCTTGAGAGAAATTCACAATTTACCATCCATCGTCGACAATTAAGCATCTTGAAAATCCGTGGCTGATTGCAGTTTGGGGTTTTCAGATGAGTACTTATTTTTAGGTGCTGTAGAATTTGCTTGTGATGTTGTTCTAAACGTGGTCAAAATCAGGTCAACTTTGTGTCAACAGAGCTATTTCAGATTAGTTCAGATTGAATTTTTTCGATCAACTTGTGGATAGAAACATGTAAAATCAGTGTAGAATATGCAGAGTCAGAGTGTGAGTTGAGCACGATACTTTGTTGTCAAATTTTTACAGGTCAGTCGCAGGATCTGCTATTGGTTGTGACTCTCCTTGGCTGGCCTTGGCAGTTTACACAGTGCAGGTGCAATTTGACAACATTAATTGGGAAAGTGATGGTCTCTGAATGTGAGTAAATCATATTCATTAATATATGTTTATTGAAAAGTCTTATATTCTCTCAGACTCATCATTCCGTCGATGAAAAACTCAATTTTGCCAGTTTTTTGAGCCTCAACTTCCCTCATCCATGGTTGAGATGAGCTATACCAGTCTTATATAGCTGGAATTTGTTCTTTTCAGTCTCTATTTCATGTAACTATTCTTATTAGTCTAAAGGAAAGTCCCACGGCATAGAATAGCCAGCTTATGGAGAACTATGGATGCATCAATCTACCTGGAAAAGGCCTATTTGCTGGGATATTGACCCTGGTACTCAGGATGATTCTAGGGAGCGTTGGCAAGTTATAAGAGTGGTTTGTTACATGTTTTGGTATAACAAAACATATCCTGGAGTTCCAGGAGGATTGGTGATCCGAAGGCCTGGCACCCTCCTTGTAAATCACCTATTTTGACGTTAGGTCAAGGGACAGCCATTCGTTGCGTTTCTGCAGCTTCTCAGACATTGGTGAGACCAGCGCTCACACAGCATCTGCACCAATTGTGATGTTCTTTTTCGGCGTTGTAGCAGAGGTACCTTCACGTCCACCAGTCGGGGTTCAGTCAGAAGCATGGTTGGCTCTCCAATGAGGAAGTGAGCTGGCGTGAGAACTGACAATTCGTTAGGGTCATCGGCAAGTGGCATCAGTGGACGAGAGTTCAGACATGCCTCAATTTGACAAAGGATGGTGGAGAACTCTTCGAAAGTGAGAATAGAGTCATCAACGACTCGTTTCAGATGGTACTTCACAGCCTTCATCCCGGCTCCCCCAAATGCCACCGAAATGAGGGGCAGCAGGAGGGTTGAAAATTCGGTTACTGTCATGCTGGCACATCATTTTGCTGACAAAATTAGAGGAGTCGCTACCTCTCTTGAACATTCTCCCAAGCTCTGCAGCTGCCCCCTTGAGATTTCGGCCCTGCTCACTAACTACGGTCGTGCATGAGCCACGACGTGAAATAAACCGCCGAAAAGCGGCCAGGTATCTCTCAGTGATGTAATCAGATACGGCTCCCACGTGTATAGCTCGCGTGCAAAGGCACACACGAATTAAAAAGTAGCCCTCATAGGATTTTTGTCCTCTGAGTCGGGAAGCAAGGATGTTGTACGGGTCCGCGTAGTCTACACCGGCGCACAGTGGGGCTAAAAACCGATTCCGGGACAAGATTTAGCGCCACGCGAATTTTAAACCGATCAAACCAATTCAAACGGGCTTTTCTTCGTTTTCCCTTACTCTACAAGATACCTGCCCGGAGAATTTAATTCGGGAAGCTCTGGAGGCCCAGGATCGTGTTGAAGGGCGATCAAGACAAGAAGCAAGAAGTATTAGTTTGTACTGATGAGTGATGAATAGTTCCTCCAGCATTTGAGGTCGAGTTGATATCTGGGAGAAACATTTTGTGAGGCTGCATCGACGTATACTCCAAGAGGTCGTGGATATCGATGATATTCGAGTATTAAGTGAGTGGGGGAGATATTGCAGAGTTCTGAAGTCCTTAGATCAAGCTCGGGAATTCCTGTGACATGGGCTCACACATTGTGTATCTCTAACCCATGATTTGAGCCCGCCTAGAACCCCGTACATTACCGCCAGGATCGAAGAAAGTCGATTTTTGATGATTGGAGTTTATTCCCAAGATAGTTGAGCCTGAAATCCTGATTTAAACTTGGGTTGTCGGAGTTCTGCGATAATGAGAGTATTTTCCTTATCAAGTGGAACCAAAAACATGTATTTTGGGCCCAACCAGAAAATCGTACATTGCCGCCAGGATCGAGGAGACTCAATTTACGACGATTTTTGGTTGATCGACCAACACGATTCTGTGACTCCGCAGCTTCCCAAATCAAATTCTCCGGGAAGGAATCTTGTAGAGTGTCAAAAGGCGGAAAAGAACCCGTTCGAATCATTTCGATTTGTTGAGGATCGCGCGCCCCACTGTGCGGCGCATCGAAAGCGTCTAGACGGTTGCACGCGGTACGAAGGAAGGTCACCCATGATTTGTTCTGATTAAGCAACACGGTATTTCTGACGCGGCAAGCAATGTTCGATGATCGATTCGATCGTCAACTTACCCCCAACTATCCAGAACATTCGCGTAACGCAAAGAAATGTCAATTGGTCACAACCGTGAAGAGTGAGATGATGGTAGTACCTAATCACTAGGATTGACAATTTTGCATTGCGAGATAAAATCACTGGATGTTTTTCATCATAACTCAAATGTGAGTGCTCCAGTCTCCCCCTTACCCTCATTAAGCCATCTACTAGAATCGAGATTAATTGCTTGAGATAATGAGATTCGGTGAGATCTTTCCCTTCCTGCAGAATCTTCATTTCATTTTTGAAATAGACAAGCTGTGTCAAGTAAGACCAACTCAGTTTAGCTTGTTTGACTTCCGAGCCTGGAATCTGAGTTCCGTGGATGCGTGGAAAATTTTTGACGAGAGGAGAAACTTTTGATAGAAGGGAATGTTTTTCCAGTACTCTTCGGATGAAAGCATGACATAAACTGTGTTTCTAATCAGTTTCGATAGCGTTGAATATTTTCCTATGAGATCCCTAATTCCTGAGTCGCGATTCTCTGAAGTTGTCACATGAACTGTCTCAGATTTTGGTTATTGTAGGGCTTCATCGCTGAGGGAGTGCGATTTAGCTATGTGGTCTAAATCACTTCGCTTGACCCATTCAACCTTCTTACTGAGATGAACGGGGCCATTCCACCTAAGTTTGTTGTGCACCAAGTCGTTTTCTAGACAACCCTTAGAAGCTATGTCAGCAGGAATATCTCCTGACTCAATATGATGCCAAAACCCTTCCCCAACTAAATACTTGATCTGAGTATAGCGGTTTGCTACGAATGTCGGCCACTCGTGAGGTTCACCGTGTAGCCAGTAAAGCACGTATTCTAAATCAGACCAGAGATGCATCTGATCGTTTGAAATTCTTAGAACGTCAGCAGAACGCCTAGTCAACTCTGTTGCAAGAAGCGCTGCACAAAGCTCTAATCTTGGGATTAACCATGGTTTGATCGGTGCTACTTTGGATTTGGCTCCAAGCAATGTAACAGTGACGGACTCATCGATTATTCGCAAGTACACAACTGCCGCGTATGCTCCTTTCGATGCATCCCCAAACCAATGTATCTCAATCTTTTAAGAAGTTCATAATATACGTAATTATCTAGGAATTCCGCACGCACTTAGAGCTTGGAGTGATCCGCGCCACACATTCCACTACTCTGTGAGATCATCGGATAGGACTTCATTCCATCCATTGCATCTTTGCCAGAGTACTTGCATGAAGAGTTTCGCGTGGACCAGAACATGTGTAATCCGATCAATAGGATCAAAAATTTTGCGGTTTTAGAGAGTACCGATCTCTTGGTCGGCTCTTCCTCGGCCGGCATACTTGAAAAGTTGAAGATAGTATGATCTTTCATTGGTGACCACAAAATACCTAAAACTGAAAATGTTGACTTATTTCCGAACAAATTTGCCGTTAACAGAGACTCTGTATCTAAGCGACTCAGAATTACAGGAGTATTAGCCAACCACTTGTGCAATTCAAATTTTGCTTCACCCAATAAGCGAATCAACTGAGAATGTTTATCAACTGTCTCTTCGACGGAAAAACCCCCGACATCACGTCATCCATGTAAATTTCTTCTTTAATGATTCCAACAGCATCTAGATATTTATTTCCTTCATCATCAGCCAGTTGCCTGAGCGTACTGTTTGCCGAAAATGGTGAGCAGGCAAATTCAAACATGACTACTGTGGCAATTAATAAGACGATCTCATCCAGAGGGCTTCCTCTCCACAAAATAGCTTGGAGATGCTGATCTTCCGGGTGAACTCCGATTTGCAAAAACATTTGCTTAATATCGGCCACAAAAATGTAAGGATAGCGACGCCACTTCGTGGAGGAGTCAGGTACCTCCGGTAGGAGATTAGGTCCCGCTAGTAAAAAATCATTGATGGAAGTACCTTTATTCGTCTTTGCCGAAGCATTACAAACTGTTCTGAGCTCAGTTGTAGTACTACCCTCTGTGATTGCCCCATGATGCGGAAGCACAAAACATTTGCTAAGATCTTCCTCATTGTAAAGGATAGGACGAAGATGAGTTTGGTCAATCGACCCCCGAATCCATTTCACGTATAAATCTTCACACTCAGGATTTCTCTCGAATTTCTTTTCTAAATTGTGGAATTGTCGCAGCGTGACATCATAAGAGTTTCCAAGGTCACCATCTGGAGGGAAATTTGGTTTTCTTGGAAGTCTGACCACGTATCTACCTCCTGGCGTGCGGAAAACTGTTTTTCTGAAGAAGTCGATGCAACCCTTTTCCTCAACTGTGGAAACCCGAGGTTCCGGGATTTGGAAATGATCAAAATATGCCTTGAGAGTCGCGTTCAAATCACGATCAACATCTTGCAGGCAGACATTGAATTGTGACGCGTGAGGAGGACGTTGTTTCGTAGAGCCTGGCACCGCCCACCCTAATCGCGTCTTCACCGCAATAGGAGATTCGACTTGTTTGCCCCTACGAAGCACTTCTTCCAAAATCAGTGCATGAATTTCCGCACTCAAGAGCATGTGAACTTTACCGGGTTTATCGAATTGTGGATCTGCCAGTTGCAGATTCTCCAAATGAGGCCACTTCACCTTCAGATCTCCGGATGGTTCATAATTTGTCACTTTTTTGAATAGAAAGGCTGTGACAAAGCACTCAAAATTCGGATCAATACTGGATCTAATCAAGACTTCCACAACCCCAGTGCGAACAGTCGAAACTACCCCTCCCGACCCAGAAGTATCCAACTAGAAAGGACGTTTCCTGAAATTCAAGGACTTGCAGAATACTCCTGAAATAAAGCTAGATTGTGCGCATTGGTCTACAATGGCACGTACAGCACGTTGCGTTTCACTTAGATCTCCAGTATGAATTTCAGCGGTTGCTAAGAGGATTTTGCTCCTCCCGGCATGAAAATACGTCCTTTCGCGCCTCATTTTGGTCACGAAAGCTCGACTTTTGCTGCTGGCACGAGTCAACTCGCGCTCTGATTGGCTGTCGATTTATGCTGCATCTTTCGCTGCCTACGCTGCTTTGCGGTGCAAAGAGCGCATGAGACATGCATACGAAACATAACCTATCGAGGTTATGTTCAAGAATGTGTTCATTCATGATGTGTGCTCATACTTGACAGGCGGCATCTTTTTACGAATATCGCTGCTCGAATAGGAAGCTCTTAGCAGCTAATTGTAAAGCAGGATTTCCAATGCTTCATGACATGAATCGATAAGGTACACAAAAAATTCATTGTCAGTGACAAGAGCTTAGGGCCATGAGCAGGCACAACTTCGTATCAAGACACAAATTGAATCATGCGATGATAGTATCCAGCATTCATTCCCAAAACAGTTCACTTCATTATTTTTATTTTTCTGCTTACGTCTGCCCCGATCATTCCGGCTGACGCCTCGCTTTTCCAAATATCGGGCGGACGAGTACATCACATCACAGGTATTATGCATCAAAAGCAGTAAGTCAAAGCTGCGAGGTCGTCTGCTTGAACACCCCACCGGCCACTGCCCAGTCAGAATGTGAACGAATGCAAAAGTGAGGTTGGACGCGTATTTTTGTACCGATTAATAAAATTTCGACGTACTTTCGGGACGAGGGGAGAAAAAATGGTATACAGCACTCAGCAGAAAAGTGGGATGCCCATGACAGTGTCATATCAATGCCTCGGCTCCGCCTCGGCATTATCATCACACAGTCACGGAAATCCAATTTCTCTGCCTAGTACAGTAATATACTATTCTTGATTCAACTCGTCACTACTCTTCAATTGAACAGCAGGAACAAGATTCTCCTGATAAAAATTCACCCAGTGCAATGACTTGTACTTAAAGGAGCTCTAGAACAGTCAGAATCATGAAATGATGTATGATGGTTTTCGTCACAAAACATACATTTGTATTGAGACGTACCCTCGGCTCAAGCGTGTTTTGACGAGAGACAAGATGAGCATAATTTTTCAGATAAAACAAAAGCCCTCCTCTCCTTGGGGGATTTGGCTTTGTACTGATCACAATTGTTGAAAAAGTGCTCTTCTTTACAAATCAAACAAGTAGGTTTGAATTTCCCTTTCCCTTTGGAATTCACATGAACCGACTTAACATTTTGCTTTTGGTTAGATTGCCCTTTTTATCCCCGGAAACTTAAGGCTTCTCCTTCGATTTGGCAGCATTATCGCGCAACTGTCTGGCACTCTCTAACTGCATCACAGCGAGCCTTTCTGTTTCGAAGAAACGAGCAAATCTTCAAAGGGAAGCCAAGCCTTCGGGTCAGCTGAGACTGGGATCCGCTCTTCCCATTTCCTTCGAATCATAGGGACCAGACAAGCTACCGTTTGAAAAACGACAATCGGATGCCAGTGTTCGACTCTACAACCCAGAGTTTGGGAAGACGCAAGCAAATTCTCTGTAGTCGTTGTGACACGGCCTGCTTCCTTCGGACATAAATTGCTCATCAGTTCAATGGTAAAAAATTTCGCGAGAAGCTTGTTTGTAAGAGCTCTATTATTTTCATAATAATTTTTGATTGTCTCCCAAGCCGCCCCAGAATTATCTCCTAAAGAAGGGCACTCCTCGAGTAACTCAAGAGCTTCGCCCTCCAATGTTTGACGGAGTGCAGTGATTTTGTAGATGTTGGGCAAGGATTGATCCTTGCCAATCATCTCAGAGAAAATATCACGATATCTTGGCCATTCAGAGATATCGCCCGAGAAATGAGGCGATTCCATCCAAGGGAGTTGTTTCGAATAGTGATTCGAAGCAACTTCCTTACAAATTTCTGAGGTTATGCGCTAATTTTTGCGGAGCTGAATTGGATATCTGTGGAGGTGGGCCCATCGATACAAGCATATACATCTCTACACAACGCTATTCACCAGTCGTCGCTTGCATCACCATATTCAGATTCCAGTGTCTCTCATAGATGACGCTAGTTGTAACTTGAAACGGGGCCACCGCTTATGTCTCCAGCTGTGAGCAGCAACCACCGTCAAAAAATGCAGACGACAACTGCCACTTACTTCACTCTACAGCTGTGCTATCGTCGTCGATAATGAGACAATTCAACTGCAGTATCATGTATATCATGTATATGAGTCATTCTTTTTAATATCGCCAGGTTTTGTGTCGGGGGATCAGGGATTTTTCTGTAACTTTAGGTACATGTTGTATATGATGGAAGAAGATGGAAAGCACAGTTTTTAGGTCCCGAAAGTCATCCGCGCGAGTTTGGCGCCCTATTTTCGTTTTCAAAATTCGTGAAAAATTCGATTTTTCAACTTTTTGATTGATTTCTCACCAGTATAGAAGCCGATAAAAAAATTATCCAAGACACATATTTCGACGTAAAATGAGCTGAATTTTACGAAAAAAATACTCTTAGATCCGTCAAAGGTAAACATAACCCCAAAAAAGTGGTTTTTTCAGAAAAACCCAATTTTCAAGTCTTAGGCCCTATTTTATCTCAATTTTGACATTTTTATCGGATTCCTCGTCAAATTTTACGTCGAAAACCATTTCCATAAAATTGGGCTGAAGATGGGTTTGGCCACCATAATAACAACTTTAGTAGCAGGGTCGTAAAAATAGCGCTAAATTGTTCGTTTCGGGAGGGACACTTGTAACACTGGACAACAAAATGTTGGTTCATAAGTAGCGCATTGATCAAACAATGACTTTTTCGTGTATTTTTCGACGTAGAAACCGAATCCGAAACCAGTTTTGCACCTAGACATCAGGAATTTTTTTAAATCGCGAAATACTGAGCTTCTAAAAAACTGCGTTTTTAGCGTTTTTTGATGATTCTGTAGATACATGATTTTGATGGTGCAACCTTGCAGCGGGCTTTGAGCGTACCCAGACTATGATTTCTCACGTATTTCGAGCTGCTGAACACGATGGCAGTGGTTTTAGAGGGCTAGCATGCGTTCGGAACGAAGGACAAGCTGATTTTTTGAGTTGCTATCAGGAGAGTTTGGACAATTTCGCAATTAATCGCAAAGTGCTCACGAAATTGATCAGAAACACCCTTTTGTGTCTCAGGAGGGCGCATTCTTTCCGTATTTGTACACACAGTGAGAGAAAAATATTTGCAATCGCCTAGAAATAGATGAGTAGAATATACGCGTGTTATTCCAAAAAGAAACTTTTGATCTATTTCGAGATCTATTCCTCGGGTGAGTTCAAGCCTCCTCGTATTGGATCAAAGCTCGAGTATTTGTACGTAGAAGTCACTCAAACTATTAAAACAATGTCATTTTGTTGCTAGGATACGGTATCAGAAGTCCCGGGGACCTAAACTCGGTTCAGGTCACAGAACGTACCTTGACATACCATGAATATGTCATCAACCTAGTTACATCGTTTTTCACCTTAAGCTAATGTGGGCACTCCAATGATTCTATTCTGGAGGCGAGTGAATAAGAATATTCAGCGTCAGATGTACCATCTTGGGCTGGTTGCAAACGGCTACCCACATGTTCTCAGAAGCACATGAGACTAGGAAACTGCTTTGACTCATTACGAGAAAGCTTGAGCTTACCTCAGGAATAGATCAAAAGTTTCTTTTCGGAATAATACACGTATATTCTATTCATCTATTTCTAGGCGATTGCAAATATTTTCCCCTCACTGCGTGTACAAATACGAAAAGAATGCGCCCTCGTGGGATCCAAAAGGGTGTGTTGTTGATCAATTTCGTGAGCACTATGAGATTGATTGCGAAATTGTCCAAACTCTCCTGATAGCAACTCAAAAAATCAGCTTGTCCTTCGTTCCGAACGCATGCTAGCCCTCTAAAACCACTGCCATCGTGTTCAGCAGCTCGAAATACGTGAGAAATCATAGTCTGGGTACGCTCAAAGCCCGCTGCAAGGTTGCACCATCAAAATCATGTATCTACAGAATCATCAAAAAACGCTAAAAACGCAGTTTTTTAGAAGCTCAGTATTTCGCGATTTAAAAAAATTCCTGATGTCTAGGTGCAAAACTGGTTTCGGATTCGGTTTCTACGTCGAAAAATACACGAAAAAGTCATTGTTTGATCAATGCGCTACTTATGAACCAACATTTTGTTGTCCAGTGTTACAAGTGTCCCTCCCGAAACGAACAATTTAGCGCTATTTTTACGACCCTGCTACTAAAGTTGTTATTATGGTGGCCAAACCCATCTTCAGCCCAATTTTATGGAAATGGTTTTCGACGTAAAATTTGACGAGGAATCCGATAAAAATGTCAAAATTGAGATAAAATAGGGCCTAAGACTTGAAAATTGGGTTTTTCTGAAAAAACCACTTTTTTGGGGTTATGTTTACCTTTGACGGATCTAAGAGTATTTTTTTCGTAAAATTCAGCTCATTTTACGTCGAAATATGTGTCTTGGATAATTTTTTTATCGGCTTCTATACTGGTGAGAAATCAATCAAAAAGTTGAAAAATCGAATTTTTCACGAATTTTGAAAACGAAAATAGGGCGCCAAACTCGCGCGGATGACTTTCGGGACCTAAAAACTGTGCTTTCCATCTTCTTCCATCATATACAACATGTACCTAAAGTTACAGAAAAATCCCTGACCCCCCTACACAAAACCTGGCGATATTAAAAAGAATGACTCATATGCATGTATCATGTATATCAAAATAAGTGCGTCATCTGCTGTGGACCCATCAAGAGAGACTTGATCTCGCTCCAGTGTATCAAGTGCGCAGATCTTGCCCACTCCACGTACGTTTCAGTATTGTCACATGCGGGCTCTGTTTATACGTGTCTTCCTTGTCTGACTTTTGATAGCTCCAACTCACGCGTATGCAATTCGGCATCTCCGAATTTGCTAATTCCATCAACTGTGCCGACCCTCTCAGAGAACACATCAAAACAAGTGCGGCAGTCTGCAGGCTTAGAACGCAAACAGGCACAGCCACAAATATCGACTCGTACACATAAGCGCTCTGCGTTATCGCCTCCTTCATTGTGTGCCAATCGTGCAAAAATCATCTGTACATCCAGAACAAGATCTAACATAGACCTGAGCCGCAGCATAGAAATGTCCTTACCCGAGTCTCTTTTTGATGATCTAGCCAACGATGAAAGCGCACCGGACTGTATGCGAGAACTAAGGGCTGCACTTGCTGTCTCGCAGAGTAATCTGCAGACCCAGCTTGGGTCCATCAATACTCAACTCTCGGATGTTTCACAGGCACAAACCAAACAATCTGGAGCCATGGACTACGCCGATTCTGTTGGTGTCATACTTCCCGTACGTCGCTGGGGCCGTCCTGATAGTCGCAATGACGATAACAATCATAATTCTACCGCTTCTACTCCCTCTGGAATGCCAGGCGCTGCAAGTGCTCGACCAGAGTCGATCACTATCGTTGCCAAATTTTTATCTCCAACAGTACGTGATCTTGTACTTCCCAAATCAGGGAATCTGAGGAATAAAGCCAGTGAGTCCATTTTTGTTTGGACTAGGTGGCGATGAAAAAGTTTTCGTGAATCCTGTTCTACCACCCACAGTATTCGCGATATGGCGTGCTGCTATTCCTAAGGCCAAGGTGCTCGGCTACCTAAGACCAAGCCTGCGCAATCTTACAGTTGTAATGCACCCTGGTCTTGGCGTGACCCCCCTTCCTATCCTATCTGTTGCTGATCTTTCAAAGCTCACTCCTTCCGTGAAAGTTACACCAATGAATCATAACTCTACTTATTGACAACGAATCGGTCTGTCGTCGTTCCCAAAACCAGATCCAATATTTTAGCGCGCACACATCACAGTCGGTCACATAAATATCAACCGACTAGGTACAAACTTCAATCTTCTGGAACATCATGTATTACAAAATGAATGAGTTGGAAAATTGGGGAGGAGTGTCGCTTTTCACGTGAAGTCGGAATATCCTGTTAAGATTCTCATCACATCAGATCCTGTATTCTCTGATATACCAGAATATATAATTGCAGAGATGAAAATTGGATCGAGTACTTTATTATTTCATGTAGTCTATCGTAGACCTGGTGCAGCCTATCCTCGTGCTTTCATGAGTGACATCGCTCTTCAACTCCCAATGTATGATCATGTCATAATTGCCGGTGATTCTAACATCAACATGGCTTCTAACTCAGCAGCTTCGGCCTCATTCAACGAATTAATCCATGCTCATTCACTTAGTCTTGTTCACGCTCAACCGACGCATCATGTAAAAGGCAATCTGCACCTCTTCGCAGTACAGTAATACTACAGTATTAACGCAGGCATGTGCTCATATTTTACTAGCAACAATTGCTCAATTGGAGTTAACTCAACACATCATTCCCCATACAGCAGAAGAATATGTATTGGACTTGCTATTCTCATCAGCAAACAACATTTATCAGATAGGTTCTGATGGGTACATCATCAAGCCTGATTCACATCATGCTGCCACAATGTGGAAAGTCAGTGCAGGGTGTACTTCAACTAATCTGGACTATGCATATCAACAGAATTTCTATCGGGCTGATGGTGGTGCTATCAAGAGATCTCTTGGACGAATAGATTGGTCAGCCAAGTTTGAAGGCTGCGACAGTAACTCCATGATGCAAGTATTTAATAATCAAATTGAGTCTATTTTGAATCAATATCTCCCCGCGATGTAGGATAAAAACAGTTCTTTCCCTGAGTGGTACGACGGAGAACTCAAGAACATGTCTCTTGAGAAGAAACGAGCTCACTGGGAATGGAAAACTACGTCGTCACAGAATGACTACATCAACTTCCAAAAATTACGTGCCATATGTATCAGGTCATCTAGAATTTCAATTTCAAGTTATTTTCAATTTATTCAGCCAGGGTGATATACAACAAGAACCATTACGGTTCTCTGCAGAGATATAGAAACATCTGTGTGTAGACTGGTACAAAAGTATAAAATATAAGATATGGAATGAATAATGATTTATAGATTGAGATAACTTATACTAATAATGATCATCATTACATCCTAAGATATAGAGACAACTCTGGTCCATTCATTTTCAATTAAATTCATATCACTGACAAAATTCTTGAGAATCTTTTTCCTGATTCTTCGCCCAAGAGTTTTAGCCTCTAATGAAAGTTTATTGAAATATATGGTGGCGACATAGTTATAGCTTATTTTTCCAACATTTTTCAGTATTCTTGGTATTTTTACTTCTTTCCTACGCGTGATTGATTCACTACATAAGTATTCCCTACTCAAATCATCATAGTTGTACGCCAAGCATTCTAAAATCAAATTTTTCTTTGGTGCAAGTGGTTGTAGGAAGTCCTTATCCTTTCTTCTCATGATTTTCATGATTTTGTTGTGAAGGCTATCAAGCAGTTTGATGTTTGAGTTACAGGTAGATCCCCAGGCTATAATCCCATAGTTGATAATTGAATAATAAAGGCCATACATAATAGATGCTAGGTTGCTAATCGATAATAGCGAGCTCAGCCTACTCATTACATAGACAAGATACTTTGTTCTGTTAATTTTACACGATATTTCATAATCCCATCTTAGGTGATAGTCAATGTAGACTCCAAGATACTTGGTTTTATCAACTCTTTGTACCAATTTCCCTTTAATGTCTCGGTGAAAATTTTCAGGTAAACTATCTTTGTGATTTGCAAAAGTGATACAAACTGTTTTGTCCAAATTTAGGGATAGTTCATTAAAATCTAACCAATCCTTTACTGTTCCTAGTTTTTCTTCTAGCCTCGACAGAACTTCTTTCCAACTTGCTTTAGAACAAATGATTATAGTATCATCGGCATATGAGATAATAGTACAATCTTCCGATTTATAACCAAAAATATCATTTAGATACAAAATAAATAAAAGTGGGCCAAGGATTGTACCTTGTGGGACACCTATATCTATTTTTAAAGCCTTGCTTTTGGAGTCTTCAATTTTTACGACTTGTAATCTATCTGCAAGATAACTTTGGATGAGCTTATTAGCAATACCAGGGATACCCATGTTCTCTAGCTTCTTTAATAGTATCTGGTGTTTGACCGTATCGAATGCTTTTGCGAGATCTAAAAAAGCTGCAGCTATAGGTTCACTTTTATCCAGTTTTTTGTAAATAATATCACTCACTTTAGCTAGCGCATCAGTGGTACTCATATTTTTCCTAAAACCAAACTGGTTTCCTGATAACAATTTGTATTCATCAATGAATTTCACTATTCTACTGTGAATAAGCTTCTCAAGTAATTTGGCCGAATTTGAAATTTTGGATATTGGTCTGTAGTTTCCCATCCTCGATTTACTCCCGCCTTTGTAGATTGGCACCACTTCAGCATTTTTAAAATGATTTGGACAGATTCCAGTAAAGGAAATCACATTCATCATATGAGTAGATAGCTGACAAAAGATCCATTTTCGACAAAAATTCTCAGGGTGGATGCATGTATGTTGTCTATACCTCCATTCTTATTTTTCAAACTCATTACCGTGCGTTTAATTTCATCTTCATTCGTATAAAATAGGAAAATAGAGTCTAAGGGTTTTTTGGAGTGAATCTAGTGGACTTGTTGATTTTGCTGGCTAGGTTCTCCCCAACTTTACTAAAATACTCATTCGTATAATTTACGATATTCCCAGTACCTTCTATTTCAGAGTTGGTGTCTAGGTCTGCAAGTTTTTCTATTTTCTCCTTAGGCTTATGGCCTCTACGATTCAGTTTTTCATTGACAAAACTCCAAATTCTTTTAGAGTCGTTACCATAGCTTTTTATTTCGCTGTTTTCATATTAAAATTTTGCTTTCTTCAGTTCTCTTGTAATCTCTTTGCACTTTCCATTATAACAATTTTTCAAAATAGCATTATGTTTGTCAACTCTCAATTTGCAGAATAATAATTCCTTTCCTTTTATAGCTTCCAGTAAATTTTTATGCATCCACGGTTTTCTTACTTTCTCAATTTTTCCAGCAGTTTTTGTACTCTTCTCTATAGTTAGCTTCATTCTATCAATGAGTTGATTCGTAGCTTCATTTGGATCATCAAGTTCAAGTATGTCATTCCAGTTTGTTGAGTTGTTCAACATTCTGAGTTCAGTTTTATTTAAGACTCTTTTGGAATTGGGAATTGGTTTCTGTTCAAGTTCTTCTTTTGTACTCAAGAATAATGGAAAGTGATCCAAGGAATCTCTCTCAAGTTTGAAAGATTTGATGTCTAGATTTGATCTGATGAAAGCATTATCGATGCAGGAATCATTATTCTTCTCACCTCTACGGGTGCAAGAATTAAAATAGGGAATATATTCAAGTTTCAAAAAATTATCCAGTAGACATAGGCTTTTTTCATCATTCTTCCTTATATCTATATTAAAATCACCAATAACATAATGGTCTTTGGTTTTCACTCTACTACCCAAAAAATTGTACAATTTGTCATTAAAGAGTTTCTTGCTGAAATGGTGTGATCTGTAAAGACAACTGATTTGTAACTCACCATGATTACCCAACTTCATGTTAAGATCTAGTACCTTTGTAACTTCAATGTCAATAATTTTACAGTGATGCTTCATTTCCCTGGAAACGTAGACAGCTACTCCATCAGCTCTATTGATACTACCTCCATTGAGATACAATGTGTACCCTTGGATATTGAGAAAACAATAAGTTCCACTGCTCAGCCAAGTTTCAGCACAGATGATAACCGCTGGTTTAGTTTGAAGCTGTTCTATGATTACTTCCAACTTTTCAATGTTTTTCCTCAGACTTCTTATATTAACATACATGATCAATGTGTCATTTTGTGCCAGATATTCATCAAGGTCTTGAGTTGTGGGGATGAGTACTCCTTTGACGATGGGATCTTGTTGATCCTCATCTGAGTCACTCATAGAGGCATCAATGTCCTCAGATAATTAATCCTCCATTTTTACTAATTGGGTTGAAAAGATAATCACATTTTCTTACTGCTAGCTGGAGGAGGTATTTGTAATTTTCACAGGCTTTTTTGTTCACAGCAGAATGATCAGTTCTCCTACTTGTTTTATAGGTTTCATTTGATATTTGGCAATTTATGCAGAGTGGTTTCCTTTTTTCCTTACAATTTTGACTATCATGATTTTATCCACAATATTTAGAGTTAGTTTCAGTTGATTTGCATTTCTTAGCTGCATGCCCATATTTGCAGCATTTATGCTCAAGTTGAAATCATTCACTACTCTCAGTCTAGCACTTCCGATAAAAATCTTCCTATCCATCATTATTCTTCCATACGTTACAGCATTAGTCTCTGCGATGATTGTCCACTTATGAGTTCCATTGTTCATGTATTTGTGTTGAATCAGTAAAAAGTCATCATTTGTTAGGTTATCCCTTGTGTAAATATCATCTTCAATTACTTTATTTTCACATTCACCAAAATCAGTTTCCATATTGACATCAATAATCTTTATCCTCGGATTCCTCCTCTTTTCAATTTCAATTTCTTCCTCTTTGTCATTTTCCAGTAATATTTGCTCTATAGTCTCTACATCCTCCATTGTATGACAGATGATGAATATTTTGTCTTTATTACTACTCACTTTTTGTACTTGGGCACTTGACTTCTTAGCTAGTATTTGCTTACTGTTTTTCATTATCTCTTCGACTTTCCTGTTTTCCTCAGGTTTAATTATGATACTTGGTATAGTGTTGTTGACCTGGTTGTGAGGACTAGT
Organism: Eretmocerus hayati; assembly: GCA_029851415.1. NCBI lineage: Eukaryota > Metazoa > Arthropoda > Insecta > Hymenoptera > Aphelinidae > Eretmocerus > Eretmocerus hayati. The sequence goes on from CM056741.1 coordinate 135,854,134, forward strand.
ACTGGTGAGCGCTTGGACATATGAGTTCCTTGGCATCATTCCATTCATCTCTTCTTTGAGTAATGTATTGTTTTCCTTCAATTCAAGATTAAAATCATTCAGTATTCTATTTTTGTCACTTATTTCTTCATTCAGCTTTATGTAGATCTCCATGTTGTTCATGTCAGATGTAGTTGCTTGGAGGTTAGATTTTGTTGTCTTGAGCTTTTCATTGCTTTCCTTTAGATTTGCATATAGGCCTTTTAATTCCTGATACTTATCATCCAATTGATTGTATTGTCCCTCAAGTATTTTCAAAATTTTTTGACTTTTCACCAACAAGACTTTTGTTTCCACCTTGTCATTTGAGGTTATATTTACATCCTTGTGCTCATGACAAATCCCCGTGACATTAGTAATGAAAATGCTGGTTTTCTTCGATACAAAATCATTTTTATGAAAAATGCCATCACATAGAAGACAAACTACGTGAGGAGCTACTTGTTTTGGGTGACAACTGAAATTAATATCAGGAGGAATTTTGGTGTCCGTGCCGCCAGATTCAACTCCATCTTGAGACGGAGGTTGTGAAATTAAGCATGAAGAAGATATTAATAACGTCGGAAGCGAACTCTCGCGAAATTCAAAGGAGTTTTGGCATCATATTAAGAATAAGAAGGCATCCGGAATTACCAGTCTACCATCAAGTTTTAAACTTGGACACCTTTCATCTTCCAATGATTCAGAATCGGCGAATTTATCCGTCGACTACTTCGGCATGGTTTACACAACTCCCTCCAGCTCACATAATGATTCTGATCCCGCTCCAGACCGTACCGAAGTACTCCCAGATTCCCTAATCTCATCCGGAATGTTGAAGCATCATATTCAAGAGTTGAGTGATAGCACAAACTCCGATGGCGGTTTATTCACACCCTCGTTCTTGAAAGAATGAACTACCAAACTTGAGATGCCACTTGTAACTATTTTCAATGAATCATTATCTCCAGGGACTTTTCCAAAACTTCGGAAGCTATCACACATGGAACCACTTTTTAAGGGCGGTGATCAAACTAATGTACTACAGACCTATTTGTGACTCGAACTGTGTGCCCGAGCTATTTGACTCTATTGTCACATCATGCTTGACCGATTTCATATCAAGTGAATCAGTTGAACAGCAGTATGGTTTTCTTAAGAATGAGTCTACTTTAACTAACCTTCCTATCTTCGAGAACTACATATCTGAATACCTAAACGATGAATTCCAAGTAGACGCTATTTACACTGATTTTTCCAAAGCATTCGATACAGTCAATCTCTTTCGACTTTTTAAGAAATTGTGGAAACTTGGCATTGGAGGCCAGACTCTTCAATGGATAGAATCGTTGCTCACAGATAGAGAACAAAAAGTACTTGTAAATAGCTCATTATCGAAAATCATTCATGCTACATCAGACGACCCCAAGGTTTTCACCTCGGACCTGTGCTCTTCTGTTTGTATATAAATGATCTCGCATCTAGCCTCAAGTACTGTTAATTTTTCCTATACGCAGATGACCTCGAATCATTTCTCACTATCAAATCTTCGCGTGATGCCATAAAACTTCAGTTAGACCTGAATTCATTGGTGAAATGGTCCCAAGATAATGATCTGGAGTTGAGTATAACCAAATGCAAAGTGTTAGCATTCCATAGAACGGAAGCCTTCAACTTCGGTTACGAGATTAACAATCAAACTCTGGAAAGACCAGATGTCATCAAAAACCTTAGAATACTTTTCGATAGAGAGATGAGTTGCGATTACCATCTGGATTATGTCATGAATAAATGCTGCAGGACTATCTGACTCATCAAAATATCGCTCGTAGTTCCAGAAATGATGATTCAATTGTCTACTTATATGAATCTCTTGTGTTGCCAACCTTACTTGACTGCTCTCAGATTTGGTCCCCCTATAAAACAACCGAGGTGCAAAAACTTGAATCAATTCAACACAAGATGCTGCGCTTTCTCGCATTCAAAAACGGCAATCCAATGGAATTCTTTGAACATGATTATTCTGATATTATGAGATATTCTGGTCTCTCCACTGTCAAAGCACTACATCGTTATCATGATTATTTATTAAGTTATAAAATCGTATGCAAATTGCTACCAGATATGGATTTACATTCTAACTTTAATGAAAGAGTTATCACCTATCTTCTTCGCGGAATTCGTCTCTTACAAGAGTTTGAATCAACCTGGAAATTGAATTTCCACTCATGCTCAGTGCGAATTAAACGGTTGTGAAATATGCTCCCGCAAAAAATTAGATCACTCAAGATTGGTACATTCAAATTGCGCATGAAACAGTTGGATTTAAACTCTGAATTTGAGAACAGTTGTATCTTCACCTGAAATTATTATTCCTGATTATGATTAGATAATCGATATATCACTGCGGCTTCGTATTCACTGAGACGATTCTGTACAAACTGCCATTTCACTCTCTCTTTCCTTCTTTTACTCTGTTAAAATAATAATACTCTGTTATAAGAATTCCTCTGGCCCACTCCGCCAGGATAATGATGTAATTACGACTTGTAGGACTGTTGAAAATAGCACTGCGCAACCTGAAGGATGTCAATTGCACTCAACTCCATCAGGGTATTTCTTCAGCTCTTGGAAGAGAGGTGCCGCTGTGCGACACGACGGACTCCAATAATCAACTTTACTCTGCCTCCAGCGCAGGTATTAATTCTCTTGTGAATAGTCCTAATACTGGTCGCCCACAGTCTATCTTCCCTCGTACATACAACCCTCTACAAGCAAGCCTTAACTTCGGTATCCACAAGGATTTTCGTGACTAAAGTAATCCACTTCACTCGACACTTGCAAAAACTAAGGTCAACGAATCTGTAGATGCCATCACACGAGTCTCATTGAATGTCTTCGATCAGTTGTCACCCATCAAGCATCTCACCGTCAACGCCTCTTAAAAAACCCTGGGTATCGGTTGATATAAGATATCGCATGGGACAACGTGATATGCTCTATAGACGTGCCTGTAGGACAAATTCTCTAGTGATGTGGCAGCCGATCGTTCGATGCGCAATGAAGTCAAGTCAGCTCTGGACAACGCTAAAAATGACCATATCTCTCACAAAGTGCTGAGTGCACCAGATGTCAAGTCTAGATGGAAAGAGCTGAGAAAGTTTGCCGTGATGTCGAAACGCACACCCTCACCACTCGACATATTCAAAGGCGCGACCCTTAATCGTCATCAGGGTGTGTCTACAAATGAAGCGCATGAGCCGTGAGTCGGCGTACGCCGAGCGTGCGCTGACGCACGGCTCATGCGCGCTGACCAAATTTGGGCCCACTTGTGTGTTTCTGCATCGGTTTCCTACGAGATCACCCATCGTTTTTCATAGCTAAACTGAACAACACGGCTGATGTTGCAACGTTTGATTTGAAACCCGTCACCGAAAAGGATACTCTTCGTGCCTTTCACACTGCAGATCCCAAGCGGTTGGAATGAATGGTATCTCTTCGACTATGTTTAGAATGACATTCCCAGCACTCCACCCTAACATTACTAAGATTGTCAATGATTCGCTAGCCATTGGATATTTTTCTGATGAGTGGAAGCGTTCGTCCATTATTTCACATTCGGAGAACACAGGCCGAAATCAACATCCTACACCAGACCCGTGGCTCAACTGACAGAAATGTCTAAGGTGCTCGAGCGAGTTGTACATGAACAGCTTTTTCATGTTCCGTCCTCTACCAACATACTGGACCCCAATCAGTGTGGCTTTCGACCGTATCATTCCACACAAAGCGCACTCCTAGGAATCTTACAAGATGTTCGCTCAGCGATTGACAGATGTATGGTCACGATCTTCATTTCTTCTGACCTCTCAAGAGCATTTAATACTCTCTCCCATAATGAGCTCCTCAAAAAACTACGCAACCTCGGATGTACAGATCGCGTTATACGCTGGTTTACGAGCTATTTGAGAGATCGCACACAAGCTGTCCGATGCGAAAATGGGACGCACAAAACATGTCTCGACGTTAACGCAGGCGTACCTCAAGGGAGTGTTCTTGGTCCAATATTGTCCCTCATCTTCATAAATGACCTCTCTCGTGTACAGCGTCTTTCATCTCACAAAATATTTGTGATTACACGGACATACATCTCATGACCAATCTAAGGTGGACACCCCTTGGCGTTTCTTATCTTTGCAAGGTACAAATTATATCGGAGCTGGTGCTTTCGTGGTTCGACTTTTTGTTTAGGATGGTGAAGTGAACATTCTCAGAAAATGGAAAATTCGATGCGAGTGGGAACATTTTTTTCAAAATATTAAAGAAAAATAACATTGCAATACGGCATCGTGTAGCTCATCGAATTTGGAGTCCGAAATGACTTGTTCAGAAAATTCTTTATAACTCAATTTCCCAGGAAGACTGATGAAAAATGGATACTTTTGAATTTGCCACCACAATTGTCGTCGAGGTTAGTTGCACCACGTGTTAGGTAATGTTATTGTTTTGGTATAATGCCACGTACACTTGTTATTGTTTCGGTGTTTAACCTATGATCACGAATGTTGTTTTGTAGGTTATTCAGCCACGGCATCCACAATGGAAACTGCGTGAAAAACTGTGTATCAGCCATACAATCAAAACTCTCTTACATCGAAATTTGAACAATCCCGTTCCCGAACCTCTTAGAACATAATAATGTCTAATAGATCCAGTTGGTTATCATATTTAGACACTTCATCGCACAGATTCTGACTACGAAGGTTAGGAAAAGTTTGTACCGTAGACGGTGAAGAGATCACGTGCACGAGTTTTTAGAACGGTATCTCGTGTCTGGAAAAGTGGAAAAAATCTGAAAAATCGTGGGTCTAACTCCGTAGTCAGATATTGCTAAAATAACTTCTGTAATCAAGATACGAAATGCGAATCTTCTTGGTATCACCAATCCCGTCTAAGTTCACGTTTCAAATTCACACAAAACCCACCCATTCTTCAGAATTTTGATCCCACAGGTAACGCAGTCAAAGCCACAATTTTTTTCAAACATTCCTATACTCTCCAGTTACGGGGGTATCGATTCAACTCGTATTCATAGTCTACCTTTGATGCCAACTCTCCTCAAACTTTGTAGTCATTTTCAGCTGACATCTCTTATAATCAAAATGCATTACTCGAATCTGCTTCGTGTTACCGTTCTCTAGTAAATTCACGTTTGAAACTCACACGAAACTCACCCATTTTCTCAGAATTTTGATCCCATAGGTAAGCACTGGGAGCCGCAACTATTTTTAAACATTCTTATACCCCCCAGCTGCTGGATATCGATTCAATTCATGTTTATGATTCACCTCCGATGCCCCAAACTTAAAGCAAAGCTCAAATCTGCTTGGTATCACCAATGTCTGAGAGGTTTGTGTTTGGAATTATCCAAAAACTTGCCCACTTCTAAGAACTTTCATCTCTCAACTGGACAGTCAAAAGGACAATTCTTCGTGTATTCATCCACGTCTCCATTATGAGATCTGTTCTAACTCGTGCCTGCTGTCTGTCTACCTTCGATGCAAACTTCCTTCTAACTTCGTGTTCAGATTCTGGTTGAAAAAATGGTCAGAACTAGGAAGCAGTTTTCAAATCCACTTGGCATTACCATTTTCTAGTAGATTCCCGTTTGTAATTTTCGAAAAACCCACCCATTTCATAGGATTTTGATCTCGTAGGAGCGCAGTCAGAGCCATAACTCCTCAGATTCTTTTTCATTTCCCCAGCTACGAGATACCGTTCTAAGAACTCGTGCCGATGAATCATTCTCATCTATGATACAAACTTTCCCCAAACTTTGTGGTCACAATTTGAGCATTAAAGTGTCTGAAACTGATAACCACCACCTTAATCTGTTAGGTACCATTATTGTCCAAGAGGTTCAAGCGCGGGATTGTTCAAATTTTGAACTATATCAGAGAATTTCCATCGCATGACTGCTACACGGCTTTTCGCGCATTGTTGGACTCTTGTACTGGAAGGTACAAAAGTGATGCTCTATGCTTCTAATATCTTTCAACGTTTAGCCGGTTGACTTTCCCACTCGATCACGAGTTTCCATTCTTGATGCGGTGGCTAGAATACCTACAAAACAACATTCGTGATCATAGGTTAAATACAAAAACAACAACAAGAGCACGTGGCTGACGCGATCAAGCATTAACTCGGTACGATACTTTCGCAGCGTGATACGCAGGTCTGGATCTTGAGAGCCAATAGGGATCACTTCGGAGCGATTCTTCGTGCTTTAGCAGGGTAACTTGTTTTACCTCGACTCGTATATGCTCTCTTCAGTCATAGTTATCATTACTCTCTAGTGTAGTAAATGATTCTGCATTATGCACATCTAGACTTAAGTGTCAATATACTACATTTTTTTCTTTTTGCTTCACTTCTGTCTCTATTCAGAATTACTTGAGCAACTTTCCCTGTCCAATATCTCATTATTACAAAATATTGTTCCTCATATGTAACTCAAATTAGGCAAATAGAGTATGCCCTCTGCCCTCGGTAAATTCTTCAATCAATCAATTAATCTTGTTATTTCAAGATTTCACTATCGCATTTCAGCATATTTCTCTAGAAAGGTGAGATCTGTGATATGATCAACAGGTGTTTCTGAGATTCTAATCAAAATGCACCCTCGAGCCGTTTAGCAGGGGACTGTGATAGATGATTAGGCAAAACTAATTAGGACATAATCCGCTCCACGGCGGAGTGACGTTTTCATGACGCCTTTAAGCGATGATGCAACTTGCTCATTCCTGTCCTTCATTAGTGAGTGATGCTTTCAAGCCCTCTGAGAGTTATTCAACGTCTGCATTATTGCTGATTTATCTCAAAGTTGCATCCGAACCGGGATTCCTCTCAATTTTTATCCTTAATATCCCAGTGATAATGCGTTTGTAGAAACGAATGAGACTACGAAACGATGATTAGAACAGCATTTATCTAAGATATCGATCCGACCCCACAACCCTCTTCCGAGTTATCAGCGGTATTACGGGTGAGAAGTATGCCTTACGCGCGCTCCACGCAGAAACGACGCGATTTTGAGAAAAGCACCCGAATACTAATTCGCGGGCTCTCAAAAGATGGACGAGAGAGTATTGATACAAAATATTGATTCCATGGAGCCCTCACGAGTTATTGCACGAAGATGGATGGGACACATGTCCTCTACACGTTCCTCCGCAGATATCTCAGAAATGACGCGATTCTGAGTATTAACACCCTGATACTTATTTCATGGCCTAAAGAGACGAACAAGAAAGTATGGATGCAAAATATTGATCTAACGAAGCCCTTTTGAGTTATTAGCATGAGAGCGGGTGGGATGTATTTCATCCGCACACTCCATCTTGATTATCTCAAAAATAGACCGATTCTGAGAGAATGCACAGGAGTATTGGATTAACGGTTTCAAGAAGATGAACAAAGAAGTATTTCCTTAGAACTTTGACAAATGCCATCAGTTTCGAGTTAAACGGTAAAATGTGCAACTTTCATCATTTTTGGGCAGAATTCCGACCTCTGATCCCTTGAATAACTTCAACCATACCCAACAGATGAGTTGAAGTTTCAAAACTGTGGTTTAAGTACAATCTGCCTTAGTAAGGGAATGAGATTGTATTCGATGACTTATTTTTTTTGCTGCTAAACGTAACTCCGCAAGAATCTGTTTACATCAGGGAGATAAGGATCCTCTCTCTCTCTTTTTTTTTTTTTTCTTTTCTAAGGTGGTTGTAGGGCGAACAACGCTGAGACGTTCTGCCGGCAAGCAACCCTCCGGCTTTTCTGGGTTGGTGAGGTCTTGGTCAATACGGCTTGTCCGTGCCCCCCCCCCCCCCCCCGCAAACAGTACCGGGCTGGGATCCGCATCGATACGGCCACCCCTTCCGATTAAAACCCTCTCTTCCTTCTCCGTTCGCATCGGCCATTGGACAAGGAAGAGATCCACCGAACTCACCAATCCGGCCCCGGGACCGCGTGAGTATTACTTCAGGACCGGCGCGGCGGCGTCTCGCGCTCTGGATGGAGCGACTCTCTCTTCAAGACTCGCAGGTCTTGTTCCTCCTTCCTTGGTCTCTTCCCTGCTCTTCATTCTTCTTTCTTCGATCTTCTCTTTTCTCTCTTCTCTCTTCTTTCTTCTTTCTTCTTCCTTCCCTCTTCAAAGCATCATGTTCCTCCTCGAACAATTGGGACCTCTTTTGTTCCTGTTAACAGACTCACTCTATTTTGCCTGCTTCGAGGCGCCTCACTTCCCTCTCTTGCTCCTCCTTGCAGGTCATCACCAGCTTGATGTATCCGGTGAGTCTTTCCCATGTCTCCTGGTTGCGGAGCAAGTACGGGACGAGGTTCTCAGGTGTTAGTTGAGCACCCAGCCATTCATCCAACTCGGCGCGCTCCCTTCGGGTGTCGTTGCACGTGAACATGGCGTGTTCAGCGTCATCCCAGTTGTCCCCGCATGACTGACATGCTGGGGATGTCCTCTTCTTGAACCCGGTCAGGTAGGCACCGAAGCAACCGTGATCACTCAGTGCCTGCGTCGTCCAGTAGTCCATCTCTCCGTGGGTGCGTTCCGCCCACTTGGCTACGTTACGGATCAACCGGTGCGTCCATCTGCCATTCGCAAATGGCGAATCCCACTCAGTTTGCCACCGTTCGAGGGTGGTCTCCTTCCCATTGTCGTGGATGATCTCCTTCATTGTCGGAGTCAGCACTCGTTCGGCTCCGATCACTTTCTGGCGGTCCCAGATCCTCACTCGCTCCACGACGAGCAAGTGCGTGGGCGGAGTACTCGCCAATACGTAAGCCGCATCTCCTGACACGATGCGGTAGGCACGGATACTCCTCAGGGCCGCTCTCCGGTGGACAGGCCCCATTCCCTTCTCGATGATGGTCTTCTCTACTCTCTTTCCCCACACGGGTGCACCGTACAGCATGATGGAGGTGGTGACGATGTTGAGAAGTGCGCGCCTCTTTTCCTTGGGTCCTCCAATATTCGGCATGTGCCACTGGAGCGCCGCACCGACCCTGCTCGCCTTCTGGGCGGCTTCCTGGATGTGCTTCTTAAACGACCACTTGTCGTCGAGCCATACACCGAGGTATTTCAGCTCTGTCTTCCGTGGGATCTCTTGCCCGTTGATATAAAACCGGGGTAAGTCAAACTTCCTACGCCTTGTGACCACGATTGCTTCGCACTTCTTGATCGCGAGCTTCAGAAGCCTGCTGATCATCCACTCGTAGACTCGGGCCAGCGCTTCGTTCGCGCGTCTACCCAAGAGTTTCTCGTTGTCGGCCCATACTATGAGTCTCGCGTCGTCCGCGAAAGCCACAATTATCACTCCTTCTGGCAGTTCGATAGACAGTAAGCTGTGGTACTGGGTGTTCCAATTGAACGGCCCGGAAACCGATCCCTGTCCGTTTCCGGCGGACAGTACCCGAATCTCTTGTCCCTCGTCGGTGTCGTACACGAGGGTCCTGTTCCACAGGTAGTCACTCGTGACGGCTAGTAGATAGGGGGGCACTTTACCTGTTTGGGATTGATAGACTCGCTCCCAGCTCGCGCAGTTGAACGCGCTCTTCACGTCCAACGCAATGATGGCACAGAATCCTCCTCTTCCTTGGTATGGGTTCCCTACCGACGCTTGAACCCGTTCTTGGACCTCCTCGATCTCTCTCTCTCTCTCTCTCTCTCTCTCTCTCTCTCTCTCTCTCTCTCATTCCGATGTGACACTGATCAATCTAACTAATATCTGTTCATGGAATTTCATCCCAATGTAAGCAGTAATCTTTGGTGCTATTTCAACTATATTCATATATTACATATAGGCCATTGCGGAGCATTTCGACGAATGCTAGCACCAGGGGGATTTGAACAAAGTCCCCAAATTTTTTTTCCGTTAGTACTACGTTGATATAGTACAAGATTTTTTTGGGATTTCTCTTAGGCCCCTGTGAGCCTATGAAAGGTCCCTTTCAGGACCCTTTGCAGCCTATTTTCAGAAAATCATAACCCCGACTACACTCAACATTTTTGGACGTACTTATGCGCATTTCCTTCCTTAGCAGAGTGAAAAGTCTTCTGATGGTGCACGCTCGTACGTGGTGAGTGGAAATCTCCAATATCATCTTCACAGTTAAATCATCATTTTAATGTCATATAGTCGTCTAAAAAATTCATGGAACATTCATCCAATATCATTTGAATGCATGTCATACCAATATAATCATAATTTTCCATGTCGAACCGAGCATGATTCCATTCCTCTGACTTGTATAGACAATCTCTCCACGATTCAGAATTCACATCGTAACCTTCAATTTTGTGTTCCGTTGATGAGCGAATGTTGAAGTGTTTGGCAGTGAAATCATATTGGCACGCATCCTCCTAGCAAGTCAATAAACGCATTCTTAATCTTCATCACCAGACCATCGCGTATTTTCACCTGAAATCGACATTCCCGTTCCTTGGATTTCGAATCAGTCCACCGCGCACATTCTCATCAGATTGATACGTTCATCCGCTCTCCCCACGTTCAGTATTTTGTATACATATTCCGAACTGTCGAACGGGTGCCTGTTAAGTCACAGGCGATGTACAGTGAACCTCTCCGACGGTCAAACGGTCACTCATCTACTATCTTGAGTTCAGTCTACCGTGTACCTCCGAGCTGAGGTACACTTCCGCACTTCATGCAATCAATACCCAGCCACTTCCCTTCCCATTGCAATTAGACACTCAAACCCACGTTGGTTTGAACTTAATCTACCACGCACCTCTCTAATGAATCTAAACATAGGTCATTCTTATGGCTCGTTGAAATTCCGCCTACACAAAATCTGAAATTCAAATGTCGAAGCACCACTCCAGCGACGGTTGACATAATTGTTCATGGCTAAAATAGTGCGAAAAATGTTTTAAGCATCATTTTACCCATGGGGTCTTTTGAAAAATGATGAATACGTGTGATGAAATCGTGTCTAGGCTTGATAAATTCAGCTAAGCCATTAATGTGTTGTTTCGGGTTCACAGGAGTTCCTATGGAATACAATGATTATTATTCATACACTGTGAAAAATTGGTTGAATTCTCAACCATTCATTCCAACCAGGTAGTTGAATTTTTCTTCCAACCAGGTGGTTGAATTTATTCCAACAAGTGATGGAATTCCGAGTCACGTCGATCGGAAATCCAGGTTGAACAACGAATTGACCTTGATCTTATCCGGATGGGTGACCACCAATCCAGGCTGCGTGGAAAATACTCCGACCTCTTGACTACTCCGGCAGAAAAAATGAACAACAGATGATTATAAAGCAGAGTACAGAATGATTCTGACAAATTTGTGAAAAGCCCCCTCTGCGTTACTTGATGAGTGGACTGGTACCATGACATGGCAAGGAATAGATTAATCATTTTTTGAAGTTTGAGGCATCGACACTATCCACGCCAATCGGTTGCCTTTGAGTGCTTGATGGGTAAAATCACGTGACACACATCAGATGTCAAACAGCGTGGTATTTGCACTATATTCAAATTTCGTTGTCGATTTGACTATAGAAGCCCGGAGCGAACATTTTACCTGGAATTAGATCGAGGAGGCTCGATAATTCTCGATTATGAGCTATCATCGTGCTGTGCTCGAGAGCCGTTCACGATTTCGCAAGTGTGTTGGCTTATAACGATAATGAGATGCATAACATAATGTTTCACTCTCGACTGAAACAGCTATGTTGGTCGTAGATCTCAAGGTGACGATCATGGCAGCATTATACATTCCTGCTTGCTGAACGAAAGTTTTTAAAACGATTGTTTGGGCACCTGAGACAAGAATCGATCAGACAGACTTTCTTGCATAATTGGATATGATTTTCTAGCAAGTTCACTAGGAGAAAAATAGAGGCACCATTTGATTTGTCGATGTGCTTCAAATATTAGTGCTTTCTGCAACCGGTTCTCGCGACGAAGTCCATCTCGTGAGCGATTCATCATTCCAATCTCAAGCTAGGCATGCTCATTCGGGTCATGGTATTCTGTTTGTGGGATTAAGACCTAAATTTACGTAATTCTTGAATGGGGAAATAAGTATGGGTCTTTCAGGTATTACGCCATTTATAGGCAAATGAAAAAGTTCTTTGAATCCGAGCATCCACTTCTGTAGTCGTCTATACCTCCACTCATCGACAAGCAAGTCTACATCGATGGAAATATGATGATATACATCCGGATGAATATATCTGCATGCCTTAGGTGGGGTCTTTTGGAAGTGGAGCTGGGAACGCCAAAATCAAGCGACGCTCCCTCCATGGAAATGATGAGAATCGGGTATTATGATTTTTTTCTGGCCCGATACCGCCTTGCCTAGGGCCACAAACCACTGGTTCTAGGTTGTACCTATTGAGTACTATGCCTAGGAATTTCTTCGTTCAGGTATTATTGCAAGAAACGCGCCAAGGTCCGGGTACCCAGCATGCTAACGAGTCGTAAGAATTACCCATATACATGAGCACTTCTTGCCCTCAATCTTCAGGATGCTTTGACAACGGATTAACAAATGCTTGTTCTTTCGCTCTATTCTAGTCATTGCGTACCTACACTGTACACAATTTTTTGAATTTCAACCAAAATTTTCAACTACATTGTTGTTGACTCCACAATGTCAACAAACTTGGTTGAAGTTTAACCAACGTGGATGAATTTTGAACTGGAGATCAGGATAGAGGAAAAATGTTTCGTTGAGCATGAAAAGGGGGGGGGCGGTGAACTTGAGAACACCTCAAAGCCATAAGACTCGATAGGGATCCGAACCCTGAGATCCAGGAAAACTGACGATTCTCAAGTTCCCCCACGCTTCGAATTCCAGGAATTCTGTCAGGACAATCCCTAAAACCCAGGAAATCACTCGCGACTGCAAGGACACGAATGCTTAAATCGACAACACGAAGTTCTCCTCTGGAGCAAATAAGAGTTCAATGAAGAAGTGCATTGATGTGTTGGGAATAGAGGTGGTTTTCCTTGGATCGTTGTGGACTTCAATTTCTATAACACTTGTTTCACTAAATAATATTCATTCAATACTTGCTCCGAGTTCCACGCTCCCTTATACATCTTTTTCTTACAACGTTCTTATCCGATCTGCCGCACTTGGCGCAGCGCTTCTCCTTCGCACATATTCATATTCATCATCTCGTGGCGCCGTCGCCAAAGTCGGTATGGCAGTTTCCTTACACTACTACCTAATAGCTTCTGCTAATGTCAGTGTCACAGCTGAATGTACACATATCTCAACACGCCTCCTCACATTCATGCTGTTACAGCTGACTTACAATCATTTCTCAGTTTCTGTATTTCACATTTAATAGATTTCTGAATTTCACAAACTTGACTCTCCCAAGTGCTTCAGTAAAAATGTCAGCTATGTTATTTTCTGAATTTATCTCCTTCATAACAATTATGCCATCCATGTATCCTTCATTCACAAAGTGATAGTGAACTTCTATGTACTTAGAATTCTTAGTATAGTTACCAAATCTAGCTATACTTATAGCACCCGAGTTATCTTCATATACGTTAACTGGCTCATCATTATTGCAATCAAATATTTCCAAAATTCCTTTCACAAGTTTGATCTCACTAACTGCTTCTGATGAAGCAACATATTCAGCATGAGTAGAAGCTTTTGTAACACTTCCTTGTTTTCTGGATTCCCAATGAATGACGTTACCATAAAATCTTAAATCGTAACCAGTAGTAGACCTTCTGTCTGTTGAGTCGCCTGCCCAATCAGCATCTACATAATAATCTAAAACTTCACAACTCTCTTTTCTGGTGAATGTTAGCTTCAGGTCTTTTGTACGATAGAGATATCCTAAAACTCTCAAAGCATACTTGAAGTGTGTCTCATCACAACAATTTTGAAATCTACTCAAATAGTTCACACTATAGCTCATATCTGGTCTAGTTCCAGCACTTACATATGGCAAAGCACCTATCAAATTCCTGTACCCAATATTATTCATTTTATAATCAGCTTTGTGTAATTTGAGATTTTCTTCAATCGGTGTTTCATATGTCTTAGCATCCTGAATTCTGTATTTTCTACCAATAGATTCAATGTAACTTTCCTGATCTAAAGTCATCTTTCCTGATTCTATGTCATACTCAATATTGATTCCCAAATAACTTCTGACTTGACCCAAATCTTTCATTTTAAACTTTTCACTCAACGAGTTCTTGACTCTACTGATTTTACTCTTGTTTTTACAGCAAATAAGCAAATCATCTACAAAGATTATTATATAAATTGTCACATCTTCCAAAATCAAATAATACAAACAGAAATCATATTTACTCTTCTTGAAGCCTAGTTATTGTAAAAACTCATCAAAACAATCATACCATTCCCTAGGACTTCCTTTCAATCCATGAAGTGCTTTCATAAGCTTACAAACTCTGTTCGTACCATCTTGTTGACCCTCCGGTTGCTCAATATACACCTCTAGAGTAACTTTACCATTTAGAGAAGCTGTCTCTACATCCATTTGTTCAACATCAAATCCATTTTGACAACAATAAGATAATAAGATTCTCAAAGTCATCATTTTTGCTACCGGTGAATAGATATCTTCAATCATCTTATTTTGTTGGTACCCTAAAACAACTAACCTTGCTTTGTAAACATTCCCTGGTTCCTTTGTGAACATCCATTCAACATTTAGAGCTTTTGCATTCTCTGGCAATTCAACATATTCATAAGTTCCATTCTTTTCTAAACAAGACATTTCTTTATCTGTTGCCTCTTTCCAAGATTCAGCTTCAGAACAGCTCATCGCCTCCTCAACATATACTGGCACATCAGCGCTACAATAATTCACATAGATTACATTATTACATATGAAATTCTCATCTAAATTTGGCTTTCTTTGCCTAGTTGATCTTGTCATTTCTGAACATCATTTGCTGACCTATTTTCACTTCTTCTCTTATTTTCACCTGAACAATTCCCATCATAATTTTCAAAATCTGTGTGAGGCTCATCTCCTGATTCATTTTTTTTTTCATGTGTTCGACGGTCGTCTTCAGTCAATGGACTATTACAACCGGGGCGGATCTCATGGGTTTAACGTTTTGTGTTCCTATCGTGGCGAGTTTGAGATCCAGCCACTCACCCTAATCTAGTTCTCTCCGCATTTGCCCAGGAATCATGTCCGTGGAGCGAGGGAAAACTCCTGAGGGGAGAAAACCTGCTCCGGAGAGTTTGGCACATTTATCGCGCTACCCTTACGGTGCTCGTGCCACATTTCGCAAGCGTGAACATCGCAATTGTAACATTTCGTGTCTCCCGCTCACGTTGCTGAGGTGTAAGTGTCAACTAATCGATCAGAAAAGTCAGCAAGTCAAGATTGTCTAAACCGAGATGGGCGGTCACCCATCCAAGTACTAACCACGCCCAACGATGCTTAACTTCGATGATCGGCCGAGCTGACACCCAGCGACCCCACCAACTGTGTCGGTCTCCTGATTCATTTAGATAAATACAATGTGTATAATTCCCAACAATATCAGTATGGGCAGCGATTTTGATTTGGTTATCAATCAAAACTTTGTATCCAACATTAGTATATCCAATGAAAATTCCTAGTTCAGTCTTTTTGTCCCATTTGGAAACTCTTTTTGCTTCTGGTATTCTAACAAAAACTTTGCTTCCATACATTCTTAAATGTTTCACATTTGGTTTCATACCAAACATAATTTCAAAAGGTGTTTTCTTTTCAAAAGTGTTTGCCAACGTTCTATCTTTGAGGTATGCTGCAGTCAGAATTACTTCAGGCCAATATTTTCTCTCTAGTTTAGCTTCATCTAACAAACATCTTGCTATCTTCATGATGGATCTGTTATATCTCTCTGCAGTACCATTTACTTCATGAACATAAGGTCGACATTCATCTGTCACTATACCTTTGCTTCTTGTAAAATCATAGATTCTTTCATTCAAATACTCTTACCCATTGTTACACCTCAAAGTTTTTATCTTTTTTCTCTTAAATTTTCTACCTCATTCACAAAGGTCACAAAACAGTCAAAAACTTCATCTTTAGTTTTTATAACATAGACTCTGGCTATTTTACTGTAGTCATAAATGAAACTCACAAAATATTTCTCACCATTTATACCAATAGTTGCATGAGGCCCATTCACATCTGAATGTACAATCTCTAAAATTTCTCTAGCTCTAGTTCTGTTATTCAAAAAAGGAGTGTTATGCATCTTGTTCTCAATACAAGTTCTGCACTTCAAGAAATCTGCTTCTAAATTTTCTGGTATTCCTTCAAGTAAATTATTTCTGCTCAAAATATTCAAGTATTTGAAATTAACATGGCCAAGGATTCTATGCCATCTTTCTTCACCAGTCATCGTACTCACTGTATTTGCTTGAACTTCTCTCTTTATAGAGAAACTATTCATCTTGTAAAGCCTATTTTCTTTCCATGCGATTGCTATCAATTTTCTTCCTCTATTATAAATCTTTGAATCATTTCCTAATGAAACTATTTCATTGTGATCTGTTATTTTGGCGTAACTTATCAAATTTCTGTCTTACTGTTTGACAAAATACACATCAGTCATTCCGGTCAAAACTAACTCATTGTATACTGGGAATCTATTTAGGACTGTTCCTACTCTTGTGGCTCTCAAAGATTTTCCATCAGCAACTTTTACTCTTACTGGCTCTAGAAAATTTTTGAAATCGTAAAAATATTCCTCATTATTGATTACGTGATCAGTGCAACCACTGTCCAAAAGCCAATCAATTCTTTGAGCTGACTCATTTTTAAAATCTGTCTCTACACTATAATTCGATACTTGCGCGTTTACCTGCACTTCTACATTGAACGTATTGAGGCCCATATCCTGTTGCTGCTGATGTTGATTCGGAGTATTTCCTCCACCACCACGATGATGATTGTGGTATCCATGAGAAGGATTGTGGCCGGCATAGTAACCGCCACCGCCGCGATAACCGCCTCGTTGTTGTCTTCTACCTCTATGGTTGTATTGGTGCACGTGCCCTCTGCCGGAGGAACGGCCGCCGCGATGATTCATGTTTCTTCTCGATGCGCCTCTCCCTCTTTGGATAGAGTTTTGCGAATTCTTGCTTGCGCAATCTCTTGCTATGTGACCGGGCTTGCTACAAGTGAAACAAGTTTGCTCTTGTTTCACTGTCGTATTATATGCGCTCGCTTTTGCGACCGCGCTTTCTTCACTCGATTTCAATAAATTATTCATTTTAATCTTACTTTTCACGTACTCTGCTGTACGTTCTTCTTCTGGCAATACATCAATCAGATCACCAATATGACTGTAATTTCCCGGCAATGTCCTCAGAAGATAATTCACTTTTTCTTTTTCATTTACTTGTGCCCCAGCAGTTTTCAATTCGTTAATCATTTTCTCAACATCACCAAAAAATTCTCCACAGTTTTCATAGTCTTTCGAACGTAACTTTTCTATTCGATTTCTCACGACAATTTGGAGCGCCGTTGATTTGGTCAAATATAACTCATCAAATTTCTTATAATATCGTAAGCTAAAATTCACTCACAAACTCTAATTGCTTATTATTTATCCCACTGTAAATGTAGTTCACTGCCTTGAGATCTTGATCATCCCAATCTGCTCCATCAGTACTCGTTTTTGTTCTCGTAATTACTTTGTGGCACTTCTCCAGTTTCAAGAGCATTTCAATTCTTTCTTTCCAACTACTGTAGTCTTTTCCGTCAAAAACTGGCACTGTAAAATCTCGTACCATTTCTTCTGTATTTTCCACTGGGAGCTTCTTGACTCAATTCTTCAACTTCTTCACTTTCTTGGAACTCAATTTCACTTAATCACGATTCTTCACTTTTTTCTGAACTTTGCGGCGTATCTTCAATTTCTTCATCAATGCCGCTTCTCATCAAATGATCAGTGAAACTTTTCCACATTTATAACCTTAACAATTGCTACCATGTTGAGAAAAGAGGTAATTTTCCTTGGATCGTTGTGGACTTCAATTTCTATAACACTTGTTTCACTAAATAATATTCATTCAATACTTGCTCCGAGTTCCACGCTCCCTTATACATCTTTCTCTTACAACGTTCTTATCCGATCTGCCGCACTGGGCGCAGCGCTTCTCCTTCGTACATATTCATATTCATCATCTCGTGGCGCCGTCGCCAAAGTCGGTATGGCAGTTTCCTTACACTACTACCTAATAGCTTCTGCTAATGTCAGTGTCACAGCTGAATGTACACATATCTCAACATGATGAATGATCCGAGAGCTGGTTTTTCTTGCATGATTTGATTGTTTTCATTCAACAGTCCCGTTCCGATACTGTCCAACATTCAATAAATTATCAACTTGATAGCCACAGAGATACAATATGTGTCAGAATAGGTGTACATCCCGTAACTGGGCTATGGATCGCGTTTTGTAATTTATTTTGGTACTTTCAGAATTTTTTGTAATAATTTCCATTTTTTGTAATTTTTAATTGAAAATGGAGTTTCAATAATTACATTTGTAATGCTTCAAAGCGGGTGCCAACTTCGGGCACGTAATGATTCGCCACTGAACATTACACAACAAACAAGCGTTTGTTGTGTAATGGTTGGTGTATTGCCATCGAGGTTAAGTCAGGGTGTTTATCGTTTTTCCCGTAAATGTAATCAACTTATCACTTATTTGTGACGATGGCGGTTCCGAGAGTGATTGTTGGTGCGCGAGACCTTATTTCCGTGAGGATGCATATGGGCATTGGTTAAATTGCGGGCGAGGCCACGCGCGGCGCGGTGGAGCGCATAGATGTCTGCTATCGGGTCCACGTGTCGCAGGCGACTCTATAGCTGTTTTTAGCCCAGTTAAAATACTCACAATTTACAACCCGGGACCCCCCCCCCTCCATATCATTTGGATTCGCAAAGAATTTTTCAAGCTTTCTTCACCTGGAACTGAAAAATAGATCGAATTCAGCGCACGTGAACTAATTGTATACGCATTTCTTGACATGCCCACCAAACAATTTGCCCTCGTCAGATGTTGCAAATTTTTGCTCTCGCAGAAATTGCTACGCATTTTTGCAATGTTTGTTGCATGAGATTGTGAAAAAATGATATGATTCGTGTGATCCAGAATCTCCTATGCATTTCTTAAAGCAAAAACACTTCTCTTGCTAATTCTGACATGTTTTTTGCTTGTTACCAAAAGCTTTGCCCATCAAAATTGATGGGGTAAATTCCAACGAACAGTAGCCCAGATTTTGTCTGTCTCAATTTCGAATGCTTAGCAAAATAGCAAATTTCTATTCCTAATCGATTTTAGGAGTACATTTCGAAACAATTTGCAATCCTCCCAATTTGACATGACTTTTTCTTACATTCGCTCTTCGCCACATGAAAACCCTTCTATTCTCGCGGTGCATTCGCTTCCGTCACTCAGTAGCACATATTTATCTCCAGCTGTCTACAACGCAAGCGCGAATTTCGATTCGTCCTCGCTAAGCGAGGGTCAAAAATTTCGTTTGCACCGTAGTAAACCTAAACAATTTCGCTTGCAACTCGTGCTGTGGACTCGTTACTTAATATACTATCGTGTTCAAGAACATTGCGCGATGATCGACGCTGTACTTTTGCACTGCATAATCAACGTGCCGATGTTGGAACTGTGGATTTTCGAGTGAATAAATGATTCCCAATACTTAAGAAAACACCTTTTTGCTTAGAGAAAAAGTTCTGTTGGATGAAGAATCATTCTTTGAATCTGAAAAGACATCTCAACCCGCGAATACCTCGATACTCTGACCGAATATTCGATCAGCAAAGAAAATTGATTAGAAACCCCAATCAGTCAATCAGACTTGCCAATACTCACATGGAAGTTCTGTGATGAGCAGAATGGATCCCCTAATTCAGAAGCATAGCTAAATCTGCTAACCACCAGATGCTTGGACCAAAGTTTTTGTCCGGGAGGGATTAATCTCAACATCCAAAAAATGCATCAATGGAGTAACATACAGATACATGTAGCTCTCTGATTTTTCAATCAGTCAAATTTTGCTTATAGCAATACGACGAATCAACTTGGCACTCATTCAGAACGCTATTGAGCCCTTTAAAAAGCACTGCTTCCATGTTCAGCAGGTTACAATATGTAGGACATCATAGTTTCGAGACAACTCTTTCGGCATACTACAATGATTCGACACCAAAGCAAAATTCAAAAATCTTTATTTGCGATTAGTTTTCAATTACTACCAACGTGGTATAATTTTACCTTCCAACCTACCTGGTAGATTTTTAGCTCATCTGGTTAGATTCTTCCGAATTTCAAAACTGAGTGCAGTAAGTGACATGGAGAAATTATTTTCTTAAAGCTCAACTGTCTGAAGATCGGTATGAACATGTCTCGATGGTCAGAAAATTCCGGGATTTTCCTGGGAATTTCTCAATAAAGTTGGTTTTGAAGGCCAGACGAAAGATGAAGTTTGAATTTTTTCATAAAATTATGTTCATAGTTGCAAAATTCAATCTTAGAGTGATTTTTATAACAAATAAAACTTGAATGACCTATTGCAACTTAAATGGGGTGTATATTACAAAAAGTGATAATTTACTCATTCTAATAGAACCCAGATCAAATTAGAAACCCGAATTAGTGCAGAACCACGGTTAGTCTGCTATCTTACCAGGGCCAGTCCGTGACCAGATTGTGGCTGGCACACCGCGACCTGACACTCGCACGGGACCTGCACGACATTGCACCAGGCTCGGTCCGGGACCAATTTGGGACCAGTGCAGCTCATCCTGACACTACCACGGAACTTGCACGACATCGCACCAGGACCGATCCGGGACCACTGTCGCCTAATACTCCCTCGGGATCTCCACGATATCGCACCAGGACCGGTCCGGGACTACTATGGGACTGGCGCGGCGCCGCCTGACAATCCATCGGGTCCTGCACGGTATCGCACTAGGACTCATCTGGGACCAGCTTGAGGCTGGCGCAGCGTGGCTGGACACTCCCATGGGGCCTGCACGACATCGCAACAGGACGAGTCCGGGACTAGTTTGGGACTGGTGCGACGTGATACGACACTTCCATGGGTCCTGCACTATATCGCACCAGGACCAGTCCGGGACCAGTTTGGGACTGGTGTGGCTCATCCTGACACTCTCGAGGGACTCGTACGACATCGCACCAGGGCTGGTCCGGGACCAGTTTTGGACTAGTGCGATTCATCTCGACAAACACTCGAGCCCTGCACAGCACCGCACTAGGACATCTCCGGGACCAGTTTGGGACTGGCGCGACGTGGCTCGATACACCCGTGGGACATGCACAAAGTCGCGCTAAGATCAGTCCGGGATCAGTTTGGGACTGGTGCAAATCATTCAGACACTCACTCGGGACCTCCGCGACATCGCACCAGGACCGGTCCGGGACCAGTTTAGGACTGGCACGACTTGGCCCGACACTCCCATGGGACTTGCACGACATCGCACCAGGGCCGGTCCTAGACTACTTTGGGACTGGCGTAGCGTTGCCTGACAATTCTTCAGGCCCTGCAATTTTTCAGAAGGCTTTTGAAAGATGAAAAAAAAATCTATCCGATTATGTTTCAAAGATTATTTTGATTGGAATTTCTCGCTTATAATCGACGCCCAAGACTTCAAACATCTCCATTGTGATCGATCAACCCCCATTTCTATGGAAATCATGCTAGCGTCGAAATTTTCGAAAATCTTTTAGCTCTTTCCAGGATCTTTGAAATCTTTCTTAAGGTGTTGCTTTACGTACCAAACTCTCCCCGCGCAATTGCTTGTTTGGTTTAAAATATCGTAGAACAGTGTATGAAAAAAATTTCAAAAGGTCTTTAAGCCTTTCAGCACAGGCCAATTTTTGGCATATGAGAGAATTTTTTCTCCTGAACACGCAATAGTTGGCAATAGATGATATCAAGATAATTCTTGTGGGATTTGGATTTTCAGAGACTCAAGTGATTTTCTGAATTACCTCAGATTTTTTCTTTCATGAATATCAAAGTTATCGCTGTTTTATTTTTATCCAGTGTGTCCATAATCATGGACATCCGTGCTGGGAGGGTTAATAGAGCTACAAGTTTTTTCAAAAAATATTGACGCTAACATGATTTGCATGAAGAAGAAGGGTGATCGATTGAAATGTAGGTTCTTAGAGTGTCGGACGTCGTTATAACAGGGCGAGAAATTCCATTCAGAATAGTATTCAAAGCACTTATAATGATAGATTTTTTTTCATTCTTCGAATGCTGTTTGGGAGATCATCGCAGACCCAAGGGCGTCGAAGTGACAGCTGTCTTAACAAAGCGTTTTGTGTCCCATTCTTCCCGCAGGGTACTGTATAACTCAAGTTGTTGCCTAGGAATCGTGATTTCGCACAAAAAGTTGTTTATAAAGAAAGAGTGATTAAAAGCTGAGGAAGCGACGTCGGGAAATCGATTCAAACGGGAGCATCGGTAGGCGCCGAGACATATTTGGGTGCACTTTGGGGTATAATTTGACACAGATTGGTGCAAATTTACCAATAGGCGAGGCCGCGCGGCCTTGCCCGCAATTTAACCCATGCCCGCACCTTCACGAAAATAAGCTGTCGCGCACCAACAATCACTCTCGGAACCACCATCGTCACAAATAAGTGATAGGTTGATTTCATTTACGGGAAAAACGATAAACACCCTGACTTAACCTCGATGGCATTACAGTAACCATTACACAACAAACGCTTGTTGTGTGATGTTTAGTGGCAAATCATTACGTGCCGGAAGTTGGCACCCGCTTTGAAGCATTACAAATGTAATAGTTGGAACTCCATTTTCAATTGAAAGTTACAAAAAATGGAAATTATTACAAAAAATTCTGAAAGTACCAAAATAAATTACAAAACGCGATCCATATCCAGCTTACGGGATGTACACCTATTCTGACACATATTGTATAATCGAGACGTTGCATGTACCTACGCAGGAGCGTGAACGTAGGTAGGTGCCCGCAAGGGCTAGATTATGTTCCTGAGGCTATTAAAAAATTCAACAAAGTAACGTTTTTCGGTGAGCAGCATATATCCAACGGAAATACCGAGAGAAATAGCGGGAAATACTTGGTACTTGGACAGAGGCAACGTTTGGACGATTGAGCGCCGCACGATTCGCAAACGACATTTTCTAGCTGTGCTACGTCGGAAGCGCGACTTTAGACGAGTCCTCGCTTTCCCTTGATTGGGGGAATACTTGCGTAAGAGCGGTGGCGATTGTGCAGAGGCAAATATGAAAGTCCGGCAACGGAACTCCGTGGGGCGACAGATCTCATGGCTTTTGGGTGACGAGTTATATCAATGAAAGGAGCATACAGATGGTCCGATGAACTAGATTGCATGAAGACTCGAAAAACCACGGTGACCTAACTTTCGGAAAGGATATTTCGATGGCGAATCAATCACAGCCGAGAGCAAGGGAAGCTATGTAACCCACAAATGAAAATACTCATGGAAAGAAGTGTTTGAAAACTGAGGGAGTCAACTACACCCGCGACTTACTGGATGATCAAGATAAGATTCCTACCGTGAAGAATACCGCCTAAAAGCAAGAGAGTCAAATGGACCGCCAAAGGCCCGATTATCCGGAACAGGAATACTGTTCGATGGAAAATTACCCCCACGACTGAGGGATGCGTCAAGAGCCGCAAATGACCAGATATTTGAACCCAGAATTCTGTCGGGGGAGAAAATCAACCTCAGATCCCGGAAAGGCAATCAAACCCGCAAGAAACCGGATGATTGGACCGAAAATTCTGTCGTGGGGGAATATTAGTCACCAAAACCCAGAGAGACGATCAAACTCGCAAATAAACGGATGCTCTGACCGAAAATTCTGTCGGGGAAGAAAATCAACTCCAAAACCCGGGAAGGTATTCAGACCCGCAAATTATCGACGCTCGGACCACAAACTCTGTCAGGACAGGAAATCAATCCCAAACCCCAGGATGGCAATCAAACCTGCAAGAAACCGGATGCTCGGACCAAAAAGTCCGCCAGGGGAAAAAATTTATCCCTAAACCCAGGAAGGCAATCAAATCCGTCAAAAATGGAATGCTTGGCCCAAATATTCTAGCGAGGAGGAAATGAACCCCAATACCTCGACAGGCAATTGAATCCGCCAGTTGAATCCGCAAATAGCTGGATGCTCGGACCCAAAATTCCAGCGGGGAGGGGGGGAATCACCTACAATTCCAGGAAGGCAATTCATTACGATTTTGGATATCTATGATTAGTTCGTACCAATGGAGGGAGAGTGCAATCCTAATTTCGAAAAATGGCTCAAAAATGGCAGGGGGGCGAGATTCTTATTCCTATGTATCTTTTCGAAACGACAGCTTAGCCAGTTATTGTAACAAAATTTTTCCTACCATTTTTATTCTCTAGTTCGCATCTCTTTCAACGAATCGCCAAATTCATGCGACATTCCACTCAACATCATGAAATATACCTCTGGGATGAATTTCAGACCAATTCG
Source organism: Eretmocerus hayati (assembly GCA_029851415.1). Classification (NCBI taxonomy): domain Eukaryota; kingdom Metazoa; phylum Arthropoda; class Insecta; order Hymenoptera; family Aphelinidae; genus Eretmocerus; species Eretmocerus hayati. Next base: position 135,878,790 of record CM056741.1, read on the forward strand.
TCGAGTTATGTAGGACTAGTCACATTTTTTGGGAAATCCCACGGGTCAAAACTAATTTCCTCGTCGAAATGCCTCAAAACTCAGGACATATTGATTTTTCGGGAACTGACGAGGATACTTTTCTGTTCCGATCAAAAATACACGGGAGTAGTGGAGATGAAATTGCTCAAAAGATGACAAATCATCGAAAATGATGTAATTATTGTATATCTCTGATTCCTTGGAAATAATATTGACTTTTGCAATTCTCTAATCACCATTTCGATGTATTCTTATTCATCCGGAAATATATTACGGTAATTTTCCGAGATTATTTCCGAGTTATGACGGTCATTCTGTTGAGAAAATTCAGAATTTTGACCAAAAAATGGAACTAGTTCCACATAACTCGATGAAATGGTCTGAAATCCAGTTCGGGGGTGTATTTCATAATTATGAGTGCAATATCATGTAGATCTCGCGACCCGTCTAAGGGGGTACAAACCAGAAAATGGAAGTAGTCAGAGGAATTAATTTTTCGCTAATACTAGCAAGGGGAGGACCAGGTGTCCGGATCATCAATCTCGTCTAAATTTTCCTCACAGTTACCTACTGCCTGGAATATGGAGAATTCAGAGTAACTCTGTCAAATAGGTCTTGTTTTCGAAAATGCAGGCACTGACATTATTCTTGCTCGAATAGGCCCATGTTAAAAGGTTATATATGTCGCAGGCAAAGTGATCGATTCGCCAATGTATACAGTCGCTAGTCGATGTATACATCACCTAGATACTGTATACACCTGCATTCAAAGTGTTCAAAGATCGCTCTCGGAGCGTCGGCGAATAGTTTTCCTAGAGGATGTATACGGGCAATTCTCAGGAACTTTTGATTTTTCGTGTTTCGAAAATTTTTTTTTCAAACTTGGAGCACACCTCTGAGGTTTTGCTCACCTTGAGGTACATCATTCAGAATGATAATTCCGAGTTTGTGCACGACTTTCGACTCACAACATCGTCGTGGGACGTTAAATGCTCAAAAACCAAAAATCTGAGTTCTTCACTGGTGCAAACGAATCATAAATACTTAAAACCGGACAAGAATATTCGACAACACGACTTCAAATGATCAGAGGCTCAGATTACCGCACAGAAGATACTTATCCTCTCAATGGGAGAGTAAAAATATTCTAAATCATAAGCCACATGTCAATCTTCCAAGTTCTTAGAATATATTTTCTCCCTAATCGAGTGTCTCGAAAAAACATCGGCTTGGTGAAATAGTTTTGAAATGACTTGAATGAGCGTGTACCTTCTTGAGTCCTACCTCCGATACCGGCCAAAAAAACGAATACTTGAGATGTGGCAAACAAGCTGGGAAGAGGGTTCAAAAAGGAACCGGTGAATACCAAAGATGAAATACATTCTATTACTAGATGAATCTCGAGACCATAATAATAAGAGATCAAGAATGATAACAACCCTTAAAGTTCATCTATAGAACAACTCATGATCTTGAAATCAACGTTCTCAAAGATAACATAAATAACAAAATTATGATTCCTCGAACAAATTTGTGAAACACATTTTCCATTTTACTTCATAATCTGGAGACCACAAACTTTACCTGCACTCCTGAGGCTTTGTTTTTCTCTTACCCCTCCATCGTTCAAAATTCTTTAAGTTGCCGTATTAGGAGAATCTTTTGCATCAACTCGATTCTGATGCTTCCTTTCCTTAGGATTCCGCTTCGTATTCTTACCGATCTTTTGTTTCATGGTCGCAGTATTTTTGTCAAGATCTCCACATGAATCGTGGTATACATGAAATTCGGAGAATTTTATGTATACCACGTCAATGTGAACATCACATACTCAATCAAGGCGCTGGTCAATATAACTCAGGACGTACACATTGACTCTTTACAGTCATGTGCGCACTCTACCCCACAGGCTCAAGTGCAAAAATGAACATATGAGCTTGCCATATCGAGAATCAACCAAATAGTTATCAAAATGAGCGTGCACAAACAAATCCAGCTCCAAAAAATTAGACCCGTTGATGTGCCGTTCAAATTACCTTTATCCAGAAGTTCGCGCAGGTAGAAATTATTTTCTCCAAGCTCTCAATCGAGTGCAAATTGCAGCACATCAAAGAGTGATGGCTCAAATTCTCTGTTTTTGATTATATTCTGATATATCTTTTCGCCATTGTCATTGTTTCCACGGCATGAACATTATGAACGAAATAGTACGACAATTTAGAATACCTAGAATTATGGTAAGACGTTCTGAGGTACTCGTCAATTTTTTCTACTTGCAGCACATCAGCGGGGCTGATTTAAAATATATCTTATGGTACAATCTTGCTTATTTCTTTGGAGCTGAGACGATTGCTTGTTCGGCATAGCAGTACTTCCAAGAATAAAAGGAAAAATCGAGCTGGTAACAGTCGATTTTCCTGATTTTCTCTGATTTTAGTGATCATAAATAGTTCTGAGTCCTTCGGAACAACCCAGAAATCCACAAATATATTGATTTTCTATCAATTAAGAGTTCTGGAGTATTACCAAGCATGAAACCAGAGTCACCGAGATGCATATGGATACTCGCAAAGTACTCGCTGATGCTCGCCGCGCGCGAGCAGCGGCGAGTATCCAAGCGAGTATCCTCGAGTATCCGCGCGCATCGATGTGTGGCGGCGAGTATGGCGATCAGCGCGACTTGGTGGCGGCCCCGGCATGCTATAGTTTCTGCTGGCTCCAAAATCAAGTCTCTGCGCTCGCAACTATGCAATTTCGACTCCGTATTTTTGCTTCGTTGATAATTTTTTGACATCCTTGAGCGGAATATGTTTGTGTTAATATTACCCGGCGTTTCCATGTTGAAAAAAGAGTCATCTGAGATGTCGAAGTTTCGGAAATTCATAAACCTTAGACGGAGATCGATGGAGACTAACAAGAGGCTGCCAGAATATTCCCTCGATAATATCCTAGAACGGAGTTACTTGGCTATGATTATTCTAGATCATAATTACTACTCAACAATAGAGTGGATCCAGGCAAACCCGCGATATCTTCATCAACCTCAAAAAATCAATGAATAATCTCTGAAGGCTCAAAAGTGTCTTGGGCAGGAAGAGGAAAGGGTTGGGTTCGGAGGTTTTGATTAAAAAGAGCAAATGGATTTTTTTTAATTTTTTCGAACAAGAATTTGTATTAAGGCGAAGCCGTAGTCCGCGGCCATCTTGAAAAAGCTAGGGAGATTGACCGGAATCCGTTCTGTGAATATCTCGTGTTTGACTTAACCAAATCTCTTCATATTTTGTATGCGTCAATAAAATGCATGTGAGAATTGCGCTATGGAGCGAAATCCCACAAAAGTAGACGAGGAAACTTTCATGATAAGAGCTGTACAGACATGTACAGCTGTCGTCTGCTCCTGTGGTAAGGCATGCTGTTATACTTCATTCTATAATTTTGTGATCAGCTCGTTATTTCCCGCTTTCACTCGACAGCGCAATTCCCTCAAGTTCGTAGATAATAGTAAGACCCTTATTTGTTGATAATTCTCTACGAAACTTGAGATAAATCCAGAACGGCGATGAGTTATATGATGACAGCCATAATTTTCCGTTTCTTTAAAGTGGTCAGACTGATCAGGGAGCGCGAGGCGGGACAGCAGCAAAGCCGTCTGCTTCGATCATGCACGTTCCCCGTGCGTTGTCATCGCGGAAAAGATATGTTGTAAGACTTGTAATCCGCAACTTCCCGGTGCAAAGCGACGGCCCAGGTGATGATATTATATCGACCGGACCGGGGTCCTTTGTCGCGCGAGATGTCTGCAATCTGTGATCAGGCTTGGTGGTGAATCTGATAGCCGTCCGCTGCGATATGCATCTATTGGCAGAGAGCTTAGTGTCAACTTTGCAAATTTGCATGCACGAGCCCTTGAACAGATACAGAATGTAAGTGTTTTGTTTGGGCGTCTCAACCAGATCTGATCATTCTGATGATTGTAATCAAACAGGTTCCAGTTTCAATATCCTAGAATACTTGGTAAAAATAACGTGTCCGGGTCATTTTGAGAGATAAAGTCAGTTTTGAAATATTGAATTGGAGTTCAAATCATGTTTGCTAAGATCCCTGTATTTCAGAGGGATGATTTCATGTTTAGTTATCTGAATCCGTTGAAATTGGCTCGAGTTCCAAAGGTTTTGTGAACAAAAAAATAGAAAGTTAGTTTGTGGATTTCATTGTATTCAAGATGGATTGAACTAATACAGAATGTAAGTGTTTTGTTTGGGCCTCTAATCCAGTTCTGATCATTCTGATGATTCTAATCAAGGTTCCAGTTTTAATATCCTAGAATACTTGGTCAAAATGACGCATACAGGTCATTTCCAGAGATAAAGTCAGTCTTGGAATATTGAATTGGAGTTCAAATCATGTCTGCTAGGATCCCTGCATTTTAGAAGGATGAATTCAAGTTCAGTCACCTGAATCCGTTGGGAATTACTTGAGTTCTAACGGTTTTGTAAACAACATTTAGAAAGTTATATTGCAAATTTCATTGTCCTCAAGATGTATTGATGGAATACAGTGTGAAATTGTTCTGTATTGGCCTCCAAACCTTTTCTGATCATTCAGGTGTTCTATTCAAAGTTGCAGTTCCAATATCTTAGAATATTTGGTCAAAATGGCGTATCCGGGTCATTTTCAGAGATAAAATCGATCTTGAAATATTGAATTGAATTTGAAATCATGTCTGACAAGATCCCTGTATTTCAGAGGGATGATTTCATGTCCAATTATCTGAATCCGTTGAAACTTGGTTGAGTTCTAAAAATTCTGTGATCAACATTTAAAAAGTTATATTGCAAATTTTATTGTCCTCAAGATGTGTTGATGGAATACAGAGTGAAATTGTTCTGTATGGGCCTCCAAACCTTTTCTGATCATTCAGGTCTTTCTATTCAAAGTTGCAGTTCCAATATCTTAGAATATTTGGTCAAAATGGCGTATCCGGGTCATTTTCAGAGATAAAATCAATCTTGAAATATTGAATTGAATTTGAAATCATGTCTGACAAGATCCCTGTATTTCAGAGGGATGGTTTCATGTCCAATTATCTGAATCCGTTGAAACTTGGTTGAGTTCTAAAAATTCTGTGATCAACATTTAAAAAGTTATATTGCAAATTTTATTGTCCTCAAGATGTATTGATGAAATACAGAGTGAAATTGTTCTGTATGGGCCTCCAAACCTTTTCTGATCATTCAGGTTTTTCTATTCAAAGTTCCAGTTCCAATATCTTAGAATACTTGGTCAAAATAGCGTATCCGGGTCATTTTCAGAGATAAAGTCCATCTTGGAACATTGAATTGGAGCTCAAATCATGTGTGCTAAGATCCTTGCATTTTAGAAGGATGAATTCAAGTTCAGTCATCTGAATACGTTGGAAATTACTTGAGTTCTAAAGGTTTTGTAAACAAAAATTAGAAAGTTAGTTTATGAATCGTGTTGTACTCAAGATGTATTGAATGAATACAGAATGTAACTGTTCTGTTTGGGCCTCCGAATCAGTTCTGGTTATTCTAATGATTCTAGTCAATGTTCCAGTTTCAATATCCTAGAATACTTGGTCAAAATGACGCATACAGGTCATTTTCAGAGATAAAGTCAGTCTTGGAATATTGAATTGGAGTTCAAAGTATGCCCGCTAAGATTCCTGTATTCCAGAGGGATGATCCCATGTCCAAATTTTGGGATCAGTTGAGAATTGATAAATTTGTATTTTCTGAAGTATTCCTCAAATTGAAATCTGGGGTCTCTGGTGATACTAATCTTCCAAAAGTTCATGTGTTCATTCAATTTTAATCATCAAATCAACTGAATTGCATCTGTCGTTTCCAAGTATAGAAACATTATTTCCAAAGGCCCCTAATGTATGTAAGACGGGCCCTATGTCAAGACCTCTGATAATATCAGTATGCGAGAGGGGTACAATATATCTATATACATAAGGTATATATATACCCACCTTTGTAAACACTGTCGATGTGTGTGTGTGTGTTCACACATATACATCAACAATCAGTGTATGTTTACAAAGGTTAGAGTGTGCGTCTGGTGACACGATTGCTGATCATCACTCTGGTGATCGCAGGGGTGCCACCATAAGTTACTAGGGCTGATCTGATATAGCGGCAGACTACAGCCTCGCCTTAATGTATAAATAAGCATTGATGAGACCCGTTATATTATCAATCCTGTGAGCACAGCTCTCAAAAACTGCGAGTCTTAATTCTATCACTTCTGAATTATTTCATTAGTAATACCTATCGTTAGTTCCACTTAAGGGGGAACTTTGAAAACACATCTGTGGTCATAGTTTGACTGATACTAAATGGTTCTTGCGTCAACTTTGGAACAATTCATACTATATTACACACAGTACATATACCATTCTACGGTGGGTATGAAAGGCGAGGAAGTTGGAGGTCCAGGAAAAAATTCCTATGCGGTGTGATTCTAGGTACCTTCGGGATCATTCTTCAAAAATAATGAAGGAATTTCGTCGGTGAATTATGAAATCATTCCATTTTTCGATTTTTCCTTATAAATGACATGTAAAAATGATCTTTTTCACGGGTGTTGTTTTTTCGTGGTTATCCCGTGATAATTCGGAAGAGGCGAGTTTTATCGTAACTTATGTACGACAGTTTTTTGTAGGCTTTCCAGAAATCTATAGAATCATGTGCCCACATGTATAAGAAAAAAGAATCCTTCTTGCGTGATTGGAAGAACCCCAGAAAAAAATGCAAGAAGCTCCAACAATATTTTTAATCCATCTGAGAATCTCACAGTGGCTGATCCTCATGGACAAATGAGAGCTCATGATCTTTCAGAGTTTCAAAGGAATTACAAAAAACTATTCGTCACATTTCTCGATAAAAATCAGCCCCTGCGACTATTACGGTGAAACCACGAAAGAGACAAAAAAGGCCGAGAACGAGATCCTCGACGAGACCTCCCCCTACCTACCATTCATGATGAAAAAATCGAAAGAATGACTATATTCTACAATCCACCGACGAAAAATTTTGATTCTTCCTGGGGAATGATCCTTGGGGTAACAATCACACCCCACAGGAGTTGAACCTTCCCGTCCCTAAGACTCACCGTGATTGATCTCTTAATTATGTTCGACTGCTTTGGAAGTGGGTTTCTTTAATTCTTGCTCATGGCATCTTTTATCTGAATGTGAACACTCTGAGGAATTTTGGGAGTGCCATTCTTCCCAAATTCGGGCAAAGGTATTGTTAATTTATATGAGTTTAAGAGGAAATATTCCGGTAAAAACTGTTTGTAATGTTTCAAAGTCATATTTTGATTAATGGTGTACCAAGTACAATGTACACCAATAGTTTTCTCGACAGCATTGGGGGCGACATTTCTCGTTACCTGAACGAAGTCCTTCGAAAATTCGGTATCTCTCCAGACTTCTTGGTCAAGATAAGCAAAACTGAGCACGTGACCAATAAGTCATTTCTCAGTATCAGGCTTTTCGAACACACACCTATCAAAGATACAAATCTCGTCTAGCTTTCCAACCTTGATTACTTCTGACCGTTGAAATTCTTCAGCTTTCTTATCAATTTTTGAATGTTGCTCGCGCAGACAACGGTCAGAACTGATTTTTTAACGATTCTGTTCCAAATGATAGCAAATTGAGGATTTATGCACTATTTTCGGTGATCCACTCCCATCATCAACCCGAACCCAGCGGTCATCTTCTTTGACCTCGGGATGTTGAGCAGAATAATCTTTCAACTGAAGAGGATTTTTTATACCGTCCAGAGTTGTCATATCAATTTCTTCTCTTCCGAGTAAGAGACCCGCGAGCTCATATGCACCATTGATATCGATACCAGGATCCGAATTATCTTCATCGACATCTCGATCAACGCCAGACTCCATGTGAGTTGCTTCACGTGAAGGGTGAGAGCATCATGGATCGCAATTTCTGTGATCCCCAATTTAGTGATACACTTGAAAGCATCCTCTTCTGCTCTCTTGATGACTTCGCGGAGTGATGATAGAGTAAGTTCACAGTTAAACATTTCTTCTTGGTCCAAGTCAACGCAAAGCTTTATTGAATGTAGTTTTTTAAACGACGCATTAAGATTCGTGGTTCTTGGAAAATTTATTGGGTGACCATGTTTGGAGAAATCATGAGCCTGAATGTCGCCTATGAATTTCAGACGTGACTCTTTCGACTAACCTCGAGGGTACTACTATTCACTGCCATAGTAAAAGTAGAAGAATGAAGTCGAAGAGTGCGAAAGAACCCTTCGCATGGCTGACTACTATTTTGCCACGGAAGTAACTTGACTTGCTCCAGGTCATTTCCAAATTGTTTCATTAATAGGTTCGTCATACGATGAGCATTCAATTCAACGCACAGATATGTGTTATCAGATCAAAAATTGCTTTCAACAGTGAATTTATTATTTTTGCTGGATAGGCTACTGTCGCCAATATCGTAAGAAAATGCACTGTACCAGATATAATATGTTCTCATGAGAGGATTCAATTTAGTTGACAGGGAAGAAAGAGCTACAAAATTCATCAATTTCAAGTAAACTTGAGTGCCCTCGCTCCCTGGTACTTCTTTGAGTAGTTCAATAACTCTTGGATTGCACATTTTCATGGCAGATTTAAATTTCATTCCATCTCTGCTTTCGAAATCACTAGGTGTCAATAAATGCTGGTCTTTGGTGAAATATTTTTCTAAGAATTTTAAATGTGACGCAGAGATTGAGTAATCACCTATAGGTCAAAGAATGGATACCTTCAACAATCTCGTCTTCAATCTCACCAACACGTGTACGGTATCTTCAATATACACCTCCTTAGGGAAATATTTTGCATTAAATCCCTCAATTTTGTAGTCCTCATCCACTGGACCTGGAACCGGCTCATCCGTTTGATCTCCTAGTCCAGACCTGTACCACACGGCTTTCAGACATTTTGTGTCTCCGTCTGCAGAATAACCTAGAACTGTTATTTCTCCTTTGTTAAGTTCTTTAGATATGTAATTCCATCATTTATCACAATCCTCAGCCGTGAGTTTACCATCCGTGCCAAATATCAGTAACCAAAATGAAGGTGTATCTTCTTGAATAGGCTGAGCCATGTACACATGCAAATGGGTTGAGCGTTTATTATCTCTGAAAATATCCTGCATTTTTCTCATTGATGTAGCTTTGAATTGATGAGGGATTGGCATGGAATTTTCATCAGTAGGTAAGACATATCCAACCAACTCGTTGATTCTCGAATCATACATAACTTTAGGGACAAGAACCGTCTCATCCTCGGAGATGAAGACAGTTCTGGTAAGATTCCTCACTTCCAAGAATTTTTTCAGTTCCTTGGATCTAAATTCTCCCTCATGAATCGGTGACGATTCTTGGACGTAACTCTCTACAGTGCGAGGTTGGGATATTAGTATATTTGTATTACTAATAATTTTCCGAGCAAACGAGTTGCATAGCTTACCATTTGCAACTATATATCTATGCGATACCGCTCTGCTACTCTGCTTGCGCTGGAACAGCTACTTACGTGTTATTCGGATCGATCGAACACCTCGTATTTTCGATCGATCAATCGGGGATGCTGCTGTTAGGATAATCTGCATTCGAATTATAATAGCCGAAATGGCATGCTACGGCCACACGTTATTCAAAGAAAATTATTTCAAGCGCAAATATATCGTTATGTATAAGTAAGATAAGCTCATAAGTGAATTATATCGAAATTTCGTATTTTTACATTGCAATCGATGCGCACGCCGGTACACAGGCAATTTTTGCTATGGCTATATGTATGTGGGCTCAAATGAAAGATATTAGACTATATTACATGCCCAAACGATAATATAGCCCAGAAAAATCGGCTTACCCATACGTGTACGCGATTGAACGTTAATTTTACGGAAATTCTACCTTTAGAACAAGCATGCAGGATTTCGTGATTTCTTGAACATATAATTGAAATCTATTGATCTGATACTACTTTCTGATTGATATTATATATAGCAAAGTGGCACTTTATGCAAAAGCTTTGATTTTAAACGGGAGGACCTGAAAATATTTAAAATAATATCGGGGAAGAAAATTATCAGGGTGATCTCTCATGAAAAGATTGTCGTTCGATTAAATTACTCATTTATTAATTTAAACTATATTTCAAACCACAGTCGCAACCGTGTACATAGAAATATTAAAATTTGTCCATATATTGGTCTTTTCATGATTTTATACGATTTTACATGTAATATTGGTATTCAAACTGCCTCGTCTATCTGTAACATATAATAAGCGTGATCTGTTCCCTGCCTAATTTCCTATTGAAATTGTGTGTAATAAATTGTTATATGACGGTGTTCGGGCCACCGTAAAGACTCGAATACGCGTGATTTTCGGCTCATCGCACAGATTTGAATTATGAAAAATACGGTTTTCTGGCGCGGACGCGATATAATTTCCTATCTGTAAAATCCTACACGATCCATATGCACTGGGTAATGCGGGTCGGTCGTGAGTCAATTCCCCATCCTGGGTAAAGAGACGGCCGACGCACGCTTGGCAGTGTGCCTGGATTTTATATTTTATGAGCCACCGCGAGCTAATATAATGCCCAAGTATTTCGTCCCTGTCTAAGCAGGTTTATTCATACCGGGGCCGCGATTATTGCCTAATCCCATTCCAAATACATCTCGAGGATGCCTTATGGTGGGATTTTTTATATTCTAATATAATATCGCACCCGGGCGATGACTTACTTGGATCTCGGGGAGACCTGCTCGTTCGTGGGTATAGATTTTTGGAAGAAGTTCCACTTCGGCTTTTCGGGAGCAAGAGAGCGAGCTTTGCTCGCGCAACGATTGATATACCCTCGGACGGCCAGAGCCCCACTTCGAGACACTTTTCGGCGGCTTGAACCCTGCGTCGACATAGACACGCGTAATTACCATTACATGCAAATATCGATTCCGAATATCGGGATCGATTGGTTGAATTCTAGTATAAGTGAATCGATGAGGACTCGATTGGAAAGGGTATGGGTCTATATCGGCTTTATATATATGTTACTACGAGCGATGCGATGGAATTGATCTAACGTGCATATATATATGCACGGTGGTTAATACACAAAATTGCAAGCATATATGGGTTAGTATTAGTTTTACCGACACCAACACATATGATTCTACTTACACGACTGGTCTGATGGTCATCTGCACAAGTGGCTGACTGAAAATTCTTATTTCTAAAATTTTTAAAATTATCTGAAAATTGCAGACGTTGCATAGTTCCCCCAATTTATTGGAGTCGAATCTCATTCATGAAGATTGATGGAGATAAATTAAAAAAGAAAACGAAACAATTTTCAGATCAGACCATCGGATCGTGTACCAAAAATTCCCGTGATTTTACTATAACATGTTAACATTTCACTATACTCTGGGTCTTAAAATGATATGATGCACAATGATTCAAGAAATAAAAGTACATCCATGTGGTGATTTCTGGATGAACGATTCAACTACCCTATTTATGGTTCGATAATGTGAAGCAAAGTGCTTCGAATGTATGAGAATGATGAATAAATCATTACTGAAAATAACTATAAACGATCTTGGGTCATCAATCAACCCACCTCTCATATGTTTCTAATGAGTAAAATGACGTTATATTTGTATACAAGATAAAAAAATTCGATTGTTATACAAGGTTGTGAGTTGGCTTTGGTTCGAAGGACTAGAACGAAAATGATTTGCTATAATCTTGAGCAATTTTCCTGAAAGGATTCCATAATTCCCAGTATTTAGGGTATTTATGATTCCAAATCAAGATTTTTACTGATAATCACAACAATAATATCTAAAACTCATTATCAATAAAAAGAATAAGTAGGCCTGATTTGATCCTATAGGATATTTCCGATGTTCAAAAATGTAATTCGAAATGTCTCCATTTCAAGAAAATTTGATTTTTGTCGACCCTAAATATTCGCCATCACTCTTTATTGGCGGGCAGGTATTAATTCATAAAACTGGAATAAAAAATATTTGGAACTTCAGTTCCCCCAGCCTGTAGTGTGGCTGATAAGACAATGCACGACAATTATTCATGGATATTAATTGAAATGATATACCAAGTTCGGTGTCAAAAACTGAAATCTCAAGCAAATTCTACAATTTCACGTATTAAGCACTAACTCATCAGCTAACTAACCATGCTTCTGGATACATATCCACAGCTAGTAGGTCAACTGACAAGCTTTTTTTTTTTTTTGGGTTGTGCCATTTTGGCGAAATTTTCTGGTTTCGAGATCCTCTCCGGAATCAGCATCGTAAGAGTTCTCTAAAAAAATGTGTTGTGGTCTTACCGAGAATAAATTGATTCTACTTGCCAATGATTAGACGAGTTCTCATTATGAATATCTGATCGCAGGGATGCGGTTAACCACCTAGAACTACTCCCTCTAGGCTCACTGGGTTTGACGTTCTCAGCTACTGATTGATGACCTGTCTCTCTTGCATATAGGACTTATTCCACCGTTCACCGACAATTCGTTTTCAACGCAGCCCGAATGAACCGGATTGCAATTCACCGACAATTCGTTTTCAACGCAGCCCGAATGAACTGAATCACAATTCACCGACAATTCGTTTTCAACGCAGCCCGAATGAACTGAATCACAATTCACCGACAATTCGTTTTCAACGCAGCCCGAATGAACTGAATCACAATTCACCGACAATTCGTTCTCAACGCAGCCCGAATGAACTGAATCCGAAATAGCCTCACATGCGAGAATGTCGTGAGTAACAATCTGCAACTGATTACTAGTCACTCCGAGTACCCGGGTTTTATTTACAAAGGCGGGCCTATCGATCTGCCCCTCGAGACATACACATGATGGCTCGAATTCATCTAAAGCGGTTTCAAGTTAACTCTCGACGACACGAGATTTCCAATTTATTCCAAATTTCAGCAAATTAAAATGTGGTCGGCGTGACGGACATCTGATGAGTTTTGACTGTATTACCATTCGAATGATGACAGTGAGCTGATTTCACAACATCTCGAAAAAATTTTCGAATGTATCCCTTACTGGCAGTGAGCTTCTGCTACTACGTTCATGAATCACGGAAGGTCCCTGACGGAATAAACGCCTGGTCACTAGGCCGCGTGGAAATGGTCGTTCTGTCCATCAAACAGAGTGACAAAAATGTCTAGACTAGATCAGCTGTCGGTCTGTGACCCTCATAATTTTAATTTACTTTGTTCATAGTTGTTGTACTGTACGGGGTTGGACTTATAGTCTCCATGACTCGTGCTAACGTTCTATTGAATAAATTGTTTGAAGATCCAGGTAAACTATATTTCCTTGAATTTTTGGATTGAAAATTCGCAAAAATAATGGCATATTCGTTTGAAAAATACTCAAATTACGTCAAATTTCATGAACGTGACGATATTTCTACACAAACACTACTATTATTTGCAAAACTGAGCGAATTTCTACCGAATTGCACCGAAATCGTTACTAATAATTATGCATTCGAGTTCCCCCGGACTATACTCCGAGAGTAATGAAATGCGTGCTAATCGCACAAAACGATAGAAAAGAATCAATAGTTCCCCCGGCCTGAGCATGGGGTGTAACAATTTGCGAAAAATTGTTATATATAAGAAATAACCTTTCATTATCTTGACTCTAACAAATGCCTATCGATACTTCTGATATTGCAAGTTCAATCACTTGCTTGAGCCTGAATGCGTAATATTCATTTGAATAAGTGTAAGAAAGACAGAAGTATACTATCTGTAGTGTGAGTTATAAGGTATAGGCATTGTGTGTGTATTGTGTGAGCTATATGTGCAGCACCGAATAATAAGAGAAACCAACGGACTGACCAATAACTCACTATAGTCTATATGTGCTATATATATGTCTTCAAAATCGATGTATTCGACTTTGATGCATGAATTGATCGCAATATTTTTGTTTGCAGCTTATACAGATGAGCCCGTTGTCGAGATACATGCGTGACTTTCCTCATTCATATATCCAGTAGGTACACTGTTTCCACGAAAGAGCTTATGCATAGCTTTCCGAGAAGTAAACAAACACGATGTATCTCGGCACTGTCTCTGTATATTGACAAAATTGATTCTATTGCTCGAACTCTCGAAATGCAGAGTCAATATACTTCGATTGTTCGAGCTTCAAAAGTATAATTTTGAGTCTACTATGTTACAGATAGCCGCTTGCGATTTTCAGATCGCACTAATTTATATATGGTAATGACGAACTTTTCATGAGAAATTCCCCTTTTTCGAATGATTTTTCAATCAAAATCGATTGATTTTCATGCAGATTTCCTTACAAAGTTTTGGTCTTGATGAGAGCTGATTTTATTATAGGTCCGTGTCAGGGTTAACGTACCACCAGCTGGGTACCATTTGCGAGGTTGGGATATTAGTATATTTGTATTACTAATAATTTTCCGAGCAAACGAGTTGCATAGCTTACCATTTGCAACTATATATCTATGCGATACCGCTCTGCTACTCTGCTTGCGCTGGAACAGCTACTTACGTGTTATTCGGATCGATCGAACACCTCGTATTTTCGATCGATCAATCGGGGATGCTGCTGTTAGGATAATCTGCATTCGAATTATAATAGCCGAAATGGCATGCTACGGCCACACGTTATTCAAAGAAAATTATTTCAAGCGCAAATATATCGTTATGTATAAGTAAGATAAGCTCATAAGTGAATTATATCGAAATTTCGTATTTTTACATTTCAATCGATGCGCACGCCGGTACACAGGCAATTTTTGCTATGGCTATATGTATGTGGGCTCAAATGAAAGATATTAGACTATATTACATGCCCAAACGATAATATAGCCCAGAAAAATCGGCTTACCCATACGTGTACGCGATTGAACGTTAATTTTACGGAAATTCTACCTTTAGAACAAGCATGCAGGATTTCGTGATTTCTTGAACATATAATTGAAATCTATTGATCTGATACTACTTTCTGATTGATATTATATATAGCAAAGTGGCACTTTATGCAAAAGCTTTGATTTTAAACGGGAGGACCTGAAAATATTTAAAATAATATCGGGGAAGAAAATTATCAGGGTGATCTCTCATGAAAAGATTGTCGTTCGATTAAATTACTCATTTATTAATTTAAACTATATTTCAAACCACAGTCGCAACCGTGTACATAGAAATATTAAAATTTGTCCATATATTGGTCTTTTCATGATTTTATACGATTTTACATGTAATATTGGTATTCAAACTGCCTCGTCTATCTGTAACATATAATAAGCGTGATCTGTTCCCTGCCTAATTTCCTATTGAAATTGTGTGTAATAAATTGTTATATGACGGTGTTCGGGCCACCGTAAAGACTCGAATACGCGTGATTTTCGGCTCATCGCACAGATTTGAATTATGAAAAATACGGTTTTCTGGCGCGGACGCGATATAATTTCCTATCTGTAAAATCCTACACGATCCATATGCACTGGGTAATGCGGGTCGGTCGTGAGTCAATTCCCCATCCTGGGTAAAGAGACGGCCGACGCACGCTTGGCAGTGTGCCTGGATTTTATATTTTATGAGCCACCGCGAGCTAATATAATGCCCAAGTATTTCGTCCCTGTCTAAGCAGGTTTATTCATACCGGGGCCGCGATTATTGCCTAATCCCATTCCAAATACATCTCGAGGATGCCTTATGGTGGGATTTTTTATATTCTAATATAATATCGCACCCGGGCGATGACTTACTTGGATCTCGGGGAGACCTGCTCGTTCGTGGGTATAGATTTTTGGAAGAAGTTCCACTTCGGCTTTTCGGGAGCAAGAGAGCGAGCTTTGCTCGCGCAACGATTGATATACCCTCGGACGGCCAGAGCCCCACTTCGAGACACTTTTCGGCGGCTTGAACCCTGCGTCGACATAGACACGCGTAATTACCATTACATGCAAATATCGATTCCGAATATCGGGATCGATTGGTTGAATTCTAGTATAAGTGAATCGATGAGGACTCGATTGGAAAGGGTATGGGTCTATATCGGCTTTATATATATGTTACTACGAGCGATGCGATGGAATTGATCTAACGTGCATATATATATGCACGGTGGTTAATACACAAAATTGCAAGCATATATGGGTTAGTATTAGTTTTACCGACACCAACACATATGATTCTACTTACACGACTGGTCTGATGGTCATCTGCACAAGTGGCTGACTGAAAATTCTTATTTCTAAAATTTTTAAAATTATCTGAAAATTGCAGACGTTGCAACAGTTCTCACAGAAGGTACAGGGAAATTTCCAGCCATAAATTCATACAAACAGCGTCTTCCCAACATGTAAATATAAGCTGCCAACATTTGAAGTGTTTTCTCGTATCGACGATTTTCTTTATTCACTTTGGAGTTATTTTCAAGGGACTTGAGCAACATACTGATGAAACTCGAACCGTGTGAGCTTTTATCACTCCTTTGACTGTTATACTGATAGTTCCTAAAGACATTGTCGATCGGTCTGTAGAGCCGTCTCACATCTGAATGTACACCGATGCTGTTGCTCTCATGATTTTTTACGAGTATATCAATTTCATCGCATGGCCGTTTCGGACTACTTTCGGAACTATTTTTTATTGGACGCAACCAAAATTAATCACTTTCTTCTTTACTGAGCTTGATGATCTTTTGAATTGAATGTTTCTCTATGAAAGAGAAAGTAAACATGATGGAAGATGTTCTAGCAAATGTTCCAAAGTACTCCTTGAGAATTTGATGTACAGCACCATCAGCTATTCTATTCATGTATTCTTCAGATTTCACAAATTTCTCCAGCTGATCGATGAGGGTATTATCATGCAATTTCAAAATAGTGTGATTATCTAAATTTTCCATCCTTAATATATTAGTCCGGTTCACCTAGTACAAAGCCCATAAGGGAAAATTTCATAAAATATACCAGAGCAACTTTTAGTGTTTCTGAAAGGGGATGTCGAGTAGATTATGGATCCGCAAAGTGTTGCCAAATAAAGTATCGGGAACAGGTTCTTATTAGGGGTCAAAGGTCCAGAAGAAGGTTCTTTTGCGATTCTTCGCTCGAGTGTTGATCCGACTGGAAAATAGTTGGAATAAAAGCTGTAGTGCTTTCAAAAAGGAAGAGAATAAGCTAGAGTACGATAATATACGATGATCAGAACGGCCACAAATCGAGGTGGAAGTCATCGGCCGTCTCTCTTTGGAGAGGGGGGAAGGGCGAGCGAGCGGGTGGCAGCTGTGTGGCATCGGCGCCTTGAGCGAGAATATGCAGCTGCGCCTCCACTCTTCCTTGACCGCCCGTTTGCTTGCAGCCTGCAACGCGCGAATCTCTTCGAGATGAGGGAATAAGAGGATTTTTTGCATATTTCATACCTAGGATACAATAGTGCCAAGCTTATCTCTTCATAATTAATCTAGGCTTGGTGTGTTGAAATTCGTTGATATTTGGAGAAGACAGATGATTCAATTATGATTTCTAAAATGGTAAGATTGGTGTCTGAAAGATGGGATGAAAGTCAAGCTTGGTTTGATATTCCAGTTTATCCTTAGACTAGAGTGGTACAGAATCAAGTTGCTCCTCTCGACGCCGTTCAATTACATTATAATCCTCCACGTCCATCGTTTCATTATATGCACAACTCGGAAATATGTATTCGGCTTACTCACTGAACACAAGGTCATTTGAGTACATTCCAGTATCATTTGCATCGATATTATTCCAATCATCATTACATGTGGAATCTTTATTCGCTACGGTATTGACTTTTTCGTGACAAGCAGAGTCATGATCATTGTCTAAAACAGAGGACTGCAACATCTCATCCGTGATATCGCAAGTCACTCCATTCGTAAAATCATATTCATCAATACAGTCATTTGGATCTACATCATCATTGCTCTCTCAGTTGTATTATTTACAAATGTATCTACAATCATGTATACACAACCGTTCTTAGAACAAATCTTACACAAACTAGAACACTCATGACCTCTTTCCACACAACCACAACTATCACTTTTGTAACCAGTATGGTAAGTACAATGGGAATTTTTCGATCTCTTTTCGGGCATTGCAGTTTTGCTGTTCATTTGCTCATACACAGTCACATCACTTTCTATACTACACGCCATATTCTCAGATTCTTCCAGTGAATTTCTGTTGGATTCTACTCCATCCATACTTCCATACCTCCTGTCATTCACAGTAATACTAATATCTACATCATCTTGATCACCCTCAGGCTGAAAATCTTTCACCACGGAATCAATGATTTCATCATAGTCGTTTCCAATTTCCTGATCATCAACCCATTCTACCACCTCGCCATCCGATTCCGTCCCATCGTTATCAATAACTCCGAAATTGCTGCAATCTTTTCCAACGCAAACCTTGCATAAATCAGGACATTTGAGCCCACGTTTGCTGCAACCGCAAGAATAACTTTCACACCCTGATTTACATGAGCAGAAAAAATCTCTGAGAATATCTTCAGGGATTGAATATTTTTTATTGGTTAGCATGATGGGTTTCAAACCATAGTGTGACTCTGACCAGCCCCAATCTAAAGCTTTGTTGATTCCACCTCTCCACGCCTGAAGTTGATGGTAAACCCTGTATGAGTGCTGCTCTAAAGCCCCTTCGGGGGGTGGCAACATCTCCAAATTGAAATTTCTCGATGCCAAAGAGTCACAGTACTTAGAGAATCTCACTTGTTTCAAATCCTTGTTCAATCCGCCACTATACAAAGCAGCGACAATTTTGCAAGAATTTGACGAGATGTCTGATTTCTTTGAATTTTCCTCATAAAAACAATCCGTAAGTACACGCAAACTTTCAAACTTCTTCATGATCAGCGTGAGTTTACTTTTGCCTTGATTGTAAAATCCAGAGGCCGTATCACAACCTGAAAAACAGTGCAAAAATCCTACTCGAGCCTGCAGCTCGGGGTATTTGATAGAATGCGAGCTGAAAATGTGACGGATGAGTGACATCCGTCTTACCTCTCTCCTGGGCCAAGTAATATAATTCATAATCTAATCATGAAGTTATTGTTTCAGCAAGAGCCGAGCGAGGGAGAGGACATTTTTAAGGTAAGAGAGAGATAGAAAGAAAGCACACTATAGCGAGACGGGCCCGCGTGGGTTATAGTTATAGCAGTAGCCATACTTCCCCTCGCGCTCCCTCCCCTCGCGCGCCATTTCATCATCACCACGCCGCCGGTGGCAGACTTACGTCGTATTCGGTTGGATGAGCACGTGCCGTCGCTCGCTCAATTCTGCTCCGTTTTTGCCGCGCGTTTCCTCGTCGCCGCTATACAAAGTCACGGTACGCGCGTGCATATTAGACCTGGTGCAGTGGTCTCGCGACCGACCCTGGACCTAGTTGATTATTCGAGGAGCCCGGTGCAGCTTCCTGACCATACGAGGTCAAATCGCCGACCGTGCCAAGTGTCCCACCAGCGACCGTCCCAAGGCCAACTTGCGCCTCGTGGCCATCCTGCGCCCAGTAGCCGACGTCGTCTCCAAGGACAACATTCGACGTTCTGTAAGTGCTAGCTCGAATTCTCTCTCTCTCTCTCTTCCTGTGGCCAGTAGAATGTATTCCTCTTCGTGCCCTCCCGACCTCGTGCTCGAGCTTGCGCAAGTACTCTCACGGTCTAATGACCTTTTGTAAATACTTTGTAAATATGTTTCGACTTCCCCCTCTTTATTTTCATTATAGCTTCGTTGCTCAACTTTATCACCTTGCTCTTATTATTTCATGCTCCCTCTGAACATGCAAAATATAGAGTAAGTAACCCACGACATTAAACCAGGCTCTGCCTGGATGTGCCTGGATAAATCCAGTCACATTGGCGCCCAACTCGGTTTTATTTTATTGCATAATGAGAGTACAATGCACACAAATTCGAGCACGTGGTAGTGTGTAATAGTGTGTGTGAATTATGTGTGAATCATGAGTGTGAGAGCATGGTGAGTCGAGTATGAAAAATCCAAGTGCGGTTGGATTTTTGGAGCAAATTTTCTGCACCACGTGGTCTCGACGGCCATTTTGCTTGGAAATTTTCGGAGCGAATAGAAGCTCAAAATTCTCGCGACTTTTTGACGCCTCGGCAGGAGAGGCAAACAAGACCATATATGGTCATACCAAACATCGCGCGATCGTCGCTCGCTCGCTAACAAGTTAAAGTTCTCGTTCACGAGCGCGAGAGAGATAGCTATATATAATATAATATTCAATCAGAATATTTCGTGCGCGTGGCATAGTTCATTCAAAAATCACGCGATTTAAACTCGCCATGCAACAAGTGTGTGTATGACACGTGCGCTATGAAAGTGCACAGCAATGCAAGCGACAGCAATATATATAGATATAGTGATATGGCTTTAGGCGTTTATAACCGTCCCAGCGTCCCAATGCGTTCCGAAAATTCTTGCGCTCGATTGAAATAATTCAAAAGCGATCGCTGATCAATGGACACCTGAAATTAATTGTTTATTAATAGATTTAGCAATTTTTAGTGCAATTTGAGTCAATTTTGAAGGTCTTTGACCAATATTTTCAATTCACTTCGTAAAAATTCTGAAAATTTTTCTATTGAATTGAATAAATTTCTGATAACTCATGCACACTTGTGCATTGCAAATACGATTGTTGCTAACAATTTTATAAACAAATTCGAGTTTTTTGACATATAATTGGTGAATTTCAATAGATCGAAGTGCAAACGACCACATATAGGTAACATTGATCGGTCTCGTTTCTGACTTGAATATATAGATATACCAATACCCTCGAGTAGTATATATAGGTATACTGACGACTACGTAAAGTCGAGCGCTGCGCTATAGAATAGGCGTGCGTATTTGGACTTTGTCCACATATTATAGGTATATAACGTGCGCGTAGCGAAATGAAGAATTGTTATTGTTAATTATTTGAACAGTTTACAGTGAAAATTGAATTTTCTCTGCAAATAACACCCGATGTTGGGGTAAACGAAGCTATTCAAAGTAAAATCAATCTTCTCCCCCCCCCCTCTACTTCACTTTTTCTAAAAGTTTAGTTTGGCGAGTATGACCATCCTTTTGCCTTATAAATTCATCTGATATCAAAAATATGAATTTCACCCCTTGAGAGTCATGAGATCAGGGATTACATGTCGAGTGAATATTTACCAAAATCTGAACGTAAAACGAATTTAGAGAGATTGAAGAGAATTTATTTCAACTCTTGAGAGTCATGAGATCAGGAAAAAGTATGTCGAGTAATTGTTCTGCAAAATCTGAACGTGGAACGTATTAAAAAGGATTGATTACATTACAATTTGATTATCGCTGTAATTTTGAATCAACTTGAGTGACTCGCCATCTCTTTTATTTACTGAATATATTGAGAATGGTAACCCATCTAGAACAATGAAAAGAAAACGATGGCAGGAAAATTCGATTCAGCATTGATCACTCCAATTTAAAAGTCGATAGAGATGGTGAGTAACTCAAGTTGATTCAAAATTACAGCGATAATCAAATTGTCATGTAATCAATCCTTTTTAATACGTTCCACGTTCAGATTTTGCAGAACAATTACTCGACATACTTTATCCTGATCTCATGACTCTCAAGAGTTGAAATAAATTCTCTTCAATCTCTCTACATTCGTTTTACGTTCAGATTTTGGTAAATATTCACTCGACATGTAATCCCTGATCTCATAACTCTCAAGGGGTGAAATTCATATTTTTGATATCAGATGAATTTATAGGGCAAAAGGATGGTCATACTCGCCAAGCTAAACTTTTAGAAAAAGTGAAGTAGAGGGGGGGGGGGGGAATTTCAATACTTGGCTATGGTAATGATTAAAAATTCTCAAATTGAAGAATGAGTTGTGAATGGTAGCATGTTGAAAAATCCAAAAGACTTCTATTTATCTCAATCATTCCCCCGATGAGCAGTATTGTGTTAAATTCCAAGATAAATGTTTTCGAATCCTAAGGAAGGAAATTCCGAGCAGTGAAACCTTGTGTCTCAGATAGCAAAACTTGGAATTAGTTGATTTTATTCGACTTGAGTTGATGCAAAGACTCCCAACTTCACTTGTAAGAGCAGGAAGTCTTCAGTTGATGGGAAATTTTTGGATAGCGAAAACTCCCCTCACTAGTTGGTGCATCCGCTATTCAACAAGAGAGGGTGCTAACTATCAAAGTATTCAACTCATGTATGATTAATAAACGAAATATAGAATCATGGTCCCCAATATTATTTGGAAAAAAAACTAAAACACACTTCAACTTGGACATCGATAACTTGTAAAACGTCAAGAAGTTGAAGTAACACATGCAAACTTATTTTGAGGAGGATGAAGTTTGAATAGTATCATCTGAGACATACTTTGACTTCAGATGAAGTGATCCTCAAAGCACATCCACATGGATCTATGATTCTAGTTCCTATTTTTAGTGCTTGACTTGTCTACCATCAATTTTTTCAAGTTGGACTTACAAATTCTCACTAAAAGCGTAAATGTGCTCCTAACTCTTAATAACACTTTTGATGAATGAGATGAACCCTGTGGTACTTTCTAGACCCAATTAGAAAATATCCTATGCCAGCTACCCGTTAATCAACTCTATACCAAGAATAAGAGTGGCGTGTCAAGACAGCAAAGATTCGTATACCATAAAAGTCTAGCTGAAACTATTGGATGAGAGTGATACGCAAAAGGAGTATGTTATACAAAAATAGTTAGAGCAGCACCAGGGATCACTGCGCATATCACAACAACTGTTCCATGGACACAGTGATAAATGAGAATGCCCAGTCCCACAACATCTAAAAGTGATCCTCTTGTGTTGGACATGAACAGATTTTTGGTGAGATACCAAAAGAAGCACAAGAGATATTCCATTTGTCGCTATGCTGATTTTCTGACTAGAGTAGATTATGAATATTCTGAGATGCACAATCTTTAGCTTCAGAATTGTGACTGTCGCAAATATTGATGAAACTGAAAATCAATACACTGCTAAAATATGAATTGATGCTGGCACATACTTCCTTGGAATCAAATCCTCAATTCTTCCAATTTGAGGATTGTTCTTGACGCTGTACAATAGCGAGATGACACACAAATCGGCGAGCATATTGGCCTTTGCCCATCATTTTTTATTCACTTCAAACAACACTAACACACATCAGGTGGCTCTTTTCTTAATGAACCAACAATTACGATTGGCATTTGAGCTTTGTTGTACTCGTGCAGAAGATCAGCCGAAGTAAACACGTGCATCGTCTGCTACAGTCGCAGGCTCATCTGTGCCGGTTCATTTTTGCCCGTATGTCTCGTCGCTCGTTTTATGCACGCACACACATCGCACGCAAGGCTGATTCAAGTCACACCGACACAGTGTCGACTTCAAGATGAGTCGAAACTCGAAAAAGTTTGATGATGGAAAATTCTGTCCCGAGCGTCAAATCGCCTGAGACGCTTGCCAATTTACGAGTGCGGGACTAGCAATACAAAAGCACTAGATGGCAAAAAGGTTTGTAAAATAACATTTCACACAACAAAGCTTATTGGCCGAGAGCTGCTAATGTCCACCATTGCCCTCAATGCTATAAATATGATGATGAGAAAAAATGAGTGAGGTTAAAACGGCCCAACTCAACGTACATAAGGCACGGTGGCCTTGCGTGTGCGCACTGTCGTTTTCATTCGAATTTTTGTTTTTTCTATACTCGCCAGCAAGGCGCTACCGCGCCTTTTGATGAATTTTGAATACTTTTGAAAGTACCTGTTTTTCACTTTTTTGACCTTTTGTGTGAGAACTCGACTGCGATAGCAACGAATATTATTAGAAGTCCAAGATTGCGATTGATCTAGCTGTTTCCAATAATTTTGCGAATAATTTAACAATGAATTTTGCAATAAACAAAATTTCAAAAATTCATTTCTCCGCTTTTTTACAACTTTCTGGATAAGATTCAATACTTTTCATAAATTTGACTTCACAGTCAATGAAATTCGATGAATTTTGAAACTTCTGCAACATTCTTGAAAATCATGGCGGAAGAAAACGAAACTTTTTTTTAATCAGAAGCAGGCTTGACCTGTTGGTTGACTAGTCTGAAACCAGATAAACAATTAGAGATAATTCGCAAACTTGAACTCCGAGAAGATGGAGATGAAACCATCCAAATGGAAAGGCTTATGCGCTGCCTGTTAGGTAATTATACCGAATCTGACTTCATTGAAAATAATGAATTCGAAAATGATGAAGATTTAAAACAATATAGAATTAGACTGCGTAATAATTTAGTACAAACTGCGTATAAATCGGTTCGCGGAGACCACTACATCAATGAGGATAGCAACGTCAACGCAATGGCAAGCGGAGGATTAACATCGTCATTAATACAAGAAGAAAATGACATCTTTCCAACAATAGTCAGCGGATTGACGACAACTACAACAACATCAATGCCCATTTCGACATATACAGGCACAATGCCTCGGCAAACCATAACCTCTGCGACCTCGATGGACAACAGGCCTATCACTTGTACGACAGGTAGTCCTACTGGCCTTGATTTAGTACCATACATCTGTGATCATGGTACTGTACAATATATACCAAGAATGGTCGCAAATCAAATGAAGCGGTTGATTGCCGCGCAAAAACAAGTCGAAGCATTACAATTAAATTGGACCAAGAAGAATCGCGAGCTAGAAGAATCCTAAAAACGTGCGCAAGCAATTGAAGCTCAATTAATCGAAAAATCGCGCAATTTCGATACTCGCGAATTCGCAAATAGCACGCAAATGCCTGTAGGTCAAAGCACAGTTATACCAACGAGCGTGCCGAGGCTCGCAAGCAATGCGCCTCGAATAAGAAGTGTTAATCTTCAAGATACATATGATCTTCGGTATTTCAATCCAAATGAAGATCGAACAAGACAATCTGACCAAACAGTCATTCAACCAATAAATGCAACCAACAATCTGCCAGCACCGCAAGCTGTGCACAGTGGTCTCAACGATACCTACGGGAGAAATAACTCAATTCGCAGCCAACCTGTCGACATTGGAAAAATTGTACGTCAATGGAAATTGACTTTTTCTGGAGATTTAAAAGATGGCAGCATAGAAGAATTTTACAATCGTTGATGAATGCAAGACCCTATCTAGTATTGTGGATGAAGACCTCATGAATGCACTGACCGAATTACTCACCGGTCCAGCTTTGCGATGGTTTAGACAATCGCGGTCCAAATAGACAAATTGGGCAGCATTCAAGACAGATGCTCGAATATGTTTCGGTCGAGATAAACACTTTTAGCAAAGACTTATCCGCGAAGCAGAGTCTCGTACGCAAGGGAAAGAAGAGCGTGCAAGAGACTACATTGTCTGTCTTTTAACAATACTTGACAAATTTGATACACCATGGAGCGATGACCAACAACTTGAACTTTCATATCGCAATTTGCATCCCACAATTCAACAATGGGTCCCTCGCGACAAAGTCAAAACGGTCGACGACCTCTTCACGCTTACTCGAGAAGCAGAGCATATCCGAGATAGCAATAAATTTTATCGTCCGCCCCCCAATCCTGATCAGTGTCTCTTGCCTGATTTGGCATATAAACCACCCGAGACGAAACAATCAGACGACAATAAATCTCAACCTAACCTAGCAGCAACCTCGGTTGAACCACTGGTTGAAACGACAAAATTGATTAAAGATTTAATTTAGAAAGAACTAAAATCACTGACACTGCCTGCTGCGCCCCCAGTGCCTAGGCAAGCTCAAAACACAAATGCGCCAACTTCAATTGCGCAAATGACAGATGCAGTGGCAAAAATAATTGATGAAAAATTCAAATCATTAAAATTGCAAAATACAAATACGTCTGCAAATAATCCTGCATCCAATCAACAACGAAATAATTTGAATAATGACAAACCCAAAATTAATACGGTCCCTAGACCTAAACCGGTCATTAAAAGCGACCACAATAAGGACAAAAAACCTGGTCTTGGTCCGAAAAGCAGATTCTGCTGGAACTGCTCTTGGCCTGGATACACGAAAAATGACTGTCCTGAATGTCAAAAAAAGGAGGAGGAGGCGACTAGGTAAGGCCTCTACCGCCTCACTAGAGGATATGGCCTCTGGTAATGGCTTGGTCAGTGACCAACAGCCAGCCACGAAACCAGGACTATATTCCACGGACTCTCCAAGTCCATCAACTGATTGTGACAATGAAAAACCACTTGGCGATCATCCTCGCTGGTGGCTCAAAACAAATTTAGGAAACGCCTGTGTTCGCGCTTTATACGACACTGGCGCATCTCGAACAGCTGTTGGACCAATCGGTCTACAATTAGCTGCTGCAATTGGAGCTCGTGTGTCGTCCTATCGAGGCCCACACTGCCTTTTAGCAACTGGTGAATTAGCGCGACCGGTAGCGCAAACCAAATTGCCAATTGAGGTTGCTGGTGTAAAGAAAGACATTGCAATGTTCATTTATGAAAAATTGGCCTGTGACCTAATTTTGGGAGCAGACTTCGCATATTCTTTCAATGCAATCCTTGTCCCTGAAGAAAGTACTATGACAGTGAAAGGCGAGAAGGGCCCATCAGACCCTTTTACTGTTGAATTCGCTACTCAGGGCGATTTGAATACAGCCAACCTCGCATCAGTCGGCATTGAAGATCTCACTGACAAGCAGCGCAAATTGTTAGATGACGTGTTAGACCGAAATATAGTAGTTCATGGTCGCAGTATTGGTTGCACGGACCGGATTGAACATGAGATCGTCGTCGAGTCATGTCGACCGATCAAACAAAAATATTACCCCGTATCCAAACGGATCGAGGACGAAATGCATGATCAAGTCCGGAAAATGCTCGAACTCGGAGTGATCAGAAAATCGACGAGCGCATGGTCGAGCCCCGTAGTGATGGTTAGGAAATCGAATGGCGAATATCGCTTTTGTGTTGACTACAGAAAATTGAATAATGTGTCACGCAAGAATGCATATCCTATACCGCAAATGGATGCAATTCTACAGAAGCTTCAAAATACTAAATATATCAGCACTATAGACATGAGCTCTGCATACTGGTCTATTCCACTTAAAAAGGGCTCAGAACAATTTACGGCATTTACAGTTCCCGGATTAGGTTTGTTCGAATTCACAAAATTACCGTATGGGGTCGGTAATGGTCCTGCGACCTACCAGGCCCTAATGGACGATTTAATCGGTCCTGAATTAGAGCCATTCGCGTTCAGCTATTTAGACGATATCATAATAGTAACTGAGACGTTTGAAAAACACCTTGAAGTACTCGAGCTAATTTTGAAAAAATCAAAGATGCCGGTCTAACAATTAATCGTGAAAAAAGTCACTTTTGCAAGGACGAAGTTAGGTACCTCGGAGTCCTAGTCAATCGTGATGGCTTTCGACCAGATCCAGAGAAGATCAAGCCAATTGTAGAATTTCCAGCCCCAAAGACTTTGAAAAAATTGCAGCGCTTCTCAGGCATGCCGTCGTGGTATAGAAAATTCTTAAACGATTTCGCCACGATTGCCGAACCGCTCACTCGCGTAACAAAGAAGGGGGACGCCTTTCTTATGGACAGACGAGCAAAAGAATGCCTTTGAGCAGATAAAAATCATGCTTGCAACGGCTCCAGTCTTGAATTGGCCTGATCACAATCTCGAATTTCAAATCCAGACCGATGCATCGAATACGGGCCTTAGAGCCCTGCTTGTCCAAATAGTAGATGGTGGAGAGCGCCCTCTAGAATTTGCTAGCAGAGTACTCACGCCCCAAGAAAAGAATTTCTCTTGTACAGAACGAGAATGCCTGGCTCTTTTATGGGCAATAAGAAAATTTCGGCCCTATATTGAGGGATACCCATTCAAGGTAATAACTGACCACAGTAGTCTGCGTTGGTTATTCAATCTACGGAATCCCACAGGACGCCTAGCCCGCTGGGCACTTGGATTACAAAGCCATGACTTCACTATACAACATCGACCAGGAAATAAAAATATTGTACCAGACTGCTCATCTAGGATGTACGAAGACGAAGAATGCTCGAGACACCTGGTCTAGTGACCATTAGTGTAGAAAAATCCACGCAAGATGCGTGGTACATTGGAAAATTCAACGAGGTCCAAAGTCGACCAAAAGAATTTCCAAAGTAGAGAATCGTCGGTGAGAATCTTTATCATTATAAGCCCGACGACGTACTTGACGATCTTGGTATTGACAACGATGCGTGGAGATTAGTAGTACCGCAAGAAAATCGTTTACAAATCCTAAGAGAATGCCATGAAGAAGTAACAGCAGCCCACTTCGGTCAATACGAAACACATCAACGTGTTATACTCCATTACTTCTGACCAAATTTATACCACGATGTGGCAAATTTTGTGAGAAAATGCACAATTTGCCAGCAATGCAAAGTGCAACAACTTGCACCAGCCGGCCTCATGAGCAAACGGTCAATCACACGACCATGGCAAGTTGTAGCAGCCGACACTTGCGTGTTCCCTCGCAGTCGTCACGGCAATGAATATATGATAGTCTTTATTGACTTATTCTCAAAATGGATGGAATGTGTACCAGTTCGCGAAGCAAATGCACTGACTGCGCGTAAAGCTCTGGACACCAAAATAATTCTACGTTTTGGTACTCCCGAAACTTTCCTGTCCGACAACGGACCAGAGTACTCAAACAAAGTAATAGACAAGTTCTTGCAGGAGCGTGGGATTGTACATATGACTATACCACCTCACGCTGCTCATTGCAATCCAGCAGAACGAATAATAAGAACAATTAAAACGTCCATTATTGCATACTTAGAGGACAAACATTGTCGCTGGGACGAACACGTGATCGAACTCCAGTTCGCTCACAATACAAGCGTCCAGTACTCGACTCATCTCAGTCCAGCCTTTATGAACTATGGACGTAATCCAGTTCCACCGAAAAACTTCAAACGTCAACAAGAACTCGCGTCTGCTGAAAAAGAGCTAGTGCAAGCAATAAGTAACTGGCAAGCACACATGCTAAAATTGCCTGACTTACATGCGGTCGCAATGACCAACTCGCAAAAAGCTCACGAGCATCAAGCTCGATACTACAATAAAAAGCGACATGACGTTCAGTACGCAATAGGAGATGCTGTCTGGAAGCGTAACAGAGTCCTATCATCACAAGCTCAGGGTATCACAGGCAAACTTGCACCCAAATTCGACGGCAAATTCACCATCCTGGCTCGACTCGGTTCAAATGTTTACGAACTGGCCGATGAATCGGGCCAAAGCATCGGAAAAGTGCATGTCCAAGACCTCAAACCCTATATCGACGGCGAAGAGCCCCCAATCGAACCTGAAACCGAACAATCAATGATCACCCCGTTAGACGATTCGTTCAACCAAGGTCCATGTCGGTTACTCAGATCCGGAAAAACGTTGCGCAAAAAGCAGATACTCTGAAATTAACCAAAACACGGGGGCGACCGAGAAAAACAAAAATTGTAGTTACTAGAAAACGCGTAAAATTCGCGCCCTCAATCAGGCATGAATCGAATGACCATATAGTCAAAGTAACTCCGCCAAATACGACTGACGCGGTGCCAAAACGACCGCGCGGCCGACCAAAAGGATCGACAAAAAAGAAGATCTTGAATGCGTCAAATGTATCCCCTATGCGCACTAGATCTAGTAGTCGCTTGGCGAAATAGTGATTCTATTTTCCAACTTACACTATTTTGTCGTAGAACTCTTGTAGAAAAAACTCTGTTTTCTTTGTAGTGGACGTCTGTCTATAAAAAGAAATATAGGAAAACAACCTAGAAACAATTTGTTCCAGGAAATGGATTCCCTCAATGAGAGCAGTGAAGTCACTGAGAAGTCACCAGAAGAAATAAGAGAGGCAATGGAGCAAATGCGCCTATTCAACGAAGAATGGGAACAACAGCTAGCGGGAGAAGGGGCTGAAGTGGCACGATTATCTGCCGCGACAGCAAACACCCCTTCTAATGAAAACGTCAACGCTGACAACGAAGAGGATGAAGCCAGGATCCTCATGGGTCGAATAGACGACCATATACTAAAAATGGAGAATCAGAGGGTAGACACCGATGATTTGATAGCGGAATGCTTCGCATTCCAGAACAAATACGGGAAGGCCAGCGTTGACCGTTTCGGTCACAAAAGGATTCAGCACATCGAGGATACCATGGAGGACTTGGCCATGATCGATGGGGCTCACGCCATCAGAGAACGCCGCCGCGAAGCTCGTCGCAGAGAGGAAGAGAGGAAAAGGCGAGAAGCGGAAGAAATGCGGCAGCTTGAAATAGAGGCCAAATGCGCCAAAATTCGGGCGGTCCAGCTTCAGCGTCAGCTCGACCAGAAGAAAAACATGCAGCACTTCGAAGAAATAGAAGAGGGTAGAAGTCGTCGCAGAGAAGCTTCTGGAAGAAGGGCCTACTACGACGTCCCTAGATGCCCGATCTGCAAGTGCCAAGGGTCATATGACCCAAAATATTGTCCATTCGCGGACAGACACGATGAGCAGTAGGTCTTAGACCGAAGAGGGGGTCGACGACCGAAGACACGTGGTCTCCGACCGATCAGTAATTTAGTAATTTTTCGTTTTTTGCGTTGGTCTACGACCACTCAGTTTATATCCTTTCTTCTTTTTAAGGTCAATTGACCAAATTTTTATAGTAGTAATACAAAGGTCTACGACCTAATATCTTGAGAAATAGTGAAAATTCTATTGGTGTACTTCTCAAGTTTCTCTGTCATTACGGTCATATGACCAAGTTTTCGATTGTCTAGTTTAGCAAAAACTTACACGGTCAATGACCATTGAATTGTTTCTAAAATTAGTATGTTTTTTTTTTGAACGCTCGTATTTACCTGTCATATGACAACTTTTTCTAATAATCTTAATTTCTTGCGCCAAAGAACGAATCATGTTCAATAATTTAGGTATACGACCAAACAATCATGTGACAAAATAGTCAATCAGTATTTTATCTTTATAGATTCGAGCGCTATTCATGTAACAAGTATGGATTGAGCGATTTATGGTATGATTTGAATGCACGAGGCGTGAATACGGACAAATGTCCTAAGTATGATCTGTGTACTGTGTACGATGTATGTTCAGTGTGCTGTATGCAATGAACGATGAGTATACTGTATGCCTAGTATGATATAATAGTGACAGTCAATTCAAGAGACCAAGTAATTCAGTGAAACCAAGAGTGATTTTCTCTGTGGCACACCTGTGCAGAACAGTACAGTAAAAGACGCTCTCCAGTGATCTATAATCCAAAATTATATAAATGATTGCTAGGAGAGTGGATTTCATGTCCGCATGTATGATATTCCCACCGTTTTTGAGGAATTACATCTACATTTTGTAAAATTCAACTTTTTATCTCAGAAACCCAAACATGATGCAATCATTGCAATTTTCGCCCCAATTTCATGACTAAAATAGTCAATTTTTCAGTTCATTTGGCCCAGATTCAGAGAGGGTAGGCTTCGAGCTGGTACGCCAGTCGGCTACCCAGCGTCTGGGGGAGGGGTGTAACGGATGAGTGATATCCATCTTACCTCTCTCCCGGGCCAAGTAATATAATTCATAATCTAATCATAAAGTTATTGTTTCAGCAAGAGCCAAGCGAAGGAGAGGACATTTTTAAGGTAAGAGAGAGAGAGAGAGAGTGAGAGAAAGCATACTATAGCGAGACGGGCCCGCGCGGGTTATAGTTATAGCAGTAGCCATACTTCCCCTCGCGCTCCCTCCCCTCGCGCGCCTTTTCGTCATCACCACGCCGCCGGCGGCAGACTTACGTCGTATTCGGTTGGATGAGCACGTGCCGTCGCTCGCTCAATTCTGCTCCGTTTTTGCCGCGCGTTTCCTCATCGCCGCTATACAAAGTCACGGTACGCGCGTGCATATTAGACCTGGTGCAGTGGTCTCGCGACCGACCCTGGACCTAGTGGATTATTCGAGGAGCCCGGTGCAGCTTCCTGACCATACGGGGTCAAATCGCCGACCGTGCCAAGCGTCCCGCCAGCGACCGTCCCAAGGCCAACTTGCGCCTCGTGGCCATTCTGCGCCCAGTAGCCGACGTCGTCTCCAAGGACAACATTCAACGTTCTGTAAGTGCTAGCTCGAATTCTCTCTCTCTCTCTTTTTGTGGCCAGTAGAATGTATCCCTCTTCGTGCCCTCCCGACCTCGTGCTCGAGCTTGCGCAAGTACTCTCACGGTCTAATAACCTTTTGTAAATGCTTTGTAAATATGTTTCGACTTTCCCCACTTTATTTTCATTATAGCTTCGTTGCTTAACTTTATCATCTTGCTCTTATCATTTCATGCTCCCTCTGAACATGCGAGTGAGTAACCCACGAAATCAAACCAGGCTCTGCCTGGATGTGCCTGAATGAATCCAGTCACAAAAACACGGATATCTTGTTTTGAATTGCTTCGGGTGGGTTAAAGAAAATAGCGATTACAGACCGTACATGCTAACTTATTCATAATAACGAGTAAGTCAAGATCCTCTCCAACGACGATTGCATTGTTTTGCGGCTTTGAAAGTGCCACGGCCATTGCCGTCTTGATGATTAGTATATTAGCATCCTCTTCTGTTGTATCAGAATTGACTCCATTTTCTTTTAAGGCTTGAGAAATGATTCGAATGAGTCTCTTTTTATTCTTCTCGTTCGATAAGAATTCTTCTTGTTTGCTCTCAATTCCGGTATCAAGGTTGATTTGATATTCGGGGCCGATGGTCTTCTGCCTGTGAAACCGTTGATAGGATTCCGTGCTATCACTACAATCGTCTGGATATCCATCAAAAATAACAAAAGTCTCCTGCCCCATGTAATCATTTTTCACGTATGAAACATATTTATGAACGATATCTCTCACTGGTTGGTTAGATTCCCATACCACTTTGTGTAATAAGAAGCCCGCATCAATAATAAAAATGGCATTATTGAGGACCTCGTTAGAGTGGTTGAATTTGTCTACAAACCTAGATTGTTTCGAGTCTATCATGCCGTTCTCGTTGAACAAAGAAGCAGGATAAGTGCATAATTCGTACAATAAATACGTTTCAAGGTCCTCCTTTCCATTGAACATCGCGGATGTCATTCTTGTAAAGATTAGCAAGGGATCGATTTCGACAATATCTCCATCTATTTTAACTTGCGACACGACTGCTTTTAGGGATTTGACTTTGTTGCTCCGGGTGAACTTCCAATCACCAAATTTTCAACCCACCCCATCCAACAGAGTCAACCCAACTTCGTATGCCTTATAACAATTGATAACATCTTTGTCTCCCACGATGTTACTACTTATTGACATGATTTCATCGGATACTGGAGAGGGATCGTGTTCTCGAAAGAAACGTACAATTTTTGCCAAGTCAGCAGCATCTCTCTTTTTTCGCGAGTCTCGCATTGCCACGTGTGGCTCGGAGGATGCATATGAAGTGCTAGCAAATGATTCTAATCCATTCATGATAACTGATATCGGGACTTGAGTAGCACTCCATTTCGAGAGGATGGGCTCTTTTATACCACGCTGGATAACACCCCCGCGACCTTTGAGATTTTTCATCAAAAATTGGTCGATCACAAAATCTACCCACGATCCGCACCAAAATTTATGAGTCCATCTGATAGTAAAGAAAGCATCGTTAACAAACTTTTCATACTCTTCTAGGGCATCTTTCATAATCTCTTCCAAACACATCATCGTTTGTAAATGAATATGGGCATATTGCGCATAATGGATGTGGCCCGCCACGTGGAAATAGGGTAACATCTCATAAAGCGTAACCAAATACAACGGCCAATTACCAGAGCGCTCGGCTGCGATATAATTGTTGAGTAAAGTCTCCATATGCATTAGTTGAACCCATAACTGTGCCGTGGGGCCACGTTTCTTTAACTACTCTAATTTTTCTTCATATTTTGTCTTTAGCGATCGAGGTGCCTCATTGTCAGTTGTGAAATCGACATCTTCCACTTTCTGTGATAGATAATCTAATTTCTGAACCTCTTCTTTGCTCAAGTCAAGCATTGAGAGTACGATACTTGATAACCCCAAGGGAACCAAGAAATGACTCCGTACCCCGCGTGAGTATGCGCGACCGGAGAGAGCATTCAAAGCTGACGGTTCTGCAGAAAATTGGCAAAAAACTCCTTTCAAACCGCTAAAGTCCATGATCATCCCCGTTGCAGTCAAAATAGACATTATCAAGTGGAAACCCCCTAACCTAAGAATCGCCATCAGTTTGACCTCGTGATCGTCAGGCAGAGAGGCTAGAATCTCCACTGCCTTAGCATGAAGGGGCTGATCAAAAGTCACAAAACAGTATCTCTGACCGTTTTCTTTTGCTTTGCGCACAGCTTCTTATAGAGCCGACCAGATCGTGCTTATATCAAAAGGATTTTTATCGCCGAGTTGTAGGGGTATTACTTTAGAAACGATGAAAGGATGATGTTGAAAAGCTCTTGTCATGAACCCATGCCATCCACCAGTATCTTCGGGCTCGAGATTTTTGCAATATTCCGAGAGCATATTGAGCAGCTTAATTTTTTCACCAATCGATGATTTTTCAAAGAACTTTCCAAATTCCTCTCTGAAATTCGCTATGACCAGGTTTTTCAACCCGTCGCGTTTGTGCGGCACAAAAGTAACAAATGGTACATAACTACAGGTTTCAACTATATCCTCTGATTTCAATTTTCGGCATTAATTCATTCTACGCGATGAAGACGACGCAGAACCCGGCGTGACACATTGAATGAGACCTAATCTATGACATGATTCATAATCATCGACAGTTCCAGTGTTGTGATCAAAACTATCCGCAGCGAATTGTGAGAGAGCTTCAGCAATGATAGCATAGAATTCTGGATCATTGGCAATCGAATTTTCAAGAATAATTGTTTCGTGGTAAGGAGCATAGGCACCTAGATTAGATAATGTGATTATTACTTTTTTTGCACAATGATTGCGGTGCAAGAGCAAAGAAAAACTAAGAAGAATAGAAGAAATAAAAGTCCGTGGTCTGACTGCCAAGATGATGGCATGTGCAATAGTAATGAGTTTGTTGTTCCATTTCTTTTTTTGAAAATCGAACGCCATATTCTCATTACGCTTTACTATACCATCCAGTAGTATTTGCAAAGAAGATGGAATGTTCCATCAGTATCTTCAAAAAATTCGCTGGGAGGTTTGTAACTATCGGTATCATACCTTTTCTGTTTTATATCTCTATAAATTATCTCTGAGGCCGATTCTAAGGTCTTTGATTTTCTTTGCTCTCTAGAGATCGAGCCATTATTCAAGTAATAGTCACGCAAGAGCTCGCTGATTTTGTCTTCGAAGGAAAAAACTAGGTCATTGACACCTTTGATGGAAAGTATCATCATTCGCAAAAATGCGTTGTAATTGATTCTTTATCCTGCCGTAAGTTGCAAAATCAATTTGACCATTGTATTCTTTAGAATATCCAGTCTTGAGATCTTCAACAGAGTATTGATATTCGTTTCGATGAGCGGATACATAAGTGATAACGAAATATATGAAGCTCTCGCATGATTGATTACGACGGCTTTTGTTTCTGCCATTCCTAGGTTGACATACACTCGAGAACGTACCGAAACAGCGTTTATGATATCGCGCCGTTTTCTTGACCAAGTCTACATTTTCATTCATGCGAGTTCGTAAATGATTACTATAAATGTGTTCTGGACTAATTTCAAGCAAATCATCAGAGTACCCCTAATATTGGAGTTCTTGATGATTCTATACGTATCGCGGGGCTGATTATTTGTGAGACTCCCGCAAAGAATACAATTTCTACTAAATTCGAGCCTGTGTGCATCGATTTGCTGTTTTTCACGTCGAGATGCCGCCTCTCGCTGTCGCTTTTGCTCGCTCTCGATCGCTTTCTCTACTAGATAGTTGATAAGGCAGCTGGTAAGCAACTCCATGCCCGCCCGGAAACCATCCCTTTTTTCTGTCGTTCCTTCTCGTACTAGCATCTTGCAACCTTTTCAATGTATGAATCGTCACGGTTCTTGTACTCTTGATCTCTAGGGGATAGTCACGTATCAAGCAAATTGCCTTATCCCCGTCATACGCCTGAAAATTTTATGAACATTGTAACACTTAAGTGGTTGCAACTATAAAAGCATATTAGAAAGAACTGTGTTCACGCACGCATCATTGATATTATTGAGATAGTGAGAAGAGTTTTACCTCTATATTCATGGTAGCTACTGAGTCTCACTGTCAGATACGATGTTCATATGAGTTCTTATTATTCTGATCTGTATATGCTGGATGTGTCCAATCGCGCCTCTCTGAACCATTCGTATGAAATGTCTTTATTGACGACTACTCCAAAGATCACGTTGGTATTTTTAAACTATACGTGAAGAAATTTTTCCCAATTATAGCTCACCTTAGACCACATCTTTGTTTCAAAGAGACGACTTCATATCACGAATAGATTCATTGAACTTGTACTGATTCCCACTTACACATCTGCAAAAGCACAAAGACAGTCTCTTTGATGAGGCTCGCAGAGTACCTAAAATGTGACGGTCCATACTCATCATTTCATTCTGTAAAATTTTTTTACATCCTATTGTGTTGTTTTCCAGAGTGAATGATTTCATAGATATGCATTCAAACTTACCTTAACATTTACTGAGGCAAAAACAACTTGTACAGCGTACCATCAATGGAACCAATCGAGTTGGCCTGGCCCAATCTGCTTTCACATTTATTATCAACTCACTCCAAAATCTCAATTGATCCATGAAGACTCAATCGTCAATTTGAACGTACTATGATTGGATGAAATGCATCCAATCCGTTGCCTGAACGAATAGTTCGTGAAAAGTTGAAACAACACACAACTGCCATTGGTAAATTTTCTCGCAATGAGGAGCAAAGTGGCTGCTTGAGTTTCCAAATTTGTACTGACATAATTTGGCAAAGTTCACCTCGTGTCCGAAAGCTCCGGGCTCCAAAACTCCTGAGATGGTCAGCAACGCCGAGGAAGCAAGGGAGGTGGATTTTGAGAATTTCTCACCCCGCAAATCTCAATTTTATGACCTCTGAGTGTGGTGCTGGGTAATTGCATAGCACCTCGAATACAATATCACTTACCTGAGATGATGACATGAGACCGCCTGTATACTCTAATAATTGATAAATTCCCGCGAATGGAAAGGTTCAGCGCGGATTAGGGCTCTGTCGATGGGAGGCTACAGATCTATCTGGGCAAGGATAATAAAATTCCTTCCGCGTATCAGCATATTGGGTCTCTGTGACAACGATATTCATTTATGGGCTCTCACCTCGTCCATTCGTATTTTCTATGAACTAATACTCATTTTACCAGTCAGATTTGCAGCGATATTTATGAGGTGCAAATATCGCTGATTAAGGAGCGGAGACAGTCATCGTGCACTGAACTCGTTGTAGCTACGCAGATACGATTTGTGGCTCTTCAATGATCACCCCCATATCCAATAATCGTCGGTCATGGTCCAAAACACCACCGAGGATACTTGTTTAAATATATAACAATGGATGACATGGTCTGAACGAGCATTCAGATTATAGACCTGAATCCAATCGCAAAAATGCGAATAGAGCTCGAAACCCTGTCCAATCGTGGAATATTATATCTGAATAGATTTCTGTGTGAATCTCATGCTATCTATGGACTATCTATTGCTCTGGTTTACATTCAGAACCGGTTTCGGACATCTAAATATGTCCTTCTTCACGTTAATTATTGTCTAATCTCAATTCAGGAAGTTACTCTGAGCTTAAAGACTAGGACTTATCACTACAGCTGCGGTGTCTTGTGATCCTCTCTCAGATGGAATGTAGTGCAGATCTCGACGATCATTGGTCCACAGGGGTTTCCTCGAAAATCTGCCGCGTGACCAACTGGCCGATTGGTTGCCGAATGCACTGATCCACACACAAGGTTTCGATCACTTTACACCAAACCGCACTGAAGTACAGTTTACGTCGCTATCGCACTGATTTCGGTTGAGTGTAACGTGAAATTCTGTGCCCGGTAGCTGTATACAGTGAGAGAAAAAATTCGTAGATTTGGGCGTAAGAAAGATTCGTTCCCTTCAAAAGACGGGTTCGAACTGATCGGTTTTGAGCTATTGCCGGGCATGAATGGGATTTTCTGTGTGTGCGTGTGTGTGTATTGAGTGTGAATATTTAAAAAAAAGTGGGGCTTCTAATTACTTTGCCGGGTGACTATTTCAGAAAAATTCTGTACTGGTACATGAAATATATACATATGCTGCTTATGTGTTTGATTTGACGGAGGAGGCTACGTCTTGCTGGCGCCGCGTACCGATCGTAAAAATTTATGGAGTCAGTGGCTCCCGTGTTACTCAACTCATAATTCTCATGCCTTCTTTTTCTCTCTTGATTTGATTTTAACACTTTGGAAAAGCTGCTCTAGTCTCTTGATTGGTCCAACGATGGTTACTAAATTCCACTGGAGAGTCTGGAATATGAGTAATTTCGAGATAACTAATGAATTTCGGTTTCTAAAACGGCGCGAAAAAAAATCGTTCCAAACTGGTCCCGCGATGATTATTCCTGGTCTACATATCGCCCAGAAAATATGCCTCATCGGGCACAATTTTTTTTGTTCAACTTGGGTCAAAGTTGTGTTGAATATTTCGATTTTACATGTCACGGTAAAGACAGTCTTGTCACGGTAAAGAGATCGACTCGCGTTTGGACGATTGCGGACTCGGTAACGCTTATCTATATCAGCCATCCAGTATGTTTGAAAGAAATATAATATAGTCCTGATGTATATCATGCATTTCCATAGTTTCAGAACTTTAATACTCTCTCACACTTCACAAATAGCTAGTGAGGTGACATCGTTCCAAGATTATGCATGAAGAAATTGCTCTAATGTTGATTCGCAACTGCGCTTGTTCTATACATGTCAAACTTCTTAACGTTCATAGAATATTTTTTCATTCAAAAGCTGAATAATACACTCAGAAGAGTAACAAAATAATACGAGGGCCACACGAGTTGTGCCGAAAAATCATATACCAGAGAACGAATAATTCGAATGGTGATTCGAGGCAATTTTGGTATCAGTTCCATTAACTGTACATATCAGGAATATTTTAGTCGAGATTCAGCTACGATAATCAAAACAGTAAAGAGGAGTCAATCTTATAAAATTTAAGACTAATTCAACAACTGCACAACACTTCCGGAAACGGACTATCCCCCACAATGTATCAGAATACTCTAAAACGTACAATCTGAGAATAGGAGCCGATACCCGTAAAACATAATTGAATGGTCGAATTTACGGGCAAAGACGTTTGCAATACATATTATACTCAAAAATATGTTTAACTTGCGGCTTTTTTCACGTTACAAAGGTTCGATCATGAGACTACAGTTTATTCTTCATCTTTTCTATCAATTTTCTGTGGTTCTTGCACGAGACCGAAATCATCGTCATATCGTCCTTTTTTGGACTTTTATATTTCTCTTCTCGAAAATCCTCGGGAATTCAGTCTGTCTGATGGAAGAACTCAAGGGCTTCGATTGGAAAACAGATATTGTTGAAGATTGAATCACGCAATGGTATCCGGTCGACTGTTACGTATGATAGGGCTGGGAATTTCGCAGATCCGAACCCACTACGGATCTTCGAAGAAGGTAGATTCGAGACACTTGATTTGATTTGAGAACAATTTTCCTAGACTTGGATCGAAATGATTGTTTACAAACAATGGATATTTCAAACTCGTCTCACTCCCTACTGATTATTCTGGGGAACCCGATCCGCAGAAGTCGCATGGTAGTTATACTGCCACAAACACCCACGCGTGCAATCTGCTTGTCAATTCGTCGATAAAACTCAAAAACTTTTGTTCAAATCTTTCAAAGTAATGTACACTTGTGATGGATAGACACAAATCACACTTTTCAATTGAATAATACTATCTTCCATTCACGTATATTCGCTTTGGATTGTCCAAGGCTTCTTTCTCCATTTGACTCAATATTTTCGCTTAGCAACGTCTATTGCGCTGTTCTTCTCTTGTGGAGAGACTATGTATAACACTGTATTCACACTCAATACACACACACGCACACACAAAAAATCCCAGTCATGCCCGGCAACAGCTCGAAAGCCGATCAGTTCGAACCCGTCTCTTGAAGGGAACGAATCTTTCTTACGCCAAAATCTACGAATTTTTTCTCTCACTGTATACAGCTTCTGGGCACAAAATTTCACGTTACACTCAACCGAAATCAGTGCGATAGCGACGTAAGCTGTACTTCAGTGCGGTTTGGTGTAAAGTGATCGAAACCTTGTGTGGGTCAGTGCATTCGGCGACCAATCGGTCAGTTGGTCAGGCGGCAGATTTTCGAGGAAATCCCTCTTGGACCAATGATCGTCGATATCTGCACTACATTCCATCTAAGAGGGGATCACAAGACACCGCAGCTGCAGTGATAAGTCCTAGCCTCTAAGCTCAGAGTAATTTCCTAAATTGAGATTAGACAATAATTAACGTGAAGAAGGACATGTTTAGATGTCCGAAACCGGTCGTTTCTGAATGTAAACCAGAGAAATAGATAGTCCATAGATAGCATTAGATTCAAACAGGAATTTATTCTGCTATTCGACATTAGAGCCGAAAACGGAAATTGTATCTGAACTTTTACGGAAATGTGACGTGAATTAATCGTGATTACTTGTACGGAAGATTCGGATATCACAATTTATACTCACTTTCATGGCACACTCCCGACATTATGCATCCATACGTTACACATATAATACAATGGTGTACAGTCATTTGGAAATCCAATCGAGCAGATAAGATTGAAGATTTGCGACGATATCCCGATCTCAGACCCAGAGAAAAAGTTTTCACTGGTAGAATCATTCACAAATAACTAGAGGGGTCATCTTGTTCCACAGATGAACTGATAGAATCATAAGATCATTGGAGTGAAAACTTTTTTTTACTTAAATGCCCTCAATGAAGTATGAAGTGATAAAGTTCTTGTAAATATCACCAGAGATTGGAAATTTCAATGGAATGATTGATTGTTTTCTTCGCTTTGTTGTTTCTACATTTCACATGTAAGCATGTCCAAATCGAGACACTCGGTCATTGGTCTAGTGAGCCATGAAGATTTGAAAACCTTCCAGTCGTTTTTTCAGTCATATCCAAAAATGTTCTACGATTCGAATCTTATTACAGAACATGTGGAGATGTTCAAATCTAATCAGTAGACTATCGCGTACTTCAGTTCTCTCTTCTTAAAAGTGAAATTGTCCAGAAGTGACGAGGTGATTTTGGATGGAATTTTGCGTAATATACGTATCATATACATGTGGTTGAAACTCGAGGTCAAGATAACCTAGCAGATAGATAACGGTGTTCACCGATCCTACGGAAGGATAAAAACCGTAACAATAGTTGTATGAATAATAATTAATCATCAGCTGCGGAAGCCCACGTTTTTCCTCGATGAGATGCAGATGGAACAGTATTAAAAGCCCTCAAATAAAATAACGGAAGGTTAGCATTATCATGTCCTAGGTATGAAATATGCAAAAAATCCTCTCATTCCCTCATCTTGAAGAGATTCGGGCGTTGCAGGCTGCAGGTAAACGGGCGGTCGAGGAAGAGTGGAGGCGCAGCTGTATATTCTCGCTCAAGCCGACGATGCACAGTGGGGCGAAACATCGATTTTGGGCCATAAATTGCATCCGCGCGAATTTTTGACCGATTGACTTGATCCAGAAAAGATTCTCTTCGTTTTTCAACCCTCCACCACGTGGCACTGCAACAATCTTGATTTAAACCATCCTGGACTGTGGAGAAGGTACTGGACGTTGCACTGAATCCGAGACGAGAATATGCAAATTTCTTGGGCACCCGAGCTGTATTTGGCAGCTTGACATTGTCCAAAGTGACCTATATGGTCCTTGGAATCTGTACACTACCCTTCAACACTTTTCTGAACCATTTAATCGTTTAAGATGGAATGAATGAGCTCATAAATGGTGAAACTCAAACCTATGTTGATATATACGCTTTCTGGACCCCTT
Source organism: Eretmocerus hayati (assembly GCA_029851415.1). Classification (NCBI taxonomy): domain Eukaryota; kingdom Metazoa; phylum Arthropoda; class Insecta; order Hymenoptera; family Aphelinidae; genus Eretmocerus; species Eretmocerus hayati. The sequence goes on from CM056741.1 coordinate 135,921,182, forward strand.
TGAGGGAGAATTTATCAACTTGGGAGTGTTGAACGACTTGCGGGCTCTAGAAAACACTACAGGTACCATCTCACATGATTTGATTATCGAATTCTTCAAAGCAGGGGTCGAAAAATTGCCGCTGGGATTTTTTTAAATATTTTTTCGCCGAAAAAAAATGGCAGATGATGAAACGACCCTGAGAATCAAGGAATCTAGGTGTCTTTGGGAACTTGCGGGATTTGGGATATACTACAAACACCAATCAACGTGAATAACTCATCGAATGGTTCAAAGAAAATTTCATAAAACGGCCGCTGGAATGTTTCATGACCCTTTTTCACGGGAAAACACTAGGAAATCGTAGAAGGACCCCCGGAATCATGAAATCTTGGTGTTCTTTGAGACTTGCGGGGTTCTGAAAATACTACAGACTCCATCTCACGCGATGGAACTATCGCACGCTTTCCAGCCGGTATCATGAAATTGCCGCTGGAATGTTCTATGATCCTTCTTCACCGGAAAACTCTCGAAAATCGTGGATTGACCCCCAGAATCATGGAATCTAGGTGTCTTTTGAGACATGCGGGATGCAGAAAAAACCTCACGGCACCATCTCACAAGATCAACTGATCGAATGCTTCGAAGCGGTTGTCAAGAAATTGCCGCTGGGGTGTTTCCGGGCCCTTTTTCGCCTAGAAAAGATCGAGAATGAGGAAACGACCCTGAAAGTCATGCAATCCAGGTGTTTTTGGAGTTCGCGGGATTTAGAAAACACTACAGACACTATTCCATTTCAGTAACTCATCAAATGCTTCATAGCAAGTTCCATAAAAATGCCGCTGGAATGTTTTATGACCCCTTTTCACCGGAAAACACTCGAAAACCGTCGAACGACCCTTGGAATCATGGAATCTAGGTGTTTTTTGATACTTGCGGGGTTCTGAAAACAGTACGAACACCATCCCACGCGATGAGACTATCGCAAGCTTTCCAGCCGGTATCATCAAATTGCCGCTGGAATGTTCTATGATCCTTCTTCACCGGAAAACTCTCGAAAATCGTGGATTGACCCCCAGAATCACGGAAACTAGGTGTCTTTTGGAACTTGCGGGATTTAAAGAACACTACAGACACTATTCCATTCGAGTAACTCATGGAATACTTCAGAACAAGTTTCATGAAAATGCCGCTGGAATGTTTTATGACCCCTTTTTACCGGAAAACACTCGGAAATCGTAGAACGACCCTCGGAATCATGGAATCTAGGTGTTCTTTGAGACTTGGAGGGTTCTGAAAACACTACCAATACCATTCCACGCGGTGAGACTATCGCAAGCTTCCCAGCCCGTACAATGGAATTGCCGCTGGAATGTTTAATGACCCTTTTTCACCGGAAAACAGTCGAAAATCGTAGAACGAAACTCGGAACTATGGAATCTAGGTGTTTTTTGAGACTTGCGGGTTTCTGAGAACACCATGAACACCATTCCACGCAATGAGACTATCGCAAGATTTCCACCCGGTATCATGAAATTGCCGCTGGAATGTTTGATAATCCTTTTTCACCGGAAACCTCTCGGATATCGTGGATTGACCCATGAAATCTAGGTGTCATTTGAGACTTGCGGGATTCGGGAGGAACTACAGTTACCATCTAGAGTGATCAACTGTTTAGATGCTTTGAAGGGATTGTCATAAGTTTGCCGCTGGGAAGTTTTCGGGCCCTTTTTCGCCGAGAAACGATCGAAAATGAGGGAACGACCCTAAACATCATGGCATCTAGGTGTCTTGTGGAACTTGCGGGATTCGAAAAACACTTTAGACACTATCCTATTTGGGGAACTCATCGAATGCTCCGAAGCAAGTTTCATATAATTGCCGCTAAAATGTTTTATAACCCTTTCTCACCGGAAAACACTCGAAAATCGTAGAACGACCCCCGGAATCATGGGATCTAGGTGTTTTTTGAGACTTGCGGGGTTCTGAAACCACTACGAACACCATTTCACGTGATGAAACTATCGCAAGCTTTCCAGCCGATATCATGAAATTGCCGCTGGAATGTTTCATGATCCTTCTTCACCGGAAAACTCTCGATAATCGTAGATTGACCCCCAAAATAATGAAATCTAGGTGTCATTCGAGACTTGCGGGATTCGGGAAGAACTACAGGTACCATCTTGAGTGATCAATTTATTGAATGCTTTGAAGCGGGTGTCATAAGATTGCCGCTGGGATGTTTTCGGGCCCTCTTTCGAAAAGGGGTGAAGCCGTCCGCGCGAAGTTTATAACGCAATATCCACGGCTCTACTGATTTCGAGGGGAGAAGAAGGTCTCTAATGGCATTACCTAAACATTTCTCACCAAAATTTCAAAGCTCTTGCTCGACAAGAGAAACTCAGCTTTGAGCGTACAGCTAACGGTACTTCCTTGTCAAAGATCAGTGGGTCCCGAGTTATGGTAAGCGATTCTCGAGGAAAATTCTTTTTTGGACCACACTAATGCGAACTCATCTCCGTTGAGCCCTTTTCCATGCGAATTCTGAGATATTCAATCTGCATGTAAGTGTCAGTTAAGTTGTTCGAAGGAAAAAGAGTTTCTCAAAAATTCCATCGGGAATTTCGATGAGAAATATCCTATGTGCTGTAGCTGGTGTCGGTAACGTTAATAGAACTTGTGTACAAGTGAACTCAACCCAAGAAGGTCGATCTTGAGCCTTATCAATGGGATGTCTTCCTTCTCAGAAGAGGAGGAGTTGTACTCAACGAAGCCCGGTTATGGTTTATTTTCATATTATATTTGACATTTTCATGAACAGAATCTCTGTTGTCTTCTCTAAATACACATGATCACGCCCCCCTGTCTCGATCTAGTCATATGGAAAAGCGATCATTCCACGATCGGTTCATGTATGGAAGAGGCTTCTCTGATCCGATTTAAAAAGTCTGTTGAACGGTAACGAGATTTATGGTTTTCTTGACAATAGTTCGACAGTGGAATTGTCTTGAGAAGTTCCAGTGACCATTTCCTCACACTTACTTCGGAGCATTTGATATTCAGATCATGTGAGATGGTCTTCGCAGTCTTTTTGAGTTTCCGCAAGTTTGAGATGACAGCTCCATTCCATCATTCTGGGGTCACTGTACCATCCGCCAGTATTTTTCGGCGAAAAAAATCCACATACTTCCAGCAGCAATTTTTCCATCCCTGCATTGAAGCGTTCGATGGATATTCATCATGAGAGATAGTATTTGTAGTGTTCTCCAGCTCCCGCAAGTCCAAATACACACCTGGATTCCATGATTTTGGGGGTTGCTCCACCATTGAGAGGTTATTCCCGGAAAAACAATATTCTTGAAATTTTGCGTGGCTGTCTTCCAACCCCTTTGTTCGAGGAATATTCATCATGTGAGATAGTGTCTGTAGTGTTCTCCAGCTCCCGCAAGTCCAAATACACACCTACTATCGGTTTAAAAATGATTGTCTCCTCGAGAATTTTTGGAATATCGGGTTCAAAGAAGGTATAATTTTTCTAATTTGGATAGCATTAATGCACATCTAGTTGAGGCCATGTTAAAATCAATATGAGGTCGATCGGATGATAACTGCGCCCGTAGCTGTTATCAGAATGCAAGGAAACGCATGTAAAAGGTCTATTTCAGAATTTGCTCGGCTTTTGGATGCTGTAGCTTCTCAAAAAAACGTTTCAGCGCACTGCAAAAAAATTGAGGTGATAGATATCCCATTTATGAATAACCTCCAACGAAGATCGGCCGAAGAAGTTTATAACTTTTGGAGATAATCAAATTTTTGTCATCTCGAGATCTACTGAAGTTAGAGACTTGATTCAAGAACAATAAAACCATGAAACAATTCTGGATATCAAGAATGATAACGCGATATCAGATTTTGAAAAAACAAAGAAAAGGCGAGGTCGCAAAGTTTAAAAAAATTGAAGTCTCGCCCCATTGTGTGGCTTTCATTATCCTTTCCAGCCGGGGCCCTCAAGATCGTCGTCCTTCTCATTCTTGGAGTTTTATGATCGATACATGTGACCTTTTCAAGAGGATCCTTCAAATGAATGATAACGTAAGATCGATCCATTGTCCTTATCGATTTATGGTCCATCATTTGGTTATCATTCGGATTGATAAAATGAAAATCAATAGTTGTATTATTTATCTATTATCTTGTTTGATTGTTCACTGATCTTGATCGATTGTGCAAAATGCATGATAACAAGAGACACATGTATGTCTATGATATTATCAATGATCGGTTGGACGAGATAATAGATTAATCATACAACTATCGATTTTCATCTTATCAATCCGGATGATATCCAAATGATGGACCATAAAATGATAAGGGCAACGGATTGATCTTACATTATCGATCATTTGAGGGTTCCTTTTAAAAAAGGTCACATGAATCAATCATGAAACTCTAAGAATGAGAAGGATATTTGTATGTTATCCCTTATCTGATAATCTATTCGACTCATCATTGATAACGCTTGATCGATGGATCGAAGATATTTCGTATAGTAACGAAAGGCTCAACTCGCGCTTGAAATAGTTTCATTTTTCCCTTTGGCTTCGGACTCCTTATTGCAGCAGACTGATCGTACCCTAATTGACTTTACAACCGAAACTTTACGACTTTTATGATCCGCGGTCAGGTAGTCCCACCCATCGACGATTCTAAGGGCCCCAGCTATAAAGGACAATAAAGGCCGCACAATGTCAAGCTGCCAAATACAGCCCGGATGCCCAAGAAATTTGCGTATTTCCGTCTCGAATTCAGTGCAACGTTCAGTGCCTTCTCCACACTCCAGGACGGTTTTAATCAAATTTGTTGCAGTGCCACGTGGTGGAGGGTTGAAAAATGAAGAGAATCTTTTTTGGATCAAGTCAATCGGTCAAAAATTCGCGCGGATGCAATTTATGGCCCAGAATCGATGTTTCGACCCACTGTGCGATGCCGCATGGCTGCCACCCGCTCGCTCGCCCTTCCCCCTCTCCAACAAGATACGGCCGGTGACTTTCGCCTCGATCTGTGGCCGTTCTAATCATCGTATATTATTGTACCTTAGCTCATTCTCTTCCTTTTTGAAATCTTTACAACTTTTATCCAAATTATTTTCCAATCGGGTCAACACTCGAGCGGAGAATCGCAAAAAACCCTCTTTCTGGACCTTTGACCCCTGATAAGAATCTGTTCCCGATACTTTATTTGGCAACACTTTGCGGATTCGTAATCTACTGGTCATCCCCTTTCAGAAATACTAAGTGTTGCTCTGGTATATTTTATGAAGCTCCAAAAACGTAGGTGAACCGGACTATATTCTTGATGAAAGGTTCCACCGTGTGTCCCAGTTCCGTCTCAACCACTTTCCAGAATTGATATGATGAACACTCTTCGCTAGACTCATCGCCAATCTCTTTCCTGCAATCATAAGATAAGAGTTGGAAATAATAAGAGTAAATGAAGCACATGTGTCAAGAAAGGGCATGGGGTTAAGCGTGAGGATTGCGTGAACGATAATAGTTAAACCCCATGTAAATTTTGATGAATTGATGTTGTATCACGGAATCTTTCGTAAGACCTCCAACGAGGGCTCGCAATTTCGCTACCATGTAGGTCAGTAGTGGCCGTGGACATTGAATAATGAAAATTTTAAGCTACTATGAGGATTGCCACGCTGAACTCGTAGGAGTGGGCTATGAATTCCACTCACTTAGAGTCAAAATTGCATAACGAATAATAACATTATTCGTAGTCTTTTCTGTTATTGTGGAGCCGCTACCGTGTCTTTAGAGTGAGAATAAAGTATGAGCATGTATCTTGATATTCACTAATTCCCGCATCAGGACGTAGCCTCGACATTTATCGGACATGGTTATTTCATAAAATGTTATTTTATACTATAGCCCGTGACACACATCTCTCTCTCTCTCTCTCTCTGTCTCACACACACACACACACACACACACACACACACACACACACACACACACACACACACACACACACACTTGGGTCTTGGTAAACTTGGTAAACTGACTCATTTGCTTCGAAATGGGTTGACTTTGCATCATTCCCTAATATACTATTTACAACATCATCAGACTCAATCTTGCAACTCCGATCTAAATAAACCTCATTGATACGAACCTAGTCCTTGAACCAGCCACTAGATGGCGAATCTTTCAACAGTATTCGCTAAAGAATTGGCTGCGTATGTGTTATAGAACAGAGTTGATAAAAATTATAAGTTGCTACGCAATTGCGTATCTTTTCAAGGAAAATTCGTCACTGAACCAGGAGATTGAACCAGTCGCATCGGATCCATTACAGAAATTTCATCAGAGAGAATACATACACTATAATCCATCTCTCTAGGTTCGTCCGGTGCCTTGGATTATAAGGATGGAGATTTCAGAACCACATAGAGAGGGCTTTTGGAAATTGATTGAATCTCGACTGGGTGGTACGGTACAACAGCACATTGAAAACCTCTTCAAGATGATGGGAATCGACCATCGCGATAATTTAAAAGATCTTGTCGAAATGCATGGATTTGGCCCAGATCAGTTTATCGAATACGTCCGATCAGAAGCTTGTGGACAGAGAGGCACAGCTGATTGTGAGATGCAACGTGCGAGAAACGGCCCTGCAGACACAGCTGAAGGTGAAAAGAACGGAGACCGTGAACCGGAAGCTTCCAACTACTTTGGACGTGACACACGAGAAAATTTTCACCTAAGTCCTGGCAAAATCGGCGTGCTTAAGAAAATCCTGCACCTTGTCACCGACGAGTCGGAAGATAGAGAAATTTCTGAGAAAAAATGGTCAAGTTTGAATGGAAAAAGATCAAAAAAAAAATTACGCGCATACTGTTGGACCAGATTTTAATAAAGATGGATTTACTGAGGAAAATGAGATGAAATTGATAAGGAAAGCATTGTCAAGTAAAAATATGATAGAAAATGTTTACAATGATACACAGAAGAATCTTGTGCCAACCACTCTTATCAACGTTTCCCTCACCCAAGATGATAGAATTGAGGCTAGACTCAAGTGTCCTCAACCAGGTGCTTCTAAGACTATTTTCGTCAATAGGCAATTCAAACTTGATTGCAAGAGACCATCTCAGGGTTCATGGAACATATTTAATATCAAAAGGCACTTTGTTAATCGTGAGAAACAAGGATATGGTTCCAAGAAACAACGCACTGACGAAACTCTATTGGTCGAGCCAATGGCAGAAGTTATCGAGAAGGAGTCTGGAATCTCTGGTTTACCGATGGAAAGTGATGGAACGCAAGCTGAAATAACGACCCAATCAACTGAGAACCATGCTGCACCAGGAAACATATCCTGTGCTGGACTAATCACGCCATCAAGAAGATCAGTCATAACTCACAAGAGAGGACCACAGTGTTTGGGTCACCAATTCCGACCAAAATGTTTCGACTGTCTCGTACCACCCAGAAATTGGAAAATCCAAAATATTAAGGACCAATGGGCCTCCTGTTTAGAGTTACGAGCATAAACGTTAGCATTGCGAGTATATCTATATACATCAATTTTTAACATGGGCCTATATGGGCAATGCTAATGTCATAGGCTGTAGTTTTGAACAAAAGGCCCATTGGGCCTCAATATTCTGGATTCTCCAATTTCTAGGTAATACGAGACTGTAGAAAATTTTTGGTCTAAATTGGTGACCCGAACACGGTGGTCCCCCCTTGTCAGTCACCCCAAGCAGCATCTCGGTTACGGTCAAGTGTAGGACAAAATCGAAGTCTTGTTGATCGTGTAGACAACGGTAGCATGACTGACGAAGATGACAATAGCGATGATTCGAGTAATCAGGTTTCGCATGATATCCAAAATACTCTGGGCTGCCAGCGCATTAGGTCTACGCGCTACGTCCAGTAGAGGCCTCGAATTCGCAAGCTTGTGATAGAGGTTCTCGTAAGTTCAAGCATCGAAAAAGTGTCATGTCGAGAGTTGGACAACTTAGTGAAAAACTGAAATATGACTATGGAACTGAATAAGCTACGTAAAACACAGAGGAACCTTAAAAACGGAGAAAAAAAACAAAAGGAATTTAAATGAAACAAAAACAAACTATCAAAATAAAAGAAAGCAAAAAAAATTAAAATGACAAAAAAAATAAAAATTGGGCCCAGTTACCGTACGTCCTCGCCGTGGCCTCGGATTTTAACCAAAGCGGTATCAATGAAATACAAGTGTCTTAATCGTTCAGAGATGCAATAGAATCTTGAACATGGTTTTGCCAATTAGATTGTATAGGTATGACCTGAACTGAAATGCTTAACATACAAATATTTTGAATATTCGACCATTTCGCTCGAGAAGTTTGAAAACTTAAGGGTAGGTCCCGCCCTCGTGTTGAAGTCTGACCCGAAAATCAGGACTGAAGTTCTGGATTATATGTATTTTTTCGATCTAGGAACGATGGCGTAATTAATTTGTCAATCAAAAACTTTTCCGACCATTTTTGTCCACTGGTTTGCAGCCCCTTCGCCCGATCGCCAAACCTATTCGACATTTTGTTCAAAACCATGAAAAGTACTTCCAAAAAAATTTGCAGACCGATCTATAAAATTCTGTGCGACTAGATATATTTTTTCGAGTCAAAAATCCGAATTTTTTTGTTGAAATGCCTCAGAACACGAAATATCGATAATTCCGAAAAATCACAAGAATACTTTCTTGTTTAGATTGAAAAATAACATCGGATCAGTAAACCAAAAAATCAGGAGTCCAAAATGTTTATTTAAAAAAGTAGACATATATATATATATATATATATATATAATTTTATGAATTTATGGTGATTTTTCTTCTTGATTCTTGGAATATTTTGTTCACTAATCCCATGTAATTTATTAATCTGAACAAGGAAGTATTCTTGTGATTTCTTGAAATTATCAATATTTTTCGAGTTCTGAGACATTTTAGCAAGGAAATTCAGATTTTTGACCCAAAAAAATGTAGCTAGTCCCACAGGATTTCCTAGATCGGTCTGTGAATTCTTCTGGGGGTATTTTTTATGGTTTTGAATAAAATCTGGTATGGATTTGGCGATCGGGCGAAGGGGGCGCAAACCAGTGGACGAAAATGTTCGAAAAATTTTCTCTTCTAAACTGACTACGCAATCGTTTTTCGATCGAAAAAATACATATAAATCCAGATTTTCATCCCTCTATTATTTTTCAGGCCAGGCTTCAAAATTAGGGTGGGACGTCCCCGTGAGACTTTCATTCAACTTCGCAATCATCATCCTCGTCCCTGAATATTGGAGATCTTTTCAAAAATTGATCAGATTGTAAATCTTGATCCTGGTTGGAAGAGAGCCGCCGTAAGAACGTCTCTATTAGATTGAATTTATGGCAATCAATCTACGGATTACTCAAGAGTTGGAAGTTACTCAGTATGGGACTAAGAGGAACGTGATAGAAGGATTGAATGCCACAGTCCAGAACTACCCTCTTCATGATGATGGATCCACTTGAGTCATCGACGTTGTAGTCTGGGCGCCCACCTATGCTCCCGTATGCATATAAATTCCCAGAGGGAATTTTGATGGTTTCTCATGCATTTCCACCCGCTGAATCGATTTTTTGAGGTTCCTTGGGCGAATTCATTTAGCAACCCTTTGTTATTAACAATTTTTAGTGCAAAGTTAGAGTTTATTACCAATATCTTGGAAAATATGCATTTTCCGGGGAGAACGCGGGGAGTCAAAGTTGTAGATCTCAAAATTTCCCACAGAAAAGGTCCCGACAACTTTCCCGGAAAATCCAGTCCTCGGCATGTATTCGCGTGGAAAGCGCCCGGCGCGGTTAACATGGGCTTATGTGGGAGGCCAGTGCTTCCCCTCTTAGTTTCCACGTAGTTTCGATGATATCAAGAATATCGAGATGGAACCAAACCCATTCGAAAGAGGAAGATGTAAACTTGAAAATAACATCGTTCCGATATCGAAATCTGAAATTTTTGATTTTCCACTGAAAGATTGCCAAAATCGAGCCCCAGACCAGGCGCTTGGGGACCAAGTACACGTTATACGTTGACTATTATTAACAATTCTTCGTTCCATTTCTGTGTTTATTGAATCATCGAATTGATTCTTGAATGTTGCCGGATTCCATTATGCGTTGTCATGAATGAAATCTATTTGTTATAAACAATTACGATAACAAAATCATATCTTGTTAGCATTATTGATGCACGCTCACAGCCGAAGAGAAAATGTGTTTGGTCATGTTTGGAGGTCCAATGAATTCTCACACCAAAACGAGTCGCCAAGTTTTCCAGGGAAATCGTGGTGGGTGGAGGGAAATCGGGGGCGTTAGAGGACATACTCTTGAAATCTCGACCATGATGGTGCAATGTCTCTGATATGCACTGCAATTTCGGGATGATGTTCCCTGCTCTCCACGGTTTCCCACCACCTACCACAATTTCCCTGGAAAACTCGGCGACTCGTTTTGGTATGAAAAATCATCGGACTTCCAAACACGACCAAACACTTCTCTCTCCGGCTGTGAGCGTACAATAATGATCTTAACAAGATATGGTTTTTCTATTACAATTCTTTATAACAAATTGTGACGTGGTATTTTAACCATCACAACTCATTTATATTCAACGGGACTCTTATCCTAAAATCGCAGTCAATACGCGCGCGAACGGCGAAACGACTCCGGAAAAATTCAGCTTCTCTGCTACACAGCAACACCTACCGTGATTCTACCCTGAGAATAAAGAGGGGGAGGGAGGGCGCACGCTCATAAATAATCAGTCCGATTTCTAAATAAATAACTAAGCCTCTATTTTTTACGTTGCTTCTACGCGGACGATACATGAATTTTCACATATTATTCACAACCGATATTCGTCCGGGTGACTCTAATATCTATCCGAAAAATATCAATCAATCGCGTCAAATATCAAAAATGTCTCTTAATTTTACCTGTAAGATACAATAAAGGTTCACTAAACACTAAGAGGTCACACTCCGTCCAATCACTCGCGAAAATCTACCTGCACTCCGTAGAGTGCAGCTTGTCCGGTCCCTGCTCCGATCTTTCCCCCACAATTTATCTGCTCCAAAATTCCATCGTACAAAATGGCCGCGCAACGGCTCTCGCAACGCGCGCGCTACGGCAAGCACCCAAAATGGCTTGTGCTCCAATACTCTCTTGTCCCACGCGCTAGAACAACAGGTGCGCGATTACACCCTGGCTCCTAGTCCATATGTAACTCGTCCAAGGTCCACTAGGTCCCCGTGCACACGCGCCTCCTCCAGGAGGTCTGTCCTCGACACAAATTTCCTATCGCGCGCACGTCTTTCCAAAACGTCTTGTCCACGAGCACACGCCAAAACTCCACTAAATCGCTGCTCCGAATTCCTCCACGCGACGCGGTTGCTGCTCCGGGTTTGCTGATTCAACTTCACAACGCGCGTACGTCACTTGGAGACTTCTTGTCCACAAGAACGCGGTGCACCAGCTCACGAGGTCCCCCGGGAGTCCGTTCTGTCCGCGGGCACGACGATTGCCCTCCGCGACGCGCGAGGCTCTCCGCACACCCGACGAGAGAATCTAAGAAAAATAGCAAGACCACTCACCGTTCGATGCCATTGTCCGTTGCTTGATTATTTTCCTTGCTCCGTCCAAATATATCGCCCCACAACTGAGCGAGTCCAATCACAGCAGCTACTACTCGTCCTGGGCAGCCGGGACTCCTGGGGGACTCGCGGCTGGGCACGTGCTCCGAATTAAAAGCGCGAGCGCGACAAGTACGTGTGTACTGCACGAGGTCAAACCCACAAGTGGCACAGTGGCCGCTTCATCTTCACCAAAAGCTCGCCTTCGTCTTCACCGAAGAGAAGCTCTCTGATTGGTCCGTCCAATTTCACCGGAACACTGGCAGCGCCAGCTAGCGGCTGAGTGCGCCAAATATTCAACTTCAGTCCACTATACTTGCTCCATGCCGTAGCTCAGATTTTACGAAATTCGCTCCAAGTCCATCAATTGCAGCATATACGGTCCTGATGCCTCCACCCAGAGAATATTCTGTCCCACTCACGTGCATGCACCGCTGAAATACACGCGGAGGCATCGCGCACTCGCGCTTGCCGCAACTTCACGCTTTCACCTCGTATAGCCCTTACGCATGTCTGTATATCTCTATATACAGTCCGTGTTGCAGCAGTATATCTATATGTACTCGTGGCCGTCCGTAGTGTAATGATCTCGAGCCCGCATGGCTGCAGTATCTCTGTATATATGCTGTACATAGTCCCAGTGCAACATACTTATGTGTGCATAACCCTAAGTACATGTAAATGTCGTCCGCAAGTCCAAATTTGCCCAGTGGCCGTTGTCCAGGTAGTCGTCCGTCGAATTTTTGTGGCCACGAGCGCCCGGATGTGGCCCGGATTCACATGCCCGCAGCGCCGCCACATCTCGTCCCCCGCCAGTCAGCTGTCTGCTTGTGCCGCGTGCACCGACCTGTCCATCATCGCCGTCTTCCGCTGGGTCACCCGGGCCCATCCGTGTCCGTGTGATGGTCACCCGTGCGGTGGGTGGCCATCCTAGCGTTATTTCAATGGTGCGCGGGTGTCTCATACACCAAGTACACGATGTACCTGTGTGACAGGTGGTACGTGGGTACATAACCCCATTGCTGCAGGCATGCTCGCTGCCCCGGGCTGCAGCGGATGGGGCGATTGCCTGGATGGCTGGCAGCCCGGGGAGCACATCACCAGGAGGGCCACCCGTCTGCTGCATGCTGTCGTGTCACCCGGGTCCCGCGTGCCATCCGCACCGTCTCCTCGCCACTTGCTGCACATTCCGTACCCTCGCTCACCCGCGAGCGAGGGCCTCGTCCGTTGCCATTGTCACCGTCGTCCGCACCTCCGTGTATAAACGCATGCCCCGGGGCATGATGTTGAGGAGCAGCATGGATATGAGCCGAGGAGGGCTGGCGTAGGGACCGAACAGGGCTCCGGGGCCCTGGGAAGGCCCTCTGGGTCGCCCAGCTGTCAAGATCGCGGACCGTCGGCTGCTCGTCCCAGTGGCAGCCTAGTGTGCGGCTACAGCTAATGTCCGGGGTGCAGGAAGGGCTGCCTATGCGTAGGCATGTCTGCATCACAGCATCTCGTCCATCTTCCTCGTCGCTTGTCGTCGTCATCCTCTCGAGCCAGCATTCCAACAAAAAAGAGAAGTATTCGGGTCAATACTCATTTTTTTGAGTTTGCTGGCTCGAGACGGCGACGAGAGATTTTCAAAAATCGGCCGTGACGATTTACCCGTCACAAAATAAATTTCATTCATGACAACGCATAATGAAGTCCGGCAACATTCAAGAATCAATTCAATGATTCAAAAACACAGAAATGGAACGAAGAATTGTTAATAACAGTCAACGTATAACGTGTACTTGGTCCCCAAGCGCCTGGTCTGGGGCTCGATTTTAGCAGTGTCTCGGTGGAAAATTGAAAATTTCAGATTTCTCCGATATCGGAACGATGTTATTGTCAAGTTTACATCTTCCTCTTTCGAATGGACTTGGTTTCATCTCGATGATATTGCTAGCATGGAAACTACGTGGGAACTAAGAGGGGAATCAGTGGCTTCCCATATAAGCCCATGTTAACCGCGCCGGGCGCTTTCCACGCGGATACAGGCTGAGGACTGGGTTTCCCGGGAAAGTTGTTCGAACCTTTTCTGTGGGAAATGTTGAGATCTACAACTTTGACCCCTTGTATTTTCCCCGGAAAATGCATATATTCCAAGATATTGGTAGAAAATCCTAACTTTGCACTAAAAATTGTTAATAACAATAGGTTGGCAAATGAATTCGCCCAAGGAACCTCAAAAAATCGATTCAGCGGGTGGAAATGCACAAGAAACCATCAAAATTTTCTCTGGGAATTTATATGCATACGAGAGCATAGGTGGGCGCCCAGACTATTGGGATTACGTTAGCTTCATACAATGGTGAGGGTACCAGTCTCAGCTCAGCTGCAGTATCCTTCCTGTAGCAATAGCCGCAAATGATTCTGTTTTGACAGTAAATTATAAATGTCTCGATAAATGTCCACGATTACTAATTAGATTACCACGATAGTGCTTAGAAAATGAAATTATCGCCAAGGCATAATTTGCTCCATGTTGGCGATGTTTACAATACTGTGATAAGAATACTGTAATTCGAACATAAGTTCCACCTATTATGAGTAATTTGGTAGATTTTTCGTCCTTGATGGTTAATATACAAATTGAGTATTTTGGTCTAATCAATCTTGAAGGACGGTGGGGAACAGAATAAATTCACAAAGTTTCATGATAGAAATTTCATTGCTACGTTTCGTCCACTAGGTTTCGTGGACCTCATCAGGCTTCAGGTTTCTGTTTTGACATATAAAGATAGAAAATATGAAATTTTTCACAAATGATGGATGTATAAATATTCAAGATGCGCAACTTACGTTATTCTTTAGATCGTCATATTTTTTGAACAATCTTGTAATAGAGCACAGACATAACGTCTGGCTCCTGTCGATACAGGTAAATAGAATGAGTCATCGGTCTCATTTTACACTCATATTTATATCAGCGCGATCGCAGCATACAGTAGGTGACATATATATGAAGAGTAGTGCATGTGGGAGTCAAAACAGAAACCTGAAGCCTGACGAGCTCCACGAAACCTAGTGGACGAAACGTAGCAATAAAATTTCTATCATGAAATTTTGGGAATTTATTTAGTTTCCCACCGTCCTTCAAGATCGATGAGACCAAAATAATCAACTTGTGTAAGTTCCACCGGTCAACTCGAGTACTAGTAGAGCTAATCTCAGATTTAGTTGGCTACCTCATAGATCATAAGGTTGGTTTTCCCCCGGACACATCTTTCGACATGAGTACGCAAGCATCTGCGGCTTTATGAGCAGTCAACGACAGAGGCTAATTGTTGAAACATGATGCTGTTGGGCTCGCTGTTAGTCCTATAACACGTATATCCGATGTTACGTGGGAAGGGGGGTGACTCTAATGAATTAACCATGTATATGGATACGAGTTTAATAGAGCAGATATACTAGAGAGAGAGGTTGATGTGAATCTAATGGTTAGTCTGAGCGGTCTGGCTGCCGCGCGGCTCGTCGTCGACGACGACGGTCCGCGCTGCAGCAGAGACCTTGTAGGTAGGGATAGGCCCCGCTCCGTCGACGTGCTGACGGTGCATCCGCGATGGTCGGCGAACCGCGAGCGTACATTGCGCGGCCGCGTAGCCATCGCGGGTGCAACGTCATCGTGGCACGAAGGGGAGAGGTGAGATCAGGCACTGATCTCCACTTCTACCCACGTGACGTGAATCGTCCGTAGCTGGGTCATCCGCGTCTCCTGATGCGGTATATTATAATGCTTATAACAGCTCCGGCCTCTTGAATGGCCTTAAATCATATGGTTGAGATCATATGTTATACTATGGTACTTGCGTATGACTGAATGTGTGAAATCTTGTGAGAACGAGCGTGTCAATGTTTGTGTGTGTCGCGCATACAATTTCTTATCGCGAACTCTCTCGTTATAATCGCTTAAACTTGAATAATTTCATTCCCTTAATTTCTAATTCTACAAAATGTAATTTTCCACCATATTATAGTCATAAGTATGAAAATGTTCTAAAAAAAACTTCCAAATTCATCGGAAATTGTTCGGAAGAACTTTCGAAAATTATCAACAATGAATTGTTTTTGCAATTTCGTGCGCAAAGTTGTGCGTAGATCCAACTTCTCTTCATTATCAGCAGTGCGTGAAGTAATGCGGAAAAGACTTCTCGCACAGATTCACATTTACGCACCGATGAACTGTGCGTGAAATTCATTTCTCGCACAGATTGCAATGCGTAAATGTAAATTCTCGCACAAGTCACTTGGCATATCTGTGAGATGTTTGACGATCTCGAGAGTCTTTTCCGATCCATGAAACTGAATGGTCCAAAACGTTTCAAGTTAGTTAGCCCAAGTTTTAATCAGTTCTCACCACCATCCAATCACATTCTTTTGATAAGAATGTCCGTGATAGAGATGACTGATGAGTTTATATTCTATTATGATGTTCGAAGAGATGTTCAGTTTCGATCAACTTAGAGAAGACTCTGAATGTATGCTCTAATGATGGTGTATACTCAACCAACGGAAACAGATATTTAGTTTAATACTCAGAACTCCAATCTTGTCTTCAGTTATTTGAATTTTGTAGGTAGGTCATTGAAATCATAAAAATTTTGACTAATCTAATTCAAAGACTTGTCATTCAATAACTCACCAAAGAATATCAATTATTGGGAATGATTCTTTTGGAATGATCCAATTATTCATCTGTATACCCTTCAATTTTTGATTATTCAAAAATCAACTATGGTTGGAATTGTGCAGTGTCTACGGAATACTTATGAAAGGGAGACTTTTTTAGACCATTTTCAGAATTTTTTTTTCAGTCGGGGGGCTCCGCCCCGGACCCCGTCTCCCCTGCTCCGATCACAGCTTTCGTAGCCGCAGTAATGCAACTTTGCGCACTAATTGCAAAAAATAATATACGCAACACGTGCGAGAAGTTTCCGCACTCATTGCCGACTCGTGCGAGAAGTGAAATTCACGCACAGTTTTGAACTTCACGCAGACCCAGAAGTACACATTCACGCACGCTCGCTTCGCGTAAATGTGCTCTTCTGGGTGTGCGTAAAATTCAAAAACTGCGCGTGAATTTTACTTCTCACACTCGATCGGCAACTTGTGCAGAAATCGCCCTTCTCGCACTTGTTGCGTAATGTACTATCATAACTATGTTCTTTAGGTCTGTAATTATTTGCATATGACAATTTATATCTCAAATCGATAGAGAGAAAAAAAAATTTCCCAACAAGGTTCATTTTTTTTGCATGAACAGTTTCCCTGGATGTTGATTACAATTTATGCAATAAACTAATAAGATAAATAATATTGTCCATAGTCGGGTTTTTCAAAAGTGAGATTTGTCAAATTCGAAATTTGGCTCAATGACTCGAGGAAAGAGCTCGACTATTTCTATCGGTCTCTCACTGCTTCTCTTTCGTTCTCTGGTATACAATAGGTATACCATATATATATCTATATACTGCCATAGTTGGGTATAGCATTGAGAAATTTTTATCGCTTGCAGCTGTGGGATCATTGTCCATCAGCTGCAAGAAATACTTTTCCTTTCTTGAGATGATTTTGAGTCTCATTTCGATTCTAATAATGTAATATTTTCGGGCCAATTAATATATGGAGTTTTGGTCCAAAAGGCATGGCAAATGGTTCTCTCGAAACACGAAATTGCGAATTTCGCACTGTGGCAACTTTTCAAAATTTGATTTTTCTGGGAATTTTCGATGAACTAGTCAAATAGTCCTTAAAAAGACCTTCAATTTTAGCTTTTGTGGTGATTTGAAAATTTTTGGGTAATCGGTCGGTTTTGATTCTACTAGTATACAATATAAGGAATATTCTTACCACTTTTCAAGTTTATATCATAACAACTTCTCGATCTATAACAAAATACGCACTCATTTTCAGTGCCGACGGTAAATTTTTGAATGTAATTTGGACTATATAAGGGTGTGGTCTCAAAATTTTTTTCTTCACTCATGGGTTTCTGTCGTTGGTACCACTTCAAAGTATTATGCTAATCAATATATCTTTCACAATTACACCCACAAATTTGGATTCTAATGTGAGAAATTCGAGTTTTCGCATATCGATAAATTTCGCATCGAAATTCTACATTTTCCCCCTTAAAATCCTGTGGTTTCGTTTCTGAAGCTTCTTATGGTGTTTATAGCTATTAGTATACTCAGTCATATAGATTTGTCACCAAAATAAATGTTCACAACCGTGATTTGAGCAAAATTCATGTCGTGGTATCGAATTTTTCAGCCAAAATACGCATTTTTCGGTTCATTTTCGATGATAACTCATAACGTCTCAAATTGAAATCCTAGCATCTCTGCGTCCCTTTTGGCTATGCAAATGATCAAAACAGTTAGTTTTAGATGTTATCTGTTGTATCCAATCATGATACGCATCAATTTATGCGTTTTTTGACTCTATTTTTCGAGATTTTGGAATGGACTTTTTCGAATGATTTTATTGGAATTTCGGCCGTTTCCTCGACCTCGGGTTAAGTGCAGTCCTTAATGTGACTTTGTATGGATCTTGATGGGTACTTGTGTGTGTAGTGAAAGTGGCGTACCGTGTTTTGTGCTGTGTTTCGGCAATCTCTCGCGCGGGTGAGGTGTTGGGCGGTGAAAAATGGTCTCAGTGCGTGTGATTTGACTGCCTTGCGGTGCAAGTTACAGCTCCGGATCAAAACGTCCGATTGA
Organism: Eretmocerus hayati; assembly: GCA_029851415.1. Classification (NCBI taxonomy): domain Eukaryota; kingdom Metazoa; phylum Arthropoda; class Insecta; order Hymenoptera; family Aphelinidae; genus Eretmocerus; species Eretmocerus hayati. The sequence continues at coordinate 135,939,623 of CM056741.1, forward strand.
GCTCAAATTTGGTGGGAATGTTTTCCTGCAGATGCCGAAGCTGGCGCAATTGAAACTTCCGGGAAATTTTGGAAATTCAGAAAATTTTCCAGTCGGCCAATCGTGCAAGTTGTAAGATGATCCCTTCGAATGACCTGACGTAACCAGTGCTTCCGTTGCGGAGGCTAATCACCAACTCTTATTCTTTGCAGTATGGCTTATTGCTGATGTTAGCAGCTCTGCATCCTGCCTCTTTTCGATAAGTAACCATTGTTATATTGGGATCCGGATGATGTGTGTGGGGCAAGATCCTCAAGTCGAGGCTCTGCTCTCGATGTTGAATTCTGTCTTCGCCAGTACCCGCGGGGTAGTTCAATAGGCAAGAAGTATGTCGGTCGTTCGGGACGTTTGCTCCGAATTTTTTCTTTGTGCGTGTCGTTGGAAAGTTACTGCAGGCTTTGTGTTGCTGGGCTTCAGTGGAGCTTGGCTGTGCGATTTAGGCCTGCGTCCTATGCCGTGTGTATATAACTGCGGCTGGGTCGTAGTCGTGAAACGCAACCTCGCCCTTTCAGCGTATCTACGTACATGAAATAAGTGTGGTGTTCAGTATTGTTTGTGTTGACAAAGGGCACTTTTTCAAGAGTTTGCCTCTCACTTTTGACTGTGATATGATAGTGGTATGTTGTGAATTCGGCGCTCACTGCGCCGTACCCAGGTGATTGGACCTGGATAGCACTGGCGTCGGGGTGAAGGTAGTTCCTGATGTTTGCAGTTCACTTTTGTGAGGTGCTTGCTGTATGGTGAGTTGCATATTCGTCCTGTGTTGCGTTTTTAGTGTCGGGCTAGGTTGTGTCTGGAGTATTTCGTGCAGTAACTGTGATAGTGTTGGGGCCATCTCGATGAACTATGTAAGTGATTTGACTTTAGACCTGAACCGAAAGTTGCGGATATTTTGGCGATCAGTATTTGTACTTTTTTCTTGAACTTATCTGCCTTGTGCACAAAGTGATTTGAAGTAATCTGACGATTCATTATATTCTCTCATGGTATGTCAGTGATTTTAATCTCGATAAGGTCAAGCATTCTCAATTCGTCAGCTCAACTCAAAAAGTTAGCTTGGCAACTACCTTGACTCTCTAAAAACAAAAACTTTGACCTATTTTCGTGAATGAAATTGTAGATGGAAAAGAGAAGAAAAAAATCTATTCATCATTGACTCATCTAAATTTGCTGCTGATTTCGACGATGGTGCGGTGGTTATTCATTGATGCCGAGCGACGAATGTGCGCTTTTCCATTTGCTCTGATGGTGGCGGGCGACGGACGTATCCTTGCTCGTGCGTTTGGCCAACCATGGCACCCATTGTGCGCACGACTTTCATGGGGATGTTTTGCCCGTCATCTCCCTCGTTGTCGGTATTGCGATTGCGTCCTGGGTTAACAATTTTGCGTATCAAATTCAGCCCAATGTTAATTGGATTAATAAATTTTCCGATGTATTTAATTATGAAAACTAATATGATTGTTGTTCCTGATCCAATCGTAAGCAAGGTCGGTATGTTACTCTTTAGGCTTATCAGTTCTCTTCTCACGGTTGAGTATTTTCCAATGCCACGGGCCTTTTGGATGATCTCGTGTAGGCTCGGTCCGGACTCCAGCGAACCCAGATGTGATGGTATCAGCGTGGCGTGGTCTTTCAAAATTTCATTCTCCATTACCTCTTGTGAGTAGGCGGATTCCATTACACCTGCTGTGGTATTGAAGATGTTTGCGATGTCCAGTTTATTACTCTGGAATATTGGAGAAGTATGAGCGATTTCAATTTCTTCAGATGCGACTAAACGCGTGTTTGCTGTAATAGCCATACATCCCGGTAGTAACCGAAGGATGCCGGCACCTTTAATCGGTGTTGAAATATGCTCGCTGCCACGGCATTGTATATATATTCGCTCTTCGCTGATAGTTGAGAAAACCCACGCATTGTTTTCGTATAGGCGCATCCAGTACGTTTCTTTCATATGCGCGACGCGCGAATCACCTTCTGTTAAAGATTTGATATTTACGTTCATTGCGATTTCAATTTCGCACGACGCTACTGGTGTTAGCTCACTGACAGGTGCTGGGTTTTTACAAGCCATCCTGTCACGGAGCCTGCAACAGTCGTCGATATTACTATGGTGCATTGGCATGTATGTATTCGCCTGGAAGTCAATGGCGAAGAATTTACGCTTTGGCCACATATAAGCAAATGTTTTAGTCGAACTACTGATATTCTGCAAAATTGGTAATGGTGATGCCTTAATGAATGTATAATGTGCTATATCTAACAATGGAATGGCGATTGAATATATTAATGTATTGTTCACCATGAAAACTGAAATTTTAGAAATTTTTGTGATTTCCAACAAAGACTCGTCGTTATGAGTACGTGGAAATTTTGTCTCTGGCAATGCATTTCTTATTAGGTTTTCGGAATTTCTGATCATTTCTGCTGGCATCGATTTACCATGGATCATCCCTTGCGAACCAAGGGTTACAGCCTCTGTGAATGTTTGTGTGTCTGCTCTGAATTGATTAACACTGTCTTGGAGTCAATTAATCCCAACATTACACATGAATTTCAAATCGAGGGCGTTAGCGTTTCTTTCTAACTTTATGATTTCAGATTGCAACTGGAAAATTTTCCGCGAGCTTTTCCCCAGTTCAGCTTCAATCAATTCTGTCTGATTGGCTAACAATTAAGCGACATTTTTTGTATCTTTAGCTCTAATTTCTATCATATTTTATATCTCCTTCTCGGTTTCTTCATCTAATGTCCCAAATATCGTTTTCATTCCTTCGCCCATAAAAGGCATCCACGATCTCTTTTCACGTTTTGTTTTACCACCAGTCAGCATGTCGATGGTTCTTTCCGCCTTCTTCCGGGTTTCGTTGATCGCACGGCGCAGTAGGATGAGGTGTGAATTTACACCACTTCCTGTACATCTGGCACAGATTGTTGTCCAAGCTTCGCGCAAATTGTTGGCTGTTGATTCAAACTGGCTCAAGTCGATGCGATGAATCATTTTCCAGGATGTGCTGGTGGTTGGAAGTGGGGCGATCTGCTCAACGATGAGGCCTGGCGTGTAGTCCATGGGTGTAACGAACCGGTTCTGCCGACCATCGTTGCTCTCACTGTAAAATATTGTAGCGTGTAAGGAAATTTGTTTTCGCATTTTCAATCCTCTATTATATCAATGTTGCTGAATTGTTTGTATCGTTCCGACGTTCAAGTGCCTCGTCCGTGAGCTGGGATTTCTCAGCTGACGACGAGTGCGCTGGGACGTCAATATTTTGCTGAATTGTTGTTTTTGAAAGTATGTGGCTGTGATAAATTGACTGAATTACGGGGACTCTTCGGTGATTTTAGTGCCTCGTCCGTAAGCTGGAGATTTCAGCTGAGGATGAGTGCGACGGTTCAATGACACGTTACTGATTATTATGACTGAACTCATTGCTTTAAGCAGCTTGGATTTCAGCTTCGGCGCATCTTTTGATTTTATCAATATGTGTACTTTTGATTTTGTCGTTATTGATCAACTTGACATTTTTTGTACGATAATCCATCTCTAAAATTTCATATGGACCAGTATATTGCTGAGTCATTTTATGTTTAATGGGTTCGTTCATCAAATACACATATTTTCCTACAAAAAATTGTTGTAATACTGCCCTTTGGTCATATATGCGTTTAGAATTATACTTGGCCTTGACAACATTTAAAGCTGCAAGTGATTGAATTTGTTCTAATCAGTAGCCATCTGGTTAATGAGGTCATCGAAGGTTGCGAAGTTGTCTCTCTGCGTTGGATGTGATGGCGTCCTCGCCTTCCATCCGAATACCACGGTGTGTGGAGGGTAACCCGTACTAGCATTCTCCATTGTATTGATGGCGTGCTGGGCCAGTGGCAGCACCTTGTCCCAATCAGCTCGGTCTTTTGCGAAGGCTTTCAGGAACTCCGTGAGCGTGGCATGCATCCACTCAATCATCCCGTTGCTCATCGGTGAATACGGTGATGTGTGATATTTCCGTATCCCAAATGCTTCTGCGAACTCATCAAACAGCTTATCAACAAAATGTTTACCTCGATCACTCAAGATTTCACCTGGCGTTCCAAAATACGCTATCACCCTGTCTATTAATCGCCGTGCCACTTCCTGGGCAGTAGCTTTGCGAGTTGGTATGAGTATTACGTACCGTGTCAACTGGCATTGCACCGACAAAATGTGCTCGTAGCCTCGCTTTGAAGTACATGTTGGGGTGAGAAAATCGATCGCGATTTTGTCGAATGGTCTCGCTGGAATCTGTGTAATGTTCATCGGCATGCGTTTTTTCACACGCACTAGTTCGTCTTTGGCGCATTCGTTACATCTATTTACGACGGGTACATCGTCTCGAATATTTCTCCAATAGTATACGTTCAAAAGTGCGTCTGCTGTCTTGTTTATACCAAGGTGCCCTCCGTTCACCGACGTATGGAATTCTCTTATCACTTTGAACCTATCACTTGATGGAGGTATTTTCAAACTATGCTTGAAGAGTATTGCCTTGATCAACATCCCTCCGAAAATCTTCTCAAATAACTCGACAATTTTTGGCCACATTGTTGGCAATAAAATTTGATTGTCTTGAATTAGACCTATAGTCTTCAGGCACTTTTCTACAATCCGATTCCTTAGATTTTTGAGTGCCTTTCTAATATCTGCCTGGAGAGGCTTTTCACCTTCATGATAAATATGCAAAAAATGCTGAAATTACTCACGTAAAATTCGTGTATATCACCGATTGAGAATTCCCCCTCCTGCAATATATTGGGGTCAATGTAATTTTTCTTAATTAATGATTGAATTGTTTCTGTTTTGAAGTTTGTATTACGTGTGGCAAAAAATGCAAGATCCTCTCGATAGCGGAATGGATGTTCATTTACAGCATACAATTTTTGAAATGGATACGCTTGCTCATCATCTCCAAGTGCCCATGGAGGTTTCTCACGCGGTGGTCGCGCTTGCGCCACGAGGTACTTGTCAAGAGAAGCCGTATGCGCTTTTGGCTTGAAATGTTGATCGTCCGGCTGTGGTTGAGAACTCTTCGAAGTGTCATTTTTCGCACTCGGAATGTTTTCATCTTGGTCTTCAGTGGGTCCGTTCTCGTCGCGTGTGCAGTCTTTCTCGTCTAAGTCTTGTGATTTTTCGCATGGCGTGCCCTGAGTCGGCAGCAGGGGAGTATAATGTTTTGCTGCCATTTCAAAATATAGATGGATGTAAGGCTCGTTTTCATCGAAAGCAATGTGGTAGTACTGTATTACATTTCTCTCATCAATCGAGTGGATGCAGGCATTCCTTTTATATAAGCGTGAAAAGAGGAATATGCAGTCATCATTCCCATATTCTCCATCAAACAAGAGGATTTTACGAGCTTCTCCTGGCTCTATGCATGAATTTATATCACCATTTGCCAACAAATCTGTGCGTAATTCGCGTGCTGTCAAAGTTAAATCACAACATTTGATCAGGGACCAAAATAAACAATCACCTTTTGGTAAATTCGGAATTCCAATGAATCTAAGAAGACTGACATGGTTTTCTACACACCGCGTGAGGTATTTGAATCGTTTGAATTTTTCATCCAATTCATATACGTTTGCCTATGGAAATGAGGATTGATCTACATGCATATTCTCATTATTCACGCTCAAGGTTTCATTTATTCTTTCATCATAATCGCTTGCTCCTTGCTCTCGTGATAACGCGCTGACGCGCGATGATTTTGCTTATTGACTATAGCCGGCTGCAGACTCCGGTATCTGATGCACGATCGTCGGTTCGCCTCGAATAGTGTCATTGTCTCGGACGCTGATGATCGACTTATCGCTACGCAATTTGATCCGTGGTTCGATATCATCATCTTGACGCTGGATCTTCTGCTCATTTTCGCGCTGTCTACTTGGTACATCATACGAAAGTTTGATAGGTCCGCCGCTACCGGACTTACCATTGCCGTCACTATTGATCAGCGAAAAATTAAGCCAATAGCCTTGATCCTTCACGCGCGGATTTTCTGCGGGATCCCCAGTAAATTTTAATTTCTCACTAATTACTGTAATTTCTGGTTTTTGAAACTTTATTTTTGGACTCTTTATCACTTCAATATTCGTGATTTTTGGTATCGCTTTCATGGGTTCGGGAACCTCGCTGAGAGTATGAGAGTATTCTGTAATTTTTTGATTTTGCGTTTCCGAATCTTGATTCACAGATACTGCCGCTGATTTGACAATTGGAATTTCTATCGTCTCTAATGGGGGATTCGGCAAGATTTCCGCGACGCAATAGGTTCTTTAGTGATCTGAACTTTTATGGTCGTACTCAGCCTGCGGTATTTCTCGCGTGCCTTGATCGGCTATATCGCTGTCTGTGTGTACGCTCATCAGATTGGTGTCTGGCTGAGCCGGTTGAAGCGTTACGAGCGGCTTCTGCTGTGGCAGAATCTCTGAGAGGCTAAGCGAAGGGTGTAAATTCTTGATGCGCCGGGATTCTCGCGATTTTGTATATACTCTCCGAGGTCTTCTCCGTTTTTCCGTTTTTTGACTAGCTTCTACATCTGATGCTGGTTCGATTATTTGCTCCGGTGATCGTTTTTTGTTTGGCATATCGTCTGTGTCAGATTCGCCGTGTTCAGAAACTTCTGATTTTTTGGCTCCTGCTGCTCTCGTCGCTCGCATTTTGAAAACGCGTCCCGGGGGGTTATCTTCGTAACAGGTTGGGTCTTCGGCCTTTCGCTTGTCAGCAAACGCGTAGAGTTCTTTGCGTGGGAGTTCCGGGTCTACTTCGCCTTCTCTAATGATAGGATTTCGGGATAATGCATCATCTGCACCGTTTTCTTTACCTCTCCGGAAAATTATCCTGTAATTATATCCACGCAACTGTGCTTTCAACCGTCCAAACCTCATATCTATATTTGCCGATTTATGGAAATGTAGCGGTTCGTGATCGGTGACTACTGTGAATTCACGACCATACAAGTACGGACGGAAGCTTTCTTTTGCAAAAACGATTGCGTATAATTCCTTGTCAAACGTGGGCCACTTCAGCTGAGAGCCCCAAGGGTTTTCGATGCATAAGCTACCGGTCTATCATTGTTTAATTCACTGAGACTCAGGATAGCTCCCACGCTATGATCACTCGCGTCAGTGGTCACGATCCACTTCGCTTTCTCTGGAAAATCTGGCGCGGCCAAAAGGGAGTCACTGCACAAAACGTCACGTAGCTTTTCAAAAGCGCGTTGTTCTTCGACCACTTAAAAGGTGCGTCTTTTCTTGTAAGTCTTGTGAGAGGGTACGCGATTTTCGCGTAATTTTTTATGAAACGCCTATAATATCCCGTTGATTCCAGGAATTGCCTCACTTTACGGACGTTTCTGGGAGCCGGATACTCGCGAACTGCTTCAAGTTTTTTGGGGTCAGGTTTGATTTGCCCTTTTCCAACGATATGTCCTATGACCTTCGCTCCGCGTCGTAAAAATTGACACTTCTTAGGAGAAATTGTCAAGTTGGCTTCCGTGATTCTTTGCATGAATAGTTTGAATTTTTCTTCGTGAACTTCCAAATTTCCCGCCCAGATATAGATATCGTCGCAATAAATCGCAATTTGGTCCGGTGTGAAGCCAACGAACGCCATAAACATAGCCTCATTGAAGGTATCGCCAGCGCCCTGCATCCCTTGAGCCATTCGATAGAATTCCCAATGGCCATTAGGGGCGGAAAAACTCGTGAATTTCCTCGAATCAGGGTGCCTTTCACCTGGTAGTAGCCGTTAAGGAGGTCAATGACAGTTATATACCGAGCAGATGCCAGCTGATCCAATACATCCGTAGTGAACGATAAGGGCTGACATGTTCCGACGGTATCTTCGTTCAGTGCCCGAAAATCATTGACTAACCGCCACCTTTTGTTGCCGTCTTCGTCTGGCGACTTTGGGACCATAAAACAATTTGATCTCCAAGGAGATCTGGATGGTCCAATCACTTCCAAGTCGCGCAATTTTTCAATTTCTTTGATCATCATGGTTCTCATAGCCGGAGGTAAACGATACCTTTTACACTTTATCGGCTTTCCCGATTTTGATTTCATTTCATTTTCGATCAAATGCGTTGCTAGGAGAGGCTCGCCTTCAAGACCAAATCTCCACGAATTGATGCTCAGCATCCTGCGCACATGGTCTATTTCTTCTTTATCCAAACCGCTTACGTCTACGAGTTTCATAAGGATCTCGACGCGCTTCGCTATCGTTTTCTGCGCTCACGCTCGCTCTGCTTACTTCCATTCGTACCGCTCGGTTTCTCAGAAGGTGACTCAGCCGTCTCAGCTTCATCCTCAAAAAGCCTACGAATATTACATACCGTGTCGTCCTCATCGACACGACTTTGTTCGTCATTGCTCCAAGGTGCAGCTCTCTCAAACTTTCTCAGTTTGACTTCGGGTGTATCAATATATATTGGTTTGTTCGTGTAATTCAGTACTTCAGCATAAGCATATCCATTATTATTCTTTGTGATAAAATTGCCGAAAAGTGTACCTTTTTCAGATGGGTGAGGGGGACCCAGCCCTCTTTCACGCTATTTAGGATCTTGATTTTAACAATTCGACACATATTTGGTGGTAGCCTAACTTTCTCTTTATGTACAAATGGAATCGAAAAATTGTTGAATTCTAAACAGCTGGCTCTGGGGTTAAGTTTACCTCCAAATTCTAATAGAAAATCCCACCCAATCAACCCATCGCATTCTAGCAAGATGGTGTCGGGGACTACATGAAACTGCCAACGCATGTTATTAACATTCATATCGATTGTTCCCTTTGATCTAAATTCCCCTTTGGCTACCCCACTCATGCTCAAAATATCCGTCGCATCGATGGATTGAAGATCCTTGACTTTGCTTTCTTTAATAATGCACACATCTGCTCCTGAATCAATGTATAGTCTAGCTTCTCCATTTACAAACTCACGGCTTTGGAAATCTGATACTGGGGGCATTCTTCCCGTTTTTAAAAATTTGACAGACGTTTAACGAACTCTTACTTGGGCAATTACGACTCTTTGACGATTGACTGACCTTAACTTATCATTCTTGGGCTCGAATCATCATCAGTGTTTGAACTTTCATCCGACGAAGAATCAAGAGATGATTCCGTTTTATCTGGAGAGCTACAGGCTGACGACGCAGATGAGATCGCGTCATCGATGCGCCCGGCGCCTGAGGACTGCGGCGGGTGATCTACGAGTTTAAAGATTCCTTAGCATTGCTTTGACCTTGCAGTTGAGCTGCAGGTCGTTCACTAACCGTTTCATTGGGGACCTGGTTGTTAGTACTCCATGAATTTGCGGTATTCGAATTACTGTTGTCGTGGTCGCTCGCGTCTCCGATCTGACGATTGTCGCTGCAAAATCTACCACCCCCACCTCAGCCGCGATATCCACCTCGTCCTCGGTATGGTCGATGGTTAATATAGACGCTCTTACGATTCATGTCTTCGGTGAATTTAGGGCATCTCTGCAGTTCATGTCCGCGTAATCTACAATATTGACAAAGTCTTCCGTCATCGCGTTTCTTAAAACAGTGGTCTACATCATGTCCAATTTTGTCACAGTACAGGCGAACCCCGTTATTCGCGGGGGATGCGTTCCAGAAAACTTCCGCGAATACCGAATCCGCGAATACGGAAGCGTTGGTCAAGTGGGAAAGAGGGGGATACGTTCCATGACAAGTATATTTTTCTCAAAAATGTACAACCATCACAAAATGAAATTCATTCAAAAACACTTGGATTCAAGAAATCGGTAATTTTACTCTGTTTCATATGTCTAATGAGGTCTTTTTGAATTTCTTGATAATCTCGTAGTAGATCTTCACAGCCTCGACGTAATTTCAAACTACGTGATACGATGGGATCGTATTGAAATTCTAGATCAGCTCCTGCATGGAAATGACTGATAATTTTAGTAACAATCGCGACGGTGAGTGTCGGTTCAACAGATGTTGGCTCTTCGTCATCATTCTCAGTTCCACTTTTAGCCTCCTCCAGCAATTTCTCCATGTCTCCAGGAGTCAGTGGGCCATCTTCATCAGAGATGAATTGCACCATCTCGGATTCTGAGATGTCATCAAAACCCTCTCCTCCAACATCTCTTGCAGCGTGGGTCACTCTCTGCACAACGTCGTGAATTGATGGAGACGGAGCCGTCACGATTTCAGGCCAAATTTTGCTCCAACTTGCATTGAGAGTGCTGGATTTGATTTCATTCCAACTCTCCTCTACGAATCCAATTGAATGGAGAATATTGAAATCCTTCCAGAAATGGTGCACAGACTGAGATCTAACTCCAGTGTTCTCGACCGCTTGCTGATTTGCAACTTGGAGCATTTCTCCGATGACACGTCTCAGATAGTACGCCTTGAATGTTCGAATCACAATTTGGTCCATCGGTTGCAAAAGAGACGTCGTGTTAGGGGGTTAGAACATCACCTCAACGTTGGGATGGATGATAGAGATCGACTCCGAATGACTTGGTGCATTATCGATCAAGAGTAAAATTTTGAAAGCTAAGTTTTCTCTTTGTAGGAAGTCTTTCACCTCGGGTATGAATGACTGAATGAACCACTCTTCAAAATTTTTCTTGGTCACCCATGCAGTTTTGTTTGACCTCCAAAATACAGGAAGGTGCTCTTTTCGCTTACCTCTGAGAGGACGAGGTGTTTCAGCTCTGTAAACTAGCATTGGCTTACACTTGAAGGTACCAGATGCATTGGTGCATAGCAGCAATGTGAAGCGATCTTTTGCCGCCTTGAAACCAGAAGCAGTCTTCTCCTCTTGGTTTAGAAAAGTTCTTGCAGGCATTTTCTTCCAATAAAGCCCAGTTTCATCAGCATTAAAAACTTCAGCAGGCACATATGCTTTCTCCTCGATGACTTCTTTAAACTCCTCCGGAAATTCATTGGCTGCTTTGTAATCAGCCGATGCACTCTCCCCTACGATAAAATCCAAATTTACTCGAATGTCGAGATGTATCATATTTTTTATTCCTTATTTCGAGATAAAATGACTCTAACCTGTGAATTCCACATTATGCAGATGGAATCTTTCACGGTATCTATCAAACCAACCCGGGCTTGCGTTGAAAGTTTCACCACTAGTTTTTCCGTATTTGTCAGCTACCCACGAATATATAGCTATAGCTTCTTGACGTATTGCTAATGTGCTCAACGGAACTTTCTTATACACCATATCTTGTATCCACAGAATCAGCATCTCTTCCATCTTTTCCAGGTTACTATTTCTGCTGATTTTGACTTGTTTAGCGAAAGAGCCGAGCTTTTTTACACTTTCACGAATTTTATCTTCATTATTCCTGATTGATCGAACCGTTGACTCATTGACGTTGAATCTCCTTGCCACAACTGCGATTTTTTCACCTTTTCTCAGCAAATCTAGCATCTGAATCTTTTGTTCTAAATGCATTACTTTCTTTTCTCTCTTGAAACCAGATTTTTCGATACTGGGGTTGATTTCGGAGTAGTGGGAGCCATCCTTTCACAGAAATTTTGAGCCAAAATAGGTTATTGATGTTTATGTTTGAGAATAGTCAGTCGATTGAATGTTGTCACATGTGTTGCCGAGATTTGGCGTTTGTGTATTGTCAGGGTTGAGAACAGAAAATTCTTGAAATTTTTCTATGCGTTGCACGATCCGCGAATACGAGTGATTCCATGCGCGAATATCGAGAAACGGTATCTTTTCATCATCCGCGAATACGGGTCATCCGCGAGTACGGAATCCGCGAATAACGGGGTTCGCCTGTATGTGCAAGTTACGCGGGCATTGACTACACGGACGTTTGATTGATCAATGCAAGGGCCTGCAACATTCGCTGGCTGCGCTATCATAGTCTCAGATACATACGTGCGTCGTCTCAATTCTTCTTCTTGCGCGAATTTTATCGCTTCACGAACGTTGGCTGGCTTACGCATAAGAACGAGTGGCTCAAGAACGGATCCTACACCCACAACGAATCTGCTGAGTGCGGCTTTTTCTACATCTCGACGTCTTGACTCCTTATCGCTATTTGTATAGTCCGGTGTAGAGTTGGCGATGAAGGTGAATTTATTTTGGATCGACTGAATTCGCGTATCATACTCTTCTAATGTTTTGTTTGGTTTTCTAGCGCATGTTTTGAGTTCTAACATCACATCATCCGCTGATCCGACAATCGTGTATTGTTTTTCGAGATCAATTAAAAATTGTTCAACTGTAGCGTAACTTGAAATAGTTGGTTCAAACAGTTCCTTAGCTTTGCCTTTTAATTTCCCAATCAACCCGTACAATATTATGCTTTCTTCACTTGGGTTGCATTTTTGAGTGATAGCTCTTGCCATTGCGGAAAATGGAGCTAGCCGATATGGGGTCCCGTCAAATTCCTGTATGCTCTTTATGGCTTTCATTACGTTATACGATTGATCGGTATTATAACTTGAACTTTGTATCGGGGCTGTTACATCTGATGTAAATTGACGCTGATTATTCGGATGTGCATGTTCAAAATTTTGTCGATGAGGATTGTAACTTGTGGTTGAGCAATTGATATCACCATGCGAGTACGGCGTGAAATTTCTATGGCCTTGAAAGTATGGATGGCCCGACTCGCGTTGTTCTGCGTCATACGAATCAAAATGGCTATCAAATATTTTGTTAGTTTGTTGCACTTGCTCGAAGTGATACTGCTGAGGATGATGTGATGTGTGCGGTGGCGCTATGTCATTTGAAGTGGGAGGTCCCTGATTTCGATACACTTGACTGTTCGCTGTTAGTCTATCGTCGATTATCCAATGGGGTTCCATTCTATTAGTCGGTCTCGGATGCGGTATATTCAGTTGCAGTTGTGAATAAGTAGCGGGTCCGAATATCTCCTTGCGCGATACATGTTCTCGGGGCCTTTCCTCGGCGAGATTGAGTCGAGTCCCTGGGTGCATAGGATCTATGCGACAATATTCTCGGTGTGCGCGGTTTGCGGATATCTGACTCTCGCTCACTGCTCACGCTATTGGTACTTCGCGATGATTTTCGCCCGACAATATCCCGTTATCTTGTTGCAATGGCTGGATGAGTATGCTATTCTGACTTTCACGCCACGTTTGGTATAATGCGTGCGCTTGCGGATTTTCTCGCATGAATTGTTGGAACTCGGTTTCCTGAACGGTTGTACTTGACTGATTTCTCGCGGTTACAGTTTCATTCGCCATACTATTCGCACGTATGTTCTGTGATTATTAATAATATTTGGATTTGGAGTCTCCAGAACGTCCCAAGGTGTTCTTTGCTGATTTGGGTGTCCATCTGCGTGCCCGTGCGCTTGTGACATTTGATGAATATTTGTCGGTCCGATAATTCTCGGCGAATTGCCAGTATGGTTCTGCTGTTGGATGTATTGAAATTCTCCCTGTGCTTGTATACGGTGCGGTTGATTCTCATTTAGAATAATAAAACATTCGTCACCGGGAAAATCTCTACTTTCTATACGGTCATTCACAGCTCGTGGGTTTCGCGTTTGAGAATTTTCGACCCGACAATCATAAGAACTACTGTCATTCCCGAGTACCTGGGCGCGCAATTCAAAACTATTGGGCAGATTCGTCCGACTTTTTGTCGCTGTTACTCGATCACCCGCGGGCCTCAGTGGAGAGTCCTCCATAATTTTTTGCTGTTCCTGCCAACCCATGCCACTGTCATAGCGTTGATCCGCATTTTCCGGCGTAGCCAGTCTAACGCTTACTCGATCACTGTTTGGATCGTGCACATACCTCACATTTATGTCATATCCGAATGCTTCATCACGGCTCTCGTCATCAAAGTGTACCATTGGACTACCAGCTCCCTGGTTCCTTTCTTCGGCTACTGGTTCACCTAGAGGTAAACCTGCTCCTCTCGCAGAAGGCAAGTGAGACTTTGTTCTTCTCTTTGGTTTGACCCCTTGGGGGAAAAGAGATTCTTCGCTTTTATTTTTACGAAAAAGTTCCATTATGAATTTTCTTCACCAAAGTAACAACAAAAAAAACTTTGAGCGACGAGTGCTATGAGTGAGCAGTGGACTGACTTGATTGCGATTTTTGATTGATGTGAAATGGTATTTACGCTTGGATGATGGATGACACGATGATGATGATCGTTGACATTTGCATCCTCGGGATGGGTTGACTGCGAAGAAGGTGATTTTCTACTCCTCTCCCGAGCAAACTCTCTCACACGGTTGTAGACGTTGTGCTGATGAACCTGGCTGTTGGTCGTTCTGCTCCGCTGTTGATGAGCTGGTGAGCTACTGGTTACACTTGTCACAAAAACTTCCCAGTCAGACGATTTCATTTGCGAAGAATATACTCCTTAACAGGATTTTTTGCTTCCACACCTAGCACCAGAAAGCGTGTTACGTGGGAAGGGGGTGGCTCTAATGAATTAACTGTGTATATGGATACGAGTTTAATAGAGCAGATATACTAGAGAGAGAGGTTGATGTGAATCTAATGGTTAGTCTGAGCGGTCTGGCTGCCGCGCGGCTCGTCGTCGACGACGACGGTCCGCGCTGCAGCAGAGACCTTGTAGGTAGAGATAGGCCCCGCTCCGTCGACGTGCTGACGGTGTATCCGCGATGGTCGGCGAACCACGAGCGTACGTTGCGCGGCCGCGTACCCATCGCGAGTGCAACGTCATCGTAGCACGAAGGGGAGAGGTGAGATCAGGCACTGATCTCCACCTCTACCCACGTGACACCGACATAGAAGTGACAATTTTCACTACGGTCTTGAAATAATACGTTTACATCACAATCACAATATTCCACAAGAGATTGTTCTACAAGGCGTTTCAAAGGTCTTGTCGGCTTATTTTATCACTGGGATGAGGATTTCCATTTGGGCTGTTTCTGCAAGTAGCTCCAAAAGCCTGCTCTCTTCGAATTGTTTCCTATTATTTCCCTCGAATCATTCAAAAGGGACTTACCATTAAAAATATTTACAGACAACATGTTCAGATCTTGAGGAACTGCATATAGAATGTTGTTACTCTCAACCGTGTAGAATGCACTCCATCAATGATATTTCAAGATTTCTTATGGAAGATCATAATTTTGTTGGAAAAGCTTGAAAGGAGGTATTTCCATTAAGAAATAATAATTATAAAAAAACAGTGAAATATATTAGTGCTCTGTCAAAAAACGACGTCCCCTTGTAATTTCACCCCTTTCTTTCTTCAGTTTGCGACAGTCTGAGCTCCGAGTATATGGCATTCGACTCTCCTCACATGGTTGACTCAGTAGTTATAGTGGAAATACCATCTTTGCTGCTCATCGGTAACTAACGTCGAAAAATTCACGAATATCCAGAGAGATGTGGTTTATGTTTCCGCTCTTATTGGATATTGCAAGGAATTTTTTGAAAAGGTCCCTGATAAAACTAGCCCATTTCGAGCTACAATACTATGAATTCTCGGAAAAAGCATGACTTCTCGACGAAAACCCTTGAATATCTCGGATAGAGTGCATAATAAGAGTTTAACGATGTGGACTTTCTGTAGGAAGTTCTTTTCCATATCTACAAGAGTTGTTCCTGCACATTCTTCGATGAGTTTCTTCCAAGTTATAGGAAGAAGAAGAATTCGAGCTTGTTTCAATGGTGGTCCAAGTGCTAATCAAGATTTGAGTGGAAGAATGAACCTCCAGGATATTAGAAACGTATGCCTCAATAATCTTATATACGATCGCAAACGCAATACAAGTTGCGCCGTTTTGAAACACCGTGCCTCCATTCGCCTCGCGCTGAGTTTAATGAATGCAAATTATAATGTTAATATGGATCATTTCACAATGTAAGAGCTCTATCGCAGGATATTTTTTGAATCGAAAGATTGATACTATCGGTTTTTCTTGCAAATTTTATTTAGCACTGTTAGTGCGACGTTTCGGTTGCTTTTGATTTTGCAGCCCTTTTCAAGCTAAAATTAAAAATTGTACATTATTTTAAAACACTATAACTGCTACACACACTACATTTTGATATAAACATCTTCATAATCACCTTAAAATTCACAAATAATATTCATGGTAAACCCATGGTCCTAATATATCCATCCAAGCACAGCTTGGGGTCAGTCTATTTTATTTGGCAATTTGAAACTAGATAAAAAACAGAAAGAGTGAAACTATCCAAATAGTTCTTCAAGGTTGATAACACTCACTCATGAGAAAATTGCACTACTCACAGAAATTTTTTTGGTGTGATATTTTGAAAAAACTGTCATCTCTGTCTGAATCTCAAACTTTCAGATCCTCAATATCATGAAAAAAATCTTAAGCTCATCCGTCTGATCCTAGAAGCTAATGAATATCCTCCAAATTTCATAAATGAATTCATAAATAAACGGATTCACCATCAAACACATTCAGAGACCAATTGTCATAAGTTTCCGTCTGTACATCGTCCAAAAATAGTTTTTCCTTACATAAAAAATTTGACACCCTCCATTAATAGAATCCTGAAAAAGTTCTTTCTTACCACCATAAATTTCAATGGAAATCAGCTCATTAATATGATCAGATTAGGTAAAGATTCTCTAGATAGACTCGATAATTATAATGTTGTTTATAAAATAGACTGTTGTGATTGTGAAAAAACGTATGTGGGCACGAGCGAACGTAAACTGAGAAAGAGAATTCAAGAACACGAACGAGATGTTGAAAATGGAAAAGACACGTCAGCTCTAGCCATTCGTGTTTCCAATACAAACCACAAAATCAATTTAGAAAAAGCTCAAATACTAGATTTGGGAAATAGATACAGGTTGAGATTGTTTTCTGAAATGTTGAACATCCACCACTTTCCCAACACTCAACCGTATGGAAGACACATTTCGCTTAAAAATAATTTATAGCACTGCGTGACCTAAGCCCGCGTTTATTAAACGCAGGGTTTGACAAATAACGCTAGTTTCGTTATGGTGTGTTATTAACGAAACTCTCGGAGATCTGTTATGATATTCGTTATTCCGTTAAATAATGGGTAGAATTTCGTTATGTTATTTGTTACGTTACTAGAATAACGTTAAAATCATAACGAATTGAATTTCGTTTCGTTATAAGTTTCGGTATTATTAACGAAACGTATAACGAAATTCATGTGGATAATGTTATTCGAAACTAACGAAACTGATAACGAAATTGAGTAACGTAATTTCCAAGACATTTCGTTGATGTTTTTCGTTACGATAACATAACGAAATTCTTTTCCGAGTTTCGTTACGTTATTTTTCTCAATATATTCACTACCGCTCATAAATTCTGAGTGAACGCAATATCACCCTCTCTGAAAATGACGGTATCTCGGATTCTATGCATAGTGGGACAATTTTGAAAGAAGTATCTGCGGATAGTTGGTCATACCCACCAACCTAGTCTATTTCTAGCACATTAGGAATCAGTCATATCCGATCTTCTCTATCTAAGGCCGTCGCGGGGCAAAACTTCGTCCTGATCACTTGGCGTAAGAGAAAAAACGAAACAAAATACACAAGTTGAATATTTGGTCTCGTCGATCTTGAAGGACGGTGGAGAATCGACGAGACCAAATATTCAACTTGTATATTAACCATCAAGGACAAAAAAATCTACCAAAATCACTTATGAAACAAAATACAATTTCCATTCCGTTACGTTACTCGCGGAAGTAACGTAACGAGATTAATTATAATGTGAATAATGTTACTCGAATACCGTAACGAAACTCCAATCCTTGAATTTCGTTTCGTTATTAATAACGTTATTCACGTAAAAGTCGAGTTTCGTTAGTATAGGATAACGTTATTGATAACAAAACTAAATCCAAGGATTGGAGTTTCGTTCCGTTATTGTATTGTGTTAGTGACATTACGTTACGGTATTTGGTTATGTTATCCTAACGTAACGAAATTACCTCTTAGTTTCGTTTTTTGTCACGATAACGTAACATAACGAAATCGATAACGCAATTCCGTTATGTTACTTGTCAAACCCTGATTAAACGCATTTGCGGGACTTAACTGGCCTATTTTTCAACTGTGGAATAACGCGTTCGCTCACTTCACGCGGGTGCGAAACATAACAAATCGGTTTATTTCACTACGAAAAATAATGAGGGTATCTTTGATAAATTTTTCGTGAATTTCGTATGCAGTCATCGAAATTGTGAGAAAAATTATTAAATACCTCTGATTGACCGTGTCTGAAGCAGTGCACCCACATCAATAACTCCAGAAAGCAAGAAAATTAGTTGAGATTTTACACACTATTTTTCATGGTTATAGATCATCAACAACATAAACATAAACATCAACACGTGGTTGAGTTTTGCACATGTGTACGTGCTAACCTTGCTGTTCATGCCATTCTCAAATTGACTCGCGCAACAAAATCTTTGGCCATGCTTCATCGTTTTCGATACGTCCTCGTAAAGAAATGACAATGGATAACAAGATTAGAGACTTACAGTATGATGGGAGGTTGTATTTGATTCTTTTTTATGATCAACATCTGATTATTATTTGAATAGATTAGATGCGGATTTATCATCTTTGCGGTAAAGATGTTATTCCACAGTTATCAATTCCAAGACAACCGTTATGAACAGTTCAAATGACAAGATGCTAATTTTTCAAGAACCTATGAGTTACAAGTGTAAATTTGAAAAATGCTTTTCAAATTAAGTCTGTAAGAGAAAATTCTAACCGAGATTAGAGTTGCACACTCATTGTATGATTATAGTATTAACGATGATGCTCATTATGACTCATTATGAGTGTATGAGGGGTTGTGCTATCCATACGAGCAATGTCTTTTCCATCACTCGATGGGTTTACTCGCGGGTTCGTGATATCTATTCTAAAGGACCAGATTCTTAACTTTTTTTCAGTCGGGGGTGCTGCCGCCCCCCCCCCCCGAACCCCCCCGCTTACCCCGCCCTAGCCACCCACCTCCACCCTCGCGCAAGCGCTCGGGTGTGTTATAACCCACAGAATGGGCGGGTTTATGTCACTCGATGCTATAAAATAGTGTACGATACACGGGACCCAAGAGCCTTGGTTATTACACGGCGTGTTTGGTACCCTCGCGCAAGCGCTCGGGCGCCAACTTCACGCCGTGTAATAATAAGGCTCTTAGGTCCCTTGTATCGTAAATAACTATTATAAAAATTCCATTGATCACTTTAAAGCAGTTTCTCTCGATCGATAACCAAACGTTAATTATTTAGTTGATAAGGTTGACCAATAGATGTCCCCGCATTGTCAAATTCCTGAATTTCATGCCTCTGTTGATCTTTCGCTCTCTTTCTTTCTCCTGCCTCTAGTCTCTCGTGTGTTGTCATAACATCGACAACAGAAGGAAATAACATCTTCCTTCAAAACAGAGATGACAGTTTTTTTCAAAATATCACACCAAAAAATTTCTGTGAGTAGTGCAATTTTCTCATGAGTGAGAGTTATCAACCTTAAAGAACTGTTTGGATAGTTTCATTTTTTCTGTTTTCTTCTAGTTTCAAATTGCCAAATAAAATAGACTGACCCCAAGCTGTGCTTGGATGGATATATTAGGACCATGGGTTTACCATGAATATTATTTGTGAATTTTAAGGTGATTATGAAGGTGTTTATATCAAAATGTAGTGCGTGTAGCAGTCATAGTGTTTTCAAATAATGTACGATTTTTAATTTTAGCTTGAAAAGGGTTGCAAAATCAAAAGCAACCGAAACGTCGCACAAACAGTGCTAAATGAAATTTGCAGGAAAAACCGATAGTATCAATCTTTCGATTTAATATGGATCACTCACATTTCGATGACGATGGAAGGAGTGTACCACAAAACTCACGGTACTGCCATTTTCAAACTACCCAACGGCTACTCTTGCCTTTGTTTAAAATCTATTCCAAGTGGAGCTACCCGTTGACAACGCGCGGTCTCAATAGGTTCATGAATATCATTTTAAACAAACGCGTACAGGTCCTTGAATTCTTTGAGAAAAGTGGTGAAGTTTGAGTTCGCGTCGTCGTTGCTGCTCATCACATATAAATTCCGTAATTCTGCGTACGTTTTGCTTAACGAGTCAATCGCGTTCGGACTGGTTCGGAGGCTCATTTATTTACTTACCTTGTCTATGGGTATGGAGAGGATTGAGGGCAGCCACTTCGATATCTAGCACGATTCAACTTGCTCTGCTGTTGCAGAGACGCTTTGACTAAGGAGAACTCACTTGCTTAACATGCTCTAAAGTCGTTCGAAAGAGTTCTAAGAATCTGAGAAAATAAATCAATCACACAGAAATCAGCGAAAAAGTGGGAAGCATCAACCTCAGATTAGTTGCAACTTCTTTCGAGGGTGAGTTCTGTAGTAGTCTACCTAGTGGTAACATGCGGAAACATGTTGGGTGAAGTGTAAAAAAATCCATCTCAATTAAGGTTGATTGTGTCTGTGCACAGGGTCACGAAAGGCTTTGATCATATCTGGGTCATAAATGTGTTTCAACCCAAAGTGAATTCCCAATTTCTACAGCTTAGGAATTGATGTATGCACCACGCAAATACGATAGCTTTAATTATCAGAACAAGCTCCGGTATGTATTGAACAATTTACGGAAGTTAAGCTTCGCCACATTTTTTGGAGATTTACAATGGTAGACATAATCGCGAGGATATTTTCTGTGAGTCTTCATTCAAAGGCTGAAATTTCGAACTTTCGGCTGATTATTGGAGGGTACAGGTTCTCACGCGAATTTTGGAAAGAGTTAGGAAAGTTAAAATGGTATGAAAGGATAAGTAACCCCGCTCTAGGATATCATCGAGGGAATATTCTGGCACCCTCTTGTTAGCCTTGACTAATCTCCGTATAAGGTTTATACATCTCCGAAACTTCGAGATCTCAGATGATTCTTTTTACACGTGAGTAGCGTAGGAACACATTACGTATCTCGCGTGGAAAACTCTTTTCTTCCTAAGGGCCTCGACAAAAAGTGCGCATTTGCTCCTTTCCCCCCTTTTTTCCCCGTGGAAGTAGCGCCATTGCGCGCCCGTGGCGGCCACTGCAACTACAGCGCCTATGCTTATACACGGGGGGGGGGGGGATGGACAAAAGAGCATCGCACACTTTCTGTCGAGGCGCTAAAGACCGATTTCAACGAAGAAAAAAGTTTTCGAGCACTCGATACCTAACATACTATTTTAACTTGGAAACGCCGGGTAATATTGACACAAACATATTCCGCTCAAGGATGTCAAAAAATTATCAACGAAGCAAAAATACGGAGTCGAAATTGCATAGTTGCGAGCGCAGAGACTTGATTTTGAAGCCAGCAGAAACTATAGCATGCCGGAGCCGCCGCTAAGTCGCGCTGCTCGCCATACTCGCCGCCACACATCGATGCGCGCGGATACTCGAGGATACTCGCTTGGATACTCGCCGCTGCTCGCGCGCGGTGAGCATCAGCGAGTATTTTGTGAGTATCCATATGAGCAACCGAGAGTGTTGCGTGCACTCGGGCGATTGCCCTCATTGCGAACCCCTCGTCCTCCATTATCTACGACAGACTTTATATCAATCGTATGCGTTTTTACACAGAAACTTAGAAAAATCTAGGCCTGAATTTTCAATTAAGTATTGTTACGGGGGAAGGAGGGGTGATTCGAATGAATCACGGCTGTGTGATGTGAATATATAGGCTTTATGGCAGCTGAAATATACTCGAGAGAGAGATATGATTCTGAAGGTTGATACGAGCGGTCTGGCTGCCGCACGGCTCATCGTAGACTACCATGGTCCGTGCTGCAGCGTAGACCAATGCAGTGGGGATGTACTTCGCTCCGTCGAAGTGCTAACGGTGCATCCGCGATGGCTGGCGAACCGCGAACATACGTTGCGCGGTCGCGTAGCCGTCGCGGGTGCAACGTCATCGTGGCACGAAGGGGAGAGGTGAGATCAGGCACTGATCTCCACCTTCGCCCACGTGACAGTATAGAAACTCATTCGTTGATGCATTCACGTAGGCTAGTATGGGGCATGTATTTGATGGAGTTACCCTGGATTCTTCATATACTGTGTGATACAAAATTGCAAAAAAAGTTTTGGCTGAGGTTGGTGATCCAGAAACCTGGTTGTTCCCTTGTACATACGGCATAGTTCAACTCTCAAGAGAGTACCTATGAGTAGGATTATCGAACCTCCCCACGATTTTCTGAACCAGACCTCAGATTCAGAGTTATAACTCCACCTAAGATTCCAGATTTTGACTTTTGGTCATTTTACGCTTAACGGCGATGTTGTGAGTCGGAAGCCGTGCACAAATCCGGAATCGTCATAAGAATCATCAACCACAAGAACACTCATCTCAAGGTCTACAAACGCTTTTAGATTTGCTCCAGCTCGGAGAGAAATCTCAGAATATCAAAAATTTGTAGAGTTCCTGAGAATTGCCCACATAAGCAAATGAGTCGTTGATATAGATTCCAGTGCAGTCTCGTCAAATCAGGATAAATTGATCCTATTCTAGGCTGATTTCTAGAGAGGGAATCATTGTTCAGGCGCATGTCTATCTTAGTTTGATCAAATACCCACAATTTTTGATCGAGCAGAATTCAATATAAGAGAGATCAAGACAGAATACTACCTCTCCTGACGATGGAACAGGCTAGGCACGTCAGACCTAGTCGGGCAGTCACTCATTCGCATACGAACCCCGTCGAAACGTTCCTTGGCCGGGTGTTTCGACCACGAAAGCTCTCAACCATGCCACTGATGTTAATCTATATTTGTTTACGAAAAAACACGGAGAAAGTGTTACCTTCCCACCTAATACCACCTCGTATAAACCCCATGGACCCAGTATCGTACCCATATTGGAAAAGTGGGTGATTTCTTACACAGAATTATCGTTTGCACGCGAGACAACCACGCAACGCGTCGCTTGTCGTCCTTACAGACAATCAAGCACAAGGCCGAGTTTCAACCACATGGTTGAAATTCAACTCCATGGTTGAAAATCCATTGCATTCTTATACAGTGTATCTTGTGAACTGACATCTTGATAATATATACTCTGGAAAGAGCAGTGTTGGCTCAGTCAGTAGCGTGCTAGCTTCGGAATCAACACTGATCGAGGGGTCGTGGGTTCGATTCCCGGCGAAATCACTCGGAAATTCTTTCTGAGGTTTTTTCGAAGGGAAAGGGACTCACCACACCCCGCCTGCTTTGGAATGGCGTTTCCCCCGGGATTATCCTCCAGAGAAATCCTGGATTTTCCCATTTCACGAGGTTCGAGTAGCGGGCTTTGGGCAAATGCGAAGCAGGGGTAGGGTGGGTAACGTAGGGAGTTAATAAGCCGACCCGACGTGCCTTCCTAAGTGCACGGACCCCCTGGAAGTTGGGAAAAAAAAGGTCAAAGGAAAAATCTGAGAAAATTCACCCTGGATGAGTCGTATTTCCTCAATCTATTGCAAATGTTTTCAACAACTGCTCAGGTCCCAATTTTTTTTAAATAAATAATGAAATCGTACCACCTATTAGTAGCGATATTTCCGCGTGAAGACAGAAATACGGGATGAAAATAATTGTTCATCATTACTCACGATCAGATCTTAATTGCTCAGCCCTTCAAATTAATCAGAATCGATTTCTGTCATTTTGAGCAATAAAAAACTACAATTGCCTTCTTGTCACTGGGCAGCGCGCAATGCGCATGCGCTCTGCGGAACGCGGAACTGCGGTACGGCCCGCGCGGTAAAATCAAATGAGCTGTCGAGGACCCTCAAAGTCTAATACCAACTAACCAAGTATCTTATTTGAACAATTGATTTGGAAATCGTTGGGCTGTGAATTTTATTACATTGAATTGATTTTATTTCGGTTATGTGAAGTCATTGTTACTATGTAGAAAATCATTCGAAAAAACGTTGCAATTCGGGTTTGAGCACCTCAATTATGACTTATCGGATTGCATGCATATCTTCTCAAATTATGTACACAGATCTCGATTCTTTTTGCTTCCAACGAGGGAGGGCTGTATTCAAGACAGCAGGCTTTTATCAAATTTTTTCGCTAAACTAAATATCTTATCCTGAAAACCTTCACTTATCGGTATAAAGCTTTTCGCAGTTTTTTTTTCCTTTCCGCCAGTACCTGACGATTCTGATGACTATAAGATGTGCGGCAAAAGTCTCATCCCAATCCATGGGACGGCTTTTCATTCACAAATCTTAGAAAAGAAATATCTCAAAAATGTACAAAATATTTTAAAGTATCTTTTATTCGAAAATATTCCATCTTACATCTTTGTAACATATTTAATCTTCATGGGTTAACTTATTCTTATGAGTATATGAGACTTGAAAATATATTTACACGTATATCCTTCTCAGGAGTGAGAGAGGCTCTAGAGTTGACTCAACTAAATCAAAGAAATTAAAAACTAAACTAACTCAATCTGGAATGTTTGATTACAAATCGACTAGAATCATTTGGAAGTAAGAGGAGCCCTACAGTTGACTTAATTCACCAAAATAACTACTTTTAACGATAGCTTGGATGTCTAATCCAAATGGACCAGCATGACTTGAAAGTAAGATGAGCTCTACAATTGACTAAACTAAATTAAAGTAATCTAAAACTAGAATAAGAACATCTGAAGGTGCCAAATCTGAATAACTCGCGAAACAATCTCGGAAGCTTTAATTGTTTGAGTGTTGTTTGATTGTGAGATACATCTGATAATCTAAAGCATTTTTAGGACTCGATGCAAGCTTCTATGATTCATGATTTTATATTCATATTCCATATTCTTATAAAAGTCGATGAAAAATGAAAAAAATGAAAGAAAAAAGAGACGAATCAGTTGAGGCGACTGTATAAAGAATATGAAGTTATACTCAGAACCTCGAACGAATCCACAAGCAATAATTCAAAATTCACGGAACTATCAACCTATTGTGCCTTGAAATTTGATGTACATTAGTGCGTGAATCCGATATGCTCCAAGATTTTTTGGAGGAAGCTTCCTAGGTTGTGGGAATAGACTGTCTCTTTCTAACCATCGACCGAGGGGAGTGCGACAAAGAGCAGTATAGTGCGATATACCATCAACTATTTGGGTAGGTTCATGATTAATTACACCTGTCAAAACATATTTCTCTCCGCGCAAATCTAACGTCACCGGAATTTCGGATAATAGTGTCTTAAATTTACCACCATCGATGTTTCTTTCGAAGCGTAGTGCGTATGCTGGTACGCATCTTCTGTTTCTATGACCAAATATGGGCCCAGCAAATATTGTCTTGTTGCACGAGGAGACCCACATTTCATGCACATGCACATTGCCTCATTAAAAAACTCATTGAGATCGG
The DNA here is from genome assembly GCA_029851415.1 of Eretmocerus hayati. Lineage (NCBI taxonomy): Eukaryota > Metazoa > Arthropoda > Insecta > Hymenoptera > Aphelinidae > Eretmocerus > Eretmocerus hayati. Next base: position 135,965,088 of record CM056741.1, read on the forward strand.
ATTCTAGTGTGGTGTAATGATCAATCAAAGCTATGTCCAAACGTGGAAGAGCAACAGTCAGTATTTCTTTACTTATGACTCGATTACAATCAGGACAGTCCACATAGCTCACAGTTGCATTATATTCCTTCATTAACTCGCGGAAAACTAAAGAAACATTGAGATTACAATCTATCACGAAACTTCCATTCTTGCGAAATAGTGTCTGACAAATATTGAATTGAGATTGATAGAATCTAGATGTGGAACCTAATACTGAATGACTCAATACTGTAGAAGCATAACAGAGATTCTTGCCACTTAAAGCTTCATTTTTGCTCTTCATTAAAAACCCATGAAAGTTTTTGATCGAACAGCTATTACTCAGAATTTCCGTAACAGAATCAACGGGACAAGTGTTCATTAGTAAGCCTGACCGACCCTCTCCTCCATTTTGAATATTCTCTCCCGGTTTGCCTTTAATTAATTTTTTCTTTGTACTGTGCAATTGAACATCAAGATTTTCCGGCCGGGTGAGATAGTGCCCACGCCGTTGATTCGGGTCCTCATAGTTGGCTAAAACCTTTTCCTTTATTTTGTTCAGAGTCTTATCATCATAATCGACGTTCCTGAGTTCCTCAACAAAGCTGTCTGTACACAATTGCTTTGGGTTTGCTTTAGCAGAAGATGTTCCGAGATAACACCCGTTTGTAACTTTTTCATAGCATCAAGCTTTATAAAATTATTCCTAATGCATTCTACCGATTCGTTACCTTGTTTCATATCGGAAAATTTGTCTACACCGATTACATTATTTGAAATATTTTCTGTTGTGCTTGGCGTATTGCATTGAAGAGCATCGATCATTTGTGGTACACAAACATTAAGTTCTTGCCCATTTGAAGAAGACGATAAAAGAATCTCGTTTTCGAAAACGGCGTACGAATCACTTTCACGAACGTGATTTTTCGGCATGGAGGACGCGTATGAATGATCATCGAATGAGTCTACATGACGTGGAGCAGACTCTTGGCCATTTGGTCCAGAATGTGATCCTACCTGATCATCAAACTCATCGCGAGCAATATCATCCTCGTTCACTTTCTTTTTCCACCTATCTGTCAATCTGTAACAGTTATCATACGGAATACGACCCTGAATTACCTCTTTGTACTCGAGTTTCGTATTTTTCTTCAGAACAGCTCCGGATTTAATAAAATTGCTCATATTGCTTTTGCCAATCAAGACTCCAGCCTCTAAGTGCCTGCAATGCCGCACAAAAAATGCGTCAAGCCTGATTGGCTTACCGTTTGGCAACACACTGCTTTTTACGATTCCCATACCCGATTCTACCCGAGCAGATGTTTTTTTCTTTATTTGAGTGTTGCCAAATATTCCGTTCCTAACGTTGGTCCAGCAGAGGAATTTTGAACAGACGCGAGCTAAACTTTCTCCGAAACTCTTCAAGTAATAATCATTATTCTCAGTCAAGAAGCCCTCTTCGTCGCTCACATCCTCACGATCCCCGTCGCCCTTCTTCTCATTTTTCTCGCGCACGCGTTCCGAGATCTTTTTCCGTTCTACCGGGTCCAAAATGACTTTTTTCCTTATTTCCGAGCTGTAAGCTTCTACGTAGCCTAGTTTTTTCGGTGTTTTTGGTTCCTTTCGTTTGCTTGCGGTAGGGTTACCGTGACCGAGGTTACAATTATCAACAGCATTATCACGATCCTCATGATCATGGTCATAATCATGATCATCAGCGTTATCATTATCCTCATAATCATCATCAACAACTTCCTCATCAAGACTTCCAATCTCATAATCCTCTTGCGTATCTGTCTCCTGTTCATGATCGCGACCTTCCTCGCCCTCATTATCATCGTAAGCACTGACCTCGCTGTTATTTGCTATATTCTCGTAAGTTTTGTCAAGTTTGTACTTTTTCAGAGTTTTCATCAAATATTGTAAAGCGGACTGCGTATAAGAATCATAGGTTTTTGAATCAGATAAAATGAAAACTTTCTCAAGAAATTCCGCAAAAACATCTAATGAGTCAATATCTGTCATAAAACCCAAGCATCGCATGAAAAGCTCTTTGACTTTGAATTCTGCTTTTGTGAAACAGGGCCAATTTGAAGCGGCATGCAAAAAATGTGCGACGTCAGTCATCAGCTGTGTTCTAATATCGTATTCAAATATATCACCCCCTTCCACAATTGTCTTGAGACATCGACTATTGTAAGTTTTGAAAGAGCACTTATTGCAACTCATATTGATAGCAGCTTGGAGTGCCTTCCCCATATCTATCACCATACGCTCTGGAGGCTTACCGCCATGCCTCTGATACTCGTTAAGGAAATAGCTCAGAAAATTCGCATCATTTTTTTCGGACAAAACAGAGGCTAATGTGACAGATTCACCTCCTACGCGTGATATTAAATTCGTTAGATAAATATCCCGCCGTTGGCCACTTTTTCGAGGAATTTGTAGAACAACCCCGGCAGTTACGTCCAGCTCGAACGGATTCTGAGTATACTTTCTTATATCATTCCCCAGGCGTATCTGTTCTTTACAAAAATAAATAAAAAAAATCGGTCTTGACCTGAATCCTTTATCCACTTTCTAAACTCAAAATTATGTCTTAGTTTTTCTAACGACTCAAAAACTGAAAGTCCTTTTTCGAAACCCAAATCATCTCGTTGGGCCTCTTGTGATATTTTTCGGTATGTTGGGAGACTATACACGGTTGCAGGTTGAGGAATACCGACTCTACAATCAAGATTTTTTCTATTTTTGTGAGTAACCATTCTATCTCTGAGTTGAGTATAACGAACCTGTTGTGGCCTCATTTTGAGGGACTCTGCTTTCATAAGCTCACGATCAGTATCTCTATATTTTCTCTTATTGAAATGAGGCAAACTCAAATTACTAGAGCAAGTGAGTACAAATGTGGCACCTTGAGATTGTGATGGCTCTTTATAACATTTACCTAGTAATACACCATTACATTCTTTGCAAAAACCAGTATTTTGAACAGCTGTTGTAATCTCGTCAGGTTTTACACTTCGAAAAACGAAAGCACACGGATAAGGTTTTACATCATAAATTTTGTTGTAAATTGTACTACCCCATCCAACTGTCTGAAACTTCACGTTAATATACGAATTTGAAGAGACTGGTTTCATCGACGACCATTCTTCGAACGTTAAATGAATCTTGAACAACCTCTCGGGCGATTCTTCGCTCTCCGAGAAATCACAATCAGAATTTTCAGATTCTGCAAAATCACAAAACTCTACTTTACTTTTTTTCGACGGAATCTCAATACAATCTTCTTTTCTTGGGCGCTTCTTATCACAATGACCTTGCAGTGTCAGTGAAGGTTCAAAAGCATGACAATCATTCTCCACAGTTTCACGAACTCTTCTCTATCTGATTTTGAAGGGATCGCTCCAAAAGCTACTTGATCCGAAGGAACTTGACTACGTTTGTCATCTATTGGTGGAAGTCCTCTTCCTATTCGATATCTATTACGAAGGTCATTTCGATTACCACTCACATATAGATACAGCGTCACTGGTGTCTTCAATCTATTCAGCTGATCAGAAATCGTCTGCCAGATGACTTCAGTTCTCTTCTTCAAGATGGTGTTGTCGCCCTCGGTATAGATAGAATGCCTAACTAGAACTTCCAAGATCTCATCGGTGCTGATGCGAGCTTCACGCCCAGGCTTAATTCAAGTCGGCGCCATATTCGGTTTTATATGAAGTGCCAGAAGGCAAAAAGCCTACAGCTGAAATAAAACAAAATTTAGTCAGTCGATTAGCTCCATTCTCTCGCCCAAGAAAGTTTGTCAGGGAATCAGAATATTTATTTTATGTTTTGAATGGCACTTTCAGTCACTGACTACGGGTTTCATGTTCCAAAGGTCACCCTTGTGCCATAAAGCTAGAAAACTTCATAAAACGCAAAACATTTATGGTCGCATTCTGACCAATTCCAATAAATCAAACTAAATTTTTTTGCATATTTGCAATTTGTAATATAATTGTTAGGCAAATATCTCTGAGTCAACTGTTCTTCATATAATTCTTTGGAAAATGTTGAGAAATAAAAATTGAATTCTCTCATGTAGACTGAAATATGCTGCAAAATAACATTTGGGGAATGTTTTCTCGTTTCCTGTTAACCACTTCATTATTTGAAAGCATAAAAAATTCTAACCGTTATTGTTCTATATCCACTAGAATTCAAACCCAATTTTCTTCTCATACGATGAGAATTCGAACAATTGGAAATTGGAAACTGGAAAAGGAAAAATTATAACTTCAGGGAAGATCGTGTGTCATGGAAAGACATAATCCAGACACGCATACATACGGATGTACGCAAGGTGTTCTGTTTGTGGGCAAGGTGTAAAAATGTCTCACAGACAGTTTCGAGTATTGGTAAATAAATGTATAGGGACATTATGCTATAGGTCTCGGCGCGCAGAATAAGATAGACTAAGTTCGTTTTGGGTAGGGCCTGAACTGAAGAGTCAAAACTGGAAAATCCGAGGAATTTTCAACCAAAAATATTTGCACCGATACAATAATTTCTTGTCGAGAAATCAAAAGAGCGCATTGATAAATAACTTCAAAACATTTGTTAAATCAATCTGCAGAAAGAATGATTTTTTCAAAACTTCCTAGTCAGTAGAAACAGGTTGAAGATACGAGAAATCGTTTTAAAAATTCATCCGTCGCAGGATATTAATTGAAGTTTGTGTCCGTGATTGTCTACTTTACATTGTAATAATATTTCCCTCGTGAATCACAGCATTCGTCCATTCATTCGTTATCAGTAAGACCGTGTAAGAAATTTCATTAGATAATTAATGTTGTCTCCATCTGATAGGCGTATCGGAACGGATTATGCAGTTGTTCAAAATGCGAATAGACACTATTACATAAATCAGTGTTCTCCGAAGATATAAATGATTTATGTGAATGGTGCATTATGAAAAATGGATTCTTTTCTTGACATTAAAATATATCGATGTATCCGTCGAAAACACGTTCGAGTGAACTTTGACAAATTTCACTCACTCGTAGTCAGATTAAAACTATTCCAGCTTCGAGTGATTAGAATCTGACTCGAAGTGACTGAAAATCAACTCAAAGCAGTCTAGAGAGTGATACAGTGCATGTCAGAAGTTCTGGAAAGTTATATTCGTAAATGACCTGACTTCGAACGATGATATTTCAAGTTCTATAGCACTTCGAGACATTTTGAAAAAAGCATCTTAGAGTAGACAAAACATGTCAACTTTTTCGTACTCCTGGATTATTTTCTCGGTCTGTTTCAAAATTCCGAGCAGCTGAAAAACATTTTGAAAATTTTCGAAAAATTTCCTCCGCAATGGATCACTTTTGGTTCGTTTCCTGTAGCAGATAGGAGAACTTTGAAAAATCACCTTGTAGAGCGAAAAAAATTCTATTTGCAGCTACTTTCCGATTTTTTCTCACGTCTCGCATGAGAGAACCTGCGATCTGTCTAAATAACTAAAATGATAGTTCTCCACTCAAAAACGGTGAAAACCATCATTTCGGATACATAGACAGCTTGTACTGTCTCGCATGCGAGACGTGAAAGATCAAAAAGTAGCTGCAAATAGCATTCTTTCCGCTCTACAAGATGGTTTTTTCAAAATCCTCCTATCTGCTACAAGAACAAACCATGAGTGATTCATTGCGGAGAAAATTTTGTCAGCTGATCAGGCTTCCAAAACAGCCCTGAGAAATAATCTAGGAGTACAGAATGTTAGCAATTTATGTCTACTTTAAGATGCTCCTTTCAAAATGTTTCTACTTGGAATATCGTCGTTGAAAATCGGGTCATTTACGAACGTACCTTTCCAGAATACTTTTGAGCGGTACTGTATATATATTTGCACTTTGACTATTAAATAACGAGTGGGGAATCGACCTCAAAATTCGAGATCTATAAAAAGCTAATCGAGTAATTATCCTTAATTGACTACTCATTTACAAATGATCATTATAATAGAGGTTTATCATCCTTCAAGGTATGTATGATTAAATCATAGTTGTACAGGAAGATCACACAAACAATCAAATATGAAAATAATAGAACCGGCAAGTAAATAATACCGATTCATCCAAGTTATAGAACGTCGATTATGAATAAGCACGTGGCTAGCATCTAGCGATCGAAACGAATGCAAAATTCAAAATACAATCTCGATTTCTTTACACGATCGATTCGCTCTCCCACCATAAATGGTGTTTTGGGTATTCCACAGATGGCTAAACGCATCCTCTAAATGAGTTAAAATTTCAGCTTTTGAAATCCACGTGCCTTTGAAATCATGGCATAGTTGCTATAACTAGCCTTGCATGCATGTATGTACCGAACAAAATGACATTATTTTAAGCGTCCGCCGAAAGGTGATGCTTTCTGATTTGTTCTGAGTTGTTTTAACTGGTCGAACTCATAATTATCTCAAATGCAAGGATCGAAGGACTGGATCACTCCGACGCAAACTTACCTCATTGCATTTTCACCGGAGATGAGGCCGTTTGATGTCCGGCTTCCGCTGGTTCAATCGAAGTTGTAATAAGTAACTACACTGCCAGTGAGAAGAGTTACAAAATGAGGAATGTTTGTAAGACTGTAGACGACTCTAACATCGAATGACCAGGGAATAGTCACAAATTACAGTTGTAAGATCTTCTTCCTGCAAGCATGGACGAAATAATTAGAAAAATTGCATTCCAAACGATATCTCGAAATTTGTGATACAGGAATCGGCGATACTCAGTTAGATTGAGGTTTATCTATGATTATTCGAGTCGATACAACAAACAAAAATGCTAGCAACGTGTATTGCTGCATTGAAAATTCGAATTCAAGCGACTGCAAGAAAATATTATCTACCACAATTGATAATAAAGTCAGGCGGCTTACCTTCAGCTTTGTTGTATTTTCGACTTCGAGCCTCTCTTTCTCTCTCCACGCAATGCTTTCAAAGACACCACGAAAAATATCAAATCCTCTCCAAACATGAAAGTTTTAATTGCATTCGAGAATCAGTTTGAAGTGTTATCGAATATACTGTCGAAACAGAAATGAGCCATTCTGCGATTCTGGTATACCCGATCATGGATGCCGCAAGGCCGGTCCATCCCTTGCACCAATCCGGCATCAGTAAGAATAAAGTAGGAGGGCATTTACTCCTACAGCTGTAAGTGTAATAAACAAGCAGCTTTACGCTAATTTTGGTAAAGTGGCGGGTGACTGTGGCCCAAAGAGTTCGCAGACGCCATTCTTGGGAATGCAGGATTATATCCGTCGCGGAGTCCAGGTCCAATAACCCGTTGCAGAGGTGACGGTCGCGTCGGCCAGACCGCGAGTTCTGCGAAGGGCCCGGTACTACTTGTCGGGGACGCTGGGGATTAGGCGAAATCGGTAGTTGGAAGCACTGCTCCAGTATTGTGGTCCTGAATCCCATTTTTATGGTCGTTACTGTAACTTCAGATGACAGGTAGTTGCACATGGCAAAATGAGATGATCCGATTCTTCGACAGTAGTCACTTTCTATACCTATACATCATCGATGCACAGGCCTGGCAACACTGATACCTGTGTTGGGTATAAAACCTTTCATGGATTTTTAATGAAGAGCAAAAATGAAGCTTTAAGAGGCGAAAATCTCTGTTATGATTCTACAGTATTGTAAAAAACTATCATTATGGGTATTTTGATGGCTCACATACGTGGGACGAAAAGAATAATCAAGAATAAGATAGTCACTTATAATATTTTCCCCGTTTTGCAAGTACCCGTTTGTAGAATCACTGTATCTCAATTTGCGTCTAAGCTGCAGGTGTATCAATGAAAGTGAAAATATTTGGAATCTTCTAACCACTCACAAACATCTTATACGGCCCTCAAGAAAAATCGACAAAAATCATGCAAACTGTGTGAAAATCAGCATCCTTCAGCTACTTATGATTTTTTTTTCAAAATTGTCTCCCGATATGCAGAGAGTCCGAATTATGTCTATCTTGAGGGAGGTTGATCATGCGTTCACCGTCCCAGAATTCATGAGCAGCAGTGTACAAAGCTGTGAAAAAATTTGAGCAAGTTCGATTTTTCGAGATCCAAGAATTTAACCCAATTTGTGTGTGGAATAGCCGAATAATTCACTCTGAAGCAACCTTATAATTATAATTATGTGTATCACATTGCCTCTGCAGCAGTACCTGCAGCACCACAAAATTCAACATAAGCCACCAGCATCTAAATACATCGATCTCAAAAAATAAAAATAAAAATCCAAAACCATGGAAGGGCCAGAAGACGGCAAACCCAGCGTTGGCGATGTGATAACATCGATGCAACAATTTAGCCTAGCCGATTATGGCGTATTTGTGGCTAAGCTTACTGCCTGTGGATGCATTGGAGTATATTTTGGTTTCGTTCGGAAATCTACGGGATCCGATGAATACCTTGTGGGTGGACGAAATATGAATACTTTTCCCGTGGCAATGAGCTTAATTGCTAGTTTTATATCTGGAATATCGTTACTGGGAACTCCTACAGAAATTTATGTACACGGAACGAGTTACCTTTTTATTGGACTTGGTATACTTGCAGTAGTGGGTATAATGTCCAGGGTGTATTTGCCAGTATTTCACAGATTGAGATTAACCAGTGCTTATGAATATCTTGGAAGGAGATTCGATAGTAGAACTCGGATACTTGGATCTATTCTTTATGCTATTGGAATTGTAAGATTTTTCTCTTGATTTTGCATCAAATGTGATTTATTTGTGCTTTGTGTTGTGATGCATGCGTAGTGGTTTTGTGAGCTAAAAAAAAGTACTGCACACAGTTATCGGAAATTGGATAATGGTCATTCTTTGGAGAGAACTTTTTAAGTAAATTGATGAAAATTTTTAAAAATATGGCGAAAAAACGCCAAATACCGTATCATTTTTGCACGGTATACTCCGAGGTATACTCTGAATGGGCTTAGTTATCTAAAATGATGAAAACGAAGTTCATTGAAAAAAAAGAAGATTATTGAAGAGGTCATCACATCCGTAACACGGACTCGGCTGAAACAATAGTCCCCTACTAGCACAAAAAGACGATATATAAAAACAAAAGTATAGGCCCTAACTCTCATGCGTTTTCGAGCTCCATCTTCAGACATATAGCATACTCGAAAACGCTTGAGAGTTAGGGTCTATGATTTTGGATATCGTCTTCTTGTGCTGAAAGAAGATTATTCCCAGATTTTCAGCAAAATCCGTGATCCGGATGCGAAGATTTCCCCTAGTTAGTTGATTCGCTATTGTGAGCTTTCGATTCCATTCATATTCAGATCATATCAAAACTCAAAATGAAGCTTTCAAATGATATATGAAAGAGTTGAATGAAATCACAATATGCTGAGGTAATTCGAGCTGTATTTCCATCTTGCTTCCAGCCTTTGTGAGCTACTTCGCAAAGTAGGATTTGAGTGTACGTGAAATGCAGTATATGATCGTGCAGCGAGATGCTTTCAATGTAATGTCGCACGTGATGAACATGCATGCGAGCTTACCGCACATTTGAATAAGAATACTCTCATATGACCACATCGTCAACTCAATGGTTCTTGAAATCCTGACTTGGAGCGATACGGTTCAAATCCAAGGACAACGGAAAAATTGCTAATGTATAGGCTCCCTGCCTGAAAACTCCCTACTCCATACAAAACTCTGTTATGGAGGATATTTTTTTATTCGGTCAGTTTTGAAAGGAAGCCAATGAATGAGAAAAATTTCCATATTGAGTTAGGTGACACGTTCACTGCGAAGCAAGTTGTTTGAAATCTTCATTTGCTGGTGATCTCAACCCTCATGCTTTGATTGATGCAACCATAAGGGGGAAAACTAAATTCCTGACTCATTATTTCCCTCAGCAAACTAAACCGACTAAAAAACTGTCATTGAGGATATTCTTTGAGCATATATGAGTAAATTTAAGACACCATTATCCAAAACTCCGGTGACGTTAGATTTGCGCGGAGGGAAATATGTTTTGACAGGTGTAATTAATCATGAACCTACCCAAATAGTTGATGGTATATCGCACTATACTGCTCTTTGTCGCACTCCCCTCGGTCGATGGTTAGAAAGAGACAGTCTATTCCCACAACCTAGGAAGCTTCCTCCAAAAAATCTTGGAGCATATCGGATTCACGCACTAATGTACATCAAATTTCAAGGCACAATAGGTTGATAGTTCCGTGAATTTTGAATTATTGCTTCTGGATTCGTTCGAGGTTCTGAGTATAACTTCATATTTTTTATACAGTCGCCTCAACTGATTCGTCTCTTTTTTCTTTCACTTTTATCATTTTTCATCGACTTTTATAAGAATATGGAATATGAATATAAAATCATGAATCATAGAAGCTTGCATCGAGTCCTAAAAATGCTTTAGATTATCAGATGTATCTCACAACCAAACAACACTCAAACAATTAAAGCTTCCGAGATTGTTTCGCGAGTTATTCAGATTTGGCACCTTCAGATGTTCTTATTCTAGTTTTAGATTACTTTAATTTAGTTTAGTCAATTGTAGAGCTCATCTTACTTTCAAGTCATGCTGGTCCATTTGGATTAGACATTCAAGCTATCGTTAAAAGTAGTTATTTTGGTGAATTAAGTCAACTGTAGGGCTCCTCTTACTTCCAAATGATTCTAGTCGATTTGTAATCAAACATTCCAAATTGAGTTAGTTCAGTTTTTAATTTCTTTGATTTAGTTGAGTCAACTCTAGAGCCTCTCTCACTCCTGAGAAGGATATACGTGTAAATATATTTTTAAGTCTCATACACTAAGAATAAGTCAACCCATGAAGATTGAATATGTTACATAGATGTAAAATGGAATATTTTTGAATGAAAGATACTTTAAAATATTTTGTACATTTTTGAGATATTTCTTTTCTAAGATTTGTGAATGAAAAGCCGTCCCATGGATTGGGATGAGACTTTTGCCGCACATCTTATAGTCATCGAAATCGTCAGGTACTGGCGGAAAGGAAAAAAAATTGTGAAAAGCTTGATACCGATAAGTGAAGGTTTTCAGGATAAGATATTTAGTTTAGAGAAAAAATTTGATAGAAGCCTGCTGTCTCGAATACAGCCTTTCCTCGTTGGAAGCAAAAAGAATCGAGATCTGTGTACATAATTTGAGAAGATATGCATGCAATCCGATAATTCATAATTGAGGTGCTCGAACCCGAATTGCAACGTTTTTTCGAATGATTTTCTACTTAGTAACAATGACTTCACATAACCGAAATACAATCAATTTAATATGATAAAATTCACAGCCCGACGATTTTCAAATCAATTGTTCAAATGAAATACTTGGTTAGTTGGTATTAGACTTTGAGGGTCCCCGACAGCTCATTTGATTTTACCGCGCGGGCCGTACCGCAGTTCCGCGTTCCGCAGAGCGCATGCGCATTGCGCGCTGCCCAGTGACAAGAATGCAATTGTAGTTTTTTATTGCTCAAAATGACACAAATCGATTCTGATTAATTTGAAGGGCTGAGCAATTAAGATCTGATCGTGAGCAATGATGAGCAATTATTTTAATCCCGTATTTCTGTCTTCACGCGGAAATATGGCTACTAATAGGTGGTACGATTTCATTATTTATTTTTAAAAAATTGGGACTTGAGCAATTGTTGAAAACATTTGCAATAGATTGAGAAAATACGACTTATCCAGGGTGAATTCTCTCAGATTTTTCCTTTGACCTTTTTTTTCCCAACTTCCATGGGGTAGTGCACGGGGGGGGGGGAGGGTGCGGGGAATGTCGGCCTTACCGGCATTGGAATTTGAGTCTCACCAAATCATGGCTTTGCAAATCATGAAGAGGCTCTCTCTGGGAACGCAAAGGGTACAGCGGATTCGATGGCTCTTTTCGTGAGACAGGGAATGTCGGCCTTATCGACATTGGAGAGAGGCATCCCATTGGGAGTAAACCTCTGTGTTGATTTAAATGGGACTGCAGCGCCAATATGGCGGCGCTAGGGAGGTCTTCCATAAGAATAACACGGACGAAATATAAGAGCGCTTATCGCATGTTTAGTCCCAATTGTTGCAAACCATGGCGTAGGTCACTCCGGGGAAGCTGGAATCCATGTGTAGAGGAATCATTCGAACACAACCCTTCACACCAAGAAAGTAAAGAGGCCCCCCGTGCTAGCCCGAGAAGGCTGTAAGGGGATCTCGAAAAAACAAAAAAGAATATATATATATATATATAAATATATATATGTACTCTGGAGATCGAAAACGGAACAGTTCGATGACAAGGGAGGAGAATCTAGAAGACAACGTCGTGGATATTCACATTCGCATCTCAAAATCAACAAAAGGGTGAGTGTAAGTCACTGGTGTGATTTTGAACCTTGCAACATCACCTGACATCGTATATCTCTCTACGGAGTTAGAATGAGATTTGTTCGATGTCATTTAAATGCACGTTGATTCAATTCATTGATAGCTCAATTATAGCTTCAATCCAATGAATTTCACGAAGTTCGTCCGTCCCTCGATTGGACATTTCACTATAATATTCGAGTGTATGATACGCAGGATTTGTCACGAAACTAATGTTTTGTTTCGTTTCGTTCATTTTAGTTTCATTTCAATTATGGTTAGTTTCGTTTCGTTCTCAATAATCATAATCGAAATTCCAGAAAATCGTCTAGTTTCTTTCGTGAACAAAACTAAACATAATTATTCAATTTCTATTACATTTAATATTTTGTTTATGGGGAACGAAACTGGACAGAAACGCAATGTGATTGACTAGAAACAAAACGAATTCCAACAAAAGTAACGTTGAATGGAACGGAATGAAACGTCAATCATGCATAATTACGGTTGCAATGAACGAAACGAAACATTATCGGAATGTTTCGTCAGAAAACGCAACGAAACCAAATGAAACTGTTTCGTTTGAGGGAAGGAAACTGAACGAAATTGATATGAATTATGTTTATGATGAACGAAACTAAACGACATTGATATGAATTATGATATTCAAAACTCGGAAGTCGGAAATCGGGACGTGAACCCGACGTATTTCTATACATCATTATTTGCGTGTGCGGATGGAAATTCGCCTCACCCCCTTCAATCAGTTTTCTGCAGCATTTTGGCATGATATTGGTAATAGACATTATCAATGGTATGGTATACCTCGATCCTGGCGTATGTATCAACGACGAGTGTCCAGTGTGTGTGTGTGTGTGATGTGTGCACGCACACGCGCGTGAACGTGGAACGTGGCCTGGAGGCCAAAGGTGGGTATACAATGGCTCGTTGACGTGAACTTGGCGCCGATGATGACGTCACCAACGCGAATATAGCTCCCCATTATGCAGGTCCTGTAGAATGCACATGAGAGGTCCCAAAGAATGTTTAACATTTGGGTTGCTGAAAAAGGGAATCTTCTCTCTTATGGCACACGTCTAGAACCAATTCCGCCGATTAGTAGGACCTTTGAAATAAGTCGAAAAATACGTGCACACTGGTTCAGAAGGATAATATTTTTGTGATCAATGAAGACCATAATTAGCCATCTCAAATCTATTGAGTGCGCTCGATACAATCCTAATCTACGCACGCACAACCAGCAAAAGCTACTTTGAACGCATATACGAACTGAATTTCACTAGTTTTCTATTTTTTTGACCATGTTAGATGGGCGGGAGTACTTGAATGCCACCCACCTCCGTTTTGGCGTCCCCGTCCGTATTTTCACAGAAATCACTATAAAATTCCTAAATCGAGTCTATAGTGACACTTATGGGGAGAAATGGGTTCCTCAGTGTTTTCTAAATGTTTTCGAGTTTTATATGAACGATTGCAATGTTATAGAAGCGCCCACATGAGTTCGATCACATATGTTTTGATCGAAAAATCTTTGTGATGCTCCTCATTCGAATAACATTCGATGTCAGGACCTAAGAACTATGGGATATTGTTTGTGATAAGATGAGGAGAAATGGGAAGAACATTCCAGGAGCGTGCCTCCTTCCCTTTCCCATGTCATGAGAATTTGACCTTCTTCAGTCGAGTGGGCGCATGAATTTACCCACCTTCTTGGGAGCTATCATTCCAACGCAGTCAAAATTATAGCACGCACCCAAATCAAACGGGATATTATTGGTAGTGTTTCAAGCTATGGAAATCCGTTCCGACCATGTACTTGTCGCAAATGTTATTTCTTTATAAGCTTATCATGGGAGATCTGAATTTTCTGTGAAAACTCGGTTACGCGACTTCAACGTTCATTCGTCACTGTCACGTCGAAAGGGACGCAACTGAAACCAATGGTTTCGGAAATGTATCAGAAAAAACAGGTGATGAAAATATTGGAGAGAAATTTTCCATTTGGGGGCAGAACCCCGGGTGGCAAAAATTGAAAGCTGACGCGCTGACCACTCGGACAACTATATGCCCTCACGACCACGGGGTCAGAAGTCACCTATCAACTGAAAGCCCTCAGAGGGGTGTTGAGATCTGGAAATTCGGGTTATATGTACATACATAGAATAATGAATGTTGTGGGAATCCACAGTGAGAACATGAGATTTAATCAATCCTCGACACATTTTGGTTATCCAAACGTGATGCAGTTGCGCAAATTTGGATTCTGCTGCACTGTGTTATCTATGTTATCCGTCGAGCCTTAGCACTCGCGACTGGCGAGCGACTAATCAGCGAGCGCCGCCCGGGTCAGCCATATTGGATTCCGTCGGTTGCGTCGATTCATTCATATGATCGTAAACGGTTTGCGCCCATTCGGCCGAAATTACTTGCCCGAATCTATTCACCCAAAAAGTTATTCACCTGAATGGTTATTTACCCGACTCAAATCTTATATTTGTGCCTTTCGGACAGCTTGGGATGATTCATTTTAATAGAATTCCTTCGGACGTAATAGCATTCGGGCGAATGGATTCGGGTTAATATACTCGCGCGAATGTCTTTTCGGGCATCTGTCCGGTAATCTCGTGGATGTCATCGTGGAACTCACCCTCTCACCTGACCTTGCTCGATTTCCTGCTCCGCGGCAGAGAGTGAGCTGCTTTGATCGAGAATTCAATACAATAGTGAGCATTCCAGAAAAGCAGAAGTACTTTTCGGTAGGAAAAGTCTTGCACTCTTTCTGACAGTGTGGTTGAAGAGAGTAAAATTTGCCATGTTTCGCTAACACCAGAAAACTTTCCGACCTTTTCTTGAAAAAGCTAAGGCGCGTACTATCAATCAAATTTTCGAATTGCGCTCAAGACGCTCAATCAGTCAGTATTTTTTCATGAATATTCTAGTGATTTCGATCATCCACGTGATCAAATCTCAGCAGAGATGCGCGCCAACTCGATCAGAGCTAAATTTTCACATTACCACATTACACACACCCTCTTACACATATACAAACTCACCCACACACACACGCCTATACCCGTGATCCAAACGGTCTGGCCTGAACCGATTTGTATCACAGAGCACGTTCAATGTCCATTACCGGCATTGTGCCCAACTATTGCAATAAGCTGTGAGGGGAGGGGGAGGGGAGTCGCGTCCGCACAAGGAACCGCGTGTGTACCTCAAAGTGTCATAGGTGATTTTTGGTAGATTTTTTCGTCCTTGATGGTTAATATTCGACTCGTGTATCTCAAAGTGCTCCATTCACATTTCGGATTATATTTTTCGTTTCGTTTATGTTTCTTTCGTTTTGTTAATGTTTGATTTCGTTTATGATAAACATGATCAAAATCGATTTAGTTGAGCTTCGTTCATCATGAACGTAACAGATATCGATTTCGTTCAGTTTCGTTTTCTCAACAAAATGCTCATTCAAATCAATTTTAATAACAACATAATCATCATACGTTCACCATAATTGAAATCATAGTCAATTTCGTTTCGTTCCGTTCCCAAATGAACAAAACGAAACTCAATTGCTTTTCATTGTGTTTTTTTTCTCATTCAATGAAACAAAAACAGAACAATATTGTCTCGTTTCGTTTATCTAATTTTGCGGATATATCGTTCACGTTTAGCTCCGTTTATGATGATTGAAATTCTAATTAATTCCGTTTGGTTTCGTTTCTCAATAAACGAAACGAAACATATTTAATGATTTCGTTAGATTTGGTTCAGTTACAAACCCTGGTGATATGTGAGATAGAGAAAGAACTACTGTTCAGCCGTAGAGTCATGTAACCGTGCACCTTCCTTGCTAACTGATATATGCGCACGCATTTTTTCGTTCCAGTTTTCCCCATACTCACCACAGATTGAATATTCCACCTCTTACAATCGATCCAATCCATCACTTCCATTTTCAAATATTAAACATTGACCCTCTTTACCTGTCCACCGATACATTATTCAGAGTGACCATGTAATCAGTACTTCGGAAATCAATTAAAACCTTCAAATACGTCGGAAGTATCACTATTAAAAGTTGAACGATTCTACATTCCTTCATTCAAGTCCTCTAGAGGCGGGCACATAGCAATGTGAAAATCACCCGATAGAAGAAGTGGAGAACTATCCAGTTCCGAATTCTCCACGACCGTTTTGGACCAAGTAACGAGGATGAAGCTGTCATGTACTTCTGTGAATATTGAATACGAGAAGAATGCCGTTGGTGACGAATCACGAGTGAGCCCATGGTTGGGAAAATTTAACAGATTATTCGCGAGTCTCACTGATCAATCTGTATTGACTCCTAATTTGGAATGAAATAGAAGATCGAATACATAGCTCCACAGAACATCAAATTTGAATCACGGATTGGAAAAAAAGCGATTGAATTATGAGATAGCTTTCTATATTTCAATATAAAAAGATGATTCGTTACTCCTACACGAATGAAAAATTATAGTTCCAGGAATAGATCCTTGTCTATGGGATTTGATGGAGAACTTCCCTCGTGATAATAAGTAACTATTTAACCTCGTCATACAAACTTGAAAAAAACCCCGCAACAACACACATCTTCCACATCTCTAAGTGCGATCGAATACACTGCAAATTGCAACATCTGATGGAGAAAAACCAGATCATCCCCATCATACACGCAGAAAAGATCCTCTTTCAACAACATCGTATCTTCCACATTTTTGGGTGTGACAAATACTTCTACGAGTTGCAACAACATTGTATGATGCTTTGGCGCGTAAGGGAAATGAGCTCCTTATTTCTGAGTGTGACAGATTACGAACTCCTCTTGCCGAGATACTGCGAAAAGACAACTCAACACACTAACGCCTTCCTTCACAAGCAGGTTGCTGAATTCCCTCTGATCTGAGCATTGCTCTGGTCCCACACTGGCAAACCAGATTGACGTGTCAATCTCTTCTGATCATGTCTCCCTCAACTCTTGTGATGGAGAGTTACATGTCCGCTCGAAACGATACACACTAACCAGTCTCTCTATGGTACCACTACATAAATATGATACGGGGATGATTCATAAATCGTTTAACTTATAAAATCGGCAACGAAATAACATTTGATTAGTCGATCAACGAGCTTGTATGAGAATTTCTCTTTCAGAGACCTCTCCAATACGTGGAAAATGTGATGAAAACGAATGTGAATCATCAGCCAACACGTTGAACTCACAAGGGGAGCACCAACCTTGTGGGTCCTGGATCTTGACAGAACTTTGGGAAACTTCTTGTTTTGGTGAAAAATGAAGGTACCCAAAAGGGTTTCGTCCAATGGGCCTCCTTTCCTGAGATACAGCCATGGAAATTAGCATTGTCCATATAGGCCCATGTTAAAATGACACACATATAGATATACTAACAATGCTAACCTCCATGGCTGTATCTCAGGAAAGGAGGCCCATTGGACGAAACCCTTTTGGGTACCTTCATTTTTTACCAAAACAAGAAGTTTCCCAAAGTTTCGTCAAGATCTAGGACCCGCAAGGTTGGTGCTCCCCTTGTCAGTGGATTACCAGTTCCCCTCACAAACAATTGAGATGGATATATAATATACAACTATAACAATTAGACTGTCTTCTTTATGAGTAACCTTCATCTGATCTGTCATCTTATCATATAAACATCTGAATTCCACATAATCAAATAAAGAATCGAGTGGTTGGAGGAATCTCGCCAACTGCACCTCCTTGTGCCCATTTACTCCCCCCAGCGTAAGTATTGAAAGGAAGCATATGGAACATCACATCAAAGATCTTCAATAGATCTTCAAATTTCGAGAATTGATCCGAGCTCTAGGAACCAAATACAAAGAGGAGAACGAGCTGCGATATAACATGAAGGAACGAGGGCATTCCCCTTATCTTATTGAAGAATAATGCTTCTGCGTTGATCTCCGACCATGGCGTTCGGTTCGAAGCTTTCCTGATGGAGGATAAAATTGATGCATTCTCATCATACATGCTCAAGAAGTACTCAACAACAGCACTACCTATACTTTTACGAGTTGCAACAGCATCATATGATGCCTTGGCTCATGGAAGGGTTGAGCTTCCTCATTCCCGAGTGCGACAGATTACGAACGCCTGTTGCCGAACTCATAATGCAACACCCAAACACCACTCCCCAGGAACAGGTCACTGAATTTCTCCTCATCTGAGCATCGCTTTGGTCCTGACACTGGTAAAGCAGATCAACGTGTCAGACTCATCTGATCAGGTCGCCTTCAACTCTTTTGATGAAGAGTGACGTTTTCACTCAAAACGAAATACACTACCCAGTTCCTACTCAACATAACTCCGAGAACATCGAACGGGTATGATAGATCAGTGTTCCATGTCTACCTTCGTGATATGAACTATACCACTCATGAATAATTATCACAAAAACGTAAATTCAAGACATGGTGAATTTCTCCAAAATTTGAATCTTCTTACGCAATCACTCAGAAACAGCATGTGCGGAAAGTTTCTATACTTCATAGTTGTCGAATGATTGTTCCAGATGATTGTAGAACATGGACCATTGCGATGAATTAATTCTCAACCTCCCTCGCGACTCCATTGATCAAGATGTATTGAGTCTATTAAGAAAAATCATACCTCATACTTCTAACCTCTGGATTATTGGAAAAGTTGAGTGAGGATAATAGTTCGTTCAGGAAACTTTTCCCATGCATCCCCCCATGTAAATTTACTTTCTCAAATATCAGCATTCGAGAAGTACATACATCGCGTTTCAATAGTTATATTCGCAATTATTCGAATTCAAAATACTCATCTGATTCCAATTCGTAAAAGCGTGATTCGTGTGCGCGCGAGCATTCAAATTTCATGCCTACATGGGACCTTCCCGATTGAGAATGCCCGGTCGTTGCCGTTACTCTCCCTATTCTCGTATGATTTGATGGTTGTCACCTCATTGGCCAAATTGTATCGGTTTACCAGTGCAACGACCCAGGATTCTCACGTCGAGCTGCGCTTATCGCTTGGCTCGCCCTAGATAGCCGTCGGTCTGTGGAGCTTGCAAAATGTGCAGCTTCAGCGTCATTGCGCTCAAGTGTCTGAGCAAATCCACGAAACGCGGTGATTCGTGCGTTACGCCCTTTGTGCACTGATTTTTCGCACCAATGGCTATATATCAACTCCGCAACAGAGCAGACACCTTTTTTGAGATTCTCCAATCAAGTTGCGATGAGCTCAAGACTCAAAACTGGAATAGACCGGTAGGGCAGGCCATTAAATTTAAAAAATCACGAAATTTCGCGCGTCATAAGGCTTTTTTTCCTCAGTGTTAAGGTCGGCATTTGGATGCAGTCTGGATCATTGGGATCATTCTACCGGTAAAACGACGCCCTAATTTGAGGCTGCAACCACCTCAAATCCCAAGGATGTGCCTCCAACAGTTGTGAAACTATCTCCTCATGATGACGCGTGACTACTTTTTGAAACGAAAAAAAAATCGACGATATTTCTCACTCTACGACGACGCAGTCTGCTCAATCATATTTCTGCGAATGACATTTGATTCTTCATCAGAAATGAGGACATTTAGATGGTTCAGGTCCATATGCATCCAATTATGTTTGATTGGCAAGCATATTTTTATGCTTTCAGAAAGAAACGTGATCGCTTTACGAAATCATGTTTTTTGAGGCACACACGAACACGACGGGTCAAACCGATCCGATTTCGGTTATCACCTCTCGCTTTGATTGTATTTGATACCAAGTAGATGACTGCGTGATCTAATATTTGGTTGTTCAATCGTACGAGCTTCTTTCCCCATTTTTCAAGGGGATTTTTGGAGATTACCTCGCTGGAAAACTCTTGAATAATGTGTATATTATAACTCAAATGATCTCTTCGAGTTTTCTGGTGATGAGTGTGATACTTTCCATCACCGTCGGTGGTCAATTGGGTAATGATAGAGTGTATCCTTGGATGTGGAAATAGCATTGCTCTTATGGCCATTTCCGGGTTTTTCTGTCCTACCCCACGCCGTCTCATGAAAATCGGTCACGCGAGTGGATTTGAGTTCTAGATACCGATAATTGAGAGTATGTGAAACCCGAGTAATGTGCGATGAAGAAAATTTTCAAAATTTCTCTCCTCCCAAATCACCGCGTTTCGTGGATTTGCTCATCTATCTCGCGTCGGTGCCCGACCTAGACAAGTGTTTTCCTCTAGCTCGTAACAGTTCTTACTCTTTCCATTTTTTCCCGCTCCATGCAAGCGATTCTCCGTGATTCTTGTCTTTGTTACCCTCTATTTCTACACCGATTGTTCTGAATAGATATAGTGATTTATTCCTTCATTACATCTCGTGAGTGTAATTTGGAACCCTTTCCTTTTCCCACAATTTCTCCACACTAAGATGGGCTCCGAGGTTCCTTCAGAACACTTTGCCTCAACGGAGTGAGAAGATGAAACAAAAATTCGTTAGAATTCTCATATCCACATATGGAAAAACCAGAGACGTTATTTTTATCATTTGGCGCAAATCATTTCCCTCGGACTAAAATCTCTAGTCATCGAATTCATTCCAAGAAAGTCTTACATATCAAAATAATTCTACTATCAATATCATTAATCTCCGTCAGATATACATCACAGTATCCTCAAAACTCTCACATCATTAAGTACGATATAATACATTACGAGTTGCAAAACCATAGTATGAGGCCATGGCTCACATAGAGATCGAGATTACCATCTCTGAGATTGACAAATTACGAGATAATGTTGTTGAGCCACTGCAATTCTAATGTGTTCATGGCTTCGAAGAGATGGATGAGAAACAACATAACGTACCAACGCCACTCTTGAGGATCAGGTTGCTGGATTTCCTTTAATCTGAGCATCACTCTGTTTCCGACACTGGTGAACCAGATTGACGTGTCACTCTCATCTGATCATGTCTCCTTCAGCTTTTGTTATTATTGACACTTGACACAAACTATACTCCGGTTCCCTCTTGATATCACTTCATGAAGGCACGACGGAGATGATGAACATTCCTACAACCCTAGTTGTTTTCAAGTCTATCAAAATTTGTTACATATTACCGTCATATTGATCTCAATAGCGAACAGATGTCAGTTATTTTCAATGATGTATAGGTCCTATCTCGAATGACATGAAACAGTATTTGAAAGGAGTGGATGAATAAAACAAACTCGAACAGCAGAAAAGTCACATCCGGAAGTGAGTCAGCCTAATTCACCGTGAGAAGCTAGTCGGCTAACTTCGATGCTGACAATCAAGTTGTCTTGAACTCTCAAGGAGTGATCATTCAAATACACCACCAAATCGCTCCTTGCATGTACTTGATATGAAATATTCTCACGAAACATATCAAAATCGACGGCGACTGATTCCCGACAACGGATTTGGTCTCTGTAGGCAGTGTTCGAAAGGATTCGGTGAGACCAATCACCGGCCACCTATAAAGCGAAAAGACGCAGCAAGTCGAATCCATGAAATTATTGATCAATAATAAACATACAAAGATGAGAATAGGAATTACTAATGCAAGAATCTTCAAAAAACTTACAATGCATTTCCATATATCGCGAAAAAATCTAGGGTCATTTGACCTGATTTAGAGGCTTTTCGTCTCGTTGAGATGACAACACTGATTTCGATTTCATGTTGGCAACCCTGATTTAGGAATTCCGCGAGGGAAGAGGCTCTCGGTGCTACTCAATATAATAACTATGCCAATTCCCAAATGAGTTGATGCCAAAATTTCATTCAATCTCTCTCTACTACAATTTTCTCAAAATATAAAAATTTCCTCGAAAAACTTAATTTTGATCACCTTCTAACTCATCTTTTTACAATCCTCTTCCCCCCACCAAACGATAGATCTTCCAGGAAAAACCTATTTTGGCTTACCTCAAACTCTACGGAATAGCTTACTGAGTGAGATAACTTGGAATATAAGAAGATAGGCCTCTTAAAGAGACTCGGTCATCGTGCAACCTGGATATTATTCCTCACTCACGTGTAACTCAACATTTCAACCATACAGAATCTGTCACGAGTTGTCCACTACCTATTTTCATCTGTATTGTTGTGGACGACTCGCCATTTGTCACGAGATACAAGTGTATCGAAGATAAAAGAGCATAACTTGACCGTGGATAGTTCGCAACCCATATAACAGGCGAATTTTTGCTCTCAAAAATCTCAAAATATTTCCTGGATTGAGCTGAACGAAGAGTCATCCAGGCCAAGTTGGATGTTGGTGGAGCCTGGATAACTCTTCGTTTAGCCCAAATTGGAGGAGATTTTACATTTTTGTCAACGAAGTTCAGCAGGCATGGCGATCGCATCGCCTCAATATCCACCCCCCTCCCCAGATCTTCTTCTAGATCTGATTCATCCACCTTCAATGACCCAAGGAGATACTTGTCAGCATTCTGCATGGATTGGTTGATACCGAATTCCATTATAATCTTCTGAACATGATCAGAATAGAACTCTTTGAACAGAGATCAAAGTTTCGGACAAAAAATTCACTTTAATCGTCTTCAAACTAATTATATCAAAATTTACTGTCAATCAGACAACAGATATCGCTTTGAAAACTATAATCCAGATAACTCCAATCTCCCTAAGGAGCCTACTGTTTTCTCTGAAGACAAATTGTTATTTTTGTTGCGAAACAAATTTCTCATCAATTTCTTCATTAAATCCACTAAGTCCTTCAACGGAATCGCTTCCATCTCAGTGATACTTATGTAATTTTGTTCCTCTCACCAAAATGTATCAATCGTATGTAAAACTTTCCTCTCCCATGGCTTCTCAAATCTCCGAGGCAATCATCTTTCTTGCTTTTTTTCCATGTCTGTGTTTGTATGTTGTCTTCTTTCCGTCACGCTTCCTCTTCTATCGTGCACTTAATCAAATTTTGCTCTCCTGAGAGTTGCAGAAAACCATCCAGGAATGAGACCAGTCATTTGTTTGCCATGCATCCCTAGCTTCTTCCGATTCAGGGCCATTTGAAGATGAAATCGTTGGAATTTCGTATTTTTATTCTGAAATATCTTGTTCCACCGTGGATTCACCATGTTCGAAGTTACCCAAACTACAGCTTATTCGTTATAATGTATCAGGAATGAATGCTAAACTCTCACTTGATCACCTTACACTACAGTTTTTTGGAAAAATCGAAATTTTCACAAAATACGATTCTGAAGGAGATCGACAGGATGCTTCCTCCTCGTGTTAACCCATAACAGTCGCAAACACTGTCACTGTGGGATCACGCGTGGAGAAAGAATTCCACTGATCGCTTTGAGCAATGTATTTTTTCGAAGTTTTTGTAATCCCTGGGAAGCTAGAACGATCCCTAGATTCGCTAGAATCCCCTGGCTGAAGTACATCTTCCCTGGTTTAGAACGGTGACTGGATAGGTCGAAATTGAGGTCGGAATCGAATTCTACATCAAATTTTACGTCAGAGACGAATTTTCGAGAATTTTGAGATATTCTGAAGTGACTTCTGCTTAGGGGGCATCCAGAAATGACGTCGCAGCCCCATCTTAAAAGATCCATTAGGAGCAAAGATGTGGAGCTTGTGACGGCTGCTGGTTAATTGCCTAGGAATTAGCCGCACATGCTGGGCAAGGTGCAATGCCCAGCAGATTTGATTAGATTGAATATATGCTGCAACTCTGCATGCTGCTGGATCTGCTGCTACTGCTTTGCGCGCGAGAGAGATGGGGAATCGAGCGCCAAAATGATCACACAAGAGTTGAACGGGAGCCATATGGGCATATTTATTTAACTCTAAAAAGAACATGGTGCATGGAGTGCACTTAATCGCACGAACACGGAGAGAGCAATTGAGGGTGAAGCCCAAAGAGAGAGAGAATAATTATCGGCTAGCACTTACAGGTGTCGAAAAGGCGGCAATCGCACGCTCGCTGATCGGCCGCTCCGAATAACGTGGTCGTCCGGATGATTTGGACTCGATGTCGTCCGCAGGATACGTCTAGAACAACGGCCAGGAAGTCGCACGGAAGCACGCAAAAGAGCTCGTCCAGGTGTCGGGAAGCTGGTGACACACGCACGATGAGGGCGCAAAAACTATACACTTCGGGTATAAATTAACACGCGGGACGTCTGCTCTCAAGCGCGGGCGAGAGAAGTCTAGATTTATGGCGCGCGCAATGCCGGCTGATTGATAATGATGGGTGCGCGAGGGGGACGGTGCGGTGAAGCTACCAATGACTCGCGCTATCTCTCTCTCTCTCTAACGCAAAACTACTTACAACTCTCTCTTCGGATGTTCTGCTACAGCTGAAAAGATCTTATAGTTATGAATGGTACATGATGATCAGACAGGAGAGAGAAATGATGGTTGAGAATATCCTGATATATCATGATTGTATTTTTTTTTATTTTTTCCATTTATTTTCCGTCCATATAATGGCTCAAAAATATCGAGAAAAGTTATTAATAAGGCTGAGTCGGTTCCTTTAATTCCCCAAAAATTGACTCTAATATTCGACTCGAAAAAGGACCCAAATCCTGAGTCTAATACTTGAGTCTAATATTCGAGTCGAATTTAGAGTCAAATATTTTTACCAGGGGTCGCTAAATTCCGTTTTTGAGTGATTAGTGCTCAATTCAACGATGGATCCCGAAATTGATTATCTTGGAACACTTCCATGGGAATGCAATACTCTTGAAAAAGGAAATAGACCTTCCTCACAATAGAGATAGGTTGTGACCAAATTTCAACAATAATCTGATTTTTTGGATTTTTTTTCAGGAAATATATTTCAGCGCCTCCCACGAATTTTCAGCGTCTACCGGAGCAGAAGCATCATGTTTGGCATCGGAGTAATTCCACGAGAAAACGATATGTGGTCGACAGTTAGGTCCCAGATTTCTTTCTAAGTGAACTTTTCCGATCCTTTGGTTGGAAAATGAACTTCCGTCACCATGAAAAAAATTACAAAATTTTTTTCGGACCCTGGTACACAAATCAAAATTATGTTTTCAACTTTTTTTTGCAAAATTTTCGTAACTTTTCCACACTCAAATCGTTATAGCTCAAAATTTATCGTAGATGGAGGGACGCGGTTTAACGCATCTGGAAGGTGAGCAAAAGACCTATCGAAAACCACTTTGAAATTCTGGTTCTCATAGAACCTCGATTATATATGGATGATTCCGTGAAAATCATCTTTCATTTTTTTCTCGAAAATCTATTTCTTGAAAGATTTAAAAGTACATTTTTCCATGTGAAAAAATGTTTTCTATACGAATAAAATATTTTCACTCTGCATTTTTGGATGTTAAGCTGTTTTCTGGCCATTTTTTTTATTTCAATGACAGAAAACCTCAATTTTCTGCGCATGCTCGATATTTCAAGATTTCGAAACCAATTATTTTGAAAAGCTGAGGAAATTTCCTTTAAAATGACCACATGTCGAACTCAAATCCATTGATTTGAACCAGAGTTACAGTGGCTTTCGACAGCCACTACACGAAGCAGCTTGGTGCTAGGCCCCATATTCGCTTCAGTCATTGCCTGGAAGCCTTCATGTTTTCGCTCAAATCGTTCTTCAGCATTCGGACGCTGCAACTCCGCTTCTAGTTGATGAGATTCAACTCAACAAGAGATCATTCTGAAGGAAATTTCCGCAGCTTCTCAAAAAATTTGGTTTTGGGATTCTATAATCTCGCGCATGCACAGAAAATTGAGGTTTTCTGTCATTGAAACTCAAAAAGCGCCCAGAAACTGCTTAAAACCCAGAAATGCAGAGTAAAAATATTTTATTCGTGGAGAACACAACTTTCTACATGAAAAAATGTACTTTCAAATCTTCCAAAAAAATAGCTTTCTGAGAAAAAAGATAAAAGATGATTTTCACGGAATCATCCATATATAATAGAGGTTCTATGCAAACCAGAACTCCGAAGTGGTTTTTGATAGGTTTTTTGCTCACCTTTCAGACGCGCCAAACCTCGTCCCTCTATCCGCGGTAAATTCTGAGCTATAACGATTTGGGTGTGGAAAAGTAACGAAAATTTTGCTGAAAAAAGTTGGAAACATGATTTTAATTTGTTTACCAGGGTCCGAAAAAAAATTTGGAATTTTTTTTCATCGTGACAGATGGTCTTATTTCAGCCCATAGAATCGGAAAAGATCACTTAGAAAGGAATCTGAGACCCTACCTCCGACCATATACCGTTTCCTCGTGGATATACTCATCGTTCAAAGTACACTCAAGAAAATTTTCAAAGAGATACGAATTCATCTTCTTGAGTAATTGCATTCTTTCATCTTTCATCAAATTGTCGCTTTTTGGGACTTTATGCGGAATGTTAAGCACCATAGGACTCTATTCTGATATGGTACGTCGTGTTTGATTTTCCCCACCAAGCGCCGTCTCAAAGGACCCATCAGGAGCGAAGTTGTAGAGCTTTTACCAATTTCAGAGTGCCAATCTCAATTTTCGACTGCAAACTGGACACTCGCATAGCTCCGATGCAAAGTCGATCTTGGCTTAATAAAAAAACACGTGTCACATCATTCTAGCTCTAGAATCATATACTTCATCCCGGAGGGAATCCAATCTTATGACCTCACTTCATCGGACGGTCTTACCTGGAATCGCCCAAGATTCACATATCAGGGCCGTTGTCACGGCAAAACACTCGCGGAAGTATGCACAATTCGACTCATTCAATACGCTGCTCGCCGCAACAACGAGGCTCTGTGTATTCAACATGATGATGGTGACTTTTGAGAGGCAAAATGGGTCAACATTCACGACCTGGACGGATGTGGAATTCGTTTAGAATAGTTCCATGGCAAAGAGCCGGTTCCGCTGATCTCAAACCTAAGAAAGGGACTGGGCGGTTGAGCCTGGTGAAGTGGACCTTGTCAGGCAAATACACACGAAAGTATTTCCCCCTACTCCCTAACCCCAAACTATGGGAGAAGAAAAGATTTGTAGGTCTCAAAGTCGCTCTCGTTTTCTACACCAACCTAGAAACCCTATAAGAAACGATAAAAATCAATGTTCCTCCTATCAAATCGCATTCTGACGCATTTCAACGAATCGATCTGAAAATGTTTTGACATCCTCTTGAAACTTCAGTTAATAGAAACATATTAGCATACTGACAACTTTGGATTCAGGCCTCGAAAAAATTCTTGAAAATTGAAAACGACTATTCTCACAGAAATTGAAGAGAAGAACGTAAATCGACCATCTCATCGTGTTTGCCGGCTCATTCCTTCATCGGAAATCATTTCGAGACATATGATTTTGAGTGGTGGAAAGTGATCAGAAACGCCAATAATACAATCGTTCCCAAAGCAAATTTGAATTTAGTAATTCGCATCTTCTGCGCATGCGTGTTATAGAGAGTATCAGGGTATGTCTACAAGTATTTGTATGCGTATAGGGCGACATGCCATGTGTATGTGCGTATGGAATGGCGGCGCCACCGGATGGACGAGTGCGTGCGCGCGAGAAAGGCTCGGGAGAAGTTGGCGGGCCGTGATCAAGTACGGGCGGCGGGCGAAGGCCGTGACCTGGTGAACGGGTATCGAGGGCTCCTGGAGGCGGGTTGTGTGGCGAAGGCCGTTGTGTACCTAGTTTAGTGGCAAGTGTGCCGTATAGTATTGAGTGGCGAGGTGCCGTTATCAATTTTATTGTATCTGATTGAGTGGCAAAAGTGCCGGTAGCTCGTGAACGATCCTGTACTTAGTTGAATAAATACGTTTATTTGAGTGAATGTTCTGAGTTATTCTTAGAGACAGGAGAGTCTCTAACATGCGCATCCTTCTAAGTCTCTGAAAGTATCTTTACTCGATAGCTGGTGCAATTTTCTCCAAAATGACCACTTGAGGAGGTCAGTTTGATGCAGTAAAACCCGAGATCTAGGTGGTTTAAAAAATGAGAAAATCCAAGGTACCAAATCTGTGAAGCTGTGGCTTCTTCAATGGGCCCGAAAAGTGCGAATTTTGAGTCGGACTGTTTAAAAAATGTGAACATATGTTTTCGATGTGATTTCTGACGTAGAAACTGGAGCCGTGGTCGGTTTTGTTCCGAACCTTCAAGATTTTTGATGATACTCAAAAAACCGACCGGAGGGTGTACGGCCATTCCCAGGCTCTTTCTACACATTTGAGATGTATGTTGAGTATAGTCAAAGGTTTGAACTTGTCGCGTAGAGGATACAAGTATGTTTTCCTTTGTATTTTGACTAGCTGAAGACGATACCGATGATTTCGAGGCTTGGAGATGAGTAGGGAGTCAGATTTGGGGTGATGGAGCTACATTTCGTTATATGATCTCTTCAGAAAAAACTGCATCATGCACTCCATATATCTCTCTCTTGACTTATTCCTGTCCCTCAAAACCATCGGTATCGTCTTCAGCTGGTCAAATTACGAAGGAAAACGTAGTTTCATCCTCTACGCAACGACTTCAAACACTTGCCTATACTCGACATACATCTCAGAAGTGTAGAAAAAGCATAGAAATGGCCGGACACCCTCCGGTCCCTTTTTTCGAGTATCATCAAAAATCTTACAGGTTTAGAACAAAACTGACCACGGATTCGGTTTCCACGTCAAGAATTATATCGGAAACACATGTTCACATCTTTGAAACAGTCCGACTCAAAATTCGCACTCTCCGTGCCCATTGAAGGAGCCACGGCTTCACGGACTTGGTACCTTGGATTTTCTCATTTTTTGGACCAGCTAGATCTCGGGTTTTACTACATCAAATCGACCTCCTCAAGTGGTCATTCTGAAGAAAATTGCATCAGCGATCGATTAAGAGTATATCAGAGACGTAGAAGGACGCGCATGCACAGAAGATGCAAATAACTGAATCAAAATTTGCTTTGAAAACCATTATTGGCGTTCTCGCCACCACTCGGAATGAT
This sequence comes from Eretmocerus hayati, assembly GCA_029851415.1. Taxonomy (NCBI): domain Eukaryota; kingdom Metazoa; phylum Arthropoda; class Insecta; order Hymenoptera; family Aphelinidae; genus Eretmocerus; species Eretmocerus hayati. Next base: position 135,994,549 of record CM056741.1, read on the forward strand.
ATGTTTCGAAATGATTTTCGATGTGAAATGAGCCGGCAAACACGATGAGATAGTCAATTCACGTACTTCTCTTTAATTTCTGTGAGAAGAATCGATTTTGAATCTTCAAGAATTTTTTCGGAGCCTGAATCCAAAGTTGTCAGTATGCAAATATCTTTCTTCTATTTACTGAAGTTTCAAGACGATGTCAAAACATTTCCAGATTGATTCGTTGGAATGCGTCAGAATGCGATTTGATAGGAGGAACATCGATTTTCATCGTCCTTTAGAGGGTTTCTAGGTTGGCGTAGAAAACAGGGGCGACTTTGGGACCTACAAACCTTTGCTTCCCCCATAGTTTGGGATTAAGATGTGGGAAAGATTACTTTCGGGGCCATACCGGACAAGGTCCAGTTTACCATGCTTCAGCGCTCAGTCCCTTGATTCAAAAGCCTTGGACTGAGGATCGATGAGAGTTTTAACAATCATATCCTAGATCAAAGAGCTCCTTACATCCAATTACTCCAGTTCTTAAGCTGTATGACTTACTAAAAAGGTGAAGTTCAACCTTGCGGGTCCTGGATTTGTTTCAAACTCTGAGAATCATCCTCCCTCGGTGATAAATGGAGGAATATTAAATGATTAAGTCCCATAGGCTCCCTATCGCGAGACATAGCTGTGGAACTAGCATTGGCTATTAGGCTTATATTGAAGAGTCGTATATACAGATATTGCTCCTAATGCTGATCTGCATAGCTGTTTCTCAGAATAGGAGGTCCATGGCATTCCCTTTGGGATCCCTCCATTTCTCACCGAAATGAGATAATTCGCTAAGTTTGATACAAATTCGAGACTCGCAAGGTTGGATCTTCCCTTGTAAGTAAAAGAGACTGTTCAAAGAAGAATGAAGATTGATACAGAATATGTTCCCATTAGACCGGAGGACGAATCTGTCCTGTTCCAGGATAATTGTGGGGGAGGGAGGGGGGTGGATTCGCCTAGCTGTGACATCACGCAAGGAGCGGTAGAATTGTGACCTGGCGTGAAGAGGGGATGTCGAGAATGCGCAATTTCAGCGGGATATGATTTCTGGATCCCCCTCGTTATTAAGGTAGCAAAGATATATATGTTGTTTCTCGAATTGGTGGGCGTGACACTTTTTCAAAATTCATCTTCGCGAACCTCCAGTCCGAATGATAGTGTTTACGCTTTGTTTACAATAAATCGGTGGCGCGCCCAAGGTCATGGGGTGGGGGGTAATAAACAAAAGGTGGGGCCGAGCAGCTGATGGTCCAAAGTCCCGCTGGTGTAGCCGTGCGTATAGCTATATATATATATATATATATCGCTGCGATATATAGATATACACATTACGGTGTGACCGAGTAGTACGCTGAGTTCACGCAATGTTTAGATTGTTGATAATCAGTGGTCAAGGTCAGGTGGTGGAGGGTGGTAAACAAAATATGGGACCGAACAATTGATGGGCAAAGTCCCACTGGTGTAGCCGTGTGTATAGCTATATATACACGGCGATATATATATATATGGTAGCGTCAGGTGATATTCTCACGCTGTTGGTCCATATACCAGCGTATATGAGTAAATAGTTGTAATATTTGAATCCTGTGCCAGAGAGGGATCGCAGCGCCCCTCTGTCGATAATAGAGCATCGGTAATCATATCCACCCATGTTACCGCGTAAACTGCCTCACCGGCCTCTGAATTTTACGCGGCAAAAATATTATACTCCCAATATTTTTGTACACGTGCGTGAAGAAAATAATAGTCGATGAGCTTATCGGTTGCTAGATTACGGATCATCTTACCCATATCATTTGACGCCTTGGCCAGGATATGAACAGTGGAATAATATCCTATCGCTTTCTGTATGGAAATATTTTACATTGCTCAGAAACCGTTGGGACTATCGATACTCATGTTTCATCCCGGCAATATATGTATTATGTATCCGTACATATGAATGAATGGGAAGTATGGCCTTATCTTGATGAAATTTATGCAGCATTTCTCGAATAACTCTTCACACCAGGATGTGAATGCCAAAATAATCTCTTCTCGCTCTCGTATATGATACATTTCGGTGTACATTTTTCAAAATCTCAGTGAGTCATATCCTTGAGTAACGATCCGCATGTGTCGAACCTTGGGCTAAGCGTCGATTATTGTTTCGAATAAGCATATCCGTGGGCGGGGATTTCGCGAGCAGGTTAATTCTTTACACGTGCCAAATGCCCTGCAATGGTCAGTCTCGTGACAAACCTTGAACGCAAGACACCGGTAGTGAAAAATGGCAAGCCCCGTAGAAGAGCTTCGTGAGGCAGTCCTCGCCCTGGCGGAGCGCCTCCGGTACGACAACGCGGGTGTGTGGCGGAGATGCAACCGTGAGTGATTTAGGCGAGTTCGGCGAGAGGATGTCTCGCCGAGCTACCTCGTCAGGGAGTTCCGCGTGTAAATTGAAAGCTGTTTTTTTTATTCAGACGAACAGATTCAAAATTTCGAGTTCCGCATGCGAAAAAAAATCGAGGTTATGATAGTTCGACAAATACAAGGCGAAAGCAAACAAACGATTGATTGAACGCGAGCTGAAAAGCAAGGAGGAGCAAGAGTGAATGTGTTTCAACAACTTAGTTACCATAGAAACCGATTGTCATGCATCATTTTACAAGTGTTCGCGAGGGCCAACCGGACCGCAAAGAAACTACAGTGTTTCGCTTGCCCCGTGCCCCCACCATTTATCGCTGATCAGGCGGCGGTGGAGAAACTGTGCCCCCGGACATCTCCACATTGAGAGCCGTGACACGGCCTACCTTGTGGCATAATTGTCCACAAAGCCGAAAACCCACTGAATGAGCATGAAATGAACTAATAAAAATGTGTATGTTGCAGTCGAAATGGAATTAAGCAAGCTCTTGCTTCTCCTTTTACAAATAACATCTTAATCTAAAATAAGAAACTTAAAAATCTATGTGAATTGATAACATTCTCCCCCAGTACAGAATTCTAATTCTGAACTCTACTGGCAAAACGCACCAATTTTCGAACAGGCCTCAAAAAATTACCATAAGCAGTTCTGACTTCTGCGACTCGGACTTGGCCATCTGAACTAGGTAAGACGCGTTCTATTATACCTTTGCGCCAGTGATTTCGTTCAATTTTATCATCCAAAATCAAAACTAAGTCTCCTACTTTTAGAGGTGCTTGAGTATGATGCCACTTTTTTCTGGGTATCAGGGTTGGTAAATATTCTTTGAGCCAACGACGCCAGAACATATCCGTGAGATGCTGAGCAACTTGCCATCCTTTTTTGAGATCGGGTTTCTGTGAATCACAGCTTGACAGCTGAATCTGACCTGAGGATGAACCCAGTAGAAAATGGTTTGGTGTCAAGGCCTCAGCATCTCGCGGATCATCTGATACGTCAGTCAAGGGTCGAGAGTTTACTGTATGCTCAATTTGTTTTAATAAAGTTGACAATACTTCTTCTTTTGGGAATTGCTCTTTCAATACTACTGTTAAAGCTGATTTGACTGATCCTATAAGGCGTTCCCACGCTCCTCCCATATGGGGAGCTGAAGGAGGATTGAAGTGCCAATTGATTCGGCTCTTATTAGCATGTGCATTGATTCGAGTCTTGTCTAAGCTGTCAATTGCTTGTCTCAGTTCTTTACTCATACCATGGAAGTTAGTTGCATTATCACAATATACATCTTTTGGCGTTCCTCTAGCACATGCAAACCTTGTCAAAGCCATATTAGCTGAATCAGCGTCTAGACTGTGCGCAAGCTCGATGTGGATAGCTCGAGTTGTCAGACAAGTGAATAACGCGCCCCAACGTTTCTCATGACGTCGTCCGATTCGAACTAACATAGGTCCAAAGTAATCTAGTCCGCAATGCGTGAAAGGCCGAAAACCATGAGCTAACCTTGCTGGCGGGAGGGCTGCCATTTGAGGAGCGGCAGGCTGTTCACGAATCATCTTACAAGATGCACAATGGGCAACAATCGACCGTAAACTCTGGCGTACGCGAACGATCCAATATTTCTGGCGTAGTTCATTTATGACGGTTTGATGACTACCGTGGTAAAATTTCTCATGGTAATGACTGATTAGTAACTTGACATAATCTTCTTTCCCGTAAAGGATGACAGGCCGCGTTATTACGTTTTCGCCAAGGTATTTCACAATTCGACTGTTAGATTTCAGAAGTCCACGTTCGTCCAAAAATGGATTCAAGTCAGAAATTGCACTATGTCTTGGAAGTGGTTTTGAATTTTTGAGTGCGTTGATTTCTTCCGGAAAGGATGCGGACTGACTGATTTTAATACAGATTTCTTCCGCGTGACAAAGCCGTTCAAGGGAGGAACTTTCACGTTCTTTGATTTTAGCTTTAATTTTCATCAACTCAATTGCTCTTACGACTTGAGTCACCACGCGAATGAGACGAGTCCATTGAGAAAATCGCGAAAATTTGATTAGAGGTGAAACCGTCGCGAACGCGGCGCAGAAGTCAATTTTGGCTTCATCGACGTCAGGCGTTTCATTGCTATCTGAAGTGGTCAGAGACTGTTCAGTTGGCCAGCTACTCTCGTGCTCGAGTAAAAAATTTGGACCTTTCAACCACCGACTGTCGTTACTTAGAGCTTCAGGATTGTATCGTGTACCGTCGTCAGCCGGATTGTCTTTACTCGGAACCCACCTCCACTCGTCAATCTCTGAGTTTTCACGAATCTCGCCTAAGCGGTTCGCCACAAAGATTTTGAAATCGCGAGGATCTTTCCGAATCCATTGAAGGACTACTTTAGAGTCGCACCAAAAAACGCGTCGAGAAATCTTGAATTCATGCTCAGAACCAATTGTAGTTGCGAGTCTCGTAGCAAGGAGAGCTCCCTGTAATTCGAGTCTTGGAATAGTTACGTACTTGAGAGGCGATACCCGACTTTTGGACATCACAAAAGCTACGCGGACCGAATCGTCGGACTGAATGATTCTTAAGTAAACAACAGCTGCGTATGCTTTGGAACTTGCGTCGCTAAAAATGTGAAGCTCGACTGATTTTGTTTGCAAATCTGAGTAACCATACCATCGATCGATTCTGCACGCTTTAACCTTTGACAGATCTTTCAACCATTCTTTCCAATGAGGCACCTCAGTTTCTTTCAGTTTTTCATCCCAGCTGATTCCACTCAACCAGACCTTTTGCATTAGAATACGGGATTGTATAGTGAATGGTGTAAGAAATCCGAGAGGGTCAAAGATTGACATTATGATACTGAGGAACTGGCGTTTTGTGGGAAGGTCTGAGCCACTGAGGAGTCTCACTGGAACTTTACTCTCATTCATATTGAACGTTAATTTATCAGAGACATTCAACCACCTCAAACCTAACACCTTTTCTAAATTTTCTGTATCAAAGCAAACAGACTGATCGAGCGGTCCGACATCACTCAATTTCGTTAATACTTTTGGGTCATTGCTGGCCCAGCTGTGCATGTCCCAGTTCGCATTCTTACTAATCACGATTACTTGTTCAACCCGTTCAATCGCTTCTTCCCCCGTATCACAACTTTCAAAGTAGTCGTCCATGTAGCAGTTTTCTTTTATGCTCTTGACTGTAGCGGGATATTGCGATGAGAATAGTGACGCATTCTTGTCTTTCACGTACAAGGCTGAACACGGAGATGATGTTGATCCGAAGAGTAATGATTTTGAAACGTATACTTCGGGTGCACGAGTCCTGTCTTGTCCTCGGTAGAGAAATCTTTGAGCGTCACGATCTTCCGGGCGAACGCGAATTTTCAAAAACATGTCTTTCATGTCAGCCTTGATTGCGATTTTACGGAGTCTAAAACGCATCAAAACTCCCGGCAAAGATTTCAAAAGATCAGGACCTGGAAGCAAAAGATCGTTGAAACTTGTAGAGCCAACTTTAGCATGCGCATCAAAAACCAACCTAATCCTACCAGGCTTGTTTACGTTGGTAACGCCAAAATGAGCAAGGTATAATGTACGAGTGCCAGATGGGTCACGATTGACTTTCTCAGCGTAGCCACTTCCTATGAATCTATCCATTTCAGCATAGTACATTGACGCGTACGCGGGATCACGGTCCAAACGATTTTCCAGAGTGAGAAGTCGTTTCAAAGCTAGGTCATATCCGTCCGTTAGTGGTATACAATCGTCTTTCCAAAGTAGACCTACTTCCCATTCGCTGTTTACATATTTACAAGTTGATTTCAAAATTTCTAATGCCCGTTTATCTTTTTTGTTAGTCTTTGGATAGTTCAAAATTCCCAATGATTCAATATCAAAATAAGATTTCACTAATTTATCTATGGAATCTATTTGTACACAAGCCACACTAGAAATGATACAACCCGAGCTGTTGATATCAGGACCTGCATTGCAACCGTATGAACCATGGATAGCCCAACCTAGGGAACATCGCGAAACCATGAGTGTCCCTTTCTGAATTTCGCGAAATTCTTGAGTGATAATCAAGTTGATATTATCTTGTCCTATAAGCATGCTAGGTGATTTGCAATAAGGTTTGATACTAATTCCCGTTCGACTCTGGCACAGATTGACAAGACTCTCATCAATGCTCTGAATTGGTAGACCTGTCTGCTTTACAACGAGAATATTCTTTAGAGAGAAGGCCTGATTTCCACTCATTATAGTTAGATTAGCTTTCTTGTCACAAAATACGCTAGCATCATCGTTTCCTATACCTTTCAAATACATTTGAGTACGATGACATTGAACTCCAATTTGATCCAAAATTTGGGAATTAATCAATGTAACAGTCGATCCTTCATCTAACAGAGCGTGAATTAAAATTGAATCTTCAGTACCAATAAGGACAAGTGGGATAACCTTCAGCAGTGAACGAGATGCTAGTCATAATTTATCAATAGGTTGAGGAGGAGCTTGAACAGATGAGTCGTCCAAAGGCAAAGGATCTAATGGTTTTGGTGGCTTGGGGTCTTTTTTCTCAGTAAAATGGAGTAAGTCGTGATGTTTTTTACCGCACTGATTACAACTTCTGAAATGACAAACTTCGCTGCGGTGGTTCTCTTTGAGACAGTTGAAACATAGCCTGTTATCTTTAGCAAACTTCCAACGCTGAGTCATTGGTACTTTTTTGAATCCGTAACATTCAGTGATTTTATGATTACGACGTTTACAATGAAGGCAACGATTGGATTCAGTATCAGTACTATTCTCTTTTCCAGAATTCAAAACTTGATCGTTGGTATTCAAGGCACTTGTGGCAAAAACTGATTTTTGTGGAAGGCGAGAATTCTTATTTTTGTTTTTGTCTGCTCGGTCACCACGCAAAATTTCATTGGAATCGAAGTTAATCAGTCCAGCTGCAAGGACCATTTCGGCCTCTTTCATCAAAAATTCAGCCAATTTCTCTAAACTAGGTTTTTCCGGATCTGTTGAAGCAGCAAAATGAATGTAACTATGCATCATTGAGTCGGGTAATTTTTTCAAAATTCCATTTGTAAATTCCGGACTGTGAAGATAACCTATCTTTTTCAAAGCTTTAATAGCTATTACTGTATTATTGAGCCGCGTAGCAAATTCGACTAGATTGGATCTTTGAGAATTAATTAATGGTAGAAGCTGAATATCTCGCAAAATTTTCTCCAAAATCAAACTTTCATTCCCAAAACGCATTTCTAAGGTTTTCATTATTTGAGAACAACTATTACCTGCTCCAAACAAGTGCTTCGTAGCCTCTTTGGCATCAGAATCCAAAGCCTCTGAAAGTCTCATAATGTTCTCCTCCTCTGTGTACATACCACGAATGGTTGATTGTTCAAATGCTTGTTTGAATTTGATCCAATCTAATGGATCACCCTTGAAAATTGGAAGTGATTTCGAAGCAGTCAAGCGATGGATCAGTTTCGAATTTCCATCATTAAGAGTACATTCCTTCACAGTACTTAAAGTCGACTCGATCGCAGTAACAAGCCTATTCGTCAGGTCATTTTCACGTGACTGGGTTGAAACTCCATAATATCTACTCGGATTTCCATTAGATTGAATCGAATCACGTTGATTTGGAAATTCATGAAAATTGCGATTATCTGTACGAGATCGACTAAAATCGAGAGGTAAACTATCTCCTATGTCAAGAGTCTCAAAGTGACGCGACGCATGCGGAAACTCGCTTTGTAACAGGTTATGTAACAGGTTATGTTGATCTTGATTCCAGAGCGGCTGCGATGTCATCCGCGGAGCATCACATCTGTAGTCAGTATAAGACGGGGTAGCAAGTGGTCGCTGACGAGTCGTAAATAGGGCTGGGGCGTAGAAACCAGCTTGATTTTGCCCCGAAGTCGTTGACAACGGCGATGAAAAATCTCGAGGTGACCTCTGCTCGAAGTCATAGTAGCCACTCGATGTCGACGAGTCAGGCGTGGCGAAGCGCACCAGCGGGGCTTGCGCTCCAATGGGCGGTGCTGAGCGTGTCGCTTGACACGCCGACGAGCTGTAAGGCAGCGCGATGGCGTCTGCTGCACATGGGATTGTGCAATTCCTCATCTCCTGGGGCGCTGTATGCATCATGAAGCTTGGCTGTCGTTGCGCAGGTCGCAGCGGACGCACAGAACCATCGTCGTAGTGTCCATGTTGTGCCGCTACAGTAGAAGGCCATGATGATTGAGCTCGGTGGACGATTGGTAGATCTGGAGAACAAAACTGCCCGTCACTCTCGATTGGCGCCGTACAACAACCAGATACCAAATCGCATCGACGTTGTTTTCTCGTGGTCTCACAGCCCTCGACGACAGACGGTGGAGATTCTTGATGCATCTCTCGCACGATGACCTCTGGCGATAATACGCGCTTGCTCCGGCGGTTCACTAGAATTAAGTCGATCGTCTAAGAGCCGACTCTGAAGTCTGACTTGATTCTAAAGTGATGCATATCGATTGTATCGCGATAATTTTCCAGTGAAAATATTACGTGGATGAGGTTTCTAAAACGTTTTGAATTTCTGTGTTCACACCACGGATCGTATCACCTCAATGAAAGTTTATTATTTATATGTATATCTATATATATATAGCACAATCGATCAATTCGAGAAAACCGCATGCATGCACAAACTTTGAGATGCTTGTTGACATTACGTAACCTCAAGACCATGTTGATTGTTTACACGAATCGACTTGTTATCAAGCTAACTGTGACTTTAAGCGACGAATTTTGCAATGAAAAAACCAACGAATTTTGACGAGGTTACCTCCACATAGGCACTACTAAGTGCGCGATACTTTAACCTCAACCGTACCCGATGCCAGAGGACGAGAAATCCTGGCTTCCAACTGAGCTGGAATGCACTGCGATCTCAAATGCGGCCTCTCCGTTGTTCGCGCCATGGACCTTGTGAGAGGCCGATCTGGCGGTGTAGACTCCTCAGCGTTTGGCAACTCTGATGATGATACAGCTCGAAGATCACTAACGACGCTATCTACACGATGACGTCCTCCCACCGTCGACATCGCTCCTTGATTCCGCGCTCGTTTCTCCGAAAGATGCTCATTCGGCCGGGCTGCTCTTCTTTTCCTCATGATTTCCTCTTCTGCGCTTGAGCCCGAAAAAAGATCCCGGGTTTCGGCACCAAATTGCTGGGAAGATGTACATTTTGACGCATCGCCCGACTGTTGCATCCAATATTCATGCGGTCACGTTACGTGCTTATACTCGTCCGGGACTACATAGTCCAAGCGAGGATGGAGAAGCTCCAGGTCCTCCAAGAGCTGATGAACGAGTACCACGAAGTTCTCGGTAAGTACAATTTCATTATGAAGAATTCATTCTTATGATGAAGCGACCCGGCGCACGGTGGGGCCAAGAAGTTCTTGGATAATTTGCCTTTACGTGAATTTGCAACCAATCGACATATGCGCAGACGCAGGAGGTTGTTCTCATTCATCCAAAATTCTTCTATTCGCGCATATGTCGATTGGTTGCAAATTCACGTAATGGCGAGTTATTCAAGAACCTCTTGGCCCCACTGTGCAGCGCTCGTAGCATACAAACCAGATGATATCTCCCGCGCGCGAGTGTCGAGTGCGGTTCTTGGAGTGTGAGTTTTCCGGGGGCCAATCCGCGTCCCACAAGGAGTTGTGGTGCAGCCAATGCCGGTGATGCATTCATAATGCAGGCCCGCTCCCGATGTGAGTGTGTGTGTGTGTGTCAGTCACGCGCGCGATAGGGTGTGTATATCCATGTACTCGAATGCCTGTATTAACAAACGATCTAGACCTATTAGTGACGGCGGCCTTGCTGAAGAAAGTACATTCAGACGTGCCGTCTCTAAATTGCCTAGTCAGTTAAGTAACCGCGACTATCAGTCGTCAGTTAAATAATAAACGAACGCGCGCTACCAATTCTGAATCGTGAGTGTATGTAAACGCGTGTATATGCATTTGCATTCACGTATATTGCATTTTTTTTATCTATTCATATATACGGGCAATGCTGCCTTTTCAAACTGTACATATTACAAAATATGAGCGAGGGAAAAATCACTCATTAATATGATAAAATACTTAAATTACGGTCATCTTTACTACAAACGCAAGGATATTCCGACAAATGTGCTAATATAGCGATTGGGGTGAGTTATTCTGATACAGATGTTAAGACGTCATAAAGGACTGTAGATTGAAATTACAAGTACAGAGAGGATTTGAATACTTCCAGCGATCTCTGGTCCCAAATTTCCGGAGAAAGACGATTCCAGAGACGCCGTAGTCTATTAGTGGTAGAACAGTGGACCCAACTAATATTACTGAAATTTCGTTTCACCGTTCTAATGGAGCGTAATTCGTACTCCACTGATCTACCAGTGAATAGGGCATTAGCATTTGCACTGGAGAATAGTTCATTTTTTATCTTGAACGCTGTTATACAATCAAAATAGCAGTGCCGTACTACCAGTTCTGATAATTTGAACTTCACTCTAACGGGGTGATAATCATGGTCTGTGAAATGCATCGGGTTTTTATCTTCATAGCTCAAGTAACGGAGCATTCTGTTTTGGACTCTTTCTAATTTGATTTGGACCAGTTCTGTACTAAGCGCCCATATGGTCGATGCGTATGTTGAAATAAGCATAACAAGAGCTTTGTAAGGATAAGCTATAGATTGAGGATTCGTAAAGTCCGATGTCGATCTCCTCAAGAATCCAATTACTTTCAAAGATTTATAATTTTTTTTGCGGAAAAATTTGATTAAAAATCACATTTTGGGTCATAACTCGGCCCCTGTAGCTCCAATCGCAATTCTAAGTGCAGATTACCTTTCGGTTCGAGCCTGTCATTGATTTGGGGAGGGCTTAAGGGAAGAGTACACACATTTTCGGAATTTCCACATTATTAGTGATCCTAGGGTTCATATTACACATTTTATGGAAGTACCCATAAATGTATCTTATATTGGTGCTAAATTAACCATTCTGATAGCTCAGGTACTCAGAATATCAAACCTCACCTCAAAAAATCACTAATTACCAAGATTGAGGTTGGCGCATACTCTATCGATGGACATATCTGTGCTTGGAGGTATGTATTCGAAGGGTCAAAAGGCAACTTCTCGTATTGAGATAATGGTGGAATTCTTCTTTGAAGGTGATTTGTCAAATAATTCCCATTAATTTATTTTCAAATTGTCAATAACTTGGCCAATTTATTGATGAATATCATCCCAAAATTTATAAAAGAATGAATTCCATCATTATCTCAATACAAAAAGTTGCCTTCTGACCCTTTGAATACATACCTCCAAGCACAGATATGTCCATCGATAGATTATGCGCCAACCTCAATCTTGGTGATTAGTGCTTTTTTGAGGTTAGGTTTGATATTTTGAGTATCTGAGCTATCAGAGTGGCTAATTTAACACCAATATAAGATATATTTATGGGTATTTCCAGGAAATATGTAATATGAACCCTAGAATCACTAATAATGTGGAAATTCCGAAAATGTATGCACCTTTCCCTTCACTAAAACTGGTGTCAGAAGTCCAAAATTCCAAAATTCCAATATTCATACTTCCAATTTTCGCGTTCCCACTATACAGCGTAGTTACACCGCGGCGAGATAGATAGATAGATAGATAACCTTTATTCGCCCGAGGGCAAAATTGAAAAATACAGTGGCATATGTCACATATGTTACACCTACATAATAAATATATAAAAAGTATAAATAATTGTCTTTTTGGTCAAGGAATATTAGGATTATCACAGAAAGTGACTAGTCATTTTAAGGCATCGAGAGATGCATAAAAGTCAGGAAGAGAATGATAAAATACATTTCCATATATATATATATATCAGTGTTCACAAGAACGATCGAGGAGAGAGGACATTCTCACGTAGAAAGGCATATAAAGGCTTGGTCCAGCAGAAATATCACAGGAATTACAATTCAGTGGCGAAGTAGCCACGTATAACTCTTTAAAAAAAAAAAAAGGAAACGCCGGTTGAAAAGAGCCCAAGCCTATCACAGTTTAGAGATTAAAATAATGCCTCCTCTCCACATCAATCCTCTGAGAAGACTGAGTCAGAAGGAAATCTTTTAAGGCCTCTTTGAATACTGATATTTTCCTCAGCTGCCGAAAGCCCGGAGGGAGAAAGTTCCACAGATGAGCACATTGAGCCTGGAATGATCTTCTTCCGTACTCAAGTCTCATATTGGGAACCTTGAGTACCCGCTCTTCTGCGTCACCACGTGCGGGGCGTTCAGATTGGTACCTGGTAAACATCGCAGCTAGGTAGCCAGGTTCTCCAAGATGCATGATCTTATGCATTAAAAGTGCTGCGAAGTACATTCTCCGCGAATCAGTACGTAACCAACCCAAACGCTCCCTGAACGGGGTGATGTGCTCGTCTCTCCTAAGATCAAAAATGTACCTCACACATGAATTGCTCAGTCGCTGTATCCGTTGCCGCTGTTCGTCCGTGGCGTCGAGGTACACGACTGTGCAATAATCTAAATGCGGTTGAACTAATGACTCGACTAGGCGAATTCGGAGAGGTCTGGTGATACACGCCCTAAAAAACCGCAATCCGTATAGGGCTCTATTCACTTTCTTAGTTACTTGGTCGATGTGCGGTTTCCACGTCAGTTCACTGTCAAGTGTAACACCAAGACTCACGACCGTGTCGCTGAACGGAATGAACTTTCCTTCCTCTATCTCAACTCCTGGCAAGTCCATTCTCTTCAGGTCTTTGATATTCCTCTCAGAGAGAGAGAGAGAAAGAGAGAGAGAGAGTGTGTCTGCTCGGGTGGGATCAGCGCGCTAGTGGGGATAGATGGAGGTGGAGAGAGACTCAACTACGGAGGCCCGTAGAGATCTGTCAGACCCCTCCATCGCGCGCTTGTTTTTACGGAGGCCCGTAGAGACCTGTCAGACCCCTCCATCGCGCGCTTGTTCTTACGGAGGCTTGTAGAGACCTGGCAGACCCCTTCCATCGTGCGCTTATTCTTACGGAGGCTTGCAGAGACCTGTCAGGCCCATCCATCGTGCGCTTGTTTTTTACGGAAACCCGTATAGTCGAGATTTGTCGCATGGTTGAAGCGGATGTTCAACGTTTGGGGTTTTATGAATATGAATGAGATTTGTTTATGCATTTAGTGGATGATTTTCTTTTTTTGTGTTCCAGCTCTCGACCGTCTCCTACAAAATGCCAACGCGGGTGATAATAACAGTGACAGCGACGACGACAGCGATGACGATGAGGTTATCGTCGTGGACGGGCCCGCCATCAACGGGGCCGTGGCGGAGCTCCACGAGATGATGGGCTTCGAGAATGACTCGGGGGTCGGAGGCGACTCCGATCTTTCGATTGTAGAGGAAGAGGAGGAGGAGGAAGAGGAGGAGGAGGGAGAGGAGGAGGAGGAGGAGGAGGAGGAGGAGGAAGAGGGGGAGGAGGAAGAGGGGTAGGAGGATAATGGTGATGATGATGAGGAGGAAGGGGCCATTGACGTTACCGATTCCGAGGATGAGGACGTCGATGTTGTCGTCAAAGAAGATGGTGTGGTTCACGATAACGAGCCAGAGCCGATGGAAGTTGAACGTGAGTTTCCGACTTATCGAACGTTCTGAAATAATGCGTGCATGTTCTCATGTGATTTTTCTCTATTTTACAGCACAACTGGGGCATGATGGAGCAGGTGAAAATGACAACGATGTCGACAATGAATCCGTGCTCATTATTGACACGGAAGATGTAGAGGACCGGGAGCGCCGCGATGACTCAAGGGCGGTCGTCGATGAATCTCACTCTCGGGCTAGCGATGGCCCTGACGTGGCGGAACAAGTTGTTGTGGGGCATCCTGCCGTGGAACAACGTGAAGCGGAAGACCTTCCAGTGCATGAGAGACTCGCCGATATATATCCTATTTCTCTGCGAGACGCTGTCGCGGGGTTGAGAAGGTATACCAGCGATTTCGAAAAAGAAGAAGAAAAAGAACGCCCTCACGCAGCCATGGCTGAATTCATCCACCCCCATCACCAAAACATGCCTCTACCCGATAGTAGCGACACAAGCGATGACGATGGAAGCAATTGCGCATCCCCAGGTCCAGTTCCAGGGGCGATACCGATTGAGCAGGTATTTCCTGAAGTAGTGAGAGCCCGAGAACTTGAGCAGGGTTGGCAAGATGCGATGGAAATCATAAATGCCGGTAACCACTACCCGTTGTGGTCCCAAGAATGGCAGCAATCACAAACTGACTTGTCACCGCAGCGTCTACGAGCTCACAGTTATCAGGCACCATTTGGCAATCTCCTGCATGTCCTACAAGAGCACGACGCACGATTTGGATTCAACGAAGAGCATCGGAAGATGCTGATTGACTCCTGGTACCAGCGAGATAATTCGGCAGTACAGAACGAATTCTACCTTCATGGCGTGGAGTACCCGGTTGACTTCTTCGAAAACAATAGTGATGGAAGAAATATGAACCAATGTAAGCCATTTACACTCATTCATGCGTTACCGTTGTTTAAAGAATCTGTATTGATAGTTTATTCTTTCTTTTTGATCTTGTTCCTGACAAAAGATGTGAGGAGATGGATCAACGACGGTGTACCCCCACTACAAGGTATACATCCAGATTTTCTAGAATTTAGCACGAGAAGGATGATCTGGGCTCCGAGGGCGCAAGAGCTCCGTTGGTTTGACGACCAGTCGGGAGATCCGAATTCGCCTCTCTATTTGGAGCCAGATTTACTAGATCTCCTCCAGTCTGTGCGTGAAACTTTATACGGGATTCCCGAAGATTGATTGTTGTTTTTGTTATCGTTGCACTTGACTGTTGTTATAGAGAATTTAAATATCTTTGTACTTTTGTAAACATCTCATGTTGAAGTAGCAATAAATTCTCCGGTTCGAATGTGATTTAATGAATTTATGAATAACCAATTTCGTCTATATCGTTCTCCACATCTCAAAGGAATGAGGGTCGCTTGGCTCTCGCGTGGGGTGGTGATCCCCAGGATACGCCGCTGGATCTGAGTACCACGCGAAATCAAGTAGTTTTGCAAGACGAGCCACTCGAACTCCGGGTTAGATTATCACCTGTAATCCGAGAGGTCGATGCACAAGGTTTGAGAGAAGCCGAGGAGTCCTTTCAACAGCCGCAACGAGTAAGACCGTCGGTGATTCAGTTTGCACAAGGAGAAATACCCGTCATCCAGCTTGGCGGCGGCGAAACCGGTGACGACAGAAATAGAGAGCACAACGCGACCGACGGTGGCGACGACGACGACGACGACAATGACGAGAACAGGGAACAAGCTGACGGCGAGTATTCCGATTCCAATAGTAGTGAAAATGAATCCGATAGGCCGAGTCTACATAGACGCGCTCACTCGGGGCGAGCGCGCTTCCTCCGCTCGCACTCTCCATCCAAACAGCGGAGTAGGTACCGAGAAAGGGATCTGAAAATTTTTTGACGAGTGTTCCCTCTCAATCGGAGTATCAGCACGAATTAGTGAGATGAAGAACAGCAAATTTATCGCGAAAATCGATCAAAAAATTCATTTGCATCGAATAGAGATCGAAATGTGAGAGATTTGGATGTCGATCGATGTACCTAATATCACACCCCCCAATTTCTCAGGTTCCTAACTCGCGGCTTATTCAACAATATTCAATATTATTTTGGGTTTGCATTGAGACTTTCTCCAGAGACCGTGGAATGAGCAAAAGTGTGCGGAATTCTGGTTAAGAAGAATCGAGCTATTCCATGTACACCAAAGATCAAATTTGTGTTACAAGAGTCACTCCTCCCTAAATTTGGTACATCTCAGGTGTTCTCAATCAGGATTTCATACATTTCAGCTCATTGTTGAGATTCTGAAATGAGTACCAATGTATAACCAAGATGATACTGAATATTGCTGAATGGTTTGCAAGTTAGAGACCTGATGAAAAGTTGGGGAATGCTTATATGAGACACAACCACGCCTCTCATTTTTCGACCTCTATTCGATGCAAATTAATTTCTTGGTCGATTTACGCAAAAGACTGGCCGTTTTTCATCTCACAAACTCGCGCTGATACTTCGATTGAGAGGGAACACTCGTCAAAAGATTTTCAAATCCCATTTTCGGTACCTACTCCGGTGTTTAGGTCGAGAGTGCAAGCGGAGAGAGCGCGCGCGCCCCGAATGAGCGCGTCTATGTAGACTCGGCCATAGCGAGTACGAAGAATACGATAGCGAGTACGAAGAATGCGATAGCGAGTACGAAGAATACGATAGCGAATACGAATACGATAGTGACAGATATAGTGCTGACAGCGACGAGGGGCGGAAAGACTACGACGACGACGATGACGAAGACGCATTACTGGTACGATGACCATGACTGGTATTGTACCATTACATCCAATCCATCGATGGTTGCGTTCGCTTGAATGAATTTCGAAGCCGTGGCGTGCGATAGCGCGTCGTGGCATGGCGCTAAGTCGTGGCGTAGCGCTTTATCCGTCATCACCCCAAGGTACTGCTTCGCGGTGTGACCCATCGTTACGGACGACGGGCTGCACAGCGGACAGATCGCTCTGACCAACCGAACTACTCACACACTCTCTTTCACCTCACAAGTTCTCTCGTATATATTAAAGACACCTATCAGTGTAACTACTCGTGTTCTTACTGGAGACTAGAACCCCTCACTCACGTAACAGCGCACAACTTTTTCATACAGTTTCCAGAATTCTCTCTCAAGTGAGGGGCTTCAGCCCTACAGCACTCTCATCAAAGATTACCGCCCGTAGACCGCGCTCCAGCGCCTAGTCCGTGTAGTGCTAATGCAATTCATATCGAATGGAAGGATAGAAAAGAGCAACACTTCTACCTCTCATCAATTTTTCGCTAACTACTCCGTCCGACTAACCACAGCCTGAAATCAGAATTCGAAATCCACGCAATCCCGACAGAAATAGTGGAATCTCTATACCCATCTCTCATCTCCGCCAACCAGAACACGCATTAAAATTGTATTCTTCATTCAAAAATACGATGCAACAAGATCTGGAGTGGCACATGCTCGGGATTCAGAGTGAAATGCAAGAGATCAAATTCCACGCGTATTTCAAGAATGGCACTACTTGGACCACTACTGAAACACGCTTGAGTTTCACGAGGAAAAATTCACAAACGTATTTAGACGCCCAAAACATTTTCCTCAGTGCATTCCAAGACTCCAAACCTCTGGTGCAGATCGAGGTTTATTCGCGACAGTTCTTTTTGAGTCCATTGATAAAGTACAATCGATTCGGTGGTTAGGATAAAAACTTGTTCACTTCGAATGGACGTATCGCGGGCCCTATTTGGCCGATTTGGTCGTCCGAGAAAGAAAATTGTACCATCCTCGAGAAAAGAAACTAACTCGCGGAGTCAGGTTGAGGAATACTTAGATGCGTACAAAAGTCATCGATCTGAAAATGGTCTCAACTTGGAAAGAGTGACTTCACGTGTCAACATGTGGAGTGAGCATATTCGGTTTTCAGATTCCATTACAAATTTCCACTGGAAGTTGGCATATGAACAGGAAAATACTTTCCCGGGAACCTCGAAACGATGTTCTTGAGAATAGCTTTTTTCAGATTCCAGAAGACTATAGCAGGCGTACAGAATCTTTATAAACTGACGAGAAATACCCAGGGGTTGTGGAACACGGATTTGGCTCAAACTCTGGGGATAGTCTCCTCTTAGCACCAAAAGATGAAACCCAGAGCCGCACTTGCAAATGCTCAACTGTTTTCGAGACGCATATGATAACATTAGCATTACGAGTATATCTACATATATATATCTTTCCTGAACACGGGCCCATATGGGCAATACTCATGTCATAGGCTACAGCTTGAAAATGGTTGGGCGTTTGCAAGCGCAGCTCTGGGTTTCACCTTTTGGTGGCAAAAGGAGACTATCCCCAGAGTTTTAGTCAAATCCGTATCCCACAACCCCTGGGTGCTCCTTGTGAGTCTCTGTGAAAGTGCAATTGTTTTACCCGGGTCTTACAAAAAAATTGATGAAAAATACACGGGGACCCCGCGCACGGATTTCACAAAATATACTGATCTGACCCATATACTCACGGTTTTCAGTTTAAGCATAAATGGGCGATGCTCATCTCAGGGGCTGATCACGGCATGAATATTGAATCAATCTCTTCGAGATACTATCAATCTATCCCTCAAAATGAGATGATTTCTATAGCTTCATCTAAATATCCTTCCTGAACACCTTGAGCTCTCCTTGCGAGGAATTTAGTGCAGTGCAGGATCTTTCAAAATGGGTATATATTTCAACGTACGGAGTAGAGGTGAGAAGCGAGGGAGAGAACAAAAATACCCACTCTATGTGTCAATAAATACCTTCTCCAAGAATGCACTCTAGTACTGTCATTTCCTTACATCCACCATATCTTGAGGTATCTCATTTTATTATGCAGATCCCATTGGTAAGAATTGAGTGTGCTCGAGTTTCTCGGGTATAATGGCTCGTTTCTACCATCTCTTGCACATTTGTACTTCCATTAGTTTTCCATCCAAATGTTCTGGGGCTTCGTCCTCATTCAGCCATTGACCACATGAGATGAATTTCACGAAACATCTTTTGAGCCTTAATATTCATTTGAAAAGTCATACCATCAATTCTTCGACCCTGATGGCATCGTATCACGTTGACAAGCATTGTTGTGTAGCGGACGGAAAGTTGCTATGGGCTCGGACTAGGACTACCTTGTTTGGTGCCAAGTTATTGTAACTAGTCTTAAACAATCTCATTTTGAAAGATCCCATAGATTTTTTCTCAATGTTTCCATATGGGTATGAACACATGTACTGTGATGATACTAGTATCAAGGGTAAGAAGTTCTTGGAACATTTAATCTATTATGACAAAGGAGAGACTGCGAAAGGAGAACTGTATCCGAGAAAAATATTGCTCTCTTATGACGATCAAAATTGAGTTGAAGGATCAAAATATCAGGTCGTTTTTGTCGATACAAGTTTTTTCATACGGGATTGAGCTTCTGAGTCGGGTTTTCTTCCCTATTCCCAATATTTCGGAAACTTTCAAGTAGGAATCCTGATGCTTGGGCGGAATAATTCGACAAGTCTTCAAGAATATATCTTAGGGTAATCAGAATGATAATATTAGTGGCCTGTTGAAATTCTGAAGACATACCAAGTTGAATAGACCCGCAAATTGGCAGAGATTTGTCTCGAACTCCATACCTCCACCCCTGAAGAGAAAGAAACATCCTCATCCAAAAGTCCCTCGGGAGAACAATGGGCAGTGTTATCGGTCTTTGAAGGCGACAAGATGTTACGTTAAAATGTGGGATCATATGAACCAGAGGTGTCTCCAAATGAAGCTTCTATGATAGCCGACTGACTTCTGCATTCACAATCGGTATCCAAGATACAACAATTTCCTCCAGAAAAAGTGACCCGTCTAGCTTGTATTGAGTCTCATTACCTTATCTTATGCTACAGCGTTGAAACATTCTCCGTCAAGAAAGAAAAGTGTTTTAAAGACAATGAAACATATCCAAACAGATCAGAGCCACGCAGATTATATCCAAGCAACTCGGAGTTACGCAGGTAATATGGTCACACTATCGAGTAATTATTTGCTTAAACTTCCCGTCACCAATTTAACAACCCATTCTCCACCTTCTACTCCAAGAGAACACCCGGCATAATCCTCCGAGGGAAGCCAATAAACAAGAATCGGGATGATGTGTATGCGAAGTTCTTGTCTGAATGCAACGAGGTCCGTTGCGGCACATTTCCTACTCGCACAGTCCTCGTCGTTGTCTCGGAGATGACTTGTAGAGGATTAATGCGAGTGCATTCTTCTCTTTGGGGCCGACCATAAACTGCGTGGACCGATTTTGATTATTTTTGACCCCTCCCCTCCCCCACGTAGCCAATCGTAGCTTTTTGGCCAATCTGACCCCCCCTCCCCCCAAAGAACTACGTAGCTTTTCTAAAAATAATAAAAGTTCTATTCCATCGAAAAGAACCAAAGATCCTGGAAACTATTTTATTTTTCAAAATATCTTGAGTTGGAGTAGCACGACTGCTTTAAAATATCCTATGTGATCATAATTTAGATCATTTACCTTCTCCCTGAATACGGGCATGATTCGTCTTGTCAGACGTATTAGAGGGTTTATCTGCCTTATGGAGGGACATTCGAATTCGAAGTCAGAAGATTTTAGGGAATAAATTTGGAAAACATAGGTAATACTTGATAAAGGATATACAAGTGAGCCAAGCTCAAGTATGAAAACGATTCACCAGTCCGGAACAAAATAGCGTCATCCTCAACAAAATTTGTTGAGGATGACGCTGATAGTAGGAGCATAGCTGATACGGAACGGACCAGTTCATTTCGCCATTGGACGATGGCAGTGTCTCTCATTTGAACTTGCCGACCGGCGCACCGCACTCGTCATCAACGGAAGCTGCGCCGCGTGCCGCCGTACTATAATTGTTGAAAACCAACGCTGGCAGAAAATCACTCCACTCAAGTTTCCTAGCTATTAAGATGAATCCAACGGGATTCTCCGCGTATTCGACTAGCTGAAAGATGTGCTATCCTGATTCGGTCTGAGACACGGAGAGTTGGTATGGCGATGGAAGGAGCTGAACGCGAAAAATTGGAAAACTTCGATATTACTGCAGACCAGACCTGATATATGGCTATAGTCTCATTCTACCACCATCCTGAGCATATCCAATGTCCATTCCGTACTGTACGATACCAAACTGTACTACAGTAGAACCTCGTCATACCGGACACCTCGGTGCACCATGAAAGTGTCCGCTATTTCGAGATGTCCGCTATTCTGAGGGTCGCCAAATTGTGGACCTTGCGTAGGAACTTTTGCAACGTTCATTGCATGTAGAAATATCAATCTGGATCGAAATTATCCATTGTAAGTCTGAATTGTCATTTGATATAATAGTGCTGATCAATCATTCATTCTTCAAGTTTAGATTATTTCATCAAAGAAGGAAATTGAAAATCGAGTGTACAATGTCTAATAATACAACAGCTGACTGTTATCAGCTGTAATATCTATATAATAGCTGAATTATTAATCGTATCAATTCTATTCCGATAAAAAGCAAACCCTCGTCATTCCTTGAATTTTCTCCCTTAAAACTGCGTTTTGGAACTCAGAGATTCTTGACAAAGATATACTTGAAATACTTTGAGCAACAAATTTCGGCAGTGTAAGCAAGCATTTTTCAGCGTTCCTTATTACGAACACTTCCCAGGTCGGACTCGAAATTCAAATGTCCGGTATATCGAGGTGAATCAACATGGGATAGATCAAATCGAGGGCGGAAAATGTGTCCGGTATGCAAGGTGTCCGCTATTGGCCTGTCTGCTATTCCGAGGGTTCAGTCCTATAGAAATCAAATGGGAGTCAAACAAATCATCTCAAAATGTCCGGTATTTAGAGGTGTCCGCTTTTTCCAGTAGTCTGTTAACCGAGGTTCTACTGTATTAATGTTTCCGAAATGACAGTAAAACGAAAGTATCGCGAAATGTACGTTTTGGCTGGAGGAAATATCGGAGATTTTCTATTTTTTGCATTCAGCTCCCCCATCGCAATACCAACTCTCCGTGACTGGGACAAAGTCAGGATAGCACATGTTCTAGCCTAGTCGATCACGGAAAGATTCTTATTGATTTCATCTCAATAGCTTGAGAACTCGAGTTGAGCGATCTTCTGCCAGAGTTAGAATTAGACAGCAATAGTGCACCGGCTCGCACTTCTAGGACCACCGCTACCTTGCGCACATCTTCTTGCGCGAGTTCTTTGCACGGGTTGCCTTCGTGCACCAAGAGTTGGCAGTGTCGCTAAGTACCGTCAACCGGGGTTACTTTGAACACTTTTTGAAAATTTTGCTCGTAATTTCCCTGTAACTTGTACGTTTTATATTATGATGGCATTGTATCTAGATTCAATTGAAAGCTTGTTGTCTTAACTTTCGATTGCGCCGCAGTAGAGTCCGATTGGATGTTATTGACGGAAGTTATGAGCATTTGAAAAGTGTTCAAAGTTAGACCCCCTAGTTGGGGTAACTTTGAACACTAAATTCATTAAACGTTAGATCCTCAATAACGGACATGGTAATGCTCTGTGTCTGTCTCTATATGATACGCCCGCTTTCAAAAAAGTATTATAGACTCATTTTGGGATTTCTGAAGTTGGAACGAAGGCTGATATGATAAATGAGTAGTTTTAAGAAATTAGCTGAATTGTTATTACAATCTGCATTTGAATTGAAAAATTCGCTTATACAAAGTTCTAATCTAATCCAGAAATTCTCAGTCCTCCATGTATAATAATTGAAAGAGTCGAGTAGGGCATTTTCGAAATCTAATGATCCTAATCACAAATCTCAAAATCGAGAGTTATCGGGATACAAGAATTAATTCGTATGATCTAGAGTTAGCCCGATTTTCGAGTGACTACGGTTTTTTCAAGTGTTCAAAGTTACCCCGTTCGTCGAAAAAGCATGTATTTTCCCATTTATGGGTTCAAAGTTACCCCGGTCTGGAGAAAAAATACGCACTTTTCAGTTTTCACCCTACTTGAGTCAAGGTGAAAATATTCTATTGTAACGATGGATTCTCCAAGATATCGCTAGGGGTCAGTGAAATTTAGCGCCGGGGACTTGGATTCGCCCCGGAAGTGCTCAAACAAGACCAATTGTTTGGAGCAACTTTTTTTCGCTCCTCAATCATGCCATCCAAAATGTTTGTTGGAAACTCTCCTACAGCTGATAGAGACCCCTATACGGGTGCAAAATTGTACACGTATACCTACCACTATCAAGCAAATTCCTTCTAGAACCTTCGCACATCCCTACTTTGCTGATTTCGAAAATTGAAAACTTATACCGCGAGTGTTCAAAGTTACCCCGTCTGTCCAAGATAACCCCGGTTGATGGTACAATAAATAGTGCCGCGTGTAGAAACCAGTGTCCACGTCACGTGTGTTCTATATGTGTACGAGTTAAATATTTGGTCTGGTCGATCTTGAAGGACGGTGGGGAACTAAATAAATTCCCAAAATTTCATGATGGAAATTTTATTGCAACGTTTCGTCCACTAGGTTTTGTGGACCTCATCAGGCTTCAGGTTTCTGTTTTGACATATGTATAAAGATAGAAAATATGAGATTTTTTACAAATGATGGATGTATAAATATTCAAGATGCGCAACTTACGTTATTCTTTAGATCGTCATGATATTTTTTGAATGATCTTGTAATAGAGCACAGACATAACGTCTAGCTCCTGTCAATACAAGTAAATAGAGTGAGTCATCGGTCTCATTTTTCACTCATATTTATATGAGCGCGATCGCAGTATACAGTGGGTGACATATATATGAAAAGTAGTGCATGTGGGAGAGAGAAAGAGAGCGGGGGGTCAACGAGCTTTGTCAGCCGTTGCCCACAACGGGTTATATATTCGACTGGGATTTTGAATATCGTCTTTTCTATTTATGCAATTTTCATCGAATTTTATATGGATCATCTCAGAAATCAACCGTTTTTTCCAATTTTTCTCTGTGTCTAAAGATTTGGTTTGATCCCAATAAAAATCGTGTTTATCTTTTAGTCTGTGAACAGAAACTACGGACTTTTTATCTTTGTTTGTAACATGATCATTAATGCGTGTACCTATTCGTCTTTTCGTCTCTCCCACATACGTTGCTGGGCAATCTTTACACTGAAATTTATAAACAACACCAGTTTTGCTAAATTTACCTAGTTGGTCCTTACCTAATTTTACTATTGAGCTAAATGACTTGGAAACTTTTGGAAGAGTGTGAATATCGTTATGTTTAAACAGAACATCACATTTTTCGAATAAGCGTTCGTGGTATGGAATACAAATTTTGTCCTGACCAGCATATAGAATTTGGTTGCAACGTATTCTTCCTGCTCTGTTCATGAGATCTTTTGAACGATGTAATCTGGTTTTTATACATTTGTCAGTGAAATCTTCAGGATAATCATTGTCAGAAAGGAGTTGTTTTACAATTGACAAATTAGAGGAATGAAATTTTTCATGTGAAAGTGACGTGGCTCTGTCGACTAAATTGAACACTATGTTCCTCTTTTGTTTCATGGTATGATTGGATTTGAAATTCAAGATCCTGCCTGATGACGTTGGCTTTTGATACCAATTGGTGATGATTTTTTCATCCTCTCGGATCATAGATATGTCAAGGAAATTGATGGTATTATTGTTTTCAATCTCATGTGTGAACTGTAAATGCTCATTGTAACTGTTGAAAACATTGAGGACTACATCTACATGTACTTTCTTCACACACATTAGAGTGTCATCGACATATCTATAATAGAATAGAGGAGTGCAATCGTGATCATTTTTCAATTTACGTAAGCATGAAGTTTCCGAGTCATCCATAACAATGTCTGCGCGGAGTGGAGAGATGGGTGATCCCATCTCTCCACTTTTCGCTCAAACATCCTATGCTGGTTAGTGCTAGAGGCGCTTGACCGCAGATTTTCAGATATACATAATAAGTCTAACATATCATTTGATTAAATTCCTAAATGCACTGAGTTCATTTTTGACAACACATTTTTTCAATTCAATAATAAAATTTATCAACAAATCTTTGGTAGTCCGATGGGATCACCCATCTCTCCACTTTTCGCAGACATTGTTATGGATGACTCGGAAACTTCATGCTTACGTAAATTGAAGAATGATCACGATTGCACTCCTCTATTCTATTATAGATATGTCGATGACACTCTAATGTGTGTGAAGAAAGAACATGTAGATGTAGTCCTCAATGTTTTCAACAGTTACAATGAGCATTTACAGTTCACACATGAGATTGAAAACAATAATACCATCAATTTCCTTGACATATCTCTGATCCGAGAGAATGAAAAAATCATCACCAATTGGTATCAAAAGCCAACGTCATCAGGCAGGATCTTGAATTTCAAATCCAATCATACCATGAAACAAAAGAGGAACATAGTGTTCAATTTAGTCGACAGAGCCACGTCACTTTCACATAAAAAATTTCATTCCTCTAATTTGTCAATTGTAAAACAACTCCTTTCTGACAATGATTATCCTGAAGATTTCACTGACAAATGTATAAAAAACAGATTACATCGTTCAAAAGATCTCATGAACAGAGCAGAAAGAATACGTTGCAACCAAATTCTATATGCTGGTCAGAACAAAATTTGTATTCCATACCACGAACGCTTATTCGAAAAATGTAATGCTCTGTTTAAACATAACGGTATTCACACTCTTCCAAAAGTTTCCAAGTCATTAAGCTCAATAGTAAGATTAGGTAAGGACCAACTAGATAAATTTAGCAAAACTGGTGTTGTTTATAAATTTCAGTGTAAAGATTGCCTAGCAAGGTATTTGGGAGAGACAAAAAGACAACTAGGTACACGCATTAATGATCATGTTACAAACAAAGATAAAAAGTCCGTAGTTTCTGTTCACAGACTAAAAGATAAACACGATTTTTATTGGGATCAAACCAAATCTTTAGACACAGAGAAAAATTGGAAAAAACGGTTGATTTCTGAGATGATCCATATAAAATTCGATGAAAATTGCATAAATAGAAAAGACGATATTCAAAATCCCAGTCGAATATATAACCCGTTGTGGGCAACGGCTGACAAAGCTCGTTGACCCCCCGCTCTCTTTCTCTCTCCCACATGCACTACTTTTCATATATATGTCACCTACTGTATACTGCGATCGCGCTCATATAAATATGAGTGAAAAATGAGACCGATGACTCACTCTATTTACTTGTATTGGCAGGAGCTAGACGTTATGTCTGTGCTCTATTACAAGATCATTCAAAAAATATCATGACGATCTAAAGAATAACGTAAGTTGCGCATCTTGAATATTTATACATCCATCATCTGTAAAAAATTTCATATTTTCTATCTTTATACATATGTCGAAACAGAAACCTGAAGCCTGATGAGGTCCACAAAACCTAGTGGACGAAACGTTGCAATAAAATTTCCATCATGAAATTTTGGGAATTTATTTAGTTCCCCACCGTCCTTCAAGATCGACCAGACCAAATATTCAACTCGTATATTAACCATCAAGGACGAAAAAATCTACCAAAATCACTTATGATGTTCTATATGTGGTTTGTCACTGTGTTCACATTTTGCCCGCTAGTTCACACCAGGGGGCGGTTTACTAGGAAGTAAGCGTGGTCGATGCTGGCTAATACGGCTAATTTTGCGTTAAATGCGCGCTACTGCGAGAGACCTAATACAGGTGCAAGTAGTCAGAAGTAGCCAAGAGTCGCCCCGCTGGGATTTGAAAGAGTAGCATTTGTGGAGCCAAGTTCTACTCCAAACTACTTTACCGCCTTTGGAAGCAACTCCTAGCTACTGTAGAGTTTGTGTTGCGGACCCAACATGCGACCAACAGTAGTCAAATAGTTGCTCGAAGGAGCCACGAGTGGTCCGTACAGTAGCGGTGTCCTGCGCCGGGCAATGCCAGCTAATGTCGGCTACTTCGAACGACTCTCTCAGCATCAATCAGATATTACATAGCTGAAATACCAGCTAGTGCTCCCATGGGTCGCCAAACTGCTGATCAAGTCAGCAAACACTAAATTCACGTTCAAATCGATAATTTTGGAGGAAAAACTCCACGAATCCGAGATCCAATATCGACATGAACACATAAGCGACTTTTCCAGACCAAGTCACGACGAACTCAGGCGTATTTTTTGATATTAACTCATTTCGTGCCATGAGAGGCCTTATATAGCTGATTACAATCAGCTCCAAATCAGTGATTGTAGGTGAAAATCAGCTAATGTAGCTGAAACTCATCCACAGTAGCTATTGATGTCAGTAAAAATCCGTCGACTGAAATATCAGCTTATAATAGCTGATTCAGTCAGCTAACACAGCTGGAATTTCAGCTGATATAGGTGATTTTTCAGCTCAACGAAATTCGTTTTGTGCCGTATACATTATGCAGTGCCGTGGTCAGATATCAGGTCCCACCCATATGACTACCTATCATATTATACTCCTTTCACATAGGAGTAGTTCCACGCGAAAGCGACCTACGGAAAAGGGTCATGTCTCAGATTCTATTGTTAACATTTTTATTCGATTCTATAGTACAAAATATGAACTTCCAACCACCTATGGGGGCCCGAAAAGTTCTTTTGGTCCCACGTAAAGAATTTTTTGAAAATGAAGTGAAATACATCCTTTTCAAATTTTAGCAGCTCTCTCTCTCACTCAAATGCAGATGAGTCGAGTTTGCTCGCAGATAAAGACATGCAGTTTGCAAAATTCGGAAAGCCTTTCGAAAACCTATCGAAATCGCTATTGAAGAGTTGATTTTGTCGTCATGGTCGGCCTGTACGAGCAAGAGTGTGTAAATCACTTAGCAGTAAATTTCTCAGTTACCTATTTTTTTCAATTTCTGAAAATCAATTATTTGATGTAAAATTTAGTGTTGTTTCAGGAAAGACTGGTTCCGATTCCCTTTTTCACCCTCTAAGGCTTGTTTTCACCAATTTTCGTGAACCTTCTATTGGGCAGTTTGAAAATGTCTGTTTACTGCGTATGCGCAGGAATTTAGACTCTTGAAACCGATGTAGGCACTATGCTTGCCACACATATATATATGTCAATATCCAAACTCCTCTGCGCAGGAGCAGAGACGCGCAAGAAACTTGCCTCGCTGCCTGCGCTCGGCAGCAGAACAGTCAGTCGCGATCGCTCGCTCGAGATGTAAAAATCTCTCTGTGAAACAGTTAGTTAATAAATCAGTTCATCTATTTGTACTTGAATAGAGCAGCTGATTATTCGCTCTGGCGATCGCATCACCCATCAACCTGGGCAGTGGGGCCCAAATCACTTGCGTCCTGGACGCATAAGTTCCCCACACCGAGTTCATTGGAAAGTCAAGAAATTTTCCTCAAAAATGACCACTTGTCGAAGTCAATTTGTAACGGGGCGAGTTGGATCACCTGAAAATGTCTGAACCCACCCGTGTCACCTAATTTATCTTTGGCCGGATCGGGGCAAGGCCAGGTTCTCCGCACCACGAGAGGCGAGTCGGTTGGGGAGGATTTGGGAGCGTCCCTGGAAATGAACGGGGCTATTTGCGGACGCAAGAATATTCACTCACGATTTATGTAAAAGTACAAAGCGACGTTTATTTCTCTTGTTAGGGCACTCAGGTCAATGTCTCTGAAACTGTTCTTCTATCTGGAAGAATCATTGAGTTCGGAATGACAGTTCGGCGGAAACGCGCCCATATATCGACTCGCACACGGACACTCGCTTGCGTCAAGAATGCTCTTCTAGCAGAGGGCGGAGCTCCCTGACTCGCGTTGCGCACGCACGCTCGTTCTTTAAAACACTTTGTCCTCACTGGATATTTACTCTGGCGTGCAAATATGGGGTCCCAAAGCGGTGCACGCTACTCAAAATGTCCACTGCCCGCGTGATACCTGATGCACGAGCCGCCTGGAAGAGGGAAAACTGGCGTTGCTTCAGGGCAAACGCCCTCATGGGAGCGAGACTACCCTGGTGGCGACGCAAGGTAGGTTTACGTCACAGGGATGCATCGCGCGAGATAAGGAAACCCCAGGGAGATGGCACAAATCATTGGGCGTCACCTACGCAACACTACACAGGGCGTGGGGTATCGCGGGGCGTCAAGAGGGCTCGCGGGTTCCCTCAAATCACTCACCGCTGCAGCCATTTCACCTGCGAGGCTGACCGGGAACTCTGCTGCGTCGGCGCCGAGGGTGGCACCAGCTGGAGCGTCGCGATCGTATTAGCTCACGATACCCGGCCCGCGGCGCCTCCTCGGTCGAGATATAGGGTGAATGAGCTGGCGAGCAAAAGTAGCACACACTAGCACATGGCTAATGGGGAACAGCCCGAACACCCGCGACGCGGACACTATGGTTTTCACCACTCGCGGGCACAAAACCTGCTCTGCTGCTGCTACTGCTACTGCTGTTGCCGAAAACCTCGGGCACGACGCAAATTGCCGAGAAAACTACCGTAGGGACGTCTGCATAAGGCGGCGGCCATCCCTGAAGTGCCGGCTGATGGCGCGCGGCTTGACTTCCGCCAACGATGAGAGCACCGCGCCGGCCGGTGAGGACCGGGAGGTGCTTCCATCTCCTGATGACGGGACCAACTGGTCCAATTTGTAAGAACAAAAGTGTGCTGCACCGAGCCCCGTCGCACTACCCCCGAGTTCTCTCCCTCACCCCACCCTCCTGGGGTGAGGGTCCTTCCCACAAGGGGAGTCGGGGCCTATCAGACACACTTTGTCGTCATCTTCATCCGCAATCAGAGTCCAGCTGGAACAA
Organism: Eretmocerus hayati; assembly: GCA_029851415.1. Taxonomy (NCBI): domain Eukaryota; kingdom Metazoa; phylum Arthropoda; class Insecta; order Hymenoptera; family Aphelinidae; genus Eretmocerus; species Eretmocerus hayati. The sequence continues at coordinate 136,024,542 of CM056741.1, forward strand.
CTCAAAAATACTCACATCTCTTCATATCCAAGAAAAAAAAATCGAGAAGGTCACCTTACTCTGGCATTCGTGGGGGGGGGGGGGCGACTCCTGCTTCTCCGGCGTGGTTCCGGAGGTCCCAGGGCGTTCGGTAGCTAAGGCACTGGGAGAAGGCCAGGAAAGCCAACTGCTTCACTTCATCTGACAGTCCAGCTGCCTCACCTATTAGGGCTCGGAATTCGTCATGGTCGTCTGGCGTCATACTTGGCACGAAGCGCGCCAAGTCAGGGATCCGGGCAATCTTCTGGTTCCCGGGATCGACTGGTGGAGTGTCCTGTGCAGTCTGTGGGCGTTCTGATCCAAGTGCGAGGGCCACTGGTGTGGTGCCCTGAAGCTCGGTCTCCTCCTAGGGTGGTGGTGGCGAGTCTTCCCGTAGGTCAACCACCAAGGGTCAGGCCGCAAACGGCCTCAGAAGCGTTACTTCGGCGAGTTGCAGGAGGGTGGTTTCACCGGTCGTACCAGTCGTCGTCCGAGATCTGGTCTTGAGGGTTCCGGCGTGGGCTTGCGTCTGTTGGGGCCCTGTGACGGCTCTCTTGAGGTCGATGAGGGGGTCATGTCCTGGGCCGAGCTGGCTTACGATGTCTCAAGAACTCCGCGAGGGGTGGAGTGATTGAAAGAGCCCCGTCTTGATCCGCCCTGGGCTCGGTACGCGAATCCGCACCTAGGGCAGCCGCTCACCGAAAATCCTTGGCGGTCGCAGTTGGCGGTTCGGGAGCAGGGATCCGGTTGAGGGCAGCGGGTGGACTGATGACCGCGTTCCCAGCATCCAAAATAGGAGTGTGGTGGGGGATCGTCTTGGTCGTGGGGTATATGAGGATATCTCTGAAATGTTTGACATTTGCTGTCACAGCTCAGTCAAACTGGTTGTAGGATGTTTCTTCAGGTCTAATCTGTCAAACTACCTCCGGTTGAATGTTTTGAAAGTGGTCAACAAGTGAGAGCTTGATTGGTGGATGTGAGCAGACACTAGAGTCAATCATGTGCGAAAAAACACCCGAAAATCGAGGAATTTACGTGTCACAGCGTTAGACTCTTGGAATTTGGCAGGCTCTCGTGAGTGGAGCGTTTTTGATCAAATTCTGTCACTTCTCAGACTGATTTCTCATGATCCAAAGTTATGATTTCTCTAGTGGAGAAGGGCGTGCCTCACTGTGCTCAGCCGTAACACGTAGAGATGTTAGTGTCACAGATTTTCGGGAAAAATTTTTTGACTCGCCTTAGACGTTACAGCTTGTGGAGCGTGATTTAGAGACACTTTGGAGGATACTCATCGTATTCTCCACGCGTTAGGGAGGGCACAGACTTCTAAACACTGTGAACATGTTACAAATACCCTCAAAATATCATACCAATTTCCACCCACCGAGATTTTGGACGCTCCACGAGCACCATTCGTTCGAACGAGGTCTGTGCAGCCGCAATCTTGTGAAAGATAAGCTGCATCAAGAAATGATGAAATCATTGGTGGAGCATTCAGTATATTCCAATTCTGACTTTCGTTGTTACATTATAACACCCGATTGCATACAATCCTCATACTTGAACCATTTTGCTTGCTCAATAACAGGCTCTAGCGGTATATCTCGATTTCCACCGCTGTGACACTTTTTGAGGCCAAAAATCAAAAGTTTCAGAGATGTCCTCATATGTCCCAACCACTCGAATTTGGTCTAAGGGCGGCGTCCCGGAGGTCGGTGTCCACTAGGTCCGCGGCGTTCTCTGGTGGAGCCTTCCGATGGCTCTGAATTCCTGGGTGGTTGCGTTGTCGGTCTGACGGGGGAGTTTTCAATGCGGGCTTCCCAGGTTGCTTCCGCGGCCAGTCGCTGTACCTCCTCTTGGAAGAGGTCATTCGATTCTTCCGCTTGCTCACGGGACAGATTGTGGGGCTCTGGAGGTGGTGATGGTGACCAAGCGGGGTCGTCTTGGAAGGCATGGTGGTCCGTGTCCTGCATCTGGCTATTTCGGTCCCAGCGTCGCCGCTTGGAGCCACCGTCGTGTTGAGCCGCGGCGTCGGCTGCGCTCTGCCCGTATCAGCAAGGCTACATCGGGGTCCTAACTTTGCCCGCGTGTTGAGCGTGTCCATTTTGTCGGTGCTCGAGCGGGATATAGCACGGGCTGGTTGGGTTGCAGGATACTTGTCACTTCCTCACGCCTGTCCAGATAGTTCGCCCAGGTGTCGCCCGGATTCCATTCCGTGTGGAGCTGATACTCCGCCTTCCGCTCTATTTGATGACGCTCGCGCTCTGGCAGGTCTTCTGAGCCTAGGATGAGTGCGGGGTCACGATAGAAGTCTGGTGGGGTCTTTCCTATGGGCTCGTGTCAGCGTGCGTGGGGTTAGTCTTGCTGTCGGTGGACGGGGTGGCGTGGTGCTGCGCTGAGGTGGTGTTAGCGGACATTCAAACTGGCCTGGTGATGGTGGGCAAGGACTGGGGCCCTCCACCACGGCCTTCTGTTCTCGCTGGGTGCGCGCCGCGTCCCCAACAGGATCGAGCGTCGCTGTAGGCTGCTGGTTATCGGGTTCTTCCATCTCTCCCAGGTTCATTCTGTCGGCGTTGAGTGTGGATTGCGGTTTGCACTCCTCTCCGATCGGCTTGGGTCGAAGGTGACTAGCTTGGTCTCTCACCCGGCGTGGTGCGGGCCTCACCTTGGGAATTGCTCTGGTGCTCGCCGCCAGGACTTCTATCTCCGGCGGTGGGGTCGCAGCGTTCCATGGTGCTGGAGATCGGGGCTCACTGGTCGTCGAGGGGCTGCCCTGACCACTGTCCGTGCTCTCCACGCGGACTAACCTTAGCTGCATTCGGCGCCCTTGCAGCTGTTGGACAGGCTCTGTAGGCAGAGGGTGTGGGAGGGTCTCGAGGGAGCGATTCTCGTCCAGACCAATGTCTGGCGTTGATGCTTCACGATTCTCGCTTCGATCTCGAGACGCCCTCCGAGCACGTCGTACCTCGGAGTTCCGCCTCCAGATAGCCTGTGCCTCAACCTGAACTACGTTTGCAGGACAGGGTGAGCAGCTTCATTGGTCCTCCTGGACGTGGCTGTACTCTGGCGTCATTTGCACGGCATTGTCTGTGGGTTATCCACTCCCCTCGGGCGTCGACGTGACCATACCTGGAACAAAACATAGTCATTCCTCGCTCTCAATCAGGATCGAAACTTCACTCATAGAATTTCCTAGCCATATTTCATGCAAGCTAATTACGTGGTATTCTTTCGAGGGGGTATCCAATGCTTCATTTGGGATATCGGTACATCGCACGTTCGTTCTCCCGTGGCGGTCTCTAATACGTAAACTACCGGAGACTCTACCTCCACGACCGTCAGTGGACCTTCGTACTTCGGCGATAGTCTCGCATTGAATTCGTTCGCGGCGTTCGATGGAAAGTACGTTTGTCTACCGACGAGGTCTCCTACTTGAAAAGTCACATTCTTACGACCGGCGTTATAGTGCTTCGCTAGCTTTTCTTTACTCTCCGCGTTATGACGGACTACCAGTCCTCGGAGCGCGTCTAAACGCTTCATTCGATTCATCCATCGTTCTATTCCTATTGTCTCCATCAATTTGTTACCTCTAAGTTCTCGTCTGAAACTTCTTACTGCCATTGAATGGCGTCCATGGTTCAGAAACGCCAGAGAAACTTTGGTGCTAGATTGTACCGCAGTGTTGATGCCGTGACGAAACTCATGAATGTAATCATCCCTGTTCCTATGATCGTTCTGAACGGACTGTGAAATCATGGTCTCAAGCACTTTGTTTGAACGTTCAACTAAATTGACTCGAGGATGATATGGCGGGCTCTCGATATGCCGAACTCCATACTCCTCCAACATGGCGTCTACTATCTTGTTGTCGAATTCCTTCCCGTTATCAGACAAGAAACATTCTGGCGTTTCCCAGCGAAATATTATCAACTCCTCTATGGCGGCTGAAATGGCCTTGCCCTCGGCATGGCGTAGCGATGTTACTCCTACGCAGCGGTTTAATAAATCTTGCAAGACTAGAAAGTATTTGAAGCCTGGTTTGCTGCATGGGAATTCTATGAGGTCACTTGCTACTATCGCCCACGGGCGGTCGACCATTCGTTTTTCCGTCCTAGCGGACCGGCCTGTGACGGTTTGCACTATTGGCACAGCTGGCACTGGCGTACAAAAGTCGAGGCGTCACGGTACATTTCGTCCTAATGGTGATTGCGAGCCCACCTGCCGTAAGTTTCCCCGACCCCCAAATGGCCCGTGGGAGCAAGACAGTGAGCACATTCCAGGGCGTCTTGTATCATACTCACAGGCACGCACGGTGTTCTGGAAGCCGAAAAGAGTTCGTCTCAAATGACGACAAAAACTGAGTCCGGGCATCGGTTCGTAATACCAAATAGTGATGAAATCTTTTCGAATCAAAATCGAAGCTGCTCCTTTTTACGAAATATTTATAGAATAAGCTGCAAGTAGCAGGCTATATCATGAACGAATCTTGCGATCGCTTAGAAGGGAGACTCTGTAGTTATTGTGAACCAAAATCAATTTTATTCGATATTACTTATATATGATAGTACGAAAAGCCATTCTTGAGCCAATAGTTGATGGCTAGAGTGAGTTAGACAGGAATGAGAGCAAAACTCGAGGAGATGAGATTATATTTGATCAACAACAATGAACTCAAATTTATTGGATTATTCACAGTCCTGGAATATCGTTACACATTTTGAATCAAAACAAGTTATCAGTTACTTGTAAATTTCGTGAGCCAGTCACAATTCCATCATAGAATAATTGTCGGGAAGAGCCAAGAGAAATAAATTAAATATGAAGTGAGGAGAATTCCACCACTGCCTCTTTCAATTTTCGCGGATACGAATCGAGCAGCGAGTTCACTTTCCTTTTCTCCCAAAACCTGAGGAACTCTCGATGAGCAGATTCACCTGCTTGCTCAGACCATAATCCTAAGCCACCTTTTCCATCGAGTAGTTCTAATGATTGCACGAGGTGACGGAGAAGCACGTGGATTTTCAAAGTTTTGGAGACTCCCAAAGCGCATCCAAATTCTTGTGCAGCTTATCCACCAGCTTACGAATAGATTCAATTGACTTCTTTCTGTTGACTGAGAGACATGATGTAACTATCTTATCCATCGCTTTGAAAGCAGAAACGTAGGATTTCATTGTTTTCAGACTAGTATCTCCGCGGACTTCTCTGTCGAGAAAAGGATCAGTCTTTTTCAACATAGTCCGGCAAGCATTCCCTTCGAACATTTCGCCATGGTAATTTTGGGAAATGAGGTCCAACTTTTCGGGCCATTTGAGAGCTTGCTCACGTCAGAGAAGAATCACTAGAAAATTCCAAAAAAGGTAATTGACGAACCTTTGCAGTATGTGTAGCTCAGGTATGATACACTTCTCGAGAACCAACGTCTCATTTTTTTCTTCAAAAAGAGGTTTGTTGATGGTGCTGTTGCTATTTTTGCTAACTTTTTACCACCACCGAGAGCAACGAATCTATCATGATCATTTCTAAGATCGCCAAAAGTTTTCAGTTTGAAATTTTGTACATTCTCAGACTTGTCAATGAAATCATTTCTCAAATCCTTAAGACAAATATCACAAAATGGGCAAAGATGCATCGACGTAGCCGTTTGCTGTCCATTAATCATCAACAACAACTTGAAATCAGACACAAATTTGAACTTGACTTGATTAAATCCCATAAGATCGAAAATCTGTTTCACATTCTCGTATGTCTCTTTTATATCGGGGACTAGGCACAAAATGATCAACTTCTTCACACTAGTTGTAGAGCACTGTTTAACAAGCTTTTCAGATTCAAGCTTCTGCTTTTTAGAGGGTATATTGTGATTTGTTCCTTCACCACTCACTACCTCTACCGTCGAAAAACAGACCTTGAAAAATCCCTGCCCTCCATCGGCAACAACTTTGATCAAATGTTCATCACAGTTGCGTTCATTTTCCACAGCGTCAATAATTTCCTGAGCATTTTCTTCGTATCGAAATCCAAATAACTGATATTATACAAATTTTCAAGTTCCTTGGTTCTGTTGCTAACATGATCCAAATAGTAAGCTGGTATGGACTTTCTACCAACGAAACGACGGACAAGTGAAGACAAATTCTTCATCTGGCGAACCGATGCGTTCGTATTGGTGTGATATGCATCAAAATTTTCTATAGAAATTGAGACTTCATTCTTCTGGTTCTTGAGAGAAATACGTTTGGGCCTCCCATCTGATCTCAAGGATATAGAATTTGTGCCTTCAGCTCTAGTTTTATCACGGATAATCTTGGATGCAGCACATTCTTTCTGTTTATCCGGTAACCCGACAAATTCATTCATGAAATTCATTTGTCGACGAGTAAGAGCTCAACTTTTACTATTACTACACGCATGTGGCTTGACTCTATGGATTTTGCTGCGACATTTTGAGCATATTTTGATCGACTCCAAATTGCTTTTCCCAGTACTATTTTGATCGAGTATTGGCAAAGTCTTTATTTTCGAATTGTGAGATCCATATAACTCATTGGAAATCGTTATTTTGTTGTTCAAGGACCGTTTCACACCTGGTGCTTTAAGTATGGCGTGATGATTCGTGGATCTGGCGGTTAGGCATATATAACAATGACAAGCCCAAGAATCGTCATCGAACGATTCCACTTTCCTAGTTGTTTTTGGTAGTAAAATTTGACCGTACTTCGGAATATTCTGCAAGGGTCTTTTCGTGATATTCCTCGAATGTTCCAACAGAGTCAAACGACACGTCGTACAGATGCTTGTAGGATACCTACTATCACTTGAGTTCTAACTTCTATCAATAAACTTCTTAATCAATTTTTCGTGGTTTGCGTTCAACTTGAAAGCACTCAATTTCTTCTAACCCACAATAATCTTTGTTCCGCACGGACCACATACTTTGCCCCTGTTTTCTCCATGATCACACGGCTGACTAGAATGGGTTGGCATATTCAACTAGTAACTACACTCGCGCGCGCGATGATGATCAAGAAATTCTATAAAGGAACAACAAGGACTATCATTAATATTCGGATATGTTGCGACGAAACCATTCTTTGCAAGCTCGCACTTCTCGAGCGACTGATTAGAAGACTCACTTGTCCGTCGTTGAGCTTTTGCAAAAGCCAACACCAAGTGCGTATCACAACGCAGTAGTCAAAACGTAAACATAAGCATAAGCATCAAATCGCTCGGCAAAATTCGCGCCAAGCACCCGCGAAGCTCGCGTCAAACATTGCATATTTTCGACTAGGGCTGCCGTCGAGCGAGAAACCCGAGAAATTTGGATGTTCTCGTCTCGGCGAGAAAAATTTAAGTGCGTTCTCGTCCTTGGTTTTTGAGACTCGAGAACGAAAATGTCTGATCTCGTCTCGCCGAGAAATTTCTCGGCCTCCGACGAGACTTCTCGACAGAATTTTGGACTGACCTATAGCGTTCGGTTCTACGTATAACTGTAGTTGATAAAAGCTATCAATTTGATCAAGAAGCATGTTGAGTTGCATTCAACATGGTTTTCGATAGGATAGGAAATACGATCCGGCGATTTGACAGAAAAGTTTATGAGAACGGTTCTGAGATGTAGCTCCTCCTCGCTTTCGAAGCTGGGTGAGAGGAGTACTGAAACATTCTCGAAAAAGCAACTGGGTTCATTCCGTTACGCTTATTTTTTCTGAAGGGTCTCTGATTGTAACTATACAGAGATGTTCCTTGAATGATATCACTTTGAGAGCTCTTTTATGTATCAACAGGTCGATGCATTCAGATTTGAAGAGCTTCATTCGTGAAATTAATCCATAAATTGTTCTTCAAATCCGATTCTATCTTTACCCTTATCTTCACAGGCGTAGTGTTACCAAATCATGTCATCAATATTTCCAAGTAGTATGTATCTTCGTTCATAATGCAGATGTTTTCTAATATTCATTTCTCTATCTCAATCCAATTTTTGGAATCATGGAACTCTCGCGAGAAATCTCGAGAATCGCAGGAAGCTTCTCGTCTCGTCGAGAATTAATTTTACGAGAATTCTCGTGACCTCCGTTCTCGTTCTCGCTCGATCTCGCTCGACGAGAACGAGAAATTCTCGAGCTCGGCGGCAGCCCTATGTTCGACAGCATGCTCATCGATTCGCTCAATTCACCCGTATATCATCTATGGAACTGACTGGTTGCATCGTCATCATTCTATTCTAGACGTATTGTGTGAAATCATGAAGCTTTGCATAAGCCCTCACAAGATTTTGCAATCCACCAGCTTATATAGATTCATACTCACGGAAATCACCGCACGGAGATTTCTTCTGTCTTCGAAGGCATTCGAAACTTGTGAGAAGGTTCGAGTAGACGATTTCATGATCATTAATATACGAAAGATATATGACAGATTTGATAGAACCCAATGACGTACGCAAAATTCCCTGCGAGTTACCGCAATATATACGGATATACCACCTCTCACTTTGATGACAATTTCTTTAATAATTCGTAAAAAGGAGCAGCTTCGATTTTGATTCGAAAAGATTTCATCACTATTTGGTATTACGAACCACTCCCCGTATTCAGTTTTTTTCGTCATTTGAGACGAACTTTTTTCGGCTTCCAGAACACCGTGCACGACGAGTCTCCACTTCTCTTCGGAGAACGTTATCGGGTCGATGAGCGAGTTCGCACGGCAGTGATACAACAAGCCATCCACCTCCCTCCAATTCTTGAATTGGCTAGGATTCCCACGAATCTCTCCGGCCAGCTCCAAGTATTCGGGATCTTCCAAGGCGCCTGCAGCTGAACATCCAATCTCGCCCGCGGAAGAATCTTCGAAAACTGGCGTGTCTGTTCACTTCTCTACGGCTCCTATGGCGGTTTCTTCGGGTTCATACATTCGTGACAAACAATCAGGTACTCCATGGAGCCTGCCACTGCGGTGAATTACTCCAAAGTCCCATTTCTGGAGTTCGACGGCCCAGCGAGCAAGGCGTCCCGTCGGATCCTTCAAGTTTCGTAGCCATTTCAGCGCACTGTGGTCAGTGATCACCTGAAACTCGTTTCCCTCAATATAAGGACGTAGTTTCTTGATAGCCACCCACAAAACCACTAGCAGCTCCCTCTCGCTGAAAAAATAATTTCGTTTGGCTGGCGTAAGTCTCCGGCCAATGTAAACAATCGGGTATTGACCGCTTTCCTTTTCTTGGGTCAGCACGGCCCCCAGGCTGTAGGCCGAAGCATCGGCCTGGATGGCGAAGATTTCTGAGGAATCTCGCCTAACTAACACGAGATCACTGGTTGAGGCCTGTTTTAGTCGTTCAAATGCTTCCTGATGCTCCTCCTCCCATGCCCATGGCGTATCTTAATGCAACAACCTCAACAGCGGTACTTTGATTTCGGCATCGTGGTCAATGAACCGTGAATACCAAGTTACCATTCCCAGGAACGAGCGGAGTTGGCGTATGTTTTTGGGCAAGGGAAACTCACGTACTAGCGTCATTTCATCTCGCTCCGGATGGAGACCGTCGGAGTCCAGGATAAATCCGAGATAATTCACTTCTTTACAGCAAATTAGACATTTTTTTGGGTATATCTGGAGTGCGGCGTCAATCCGGCGTTTCAACACTAACTTTGTGTATTATTCGTTGGCTTCGTACGTACCTGTCGCGATAATAATGTCGTCGAGATACACGAACACAAATGGCTCCAGTTCTGGGCTCAGGATCTCATCGGTCATGCGCTGCCAGGTCACTGGAGCATTACAATGCCCGAAGGGTATAACGAGCCAGCACCAGGATCTAACGCCAGGCAAATCGAAACAAGTGTAATTGAATAAACTTCCACTTCTCTCGATCTAACGAGCAACCTTTATTATTTATGGCTTCAGGGGCCGACGTTTCGGATGTTTAAATACATCCATCTTCAGGGCTAACAGAAAAATATCACATTGAGGTCTTTCTCAATCAGTCAATCATCATATTTGAAAAATCTTTGGAACATCATGAAGAATAATTCGTAACTCACCACTTAAAAATAATTTCTTATATCGACATAATGTCGAATTGTCAATATTTGAAATTTTGGTACATAATTCTGTGTAAATCTGTTTGGAGAAGGAGGAGAAATCCATTAGATGTTTTTTTCTTTGTCATATAAGTGAATTTTGACTACAAGTGGCTTACAGTGACTTTGCTGTTGATTTTTTTCGTCGGATGGAAGACGAGGCAGCATGATTGACGGCTGCACAGAGACAGACCGAATCAGGTGATCGGTGTATTCACTGTCGAGGAGTGTGGGGATAGTGGGAGAGATTTTGAGGGAGGGGTATGATCGGTGGATGTGGAATATGTGTTTGTGTGTTTGTATGTGACAAAGGCTGTGTGCTTGCAGTGTAGTAATTTGGATTGTCCGCGATTCATCGACCTGACTTTTTTAGGATGTCTATGGATTTTTGATAAGAAGTTTTCAAATTTTGGATGTCCATTTTTCTATTTATGCAGTTTTCAGAATAAAGATATATGTAGAGCATTTCTAGGAACTCCCGTTTGTATTTGTTTCTTTCCGAATGTAAAATTTTGACGTCTGAGAAGTCGAACGAGTGTTTTTTTGTGTGACAATGTCGAAAAATGACAGATGTCTCGTCCTTCTTATCTACATAACCCATGTGTTCCTTAATTCTACATTCTAAAGTACGACAAGTTTGGCCTATGTATAGTTTATCACATTTTTTACAATTTATCTTATATATAACGCCTTTCGACTCTGACTTATTTGGTTTGTCTTTTCCCAAGGACATGAATTTTAGATTATTCATGATCTTGTGTACTGGGACTATGGAATATTTTTTAAAAATGGGGATCAATGAGTGACTTATGCTATCTACGTATGGAATGACAACTTTGGGTGAATTAATAATTGTTTTGGTTTTTGATCTTGTGTTGTATGTGGATGGTATATTGCCGAGTGTTTTACATAATCTTTTCTTGATGTGTGTTGAGATGAACTTTTTTGGGTATCCGTTATTTCTCAGTAATTGTTCTACCAGCTTCAGATTGTTGTTGTGATAACACACGTCTGATAATTTGGTAGCCTTGTCGACTAGAGTGTATACCATGGCTCTTTTCATGGATAGGGGGTGGTGTGATTTGAAGTGGATGTACCTCCCAGAAAACGTTTCTTTGCGGTACCAATTTGTGACAAGTTTTTCGTTTTCTGCAGCCTGCAAAATCTCGATGACTCCCGTGGAGCAAAGTCGACCCCCGCGCCCCCGCTGTCTCGTTCCCCCAGTCCCCCCCCCCCCCACTTACAAACAGAGCATGTCTTCACGGATACTTCCGACTTGCCACAGCCTTGGCATTTTTTGTTTCAGTGTGGGCGTTCGTGAGCTGCGCCTCGATGAATGGCCTGTCTCATTGCAATTGAAACAAGCACTTCTGTCCAGTTACTCTCGGCGCTTTGCGTCATTCTCTGCATCCGCTGGCCTGCGATTGCGCGGAGTTCCCGGAGTCCCCGGCATCCCCGGTATTTTCAAATAGGGGTAGGGTGGGAAGGCCCATGGGAGACCCTATGGTGCCATACTCAGCGTTGGCGTGGGTGGTGTAGACGTAGGAGGCTTGGGAGCTGCGGTGCTGGCTGGTTTAGGCGTGTTGGGCGTAGCCGTGGCCGACTCAGCTGAGTCACTCTGCGTTGCTCCAGGTGAGTTCTGTTCACCTCCCCGCCACTCTCTGCCCTTGCCACCTGAGGTCAGTGGCGGCGCTGGCTCTTTGGGTGCAGGCCCCTTGGTGTTGGCTTTTAGGTCAAGACCGGCGACTCCGACCGCGAGCCCTTCTAGCTCCCTGGTAGCCAGTTCCTGGCTGGTGCTCAGCGTTTGGTTCCTTGATGAGCGGTACCCGGGATCCTGGACTCCTCTTTCGGTGATGGGGCACTATAGCGCGCATCCCACTCTTCTTGTTTCTTTCCCAGTCTCTCAAACTTCTTTCCCCAATACTGGATGTTGACGAGAGTCCTCACCTCTCTCATGTCTAGGGAGCGGCGTAAGTCTGGTCTCAGATTTCAGATTACAATTCCGAAGACTTGTTGTACCGGTGACGGCTGCTTGAAGTGCGGAACGATCTGGCTTATGCATGTCAGATGAGAGCAATCTCTCCATTTTTCCCTTGCGTGCGGCGATAGAGCTGATCCATGAGATCTTGGTAGTCCATTGTCTCACATATTGATATCGGAACAGCTGTTCGAAATCGCGCCATCAGGTCATGCTCCGCCGAAGCGCGCGATACCACGCTCGAGCGCAGTCCGTCAAAACACTTGACGTCGCTGTCAGAACCTCTGCATCGGAGAACTCTAGAGCCTTCATACATTCTTTGATGGAGGCTAGGGATTCCTCTGCTTCCTCTCGACTCGGTGTGGGGTCATTATCGAACGAGTTTCTCCAACTCATTAACGTCTTCATATTTTGAAGCGTTCTACTAGACTCTTCCTCTTGTTCCCGGGCGCATGACGATCGACTTTTTGAACGCTGCTGGTGAGGCGTAGGCTTGTGCGGTGTCCATTCATCGCTGCTAGACGATCCCGAGTACCATCCGTGGCGAGGGCTCCGAGCCAGTCGAGCTTGGGTGGTGGCGTTGCCAGTGGCGTGAGGTGAGGGTTGCGATGGGTGATACCCCGTCAGATTCTCACCCCCAATTGGCAGCATAGTCCGCACTTGCTCTCCGCGCTCATCTCCTGGGCGTCCATGATGTGTCTTGTCTGCGTATCGTTGTGGTTGGTTGACGTGGGCGTTCGTATACTCTGGTGCAGTAGTCGTTGGGACTGACTGTTGTGGGTATCGGAACACGTTGAACCGATCTTATTTGTTATTCATATAGGCCGCATGGGTCCTAGAATCATCCCCTGAGTTAATCGCCCTTGCTCGAGCGTCTGTCTCCGTGCCCGAGTCTCGTATCTGGTGGATCTGAGTTGACTGGAAGGGTCGACGGAGGCATCGGAGGATTCCACGTAAATGGAAAGGTCCAAGCTCCCATTGAAGAGGGAGGGACGATGGCGTTCGCCCACGAGACGTACGGTGTACCTTGACTGGAGGGTCGGCGGAGGCATCGGAGGATTCCACATGAGTGGGAAGGTCCAACCTCCCATCGAAGAGGGAGCTACCATGGAGTTCGCTCACGAGACGTACGGTGTACCTTGACACATTTGGCGGGATGCCTCCACCACCGCCATCACTTCAGTATGTGGCATGTCCGGCGTTGGTCCCGGTGTCGCTATAGGTCCACTGCACCCGCTGGTTAGCGCCGTGGTGGTACTCTGAGTACTGGCGGTGGTGGTTGTCGAAGACAACTGGGGAATTACTGTATCTGATGCAGCCACTGATGGCCGCAGAGTATCAGCCTCTCCTCCGTCACTGTACTCATCTTTTTCATATCCTTCCCATTCGTATTCTTCTCTTTGCTGGAGCAGTCTCAAAGCTTTCGGCGTTATAGGTGGTTGATCGGGGTTTCGTTTGTCCACTGCAGGGTCTCACCAGATTGTCTCTTCCGAATTGACAGTCTGAATATCATAACGAATCAACCTATTGTGGAGGGTCAGTCGCGTTCCGCGGTCATTGAACCCCTTCTTACTCAGGCGTTCGATTGGACACGCGAAACTCAGGCCTACTACCGATTTTGCTTTCGCTACGTACCGCGGATCTCGAAAGATCACTCCATCCATCGGTTGACCCAGGTTAGGCCTATCCGGATCCGGGAGATCATCAGTCCGTTTCTTACTGCGGACCATCTTGACGATTCAAAGTTCATCTCAAACTGGCATGACTACACAAGGGCGTACTATGGCGTTCCGAACAGAGCTTCACAACGAGTATCCACACGGTGGGTTTTCACTTCGTCCGGAAGTTCAAGTGCGTGATGGCTCCGACACGCGTAGTGAAAGCATAGCGCGTGGAGGCGTTTCGGACAGCGCCCGCTGAGAGCTTTCCTACGAGTACCCACACGGTGGGGTTCGCTTCGTTCGGAGGTTCGGCCGCGTAGTGGGTTCGAGATGCGCAGGGGCGGCAGAGCGCGCGGTGGCGCTTCGAACAGTATCCATTGAGTGTTTCCAAACGAGTACCCACACGACTAAACCGGGATGAAACGAGTCACAGAGAGCACGCGAGGGGTGGGACGCGGTATTGCTATAGCGGGCGGAGATGTCATGGTTTGACAGAGTGCATTCGGGAGTAAGTGCAGGGGATCGTACGCAAGAGAAATGATATCATTGGCGTATACCGGGGGCCCGACGTTTGCTGTAAGTCCGCGTAATCTTGCATCGCTAGCTCTACGCGCGCGCGCTGTGTCCGCAAATGCTATCCGGCGTCAACCAGTTCCTGGCAGGAGCGCCATGGAACGGGGCGAGTTGGGTCACCTGAAAATGTCTCAACGCACCCGCGTCACTTCATTCATTTCTGGCCGGATCGGGGCAAGCCCAGGTCCCCCGCGCCACGAGGGGCGGGTCGGTGGCAGGCATTGGAACCCCACTTCGAATCTACTACTTGACTACTGTTGGTCGCTTCTCGGGTCCGCAACGCAAGTTTTACAGTAATCAGAATTAGCCTTCAGCGGTGTTAGAGTAGTTTGGAGTAGAACGTAGACCCACAAATGTTACTCTTTCAAATCTGAGTAAGGTCACTCTTGGCTACTCCTGTCTACTTGCAACTGTGGTGGGTCTCTCAATGTAGCGCGCATTCACCGCAAAACAAGCCATACTGACCTGCATTGGCCACGGCTACTCCCAAGTAAGCCGCCTCGTGGGTAGAATGTGTTCAGGCACTTAGATTCATTCACGCAATATCCATAGCCCTCATCGACTTGCGGAGAAGTATCTTGACGTACTCGAAACCAGGAGGGTTTTCGGGAGCTGATTAAGAGTTAGCATCACAGCGGAGCTTTTGCAGAGTTATCAGGGAGCTGTCAAAGAATTTCCGAGGAGTATCTCTGAGAGCTTCATGGCAATAACTGAGAAGCCTCCACGAAGTTCATGGTTACCTTGGCGGAATTGAAGTGGGCTAGGAATTTCACGATTTCCTGGGAGTCTCCTGGAAGCTCTTACAAGAGCTCTGCGAAAGTTAATCCGAATGTTGCCCACCCAAATCCCACCACCCCTCTGGCCCTCCCGCGCGTCGTGCAACAATTCTCACTGCTACCTAGCCATTTTGACCCCGTGAGCGCCGCTCGACCGCCACATTGCAAACGCTTAGTAAGTTTTTGGGGGAGAAGGAAGTTGGCTCTCGTGTGCATAGTATATGGATCGGCTGTAGAAGGAGCAGCTTCGCACATCTCTGTGTGAGCACTCCCGATGTGAACGAATATGTGTACTAGGAGTGATATGTAGACATATCACTACTATGTGACATATTGCTAGGGAGTCGTAGGAGCATCTGGCCGAAGGTTGGTTAGTTCCGACGGGAACCTCCTGCCGTGTATTTAGGGAACAGAAGGTATCTACAGAGCACTGGAGGATCTCGTTCGAACCAGCATTTTTAGATTTTACCTTTGAGTATAGTTGCAGATTATTTATTGGAGAGACATCTCAGTTCACATCATTCTCTAGTCAGGGATCATAGAATTGACAGAAAATTGGACTGAGATGGATACATTATGAGGTAATTCTTTCGTTGTTGCCGATGCAGGAACGGCTTGATTTGTATGGGTCCAATTGACGTATATGATGTCGTCATTGACCGGTAAGATACTGTTTACCGATACCTCCGGACTGTTGAGTAGCTCTGTCAACCTCTGGGGACTCGTCACAATCTCGGTTTTTGCCATATTTTCACGCTGTCCAAATTTCCCCCAGATTGAAACTAATCCGGCCTTGGCTACTGATTGTTGCCCCGGGTTTGCCCTGATCTCTCCTTCAGTCAAACGAATACCTTCGCGCTCGGCTAATTCATCAAGATACGCTCTCTTCTTTTCTTGATTATCGCATTCGGGAGGGAATCCCGATGCTTTTGATATCTCAGAAAAAAATTTGTTGATGTAAGCTGCAAACAAACCGCCTTCCCCCGTGGCTGGATCATACTGCGTCATTTCATATTGCCAAATTTCATATTCTTCACGGATCTCATAACTTACTTCAACCGCTCTCTGAACTCCTTCTGACACCCAAGTCCCTTCCAAGACGCGCTCATTGGCATCATCATGGAAGCACTCGTCTTGTGACAACACTTCGGCACAGGAGCGGCACAGTGGGAAAAGTAGCTAATTGTGCAATCTCACCGGTGATACAGGATGATACAAGTCCCTCGGAGGCAGTATGGCACATTTGTTCAAACCATTGACTCCACTCACATCGTGATCATTGCCCATGATTTCTCGACATTCTTCCTCTCCGATAAATATCCTTGGACGGCCGATCGGGAACTTTCTTCTTCTGCTTATGTTTGGATAGAAGGAACACACATGGACATATTTGATTTTTCCCCGGGCTTGCACTCGTGATATTTTAGCGTGTTGCCTGTTCTACCTCCAAAGAAAGCATCGCGAGGATTCAATGGTGTGCGATTCTCGAGAAAACTCTTGCAGGCCTCGATGAAGCTCTGAAACTGTTCGCTACTTGTGTATTCCCTATCGTATTCACACTCTCAAGTTTCAATGAGTTTGTATCCGTTTGCTTTGATTTGATGCGATATTGCGCAAGTGGTTTCGAGTCTGTCATCAATTGTTCCACCGTTATCCAAATCTTTGTTTCGATTGATCCTGTGGCACAACGGGCAACCATGCCAGAAGCAACTATGGAATTGGAGAACGACTCCTCCACCATCTTCTTGACTCTCGGCGCACAGTGGGGCTAAAAACCGATTTCGGGACAAGATTCAGCGCCACGCAAATTCTAAACCGATCGAAACCATTCAAACGGGCTTTTCTTCGTTTTTCCTCACTCTACAAGATACCTGCCCGGAGAATTAAATTCGGGAAGCTCTGGAGGCCCAGAATCGTGTTGGAGGACGATCAAGACGAAAAACGAGAAGTATCAGTTTGTACTGATGAGGGATAAAAAGGTCCGTCTTACTGCAATCATTTCCAAATCGAGGTGGGGGAGTTCGAAAAGCATTTGAGGTCGAGTTGACACCTTGGAGTAACATTTTGTGATGCTACATCGACGTATACTCCAAGAGGTCGTGGATATCGATGATATTCGAGTACTAAGTGAGTAAGGGAGATATTGCAGAGTTCTGAAGCCCTTGGATGGAGCTCGCGCATTCTTGTGACATGAGCTCACATATTGTGTATCTCTGACTTATGGACTCTGGACCGCGAGTGTCACCTCTAGTGCTGGACTACGAGTGTCACCTGGAGTACTGGACCGCGAGTGTCACCTCTAGTACTGGACCGTGAGTGTCACCTCTAGTACTGGACCGCGAGTGTCACCTCTAGTACTGGACCACGAGTGTCACCTCTAGTACTGGACCACGAGTGTCACCTCTACTACTGGACCATGAGTGTCACCTCTAATACTGGACCACGAGTGTCACCTCTAATACTGGACCACGAGTGTCACCTCTAGTACTGGACCACGAGTGTCACCTCGAGTACTAGACCGCGAGTGTCACCATTAGTGCTGGACCGCGAGAGTCTCCGCCAGTACTGAATACGAGTGTCACCTGGAGTACTGGACCACGAGTGTCACCTCTAGTACTGGACCGTGAGTGTCACCTCTAGTGCTGGACTACGAGTGTCACCTGGAAAACTGGACCGCGAGTGTCACCTGGAGTACTGGACCACGAGTGTCACCTCGAGTACTAGACCGCGAGTGTCACCATGAGTGCTGTACCGCGAGTGTCACCTCTAGTGCTGGACCGCAAGTGTCACCTAGAGGACTGGACCACGAGTGTCACCTCTAGTACTGGACCGCGAGTGTCACCATTAGTACTGGACCGCGAGTGTCACCTCTAGTCCTGGACCACGCGTGTCACCTCTAGTACTGGACCGCGAGTGTCACCTCTAGTACTGGACCGCGAGTGTCACCTCCAGTACTGGACCGCGAGTGTCACCTCTAGTACTGGACCACGAGTGTCACCTCTAGTACTGGACCACGAGTGTCACCTCTACTACTGGACCATGAGTGTCATCTCTAGTGCTGGACCGCGAGTGTCACCTGGAGGACTGGACCATGAGTGTCACCTCTAGTACTAGACCGCGAGTGTCACCTCTAGTGCTGGACCGCGAGTGTCACCTCTACTACTGGACCATGAGTGTCACCTCTAGTGCTGGACCGCGAGTGTCACCTGGAGGACTGGACCACGAGTGTCACCTCTAGTACTGGACCGCGAGTGTCACCTCTAGTGCTGGACCGCGAGTGTCACCTGGAGGACTGGACCACGAGTGTCACTTCTAGTACTGGACCGCGAGTGTCACCTCTAGTACTGGACCGCGAGTGTCACCATCAGTACTGGACCGCGAGTGTCACCTCTAGTACTGGACCACGAGTGTCACCTCTAGTACTGGACCGCGAGTGTCACCTCTAGTACTGGACCGCGAGTGTCACCATTAGTACTGGACCGCGAGTGTCACCTCTAGTACTGGACCACGAGTGTCACCTCTAGTGCTGGTCTACGAGTGTCACCTGGAGTACTGGACCGCGAGTGTCACCTCCAGTACTGGACCGCGAGTGTCACCTCTAGTGCTGGACCACGAGTGTCACCTCTAGTGCTGGTCTACGAGTGTCACCTGGAGTACTGGACCGCGAGTGTCACCTCTAGTGCTGGTCTACGAGTGTCACCTGGAGTACTGGACCGCGAGTGTCACCTCCAGTACTGGACCGCGAGTGTCACCTCTAGTGCTGGACCACGAGTGTCACTTCTAGTGCTGGTCTACGAGTGTCACCTAGAGTACTGGACCGCGAGTGTCACCTCCAGTACTGGACCGCGAGTGTCACCTCTAGTGCTGGACCACGAGTGTCACTTCTAGTGCTGGTCTACGAGTGTCACCTAGAGTACTGGACCGCGAGTGTCACCTCTAGTACTGGACCGCGAGTGTCACCTCTAGTACTGGACCGCGAGTGTCACGATTAGTACTGGACCGCGAGTGTCACCTCTAGCGCTGGACCACGAGTGTCACCTCTAGTGCTGGACCACGAGTGTCACCCCTAGTACTGGACCATGAGTGTCACCACTAGTGCTGGACCACGAGTGGCACCTCTAGTACTGGACCACGAGTGTCACCTCTAGTACTGGACCACGAGTGTCACCTCTAGTACTGGACCACGAGTGTCACCCCTAGTGCTGGACCGCGAGTGTCACCTCTAGTGCTGGACCCCGAGTGTCACCTAGAGGACTGGACCACGAGTGTCACCTCTAGTACTGGACCGCCAGTGTCACCTCTAGTACTGGACCGCGAGTGTCACCTCGAGTACTGGACCGCGAGTGTCATCTCTAGTTCTGGATCACGAGTGTCACACCTAGTACTGGACCGTGAGTGTCACCTCGAGTACTGGACCACGAGTGTCTATCTAGTACTGGACCGTGAGTGTCACCTCTAGTACTGGACCGCGAGTGTCATCTCTAGTACTGGACCACGAGTGTCACCCCTAGTACTGGACCGCGAGTATCACCTCGAGTACTGGACCGCGAGTGTCACCTCTAGTACTGGACCACGGGTGTCACCTCTAGTACTGGACCACGAGTGTCACCTCGAGTACTGGACCGCGAGTGTCACCATTAGTACTGGACCGCGAGTGTCATCTCTAGTTCTGGACCACGAGTGTCACCCACTAGTACTGGACCGTGAGTGTCACCTCGAGTACTGGACCGCGAGTGTCACCTCTAGTACTGGACCACGAGTGTCACCTCTAGTACTGGACCACGAGTGTCACCTCTAGTACTGGACCACGAGTGTCACCCCTAGTGCTGGACCGCGAGTGTCACCTCTAGTACTGGACCGCGAGTGTCACCTCTAGTACTGGACCACGAGTGTCACCTCTAATACTGGATCACGAGTGTCACCTCTAGTACTGGACCACGAGTGTCACCTCGAGTACTAGACCGCGAGTGTCACCATTAGTGCTGGACCACGAGTGTCACTTCTAGTGCTGGTCTACGAGTGTCACCTAGAGTACTGGACCGCGAGTGTCACCTCTAGTGCTGGTCTACGAGTGTCACCTGGAGTACTGGACCGCGAGTGTCACCTCCAGTACTGGACCGCGAGTGTCACCTCTAGTGCTGGACCACGAGTGTCACTTCTAGTGCTGGTCTACGAGTGTCACCTAGAGTACTGGACCGCGAGTGTCACCTCTAGTACTGGACCGCGAGTGTCACCTCTAGTACTGGACCGCGAGTGTCACGATTAGTACTGGACCGCGAGTGTCACCTCTAGTGCTGGACCACGAGTGTCACCTCTAGTGCTGGACCACGAGTGTCACCCCTAGTACTGGACCATGAGTGTCACCACTAGTGCTGGACCACGAGTGGCACCTCTAGTACTGGACCACGAGTGTCACCTCTAGTACTGGACCACGAGTGTCACCTCTAGTACTGGACCACGAGTGTCACCCCTAGTGCTGGACCGCGAGTGTCACCTCTAGTGCTGGACCCCGAGTGTCACCTAGAGGACTGGACCACGAGTGTCACCTCTAGTACTGGACCGCCAGTGTCACCTCTAGTACTGGACCGCGAGTGTCACCTCGAGTACTGGACCGCGAGTGTCATCTCTAGTTCTGGATCACGAGTGTCACACCTAGTACTGGACCGTGAGTGTCACCTCGAGTACTGGACCACGAGTGTCTATCTAGTACTGGACCGTGAGTGTCACCTCTAGTACTGGACCGCGAGTGTCATCTCTAGTACTGGACCACGAGTGTCACCCCTAGTACTGGACCGCGAGTATCACCTCGAGTACTGGACCGCGAGTGTCACCTCTAGTACTGGACCACGGGTGTCACCTCTAGTACTGGACCACGAGTGTCACCTCGAGTACTGGACCGCGAGTGTCACCATTAGTACTGGACCGCGAGTGTCATCCCCTAGTACTGGACCGCGAGTGTCACCTCTAGTGCTGGTCCACGAGTGTCACCTCTATTGCTGGGCCCGAGTGTCACATGGAGTACTGGACCACGAGTGTCACCTGAAGTACTGGACCACGAGAGTCACCTCGAGTACTAGATCGCGAGTGTCACCTGGAGGACTGGACCACGAGTGTCACCTGGAGTACTGAACCACGAGTGTTACCTCGAGTACCAGACCGCGAGTGTCACCATTAGTGCTGGATCGCGAGTGTCACCGCCAGTACTGACTACGAGTGTCACCTGGAGTACTAGACCGCGAGTGTCACCTCTAGTACTGGACCACGAGTGTCACCTCTAGTGCTGGTCTACGAGTGTCACCTGGAGTACTGGACCGCGAGTGTCACCTCCAGTACTGGACCGCGAGTGTCACCTCTAGTGCTGGACCACGAGTGTCACTTCTAGTGCTGGTCTACGAGTGTCACCTAGAGTACTGGACCGCGAGTGTCACCTCTAGTGCTGGACTACGAGTGTCACCTGGAGTACTTCACCGCGAGTGTCACCTGGCGTACTGGACAACGAGTGTCACCTCTAGTACTGGACCGCGAGTGTCACCATTAGTACTGGACCGCGAGTGTCACCTCTAGTGCTGGACCACGAGTGTCACCTCTAGTACTGGACCGCGAGTGTCACCTCTAGTACTGGACCGCGAGTGTCACGATAAGTACGTGACCGCGAGGGTCACCTCTAGTGCTGGACCACAAGTGTCACCTCTAGTGCTGGACCACGAGTGTCACCCCTAGTACTGGACCATGAGTGTCACCACTAGTACTGGACCGCGAGTGTCACCTCGAGTACTGGACCGCGAGTGACATCTCTAGTTCTGGATCACGAGTGTCACCCCTAGTACTGGACCGTGAGTGTCACCTCGAGTACTGGACCACGAGTGTCACCTCTAGTACTGGACCGTGAGTGTCACCTCTAGTACTGGACCACGAGTGTCACCTCGAGTACTGGACCGCGAGTGTCACCATTAGTACTGGACCGCGAGTGTCACCCCTAGTACTGGACCGCGAGTTTCACCTCTAGTGCTGGTCCACGAGTGTCACCTCTATTGCTGGGCCACGAGTGTCACCTCTAGTACTGGACCACGAGTGTCACCTCGAGTACTAGACCGCGAGTGTCACCATTAGTGCTGGACCGCGAGAGTCTCCGGCAGTACTGACTACGAGTGTCACCTGGAGTACTGGACCACGAGTGTCACCTCTAGTACTGGACCGTGAGTGTCACCTCTAGTGCTGGACTACGAGTGTCACCTGGAGTACTGGACCGCGAGTGTCACCTGGAGTACTGGACCACGAGTGTCACCTCGAGTACTAGACCGCGAGTGTCACCATGAGTGCTGTACCGCGAGTGTCACCTCTAGTGCTGGTCTACGAGTGTCACCTGGAGTACTGGACCGCGAGTGTCACCTCCAGTACTGGACCGCGAGTGTCACCTCTAGTGCCGGACCACGAGTGTCACCTCTAGTGCTGGTCTACGAGTGTCACCTGGAGTACTGGACCGCGAGTGTCACCTCTAGTACTGGACCGCGAGTGTCACCTCGAGTTTTAGACCGCGAGTGTCACCATTAGTGCTGGACCGCGAGAGTCTCCGCCAGTACTGACTACGAGTGTCACCTGGAGTACTGGACCACGAGTGTCACCTCTAGTACTGGACCGTGAGTGTCACCTCTAGTGCTAGACTACGAGTGTCACCTGGAGTACTGGACCGCGAGTGTCACCTGGAGTACTGGACCACGAGTGTCACCTCGAGTACTAGACCGCGAGTGTCACCATGAGTGCTGTACCGCGAGTGTCACCTCTAGTGCTGGACCGCGAGTGTCACCATTAGTACTGGACCGCGAGTGTCACCATTAGTGCTGGACCGCGAGTGTCTCCGCCAGTACTGACCACGAGTGTCACCTGGAGTACTGGACCACGAGTGTCACCTCGAGTACCAGACCGCGAGTGTCACCATTAGTGCTGGACCGCGAGCGTCACCGCCAGTACTGACTACGAGTGTCACCTGGAGTACTAGACCGCGAGTGTCACCTCTAGTACTGGACCACGAGTGTCACCTCAAGTGCTGGTCTACGAGTGTCACCTGGAGTACTGGACCGCGAGTGTCGCCTCCAGTACTGGACCGCGAGTGTCACCTCTAGTGCTGGACTACGAGTGTCACTTCTAGTGCTGGTCTACGAGTGTCACCTAGAGTACTGGACCGCGAGTGTCACCTCTAGTGCTGGTCTACGAGTGTCACCTGGAGTACTGGACCGCGAGTGTCACCTCCAGTACTGGACCGCGAGTGTCACCTCTAGTGCTGGACCACGAGTATCACTTCTAGTGCTGGTCTACGAGTGTCACCTAGAGTACTGGACCGCGAGTGTCACATCTAGTACTGGACCGCGAGTGTCACGATTAGTACTGGACCGCGAGTGTCACCTCTAGTGCTGGACCACGAGTGTCACCTCTAGTGCTGGACCACGAGTGTCACCCCTAGTACTGGACCATGAGTGTCACCACTAGTACTGGACCACGAGTGTCACCTCTAGTGCTGGACCACGAGTGTCACCTCTAGTGCTGGACCACGAGTGTCACCTCGAGTACTAGACCGCGAGTGTCACCATGAGTGCTGTACCGCGAGTGTCACCTCTAGTGCTGGTCTACGAGTGTCACCTGGAGTACTGGACCGCGAGTGTCACCTCCAGTACTGGACCGCGAGTGTCACCTCTAGTGCCGGACCACGAGTGTCACCTCTAGTGCTGGTCTACGAGTGTCACCTGGAGTACTGGACCGCGAGTGTCACCTCTAGTACTGGACCGCGAGTGTCACCTCTAGTACTGGACCGCGAGTGTCACCTCTAGTACTGGACCACGAGTGTCACCTCTAATACTGGATCACGAGTGTCACCTCTAGTACTGGACCACGAGTGTCACCTCGAGTTTTAGACCGCGAGTGTCACCATTAGTGCTGGACCGCGAGAGTCTCCGCCAGTACTGACTACGAGTGTCACCTGGAGTACTGGACCACGAGTGTCACCTCTAGTACTGGACCGTGAGTGTCACCTCTAGTGCTAGACTACGAGTGTCACCTGGAGTACTGGACCGCGAGTGTCACCTGGAGTACTGGACCACGAGTGTCACCTCGAGTACTAGACCGCGAGTGTCACCATGAGTGCTGTACCGCGAGTGTCACCTCTAGTGCTGGACCGCGAGTGTCACCATTAGTACTGGACCGCGAGTGTCACCATTAGTGCTGGACCGCGAGTGTCTCCGCCAGTACTGACCACGAGTGTCACCTGGAGTACTGGACCACGAGTGTCACCTCGAGTACCAGACCGCGAGTGTCACCATTAGTGCTGGACCGCGAGTGTCACCGCCAGTACTGACTACGAGTGTCGCCTGGAGTACTAGACCGCGAGTGTCACCTCTAGTACTGGACCACGAGTGTCACCTCAAGTGCTGGTCTACGAGTGTCACCTGGAGTACTGGACCGCGAGTGTCACCTCCAGTACTGGACCGCGAGTGTCACCTCTAGTGCTGGACTACGAGTGTCACTTCTAGTGCTGGTCTACGAGTGTCACCTAGAGTACTGGACCGCGAGTGTCACCTCTAGTGCTGGTCTACGAGTGTCACCTGGAGTACTGGACCGCGAGTGTCACCTCCAGTACTGGACCGCGAGTGTCACCTCTAGTGCTGGACCACGAGTATCACTTCTAGTGCTGGTCTACGAGTGTCACCTAGAGTACTGGACCGCGAGTGTCACCTCTAGTACTGGACCGCGAGTGTCACCTCTAGTACTGGACCGCGAGTGTCACGATTAGTACTGGACCGCGAGTGTCACCTCTAGTGCTGGACCACGAGTGTCACCTCTAGTGCTGGACCACGAGTGTCACCCCTAGTACTGGACCATGAGTGTCACCACTAGTACTGGACCACGAGTGTCACCTCTAGTGCTGGACCACGAGTGTCACCTCTAGTGCTGGACCACGAGTGTCACCTCTAGTACTGGACCACGAGTGTCACCTCTAGTACTGGACCACGAGTGTCACCTCTAGTACTGGACCGCGAGTGTCACCTCTAGTGCTGGACCACGAGTGTCACCTCTAGTGCTGGACCACGAGTGTCACCTCTAGTACTGGACCACGAGTGTCACCTCTAGTACTGGACCACGAGTGTCACCTCTAGTACTGGACCACGAGTGTGACCCCTAGTGCTGGACCGCGAGTGTCACCTCTAGTGCTGGACCCCGAGTGTCACCTAGAGGACTGGACCACGAGTGTCACCTCTAGTACTGGACCGCCAGTGTCACCTCTAGTACTGGACCGCCAGTGTCACCTCTAGTACTGGACCGCGAGTGTCACCTCGAGTACTGGACCGCGAGTGTCACTTGGAGGACTGGACCACGAGTGTCACCTCTAGTACTGGACCGCGAGTGTCACCTCTAGTGCTGGACCGCGAGTGTCACCTGGAGGACTGGACCACGAGTGTCACCTCTAGTGCTGGTCCACGAGTGTCACCTCTATTGCTGGACCGCGAGTGTCACCATTAGTACTGGACCGCGAGTGTCATCTCTAGTTCTGGACCACGAGTGTCACCCCTAGTACTGGACCACGAGTGTCACCTCTACTACTGGACCATGAGTGTCACCTCTAGTGCTGGACCGCGAGTGTCACCTCTAGTGCTGGACCGCGAGTGTCACCTCTACTACTGGACCATGAGTGTCACCTCTAGTGCTGGACCGCGAGTGTCACTTGGAGGACTGGACCACGAGTGTCACCTCTAGTACTGGACCGCGAGTGTCACCTCTAGTGCTGGACCGCGAGTGTCACCTGGAGGACTGGACCACGAGTGTCACCTCTAGTACTGGACCGCGAGTGTCACCTCTAGTACTGGACCGCGATTGTCACCATCAGTACTGGACCACGAGTGTCACCCCTAGTACTGGACCGCGAGTATCACCTCGAGTACTGGACCGCGAGTGTCACCTCTAGTACTGGACCACGATCGTCACCTCTAGTACTGGACCACGAGTGTCACCTCGAGTACTGGACCGCGAGTGTCACCATTAGTACTGGACCGCGAGTGTCACCCCTAGTACTGGACCGCGAGTGTCACCTCTAGTGCTGGTCCACGAGTGTCACCTCTATTGCTGGGCCCGAGTGTCACATGGAGTACTGGACCACGAGTGTCACCTGAAGTACTGGACCACGAGAGTCACCTCGAGTACTAGATCGCGAGTGTCACCTGGAGGACTGGACCACGAGTGTCACCTCTAGTACTGGACCGCGGGTGTCACCTCTATTACTGGACCGCGAGTGTCACCATTAGTACTGGACCGCGAGTGTCATCTCTAGTTCTGGACCACGAGTGTCACCCCTAGTACTGGACCACGAGTGTCACCTCTACTACTGGACCATGAGTGTCACCTCTAGTGCTGGACCGCGAGTGTCACCTCTAGTGCTGGACCATGAGTGTCACCATTAGTGCTGGACCGCGAGAGTCTCCGCCAGTACTGACTACGAGTGTCACCTGGAGTACTGGACCACGAGTGTCACCTCTAGTACTGGACCGTGAGTGTCACCTCTAGTGCTAGACTACGAGTGTCACCTGGAGTACTGGACCGCGAGTGTCACCTGGAGTACTGGACCACGAGTGTCACCTCGAGTACTAGACCGCGAGTGTCACCATGAGTGCTGTACCGCGAGTGTCACCTCTAGTGCTGGACCGCGAGTGTCACCATTAGTACTGGACCGCGAGTGTCACCATTAGTGCTGGACCGCGAGTGTCTCCGCCAGTACTGACCACGAGTGTCACCTGGAGTACTGGACCACGAGTGTCACCTCGAGTACCAGACCGCGAGTGTCACCATTAGTGCTGGACCGCGAGTGTCACCGCCAGTACTGACTACGAGTGTCACCTGGAGTACTAGACCGCGAGTGTCACCTCTAGTACTGGACCACGAGTGTCACCTCAAGTGCTGGTCTACGAGTGTCACCTGGAGTACTGGACCGCGAGTGTCACCTCCAGTACTGGACCGCGAGTGTCACCTCTAGTGCTGGACTACGAGTGTCACTTCTAGTGCTGGTCTACGAGTGTCACCTAGAGTACTGGACCGCGAGTGTCACCTGGAGGACTGGACCACGAGTGTCACCTCTAGTACTGGACCGCGAGTGTCACCTCTAGTACTGGACCGCGAGTGTCACCATCAGTACTGGACCGCGAGTGTCATCTCTAGTTCTGGACCACGAGTGTCACCCCTAGTACTGGACCACGAGTGTCACCTCTACTACTGGACCATGAGTGTCACCTCTAGTGCTGGACCGCGAGTGTCACCTCTAGTGCTGGACCATGAGTGTCACCATTAGTGCTGGACCGCGAGAGTCTCCGCCAGTACTGACTACGAGTGTCACCTGGAGGACTGGACCACGAGTGTCACCTCTAGTACTGGACCGCGAGTGTCACCTCTAGTGCTGGACCGCGAGTGTCACCTGGAGGACTGGACCACGAGTGTCACCTCTAGTACTGGACCGCGAGTGTCACCTCTAGTACTGGACCGCGAGTGTCACCATCAGTACTGGACCGCGAGTGTCGGCTCTAGTACTGGACCATGAGTGTCACCTCTAGTACTGGACCGCGAGTGTCACCTCTAGTACTGGACCGCGAGTGTCACCATTAGTACTGGACCGCGAGTGTCACCTCTAGTACTGGACCACGAGTGTCAGCTCTAGTGCTGGTCTACGAGTGTCACCTGGAGTACTGGACCGCGAGTGTCATCTCCAGTACTGGACCGCGAGTGTGACCTCTAGTGCCGGACCACGAGTGTCACCTCTAGTGCTGGTCTACGAGTGTCACCTGGAGTACTGGACCGCGAGTGTCACCTCTAGTACTGGTCCGCGAGTGTCACCTCTAGTACTGGACCGCGAGTGTCACCATTAGTACTGGACCGCGAGTGTCACCTCTAGTACTCGACCACGAGTGTCACCTCTAGTGCTGGTCTACGAGTGTCACCTGGAGTACTGGACCGCGAGTGTCACCTCCAGTACTGGACCGCGAGTGTCACCTCTAGTGCTGGACCACGAGTGTCACCTCTAGTGCTGGTCTACGAGTGTCACCTGGAGTACTGGACCGCGAGTGTCACCTCTAGTACTGGACCGCGAGTGTCACCTCTAGTACTGGACCACGAGTGTCACCTCTAATACTGGACCACGAGTGTCACCTCTAGTACTGGACCACGAGTGTCACCTCGAGTACTAGACCGCGAGTGTCACCATTAGTGCTGAACCGCGAGAGTCTCCGCCAGTACTGAATACGAGTGTCACCTGGAGTACTGGACCACGAGTGTCACCTCTAGTACTGGACCGTGAGTGTCACCTCTAGTGCTGGACTACGAGTGTCACCTGGAAAACTGGACCGCGAGTGTCACCTGGAGTACTGGACCACGAGTGTCACCTCGAGTACTAGACCGCGAGTGTCACCATGAGTGCTGTACCGCGAGTGTCACCTCTAGTGCTGGACCGCGAGTGTCACCTAGAGGACTGGACCACGAGTGTCACCTCTAGTACTGGACCGCGAGTGTCACCATTAGTACTGGACCGCGAGTGTCACCTCTAGTCCTGGACCACGCGTGTCACCTCTAGTACTGGACCGCGAGTGTCACCTCTAGTACTGGACCGCGAGTGTCACCTCTAGTACTGGACCGCGAGTGTCACCTCCAGTACTGGACCGCGAGTGTCACCTCTAGTGCTGGTCCACGAGTGTCACCTCTAGTGCTGGGCCACGAGTGTCACCTGGAGTACTGGACAACGACAGTCACCTCGAGTACTAGATCGCGAGTGTCACCATTAGTACTGGACCGCGAGTGTCACCATTAGTGCTGGACCGCGAGTGTCTCCGCCAGTACTGACCACGAGTGTCACCTGGAGTACTGGACCACGAGTGTCACCTCGAATACCAGACCGCGAGTGTCACCATTAGTGCTGGACCGCGAGTGTCACCGCCAGTACTGACTACGAGTGTCACCTGGAGTACTAGACCGCGAGTGTCACCTCTAGTACTGGACCACGAGTGTCACCTCTAGTGCTGGTCCACGAGTGTCACCTGGAGTACTGGACCGCGAGTGTCACCTCCAGTACTGGACCGCGAGTGTCACCTCTAGTGCTGGACCACGAGTGTCACTTCTAGTGCTGGTCTACGAGTGTCACCTAGAGTACTGGACCGCGAGTGTCACCTCTAGTGCTGGTCTACGAGTGTCACCTGGAGTACTGGACCGCGAGTGTCACCTCCAGTACTGGACCGCGAGTGTCACCTCTAGTGCTGGACCACGAGTGTCACTTCTAGTGCTGGTCTACGAGTGTCACCTAGAGTACTGGACCGCGAGTGTCACCTCTAGTACTGGACCGCGAGTGTGACCCCTAGTACTGGACCGCGAGTGTCACGATTAGTACTGGACCGCGAGTGTCACCTCTAGTGCTGGACCACGAGTGTCACCTCTAGTGCTGGACCACGAGTGTCACCTCTAGTGCTGGACCACGAGTGTCACCCCTAGTACTGGACCATGAGTGTCACCACTAGTGCTGGACCACGAGTGTCACCTCTAGTACTGGACCACGAGTGTCACCTCTAGTACTGGACCACGAGTGTCACCTCTAGTACTGGACCACGAGTGTCACCCCTAGTGCTGGACCGCGAGTGTCACCTCTAGTGCTGGACCCCGAGTGTCACCTAGAGGACTGGACCACGAGTGTCACCTCTAGTACTGGACCGCCAGTGTCACCTCTAGTACTGGACCGCGAGTGTCACCTCGAGTACTGGACCGCGAGTGTCATCTCTAGTTCTGGATCACGAGTGTCACCCCTAGTACTGGACCGTGAGTGTCACCTCGAGTACTGGACCACGAGTGTCTATCTAGTACTGGACCGTGAGTGTCACCTCTAGTACTGGACCGCGAGTGTCATCTCTAGTACTGGACCACGAGTGTCACCCCTAAGACTGGACCGCGAGTATCACCTCGAGTACTGGACCGCGAGTGTCACCTCTAGTACTGGACCACGAGTGTCACCTCTAGTACTGGACCACGAGTGTCACCTCGAGTACTGGACCGCGAGTGTCACCATTAGTACTGGACCGCGAGTGTCACCCCTAGTACTGGACCGCGAGTGTCACCTCTAGTGCTGGTCCACGAGTGTCACCTCTATTGCTGGGCCCGAGTGTCACATGGAGTACTGGACCACGAGTGTCACCTGAAGTACTGGACCACGAGAGTCACCTCGAGTACTAGATCGCGAGTGTCACCTGGAGGACTGGACCACGAGTGTCACCTCTAGTACTGGACCGCGAGTGTCACCTCTATTACTGGACCGCGAGTGTCACCATTAGTACTGGACCGCGAGTGTCATCTCTAGTTCTGGACCACGAGTGTCACCCCTAGTACTGGACCACGAGTGTCACCTCTACTACTGGACCATGAGTGTCACCTCTAGTGCTGGACCGCGAGTGTCACCTCTAGTGCCGGACCGCGAGTGTCACCTCTACTACTGGACCATGAGTGTCACCTCTAGTGCTGGACCGCGAGTGTCACTTGGAGGACTGGACCACGAGTGTCACCTCTAGTACTGGACCGCGATCGTCACCTCTAGTGCTGGACCGCGAGTGTCACCTGGAGGACTGGACCACGAGTGTCACCTCTAGTACTGGACCGCGAGTGTCACCTCTAGTACTGGACCGCGAGTGTCACCATCAGTACTGGACCGCGAGTGTCACCTCTAGTACTGGACCACGAGTGTCACCTCTAGTACTGGACCGCGAGTGTCACCTCTAGTACTGGACCGCGAGTGTCACCATTAGTACTGGACCGCGAGTGTCACCTCTAGTACTGGACCACGAGTGTCAGCTCTAGTGCTGGTCTACGGGTGTCACCTGGAGTACTGGACCGCGAGTGTCACCTCCAGTACTGGACCGCGAGTGTCACCTCTAGTGCCGGACCACGAGTGTCACCTCTAGTGCTGGTCTACGAGTGTCACCTGGAGTACTGGACCGCGAGTGTCACCTCTAGTACTGGACCGCGAGTGTCACCTCTAGTACTGGACCACGAGTGTCACCTCTAATACTGGATCACGAGTGTCACCTCTAGTACTGGACCACGAGTGTCACCTCGAGTACTAGACCGCGAGTGTCACCATTAGTGCTGGACCGCGAGAGTCTCCGCCAGTACTGACTACGAGTGTCACCTGGAGTACTGGACCACGAGTGTCACCTCTAGTACTGGACCGTGAGTGTCACCTCTAGTGCTGGACTACGAGTGTCACCTGGAGTACTGGACCGCGAGTGTCACCTGGAGTACTGGACCACGAGTGTCACCTCGAGTACTAGACCGCGAGTGTCACCATGAGTGCTGTACCGCGAGTGTCACCTCTAGTGCTGGACCGCGAGTGTCACCATTAGTACTGGACCGCGAGTGTCACCTCTAGTCCTGGACCACGCGTGTCACCTCTAGTACTGGACCGCGAGTGTCACCTCTAGTACTGGACCGCGAGTGTCACCTCTAGTACTGGACCGCGAGTGTCACCTCCAGTACTGGACCGCGAGTGTCACCTCTAGTGCTGGTCCACGAGTGTCACCTCTAGTGCTGGGCCACGAGTGTCACCCGGAGTACTGGACAACGACAGTCACCTCGAGAACTAGATCGCGAGTGTCACCATTAGTACTGACTACGAGTGTCACCCCTAGTACTGGACCATGAGTGTCACCACTAGTGCTGGACCACGAGTGTCACCTCTAGTACTGGACCACGAGTGTCACCTCTAGTACT
The DNA here is from genome assembly GCA_029851415.1 of Eretmocerus hayati. NCBI lineage: Eukaryota > Metazoa > Arthropoda > Insecta > Hymenoptera > Aphelinidae > Eretmocerus > Eretmocerus hayati. Next base: position 136,056,397 of record CM056741.1, read on the forward strand.
GGACCACGAGTGTCACCTCTAGTACTGGACCACGAGTGTCACCCCTTTTGCTGGACCGCGAGTGTCACCTCTAGTGCTGGACCCCGAGTGTCACCTGGAGTACTGGACCACGAGTGTCACCTCGAGTACCAGACCGCGAGTGTCGTCATTAGTGCTGGACCGCGAGTGTCACCGCCAGTACTGACTACGAGTGTCACCTGGAGTACTAGACCGCGAGTGTCACTTCTAGTACTGGACCACGAGTGTCACCTCTAGTGCTGGTCTACGAGTGTCACCTGGAGTACTGGACCGCGAGTGTCACCTCCAGTACAGGACCGCGAGTGTCACCTCTAGTGCTGGACCACGAGTGTCACTTCTAGTGCTGGTCTACGAGTGTCACCTAGAGTACTGGACCGCGAGTGTCACCTCTAGTGCTGGACTACGAGTGTCACCTGGAGTACTGGACCGCGAGTGTCACCTGGAGTACTGGACCACGAGTGTCACCTCTAGTACTGGACCGCGAGTGTCACCATTAGTACTGGACCGCGATTGTCACCTCTAGTGCTGGACCACGAGTGTCACCTCTAGTACTGGACCGCGAGTGTCACCTCTAGTACTGGACCGCCAGTGTCACCTCGAGTACCTGACCGCGAGTGTCACCTCGAGTACTGGACCGCGAGTGTCATCTCTAGTTCTGGATCACGAGTGTCACCCCTAGTACTGGACCACGAGTGTCACCTCTACTACTGGACCATGAGTGTCACCTCTAGTGCTGGACCGCGAGTGTCACCTCTAGTGCTGGACCGCGAGTGTCACCTCTACTACTGGACCATGAGTGTCACCTCTAGTGCTGGACCGCGAGTGTCACTTGGAGGACTGGGCCACGAGTGTCACCTCTAGTACTGGACCGCGAGTGTCACCTCTAGTGCTTGACCGCGAGTGTCACCTGGAGGACTGGACCACGAGTGTCACCTCTAGTACTGGACCGCGAGTGTCACCTCTAGTACTGGACCGCGAGTGTCACCATCAGTACTGGACCGCGAGTGTCACCTCTACTACTGGACCATGAGTGTCACCTCTAGTGCTGGACCGCGAGTGTCACCTCTAGTGCTGGACCGCGAGTGTCACCTCTACTACTGGACCATGAGTGTCACCTCTAGTGCTGGACCGCGAGTGTCACTTGGAGGACTGGACCGCGAGTGTCACCTCTAGTACTGGACCGCGAGTGTCACCATTAGTACTGGACCGCGAGTGTCACCTTTAGTACTGGACCACGAGTGTCAGCTCTAGTGCTGGTCTACGAGTGTCACCTGGAGTACTGGACCGCGAGTGTCACCTCCAGTACTGGACCGCGAGTAACACCTCTAGTGCCGGACCACGAGTGTCACCTCTAATACTGGATCACGAGTGTCACCTGGAGTACTGGACCGCGAGTGTCACCTCTAGTACTGGACCACGAGTGTCACCTCTAATACTGGATCACGAGTGTCACCTCTAGTACTGGACCACGAGTGTCACCTCGAGTACTAGACCGCGAGTGTCACCTCCAGTACTGGACCGCGAGTGTCACCTCTAGTGCCGGACCACGAGTGTCACCTCTAGTGCTGGTCTACGAGTGTCACCTCGAGTACTGGACCGCGAGTGTCACCTCTAGTACTGGTCCGCGAGTGTCACCTCTAGTACTGGACCGCGAGTGTCACCATTAGTACTGGACCGCGAGTGTCACCTCTAGTACTCGACCACGAGTGTCACCTCTAGTGCTGGTCTACGAGTGTCACCTGGAGTACTGGACCGCGAGTGTCACCTCCAGTACTGGACCGCGAGTGTCACCTCTAGTGCTGGACCACGAGTGTCACCTCTAGTGCTGGTCTACGAGTGTCACCTGGAGTACTGGACCGCGAGTGTCACCTCTAGTACTGGACCACGAGTGTCACCTCTAATACTGGACCACGAGTGTCACCTCTAGTACTGGACCACGAGTGTCACCTCGAGTACTAGACCGCGAGTGTCACCATTAGTGCTGGACCGCGAGAGTCTCCGCCAGTACTGAATACGAGTGTCACCTGGAGTACTGGACCACGAGTGTCACCTCTAGTACTGGACCGTGAGTGTCACCTCTAGTGCTGGACTACGAGTGTCACCTGGAAAACTGGACCGCGAGTGTCACCTGGAGTACTGGACCACGAGTGTCACCTCGTGTACTAGACCGCGAGTGTCACCATGAGTGCTGTACCGCGAGTGTCACCTCTAGTGCTGGACCGCGAGTGTCACCTAGAGGACTGGACCACGAGTGTCACCTCTAGTACTGGACCGCGAGTGTCACCATTAGTACTGGACCGCGAGTGTCACCTCTAGTCCTGGACCACGCGTGTCACCTCTAGTACTGGACCGCGAGTGTCACCTCTAGTACTGGACCGCGAGTGTCACCTCTAGTACTGGACCGCGAGTGTCACCTCCAGTACTGGACCGCGAGTGTCACCTCTAGTGCTGGTCCACGAGTGTCACCTCTAGTGCTGGGCCACGAGTGTCACCTGGAGTACTGGACAACGACAGTCACCTCGAGTACTAGATCGCGAGTGTCACCATTAGTACTGGACCGCGAGTGTCACCATTAGTGCTGGACCGCGAGTGTCTCCGCCAGTACTGACCACGAGTGTCACCTGGAGTACTGGACCACGAGTGTCACCTCGAATACCAGACCGCGAGTGTCACCATTAGTGCTGGACCGCGAGTGTCACCGCCAGTACTGACTACGAGTGTCACCTGGAGTACTAGACCGCGAGTGTCACCTCTAGTACTGGACCACGAGTGTCACCTCTAGTGCTGGTCCACGAGTGTCACCTGGAGTACTGGACCGCGAGTGTCACCTCCAGTACTGGACCGCGAGTGTCACCTCTAGTGCTGGACCACGAGTGTCACTTCTAGTGCTGGTCTACGAGTGTCACCTAGAGTACTGGACCGCGAGTGTCACCTCTAGTGCTGGTCTACGAGTGTCACCTGGAGTACTTGACCGCGAGTGTCACCTCCAGTACTGGACCGCGAGTGTCACCTCTAGTGCTGGACCACGAGTGTCACTTCTAGTGCTGGTCTACGAGTGTCACCTAGAGTACTGGACCGCGAGTGTCACCTCTAGTACTGGACCGCGAGTGTGACCTCTAGTACTGGAGCGCGAGTGTCACGATTAGTACTGGACCGCGAGTGTCACCTCTAGTGCTGGACCACGAGTGTCACCTCTAGTGCTGGACCACGAGTGTCACCCCTAGTACTGGACCATGAGTGTCACCACTAGTGCTGGACCACGAGTGTCACCTCTAGTACTGGACCACGAGTGTCACCTCTAGTACTGGACCACGAGTGTCACCTCTAGTATTGGACCACGAGTGTCACCCCTAGTGCTGGACCGCGAGTGTCACCTCTAGTGCTGGACCCCGAGTGTCACCTAGAGGACTGGACCACGAGTGTCACCTCTAGTACTGGACCGCCAGTGTCACCTCTAGTACTGGACCGCGAGTGTCACCTCGAGTACTGGACCGCGAGTGTCATCTCTAGTTCTGGATCACGAGTGTCACCCCTAGTACTGGACCGTGAGTGTCACCTCGAGTACTGGACCACGAGTGTCTATCTAGTACTGGACCGTGAGTGTCACCTCTAGTACTGGACCGCGAGTGTCATCTCTAGTACTGGACCACGAGTGTCACCCCTAGTACTGGACCGCGAGTATCACCTCGAGTACTGGACCGCGAGTGTCACCTCTAGTACTGGACCACGATCGTCACCTCTAGTACTGGACCACGAGTGTCACCTCGAGTACTGGACCGCGAGTGTCACCATTAGTACTGGACCGCGAGTGTCACCCCTAGTACTGGACCGCGAGTGTCACCTCTAGTGCTGGTCCACGAGTGTCACCTGTATTGCTGGGCCCGAGTGTCACATGGAGTACTGGACCACGAGTGTCACCTGAAGTACTGGACCACGAGAGTCACCTCGAGTACTAGATCGCGAGTGTCACCTGGAGGACTGGACCACGAGTGTCACCTCTAGTACTGGACCGCGGGTGTCACCTCTATTACTGGACCGCGAGTGTCACCATTAGTACTGGACCGCGAGTGTCATCTCTAGTTCTGGACCACGAGTGTCACCCCTAGTACTGGACCACGAGTGTCACCTCTACTACTGGACCATGAGTGTCACCTCTAGTGCTGGACCGCGAGTGTCACCTCTAGTGCTGGACCGCGAGTGTCACCTCTACTACTGGACCATGAGTGTCACCTCTAGTGCTGGACCGCGAGTGTCACTTGGAGGACTGGACCACGAGTGTCACCTCTAGTACTGGACCGCGAGTGTCACCTCTAGTGCTGGACCGCGAGTGTCACCTGGAGGACTGGACCACGAGTGTCACCTCTAGTGCTGGACCGCGAGTGTCACCTCTAGTGCTGGACCGCGAGTGTCACCTCTACTACTGGACCATGAGTGTCACCTCTAGTGCTGGACCGCGAGTGTCACTTGGAGGACTGGACCACGAGTGTCACCTCTAGTACTGGACCACGAGTGTCACCTCTAGTACTGGACCGCGAGTGTCACCTCTAGTGCTGGTCCACGAGTGTCACCTCTAGTGCTGGGCCACGAGTGTCACCTGGAGTACTGGACAACGACAGTCACCTCGAGTACTAGATCGCGAGTGTCACCATTAGTACTGGACCGCGAGTGTCACCATTAGTGCTGGACCGCGAGTGTCTCCGCCAGTACTGACCACGAGTGTCACCTGGAGTACTGGACCACGAGTGTCACCTCGAATACCAGACCGCGAGTGTCACCATTAGTGCTGGACCGCGAGTGTCACCTCTAGTACTGGACCACGAGTGTCACCTCTAGTACTGGACCACGAGTGTCACCTCTAGTACTGGACCACGAGTGTCACCCCTAGTGCTGGACCGCGAGTGTCACCTCTAGTGCTGGACCCCGAGTGTCACCTAGAGGACTGGACCACGAGTGTCACCTCTAGTACTGGACCGCCAGTGTCACCTCTAGTACTGGACCGCGAGTGTCACCTCGAGTACTGGACCGCGAGTGTCACCTCTAGTGCTGGACCCCGAGTGTCACCTAGAGGACTGGACCACGAGTGTCACCTCTAGTACTGGACCGCCAGTGTCACCTCTAGTACTGGACCGCGAGTGTCACCTCGAGTACTGGACCGCGAGTGTCATCTCTAGTTCTGGATCACGAGTGTCACCCCTAGTACTGGACCGTGAGTGTCACCTCGAGTACTGGACCACGAGTGTCTATCTAGTACTGGACCACGAGTGTCACTTCTAGTGCTGGTCTACGAGTGTCACCTAGAGTACTGGACCGCGAGTGTCACCTCTAGTACTGGACCGCGAGTGTGACCTCTAGTACTGGACCGCGAGTGTCACGATTAGTACTGGACCGCGAGTGTCACCTCTAGTGCTGGACCACGAGTGTCACCTCTAGTGCTGGACCACGAGTGTCACCCCTAGTACTGGACCATGAGTGTCACCACTAGTGCTGGACCACGAGTGTCACCTCTAGTACTGGACCACGAGTGTCACCTCTAGTACTGGACCACGAGTGTCACCTCTAGTACTGGACCACGAGTGTCACCCCTAGTGCTGGACCGCGAGTGTCACCTCTAGTAATGGACCCCGAGTGTCACCTAGAGGACTGGACCACGAGTGTCACCTCTAGTACTGGACCGCCAGTGTCACCTCTAGTACTGGACCGCGAGTGTCACCTCGAGTACTGGACCGCGAGTGTCATCTCTAGTTCTGGATCACGAGTGTCACCCCTAGTACTGGACCGTGAGTGTCACCTCGAGTACTGGACCACGAGTGTCTATCTAGTACTGGACCGTGAGTGTCACCTCTAGTACTGGACCGCGAGTGTCATCTCTAGTACTGGACCACGAGTGTCACCCCTAGTACTGGACCGCGAGTATCACCTCGAGTACTGGACCGCGAGTGTCACCTCTAGTACTGGACCACGATCGTCACCTCTAGTACTGGACCACGAGTGTCACCTCGAGTACTGGACCGCGAGTGTCACCATTAGTACTGGACCGCGAGTGTCACCCCTAGTACTGGACCGCGAGTGTCACCTCTAGTGCTGGTCCACGAGTGTCACCTCTATTGCTGGGCCCGAGTGTCACATGGAGTACTGGACCACGAGTGTCACCTGAAGTACTGGACCACGAGAGTCACCTCGAGTACTAGATCGCGAGTGTCACCTGGAGGACTGGACCACGAGTGTCACCTCTAGTACTGGACCGCGGGTGTCACCTCTATTACTGGACCGCGAGTGTCACCATTAGTACTGGACCGCGAGTGTCATCTCTAGTTCTGGACCACGAGTGTCACCCCTAGTACTGGACCACGAGTGTCACCTCTACTACTGGACCATGAGTGTCACCTCTAGTGCTGGACCGCGAGTGTCACCTCTAGTGCTGGACCGCGAGTGTCACCTCTACTACTGGACCATGAGTGTCACCTCTAGTGCTGGACCGCGAGTGTCACTTGGAGGACTGGACCACGAGTGTCACCTCTAGTACTGGACCGCGAGTGTCACTCTAGTGCTGGACCGCGAGTGTCACCTGGAGGACTGGACCACAAGTGTCACCTCTAGTACTGGACCGCGAGTGTCACCTCTAGTACTGGACCGCGAGTGTCACCATCAGTACTGGACCGCGAGTGTCACCTCTAGTACTGGACCACGAGTGTCACCTCTAGTACTGGACCGCGAGTGTCACCTCTAGTACTGGACCGCGAGTGTCACCATTAGTACTGGACCGCGAAGGTCACCTCTAGTACTGGACCACGAGTGTCAGCTCTAGTGCTGGTCTACGAGTGTCACCTGGAGTACTGGACCGCGAGTGTCACCTCCAGTACTGGACCGCGAGTGTCACCTCTAGTGCCGGACCACGAGTGTCACCTCTAGTGCTGGTCTACGAGTGTCACCTGGAGTACTGGACCGCGAGTGTCACCTCTAGTACTGGACCACGAGTGTCACCTCTAATACTGGATCACGAGTGTCACCTCTAGTACTGGACCACGAGTGTCACCTCGAGTACTAGACCGCGAGTGTCACCTCTAGTACTGGACCGCGAGTGTCACCATTAGTGCTGGACCGCGAGAGTCTCCGCCAGTACTGACTACGAGTGTCACCTGGAGTACTGGACCACGAGTGTCACCTCTAGTACTGGACCGTGAGTGTCACCTCTAGTGCTGGACTACGAGTGTCACCTGGAGTACTGGACCGCGAGTGTCACCTGGAGTACTGGACCACGAGTGTCACCTCGAGTACTAGACCGCGAGTGTCACCATGAGTGCTGTACCGCGAGTGTCACCTCTAGTGCTGGACCGCGAGTGTCACCTAGAGGACTGGACCACGAGTGTCACCTCTAGTACTGGACCGCGAGTTTCACCATTAGTACTGGACCGCGAGTGTCACCTCTAGTCCTGGACCACGCGTGTCACCTCTAGTACTGGACCGCGAGTGTCACCTCTAGTACTGGACCGCGAGTGTCACCTCTAGTACTGGACCGCGAGTGTCACCTCCAGTACTGGACCGCGAGTGTCACCTCTAGTGCTGGTCCACGAGTGTCACCTCTAGTGCTGGGCCACGAGTGTCACCCGGAGTACTGGACAACGACAGTCACCTCGAGAACTAGATCGCGAGTGTCACCATTAGTACTGGACCGCGAGTGTCACCATTAGTGCTGGACCGCGAGTGTCTCCGCCAGTACTGACTACGAGTGTCACCTGGAGTACTGGACCACGAGTGTCACCTCGAGTACCAGACCGCGAGTGTCACCATTAGTGCTGGACCGCGAGTGTCACCGCCAGTACTGACTACGAGTGTCACCTGGAGTACTAGACCGCGAGTGTCACCTCTAGTACTGGACCGCGAGTGTCACCTCTAGTGCTGGTCCACGAGTGTCACCTCTAGTGCTGGGCCACGAGTGTCACCCGGAGTACTGGACAACGACAGTCACCTCGAGTACTAGATCGCGAGTGTCACCATTAGTACTGGACCGCGAGTGTCACCATTAGTGCTGGACCGCGAGTGTCTCCGCCAGTACTGACTACGAGTGTCACCTGGAGTACTGGACCACGAGTGTCACCTCGAGTACCAGACCGCGAGTGTCACCATTAGTGCTGGACCGCGAGTGTCACCGCCAGTACTGACTACGAGTGTCACCTGTAGTACTAGACCGCGAGTGTCACCTCTAGTACTGGACCACGAGTGTCACCTCTAGTGCTGGTCTACGAGTGTCACCTGGAGTACTGGACCGCGAGTGTCACCTCCAGTACTGGACCGCGAGTGTCACCTCTAGTGCTGGACCACGAGTGTCACTTCTAGTGCTGGTCTACGAGTGTCACCTAGAGTACTGGACCGCGAGTGTCACCTCTAGTGCTGGACTACGAGTGTCACCTGGAGTACTGGACCGCGAGTGTCACCTGGAGTACTGGACAACGAGTGTCACCTCTAGTACTGGACCGCGAGTGTCACCATTAGTACTGGACCGCGAGTGTCACCTCTAGTGCTGGACCACGAGTGTCACCTCTAGTACTGGACCGCGAGTGTCACCTCTAGTACTGGACCGCGAGTGTCACGATTAGTACGTGACCGCGAGGGTCACCTCTAGTGCTGGACCAAAAGTGTCACCTCTAGTGCTGGACCACGAGTGTCGACCCTAGTACTGGACCATGAGTGTCACCACTAGTACTGGACCGCGAGTGTCACCTCGAGTACTGGACCGCGAGTGACATCTCTAGTTCTGGATCACGAGTGTCACCCCTAGTACTGGACCGTGAGTGTCACCTCGAGTACTGGACCACGAGTGTCACCTCTAGTACTGGACCGTGAGTGTCACCTCTAGTACTGGACCGCGAGTGTCATCTCTAGTACTGGACCACGAGTGTCACCCCTAGTACTGGACCGCGAGTATCACCTCGAGTACTGGACCGCGAGTGTCACCTCTAGTACTGGACCACGAGTGTCACCTCTAGTACTGGACCACGAGTGTCACCTCGAGTACTGGACCGCGAGTGTCACCATTAGTACTGGACCGCGAGTGTCACCCCTAGTACTGGACCGCGAGTTTCACCTCTAGTGCTGGTCCACGAGTGTCACCTCTATTGCTGGGCCACGAGTGTCACATGGAGTACTGGACCACGAGTGTCACCTGGAGTACTGGACCACGAGAGTCACCTCGAGTACTAGATCGCGAGTGTCACCTGGAGGACTGGACCACGAGTGTCACCTGTAGTACTGGACCGCGAGTGTCACCTCTATTACTGGACCGCGAGTGTCACCATTAGTACTGGACCGCGAGTGTCATCTCTAGTTCTGGACCACGAGTGTCACCCACTAGTACTGGACCGTGAGTGTCACCTCGAGTACTGGACCGCGAGTGTCACCTCTAGTACTGGACCACGAGTGTCACCTCTAGTACTGGACCACGAGTGTCACCTGTAGTACTGGACCACGAGTGTCACCCCTAGTGCTGGACCGCGAGTGTCACTTCTAGTACTGGACCGCGAGTGTCACCTCTAGTACTGGACCACGAGTGTCACCTCTAATACTGGATCACGAGTGTCACCTCTAGTACTGGACCACGAGTGTCACCTCGAGTACTAGACCGCGAGTGTCACCATTAGTGCTGGACCGCGAGAGTCTCCGCCAGTACTGACTACGAGTGTCACCTGGAGTACTGGACCACGAGTGTCACCTCTAGTACTGGACCGTGAGTGTCACCTCTAGTGCTGGACTACGAGTGTCACCTGGAGTACTGGACCGCGAGTGTCACCTGGAGTACTGGACCACGAGTGTCCCCTCGAGTACTAGACCGCGAGTGTCACCTGGAGTACTGGACCGCGAGTGTCACCTCCAGTACTGGACCGCGAGTGTCACCTCTAGTACTGGACCACGAGTGTCACCTCGAGTACTGGACCGCGAGTGTCACCTCTAGTACTGGACCACGAGTGTCACCTCGAGTACTGGACCCCGAGTGTCACCTAGAGGACTGGACCACGAGTGTCACCTCTAGTACTGGACCGTCAATCTCACCTCTAGTACTGGACCGCGAGTGTCACCTCGAGTACTGGACCGCGAGTGTCATCTCTAGTTCTGGACCACGAGTGTCACCCCTAGTACTGGACCGTGAGTGTCACCTCGAGTACTGGACCACGAGTGTCACCTCTAGTACTGGACCGTGAGTGTCACATCTAGTACTGGACCGCGAGTGTCATCTCTTGTACTGGACCACGAGTGTCACCCCTAGTACTGGACCGCGAGTATCACCTCGAGTACTGGACCGCGAGTGTCACCTCTAGTACTGGACCACGAGTGTCACCTCTAGTACTGGACCACGAGTGTCACCTCGAGTACTGGACCGCGAGTGTCACCTCTAGTACTGGACCACGAGTGTCACCTCGAGTACTGGACCGCGAGTGTCACCATTAGTACTGGACCGCGAGTGTCACCTCTAGTACTGGACCGCGAGTGTCACCTCTATTACTGGACCACGAGTGTCACCTCTAGTACTGGACCACGAGTGTCACCTCGAGTACTGGACCACGAGAGTCACCTCGAGTACCAGATCGCGAGTGTCACCATTAGTACTGGACCGCGAGTGTCACCATTAGTGCTGGACCGCGAGTGTCTCCGCCATCACTGACTGCGAGTGTCACCTGGAGTACTGGACCGCGAGTGTCACCTTTAGTGCTGGACCACGAGTGTCACCTCTAGTGCTTGACTACTAGTGTCACCTGGAGTACTGACTACGAGTGTCACCTCGAGTACTAGACCGCGAGTGTCCCCATTAGTTCTGGACCGCGAGTGTCACCTCAAGTACTGGACCGCGAGTGTCAGTTCCAGTACTGGACCGCGAGTGTCACCTCTAGTACTGGACCGCGAGTGTCACCTCCAATACTGGACCGCGAGTGTCACCTCTAGTGCTGGTCCACGAGTGTCACCTGGAGTACTGGACCACGAGAGTCACCTCGAGTACTAGATTGCGAGTGTCACCTGGAGGACTGGACCACGAGTGTCTTCTCTAGTACTGGACCGCGAGTGTCACCTCTATGACTGGACCGCGAGTGTCACCATATGTACTGGACCGCGAGTGTCAACATATGTACTGGACCGCGAGTGTCACCTCCAGTACTGGACCGCGAGTGTCACCTCTAGTGCTGGACCACGAGTGTCACCTCTAGTGCTGGACCGCGAGTGTCACCTCTAGTACTGGACCGTGAGTGTCACCTCTAGTACTGGACCTCGAGTGTCACCTCTAGTACTGGACCGCGAGTGTCACCTCCAGTACTGGACCGCGAGTGTCACCTCTAGTGCTGGTCCACGAGTTACACCTCTAGTGCTGGGCCACGAGTGTCACCCGGAGTACTGGACAACGACAGTCACCTCGAGTACTAGATCGCGAGTGTCACCATTAGTACTGGACCGCGAGTGTCACCATTAGTGCTGGACCGCGAGTGTCTCCGCCAGTACTGACTACGAGTGTCACCTGGAGTACTGGACCACGTGTGTCACCTCGAGTACCAGACCGCGAGTGTCACCGCCAGTACTGACTACGAGTGTCACCTGGAGTACTAGACCGCGAGTGTCACCTCTAGTACTGGACCACGAGTGTCACCTCTAATGCTGGTCTACGAGTGTCACCTGGAGTACTGGACCGCGAGTGTCACCTCCAGTACTGGACCGCGAGTGTCACCTCTAGTGCTGGACCACGAGTGTCACTTCTAGTGCTGGTCTACGAGTGTCACCTAGAGTACTGGACCGCGAGTGTCACCTCTAGTGCTGGACTACGAGTGTCACCTGGAGTACTGGACCGCGAGTGTCACCTGGAGTACTGGACAACGAGTGTCACCTCTAGTACTGGACCGCGAGTGTCACCATTAGTACTGGACCGCGAGTGTCACCTCTAGTGCTGGACCACGAGTGTCACCTCTAGTACTGGACCGCGAGTGTCACCTCTAGTACTGGACCGCGAGTGTCACGATTAGTACGTGACCGCGAGGGTCACCTCTAGTGCTGGACCACAAGTGTCACCTCTAGTGCTGGACCACGAGTGTCACCCCTAGTACTGGACCATGAGTGTCACCACTAGTGCTGGACCACGAGTGTCACCTCTAGTACTGGACCGCGAGTGTCACCTCGAGTACTGGACCGCGAGTGACATCTCTAGTTCTGGATCACGAGTGTCACCCCTAGTACTGGACCGTGAGTGTCACCTCGAGTACTGGACCACGAGTGTCACCTCTAGTACTGGACCGTGAGTGTCACCTCTAGTACTGGACCGCGAGTGTCATCTCTAGTACTGGACCACGAGTGTCACCCCTAGTACTGGACCGCGAGTATCACCTCGAGTACTGGACCGCGAGTGTCACCTCTAGTACTGGACCACGAGTGTCACCTCTAGTAGTGGACCACGAGTGTCACCTCTAGTACTGGACCGCGAGTGTCACCTCCAGTACTGGACCGCGAGTGTCACCTCTAGTGCTGGTCCACGAGTGTCACCTCTAGTGCTGGGCCACGAGTGTCACCCGGAGTACTGGACAACGACAGTCACCTCGAGAACTAGATCGCGAGTGTCACCATTAGTACTGGACCGCGAGTGTCACCATTAGTGCTGGACCGCGAGTGTCTCCGCCAGTACTGACTACGAGTGTCACCTGGAGTACTGGACCACGAGTGTCACCTCGAGTACCAGACCGCGAGTGTCACCATTAGTGCTGGACCGCGAGTGTCACCGCCAGTACTGACTACGAGTGTCACCTGGAGTACTAGACCGCGAGTGTCACCTCTAGTACTGGACCGCGAGTGTCACCTCTAGTGCTGGTCCACGAGTGTCACCTCTAGTGCTGGGCCACGAGTGTCACCCGGAGTACTGGACAACGACAGTCACCTCGAGTACTAGATCGCGAGTGTCACCATTAGTACTGGACCGCGAGTGTCACCATTAGTGCTGGACCGCGAGTGTCTCCGCCAGTACTGACTACGAGTGTCACCTGGAGTACTGGACCACGAGTGTCACCTCGAGTACCAGACCGCGAGTGTCACCATTAGTGCTGGACCGCGAGTGTCACCGCCAGTACTGACTACGAGTGTCACCTGTAGTACTAGACCGCGAGTGTCACCTCTAGTACTGGACCACGAGTGTCACCTCTAGTGCTGGTCTACGAGTGTCACCTGGAGTACTGGACCGCGAGTGTCACCTCCAGTACTGGACCGCGAGTGTCACCTCTAGTGCTGGACCACGAGTGTCACTTCTAGTGCTGGTCTACGAGTGTCACCTAGAGTACTGGACCGCGAGTGTCACCTCTAGTGCTGGACTACGAGTGTCACCTGGAGTACTGGACCGCGAGTGTCACCTGGAGTACTGGACAACGAGTGTCACCTCTAGTACTGGACCGCGAGTGTCACCATTAGTACTGGACCGCGAGTGTCACCTCTAGTGCTGGACCACGAGTGTCACCTCTAGTACTGGACCGCGAGTGTCACCTCTAGTACTGGACCGCGAGTGTCACGATTAGTACGTGACCGCGAGGGTCACCTCTAGTGCTGGACCACAAGTGTCACCTCTAGTGCTGGACCACGAGTGTCACCCCTAGTACTGGACCATGAGTGTCACCACTAGTACTGGACCGCGAGTGTCACCTCGAGTACTGGACCGCGAGTGACATCTCTAGTTCTGGATCACGAGTGTCACCCCTAGTACTGGACCGTGAGTGTCACCTCGAGTACTGGACCACGAGTGTCACCTCTAGTACTGGACCGTGAGTGTCACCTCTAGTACTGGACCGCGAGTGTCATCTCTAGTACTGGACCACGAGTGTCACCCCTAGTACTGGACCGCGAGTATCACCTCGAGTACTGGACCGCGAGTGTCACCTCTAGTACTGGACCACGAGTGTCACCTCTAGTACTGGACCACGAGTGTCACCTCGAGTACTGGACCGCGAGTGTCACCATTAGTACTGGACCGCGAGTGTCACCCCTAGTACTGGACCGCGAGTTTCACCTCTAGTGCTGGTCCACGAGTGTCACCTCTATTGCTGGGCCACGAGTGTCACATGGAGTACTGGACCACGAGTGTCACCTGGAGTACTGGACCACGAGAGTCACCTCGAGTACTAGATCGCGAGTGTCACCTGGAGGACTGGACCACGAGTGTCACCTGTAGTACTGGACCGCGAGTGTCACCTCTATTACTGGACCGCGAGTGTCACCATTAGTACTGGACCGCGAGTGTCATCTCTAGTTCTGGACCACGAGTGTCACCCACTAGTACTGGACCGTGAGTGTCACCTCGAGTACTGGACCGCGAGTGTCACCTCTAGTACTGGACCACGAGTGTCACCTCTAGTACTGGACCACGAGTGTCACCTGTAGTACTGGACCACGAGTGTCACCCCTAGTGCTGGACCGCGAGTGTCACCTCTAGTACTGGACCGCGAGTGTCACCTCTAGTACTGGACCACGAGTGTCACCTCTAATACTGGATCACGAGTGTCACCTCTAGTACTGGACCACGAGTGTCACCTCGAGTACTAGACCGCGAGTGTCACCATTAGTGCTGGACCGCGAGAGTCTCCGCCAGTACTGACTACGAGTGTCACCTGGAGTACTGGACCACGAGTGTCACCTCTAGTACTGGACCGTGAGTGTCACCTCTAGTGCTGGACTACGAGTGTCACCTGGAGTACTGGACCGCGAGTGTCACCTGGAGTACTGGACCACGAGTGTCCCCTCGGGTACTAGACCGCGAGTGTCACCTGGAGTACTGGACCGCGAGTGTCACCTCCAGTACTGGACCGCGAGTGTCACCTCTAGTACTGGACCACGAGTGTCACCTCGAGTACTGGACCGCGAGTGTCACCTCTAGTACTGGACCACGAGTGTCACCTCGAGTACTGGACCCCGAGTGTCACCTAGAGGACTGGACCACGAGTGTCACCTCTAGTACTGGACCGTCAATCTCACCTCTAGTACTGGACCGCGAGTGTCACCTCGAGTACTGGACCGCGAGTGTCATCTCTAGTTCTGGACCACGAGTGTCACCCCTAGTACTGGACCGTGAGTGTCACCTCGAGTACTGGACCACGAGTGTCACCTCTAGTACTGGACCGTGAGTGTCACATCTAGTACTGGACCGCGAGTGTCATCTCTTGTACTGGACCACGAGTGTCACCCCTAGTACTGGACCGCGAGTATCACCTCGAGTACTGGACCGCGAGTGTCACCTCTAGTACTGGACCACGAGTGTCACCTCTAGTACTGGACCACGAGTGTCACCTCGAGTACTGGACCGCGAGTGTCACCTCTAGTACTGGACCACGAGTGTCACCTCGAGTACTGGACCGCGAGTGTCACCATTAGTACTGGACCGCGAGTGTCACCTCTAGTACTGGACCGCGAGTGTCACCTCTATTACTGGACCACGAGTGTCACCTCTAGTACTGGACCACGAGTGTCACCTCGAGTACTGGACCACGAGAGTCACCTCGAGTACCAGATCGCGAGTGTCACCATTAGTACTGGACCGCGAGTGTCACCATTAGTGCTGGACCTTGAGTGTCTCCGCCATCACTGACTGCGAGTGTCACCTGGAGTACTGGACCGCGAGTGTCACCTTTAGTGCTGGACCACGAGTGTCACCTCTAGTGCTTGACTACTAGTGTCACCTGGAGTACTGACTACGAGTGTCACCTCGAGTACTAGACCGCGAGTGTCCCCATTAGTTCTGGACCGCGAGTGTCACCTCAAGTACTGGACCGCGAGTGTCAGTTCCAGTACTGGACCGCGAGTGTCACCTCTAGTACTGGACCGCGAGTGTCACCTCCAGTACTGGACCGCGAGGGTCACCTCTAGTGCTGGTCCACGAGTGTCACCTGGAGTACTGGACCACGAGAGTCACCTCGAGTACTAGATTGCGAGTGTCACCTGGAGGACTGGACCACGAGTGTCACCTCTAGTACTGGACCGCGAGTGTCACCTCTATGACTGGACCGCGAGTGTCACCATATGTACTGGACCGCGAGTGTCACCATATGTACTGGACCGCGAGTGTCACCTCCAGTACTGGACCGCGAGTGTCACCTCTAGTGCTGGACCACGAGTGTCACCTCTAGTGCTGGACCGCGAGTGTCACCTCTAGTACTGGACCGTGAGTGTCACCTCTAGTACTGGACCTCGAGTGTCACCTCTAGTACTGGACCGCGAGTGTCACCTCCAGTACTGGACCGCGAGTGTCACCTCTAGTGCTGGTCCACGAGTTACACCTCTAGTGCTGGGCCACGAGTGTCACCCGGAGTACTGGACAACGACAGTCACCTCGAGTACTAGATCGCGAGTGTCACCATTAGTACTGGACCGCGAGTGTCACCATTAGTGCTGGACCGCGAGTGTCTCCGCCAGTACTGACTACGAGTGTCACCTGGAGTACTGGACCACGTGTGTCACCTCGAGTACCAGACCGCGAGTGTCACCGCCAGTACTGACTACGAGTGTCACCTGGAGTACTAGACCGCGAGTGTCACCTCTAGTACTGGACCACGAGTGTCACCTCTAGTGCTGGTCTACGAGTGTCACCTGGAGTACTGGACCGCGAGTGTCACCTCCAGTACTGGACCGCGAGTGTCACCTCTAGTGCTGGACCACGAGTGTCACTTCTAGTGCTGGTCTACGAGTGTCACCTAGAGTACTGGACCGCGAGTGTCACCTCTAGTGCTGGACTACGAGTGTCACCTGGAGTACTGGACCGCGAGTGTCACCTGGAGTACTGGACAACGAGTGTCACCTCTAGTACTGGACCGCGAGTGTCACCATTAGTACTGGACCGCGAGTGTCACCTCTAGTGCTGGACCACGAGTGTCACCTCTAGTACTGGACCGCGAGTGTCACCTCTAGTACTGGACCGCGAGTGTCACCTGGAGTACTGGACCACGAGAGTCACCTCGAGTACTAGATTGCGAGTGTCACCTGGAGGACTGGACCACGAGTGTCACCTCTAGTACTGGACCGCGAGTGTCACCTCTATGACTGGACCGCGAGTGTCACCATATGTACTGGACCGCGAGTGTCACCATATGTACTGGACCGCGAGTGTCACCTCCAGTACTGGACCGCGAGTGTCACCTCTAGTGCTGGACCACGAGTGTCACCTCTAGTGCTGGACCGCGAGTGTCACCTCTAGTACTGGACCGTGAGTGTCACCTCTAGTACTGGACCGCGAGTGTCACCTCTAGTGCTGGACCACGAGTGTCACCTCTAGTGCTGGACCGCGAGTGTCACCTCTAGTACTGGACCGTGAGTGTCACCTCTAGTACTGGACCACGAGTGTCACCTCTAGTAGTGGACCACGAGTGTCACCTCCAGTACTGGACCGCGAGTGTCACCTCTAGTGCTGGACCACGAGTGTCACTTCTAGTGCTGGTCTACGAGTGTCACCTAGAGTACTGGACCGCGAGTGTCACCTCTAGTGCTGGTCTACGAGTGTCACCTGGAGTACTTGACCGCGAGTGTCACCTCCAGTACTGGACCGCGAGTGTCACCTCTAGTGCTGGACCACGAGTGTCACTTCTAGTGCTGGTCTACGAGTGTCACCTAGAGTACTGGACCGCGAGTGTCACCTCTAGTACTGGACCGCGAGTGTGACCTCTAGTACTGGACCGCGAGTGTCACGATTAGTACTGGACCGCGAGTGTCACCTCTAGTGCTGGACCACGAGTGTCACCTCTAGTGCTGGACCACGAGTGTCACCCCTAGTACTGGACCATGAGTGTCACCACTAGTGCTGGACCACGAGTGTCACCTCTAGTACTGGACCACGAGTGTCACCTCTAGTACTGGACCACGAGTGTCACCTCTAGTACTGGACCACGAGTGTCACCCCTAGTGCTGGACCGCGAGTGTCACCTCTAGTGCTGGACCCCGAGTGTCACCTAGAGGACTGGACCACGAGTGTCACCTCTAGTACTGGACCGCCAGTGTCACCTCTAGTACTGGACCGCGAGTGTCACCTCGAGTACTGGACCGCGAGTGTCATCTCTAGTGCTGGACCACGAGTGTCACCTCTAGTACTGGACCACGAGTGTCACCTCTAGTACTGGACCACGAGTGTCACCTCTAGTACTGGACCACGAGTGTCACCCCTAGTGCTGGACCGCGAGTGTCACCTCTAGTGCTGGACCCCGAGTGTCACCTAGAGGACTGGACCACGAGTGTCACCTCTAGTACTGGACCGCCAGTGTCACCTCTAGTACTGGACCACGATCGTCACCTCTAGTACTGGACCACGAGTGTCACCTCGAGTACTGGACCGCGAGTGTCACCATTAGTACTGGACCGCGAGTGTCACCCCTAGTACTGGACCGCGAGTGTCACCTCTAGTGCTGGTCCACGAGTGTCACCTCTATTGCTGGGCCCGAGTGTCACATGGAGTACTGGACCACGAGTGTCACCTGAAGTACTGGACCACGAGAGTCACCTCGAGTACTAGATCGCGAGTGTCACCTGGAGGACTGGACCACGAGTGTCACCTCTAGTACTGGACCGCGGGTGTCACCTCTATTACTGGACCGCGAGTGTCACCATTAGTACTGGACCGCGAGTGTCATCTCTAGTTCTGGACCACGAGTGTCACCCCTAGTACTGGACCACGAGTGTCACCTCTACTACTGGACCATGAGTGTCACCTCTAGTGCTGGACCGCGAGTGTCACCATTAGTACTGGACCGCGAGTGTCATCTCTAGTTCTGGACCACGAGTGTCACCCACTAGTACTGGACCGTGAGTGTCACCTCGAGTACTGGACCGCGAGTGTCACCTCTAGTACTGGACCACGAGTGTCACCTCTAGTACTGGACCACGAGTGTCACCGCTAGTACTGGACCACGAGTGTCACCCCTAGTGCTGGACCGCGAGTGTCACCTCCAGTGCTGGACCCCGAGTGTCACCTAGAGGACTGGACCACGAGTGTCACCTCTCGTACTGAACCGCCAGTGTCACCTCTAGTACTGGACCGCGAGTGTCACTCGTAGTACTGGACCATGAGTGTCACCACTAGTGCTGGACCACGAGTGTCACCTCTAGTACTGGACCCCGAGTGTCACCTCTAGTACTGGACCGTGAGTGTCACCTCTAGTACTGGACCGCGAGTGTCATCTCTAGTACTGGACCACGAGTGTCACCCCTAGTACTGGACCGCGAGTATCACCTCGAGTACTGGACCGCGAGTGTCACCTCTAGTACTGGACCACGAGTGTCACCTCTAGTAGTGGACCACGAGTGTCACCTCGAGTACTGGACCGCGAGTGTCACCATTAGTACTGGACCGCGAGTGTCACCCCTAGTACTGGACCGCGAGTTTCACCTCTAGTGCTGGTCCACGTGTGTCACCTCTATTGCTGGGCCACGAGTGTCACATGGAGTACTGGACCACGAGTGTCACCTGGAGTACTGGACCTCGAGTGTCACCTCTAGTACTGGACCGCGAGTGTCACCTCCAGTACTGGACCGCGAGTGTCACCTCTAGTGCTGGTCCACGAGTTACACCTCTAGTGCTGGGCCACGAGTGTCACCCGGAGTACTGGACAACGACAGTCACCTCGAGTACTAGATCGCGAGTGTCACCATTAGTACTGGACCGCGAGTGTCACCATTAGTGCTGGACCGCGAGTGTCTCCGCCAGTACTGACTACGAGTGTCACCTGGAGTACTGGACCACGTGTGTCACCTCGAGTACCAGACCGCGAGTGTCACCGCCAGTACTGACTACGAGTGTCACCTGGAGTACTAGACCGCGAGTGTCACCTCTAGTACTTGACCACGAGTGTCACCTCTAGGGCTGGTCTACGAGTGTCACCTGGAGTACTGGACCGCGAGTGTCACCTCCAGTACTGGACCGCGAGTGTCACCTCTAGTGCTGGACCACGAGTGTCACTTCTAGTGCTGGTCTACGAGTGTCACCTAGAGTACTGGACCGCGAGTGTCACCTCTAGTGCTGGACTCCGAGTGTCACCTGGAGTACTGGACCGCGAGTGTCACCTGGAGTACTGGACAACGAGTGTCACCTCTAGTACTGGACCGCGAGTGTCACCATTAGTACTGGACCGCGAGTGTCACCTCTAGTGCTGGACCACGAGTGTCACCTCTAGTACTGGACCGCGAGTGTCACCTCTAGTACTGGACCGCGAGTGTCACGATTAGTACGTGACCGCGAGGGTCACCTCTAGTGCTGGACCACAAGTGTCACCTCTAGTGCTGGACCACGAGTGTCACCCCTAGTACTGGACCATGAGTGTCACCACTAGTGCTGGACCACGAGTGTCACCTCTAGTACTGGACCGCGAGTGTCACCTCGAGTACTGGACCGCGAGTGACATCTCTAGTTCTGGATCACGAGTGTTACCCCTAGTACTGGACCGTGAGTGTCACCTCGAGTACTGGACCACGAGTGTCACCTCTAGTACTGGACCGTGAGTGTCACCTCTAGTACTGGACCGCGAGTGTCATCTCTAGTACTGGACCACGAGTGTCACCCCTAGTACTGGACCGCGAGTGTCACCTCTAGTACTGGACCACGAGTGTCACCTCTAGTAGTGGACCACGAGTGTCACCTCCAGTACTGGACCGCGAGTGTCACCTCTAGTGCTGGACCACGAGTGTCACTTCTAGTGCTGGTCTACGAGTGTCACCTAGAGTACTGGACCGCGAGTGTCACCTCTAGTGCTGGTCTACGAGTGTCACCTGGAGTACTTGACCGCGAGTGTCACCTCCAGTACTGGACCGCGAGTGTCACCTCTAGTGCTGGACAACGAGTGTCACTTCTAGTGCTGGTCTACGAGTGTCACCTAGAGTACTGGACCGCGAGTGTCACCTCTAGTACTGGACCGCGAGTGTGACCTCTAGTACTGGACCGCGAGTGTCACGATTAGTACTGGACCGCGAGTGTCACCTCTAGTGCTGGACCACGAGTGTCACCTCTAGTGCTGGACCACGAGTGTCACCCCTAGTACTGGACCATGAGTGTCACCACTAGTGCTGGACCACGAGTGTCACCTCTAGTACTGGACCACGAGTGTCACCTCTAGTACTGGACCACGAGTGTCACCTCTAGTACTGGACCACGAGTGTCACCCCTAGTGCTGGACCGCGAGTGTCACCTCTAGTGCTGGACCCCGAGTGTCACCTAGAGGACTGGACCACGAGTGTCACCTCTAGTACTGGACCGCCAGTGTCACCTCTAGTACTGGACCGCGAGTGTCACCTCGAGTACTGGACCGCGAGTGTCATCTCTAGTTCTGGATCACGAGTGTCACCCCTAGTACTGGACCGTGAGTGTCACCTCGAGTACTGGACCACGAGTGTCTATCTAGTACTGGACCGTGAGTGTCACCTCTAGTACTGGACCGCGAGTGTCATCTCTAGTACTGGACCACGAGTGTTACCCCTAGTACTGGACCGCGAGTATCACCTCGAGTACTGGACCGCGAGTGTCACCTCTAGTACTGGACCACGATCGTCACCTCTAGTACTGGACCACGAGTGTCACCTCGAGTACTGGACCGCGAGTGTCACCATTAGTACTGGACCGCGAGTGTCACCCCTAGTACTGGACCGCGAGTGTCACCTCTAGTGCTGGTCCACGAGTGTCACCTCTATTGCTGGGCCCGAGTGTCACATGGAGTACTGGACCACGAGTGTCACCTGAAGTACTGGACCACGAGAGTCACCTCGAGTACTAGATCGCGAGTGTCACCTGGAGGACTGGACCACGAGTGTCACCTCTAGTACTGGACCGCGGGTGTCACCTCTATTACTGGACCGCGAGTGTCACCATTAGTACTGGACCGCGAGTGTCATCTCTAGTTCTGGACCACGAGTGTCACCCCTAGTACTGGACCACGAGTGTCACCTCTACTACTGGACCATGAGTGTCACCTCTAGTGCTGGACCGCGAGTGTCACCATTAGTACTGGACCGCGAGTGTCATCTCTAGTTCTGGACCACGAGTGTCACCCACTAGTACTGGACCGTGAGTGTCACCTCGAGTACTGGACCGCGAGTGTCACCTCTAGTACTGGACCACGAGTGTCACCTCTAGTACTGGACCACGAGTGTCACCGCTAGTACTGGACCACGAGTGTCACCCCTAGTGCTGGACCGCGAGTGTCACCTCCAGTGCTGGACCCCGAGTGTCACCTAGAGGACTGGACCACGAGTGTCACCTCTCGTACTGGACCGCCAGTGTCACCTCTAGTACTGGACCGCGAGTGTCACTCGTAGTACTGGACCATGAGTGTTACCACTAGTGCTGGACCACGAGTGTCACCTCTAGTACTGGACCCCGAGTGTCACCTCTAGTACTGGACCGTGAGTGTCACCTCTAGTACTGGACCGCGAGTGTCATCTCTAGTACTGGACCACGAGTGTCACCCCTAGTACTGGACCGCGAGTATCACCTCGAGTACTGGACCGCGAGTGTCACCTCTAGTACTGGACCACGAGTGTCACCTCTAGTAGTGGACCACGAGTGTCACCTCGAGTACTGGACCGCGAGTGTCACCATTAGTACTGGACCGCGAGTGTCACCCCTAGTACTGGACCGCGAGTTTCACCTCTAGTGCTGGTCCACGTGTGTCACCTCTATTGCTGGGCCACGAGTGTCACATGGAGTACTGGACCACGAGTGTCACCTGGAGTACTGGACCACGAGAGTCACCTCGAGTACTAGATCGCGAGTGTCACATGGAGGACTGGACCACGAGTGTCACCTGTAGTACTGGACCGCGAGTGTCACCTCTATTACTGGACCGCGAGTGTCACCATTAGTACTGGACCGCGAGTGTCATCTCTAGTTCTGGACCACGAGTGTCACCCACTAGTACTGGACCGTGAGTGTCACCTCGAGTACTGGACCGCGAGTGTCACCTCTAGTACTGGACCACGAGTGTCACCGCTAGTACTGGACCACGAGTGTCACCCCTAGTGCTGGACCGCGAGTGTCACCTCCAGTGCTGGACCCCGAGTGTCACCTAGAGGACTGGACCACGAGTGTCACCTCTCGTACTGGACCGCCAGTGTCACCTCTAGTACTGGACCGCGAGTGTCACTCGTAGTACTGGACCATGAGTGTCACCACTAGTGCTGGACCACGAGTGTCACCTCTAGTACTGGACCCCGAGTGTCACCTCTAGTACTGGACCGCGAGTGTCACTCGTAGTACTGGACCATGAGTGTCACCACTAGTGCTGGACCACGAGTGTCACCTCTAGTACTGGACCGTGAGTGTCACCTCTAGTACTGGACCGCGATTGTCATCTCTAGTACTGGACCACGAGTGTCACCCCTAGTACTGGACCGTGAGTGTCACCTCGAGTACTGGACCGCGAGTGTCACCTCTAGTACTGGACCATGAGTGTCACCTCTAGTACTGGACCACGAGTGTCACCTCTAGTACTGGACCACGAGTGTCACCCCTAGTGCTGGACCGCAAGTGTCACCTCTAGTGCTGGACCCCGAGTGTCACCTAGAGGACTGGACCACGAGTGTCACCTCTAGTACTGGACCGCCAGTGTCACCTCTAGTACTGGACCGCGAGTGTCACTCGTAGTACTGGACCATGAGTGTCACCACTAGTGCTGGACCACGAGTGTCACCTCGAGTACTGGACCGCGAGTGTCATCTCTAGTTCTGGACCACGAGTGTCACCCCTAGTACTGGACCATGAGTGTCACCACTAGTGCTGGACCACGAGTGTCACCTCTAGTACTGGACCACGAGTGTCACCTCTAGTACTGGACCACGAGTGTCACCCCTAATGCTGGACTGCGAGTGTCACCTCTAGTGCTGGACCCCGAGTGTCACCTAGAGGACTGGACCACGAGTGTCACCTCTAGTACTGGACCGTCAATCTCACCTCTAGTACTGGACCGCAAGTGTCACCTCGAGTACTGGACCGTGAGTGTCACCTCTAGTACTGGATCGCGATTGTCATCTCTAGTACTGGACCACGAGTGTCACCCCTAGTACTGGACCGTGAGTGTCACCTCGAGTACTGGACCGCGAGTGTCACCTCTAGTACTGGACCATGAGTGTCACCTCTAGTACTGGACCACGAGTGTCACCTCTAGTACTGGACCACGAGTGTCACCCCTAGTGCTGGACCGCGAGTGTCACCTCTAGTGCTGGACCCCGAGTGTCACCTAGAGGACTGGACCACGAGTGTCACCTCTAGTACTGGACCGCCAGTGTCACCTCTAGTACTGGACCGCGAGTGTCACTCGTGGTACTGGACCATGAGTGTCACCACTAGTGCTGGACCACGAGTGTCACCTCGAGTACTGGACCGCGAGTGTCATCTCTAGTTCTGGACCACGAGTGTCACCCCTAGTACTGGACCATGAGTGTCACCACTAGTGCTGGACCACGAGTGTCACCTCTAGTACTGGACCGCCAGTGTCACCTCTAGTACTGGACCGCGAGTGTCACTCGTAGTACTGGACCATGAGTGTCACCACTAGTGCTGGACCACGAGTGTCACCTCGAGTACTGGACCGCGAGTGTCATCTCTAGTTCTGGACCACGAGTGTCACCTCTAGTGCTGGACTACGAGTGTCACCTGGAGTACTGGACCGCGAGTGTCACCTGGAGTACTGGACAACGAGTGTCACCTCTAGTACTGGACCGCGAGTGTCACCATTAGTACTGGACCGCGAGTGTCACCTCTAGTGCTGGACCACGAGTGTCACCTCTAGTACTGGACCGCGAGTGTCACCTCTAGTACTGGACCGCGAGTGTCACGATTAGTACGTGACCGCGAGGGTCACCTCTAGTGCTGGACCACAAGTGTCACCTCTAGTGCTGGACCACGAGTGTCACCCCTAGTACTGGACCATGAGTGTCACCACTAGTGCTGGACCACGAGTGTCACCTCTAGTACTGGACCGCGAGTGTCACCTCGAGTACTGGACCGCGAGTGACATCTCTAGTTCTGGATCACGAGTGTCACCCCTAGTACTGGACCGTGAGTGTCACCTCGAGTACTGGACCACGAGTGTCACCTCTAGTACTGGACCGTGAGTGTCACCTCTAGTACTGGACCGCGAGTGTCATCTCTAGTACTGGACCACGAGTGTCACCCCTAGTACTGGACCGCGAGTATCACCTCGAGTACTGGACCGCGAGTGTCACCTCTAGTACTGGACCACGAGTGTCACCTCTAGTAGTGGACCACGAGTGTCACCTCGAGTACTGGACCGCGAGTGTCACCATTAGTACTGGACCGCGAGTGTCACCCCTAGTACTGGACCGCGAGTTTCACCTCTAGTGCTGGTCCACGAGTGTCACCTCTATTGCTGGGCCACGAGTGTCACATGGAGTACTGGACCACGAGTGTCACCTGGAGTACTGGACCACGAGAGTCACCTCGAGTACTAGATCGCGAGTGTCACATGGAGGACTGGACCACGAGTGTCACCTGTAGTGCTGGACCCCGAGTGTCACCTAGAGGACTGGACCACGAGTGTCACCTCTAGTACTGGACCGCCAGTGTCACCTCTAGTACTGGACCGCGAGTGTCACTCGTGGTACTGGACCATGAGTGTCACCACTCGTGCTGGACCACGAGTGTCACCTCGAGTACTGGACCGCGAGTGTCATCTCTAGTTCTGGACCACGAGTGTCACCCCTAGTACTGGACCATGAGTGTCACCACTAGTGCTGGACCACGAGTGTCACCTCTAGTACTGGACCGCCAGTGTCACCTCTAGTACTGGACCGCGAGTGTCACTCGTAGTACTGGACCATGAGTGTCACCACTAGTGCTGGACCACGAGTGTCACCTCGAGTACTGGACCGCGAGTGTCATCTCTAGTTCTGGACCACGAGTGTCACCCCTAGTACTGGACCATGAAAGTCACCACTAGTGCTGGACCACGAGTGTCACCTATAGTACTGGACCACGAGTGTCACCTCTAGTACTGGACCACGAGTGTCACCCCTAATGCTGGACTGCGAGTGTCACCTCTAGTGCTGGACCCCGAGTGTCACCTAGAGGACTGGACCACGAGTGTCACCTCTAGTACTGGACCGTCAATCTCACCTCTAGTACTGGACCGCGAGTGTCACCTCGAGTACTGGACCGCGAGTGTCATCTTTAGTTCTGGACCACGAGTGTCACCCCTAGTACTGGACCGTGAGTGTCACCTCGAGTACTGGACCACGAGTGTCACCTCTAGTACTGGACCGTGAGTGTCACCTCTAGTACTGGACCGCGAGTGTCATCTCTAGTACTGGACCACGAGTGTCACCCCTAGTACTGGACCGCGAGTATCACCTCGAGTACTGGACCGCGAGTGTCACCTCTAGTACTGGACCACGAGTGTCACCTCTTGTACTGGACCACGAGTGTCACCTCGAGTACTGGACCGCGAGTGTCACCTCTAGTACTGGACCACGAGTGTCACCTCGAGTACTGGACCGCGAGTGTCACCATTAGTACTGGACCGCGAGTGTCACCTCTAGTACTGGACCGCGAGTGTCACCTCTATTACTGGACCACGAGTGTCACCTCTAGTACTGGACCACGAGTGTCACCTCGAGTACTGGACCGCGAGTGTCACCATTAGTACTGGACCGCGAGTGTCACCTCTAGTACTGGACGGCGAGTGTCACCTCTAGTGCTGGTCCACGAGTGTCACCTCTATTGCTGGGCCACGAGTGTCACATGGAGTACTGGACCACGAGTGTCACCTCTAGTACTGGACCGCGAGTGTCACCTCTATTACTGGACCACGAGTGTCACTTCTAGTGCTGGTCTACGAGTGTCACCTAGAGTACTGGACCGTGAGTGTCACCTCGAGTACTGGACCACGAGTGTCACCTCTAGTACTGGACCGTGAGTGTCACCTCTAGTACTGGACCGCGAGTGTCATCTCTAGTACTGGACCACGAGTGTCACCCCTAGTACTGGACCGCGAGTATCACCTCGAGTACTGGACCGCGAGTGTCACCTCTAGTACTGGACCACGAGTGTCACCTCTAGTACTGGACCACGAGTGTCACCTCGAGTACTGGACCGCGAGTGTCACCTCTAGTACTGGACCACGAGTGTCACCTCGAGTACTGGACCGCGAGTGTCACCATTAGTACTGGACCGCGAGTGTCACCTCTAGTATTGGACCGCGAGTGTCACCTCTATTACTGGACCACGAGTGTCACCTCTAGTACTGGACCACGAGTGTCACCTCGAGTACTGGACCGCGAGTGTCACCATTAGTACTGGACCGCGAGTGTCACCTCTAGTACTGGACGGCGAGTGTCACCTCTAGTGCTGGTCCACGAGTGTCACCTCTATTGCTGGGCCACGAGTGTCACATGGAGTACTGGACCACGAGTGTCACCTGGAGTACTGGACCACGAGAGTCACCTCGAGTACTAGATCGCGAGTGTCACCTGGAGGACTGGACCACGAGTGTCACCTCTAGTACTGGACCGCGAGTGTCACCTCTATTACTGGACCACGAGTGTCACTTCTAGTGCTGGTCTACGAGTGTCACCTAGAGTACTGGACCGCGAGTGTCACCTCTAGTGCTGGGCCACGAGTGTCACCTGGAGTACTGGACCACGAGAGTCACCTCGAGTTCTAGATCGCGAGTGTCACCATTAGTGCTTGACCGCGAGTGTCACCTCTAGTGCTGGACCGCGAGTGTCACCTAGAGGACTGGACCACGAGTGTCACCTCTAGTACTGGACCGCGAGTGTCACCTCTAGTACTGGACCGCGAGTGTCACCAGTAGTACTGGACCGCGAGTGTCACCTCTAGTACTGGACCGCGAGTGTCACCTCTAGTACTGGACCGCGAGTGTCACCTCCAGTGCTGGACCGCGAGTGTCACCTCTAGTGCTGGTCCACGACTGTCACCTCTAGTGCTGGGCCACGAGTGTCACCTGGAGTACTGGACCACGAGTATCACCTGGAGTACTCGACCACGAGTGTCACCTGGAGTCCTGGACCACGAGAGTCAACTCGAGTACCAGATCGCGAGTGTCACCATTAGTACTGGACCGCGAGTGTCACCATTAGTGCTGGACCGCGAGTGTCTCCGCCATCACTGACTGCGAGTGTCACCTGGAGTACTGGACCGCGAGTGTCACCTTTAGTGCTGGACCACGAGTGTCACCTCTAGTGCTTGACTACTAGTGTCACCTGGAGTACTGACTACGAGTGTCACCTCGAGTACTAGACCGCGAGTGTCCCCATTAGTTCTGGACCGCGAGTGTCACCTCAAGTACTGGACCGCGAGTGTCAGTTCCAGTACTGGACCGCGAGTGTCACCTCTAGTACTGGACCGCGAGTGTCACCTCCAGTACTGGACCGCGAGTGTCACCTCTAGTGCTGGTCCACGAGTGTCACCTGGAGTACTGGACCACGAGAGTCACCTCGAGTACTAGATTGCGAGTGTCACTTGGAGGACTGGACCACGAGTGTCACCTCTAGTACTGGACCGCGAGTGTCACCTCTATTACTGGACCGCGAGTGTCACCATTAGTACTGGACCGCGAGTGTCACCTCCAGTACTGGACCGCGAGTGTCACCTCTAGTGCTGGGCCACGAGTGTCACCCGGAGTACTGGACAACGACAGTCACCTCGAGTACTAGATCGCGAGTGTCACCATTAGTACTGGACCGCGAGTGTCACCATTAGTGCTGGACCGCGAGTGTCTCCGCCAGTACTGACTACGAGTGTCACCTGGAGTACTGGACCACGAGTGTCACCTCGAGTACCAGACCGCGAGTGTCACCGCCAGTACTGACTACGAGTGTCACCTGGAGTACTAGACCGCGAGTGTCACCTCTAGTACTGGACCACGAGTGTCACCTCTAGTGCTGGTCTACGAGTGTCACCTGGAGTACTGGACCGCGAGTGTCACCTCCAGTACTGGACCGCGAGTGTCACCTCCAGTACTGGACCGCGAGTGTCACCTCTAGTGCTGGTCCACGAGTTACACCTCTAGTGCTGGGCCACGAGTGTCACCCGGAGTACTGGACAACGACAGTCACCTCGAGTACTAGATCGCGAGTGTCACCATTAGTACTGGACCGCGAGTGTCACCATTAGTGCTGGACCGCGAGTGTCTCCGCCAGTACTGACTACGAGTGTCACCTGGAGTACTGGACCACGAGTGTCACCTCGAGTACCAGACCGCGAGTGTCACCGCCAGTACTGACTACGAGTGTCACCTGGAGTACTAGACCGCGAGTGTCACCTCTAGTACTGGACCACGAGTGTCACCTCTAGTGCTGGTCTACGAGTGTCACCTGGAGTACTGGACCGCGAGTGTCACCTCCAGTACTGGACCGCGAGTGTCACCTCTAGTGCTGGACAACGAGTGTCACTTCTAGTGCTGGTCTACGAGTGTCACCTAGAGTACTGGACCGCGAGTGTCACCTCTAGTGCTGGACTACGAGTGTCACCTGGAGTACTGGACCGCGAGTGTCACCTGGAGTACTGGACAACGAGTGTCACCTCTAGTACTGGACCGCGAGTGTCACCATTAGTACTGGACCGCGAGTGTCACCTCTAGTGCTGGACCACGAGTGTCACCTCTAGTACTGGACCGCGAGTGTCACCTCTAGTACTGGACCGCGAGTGTCACGATTAGTACGTGACCGCGAGGGTCACCTCTAGTGCTGGACCACAAGTGTCACCTCTAGTGCTGGACCACGAGTGTCACCCCTAGTACTGGACCATGAGTGTCACCACTAGTGCTGGACCACGAGTGTCACCTCTAGTACTGGACCGCGAGTGTCACCTCGAGTACTGGACCGCGAGTGACATCTCTAGTTCTGGATCACGAGTGTCACCCCTAGTACTGGACCGTGAGTGTCACCTCGAGTACTGGACCACGAGTGTCACCTCTAGTACTGGACCGTGAGTGTCACCTCTAGTACTGGACCGCGAGTGTCATCTCTAGTACTGGACCACGAGTGTCGGCCCTAGTACTGGACCGCGAGTATCACCTCGAGTACTGGACCGCGAGTGTCACCTCTAGTACTGGACCACGAGTGTCACCTCTAGTAGTGGACCACGAGTGTCACCTCGAGTACTGGACCGCGAGTGTCACCATTAGTACTGGACCGCGAGTGTCACCCCTAGTACTGGACCGCGAGTTTCACCTCTAGTGCTGGTCCACGAGTGTCACCTCTATTGCTGGGCCACGAGTGTCACATGGAGTACTCGACCACGAGTGTCACCTGGAGTACTGGACCACGAGAGTCACCTCGAGTACTAGATCGCGAGTGTCACATGGAGGACTGGACCACGAGTGTCACCTGTAGTACTGGACCGCGAGTGTCACCTCTATTACTGGACCGCGAGTGTCACCATTAGTACTGGACCGCGAGTGTCATCTCTAGTTCTGGACCACGAGTGTCACCCACTAGTACTGGACCGTGAGTGTCACCTCGAGTACTGGACCGCGAGTGTCACCTCTAGTACTGGACCACGAGTGTCACCTCTAGTACTGGACCACGAGTGTCACCTCTAGTACTGGACCACGAGTGTCACCCCTAGTGCTGGACCGCGAGTGTCACCTCCAGTGCTGGACCCCGAGTGTCACCTAGAGGACTGGACCACGAGTGTCACCTCTAGTACTGGACCGCCAGTGTCACCTCTAGTACTGGACCGCGAGTGTCACTCGTAGTACTGGACCATGAGTGTCACCACTAGTGCTGGACCACGAGTGTCACCTCTAGTACTGGACCCCGAGTGTCACCTCTAGTACTGGACCGCGAGTGTCACTCGTAGTACTGGACCATGAGTGTCACCACTAGTGCTGGACCACGAGTGTCACCTCTAGTACTGGACCGTGAGTGTCACCTCTAGTACTGGACCGCGATTGTCATCTCTAGTACTGGACCACGAGTGTCACCCCTAGTACTGGACCGCGAGTGTCACCTCTAGTACTGGACCATGAGTGTCACCTCTAGTACTGGACCACGAGTGTCACCTCTAGTACTGGACCACGAGTGTCACCCCTAGTGCTGGACCGCGAGTGTCACCTCTAGTGCTGGACCCCGAGTGTCACCTAGAGGACTGGACCACGAGTGTCACCTCTAGTACTGGACCGCCAGTGTCACCTCTAGTGCTGGTCCACGAGTGTCACCTGGAGTACTGGACCACGAGAGTCACCTCGAGTACTAGATTGCGAGTGTCACTTGGAGGACTGGACCACGAGTGTCACCTCTAGTACTGGACCGCGAGTGTCACCTCTATTACTGGACCGCGAGTGTCACCATTAGTACTGGACCGCGAGTGTCACCTCCAGTACTGGACCGCGAGTGTCACCTCTAGTGCTGGGCCACGAGTGTCACCCGGAGTACTGGACAACGACAGTCACCTCGAGTACTAGATCGCGAGTGTCACCATTAGTACTGGACCGCGAGTGTCACCATTAGTGCTGGACCGCGAGTGTCTCCGCCAGTACTGACTACGAGTGTCACCTGGAGTACTGGACCACGAGTGTCACCTCGAGTACCAGACCGCGAGTGTCACCGCCAGTACTGACTACGAGTGTCACCTGGAGTACTAGACCGCGAGTGTCACCTCTAGTACTGGACCACGAGTGTCACCTCTAGTGCTGGTCTACGAGTGTCACCTGGAGTACTGGACCGCGAGTGTCACCTCCAGTACTGGACCGCGAGTGTCACCTCCAGTACTGGACCGCGAGTGTCACCTCTAGTGCTGGTCCACGAGTTACACCTCTAGTGCTGGGCCACGAGTGTCACCCGGAGTACTGGACAACGACAGTCACCTCGAGTACTAGATCGCGAGTGTCACCATTAGTACTGGACCGCGAGTGTCACCATTAGTGCTGGACCGCGAGTGTCTCCGCCAGTACTGACTACGAGTGTCACCTGGAGTACTGGACCACGAGTGTCACCTCGAGTACCAGACCGCGAGTGTCACCGCCAGTACTGACTACGAGTGTCACCTGGAGTACTAGACCGCGAGTGTCACCTCTAGTACTGGACCACGAGTGTCACCTCTAGTGCTGGTCTACGAGTGTCACCTGGAGTACTGGACCGCGAGTGTCACCTCCAGTACTGGACCGCGAGTGTCACCTCTAGTGCTGGACAACGAGTGTCACTTCTAGTGCTGGTCTACGAGTGTCACCTAGAGTACTGGACCGCGAGTGTCACCTCTAGTGCTGGACTACGAGTGTCACCTGGAGTACTGGACCGCGAGTGTCACCTGGAGTACTGGACAACGAGTGTCACCTCTAGTACTGGACCGCGAGTGTCACCATTAGTACTGGACCGCGAGTGTCACCTCTAGTGCTGGACCACGAGTGTCACCTCTAGTACTGGACCGCGAGTGTCACCTCTAGTACTGGACCGCGAGTGTCACGATTAGTACGTGACCGCGAGGGTCACCTCTAGTGCTGGACCACAAGTGTCACCTCTAGTGCTGGACCACGAGTGTCACCCCTAGTACTGGACCATGAGTGTCACCACTAGTGCTGGACCACGAATGTCACCTCTAGTACTGGACCGCGAGTGTCACCTCGAGTACTGGACCGCGAGTGACATCTCTAGTTCTGGATCACGAGTGTCACCCCTAGTACTGGACCGTGAGTGTCACCTCGAGTACTGGACCACGAGTGTCACCTCTAGTACTGGACCGTGAGTGTCACCTCTAGTACTGGACCGCGAGTGTCATCTCTAGTACTGGACCACGAGTGTCGGCCCTAGTACTGGACCGCGAGTATCACCTCGAGTACTGGACCGCGAGTGTCACCTCTAGTACTGGACCACGAGTGTCACCTCTAGTAGTGGACCACGAGTGTCACCTCGAGTACTGGACCGCGAGTGTCACCATTAGTACTGGACCGCGAGTGTCACCCCTAGTACTGGACCGCGAGTTTCACCTCTAGTGCTGGTCCACGAGTGTCACCTCTATTGCTGGGCCACGAGTGTCACATGGAGTACTCGACCACGAGTGTCACCTGGAGTACTGGACCACGAGAGTCACCTCGAGTACTAGATCGCGAGTGTCACATGGAGGACTGGACCACGAGTGTCACCTGTAGTACTGGACCGCGAGTGTCACCTCTATTACTGGACCGCGAGTGTCACCATTAGTACTGGACCGCGAGTGTCATCTCTAGTTCTGGACCACGAGTGTCACCCACTAGTACTGGACCGTGAGTGTCACCTCGAGTACTGGACCGCGAGTGTCACCTCTAGTACTGGACCACGAGTGTCACCTCTAGTACTGGACCACGAGTGTCACCTCTAGTACTGGACCACGAGTGTCACCCCTAGTGCTGGACCGCGAGTGTCACCTCCAGTGCTGGACCCCGAGTGTCACCTAGAGGACTGGACCACGAGTGTCACCTCTAGTACTGGACCGCCAGTGTCACCTCTAGTACTGGACCGCGAGTGTCACTCGTAGTACTGGACCATGAGTGTCACCACTAGTGCTGGACCACGAGTGTCACCTCTAGTACTGGACCCCGAGTGTCACCTCTAGTACTGGACCGCGAGTGTCACTCGTAGTACTGGACCATGAGTGTCACCACTAGTGCTGGACCACGAGTGTCACCTCTAGTACTGGACCGTGAGTGTCACCTCTAGTACTGGACCGCGATTGTCATCTCTAGTACTGGACCACGAGTGTCACCCCTAGTACTGGACCGCGAGTGTCACCTCTAGTACTGGACCATGAGTGTCACCTCTAGTACTGGACCACGAGTGTCACCTCTAGTACTGGACCACGAGTGTCACCCCTAGTGCTGGACCGCGAGTGTCACCTCTAGTGCTGGACCCCGAGTGTCACCTAGAGGACTGGACCACGAGTGTCACCTCTAGTACTGGACCGCCAGTGTCACCTCTAGTACTGGACCGCGAGTGTCACTCGTAGTACTGGACCATGAGTGTCACCACTAGTGCTGGACCACGAGTGTCACCTCGAGTACTGGACCGCGAGTGTCATCTCTAGTTCTGGACCACGAGTGTCACCCCTAGTACTGGACCATGAGTGTCACCACTAGTGCTGGACCACGAGTGTCACCTCTAGTACTGGACCACGAGTGTCACCTCTAGTACTGGACCACGAGTGTCACCCCTAATGCTGGACTGCGAGTGTCACCTCTAGTGCTGGACCCCGAGTGTCACCTAGAGGACTGGACCACGAGTGTCACCTCTAGTACTGGACCGTCAATCTCACCTCTAGTACTGGACCGCAAGTGTCACCTCGAATACTGGACCGTGAGTGTCACCTCTAGTACTGGACCGCGATTGTCATCTCTAGTACTGGACCACGAGTGTCACCCCTAGTACTGGACCGTGAGTGTCACCTCGAGTACTGGACCGCGAGTGTCACCTCTAGTACTGGACCATGAGTGTCACCTCTAGTACTGGACCACGAGTGTCACCTCTAGTACTGGACCACGAGTGTCACCCCTAGTGCTGGACCGCGAGTGTCACCTCTAGTGCTGGACCCCGAGTGTCACCTAGAGGACTGGACCACGAGTGTCACCTCTAGTACTGGACCGCCAGTGTCACCTCTAGTACTGGACCGCGAGTGTCACTCGTGGTACTGGACCATGAGTGTCACCACTAGTGCTGGACCACGAGTGTCACCTCGAGTACTGGACCGCGAGTGTCATCTCTAGTTCTGGACCACGAGTGTCACCCCTAGTACTGGACCGCGAGTGTCATCTCTAGTTCTGGACCACGAGTGTCACCCCTAGTACTGGACCGTGAGTGTCACCTCGAGTACTGGACCGTGAGTGTCACCTCGAGTACTGGACCACGAGTGTCACCTCTAGTACTGGACCGTGAGTGTCACATCTAGTACTGGACCGCGAGTGTCATCTCTTGTACTGGACCACGAGTGTCACCCCTAGTACTGGACCGCGAGTATCACCTCGAGTACTGGACCGCGAGTGTCACCTCTAGTACTGGACCACGAGTGTCACCTCTAGTACTGGACCACGAGTGTCACCTCTAGTACTGGACCGCGACCGTCACCTCTAGTACTGGACCACGAGTGTCACTTCTAGTACTGGACAAAGACAATGTCCCCACGACTCACGTCATGGCGATAGCTGGTAGTCGATATGCGCTCTACGGGGATTTATCAAGAAAATCTTCCCAAAATGCATATTTGGACGTAAAATTGTCCCCTCTTCCCGATTCCGAGGTCAAAAATCCAGTAAGTCTGAAAGATAAATTTTTTCATCAAATATCTGGAAATTTTGGGTCTGTCCGATCAAAACTGATGCCAATTTCGGACTCAGCGCACAGTTTTACGTCGAAATATGTGTCCCCCGCTCTTGGGAAGGTAACTTTTTTCAAATTGTGGGCCGGTGTAATCGTGTCCTACATAATCATCAAACAGCCATATGACATGCGTGATTTTCGCATGTGATACTTACGTAGATGATGTGGGTCCCAATCCACTCGTATACGGACCTACCTTTATGTAGATGCGATTTTTCGGAGGTATCTGCTTCCTCTCGTCCGGGGATATATTATAATATATTTGCTCTATATATATATATAAATGTTACGTTCTATCCACTACACATTTCCTAGACCATAAAGAGAATCGTGAATTACTGTGATGTCATAAGCAAAAAACGCATGCAAAGCATCCATAGTGTTACGTCTTAATACGTAACTTTTTCATGAAATAAATAATCAAAAAGTGTATATTTAGTGTAAGCATATCTTGTAAGTCGGACAGCACACCGAGCCATCAGAACAAAACAATGATATTGAGTCAGAGCGTGTTTCACGTTGTGGCGCGATCCACTTTTTGGAAATTCTGCATCAGCAGAAAAGTTCAATAAATGTCCCGCGTCTGGACACAAGAGTCAGTTGTTAGCACGAACCAGGCATCGTCTCGACTCCGTGAGCCACAGCTTTCGACAATTATATTTCATTCGCGTGCGATCGCTCCAGCCCGCGCAATTCAATTGTTGTAATTATAAATCTAAGTATATTTCAGATTCACACATATTTAAAATCTCAACTCTCAAGAATTTAGCAAGGAAAAAATACAATTTTATGCAATTTTCCGATGTTTGGGTGCTTACAAAATTGCATAAAATAGCATTCGCGCCTCGATCATGAGGTTCCCCGCTTCCGAGCGATTATTTCGACCCTCGCCTGCGGCTCGGGCCGAAAACCAATCGCTCAGAAGCGAGCTACAACCTTATAATCTCGGTGCGAAATCTACTATTATTTGATTCATATAATTGACGCATACGTGTAGCAAGATAGTATAATCATCAACTGATTGAGAAATACTATTTTTGGAAGTCCATAGAAGACTTATCGAACCTATCATTTGTGGATAATTCGAGGTTTGAAAGTGTCAATAAATACGGTGATCTACTGCCTGGTCAACAGCAGAACGAGTGTAAGTTATCCCATTCATTTAATCTACCTTCCACAAAGAATCCACAAAGAAGTATCCTTCTCTCAATCGAAAGTAGATTTTGTGAGCTTGCCACTAGGCTCATACGCGTCATCCCGACGTAACAATTGGTTCCGGTACCGAAATCGATTGATGGTTAGATATAGTTCTTGATTATTTGTGTATTAGGATATTCTTTATCCAGAATCTAACAATTCATATTCTTATAAAATTGATATACCGGAACTAACAATTGGTTCCGGTACCGAAATTGATTGAGATTTAGACTTTCTTGATTATTCACATATTATCGCACAATTTGATAATTGATATTCCTATACTATTGAAAAATCTGATATACTTTATTATTTGCATATTCTGGATATTTCCGGAATTCAACAGTTGATAACTGTGCTGAAATCGATCATTAATCGGATAGTGTTTCAGAAATAATATTCCAAGATATTGAATGAGGATCTATATTTTTTTTGTGAATCTTATACATTACATACCTGGTGTTTGAGCTGAATGTCATAACATATTCGAATCTCAATATTGAAACAGCACAACTCTATTGAATATCTGAATATTTTTCAAAGTGATCATAACGCATTTCATACGAACTTCTGTAGACTTTTGATTTCTATAGCAATCTTCTAGACGGAAAATCTGTGAGTTATTTGACACACATTCTTGCATATTCATCTCTCAAGTTTCGAATCGTGCTGACCGCAGCTATCATGAAGATATTGTATTCTAAGATGTCGTGACCTCATTTCAACTTGAATCATCAAAAACTGCATATGTTGCAGACGATTTGCAAGCAACCTCTCGCTTATTTCAAAAACAGTTACAAAAGTTGGTGTCAGTCGAACCGGGACAAGCTAACCCAACGAACATTCTTACCATGCCTATCACTATCAAGGACAGAGAAATCCTTTTTACTCCTATTTTGATCAATTTTATGAGAAATAAGCATCCATTGCATTCAACAAGAGCTATTTGAGACGCTAGTTCTCAATATAACCCATCTATTCGGAGAAACTATAGAAAAAAATTGGCGAATGATGATAGGTTGAAGATTCCTCTTTTGATGATGACAAGTTTGGTACCTGAATTTGATGGTAAGAATATTCCGGTATACGAATATTCCAAGGGATTAAGAGACGTCAAGCGACTCGTTGCCGAAGAAGATGAACCTCTTTTAACACGAATATTGCAAATTAAACTCAGAGGATTAGCTCATGATCTCATAGCATTTGATGAAATTAATAATATCCATGAGCTCATGAAACGTATTCGAGATTGGTTTCGAAGCTCTGAGGATATCTATGATTTGTATGCAAAATTAATGCATTTACAGTCCCTACCATAAATAATGGAACACGTGAGGTCTCACTTAAACAGCAATATCTCCGATTTGATTTGTCGTACGGGAATTCTAAAAAGAGGGTTTTAGAGATCACAAAAAAATCTATCGATTTATGGGTTTTAATAATTTTTTACGTGCTTTCCAAGTGCCCGTACACGTGGTTGAAAATCAGAAAATATTTTCCTTCAATCAATCACCTACAATTTCGACGGGAGTGATTCAATCACAAAAATACTCACGGGATCTTGTAGATCGTTCAAAAATCCAAAAATTTGGTCCCCTGTAAAATGTTTGTACGACCCTTCCCGTCTGACTTACGAGCTCTGAAAGAAAACTTCGTACTAACATAGGGTGTTTATGGAGATACCGAGCCTGGCACCTGTTCAATCGTCTCTCGCTCTATTCAGGGGCAGAATCGAATTAGAAAAATATTATGGCATATGATTTCGACGTAAAATGTTTTGATCTTCCTGGATATTTCATCAGATTTTGTCTGAGATTTGAGATAGCAACGATTTCTCGAAATTTGATGTGAAAATTGATAAATTTCGTGTTTTGCTCCCATAGGTCACATTTGAGACAAAATCTGAAGAAATATCCTAAAAGATGAGATCATTTTACGCCGAAATCATGTGTCATGATATTCTTTAAATCCAATTTTGCCCCAGAATAGAGCGAGAGAAAATTAAACAGGTGCCAGTCTCGGTATCTCCATAAACACCCTATGTTACTACAAAGTTTTCTTTCGGAGCTCGTAACTCAGACGGGAAGGGTCGTCCGAAAATTTTACAGAGGACCAAATTTCTAGATTCTTGAACGATCTACAAGATCCCGTGAGTATTTTTGTGATCGGATCACTCCCGTCAAAATTGTAGGTGATTGATTGAACGAAAATTTTTTCTGATTTTCAACCGAGTGTACGGGCACTTGAAAAGCACGTAGAAAATCATTAAAACCCATAAATTGATAGATTTTTTTGTGCTCTTCAAAACCCTTTTTTCAGAATTCCCGTACGACCAATCAAATCGGAGGTATCGCTGTTTGAGTGAGACCGTACGTGTTCCATTATTTATGGTAGGGACTGTATATCAGCAGCCTAATGAGTCAGTCATTGATTACACAGTCAGATTGAAAGATCTCATAGACCGTATCAAAGATTTGAATGAATTCGAGCAGCCGCAAAGGTGTTTGACTAAGGAACAATTCGAGCGACAAGTTGATGAGAATGGGCTAAAACAGTTCATTAGGGGATTGAAATTTCGAATTAAGATTTTTATGGGACAACATATCTCTTTAGATACTGCTATTGCACAAGCCATTCAATTAGAATGTCAAGTAAATCGATGTCCGATTCCACATCCATTCGATCTTCCTCAATTGCTATCATTTGCATCAAATATTCCGCGGAACGAGACTATACATGAATTTGAATTCAAGGAGGCTTCAAACATGACTCATTCTTCGTTTGATTCTCATCGTACTGCCCTGTCGAATTCAGATTGCCCGGATCTCCGATTAACTGACCATGATCAGTGCATAGTTGAGACAGAAGAACAAATCATTATTCTTGAAGAACCAGTGCTTCCTGGAGAAATTGTGATCTTTGATATTCCGAAATCGAGTTCATCAATGAACAATTATCTACCTTTGGAAAAAAGCGATTATCCAAGCGGTATTACGAGTTCAATTGAGCAACAAGCATTTGCTGACAATTTAATTGTGTCTCCGAGCTTTGAAAATGCTTCGTCAGCTACAGAAACTTTGCATTACGCGAGTACAAAAGAAATTTCAGAGATCGCCTGTGTATTATGTAATGAAATAGCTACTATACCATCAGTTGATCCAGATCACGCTCAAAAGTGTTCTTCAGAAGATATGGCGGTCTGCGAATCTTATAGGATTCAACCAGTTCCTCCAGTCACAAGTTGTAATGAAATCACAACCCGAATAATTGGAAAAATCTCAAAGACTGTTCAACCGATATCGTGTAAAAACTCATGTACCATTATTGATATATTGTTCCCAGAATCAGAAATACTGAAAAACCAGAGCGGGAAAGTTCTATCAAAGAAAGAGAGATTCTACGATATTATCAAATTATATCTCTTGAATGGACTGTCAAGAATCTATTCAAAATTACAGAAGAATACTGTAGAAATGCCAATTAAATTTCAAAAATCATCTATTTCATTCGGAAAACTCATAGAAAATATTGCTTTGTCAGACAAATCAAGAAAAATGAAATTTCTTAAGAATTTGCATAGCTATAAATCCTTCCGTTTTTTAAACGTAGATCAAAGTGTTAGTATCATGTCAAAATTATGGTTTATAGACAAGATAACATGGTCCAAGAATTATGAGAATGGAATATCGTGCGCTATTGGCTACTCGAGCTTATTGTCTCATGTTGCCAGAACTTGGATCGAGAAACATGAATCAATAACGACATACGTGTCCGAATCATTGATGGGAATCTTTTTCATGATGATTACACTTTTCTCGACAAGAAATGTATATTATACCATGACAAAATATATTCATAGCAATAATTCTCAATTTTTCTATGATTTAAAGGAGTATCTAGACTACAATATATTCTGTGCTTCATTGTAGAATTAGACTAATATGTTTTGTTCTGTTTAGATTCGGAAAGGGAGCAAGGAGAGTATTTGTCAAGGACAAAAATGACATTTTTGAATAAATAACCATAAACTTAACACTATCCACAGTGAAAATCTACCAAAGGACTCAAGAAGCTACTTATCTCACCTTACAACTTTCTGTGTCATGGAAGTCATGATGAAATTAATACAAGCATCTCGACACAAATCGAGCAAGGTCATTCAATGGAATATGAAAATCCAAAGGACGATATACCAATGAGGAGTGTTTAGTCACCTGATACCAACAGAGAATGGACATCAAGAGTATTCATCCGATATAAGTCACGGAAAATGCAGAACTATACAATAGATTGACATATTCAAACATGACCATGGTCACACCATAGCAAATCTCAAGGTGAATTCATCATCAGCAACCGTAGTCGATTCTGCTGAAGCGCAGCGGAAAAGTCTTGTTCTGGCCCTTCGTATGCAGACGGATATGGTACTTCTAATAAGGTATTTGTGCAAGGAATGATTCGCATGACTTTAATGGAATTCAATGCTCAAATCAATTTGAATAATGATATACTTAGATGAACTTCGGGTACAGTTTGTAAATTTTCGGATGAACATTGTATCGATATGGAAGGTGGTTATACTTTTTGGGACACTTTGCCAAAATATGAATGTTTCCAGTCATCATACGACATTTAATATAGAGGCCCCGCGGTAAAATTGTCTAGTGATAGAAGTCATGGAATTATTTATTCTCTTTACTCAAGTGAAATCACATTTGCTTTAACCGCGAAGAATCAATCAATCCAATGCAAACGAGAGATCATCAAAACAGAACACCCAAAGCTATTCATTTATGAACAATCCATCGATTCAAATGCTTATTTTCTCAATAAGGATTATTTAGTTCGTAAGGAAATTAATAACTTAGATCTTTTTACTTATATAAATTCAAAATTTGTATACGTGGAAAAACATCTGAGAGCAGAGATAAGTGATTTATATTTAGATTTGATAACACAAAAGTGTTACGTAGAGAAGAAGACTATTCCTTATCCTTTGCAATTCTATCCCCGGACGAGTTTGCCTTCAACGTAATGGGGAAACCAGGATATACATATAGCAAAAGTTGCAGGAGAAGTGGTTCACCTATTGCAATGTACCCCAAAAGAAGTAAAGATAGTACATTCGGAATCTTGCTTCCACCAACTACAAGTTTCATCAGCCAACGAAACTTGGTTCCATACTCCACGAACTCATCTTCTAGTGAAACGTGGAACACAGGCAGAGGAACCAAACATCTTTGAACCGAATACGGAGATATCTTGGTCTTACAAGTCAGCAAATACACTTGCTACCAGTGCAAGGGAGATGTCAGGAGAAACTACGATACATGAGGAGTCAATTGAGAAATTACTCACTGAAAGCACATTATCTCATATTGCCGAGAACACTTGGAGGAGAATTCTGGAGGACCTGACGAAGTTTGGATCGATATCATCAGCAGTGATCATGATATTCGTCATATTACACATCTACGAGTTGATTATTGGCACCACAATACAAGGATACACCCTTCACGCTATCTATGGGTTTTCCATACATCTACTGGGAGCAATCTTCAGCTCAGTCACGTTTCACCTGATCAATTTGGGAAGAGAAAAACATCAGAGGAAAAAGAATCAAAACAACAAGGGTTTTGATTTACAAGAGGTCAGAATTCATAGGACTTCCAGCCATCAATCACCAGTACCAACGACGCCGATTACAATCACGAGGTCGACCACCCAGCAAAGGTTACCACCACCTCTACCTTCGAGACCACCAATCCCATCACTTCCAGAAAAAAATATTATCTCCTCGAAATCTCTTCCCATCCGAAATTCTTCTTCTCATACAATTTTTCCATTAGATATTGAGTAAAATAACTGATTTTCTATGCTCTTGGATGAGTTTTCACATGCCGGAGCGTCGTTTAGAATAAGTCATAGATTTCTCCTACTCACAAATTAAGGTATTTGCAATACGTACTATCAAACTTTTGGAAACAGATCCGTCAGTTTCGTGCAAAATCAGACCCTGTGGACAAATTTCAGCGAGGAGGTGAGTGAATAATCACTGATTATTCACCTTTTGATAAATTTCAACTCTCCGTGCATCTAAAAGAAGATTGAGAATTGTATACGATTGTTTTTTTTCTCCCCGTTGGATATTAGCATAATCCCTATTTTTTTCTTTGTAATCCAGGTTTTGACCTGCTAATATTTTGTTTGTAATATGAGATACCTACATTTATGAATTGAATTTAAATAGATAACTGAGTTATTGTAGCAGTGCATACACGAGGTTAGACGCGCACTCTACCTTCAACGACCAATGCAAAAGAGGCCAGACACGGAGAAACGTGTACGTGTCTGGATACTTTAACATACGTTCTTGGCTCGATGCAAAAGAGGCCAGACACGGAGAAGCATTTACGTGTCTGGATATTTTATAATGCGCTTGACCACCAATGCATGAGGCAAGACAGGTACGTGGAGTCAAGTCACTCGGGCAAAGTGCTGACCATAGCAAAATTTGGAAATATGCACAGTCGGTTATGGATAAAAGCTTGCCTGAGATTTTATGATGTGTATGTTCGACGCAAAGTTAGAGTCGTAGAGATAATTGAGTGGAGATTCCGTGAATATCCATGATTAATGAAAATCGGAGAAGAAGGGAACAAGCAAAAATATCAATCAACAAATACTTCTGTATAGATTTAGTCTCATTTTAGAGTGATTTTCATCGGGACTTTTCAATAATCGAACAAATCGGAGTTTGTTTATATGTTACATATTGTACCGATATGCAACGTCTAGCCGGGGAGGTGTTACGTCTTAATACGTAACTTTTCAAGAAATCAATAATGAAAAAGTGTATATTTAGTGTAAGCATATTTTGTAAGTCGGACAGCACACCGAGCCATCAAAACAAAACAATGATATTGAGTCAGAGCGTGTTTCACGTTGTGGCGCGATCCACTTTTTGGAAATTCTGCATCAGCAGAAAAGTTCAATAAATGTCCCGCGTCTGGACACAAGAGTCAGTTATTAGCACGAACCAGGCATCGTCGCGACTCCGTGAGCCACAGCTTTCGACAATTATATTTCATTCGCGTGCGATCGCTCCAGCCCGCGCAATTCAATTGTTGTAATTATAAATCTAAGTATATTTCAGATTCACACATATTTAAAATCTCAACTCTCAAGAATTTAGCAAGGAAAAGATACAATTTTATTTGATTCATATAATTGACGCATACGTGTATCAAGATAATATAATCATCAACTGATTGAGAAATACTATTTTTGGAAGTCCATAGAAGACTTATCGAATCTATCATTTGTGGATAATTCGAGGTTTGAAAGTGTCAATAAATACGGTGATCTACTGCCTGGTCAACAGCAGAACAAGTGTAAGTTATCCCATTCATTTAATCTACATTCCACAAAGAATCAAGAAGTATCCTCCTCTCAATCGAAAGTAGATTTTGTGAGCTTGCCACTAGGCTCATACGCGTCATCCCGACGTAACAATAGTGAAATATTCAATATTATCGTTTCCAATGGATTGAATTACCACCGGACAAGTCCTATTGTATGATAATGAACGTTCCAAAGCTTATTGGCTCTGTTATGTATGTAGTTACTCGGTTGAATGAGTGGATTATTCATATTTGGTATTGAAAAATGATTATGAGTCACTTTTGCGTAGAAAAGTCAAGACTTCGAGCTTGAAAACTATAACAGCCCGATTTCATCTATAGAAAATGTGTGTGGTAGTAATCATTTCATTCCTGTGCAAATTATTGCAGAACGAGCATTTGAAGGTGTACAGATGATTATCTGAGCGATAATCGACAATCTAAGTATGAAATGGTCAAATTCAAAATTGATGAATTTTTATATTCGAATATTCCTGAAAATAAGAGTTTGTGGGAGATATAAGGGTAAATTTAGACACAATGAGATTGTCCCGAACATAGGTAAAAAAATATAGCCATATATTGTCACTTGTTGGGATTATGACTGATTTTTGTATTATTACTTCATTGAAAATGACTCTAAACAATTAAATCCCACGGTGCATGACCGCGTACAGAGAATTTGCTCAGAAGGAGCTCAATAAGTTTCATATCGGCTAGG
This sequence comes from Eretmocerus hayati, assembly GCA_029851415.1. Lineage (NCBI taxonomy): Eukaryota > Metazoa > Arthropoda > Insecta > Hymenoptera > Aphelinidae > Eretmocerus > Eretmocerus hayati. Next base: position 136,101,022 of record CM056741.1, read on the forward strand.
CTATGGCATTCTTGCAAGAATATGCTTCTCATCAACTATCACACGCGTTCGTCGTATTTTTGTGAGCAATCCAAATCAAAGAAGAATTATCTATGGGCTGTCTTTACAATTTGATATGCCCTTGCTGCAACTCATGGGAGTGAACTTACTGAATACACGAATGCTTGAATGAAAGAGAAAACTGACTCATGCCCCCTTGAATATATGGTTGCCTTGACTTTGACCTGCGTATACAAAGGGGTAGCTACCAACCCCCTAGCAGAAAAAAACCTAATTTCGATGCGATCACCAGTCACTTGGGCAGTGCCGTCGAACGCCTGATGTATGCGCTTCATTTGAAAGGCTGGCTAAGAATTCAGTGAAAAAACAGTGTATTTTGTTATAAATACAGATTTTGACTCTACCATTGACGAAGTGTCAATTTATCGTCGCACTTTGAATTTGTAGCCTGGCTCGAATCGGCTTGGTGAACGGTCTGGTGATATTTCTAATTTATTACCGAAGAAAAAAATTTATCATCGGTCATGGGCCCGGGATACGACGGTTTGCGCTAGCGGAAGCTCACGCTAGTGAACACGAGGCCCACAATAGATCGTAAGGGAATGTGCAATAGCTCATTTCTCATCACTTTTCCATTACTCTCAGGATATGTCCTCAAAAAATGCGTGTAATATGATTGAGCTGGGGTACGATGGTTTTCGCGAGCGTGAGCTTACGCTAGCGAACACTATATATGCGAAGCTTCAAGGACACTCAGAACTACACAGGATTTTATTACTATCTCATTACTCTCAAGAGGTATAGTCAAGATAGTCCTAAGACCCAGAGGGAACCGATATTTGGGCCTGAGGCTGGACGAGAGTTGGAGCAGGGCGAGATGAGAACTATAAAGTACGCTGAGTACACTCTGTACAATGACGTGCGATCGAGATGACTCAATCGCATACAGGAATCTGTGAGACGATGGACTGGATAAACATGAGACTACAGAGATGATAGCGGAATCGATAACGGATCAGCCAAGTCGATCACGGGGCCGAAAACAGGGGAGACGTTAGAGTCATGATACTCGCAGTTGAAACGTCGATGTGGGTTGAAGAGGAACCCAATGGACCCAAAACTCTACAGAACTTGCGATCAAAAAGTCATGTACCATTGAAGATGCCCCAGAGATCCATTACCAGCCAGCACCCTCGGCTATGAGGCCCTGAATAGGATAGAATCCTGCTGAGAGCTTTTATCCGCGCAATTATGACGCCACTTTGGGTTGCAGGTTTCAATGGATCCGTTACTCCACGAAACCTTACATTGAGTGGTCATGTACCATCGATGATGTCCGAAGGATTTGTGACCAGCCAGCACCATCGGCTATGGGACCCGGGAACAGGGTGGGATCCAGCTTTGAGCAATTGACCGCAAAGTTATGACGCAACTTTGGGTTGGAGGAAGTTCCATCGGATCCGTAACTCCACAGAACCTGAGATCCAGGGTCATGTATCATCGATGATAACCGAAAAATGTATGACCAGTCAGCACCCTCGGCTATAGGACCCAAAACAGGCCGGAATCCAGCTTTGAGCCATATTCTGCGCAGTGATGACGCAATTGTGGGTTGTAGAATGTTACAATGAACCCAAAACTCTACAGAACTCTAAAGTAGTCATGTGCCACCGGAAGTGGCTAAAAATTTCATTACCAGCCAGCATCCTCGGCTACGGGGCCCAAAACAGGGCGGAAACCAGCTTCGAGCAGTTATCTGCGCTGTTATGACGCCACTGTGGGTTGTAGAAAGTTCCAATGGACCCAAAACTCTACAGAACTCCCGATCAGAAAATCATTACCATGAAGGATGCCCGAAAATTTTATTACCAGCCAATACCCTCTGCTATGAGGCCCTGAAAAGGATAAAATCATACAGAGAGCTTTCATCCGCGCAGTTATGACGCCACTTTGGGTTGTCGAGCGTTCTGGTGGGTCCGTTAATCCACGAAACGTCAGATTGAAGGGTCACGTACCATTGCGGATGCCCAGAGAATTCATTACCAGCCAGCACCCTCCGGTACGGCGCCCAGAAAAGGGCGGAATCCAGCTTCTAGCTGTTATCTACGCAGTTATGACGCCACTGTGGGTTGTAGAAAGTTCCGATGGCCCCGAAACTCTACAGAACCTCCGGTCTAGTGATGACGTCCCTTCGGAAATGCCGAGAAGATTCATTACTAGTCAGCACCCTCAGCCATTTGGCCCAAAACAGGGGGGAATCCATCTTTGAGCCACGTTCCGCGCAGTTATGACGCCACTGTGAGTCGTACAATGTCCCAATGGACCCGAAACTCCACAGGACTTTTGATCGAGTGGTCATGTACCATCAAAAGTGTCCAAAAAATTTATTACCAGCCAGCAACCTCGGCTATGAGGCCCTGAATAGGATAGAATCCTGCTGACAGCTTCTATGTTATGACGCCACTTTGAGTTAAAGGTTTCAATGGGTACGTTACTCCACAGAACCTCAGATTTAGTGGTCATGTACCATCGATGATGTCTGAAGAATTCATTAAGTGCCCGCAGCCTCGGCTACGGGGCCCAGAACAGGGCGGAATCCAGCTTCGAGCAGTTATCTGCGCAGTTATGACGCCACGAGTGGGTTGTAGAATGTCCCAATGGAGCCAAAACCCTACAAATCTTCTGACTGAGTAGTCATGTACCATCGAGTATGCCCAAAAGATTCATTACTAGTCAGCACCCTCAGCCATTCGGCCCAAAACAGGGCGGAATCCAGCTTTGAGCCACGTTCCACGCAGTTATGACGCCTTTGTGAGTTGTACAATGTCCCAATGGACCCGAAACTCTACAGAACTTTCGACTGAGTAGTTATGTACCATCGGAGATGCCCGAAAAATTCATAACCAGCCAGCTACCTCGGCTATGGGGCCCAAAAGGGACCGTCATCCAGCTTAGAGCAGTTATCTGCGCAGTTATAACGCCACTGTGGGTTGTAGAATGTCCCAATGGACCCGAAGCTCTACAGAACGTCCGATCAAGAGGTCATGTACCATTGAGGATGCCCCAAAGATCCATTACCAGCCAGCACCCTCGGCTATGAGGCCCCGAATAGGATAGGATACTGCTTAGAGCTTCTATCCGCGCAGTTATGATGTAAGTTTGGGTTTCGGGGAGTTCTGATGGATCCGTTACCCCTAAGAACCTCAGATTAAGTGGTCATTCATAATCGGTGATGCCCGAAAAATTTATTACCAGTCAGCACCCTCGGCTATGGGGCCCAAAACAGGGCGGAATCCAGCTTTGAGCAGTTATCCGCGCAGTTATGACGCCACTGTGGGTTGTATAATGTCCCAGTGGACCCAAAACTCTACAGAACTTCCGATCAAAAAGTCATGTTCCATCGAGGATGCCGCGGAGATCCATTACCAGCCAGCACCCTCGGCTATGAGGCCCTGAAAAGGATAGAATCCTGCTGAGAGCTTTTATCCGCCCAATTATGACGCCACTTTCGGTTGTAGGTTCCAATGGATCCGTTACTCCACAAAACTTTAGATTGAGCGGTCATGTACCATCGATGATGTCCGAAGGATTTGTTACCAGCCAGCACCATCGACTATGGGACCCGGGAACAGGGCGGGATCAAGCTTTGACCAATTATCCGCAAAATTATGACGCAACTTTGGGTTGGAGGGAGTTCCATCGGATAGGTAACTCCACAAAACCTGAGATCCAGGGTCATGTACCACCGATGATAACCGGAAAATGTACGACCAGTCAGCACCCTCGGTTATAGGACCTAAAACAGGCCGGAATCCAGCTTTGAGCCATATTCTGCGCAGTGATGACTCAAGTGTGGGCTGTAGAATGTTACAATGGACCCAAAACTCCACAAAACTCTTGATAAAGTAGTTATGTGCCATCGGAACTGGCTAAAAATTTCATCCCCAGCCAGCACCCTCGGCTACGAGGCCCAAAACAGGGCGGAAACCAGCTTCGAGCAGTTATCTGCGCTGTTATGACGCCACTGTGGGTTGTAGAAAGTTCCAATGGACCCGAAACTCTACAGAACTCCCGATCAGGAAGTCATATACCATGAAAGATGCCCCAAAAATTTAGTACCATCGAGTATGCCCAAAAGATTTATTATCAGCCAGCACCCGCGGCTATGAGGCCCCGAATAGGATAGAATACCGCTTAGAGCTTCTATCCGCGCAGTTATGACGTAAGTTTGGGTTTCAGGAAATTCTGATGGATCCGTTACCCCTAAGAACCTCAGATTGAGTGGTCATTTATCATCGGTGATGTCCGAAAAATTTATCACCAGTCAGCACCCTTTGCTATGGGGCCCAAAACAGGGCGGAATCCAGCTTTTAGCAGTTATCCGCGCAGTTATGACGCCACTGTGGGTTGTATAATGTCCCAATGGACCCAAAACTCTACAGAACTTTCAATCGAGGAGTCATGTGTCATTAAGGATGCCCCAGAGATCCATTTCCAGCCAGCAGCCTCGGCTATGAGGCCCTGAATAGGATAGAATCCTGCTGACAGCTTTTATGTTATGACGCCACTTCCAGTTAAAGGTTCCAATGGGCACGTTACTCCACAGAACCTCAGATTGATTGGTCATGTACCATCGATGATGTCTGAAGAATTCATTAAGAGCCCTCAGCCTCGGCTACGGGGCCCAGAACAGGGCGGAATTCAGCTTCTAGCTGTTATCTGCGCAGTCATGACGCCACTGTGGGTCGTAGAAAGTTCCAATGGTCCCGAAACTCTACAGAACCTGAGATCGAGTGATCATGTCTCATCGTGGATGCCCAAAAGATCCATTTCTAGTCAGTACCTTCTGCCATTCGGCCCAAAACAGGGCGGAATCCAGCTTTGAGTCACGTTCCGCGCAGTTATGACGCCACTGTGGGTTGTAAAATGTCCCAATGGACCCGAAACTCTACAGAACTTTCTACTGAGTAATTATGTACCATCGAGTATGCCCAAAAGATTTATTATCCGCCAGCACCCGCGGCTATGAGGCCTCGAGTAGGATAGAATACTGCTTAAAGCTTCTATCCGCGCAGTTATGACGTAAGTTTGGGTTTCAGGGAATTCTGATGGATCCGTTACCCCTAAGAACCTCAGATTAAGTGGTCATTCATCATCGGTGATGCCCGGCTATGGGTCCCAAAACAGGGGGGATCTAGCTTTGAGGAGTTCTTCACGAGGTTATGATGCCACTTTGGGTTGTTGGAAGTCCCAATGGATCCGTAACTCTACAGAAACTCAGATCAAGGGTCATGTCTCATCAATGATGCCTGAAAAATTCGACACCAGTCAGCACCCGCGGCTATGGGTCCCAAAACCGCCGTCTCCCGCGGAGTGATGACTCTACTGTAGGCTGTAGGAAGTTCCAATGGTACCGAAACTCGACAAGATTTCAGATCGAGTGGTTGTGTACCCTCGAGGTCGTGTACTTATATCATTCGTCGTGGTAAGATAAAAGATTCCCGTGACCCCCAACTCCGAATCTTGTTCCATTTCATTCCTCCCCCTTTCCCCTGAATCCCGAAACCATATTTCAGTAGACAGCCTCCTTTCCGTCAAAGTATTTGGGAGAACGAAATACTATTTTCATATCAAAAACTTGGATCACCATTCTTTCATGTATTGATCAAATCGTCAGATATGAATGGAATCCACTCATCAGCTCAATTTCACATGACAAACACTTGCGTTTCGCTAAATAGACGTTCTGAGACACGAGGTAAAAATACGTCGATAGCTCAGTGGACAACGTCGCAGTCTTGTCATCCGAAGATCTCAGAATCAAGTCCCACCGTCGACACTCATGTTCAAATTTCATCATATAATATTGATAACTACACTAAGAATAATTCTACAGGGGTTTGATAATCGAAAAACAAATCTGGATGTGAATACCCGCGATTCCGAGATGGAGTGGTTTTTTTTGTTGAATCGTTGCAATATTCATTCCCTCAAATTTTCATGGACATCTCAATGTGATGTGTCTGAGACATTTCTGAAATGATCCAGGAACATTTCTGAAACGTTCTTTGGAGGTTTCCAGGGATATTCCCATTGAATTTTTCAGGAACATTCACCAGCCGTGGACATAACCATATTTCGGAAATGTCCTATTGAAATATTTCTGATATGTTTCTTGGAACGTTCCTAAGATGTTCTCATGCTGTGTGGGCATTCTTAGAGTATACGAAGAAGATCGACATTGTGAATGGGATATTTCTATTTTGGAATCTTGGTCTTTCCTCCTGCAAGGATCTGTCTTGGAATCTCAATCAATCACTTCCCAGAGTAATTCCGGAGAAGATTCTTGGAACAGCATTGCTCGAATCAGTCGGATCATGTTGTTACCTGTAGAGATCATCAGGATTTTGGGAGTGATAGCAATTGGAGGGAATACTAGGAATGAGTTCCTGGAAAATCGACTGAACCAAGAAGCGGGTAATCCCTCCCTCTACTAGCATGACAGTTTCTATGATCTCGGAAAGATTATGAGTTGCTGATGATTTGCAACCAGTACTGCTTACATAATTTCCGAATTGGAATGTTCATAGGTCAGTGATAGACGATATCTACGGATGTGATCATTTAATGGGTCACCAGCTCATGATGGACTTCGAACTGCGGGGTCCATGATTAGATGCCGGAACAGCCTGGATCTTGGGCTCCATGACGATGATGTTGACCGGGAATGGATTTTCGGGCATCTGTACTGGTTGATGGATATCTCAATTATCTGTTATAGAGAGTATGTTCAGAAGTATGCGTAAGGCTGGAGGGCGACACGTATGTGTCATATAGATGTCATATTGATATGAGCACCTTTTATTCAAACATACAGCACATTCTTCATCGACCCGCATTGTTTAATAAACCACTCTCTCATTTCTTTTGCGCACGACTTACTTGCATACACATACTTACTCAAAACAAGAGCAAGTCTTATACTTTAAAATCGATTGATTGTAATATCGCAATGTTATGAATAGAGAACATAAAACGGCCGCGAGAGTTAGTTGAGATTGGAACTGCGAATAAAGAGCAGCTGACGAGCAACTGATAAGACGTGTCATCTTACTCCTACTGTTCCTCTTTGCCCCAGTGAACCGGTTATATTTTGGCGACCGTGACAGGACTGGGGACGCATAAGCAGCGTGTGTAGTAAACATCAAAGAAGGAGAGTGTGGAAAGGATTGGCCGATATCATTTCGTCTACACTAATTGAGAAGACGCTTCTAACAAGCAGCTCATCGGCGAACAAAATCGCAAAGAATCCCGATACGACAACAGCTCAACTTCACCAGAGAATGTATAAGGTGAATGTGTAATCTTATACCACACACTCATCGTTTATGTCAGATTCGAACAATTCTGAGCCACCAAAGAGCTCTTTGACAATCATTGACAGTACTATAAACTTTCTCAGTACTATCAGACAAATTATACCAAAAATGGCAACCACCAGTGAAATGAAGCAACAGTTAGATGCGGCTTTAGAGCGTGAAAATGCAGCTAACAGTCGAGTAACGGCATTATCCAAAGAACTAGAAGAATTGAAGACTATCTTGAAAAATCATCATATATTTCTGGAGCCTTCAGCACCAACGGAAGATGAAATAGTGAATGAAACTTCCAAAATTTCCTATGATCGTTGTCGTCAAATACAGGAATTGCTATCAGAAATCCGAGAATTTGACGGTAGTGGAGATGTAGAAGCTTTCTTGTCACAAGTCAGGCGAGTGAAAAAACAAATGAGTGATGATGCCGAAGCAATATGTTTCTTGAGCAAGGTTATCGCGCAAAAATTGAAGGGCGAAACTGCTGAGGTGGCTGATAGGTTATTAGAAGTGACGCCAACTGATTTTGCTGAAGCAATGCGATTAGCTTTCGGAAAAACGGAAAAGCAATATGTGCAATTAGTTGAGGAACGAAAGTCAATTCGACAAGGTTTCAGGGAGAGAATGGAAAACTATATCAAAAGATATGCCAAAATTGATAGGAGAGTACAGAAATCGATAGATCAGGAGCCACTTGAACGTAGGATGGTTTTCCGAGGGATTGAGTTAACTGAAAGAATTGACCGGTTTCAACGATCTGTGAAACCAGAGCTCAGACCGGCAGTAAGAGCTCAGAAAGCTAGTACAATCAATGACGCATACCAACAGGCAATCCGTGAAGAAAAATATTATTTCGAAGATTTGGAAATAAAATCCCGACAAAGAACAAAGAATGAAAGTGTATTTGCTGAACCTGTGGCCAAACGTGAGTCCACAAGCTCTCAAAATTCGGGGTTAGGAAAAATCACGTGTCATTTCTGTAATAAGGTAGGACATAAAGAGGAGGTTTGTTGGATGAAGAACCCTTCTCTGAAAAATTAAAATTTTCCCAAAAATCGATACCAAAGCAAAGATCCTCCAATCCAAGAAATACAGGAATTCTCCATACGGGAGGAGGAGAGCGTAAACCAAGATCAAACCAGCTCGATAGGGACGATTCAATATTGTTCACCCGTATTGAAGGAAGTAACGCGCCTCACGGACTCTTGGTAGATTCAGGATCAAAGACTTCACATATAAAAATAAAATGCATAGATCAAAATAATGAAAATCTTCGAAAATTCTCAGCAGATGAAAAAAGAAGTTTCCTTATAATAGATGGATTATATGATGCAATAGGAACTTGCGAATTAGAGATATTTGGTATCAAATTCACTTTTTTTGTAATGTCTAATGACTTTCCCACCAGAGCTGATGGAATATTAGGTAAAGATTGGCAAATTCGTGCCAAAAGTATTGTGGACAATGAACTCAATACCATCACATTGAAAAATGACTCTGGAAACCAAGTTACTTTGGAACTTAATAAGCACCAATTTGCTCAGTTGGAGCCACACTCATTTGAAACAAGAGAAATAGTCCCAGGATATTCTCCAGGTATTCATTATATCGAAGGATCCAACATAGTCCCAGGTATCCATGAAATCAAGGAAAATCAGAAATTAAAGTTATATTTGTTCAACGAGTCAGATGAATATAAACCAATATGTATAGAAAATATTCATGTTACAACCCATGAAGATTTGCCTATGGCTCATGGTGTTCATCATACAGGGGAAAATTCCGAAGCTGAATCAAAGCCAACAATGAGATACATTCTGAATAACAGATTGAATGTTGAAGAAAGAAAACAATTATTGAATCAATATTATAGAAATAAGAATTTATCTAATTGTCATCACTCGCAGGAATCGTAGGAGCGCCAAGAACGCATCGAGCTGTTGAGAATGAAATTCGTGAAGGATCTTAATAATGTCTCTGAAAGAATTCCTCCAAATGTATCAAAGGAAATTTTCAACATCATATCGGAATTCAATGATCGTTTTGCCTTGCCAGATGATCCAATGCCAGCAGTTCATGATGTATAACATGAGATAAGATTATCTACTGATAAACCGATCAAGACACCGGTGTATAGACATCCATTATTCATGCATTCAGAAATTGACCGACAGATAGAAATTCTTGAAAAAAAGGTCTGATAAGACCTAGTTCATCACCATATCAATCAAATGTGTGGCTGGTACCAAAAAAAATGGATGCTTCAGGTGAGAAGAAATGGCGATTAGTGATGGATTTCCGAAAATTGAATGCTTACACTGAACAAGATAACTACCCATTACCTTGGATTGAAGAAATATTATGTATGCTTGGCCGAGCAGAATACATGAGCTGTTTTGACATGTCTAATGGGTTTCACCAGGTAATTGTAAAGGCCTCAGATATCCCAAAAACTGCTTTTAGTATTTTCAGAGGACACTGGGAATGGTTAAGAAAGCCTATGGGATTAATCAATAGTCCTGCGACCTACCAAAGAATGATGAACTTCAAATTGAGAGGTTTGGTTGGAAGAATTTGTTTCATCTACGTAGATGATTCGATTGTTTTCGGATCAACGACAGAAGAACATTTGAGAAACCTGCGAACAGTATTTGAACGACTCCGAGAAGCCGGTTTAATTTTGAATCCAGACAAGTGTTCATTCATGCAGAAACGACTAGAGTATCTGGGACACGAGGTATCAAAAGAAGGTATCCGCCCATTGATCCGTAATGTAGAAAAAGTTCTCAACTTCCCTGAACCAAGGAATAAGGAAGAAATAGAGAGATTTTTGGGTTTAGCATCTTACTATAAGAAATTTATACCAAACTTCGCTCAAAAAGTTCATCGCCTGAATAAATTAAAATCAAAAAATGTAGAGTACAACTTTGATGATGAATGTAGGAAACAGTTCCAATTACTCAAAGAACTCTTATCAACATATCCAATCTTGAAACACCCAGATACCTCTAAACCCTTCATTTTGTGTTAAGACGCATCAAACGAAGGTATTGGAGTCATATTATCACAATTAGATGAAAACGGCGATGAACATCCTTATTCTTATGCCAGTCGTTCCTTGAATCCTGCTGAAAAAAACTATTCTGTGACTGAGAAAGAATTATTAGCTATAGTGTGGGGTATGAAACAGTATAAACATTTCCTATTTGGTCAAAAATTTGATGTATATTCTGATCATCAGAATCTTTGATCTATTTTCAAAAATAAATCCGACGATGTAAGTTCTCGAATCGTGAGAATGTTGACTAAAGCCAGGGATTATCACCCAAACATCATTTACAAAAAAGGAAAATTAAATACAAATGTAGATGCTTTGTCCAGGGCTTTCCATGTAAGTGAGCAAAATCCAGTGGAAGAGAATCAAAATCCGGAGATAAGTATTGCAGGGTTTACTCGAATCTCACACAAAGCAAGGTTGGTGACAAAGTACACCAATGATGACACGATGAGAAAATTCATCAATGATAGTCGAGACATCATTTATGATGAGAACGATACTTTAGCGAAGTATCTATCTTGATTCACGGGAGAATCCAGCATCCGAACAATGAAGCTTGAAAATTTGATTGATCTCAGCTGGAATACACTATCTAAACGAAATGCTCAAATGAAATTCCAGGAACGAGGAGATTTTTTGATTCAAGGAGTTTTATACCAAAATAAGAGAAATATTCCCGATTTGTTTTTGAAATTGGAAAAAGCACCAGAAAATTCTGTGATAGAAATCACACATGTGTTCAAAAATGAGAATTTCGACCGCCTTTTGGGATGGATTGGTTAGTATGTCAAATTATCTGAGAAACTACTCTATGTTAGACCTTTGAAGCCCAAAATCTTAAGAGAACGGAATTCACAATTTATGAAATTGGCAGACGTTCACAACAAAAATCATTGGGGACAAGAAAAGACATTGAGAGAAATTCGCAGAGAATTCACGTGGGATAATATCACTAGAGATGTGGAAGAATTCATCAAGCAATGCCCTACTTGTGCCAGAGTGAAAGCTGCTGCGAGAAAATATGTAGCCCCTGGTATATATGTTGAACCTGCATCTAAACCTTTTGAAAAGATGAATATGGATTTTTGCACTTTTGAAAATACAGATTTCCTCATTATCATAGATGAATTCAGCCGTTTTGTATTGATTTGGGAAATCAGTACAAAGTCTAAAACACATATAGCACTTGCGGAATTTTTCTTGAAAATCGCTAGACCACGATATATAATTTCAGACAACAAAGAGATTTTCCTTTCAAAAAAAGTTCAAAATTTATATAAAACACATGGAGTGGAGTTTCTTAACATTGCCGTGCGACATCCACAATCGAACGGCATTTGTGAACGAGTAATAAGAACCCTCAAAACTTCAGCGAAGTCTAAAGATGGAAACCCTTGTATGAAATTATCAAATGCAGCAAAAGTATATAATGAGAGCATTCATGGTACAACCAATTATTCTCCCTATGACTTACTTTTTGGAAATTTGGGCAGTTTCGAGGAACAAGATCAAGAAAAAATTCATTTTGATGATATGAAAGAGAAACGAGAAAATGCAAGAGAATATATAAGAAAATGTAAAAAGCAAAATCAAAACATTGTGAACAATCGACAAACTGCATCAGAATCGTATCAAGTAGGAGACATAATCTGAGCAAAAATTGTTGTGAATAACGGATCTACTTGGACAGATCCAATCCCTGTGCAGAGGGTCAATGATGAAACAAAAACAGTAGAAATCATCATTAGGGATCGTCCACAGCTACGACATTTCAATGAAATCAAACATCATTATGAAGAATTCTAGGATATATTTCATTTATAGTGAAGATACTAATTTTTTCCATAAAACCTCTGTTACAGATACTGTTCTATTTCTTCATTTTCATCATAAGTATAAGGGTATATAGTATAACTACGGAGATACCTCATTTTGTTCAAATTGACGAAGGGACTGCTCATCTCTACAATGAGGAATGGAAAATTATCCACACAACTGATATAAATGCCATCTACGACCAAGGCACCCATATAATGAGTCAGCTCCAAGTTCTACAGAATGCTTGCAGTAATCATATCAATTGCACAACGAGAGACTATATCAGTTTGGCTATAAAGCAATTATTGCGAATCGAAAGTAAGAAGAGAAACCTTAGTATGTATAGATATAAGCGTGGACTTTTCAATATAATCGGCACGGGATCAAAATTCCTATTTGGAACATTAGATAGTGAGGATGCAGAGCTTTATGATAGGGAAATTTCTGATGTTCATAAACAAAATAACGAAGTATTGAGACTCATACAAAATCAAACCATGTTAGTGAAAAATAATATCAAAAGTATCACCGATCATATCAGAATTTACGACGAAAAACTGCAAAATTGGAGTAACAATATCACAGAAGCTTGGAATCATGTTGAAGCAAACCAAAAAATTCTGATTTCTTTGCAAGAAATTGAGTTAGTTATGAATGAGTACGATGAACAGTTGACAAATATACAGAATGCCATTTCTCTAGCTAAAACAGGAGTAATTTTACCATCAGTAGTGACACCAGATTCATATATAAATGCATTGAATGCTATCAAACAGAAAGAGATAATCAATAATCTCATTGAATTCAATTTTGATCATTACTATGACCTTGTTAGGATTTCAAAGGTGATATCATATATCGAAGATAACAAACTAATTTTTGTCATCAGCACACCCATACCAAATGATTCTAAATACCGTTTGATAAGTATTTTTCCACTTCCCACAAGACAAAGCGCGACGGTTTTCAAAACAATCATTTTAGAGCATCATACATTGATAGTGAGTGAAGGGGAAGTTTTCTATACTTTCAAATCAGGAAAATGCATTGATTTCAAACCAAAACAAAAAATTTGTAAGAACACAAAGCCATTAATGAATGTATATGAGGAAGATACATGTTATTCAGACATAATAAGAGATGAAAAAATTACTAACTGTCAATTTGGAGTATACCAGCAGAAGTATGATCATGTGAAACAGATCGACAAACTAAATTTATGGCTGATCATGCCAATTGATACCTTGGTTTTCAAAATTTGGTAATGATCATAACATATTGATCATAGAAGAAGATACTTTCCTCCAGTCGAACGAAACCTCTTGCATTTTCATGAACGAAAAATTTCAATTGCAACCATTTACTCATGAATTTTATAATGCAAAAATAGAATACCTGACAATGAATCTATCGACAGACGTAGAAATCGAAAAAGAATACTTGGGAAAACTAGAACTCTCAAAAATAAATGACAATTTGGAATCTAATTTTGTAAAATTAAGCGAAGTTCAAGAATATATCAACGAGTTCAAATACAGAGAAAAAACTAAGAATTGGAGAGATATCTTCTGGAAATATGTAGATTACGGAGGAAAATTAGCAATAATATTATTAATTATATTAGGCTTGAGAAAATGTGGACTGCATGAAGCACTCAAATCGTTGTCGAAAGGTTTTTGGAGGAAATCTCATTGTTGTAGAACTAGTCATAAGGAAAATGATTCTGAATTGCACAATTCACACACCTCACAGTCATCACCTCTCTCTCTCTCAAAATTCTAGATCAAGAACACCATTACACTTCAAATCAGAAATGTAACGAAAAATCGCCAATTCTGGAAATTTTTCTATCCTGATGGGAGAGAATGTCATATAGATGTCATATTAATATGAGCACCTTTTATTCAAACATACAGCACATTCTCCATCGATCCGCATTGTTTAATAAACCACTCTCTCATTCCTTTTGCGCACGACTTACTTGCATACACATACTTACTCAAAACAAAAGCAAGTCTTATACTTTAAAATCGATTGATTGTAATATCGCAATGTTATAAATAGAGAACATAAAACGGCCGCGAGAGTTAGTTGAGATTGGGACTGCGAATAAAGAGCAGCTGACAAGCAACTGATAAGACGTGTCATCTTACTCCTACTGTTCTTCTTTGCCCCAGTGAGCCGGTTACATATGTGTACGAACGCATAGAGTTGGCGGCGCCATCGTATGGACGAGGGCGTGCGCGCAAGGGAGGCTCGAGAGAAGTTGACGAACCGCGATCGAGCACGGGCGGCGGGGCCCGGCCGAGTCCTCGTGGACGTGTATCAAGGGCTCCTGGAATCAGGTTGTTTGGCGAGGCCCAATGTGTATTGGGTTTAGTGGCGAATGTGCCGAATAGTATTTAGTGGCAAGGTACCATTACCAAATTCATTATATCCGGTCAAGTGGAGGTAGTACCGGTAACACGTTAAGGATCATGTAATTAGTTGCATGAATACGTTTATTTGAGTGAATCTTCTGTGTTAATCTTAGAGATAAGAGTGACTCTAACATATCTTCCCATGGAATCATGAGCATGTCCGGAGAACCTTAAGCCCGGGGTGGTGTGTACACTAAGCGGCTAACGAGTTTAACACCATTTGCTGATTATTCTAGAGTCCTGTCGAGTTCTGAATTGATGGGAACATCAGACAGACCACGATAACGTCTGGACCCCGCGGGCAATGGCTCTTAGCAGGATTCTCTCGTGTTATGAGCCCCAAGGCAAAGGGGCTGACAGGTGATAGATTCTAGGGACACTATGATCGGCGACTGTTCCATGAATCCAGAGTTTTGTCAAGTTCTAGATCCATTGCAATTAACTGCGCGGAACAGGATTCTCCACTGTTCTGGGCCCCTTAGTCGAGGGTGCTGACCGGTGATGAACTCTCTGAGAATCAACAATGATACATCACCACTAGATCTGGGGTTGTGGAGGAATTCAAGTCCATGAGGACTCTTTACAGCCCACAGTTGCGTCTTAACTGCGCGAATCAAACCTCTAAGTAGGATTCTATCCTATTCGGGGCTTCACGGACGAGGGTGCTAGCTGGTAACAAATTCTTTGGGCATCATCAATGGTACACGATCACTTGATCCGAAATTCTGTGGAGTTTCGACTCCATCAGGACATTCCACAACCCACAGAGGCATCAAAACTGCGCAGATAATTGCTCAAAGCTGCATTCCGCCCTGTTTTGGGCCCCATAGTCGAGGGTGCTGGCTGGTAATGAATTTTTCAGGCATCACCGATGGTACATGATCACTCAATTTGAGGTTCTGTGGAGTAACGAATCCATTGGAACCTCCAACCCAGAGTGGCGTCATAACTGCGCGGATGAGAGCTCTGTGCAGGATTCTATCCTATTCGGGGCCCCATAGCCGAGGGTGCTGACTGGTGATGAATCTTTTGGGCATCTCCGGTGGTACATAACGACTTGATTCGAGGTTCTGTGGAGTTTCGGGTCCATTGGAACTTTCTACAACCCACAGTAGCGTCATACCTGCGCCTTACACGGCTCAAAGCTGGATTGCGCCCTGGGTTGGGCTCCATAGCCGAAGGTTGCTGGCTGGTGATGAACCCTTTGGGCATCTTCGATGGTTCACGACCTTTGGATCCAAAGTTCTGTAGAGTTTAGGGCCCATTGGTACTTTCTATAACCCACAGTGGCGTCATATCTGCGCGGAACATGGCTCAAAGCTGGATTCCACTCTGTGTTGGGTCCTATAGCCGAAGGATGCTGGCTGGTAATGAATTTTTCAGGCATCACCGATGGTACATGATCACTCAATCTAAGGTTCTGTGGAGTAACGAATCCATTGGAACCTTTAACCCAAACTGGCGTCATAACTGCGCGGATGAGAGCTCTGTGCAGGATTCTATCCTATTCGGGGCCCCATAGCCGAGGTTGCTGGCTGATGATATATTGTTTCGGCATCCTCGACGGTACATGGCTACTCGGTCAACACTTCTGTAGAGTTTTTGGTCCATTGGGACGTTCTACAACCCAGAGTGGCGTCATAACTGCGAAGATAACTGCTCTAAGCTGGATTACGCTCTCTTTTGGGCCCCATAGCCGAGGCTGCTGACTTGTGATCAATCCTTCTTGCATTACCGATGGTACTTGACCTCTTGATCTGAGGTTCCGTAGAGTGACGGATCCATTGGGCCATTTTACAACCCATAGTGGCGTCATAACATCGCGGATAAAAGCTCTATGCAGAATTCTATTCTATTCGGGGCCTCATAGCCAAGGTTGCTGGCTGGTAATAAATCCTTTGGGCCTCCTCGATTGTACTTGACTACTTGATCAGAAGTTTTGTAGAGTTTTGGGTCCATTGGAACATTTCACAACTCAAAGTGGCGTAATAACTGCGCGTCAACTGCTCAAAGCTGAATTCCGCCATGTTTTGGGCCCCATAGCCGAGGCTGCTGACTAGTAACAAATTTTCCATGCATCACTGATGGTACCCGACCTCTTGATCTCAGGTTCTGTAGAGTTACGGATCCATTGAAACTTCCTACAACCTCAAGTGGCGTCATAACTGCACGGATGAAAGCTCTCAGCAGGATTATATCCCATTCCGGGCCCCAGAGCCGAAGGTGCTGGCTGGTCATGAATACTGTGGACTTTTTCGATGGTACCTGACCACTCGATCTGAGGTTCCTGAGAGTAGCAAGTCCTTTGGAACTCTCTCCAACCCACAGTGACGTCTCAACTGCGAGTATATTGACTCTAAGCAGGGTCTTCCCAGTTTTAGGCCCCATGATCGATTCGGCTGATCCGTTATCGATACCACTATCATCTCTGAAGACTCATGTGTATCCAGTCCATCGTCACACGCGTTCCCGTATGCGATTGAATCTTCTCAATCGCACGTTATTGTACAGAGTTTACTCAGCCAACTCTATAGTTTTCATCTTGCCCTGCTCCAGCTCTCGTCCAGCCTCCGGCCCGAATATCGGTTTCCTCTGGGTCTTAGGACTATCCCGACTATAGCTTTCGAGAGTAATAAAAAAGTGATGAAATCCTGTGTAGTTCTGAGTGTCCTTGAAGCTTTGCTTATATATGGACAAGTCTCAGGAACTATGCGATTTGAACTTTGAAATTTCGAGAATTTCCAGAACGGCAGAACACCGCCCATGGAATTTTTTCCGGTCCAAGTAATGCTCAAACAATGATGAAATGCTTGCGTGAATCACTTGGGAGCTCCGCCGTGGATTTGCAAGGGGACAGAAGATTTTTCCATGTATTTAAACGGGAGCGGCATATTTCCGTAATTCTAATTGGCTCATGTATATGTGAATATATGGCATCCTCGGTGTTAGAATGGAGGGAAGGGAATAAGTTTAATAGTTTACAGTGTCTTCTGAAGGTCTGTGGTACGAAATGAAGATGTGCCTCAGCCGCCGAAACGCTCATTTTCGTCATTGGTCGATCCTCACAAGCTTCGCTTCACGACCGAGATGAGGCTGTAGTAGAAGTGATTCTCATAATGATTCTTTGAGATATGGAAATTAGTTTACACGTGATTTCAATCCCAACTGAACCGAAATTCTCGTGTGCTACACGAAAAACGGGGTTTTTGACCCCATTTACGCAAAAATAACTTTGCTCATTTTAAGCCGCATCGTCATGCGGAATCGAGCATACTATACCGTTCTTGGGCTAGATTTGTACGTTTTTGGATGTAGAATATGATGTCGTTACTACAGATATGAAATATTCACCGCCCGAGTGCTGCATCCACTAGAAGAGCTATACAGGTAAAAAAGTAAAATCGGAGTTCGCTTCGACAAATCGTCACCACTCTGACGCATTGATAGGCACAGCCTCGGGCAGAAAGTATGCATTGCTTCACATTATCACCCATCATGTATCCAAATTTCAGACCGATCGGTCAACCGCCCCGCCTGTCGCGAGCTAAGGCGTGAGAGAATTATGGCCCTGTTCGGTCGAAAATTGCGATTTTGTTATGGAGAAGCGTCTCTCAGTACCTTTCTAAAGCAAGTAATACACTCCTGAATAATGCAGAACTTTCAAGTATGAGTAGATCTTCAAAATGATCTAATGCGAGCGGCGGAAAAAACGCGACGGTTCTTCTGACAACGTGAAAATAGGCCTGTTCGGCCAAACCGCATACTTTGTGAGATTTGTTCATATAGTGTTCGCTAGCGCAAGCTTACGCTAGCGAAAACCATCGTACTCCAGCTCAATCATATCACACACATATTTTGAGGACATATCCTGAGAGTAATAAAAAAGTAATGAAAAATGAGCTATCACACATTCCCGTAGATCTATTCTCGACCTCGTGTTTACTAGCGTACGCTTCCGCTTGCAAAAACTGTCGTATTTCGGACCCATCACCGGTAATGAATTTTTTCTTCGGTAATAAATTAGTGATAAGAGAGTAGTATACAGTGAAATTGGTACGGGACCAATTTGTGAGTTAGTGCTCGCTAGCTTCAGGTACCCGCAGGATGTCTAGGAATAGTTCCCCAGTTGGCAGCATATCGTAATCTCATATGGAATCCAGCATTTTCAATCATATTTGGATTGAACCCGTGTTAAATCCCCCATGGAATGCATCTTAGATTTTTTCGCACCGATTTTCAGGATCGAGATTCAGCTCAAAATGTAGCTCATTCATAAGAGAATGATATGGAATAGTTCCCAAGTTGGCAGCATATCGAATCCTCATCTAGAATAAACATTTCCAATCATGTTTTGACTGAACTCGTGTCAATTTTTGCATGGAATGCATCTTAGATTTTTCGGCACCGAATTCCGGAATCGTGATTCAATTCAGAATGTAGCTCAATCATCACAAAATGTTATGGAATAATTTGTTAGTTGTCAGCATATCGAATTCTCATCTAAAATCAAGCATTCCCAATCATATCTGGACTGAACTCGTGTCAAATTTCGCATGGAATGCATCTTAGATTTCTTGGCACCGATTCCCCAAATCGAGATTTAGCTCAAAATATAGCTCACTCATCCCAGAATGTCATGGCATAAATTGCAAGTTGGCAGCATATCGAATTCCCATCTAGGAATGAACATTCTCAATCATATTCGCACCGAACTTGTGTCAATCTTCGCTCAAAATATATCCTAGATTCCTTGGGTCCGGTTTCCGGAATCTAGATTCACCTTAGAATGTTCCTCACCCTCCCGTGATTGTCATGAAATAGTTTCCAAGTTGGCAGCGTATCGAATTCTCATCTAGAATCGAACATTCTAAATCAGATTCGAGCTAATATCATGTGATTTCCGCATAAAATCGAGCTAGAAGGGTTCAGCACCAATTTCTGAAATTGAGAATCAAGTCGGACTCCAGTCCAGGTGTACCAGAATGTCTTTGAATTTCTACCGAATTGGCAGCAAATTGGAATCCCATCTAAAATACGATATTTCAACGAGATTCGAATTGATATCATGTCATTCATGGCAAAAAATCGATCTCAGATTTCTTGGCGCCGATCCTCAGGATAGAGATGAAGCTCAAAATGTAGCTCACTTATCCCAGAATGTCATGGAATAGTTTGCGAGTTGGCAGCATATCGAATTCACATCTAGAATCAGGCATTTTCATTCAGATTTGGACTGAACTCGTGTCAATTTCTGCATAAAAAGGATCTAGAATTCGCTGGCGCCAATTCCTTGCATCGGGGTTGAGCTCTAAGTTCTGCTAACCAACTCCAGAATATGACTTAACTATTTCCGACTTGGCAGCATATCAAAATCCTACCTAGAAACTGTCTTATAGCGATGTTTGCAGTGCTAAGGGACAGTTCGAGCTAATATTCGTTCTGAAACCTCTCAGCACCAATCCTTAGAGTTGGGATTGAGCTCAAAATCTTGTTACTCAAGAACGTAATACATCACAAGTATTCTTAATATGGCAGCAAAACCGCAAACTACCTCGAAACAGTGATTTTGGTGAAATTCCTACAGTTTGGCACTCGATTATGAACAAAATTTAGCCTCAGGGATCCCAGCACTTGTTCCCAGACCTGGGGTTGGGCTCAAACTTCAGGTATACGCTCAATGAATGTCTGTCAAGTGTTTCCCAGGTGGCAGTAGGACCCAAGATTGAGTAATAAATTATACAGACTAATGTCAGCACATTCAAACTCACTAGTAGAAATCAGTGCTGATAGAGAACTCATGGCTGTACTGATAGATGTTGCTTTGCATGTCTTTTCATTCGTACCTGCTTTGCCCTTGGTAAAAAGTTTAACTGCTGCTACTCCATGTGATCTGCTAGTACTCGAGGTAGAGTTGCTCTGAGTTGCTGATGTAATTGTACACCAGGGTGGGCTAGAAGAGGGTTTTTCTCGAAAATCCGTACGCCCTAGCGTGGAAATGTTGTGTTTATACATGTAGATGTGAAAAAAATTTTGCTGGACGCTGAGCAATGAGACTTTAGGTCCGAGCAGGAGCCATGAAGCTTTTGTCAAAATTAACCCAGGTTTAAATGGGAATGTGCCTAATTCGGCACTTTTTTCTTCCTAACTTTGCTCACTTTCCTGGCTCATTCAAGCATTTTTCAACGTACTCTAGCTCATTTTGAAGCTTGTTCTGAAACCTACAAAGTGAGCTGAAGTACGTCCAATTCCGACTAACCCGAGCCAATCTATCTCAATTTTTCCAAAAAATGATCATTTTTAAAAATATCAAGAATAGGGCGATTTCAAAATTTCAAATTTTGCTTGTATTTCTGGTAGAACTGAACATTTTCCAACGTACACCAACTCATTTTGAAGATTGTTTGAAAACCTACGAAATGAGCGGGAGTACGTCCAATTTCGACTTACCCGAGCCAATCTATCTCAATTTTCCTATTTCAAGTTTCGAAAGGAGTGAGGCGGGAGGGGAAAGTCGCTTATGATTCAAAACTTATCTTTTTTTAGAAGAATTGAGATAGATTGGCTCGGGTTAGTTGAAATTGGACGTACTTTAGCTCATTTTGTAGGTTTTGGAACAAGCTTTGGAATGAGCTGAAGTTCGTTGAAAAATGTTCAGCTGCAAGAGAAATACAAGCAAAGTTTGAAGGGGGAGTCGCCCTATTTTTGAATTCTCTAATAAGGATCACTTTTTGGAAAAATTGATATAAATTCTCTTTGGTCAGCTGAAGTTGTACGTACTTCAACACTTTTTTTAGGATTTGGAACAAGCTTTAAAATCAGCTAGAGTACGTTGAAAAATGCTCAGATGCGCCAGGAGCGAAGTTAGGAAGGAAAAAGTGCCGAATTAGGCACATTCCCATTTAAACCTGCGTTAATTTTGATAAAAGCTTGATGGCTCTTGCTGAGACCTAAGATCTCATATTTCAGCGTCCAGCAAAATTTTTTTCACATCTATATGTACAAACACAACATTTCCATGCTAGGGCGTATCGATTTTCGAAAAAAGCCCTTTTTCGGCCCACCCTATTGTACATGCAGTGGTACCATCAGCAAGAGATCTTGAAACATGTTATATCTTGTTAGCTTGACTCGATCTCGGAGGACAATGGGGAATTATGCGATGATGTTACAGCAATGATCTTCGATTCCCCATTGTTCTCCGAGATCGAGTCAAGCCAACAAGATATATTTATAGAAAAAAGGGGACAATACGAGAAACTGTGATAACTTGGGGAACGTTGGTTTGCGGCAGCCAATACATGAGGAATATTCGAAGATAAACTCTTGTGTTTACTCCTGGCTTCCTCATTCATAACTGTTACAGGTGCTTGTGGATGATCTCTATCAATATCCAAACCAGGAGCTTTCTTGAGAGTTTGTGCAAAGAGGATTCTTAGAGACATGTTAGAGTTCACAATTCTTTTGAAAATCTGATTCTTGTTTGAAAGTGAATTATCAACATAACCTTGACAAACTGTATCTGATTCCCAACCACCAAGAGACTTAACAGCTACTAGATCAGCTCCTGAGTTCGACAAGAGAGTAGCTGTAGTTCTTTAAAAGGAGTGCCCTGTGAATTCCTTGTAGTTTTTCGAATTCAAATACAGAGCAATGATCCCGGGTGTCTGGCTGAACCTGTTCTTCCCAATAGGCTGCACCGTACACTTGCCTTTAGAGTAAAATAGGGGAAATTGGAAAGTTGTTTACTTTAACCCTACTGTAGAACCCTTGTATTAAATTTGAACCTCTCACTTGCAAATAGATAATAGCTGCTGAAGAGAATGAGCAGAATGCTTTCTCTTAGCGAAATTTGCCCGTATGGCCACACCAATTGATGAAAAATCTCAACTGCTTGGTCTAACTGTACAATGATGATCGCAAATACAGATATTTCCTACATCTTCTCTTGTCCAAGATAACATAGTTTGTATGTCCAACATCAGCTTCTTGATAAATCAAAGGAAAAATACGTAGAGAATTTAGAAGAAGATACCACAGCCAGAAACCCTGAGATATTCTTCCATAGGTGATGAATAATTCGATTAGATTGCATTTTGAAGAATCAATTTTGAATGTAACAAACGTATCTTTCAAGGTCATTGAGAGTTGGATGAGTGGATGTGGGTGGAAGCATAAATTGAAACGGAATTCTTACATTGATCCGGAAACCAAGCACGGAACGAAACCAAACTCTTTTAGTTTCGTTACACTTTCGTTATTCTCTCTCGAAACGGAATCGAAATGAATTTCGTTTTGTTATTCAATAATGAATCGAAACGGAACGAAACGTTTCGAAGTCATTGAGAACCGAAACGAAACGAAAGTATCGTAATATTGTGTCGTTAGTGGGTAACATCATTAGTTGTCATATTCGTTTCGTTCCTCTCGTACGAAACGTAACGGGAGCGGGACTCAGATTCATTTCCTTCCCAAAAACGAAACGAAACATAATGAGATCTCATCGTTCCGTTTCGGTTCTCGAAATGCCCTCCGGGGCAGGCACGTGTAATATTGTTCACATATTATTACCATCAAACACTCGCGATCTGCATATTCCGTCCGCACTTAATGAGCATTGAGATGGCAGCAAGGGAGCATCACCCCGCATCTTTGTTCATCTAGCAATACTATTAGCAACTACAGAATATATTGCTTCAGACGGCAGACCATAGCAGACGGATCTTGGTGATCGGCATCTGACGTGATCTGAAGATGCGGTATTCCGATGAGAATATATATGTACGAGAGGCTGCGTAGCGCGAGCAGTTAACATATATCGCGGAAGTGTCGCTTTTTTGTTGCATCGAATGGCGGGTTGCATCGAATGTCGTTCCACGGGGCAGTGTGGGTCAGCCCATCACGCGCGATTTTACTTCTCAGACGAGCGTGAAGGAACTCCGTTCCAGAGAGACCCAAATTTTGTTGCTGGAGATAATCGAGGAGGATGAAGAGTCAGACCGATCTTCCCCCTTCTGAAGTTGGCGCGAGTCGCCACGGCTCGGGACTTAGGTAACGCGTGGAATTCGAATATTTGAGATATTCTATACAGTGTCACGTACAGTTTAAGCTTTATTCATGAGAATGCAATATTGCTATCCACTTTACGAAGTCTTTTGTGTATATGATCGAAAATGAACCGACAAATGAGCACGATTGCAATAAACGACAAAGAAATACGGTTGAGTGAAGTATATAGAATTTAATGATTATTTTTTCTACTTTTTTTTGGAACCGGGCGTATTGAATGAATGATGATGTGCACAAATTTGTCTGAATTCTTTCGTTTGAATGATATACAGCTATTCGGATAAACAACATACTAACACTATTCACACCTCCTCTATTTCCGCTTGAATATGATTAAATCCTAAGGTTTCCCAGATATGAAGGCACGGATAAGTAAAATGAGCCTAGAAGGCCTTCACCCACCCTGAATATCGGACAAAATTGAGTTCAATTAATTTAATTATTGAAACAATCAGGGGATTTTGACAACGCAAATCGTTGCTCAATAGGGGTGGGCCGAAAAAGGTCTTTTTTCGAGAATCAATACGCCCTAGCGTAGAAATGTTGTGTTTGTACATATAGATGTGGAAAAAATTTAGCTGGACGCTGAGGAATGAGATTTTAGGTCCCAGCGAGAGCCATCAAGCTTTCATCAAAATTAACGCAGGTTTAAATGGGAATGTGCCTAATTCGGCACTTTTTTCTTCCTAACTATGCTCGCATTTCGGGCACATCCAAGCATTTTTCAATGTACCTTAGCTCATTTTGAAGCTTGTTCTGGAACCTACAAAATGAGCTAAAGTACGTCCAATTTCGACTAACCCGAGCCAATCTATTTCAATTTTTTCAAAAGGTGATCATTATTAAAAATCCCAAAAATATAGCGATTCTCCTTCCAAACTTTGCTCGTATTTCTGGTGCATCTGAACATTTTTCAACGTGCTCTCGCTCATTTCAAAGTTTGTTCCAAAATCTACAAAATGAGCTAAAGTGCGTCCAATTCTGACCAACCCGAGCCAATCTATCTCAATTTTTCTATTTCGAGTTTCGAAAGGAGTGAGGCGGGAGGGGAAAGTCGCTTATTTCCGAATTCTTCGAAACTAATCACTTTTTAGAAAAATTGAGATAGGTTGGCTCGGATAAGTTGAAATTGGACGTACTCGAGCTCGTTTTGTAGGTTTTGGAACAAGCTTGAAAATGAGCTGAAGTACGTTGAAAAATGTTTAGATGCACCAGAAATACGAGCAAAGTTTGAAAGGAGAATCGCCCTATTTTTGGGATTTTTAATAATGATCACCTTTTGAAGAAATTGAGATAGACTGGCTCGGGTTAGTCCAAATTGGATGTACCTCAGCTTATTTTGTAGGTTTTGGAACAAGCTTTGAAATGAGCTAAAGCACGTTGAAAAATGCTTGAATGCGCCAGAAATGCGAGCAAAGTTAGGAAGAAAAAAGTGCCGGATTAGGCACATTCCCATTTAAACCTGCGTTAATTTTGATAAAAGCTTGATGGCTCTTGCTGGGACCTAAAATCTCATTTCTCAGCGTCTAGCAAAATTTTTTCACATCTATATGTACAAACACAACATTTCTATGCTAAGGCGTATCGATTTCCAAAAAAAGCCCTTTTTCGGGCCTACCCTATTGCTCAACTTATTTCAAAATAACTCGTGTTGAATCTAGAATCGATCGAAATTCCATCTTCAAACGAAGGCTAAGGGCAAAAATCATGTCATGCTTCTGGCTTAAGCGCGTGAAATGCAGTTCAACTTTGAGTTTCAATGAACAGGCATCGTATGAGATAAGGCAGGGTCATTGAATTGGAGTACAAAAACTGTGACAGAAACGTAACAAAATTGTAGTTATCGAGACTGATTCTGTGGTAATTTGATGATTAAATGGAATGATGGAATTCGAAAAGGGTGTATATTTACATAGGCGGATTGAAAAATATCGTAACGTGCACTCTTCCCATATGCAGAGTGACAATGTATCGTCTGCCGTATTCGAATACTTTTCAAATCCGTTCAAATTCGTGATCGGCCATTGAAACAAAAGCACATCTGCTTTTTGCTATGCTTGTTTCACACATACACTCCTTCCACCGCAAGGGTGCAGAGCAGCTTGTTTTGTTTGAGTTTAGTCGACTCAGAACATTAACTAACAAAATTTGATAAGCTCTGCAAGAATTAAACTTGAAACAACTGGGAAGCCGTTTAGCGCTTGAATTCCAAATCATTGGAATGGGTTTACGACGTTAAAGTGTAGTGATGAGCGGACACAAGAAGGGAGCGAAACTCGGTCTCGGAGGTTACTTTGACGAAGAGAATGGACTGCACTATCATGAACATAGGATCTACGATAACGGTAACGTGTAAGTATAATCCAATTTATCCATAATGTGATGATGAGCTATGAGAGGTAGCGACAAATGAACGGTAAGTTATACATACAGTCTCTATGTGGAGTTGCGATTTTTCGCGTTCATTTCGTCGTTAGAGAGAAATGCTGTTAGATCGATTGGCTCTGAGATTTTTCACTGTAATACTCGATTGATAAATTTTCATCTGTGGAGCCGTCATGGGCATCTCTCTGATAAGTCTCTGATAATCGTACATGACAAATGCAAATCCTATTCACTCTCATAGCAAGTGGGCTCTAATAGTTGCTGTGATTGACTTTCTAAATTTTTCATTTTTTAAATCATACTATCTTCCGAGCTGCGATTAAGCGGATGTCAAATTCAAATTTGTTCGATTGTGATCTTCAAAAGTTGATTGTGGCGTCAATATTCACTGAATAATCATCTAAGCGATAGATCTGAAATCGTAGCAGGGCTTCTTGGGAGCATTTTTTTTATCTATCTCGTAGATTTTGTGGGAAAAAAATCAGATGAGTCAAAATTTGGAGTGTCGGTAAGGTGCGAATTTCTCAATTCAATTGTAATCCTCAAAAGTTGATTGTGGAGGCTATAACCACTCAATTTACTCGTTTCTTCCTTTGAATGATAGATCTGAAGTCGTAGCAGGGCTTCTTGAGAGCAGTTTTTTATGTATCTCGTAGATTTTGTGGAAGGAATTAAATGAGTAAAAACTTGGAGTGTCGGAAAAAGTTGATTTTGACATGGCCTCAAATCGGCTGAGGAATTCCAGAATGACGTTATCGAACTTTGTTTATGCTTCTCCGAGTATGAGCTCATAGAGTAATCCGACAAATAATCAATCGAGATTCAAAAACTGACTCTTACAGTTTTTCGGCACAAAAACTTCTTCAACGAGCTCGATTAGGAGGCGAGAACAGGGCATTCGTGCGGTTCAAAGTACAAATCTCATCTCAACAGCCGAATTGTGCAAATTTTCGTAATTTGGGATCACAGATGCCATCGTCTCGTATTAGTTCTGGGCTCCGGACAACGTTTTTAGTCGATTTGAAACGATTGGAACCTTTTTCAATCATTCAAAATTGGAAATTGACTTTTTTCTATCTCAAAATTTATCAGAGGGTTGCGGTGTGAGCGGTATCGCTGAAAAGGACAAAAACCCGATGGAACTCCGAACAGATGCACTGGAACAGCAACTTTTGCTAAAGAAAAATACGCAATCAAGACACCGCATAACCATGAAGGTGACTTAAAATTAAAACGAAGGAGGGTTATGCAGAATAAAATCAAGACTGCAGTAGATCAGCTCGGAAACGCATCTGTTAAAGATACTTTCGACAAAATTAGCTCCAGATTCCTTGTGAAAACACGATACTTTCCTCCCTTGTGGAGAAATTTGGTCTGGCTGGGCTGTCTTGCTAGGATGAAAATCGAAAAATGAATGCTATTAATTGAGGCAGTGGGTAGAAAAAGGGCGTAATTGCAAAACAATCATTTTGAGAAAATCAACAAAAACTCAATCAGAATCGCTACAGAAATAATTGGACGAGTCGGCTTGACTTTTTTCGAGAAGGATAGCATTCTCGGAATGTCTCGACCCAAGCCGGATTTTTTTCTTTGGATTTTGAGCTTCTCTCAGCAATTTCGGAAAATTCAATTACGCCCTTTTCCCAAACGCAGGGTCGAATTTCGGCCTTTCTTCCTCACAAAAAGTGGAATGAAATCTCGAGATCAAGTCAAATCGTCTTCAAATTTTTTGAGAGTTTTCCCGGGCATGTTTCAGAAGATGTCTGATTGCTATGGGGTGATTTGATCCATGCTTCTCGGTTCTATGGGCACGGAAAGCTCCCATCAGTCGTGTAAAAATGACGAGGAATTATCTTCACTAAGGAAGTGTGAAAACATCCAATTTTCAAGTAGAACAATATGATTTCATCGTTATATTAGGTGAAAAAGCGTTTCTAGGCTCAGGAGAATTTTTATGAAATTTTCCCTTGGTAATGAGGCCCTTTTTCCAAATCCGCCCTCTTTAACGCCATGTCTCAGAGTAATTACGATCTTTAAACCTTTTCTGTTAGCTAATTTAGCCTTTCTACCAGATCCCGTTGGGCTGAGCGAAAAGTTAAGCCTTTCGGACATTTTTTGCTGCAATTAGGCCTTTTCTGAAAACAATGATCGTAGTTACGCCCTCTTGGAATTTCATCATAGCAGTTACGCCCTTTTGAAATTCCATCATAGTAGCTACGCCTTTTTAAAATGTTTCCGCTGCAATTAGGCCTTTTATGAATTCCGCCTATCGGTAAATATTTATACTGATTCATTCGTGTGAATTCCGATTATAGAGGTTGATATTGATTAAATTATTTGTAATAAAATAATTTAAAAAAACATTTTAAAAATTCGCTTTTATGTGAACCGTTAAGCATAATTGCATGTCAAAATTTGAAGAAGATGAAAACTGTTATCTATGTTTCTGTCATAGACAAAGAGTACGTCAGTTGACGCCCAGCTTCACGAATTCCATGATTTCAAGATATCAAAATGGTAAAAGCGTGGGTTGATTGGTGAAAACTACTCTTGATGTGTCAAGTTTACAACCCACGCTTTTACCATTTTGATATCTTGAAATCATGGAATTCGTGAAGCTGGGCGTCAACTGACTTACTCTTTGTCTATGACAGAAACATAGATAACAGTTTTCATCTTCTTCAAATTTTGACATGCAATTATGCTTAACGGTTCACATAAAAGCGAATTTTTAAAATGTTTTTTTAAATTATTTTATTTTCTCAATTTTAGTTTTATCCTAATCGCTTGGAATATAGAACATGAATGAAGGATATTAATATCAGCCAGAATGTTGAGATATTATTCTTAAGATTCCTTGGGTATTCATTTTTTCTTAAGCGCTTCAGAGTGCAAATTGATAAAAAGTGGAATAAATCAGTCAACTATGGTTTACGAGAAATAATTTCTCATCTCATGTTGAGCATACCGATAATGCTGAATTAATTCACAAGCTACAGTCACATCACATTTAAGAGGCTGTGTTACCCTTATTACTAGAATATGAAGACATCCAATGATATATGAATTTATCATCAGGACATCTCCATCCGTTAAGATCATATGATACATCACATGCCAAAGCTCGAACATGGATGATTATATTCCTAATTCAGTAGAGTGAAATTTATTAGAAATGGAATGAGTCTTTAGCCCAATATAACATGGTATGCTACACTTTAATGGCTGGACCCATGAAAATTCAACCAAAAGAGACTGTTGAATCTCTGTGATGCATCAAGAAGTGACAGGAAGCGCATCCTCAATGGTTCAAATAAACAAGTTCATAACGCGTAGAGCCACTGTGACAATTTTACTTTTGAATGTAGTCCATTCCGTCATTCATCTGAAGTTTCTTGAAGCATAGAATACTAAGAGTGAGGGGAAAGTCTAAATTCAATGACAAATCAAGAAGCACACAGTGTCTCATGAAATATCATTCATCACCTTGATTGTGCTTCATGATTTGAAGACCAGGACTTTGGCTCAGCGCGCTTACTGTACATGCACCACAAAACTTAATTGCCTCGACACTGAGGCCTCAACTTCCTCTCTGAGCTTGCAAGAAGATGAAACCATTCAACTCTTAGAGGTACCTATTATTTTTTATCTGCTAACACTAATCACACACTTATTGGTCACACATGGTGGAGAGAAACTTTTGATAAGACCATGGTATAGCGAAGCTGCATGCAGAAAACTTGTAAGAATCCAATAGCTAGGCGAGATCGACCGCACTCTGAAAACTGCTGAAAACTGAGAAGGATCAAATCATCACAATAACAGCACTAAATAAAAAGCAGCAACACAGCCAGCAGCAGTTTAGGCTTGACAGGACAGCATCGCGTGGCAGTGGCAGCACTTCGAGGAGGTTCTATGGGTCCTACAGGCAGTTGTTATACTTGTTATAGGATAGGCATCTCATTTCTATTTGTTGATAATCATTATGTTTTGATTAATCAAAACTAGAAAGAGTGAAATTTGTAGGGTTTGCGAAGAATCGACGAGTTGCGTCGGCTGCTGTGATATTCTAAAGCGAGGCTCTTGCCAGTCTTGCTGATCGCGCGAATAAAACTCTACGATAAATATGCAATGAGAAAGAGAGAGAGGTCCGACGCTGCGCACAAACCTATTTGCATTTACACAAATATTGAATCGCGCAGAGCTCGGAAACCCACACGAATACACGGGATACCACGCAATTCCACGTCAGTGACACACTCACACGAAGAATTCGGTGGCGCGGCCGCGGCCGAGTTCAATAAAAGCGAATAAAAATCAAAAAAAGTTTGATCAACGGAGAAATTAATTGGAAGTCCGTTACCAACTTGAAATTTACATTTGCTGATCCCTGAAACCCTAAATTGACCGAGATTCTATCCATCGGGGCCAAACTCGACACTCTTTAGCAGTGGGTGTTTAGTTACCCTGCTTTCGAAGATGCACAGGAATCACAGGGCCTCACATCTGTATTTTCCACGCACTACGGCGCGGCATTTGGAAAATGGGCGTAAGTGCAATAATTTTTTGATAAAAGGGCGTATCTGTCGTGATATTCGGAGAGAGGTCGTGAGTTCAATCATTTCGCCGATGAAAAGGACTTAAGCGCCATTACGCCCTTTCATTGGCTCGATATAAAACCGCGTTACGCTTTTTTGTCTGCCACGCGGATTTCGGGGTCTCACGAAAAACTGATTTTGGGGGGTGGTAGATCTTGGTACAGAGGCTTGAAAAAGCGGTATAAGGAGGGCATAATGGCGGTTACTCCCTTTCCCACCCACCACCTCAATTATCAATGGCCATTGCTTCAACTTTGCACATGGCGTATAAATTTGTATATCAATTCATAACTATTTTTCGGGTTGATGCGTCAAAATAAATGCCGAGTGACTTGAAATATCAATTCCTCTTATTGACATTCTTGTCCAATTCAAGCTACATCTTCGCATTACAAAATTCAAGTGACTCAACGAATTGTCGGAGATGAGGGTGCGAATTTTCCTCTTAATGCGTGAGTTTGATACAATCTCGCCAATAGTCCTGTTGTTATCTGTAACGCCTTAACTGGAGATGAAAAATGAAGATGAATGTAATAATCAAAAGAGATGGCTCAACAATCATTTCACAACCCTTTCTAGGGATCCCGAAATAGGAGAGGACTTATCATTCGCTTCTATGGATTCTACTCTCCACAAAAGAAAATCTGAGCATCGTGAGGTCCCACGTTTGAAAAATTCGAAGAGTCTGCCATCACTTCATGAAAAATTTGAACAAAAATTCATAAAATATCAATATGGCAAAACTGAAGTTGTCTGGGAGTCGGTTTTATTACCGATGGTTGAGGATAAAATCAACCTCACGTTTTCAAGGGTAAAAAATTTTCGGACAAATTCAAGGGTAAAAAATTTTGGATTGGTGTAGATGCCACCTTTGGAGTTGTAAAGGGGATGTTCAAGAACGTGATGCAGCTACTGATCATAGATGCTGTATATGAAGAAAACGTGAGTTGGTGCTTGCCTTCTCTATTTTACGTAGTTAATTCATTCGATTGAAAAATATCAGTGGAAAACTCTATCCGTTAATTCAATTCATCAATATTCCAGCGACGATTTTAGGAAAATTCCTTACCCCCTTTTCCTATCTTGAAATGTTGAAATATACTATGGTTCACAGTATTTAGGCCCAAAAATCTTTTTTGATCGTCTGTGCGCAGATGAGTCATTTGCACACTGTTTGTCGCTTTTCATTTGCTCACAGAAGAACAAAATTAGTACATTTCGATACAAGGGCGTAAAACGTTTTATCCGCGTCCGAGTAATGTGTTTCCGGCCCGAGCCGCAGGCGAGGGTCGGAATCATCACGAGGATGCGAATAATAGGTTTTACGGCCGTGTATCTAACTATACTTTTCGATAAACTGTGAGTAAAAGTCGACAAACTGTGCGCAAAGTGCACTCTTACGCACAGTGAATCGAAATAGTACATTTCGATACAAGGGTGTGAAAACTTTTTTTCGCGTCCGAGCGGTGGGTTTCCGGCCCGAGCCGCAGGCAAGGGTCGAAATCATCACGAGGATGCGAAAAATAAGTTCTACGCCCGTGTATTGAACTATGGTTTCTTATTAACTGTGAGTAAAAAAACGCATAATGTGCAAAAAAGACGCTTTGACGCACAGTGTATCAAAAAACATATTATGATACTCGGGCGCAACGGTTTTCGCTTTCTTGTGACTATTTAGTCCCTCGCCTGCGTCTCGGGCCTAAAGAAGTCACTTGAAGTTCGAAAACCATCGTTTGAGCTCTCGTATCATAATATACTATCTCGCTCAACATAGCCCCATATCTGTGTTTTCCCAAGAAAATCCAAAATCGAGTCTTCACTATCGCATTCTGTTTATACCTCTGGACTATCTCGACCAATTTTGATTCTTTTTAAAGCACTCAAAAAAAGGAGTGAATACCTTTCGAGAGACTAGTTGTTGAGCCCTCCCCGTAATTCCATGAATCGATAAGTTTCTTGCTAATTTGAAAACTGTCAATGGCTCCTGTCATTGTCATCATTACTGGAATGAATTTGATTCATAGTTTCTCACGAGGCTAACAAATACTTGCTCAACCCAGATGATTTCTTTTGTTGAGTGTTCACAAGATTACCTAGTAGATGAATCCATCTCATTATTCATAATTGGTTAAACTATAAAGAGGTTTAGTTACGAGTGCCTAATGATTTTTCTCCAGACCTTTCCCATCGGATATGCCTTCATGAGCGGGAAGACTCAAAAGGGCAACGAAGCTATTTTTAGAGCCTTCAGAACTCGTTTCCCTGATGTAATTCCAGAATTTTTCATGATGGATTTTGAGCCAGCGATAGCCAATGCTCTCAAAAAAGTTTACCCTGGTGTTCCTATACGCAAGTGCTATTTTCACTATTCACAAGTAAGTTGAATGCACGTCTAGTACCTTTCATGAATCTATAAATAAAGTGCAATTTTGTTGAAGAGAAGTCGAAGTCAAATGTTCTCAATTGTAATATTCTAAAGTTGGTCGTGGAAGTAATATTCACTCAATCCACACGATCCTTTTTCCAAATGATAGATCTAAAGTCGTAGCAGGGCTTCTTGGAGGCACTTTTAAATTTATCCCGCAGATTTCGTGGAAAAAATCAAGTAAGTAGCAATTCGGAGTTTTGGTAAAGTGCATGTCGGGACGAGGTGTTCTTATGGAACCTCGGAGCCCATACTAGTGTGGATTGATCGCGTGGAAAGGAAAGGGGTTTTCAATTAACACTCACTTGGTATATAATGAAAATAAAGTATCACTATATTGTCGACAAAAGGTGTGGAACAGAAGGTAAAAAGATGAATCGCGGAGAATCACGTCCGCGGCGCAGGATTGAGAATTGAGAGTAAAAACTATTGAAAGAAAAAAAGGATTAATTGTCGCGGGCGGGCACCGGCGTGATCGCGAGAAAGATCGGACGTGACGACGCTCGAGCCGCACATGTTGCGTACTCGCAGATCAACGGTTAACTAACGCATGCCGAGCAATGAGTACAGCTCGGCAAGAAGGACTCGAGTCGTTGCACTGGTCGCCTGATTTAATTTCGGCCAATAGGGTGAAAATATTAACTCGCGTGAGAACAAGGAGGAGAAAGGAAAGGACCGAGAACGTCAAGTCGAGCAGTCTCTATGAATATAGATCTATGAATATAGATATATAATTGCTCTCATACTAATACACACGAACATACCGCCCCCTTTGCTTGCTCAAAGCGAGCAAGAACATCCGTATCAAAATGCATGAAAATCAAGAAAACGAGAAACTAAGACAAAGGGAGAACGGTATGTCCGTACGTTTAGCGAGATCAGAAAAACATACATTTCATAAGAAACTTTCAAAGCGACATACTAAAATCTCAGAAGGAGAAGTAACAGTTGAACATAGTTCCTGATATCCAATGACTCAAGAAAAGATAAATGAAATCAACCTCAATCAGTATCAATTATCTGAACAATAACTCCTTAAAATTGAAACACATCAAACAACAAACTGTCACGTCGGATTTTGAAATCCGATGGTAATGACTGATTTTTGAGCCTCGTGTTTCCACGAAAAGCTCGGGCTTCAGTCTAGCAGGAGAGTGATTTTTGTTTGAAAATTTGGAAATTTCTTCGCGAAATTTTACAGATTGCTTAGTGAAAAAGTCATGCACTCGCCCAAGTGAAGTGCGAAATGCACCCTTTCCAAAAGCATCTATGACAGCTCATACTTGTGGGCACCTCGTCTCGGATTTATCCGTGACAGAGAGGCTACCAAGTGGTGAGCTGTCGCTTGTTTTAATGAATTTAATGAATAAGAGAAAGAATACTCGTACCTTGATCGCTTGTGGATTCCTATAAAATTTAGGATAAAATTCTCTGAAGATCACTAGAAATTGGATAGATTTATTCGTGTAATTTAAAGTCTACAAAAAGTGACAATTCTTGGAGTAACGCAAAAATTGAAATTTAGATGAAGAAAAAAATATGAGACTCGCCCACAAGGGCGAGCACAACTGAACGGCTTGATGCCATGTCGAAGACTGCTGCCTGGAAAGACGTACAGAGTTTCCATGGCTATACTGATTTTGGGTGACGAAGAGGGAATACTCTGCGTCCCAGATATAAAAAGTAGGTGGCGCCATCTGATTGGCTGCTTATTCGGGTCTATGCCCGCTAGATTACCTAAACTTACGAACTAAAACACTCCAATACATTCCACGCTTGCCTACTAGAAGCGCACTCTCTTATCTCTAAAGCCATCGCGTCATCGTATACTTGTGGAGAAGGTTGGGAAACGCATCTCTATAGCTGCGGGGAGGGAGAGGAAGCTTCCACAAGTCGTCGTATTTAAATCCTATGTCGTCATTTGGGTGACTCGAGAGTCAAGAAAGAGTGTCGTGTGCATACGAAAATATCGTGAATGTATGAGGAAAGGAAATTAAAAAAATTCAAGTTAGAGAGATGTCTCCGACATCACACCCCCACCCTAAAATGCTTGGTAGAGGCGCAAGACGAATAACAAGCACCATCTGGGTCGAAAGAGTGTCAGATTTGATGAGATGTCTGAAGTACAGTAAAAGAATAGTCTTCAAGGATTAAAGGGTTGAAAGTCATCGAAGGGAATGGATTGACTGACCCAGTCCACAAGATTGCGATATTGGCGATTAAGTCCAACCCATACCAGTCTGTTAAGTTAGGGTTGATTAAAGTGTTCTAAGCTGGTACGAACAAGTCATGAACCAAACTGGAACATGATATCATTAATTGGAAGTCACTCGAATTTCCAATGGAATTCTTATTCATTAACCCTGTTGGTGTTTCAACTATTTCCACCAAAATTCTAGGTAGGGTCAATCAGAGGTATGTGATGTCCCGAATAGGATGTGACATTTTGTGTCATATCCAAGCAGTTGAGAGGATTTATCTCTTCTTTTTTTGGAAATGCTGATCAAATTGTACTAGGATAACATTGCTGTTACTCATGAATCGAGTCTTATGATCAGATGATTGTAGGTGAACAGATAGATGAATAGATAGGAAATAACGGCGGAGATTCTCATGTTCCAACTTTTGGTTTCTTCTAGGATAATTGAGGGAGGAATTGGGGAAGAATGGGTACCCGATTGCAAGAAAACAGCAGTGTGACAACACTTGATCCAATACATCCGAATAACACTCATCACCCATTCTCATAACCCATTCCTTGAGAACTGAACTACCTATCCAATAAAACTCCATACTACAAGTCAATCCTAAAACTACTTAGCTTCCATGATAATTCTCGTGATCATTTCCACTTCGTATAGAGGATAAGATATGACTTGAAATCTAAAAATTGAATGAGATTACTTGATTATCTTAACTTAAGTACTGAAGAGATTATGTGCTGCTTCATTCAAATGTCAATACAATGATGCTTTTTGAAGTGATTCTTCTGGTTTCGATACTGAAGTAAATATTCTGGTTTGAACAGTGATTGCGTGTTTCCGATCTGAATCATCGCTCGTCTGTCTCATTAAAATAATTTGATAGTGCCAGTATTCCCATTGAGGTATCCTCTGTCTATTTGTTTTCCAATCAATTCACATAAGGCTTTGTTGTGGTTCATATTCTCAAGCTGACCGAGAGAATGATCGGATTTAGGTCCATCATCGTATCTGTATATCCATTTACTACTAGACAAAACTGTTATGAACATCATTGTCTTCTGGAATCTGAATTCATGGATTAATTAGCTCCGTCGGTAGAGTTGATTTGTTTGGTTTTGGCAAATGTATGGAGGGGAATTTTCGGGATTATTGAAGCAGGCAGGAAAAAGTTTTTTTTCGGGAAGGGATGATTTTCGCCTGGCTCAAGTCAGCTGTGTTCACTAGAAAATCGGGGATTGATATCCACCAAACTAACGGAAAAGAAGTGAGAACACATTGAAAAACCAAAGGTGCTAGCATCATCGCATCAGTAATGATCCATACCGGAGTAATTTTTAATTGAGGATTGATCTGCTTATTTGAGCCATGCATGAGAGAGTTGATGAGAATATTCGCAATAAACATTGTTTTGAGACTTGAACGGAGTTCAAACTGAGGTTTCTCTCGTATTCTCGACGATTCATCACCTCTCTGTCGCTTCTGTAGTTTCAAAACCGTCTTGAAACCATGTTCTCTTCTAACATGAAGCTGCTCATTCAAAATTGGTTTATCAAATATTGAACTGGAAATTTGTTTTCTGTCTGATGAGATAGAAATAGAATCACTTGATCCAGGTATATTCGACCAGACATTCAGATTTGGTATCAGGTAATTGGCTAAAAACTTGTAACCAGGAAGAGAGACTTCTGGACCTGTCAAATGCGGAGAAGTAGTTATTACAGGTGAGTTTGTTTGCCATTGTAGAACCTCTGTGCTGGAAGGCTCTCTACTGTATGAGACTTGATCTGATAGTTCAGTTAAATTTCTGGTACTTCGTTTTGTTGATGAATCAGCTATATTGTTTGAAATGTCATCTTCCTTCTATATAGACGTATTTATTGTTGGATTCCGAAGAGTGAAAAATGCTTTGAGTATACTTTTATTACTTATGAATCTCAGT
This sequence comes from Eretmocerus hayati, assembly GCA_029851415.1. Lineage (NCBI taxonomy): Eukaryota > Metazoa > Arthropoda > Insecta > Hymenoptera > Aphelinidae > Eretmocerus > Eretmocerus hayati. The sequence continues at coordinate 136,138,308 of CM056741.1, forward strand.
CTGTTTTCATATTGTATTGCTGTAAACAACGCTGCTTTCAGAGTTGTCGGCCTCTCATGCAATGGAATGATCAAATTAAGTTTTAAGCCATTGAAAAATATTTCAACTAAATAAGTTTCAAGAGAGTTTGCTATGTTTTGGTCATATACTTTCTCACAGCATGCTATATTAACTATCTGGTAACCAAGTTTTTTGATTCTATTGGAAAGGACACAAGACTTCCATTTTCAAGTTGAAATAAACTACCAAGTCTGCCAAGTAATTGAGGTATTGACTCTGATGATCTATAAATATTGTAGAGGAAGATTTTGAACTCTAAGAATGAAGATAACTGTTCAAATGATAACGCGTAGCGGGGTTCTCCTTTCAGTTTCGAATAGAGTAGTTTGACAAAAATAGTTTCTGAATCGGGATCAATCATTGAAAACGCAAAGTTACAGTCATCAAGAAAATCATCTATCGTGATGTTATAACCATTGAATTCTGGGACAAGCGACATTGCTGATTTCATCAAGTACTCATCGTCCTCGAAGCACCTCATTTTGTGAATTCTGCGTGAGCAAATTACTATAGGGAATGAACTTAGGAGCGACTCCCCAACAATCGCTATGATTGGCGAGATGAAAGTTACTTGAAACTTTGAAGACTCGACGGGGTTCGAGGTGGGCACGGCACAATATATACCCTGGACGCAGATCCGTCTGAAGGGCTCTGATATAGTCTAAGCCTAAAGCGAGAAGCAACGTACTATATGCAACAAGTGATGACTCAAACAACTCATACGTACGCACAACGCGTACTTCTGTTCTGTTGTTAAACAAATTGTCTATGAAAGGAAAAAACAAGTGCGATGTTGACTTTATAATCAAATAGCTAAGAAGAAATAATGACAATTGAATCAGCCAAATTACCAAGATCTGCCCCCAACTAATATGCACTGAGTAATTTGCTGTGTGTCAAGGTAAGTTGTTGTGTATTTGTCACTGTATTGAGATAAATATTCTATTTTATTGAGTGGTTATTCAAAATCAGATATGCCAAGGAAATGAGCTTTGAATAAAAGAAGATTATGATCAGCAGGGGTCAACTAAAAACTCACTCAAAATTTTGGCTCTGCTATTATTGAATTCTGGAGATGAATTTGAGTGAACTGGAAGAATTGTTTGTTGTTTTTGTCTTCCTTTGTGTGTGTATAAAAGTTCAACTCTGAATCCCAATTACTCTTCAAATTCTGATCAAAACAAAAATTTGAAAACTTGAAACTCAAAATGTATGAATTAGGTTTCCAAAAAGTGGATGGTGTTTGAGAGTGGGTTTCTGGGTCTACAGACTACTACCTGATAGTTGGTACCCTGGCAAAAGTGTGATATTCAGCACACCCTCAACACAGTATAATAGTACCAGTCGACGGCTGACTGATTTTCCAATGGCTATTACCACTAACTAGCTAAAACAATGGTAATCAATTGTTTAGGAAGTATCTCTGAGTGTTCTGATCCCTCTTTTTCATATCTACCTATTTACTAGTGCATTTCCCTTATCCAGTATGTATACAGATAAACTAACCTACATGCCATTACATGTTTGTTTACTTTATGATTATTTCAACTTCTAAGCCAAATTTGGAAAAACTGAGAAATAACTTTCTAGATTTTGGTCTCCTTTAGGTGTACACAAAGTCTCAACTTTGTATCTTTTATATTTTTTATGTTATGGCTGAAACAAAAATTGTCAAAATTGGAGTTCTGAAATTTTTGATTTTGGTCTTCCAGGAGGTAAATGGAAGTTGAAAAGGTGCTCAACTGGTCCTATAGACCAGTCCAGATTATCTGGCTCTGTCCAAGCAATCAGTGTATCTATTTTCCTTACAAAATGGTGTGGTGATACGCTTTGGCGGATACCTGAGTAGTCGTGTTTTCGACTTCCCTTATCCACACCTCTTTACCCAGTGGCTAGAAAGGAGCTGAGACGTCTACACAGTGCTACTGCATTCTCACTATCCTCATAGGTGAGTTTTGTGATGGCTAAATGAGTAAAATAGGTTGCCACAATGTATATAGGTATACTCTAACCTTTAGCTGGCAGTACAATGAGTTTACTGTGATAATTACATTTTAAGACTGAATAGGGAAAAACTGAGATAGTTGTTTGTAGATTTTGGCCTCATTAAAATGTGGGCAAAATTTCAGCTCTGAATCTTGTTTACTTTTCAAATTATGACAAGAACAAAAATGTTCAAAAATGGAATTACAATATTTACTGACTTTACTTTTTCATAAAGTGAAAGATGATTGACAGTGTAATTACTTGGGCCTATAACTTGTTGTTAAGCTACTGGTTCAATGGCTGAGATGTATTTCATAGCTTTCCTTAAAAACAGTAATGATATACCCAATGACGGCTATGTGGATAGTCGACTGTAGACCTCCCCTGGTAAAAATATTTGACTCTAATATTCGACTCGAATATTAGACTCAAGTATTAGACTCAGGATTTGGGTCCTTTATTCGAGTCGAATATTAGAGTCATTTTTTTGGGGAATTAAAATAAGCCACTCAGCCTTGTTAATAACTTTTCTCGATATTCCTAAGCCATTATATGGCCGGAAAATGAATGGAAAAAAGAAAAAAAAACCATCATTGGGTTTTCGGGTGCCGACACCGGGATTCAAACTCGCAATCTTTCGATTCTAAGTCCAACACTCTACGTCCGTGGCTAGCGAGACGAGATACGGGTATTGACCTAAAAGGCGTACTTGAACTGTAAGTCACCGCATGGAGAATATATAGCATCCTGCTGCTCATTCGCTCATTTCACGATAATACATGTACTGTTGAAATGTTTCACAGTGAGTGACCCATTCGGAATAACGCTATATTCTCCATACGGCTGCCCACACTTGAAGTAAGCCTTTTAAGTATACAAGGATATCTCGTCTCGCTGGCTACGGACGTAGAGGGTTGGACTTTGGACCGAAAGGTTGTGAGTTCAAACCCCGGTGTCGGCACCCGATATGTCATATTTGTATTTTTTTTTTATTTTTTCCATTCATTTTCCGTCCATATAATGGCTCAAAAATATCGAGAAAAGTTATTAATAAGGCTGAGTCGGTTCCTTTAATTCCCCGAAAATTGACTCTAATATTCGACTCGAAAAAGGACCCAAATCCTGAGTCTAATACTTGAGTCTAATATTCGAGTCGAATATTAGAGTCAAATATTTTTACCAGGGTCCCCCTTGAAACCTTTGCTCGCCTATTGGCTCAAAAGGAGTGTGAGTATTCAAATGATGGAATCGTGGTCCTATTTTCTTATATTAATTGAGTTTAAGGTAGCTTATGTCCAAAATTAGCTCCAGCTATGTATATAGGTATACTCTAGCCTACTTATAACCCTACATTTTCCTACAAGATATTTTCTGACTTATTTTGATAAACCTTATATTATGCTTTGAAGGTCAAAGAGATGAGGTCCTGAACTAACTTATTATCAAGTATTAGAAGGTCTGAGACAAAAATGTTGAACAAAATTCAAAGTAAACAAAAGTGAAAACTCACAAATTTGATCTTCCAATTTGTAACCCCTGGAAGGTTGAAATTATCCGATTTTTGCTATTTTATTATGCTGTAAGCTTTAGGTTATTCAATAGCCCCCTTAGTAAGTGATTAGACAGGCTCCATGACATTACAAGGTCTATGGATGTCTCCAGTCGAATGAAGTTGAGCACGCATTTGGCAATTCTTTTGATTTTGTGGTTGGAAGATGTGTGAAAGCAATAAAGACTGTACGATGGATAGATTGAGGAAATTTTTTGAAGTGATTGAGAATATTTGGAAATCACTGTACCTTACAGTTCAGTCATAATTCCCTATTCAGACCTTGAATGAAGGATAGATTTTCCAATAAACAGAATTTCCCTTAAGTATTTCTTGGAGTTAGAACTTTAAAACAATGATGTAAAATTGTGGACACGATTGATTGGAATTCACTTGATCAATGAATGCTAACATTTTACATGGATGATATCCTAACCCCTCTTTTCTTTCAATAGAATGCCTGATATAATTTGATCGAAATAACACTCAAAATGTGATTTAGCGTAACTGAAACAAAAGAGCTTGGGTGGAAACTGGGTCTAGAATTAGAATCATTGAATAATTGACATTGATTAATCTGAGATAACTTTTCAGATCCTCTCTGAGAGCAGACTTTGACTATCTCCAAGAACGGCCACTACTGAAATCACTGATAGCAGACGACACTGGAGAGGAATTTATAGTACACTCGTATACTTGAAAAATGGAAGTTTAGAAACTTGTGATTGAAGATAGACTGATCTTTTAGCTTTGAATTGAGGATTCAATTTTAGAAGGTTTCACTTGGAGTTTTTATCTCAAGATCCCTTGGATTTGGGAAATTTTTAGAACTTGGAACTTTGAGAACTTGGAGAAATCAGAGATTTAAAAATTGTGATAACTTTAGGAATTGTGGTATTGGTGAATAAGAATTGATTACAACTCGATTCGAGAATCTTGAAAATACAGAGATAACTCCCCTCAAGAAGTTTGAAATATTGTGAAAATAAGTTACAAAAATCTTGGAAATCTTGATTTTGAGAAAAAGAATTTTGGAATTTTGAAGACTTGTACATGTGAAAATTGAGGTTCTTGGAATTTTGTAACTTGGTGTTAGTGAACTTGGGAATTTTGAGAAATTTTACGCTTGGGTTTGGCACATAACTCATAAATTTATTGTAAAGTTGTGAACATTGGAGTTTGTAAATTCAGGAAGCTAGAATTTTGTATCTTGAAATTTTGAGATTGAAGATTTGGAATTTGTGAATCTTGTAAACTTGAAAATTTGGAAACGCTTGACTTGGTAAATCTTGAACCAAAGATTATTGAATTTTGTGATTTAGTGTGTTTGTATTTCGATTCAGAGAAATATGTAAATTTCAAATTGGGATTCAGAAAATTTTGTAAAATTTGAGGTTAGGATTCAGAGAATTTTGTAAAATTTGAAATTGGGATTTAGAGAATTTTGTAATTTTGATTTAGGAAACTTGAAATTTCGAACCTAGCACTCAGAAAATTGGGAAGCTTGTAAAACTTGGAAATCTTGAATTTAGAATTGAGGAAGAAAATGGGATTTCGTAATAATTTAGAATCTTGAATGTAGAACTTGGAGAATTGTATGAACTTGGAAGAGCACAATCGAGGATTATATCAAATTGAATGTTCTAGGATCCAGAAACCTAGAATCCATGAAATTAGTAAGCTTGAAATGAGCTATTTGTGATTCAGAAAATGTTCTCTTCTGGAACTTGGAATTTCATGAGTTTGAAAATAACTACATTGATATTTTGGATGTGAAAACCCTTAATTAGAGATGTGTGGACTGGAAGAATGAAAAACTGAGAATGTCAAATTTTTTTTAGAAAATTTTGAGATTTGGAAAATGTTGTAACTTTTTGGAAATTTTGTGATTTGGAGAATAAAGAATCACTGATCACTCTCCCCCAATCCCCCCGGGGCCTCCAAATTTGTCACGTCGGATTTTGAAATCCGATGGTAATGACTGATTTTTGGGCCTCGTGTTTCCACGAAAAGCTCGGGCTTCAGTCTAGCAGGAGAGTGATTTTTGTTTGAAAATTTGGAAATTTCTTCGCGCAATTTTACAGATTGCTTAGTGAAAAAGTCATGCACTCGCCCAAGTGAAGTGCGAAATGCACCCTTTCCAAAAGCATCTATGACAGCTCATACTTGTGGGCACCTCGTCTCGGATTTATCCGTGACAGAGAGGCTACCAAGTGGTGAGCTGTCGCTTGTTTTAATAAATTTGATGAATGAGAGAAAGAATACTCGTACCTTGATCGCTTGTGGATTCCTATAAAATTTAGGAGAAAATGCTCTGAAGATCACTAGAAATTGGATAGATTTATTCGTGTAATCTAAGGTCTACAAAAAGGGACAATTCTTGAAGTAACACAAAAATTGAAATTTAGATGAAGAAAAAAATATGAGTCTCGCCCACAAGGGCGAGCACAACTGAACGGCTTGATGCCATGTCGAAGACTGCTCCCTGGAAAGACGTACAGAGTTTCCATGGCTATACTGATTCTGGGTGACGAGGGAATACTCTGCGTCCCAGATATAAAAAGTAGGTGGCGCCTTCTGATTGGCTGCTTATTCGGGTCTATGCCCGCTAGATTACCTAAACTTACGAACCAAAACACTCCAATACATTTCACGCTTGCCTACTAGAAGCGCACTCTCTTATCTCTAATGCCATCGCGTCATCGTATACTTGTGGAGAAGGTTGGGAAACGCATCTCTATAGCTGCGGGGAGGGAGAGGAAGCTTCCACAAGTCGTCGTATTTAAATCCTATGTCGTAATTTGGGTGACTCGAGAGTCAAGAAAGAGTGTCGTGTGCATACGGAAAGATCGTGAATGTATGAGGAAAGGAAATGAAAAAAATTCAAGTTAGAGAGATGTCTCCGACATCACAAAACCTTGAAAGGTAACGAAAATATATCTCATATGGTACACTGAATAGTGCCATAAACTCAAAATCAACAAACAAGATTCTAAAAAAAAACAAAAGAAAAAACCCGGTGCGTGTACAATTCCCTAAATTTTCGGAATCAACGCAATCGAATACAATTCAATGTGACCTTGTCACTTTTCGCAATTAAGATATGTGTGAAACGGGTGAAAACATTAACAAAATACTCATACTCCTCAAAAAACTCTCAAGTTAAATCAAATTACTATCGCGGAAAAAGACGAAACTGACCCTTCCGGCTTCACAACGTTCCAGATTCAGCAAGCGTCACTATTATGTTCATGAAAAGCGTGACTCTACGAGGAAGTATGGTGGAAAAAATGATAAGAAATTCAAAATCGACAAACGGACCTTATTTTTTCGCGGGTGTAAAGCGAAACGAGGAAAGTGTGTAGTGAGATGTCGGATAATTCGCGAGGATTATGCAGAATCATCATCAGCCTGGTGTTGTTCACCTTCGACATCCTCTCGTTCATCTGGCCCAGTCGGCAGTTTCACGAGCTTGCACAAAGCTCGAGTGCAGGTGGAAGTGGCGGTCTGGAGGTCGACCACCCGAACAAGCCCGTCTTTCCCAGGATGAAGTGCCGTGACCCGAGCCAGGGGCCATTTTGTTGGTGGAGTTGATTCGTCCTTAATCAAAACAACGTCGTCTACCCTCAACTGCTCATTAATGTTGATCTATTCGCTTCGTTTTTGATAGTGATGAATGACTTCCTTCCTCCACTTGTCCCAGAAATCATTCCTCATTCGTTTGATTTGAAGCCATCTACAAGGAGGTGAAATAGTTACATTTCTGTCATCAAAAGATTCTGGGACGGCTGACATAGATCGACCGATAAGCAAATGCCCAGGAGTGAGCGCGACTAAGTCAGCGCCCTCCGAGCTGATAGGACAGATGGGTCTTGAATTTAAGCAAGCTTCTATTTGAGCAGTGAGGGTTGAAAATTCTTCAAACGTCAAAATCGAGTCTCGTGCAACGCGCTTGAGGTGATATTTGAAGCTTTTTACGGAAGCTTCCCAAAGACCGCCGAAGTGTGGCGCGCGTGGCGGAGAAAAATGCCAAGTCACTTTTTCGTCGTCGAGTAAAGCAGCGATTTCAGTTGAAAACGAGGATGCTTGTCGAAAAAGTTGTTTCAATTCTCTGCTGGCACCGGTGAAATTGCCAGCATTATCACAATACACGTCAGTACATCTACCTCTTTGTGACACAAAGCGTCAAAACGCTGCTAAAAATGCTCAACTAGTTAGATCCGAAACCACTTCTATATGAATTGCCCTGATGATCATACAAAAGAATATGGCAAAATATCCTTTTATTGACTTTGCACCCCGGGCACGAGAGAACAAGACGGAAATTGGTCCTGCAAAATCTATTCCCACAGCTTCGAATGGCATTTTAGGTGTTAGTCTAACAGCTGGTAAAGGAGCCATTTGCTGTTCCAAAAGTCTAGCAGCAAAACGAGCACAGCGCCCACAATTTTTGAAAACCTTTTGAACAATGTGCTTCACTCTGGGAATCCAAGCCCACCGAAAGAGTTGACTCAGCATGAGTTGCACTCCTCCGTGCAAGCAAGATCTATGAAGTTCCTCAACAAGTCTCCGAACGGAAATGGATTTAGTTGGCAAGATAATCGGATGTTTCTCATTAAAAGGCAAATCCGCATTTTGTAGTCGACCCCCCACTCTAAGCAGACCTTGCGGGCAGAAAAATGGAAGTAACCGACGTAAGTAACTGGTTGCAAGAAATTTCCCTTTATCCATCATAATTTTGATTTCTTTTGCAAAGAATTGGCTCTCAATGGCCCTGAATATCCCGTATTCTGCGGCAAGAAGCTCAGAGCGCAAAATAGAACCGTTTACACGTTTACCTTTCTCTAATTTGGCATTGAATTTCCATCGATATATGAAGGCAACAATTCGATTAATTTTTCGAAATGATGAGAACTTCTCAAGATATTCAAGAGCTGACGAGTTCTCCGGGACTTCGAATACAGCATGAGCGCGGACCTCCAAGTTCTGATCTGGCTTGATGTTGAGCTGAGACGGCCTCTGAGACGCGTCTGATGTGATCCAATGAGGCCCGTGCCACCAGAGACTCGAATTTTTCAAGTCTTCAACCGTCTTCCCCCAGGTTGCGAGGTCCGCCGGATTTTCATGAGTCGGTACATATGACCAGTATGCGGAATGAAGAGACCTTTGAATTTCGCTGATTCTACTCGCTTCAAAGGTTACCCAACGCGTAGGCTCACCCGCCAGCCAGTCGAGAGTGGTTTTGGAATCAGACCAGCAAAAAATCTGCGTTGCTCGATTTTGGAGTTGTAAATGCACATGATTAATCAACTGTACGAGTAAAAGGGCTGCACAGAGCTCCAAACGAGGGACAGATAAGGACTTAGTGGGAGCAACACGATTTTTTGACATGAGCAAGACTGACGAGTGTCCTGGGATGACTAAGTAAATGACAGCTGCGTATGCATGAGTTGACGCGTCGGCAAACCCGTGCAACGTCCATGCAGTGCTCGAACAAGTCTTCATCCATCGAGGTACTCTAATCGAGTTCAAAGTAGGGATTCGATTTCGAAGTTCAAGCCATCCTTCAAGTAAATTGTTTCCAAGTGGGGTATCCCAATCTAATTTAGCTAACCAGAATTTTTGGAGGGGGATTTTACATTGTACCAAAAACGGAGCAAGCCAGCCAAGTGGATCGAATAATTTTGAAACTTCTGAGAGAACGATGCGTTTTGTCAAAATTGTTGGCTGTACCGGCATGTCTACCTTGAAAAAGAATTCATCTGAATCTGTGGCCCACTTCAGGCCCAAAGTTGACACAACGTTCTCAATATTTACCGAAATTTCGGACTCAGCTTCCGTATTCAGTCCTTGTAAAAGTTTGACATCATTTGCAGCCCATTTTCCAAGTGGTATGAGGGCTTTTTCTAATAGACCTATCAGTTGATTACGAGCTTCAAGGGTATCCTCTAAATTATCCCCCCCTCCAAAGAGATCGTCGACATAGCTAAGTAATTTAATGATCATCGCACCAAGTGGAAATTCGTCTCCGTATTTGTCAGCGAGGTAGATCAAAACTCTGAGTGCGAGAAATGGTGCACAAGCGGTTCCACACGTTATCGTATTCAAAATGAAATCTAGGATTTTTGGAGATCGATCATCTTTCCATACGATGCGCTGAAAATTGCGATCATCAGGGTGAATTAGCACTCGCCTGAACATTTTTACTATGTCCGTGGCGAACACAAACTTGAAAAACCTCCATCAAATGATAATATGAGCGATATCCTTCTGTAACTTTGGGCCAGGGAGCAGAAAATCATTGATACATTAGCCATCACCTCCATGTTGCGACGCGTTGAATACCACACTGATTTTGTTGGTCTCACGGCGAAAAACTGGATGATGTGGAAGGTAGACTACTGGTCGAACTGATGTTGATTCTTCCGCAAGCTGCATGTGCCCAAGCTCCTCATATTCCTTCATAAAGCCCGTGCAGCGTCAAGGTTGTCATCAAGCCGACGTCGTCGTTCTGAACGTAGCAAACAAGCGATGGCGATGTCCCTCGAATCAGAAAAATGTGGAATTTCAGTATCTTGCTTGAATGGAAGCCTAACGATAATTCGTCCTTCCGGCGTTGATGACACCGTAGACATGAAATAATTTCCACAAAATTCATCATCTTGGGATTTAAGTGCTGAAACGTGAGGAAGTTCCTCGATTTCCCAGGATTTCTGCAAGTTTTCAGACAAAGACTGGTCAGAAAGAGCAACATGGAAAGCACAAGAAGAACTAGAGCTTGCATAATTTGAATGAGAACTTCCAGTGATAATCCAGCCAAAAACCGAATTCTGCGCCACAGGGTCATCAGTTTTGCCTTTTCGCAAGCCTGGTAAAATGATCGCCGCATAAACATCGGCAGCCAAGACAAAATCAACTTTATCAGGTGACGCAAAACAAGGATCAGCGAGTTGGAGATTTTTCAAATGAGCGCAAGATCTCACGTCGACTTTACTAGCTGGTAAGACTCGAGTTAGTTCAGGCAATACTAGAGCTGAGAGATCAAGCTTGAAATCCGAACGAATAGGTGAGCGTATTCCCAAAAATGCTTCTGATTCTACAGTCAGCCCAGATTCACCTCCAAGGAAAGTTATATCTTGTGATATTTTTGATAACGGCAACGAGAGCGCTTGCGCCACTCGTTCTGATAAGAAAAATCTCTCAGCCCCAGGATCGACGAGAGCTCTAACTTCGAGTGATTCGCCCGATTTTGAATGCAAGATGATTCTAGCTGTAGCAAGCAAACAAGTTCTCCCGACCACTGCAGTATGCGCAGCCACCTGTGGAGATGTCGAGGGTTTTTCTGCTTTTTCTTGTTTATCCACCGGTTTTTTCGAGTACGCACCGTTGTGCAATTTTGTGTGGTGAGACCCTTTGCAGATTGAGCAGCGATATCTAGATTTACAATCTTTGAGGTAGTGACCTTGACGTAGGCAATTTATGCTCAACCGTTTTTGTTTAGCAAGCTCATATCGCTGTTGAACACTCAAGGCTGCAAAGGACTCGCAAGCATGGATATGATGGTTTTGTTTACAACAATAACAAGAATCAACTTGTTTTTCCGAGGGTACCGTAGGTGATGAGGCCGCTTTGCTGTTCGATTGAACATTCGCAACATTTACAGCCAACGAGTTTTTTGCGGACGAGTTTTGTGACGAGGAACGAGGTTTCGACGAGCTTTGATTTTGATTCGAAGACGAGTCAAGTGTGGCGTAAAGAGCCGCCGATTCAAGTGCACGAATGCGATTTTCGAGGTATTTTGAAAGATCAGCGTACGTTGAAAATCCCTCAATATTCGATTGATTATTTTCCCAAGCTTCACGAGTGCTAGGATCAAGTTTACTAACGATGCAATATACAAGAACACAATCCCAGGATTCAACAGGACATTTGAGATCCTTAAAACCTTGAACTGCTTGCTCAGCTTCATTCAGAATTTCATTTAGTTTAGATGCCGATTTCTCGGTAAGAGGTTTCAAGGATTGTAGCGCGTGCATATGCGTAGTCATTCTTCTCCGACTATTATCATACCGACGAGACAATTTATCCCAAGCTGGCTTGAAATTCGTGCCATCAGGCGTGATACCCTCCAGTAACTCTGCTGCCGCCCCCTGTACAGCATCAAGTAAATATTGGATTTCGAGTGCATCAGAATATGGCTTATTCATGACAGAAGCTTCAAAACGAGGTTTAAAAATGTCCCAGTCTTCTTGCTTGCCTGAAAAGGTAGACATTACAATAGGAGGGACCGATTGTATTTCAGAAGTTCTTTTCAAAAAACGTTCAAATTGATATGCTTGCTATGCCAATATTTGAGACAAAGTCATTGAGTCTGAGCTTAGATTTGATGCTGATACACTTTGTTCCGTTGGTACAGGGGTAGGAAGCCAGGATTCTATAGCTGCGTAATGCCTCGCTACCGCGTCTTCAATTTCAAGAAAATAATCTTCTTCGAAAAATTCATAATTTGGCAAAAGGGATTTGTTTGTGTAAGCAAACTCGTGATGGGTTTTGAATTCAAACCAATAATCTGTTAAACTAGCAAGTTTTTTCGTTACGTACGCTGATTGCTTTCGTTCTTCAGCTGTAGCTGATTTTTTAGCATTTTCTATAAAATTCAAAATATAACCTTTCAACCGTTCGAGACGTTCGAGTTTCAAATTCAACTCAGCTGCGGTGATCGTCGCCATGACTTTACATGTTGATCGATCTTAATTCGCAGTAAAAATGGTCTAATAATGTTCGAGGAACGTACTATGGTAACGTATTCAAAGTGCACGTCAAGTGATGTAATTTACTAGATTGCGAAAAAATAGGATAAAGTTAAGAGGAACAAGGACTGAGATCAAGGTTCGAACGAGGGATTTTGGATTGGACAACACACGGGACAGAGAGATAGAACAAACATAATTGTAGCTAGCCGTGAGCATCCAATATTGGAGGGAGCAAGTATAATCAGCTGTGCGCGACTCGCGATGTAATTTGCTGCATGTATCCAGACGCTCGCCAATACGAACCTATACTGCAGCAGCCAAGTCTAGTCGAGCGATGAGCGAGAGAGACAGACTGAGAACAGCTGTTCGTATTGCAAGTGCACGAGCACTAGACTTGGAAGCGAGCCGCGCGGCGAGGGGAGTATAGTGCTATATATAGCACTCAATCATATGAAGCAGCGGTAACGTTGTACTGCGTTAGCAGCTATAGCTGCATCAAGTATGTGCAGGAGAGCGGGTGGGCGGGCGGGGACAAGTGCGAGAGCGCGCAACTATGATCGCCTCGTAAGAATCGAATGTGATGATATATCTCCCCCTAATATATAGTAGTAAGAATGAGATTCCTCTGAATTCCCCTGAATTCCCCTGAATTCCCTTGACTGCCTTGAATGCCCAGGAGGCCCCCTGAGGGCCCCGAGTGCCTCTGACCAATTAACCTAAATTACGTTCCATATTTACCTTAGGGGCTGAGAGATTCCCCTGAGATCCCCTGAGGGCCTGCGAGGGCCCCTGAGAGCCTCCGAGGGCCTCCGAGGGCCCCTGAGGGCCCCTAAATTTTTCTGAGCCCCTGCAGATTCCTCAGTCTCCTCAATTTTTCTTTGCAGCTTCCCAGAAATTACCTCCTCCCCATCATCATTATTTTTCATCGGATTATTAAATTATTAAAACATTCAAAGTGAGCTTGCGTCACGGAGAAGATGTATACTCCTTCCAAGAAAGTATGAATCAGAAAAATTTTACAGTATATCTGAGAATCAAAAATCAATAATCAAAATTATTGGTGACGGGACACTCTTCCACAACATGAACTTCATTTTCTAAAATCAATTTCTCAATTCTCATCTTTTCACCACCTAACAATTTCATTTCATCTACAGCCTCCACTTCCACATGTACGTTGAACCTGTAAGGACCACTCAATGAAATCAATTTTGAAACGATTCATTTCACTTTCATCTGATTTCAGGAAATTGATCATTCTCTTGCAAGTCACCGCAAACTTCTAACTCCACTCCACGATCGTACGATTCAGTTAGACCGTTCCCATCTTTCACAACAATAACATCAAGTTTGTGACGTATATTCGTAATTACACCCAAAATTTCATTTTCATTCTTCTCATTCCTTTGAACGAATTGATCCTTCGGATAATCTTCTATCTCTGGAGAATCGACAAGACTTATGTAAGAATCATGGCATATAGTCGAAACATTACCAATTCAACTCATTCATTGTTCCTTTTTTCGAAGGTCTATCATCATATTGTATTTTGTTCTATATCCCAACGTTTTGCGATTTTCTCGTTCAATTTGATAATATTCTCGTTATGAGATGACAGAACAACTCTATTCGTAGAAGTATTCCCATTTATCTCTTTGAGTATGGTTCTCCATACATCATTACTTATACACGTATACTCAATTCCATATGATAATTAATTTCCTAATATTATTCTCAATTTCGTTTGAAGTCAACCATTGTGCACGAACCTCACTCACTTTTATATTCTTATGTATTCCCTCATATCTTCATTGGAAATACTGCATTGTATCGTACTCCATACTTGATTACTCAACAGAAATTTGAAAACTGTCAATTCACTGTCGTCGCCCTTTTTCTGGAACTCAGACTTGCGAAATACTTCGTCAACATACCCAACTATGTTTCTGTAGTATCAATCTCATCAACATCTTTAATCATAGAGATACATATCAGTGAACTAAACTACTAACGTAGTTTCATCTCGTATTTTGACATTTCTTCGAATAATCGTTATTCGACATATCAATTCCCTCCAACTTTTCGAGTCCGGGAATTGCTCACATTCGCTGTGAGCTCTCAAAAAATACTCTTTGTTTCATGCAATGCTATCATTCCATTCAAACACTCAATTTCTGTAAATCCTTCTGACTATTTTGAGCATTTCCCGTATTTTTCACAACTTTTTTCTCTCCCACTGCTCGTTTAGACACCACAAGATTACCTGCTTCTTCAGTTTATATACTTGTACTATCTCTCCCCACTCCGGATTCCACTCCATCTTAACGAAGTTTGAGAAGAATATACTTAAATTTCATATTTATAGATGACACAAATATCAAACATCAGGTACTCTATCCCCAACAACATTTTCGATCTCATCTGAACCATCATATCTATTTTCAATGAACGAATTTTTCGGATCTCTTCACCGAAAGAGAGCAATGTGAAGCTGTCCATGGGAGAGAAGCGGCCGTTTTACATAAATACCAACCTTATCCAAACGTTGACGTTGGGACTCATTAATCGTCATTGTGAATACCCAGACCACAGGAAACTGTTTCCTGTGAACTACAAACAGCAGGAAAGACTCACCCTTGGTTAGTCTTATCTTAGGTATCAAAACTATCCTCCCCATATTCTCCCCACTTATAACTTCCACTTCAATTTCATGCTTTTGCAAATTCCTAATTTTCAATCAAATCCCATTACACAAATCCTCTGCCACGCTCAGATTCCGAGTCATCAGATTCCGAATCGACATCACAATAGCATTTACTTTCAAATCAAGTTTATGTGGAGTTAAACCATCTCTAATTTCATTCAAGAACTCTGGTGAATATTCCAGATGAGTGTGCTCCTCAGTTTGATGTGCACCTTTGTGAGTCGCATAATCAACGCTTAGTAAGAGGATGTAGGACCATCGAACATTTTCAAGATTTTCTTGTTCAATTTTATGATATTTCTTTCATGAGATGACAGAACAACTCTATTCGTAGAAATATCTTCATTAATGTCTTCCAATATGAGTAACTCCGCGCGAAAGCGGACCACGAATTGCAAACATGTTTCAAGCTCTTTTCCCGACATTTCTAATCGATTCTATGGTCCAAAAAATGAACTTTTCACCCTCTATGGAGTGAAAAAAAAATTTTTTGTTTCCGTGGGGAATATCTTTCTGATAGTGTTTCTAGGAGAAAATACCAATCTTTTTTCAGTAAAATGGGTGTAGTTCCGACTTGAGGTAAGATACGACCACGCAAATAGTGGCATTCGGAAGGTCTTTCAAAAATCTATCGAAATATGTTTCGAAAATTTTTTTTCGAGGCTACGGACGCCCCCTATGAGCGAAAAGGTGAAAAACAGAAAAAATTCGTTTCCTCAAAAACCTCATTTTCTGAAAATCTGGAAATCCATATTTCGATGTAAAATTGCGTGTTCTTCCAGAAAAAAGTGGTCCCGATCTATGTTTTTGGGTTTTACGCTGTTTTTTTCACGTTTTATCAATATTCTCAGCCTTTTCGGTTGAGAAGTGAAATTTTCTGCGCATGCGCAGGAATTTAGACTGCTGAAACAAATTCCATTGAAAAGCCAAGGAAATTTCCTTCAAAATGATTAATTGGCGAAGTCAATTTTATCTACTTGGCCCAAATTTACATCACATTAATGATGAAGCATCCTCAAGAGGGGTAAATGCAGATCTTGCACGAATTTCTCATTACTATCGTGACTCGAGTAGAAGTGTCATCATTTTTAGACCTTCTAACTTTGGTCCCAGTACATCGAATCGACTTCACCAAGTATAGTCATTTCGAAGAAAATTTCCTTGGCTTTTGAATGGAACTGGTTTCAGCAGTCTAAATTCCTGCGCATGCGCAGAAAAATTCATTTTTCAACCGAAAAGGCTAAAAATATTGATAAAACGTAAAAAAACAGCGTAGAACCCAAAAACACAGATCGGGACCACTTTTTTCTGGGAGAACACGCAATTTTACATCGAAATATGGATTTCCAGATTTTCAGAAAATTAGGTTTTTGAGGAAACGAATTTTTTGTTTTTCACCTTTTTGCTCATAGGGGGCGTCCGTAGCCTCAAAAAAAATTTTCGAAACATATTTCGATAGATTTTTGAAAGACCTTTCGAATGCCACTGTTTGCGTGGTCGTATCTTACCTCAAGTCGGAACTACACCCATTTTACTGAAAAAAGATTGGTATTTTTTCCTAAAAACACTATCACAAAGATATTCCCCACGGAAACAAAAAATTTTTTTTCACACCATAGAGGGTGAAAAGTTCATTTTTTGGACCATAGAATCGATTAAGAATAGTGGAAAAACAATCTGAGATATGTCTGCAATTCGTGGTCCGCTTTCGCGCGGAATTACTCATATGGTTCTACGTAGATCATTACTTTTCCGCTCAGGTCTCACTTCCACTTCATCAATTCTACCCTCGACTCCACCGAAAGGATGTTGGAAAAGTCAGTGTCCTTAGATTTCAAATTTTTAGTCAGCTTCATTACATCAAACAATGGCAATAAGGCTGACGATGTGATAGTTTCCTGGATTATAGAAAGTCTATTCCCATTGGTCAAAACTGGCAGGATTTGTCTAAAATCCCCGCCTGGAAGCACCAATTTTCGACCAGAGGGTGAGTCATTGAAAAAAAACGTCAAGGAATGTTCTATCGACCACCTCTAAAGCTTTTTTGGAAATTATTGATGCTTCGTCCCAGATGATAACACCTGCTTCCCTCAATTTCATGTCATCAGCATCGGATTCCAAGAAAATGCTCCCAATACTTTCTAGATCCAAGGGTAGTCTGAAGTATCTATGACTTGCCATACCTTGTGGTGAAAAAATCGACGCGATACCTGTCCACGCCATTGACAGAGCCTTCTTTTTTGGGACAGAAAATCATGAATGAGAGACCTTTACAAGCAGTTTTCCCACAATCTCCAGGCCCATCAATATGATTTTTTTATAGATTTTCATTACTTCTTCTGTTGCTATGGATGGATTATTGATCCTTCACTTCTCCAAATCAATAATCACGGGTAGCGGGGGTTGGCGAGCGGAGCGAGCAGGGGGGCTTTCCCCCCTAGTATATATATATATGTATGTAAAGGAACGATACACTCACCGGCCGCGGCTCGATTGCCGCGGCTTCCCCTTTCCCCTCTGCCCTCCTTGCTGCTCCCTAGGATGCTATGGAAGGTGCCCGACGTCGCTCGATGGTGTGGACGTCAGGACGGCAGCAACGTCGACCCAAACGCCGACGATGATGCGTGGAAAGAAAATTCCGGGTCGACTGCTCGCTGTGGCCAATGACTGCCACAGGGCTGCTGCCTCCTTCCTCAAGGCTCGCCTTTGGGCGAGCAGATCTGCTGCGTCGTCGTCTTCTCGACGCCGATGCCGTGGAACTTTAGCCAGGTTCCAGTGCTGGTGCAACGAGGTACACAAAAAACTGGGTGCGAGACGATGATGATTTCGCCCGTACTTGCACTCAGCACTCCACAATCACTCTGCCCGCGACCCTCTCGAGTTTCCCGCGCGCGCGCACCAATTTTGCGATTCTCGCACGCGACTCGATTTTCGCGAGATTCAAAACACGACACGATTCCACGAAGCTCTGCTACCAAAAATGTCGGGACGAGGTGTTCTTATGGAACCTCGGAGCCCATACTAGTGTGGATCGATCGCGTGGAAAGGAAAACGGTTTTCAATTAACACTCACTTGATATATAATGAAAATAAAGTATCACTATATTGTCGATAAGAGGTGTGGAACAGAAGGTAAAAAGACGAATCGCGGAGAATCGCGTGCGCGACGCAGGATTGAAAATTGAGAGTAAAAACTATTGAAAGAAAAAAAGGATTAATTGTCGCGGGCGGGCACCGGCGTGATCGCGAGAAAGATCGAACGCGACGACGCTCGAGCCGCGCATGTTGCGTACTCGCAGATCAACGGCTAACTAACGCATGCCGAGCAATGAGCACAGCTCGGCAAGAAGGACTCGAGTCGTTGCACTGGTCGCCTGATTTAATTTCGGCCAATAAGGTGAAAATATTAACTCGCGTGAGAACAAGGAGAAGAAAGGCAATGACTGAGAACGTCAAGTCGAGCAGTCTCTATGAAGATAGATCCATGCATATAGATATAATTGCTCTCATACAAATACACACGAACAGTGCCTATTTCAAAATTAAATTATTATCTTCAGAAGCTAATTCTGGAGGCAAATTTTATCAACAGCACTCGATCCTTTTTTTCGAATGATAGATCTCAAGTCGTAGCGGGGCTACTTGAGAGCATATTTCAATTTATCTCGCAGATCTCGTGAAAAAAATTAAATAAGTAGAGATTTGGAGTGTTGGTAAAGTGCATATACTAGAATGCAATTGTAATCTTTGAAAGTTGATCCTGGAGGCAATGTGTTCACTCGATTCACTCGATTCACTCGATTCTTCTTTTAATTAAAAGATCTGAAGTCGTAGCAGGGCTTCTTGGAAGCACTTTTCAATTTTTTTTCGATTTTCATCTTATAGGCAGTCTTGGATAATGCCAGAGACAAAAAAGTTGCTCTGAAATCTAACAAACTCGACCACCCTGTTGGGCGTAAACTGATCAAAAAGTTCATTGCCATCCCAAAACTTCCTCAGCAGTATATGCAGAGAGGATTTGAACTCGTCGTCGACGAATGCAATGAAAAATTTCCTAATGGCGAATGGAACAATTATATCAAATACCATACGAGGCAGTGGATGAAATATAAGAACCATGAAAAAATTCGCGTTTACCGGCGCAAAGACAGAACAAATAATTTTACAGATCACAAAATCGAGATTTCAAGAGGAAATTGAACATTGCAACCACATGCGATGATCTCATAAGTAAGATTTCTTGAGCGTAGTAACATATGATGCATTAATAAGATTTGGTTATTCTATCTACAAGATTCACAAATGAGAGCAGGGAGAATCTACAGTTGATGAACAAATGGGAAATATTTCATCAAATGCCTTCGTAAGCCATTTCAGAAGATTTCTACTGTGTGTTTTAGCTGTTTCGTTGGCTTGTTATTCTTGATCATATTTCCATACAGTAATCCCACACTATACCTAAAACCCTCAAATCTTCAGTGATCCAATAGTGCACGAGTAAAAAAGATCGAGTGGACAGATATGCATGCATGAGACTTGGGCAAGTTCCTTCAAATCGCAAGTGACTCATCCTTTTTTTTAACTTTCGCGTGGCTACAGAGTATTCATGTTTGAATGATTCCCCTCGTACACGGAGTCTTATACGGAGTCTTACCACGTTTGTTATTTTATACTTCATCTCATTTAGTGGCAATCTGTAACAAAGTGTTGACTGGAAATCGCATACCAAATCATAACTCAAATAATCAGGGAAAACTCAATAGTCATCCGCATCAAATCGTACAATCTTCCGAGCTGCAATTAAGGGGATGTCAAAGTCAACTTCGTTCAATTGTGATTCTCAGAGGTTGATTGTGGGATCAACATTCACTCTATCTACTCGATTCTTCTTCGAAACGATAGATCTGGAGTCGTAGCAGGGCTTCTGGGAGCACTTTTATTTATTTATCTCGTAGATTTTGTAAAAAAAATTATATGAGTCGACATTTGGAGTGACGGTCAAGTGCAAATTTCTTAATTCAATTGTCATCTTCAAAAGTTGATTGTGGAGGCAACATTCACTCGATCAATTCTCTTTTTCAATGATAGATCTGAAGTCGTACCAGGGCTTCTCGGAAGATTTTTTTTAAATATCTCGTAAATTTCGTGGAAAAAATTGAATAATTGAAGATTCGGAGTGTCGATTAAGTGCCTTTTTTCAATTGTATTGTCATCTTCAGAAGATGATTATGGGGGATATATCTCCATTCTTTCAAGGATAGATCTGAAGTTGTAGAGGGGCTTCTTGGAAGCACGTTCTCGCTATATCTCGTAGATTTTGTGGAAAAAATGTAATAAATAGAGATTTGGAGTGTCGGTAAAAGTTGACTTTCACATGCCCTTAATCGGTTGAGGATTGGCTATTAGCATCGTGGTGGTAAAAAGGTTGTCAATTGTAGTATCAAGCATGAAACTATAATCTCTTATTTTCAACAGTGCTTGATTCAATGTGCATAAATGAATTGAATGAAAGGTGTACACTATCAAAAATGTGAAGAATCACGAGATATGGGAATGATCCAAGCTTTGATTTTTTTTTTTTCAAGACGAAATGGTGTCTCACTCTGAGATGTAGAGGCTTGACTTCAACAACCCTCCTAAAAAACAACGCCGTGCTGTAGCTGTGAGAGCAGAGAAATTTTTGGAGCAGGCTTGGGATAATCTTGATGCAGCTGAGTGCACTGACGATAGCATCAAGAAGTTTCTGAACGAGATGTCTTATTTCAAAGGAGAGCTCGAATCAGATTTCGAAGAGCCAGAGGATGAAGAATTCCAAGTTCCTGCTGCTCCTTCTGGAGACGAGATAGGAGCGGAGGCTCAAGCCCCTGCTGCAATCTTTGAGAATGGAATAGAGGAGGAAGTCCAAGCTTCTGCTGCTACCTTTGGAAATGAAGTAGGAGAAGAGGTTGAGTTCATGGTCCCCTGATTCATATAATACTCGACAGTAGAATGTTGGGCCAGTGATAGTGCATTGCTCGGACGATGATTTTCTCATGTATTATTCGACGTATGAATGTCATCCGACCCCAGTTGTGCGCCGACACCTCAGGAATTTTTTCAACTGCAAAAAAACTCATCTCCCATAAAATGGCGGTTCCAGCGTTTTTAGCTAATTTCGTTAATTGATTCTACTAGTAGCACCTACTCGTGAAGTGGGAGGGGCAAGCCTGTGGTATTTTCCACTTGTTATGACCTGCTCAATACGATGGCAATATCTTTGAAGGGCTAGGATGCCTTCGGAAGGTGTGACAAGCTGACCTCTTCAGTTGCTCCGAGCAAAATTTTACCGATTTTCCAGTGAACCAGGAAATGCTCACGAAGTTGACCAAAACTGCCTTTCCAAGCTCACGAGGGCGAAAATTTTCCGGTGTTATGTCTACGTCGAGAGAAAATCATTCGCAATTACCCAGAAATAGATGGGTCAAGTATACATGGATAAATCCGAGAAGACGATTGCCTGTAAAGAGTGAGGTATCAAGTTTCCTCGTCTAACCTGCTTATAAAACTGTACAAGTTGCCCTCTTCAACCACCCCAAGATGGTATTACTACGTTGAGTGGTTTCATTTAGTTGCCATCGAAATGAAACCATTGAAAAACTCACATAAGCTTGGGATGAGAATGGGATGAGATGGTGTAGAAATCATTGATTGCATTTCAATGATATATCGAGGATTGCTTGATACTAAAGCATAGGCCTTTGGGACTTGAGGTAATCTACTATGGCAACAAAAAAAGACTGCTTCAGCAGTTCCAGAGGCTCGCTGGTACAAGTGCTCGAGATTTAATTCATGACGAGGAGCCTTGAAACTACCTCAAAAATACTCAACAATTCCCTATTATAATGCTGCATGTATATTCGACCCATCTATTCTTGGGATTTTTCGCAAATAATCCCTCTTCGGTATGTATCCAAAACGAAGAAATCGCGCCCCGCTGAACTCAAAAAGGATGTTTCTGGCCGATTCCATGAACATTATGATATTTAATACTTATAGCAACAAGAAAAATCTAGTTGCCATTTGTTCCGACCGCATTCTAGGGCTTTCAAACCCATGCGAGGGTGTTTGGCAGCTCAGAACACGTAGACAATCATAGTATAGACATTTTTCTGTCCGACTACATTCATTTGATGAGCTACCAGGTGTTTTTGAATTTACAATATTAGCAAGGAACGTTACAACTGCTGTTTTTGGGAAAATCAATTTCCTACGACTTGAGAAATATTCTGACCCGTAGCCGCAAAACTGGGATTGGATCCAGTTTCTACGTCAAAACATATTCAAGAAAATCATGTTATTTTGAGGTGAACATTTTGGATTTAAAACATTGTTGTTAAGTGCTATTGTTCTGCTGAAAATGGATGCAAAACCGCTCACTTGTTTCACTTTATGAACGATCAATATGAATCATAATCTGTCAACTGACGTATCTTGTTGCAATTGCAACGTCAAAATATCACAGCATCTGAGCAAAATCAAATTTCTGTTCCAGATGAACCGATGATTATCGTATGGCCAGGAGGATCAGAGATATCTATTCGTCGCAATGAGGTTCTCGAGATCATCATTGGAAATGACCTCGGCTGACTCAAAGAATGTACCTTCGTGTTGTGCCTTCATTTTGCTTTCTCAAAGAGGAAGTCGTGTAATGGTGTGGAGTTTTTCGCAAAAATTTCTTCGTTTTTTAATACTATTTTATCACATGCGTAAACTTGTTACAAAAGTACAGATTCATCAAACTTTCATTTCGTGCTCAGCATCGTTTTGCTAGTCTCATTGAAATATTAGTTGTAACGTGTAAAGTTTGAGATGTATGAAACGACTGTTCTTTGGTTCAAATTCGGTTTGAATCACACTGGTCGATAGCGGTTTCTTTTTTATTCATTGCCTCTCCTCATTTACCAGAATTCTGTGATCTGTATCATATTAACTAGTTCTTAATCATTTGGCGGTTCGATCAGGAGATGTATTATCTTGCTCTTGATCTCAGATGTTATTGTACATACATGGAGCTGTTGAAGATGGAAAAGAAGAGGATAGCCGAGATCGAACCGTATTAAATCAATCCAGACTCGGTGGCGTGAGAAAATTCCCCATTCCCTTCTCCAGCTACTAATACAGAACCAAATAGAAAAAAATGGCTGCAACATAATTCAAACGAAAAAATCAGAACAATTTCTCGATCATCATTTATCATTTGATACGCCCGATTGCGTAGAGAATAAAAAAATTGGAAACATCATAATTACATTCTTTATAGTTTGCTCAACCATGTTTATTTGCTCTTCATTCAGATGGCTGTATATCATTCATCATCATCCATTCAATACGCCCGGTTCCGCAGAGAATAAAAAGAAAGTAGAAGAAATAATCATTAAATTCTATATACTTCACTCAACCGTATTTCTTTGTCGTTTATTGCAATCGTGCTCATTTGTCGGTTCATCTTCGATTATATACACAAAAGACTTCAAAAAGTGGATAGCAATATTGCATTCTCATCGATAAAGCTTAAACTGTACGTGACACCGTATAGAATATCTCGAATATTCGGATTTTGCGCGTTACCTAAGCCCCGAGCCGTATCGACTCGCGCCAACTTCAGAAGGGCGAAGATCGGCCTGAATCGGATGAATTAGAATGAGTCCCAGATACCTGGAGAATTTCATGGAGTCCCCCCGGTGATGGAATCTTAATGTTTCGTACCATGAAATGGAATGGAGAGACCAAGGAAATAATATGAGACATGATCCTTTCTCGTAGGTCTTTCCCGCAGCGATGCCGTTGCTTGATATACATCAAGTTGGGGATTTTCAACCTCTCGCTCTCCGTAGGTCATAAATTGTTGTGGATTTTTGTGGACACCAGCCACGATGCACACCAATAGCCGCGAGCTTGGTCATACTTCTAACTGGATACTAGCTTGTCTCACCGGGATGACATACGATAGCTCTGTTTTCCGACCCCGAATTGATTTGGCAAATGAATGCAAATCAGGGTTTGTAACTAAACTAAATCAAATGAAATTATTGAATGTGATTCGTTTCGTTTATTGAAAGACGAAACTAAACGGAATTCATTATAATTTTAATCATCATAAACGAAGCTAAACGTGAACGATATATCCGCAAAATTAGATGAACGAAACGAAACAATATTGTTCTGCTTCTTGTTCCATTGAATCAGAAGAAAACATAATCAAAAGCAATTAAGTTTCGTTTTGTTCATTCAAAAACGGAACGAAACGAAATTGACTATAATTCCAATTATGATCATCGAAACTAAATGTAAACAGATCACGTTTCGGTTGTTATTAAAATTGATTTGAATGAGAATTTTGTTGAGAAAAACGAAACTAAACGAAATCGATGTCTGTTTCGTTTATGATAAACGAGACTCAACTAAATCGATTTTGATTATGTTCATTATAAACGAAACTAAACATAAACGAAACAAAAGAAACATAAACGAAACGAAAAATATAATCCGAAATGTGAATGGAGCACTTTGAGATACATACGCGGTTCCTTGTGCGGACGCGACTCCCCTCCCCCTCCCCTCACAGCTTATTGCAATACTTGGGCACAACGCAGGTAATGGACAATGAACGTGTTCTGTGATTGATTTTATTGATAAATAATATACGGGCAGTACTGCCCTTGTTACAAGTATTCAACGATGTTACATATTATTATTAAGATCTATAGAAAAAAATATATTATATTATAGAGGATTAATAACAGAAAATATTACGTATATGCTAGTGTTTCATAGAAATACATGGTGAATGGAAGGTCTTTCAAATTAATAAACCATGCAGAGTATCATGCAGACCTGTATCTTTGATTGCTTTAAAAAGTAAAGGCTTGAAACTCTCGACTGATGTTGCGTTTTGAAGGTTTGATGGGAGTAGATTCCAAAAGTGGCGCAGTCTATTAGCTGGTGCAAAAAAAGAATAGTTGTTCTTACTAATTGTTTCTGAAATGTACCTTGGATGCCGTAAATCATAGTTGAGGTTTTTCATCTCAAATAGATTATCAATGTCTAAGCTCGAGAAAAGTTGATTTTTAATTTTGAAAGCAGAGACACAGTCGTAGTAAGTAAGCAAGTGAGTGATCTGAATGATTTTGAATTTATCTAGAGCCGGGGTGTAGTCATGGTCTGTATAAGGCATCGGAGCTTTCGATTTGTAACATAGATATCTCAACATTTTATGTTGAGCACTTTCAAGTTTTTTCTGCATATTTAGTTGATAAGGGGACCATACTGTTGAGGCATATGTTAAAACTGGGATTACGAGGGTCTTATATAAATGCAGAATCGGAGCTGTACCTCTGAAATCCACCGTGGAACGTTTGATGAAACCTACAATCTTGTGGGCTTTGCTTGTGATGGTATCAATATGTTCATTGAAATTTAATTCCGAATCAAAAATTATACCTAAATCTGAGACTGAGTCAACCCTACTGAGCAGGCTATCGTTGATTTTATATTCAAATAAGAGTTTATCTTTTGATCTACTGAAGGATATAACACAGCATTTATGCAAGTTTAGGTTCAGGCCATTTACTTTAGACCATACGACTAGTTTTGATAGTGCAGTCTGAAGACGCGAGGCATCTCTGGGAGATTTGATCTCGGAGAAAAGTTTTACATCATCTGCATAAATTAATACATAAGCCTCAGGTATGTGTTCTTTCAGATCATTAATGAATATAATGAAAAGGATGGGGCCTAGGTGAGATCCTTGTGGGACCCCGGATGTGACCGTGACTAGCTCAGATATGCATCCAAGTACTCTCACTGCCTGTTTCCTGCCATTCAGATACGACTCAAGCCATCGATGTAAAATTCCCCTAATTCCAAAATTCCAAAGTTTTTCCATGAGGCGAACGTGATTTACAGAGTCGAAAGCTTTAGAAAAATCAACATATATTGAATCGACTTGAGTATGTGTACTGAATGCGTTTGATATAAAATCGTGATATAACAACAAGTTAGTGACTGTGGATCTACCACGAACAAATCCGTGTTGACATTGAATTATTTTGCTTGAGATGAAGTCCGCGATACATTCAGAGACACTTGCATCAAAGAGTTTAGCTAATGTACCTAAGCCTGAGATAGGTCTATAATTCTTGGTTTCATGATTATCACCACTCTTAAATATTGGTTGAATGAAGGCTATCTTCCATTCAGATGGGAAAATTCCTTGACTCAACGACTTCTTGAAAATTTCAAACACACATACTCTAATCTTTGGCCAGCATTTTTTGATAAATACAGCAGGAATACCATCTGGACCTGGCTTTACATTTTCATCCATAGCAGCTACCAATAAATCAAGTTTATCTAATGAGATATCGATTGAATCCAGAGTTACATCACAGTCGTCATTTTGATCGATATTTTCAAGTGCTGAGACACTATACACTGAGCCAAAGTATTCTGAGAACATATTAGCGATATCTTGACCATTTTTTGCAGATTTTTCTCCCTGTCTCATATCATTTGGGAAACTATTCGTTTTCTTCAGATTTTTGGTATATGACCAGAAATGACGCATGTTGTTTTTCAAATTATTCTCAACTGATGATATGTAATCATAGTATTTCTTACGAGATAGCCTTATGCATTGCGCTCGCACTCTCTTGAACTCTATTTGATCAGATAATGAAGAACTAGTCTTCCATTTAAGATGCAAACTTTTCTTTTCAAGGATTAAACTTTTCAATTCGCTGTCATACCACTTTGGATATAGAGAAATCGTTTGACGTTTGAGAGGAATATTCTGGCTAATTAAATTTTTGAGAGTTTCATCAAGGGATGATACACAATCATTCACATCATTATGTGACCAAATTGAGTTCCATTCAATCTCATCCATACATTCCATGATTTTATCATAATCTGCCGAACCGAAGTTATATTCTACTCTTGATTCACTGAGAAATTTTGATTCACTAAGCACTTTCAATTCACCAAAAAACACTTTATGATGAGAATCACATGGAGCAAGTTGGTCTGGTTGATCGGCGATCTCCAAGAGCTGATGCTGGGTAAAGATGAGGTCCAGGGTATACCCTTTCTCAGGGTGTTCTGGCATCCATTGATTCAGTTCCATACTTGAAAAAAGTTGACAAATGGCATCCGCGCGTTGTTTGTTTTCTGGGCTGAGTCTGCAGTTCATCGAATATTGTAGTGGATAATTGGACCAACTGATATCAGGTACATTGAAGTCTCCACTCACAAAAAGTTTATAATCCGGGTATTTCATTGAAACCTCGTCGATGCATTCCATCACTGACTGATGGACTGATGGAGGAAGGCCGGGCGGGATATACACAGCACACATCATTATTTTCCAACGAGAAGATAACAGTTTTACTAGTAGTAATTCAGCGCCATCGATGCTCGTGCTGACAATCAAATCTGACTGAACGCTGATACGATTCGTGACACCAACAAGCACACCACCACCTTTTTTCTCCTTTCTGTCAGCTCTATAAATGATGTAATCACCCAATCCTATCTCAGAGTTTGATATATGGGGTTTTAGCCAGGTTTCTGTTAGAATGACGATGTCAGGAACAATCGTGAAGAGTTGAATATTCATTTTGATGGAACTGATTTTATTACTTATAGACCTGATATTTTGATAGTATACGTACACATTTCCCTTCCTTAATCGTTTTTTGATGTCGAAGGCTGCGGGCCAGCTCCAAGTGAAGAATTACCCTTCGCTGGGGCCAGATCGACAATGCATGGCTTACCATTCACATATCTGATGGTTTTTACTCGGCTGCCTTTCGCGTCATTGATGCGAGAAACTTCCGCACGCAGAGAGCTGAGGTGATCACGCTGAGCTTTGGTTCGATCCGTCGAGACTGATATACCGGTTGGTAAAAATTTTTTGCTGCCAATGACTCTCATCACGTCATAATGGGAGCGCATTTCGATGAAGAGGGGACGGGATTTACCCTCTTTTACCAAACCAATTCTACGTACTTTTATACCATCGAGAGTGACATCCTTGATGTTTCTCAAGAGACTTTGAACCTGAATCAAATCATTCATCCTTGCACCATTTGCGTCTACCTCTGCTACATTATACATGATTAGATTATTTATGCGAGAGACTCTGTCCTGCATTTCTGCTGAGATTTCTTCGAGTGACGATGCAGTAGGAGGGGCTATGCCTTTTTCTAATTTTTCAATGCGATGCATGGCTGCCTGGGATCTAGTGTCTGAATCTTGTTTCAACTGGAGGATATCTTGCTGAATAGAAGGGATTTTCTCAACCTCTGTACGTACCTCTTTTACCTCTACACGTAGGGCTTCAACATCCTTGGATAGATTTTTGAGTGAAACAATAGCCTCAGTTAGTCCTTTTACAGAGTCCTGCAATGACATTACGCACTCTGATATGCCGGGGTGAACGTTGCTATTCGTTGTGCATTCTTGACATTTGTACACTAATAGAGGAGTCTTCCTCTTCCCTTTGAATTCAAGAACTTTTATTTCTGAAGAAGATACTCCAGCACAGTCAGCACTAGCGTGAAAAGGTCTCGAACAGATATTACAAATTGCTATAAGATCGCTCTCATTGAAGCCATCCTCGCATTTGGCGCAAGTAGTCATGTTTACCGCAAGAGAGAAGGATGGCAATATTCGTGTAAACAGAGGAGCTGTGTATCAGCTGCTTAT
The DNA here is from genome assembly GCA_029851415.1 of Eretmocerus hayati. Lineage (NCBI taxonomy): Eukaryota > Metazoa > Arthropoda > Insecta > Hymenoptera > Aphelinidae > Eretmocerus > Eretmocerus hayati. The sequence continues at coordinate 136,167,106 of CM056741.1, forward strand.
TTCGTCTGCACGGTCTCTCACACTGCTGTCACGTGACACTCTTACACATTTGTAGCTCGCTCGACGCGTGTGAGTGTTATATGCCAAGGATACATCTTCTTAACCTCACTCTTTAGAGATCGGTCAAATCCAGTCCAATCACGGGCGAGACTTTGAGATTTTATAGCCTCAAACGAACTTTGGGGCCCACTGTACCAGACCGTGAAGTTATTTTCGGAAAGTGCACTGAATGATTTTAAACAATTCACAGAAATTACTGGAGAGATAATTCAGTCAAACTTCTACTCTACGCCACCTACCGGGATTGATACAAATTGGTTCAGGTCAAACCGATTGGATCACGGGTATGGGCGTGTGTGTGTGAGTTTGTATATGTGTGTGAGTGTGTGTAATGTGGTAATGTGAAAATTTAGCTCTGATCGAGTAGGCGCGAATCTCCGCTGAGATTTGATCACGTAGATGATCAAAGTCATTAGAATATCCATGAAAAAATACTAAGTGATTGAGCGTCTTGAGCGCAATTCGAAAATTTGATTGATAATATGCGCGTTAGCTTTTTCAAGAAAAGGTCGGAAAGTTCCCAAGTGTTAATGAAACATGGCAAATTTTCCTCCCATCAACCGCACTTTCAGGGAGAGTGCGAGACTTCTTCTATCGAAAAGTACTTTTACTTTTCTGGAATGCTCACTATTGTATCGGATTCTCGATCAAAGCAGCTCACTCTTTGCCGCGGAGCAGGAAATAGAGCAAGGTCAGGTGAGAGGGCGAGTTCCACAATGACGTTCACGAGATTACCGGACAGATGCCCGAAAATACGCACCCGAAAAGACATTCGCCCAAAATCGAATCGCCTGAAAACCATCCGCCCGAATGCTATCACGTCCGACAGAATTCTATTAAGATGAATCATCCCAAGCTGTCCGGAAGGCACAAATATAAGATCACGTTCCAGTAGTAAGTTTCTCGGGCATCTTAGAGATAATTAATTGAGGAAACTGTATTTACAGACAGAATTCATGAAGAAAGACTCGACGAAAGGTGTCAATTTATAATCAAGTATGTCGGTATCAGGAAGAGAAGAGGGCCGAAATCCCATTAAAAAAATGTCGAGACGACGGGAGGATGAGTCAAAATACCAATAAGAACAAACCATTACATGCTGGAAAAATACGATGGCTCGAATCAAAACAATATTATGGACCAGATTTGTCTAACATTCCATCGTTGTTTCTTCAACTTCACATCTTCCAAATCCTTCAGTAATCGTGTGATATCGGTGTTGGAGCGCGATTCGACGTTGAAAAAGAGCAGCTTTCACAGACCGAATGAAGCTCAGCTCAATGACGCAGGTTTCTGTATCCTTCTGTTCATTGAGGATTTCATCCAGAAGGGAGAATAAATCGGGATGACTCTAAGTTTGATTCTGAATAAATATCCGAGGGACGGTGTATTTTCTGAGATTTTTTTTGGAGAAAATATTTTTTGGGTGATAGTAGTCTCGGCCAAATAGATTGGGGCACGAGGCTTCCGGGCATACGTGTTTTCAGGCTGATTGTTTCTGGAAAAGTTGCTCGGGCGTTTTGATTCAGGTAAATAACCATTCAGGTGAATAACTTTTCGGGTGAAAAGATTCGGGCAAGTAATTTCGGACGAATGGGCAGGAACCATTCACGATCATATAAATGAATCGACGCAGCCACCGGAATCCAATATGGCTGACCCGGGTGGCGCTCGCTGATTAGTCGCTCGCCAGTTGCGAGGGCTAAGGCTCGACGGTTAACCTAGTGCAGCAGAATCCAAATTTGCGCAACTGCATCACGTTGGAATGACCAAAATGTGTCAAGGATTGATTACATCTCACGTTCTTACTGTGGGTTCCCACAACATTCATTATTCTATGTATGTACATATAACCCGAATTTCTAAATCTCAACACCCCTCTGAGGGCTTGCAGTTGATGGGTGACTTCTGACCCCATGGTCGTGAGGGCATATAGTTGTCCGAGTGGTCAGCGCGTCTTCTTTCAATTTTTGCCACCCGGGGTTCTGCCCCAAGCGGAAAATTCCTCTCCAATATTTTCATCACCTGTTCTTTCTAATACATCTCAGAAACCATTGGTTTCAGTTGCATTCCTTTCGACGTGACAGTGACGAATGAACGTTAAGGTCGCGTAACCAAGTTTCCACAAAAAATTGAGATTTCCCGTAATAAGCTCATAGAAAAATAACATTTGCGACGAGTACATGGTCGGAACGGATTTCGATAGCTTGATCGACTGAAAAAGGTCAAATTCTCATGACATGGAAGACGGAAGGAGGCACGCTCCTGGAATGTCTTCCCCATTCTTCCTCACCTTATAACAAACAATATCCCAGAGTTCTCAGGTCCTGACATCGAATGAAAATATATATGATCGAACTCATGTGGGCGCTTCTATAACATTGCAATCGTTCATATAAAACTCGAAAAGTTCAGAACACACTGAAGAACCCATTTCTCCCATAAGTGTCACTATAGACTCGATTAAGGAATTTTATAGCGATTTCTTGAAAATTCGGACGGGGACGGCAAAACGCAAATAGGTGGAACTCGAGTACTCCCGCTTGTCCAACATGGTCAGAAAACAGAAAACTAGTGGAATTCAGTTTGTATATGCGTTCAAAGTAGCTTGCGTGGTGTGCGTGCGTATATTAGGATTGAATCGAGGGCACTCAATGGATTTCAGATGGCTAGTCATGGTCTTCGTCAATTATAAGAATAACATCCTTCTGAAACAGTGGGCATGTATTTTTCCACTTATCCTGAAGGTCCTGCCAACCGGCAGAATTGTTTCTAGACGCGTGCCATGAGAGAAAAGATTCCATTTCCTAGCAACCCGAATGTTGAAAATTCATTAGGACCTCTCATGTGCATTTTACAGCATTTTATGCATAATACGTATCTATATTCGCGTCGGTGACGTCATCATTCTCGCCAAGTTCACGTCAACGAGGTATTGTATACCCGCCTTTGGCCATCAGGCTACGTTCCACGTTCACGCGCGCGCGCGCGCGCACACACACACACACACACATACAATCACACACACACTGGATACTCATCGTTGATACATACGCCTGGATCGAAGTATACCATACCATTGATATTGTCCATTACCAATATCATGCCAAAACGCTGCAGAAAACTGATTGAGGGGGGTGAGGCAAATTTGCATTCGCACACGCAAATAATCATGTATAGGAATACGTCGGGTTCATGTCCCGATGTTTGACTCCCGAGTTTCGTTCATCATAATTCATATCAATCCCGTTTAGTTTTGTTTATCATAAACATATTTCACATCAATTTCGTTTAGTTTCCTTTCCTCAAACGAAATAGTTTCGTTTGATTCTGTTGCGTTTTCTGACGAAACTTTCTGATTATGTTTCGTTTCGTTTGTTGCAACCAACCGTAATTCTGCATGATTAACGTATCATTTCGTTTTTCCAACGTTACTTTCGTTGTAATTCGTTTCGTTTTCAGTCAATCACATTGCGTTTCTGTTCAGTTTCGTTCCCCATGAACGAAATATTGAACGTAATAGAAGATGAATAATTATGTTTAGTTTTGTTCACGGAAATAACTGAACGATATTCTGGAATTTTGATTATGATCATTGAGAATGAAACGAAACGAAACATGAGTTTCGTGACAACCCTGATGCGAATCATAATTTTTAAGCCACCTGATGTGTGTTCTTCTGTTTGTTGTGGTTTGAAAATAATGGTCTGAAGGCCAGATTATGTGCCATTCTTCGCTTTTGCTGTTGTGCAGTGTTGAAAACAAATTTCAAATATATTTGGAGCATTCAGGATTTGATCTCAAAGAATGAGGATGAAGAATCCAAAGGAGATCAATACTTTCTCCATATCTATGATCTCTTGTTTGGAGTGATTGAAAAATGATGGACTATGCCCAAAATGTGTGCCATTCTTGCTGCTGAGCAGTGTCAAGAATAAGCTTCGAATCATAATAATATGATTTGGAATTTTAGGATGCATGGGTGCTATGGATGCATGGATGTATGGATGCATTATTGATCTACATTTCAGCAGTGTGTTGACTTCTGTGTCTGCAATACTTGAGACACACCCAACTCTGGAGCTATAAATTGTGCACCCGAAGGAAAAATCATAATCTACTCTAGTGAGAGAATTACATTGCAACCAATGGATTTTCTTCCGTGCTGCTTCTCGTCCCTCATTAAAAACCATTTAATGTCCAAAACAAGGGGGATCGTCGCTCACAATTAGATGTCTTGGGACTGGTCAGTCCTATTCACGATTTTCCATGGAATAGTTGTGATATGTGCAGTGATCTCTGGTGGTGCTTCAATCACTTTCATATAACATACATTTATTCCATGTCCCTCTACATTCAATAGTCTCGGCTAGACTCTTACTCGTGATTTATGGGTCTTGGTTATGTTGACGTGCTACCTACGTTATTGCTATAGACTCAATTGAGAGCTAGCAGGCATAGGTTGAATTCCAAATAGGTCTGAAAGAGAGTTGTTCAGGGTTTGTCTATTTCATCAAGGGTATAATGGAGAAGGAGTAGTACATTGGCACTTTTGGTGGATGTAATATATGAGGACAGGCACTGATGAAGCACACTCACAGGTAATATTACAAAGGGTTTATTGATGACGACTTACAGCAGTGATGTACTCGCGGCTGAGGTCGAGCTCCGACTGGCTCACGCCTGCTCCACCACGACGGCAGCGCCGATCGCCGGGCTACTCATACACACGTAACAGATACAACCACACATCCAGTCTAAACGACACTCTTCTTATACTACAATCCTCACCCATTAATCTCTGATTACAATATCAAAATATCCTGGTCAACCACTAGCGAACGGTTTACAAATTCAGACGCTTCGGAATTCTTTTACTGCGCTCTGATCGTCTCACAGATTCCACCCTAGGAGACTCACTCGTTTCATTTCGTACTGAATCGTCCAATACTACTGAACTCTGCTGTATGATACACGGACGCAACTGATCAACATATCTTTCCCACATTCGACCGTCCAGCGTCAGGACTGTGTACGTTACTGGACCAATTTTCTCTCGTACTTGGACCCGCGACCACTTATTCCTGGCGTAATCTTTCGCCATCGCGGTTTCCAACGGTTGAAAACTCTGAGCGCGATTGCCCTTGAAGTATCGCTTTCGGCATTCTCGCTTAGCTTGAACCCGATCACGCACGGACGGCTTAATTGCACCCAGTCGAGTCCTAAGCTGTCTACCTACTCGCAATTCTGCCGGGGTGCGCCCCGTGGTACAGTGCGGAGTCGTTCTATACGCAAACAAGTACTTGCTCAAAGCTTCATCGCGAGACATTTTTCCTTCACACAATAGTTTGAATTTATTTTTGAAACTTCTTGCTGACTTCTCAGCAGCCTCGTTCGCCTGTGGGTGATACGGTGGCGTGTTACAATGTCTAATGCCATTGTTCGATAAAAATGTCTCAAACTCGTCTGCTGTCAACGTCGGGTCATCATCCGACACTACTACCTCCGGTATCCCCCAGATACTGAAATACTCTCTCAATTTTCTTATAGTGCTCTTAACCGTGATATCATGCATCTCATAAATCTTCACCAATTTGGAGTGCGCATCAGTTATCACTAAATACATGACCCCATTGATCTTCCCACAGAAATCTATATGGATGCGTTGATTTGGCTTTTCCGGCCAATTCCACACGCTCAGAACCGCTTTGGGGGGGGGGGGGGTTGTCTGCGTTTTCGAGGCACAATCGACATTTTTTTGTAATATTTTCTATATCCTTATCTAACCCTGGCCACGACAAATAAGACCTTTCCAACGCTTTCATTCTCACTATGCCCATGTGAGCGCTATGCAATTCTTCCAGGAAGAACTTCCTTAAACTAATGGGGACTATTACGCGGTGACCCCACATAACGCACTCTTCTTCTACTGTCAACTCTAATTGCTTATTCTTAAACGCACTCAGCTCAACACTCACATGATTCGCCCAGCCATTCACAACAAAATTCTTAACTTTACATAGTATCTCATCTTTTTCGGTTTCTCTCACAATCATTAATCCCTTATCTATCAAACGGTTATCTTCGCACACGTAACTCAAATACGAGTATTCATCCCTGTTCTCCACATCTTCCCTTCCAAATAAATCTCGCGAATACCTTGATAAGCTATCTGCCGCTTTGTTGTCTGTGCCCTTGATGTAGTTGATTTTGAGATCATATCCCTGCAACATGACCGCCCAACGCTGAACTCGACTCGCAGCCATTTGGGGAACTCCTCTTTTTGAGCCAAAAATATACGTGAGTTGTTTATGGTCTGTCTCTAAAATAAAGCTTTGCCCGTACAAATACTGGTGGAAGTACTTCACTCCATAAATAAGAGCATGTGCTTCCCGATCTAATTGAGAATAACCTGCTTCCGCAGCAGTTAGAGATCTTGAGGCAAACGCAATCGGTTTCTCTGAAGCATCTGACAATACTCGAGCTAACATTGCGATCAGGCCGAATGGGGACGCTTCACAAGTTAGTTTGATCGGTAGACTTGGGTCAAAATGAACCAACACTTCAGGCGAACTCAACACTTTCCTCGCATTCTGAAAAGCCTTTTCATAATCATCACACCATCTCCATTCAACATCCTTCTTCAACAATTCGAACAACGGACTCACAATCATCGCGTGATCCTTCACAAATTTACTGTAATAATTACAAAATCCTAGTAACATTTGCAACTCCTTTACATTTTTCGGTCTCTTCAAATCTTTGATCGCTTCAATTCTATTCTCTGCCATTCTCAAACCTTGACCACTGATTTCGTACCCCAAAAAGGATACTGACTTTTGAGCAAATTTACATTTATCTTTACCCAAGGTCAGGCCACATCCTCTCAACGTATCTAGGACCTGCCACAAGACCTCATCATGTTCTTCCCTAGTGTCTCCAACGACCCAAATATTATCGAAAAAAATGACCACTCCTTCGATTCCTCGGAATACTTCTGCCATCTCCCCTTGAAATACTCCCGTACCCGATGCAATTCCAAACCAAAATCATCTCGGTCTCAATAGCCCTCGGTGTGTGTTGATTGTAGCCAACTCCCTAGACTCTGGATGTAATTGCAACTGCTGGTACGCGTGTGCGAGATCCAATTCTGAATAAGTTTTTTCCTTCAACCTTGTTGCCAAATCTTTCACTCGCGGAGTTGGGTATCGACATACTTTCAAACTTGGATTTATCGTGACCTTGTAATCTCCGCACGCGCGAACCTCTCCGTTTCTCTTTAATACCGGAACTATGGGAGTGGCCCATTCGCTGTCTCAACCCGATCGACCAATTCTTCGGTAACCCATCGGTCAATTTTCTTATCAAGACGCTCCCGCAACGCGTATGCGACTGGACGTGGTCTGTAGAGAACGGGCACCGATCCCTCTTTCAATTCCAATTTGAACTGTTTTTTATTATAACAACACATTTCATTCTCAAACACTGTTGGATAGTCCGCAGTTATCCCGTCCACATTGTGGTCCTTCACGAGAACTGTATCAATCATTCGAAAATCCTCACTTCCTTTGATCAATCCGAACGCGTAGAGCCATTCACTACCTACTATCGACTCGGCACTCCCACGAAATACAAACAGCTCGAGGCTGCGTGAGAGCTGTTCGAAAGTCACATCCACTCGTATCATTCCTAAAGGAATCATCGCGTCTCCTGTCAGACTGATAAAACTACGATTCGTTTTTTCTAAGCTGTCACTAAAAATGCTCTGGTTTTCTTCCCAAACTTTCTCAGAGACCGCGGCAATCGAAAATCCGGTATCTCCTTGGAATTCCACCTTAGAGTTACTAACAACAAATGTCATCACGACCGGACCTACATAATGCAAGGGCTCACTCGGATACTCCTCTCTAATATGCATCAATCGATAAAAATCATCCATACACTCGTTAATGTCCTCTCCAAGGTTTTGTGCTTCACTTCTGCTTTCGGTGCCGCTTTTATTTACACTATCATTTCTCGAATCACTCGATTCATTTTTACACACTCGCGCGAGATAACCTTTCCGGCTGCACACATCACACACATATCCGCGATACCTGCAGTCTGCTGCCTTGTGATTCGTCTTCCCACAACAGCCACACGTCGTTTTCTCCGAACTGCTTGGCCGGAACCCCTGTGGTGCGGGCTTGCGTTTGCCGATGAAATTGACTGCTTCGTCTGCAACACCTCGCGTGCCTGCGTCGACGCTCATTTCCGCGGCATTCCGTTGAGCTGCTTCCAAGGAATATGCTAACTCTACCGCTTTTGCATAGGTCAAGTCCTTCTCAGCGATCAGTTTCTGTTTGATCGCTTCTCTGTTGATGCCCCACACGAACTGATCCCGCAATGCATCTTCCAAAGATTCATCAAACTCACACCTCTTAGCCAACTTTTTCAATCGAGCCACATATATCTTGAGTTCCTCTTGCTGATTCTGACGGCATTCTTTAAATTTATACCGCTCTGCCATCACACTTGGCTTAGGCTGGAGGTGGTTCTTCATTGTCTGAATGAGCTCCGCAAGCGGTAAACTCTTTAGCTCTGTGGAATACACAAATTTCTCAGAAGTTCGTAGCCATCTTTTCCAAGGAGTGTGAGAAACAGAGGCACTGTTTCTCCGATTGTACATCTTTAGCCTTGACGTACAACTCAAATCTCTCGACCCAGCAACTGGAATCTTCTCCTTCGCTGAACTCTGCAATGCTGCCGATGGTCCCTTTTACGATCGTCAACGGCGCCGTTGCTCATACTTCCGCAACAACTTGTTGACGCTCAAACGCTGCTTTATCTTCGTTCAATTCTGCTTGCTCCTGTGCCACTCTTCTACACAAATCATCGTTTAGCTTGATCGCTTCTTCAGCCTCTTTCTTCTTTCCTTGTACTTTGCTTCTAATGCCCTCAATTCACTCTCACTCATCTTGGCTCCAACGTTTTACACTGTGATGCACCGACACCGCGCGATAGGCACTAATCCCGCCTCTCCTTCCACTGCCTTCTACGACGTCCTGACTAACGCGGTTTTCCAATATCCTCGTCGCCAATGTAGTATATGAGGACAGGCACTGATGGAGCACACTCACAGGTAATATTACAAAGGGTTTATTGATGATGGCTTGAAAAATTGATGTACTCGCGGCTGAGGTCGAGCTCCGACTGGCTCACGCCTGCTCCATGACGGAGGCAGCGCCGATCGCCGGGTTACTTATACACACGTAACACATACAACCACACATCTAGTCTAATCGACACTCTCCTTATACTACAGTGGGTACCGGTGAATCCAACTTGAGACAAACTTGGTTGAGAAGCCAATAAATATAGAAACTGGATCCATAGATCTCTCCGAATGTATTCTGAGGATCATCACATCAGATATCAAAGTACAGGCGTACCCCGGTATCTGCGGGGGTTACAGACTGGAGAGGTGCCGCAGATACCGAATCCGCAGATACCGAAGCATTGGCCTTATGGGAAATTGAGGGTTACAGACTGAGACGGAGAGAAAGTCGATCTGAGACACTTTTAATTATTGATAAAAGTTATCACACTCGATATAAATAGCTATCAAATTAAACCTTCCTTATAAAATTTGCCACTCATCATTGATTTGAGAAGAACTCAGTTATTTGAGTCTGTTTTGCCCTTCGAAGTGTGTCAGCGTACAACTCTCGATAGCACTTCAACGCAACTTCGCAATCATGCTTGAAACGGAGGCTCCGAATCATCACGGGATCGCTGTTCATAGCCTCGTCCATTGCATCCTCGATCATCTTTATAATCCTTGCAATCGATCTCGCTTGGAATATGAGGGTCTGCGGTTCTTCAGCTTCCTCGTTCTGCGTTTCCTCGGGCTGATCGAGCATGATTTCAATTTCGTCAACAGAAATTGATTCGGTATCGGGTCCCACCATAACCATCATCTCGTTCTCTTCAACATCCGAAAAACCCTCACCACCGACGTTTCTGGCTATGCCAACAATTTCATGCACCACGTCACGAATTGGCTGCACTGCAACCTGCTCAGCAATGAGGTTCGGTAATAACTTCTTCCAACAGCCAATTAGAGTAGAAGTGTTCACTTCAGCCCAAGATTCATCAACGTATCCGATAGAATGATAAATGTTGAATTGTTTCCAGAATTTCCTCACAGCTTCCTTCGGTTCTTCAGTGCTCATTTTTGCTCGACCAACAACATCCAACATTTTCCTCATAACACGCCTCAGATAGTACGCCTTGAAAGTTGCAATAACGGTCTGGTCCATTGGTTGGATCAATGAGGTTGTGTTAGGCGGTAGAAACACGACTTCTACATCCGGATGCAGGGCTTGCAGGGTTCGAGGGTGGCTAGCCGAGTTGTCCAGCAGGAGTAAGACTTTGAAAGCAAGATTTTCTTTCGCTAGTTTCTCCCTCACTTCGGGGATGAAACAATTTTCAAACCACTCGGTGACATTTTTCTGCGTTGCCCAAGCGCTTTTGTTAGATCTCCAAAAAACCGGCAGCAAAGCCTTGTTCTTGTTTCTCAGTGCGACTGGTGTCTCTGATCGATAAACGAGCATAGGTTTGCATTTGATTGTCCCCGAGGCATTTGCACACAACAGCAATGTATACCTGAGATTATGAAGTATGAATGATTTGAAAAAAGAAGCATAACTTGCAAACAAGAACGTTGTTGAAGTACCTGTCCTTTGCGGCTTTGAATCCAGGTGCTGTTGCTTCTTCTGCGGTTAGAAATGTACGCTTCGGCATTTTTTTCCAATAGAGACCCAGCTCGTCGCCGTTGAAAATTTGAGAAAGTGAATATCCTTTTTCAGCTATCAACTGTGCGAGAGTAGGACAAAATTGCCGAGCGCCTTCGTCATCTGCCGATGCTTTTTCTCCCGTGAAGCTAACATTGTGCAATGAAAATCTTTTTCGAAATCGATCAAACCACCCTGGGCTTGCTCCAAATTTTTCTCCAGCATAGGACTCGCAAGTTTCAGTGACATGTTTGTGCAAAATAAGTGCTTGCTCGCGTATCAACAACGTAGACAGTGGCACATGTTGTCTAATCATAGCCTGGATCCATATATATAACATCTGTTCCATTTTTTCTATACCTGGACTGCGGCTGATTTTGCTTACTTTAGCATGCATTCCGAGAGCTTGCGTACTTTCTCGAATTTTAATCTCGTTATCGCGAATGCTGCGTATCGTTGATTCCCCAACCTCAAATTTCCTAGCGACGTGTGCAATTTTCTCTCCCTTTTTAAGTTCATCCAAAACTCGTAATTTTTCAGCCAAATTGAGCACTTTTCTAGTTTGTTTCTTCTCCGAAGGGACTTTTTTGGATGGGGCCATGATTGTAATAAAACGGAAACTGTTACAGAAAATTTTGGGTCCTAATTTGCTTCATAATGTCAACAGACTGAAGTTGTTGACACTTTTATATTCGTCTGCTTTGGTTCAAATTCTTCGAGTCGTTCGAAAACATCCGCACATAACCGGGGTTCTGAAGCGCAGTTAACGAGAAATGGTCACAACGGACGAACCGCAGATACGCGAATTCGCAGATACCGAATCCGCAGATGGCGGGGTTTTCCTGTACCCCTCACATAATGCTACTTGATCTTTACTCTTAATAAGGGTTAGCACGTATCACTTTAAATTCCTAAATGAGTAGTTCTGCGCGAAACAGACCTACGAAAAAAGGTCATGTCTTGAATTTTTTTCTTGACTTTTTCATTCGATTCTATGGTACAGAATATGAACTTTTCACTACCTATGAGGACCCAGGAAAATTTCCCAAGTACCTTCAACGTACATGACTTTGTTCTTTTGAATTATTTTCAACAAAGAAAATAGGGTATTTTTTTCAATAAAATAGAACTTTCTCAAATTCGTTTACAGATACAGAGATGCGGTTCGCGGCATTCAGAAGGTCTTAAAAAAAGCTATCGAAATCGGTCTCGTGAAGTTGATTTTAATGTCTTGGGTGACTTTATCGGGCAAAAGAGTGAAGAACATAGAAGATCAAATTTTTCGAAAACCCAATTTTTCAAAATTCTGAAGATTTGGTATTTTATGTAAAATTTTGTGTTCTTCGAGAAGAAGATAGACCCGAATTCCTCTTTTGCGTTCTTACACCTATTTTTACCAATTATCACAAATCCATTCTCCAGGCTTTTGGAAATCGTCTGTTTTCTGCGCATACTTAGAAATTTGGATCTTTCAAACCAATTCCAATAGAAAGCCGAGAAAATTTCCTTCGAAATTACTACCTGCCGAAGTCAATTTCATGCATTTGAACAGAATCTACAACATATGAAAGATGAGCCTCCATCTCGAGTGTGACACGTCGATGGACGCCATTGAAGAGGGGCAGGCGTGGATCTTCCCTACTTCTGTCTCCAGTACCTCCAACCCACCTTTGAGGAACTATCAAGATTCAGTGGTCTTTTGAAAGTTGCAACCCTGACTCAAATGCATGGAATTGACTTCAACAGGTGGTCATTTTGAAGGAAATTTTCTTGGCTTTCCAATGGGATTGGTTTCAGGGATCCAATTTCCTGCGCATGCGCGAGAAAACAGACGATTTTCAAAAGCCTGGAAAATGGATTTGTGATAATTGGCAAAAACAGGTGTTAGAACGCAAAAAAGCAATTCGAGACTATTTATTTCTAGAAGAACACAAAATTTCACATAAAATATCGAATTTTCAAGATTTTTAAAAATTGGGTTTTCGAGAAATTTAATCTTCTATGTTTTTCACTCTTTTGCCTGATAAAATCACCTAAGACTTCAAAATTAATTCTACATGACCAATTTCGATAGGTTTTTTAGAGACCTTCCGAATGCCGCAAATCGCATCTCTGTATCTGTGAACGAATTCGAGAAAAATTCATTTTATTGAAAAAAATACCCTACCTTTTTTGTTGAAAATAATTCAAAAGAACCAAGTAATGTACGTTGAAGGTACCTGGAAAATTTTTTTGGGGCCCCATAGGTAGTGGAAAGTTTGCATTTTGTACCATAGAATCGAATAAAAAAGTCAAGAAAAGAATCTAAGACATGAACCTTTTTCGTAGGTCTGTTTCGCGCGGAACTACTCAAATGTGTCACAAGTTATCAATACTCCAGTTTGGATTTGTTCAAGTCTTGGTTTCCGAATAGTGTTGAGGAACAGATGTCTTGTAATGATACCATGTTTCATCTGTCAGTCACCCATTAGTTGGTCATTTTGTCAGTTGGGATCCTCTCTTCTTCATGAGCGCATGGACCAACTCGTGTAGGGAATTTTCACAATACAGAAGTTTCTCATGAACTAAAAACCTTCTACCATGACAAATGGAGATGGAAGTCTTTGCATCAACTCGAGTCAAATTTCATGAACTAATCCCAAGTTTTGCTATCAAGAACAAAAATGTGTACTGCTCCAGATCTGTTGCTTGGGATTGGAAAATATTCATTTTGGAACATAGCACACTGCTGTTAATTGGGGGGATGATTCTCAAGGGTAAGATATGGATAAGTGTTTCTGGTGTTCCTACATGCTACTATTTACAGCTTATATTTGTTGAACTGAGAATTTCTGATTATCACCATGGCCAGATCTTGGAGTATGCCCCCTCCCCCCTCTTTACTTTTCCCAATAGTCTAACTTCACGAGTATGACCATCTTTTTCCCTATAATTCGATCTGGGATAACAATATGATATCCGACTCTCGAAAGTAATGAGATTAGGGGAAACATGTCGAGTGAATGTTTAGCAGAATCTGAACGTGGATCGAATAGGGCGAGATTGAAAAATACTAATTCCAACTCTTGAGAGTCACGAAATCAGGAAAAATATGTCGAGTAATGGATTTGCATGATCTGAACGTCAAACGGATAGGAAAGGATTGATTGTATTCCGATTTGATGATCACAATTTTGACTGAACTTGAACTACTCTCCATATGTTATTACGAGCACCGTGGAAAGTGAGAAGAATCATTTATAATCGTAATTGGAGGCATTCTTACTTAGAATTGTTTAATCAGACGAGCTGGTTAATTAAAAAAGAGGTACAAAATCAGCTGTCACGGTGGTAGAGGTGGAGATCAGTGCCTGATCTCACCTCTCCCCTTCGTGCCACGATGACGTTGCACCCGCGATGGCTACGCGGCCGCGCAACGTACTTTCGCGGTTCGCCGACCATCGCGGATGCACCATCAGCACGTCGACGGAGCGGGGCCTATCCCTACCTGCAAGGTCTCTGCTGCAACGCGGACCGTCATCATCGACGACGAGCCGCGCGGCAGCCAGACCGCTCAGACTAACCATTAGATTCACATCAACCTCTCTCTCTCTCTCTCTCTCTCTCTCTCTCTCTCTCTCTCTCTCTCTCTCTCTCTCTCTCTCTCTCTCTCTCCAGTATATCTGCTCTATTAAACTCGTATCCATATACACGGTTATTTCATTAGAGTCACCCCCCTTCCCACGTAACACGCTTTCTGGTGCTAGGTGTGGAAGCGAAAAATCCTGTAGAGGAGTATATTTTTCGCAAATAAAATCGTCCGACGGGGAAGTTTTTGTGACAAGTGTAACCAGTAGCTCACCAGCTCATCAACAGCGGAGCAGAACGACCAACAGCCAGGTTCATCAGCACAACGTCTACAACCGTGTGAGAGAGTTTGCTCGGGAGAGGAGTAGAAAATCACCTTCTTCGCAGTCAACCCATCCGGAGGATGCAAATATCAACGATCATCATCATCGTGTCATCCATCATCCAAGCGTAAATACCATTTCACATTAATCAAAAATCGCAATCAAGTCAGTCCACTGCTCACTCATAGCACTCGTCGCTCAAATTTTTTTTGTTGTTGTTACTTTGGTGAAGAAAATTCATAATGGAACTTTTTCGTAAAAATAAAAGGGAAGAATCCCTATTCCCCCAAGGGGTCAAACCAAAGAGAAGAACAAAGTCTCACTTGCCTTCTGCGAGAGGAGCAGGTTTACCTCTAGGTGAACCAGTAGCCGAAGAAAGGAACCAGGGAGCTGGTAGTCCAATGGTACACTTTGATGACGAGAGCCGTGATGAAGCATTCGGATATGACACAAATGTGACGTATGTGCACGATCCAAACAGTGATCGAGTAAGCGTTAGACCGGTTACGCCGGAAAATGCGGATCAACGCTATGAGGGTGGCATGGGTTGGCCAGAACAGAAAAAAATTTTGGAGGACTCTCCACTGAGGCCCGCGGGTGATCGAGTAACAGCGACAAAAAGTCGGACAAATCTGCCCAATAGTTTTGAATTGCGCGCCCAGGTACTCGGGAATGACAGTAGTTCTTATGACTGTCGGGTCGAAAATTCTCAATCGCGAAACCCACGAGCTGTGAATGACCGTATAGGAAGTAGAGATTTTCCCGGTGACGAATGTTTTATTATTCTAAATGAGAATCAACCGCACCGTATACAAGCACAGGGAGAATTTCAATACATCCAACAGCAGAACCATACTGGCAATTCGCCGAGAATTATCGGACCGACAAATATTCATCAAACGTCACAAGCGCACGGGCACGCGGGTGGACACCCAAATCAGCAAAGAACACTTCGGGACGTCTTGGAGACTCCAAATACAAATATTATTAATAGTCAATCACAGAAAATACGTGCGAATAGTATGGCGAATGAAACTGTAACCGCGAGAAATCAGTCAAGTACAACCGTTCAGGAAAACGAGTTCCAACAATTCATGCGAGAAAATCCGCAAGCGCACGCATTATACCAAACGTGGCGTAAAAGTCAGAATAGCATACTCATCCAGCCATTGCAACAAGATAGCGAGATTTTGTCGGGCGAAAATCATCGCGAAGTACTAATAGCGCGAGCAGTGAGCGAGAGTCAGATATCCGCAAACCGCGCACACCGAGAATATTGTCGCATAGATCTCATGCACCCAGGGACTCGACTCAATCTCGCCGAGGAAAGGCCCCGAAAACATGTATCGCGCAAGGAGATATTCGGACCCGCTACTAATTCACAACCACAACTGAATATACCGCATCTGAGACCGACTAATAGAATGGAACCCCATTGGATAATCGACGATAGACTAACAGCGAACAGTCAAGTGTATCGAAATCAGGGACCTCCCACTTCAAATGACATAGCGCCCCCTTACACATCACATCATCCTCAGCAGTATCACTTCGAGCAAATGCAACAATTTAACAAAACATTTGATAGTCATTTCGATTCGTATGACGCAGAACAACGCGAGTCGGGCCATCCATACTTTCAAGGCCATAGAAATTTCATGCCGTACTCGCATGGTGATATCAATTACTCAACCACAAGTTACAATCCTTATCGGCAAAATTCTGAACATGCACATCCGAATAATCAGCGTCACTTTACATCAAATGTAACAGCCCCGATACAAAGTTCAAATTATAATACCGATCAATCATATGACGTAATGAAAGCCATAAAGAGTATACAGGAATTTGACGGGACCCATATCGGCTAGCTCCATTTTGTGCAATGGCAAGAGCTATCACTCAAAAATGCAACCCAAGCGAAGAAAGCACAATATTGTACGGGTTGATTGGGGAATTGAAAGGCAAAGCTAAGGAACTGTTTGAACCAACTATTTCAAGTTACGCTAGAGTTGAAAAATTTTTAATTGATCTTGAAAAACAATACACGATTGTCGGATCAGCGGATGATGTGATGTTAGAACTCAAAAGATGCGCTAGAGAAGCAAACGAAACATTAGAAGAGTATGGTACGCGAATTCAGTCGATCCAAAATGAATTCAGCTTCATCGTCAACTCTACACCGGACTATACGAATAGCGATAAGGAGTCAAGACGTCGAGATGTAGAAAAAGCCGCACTCAGCAGATTCGTTGTGGGTATAGGATCCGTTCTCGAGCCACTCATTCTTATGCGTAAGCCAGCCAACGTTCGTGGAGCGATAAAATTCGCGCAAGAAGAAGAATTGCGACGACGCACGTATGTATCTGAGACTATAGTAGCGCAGCCAGCGAATGTTGCAGGCCCTTGCATTAATCAATCAAACGTCCGTGTAGTCAATGCCCGCGTAACTTGCACATACTGTGACAAAATTGGACATGATGTAGACCACTGTTTTAAGAAATGCGATGACGAAAGACTTTGTCAATTTGTGGATTACGCGGACATGAATTGCAGAGATGCCCTAAATTCACCGAAGACATGAATCGTAAGAGCGTCTATATTAACCATTGACCATACCGAGGACAAGATGGATATCGCGGCCGAGGTAGGGATGGTAGATTTTACAGCGACAATCGTCAGATCGGAGACGCGAGCGACCACGACAACAGTAATGAGAATACCGCAAATTCATCGAGTACTAACAACCAGGTCCCCAATGAAACGGTTAGTGAACGACCTGCAGCTCAACTGCAAGGTCAAAGCAATGCTAGTGAATCTTTAAACTCGTAGATCGCCCGCCGCAGTCCTCAGGCGCCGGCCGCATCGATGACGCGATCTCATCTGCGTCGTCAGCCTGTAGCTCTATAGATGAAACGGAATCATCTTTTGATTCTTCGTCGGATGAAAGTTCGAACACTGATGATGATCCGAGCCCAAGAATGATAAGTTGAGGTCAGTCAATCGTCAAAGAGTCGTAATTGCCCAAGTAAGAGTTCGTTAAACGTCTGTCAAATTTTTAAAAACGGGAAGAATGCCCCCAGTATCAGATTTCCAAAGCCGTGAGTTTGTAAATGGAGAAGCTAGACTATACATTGATTCAGGAGCAGATGTGTGCATTATTAAAGAAAGCAAAGTCAAGGATCTTCAATCCATCGATGCGAGGGATATTTTGAGCATAAGTGGGGTAGCCAAAGGGGAATTTAGATCAAAGGGAACAATCGATATGAATGTTAATGGCATGCGTTGGCAGTTTCATGTAGTCCCCGACACCATCTTGCTAGAATGCGATGGGTTGATTGGGTGGGATTTTCTATTAGAATTTGGAGGTAAACTTAACCCCAGAGCCAGCTGTTTAGAATTCAACAATTTTTCGATTCCATTTGTACATAAAGAGAAAGTTAGGCTACCACCAAATATGTGTCGAATTGTTAAAATCAAGATCCTAAATAGCGTGAAAGAGGGCTGGGTCCCCCTCACCCATCTGAAAAAGGTACACTTTTCGGCAATTTTATCACAAAGAATAATAATGGATATGCTTATGCTGAAGTACTGAATTACACGAACAAACCAATATATATTGATACACCCGAAGTCAAACTGAGAAAGTTTGAGAGAGCTGTACCTTGGAGCAATGACGAACAGAATCGTGTCGATGAAGACGACACGGTATGTAATATTCGCAGGCTTTTTGAGAATAAAGCTGAGACGGCTGAGTCACCTTCTGAGAAACCGAGCGATTCGAATGAAAGTAAGCAGAGCGAGCGTGAGCGCAGAAAAGCGATAGCGAAGCGCGTCGAGATCCTCATGAAACTCGTAGGCGGTTTGGATAAAGAAGAGATAGACCATGTGCGCAGGATGCTGAGCATCAATCCGAGGAGATTTGGTCTTGAAGGCGAGCCTCTTCCAGCAACGCATTTGATCGAACATGAAATAAAATCAAAATCGGGAAAGCCGATAAAGTGTAAAAGGTATCGTTTACCTCCGGCTATGAGAACCATGATGATCAAAGAAATTGAACAATTGCGCGACTTGGAAGTGATTGGACCATCCAGATCTCCTGAGAGATCAAATTGTTTTATGGTCCCAAAGTCGCCAGACCAAGACGGCAACAAGAGGTGGCGGTTAGTCAATGATTTTCGGGCACTGAGCGAAGATACCGTCGGAACATGTCAGCCCTCATCGTTCACTACGGATGTATTGGATCAGCTGGCATCTGCTCGGTATATAACGGTCGTTGACCTCCTTAACGGCTACTACCAGGTAGAATGCACCCTGATTCGAGGAAGTTTACGAGTTTTTCCGCCCCTAACGGCCATCGGGAATTCCATCGAATGGCTCAAGGGATGCAGGGCGCTGGAGATACCTTCAATGAGGCTATGTTCATGGCGTTCGTTGGCCTCACACCGGACCAAATTGCGATTTATCGCGACGATATCTATATCTGGGCGGAAAATTTGGAAGTTCACGAAGAAAAATTCAAACTATTCATGCAAAGAATCACGGAAGCCAACTTGACTATTTCTCGTGAGAAGTGTCAATTTTTACGACGCGAAGCGAAGGTCTTAGGACATATCGTTGGAAAAGGGCAAATCAAACCTGACCCCGAAAAACTTGAAGCAATTCGCGAGTATCCGGCTTCCAAAAACGTCCGTAAGGTGAGGCATTCCCTGGGATTAACGGGATATTATAGGCGTTTCATAAAAAATCACGCGGAAATCGCGTACCCTCTCACAAGACTTACAAGAAAAGACGAACCTTTTAAGTGGGGTGTCGAAGAATAACGCGCTTTCGAAGAGCTACGTGACGTTTTGTGCAGTGACTCCTTTTTGGCCGCGCCAGATTTTTCAGAGAAAGCGAAGTGGATCGTGACCACTGACGCGAGTGATCATAGCGTGGGAGCTATCCTGAGTCTCGGTGAATTAAACAATGATAGACCGATAGCTTATGTATTGAAAACCCTCAAGGGCTCTCAGTTGAATTGGCCCACGTTTGACAAGGAATTATACGCAATCGCTTTTGCAAAAGAACGCTTCCGTCCGTACTTGTATGGTCGTGAATTCACAGTAGTCACCGATCACGAACCGCTACGTCATTTCCATAAATCGGCAAATATAGATATGAGGTTTGGACGGTTAAAAGCACAGTTGCGTGGATACAATTTCAGGATAATTTTCCGGAGAGGTAAAGAAAACGGTGCAGCTGATGCATTATCCCGAAATCCTATCATTAGAGAAGGCGAGGTAGACCCGGAACTCCCACGCAAAGAACTCTACGCGTTAGCTGACAAGCAAGAGGCCGAAGACCCAACCTGTTACGAAGATAACCCCCCGGGACGCGTTTTCAAAATGCGAGCGACGAGAGCAGCAGGAGCCGAAAAATCAAAAGTTCCTGAACACGACGAATCTGACACAGACGATATGCCAAACAAAAAACGATGACCGGAGCAAATAATCGAACCAACATCAGATGTAGAAGCTAGTCAAGAAACGGGAAAACGGAAAAGACCTCGGAGAGTATATACAAAAACGCGAGAATCCCGGCGCATCAAGAATTTACACCCTTCGCTTAGCCTCTCAGAGATTCTGCCACAGCAGAAGCCGCTCGAAACGCTCCAACCGGCTCAGCCAGTTACCGATCTGATGAGCGTACACACAGACAGCGATATAGCCGATCAGGGCACGCGAGAAATACCGCAGGCTGAGCACGATCATTAAAGTTCAGATCACGAAAGAACCTATCGCGTCGCGGAAATCTTGCCGGATCCCCCATTGAAGACGATAGAAATTCCAATTGTCAAATCAGCGGCAGTATCTGTGAATCAAAATTCGGAAATGCAAAATCAAAAAATTACAGAACACTCTCATACTCTAAGCGGGGTTCCCGAACCCATGAAAGCGATACCAAAAATCACGAATATTGAAGTGATAAAGAGTCCGAAAATCTAGTTTCAAAAACCAGAAATTACAGTAATTACTGAAAAATCAAAATTTACTGGGGATCCCGCAGAAAATCCGCGCGTGAAGAATCAAGGCTATTGGCTTAATTTTTCGATGATCAATAGTGACGGCAATGGTGTGTCCGGTAGCGGCGGACCTATCAAACTTTCGTATGATGTACCAAATAGACAGCGCGAAAATGAGCAGGAGATCCATCGTCAAGATGATCATATCAAACCACGGATCAAATTGCGTAGCGATAAGTCGACCATCAGCGTGCGAGACAATGACACCATTCGAGGCGAACTGACGATCGTGCGTCAGATACCGGAGTCTGAGCAAGGAGCGAGCGATTATGATGAAAGAATAAATGAAAGCTTGAGCATGAATAATGAGAATATGCATGTGGATCAATCCTCATGTCCACAGGCAAACGTATATGAATTGGATGAAAAATTCAAACGATTCAAATACCTCACGCGGTGTGTAGAAAACCATGTCAGTCTTCTCAGATTCATTGGAATTCCAAATTTACCAAAAGGTAATTGTTCATTTTGGTCCCTGATAAAATGTTGTGATTTAACTTTGACAGCACGCGAATTACGCACAGAGTTGTTGGAAAATGGTGATACTTTGAAGAAGTTCCAAAAGGTAGGTAGACTACGTGTCTAAGTACCCTACACTCTATTATGATGTTAAAATTGAAAATAAAATAGTTAAGGGTGGTTCACGCGCGAAAATTGCAATTATTCGGACGAAAAATAGGGTGGTGCGCAAACGTCAATTTCTCGAGATCTAGGTATCAAAATGAAGCTCACAATAGCTAGTTTTTGAGCTGGAACACCATTCAAATAGATTATGCACGCTGATCTATGAATTGAATCGATGTGAGCAAACCATGGGTGAAATTTGGGGTACCTCGAAAATACTCGGATAGCGCGAGAATTCGACGATAAAAGTGATATTTCCCTATTGTACTGGCCTGAAATGTTTCTCTTTTAGCTTGATCCCCTTCTTTTAGACTCGACAAACCCTGGTGAAACAAAATCCACAAACGAATTGACACGAGGTTTGAGTAACACTGAAAACTTGGGGTGACTTATGCACTTGCTGGCCACAATTACACTCGGGAAAATTCCTATTATCCTCACTATCTAAAAGGGGTAGAACTGTGGAGTTGCACGGTTCGGGTATAGTGCAAATTTAGGATTGATACTTGAAATTACTCACTTGTGGATATATAGTTGGCTGTGGAGGAATCCTGTACTGCTGACAGGCACTGGTAAATAATCCACCTTTCTTGGGTTTTTCTGTTTATTTCCTTTTGGTTACACTGCACTCTGACAATTTGAAGTGCCTCTTTCTGATGATGCACAGTTCACTTCCAATATTATGTTGATAGTAATTTCACTTGCACTTATCACTTGCTTTTGTATCAAGAGTTCGTGAAAACTCGGAAAAATCGACTGTGTCGGAGTCACTCCAAAACTATACTGAGAAGAAAAGATTTCACCTGGGCCCTCTGAAGGCCCTCTTTATATATCAGGTGGGCTCGATTATTGTTCTCGATACTCGCGTTCTATTTAAATTTTGTTTACTCAAAACGTCAACTCGACCGATCTGCGCACATAAGAGCAAATGCACTTTTCCGGAGAAAGAGACCGAGCCATGCATATTTTTGGGCATACTTTCGTATGATCCGAGCACTAGGCAATTAATCATTCTCGTTCTCAAGTGTCATCTTTATGTACTT
This sequence comes from Eretmocerus hayati, assembly GCA_029851415.1. Lineage (NCBI taxonomy): Eukaryota > Metazoa > Arthropoda > Insecta > Hymenoptera > Aphelinidae > Eretmocerus > Eretmocerus hayati. Next base: position 136,189,562 of record CM056741.1, read on the forward strand.
GATGAGTTTGCCTATGCGCCGGGCTATCCAATGTTTATGCTTTATAATACAACGGAGTCTGTGGGCCCGCGCCATTGATTAATTATGCATGCGCACCTGTGTAAGGAAAGGGCCAGCGACCCGCAGCGCGCCACTCGGCTCTTTCATTCTTGTTTTGTACTGTTGCATCTTTTGCTCAATGTTAAAGTGTGCACCTATCAGCATCGAGATGGATTGAGGAATGTAGAGCACACGGGAATTTTGACGAGACGTTGACATTGCAGGTCAAAATCCGTTGCGCAATGCTTTCTGGACAAAATCGATTATTTTAGCCTGGCCTCGATAGATTCTACTCACATTTCCATGTTCATGATGATTTTACTTGAATTTACCAAAAATATAATTTTACGATGAATTTTGATGATTTTCACCTTTCAAAAACAAATTATATTGATTTGACGGAGTTCCCACGAAACACGATGTTTCCATTCATCATCCGATAGAAATAATGAATGAAAGTTAGCATTTTCACATGTCATCTTCCCGAGATTCACATCCTTTCGATAATGTGCTCCGTGAAATTTACGTTACATTTTACCGTATAACTTTCTATCTATAGCTATCATTTATTTCCTTTGCATATATATTTTAAAATTTTTACCGACATTACACCTACCTTCTAAAACAAGACACTAGGGGTTCACCAAGAGCCCCTATGTCTTTTAATAGGGATATCGAATTTTCTGAAATCTCATTGTAGAAATTGGGAGGTTTTAGCAATTGTATGAATCTTATAAATATCTCTTGAAATATTCTTCATTATGAGGTAGCTAAGGCTTCCATGTACTTTGCAAAAATATAGGTTACTGAATTCGAATTTTCTAATCATGATTGTGGAAAATATATCATATGTTTGACCTACCCCTATCTCCATATATATAAATACTAAATATCGTCTAATCAAATCAAATATTTTTGTTACCGACTCGGTCACGGCTATCTAACAATTACTCTCCTTCATTGGTCATCATAAGATATATGTATCTTCACCTAACTTCGATAATTGGGTAACAGTATATGATCTATCTTAGTCTAGACCTAGCGGTGAACTGGCATCATCTACATCGGTAGTCTATGTTACTTAACTAAAATCTTATCACTAATACACTTATAAGGTAAAGTCCCATGAATCAATTCTCAAATTTTCTGTTTTTCTCATCTTTTTCTTTTCATAATTCTCCCAAGATTGAATTTCTCATTCGATTTAATGAATTGAATTCCAATCAACCTAGTTTAGGATCAAATTTTTAACCAAACGTTCCGGAACAGGCTGAAAATGCAGTTAGTTACGCCATTCATAATAAAAAAAATGGGACATGATTGAAGATCCCAATGTTACTACCCTCAATTGACTTACAGAATGATATTATTATTTTGCTTCCGGATTCCTTTTCACTTTGAGGTTTATAGGGATAGAACATCTGAGGTAGTGCGTTATTCTCTTCCGACATAGGCTGCATTCGGACAAAATTGCAGCGCATCGAGCACATGCTATAAGATGTGAGCATGGTAGGAATACCACTTCTAATTTGTAATCATAACAGATTTTACATGTGATTGAACTCGCTAGGTCTACATAAGTACCTTTGGGTTTCGGCGGAGGAGATTCAAGTACCGTTGTTAGCTCTTGTTTCGCGTTTTCGATGAATTCCTGTCCCTTTTCTGCTTTCACGAACATACATTTCGGGAACCACTTGGCGTGTTCGTGCCATGGGCTGTCAGTCATGTTCCATCGATGAATTGTGCCACCGCAATGAAAACAGGTGACTGCATCGCTCCTATTGGTGTAGAAAAATCTAGCATTGGCCATGAACTCTTTCGGTTGACAGATATTCGTTGGCCAATTAGTGAATGTCCGTAGTCTATCCTCGTAGCTGCGAATAGCCCGGTGTATTGGGCGCGTTCTAACTAGCTCACTCTCCTCGATGTCCAGCAAAAGTCTGTTCATCCTCCGCATGTTAGCTTGCATGGTTGAGGGAAATTCCGTTCCTGTGTTAAAATATAGCTCCAATACTAGCACACACCGTGTGTCAAATGATAGATTGTGCGTTGCATCATTGTCTCTGATCGTTTGGTTCATATGTCCTGGTCAGGGTTTATTGTCGTTCATATATCGGGTTCGATTGCTCCATTTCTTGACGAAATCTTTCTCGCGGGTTAATCGAAGGGTCTTCGGGGTCAATTTGATCACCCGATTCGGAATCCGATCCCTTATCACTCTCTCTGATATGACTTCAATGTCGGAATCATCACCATTCATCTCTCTCGCCTGAAAGTGGGCATTCGCCTTCCGTTGTTGTCTCACATTTATCAAAATAAGGTTTGGAAAATATTGATCCGAGCACATCCCGCCACGGATCACAGGCCTTTCGACTAAAATTCGCGTTCCACAACGCTCACATCCGCGATAAATCGAATTGCGAGCACGATCATATGTACTGTGTCGACTCGGCCCACCTTCTCGGCGATGCTGTAATGGTCATTCCTATAGCATTGATTGCATTTCAGTATCCCTGTCCAGTAACTTACATAGTATTGCTCGATTCCTGGGTGTTTTGTGACGCAACTATAGCTTAGAAGGTCGTGATAATTCTCTGGGTATTCTTCGGGACGCACGCCATCCCATCGTGGTGCTCTGGCAGCCATGTTCTTCAACTGTGAATTAGATGATTCGTCAGTTATAATTTATTCCGTTTACCGGGTGAAGTGATACATAGATTCGGTTCTCCCAAGATACTGGTATAGGTGAGGTGGTTTCGGTCTCATTACGTAGGACCTTGTTCAGTCTCGTCCTCTCCGTCGGGTGATGGTTTAGGTTGATGTCCGTGATTATTTGAGACGTATTCTTGTTGTGCTGGTTCATCCTTGGGCATTTTAGCCTTTCTCGTTCTATTAATTTCTTCCTCCTTGTAGTCTCTTCCTAGATGTATCAGAAGTTGTGTTATTGAGTTCCAAATTGCTCCTAGGACATGAATAGACCATCCGTATATACTGTACAGAGCGTAACCGTGAATGATCGTGCCAACACAGAGTTTAACAATTCTCAGTAATATGAAAAGGCCCATACATCCTGCGCTGATGGATCCGAACGTCATGAATCGCATCCACATTTTTTCCCACGTTGTTGCCGCTAGTTGTTCCAAAGCACTTGCATCTAGGAGTCCCATCCCGGAGAGAGTTCTTTCCTGCAAATTCCGATTCTCTGCGAGTTCCCCGCGTAATGAATTCGGAGCATCTCGTGTGAGAGATTCATCATCGAGGGAGTATTCAGCTCGGAATTTGGAACCTTGATGGCCCAATTCCTCAACCATGTGGTTTTCCATAATCATAGATTTCTATCCTCTTTTCATCTCTATCTCGCACTTCTCATGTCAATATTTGCGACTATCGTGGCTTGTCGGTACACAGATTCCCGGTTAAGTTCAAAAGTGATGATTGCTTACAGTTTTATTGGAGATCCCTCACATGTATTGAACCAATCCTGAGTCAAAACCAAGATTTGTTCTGGATTCTTTCTGATCTTGTAGAGTCACGCAATACTCCTTATGTGTTGATGGAGAGCCATCGTCTTCGAATCGATTCGTATCTGAACCATAAAAAGCAGAGGTCTCTTCTGGCTTGGAGTTCGAGATCCGATATTTCATGTCGATGTGGAAAATTGATGGTTTATTGTAGGACAAGATAGAAAAAACCATTCCTTGATAAGTAGTGTACCTTCTGGTCAACATAATTCCATGATCGACCTCATGATGAGTATCTCGAAAGTTTGTTATAGTCGACGAATTTTCCCTGGTAGGCTGACGAATTAATGCCAATCAATCGTCTGAGTGAATAATGTTGGAATCTCTGGCTTCTCCATTATCATGCTGTTCACAGTAGTCTGTTTCAGACAACTATTTCAGTCATCTATTCGATTCTTTAAATAGTAGTTGGAGTAATCAATTGCATGTGATTGGACCGCTGGGCGCGTCGCCTTAAACACTTTTTCATTGATCACATATACAGGGATTACCGCTGTAGTAACAATCTCTTACCGTCTCTTGACATCCAGTATTCTTCGAAGCTTGACTGTTTGATCAATGTAATCGTAAGAAGATGAACGTCGAGTTGACGCACCCCAGCAGCAGGGTATCCATCGGTTTCCTTCATATAGCTAATAGATAACGGTTTGACGGTCGATGAATAGTTCAAACTTGTGGGTATTTTGTATTTCAATTCTCATCTGTTATTGTGGAGTGATCTAGTGTGGCTATACTAAATATAGTTCGAACCTTCTTGGGATACTGTAAATTGGAACACCAGCGTGTTGTCTCAATTTTTTTCAACGTGTGCTATAATTTTTGGCACTATTTTTGATAACACGTACCCCAATCTTTGATCTTTCGGGGATGTAGTTGACCTCGCGTTACTCTCGGCTCAGAATCTATGAGTGATACCTGAAAATGAAATATTACCATCATGAACCTATCAGATCTGTGGTTAGTTTCGTAATAGTTGAATTCTACTGACATAATTCACAGTAATGCTGTATACTACTCAAATTATCCAATACATTGATCATTACGTAAGGTTTACTGTATTGAGCATGCAGTGAAATTTAAGATATCTCTCATTGGAAAGTTAGGAAGCCCATCCTTCCCTCATGTATACATGTTCACGTATTATTCTCTCCCAAGAATTTGATTGGCATGGGAGGTTTGTTTTCTCTAATGAGTTCTATATCAATAACTATTAGCAACGTGTTATTAGTTCTTAGGGAAATTTTTGAAGATTTTGCAAGTAATATCACCGAGATCCAACTTCATGATACTTCTGAGTCACTAATGGATATTTTTTTTGCTATTGACGGGAGATTGAAAAGGAAGGAAAAAGAAATTCGGATTCGTCAATTTTTCCTTGACCGATTAGCTACTTGGTTCTCAGTTACTCGCTGAAAGGGTGTTCCATCGCTCTCTCCAAGTGATGGCTGATCAGAATGATTTGGAGGGAAATTAATGATTTTTCAATTCAATCACGAAATCAGGGGGACGACTCTACTGTTGTATCCAGTACCCGCTGAGAAACTATTGCATTCTATTGTTTCCCCAACTATTTCTGAAGTCAAAGATGGAGCGTGTATCGCCGTTTTACTTTTAGATGTAGCTCAATAGTACCCATGGAAGTTTTTCTAAAAAACTGTGATTGGTATATCGGTGATCGGAATTGATCTCTTGGCACATTCGAACTAACTTCTTGAGGTGACGTAAACGAGGTCTCCTCATGAATTGATTGAAATGAGATTTCTCATTTCTCCAGTTATAATAATCCCAAAATATCCTTGAAAATTTCAAGATGCTCTGATAACGTTTCTCGAGAAAAATATTCACCTTTCTTACGAATTTTTCATTGCATTTAATTGATGGATATCCCATAAGTCCTTGGAATAGTATTCCGACTGTTTTGTATCTGTTCTTATCATCTTTCAATCTCATACATGAATCGTGCTTCTGAATATTCATCAGTTGAGGTCCTTTTGTCTCACTGATAGTCATCAATCTATTCCTTCTCAGCTTAGTTTCAGGGCCTCTGCGACACAAAAGAAGATCGATGTCCAGGACGGTATTTTCTTCTTTCTCATAACCTTTGACCGGTCTGGTCTGAAGTAATTTGTTATTTCGTACAAAGTTTCTCTTCATTTTGATTTTGAGCTCCACTAGAAAGTCCGTTTTGTCCCCATTCATTAGTTTGTTACTCTCTGATTCGCCTAGTTTGTGACTTTCATCTCCAAAAAGTGCACGAACGTTCTTCTTCAGGGATGAATTTCCTTCTGAAGTCATCTGGAATCCCCTCACTAAGCCCTTTTTTGTTAAGTGTATGTGTACTATGATCGCTACATCGTTGTCGATATTCGCTGTAACCTTTAATCCTCTTGTTCCGGCGTCCTGGGCTTCAATCAACTCTATATCCATGAACGGAGTAATGCCATTCTGTTCGTCGTGAAGAATCAAATTGTTACCATTCTCACTCAAAAACGTTGAATTTATATTTTTCAAGTAGCTATCTCTTTCCTCGAATGTTATCACTGGTGTCTTGGCCTCCCCTCTTCCATCTTGCTCATCATTGACGGATCTCTTCACTCGTACATCCGATTTTCCGTGGATCAAAATATCTGCGTGTAGTCGGATCGGTGCTTGCATCTTACCAATAATCGAAAATGTATCTTTGATTATCAATAAATATCTACATTTTTTCCTAGGCGGGTGGAATTGATGTGAACGACGTGAAACTATATGACCAAGTTTCAATTTACTCTCTAGATATGGGTTCTCTGTATTCTGTACTCTCACAATGGTTCCGGACCTTGGCATCTTCTCTTTCCAAATATGTGATACCTCCAGCTCATGTAACAACCTTCCGCAAAGGTCTAATAATATATAACTGTTGAATATCTCGTTTTCATAATTATAAACGCGTGGGTCTTGAGGCCTCAGTATCCTCACTGCGGACGGACTACGGATCCTTTTGACCGATCGAAGTTCATCTTTCTTCGTATAAGATTCAATAAAATCACATTTTCCAACAACATATTCATCTGAATTCTCGATTTCAACATATAAATTTCCGCGGTCGTTAACACTAAAGTCGTCATTGCTACCATGATTTGATTCTTCGTAGCCCAAAGCCCGCCAATGTCCTCTATCATTGGGCTATTCATCTTATCTTCACATCGCTCACAGAATCCATCAAATAGAATCAGGTCTCCTCTTTTTCCTACATCAGATGGGTCTTGACATTTTCCACAAATATTTTCCTTGCAAAACACCTCTATATCCTGTTCTGAACGTGTATCAATTTGATTTTCAAAGGTTGCATCATCTCCATCAATTCCCGATCTTAAATTGAATAAATCGGATAAATCTCCTGATATCTTGTCAACTAGTTGACAATCTTCCAACAGATGTTTTGGACTGTCCAACAAGTTTCGTCTCCTAAGATCTCTAATTGTTTCCACATTTCCGAGGACAAGTTCATCTGTTTGCTTGTTATTCGCTGGCATTTCCTCGTAAATAATTTTTCCACTACTGATTGCATCAACGTGTCCATCATGTTTCAGGGTCCAGTCGGTTTGACTCCCATCAGTCGTTCCGGGAGTTCCATTCAATGTCTCCTTATTCTGTCGCTTATCTCTCCTCGGACAGGCAGTATTAGTCTCATCGTCGGAATCCAATCTTATTTGTCTATCATTGATCCAGACGTCATGACATTTCTTCTTATCTCCTCCATGGAGCCCATCATCTATCATGTTCATGAGTTTGTCTGATATCTCTCTTTGAGGGTAACACTCATTTAATATACTGACAGATTTGAAGGGAATCAATACATCATCATTGAGTTGAACATATTTCCCTGAGTAATCTATCTCTGCGCTAGTCTGTATGAAAAAATCGCTCCCTAGGACTCCTGCTTCTTCGATCGCAAAATCATCGCCAACAATACAGAATTCGACTGAATGTTCCCCAAATTCCAAATATGTATTCCCCAGAGTCCTAACAAACTTCGGCGTGATTCCTTTCAGCAAGATGGAATCTTGTTTCCTAATTACTGCATTTGGTGGGAGATAACACTCCTTGATCAAGTTTGGGCCTGTTCCTGTATCTAAGATGAAAGTTAATGGCTTGTCTGAATCCTCGAGGTCTAAATTGATAACCGGAGCATGGTCATTTTGACTCAAATGAACATTTCTGATCCTCACATGCTCCTCTCCAGAACAGTGAAAATATTTGGGCGAAGATCGAAAGTAGTCTCCCTGTTCTCGCCCACCCGAGGGAGACCATCGGCGTTTTCCGGAATGTGATCACCATTGCAAAGATCATCCTGGAATTTGTAGCAGTTGCGTTTGTAATGCCCAATTTTTCCGCAATAGAAGCATGTCACTCGATTATAAGATGGTGAATAGTCACATTCGGCTTTCATGAAGCCCTGATAACATCTATCTGTTATGGTATTATTAGTCAAACATCCTTGATAGTTCTGGTCTGATCTTGAGTCGTAATCTTCGTATCTCTGAGGATTATGTGATTTCGTGGACGGATTAGCATTATTCCCGTAACCACATTCGGCAATTTTTGAATCCATGAAGCATTGACTGGGTCCCACATTGTGACCTCCACATGTTTCAATGAATAATTTCATACAATTCATCAGAAAGTGACCAGGTTTTCGGCAATATTGACAAATAGTGATCGCGTCGTTGTTTGTATCCTCAACTAAATTCACATCCCTGGTTTCTCGGGATTGTTCAGTTTTTGCATCACGTTCGTTAAGTGTCACGTGTACATCTGCATGAGCAATTTCTCGTTCTATTGCAAAAGCTATGTTTTGAGCTTCGTCAAACTCGTTTGGGGTCCCAACTCTAACTCGGATTTGCCATCTCAAACCCCGAAGGAAAAATCTGAGGCAATCTGCTCTCAGTTCTTTTTTGAATTGTGCAGCGTCCTTGATTCGTTTCTCTCGAGTAGCTGATTTCAAAATCTGCTTCTCTATCTCACGCAGGCGATTGAGATACACGATCACTGTCTCACAAGGCTTCTGCTTTATTGTTGCTAAGTCACTTGTCCATTCATAATAAGTTTTTGAAGAGCCGAAAATGTTTTCGAAAAAAGCATCTATTTCATCGATTGTCTCGAAGGTGCGTCCACTGACACATCTCAAAGCTTCGCCATATAGTTTAACTCGAATGAGTTTAGTCAGTTGGTCTTCCAAATGGGATGGGAGAATTTCTCTGGCATTTTGACAACCATCAAGAAATTCGTTCAGGCTGATATTTTCTCCATTGAATCGAGGGATCAAATCAAGAGCATCTTTGATTGATATTCCTCTAACTTCAAAATGTCCAGATTCGTTGAATGTCATCTTGGCAAAGTAACTCGAGTGCGACTAGCCGAGGTAGGTCAAGCCAGTTGAAGATGGTATGAAATATACTTGGGCTGTCCTCCAGAACTTTTCTAAAATATTAAACAAATTCGAAGCTGACGAATTAAGTGTAGCGAATTCTTGCGATTTGTCTTCGTTTTCGGTCAAGTTTTAAGGTGTTCCTCTGGATGAGTTCTCTTTCCGTCTTCGAAAACAAACTCTAGGACGACTGCTTCGTTTTCTCCGGAACGTACAGGTCCGGATCAAGGATCCTGAATCTCGTGCAGCAAATTCGAAGACATCATAGTAATTATATCCACGCTTGTTATATCTCTCTCTCCGTAGATCTGTGAGCTCTTTCACGTTTTCCTGGTCCTCAAAATACTCTGTGGCTCTCTTCTCTTTGAGGTTCTGGTTACTTGAAAGATGAGATATTGTCTTTGTCAGCAACTGTGGTTGGTTTTGTTCTCCAATGGGGCTCAAATCATGGTGTGGAACCGTGGGATCTGATAAATTGTGCTCATTCAAGTGGGTACTTGTTAACCCAATGGCCTTGGCTCCTACCGATTTTGTGTGCTTCGTCGCAATTTGTTCGTCTTCAGAATCCGCTTTAACACTGAATCTAGGTGGAAAGTCGAATTTAGATGCTTTGATGATGTTTTGACGGGCTGGATTGAGTTGGATTGGCTCGATCTCAGAAGATAATCCTTCTGAGATACTCGGCAAGCCAGGAGTATTACACTTCCTGTCCCTCCAGGTTCCAAAGATTGATCTTCCTAAATCACATTGAATTGGCTTACGAGGCTGTGGACAATTGGGACCTCTAAATTTGGCGTCCAGATAATGAGAATCCAAAGTCTTATTGATCTCGTTCTCGATGCTATTCGGGTCAGTTGCAATTTGCGCTGTCCTCTGTGGGTAGCTGACTATGCCAATTGCTTCTCTATATTCCTTGGATTTGTTCAAAAACTAGTTGAAAAGCGCGGGGCAAGTAGGAGAGAGAGTGGCCTAACATGTTACTCTTATACTGCACTGCTCTCGCAATGCTGTGGGCCCAAAACTCTATATATGTATAGTATATACATGTATATATTAGATAGTGGGGCTGGCTCTCTTATGGGACTGACCGTGTTTCAATGGATCTTCGGCTCGGTACTCGGTGTCTATTTCCTAAAGGGCGACTCTTGGGATTTGGAACTATTCTTCAAGACCTCTGCTACTCGCCAAATGCGTTCAAAAACCCTTAAATATTCTGTAGGTACGTTAACAAACGTTATTTCGACAAAATGTACCTATGCGATAGGTGATTTTAGTCGCGAGCGGAATTCCTCATAACTCGATGACCATTGGGTAGAATCGACTCTAGTTTAGCTTGAAATACGCACAAAGGAGTAATCTAAATGGCAAATAACCGTTGCCGGTCAATTTCACAATAATTGTTGAGTTTTGAACAAAACCTGTGTTGAGTCCGATACGGTAGCGATATGGGGCAAAATGGGTGTTAGATTTGAATATCTTCACTGCAAACACTTGAAATGAGTTTAAACTTGGCTATTCATCTACTGGTACCTCTGAAGTACCCTAAGGAACCTTTAATAGCCCTCTAAATGAGCTCACTTTGCAATGTAGTTGAAACGAAAGGGAAAAATGCACTTTCCGTCGCTCGGGTCGGCTAGCGGAAAATGGATGATCTTACTTTGGCGGATCGAATCTTATGTGAATTTACTTTGTAGAAGTTCCAAAAGGTAGGTAGACTACGTGTCTAAGTACCCCACACTCTATTATGATGTTAAAATTGAAAATAAAATAGTTAAGGGTGGTTCACGCGCGAAAATTGCAATTATTCGGACGAAAAATAGGTTGGTGCGCTTACGTCAATTTCTCGAGATCTAGGTATCAAAATGAAGCTCACAATAGCTAGTTTTTGAGCTGGAACACCATTCAAATAGATTATGCACGCTGATCTATGAATTGAATCGATGTGAGCAAACCATGGGTGAAATTTGGGGTACCTCGAAAATACTCGGATAGCGCGAGAATTCGACGATAAAAGTGATATTTCCCTATTGTACTGGCCTGAAATGTTTCTCTTTTAGCTTGATCCCCTTCTTTGAGACTCGACAAACCCTGGTGAAACAAAATCCACAAACGAATTGACACGAGGTTTGAGTAACACTGAAAACTTGGGGTGAATTATGCACTCGCTGGCCACAATTACACTCGGGAAAATTCCTATTATCCTCACTATCTAAAAGGGGTAGAACTGTGGAGTTGCACGGATCGGGTATAGTGCAAATTTAGGATTGATACTTGAAATTACTCACTTGTGGATATATAGTTGGCTGTGGAGGAATCCTGTACTGCTGACAGGCACTGGTAAATAATCCACCTTTCTTGGGTTTTTCTGTTTATTTCCTTTTGGTTACACTGCACTCTGACAATTTGAAGTGCCTCTTTCTGATGATGCACAGTTCACTTCCAATATTATGTTGATAGTAATTTCACTTGCACTTATTACTTGCTTTTGTATCAAAAGTTCGTGAAAACTCGGAAAAATCGACTGTGTCGGAGTCACTCCAAAACTATACTGAGAAGAAAAGATTTCACCTGGGCCCTCTGAAGGCCCTCTTTATATATCAGGTGGGCTCGATTATTGTCCTCGATACTCGCGTTCTATTTGAATTTTGTTTACTCAAAACGTCAACTCGACCGATCTGCGCACATAAGAGCAAATGCACTTTTCCGGAGAAAGAGACCGAGCCATGCATATTTTTGGGCATACTTTCGTATGATCCGAGCACTAGGCAATTAATCATTCTCGTTCTCAAGTGTCATCTTTATGTACTTGATGAGTTTGCCTATGCGCCGGGCTATCCAATGTTTATGCTTTATAATACAACGGAGTCTGTGGGCCCGCGCCATTGATTAATTATGCATGCGCACCTGTGTAAGGAAAGGGCCAGCGACCCGCAGCGCGCCACTCGGCTCTTTCATTCTTGTTTTGTACTGTTGCATCTTTTGCTCAATGTTAAAGTGTGCACCTATCAGCATCGAGATGGATTGAGGAATGTAGAGCACACGGGAATTTTGACGAGACGTTGACATTGCAGGTCAAAATCCGTTGTGCAATGCTTTCTGGACAAAATCGATTATTTTAGCCTGGCCTCGATAGATTCTACTCACATTTCCGTGTTCATGATGATTTTACTTGAATTTACCAAAATATAATTTTACGATGAATTTTGATGATTTTCACCTTTCAAAAACAAGTTATATTGATTTGACGGAGTTTCCACGAAACACGATGTTTCCATTCATCATCCGATAGAAATAATGAATGAAAGTGAGCATTTACACATGTCGTCTTCCCGAGATTCACATCCTTTCGATAATGTGCTCCGTGAAATTTACGTTACATTTTACCGTATAACTTTCTATCTATAGCTATCATTTATTTCCTTTGCATATATATTTTAAAATTTTTACCGACATTACAACAGAAACAATTCAATCATCAATTGAGAAAAATTACATTGACCCCAATATATTGCAGGAGGGGGATTTTCAATCGGTGATATACACGAATTTTACGTAAGCAATTTCAGTATTTTCTGCATATTTATCAAAAACTATGAAGGTGAAAAGCCTCTCCAGGCAGATATTAAAAAGGCACTCAAAAATCTAAGGAAGCGGATTGTAGAAAAATGCCTGGAGACTATAGGTCTAATTCAAGACAATCAAATTTTATTGCCAACAATGTGGCCAAAAATTGTCGAGTCATTTGAGAAGATTTTCGGAGGGATGTTGATCAAGGCAATACTCTTCAAGCATAGTTTGAAAATACCTTCATCAAGTGTCAGGTTCAAAGTGATAAGAGAATTCCATACGTCGGTGAACGGAGGGCACCTTGGTATAAACAAGACAGCAGATGCACTTTTGAACGTATACTATTGGAGAAATATTCGAGACGATGTACAAGCCGTCGTAAATAGATGTAACGAATGCGCCAAAGACAAACTAGTGCGTGTGAAAACACGCATGCCGATGAACATTACACAGATTCCAGCGAGACCATTCGACAAAATCGCGATCGATTTTTTCACCCCAACATGTACTTCAAAGCGAGGCTACGAACACATTTTGTCGGTGCAATGCCAGTTGACACGGTACGTAATACTCATACCAACTCACAAAGCTACTGCCCAGGAAGTGGCACGGGGATTAATAGACAGGGTGATAGCGTATTTTGGAACGCCAAGTGAAATCTTGAGTGATCGAGGTAAATATTTTGTTAATAAGCTGTTTGATGAGTTCGCAGAAGCATTTGGGATACGGATATATCACACATCACCGTATTCACCGATGAGCACCGGGATGATTGAGCGGATGCATGCCACGCTCACGGAGTTCCTGAAAGCCTTCGCAAAAGACCGAGCTGATTGGGACAAGGTGCTGCCACTGGCCCAGCACGCCATCAATACAATGGAGAATGCTAGTACGGGTTACCTTCCACACACCGTGGTATTCGGATGGAGTGCGAGGACGCCATCACATCCAACGCAGAGAGACAACTTCGCAACCTTCGATGACCTCGTTATTCAGATGGCTACTGAATTAGAACAAATTCAATCACTTGCAGCTTTAAATGTTGTCAAGGCCAAGTATAATTCTAAACGCATATATGACCAAAGGGCAGTATTACAACAATTTTATGTAGGAGAATACGTGTATTTGATGAACGAACCCATTAAACATAAAATGACTCAGCAATATACAGGTCCATATGAAATTTTAGAGATAAATTATCCCACAAAAAATGTCAAATTAATCAATAACGACGAAATCAAAAGTACAGATATTGATAAAATCAAAAGATGCGCCGAAGTTGAAATCCAAGCTGCTGAAAGCAATAAGTTCAAACATAATAATCAGTAACGTGTCATTGAACCGGTGCACTCATCCTCAGCTGAAATCCCCAGCTTACGGACGAGGCACTAAAATCACCGAGAAGTCCCCGTAATTCAGTCGATTTATCACAGCCACATACTTTCAAAAACAACAATTCAGCAAAATATCGACGTCCCAGCGCACTCGTCGTCAGCTAAGAAACCCCAGCTCACGGACGAGGCACTTGAACGTCGGAATGATACAAACAATTCAGCGACATTGATATAATAGAGAATTGGAAATGCGAAAACAAATTTCCTTACACGCTACAATATTTTACAGTGAGAGCAACGATGGTCGGCAGAACTGGTTCGTTACACCCATGGACCACACGTCAGGCCTCATTGTTGTGCAGATCGCCCCACTTTCAACCACCAGCACATCTTGGAAAATCATTCATCGCATAGACTTGAGCCAGTTTGAATCAACAGCCAACAATTTGCGCGAAGCTTGGACAACAATCAGTGCCAGGTGTACAGAAAGCGGTGTAAGTTCACACCTCATCCTACTGCGTCGTGAGATCAACGAAACCCGGAAGGAGGCGGAAAGAACCATCGACATGCTGACTGGTGGTAAAACAAAACGCGAAAAGAGATCGTGGATGCTTTTTATGGGCGCAGGAATGAAAACGATATTTGGGACATTAGATGAAGAAACCGAGAAGGAGATATGAAATATGATAGAAATTAGAGCTAAAGATACAAAAAATGTCGCTCAATTGTTAGCCAATCAGACAGAATTGATTGAAGCTGAACTGGGGAAAAGCTCGCGGAAAATTTTCCAGTTGCAATCTGAAATCATAAAGTTAGAAAGAAACGCTGACGCCCTCGATTTGAAATTCATGTGTAATGTTGGGATTAATTTACTCCAAGACAGTGTTGATCAATTCAGAGCAGACACACAAACATTCACAGAGGCTGTAACCCTTGGTTCGCAAGGGATGATCCATGGTAAATTGATGCCACCAGAAATGATCAGAAATTCCGAAAACCTAATAAGAAATGCATTGCCAGAGACAAAATTTCCACGTACTCATAACGACGAGTCTTTGTTAGAAATCACAAAAATTCCTAAAATTTCAGTTTTCATGGTGAACAATACATTAATATATTCAATAGCCATTCCATTATTAGATATAGCAAATTATACATTCCTTAAGGCATCACCATTACCAATTTTGCAGAATATCAATAGTTCGAGTAAAACATTTGCTTATATGTGGCCAAAGCGTAAATTCTTCGCCATTGACTTTCAGGCGAATACATACATGCCAATGCACCATAGTAATATCGACGACTGTTGCAGGCTCCGTGACAGGATGGTTTGTGAAAACCCAGCACCTGTCAGGGAGCTAACACCAGTAGCGTCGTGCGAAATTGAAATCGCAATGAACGTAAATATCAAATCTTTAACAGAATGTGATTTGCGCGTCGTGCATATGAAAGAAACGTACTGGATGCGCCTATACGAGACCAATGCGTGGATTTTCTCAACTATCAGTGAAGTACGAATATATATACAATGTCGTTGCAGCAAGCATATTTCAACACCGATTAAAGGTGCCGGCATCCTTCGGTTGCTACCGGGATGTATGGCTATTACAGCAAACACGCGTTTAGTCGCATCTGAAGAAATTGAAATCGCTCATACTTCTCCAATATTCCAGAGTAATAAATTGTACATCGCAAACATCTTCAATACCACAGCAGGTGTAATGGAATCCGCCCACTTACAAGAGGTAATGGAAAATGAAATTTTAGAAGACCACGCCACGCTGATACCATCACATCTGGATTCGCTGGAGTCCGGACCGAGCCTACACGAGATCATCCAAAAGTCCCGTGGCATTGGAAAATACTCAACCGTGAGAAGAGAACTGGAAAGCCTAAAGAGTAATATACCGACCTTGCTTACGATTGGATCAGGAACAACAATCTTATTAGTTTTCATAATTAAATACATCGGAAAATTTATTAATCCAATCAACATTGGGCGTAATTTGATACGCAAAATTGTTAACCCAGGACGCAATCGCAATACCGACAACGAGGGAGATGACGGGCAAAACATCCCCATGCAAGTCATGCGCACAATGGGTGCCATGGTTCGCCAAACGCAGGAGCAAGGATACGTCCGTCGCCCGCCACCATCAGAGCAAATGGAAAACGCGCACATCCGTCGCTCGGCATCAATGGATCGAGACACCACCAGATCTATCACCATATATCGCTCGCCGTCGGCTGAGCGAGGGTCGTCTAACACCGAATGGGGTATGCAATATTTGCCGTCGGACCGAGAAGCACGATGGGCAAGTACGCGCACACTTAGAGGATAAACAAACAACTTCACCTACTAGACTGCCGGTCTACAATCTCTACAGCATCACCGAAGATCCTCAATGAATAACCACCGCACCATCGTCGAAATCAGCAGCAAATGTAGATGAGTCAATGATGAATAGATTTTTTTTTCTTTTCCATCTACAATTTCATTCACGAAAATAGGTCAAAGTTTTTGTTTTTAGAGAGTCAAGGTAGTTGCTAAAGTAACTTTTTGAGTTGAGCTGACGAATTGAGAATGCTTAACCTTATCGAGATTAAAATCACTGACCTACCATGAAAGAATATGATGAATCGTCAGATTACTTCAAATCACTTTGTGCACAAGGCAGATAAGTTCAAGAAAAAAGTACAAATACTGATCGCCAAAATATCCGCAACTTTCGGTTCAGGTCTAAAGTCAAATCACTTACATAGTTCATCGAGATGGCCCCAACACTATCACAGTTACTACACAAAATACTCCAGACACAACCTAGCCCGACACTAAAAACGCAACACAGGAAGAATATGCAACTCACCATACAGCAAGCACCTCACAAAAAAGAACTGCAAACATCAGGAACCACCTTCACCCCGACGCCAGTGCTATCCAGGTCCAATCACCTGGGTACGGCGCAGTTAGCGCCGAATTCACAACATACCACTATCATATCACAGTCAAAAGTGAGAGGCAAACTCTTGAAAAAGTGCCCTTTGTCAACACAAACAACACTACACACCACACTCATTTCATGTACGTAGATACGCTGAAAGGGCGAGGTTGCGTTTCACGACTACGACCCAGCCGCAGTTATATACACACGGCATAGGACGCAGGCCTAAATCGCACAGCCAAGCTCCACTGAAGCCCAGCAACACAAAGCCTGCAGTAACTTTCCAACGACACGCCCAATAAAAAAATTCGGAGCAAACGTCCCGAACAACCGACATAGTTCTTGCTTATTGAACTACCCCGCGGGTACTGGCGAAGACAGAATTCAACATCGAGAGCAGAGCCTCGACTTGAGGATCTTGCCCCACACACCTGATCCGGTTCCCAATATAACAATTGTTACTTATCGAAAAGAGGCAGGATGCAGAGCTGCTAGCATCAGCAATAAGCCATACTGCAAAGAATAAGAGTTGGTGATTAGCCTCCGCAACGGAAGCACTGGTTACGTCAGGTCATTCGAAGGGATCATCTTACAACTTGCACGATTGGCCGACTGGAAAATTTTCTGAATTTCCACAATTTCCCGGAAGTTTCAATTGCGCCAGCTTTGGCATCTGCAGAAAAACATTCCCACCAAATTTGAGCTCAATCGGACGTTTTGATCCGGAGCTGTAACTTGCACCGCAAGGCAGTCAAATCACACGCACCGTGACCATTTTTCACCACCCAACACCTCACCCGCGCCAGAGATTGCCGAAACACAGCACAAGACACGTTACACCACTTTCACTACACACACAAGTACCCACCAAGATCCATACAAAGTCACATCAAGGCCTGCACTTAACCCGAGGTCGAGGAAACGGCCGAAATTCCAATAAAATCATTCGAAAATGTCCATTCCAAAATCTCGAAGAATAGAGTCAAAAAAACGCATAAATTTATGCGTATTACGATTAGATACAATAGATAACATCTAAAACTAACTGTTTTGATCATTTGCAAAGCCAAAAGGGACGCAGAGATGCTAGAATTTTAATTTGTGACGTTATGAGTTATCATCGAAAATGAACCGAAAAATGCGTATTTTGGCTGAAAAGTTCGATACCACGACATGAATTTTGCTCAAATCACGGTTGTGAACATTTATTTTGGTGACAAATCTATATGACTAAGTATACTAATAGCTATAAACACCATAAGAAGCTTCAAAAACGAGACCACAGAATTTTAAGGGGGAAAATGTAGGATTTCGATGCGAAACTTATCGATATGCGAAAACTCGAATTTCTCACATTAGAATCCAAATTTGGGGGTGTAATTGTGAGAGATATATTGATTAGCATAATACTTTGGAGTGATACCAACGACAGAAACCCATGAGTGAAGAAAAAAAATTTGAGACCACACCCTTATATAGTCCAAATTACATTCGAAAATTTACCGTCGGCACTAAAAATGAGTGCGTATTTTGTTATAGAGCGAGAAGTTATTATGATATCAACTTGAAAATTGGTAGGAATATTCCTTATATTGTATACTAGTAGAATCAAAATCGACCGATTACCCAAAAATTTCCAAATCACCACAGTAGAGTGAAAACCCAGATAAATTGAAGCTTCTCGTGCGTAAATGAGAGTACACAAAAAACCGTCACAACTCGGTCAATTTTGACCCAATTTTAACGTTCAAAAGCTAAAATTGAAGGTCTTTTCAAGGACTATTTGACCAGTTCATCGAAAATTCACAGAAAAAGCAAATTTTGAAAAATTGTCACAGTGCGAAATTCGCAATTTCGTATTTCGAGAGAACCATTTGCCATGCCTTTTCGACCAATACTCCATATATCAATCGGCCCGAAAATATTACATTATTAGAATCGAAATGAGACTTAAAATCATCTCAAGAAAGAAAAAGTATTTCTTGCAGCTGATGGAAAATGATCCCACAGCTGCAAGCGATAAAAATTCGTTAATACTATACCCAACTATGGCAGTATATAGATATATATGGTATACCTATTGTATACCAGAGAACGAAAGAGAAGCAGTGAGAGACCGATAGAAATAGTCGAGCTCTTTTCTCAAGTCATTGAGCAAAATTTCGAATTTGACAAATCTCACTTTTGAAAAACCCGACTATGGACAATATTATTTATCTTATTAGTTTATTGCATAAATTGTAATCAACATTCAGGGAAACTGTTCATGCAAAAAAAATGAACCTTGTTGGGAAATTTTTTTCTTTCCCTCTATCAATGTGAGATATAAAATGTCATATGCAAATAATTACAGACCTAAAGAACATAGTTATAAACAATTTATTGTTGATAATTTTCAAAAGTTCTTCGGAACAATTTTCGATAAATTTGGAAGTTTTTTTTTTTTAGAACATTTTTATACTTATGACTATGATATGGTGAGAAATTACATTTTGTAAAATTAGAAATTAAGGGAATGAAATTATTTAAGTTTAAACGATTATAACGAGAGAGTGTTCGCGATAAGAAATTGTATGCGCGACACACACAAACATTGACACGCTCGCTCTCACAAGATTTCACACTTTCAGTCATACGCAAGTACCATAGTATAACATATGATCTCAACCATATGATTTAAAGGCCATTCAAGAGGCCACAGCTGTTATATGCATTATAATATACCGCATCAGGAGACGCGGATGACCCAGCTACGGACGATTCGTGTCACGTGGGTAGAGGTGGAGATCAGTGCCTGATCTCACCTCTCCCCTTCGTGCCACGATGACGTTGCACCCGCGATGGCTATGTGGCCGCGCAACGTACGTTTGCGGTTCGCCGACCATCGCGGATGCACCGTCAGCACGTCGACGGAGCGGGGCCTATCCCTACCTGCAAGGTCAACGCTGCAACGCGGACCGTCGTCGTCGACGACGAGCCCCGCGGCAGCCAGACCGCTCAGACTAACCATTAGATTCGCATCAACCTCTCTCTCTCTCTAGTATATCTGCTCTATTAAACTCGTATCTATATACATGGTTATTTCATTAGAGTCACCCCCCTTCCCACGTAACACAGCTTATAAGCAAGTTCAAGGTACACAGCACAAGGCGACTATCTCCGAACGACTAACTAACCGGAGCGCGCATGAGCAAGCACCGAGTATATCGCCGCTTGGTGTTAGGCATCGCCACATACACAAGCGTATGCGACTAGGGGCGGTGACTCTACAGTGATAAATCATACCGACTCTGAATAGAGAACCGAAGATGCTGTCATGCGAACATATGGAATGTCATTTGGATTATTGTTATGAGAAAAGACACATGCTCAACACTTTCATCTTTTCTCACAAACCACACACTCACATGCATATCAGGATTCACTTTGGAAATCAGCGATAGGAATCATACCAAGATGCTCTCTCATACCCATAAATTTGTCTCTGGGGAGAGCTTTGGTGAACAAGTCTGCCAATTGGATAGGGTCAGTACTACTGAGCCATATTCTGCCTCAGTAGTACTGACAAAGGGGGACCACGGGGTCTGGGTCGCCAATCATCCCCAAATTTTTCTCACAGTTTGGTACCATCTAGAATATGAAGAATCTCGAGTAACTCCGTCAAATGGGCCTCCTGTCTAGAGCTACTAGCGGAAACGTTAGCATTACCAGTATATCTATATACACCACTTTTTAACATAGGCCCATATGAGCGATGCTAATCTCAGTGGCTGTATCTTTGGGCAGGAGGCCCATTTGATGGAGTTACTCTGGATTCTTAATCTTCTCGATGATAAAAAACTGTAAAGAAATCTTGGGCGAGATTGGCGACCCGGACCCCGTGGTCCCCCTTTGAGAGTACTACAAGCTTTTGTCGCTGAGAGCACCAGGTGACGACACCACTACTCATACAGAATACATATTCAGTGGTAGACCTTCTGGTATACAGATCATTTGCAAAGTTGGAAGGTAATGTTTCATTCCGCGAGGCAGAATATCAACTGAAAATAAGTTCTCTAAGAAGATTTCATTCAATTTGTTCGATAACTCTATCGTCACAATAGATATAAAGAGGATACGGCGTTGAGTGAGGGAAGGGGGGTAATTATTGATCATAGTTATACAATAAGAATAATTTGAATAAGTTCATTTATTCATGAAAACGACTCTCACGTTGCAAGAATGAATATCTTCAATCACATATTGATTAATTGGTTAGTTATAACACATCTACCCATTTGGCATGTATATTAACCATGAAAAATGCAAAGTAAATTTGTCCATGACTTACTTTTCAGCGAAGAACAAATGTCTATCTAACGACAATTACTTTGAAAAATTACTACTCACTCGACTAATGTGATCTAAAAATATAAGTGAAAAAGAATCAATAAAAAAACCTGGCTAAACCCGAAGCACATGGTATCTGCTTAGAGCAGTGGCCGGTGTGCTTGTGAAGACCATCAGACGTGGTTTCTACTAACAGCAGTGGCCGGTGTCTGATGACTCTCGACAAGATAAAGAATCCATTACCTGCTCATGGCAGGAAGGATTAGTGAAATCAAATACTCACTGAAGTCCGAATTGAGATGCTAAATGCCGTCAAAATCGACGGTAATGGTTCATATGGACATATAATTCATATGTGGGTAATCTCGTAAGCCATCTATCGGAGGAATATCAAACATAAAATTTACGAGATCCCAATTCAGCGGGTGATTTGAATCAGTAATCACATATTCCAATAATAACTTAAATCCACAAAATTGATTATTGATGAGATTGATATTGTGGTTTCTTCTTCTAGGTTGCAACGTGTCTGGATTAGTTACTCGATGATCCAATAGTATTTCCATAGAAAAAACTTCTTAAGAAAACTCCATGGATTTGAATCTGGCACCATTGCTCATGCGCAGTAGAATCGATCAAATTTGCCAATCAAGAGACAGCGATGCGATAGCAGACGACATCAATTCATCCAGTGCATCAACATATGGTTTGTGGTTATGACAGGTGATTGTTTACATCAAGTCAACAAGCAGCTGGGTATTGTAAGTGTGGCAAAATAATTATGAATAAACTGCAGCATTGTGTAAGTACACCTGTAACATATCTATAAAAGCATGTGTGAGCATATCGTGGGTGTTAGTACTCATGGTATGGTGTAAAATGAAATTGTTAGTATTTTGATGTAGAATGTTGATAGTGAATTTTTGAACTAACAAGTAAATTATTTCAAATGCATGATAAAAATGATATATGGGTTGTATACTAACAGCTCATGTAGTGCTCATGTCAGAAAACTAATTCTGTATGTGTTTTTCCAGTAAAAATTGGTGCTGTAACTAGGAAGGATGGCCCACAATATGGGCCAGAGGCATCTGTTGTACTGCGTAGGACCATCCCCATCATCAGATGGGAGCCAGAAAGCAGAATGTACATCATTCCCTCAGGATGAACAGGGTCTTGGGATCCATCAGGATAAATAGGTATATATTCTATCACTCTCTCTACATCGGTCAAACACATGATGACTCTGTACTGGAAACTTGACTTGCTTGGTTATCAGTACCAAGCAAGTGTAAATGAAAATCAGCTGAAGGCTGTCAGATTAGATGCACACACAATAGCGCACACAAATACATGTATGAATGTTATGAAAGACTGATTCTTTAACTTATTGCTTTTGCACGTAAACTTTCTTTTCAACTAACTTATTTATTTTCTTACTAATCAAAATTGAATAATGGTACAAATACTATTGCATAATTCTCATTACATGTTGATGATACTACCTGGTACCAGATGTCTGGATTTGGCAACCTGAATACTTACAATGATGTCCAGATTTCTGCTTTTGCATCCAGAAGTTGTTCGAGTACCATCGATGGATCAAAACTCATCATATATCATGCAAGTACTACAAGGATAGGTAATAGTGTATCAGCCATGCTTGTGATGTCAATTAATGTTAATATACTCTAATTAGAATTTGTTAATAACTATCATACATTGTTTTAGGTGCAGAACAATAAATATTAAAATCAAGATTAAACAATAATTCAACTTTTAAATACTACTTCTCATTCGCGTAACCAAATTTCATACAATTACCTAATAATATCCAAAATTGCCCAAAGGTGAGCGTTGCAAAGTCAGCATCAGAATAGCCTATCAACTCATATTCATCCATGCCACTTTAGCCAATCCCATAATCAGCAGTCTCAATCGAGTACGCAAGCACTCGCTTGGCAGCACGCCAATGATTTTGGTCAAAATCATTCATGAATCTGCTTAGGATGCTAATCGAGTTAGCTATATCAGGTCTGTAGACCATTGCCAAAAACATATAGGGACCAACTTGTTCTCTATTAGGAACTTTACATCCAGATTCATACTCAGGGTGAACATAATGTAAAGGGTATAGCCGGATAAGATGGTAAAATCGGTCCCAAGCTACATCGCCCGGAAAATTATGGGGTTCAGTCTGTACATGTAAAACATACCTCCAGAAAAAATTTCAGACCCCTTAACCTCTCCAGGCCGCCATACGCTCGAAAAAGCTGTTTATCGGTATTCATGTTAGTGTGGCGAGACCAATCGACCAAAGAATTTGGGAGGAATCACAAATTCTGTTTCAACGCAACGAATATAAAAAAGATATTCCCAGAATTCTTAATTGTCACACAGCGGCTAGGAAAAAATTTCAAATTTTCCAAAATTTACCGAGGAATTGAGGCGATAGGTGCAGGTTGGGAGAATATTTTTTGGAGTGTATACTTGTGTATTCTATAAGAAAAAAATTTTTGCTCAGTCTTTTAGGTATTACAACAGCTCGAAAAAGATTAAAAAGTGCCAAAAACGCTGTTTTTGCGTAATAAGCTCACTTCAACGTACTTAGTCACTTTCCACAGGGGTGAGACTATTTTTCTTAAGGAAATCGACAAATGTTACGAGAAAAATTATGTTCTGAGGGTTGATCAGGTGATTTTTGAACCGAGTCTAGACTGAGAAGAACCAAAACTTCATCAAAAATCAGACTGTACACGCTGTTAAGACGGTCAGAGCTTCCTCCATTCCATCAAAGCTCGAACCATACAGGAAATCCCCAGACACTTTTAGTAGAGTCTAATTAATCTCATCTTGACTCTCTTATTCGATTTCATGGTACAAAATATGAACTTTCCACCACCTATGAGGCCAAAAAATAATTGTCAAGGTATCTCCAACGTACATTACTTTGTTCTCTTGAATCGTTCCCGACAAAAAAGTTTGGTTTTTTTTTTCAATAAAATGCATATTTCTCGGAACCGCTCAGAGATACAGAGGTGCGATTCACGGCATTGAAAAGGTCTTGAAAGAACCTGTTGGAATCAGTCGTTTAGAGTTGATTTTGAGGCCTTGGGTGGTTTTAACGGGCAAAAGAGTAAAAAACATAGATAATAATCCAATCTCTCAAGAACCCAACTTTTTAGAACCTTAGAAATTTGACACTCCAAGTGAAATGTTGTGTTCTTCCAGAACGAATGGCCCCAAATCGTTTTTTTGCGTTCCAAACCCTATTTTTGCCGATCATCACAATTCCATCTTTAAGGCCTCTGGAGATGGTTTGTTTTCTGCGTATGCGCAGAAATTTGGACTCTCAGAACCAATTCTATTGGAATATTAAGAAAATTTTCTCCAAAATGACTACTCGATGGAGTCAATCCCATGCATTCAAACCGTAGCTACAAAATATGGAACATGAACTCTCAGCTCGAGTGCGGCAAGTCGGTGGACGCCATCAGATGGGGGCAGGCGCAAATTTCCCTCACTGCTGTTTCCGGTACCTCCGACCCACCTCTAAGGAACTACCGAGATTCAGTGGTCTCTCGAACGTCACAACTCCGGCTCAAATAAATGGTATTGACTTCCATATGGGGTTATCTTGAAAGAAAAGTTCTTTGCTTTCTAATCAAATTGGTTCCGAGGATCCGAATCTCTGCACATGCATAGAAGACAGACAATTTACGAAAGCCTGGAAAATGGACTTGTGATAATTGGCAACAAAGGCTCTAGAACGCAAAAGGGGAATTTGGGACTATTTTTTTTAAGAAACATAACATTTTGCTTGGAGTATCAAATTTTCAAGGTTCTAAAAAGTTGGGTTCTTGAGAGATTAAATTTTCTATGGTTTTTACTCTCCTGCCCGTTAAAACCACCCAAGACCTCACAATCAATTCTACAATAATGATTCTGATGGGTTCTTTCAAGACCTTTTGAATACCGTGAACCGCACCTCTGTATCTCTGACCGGATTCAAATAATATGCATTTTATTAAAAAAAATACCCAAACTTTTTTGTCGGCGATGATTCAAAAGAACAAATTGATGTACGTTGGAGACACCCTGACAATTTTTTGGGGCCTGATAGGTCGTGGAAAGTTCATATTTTGTACCATGGAATTAAATAAGAGAGTCAAGATAAGATCGATTAGAGTCAACTCAGAGTGTCTGGGGATTTTCCCTATGGTTTTTGATGGGTTGGGGCGAGGGGGGGGGCTTGATACTGAGTCCCATCTTCGGACGATACTCGATGAACCCCTCTCTGTGAGATCTTATGCGCGCAGACACGGCACTGTCGCTAAACCAAGCCGGATTCTGGTCCATGCTCAGCAGCTCTCGTATTTGATTTTGGGGGGGCTGCCTATACTCACAACATGGCTGAGGATTGCCTTGCTCGCGATGCTCCGATTGCGCCTCACACGCGACGGTGAGCGCGCAGTCTCTGGGCTGCTAATACTCACAACCTTGCTGAGGATCGCCTTGCTTGCGATGCTCCGATTGCGCCTCACACGGTGTGCCTGAACGAATTTTTTTTCAAAGTGAAAACTCCCTCTGAGATTATTTTGGTTCCTGATTCTACATATTTGGGGCATCATTTTCCGACAAAAATTAAAATCGCGGGCTGAGCCCTTTTGAAGGAATATTGTTTGGAACATTTTTCGGACCCAGTCTAGGAACGCCCAAGTGATATTGCTCATCCCTCGTTGGATATGAGCCCAAAATCAAGTTCCTCCACTTTCTAACACTAGTTTTCAAAAAATGTGACCGCTTTGGATACTTCTGAGGCTTGTTGAGGTTGGGTATGTACCCTAAAAACTCTCCAAAAATGCAAAACCAATCTCTTGATGTCTCAATACCGTTTGGGCTCTCCAAGACGCCCTATTGGGAATAATCTTGTGATGGACATTGCAATGTTCATCACGACGTCTTTTGTGATGGAAATTGTAATGTACATTATAACGAATTCCAATAAAATCATCATGTTTTTTTTTGTGATGTTCAGGTCATAGCGAGGAATTTGTCACGTCAATTCATCACTATTTCACGGTGAAGAAACTGTAAAAAACTCTTCTACATAACTCTCAAATTTTGCCGAGAGTGGGATTCGAACCCACGATCTTTTGGTTACGAGACCAAGCACATGTCTCGGGGCCAGGGAGTCATATTGAAGGTAGACGTCTAATAAGCTTACTTGACGTTTGACTGATCGAAACTGTAGTGTATTGCGAATAGTTACACGTCAGAGTAAAGATGACACGCAGTGAAAGGAATGCAAGAAAGATCTTCACAGTATATTAATAGCAAATACGCATCGAACCATATATGGTAGTTTGAAGTCTGGTGAAAGGAGCTTGTAACAAGCACGGACTGGTACAACCAGGTACAGCCAAGTACGAGCTGGTACAGCACAGAGTATAAAAGACGCACCCACTGTATAGCCAGTCAGACGGCACACGACCGGCAAGCCTTACATACGGCTCCGTGTCCCTTGTATATCAATACTTAATAAAGTAGTTAGACGCCGATCTCATCAAGTGCTTTACACCTTCTCCACAATACCACATTGGCGACGAGGATAGAAGAAGGAATCCGACGAGGAACGACTATCTGACGATGATAGGAAGCACATCCGACGAGGATAAGCAGTAAAGAAATCCAACGATACACACAGCATATCAAAAGCATCAATCTATCTGACGAAGATAGTAGAAGAGAGATCCGACGAGGATATACAGAAAAATTAAAAGCCATCCGACGAGGATAACACAACAGAGCACAGCTGGAGTGAGGAGAAAGGTCCCCCGCAGCATACAGCCACTGAACGTGGATACAGAGAGAAGCTGAAGAGGAGAAAGGTCCCCGCAGCATATACATACAGGTCCCAAATCAACGCATAAGGTGAGCGCCTACAAGCAGCTTGGTCTCCATAAATATACATCAAAACATCGAATCAAGGCAAGAGCGGTAAGAGAGCCAGCCATAAAGTTGGTCGTGATTTAGCATTTATGACTACTGTGGAAATACCTCCAGAGAAGGATTACGGGTTGTAGTACCAGAAGAAACAGAATCGAGTGGACAAACTGAACAAGCTTTAACACCACTGGCTAAGGCACCCCAACAAAACAACATATCCGCAGAGACTCAAACGGTACAAGAACAAGTTTCCAGCCCAAATACAGATATGATGGAATCAATGGAATTCCATAAAAACAAGCAATCTTGGGATGACTACATTGAATGCATGGAACTCTATTTTACGGCAAATGATATTACATCAGATGATAAACAGGTAGCAACCTTGTTAACAAAATGCGGATCAGAAACATACAAGCTGATCAAAGATTCAGCAGCACCGAACCTCCCAAAAACCAAGAAATTTGAGGAGATAAAACTTTTAATGTCAGCTCATTTATGCCCGAAAAAAAGCAAACGCATGGAACGGAGCAAATTTCGTCAAACTCATCAAAATGCAGGCGAATCTATAACAGAGTATATCGCACGGCTGAAAGAATTGGCCATAAACTGCGATTTTACGGACTTGAACGACGCGCTGTGTGACCAACTGGTCACAGGTCTCACGGATCGAGGTACCAGAGTCGCACTATTCAGCGATAAAGATCTCACTTACTCAAAAGCAGTAGAAATTGCTACCACTCGTGAAGCAGCAGCGAGAGATGCAGCAACCACTGAACGACATCGAAGCAACACTTTAATTCAACACGTCGCAGCACATCGATACAACAAGCCAACGAGTTAAGTTAATCAGACAGGTAAGAGCGAATTTAATAATAGATCGCGCACAAAATTTTGTTATTGTTGCGGGATAGGCAATAGCCACTACACAAAAGACTGTCGTTACAGAGACAGGAAATGCACTTTTTGTCATAATCAAGGGCATCTCGAAAAAGCATGTATCGAAAAACATGGGAAGGACAAAATTTTTGGTTCGTTCAGTAAAAATCGTTTTGAGAATAGAGACAATCGGAATGAAGGTAATAAGCAAGTGAAAGTTCTACAAACTGAATCGGATGATGAAGATACGGTTTCAAACACAGATTTTTTCCAAATATCAGCATGTTCTTGACAAAACATCAAAGCAGAACCATTATATTTTGACTTAACAATAGATAATATTCAAGTCAAAATGGAATTAGATACGGGTACATATGTTTCAGTTGTATCCGAAACCGATGAGAATAGAATCTTTCCAAAATTACCACTGTGAGAATGTGATCTTAAACTCAAGAGTTACGGTGGAACACCGCTTCATCCTATTGGAAAACTAGAGTCATTAAATGCAGTATTCAATGGAATGAGTAAAATTTTGGATATCTTCGTTATTAAAGGCAAAGGACCAATTTTGTTGGGTAGACAATGGCTAGCAGCTTTTGGACTTTGGCCGTTAAAATTATGGAAAAATACAAATTCCTCAAATATTCTACAAATACAGAGTGAGGATATTATAAAGCAAATGCTTGAAAAATTTCCAATCCTTCTTTCGAACACGCAAGGGTGTAACAAAGGTAGAAAGATACATTTGGTCTTCAAAGAAGAGGCAAAACCGATACAAATGAAGTCATATCACGCGCCATTAGCTCTGACACAGAAAATCTCCAAAGAGTTAGACAGACTAGTGAAACTAGGCAATCTAGAACCGGTTTCCTGTAGTAAATGGGCAACACCCATTATCCCAGTTCTGAAAAAGAATGGTGAGGTACGCATCTGTGGAAATTTCGAAATGACGGTTAATCCACAATTAATAATCAAAAGACATCCCATTCCTCTGAAAGAGAAAATTTTTCATACGCTACGAATAGGGAATAGATGGTCTCAGATCGACCTGACACACGCATTTATGCAATTTCAACTCGATGACGAATCGAAAGACGCCCTGACGATTATTTCACACGAAGGGTTACACAGATACACACGCTTAGGAGAAGGTATAGCCTCAAATCCCGCAGAAGTACAGGATATTTTAGAAGACGTCCTGAAAGGTATAGATCATACAGAGATCTATATAGATAATATATATTGCACAGGAAAAACAGATTCTGAGCATTTACATATACTGACACAAATTGTTGAACGATTGCAAGACGCAGGCTTACGCGTAAACTTCGGAAAATGTGATTTTTTCAAAGATGAAATTGACATTCTAGGCTTTGTTATAGACAAAGAAGGGCTCAAGCCAAGTCAATCTAAGGTAGACGCAATTACGAAAGCGCCAACACCAAAAAATTCGAAGGAACTAGAAGCTTTTTTAGGTCTCGTAAACTTTTATGAAAGATTCTTAACAGATAGAGCGGAACACATTTATCCTCTCTATAATCAAATCAAACACAAAAATTGGACTTGGACAAACGAATGTCAGAACGCATTTGATTGGGTCAAGAAAGAAATTTCTTCAAATAAAGTTTTAGCAATCTACGATCCAAACGTAAAACTCGTCATGGCATGTGATGCTAGTGACGTCGGTGTTTCAGCAATTTTGTCGCACAGGTACGAAGACGGTTCTGAGAAACCTATAGCATTCGCATCCAAAATAATTCCAAAATCCGAGAAACATAGAGCAATAATCGATAAGGAAGCAGGAGCAATCATTTTCGGTTTCAAAAAATTTCATCAATACGTTTACGGGAATCACATTATTCTGAAAACTGACAATGAAGCTTTGAAATATATTTTTGGCAATAAAGATATGTCAAAAATGCTAAACAGCAGGCTATTACGCTGGGCATATTTTTTATCAGGCTACAGATATACCATCGAAGTAGTAAAATCAAAAGCTAACGGAAACTGCGATGCGCTTTCTAGGTTACCGATCGCAGACACAACACCGGTATTCGAAACAGAATACACAAACATCAATTTTATACAGAATGAATGCACAATTATTGATTTCCCAAAAGTTGTAAAAGCATTTTCACACGACAAGATATTGAGAAAGGTCATATCATACATACAGACGTCATGGCCTAAAATAGAAACATTGAATGACATAGAGAAAAGCATTCATTATAGAAGACATGAAGTGAGCTTTGAACAAGGATGTTTGTCTTGGGGTTACAGAATAATAATTCCAGAAACTTTACAGAGAAACATACTCGATGAACTTCATTCTTCACATCTTGGTATAGTAAAGATGAAGCAAATAGCACGCAATTATTTTTGGTGGCCACATATTGATAAAGATATTGAACGAATTGCGGATTCGTGTAGAATCTGCCTATCAACACGAGCAGAACCACGAAAAGTACCACTTACACCGTGGCAATGGCTTAGTCAACCTTGGTCACGTATTCACATTGACTTTATGGGTCCATTTTACAATTTTATGTTTTTGATCATCGTGGACGCACATTCCAAATGACCAGAAGTGATTAACATGAAAAAGGACACAACTTCGTACAATCTGATACGAAAGCTAGACGAAATTTTTTCGCGTTATGGTCTCCCTCACCACATAGTGAGCGATAACGGCCCACAACTAACGAGCCACGAATTCGGAAAATATTTGAAGCAATACAAGATAAAACATACATTTTCAGCACCTTATCATCCTGCTACTAACGGAGCAGCAGAAAATTTTGTCAAAACGGTCAAACACAAAGTAGACAAAATGATTAAAGAAGGTCATTCACTAGAATTTTCGATAAATAGATTTTTGAGTGATTATAGGAACACGGAACATTTGACAACAAACAGAACACCAGCAAATCTATTTCTCAAAAGAGATTTGCGCACAAGATTTGATTTATTGATTCCTAATTCAATTAGCGATGTTGAAAAACACCAATTTGATCAAGCACGACACAAGCAGGGAAACAGACAAATACAATTTGTAGAGAATGAGATTGTTTTTGTGAACGATTATAGAACGCACTCTGAGAATAAGACGCAAGCGAAGATTGTAAGACAACTATCTCCTATAATGTATGAAATAAAATTCAATGACGGGTATATTACAAAACGACACGCAAATCAAATTATCAGAACTCAACTAGAACCTACTTTAAGAGGAGGGGAGTTGATATGTGATGATAATTTTGAAAATTCATATGTACACCCAAATGTTTCGAAAAAATGTAAGAACAAATTGTACCCTGGAAATGATCGAAATGTACCGAGACGTTCGTCTCGAATTGCTAAAAAAGCAGCGACCCGATCTCAAAAATAAGAGGAGGGGAGTTGTAGTGTATTGCGAATAGTTACACGTCAGAGTAAAGATGACACGCAGTGAAAGGAATGCAAGAAAGATCTTCACAGTATATTAATAGCAAATACGCATCGAACCATATATGGTAGTTTGAACTCTGGTGAAAGGAGCTTGTAACAAGCACGGACTGGTACAACCAGGTACAGCCAAGTACGAGCTGGTACAGCACAGAGTATAAAAGACGCACCCACTGTATAGCCAGTCAGACGGCACACGACCGGCAAGCCTTACATACGGCTCCGTGTCCCTTGTATATCAATACTTAATAAAGTAGTTAGACGCCGATCTCATCAAGTGCTTTACACCTTCTCCACAATACCACAGAAACAATCTGTTCATTCGCTCAAAATCTGATCATCCGTCCACTCAGTTCATTATACAAACAACTCAGAGTAGATCAGGTGGATGCTTTGAAATGGTCCGGTTTCAATGAAAATCCACGATTTTGACTATTTCGGGAATCTCATCAGTACAACGTGAAAAATGATTGGAAGAACAGGAAATAACTCCTTCCACGTTCCTACATGTGTTATAAGGTAAGAGGTGCATAAAATGCCCCCATTCCTTAATATGCCCCGACACAAGTTCTCAAATGTACCAGCTTGCAGACCTCGACACGCATTTTTTTCATGTATGTTACATTGAAATGAGAGGAAATCGACGGTTTGGGCCGATCCGAAATGACCCGCGCCTTTCTTACAACATTACTAGCGATATTCGGTACTTTCGACTTATTTTATCTAAATCACTGAAAGCTATGCCAAATGAGATTGATTCAATCAATTTTCGACGTCGTTCTCCTCATTCTCTTTGTCTTCGTCCGAACTTTGAAACGCTTCTCATAAAATATAGAAAATTCGATTTCTAGCCGATTCTACGCCTATATTACTAAAAAAGTGCATTTTTGGCCCCATCTACCCAAGGGCTCTTAAGGTATGTCTCCGAGTTTTTTGAAATTCAGAGAATCTTCTGGGAATTCGTGTGGTGGTTCAATTATTCATAACACACCTTCTGCTGAGATTCCAAGGAGCCTGTCCAGTTTGTTTTCAAGTTTTCCATGTCAAAAGTTCGAGCTCGTAACACGCGGAGGATAGGAACGGCGCAGCAGAAGGCAACTTTTTTGGGCCGTTCTCACGGATGCTTTGCCAATTCTCCAGAGAACTCGCTGGAAAATTGATATGTCATTGATTCAAGTCTTGTCTTCATCCTTGCGAAAAATAGGGACCCGTGCCCATTTATTTTGTTCACACGAGAGCTCGAATGTTTGTGATTCCCGTCTGCGCGCGATGTTAATTCCCTGCCTCGCGGAGAGCGTTTGTGTGTGAGCGTGTGCACGTACGAGCTGCTTTGTTATGTATACGCGATTGTACATAAAAAGACGGCGAGGTCGCGTTGCTATCAAAACAACACGGCTTGCTCAAACTTTCCATCTTGATTGTCCCAGGAGACATACCTTAAATGAGACATCAAGAGATTGGTTTTTTGCATTTTTTAAGGGTTATCAGTGTACATGCCCAACCTCAACAAGCCTCAGAAGGATCAAAAGCGGTCACATCTTCTGGAAACTAGTGTTAGAAAGTG
Source organism: Eretmocerus hayati (assembly GCA_029851415.1). NCBI lineage: Eukaryota > Metazoa > Arthropoda > Insecta > Hymenoptera > Aphelinidae > Eretmocerus > Eretmocerus hayati. The sequence goes on from CM056741.1 coordinate 136,222,540, forward strand.
AAGAAACTTGATTTTGGGCTCATATCCAACGAGGGATGAGCCATATCACTTGGGCGTCCCTAGACTGGGTCCAAAAAATGTTCCAAACGACATTCCTTCAAAAGGGCTCAGCCCGCGATTTCAATTTTTGTGGGAAAACGATGCCTCAAATATGTAGAATCAGAAACCAAAATAATCTCAGAGGGAGTTTCTACTTTGAAAAAAAATTCGTTCAGGCACACCGTGCTCACACGTGACGGTGAGTGCGTAGTCTTTGCCATTTCTGCTGGCACTCCCTCCCCCAGATTTTGAATCATTGCTCCGTTTGCGCTGACAGCATTCCCGAGCGTAATGCCCCTCGTTGCAAATATAACACTCGGGATTTGGATGGGCTGGCTCACGCTGTTTCTTGCTTCGCCTTCCATTTTGTTCCGGTTTGCCGCCTTTTCCATCCTTATCGCTGACCGTCGTTTCCTTTATAGCTGCCGCAAGCGCGATCACTTCCTCGTTCTCGGCATTCAGGAGAGCACCCTCTTCGATCAATTTTTACTGCAGGTACTCAATGGTCTGCCAGGTTGAGTCTATACTGCTCCCGTGGGACCTAACGTGACGGTTTTTCTGCGGTGGGGACGCCAAGATTTTTGTCACCATCATCGTATCAGTCAAGTTCTCACCCGGATCGATGAGCTGAGCTGCCATGTTCTGCACTTTTGCGATGGGTTCGACAACAGAGTCAGCTGCATCCATTCTGTACAAATCATAAAACCGCTCGTTCAGCAGTAGCTTGTTGGTGTTGAGTGTAACTCGTGAATCGATAACAGCTGATCTCACATTTTTTCAGCTGTGATCCAGGTCAACAGGGCCTGCATCTGCTCCAGTTCTATAGAAGATAATAAGAGGAACATGGCTTTGGCATTGTTCTTCTCCCATGCCGTGAGATCGGCTCGTGGCTGAGCTCCCGGGGCATTGTCTGATCTTGGGCTTGTCCCCGTGACGATTCTAAGTAGATCGTTTGGCAGCAGCGTAGATCTGATCTGAAATTTCCAACACTGAAAAACCTGCCTATTGAATCTGATGATGTTCCTTGCAGATATCTCGCCTACCATTTCGTACCTAACTCGCACGAGGCAGAAACAACACACACAACGCTGTACAGATCCAACTCGAAGCTACACTGCCGGCGTATGACTCACGATCTCGACCGTCGCAGGTTCGAATTCACGCGGACACAAATCCGTAGAGTGCCGATTTGCAACAGTTCACTCTCACTCGGAGCCGGTGTCTGGGCCCATAACCTGTTATTACGAGCACCGTGGAAAGTGAGAGAAATTATTGATAATCGTAATTGGAGGCACTCTCACTCAAAATTGTTTAATCGGACAAACTTGTTAATTACGAAAGGGTTACAAAATTGGCTTATGAGCAAGTTTACGGTGGACAGCACAGGGCGACAATCTCCGGACGACTAACTGACCGAAGCGCGTGTGAGCGAGCACCGGGTATATCGCTGCCTGGTGTCAGGCAGCACCACATACACACACTTTTCTTCCTTGTGTGGCTCCAAGATATGATATTTCTCATAGTTCTGAGTCCGGAAGAAATTTTTCTGTCTCAGATAGGCCTATAATAGTGATTTTGCCGAAAAATCCACAATCAAGACTGTCCTACCGTATTTTGCTCGCAACTTCTGATTCCTTCGACCAGTTCGGATTTTCTGAAGAGCATTCGAAAGGTGACTTCAAGACCTATCGATTGATCACTAGTAAAACCTCTTTTAGCTGTTTTTTCACGATCTGCAAACTGAAACACTCAGAAATCACGGCTTGGCTCACATTTTTTTGACGTATATTTTGATTCTTTTCATCCCATTCTTTCTCGATCTGTATAGCCGGGGTGACAAGCGTAGTGCTCACCCTCCCCTCAAGACCATCTTGTTAACCGACCTGCAGACGATAGTCGAAGTGAGTTCATCTTTGCCGCGGCGCGCTTTGCGCATGGCTGGAGGGGTTTGAGGGAAGGGTAAGCACTACGCTTGCCACCCCTGCTGTATGGTAATAAACCTTCCACAGGGAAATTTTCAGCCATTATATATACTTTTGGGAGCTCCTAGAGCTGTTTAAGGGCCTCGATAGAAAGTGCGCATTTGCTCTTTTTCCCCCGTGTAACTAGTGCCCTTGTCCGCCTGTGGCGCGCAATGGAACTACGGTGCCTATGCTTATACACGGGAGGGAAAAAAGCGGAAAAGAGAAAAAGAGAAGATGCGCACTTTCTGTCGAGGCCCTAAGTGCGCAAACAAATCTCAAAAATGCAAAAAATGCAATTTTACCTCATAATACTTCTCCGAAGAAACTCGCAATCTACTTCATTGAATTTTTGTGATCGTTTCACATTGAAAAAGGTATCTTGAGTTCTTTTCCTTCTGAGTGAACAGATGCCCAAATTTATGGAGCAGAATGGCAAAAAAGGAAGAGAGAATAGAACGATAATGAAGTGTGCACGCACTCTACTACAAGCCAAGGCACTCCCCGGTTATCTGTGGGCGAAAACAGTGAACACAGCGATATCTCTGTTGAATAGAATCTCCAGACCTGTCATCGATAAGAGCAAAACATCGTACGAATAATGGACAAAGAAAAAGCCGGATTCGAGTCATGTCAGAACTTTTGGAGCTAAGGCATACCAGCATGTGCCAAAACAGCTGATGAAGAAGCTTGCCGCCAGGGCCACCAAGGTGATCTTCATTAGATACGTGGGTGAGTCCTCAGATCACAGGCTGTTCCATTCAGACACCAGAAAGGTAACGGTGTCTAAAAATGTGACCTTCAACGAGAAGTCCAGAGACGAAAAACCGAGCTCTGAGCGATCGGGTGAGTTTGATCTTACACTTCCGGCGACGGAGAGTAAAGAGGAGCAGTAGGATATATTGGACCACCCACATGACCCTGGCATCGTAACTGGCCAGAGACCGACGCTCAATGAATGATGGTGTAAGGAGAGAGAAAACCGAATCTCCTCCACCAGCACGACAGCTCAGGAACAGAGCCCTGCTCCGACGCCTCACCAGGTATGCTCTAAATCATGCGGTTGTCAATGTGCCCACAAATCGTCAAGATTTCATGAGTAGTCCCATGCAGAACAATTTGTTTTCCGATTTTTCTAAATATGAATATCACTGTATCTTTGAATTCTCTTGGAAGAAAGCTTTCTGATACGGACCGGAGAATGAAAACTTTATCACTATTGATGTCTGAATTTCATTCATTACATATAATCTTGGATGTGTGATAGATGATTGTGTAAAATTGATGTCTTTCATTCATCCAAATCGGGACTGAGCATCCTTTCCATGTATAATATAAATGAAAAATGTCAGATTTGAAAAAAATCCCTCTCCACCGGGACAACGGATGGAAAAAGATCATTATTATTGCTCGGTTTCTATTTATTCTGGAGATTTCGAATACATGCTTTGAAACCATCCTTGGAGTCATGTGTAAGACTCGCTCTTCAGAGGAAATGGGCGAGTGCGTTCCATCTCTGATCGCGTCTATCATCTAAAAGACATTTGGGACTTCCACTGACACCATCGGGACGTGAGTACTCTCGGTTCACGGGACGGCGCGCGCCTTGAGGCTCGCGAGCGTTGAGGTCCCGACTCTGATCAGCTGCTGTCTTGGGAGGAGGCATGCGTTGCCATAATGTCTCAATGTTTCGCTATTGTCGATATCATGACCGGTCCAGTGAAGCCACGTACTCTGAGAATAGTAGATTTCACATCAAGTTGTAGGCACCCAAATATCGCAAGATTGCATTAACATTATCATTACATGGATTTGCGTTATAAATCTTCATAAGCTATCACGTAATAATATATATATATCTCTGTCTGAGCTCGTTGTTCCAATGGGAATCTGGATTGATGGGGAATTTCTCAAGTAATTAGATATCCAAAGTACGTTACTTATCCCATAGACATAGAAAGATATAGACTGCGGGTCAGGATTGGGAGAGTGGGACGTCGAGATTGCATGAGTGTGAGTGAGAGAGCATGACGTAAGAGTCGAGCCGCTCCATAAGAAAGCATTGCCTCTTGCGCATCCGTCTCACTCGCACGAAGTCCCACGGCAATAACCCGCGACTCGCAGTCTATGCCTTCCTATGTCTATGACTGATCCTCACACTTTTCTTCGTAAAATGTATCACGGCGGGTCGGAACGGTGCTAGGTGCGTGATCATGAGGAATACCAATTGGATATCTTCCGCGCTAGTCTCTGGATCATTTAAAATCATCGGTCGGAGATTCCCAAAATAATCTTTATTTTTGTGTTATTTGATTCACGCGTTTCGATACTTACAACGATCCTTTTTCAATCATTCGAGCTATGATCTTTCAACTTAAAACAACTCTGAGACCTGTATGAATTATAATATTCCCACGTATGTTTGTCTGTATCATTCGTTGGTCTGGCCTGAACGTGCCAGAAATGACACTGTCGTGATATGAATCAAGGTATGGCGAGGAAGAGTATGGTATTTGGATCAGGAACCGCTAAAAACGGACATTTAGTCAGGATTCAGAGCCATTTCAAGATGATCCAGATTTGTAACACCTCATGTAATAATCGTGTACATTTCAAAGGGTATGTGATGTCAGAATCTCTGGAGAGCGATGCATATAACAAATATAGGGTGATCCAAAAAGAATCAGCCCCCAAGAAAGTTGTTTGTTCATTTTTTCAGAAAACTGACGCTATCTCTTCGGGTTTTGGGGGTCGGAAATTCCAAGAAAGTAGTCTTCGGGTCCCAAAGATTGAGGAGTCAAAACTTACGGATTCTATTCCCGAAAATATGCAGAATTTGCTAGGACAAGTGGGGCTTAATCATAAGGCCGGAAAATTACACAAAGGAATGAATATTTGCAATTGCTATTCAATGCAAAGCAGACTAATTATTTGATATAGAAGATTACAGAACTCAAAGAGCGAACTGGCTGCGTGAACGTCGCTGCGTCAGCCGTGCCGACCCCCCACGACTTTGCAAAAATTCTGGAAGCAAGGCGTTTTGTTAACAAGTGTCTGCTTGTGTTGACGTTCGATACGAGCCCGCATAGAACATAATCATCATTGAAAATCTGAGCTGATTATGCATTGCAATTTATGGAGCATCCTTTGCTGTAGAAGCATAATTTGGATGTATCGCACACGCCCATGGCAATATAACGTATAGAATTTCTTGTCGTGGATCTATCAAATTTGTCATCAGAATTTCTATCATTCAATAATGATAGACTGGTTTCCTTGGGGCGAATTTATTTGTATTCTCGAACACATACCAGGTTCCAGCATCATTCATTCCGTTTGAGCAATACCCTCAGGAGAATTTGAGCACAATCTCAAAAGGAATGTGATTGTTTCAAAACCGGCTGCAAGTGAGAAAACCACGATATTTCGATGCTAAGGCTATGGAGACAGCGTGAATCAATGATCTCATCGTCCATGCCATTAAAATTCTCGTCTCTCAATCGAGATCGAATACTTTTGCTGCGCGAATCATTCCCTCAACCTATGTACAGAACAGATTTTCCTCCCATTTCTGTGCTCTAAGCGATATCTTCACGGGAATTCGACCACATACAAGAGGGGAGTATTTGTCTCAAGATCGATGGCAGACGATATTTTGCCACTTACAGAGTCGCAATTGTTTGGATCAATGAGAATCGGATTACTCGTCTATGTCATTTACATTTTCGTCCCGCAATTGAAATCTGACACTTTCTCTGCGCGAATTTATCACCAAATTCGTGTTTGAAACAGATTCAGATGCTATTTCCTTGCTTTACACAATATTTCCATGGAAAATTCATGCCAAAAGCAGTTTGAAATGTCACTCTTTATTTTGATCGCTTTAAAGACAAGGCTGATTTTGTTGTGAATTTGTGCTTGAATTCCCGTGAGGCTATCGCTCAGACCAGGTCAAATGACAGTAAAATCGGGTGTGTGTTCGAGAATACGAACAGATTCACCCCAAGGAAACCAGCTCATCATCATTCAATGATGAGAAATATGCTCGATATATATATTTGATGACAAATATGCTCGACGAAAAAAGATTTTAGAGTATATATCGCCATTGGCATGTTGCGATGCATCCAAATCATGTACAAGTTGAACATTTGGTATCGTCGATCTTGAAGGACGGAGGGGAACTAAATAAATTCCCAAAATTTCATGATGGAAATTTTATTGCAACGTTTCGTCCACTAGGTTTTGTGGACCTCATCAGGCTTCAGGTTTCTGTTTCGACATATGTATAAAGATAGAAAATATGAAAATTTTTTACAAATGATGGATGTATAAATATTCAAGATGCGCAACTTACGTTATTCTTTAGTTCGTCATGATATTTTGGACGATCTTGTAATAGAACACAGACATAACGTCTAGCTCCTGTCAATACAAGTAAACAGAGTAAGTCATCAGTCTCATTTTTCACTCATATTTATATTAGCGCGATCGCAGTGTACAGTAGGTGACATATATATGAAAAGTAGTGCATGTGGGAGAGAGAAAGAGAGCGGGGGGTCAACGAGCTTTGTCAGCCGTTGCCCACAACGGGTTATATATTTGACTGAGATTTTGAATATCGTCTTTTCCATTGATGCAATTCTCATCGAATTTTATATGGATCATTTCAGAAATCAACCGTTTTTCCAATTTTTCTCTGTGTCTAAAATTTTGGTTTGATCCCAATGGAAATCGTGTTTATCATTTAGTCTGTGAACAGAAACTACGGACTTTTTATCTTTGTTCGTAATATGATCTTTAATGCGTGTACCTAGTTGTCTTTTTGTCTCTCCCACATACGTTGCTGGGCAATCTTTACACTGAAATTTATAAACAACACCAGTTTTGCTAAATTTATCTAGTTAGTCCTTACCTAATTTTACTATTGAGCTTAATGACTTGGAAACTTTTGGAAGAGTGTGAATATCGTTATGTTTGAACAGAGCATTACATTTTTCGAATAAGCGTTCGTGGTATGGAATTCAAATTTTGTTCTGGCCAGCATATAGAATTTGGTTGCAACGTATTCTTTCTGCTCTGTTCATGAGATCTTTTGAACGATGTAATCTGGTTTTTATACATTTGTCAGTGAAATCTTCGGGATAATCATTGTCAGAAAGGAGTTGTTTTACAATTGACAAGTTAGAGGAATGAAATTCTTTATGTGAAAGTGACGTGTCTCTGTCGACTAAATTGAACACTATGTTCCTCTTTTGATTCATAGTATGATTGGATTTGAAATTCAAGATCCTGCCTGATGAAGTTGGCTTTTGATACCAATTGGTGATGATTTTTTCATCCTCTCGGATCAGAGATATGTCAAGGAAATTGGTGGTATTATTGTTTTCAATCTCATGTGTGAACTGTAAATGCTCATTGTAGCTGTTGAAAACATTGAGGACTACATCTACCTGTTCTTTCTTCACACACGTTAGAGTGTCATCGACATATCTATAATAGAATAGAGGAGTGCAATCGTAATCATTTTTCAATTTACGTAAACATGAAGTTTTCAAGATCGACGATACCAAATGTTCAACTTGTATATTAACCATCAAGGACGAAAAAATCTACCAAAATCACTCATGACATCCAAATCATGATTCTCCAGCACAGGATGCTTCAATAAGCTAACATTTCCACCATTCTGGTGATCACCTGTACGAACCTATATCGAATGGAAACTCTAGCAGACGCTTGTTGACGAAACGCCTCGACTTCAGAATTTTGGCACGGCTGACGCGGCGACGTTCTACCAGCAAGATGACTCTTCGAATCTTGCAATCATCAATATCGGATGAGGAATCTGCGTTGCATTGAATGGCAATAGCAAGTAATTTTACGGCCGTTTGATCAAGCCCAACATGTCTTGACGAATTTTCCGTATTTTTGCAAATAAATTTTGTAGATTTTGACTTGCAAAGTTTTGATCCCTGGAAATTACTTCTCCGGAATCTCTGACCCTCACAACCTAATTTGACAGCATCAGATTTCGAAAAAATTCAACAGAAAGAAAAATTTCTTGGGACCGATTTTTTGGTTCACAGTGTAGGCAAACATCCGTTCAATCAGAAAGAGGGATTCGAAGAGGTGAATCCACAACTGATCTATACTTTTTGGAAAAATCATATATTATTCTTAAATTCACTAAGGTATCAATCGTATCCCACAGCCATGTTTGAACATCAATGAAATCCTCCGTTCGCCAATTAGAATATTAGAACTTCTCATCCATCGCCTCTCTTTGTTGTGAGCGCTCTCTCGACCTTCCCCAGTGGGAACTCGAACTCCCTCTTCTCTGTAGCAACTACAAAACTCTTTCGGGGTGGAAATTCCACTCATGCTCGAGTGAATCTCACTCTTTCCAAGTTGCTAGAACAGGGGGGGGGGGCTCACTGGAAAGGTTGAGAGAGCAAATGGGGCTGAGATTACAATCTTATTGGAACAAAATTTTATAGCCGACCGGCTCTAATGTAGCACATTGCGGCCATCTATGATCGCCCGCAATGTGCTATCAAAATACTTTTGATACAAAAGTATTTGTATCAATGTTTGCTTGAGACGTGCAAGCTTTGAGGACAATAAATTCATCGAATTTCAACTTCATAATCAACTACAGAGTATATTTAGTGACAACCGCGTGGACGAGCCCATATGCTGAAATCAAGTAAAAGATTCAAGGTTGATCCAGCAGGCATCTTTTTTCTGGATCAAGATTGGATACAACTGTAATGATTCGTCGTTGAAAATCATAATGATTTTTCGGCGCACAATCTCATAAGCATACTATGACTCGATTGCCTTCATGATGCAATTGTACGGTATCAGACGAGCGCGGCGCACTATAGTCGTCGCATTCCAGCTCTGGCCAAAAATCGCTTCAAAATTTGTTTCAAGCTATCGGGATGAGCCAAACGGCATTCTCTTCGTAATCGACAGGGCTAGGAGATGTGCGAATCTGATTTTGTCTCAGACAAAGGGGGCAGGGGTGCGGGGGTGTTGAACGCGAAATGGGGTTGAAGATCGATATTTCGCCGGAATGAAACTCACGCGTGGCGAGTCAGTAGTTCTACTGCCGATCCGAACCACTTGGAGTACCTTCTAAAGATAGATGGCAGTATTCTAAACTCAACCCCAAGTCTGAGAATCACCGCAATCAGCTCTGAGGTCGATTCTGAGCTGAGAAGAGGTGATAAATGCTGCGAATTAGTCGATTATACTGGATTCTGAGTCGAAAATGATTCTACTGCCAACTCTCAACTCTTTTCAAAACATTCCTCCATCGATTCTCAGGATTTTGAGTCTGGGCACAGCTCTAAGAATTGCTGCGGGGAATTTTGAGATCGGTTCAGATTTATTTTGTGGCGGGATTGTCTCTTCAGATCTGAAGGGACATTCGAGATGGTCGATTTTAGCTCAGAATGCGATATGCTGCCAGATGAAAAAGACTTTGGGTGTATTTCTAGAGCATTAAACATAATTTTTACCCTGGTCTCAGGTCTGGAAATTGCCGCAGAGGGATTTGAGATCGATATTCGTCCAGGAAAGGCTGTCTGGCCGCGCAGAATATTAGATAAATCGTTATTCCTAGGTGGAGAAAGAGTGTACTGCCGATCTGTAATAACTTGGGGTACTTTTTGAGAGTGGGAAGCAGTATTTTAAGTTCATCCTCATGTACGGGATCCAACGCAATCAGCTCTGAGGTCGATTCTGAGCCGAGAAAAGTTGACGAGCCTTGATAATTAGTCGGGAATAGTGAATTCTAAGTCGAATCTAATCCTACTGCCGACTCAGAACCCGTTTCAACACATTTTCCCATGAATTTACAGAACTTTGAGCCGAAACACAGTTCTGAAAATTGCTGAGGGAGGATTTGAGATCGATTCTGATCTATTTTGCGGCTAAAATGTCTGTTGAGCATCTGGCAGTCATTCGAGAATGGTCAATTTTACCACAGAATTCAATATGCTGCCAGGTCAGGAACATCTCGAGTAGGATCATAGAATATTTAATAGAATTTTGAGCCTAATCTCAAGTCTAGAAATTGCCGTAGAATAATTCCAGATCGATATTAGTCAAAAAAAAGCTGCAGAACAGTGCAGATTATTCAAGAAACGGTGAGTTCTAGGTGACGAATGAATATACTGCCGATCTACAATGACTCGGGGTACATTCTAGGGATGCGAAACAATATTTTGAGCCAAAACTCAGGTCAGAGAGTCACCGCAATCGGTTCTGAGGCCGATTCCAGAGCGAGGAAAAGTGATGAGCGCTGCGTATTCGTCGAAAATAGTGGTTACTGGATCGGAAACCTCTCTGCTGCTACCAGAAGAAGCTTTCTCGTGCATTTTACCATCACTCACCAGGATTTTGAGCCCAAGCACGGCTCTGAAAATTTCCGTGGACGAGTTTGAAATCGAATTCGATCTCTTCCGAGTCGGGAAAGTCTCATTAGCACAGGTTTCGATCAAGAGTGACCGATTTCAGCTCGGATTTTGATATGCTGCCGAGTCGAACAAACTTTGATTGAATTCCTCAAGTGCTGATCAGAATTCAGAGCCTAATCCGACGCGAGAAATTACTGCCGAGAGATTTGAGAACGATATTCGTCCAGAAAAAGCTGTTCAGTAATGCAGATTACTTAAGGAATGGTGATTTTTCGGTGAATAAAAATTATACTGCCGATCAAAAAAAACTTGAAGTACATGCGGAAGATGTTAGGCAATATTTCAAGCCCAACCCCGTGTCTGAGAATCACTGCAATCAGCTCTGGGTTGAGTCTGAGCAAGGAAAAAGCAGCGAAAGGCGCGTATCAGTCGCGAATAATGTTTTATAAGTCGGCGACAGTCCTGCTGCCACCCCAGGAACCTGTTTCATGCATTATACTTCAAATCCCCGGATTTTGAGCCCAAACGCGACTCTGAGAACAGCCGTGGTTGAGTTTGACATCGATTCTGATCCGATTCCCCTGTCAGGAGCGTATCTCAAACACTGGCATAAATCAGAGATAACCGATTCTAGCTCGAAAATCGATATGCTGCCGCTTCGAAAACACTTGGAGTGAATCTGTCCAGTATTTAGCTGAAATTTGACCTTAATCCGTAGGCCAGGAATTGCCGCAAAAAAATTTGGGAACAACATTCGTCCAGGAAAAGCTGTCGAGTTATGCAGATTATTCAAGGAATGGTGATTCCTAGGTGGAGAAAAAATATACTGCCGATCTACAAATACTTGCACTACATGTCGAGAACGTTAGGCAATATTTCAAGCCTAACCACGTGTCTGAGAATCACTGCAATCAGCTCTGGATTGAGTCTGAGCAAAGGAATAACGGTGGATGGTGCGTATCAATCTCGAATAATGCATTATAAGTCGGAGACAGTCCTACTGCCACCCCAAGAATCATTCGAATGGGCTCTGATATACTTTCCCAAAATATCGAGCTTGAACGCACTTCTGAGCATCACCGTAGAGAGTTGCAAGATCGACATTGGACGATGGAAAGATGTTGAGTGGTGCAAATCCGCTGAAGAACCATGAGTAGCAGTGTAAAATACTTTCCATGCCATCCAAGATCATATACGTTTCGATCCGGGACTGTCCAGCAGATGTCTAAGCTAGAAATACGGTGCAAAAATTGCCGGAGAAAGATTCAAGATAAATATTCAGCCTGAAAGAACTGAAGAACAATGTCAATCAAGTGGGGGTTGCCGAAGTATTGGTCGACAAAATATCAGTGTTCAAAACACACAGGTTTACGCAAGAAATCGAGACTTCGGCCATGTTCCATAATGAATTTTGGGCTTCGGAAAGGAATAATGTGATTAATAACATTATTTTACAGCTCATTGATACATTCCCATATATTCCAAGTCCCAATACATCAGTGAACTGCGGATTGAGGAACTGAGCCCGTACATAGGAGTGCAAGCTTATGGACATGAGCTGACTCAACTGTATGTGAGGCCTCATCAGCTCTCAAAGTACGTATATACTGGAACATAAACGTATATCCACATAAAATGTCATAGGTGAACTCAACACCGTATGAAAATTTGGTTCGGGCAGTTGGTTCCGTTGTATACGTCCCCGATTCTAAATATCAAATTTCCTCCAGTTCAAAGAGAACGTCGAATTGTTTCATCTCCATGTACTAGTGAGAGGAAATTGATAAGTATCGGGTGGATTTTCGTATAGTGCGACGATTTGGCTCAATTTCATAATATTGCAACATAACCTATACTGGGAATAAAATTACCTTTCGATCAATACGACTTGATTGTTACGTGGTATCGCCGTCAGACCTCACATGGATGTCCTTTCTATTGTATCAACCTGTATAAATATTCTCAAAAAATTTTTGGATTATTAAAATCCAATCATCAGTGTCATTTCGAGCAAGAAGTCGGTAGCTTTCGTGGGAAAATTCTCGTCATGCGATTGTGACTCTATCGAGTATTGAGGCAATTGGAACATCTCGGTTCAATCCATTCATCCTGTCAGTAATATCAGATCGTCAAAACGTTCCCCTGGAATGATGCGATAACAGAATTGGTATAGGTCTGCCGGAAAATTACCATTTTGGTCGTATGGCCAAACGCATGGCCATATGACCAAAATTTTTTACTCAGCGTAGTACTTGATAGTCATCTTACTTGATTAGAAATGTATATAACTTCACATGTTCTACAAGGCGATTCACAAGAGGTAATTTCCCATTTCATCGATTTTGACATGAAAAATTAAACAGCCCAAGGAATATCCCCATGCTCATATAGTGGTATGTGCGAATGCCCATGGAATCGTGTGAGAAATACACCCTTCGACCCTGAGGGATCCTATAAGAGCGTAGGCTGCACAGGCCAAGTTACAAGCGAGCCGCACGCGCACGCGCGCTCGTTTCCATTAGGAACTAGGAGTAATTGAGATTCAGAGTCATATGCATGAATGGAATAATGGAATCCAGAAGTCCCTGTCTCGGAACTCACAGCCTTGATGACGAAATGAGTCTAGACGTACAGTAGAAGAATGCATTTTTCGTCATCAATCATAATCTATGTATTCATCATCACTTTCTTCATCAAACTCTTCTTCACTAGTATCATCGCTATCTAAGTTCTCTTCCCAGTTGTCCACATCTTCGTCCGAGTTGGAGTCAGTGTCATCATCGTTTTGAGTTTCTTTGCAAGAGCCTCCACCAACAAATGGAAATTCATGAGTTGGATTCTCGTCAGCATATCCGATGTCATCTATATCTACGTCTGATCGTGATTGGATGAGTGACTTCATTTCGTCGGTTAGAGGACACTTTTTGTGTTCCTTGACATTTCTCTTCAGGCTCATACTAGGATCCGAATTCAAGAGTAAGCGATGAAACGCTCAATAGACATGGAAAAGAGAATCTTATCGCAGAGAAGTATAACGCGGCATTACGATATTGTCATTTGTGTAATCTCTTGTATCATACTCCTCTGAAATGATTGTACGGTTACTTATCAAGTGATCAGTATGTTGATCAGAAATACCAAGATTGTTTGATTCCTTATTTTTTCATCTGCTATATTGTTCTTTGTGGACATGTTCACTTTCTATGTAACACATTCGTGTGAGAATATAATATTTTTTGGATATGATTGATATAGGTACACAATAAATACAAGTTGAGGCATAGCTTAATGATCATCTCAGTCTTTGTCGTTATTTTTTACATCTGTACTACACGTATTGAGATCGAGAAGATCATTGGAACATATCTTATCATTTGACCAATACGCCCCTTCATGATTTGACTCTACTCGAAACCATATGGATCAGTTGCGAATTCCCATAACCGCCGCTGTATCTTGGCGATGTCGGGGTTGAATTATGACCCGTGAATGTTATTGAACCAGAATACGGATAAATAAGGGTAAACGTAAAGCCTTCATATGTATAAAACCAAAAACTTTTTCGATGGATACACAGTAAACCATCCAGACGTATGCAGAAATCAGAGGGTTCTGAGGATTATATCATGACTTGATGATTCAATTTACCACGAAGACAACCCGAGGTCTGAGGCCACAAGATCTCTCCTGGATCTGAGGGCAACAGTGACTAGACATCAAATTGGACTGGGAATTTTGTTGAGTGCTCCCAGACCGTATTTCAAATTGTTTTGGAGCGGTAGAAGAACCACTTTGCCCTGGCCCATTCGAATGATCCTTGGGGTGGCAGTAGGACTGTCTCCGACTTATAATCCATTATTCGAGATTGATACGCACCATCCACCGTTTTTCCTTTGCTCAGACTCAATCCAGAGCTGATTGCAGTGATTCTCAGACACGTGGTTAGGCTTGAAATATTGCCTAACTTTTTCCGCATGTAGTGCAAGTATTTGTAGATCGGCAGTATATTTTTCTCCACCTAGAAATCACCATTCCTTGAATAATCTGCATTACTCGACAGCTTTTCCTGGACGAATGTTGTTCCCAAATTTTTTTGCGGCAATTCCTGGCCTACGGATTAAGGTCAAATTTCAGCTAGATACTGGACAGATTCATGCCAGTGTTTGAGATACGCTCCTGACAGGGAAACCGGATCAGAATCGATGTCAAACTCAACCACGGCTGTTCTCAGAGTCGCGTTTGGGCTCAAAATCCGGGGGATTTGGAGTATAATGCATGAAACAGGTTCTTAGGGTGGCAGCAGGACTGTCGCCGACTTATAAAACATTATTCGCGACTGATACGCGCGTTTCACTGCTTTTTCTGTGCTCAGACTCAATCCAGAGCTGATTGCAGTGGTTCTCAGACACGGGGTTGGGCTTGGAATATTGCCTATTATCTACCGCATGTAGTGCAAGTATTTGTAGATCGGCAGTATATTTTTTCTCCACCTAGAAATCACAATTCCTTGAATAATCTGCATTACTCGACAGCTATTCCTGAACGAATGTTGTTCCCAAATTTTTTTGCGGCAATTCCTGGCCCACGGATCAAGGTCAAATTTCAGCTAAATACTGGACATATTCACTCCAAGTGTTTTCGAAGCGGCAGCATATCGATTTCCGAGCTAAAATCGGTTATTTTTGATTCATGTTGGTACTGGAGATACGCTTCTGACAGGGAAATCGGATCAGACATGATGTCAAACTCAACCACGGCTGTTCTCAGAGTCGTGTTTGGGCTCAAAATCCGGAGGATTTGAAGTATAATGCATGAAACAGCTTCTTGGGGTGGCAGGAGGACTGTCTCCGACTTATGAAACATCATTCGCGACTGATACGCGCCTTTCATTGCTTTTTCGTTGCTCAGACTCAACCCAGAGCTGATTGCAGTGATTCTCAGACACGGGGTTGGGCTTGAAATATTGCCTAACATCTTCCGCATGTATTTCAAGTTTTTTTTGATCGGCAGTATAATTTTTATTCACCGAAAAATCACCATTCCTTGAATAATCTGCATTACTGAACAGCTTTTTCTGGACGGATATCGTTCTCAAATCTCTCGGCAGTAATTTCTCGACATCGGATTAGGCTCTAAATTCTGATCAGCATTTGAGGAATTCAATCAAAGTTTGTTCGACTCGGCAGCATATCAAAATCCGAGCTGAAATCGGTCACTCTTGATCGAAACCTGTGCTAATGAGACTTTCCCGACTCGGAAGAGATCGAATCCGATTTCAAACTCGTCCACGGAAATTTTCAGAGCCGTGCTTGGGCTCAAAATCCTGGTGAGTGATGGTAAAATGCACGAGAAAATTTCTTCTGGTAGCAGCAGAGAGGTTTCCGATCTAGAAACCACTATTTTCGACGAATACGCAACGCTCATCACTTTCCCTCGCTCTGGAATCGGCCTCAGAACCGATTGCGGTGACTCTCTGACCTGAGCTTTGGCTCAAGATATTGTTTCGCATCCCTGGAATGTACCCCGAGTCATTGTAGATCGGCAGTATATTCTTTCGTTACCTAGAACTCACCGTTTCTTGAATAATCTGCACTGTTCTGTAGCTTTTTCTTGACTAATATCGATCTGGAATTCTTCTACGGCAATTTCTAGACTTGAGATTGGGCTCAAAATTCTATTGAATGTTCTATGATCCTACTCGAGATGTTCCTGACCTGGCAGCATATTGAATTCTGTGGTAAAATCGACCATTCTCGGATGACTGCCATATCTCAACAGACATTTTAGCCGCAAAACAGATCAGAATCGATCTCAAATCCTCCCTCAGCAATTTTCAGAACTGTGTTTCGGCTCAAAATTCCATAAATTCATGGGAGAATGTGTTGAAACGGGTTCTGAGTCGGCAGTAGGATTAGATTCGACCCAGAATCCACTATTCCCGACTAATTATCAAGGCTCGTCAACTTTTCTCGGCTCAGAATCGACCTCAGAGCTGATTGCGTTGGATCCCGTACATGGGGATGAACTTAAAATACTGCTTCCCACTCTCAAAAAGTACCCCAAGTTATTACAGATCGGCAGTACACTCTTTCTCCACCTAGGAATAACGATTTATCTAATATTCTGCGCGGCCAGACAGCCTTTCCTGGACGGATATTGATCTCAAATCCCTCTGCGGCAATTTCCAGACCTGAGACCAGGCTAAAAATTATGTTTAATGTTCTAGAAATTTACCCAAAGTCTTTTTCATCTGGCAGCATATCGCATTCTGAGCTAAAATCGACCATCTCGAATGTCCCTCCAGATCTGAAGAGACAATCCCGCCACAAAATAAATCTGAACCGATCTCAAAATTCCCCGCAGCAATTCTTAGAGCTGTGCCCAGACTCAAAATCCTGAGAATCGATGGAGGAATGTTTTGAAAAGAGTTGAGAGTTGGCAGTAGAATCATTTTCGACTCAGAATCCAGTATAATCGACTAATTCGCAGCATTTATCACCTCTTCTCAGCTCAGAATCGACCTCAGAGCTGATTGCGGTGAATCTCAGACTTGGGGTTGAGTTTAGAATACTGCCATCTATCTCTAGAAGGTACTCCAAGTGGTTGCGGATCGGCAGTAGAACTACTGACTCGCCACGCGTGAGTTTCATTCCGGCGAAATATCGATCTCCAACCCCATTTCGCATTCAACACCCCCGCACCCCTGCCCCCTTTGTCTGAGACAAAATCAGATTAGCACATCTCCTAGCCCTGTCGATTACGAAGAGAATGCCGTTTGGCTCATCCCGATAGCTTGAAACAAATTTTGAAGCGATTTTTGGCCAGAGCTGGAATGTGACTACTATAGTGCGGCGCTGGTACGTGGGCCTTCGATGGAAAGCAAACCGTGCACTGCCGGCCTGAGCGACGAGGTTGTTTAAGACCCCTTAACCCAATTCACTGCGCGCAGCGAGCTAGAGCAGAGACTTTATGCTCACTCCACGTGATCGCGTCCTCACTTGCACACTTACTCACACATATATATATATAGATATAGATTGTCAGTTAAATCCGACTGATTCTTCTGAGAAAGTAGCATTCTTGAAAAATCATGATTTCCGACGGTCAGAACTTTGATATGCTGGGACCAAGTCGAATTTAGGTTTGGATGCAGCGACCTCATGAGCATCTAGTCACTTGAGCAAATGAATTCAGTGTGGTGCTATTATAATCTCCAAGCAATTCTGTAAGATTATGGTTTTCGGAGATTACATCAAAATCTTATTGTGCTGAGACTACAATGACACGGGGTTCAGATGTAGTGCCCAAAAACATTAGTTTAGTATTATAATATTTTGCCTCTAATGTCCAGACATAGAATAATGGTGGTTGTGACTTTAATGCTGTTCTTGGACTATCCTTCTGAATATACTTATGGGGGTTCGAAAGCTCTACCTTCACTGACCTAGGGGACCACGTGTGAGCTGGGCCCAGTGAATGATTGAAAATTTCATCGGACGGGGGCGTTACATCATCCCAGTTATAGTTGAGGAATTCTGAGCGCGGGCAACCGCTTGAATTTCTGTTGACATTCGCCCCTAGACTGGTCTGCTCAGAGGTTCTCATTGCAGAAAACTGACTTGAACCCTGTAATTGCCTCACGTGATGCTGATCAAAACTCATAACTGTAATCCCAAAACATGAACTGTTGAAATTTCTGTTACTTCATCAATTATGATTCTTCACTCAGAGATTCTCGTAACAGGTAACTGCTTGAATTTCTGCTCTTGTCCGATAGAACTCTAGTTGCAAACCCTGAGTAGCTTGGAATTCTGTTTCAAATCTAATTTTTCACGCAGAAATTCTTGTTGCAAATAACTGCTAGAATTTCTGCTTTTGTCCGATAGAACTCTACTATTGGCTCAAGAAAGATTGACACCTAGAGAATTTTGGCTATCCTGGCTCCAAAAAAGTGGTAATTTTTCTGACTAAGATACAATCGAAGCACATCTAGTTGCGGACATAATAAGAGAAATTTGAAGTCGATCGGATAGTATTTTTGGCTGTAGCTGTTATCAGATGTAAGAAAATGCAGGTATAAGGCCTATTTCAGAGGTAGCTCGACTTTCGGGTGCTGTAGCTCTGCCAAAAAAATTTTCAGCACACTATAAAAAATTGGGGTGATAGATATCTCATTTATCGATAACCTCCAACAAAGATCAGCCGGAAAAGCTTATAACTTTCGGAGGTAACCCCCTTTCTGTTATCTCGCGATCCACTGGAGTTAGAAACTTGATTCAAAAACAGAAAAATCATGGAAAATTCTGGATATCAAAATTGATAACGCAATATCAGATTTCGGAAAAACAAAGGAGTGGCAAGGTCGCAGAGTTTCGAAAAGATGAGCTTTGCGCTTATTGTAAGGCCTTCATTGTCCTCTATATATGTCGTAGCTAGACACATATATATATATATATATATATATGTCGTAGCCGGTTTATAGAATCCGCCCATCTATAGACTGACTGGTCAGTTTACAGACGGCGCGCGGATAGTAGACTCCACGTGAATACCCGCATCTATCCTACAAATGACCACTAGCGCTCGCGCGGAGAGTAGACTTCGTGGTGCGAATCGAAACGAGGTGTCTTTGCTAGAAACAGAGTATAGTTTCGAAGTCAGACAAACCATCGAGCTATCTGGATGAATGAGACATCATTTCTCATTCAAAAGTCAAAATCACATACGACAGAAACTGGCTGATTATTTCAATCTACTGAAATCACTTCTGTTTAAAATAGATGATGACTAAAATCACTATCAATAGATATAGATCATTTCCAGAATGCTTGGGATACTGCAATAGACGAGTTATTGATTCTAATAACTACAGGAGTGCTGACACCAAAAATTACATTGTAACTCTGCTTCGAAACAAGAAATGCAGTATATCAGGATGGAACCAAAGATGCTATACTTGAGGGTTGATTTTTTGTAGCCTGATGAGGTCAACAGATCCGTTCGACGAAACGTAGCAAATAGATGAATTCGTCAAAGTACTCGTGCTGTAATATTCTTTGCACGAGACCCCTTGTCCTCCGAGATCGATTCAAGTTTCACCAACAGACGGGGACGATTCAAGATCCTCTACAACTTGATTTTCCTTCGATGAATTCCCAAAACCACCCGACCACAAATTTTTCCAGAAATAATTCCAATGATTGGCGCACCTTTGTTATGAGGAATATTGTATAGAGGGACATCATTGAAAGGTCTCTTCATCAATGACTAACTGTTCCATAGAGCTGATTCTGTCACATATCTCATACTTGTATGTCTTTATCTGATTCAGGGGAGCCGGTCCAGATTAACATCAAACCTGACAGCCTTGCAGGGAATGAGCATACACGAGTCGAAACAGTTACAGTTCCCGTGGCTACATCTACACCTGTGAACATGCCAACTGACTCCAGGAGCCCTTTAAGTGGAGATCTTGATAACTCAAAAGGTCTCATCGCAACAAGTGTCAGTAGTGGCAGTACGAGATACAGCTCAGGTGTACAATATCCAGCGGTCTTGGAAGGAACAAAAAAGAACATTCCAGCTCAGATATCGAGTAGTGGTTCTATCATTTGTGGCAAAGTTCCCCCACCAGTGCCACCTAGAGGGAATACTTCACATAAGAAACATGCCCTTCCTGAAGGTGACAATTAAATATATTGATTATCCTTGTTGAATTTCGGACACAACCTAGCTTGGGTTGTCTTCTCCATCACCCCTTTTCTCCAATATGCAAATACTTTTATATACTCGATCAATTTATGAGAAATCCCCCGGGAATGTCCATTGATTGCTCGGTTATGCATCATCACCAACTCAATGCCGAACTGGGGTGAAAACTTGTTCAGTATCTTGGTAGATACACGCCCCTCTCGTTTCAAGTTATTATTATAAATGATGATTGATGCTTACACTCTCGAGGGATATGACTGATTCTGCAGTTAGCTTGACAGCGCCGATGTCACATGAGATGGATTCCATTCAAAACGACACATGAAAAATAGTGATAACTCGGATCGGTTCCTCGTGGTTTCCATTCGATTCTGTGGTCCAGAATATGTATAAAGTTTCCACCTACTAGGAGGTTCCGAAAAAATTTCGGAAACGCCTGCGGAGCTATTTCTGTTTCGCTTCTTAATTCCACCGTAGCGTCAAAGTCATGATATTTTTCACTAAATTGGATATATCTCGAGGTTTGGCTCAAGATAATGCTGCGTAGTTTGCACCATTCGAAATAACTTGGAAAAACCTATCGAAAATCACCGTAAAGATTTCCGTTATTTCAGGCTCTGATCAGGCAAAATCCGGAAAAATCACGCTAACCTGATGATCTCAGAGAGCAATGTTTTGTAACTTTCCAAGAAAATGATTTCTTATGCTAAATTGCACGATCCTCGCGATGAAACTGGTCCGAAATTGTTTATTACTGTTTTATGCTTTTTTGGTCAATTTTCTGATCTTTCATCATCTGATAAATCAGGAAACAGAGATTCCTGCGCATGCGCGTGATTTGCCGTATATCAAAGTAGTTCCAATCGGAAGTTGAGAAAATTTCCTTGAAAATGACCTCTTGCAGAAGTCAATTTCATGTTCCCAGTCAATGACTACGGCAGATTGATCAAAAAAGAAGGATGACCAGAGCGAGATGACCTATCTATCGTGAACCAGAGCCATGAGACCTTCTCTCGTATCCATGCTGTCAGTGGCGTTAATAATCTTGATGTCTGAAGAATGGTGTATCTTCAGTTCCAGTCGATCAAATTGAATTCCGCAAGAGGTCATCTTGAAGGAAATTTCCTTAGTTTTCAATTGGAACTATTTTGAAAATCTGCAAACCACGCACATTTGCCGAAATCTCTGTTTTCTGATTCGTCAGAGAATAACAAATCAGGATATTGACAAGGAAACTGATACACTTGTAAAAGACCAACTTCGGACTCGTTTCATCGCAAAGATCGTGCAATTTTGCACGAGAAATCATCTTTTTGAAAAATTAGAGACATTGCTTTTCGAGATCATCAGGTTAGCCTGATTTACCCGGATTTTGCCAGGTCAGAATCTGAAATAGCGGTTATTTTCGATAGGTTTCTTTCAAAATATTTCAAATGGTGCAAACTACGCAGCATTATCTTGAGCCAAACTCGAGATATATCCAAATCAGTGGAGAAAGATCATGATTTTGATGCTTCGGTGGAATCATGAAGTGAAACAGAAATAGCTTGGCAGGCGTCTCCAAAGTTTTTCTAGGACCTCCTAGTGGGTGGAAACTTCATATTTTGAACCACAGAATTGAATAAGAACCACGAGAAACCGATCCGAGATATCACTATCTTTCATGTGTCGTTTTCAGATGGAAACCATCATGATTTAGAACGAAAACCATGAGTAATTGTCTAGTAAGTACTTTATCGAAATTGGACAAAATGAATTTTTCCAGAAATGTTTACATTTCTACTGTCAACTCTCCTGCTTCTAGAAGATTGATTCCCAATTCTTCCTACACCGATTCCTAGGAAAACAAACCCCGACTGAATTGAATTATTTTCAATGTATTCGTGAGCATTTCCTCCACCAAGATTAGTTGTTTCTGATATCATGATGTCTGTTGTTCTCATCCAATGCCTCCTGGTAACAGAGTTGAATCGTATCATTCCTCCCAGAACACTTCATTGATCACTCCCGAAAATAGCTTGATCGCATTCCTCAGTGCCCGGAACTATTTTTTGCAAGGTTACACCTCTTGATTACATCCAAGAATATTCTGAGCGTCATACACCCATATGTCTACTCTTGCAAGAAGCTACGATTACGAAGTTAGAGTCCCTGCTAGTTCTTGGAGATGTTGCATCGATTCCAGACTTCCTTAGCAGCGACTCGATATCTCTTTCTGCTCCCTCTGAAGAGAAAGGTTTGTTGTTTTGACAACGAATTCTTCATCGACTTTTCCATTCTATTGCATATTTTCCTGAACAAAAGTCCTTATATCTAAAAAATACCTAGACCATCTTGTTACTCTTGTGGAAATCTATCAGTTGTAGGTCACGCTTTTTCTCCAGAAAACATTCCAAACCTAAGAGAGACCCATCTTTGAGAGATCGGGGGAGGTGGCACATAGGATCAGAACTAGGTAAAGCCAGATATACTACAATATTGCACGTTCTCTACCAAATAATTTCACCTATGTGTAATTCTTCTGCACGTCGCTTCGTTTCCGAGAATTGTGCAAAAAACGTTGGCGCCCAGCATACACGTCTTGACTGGGCTTTTCACGGGATTGGGATGATGGAACAACATTCTGAGAAGACAGATCAATTTACCCTTTTAAGCACGAACAGCATACACTTATCTAAATAATGTAATTATCGTTAACACAGGAAACACTAAAAACAGCGCATTCCTCTTTTACGTGGGTCCGTCTGCGGATGCTCTGGAGATGCGCGCGACGCTCACAGCGTGCGAACTTGTCGATTTAGCAGTTGACGAGGCAGGCAACAATCAACGTTGGTCTGCTGTTTGCTGTTGTCGTCCGGGTTCACGCCGCAGCTACTGATCTTGTAGATGGGCTTTTCAGCTGCTGCAAAATCACCATAGCCACGGGCGTGAGCTGCACTAGGTATCTTGCGTAACACCAAGTACCCCGCCAAATGCATTTCGGGCGCAGGAGATGCTTCCCTGACCTAAGCTCTCCTCCGCGGACTGGTGACCTTGATCTGGTGCCGTTCCCGAAGCAGCACACGAGCCAACCGCCTCTCGAGCATGTAAGGGTGTGTCCACAAACAAAGCGCCTGCACCGCGCCTTGGCGCATGGCGCCGCTCACGGCACCCGCGCTGGCGCTCTCCGAATCAGTCTACGAATTTCCCTCGTTACCGACTATATCCAAAGTAGGCAAGCGACCGAGGTCCGTAAGTGTAACGTTTACACAGAGCAGTTGCCGACCCAAGTTGTTTTTGTTTATATTTTCGCACAAGCATCAGCGTTAGTTAATCTACGCAACATGGAATCTATTGAAAAGTGAGCATTTGCTTAAAGAATCTTTTTCTCTCCTCACTTTTCTCACTTCTTTTCCTCACTCTTCTTCCTCACAACAAGCGTCTCACAGCGGGATCTGTCCCCAATCCAACTGCTCCAAATCTCTTTTCTTGATCATTGGGCAATGTGAGCTTTGATTTGTGAATGTTAGCCATGAAAAAAGGATGGCTTGCAAGTATGATGTTAGGTATTCCATGCACAACCTATTTCAGTTATCTGATTTACAGCTCTACCATCTCCTGTGAAACCAAAAAGTGCAAGCCCCAATCGTTGGAGAGACATTTCCAACTTCCTGATTATTCCCACGTGGAACGCAGCAATAAGAGTTCAAATCAGTGGGTATTGAAAGCATTAAGCAACGATGCTCTTGTTTTCAACAGGTACGTTTACGTGCTCACTACCACCTCACCTAGTACCTGATAAATTTGTTTCCCAATCCTGCTGTTTACCTCATAAATAGTGCTGTGTTCATAGTACGTCATTCTGTACCTCTCTAGGGAAGGTATTATGATGAACGGTGTAATTATTTCAGTGTCGTGATTCCGGATGCTGGAGTTTGCGTTCAATCTAGCAAATGTTGTGAATTAGCATGAATAGTGGAGGGAAGAAGATTATCAATCATGATGCAAACTAGCTTATGCTCATAATACCTCACCAAAAAGCAGCATGTATGATTCCTGATTGAAATTCTGAGTCACCCTCAAGATTATTGTATTCGATTTTTATGGACAACGGATGCCAGCCATGATCCTTCTTCCTTATTCTACTGACAGTCATTAAGTGTTCATTGGTGACAGGTATCATCTAGGAATTGAAGATTATTCCAGAAGCCGAAATGGTTATTAGCATTCTTCACTCACCCTCATGATTCTCATCGAAGTTCCAACAAATTGGAACTCCTTGGAAATAAAAATTGCAATTAGCTGACTAGAGCCTCAACATTAATCTGTAACTTCTGAACTTTGATTGCTCCTCTTGACGTATATCCATCTTCAGAATAATTTGAGTATACTTACTCAATTTACTTAGAACAACAAATACTGCTGCTCTGATTTGATTACTCTGTGGCTACTTGTGGATATCAAATCGTTTTGGAATTAGTCATGCCGAGAAATACAGCTCCTAACTACGAACAAAGGTCAATGCAGGAATTATATAATTACCTTCAACATGCAGTGTTTTATTACAATCATTTACCATCGTGAGAAAGTACCATCTAAAATCATAAATAAATGTCCTGTGTGAACATATAACTCCATGCTCTCTTGAGCTTTGAACGAGGCACTCATAAACTACCTTTCAGAAACAATAAATCCAAACATTGTCTACCACAGGTTTACCACAAGTCCAAACATGGAGGATACTGCCTCACAAATGTTATACAAGTATCTCAGAATGTTGACCTCACATATAATATTTTATCTATTGATTAGCATCTTCTATACACATATCAATGATCAGCAAAATACCATCAACACACTCAAGCGAGTATTCTTGCGGCACATTCACCTGGGATTGCTTCATTGCTTTCAGATGAATATTTTCATTTTCCTTTTCAATTGAGCTCATTAAAGTCGTCATCACCTTCACTGCTTCTGCCGTTACCTCCATTGTGTCTTCTCCTAGTTTACATATTTTTCCTCTGTCTCTCGTGTACTTGCTTGATGCAAGAGGAGTTATCATTTCTTGATTGAGTTCCTGTGTTTGGCTGTTACCTGATTGGACATCTCCATTTTGAATCTGCTGTAACTTGTGTTTTTTTCCTTGCTGAATGGCCTGGCTATTGGTATTTCCCTCACCTACCTCAGTAGCACCATCCTTTTTCTCACAGCTGTCAAGATCATCACTATTTCCCCTAGTCTTACGATCATCATTTTTTTTACCAGCTTGTATCCCCAAATGGGGTCTCCAGGAACTCAAATAATCTCCAAGATAATATTTAGTTCCTTCTCTCTACACTTATTCTGAAGTTTTTTCGATAATTTCTCAATTTACTCCTCATATCGTCACCTGAGACAGAAAATCGTAGGTGATAGGGTCATAGGTCTCCCTTACAACATGAGTGCCTTAACCAATTGCGTTCTAATGAGTGGAGGACCAAACCAACATTTTTTCAAGCTCATCAACCATTTTTCGATTCTTAAAATCCCAAGCAATGATCATAAAGCAATCACCAATCAGCGGTTTATCGAGAGTCAAACCATTATTGACATTTGTTACAATTTGCTTGTATGTGGTGGTTCTGTCGGTTTCAATCTGATAGCTCCCGTTTTGTTTGTTGTATAAGCATGGATGTTTCTCGTACTCTTGTATTATTTTCACGGCTATTTCTGGATCTGTTCACCTATTACACGACATGCCAGTCAATGCTGCTGAATCATTTTTCGAACAGAGTTGTGAAATTGCAAAAATATTTCCCACGCACCCCAACAGTTCAAGGTGCAGTGTTGGCTGTCTGCTATTCTCAAATTGACGAATCGAATCATTTCACCAGATTAAGATGAGTTTCCTTTGCACCAGGTCCGCAGCCGCACAGGCCCGTCATGCATCTTGTCAACAGGCAAAATGCATGTTGACATCACAACGAGTGTATTTTATAACTTTTGCTGGACTGATAGCAGTAGTGCAGATTCTCTCCCACATGTTTACTCCTCGAACCTTGCGACCCGGATTCCGGACAGTACGCGACAGTATCCTTGGCAAGATCCTGTCCTGGCCGGGGGCTCTCTGCTACGGCTCATCATGGTAAACAGGCCCGATGGTCGACACACAATAAGCCCCGACGTTAATTAGGCCCGACGTTTAACGCCAAGCCTACGTTGACGGCACGTGCCAGTCGCAGAAGGGCTTCAATGTCCTGGTTGCAGGAACGGCGGTGAGTTAACAACTCACCTCTACGGGTGGTTTTTTCTTCCCACTTTCACGCGGCGCATGTGATGCAGACACAATATCTCTAGTGCCCAGAGCGTTGTCCGTTCCGATCGGTTCTACACAACGCGTGCACCTTCATTGCCTCATGAAACATGGATAAAATAGATTAAGATGTCTGTAGCAATTTCGTCAGATTCAAGTTTACTAGACCATCTATAACTGCTTAGGAGACCCTAATTGCTGTGTCACCTACCTGGTGTGGATATGAACCGTCTCCATGACTCATCAAAAGCAATCTGAGACCCAGTGTACGTTGCATGCAATGTGGCGGACTCGGTTCTACAGTGTAACTATTATCGTGTCCAACTGTGAGAACAGATTACTTCTAACGAGTGTTATCACCCATTGTCTTGAGCAATTCAACAATCATTCACATTTCCTCATATACATTCTCTCACTTCCAGTTACATGAATTATCAAGTAAGGTCTCTCGAGATGACAGTAACGAGCCTGATAGATCTGATGAAATTAGGAACTGATGTGAATCATTTTTGGTCCAAGAGTCACAGACCATGTGTAGATTCAAAAACAAGTTCATCCGACAATGCACATGTGACTCTGAAAGAGTTATGTGACCCAAGGGATGAAGCAGAGGATACCATCGGAGTTATACAAAATTATCTTATGCCTCATCTGTGTGCAAATCATGACACCCACAGCAGTCAACACTGTATGGGACACAACAAGAGCTTTTGTCAAGGATCTTGTGGATTCCTCAAAATCATCAGGTGATTTGGGTTTTGAAATTTTGGTTCAGCAGTTGTTATTCAAATGTTCAGAGACAGATCAGAATTCAAGGACAGATCAAAACCTCGACAGAAACAAGCATAAGCTGTAGCAAAGCTCATCAATTCCAGCACAGGTGAAGTCTTCATCAAATGTATCGAGAATTTTATCAAGTTTGTTTTCCACGAAAAAATACCATAAGGAATATTTGCCCAAGAAGTCATTGCTGAAATACTGACAGATATGTTTGAAGATACATGTGATAATACAGATAAAGGTTGAGAGGAAGTCAAGAAAATTTTTATCGCAACAGCTTTCTGTGGGTCTGTTGATTGCTCAACATGGTTCGTGGAGAAGCTATGTCACTTATTGAGTCCATCGAAAGCTATACATGAATACTTTGGGGCATGCATCATTCTTGTGTTCAGAAAGGGTCTCAGAATCTACACTGAATATAGTTTAAAGTATTCTCTTGAACTGTCAAACGCTCGAAACATCTGTTGACTGCATTCAAAGACTCAAAGCTGCGCGAATAGTTCTTGTTGGACAACAAGCCATGAGGGATCGAGATTTTGCCCAACAAATTATGTTGATTTTGGGCCAGTTCATGCGCCGTCAGACTACCTCAGAATCACCAGGTCAAGCAGCCATCTGAACTAATGCTACCAAGGCTTAGGCAGGCCTTTGTATTCGAATCTCTGCCTTAGTAAAACCATATCTCTCTGATATTTGCCTATTTATGGAAGATTCTGATCCAATGGTTAGAGAGGCTATTCTTGTGGCTTTTTTACAGTTATTGTTGGAATAATTCATCAAAGTTGAAAGTGCACTCCTTATCACATCTTGGACATGCTGCCCGATAATGATGAAACTATACGAGAGCTAACAGTTTTTCTGATAAAAGAGAGATTGTTAGTCAAAAACGAATTCGTCATATCTCAGTCATTCTCACACAGTTTTTTTCACCGTAATATTTGTCAGACGAGGAACGAATTCAATGATAGAAGGGTGAAGAAGAAAGATGCTCTTACTCTACCAGGGCAGAAAAATCAGAAACAGAGAAGGATCATTCGTGATTTCATGCTGGAGCATTTGGATCCTCCCATCAATCTCAAGATCCTGACAAAAATAAACACTGAAGTTTTTGAAGGTGTCAGTGAAAAGTTCATCAATATGAAACAGGAGGAAGGAACAGAGGTGTTCTGTATATCATTCACAACGATCGCATGCAAGCCTCCTTTGGGACGAAAATGCAGAATGATAAATCTCCAGATGATACAACTGTTGAGCACCCGACGATCAATGAAATCGATGTTATTGTAGAAGAAATGAAGAAGTTCAAATTCACTGTCATGTTACCAACCTGCAAATCGAAACAGTTCCTTCCATCTACTGAATTGCCCCTGATTGTTGACGTCTCCAAATTCTTCATAAACTCCCTCTCAGAATTTAACAAATATTACGTTGCACTCATTGATGATGAGCATCCTAACTTGAAGAAAGAAATCGATCGCGGTATTGAGTGGGTACTTTGAAGTTTCATTTTCTTTTCATTTTTCCATTTATCTTAGAGCAGGATTTTTTTTGCTTTGATTCAACTACGTTTGTGTTATGCACAATTTTTCAAGCAGGTCAGCACGTCTGATAACATTTTTCAATTCTGTTTCAGACTTGATGGGAGAACACCAGATGATAGCAGCTTAGATTCAGAATAAGAGATTATACTTGCAGAAGAAAGTGGTACTCAAAAAAATACGAATGGTCGTCCTAGGGAAATAGATGCAGTTACCAACTCAGATACTCCTGTTACTTAAGTGAGTGAACCTCCTAAAAAGCGAAACCTCTGCCACATTAAGGAAATTCTGCTACATCAAGGGAGATTCACGATGTTTGCCTCGTGAATGGACTTCGCATAGTATTGCGCAGACTATCTACTTCAACGCACCCAGTTGTCAAAGATTGGAGAAGTCCACCGAGAGAAACAAGATGATCCATCAATTCTGACCCGGAACCATCTACCAGTTGTGGGATCAGTTTCTTCTCAAAGTCACAGATGACATTGGAAACTTGTCACCCGAGTTTTTTGAACCAGAGATAAGCAGTTCATCCAAACCGAAAAAAGTAGCCAGATTATCTAGGAAAATTGTCCGAAGCTCTTGATGTTATGAATGTTGGACGTTGTTATTCAAACACGAGAAGAGCCGTCTATTCTTTTGTTGCCAAATTCTCAGTTTAGGTCACATTCTTATATTTTCATTGAGATTCGTCAATTTCGTTGCATTTGAAAAAACTGTTATACATACACACCATAGGTCCGTTGAACAACTGTCAAAAAACATACTCGTACTTGCGTTTTATTTTATTGTAGATTCTGTGAGCCTATTAAGTGATGGTGTATGTCCGAGTCTCTTATTCTTCTTGGATATCTGGAATTCATTTACTCAAAAATGGGAGATACACCTACCCAAGAGGTCTTTGGAATTTACCCTGGCTGTATAAAGCAGGACGTTGTCATGCACATTCTCAACTTTTTCTTTATTTTCAACCATTACGTCTATCAGGCTTCGAATTGTTTTAGCCTGCACAATCAAATAATCATTGATCATTTTATGGCATTTCATTTGCATCGAAATGAATTGCATGGTGAAAATAATCAGGATATGATAGTTATTGAAGCGATTTCTCTGATCCTTTTATCTGGATGAAGAATTATAGTAGCTTGGAAGACTTTTTCTCTTCACTAATGAGACAAATCCATGAAGCAATATTGGGTGGATGAGAGTATTCGACAAGATAATATACCTTGGGTAAGGGTGGTAATAAGCGCCACTCGAAAAATCTATACTTGCGTCTTCGAGGAGATCCTGTGCTTTTTTGTTTTGATCATAGACATAGCAAGATATAGACTGCGGGTCGGGATCTCGATAGTGGGACCTCGAGATCGCATGAGTGCGAGAGAGAGCATGACGTAAGAGTCACGACGCACTATCGGAGTTTTTATTTTTTCTCACTTTTTCGCGAGCAAAACCTCATAACTTTCGATAGATATAAGCTTTTGTTATGATTCAAAAAGGAAATGGAAGGTAAGGCCCACACGCATACGTGGGAATTGTTTTGCTCGACCGATTTTCATCTTCCGGGTCAGGAAAAACTATAGGGGCTGGAAATAAGAAAACTACCTATGTATGAAGATCAGGTGGACTATCATTCCAGCTTGGAATGTAATTTCACTGTCATATAAGAATCTGCAACCATATATTTCCATGGAAAATGATTTTCCGGGCCCGGAAAATTCGGGAAATCTGGAAAAACCTGAAAACCCCGGAAATTTTCAAAAAATGCATTTTGGTTTTGAATCAATTTTTCTCAAGCATTTTCCAAATAAGCGCTCACCTGCCGTGTAGTGATGCTCGATAAACCTCCAGAGAGGAATAAAGAGAATGGCTAGTGAATTCTCAAACGGGAGTGATCGCAAGATTGTTGGTAGAGATAAATGAAACTATTACGTCGAACTTCTAGTGAAGAACTTGGTTTATATTCCGAACCCACAATTCTTGAAAATCATCCACTTTCTACTGTTGTCCGAGACAAATTCGTGTGTATCGATAGCATCAGAAGTAATCAACAGTGCTGAACTTATATACGAAGATCAACGGAGAAAATATGAAATTCGGAATGTGTCATTATAAATGTAAATTAATGACCAGCACTTTTCAGGCTCAACTTAATTAGGGTAATATAGGTAACAATGATTTTTCATGTACTCCGTCACTTCAGTCATTATAAGATGCTCTTCATGCCTAGCGAATTTCAGGTCAATATCTTGTCGGGAGATGACTGAATCACTCATGAAATAAACCAAATGCTCACACAGGGAATTCTGTGAATAAATAATCTATCCTCAAACACCAGGAAGGCTATCAATCGTGTAAATAACCAAATGCTCGGACCGGGAATTCTGTCAGTATAACAATCAATCCCCAAAACCTAGGAAGGCAATCAAACCCGCAAACAACCGAATGCTCGAACCGGAAATTCAGTCGATAAGAGAATCAACTCTCAAAACCTAGGAGGCTATCAAATTGGCAAATAACCGGATGCTCGGACTGAAAATCCTGTGAGCTCAAAAATCAACTCCCAAAACCTAAGTAGGCTGACAAAACCGGATGCTCGGACCGAAAGTTCTGTCGGCGACAAAATCAACCCCTCAAACCTGGGAAGGCTGTCAAACCTGCAAATAACAGCATGTCCGAGTCGGAAATTCTGTCAGTAAACAATCAATCCCCAAAACCTAAGAAGGCAATCAAACCCGCAAATAACCGAATGCTCGAACCGGAAATTCAGTCGATAAGAGAATCAACTCTCAAAACCTAGGAAGGCTATCAAATTGGCAAATAACCGGATGCTCAGACTGAAAATCCTGTGAGCTCAAAAATCAACTCCCAAAACCTAAGTAGGCTGACAAAACCGGATGCTCGGACCGAAAATTCTGTCGGTGACAAAATCAACCCCTAAGACCTGGGAAAGCTGTCAAACCTGCAAATAACCGGATGCTCGGACTGAAAATTTTGTCAGCTCAACAATCAACCCCCAAAACCTAGGAAGGCTCACGAACACGCGAATAACCGGATGCTTGTTCGAAAATTCTGTCGGTGACAAAACCAACCCTTAAAACCTAGGAAGGCTGTCAAGCCGGCAAATAAACGGATGCTCGGACCAAAAATTCTGTCGGTGACAAGATCAACCCCTAAAATATATTATTGTAGATTCCAGACTTGGCAGAACAATCAATGGAATCGCCACCGAATTCGTAATGATGTCGTAACATATCAGTAAATACTTACCTATAGTCATTCCTTCTATAAGTTAACTCTCGTTTATTATTTTTCACCGCAGTCTGACCCATTGTAAAGTTCATCTCAAGATCACTCAAATGAGTGCAGATATGTTCAATTTTAACCAAGCCAAGGCGAGTCAACTGAATTTTTAGATGAACAGATGCCTCATGATACTGCAAAATTGTGCCCTCATTTCAGTACCGTTAGGTATCAGAGGCCTCAAACCCAAGGTGGGCTTCACAATCAAAACAATTCTTTGATTTTTCCAGCACAATATCGACAAGAAATTATTCCTGTCGCGGATTCTCGCTTTTTGTGGTTTTTCCATCATAGGTCGAGAGGGATGAGTTTCATAAAAGAATGTGTAGAATAGTTTTTTGCAGATTTTTCAAAGATCTACGAGGTAATGTGTCTCCATTCATGAAAGAATTATGAACGATAGCTATGAATTTCTCAGACAAAATAGGAAATCGCAGAAACTCGATGAATTTCTTGAAATTTTTCCAATTACGAACAACGGATGCAATTTCCCATATATGTGACTACATTATCCCGTACATACTTGAATCATCTACAAAATACTAGTCATTCATTCTCCGATAAAACTCATCCCTTCCGACCTATGGTAGAGAAACAAGAAAAAAGGCGAGAAACTGCAATAGAGACGATTTCTTGCCTATCTTTTGTAAGGGATAATCGAAGAATCGACTTCATTTCAAAATCCACTGACGAATTTAGTTGATTCTCGATAAATACCATCGTGAAGACACCCAGAATCAAACCCAGAAAGAATTCCTTCGTTTCATCGCCTCTCGACTTTCTGTCCGTTCGGGCCCACCATCCCTCATCCACAATCATTTGTTTAAATCGATGAACCCATGATTTCGTGAAAACGCTACTAGAGGGATTCGGGATTCTAACAACCACAACTTAGTTGGTACGCTCAGATCAATAAATATGCAACGAATTCTCCATTCTCGAAACAGTGTGCCTTATCGATATCCTCGCAGAGTGCATTGTGCATCCAGATATCAGTTACGAATTGATAGTGTTGGTAGTGGTTCTGCCTGTGAGAAGAATTCAACGAACTCATCGTTTGCTACCAGTCATTGCAACCCTCATCATTCAATTATGGTAAGTTTTCAAGTACAACTTTGTTCTTAGTCTATAATCTCTATCGTCATCAAAGATTTCGTGAACGCGGCAAGTGTGAAGGATCTGCTACTTTAGACATTGATATTTCTTTTCGAGTTCCAAATTTGTCGTGAGTAACTCAGTTCTACCGATCTCAGTCTGTCAAATTGGAAAGAATGCATACAATCGACTGTCTCTCTCTGGACGAAGCTGTTGGTTGATAAAAGTGTATTGAAATCTCTCTCCCGAGGAATATCAAATGGTTTCAAGCTAACGGGTCATGACCATACTTCAATCATTTCACTGTAAACTTCCTAAAGTCATCCTATGCAAGTTTTCCAGAATAAGTAAATGAATATTCCTGGAAATGAGTAGAGATTTGGATAGGAATGTCATCTTTATCTTTTCCAAAGTCAATCAGTTTGTTTTACTTTAATGAGGTCCTTTCTTAGTATTTTTCAAGGATTGATTCATGCAAAATTCATTGAAATCAAGTGTTTTTGTGGAAATGTGGAAAGACTGAACAATGTTCATTTTCATCATATTTCGACGAACTCTAGTCAAGCTGAAGATCGACCGATTGATGTAAATTGACAGAAAAAGATCTCTTGAGGGCATTGCATATTAGAGAGATGAGTTGTGGGGGAGTATATGAGGGGAAGAAAATATTGAAAGATTATCCTATCTTTGAGTTATTCCTCTGAGGAGGCTCATCAGAAGGATTGGGTTTATCCACACAAGGGATTTTTGCGCAAGACATATCGTTTGGTTGAGACGGAATTTGAATAGAGTTAGTCGAACGATGATTGAAATGGAGTCCTCAATAAAATATTTGTCCATCAAAGAAAAACTATGTTTTCACGAATTCAAACGGGATTCGATGTATTCGGTGTCAACCGGTTGTTTTAGGACGCCGAAAAATCATAATTTCAGGTCATTGGAAGTTAGGAGGATTAGTTTTAGAGGAAGGTATGAGAGAACAATGAATAAAGAAAACTATTCTTCGATATTTTCATTCAGTTTTGGAACGAGTTTTTTGACATTCAGATCCTGAACTCGTCTTCATTTGTGAAGAACTAGGAGTAACCAAATCAGTGTAAGATCTGAAGCGCAATTTTTGTATGTCGGTTCGATTCATTTTGTCTGATGATTTAGTCCTTATACATTTTCAGACGATTGATTTCACTCGGGCACACTGATTCATGGATCGTTCTGATTCTTCCTAGGAGTTGGTCTTGGCTTTTGAAGAAGAAAATTAATTGGAAGAAAATAGATATCCATCTCGAAATTTTTCTCTCCAAATACTCAAAATTCAAAGAACTAAGATTGACCTCTGAGAGATTTTCATGAAGTTGTTCCGCGCGCGAGAATTGATGCGTCGAAATTCTGCAGCCACGCATTTCGGTATAGGGCCGAAAGCGACATAAGTTGCATTATACGGGAGTGCGAGAGAGACGCTAGAAATAAGCCACATGAGAGTGTGCGCGAACAGTGTGTACTCATAGTAGGAAGAGAAAGGGAGGGAGAGAGAGTGAGTGAGAGAGCGCGCGCTATATGGACAGATGACATACTCGTCGTGGTGGAGGTATGGTAGTGGTAGAACTCGTGTAAGCAGTATAGTATAGAGGGTGTAAGTATGAGTCCCAAATATATCGAATAGCCAGCCTGCTCCGTTAGCTCAGCGCACAGAGCTCTCGACTTCTAATCTTACGGCCCCAGTTCGATCCCCGGTCAAGTCGGATCGTGCAAATTTTATATGAATAATTTCGCGGTATTTGATAAGAGGTAATGCGAGTAAGAATGGTTCACACAAGCTCGTATATGGTGTGTGCGGTCACTCAGAAGAGTACCGACGGGATGTTTAAATTTCACGAGTTCTGTGAGCGTCCCGGATAATATTCGTGGCGGAAAATGTAACTGAAACCCAGATCGATTAACTGTGCGTAGGAATGATGATGGAATGCGAGTGAAACAAATGATCGTGATAAAGTCTGGAAATAGCTGCGTAAAAATGAGTATGCGTTGAAAATGAATAGTATAGGTGTAACATACGTGTGTCCATTATACAAGACGGGTGTATGCGAGATTTGTTCTTATTTATAGTACTATATAATGAGTGTAAAACATCAAATATAAAATATGGAAGAATTGTGAGAAAAATATGTCAACCCAGCGATGAATAATGTTTAATCGAATTTGTTACTGTTATTGCAATGATTTGAATCTTTTCTGAATATTAACTGTTGCTTACATAATCATTCAAATTTTTTGACAAATAATTTGTAAAGAATTCAGAGCAAGTATTCTTCGTAGAATAGTAGAAAAGTGGTTTATGTTTGAGAATATTTTCGATAAGTTTGAAGCCGCTTCAAAATGAATGTCACCACAACAGCTAATCGCCGCACCTCGTGGTGCACCCGCAGCCCCAGCCTCACCCCGTGTTTACCATCTAAACACGTCAGCAATCCTCGATTTTCCCGTATCGGAAAACCATGGAAAAAATCTGACAGAACCATGGGTTTCTTGAAGGAAAGTCGTAGATTCCGAATTTTGGCTCCTCTGCAGAAACAGATAAGCCGCGCATGTTACTGCAGCGTGCATGCGTGGTCTATTTCAAGTAGAGGATCCATCAATCGGTAGAAATGTTCATGTTATAGGCATCCATGAGGCGCGGTGACAAGAAAAACAATACTCAGCTCAGCCTCGTGTTACATATATATGCTGCCGGCACATGCCGGTCAACTCTTGACTCTTGACTCTGAATTCTATATCGAAGCGAGCCCCGCAAGGAGGGGCAACCCTTATCGCAAGGGTATAAAAAGGCCGCCCATCGTGGGCGCGGGGCTTATTCGATCCACATCTCACACGGTACGCATCGCCGTCTTTACATTTGTCATTCTACCATTCACTTGTGAACTCGTAATTGCTTTCACAATTTGAAACATTTTTACAAAGTTTGTAATTTTTAACAGAATATAGCACCAAATTTTGTTTTACCTCAAAACTACTTTTCTCACTCACAAACACCCAGCCTAACCCTTTCGAGTTCATAACAATTTGGTGCCGAAACCCGGGAGTTTTTCCGGAAAATGCTGGGTGCGAGTGATTGATCGATCGATCTGAGTCTAAAATTTGCATTCGAGTTTCTGTTCAAAACATTCGACGATGGCTCCGAGGAGAAAGGCACCAGCATCCGACGCAGCCGCCGATCAACCACCAACCAAACGGACCAGAGGAAGGGCCCGAGGTGCCGACGTAAACTTCGAGGTGCCACCCGCTCCCGTCACCGGGGGGGGGGGGCGAGGTCGAGGGCGGCCCCCGGTACGTCCGACAGCAGCACGCGGCCTACAGCCAATCCCTGCGACCGACGTTGGGGCACCCGACCAAAATCGTCCAATGCAGCAGCAGCCCGTTCCCATTCCTGACATCGTCGCCGACGCCGACGCCGATACCAGCAGCACATCGGACTTCGCCGCACCACATACGGATAGAGGTAGGGGTAGTGCGTGGAGAAATAGCACCACGGTGCCTGATCGTGTCAATGTGCAAAGTGACCCGGCCGCGCAATTTGCGAATGTCCTGATGGAAACGCTGAGTGTGATCCGCGAAGCATCTTTGAGTGAGAACAATTCGCGTCTGATCAATCGACTGGCTTCCGACAAAAAATTGCCAGAATTTCCCGGTGATCCTTTCGAGTGGTTGCGCTTCAAAGAAACATATGAAACTACTTCCGAGCGCGGAGCGTACACCGACCAAGAGAATATGACGCGCTTCTTCGAGTCTATCGAGGGCGAGGCGCGCAAGATTGTAAGCCCGCTCCTAGCCTCTAGTTCTGATGCACAAGCTGTCATAGAAATTTTAGACTTACATTACGGAAATAAGGGCCGTGTCGCGGAAAAAACAGTGCACGATTTGAAAAGCCTGCCGCACCTTGATTCAAATAAAATCAGCTTGACGGGATTCGCTACAAGAGTCAAAACGGCGACGGTTGCTTCAAAATCGTTACAACTTGATGGCTATTTGACGAGCCCGGAACTATTTCAGAGTGTCGCGAGTAGACTGCCGGCAGTGTTGAAACACGCATATACTCGTTACCCTGGAGATCCAGGAAGCTCAAACCTCGAAAAGCTCGGTGTGTTTTTGTACGCTGAGGCCAAATTGGCTGCGGACTCCGGTATATTCGATGACCTAGCAATACTCGCGGCAGAGCGAGAACCTGCACCCGTAGCCAGACGAGCCCCTCGTGATACACATGCTCGCGCGGGAATGGTGCACGCTGCGAGCGGAGAGAGTACGTGGTCGGAGAATGACGCGGGAGAAAAATCACGGCATGTGTGTGAGATATGTGAGAGAGACAAACACCACCCAGATAGATGTAACGTTTTCAAGAAAGCTAGCGTAGAGGAGCGCTGGAATCTTGCTAGAAAGCACAGACTCTGTTTCAATTGTTTGCGGTCGGGTCACTCCGTAAATAAATGTACAGGTAAACTTTGCCTCAAATGCGCAAAGAACCATAATAGCATGCTTCACTACTTTCCTCGCCCCGCCGACGAAAAGCCCAAACAAACTCCGCCCGCCAACCCGCGCGATGACAGCGCAGCGGTAGGAGGATCTGTGTTGAATACAGGAAACTCACAAAGCTGACTAGATAAGACGCGTGTATTCCTCAAAATTCTACCTGTGCGAGTGCTGGGCTCAGAACGCTCAGAAATGACTTATGCTTTGTTGGATGATGGCTCAACCATCACAATCATCGACAAAAATCTGGCTCTTAGGCTAGGCTGGAGAGGTAAACGTTTGAATTTTACGATGTCAACCGCCAGCGGGTCAATGGTGATTTCAAACTGCGAAAGTGTGGATTTTGAAATTTCCAATGGTGCTGAAAAGTTTAGAATCAACGGTGCGCTAGCTTGTTCGAATGTCAAGCTGCCTGGCCAAACAATCACGTCAAATTTTCTCTCCAAGATTCAGTTTCCAGATAATATTAGTATCGAGCCACAGCACGGAGCATAAGTCAAATTATTGATAGGTCAAGATCAGTGGCGTTTGTTGAAAACCCTAGAGTTAAGAGAAATCCCTCGGCGTGATTTGGCACTCTCTCGCACCCCGCTAGGATGGGCGATTCATGGTCAGATGGATCTAGGGGCACTCGAGTCACGCGCCACGGTGATGAGTTTACATGCAAAACCAGTCGCGAAATCGGACCGCGGGCGCGCGCGCACATACAACGAAGACGAATCGCTTGATGAGCTGATGCGTAAATATTTCGGGTATGACTACATGGGGGTAGAGCCAAGAAAGACAGCAAAAAACCGAGCATAACCGCGCCCTGAAGCTCATGGACGAAACAAGCCGTCGCGTAGGTAACGCGTGGGAGATCGGGCTACTGTGGAAGAGAGATTCTCCCCCTCGCATCGACAGTTACGGTACAGCGCGTAAACGACTCGTGCTACTCGAAGCTCGGCTAGATCGAAATGCAGAATTCGCTGGGCCCTATTAGAAAGAAATGAATCGGTTTATTGAAAACGGCTACGCGCGAAAAGTTGATGATCCAACGGCGCAGACACGTATCTGGGTACTCCCGCATTTCGGTGTGTATAACGTCAATAAGCCCGGGAAAGTCAGGCTTGTTTTTGACGCGGCTGCGAAATCCATGGGAATGAGTCTAAATGATCAACTAGAATCGGGGCCAGATCTGTTGAAGCCGTTGCCGGGAGTTCTGCTTCGTTTTCGTCAATACCGCGTGGCAATCAAGGGTGACATATCTGATATGTTCTTGCGTGTCAAAGTTAGAGAAGCCGATCGTGGGGTGCGGCGATTTCTCTGGCGCGGCGCGGATCGGTCAAAAGAACCCGAAGTTTATGAGATGACAAGTTCGATATTCAGGGCAAAATCGTCTCCGTCCAGCGCGAATTATATTAAGAACAGAAATGCGCAAGAGTTCAGCGAAACAAAACCGACAGCTTCCCGTAGTATTCAGAAAAATAGTTACATGGATGATGAGTTGGATAGTTGCCGCACGGAGGACGAGGCTGTAGGGCTGGTGAGAGATATAATCGATATAAATGCCGCCGGGAACTTCGAGATGCATGGATGGGCCAGTAACTCTCCTCGCGTCGTGCAATCGGTCTTACAAAATGACTTGAATCGGAACGGGGCTCGCGAAATGCGATTGTGCGACAGGGGGGAAGAACGAGTCCTTGGGTTATACTGGAATACGGAAAATGACAGCCTCAAATTCAACCTCGAATTATCTAAAATCCCGAAAGAAATAATCAGCAGCGCGAAACGTCCGACTAAGAGAGAAGTCCTACGCGTCGTCATGTCAATTTTTGACCCGCTTGGTCTCCTCGCCCCTTTCATCTTACAGTCAAAAATACTCATGCAGGAAATCTGGCGCAGTGGTATTGAGTGAGATAGTGAGCTGCAGGACGTAGAATACACAGCGTGGCGCGCATGGTTCGCGAGAGTAGAGGAGGCTCGCGCGTGTGTGGTGCCTCGCTGTCTCACACCGATCGCCGATCAACACGCGCAAGCCCAGCTGCATGTTTTCTGCGACGCGAGTTTGTCCGCATACGCGGCGGTAGCCTATCTGAGATTTGAGCCGAGAGAAGGTCAAGCTCACATCGCATTACTCATGGCGAAAACAAAGGTCGCGCCCCTCAAGCCCAAAATTTGGGATATCCCTAAACTCGAACTCCAAGCAGCGTTGTTCGGTACCCGTCTCGCCCAGTTTGTCAAGGAAGAGCTTGAGATCGAGATGAGCCGTCGATTTTTTTGGTCTGACAACACAGCTGTTCTACACTGGATAAAGTCGGAGCCACGGGCGCGTAAAGTTTTCATCGCGAACCGATTAGGTGAGATCGCTGAATCCACGCTGCAATCCGAGTGGCGCTGGGTTCCTTCTAAACAGAATCCAGCCGACAAAGCGACCCGTTTCGACGACGAGCTACATGAAGAGTCGATGTGGTTCACCGGTCCGGAGTTTCTTTTGCGCGGAGAGGCTGAATGGCCAAAGCAAGAGCAGCTATCGGCGGAAGAAACGCTGCGTATTAACGCCCTTCATTCGCGCGGATTCTCCTCGTGCGTGGTAGAAACCGCGAAAGCCGAAAGACCCATAGCAGTTCGATTCCCGATGACATTGCTGGGTTGGCGAGGGCTTATGGTTGTGGCACGGCGCATGCATAGAGCCGTCCAACGCTCGAGAATCTTCGCAGCGGCTAGAGTCCAGGAGCGTCGCGGGCGCGAAGGCGCCCCTCAGATCTGCCCCGTAATTGCGCGTCCCCCACTCACAGCGTGGAATGTCGAGTTAGGCGAAAGCTACTGGTATCGTGAAATACAGAGTCGGTGTTTTACGGAGGAAATTCAAGCTCTGAAACGCGGAACAACAGTGGGCGTGAAAAGCGCGTTGAGACATTTCCCCCCGAACCTCGATGAAAACGGCTTCCTCAGAGTAAATGGTCGCGTTGCTCGCGAATCTCCCGCCGAATTTCAAAATAATCCGATCATCCTCGATGCAAAACATCAGGTTACGCGCTATCTGATAGCCGAGTATCAACGCAAATTCCACCACGGTTCTCGCGAAACAGTTTTGAATGAGCTCAGACAAAATTTCACATCGTCGGGCTGCGCACGGCTCTGCGGTCGCGAATAAGTAGGTGTTTGACATGCAGAATTCGCAGAGGGCAACCGTGTCATCCGCTTATGGGCGCGCTTCCACCCGCGCGCGTCGCTTATCATCAGCGCCCGTTTACGCATTGCGGTGTCGACTACTTTGGTCCTATGTGGGTGAAAATCGGGCGCCGGCGAGAAAAACGGTGGGGAGTACTGTTTACGTGCCTGACGACGAGTGCTATACATGTAGATTTTGCAGAATCCTTGAGTGCGGACTCGGCTATTCTGGCGGTCCTCAGGCTCGCAAGTATTCGAGGGGCTCCGCGCAAGATGTACAGCGACAACGGGACAAATTTGAGAGCAGCTGATAAAGAGCTCAGAACGGAGTTCGAACGCATGAACAAGGAAGGAATGATCTCTCGCGCGAATCTCAAACGCATAGAATGGCACTTCAACCCCCCTGACGCTCCTCACATGGGAGGGGCGTGGGAACGATTGATCCGATCGGTGAAAACCGCGCTTACGGCGATTCTGAATGGTCAGGCTACGAGACCGGAAGTTCTGCAAACAACGCTGTTAGGAATCGCGCAAACGGTGAAGTCACGCCCACTGACCCATGTCTCGCTTGACTCGCGCGACGCTGAACCCCTTACCCCAAACCACTTCTTGATTGGCTCATCCTCAGGGGACGTGGCCCTCGGAAACTACGAGTTGGGGAAAACTTGCTCCAAGAAACAGTACCAACTTAGCCGGGCGCTCGCGGACGCTTTTTGGAAGCGCTGGATTCGTGAGTACCTTCCGGATCTTAGAGAACGAACGAAATGGACGGACTTAGATAAGAATTTGGAGGTAGGCGACATCGTCATGATAGTAGACCTGCAGGCACCGCGAAACTGTTGGAGGAAGGGTACGGTGACGAAAATTTACCCCGGGGCGGATAAGCAGGTTAGGATGGCCGGTGTCCGTACATCTACTGGGAATTTTTCGAGGCCCACCCCAAAGTGGTTCATGTTTGAGAATATTTTTGAAAAAGTTGAAGCAGCTTCAAAATGAATGTCACCACAACAGCTAATCGCCGCACCTCGTGGTGCACTCGCAGCCCCAGCCTCAGCCCGTGTTTACCATCTAAACACGTCAGCAATCCTCGATTTTCCCGTATCGGAAAATCATGGAAAAAATCTGACAAAACCATGGGTTTCTTGAGGGAAAGTCGTAGATTCCGAATTTTGGCTCCTCTGCAGAAACAGATAAGCCGCGCATGTTACTGCAGCGTGCATGCGTGGTCTATTTCAAGTAGAGGATCCATCAATCGGTAGAAATGTTCATGTTAAGGGCATCCATGAGGCGCGGTGACAAGAAAAACAATACTCAGCTCAGCCTCGTGTTACATATATATGCTGCCGGCACATGCCGGTCAACTCTTGACTCTTGACTCTGAATTCTATATCGAAGCGAGCCCCGCAAGGAGGGGCAATCCTTATCGCAAGGGTATGAAGAGGCCGCCCATCGTGGGCGCGGGGCTTATTCGATCCACATCTCACACGGTACGCATCGCCGTCCTTACATTTGTCATTCTACCATTCACTTGTGAACTTGTAATTGCTTTCACAATTTGTAACATTTTTACAAAGTTTGTAATTTTTAACAGAATATAGCACCAAATTTTGTTTTACCTCAAAACTACTTTTTTCACTCACAAACACCCAGCCTAACCCCTTTGAGTTCATAACAGTCGTGTACGGTCGATATTGAAGTATCCATGCTGTACCCCCTGTGTTCTAGCTTATGTCAGTAAATTCCCCGAAAATACAAAAAATTGAAAAAACTAGTTCATAGGTTATGATACTTGGCAAAAGTGTACTAGGAATGTTCATACCTGATAAGATTATCCTCATTTCTATATGGGTAGTAGGGTGGTCCTTATTTCCCAAGTTTCACAGATCCTTTCTCCCCCCCTCTGGATACCTTCTTTGAGCCGAAAAAACACGGGGAAAATTTTCCCCGAGCCCCTGGAGAGTGATTTAATAGTGCCTCAAAGAGCATCTTGCTTTGAAACTCAAGTAAAAAATAACGCTTTTTGTAATTTTTCTGTCCCTATGTTCGAGCTCTTGAAACTTAGTGTTTCTTCGCGAATGTGGAAGTGGGGATACATGTTTCCACGTAAAATTTGATGCTGAATCGAATTTCATCGTGACATTTGAACTAGGATGCCACCCAATACTCGTAAATTGCGTTTTCCGACGCGGAAAACATTTTTAGCGCGACTTTTTCATCTCATTCGAGTGTCTCAGGCGTCACTTACCCCCTCAAGATTAATCTAAACCACCTATTTTCATGTAGAAAAAGACGCTGAATTGCAATCCATTGTTATTTCCTAGGTATAATGTGGCCGAACGTGAGAAAAATGCGTTTTTCCACCGAGAAAGCACCTCAAGCGAGTCTTTCAAGCCCGAATCGAGTGTCTCAGGCGTCACTCACTCTCTCGAGATCAATACGAATGACCTAATTTCATGTAAAAAAGCACGCTGAATCAGAATTCATCCGTATTTCCTGGGTATAATGTCGCCTAACGTGAGAAAAATGCGCTTTTCCACCGAGGAAGTACCTTAAAAGAGTCTTTCACGCCCGAATCGAGTGTCTCAGGCGTCACTCACTCTCTCAGGATCAATACGAACGACCTAATTTCATGTAAAAAAACACGCTGAATTGGAATCCATCTCCAATTACCAGGTATAATGTCGCCTAACGTGAGAAAAATGCGCTTTTCCACCGAGGAAGTACCTTAAGCGAGTCTTTCACGCCCAAATTGAGTGTCTCAGCCGTCACTCACTCGCTCAAGATTAATCTAAACCACCTAATTTTATGTAAAAAAAAACCCGCTGGATTGGAATCCATTGTTATTTACCAGGTATAATGTCGCCTAACGCGAGAAAAATGTGTTTTTCCACCAAGGAAGCTACCTAAGCTCATGTT
Source organism: Eretmocerus hayati (assembly GCA_029851415.1). Lineage (NCBI taxonomy): Eukaryota > Metazoa > Arthropoda > Insecta > Hymenoptera > Aphelinidae > Eretmocerus > Eretmocerus hayati. The sequence continues at coordinate 136,266,254 of CM056741.1, forward strand.
TCAGGCGGGAATCGAGTGTCTCAGGGGTCACTCACTTTCTCGAGATTGATCTTAACGACCTGATTTCATGTAAAAAAACTCCGCTGAATCAAAATTCGTCGTTATTTCTCAGGTACAACGACGCTCAACGTGAGAAAAATCCGTTTTTCCACTGAGAAAGCACCCTAAGCGCGTCCATCACGCGGGAATCGAGTGTCTCAGGCTTCACTCACTTCCTCGAGATTGATCTTAATGACCTGATCCCATGTAAAAAAACCACGTTGAATCGAAATTCATCATCATTTCTCAGTAACAACGATGCCTAACGTGGAACAAATGCATTTTTCCACCCAGAAAGCATCCTAAGCGCATCTTACACCCCCGAATTGAGTGTCTCAGGCGTCACTCACTCTCTCGAGACTAATGTGAATTGACCAAAATGTCTCTTCCGTTCGATTCGAGTGTCTCAGCAGTCACTGACTCACGTAGGAATGGTTAGAACGTTCCGAATCCATGCCAAATCAGAGTTCACCATCATTCCTGCCGTGAAATTGGTCCCTGTAAAGAGACCTAAGGGAGAGTTCCTGCCAAAATCGAAAAACTGTCGCACTTGGCCTCATATGGGATTTTCGGGGTCCGTGACAAACTCTCTTCACAACCATTCCTAAAGGCGCTCACTATCGTATGAAGATGTAGGCTGAATCGAATTCGTCAATGGCGTCTTGTTGAAATCACCTCCAATCAGCGCGAGATAAAAGTATCTCGTACGAAAACGTCTATGCACTCCGGCCGCCTAATCCAGAAAGAGATCAATCGGGCTTACTTTAACCCAACCCTCACGGGTAAGGTCCCTATCTCACGCGAAGATTGTAGCGCCCGTTGCTCGTGCGTTGCGGCCGGTCATCGAACCAAACCTTACACGCTTCGCAATCCTAGCATTTTATGTGAAAATGGGATCCTATGGCCACTCCAGTAGTCCAGGCCCTGCTCCCAGCCTTTTGTCAGCGTCGATTCACGTCGGTCGTTTTGGCAGTTAACGACGAGCAACGTCAAGCTGTCATGAAATTTTAGTGAGTTGCGAATAAGTAGGTCTCTGGGGAACCGATCGAGATTCTGGAATCACAATGCTTCCCTAAATTACTCTCTGGTATACTTTCAAGTCTGAATCCATGTCGAATCTGACTATACAAAAGAATCTTCTGCTGTGACTATGATTTCCAGAGCCAAAATATACCAGAATAGTATATTATGATACAAGGGCGCAAACGATGGTTTTCGCAGTTCGAGTGACTTTTTTAGGCCCGAGCCGCAGGTGAGGGTCTAAATAGTCATGAGAAGGAGAAAATCATTGCGTCCGAGTATCATACTATGTTTTTTGATCTTCTGTGAGCAAATGCAAAGCGAAAAACAGTGTGCAAATTACTCATTTGCGCACAGACGATCGAAAACCCAGTTACATTCTATACAGCTAAGTTTAACAAGGGATGAAAGACAGTATCCAGATGCAAGTAAGATGACCGTTCTGAAAAAGATGAGGATCGAAGAGGAAAGATCTTCATAATTTTATGAGTCGAAGACTCGTGTTATGTTGTTAACTTGAGTCACTCGATATCTCCAGTCTTGTTTATAAATGCATCTCCCTAGTCAGAGCGTGATAAGGAGTATCGACTATCCCATCCGAATCAGATATTGTAAATTTTTTTTTTCCAATAGATGCCTGAGGTGTAAATCCTTTTGACTCATGATATCCCTATTTGTGTCGAGTGTCAAAATGTTCTGGTGGAGAATGATGACTGAGTTCTTTAAGAATCACAATGGTTTGTAGGGACTTTGAGCTGTCTCTGAAATTGACTTGGTTGATTCCAGACTTTTTATGAATTTTACCCAGGAATTCGTCATCTTTCGTGGATTTCGGTGCATTCTGGAGGAAAAACGGATTTTTTCACGTTAAGCGTCGTTGTACCCGAAAAATAACGATGAATTTTGATTCAGCGTAGATTTTTACATGAAATTAGGTGGTTTAGATTAATCTTGAGCGAGTGAGTGACGCCTGAGACACTCAATTCGGGCGTGAAAGACTCGCTTAAGGTACTTCCTCGGTGGAAAAGCGCATTTTTCTTACATTAGGCGACATTATACCTGGTAATTGGAGATGGATTCCAATTCAGCGTGTTTTTTTACATGAAATTAGGTCGTTCGTATTGATCCTGAGAGAGTGAGTGACGCCTGAGACACTCGATTTGGGCGTGAAAGACTCTTTTAAGGTACTTCCTCGGTGGAAAAGCGCATTTTTCTCACGTTAGGCGACATTATACCCAGGAAATACGGATGAATTCTAATTCAGCGGGTTTTTTTACATGAAATTAGGTGGTTTAGATTAACCTTGAGAGAGTGAGTGACGCCTGAGACACTCGATTCGGGCGTGAAAGACTCGCTTAAGGTGCTTTCTCGGTGGAAAAACGCATTTTTCTCACGTTGGGCCACATTATACCTAGGAAATAACAATGGATTGCAATTCAGCGTCTTTTTCTACATGAAAATAGGTGGTTTAGATTAATCTTGAGGGAGTAAGTGACGCCTGAGACACTCGAATGAGGTGAAAAAGTCGCGCTAAAAATGTTTTCCGCGTCGGAAAACGCAATTTACGAGTATTGGGTGGCATCCTAGTTCAAATGTCACGATGAAATTCGATTCAGCATCAAATTTTACGTGGGAACATGTATCCCCACTTCCACATTCGCGAAGAAACACTAAGTTTCAAGAGCTCGAACATAGGGACAGAAAAATTACAAAAAGCGTTATTTTTTACTTGAGTTTCAAAGCAAGATGCTCTTTGAGGCACTATTAAATCACTCTCCAGGGGCTCGGGGAAAATTTTCCCCGTGTTTTTTCGGCTCAAAGAAGGTATCCAGAGGGGGGGAGAAAGGATCTGTGAAACTTGGGAAATAAGGACCACCCTAATGGGTAGGTACACTCGCTCTCCCGCTTACGATCTAATGTCATCAATGGTCTTGAATTTGTTTATATGACTTGATTGATGCCGATAAAGCCATGTTATCTGTCATAGACTGATTCAATCACTATTTCTCACCAAGCTTACAAGGGGAGGTCCAACCGTGCGGGTCCTGCATTCGTCCCAAACTCTGGGAATCGTCATGTGAATAATGAAGGTATCTCAAAGGATTTATCCCATGGGCTTCCTATCCTGAGATATAGCCATGGAGATTAGCATTGCCCATAAAGGCTCATGTAAAAATGACATTTATATGGATATACTGGCAATGCTAATCTCCATGGCTGTATCCCGGATCGGGAAGCCCGAAGCCCATGGGACTGAATCCTCTGAGATTCCTCCATTCTCACAAAAACAAGACGATTCCCAGAGTTTGGGATGAATCCAGGACCCGTAAGGTTGGACCTCCTCTTGTTGGAACAGAACAGTATACTTCGATTGTTTCAGTATCGGGAGTAGGGAAATTCACCTGTAATAAAAATAGAAATCTGTATCAATATGGAAAAATTCATCTGTGAAATCGTTCGATCGAATACATTCCTTCGTCTTTTGTTACTGGTGCAAGTATGTCTCATCAGTCGCATATAACTATATCGCATCAGGGAACTGTTATTTTTAATTCATTTCCCTAGAAAAACAAGAAGAGGAAGTCAGGTTCAAATGAGGTTATTCAACTCATTACTGAGACAGTTGAGAATATTCAAGTTGCTGTTCAGGATCAAGAAGTTAATCGAAATCCTGTTGAAGGGGTGAAGAATAAAGTATGTCGCAAGGTCAAAAAGGTGAAAGTCTTCAATTAGGAAGTAATAAAGGAGATAGACCTAGAAAAGAAAATACAGAAGGACTGTCTAGATGGACTATTCCAAGGAGAGCTTTTGATTTGGCAGAGAAGAGGGGTTTTGATGTGAGGCTGTTCTAAGCTGCGCTCAAAATGAGCCTGAAGAAGGAAGAAGATAAAGCTGATGACGCGGAGCGTCTTCGAGCTACACAGGAGAATTTGACAGGACCACAACTTAAGAATGATGATGAAATATCACAGGATGATTCAAATGATATGAATCCTGCGCCTGATATCGAGCGAGAATTCGTCGCCGATGCCTTGGGTGTGAGAGTAAAACATCACAGCAATCAGGTGACACGTACGTACTCGCGACACACGCCTGAATCGGCCGCCAACCTCTATCTTACCATGGATCTGTCTAAGGAAAAGTACTCGTACTTGGTGAAAGAGCTTTGATCAAGGAACTGCAATATCTTACCAGGTTATGACGCGATGAGGTAATTGTAAGAGGAATCCCTCACGATAAGGAAAGGGAAGCTTCTATCTATAAGTGACTTGCCTGTTCCATTAGCCTGATGTGTCTGAGCTGGTATTTGTTGAAAGATCTTTCTCAATCGGAGATAATCAAGGCGTATTTTTTGGCATGACTTAGAAGAGAAATTACCTCAAAAATCGAGACATCTTGATGATGTTTTTTCAAATATCAAACGTTGACTTCTGATCTGGCCCGTTTTAATAGTTCTATCATCTGCATTCTTTGAAGTTCACTTCAAGGAATCAGAATCCTATGGGATTCTTCAACTACGGTGAACTCTCCTTTAATAGAATTCTCTTAATCACGGCCAATTTTCTTACGATCGGCTGGAAAATAACCACAGAAATGGACCTCCATTCAGCAAACAACTCCAAATAGCGGGCAGATTTGATGCGAACGAAGGTGTCCGCTTTCGGGAGATTTCACTGTGAAACTATTCCGAGGATCTTTGTATGATGCCTCTGTAATAATTTCTGTTGTGTAAGAGTGTTTTATTCAGAAAAATTAATTGACTTTGAACATTTCCTAATAAAAACTCGATGATTCACAATTTCTCAAGAAACAAGGAGTTATAACCTGACATGCTGTTGAATTTCTCACAGATAAGATGAGATCAGTAGAAAATCCATATGAAAATAGTTCCCGACAACAGCTCCCATATAGGATCACCCAAAACCATAGCTCAAGGAACTTTCAGAAACAGTGATTTTTTTAACATACTTGTCGTACGGGAATTACAAAAAAGGGATCTCAAAATCACAACAAACCAATCAATTTATGTACTTCAAATATTTTCGTTAAAGTCACCGTGATCAACGTTGGAAATTTGGAAGATCTCTCCTTCAGCGGATCACCTACAACTTTGACGAGATTGATTTGACCACCAAAATTCTCACGGGATGTTGCAGATCGGGAGAACCTACAATTTCCTTTTTTTGAAGTTCCCTGCGCGACAACTTCCGTCCGAGTAACGAGCTTAGAGGGGAAACTTTGCATTGCACAGACTGCTTATGGAGATAGCCAGATTCGCACCTGTCCCTTCTCCTGTAACTCTATTCTAGTGCAAAAATGCACCCAAAGATATCACGACACATGATTTTGACGTTAATGATTTCATCTTTCAGAACATGTTATGAGATTTTCTTTCAGGTGTGAAGTGACAACGATCCCTACATTTTCATCGAAAAAGTGATTGATCACATGTTTTGTTCCCACAGGTTACGTTTGAGGCAAAATTCGTTAGCATTTCCAGAAAGATGAGAAATTTTCACGTTGGAATTGTTTGGCGCAATATTTCATTGATGCTATTTTACACCAGAATTGAGAAAGAGCAAGTGGAACAGCTGCTTGACTGGGTATCTCCATGAACAGCCTACGTAATACAAAGTCTTGCCTCCAAGCTCGTTTCTCGGACAGTAAAGGTCATACTGGGAAGTCTAAAAAAAGGAAATTATAGGTTCTGAAACAATCGACAGTATCCCGTGAGAATTTTTGTGATCGGATCTCTCCCGTTAAAGTTGTAGATTGATCTACGGAAGAGAAGTTCTTTCAAATTTTCAAGTTTGATTATGACGATTAAAATTCCCGTACAGCGAGCTATATCAAATATAACAATTTTTGTGAGGTCCTACATGATCCATTACTTTTGATAGGTAGGCTACCTAAGAGAGATGAGTTCAGAGCTATGACAAATCAGTCGTGTTTTTGCTTCATATCATATACTCAAGTCCTGTCACTATCTCAAATATCCCCTCCAAATCTGACACCTCTTTTTTTTTTTTTTTTTTTTTTTTAAGTGGAATATAAGGAAAAATCTGATGACAGGCTATCCCTAATGGATCTCCCACCGGCAGACCATAAGCGCTTTCATTTTGCTCACCCGGTGAACCGGATGAGCATGAATCCAACGCCCGTGTGCCCTGGGGGCTAAAAACTTTTGCTCTCAGCCCTACGATGTTGGCAAGCCATCATTGCAGAACTGGGGGCAGCTAACCACTATCTAACCAACCCACCCCGGAACCGCGTTAGCATTACTTCAGGGTGGGAGGCGTATCGCGCGCCATGAGGCGTCCCTCTTCGGTGTGTCCGCTCTTCTGTCTTCTCTCTTCGTCGTCGATGATCACTCTTCAAGTCGTCGTTGTTCGCTATGCAGCGCCCCTTGCTTGACGCTGCAATGCCCGTTCTCGCTCTTCTTTTCGGGTGATCGCCGTCTTGATATAGGCGGCAATCTTATCCCATGTCTCTTTGTTACGGAGCATGAACGGCAATAGATTCTCAGGGGTGATCTGATTTCCAAGCCAGTTCACGAGCTCCGTAGCTGTGTTCATGCAATGGAAGAGTGCATGCTCCGCATCGTCCCAGTCTGCCGCACACATCTGACAGACCGGGGTCTCCCTCTTCTGGAACCGCTCCAGGTACTCTCCGAAGCAGCCATGCCCACTGAACGCTTGCGTCAGCCAGTAATCCAGCTCTCCGTGAGCTCGATCGATCCACCTGGCTATGTTGGGGATCAGCCTTCGCGTCCACTTCCCTTTCGTTGAGCTCTCCCACTCTTTTTGCCACTCTTCAACGGTCTCCCCCCTCTCGACGTCTCGTATGAGGGCCTTGCGAGTGGGGTTGAGCACGACTCCATCGCTCTTGAGGGTTTCTTGGCGTTTCCATACCCGCACTCTCTCGGCTACAAGCAGTCGAATGGGTGGTGTACCCGCAAGCACACAGGCTGCATGGTCAGACACCGTGCAATAAGCACTGATCGTCCGTAGCGCGAAACGCCGCTGGACTGGACCTAGCTTTGCATCGATTACGGACCCTCTAGCTACCTGCCCCCAAATTGGTGCACCGTACAGCATGATGGAATAGCTCACGGTGCTGAGTAAGGCTCTTCTGTTTGGCTTGGGGCCACCAATGTTTGGCATGAGCCGCTGGAGGGCGCCACCGACCCTGTCTGCCTTCAGCGCTGCTTCTCTGGCTTGTGCCTTGTAGCTCCATCGGTCATCAAACCAAACCCCGAGGTACTTAAGTTCCCTCTTGAGTGGAATTTCGTACCCGTTGATGGAGAACACGGGAGTTTCGAAACTCCTCCTCTTGGTGACTAGCATCGCTTCGCACTTGTGCTCGGCAAGCTCCAGCCCGTTCTCAGGGAACCATTGACCAATGCGGTAGAGAGCTTCATTGGCCACACACTCCACTTGCCACGCGGTTTCGGCGACTACGACTAATGCCGCATCGTCCGCGAAGCCAATGAGTTCTGCCCCATCTGGAAGACTCATGTTCAGGAACTCGTCGTATTGCGTGTTCCATTCGAACGGTCCTGACACGGATTCTTGAGCTATCCCTGCAGATAATTCCAGCTCAACCCTTCCCTCATCGGTGTCACATACGAGGACTCTGTCACGCAGTCCATCGCTGATGACTGCGAGCAGGTAAGGGGGGACTCTTCCATCTAGGGACCTATAGATCCGTTCCCAGCTTGCTGTGTTGAAGGCGTTCTTCACATCCAAGCATATTATGGCACAAAACCCTCCTCCTGGTTGGGGAGCCATTGTATGCGCTCTGTGAACTCTGTCTTGTACACTTTCTATTGCGTGCATTGTACTGCGCCCCTTGCGGAAGCCAAACTGCATCGGGGACATCCCTCCGCTACGCTCATACTCTTCCTCCGCCCGGTTTAGGATCATGCGGTCATACATCTTCCCGATGTTGTCCAGCATATTGAGTGGCCGATTCGATGATGGCTCCGCTGGTTCTCCACCCTTCCCCTTGGGGATGAGGACTAGCTTCTGCCGTTTCCACACTTTCGGGAACACTCCCGCAAGGAGACACTTATTGAACAGCTTCAATAGCAGGGTAGGCTGCTCTCGAGCCACTATTCTCAGGGCTTCATTAGGGATACCATCCAACCCCGGGGCCTTACCATTCGCCAGTCTTGTAGCGGCTCGTCTTAGCTCTTCTTCGGTGAAGAGGGGGATTGTGTCGGAGATGAACCCAGGGAATGTGAGTCTGGGCTCCCCTCTCGGGTAGAGTGCCCTGGCAATCCGTAGAACTGACTCTTTGTCAGTTGGCGCTGTTGGTCCGTCTCTCAATCGCAGTCTGCTCATGACCACCCGGTACGGTGTGCCCCACGGATCTTGATCGACCATGTTGCATAGCTCCGACCAGCATTTTTGTTTGCTGCGACGGATGGCATCCCGAAGAAGCTTCTTCGCCTCTTTGTAGGCCGCTTCGTCTGCTGCCGCTGATGGACGTCCACGTTTGCGCGCTCGCTTCGCTCGCCTCCTCTGAGCGTTTGCGCTGCGGCGAAGATCCCCGATCTCATCGTTCCACCAGTATACTTGCCTCTTCTGAAACCGGGGTTGTTTCCTCCTCGGCATGGAGGCGTCGCAGGCTCGGGTGATGGACCGGATGACGCTCGATACCGTCAAATCTGACACCTCTATGATGTTCATGGTTATCGTATATTAGGAAGTTATACAACTCATCAGTTTGAATTTTGTGAATGATTTCAACTCAAACTCTTTACAGTCTACATGTCTGAATCTGTAATTGTGAGGTTATGGAGGTATCAGTTAATGACTTCCCGGGCATGAAATGCTCCCTATATTGTTTCATGATTTTTGAGGGGTCTATCGGAAAATATGATGTGTATGTTCCCTGCAGGAAAGCTTTACAAGAATGCTTGCCACCCAAGACGGTTTCTACTGAAACAGAAATACGATCGAGCCTCCAGGATATGCTCAACATAAGTGGCATGAGGTTGGTTTTGATGTTAATCCTTCATTATGGCTGGACACCAGAGGATGTGAGGAATCTCATGCTCACCGTGGCTTGGGTATTCGACAGTCCAGCTGGCCACAATAATCCACATCAGAAATGTCAAGACAAGACTGTAGAGTCCAAAGTCCTCAAACTTCACTGTTGGTGACTAGTGTGACAATTATTGAATGAGCGTCATTAGACACTGAAAAAAATTGGTTGAATCCCACACCACAAAGTATACGATTCTGCCGTACTCTGAGGATGTCAATGGAGAAAGAGAGCAGTGATGCTATAAGAAGTGAGTTCGATCGCGTTGAGGAAGAGGAGACTTCTCTTGTTCCTTGCGAGTTCAAAACTAAGGACGATTTGGATGTGAAAATCAGTTTTCACGTAGAACACACGCTCTTCGATGGAAAAGTGGTAAACGAGCTTGTTGGTAACTCCTCGACGTTGAGATGTCCTATGTGTTTCAAAACGAATAAAGATTATAAGGTTTTTGGATCACCTTGTCAAGCACACGAAGAAAAATTCCTAAAATTCGGTCCAACACTTTTGCACGCAGAGTTGAAAATGTATGAACAGTTACTAAAACTTGGTTATCTCATGAATATTGCGTACTCTGAGAAGAAAAACCAGGAAGAGAAAGTTAATGATTTCATGAAATTATCGTAATTTTTGTACACAAATGAACTAGCTATTCAGATTCCAAAGTCAGAGGCAACACGTGATTTTTTCGATATGAATTGCAAATCAATATGAGTAGAACTATTTTGATTGAATCTTGAGTGATCTTCAAAGCTGTTCCTGAAATATGATAACGAATTGAGTATGATATGGAAGCAATGAGGAGAGTAATCTTTTCAGAATACGAAGATGAAAATCAGAATAATCCGATCTGGAAAGAACTCAGGGGAAAATGAGAGTCCAGCACTCATAGGGTTCGAATTTCATTTCGAGTATCCGCTCTCGAATCAAGTGTTATATCGTAGAAACTTTGAGAGTACTCTTCGATGTTCTAAAGCTTCTGTTGTAGATAGATCGAGGACTATGGAATAACGTTAGTTGACCTCTCAATGGACTCATTCACTATTATCTCAATTCTCGGTCCGAATATCTGCAGATTCGAGGGTTTGATAACCATTTTGGATTCTTATGAAGATCCATCCTTCAACTCGGAAAGATTTGTGGTTCAAACACTTGCGGTTCTGGGTGCCTTCCTAGTCTATTGGGATTCATCCCAATAGATAAATTTCGGTCCGAGTATCTAACCGATTGCGGGTGACTCCCTGAGTTTTGGGATCGGCTTATCTTCCGATTGAAGTTCTGGGCCGAGCATCCAGTTAGTAGCGAGTTCGATAACCTTCGTTTTAGGGATTGATTTCGTCACCGACAGAATTTTCGGTCCGAGCTTCCGACTATTTAGGGTTTGACAGCCTCCCTAGGTTTTGGGGGTTGATTGTTGAGCTGACAGAATTTTCAGCCCGAGCATCCGGTTATTTGCCAGATTGATAGCCTCCCTGGGTTTTGAGAGTTGACTCTTTATTGACTGGATTTCCGATAAGAGAATTCGGTTATTTGCGGGTTTGATTGCCTTCCTAGGTTTTGGGGATTGATTGTTATACTGACAGAATTACTATACTGACATAATTACCGCTTCGAACATCGGATTATTCACCGGATTGATAGTCTCCCTAGTTTTGAGGGTAGATTCCTTTCATCTACAGAATTCCCGGTGCAGACGGTTATTTACCGGTGTGATAGCCTTCCTAGTTTTTGAGGACTGATTGTGATACCGACAGAATTTCTAGTCCAAGCATCCGATTATCGCGATCTCGAAATGTCCTAGCTGAATGATCTAACTTTGAATATGATTCACCCCTCATATAGATGATGTTGAAGTTACTACAATGGAGTGCGATTGGAAATTCATGACAACTTTGGGGTTAGGCCTGACCAAGTTCTCCAAGGCCATGGTACCACCAACACTGGCAATCTGGCCAGACGGTGTTTTACAGATCCGAAAAAGTTCGCCGAATGCCTGAAAGTTGATGTTGGACTAGTTGAAAAGATGGCCTTGAGTTTAAAACTAGCCAAATGCAAGAAACCATTGATTATCGAGAAGTATAGAGATCTGTCTCATGGAAAACACAATCTACATTTTCAGCTGTATGAGTGGGCAAGTTTGAATCCAAGCTCTCACAGATTCTTGATGCATTCTTGGGAGGTAGCTGAAGTTTTTCCCTTACCTCTGGGATATTATGCTGAAGATGCTCAAGAGTCTTGGCATGAATTCCATAGAAAAAACCTCACGGACCATGCGAGGCAGATTAATAGGAAGGATAGGTTAAGTGATGCTTTAAATCGAGTAAATTTCATGAGTGATCCACTCATCTCCCTACAAGATATTGACCTGAGACTCGCTAGGCATGAAGAGCATTCTATAACGCCTGAGATGGAGGAGTACATCAAATAATTCCATTGTTACCTATATTACCTTGATTGAGTTGAGTATGAAGAGTGCTGGTCATCATTCTACATTTATCATGAATAATTCCAAGGTTTATATTTTCTTCGTTGATTGTCGTATATTAGTCTAGCACTGTTGATTAGTTATGATATTATCGATATATGTGATCTAGTCTCAGAGAATAGTACAAAAATGGATGATTTCCAAGAATTGAATGCTTGAAATATAAACCAATTTCTTCGCTAAAAATTCCTCGCACTAGCTTCACTCATCTTCACCAACAACTTTGCTATCACTCCCCCATCTCAGACTCAACTGGCCATTCTCTCTTTTTCTTTCTAGAGGTTCATCGAGCAACACTACATGGCAGGTGAGCACTGATTCGGCAAATGCTTGAGAGAAATTGATTCAAAACCAGAATGCATTTTTTGAAGATTTCCGGGTTTTCAGGGTTTTCCAGATTTTCCAAATTTTCCGGGCCCGGAAAATCATTTCCCATGGAAATGAATGTATGGTTGCAGATTCTTATATGACAGTGAAATTACATTCCAAGCTTGAATGATAGTCCACCTGATCTTCATACATAGGTAGTTTTTTCATTTCCAGCCCCTACAGATTTTCCTGACCCGGAAAATGAAAATCGGTCGAGCAAAACAATTCCCACGTATGCGTGTGGGTCTTACCTTTCATTTTCTCTTTGAATCATAACAAAAGCTCATATCTATCGAAAGTTATGAGGTTTTGCTCGCGAAAAAGTGAGAAAAAATAAAAACTCCGATAGTACGCCGCTCCATAAGAGAGCATTGCTTTTTATGCGTCTGTCTCACTCGCACGCAGTCCCACGGCATTAGCCCGCGACTCGCAGTCTATACCTTTCTATGTCTATGGTCTTGATTCATTTGCACATGAACATTCCTTAAGGAATTATTGTTCGTTGGTAGACTGTTCTACCGTATCTCGGTCGATGATTTGATAAACCAAAGTATGCTTGATTTTTTGAACAGCACCTGTACTTATTATAATTACAAACTCACCGCGCAGAGATTAGGCATACGGTATCGTGTCATGTTGCGGATGTTACCGTTTAGTTCGAGACCAATAAAGAAAAGAAACTGCTTCCTTTGCGCTCACACCGTGAATGAGTCATCTCTCTCATCAATGCCCCGTGGATTTTTGATAAATGAGAGATCATTATCGTGCGAGCGCACCTAGTGGCTTCGTTGTACTATATATGTACCACCTCGTTTCGAATTTTTGCGAGTGCCCATTACATAGCGCAAGGAATGATTTGATATCACGTCTACGACGTGGAGCGAGAATATCACCAGCAACCTGTGCTAACCGCCGAATTCAAACGTCTGACACTCATCCAGGCATCTCTCTGAAGCGCGTCCGCTGCGACTGATGGATCGTTCGTGCAACGACTACTACACCTCGTACTTGATACATGTCAAAGGAAGCGATTCAATTGTAAAGTGGGAGCAAGGTTAAACTCTAATGTTCTGTGCAGGTGCCGTCTTTTTCGGATAGGAGAATGCTCTTGAGTGTCATGCATTTCCAATGACATTCTGTACATTCATGAAGCCAGCCGATTAATAAATCGGTCCACATCCGATGTTCCTCTTATTCTTATCTTTAGTTTTGCAAATTGAAAGGCCGATCATGTCTTTCTTCGTTTTAAAATGAAAATAATTCATAGTACCAATTTACATTATCACTATTATAAAGGTAGTTGTACACTAAAATGCAAAATATACCAGAATGTCACCAAAGTTGGTGAGGATTTAGTTCAAGTGTTAATGAACATCTGTGCAAAATGTCAAGATGATTGACCGTTTTGTTTCAGAGTGGTAGTCATCAGAATTCGTCACTTTTAGCATGGCGCTCATGCGGGATCGTCGACTCCCATATAAATGCAATGTTAAAAGTGGCGGGTTTTTGATGGCTACCACTCCGAAATAAAACGGTCAATCATTCTGAAATTTTGCACAGGTGTTCATTAACACTTGAACTAAATCCTCTTCAACTTTGGTGATTTTCTGGTATACAGTGGAATTCCCCTCAATAGATACCTCCTATTAGCGGACACCTCTCAATAACGGACAATTTTTTGCGACCAGCAGAAGTATAATCACAGAAATGAACCTCTGATTAGCGGACACCTCCGGATAGCGGACAGTTTTGATGCAACCAGAGTTGTCAGTGCGACCGGAAATTTCACTGTATTTGCAGCTTTAGTGTACAAGTACCTTAAGCAACGTACTAATGAGATTGAGATTTTGCATGATTCCAATATTTTACAGTTTGGAACCTCCATGAAGATGCTTGTCGTAATTGATAAAGAAATGCGAATTCCGTCTTTTTTTGTCAATCGATCCGGAATTGCTTCATTAATGAGGTGAATAGATCGTACCACCTTAGATAATTGAGGGCTAACGTATTATTAAACTCTTACGTTGAGATTTCAAGAGAATTCCAGGGAATTGATGCACACCCGTACGAACTTTTGGTATGAATTGCGATTAGTCCTTGTTATGATGAGCTAAGAAAAATTTTCAAATCGACTGCAATCTTACAGTTGCCAATTTTTACTCTTGCAAATCCATCCCTTTTGCATCAGAAATCAACCGATAATTGAAAATTACTTGACTTTCGAAAATTTCCTCCAAAAACCAATTGTCTCGATTTGTAAGCCAACTTTTTCAATGTGAGTGCTTGGAAGTGCAGCCTAGTAAATGTCGCACATGTTTTACACGCAGACCTCGTGGCACAATTACTTCTCACCCAGGATAGTTCTTGAAGTCAGCAGTGCAATCAATTATAGAATGATTTCATTCTCTGAAGGTGCTATGAATACACAATAATTGGCCCAAGTTACACAATAGTATATTATGATACAAGGTCGCAAACCATTGCGCCCGATCGTCATACTATGTTTTTTTATCTTCTGTCAGCAAATGAAAAGCGAAGAACAGTGTGCAAATGACTCATCTGCGCACAGACAATCAAAAATAATCTTTACAGTTTTGAAACAAAATTAGCTGATGGTGAAAAGTTCTCGAGCAGTGTGATAAGTAACGAAGCTATCATACTAATTGCTTGAAGATTCTTTTCTTCAAGTGCAAAGTATAAATATACCTCAAATAGGATCATAGTTCCATATTAGAGAAGTATCATAGCTTAGCATAACAGCTTGATATAAAAGAAGATACATTTTATTCTGATATGTTGAGAAATAAATCGCTTCTCCTTGTTGCCTTCTTCACCTGAAACATTATATTCAGATTTGTGAATATCAATGTTCATAGTGCCCTTGAATATATATATATATATATATAAATTTTGATAAATATCAAACTAATATTTGTGTTCGATCGATACGATCAAGCACTGTATTTATCACTGGTGGGAACTCAATCTGGCGGCACCTCGATCTATGACATGAGTCAGTGAAATTTGTTGACACAGTGCTACTGGCAAAAGCCGACTAATTGAAATTCAATCAATTTTGATAAATATTAGTCGAATTTGATTATCAATACTCTTTTTTTCGTTCATGAAGAACTGTATGTAAGAAAGAACATTCTTTGTGCACTGATACTGGCTGGCATCAGGCACTTTAGAATAACGCAGAGTTATTAATGGGAAATAGCCATCTGACTGGCCTGAATCTCCAGTTTCATCAAGCTTCTTTCCTATCTCCTGTATCATTGCAGCATTTTGTTGGAGTATCTGCTCCATTGTGTGCACCTGTTCGTCACTGCTGCTTTTGCTACTTTTCTTTTCGAAAGAGTGTTACTGTCCTTGCGGATCACTCTCTGTCAAGCTATCACTGCTCATCTGATGCAAGTGCTCTACGCTAGAAAGAGCTACGCGAAAGAGCTATCCACTCCATATCATCATAAAACACCCAAGAAGAAACCTTCTTTGAAGCAGCTGAACCACTTGGTATGTATTCGTCGATGGCCTTCTCCTCATCTTTAAATTTCTTTACCAAGTTCATCCATCGATTCCACAATTTGTGCTCTATAGCAATAATCAAAGACTCAGACTGTCAATAACATGCAGTGTATGAGCTCAGGTCATTGAGAAATGGATTTTGAAATGGAAAATTCTAAAAATGTTGGGAACTTTGTTTATGGCCGTTTTTTATCTTGGAATTCTTTTGACCAAGTTCACCCATTGATTCCACAATTTGTGGTCCATAACAATAATCAAAGACATAGACTCTCAATAACATGCAGTATACGAGCTCAGGTCATGGAAAAATGGATTTCAAAATGGAAAACTCCAAAAATGTTGGAAACTTTGTTTACCATCTAGATCAATATTGGAGCGTTTCGAGAGCCCTTCGGCGATTGTTTTCAATAATTTTGGGCGCTCATCCCGATACTCTTTATGGTACTCTTCTGAACTTCTGTCATACAATGAAAAGTACGCTTGGGTTCTTTCGATGATAGCAGCATCCAAAACATAATTTTGTTTCACATCACTCATCCTCTGCTTTCTTCTTCGTCTCGATCATGAACGGTTTGAGGTTAATATCCGCGATCAACATAGGCAGGGCTTCGCAGCCGTACATGAATACACCTGTCTTCCCCGACTCCACCCTGGGATTTAGCAGAACAAAAATCATCAACGATTTCCCCGCTATACCCATTATTTCAACGTTCGCGGAACAGTTCACTTCGGCTTCGCCTTTCATTACAGCGAATAACAAACTATAGCAGGTGAGTTCATGATCTCTTTTTCTTATAAGTGAGGCAATGATATAAATCTGTCTTGTCTTTCAGAACGTATTCGTGTCACATCCGACGTATTATTTGAACTGCGTTTTTTTATTCTTGGCAATGAACCTCGGCAACAAACATGGCGAACGTGAGAGCTTTTTACGATGCACAGATTGCAGCAAGTATGAGAATATTCGGTTCATCTGACACCAATGCTTAACTGTCTGAAGTATTCGTATACTTATTATCATATTTTCTACTTCACAGTTGGTGGACTCAATATTGTGGAAGGTCTATCCACGGACAAGAAGAGGTGCATATTAGATGCTGTTATACGTCTGTACGGGAATTTCAGAGGGAATATCGGAGATCAACGACTGGACAATCTCGAAGAGCATGGCATCTCGATGCGTATTGCTCAGAACTCATGGGACGATCATGAGAGGATCAGCATCAATTTCTACGTAACAGGTAATCCATGTTTATTTGAATTTCTTGTTTCATAGTTCTGCCTATAGTCGTTTTATAATACCGTGTTTTGCCTATTATAAACCACTCTCCAAATATAAGCCACCCTCCAAATATAAACCGTAATGAGCCAGATGATGGAAATATAAGCCACCCCCGAATATAAGCCACCTCCAAATATGAGCCGACCCCAAATATAACCAAATATAAGCCGCCTGAATGAAAGTCAGGTCTTGAAGGGAATGTGTAAGTTCAACGGTAAAGAATGCTTGCTCCTTGATCCCTTTAACGATAGATCAGACAGTTTTGATTCGGCGAGTCATTGCTGATCATATGTCAAAAAGTCAACCGTAACCATAATTCACATGATCGATGAATATCAGTAAGAAATTATTATCTTCTGATTGTGGACAAGGTGCTGAGAATTTTTCAGTAATGTGTGAAACCCACATATGCAGTAATGTGTGAAAGCCATTCCTCAATAACATTTCATCATTTTTGATTGACATTCAATTTGTGAACACTTTGTTCTTATTTTTAATTCAAATGAATCTTTGATGATGAAATATTCGTCTGGGAATATAAGCCATCCTCCAAATATAAGCCACCCTCTAAATATAAGCCGTGCTTCAGAGCCAAAAATAATTATAAGCCATGTCTTATAACAGGCGAAACACGGTAGAGCTCATGCACTCGGATCATGTATCATATTTTGCTTCATCGTGGTACAGTACAACATATACGGATTTTTCTACCGAAGAAAAGTGAAAGTCTCGTTGAAAGTTTTGCAGGAAATGTTGCACGTGAGACTCATGAGAACTTTCCCAAGACTTATGGATTTTGCAAAGTGTCACGTGAAAAATCTTTGTATATCTACTGCAAAGTTATGGTGAGCTCGAAATTCGCCGGGCTTCAAGATCGTACCGCATAGAAAGCTGCGGAGGTGAAGTGCAAACCGTCCGGAATTCATGTTTTTTAACAGAATGGTAGTGTTGCGGGGGTACTTTGGGCTCGTTTCAACGCGAATCTGAAATCGCCCAGCCTCCACATCGGATTGCGTGGGTGGTGGCGGAGGGAGATGCGAGAGGCGGTCGAAATTTTTCTCGCATCAAGTGGTGGTGTTTTTGGGATAGGTACTTCTCGGTCGCTGATAGCGAATATGGCATCACCAATGCTCCAAATCGTGGAGTGCTGGTTTCTTGGGGGGGGGGGGGGTGGATCGACCCACAAATGATTGAGATCGAGGTTTTTCAAATAACGCGTGGTCTGTGAGGAGTATTTGGGGTTCGCTAAACACGAATCTGACATCACCTAGCCTGTACATCGAGTTGCGTGGGCGAGTGCGAAGATGCATCCTCGTAATTCACATGGACTATGCAAACACTTTCCGCCAGGATTTGTAATTCAACTAAATTAAACAAAACTATTGAATATGTTTTGTTTCATTCATTGGAAAACGAAACTCAACGGAATCAATCATAATTCCTCTATAGATAACGAAACCAAACGTAAACATTATATCCACAAAATTAGATAAACGAAACAAAACAGAATTATTCTGTTTTTCGTTTCGTTGAGCGGAGATGAAAACATATCCAAAAGCAATTGAGTTTCGTTTCGTTCATTCAAAAACGAAACAAAACGAAATTGATTCTGATTCCGTTGATGAGGAGCGAAACCAAACGAAAACGAATTACGATTCATTAGTTATGAAAATTGATTCCAACCTGAATTTCGTTGAGATAAACGAAACTAAACGAAATCAATAATAATTTCGGTTATGATAAACGAAACTAAACGAAATCGATTTCGATTATGTTCATCATAAACGAAACCAAACGTGATCCAAACAAATTAACATAATTAGAAACGTTGATCAAAACCAATCGCCCCCCTCCCCTCCCCCATCAGCTCTGTGCGACACTTTGGCGCGATGACGGTGAAGAACAGCATACATACGTGTCGTGTGACACAATTTGATTTTGGCCAGACCGTATAAAAATGGGGATGGATGAATGTGTGTGTGTGTGTGTGTGTGTGTGTGTGTGTGTAGGGGAGGGGGGTGAATGGGGAGCACTGGGAGGCTACAGTGTGATAGCTGTGGAGCCCTCCCTCGATGAAGGCCTGGAGTCCTCGTGCTGATTTTGTTAGCACACAACTACTGTTGGCGGGGGCGTAGGTATGGCAAAAGGGGTCACCCAGAACCGAGCCGAGAGTTAGACAGCAGTCCGTTGACTAAGAAACGGAAAATATCAAAATTCCAAGTAGCAAATTTAACTGCACAGTCCCTTTCATAAACAATGTATCGTTCGCAAGGCCATTGAACCGAAGATATTCTCAGAAGGTTCGGCATTAGAGAAAAATCTTGTGTGATTTTGTTCAGTTTCGTTTATGATAAACATAATTCATATCGATTTCGTTTAGTTTCGTTGATCATAATCATAATCGAAATTACTTTCGTTTAGTTTCCTTCCCTCGAAAGAAATAGTTTCGTTTGATTTCATGTCGCGTTTTCTGACGAAACATTTCGATTATGTTTCGTTTCGTTATTTGTAACCGTAATTATGCATGATTAACGTTTCGTTTCGTTTCTTTCACCGACATTTTTGTTGGGATTCGTTGAGTGTCCAGCTCAACCATGATTTATTTTTGTTTAGTTCCGTTTCTCATAAACGAAATAAAAAACGTTATCTGAATTAAATCTTCAAGTTCAGTTACGTTTACAGGAAAAACTGAACTAAATTCTGAAATTTTGATTGTGGTTATTGAAGAACGAAACGAAACTCGACATGATTGAAATTTTACCGAAATGAACGAAACGAAACATAAGTTTCGTTACAAACCCTGCTTTCCGCAAGGCTTCCTGCAAAATTTCAATATCGTGGAGAAGTCTTTACAAGCGTGCATATACATTTCTCCCTGCACGACTTTCAACTGCACTTTGATTTTCATTGAAATGGATTTTTTCACCGTGCTTGAATGCAGCTCCCGCGTGAAAATCAATGAGTCGTATATGAGCAAATCCACGAAACGCGGTGATTCGGGAGGAAAGAAACTTTATTTTTTTATTTTTATTCTATCATATATACGGGCTAGTTAGCCCTTAACAGAAGTATTGGATGAGTAACAATCGCATTGATGACATAAATACTGGTAGTATTATAATATAATCTGTGCAGTACTCGTGTCCGAGTACATTGCGGTGAAGTTACTCTACCGCGAGAGTATCTCGTATTTTTTGAATTATATGAAATTGCATGAATCATGGATGCATTTCGACTTGCATTTCACTCGACTGTGTGTAAATTGATATCTTGGATAATTTCTCGTAATGATGATCTGTAAATGCACTTGTGAATGATAAACTGAACACTTTTATTTCTCGAAAATGTACAAAGAACGATACAAGTGAGAGCCGATAATTCGGCGATGTTTCTTAGTCAAAATCTTGTAGAATACTGTCCGTATGGCAACGACGACGCCTGCTCGCTGGAGAGCAAGAGTGGGATAAAACATACACATATTTAAAAATGGTACATAAATAAGAGTAGCACTATGAGATCACGTGAAAACGCCAAGGGAAAAGAGGGCGTCAAATGAACTTCTGGAAGCTATTAGCCCGTGAGCGCGGGCCGAGCCGCAAGGTCAAAAGAAATGCCGCGCGCAGCGCGGCATCGACTCTATGGTCGTGAAATCTTGAGAGCAAGAATATACTTGAATTGAGTCATGAATGTAAAGCATTTGAAACTAAGAGCTCGAAATTCTAAAATGAGTCAAAAAGACGATTTCTGTTTCGATAATGTGAGATTTGTGAGCTGTAAAAATAGGCATTTGCGATCTCCAAATATCATGCTTATTGCAGTTTATAGATCGGTGAAAGATACATGTTCGACGCTCGAACGTAATCAAAGTAGAAAAATATACAAATAACAAAGCATTGTAAGAATATTCAAATACAAGAATAGCACCACATGAATTCATTATCAACTATCACTCTGATGAGCAATAAATATTTGGCAAAACTATTCTGCAATACTACGATGACTAAATGTTTGTCGATGAAATATAGCACGTCTGTCTGCTAGCGCCACCGGCGTGACTATATATGAATTTGGAAAAACTTTTTTATGCAATTTTGTGAGCACCCAAACATCGCAAAATTGCATAAAAAAGCATTCGCGCCTCGATCATGAGGTTCCCCGCTTCCGAGCGATTATTTCGACCCTCGCCTGCGGCTCGGGCCGAAAACCAATCGCTCAGAAGTGAGCTACAACCTCATAATCTCTGTGCGAAATCTACTATTTTGCAACTGTGTGCGCGAAGTTGTAAAAAAATGAGACTCCTCTTCATTATTTACAGTGCGAGAAGTGATGCGTGAATGACTTCTCGCACAGTCTTACATCAACGCACTGGTGGAGTGTGCGTGAATGTAATTTCTCGCTCTAATGCATTTTCATTCACGCACAGTTCCAAAATATGATGTCACGTCATCCCTCTGAATTTGGCCTTTCTTGAAAACTTCGTTTCCAAGATAATCTTGCTCGGACAGTGGTGCATTTAATTACAACTTCGCGCACAGTTGCAAAAAAAAGTATACGCAACACGTGCGAGAAGTTTCCGCACACGCTGCCAACTCGCGCGAGAAGTAACATTCACGCAAACTTTGAAACTTCTCGCACACCTAGAAGTACATATTTACGCACGCTCGCTTCGCGAGCCGTCACGAGTGACTATCTGCGGAACAGGACCCTCGTGTACGACACCGACGAGAGACAAGATATTCGGGAACTGTCCGCCGGAATTGGACAGGGATCGGTTTCCGGGCTGTTCAACTGGAACACCTAGTACGACAGTTTACTGTCTATCAAACCGCCAGAAGGGGTGAGAATAGTGGCTTCCGCGGACGACGCGGGACACATAGTCTAGGCCGACAACGAGGAACTCTTGGGTAGACGCGCAAACGAGGCGCTGACCCGAGTCTACGAGTGGATGATCGGCAGGCTCCTGGAGTTTGCTGTTAAGAAGTGCGAAGCAATCGCGGTCCCAAGATGCAGGAAGTTCGATTTACCCCAAATTTACATCAACGGGCAAGAGATCCTACGCAAGAGAGAGCTGAAAAACCTCAGTGTATGGCTTGACGACAAGTGGTCGTTCAAGAAGCACATCCAGGAGTGTTCATGTATACACCGTACGACTATGTTATGGGACATACACACACACACATATATATCTGCATTGTAATAGTGCGAGCCGAGCGGCCCTCTGCCGTCGAATCGGTGTTGAATGGAGTAGTCTCCCTGTGGATCGCGCACGATGCGGATGAGCAGCCGACACACGCCACCACCTCGGGCCATGTATTCTGGCTCAATAAAATTCACTTAATTCATCAAAATAAAAAAGTGATGTGTGAACTTTTCTCCACGGAACCAACGCACTCAAACAAACATTAGGTCCTCCGAGCCTACAACAGTGATGAATTGAAGTGCCCAAGTGAATTGTGTAAAACGTGGCGCAGATACTATAGCACGTGGCATTTTCGTGTGTGTGCGCGTATCGTTCTTTACGCTAATATCACCGCATCGTGCATCAAGTTAGTCTAAAAATCGCGATCCACGCACTATAAAAATTACATGGCGTCACCCAGTTATCGCCACAGCATCGAGGTAGTCATATTTTCATGCTCCAAACGGCGTGTAATGCCGTGAGAGCTGAAAAATGAGTATGTGGCAACCATTTTGAGAGCCGGCAGCGTCTTCATCAACGTCGAGGCAATAGCAGCGTGAGCAGCAAGCAGCGATGGTGCGGCGCCACAGCGGCGGCGGTGAATGGAATTCCAGCAGTGCAGTAGCGGAGCATTCGCTACTTGGGGCCCGGGGCAACAACGGTGAGCAGGTCATGCAGCCTCCCTACGTTTTTTGGGAGTTGTTTCGCTACCCACCCCTGTTTCCACCCTCTTTGTGCACTTATCAATTAGCAAGTGTACCGTGTTAGGTCCCATCCTGGTATCTCGTCTGCTAGACGAACAAAATAATTGACTGATATGGTAAATACACCCTATTTTTTGCAAGATTTATAATTGTGCTAAACTGCTTTCGGTGGGATTTTGAGCTTTCCTCTCGTCTCGGGAGGAATAAGGCAAGCCTGATCAATTTTTCGTCGATTGTGGGATTTGTAGATCTCTTTGCAGCTGACTTCAAGGAATCAGGCTGGAGCTCCGTGTGGATTCTTGCTTCACGGACTCTCAGTTTTTTTGTCGTACAAATCGCACGTTTTGGTTCTGTCAGAGCGGGCGTACGGTAAATTCAATTCTCGCAAGAGAGAAGTACGGAATACTTTCAATCTTCGAGTAAGATTACCGGCA
Source organism: Eretmocerus hayati (assembly GCA_029851415.1). Lineage (NCBI taxonomy): Eukaryota > Metazoa > Arthropoda > Insecta > Hymenoptera > Aphelinidae > Eretmocerus > Eretmocerus hayati. The sequence goes on from CM056741.1 coordinate 136,289,343, forward strand.
CTCACATCTACTTTGATTTTCCGTTGAGTCATTTCTTTGATCATAGTGTTTGCTAGACACTCAAAATGGCTTCAATCGAAAAGCAACGGAAAATGCAAACTCGCATTGCCAATGCGTACATAAATTTCGAAAAATTAGGTCAAGCCAAAATGACTAAGGGGGCTTGTATTACCCGCATGGAGACTTTGAAAACGAATTGGCAAAAATTTCAAGACGCTCACGACGAGCTGATGGATGACGAGGAAGTAGACAGTGCTGATAGCTATTTCAAAATAGTACATTTCGATACAAGGGCGTAAAACATTTTATTCGCGTCCGAGTGATGGGTTTCCGGCCCGAGCCGTAGGCGAGGGTCGGATTCATCACGAGGATGCGAATAATAGGTTTTACGCCCGTGTATCTAACTATACTTTTCGATAAACTGTGAGTAAAAGTCGACAAACTGTGCGCAAAGTGCACTTTTACGCACAGTGTATCGAAAATGATGTTTTTGATACTGTCGAGGAATCATATAACGATGGACTGGGTCTTTTCCAAGATTCTCTTTTGAATCTTGAGGCAGCAGTTTCGTCTGTGTCTCGAGAATATGATAATTCGGAGTCATCGTCTATGTTCCAAGCTAAACTCCCCCAATTGGATTGCCTTCTTTTTCGGGAGAAATACAAGATTGGGCGAACTTTCATGATTCCTTCAATGAAATGGTAGTGAAAAAAGCATCTTTAGCAAATGTTTATAAAATGAGCTATCTACGCTCAGCCTTGAAGGGAGAGGCTGCAGATCTTCTCTAAGAAAGCTCCTCTTCGGGTAACAATTTTGATTCCGCTTGGAAAACGGTGAAAGACTATTGCAACAATAATCGTTTATTGGTCTCTAAGCTTCTGTCAAAATTGATGTCCTCGAAGCCAATGGAATCGAATTCTGCGGCTGAAATAATCCGTATACGCACGGGCGTGAAGAACATTCTCCAAGCGCTCAGAACTTTGGAATATCAAGTAGGTCTTTGGGACCCTTTCACTGTTTTTTTGACTGTAATGCGTCTCACTCCGGCACTTCAAAAAGATTGGGAGTCACACGTCGCACAATCAGGGAACCCTAAGCAGTGTCCCACATTTCAACTACTCGACGATTTTCTTGAAACTCAGAGGTTGGCTCACACGCAATTGGAAAATGCACAGACTGCTGCGTCGTTTTCTGATAACCCTCCTTAGAACAAACCTACCGATTTAAAAAATCAGACTAAGTCTTCTAAAGCTGAGGATTCTAAACAGGTTTGCAAACAATCCGAGACTGTTCACCTCAATCAAAAGGACAAGAAAAAATCAGGGCGGAAACAATCTGTTTGTGGAATCTGCGAAGGTCCTCATTTTTTCTCGTTTTGCAACACTTTCAAGGCCAAATCAGTACCCGAAAGGAAAAAGTACATAGCTTCACTTAAGAGGTGTTTTAACTGCCTCTCTCCTGATCATCTTCTTCCCGAATGTACCAATGAAAAACGATGTGTAGTGTGCAATGGCAAACACCATTCCACTATCCACGACAATGCCAGGCCAAGTAGTTCAAATAATACTGAGCAACATTCCAAATCAAGTTCGTACGCCCAGGATTCTTATGTTTTCAATGCTACCTGGCAATTACAGTCAAACGGCTTAAATGTAAATACTCTTGTGAATGATGTTGCAAATACACATGACCATGAGGTCGAAGTGCTTATTGCCACCGCGTTGATCAAAGTCGATTCGGTCACGAGCTCTTCTCATCGAGTTCGGGCTATCGTCGATCAATGCGCAATCTTCATTTATTTCTGAAGGCTTGTGCCAACTATTGAGATTGAAGAAAAAGTCCGCCTCGGTACCTATGACTACAATCGGGGGGAAAAATGGCCCGCTGTGTAAGAAAATGGTAGAGGTCACTATTCGTCCTCACTTTTCTTCAGATAAAAAGTTTATCGTCTCAGCTTACGTGATCCCTAAGGTCAAAAAATATGAGCCTAATTCCAGCTTTGATTGGAAGTGGCGTCATTTCAAGGGGTTAAATTTGGCTGACCCTCTCTTCAATAAACCTGGCCTGGTCGACATGTTACTTAGTGCTAAAATTCATGCGCAAATCATGCTCCAGGGTTTACGCAAAAATCAAAACGGAAGTGCTCCCATTGCTATGAATTCTCACTTGGGTTGGATTATTTCCGGTCCATCGACACCTTCTTCGTCGATACAACCTAGCATCAATCTATGCATCCATGATGCTGATGCTAAACTCAACGAAACGCTTCGTTCTTTTTTCGAACGCGAGAAAGTTTCGAGCAAGCCTATCTTATCGGAAGATGAACAAAAATGTGTCGATCACTTCAAAAATGCCGTGACTCGCACAGACGCCGGCAAGTACGTGGTTAGACTTCCTCGTAAAAAAATCAGGGAATTTAGCTGACTCTTACTCCAAAGCTCGGCAGGTTTTTCTCGGCTTGGAGAAAAAGTTCTCAAAAAATCCTAGTTTTAAGGACGCGTATGTAAAATCATTTCGAGATTTTTTGTCTCAGGGTAGAATGCGCCCATTATTTTCTTCTTCAATTCCTAATGAATTATTCTATTTTTTGCCTCATCATGGGGTCACGAAAGAAAACAGCTCGACAACTCCGGTTAGACCAGTTTTCGATGCGTCGATGATCACGGATCTTGGTCGTTCTCTAAATGACTATCCATATTCAGGTCCCAATCTCCTCCCTGAATTAATTGATTTATGCACATGATGGCGCAAATATCCCTATGCTTTTGTGGCGGATATTAAACAGATGTTTTTGCGGATCGACGTACACGTTGATGATCAACATTTACAGGCTCTTCTATGGAGAGAAGATCCTGGTGATAAAATTATGATTCTTCCATTAACTTCCTTGACGTTTGGCTACACAAGCAGTCCATTTTTAGCAATCATGACGCTGAAACAATTAGTCATCGACAAAGGTAAACATTTCCCTTTAGCTTGTGAAGTTATCAACGACGAAACCTATGTGGATGATGTGGTGTCTGGAGGTTTCACAATCAGTGAGACTCTAACGAAGCAATCAGATACCATTGAATTACTCAAACGAGGTAATTTTGAATTGAGAAAATGGTTGTCCAATACTCCTGAGCTCATTCATAATTTACCAAAAAACTCATGGGCCGCTGAAGATCCTTTGAAAAAAGACTCCTTATTCTCAGTACTTGGCATTAACTGGTCACCTGCAGATGATTTTTTCAGATTTCAATTGTCTCTCGATCCCTTGACTCGTCCTTTGACGAAACGTTCTGTACTCTCCAAAATCGCTCGAATATTCGATCCGTTAGGTTGGATAACACCAGCCATCATCATGGGTAAAAATTTCATACAGGTGCTCTCGATCAAAAAGGTACCATGGGATCGATTGTTACCCGACGATTTTAGAAGATCATTCGAGCAATGGTATAGTTCCTTGACGCATCTTCTGACTATGAAGATCCCTCGCCATTTGGGAGTCACGAACACAGCCCAAAAATATGAGCTACATGGCTACTCTGACACTTCTAAGATAGCCTACGCTGCAGTGGTATATCTACGGGTTTTGGATGACAACTGTAAAGTCACATTATTGGGTGCCAAATCTAAAGTTGCTCAAATAAAAATCTCATCCATTCTGAAATTGGAGTTATGTGGCGCTCTGATGGTCGCTCAATTACTCCAGCGATTTGCATCATCTCTCAAATTGAATGATTTGTCTATTCATGCTGAAATCTTGGACTTGATTCCTGATGCCACATGGCATTACATTAAATCAGCTAAAAATCCTGCTGATGTAGCTTCTCGGGGGTGTCTTGGGAATGAGCTTGCTTCCAATAGCTTGTGGTGGGAAGGCCCCCCAGATTTACGTGAAAATAATCGTGAGTGGAGTAAGATAAGTCACATTGACTTGAATTTCTCTGAAGTAGTTGAAATATCACCTAATGAAAATATTGAGATTTCTGTGAATACTGTTACCATAGACTCTCCAAAAATTGAAATTTGGGATCTAGTTGAACGCTTTTCTTCTTTCTCAAAATTAATTCGAATCCCTGTATATATAATGAGATTTATCTCCAAAATAGTACGTAAGACTTGTATAAAAGACAAAGTCTCGATCGTGATCAGTAGATTTCCTGCCAATTCTGAGTGGCTCATTCAGAGCAATGAAACTCGTCACGCTCAGATTTTATGGGGCTACTTAACCCAATTAGCTTATTTCTCAGATGAGTATAAAATAGTACAAAAAGGTGAACTTCTGCCAAAAGCTAAACCTCTCCGATCCTTGAATCCTATTTTGAAAGACGGTCTCTCGAGAGTCGGAGGTAGGTTAAAAAATTCGGATTTTTCCGAGGATGAGAAATACCCGGTGATCTTACCGAGTAAATCTCAATTGACGCTCTTGTTGATCAGGCATTTTCACAACATCACACTGCATGGGGGCGTACAGCTTACACTCACTACCTGCAGACAGATGTTTTGGATACTTCGGGGACAATCTGCTGTAAAAACTGTAATTAATAGTTGTAACCGTTGTCTCACATATCAAGCTTCGAAGCCATATCAGTTCATGGGTGATTTGCCTAGGGAACGTGTCTCTCCATCGCGTCCTTTTGCAAAATGCGGCGTAGATTATGCAGGCCCTTTCCAGCTGTTAGCTTCTCGATTTCGGGGACAGAGATCTTTCAGAGGTTATTTCATTATTTTCATTTGCCTAGCAACAAAAGCGATTCCTTCAGAAGCAGTCTCAGACTACACTCCTGAAGCCTTTATAGCTGCTTTCAAACGATTCATCTCGAGAAGAGGTCCCTGTAAGTTGCTTATGAGTGATCAAGGCTCAAATTTAGCTGGAGCCGATGCGGAGCTTAGGAAATTGTTCACGAAAAATTCACCATACTTCAATTTCGTTTCCCAGTCCGTAAGTGAGTTGGGTACAAAGTGGCGGTTCAATCCACCCGCCGCCCCACATTTCGGAGCAATTTGGGAAGCTGGGGTTGAGGCAGTGAAACATCACCTAAAGAGGGTAGTGGGAGAAACCTTGCTCACTTTCGAGGATTTTCAGACAGTCCTTGACCAAGTCGAAGCTTGCCTCAATTCAAGACCGCTCATGCCCTTAAGTGATGATCCTACAGATCTAGCAGCGCTCACTCTTGCGCATTCTCTCATTGGTGAGCCATCTTCATTGCTTCTTGAGAACAGGATGACAGATGACAAAATATCACCCCTGCGACGCTGTAAGCTCACTACACAAATGGACCAACAGCTGTGGGAAACTTGGTCCCATCAGTACTTGCAGACGCTCCATAAGCGCAATGAATGGATCGTTTCTCAACCCAACTTTGCTGTAGGTGTTATGGTTCTAGTGAGAAATGAGATCACACCTCCAGCGAGATGGCATCTTGCTCGTATTATCAAGACTTTTCCAGGCCAGGATGGCAAGGTTCGAGTTGTGCAGGTTCGCACAGCGTCAACTACTTTGGATCGCCCAATTGTCAAGCTCATCAAGCTTCTTCGACCATCAGAAGAAGATGAGTGAACTGAGTTCCAAGGTGTTCGATAGTGAAATGTATGAAACTATATGAATTAGTGCAGTTTTTGCTATGACGCTACTAAAGACTTTGATATGGATCCTTGTTTTCCTGGTTGGATGAATTATGATTTTTCTTTTTCTACAGCTGATCGATTCGAAACTGATTTTTTCATACGATTTTACACTTTTTCAACTTACTGTTATTTAATGAAATTATTACGAATTTGATTTTTTAATTCGTCGCTATATTTTCTGCCGAGGTGAGAGGATGTTCATGTATACACCGTACGACTATGTTATCGGACACACACACACACATATATATCTGCATTGTGACAGTGCGAGCCGAGCGGCCCTCTGCCGTCGGATGGAGTAGTCTCCCTGTGGATCGCTCACGATGCGGATGAGCAGCCGACACACGCCACCACCTCGGGCCATGTATTCTGGCTCAATAAAATTCACTTAATTCATCAAAATAAAAAAGTGATGTGTGAACTTTTCTCCACGGAACCAACACACTCAAACGAACAAGGGGGCTACCCAGAAGGCGAGCAGGGTCGCTGCGGCGCTTTAGCGGCTGATGCCGAATATCGGGGGACCCAAGAAAAAGAGGCGTGCACTCCCCAACACCGTCAGCACTTCTATCATGCTCTATGGTGCACCCGTGTGGGAGAAGAGAGTAGAGAAGGCCGTCATCGAGAAGAGGTGTCAGGGGCGCAGTGAGCTCCATATATTATTATATACTTATGGCGATACATATATGATCATATAATAGAAGAGAGCACATAGCAACTTATCTCTTTGTCCTGGGGAACCCCACCAACGACGACGAGTGAGTAGGAAAAGTAGGTTATCAACAATAGTATGAATACGGCGCAAAGGAAGCGCTAAGCGGCTTCTTCATCTGCGTCCTCTCGCACCACGAGCTTTTCCGCGAGCTTCACTCGCAACGCTCTCCTTACCCAGTTATTGTAGTCGTAGAGTCTAGGCGCATCCCGCGCCGTGTAACGTCATTATAAGTCTCTAACAAGTATTCATACAACTCTTTCATTGAATAAACGTCTATTGAATAAATCTACGGAACCATCTACTTCTATTGGCATCCATTTCCACCCTCGTTTGCTACAATTAGCGGAGACAGAGGACGACCATAACCCTAACAGACTGGTGACAGCGGTTTGGGCTCTGTTGTGGAAGGAAGCCATACCGATTTCTCTATCACCACTCTGGGCAGGACAACAACTGGAGGCAATTTTTTGAACCTTCCTGGGGATATCCAACTTTAGAGGAAGGAAGTCGAACGACATGAAACCACAAGCACTTTTGATCCTCATCATCGCTACATCTGGGTAAGTAATCCAAAATTATCCCTTTTTCTGTCCCTCGTGGGGAGAGCGCGAGGCACAGACCTGAATTTTTCTTTCTACAAATCAAATACAAATATAGCCCATATATCTTAACTGAATTAATATATATATATATATATATATATATATATATATATATATGTATGTACGTAACGTGACTATTGAACACTTTCGGAGAATCATCTATATTGATCGGGAAAGTCATATATTGGCTTAAGAGGGTCTGATTATCCATCAGATCAAATATTGTTGCAGTATATGGCGTTTTCTCATATATAGATGCGATTTCAAAATTTTTTTGGAAAATTCGATCGTAACTATTGAACACTCTAGAACTGTTGATATCCATGGCCTCCATTCCGATGGAAATGATTATTGAAGGGAGTGCTAGGTTTCAAGTTACCCGACTTTCCAACGATGAAGTTCATCAGGAAGCTGGAAGAAGGTTGAGAATGCCGATTTCGATCGAAACAACGATGAGTAAATCTCACGCCACGTTTTGTAACCGTCGATCACGATCATCGGAGCTCAGGAAATGGCTTTTGGGTTGCTTGGCAAATTTTGCTTTCCACGATGCATACTTGAAGTTTCGCTCATGAAATTACATACCCACGAGACCCTGTTGAAAACGAGGGGACGCTGAATCACGCATAAGGCGTCATAATTGAGTGGCAAGCACCCGGCAAAACTGTTGATACTAATGAGCATTGTTGTAGCCAACCATGCGAGATGATTGATTGTAGCTATGTTAGCTTACCAAATTGATTGATGATGATTTGGTCCCGACCCGGTAGCCAACCTCCCAATCCAAAATTTCCACTCAACGACCCAGAGATTGTTCTGGACTCTCTTGTGCGAGCCTCGCTTCATCCCTGTTACCGGGACCTCGTCAGCTTCCCCAGACAATATTGCTGCCTGTCCCGCAAGCGAAAGTGGTTTGGAGGAGGAAAACTTGTTTCGCGCTGGCGCATCACAAATCGAACATGAATCCGCACCATGGTGCGTGGTGAAGCGGCGCTCCACGGTGCGGTGCTAATCTGCACAACAGTCCGCCAGCTCTGCACCACAGTCTGCCAGTTATGCACGACGAGGTCGGATAGCCATCCAGATGCACAACAGTGTAAATGTGCACTACGCCCGCTCGAGAAAAATACTGCGTATGTCCCTCCGGTGTAGAGTGAACGCGAGAGCGAGCAAGAAAGAAGAGAATAATTAACAAAAGCGCAATTTGGCAGCGCAATTTATTGATAATCTTGCTAATCAGGATTGTGAGCGCAATCGCTTGATACACTGAATTTATTCAACTGGATAAAAGCTTTCAAATAACTAATACCTGAGGTGTCATCTTCACACATTTGATGCATAACAAGTTGTGGTGATAAAGCTACAACAGATGTCATAGGCTGGGAGAAGAGCGTGAAAGAATTATTTACATATAAATGACGAGAAAAGCACTCTTCCTAACAGGAATTTCTACACCAAAAATTTCTCTTGATGTACTGGAATTGCAATTACGAGTAAAAACTAAATTGCTGTGATGATACATTCTGAATAGAGTCATATTTGTCGAGATATATTTTGTAATACGAGAGATTCGCAAGCAAGAATCCAATCACAACTCCGATGAAGGGAATAAGAATTGTAGTTACCAATCAATTATGGAAATTGCGTGACGAATACTTGTACAACTAACAAAATCTGAGGGTCTTTCGATTCATGAGTAACTAGAGTGATAAATTTATGAGTTTCAATATCTTCTCCTTTAGTTCGTAGGCTAGGGAACATCCCAGGAGCAAGAAAACTCTCTAAATTGTATCAGTTACAAATAAGTTCAAATAATGTTTCAACTACAAAATATTAATGACAGTATACCTACATATGTTTGTCATTACTTCTCAATCTTTTTTCTCCACCAAAGTTGACAGAGCAAGAACTCTACAAGACAAATTTGACATATTTTTAGATGAGATGAAGAGTTTCTGAGTCATTGAAAAGCCACTACTGGGTTGGATTTGAAAATGTTCCAGGTACAGTTCGATTGTGGTGAGAGCGGAAACACTGACAAAGAACGTCGTCGTTTCCCGTAACACCATACCAATTTTGGAGTTATCATTCACCATCCAGAATCCTGTTACACAGTATTCCACCGTATCTCCCAGTGCTTCCCAGCAGCGGATGAGCCTGTAATGCGCCTGAGCTAGTTCCCCGTTAATGTCCAATATTCGATACAGTATTCGGATTTTCGTGCATGTTTTGCAGTTTCGTCATACAGTATTCAGCGGTATACCACGCCCTCAATATCGAACGAATCGCGAAACACAGATAAACAGAGGAGATGAATTCGAGGAGTCGGTGAATTCGTTCCGATGAGGCCGACGTCTTCGGGATCCTCTCCGGAAATAGCAGTCCAAATACCATGATCGATTCCGGGAGAAAGAGCCTCGAGGACGAGCTTGCTCCATGCGTATCTTCGTAGTTCAATACAGTATTCGGAGTCCACGAACCCGACTAGAACTCACATCATACAATATTCCGCCGTATCTCCTGGTGCCTTGGAGGGGAGAGAATCGAATCACAGATCATGGGTGAGCACAAACTTCAGGTTTAGGGGGATAGAGGAAGAGCTTGCTCGATATCTAACTCCGTAGTTCAATACAGTATTTGGAGTTCTGAAGAAGATCCAAATGCTCAACATACAGTATTCAGACGTATCTTAAGAGGCTCTGACCGGCGAAAGGGACCTCTCGACGAATCCGCAATAGATCGTCATAACAACACGCAGTTGATCAACCATGACGCCGCGTCAGACAGTATAGCCTCGACAGTGAGCTTGCTTCACATCGATTCACATAACTCATTACTGTATTCGGAGTTCTCACTTATCGTTCAAACTGTCATTATACAGTATTCGACGATATCTCGGACTCTAAACAGGCAACGAAGTCGACTCACGCCCACGGATGAGCACAAGAGCTGCACTCAAGGACTTCATAGTTTTGTTCTGATCAAAACAACCTCACCGGGCTCCTCCTTGGAAAATAGCAGTCGATACCATCGGCCGCTTCAGAGGAAATAGCGTCGAGGATGAGTTTGCTTCATGTTCATCCAGGTAGCTCAATACAGTATTCGGTGGTCTCAAATATAACTAAACCTCATCATACAGTATTCCGCCGTATCTTACGACGACGTCCCGACAGGCGAATCAGACTTCATCGTGATTCAGTGATAGATTGATCTGAGAATACACAGAGATCGACCGACAGCCGTTTCACACAATATAGCCCTGAGAGTGAGCTGGATAACGTCATTTTCCGTAATTCTATACGGTATTCGGACTTTCAACGATCATTCAAACCCTCGTCATACAGTATTCGACGGTATCTTAGGCCCCAACCAGGGAACGAAATCGATCCACGAATAAACGATGGACGTACGAGGTGCACTCGAGAGCATCATAGTTTTGTTCTGTTCAAAACAACCTTGACAAAATCCTCTATGGGAGATAGCAGTTGATGTACCACAAGCCGCTCAAGACAATGGAGCCTCAAGGCTGAGCTTGCCCCATGTCCATCACAGTAGTTCAATACAGTATTTGAAGTTCTCAAGAAGATTCGAATGCTCAACATTCAGTATTCAGACGTATCTTAAGAGGCTTTGACCGGCAAATGGAACCTCACAACGAATCAGCGATAGATCGTCTTGAAAACACGCAGTTGATCAACCATCACGCCGTGTCAGACAGTATAGCCTCGAGAGTGAGCTTGCTTTGTATTGATTCACATAACTCATTGCTGTAATCGGAGTTCTCATTTATCATTCAAACTCTTATTATACAGTATTCGACGGTATTTCGGACCCCAACCAAGCAACGAAGTCGAATCACGCTCACGGATGAGCACAAGAGGTGCACTGAAGGTTTTCATAGTTTAGTTCTGATCGAAACAACCTCGCCGGGAACCTCGTTGGAATATAGCAGTCGAAACCATCATTCGCTTCGGAGATTAGAGCGTCAAGGATGAGTTTACTCCATGTCCATCCCTGTAGCTCAATACGGTATCCGTGGTTCTCAAATGTGACTAGACCTCACTTCTAAGAGTAATCCGCCGAATCTTACGAGGTCCCGACAAGCGAATGAGAGTTCATCGTGATTCAGTGATTGATTAATCCGAGAATACGCAGGGATCGATCACCAGCCGTTTCACACAATATGAAGCTGAGAGTGAGCTAGCTAACGTTTTTTTCGGTAATTCTATACAGTATTCGGAGTTGTCATCGAACATTCACACTTCCGTTATACAGCAATCGACGGTACTTAGCTCAGAACCAGGGAACCAAAATAGACTAACCAATCACGGATGAACTTACGAGTCGCACTCGAGGGCATCAAAGTTTCTATCTGTTCAAAACAACCTCGTCTGAATCCTCCATGGAAAATAGCGGTTGATGTACCACGAGCCGCTTCAGACAATAGAGCCTCGAGGATGAGCTTGCTCCATGTCCATCACCGTAGTTCAATACAGTATTTGAAGTTCTAAAGGAGATACGAATGCTCAACATACAGTATTCAGACGCATTTCAAAAGGCTGACCGACAGATGGGACCTCACAACGAATCAGCGATAGATGGTCATGAAAACACGCAGTTGATCAATCATCACGCCACGTCAGACAATATAGCCTCGAGAGTGAGCTTGCTTTGTATCGATCCACATAACTCATTAATGTATTCGGAGTTCTCACTTATCGTTCTCACTGTCATTATACAGTATTCGACGGTATCTCGGACCCCAACCAGGCAACAAAGTCGACTTACGCGCACGGATGAGCACAAGAGGTGCACTAACGGTCTTTATAGTTTTGTTCTAATCAGAACAACCTCGCCGGAAACCTCCTGGTAGAATAGCAGTCGATACCATCAGCCGCTTCGGAGATTAGAGCGTCAAGGATGAAGTTGCTCCATGTCCGACCCCGTAGCTCAATACAGTATTCGGGGTTCTCGAGAGTGACTAAACCTCACCTCAGAGTTTCCCGCCGTCTCTTACGAGGTCTCGACGACCGAATCAGACTTCATCGTGATTCAGTGATAGATTAATCCGAGAATACGCAGACATCGACCACCAGCCGTTCCACACAAAATAACCCCGAGAGTGAGCCGGCTAACGTCATCTTCGTTAATTCTATACAGTATTTGGAGTTGTCATCGAACATTCACACTTTCGTTATACAGTAAGCGACGGTACTGAGCCCAGAGCCGTGGAACGAAATCGACTAACCAATCACGGATGAACTTTCGAGGTGCACTCGAGGGCATCATAGTTTCTATCTACAAAACAACCTCGTCAGAATCCTCCATGGAAAATAGCGGTTGATGTACCACGAGCCGCTTCAGACAATAGAGCCTCGAGGATGAGCTTGCTCCATGTCCATCACCGTAGTTCAATACAGTATTTGAAGTTCTTGAGGAGATTCGGATGCTCAACATACAGTATTCAGACGCATTTCAAAAGGCTCTGACCGACAGATGGGACCTCACAACGAATCAGCGATAGATCGTCATGAAAACACGCAGTTGATCAACCATCACGCCGCGTCAGACAATATAGCCTCAAGGGTGAGCTTGCTCCACATCGATTCACATAACTCATTACTGTATTCGGAGTTCTCACTTATCGTTCAAACCGTCATCATACAGTATTCGACGATATCTCGGACCCCAACCAGGCAACGAAGTCGACTCACGCGCACGGATGAGCACAAGAGGTGCACTCACGGTCTTTATAGTTTTGTTCTAATCAGAACAACCTCGCCGGAAACCTCCTGGTAAAATAGCAGTCGATACCATCAGCCGCTTCGGAGATTAGAGCGTCAAGGATGAAGTTGCTCCGTGTCCGACCCCGTAGCTCAATACAGTATTCGGGGTTCTCGGAAGTGACTAAACCTCACCTCAGTGGTTCCCGCCGTATCTTACGAGGTCCCGACGAGCGAATCAGACTTCATGGTGATTCAGTGATAGATTAATCCGAGAATACGCAGAGATCGACCACCAGCCGTTTCACACAAAATAGCCCGGAAAGTAAGCCAGCTAACGTCATTTTCCATAATCTATACAGTATTCGGAGTTGTCATCGAACATTCAAACTTCTGTTATACAGTATTCGACGGTATCTTAGGCCCCAATCAAGGAACGAAATAGACTAACCAATCACGGATGAACTTTCGGGGTGCACTCGAGGGAATCGTAGTTTTTATCTGTTCAGAACGACCTCGTCAAAATCCTCTATGGGAGATAGCAGTTGATGTACCACGAGCCGCTCAAGACAATGGAAACTCGAGGCTGAGCTTGCCTCATGTCCATCACAGTAGTTCAATACAGTATTTGGAATGCTAAATAAGATTCGAATGCTCAACATACAGTATTCAGACGTATCTTAAGAGGCTTTGACTGGCAAATGGAACCTCACAACGAATCAGCGATAGATCGTCGTGGAAACACGCATTTGATCAACCATCACGCCGTGTCAGACAGAATAGCCTCAAGGGAGAGCTTGCTTCACATCGATTCACATAACTCATTGCTGTAATCGAAGGTCTCATTTATCATTCAAACTCTCATTATACAGTATTCGACGGTATTTCGGACTCCAACCAAGCATCGAAGTCGAATCACGCTCACGGATGAGCACAACAGGTGCACTCAAGGTCTTCATAACTTTGTTCTAATCGAAACAACTTCGCCGGGAACCTCCTTGGAGGATAGTAGTCGAAACCATCAGCCGCTTCGGAGATTAGAGCGTCAAGGATGAGTTCGCTCCATGTCCATCCCCGTAGCTCAAAAAAGTATTCAGGGTTGTCAAATGTGACTGAATCTCACTTCAGAGTTTCCCGCCGTATCTCACGAGGTCCCGTCAAGCGAATCAGACTTAATTAAATTTCAGTGGCAGAATAATCCGAGAATACGCAGAGATCGACCACCAGCCGTTTCACACAAAATAGCCCGGAGAGTGAGCCAGCTAACGTCATTTTCCATAATTCTATACAGTATTCGGAGTTGTCATCGAACATCCAAACTCTAATTAAACAGTATTCGACGATCCTAACCCAGAACCAGGGAACCGAATAGACTCACCAATCACGGATGAACTCACGAGTCGCACTCAAGGGCATCATAGTTTTGTTCTGTTCGAAACAACCTCGTCAGAATCCTCCATGGGAGATAGCAGTTGTTGTACCACAAGCCGCCCAAGACACTGGAGCCTCGAGGCTGTGCTTGCCCCATGTCCATCACCGTAGTTCAATACAGTATTTGGAATCCTAAATAAGATTCGAATGCTCAACATACAGTATTCAGACGTATCTTAAGAGGCACTGACCGGTAAATGGAAGCTTACAACGAATCAGCGATAGATCGTCATGGGAACACGCAATTGATCAACCATCACGCCACGTCAGACAATACAGCCTCGAGGGTGAGCTTGCTCCACATCGATTCACGTAACTCATTACTGTATTCGGAGTTCTCACCTATCGTTCAAACTCCGATTATACAATATTCGACGGTATTCCGTACCCCAACCGAGCAACAAAGTCAAATCACGCTCACGGATGAGAACAAGAGGTGCACTGAAGAATTTCATAGTTTTGTTCTGATCAAAACAACCTCGCCGGGAACCTCGTTGGAATATAGCAGTCGAAACCATCATTCGCTTTGGAGATTAGAGCGTCAAGGATGAGTTCACTCCATGTCCATCCCTGTAGCTCAATACGGTATCCGTGGTTCTCAAATATGACTAAACCCCCTTTCTAAGAGTATTCCGCCGGATCTTACGAGGTCCCGACAAGCGAATGAGACTTCATCGTGATTCAGTGATAGATTAATCCGAGATTACGCAGGGATCGATCACCAGCCGTCTCACATCATATAACCCTGAGAGTGAGCCAGCTAACGTTTTTTTCGGTAATTCTATACAGTATCCGGAGTTGTCATAAAACATTCACACTTCCGTTATACAGCATTCGACGGTACTTAACTCAAAACCAGGGAACCAAAATAGACTTACCAATCACGGATAAACTCACGAGTCGCACTTGGTGGCATCATAGTTTCTATCTGTTCAAAACAACCTCGTCAGAATCCTCCATAGAAATAGCAGTTGATATACCTTAAGCCGCTTCAGGCAATAGAGCCTCGAGAGTGAGCTTGCTTTGTATCGATTCACAAAACTCATTACTGTATTCGGAGTTCTCACTTATCGTTCAAACTGTCATTATACAGTATTCGACGGTATCTCGGACCCCAATCAGGCAACAAAGTCGACTCACGCGCACGGATGAGCACAAGAGGTTCACTCAAGATCTTTATAGTTTTGTTCTAATCAGAACAACCTCGCCGAAAACCTCCTGGTAAAATAGCAGTCGATACCATCAGCCGCTTCGGAGATTAGAGCGTCAAGGATGAGTTTGCTCCATGTCTGACCCCGTAGCTCAATACAGTATCCGGGGTTCTCGAAAGTGACTAAACCTCACCTCTGAGTTTCCCGCCATATTTTACGAGGTCCCGACAAGCGAATCAGACTTCATCGTGATTCAGTGATTGATTAATCCGAGAATACGCAGACATCGACCACCACCCGTTCCACACAGAATAACCCTGAGATCGAGCCAGCTATCGTTTTTTTCGGTAATTCTATACAGTATTCGGAGTTGTCATCGAACATTCAAATTTTCGTTATCCAGTATCCGACGGTATCTTAGGCTCCAATCAGGGAACGAAATAGACTAATCAATCACGGATGAACTTTCGAGGTGCACTCGAGGGAATCGTAGTTTTTATCTGTTCAAAACAACCTTGTCAAAATCCTCCATGGGAGAGAGCAGTTGATGTACCGCAAGCCGCTCAAGACAATGGAGTCTCGAGGCTGAGCTTGCCCCATGTCCATCACAGTAGTTCAATACAGTATTTGAAGTTCTCAAGAAGATTCGAATGCTCAACATACAGTATTCAGACGTATCTTAAGAGGCTTTGACCGGCAAATGGGACCTCACAACGAATCAGCGATAGATCGTCGTGAAAACACGCAGTTGATCAACCATCACGCCGTGTCAGACAGTATAGCCTCGAGAGAGAGCTTGCTTCACATCGATTCACGTAACTCATTGCTGTAATCGGAGTTCTCATTTATCATTCGAACTCTCATTATACAGTATTCGACGGTATTTCGGACCCCAACCAAGCAACGAAGTCGAATCACGCTTACGGATGAGCACAACAGGTGCACTCAAGGTCTTCATAACTTTGTTCTAATCGAAACGACCTCGCCGGGAACCTCCTTGGAAAATAGTAGTCGAAACCATCCGCCGCTTCGGAGATTAGAGCGTCAAGGATGAGTTTGCTCCATGTCCATCCCCGTAGTTCAATACAGTATTCGGGGTTCTCAAATGTGACTAAACCTCACTTCAGAGTTTCCCGCCGTATCTTACGAGGTCCCGACAAGCGAATCAGACTTCACTGTGATTCATTGGCAGAATAGTCCGAGAATACGCAGACATCGACCACCAGCCGTTTCACACAAAGTAGCCCGGAGAGTGAGACAGCTAACGTCATTTTCCATAATTCTATACAGTATTCGGAGTTGTCATCGAACATTCAAACTTTCGTTATACAGTATTCGACGGTATCTTAGGCCCCAATCAGGGAACGAAATAGACTAACCAATCACGGATGAACTTTCGAGGTGCACTCGAGGGAAGCGTAGTTCTTATCTGTTCAAAACAACCTCGTCAAAATCCTCCATGGGAGAGAGCAGTTGATGTACCACAAGCCGCTCAAGACAATTCTAGTCTCGAGGCTGAGCTTGCCCCATGTCCATCACAGTAGTTCAATACAGTATTTGAAGTTCTCAAGAAGATTCGAATGCTCAACATACAGTATTCAGACGTATCTTAAGAGGCTTTGACCGGCAAATGGGACCTCACAACGAATCAGCGATAGATCGTCATGGAAACAAGCAGTTTTTCAACCATCACGCCGCGTCAGACAATATAGCCTCAAGGGTGAGCTTGCTTCAAATCGATTCACATAATTCATTACTGTATTCGGAGCTCTCATTTATTGATCGAACTCTCATTATACTGGATTCGACGGTATCTCGGACCCCAACCATGCAACAAAGTCGACTCATGCTCACAAATGAGCGCAGGAGGTGCACTCAAGGTCTTCATAGTTGTGTTCTCATCAAACCAACCTCGTCAGATTCCTCTATGGAAAAAAGCAGTTGATACCATCGGCCGCTCCAGAGAGTAGAGCGTTGAGGATGAGTTTGCTTCATGTTCATCCCCGTAGCTCAATACAGTATACGGTGTTCTCGAATATGACTAAACCTCACCATACAGTATTCCCCCGTTTCTTACGAAGTCCCGACAAGCAAGTGAGACTTCATCGTGATTCGGTGATAGATTGATCTGAGTATACGCAGAGATCGACCGCCAGCCGTTTGACACAATATAGCCCTGAGAGTGAGCCAGTTAACGTCATTTTCCGTGATTCTACACAGTATTTGGAGTTGTCAACGATCATTCAAACCCTCGTTATACAGTATTCGACAGTATCTTAGGCCCCATTCAGGAAACGGAATCGATCCACGAATAAAGGATGGACATACGAGGTGCACTCGAGACCATCATAGTTTAGTTCTGTTCAAAACAACCTCATCAGAATCCTCCACGTGGAATAGCAGTTGATGTACCACAAGCCGCACCGGACGATCGAGCCTCGAGAGTGAGCTCGCTTCACATCTATTCACGTAATTCATTACTGTATTCGGAGTTCTCATTTATCGTTCAAACTTCCATTATACAGTATTGGACGGTATCTCGGACCCCAACCAGGCAACGAAGTCGACTCACGCCCACGGATGAGCAAAAGAGCTGCAATCAAGGTCTTCATAGTTTTGTTATAATCAAAACAATCTCGCCGGAATCCTCCTTAGAAAATAGCAGTGGATACCATCGGCCGCTTCAGAGGAAATAGCGTCGAGGATGAGTTTCCTTCATGTTCATCTCCGTAGCTCAAGACAGTATTCGGTGTTCTCAAATATGACTAAACCTTATCATACAGTATTCCGCCGTATCTCACGACGTCCCGACAAGCAAATCAGACTTCATCGTGATTCAGTGATAGATTGATTTGGGGATACGCAGTGATCGGCCACCAGCCGTTTCGCTCAATATAGCCCTGAGGATGAGCCAGGTAACGTCATTTTCCGTAATTCTATACGATGAATTCCACGCCAAAGCGACCTACGAAAAGGGGTCATCTCTCAGATTCTTTTTTAACCTTTTTCATTCGATTCTATGGACCAAAATAGGAACTTCGGACCACCTATGGGGCCCAAAAAAATTTCTCCCCTCCATTGCACGCATATCTGTCAACAGACCGATAATTCATCGTGTAAAAATCGATGCTCTTTCATTCACGAAAATGGGAATATTTCGAGTTTTTGGATAGCTATCGGTTTGCGGGTTGCGGCATCTGAAAGGACATCAAAAAACCTTTCGAAAACGTTGTGGGAAATTCCTTCTCTGTGATTTGCGGGCCTCCTGGAGGCAAAAGAGTGTTTTTCACTAAAATGTTGATTTCTCAAAAAGCCATTCTTTTTATTTTTTTAAAATCATATATTTGACGTAAAATTTCGCGTTCTTCCGAAAAAGATGGGTTTCAGAGAAGTTTGGGGCGATCCAAGTGACTTATGAGCCATTTTTTGGAAATTCGATTTTTCCGGTTTCAGAAAAAGGCGATTTTCTGCGCATGCGCACAAACTTTCGGCGCCACTTTCAACGGAAAGCTGACAAAATTTCCTATAAAGTGACTACCCGCAAAGTTGAGATTCATACACTGAAATGCGATATGCAAGGATCAATTATGTCGAATCAAACTCACATGAAAATTTAGCCCATTAACGCTTTTGTAGCGCCTGCTGAAATGACACATTCACGAGATCTTCTCGGGACTCAATTTTGAGTACGAAATTGACCTGAAAAAAATTCGGACCACATGGTTCCAACGTAAAATTGTATGAACTTTCAAAATATGCGATAAAAAATCCCGTTTGAGGCGAACCCGAGGTGGTACATCCAATTTTTCGTAATTTTGAATGTGGAATATCGTATTTTCTGGCGGAAAATTGGATGTAGCACCTCGGGTTCGCCTCAAACGGGATTTTTTATCGCATATTTTGAAAGTTCATACAATTTTACGTTGGAACCATGTGGTCCGAATTTTTTTCAGGTCAATTTCGTACTCAAAATTGAGTCCCGAGAAGATCTCGTGAATGTGTCATTTCAGCAGGCGCTACGAAGGCGTTAATGGGCTAAATTTTCATGTGAGTTTGATTCGACATAATTGATCCTTGCATATCGCGTTTCAGTGTATGAATCTCAACTTTGCGGGTAGTCACTTTATAGGAAATTTTGTCAGCTTTCCGTTGAAAGTGGCGCCGAAAGTTTGTGCGCATGCGCAGAAAGTCGCCTTTTTCTGAAACCGGAAAAATCGAATTTCCAAAAAATGGCTCATAAGTCACTTGGATCGCCCCAAACTTCTCTGAAACCCATTTTTTTCGAAAGAACGCAAAATTTTACGTCAAATATATGATTTCAAAGAAATAAAAAAAATGGCTTTTTGAGAAATCAACATTTTAGTGAAAAACACTCTTTCGCCTCCAGGAGGCCCCAAAATCACAGAGAAGGAATTTCCGATAACGTTTTCGATAGGTTTTTTGATGCCCTCTCAGATGCCGCAACCCGCAAATCGATAGCGTTCCAAAAACTCGAAATATTCCCATTTTCGTGAATAAAAGAGCATCGATTTCTACACGATAAATTTTCGGTCTGTTGACGGATATGCGTGCAATGGAGAGGAGACATTTTTTTTGGGCCCCATAGGTGGTCCGAAGTTCCTATTTTGGGCCATAGAATCGAATAAAAAGGTTAAAAAAGAATCTGAGAGATGACCCCTTTCCGTAGGTCGCTTTGGCGTGGAATCCATCATATAGTATTCGGAGTTGTCAACGATCATTCAAACTTTCGTTATACAGTATTCGACGGTATCTCCGGCCCCAATCAGGAAACGAGATTGATCCACGAATCAAGGACGGACGTCCGAGGTGCACTCGAGGGCATCATAGTTTTGTTCTGTTCAAAACAACCCCGTCAGAATCCTCCATGGAGAATAGCAGTTGATGTACCACAAACCGGTCCAGACAATAGAGTCTCGAGGCTGAGCTTGCCTCATGTCCATCTTCGTAGTTCAATACGGTATTTGGAGTCCTCAAAAAGATTCGAATGCTCAACATACAGTATTCAGACGTATCTTAAGAGGCTTCGACCGGCAAATGGGACCTCACAACGAATCAGCGATAGATTGTCATGGAAACACGCAGTTGATCAACCATTACGCCGCGTCAGACAATATAGCCTCGAGAGTGAGCTTGCTTCACATCGATTCACGTAACTCATTACTGTATTCGGAATTCTCATTCATCGTTCAAACTTTCATTATACAGTATTCGACGGTATCTCGGATCCCAATCACGCAATGAAGTCGACTCCAGCTCACGTATGAGCACAAAAGCTGCACTTAAGGTCTTCATAGTTAAGTTCTAATCGAACAACCTCGCCGGAATCCTCCTTGGAAAATAGCAGTCGATACCATCGGCCGCTTTAGAGAGTAGAGCGTCGAAGATGAGTTTGCTCCATGTTCATCCCCGTAGCTCAATACAGTATCCGATGTTCTCAAATATGACTAAACCTCATCATACAGGATTTCGCCGTATCTTACGACGTCCCGCCAAGCAAGTCAGACTCCATCGTGATTCAGTGATAGATTGATTTGAGGTTACGCGGTGATCGACCACTAGCCATTCACACAATATATCCCTGAGAGTGAGACAGCTAACGTCATTTTCCGTAATTCTATACAGTATCCGGAGTTGTCAACGATGTTTCAAACTTTCGTTATACAGTATTCGACGGTACTTAGCCCAGAGCCAGGGAACGCAATAGACTCACCCATCATTGATGAACTCACGAGTCGCACTCGAGGGCATCATAGTTTCTATCTGTTCAAGACAACCTCGTCAAAATCGTCCATGGAATTTAGCAGTTGATGTACCACAAGCCGCTTCAGACAATAGAGTCTCGAGGCTGAGCTTGCCCCATGTCCATCTCCGTAATTCAATACAGTATTTGAAGGTATCAGAAAGACTCAAATGCTCATCATACAGTATTCGGCCGTATCTTAAGAGCCCTGACCGGCGAATCAGTTTTCACAACAAATCAGTCATAGATTGCCTCGAGAACACGCAGTCAATCGACCATCAGCCGCTACAGACGATAGAGCGTCGAGAGTGAGCTGGCTCTACGCCAACTTCCGTAACTCAATACAGTATTCAGAGTTCTCAAATATCATCCAAACTTGCGTTATACAGTATTCGGCGGTATGTTGAGCCCCAAACAGACATTGAAATAGACTCACGAGTCACGAATGAGCACTGGAGGTGAACTCGAGGTTTTCATAGTTTAGTTCCATTAGAAACAACTTCGTCGGAATCCTGCTTGGGAGATAGCAGTTCATACCATCAGTAGCTCCAAAGAATAGAGCCTCGAGTATAAGCTTCCTGCATATCCATCCACGTAGGTCAATACAGTATTCGGAGTTCTCCAATATGACTTAAATTCACTCCATACAGTATCCCGCCGTATCTTACGAGGTTCAGATCAACAAATGAGACTTCATCGCGAATCAGTGATAGATTGCCTCGAGAACACGCAGTAGATCGACTATCAGCCGTTCAACATAATATAGCTTCGAGATTGAGCTTCCTCTACGCCGATTTCCGTAACGCCATGATGTATTCGGTCTTTTCAAATACCATTCAAACTTCCATTATACCGTATTCGACGGTATCTTTGGCCGCAATCAGGCCACGAAATCGACTCACGAATGACAGATGAGCACAAGAGGCGCACTCAGGGTCTCCATAGTTTTGTTTTGTCCAAAACAACCTCGTCGGTATCCTCCTTGGAAGATAGCAGTTCATATCATTAGCCGCTCATGAGGATAGAGCTTCGAGGATGAGCTTGCTACATGCCCATCCCCGTAGCTCAATACAGTATTCGGAGGTCTCAAAATGATTCATGCACTCATCATACAGTATTCTGCCATGTTTTTAGAGGCCCTGACCGGCGAATAAGACCTCACAACGATCCAATGGTAGTTCAGCTCGAGAACACACAGTGGATCGACCATCAGCCGCTTCTGACAATATATCATCAAGAGTGAACTGGCTCTACGTCGATTTTCGTCATTCATTAGTGTATTCTGAGTTCTCAAATATCGTCCAAACTTCCATTATATAGTTTTCCAGGGTATCTCGAACCTCAACCAGTCAACGAAATCGACTTACGCTCCCGGATGAGCACAGGAGGCTCACTCGAAGTCTTCATAGTTTCGTTCTGTCCAAAACAACCTCGTCGGAATTCTCCTTAGAAAATAGCAATGGTTACCATAATCGGCTCCAAAAAATAGAGCCTCGAGGATGAGCTTTCTGCATGTCCATCCACGTAGGTCAATACAGTATTTGGAGTTCTCAAATATGACTCAAATTCACTCCATACAGTATTCCGCCGTATCTTACGAGGTCCCGATCAACAAATGAGACTTTGTCGCGAATCAGTAATAGATTGCCTCGAGAACACGCAGTAGATCGACCATCAGCCGTTCTACACAATAGTATAGCTTCGAGAGTGAGCCTGCTTTACGCAGATCCCCGTAACGCCATGATGAATTCGCTCTTCTCAAATATCATTCAAACTTCCATTGAACAGTGCTCGACGGTATCTCTGGCCCCAACTAGGCAACGAAATCGACTTAGGCTCATGGATGAGCACAGGAGGTGCACTTATGTCTTCATAGTTTCATTCTGTTCAAAACAACCTCGTCGGAATCCCTCTTGGAAAGTAACAGTTGTTACCTCAAGCGGCTCCAGAGAATGGAGCCTCCAGGATGAGCTTTCTCCATGTCCGTCCCCGCAGCTCAATACAGTATTTGGACGTCTCAAAATGTTTTCAACACTCATCATAAGTATTCCTCCGTATCTTTGAAGGCCCTGACTCGCGAATGAGACCTCACAACGAATCAGTCATAGATCGCCTCGAGTTCACGCAGTCAATCAACCATCAGTTGCTTCAGACAGTTTAGCCTCGAGAATGAGCTGGCTTTACGCCAATCTTCGTAACTCAATATTGTCTTCGGAATACTGTATTCGCGACTCAAAATGATTCTGACTTGCGAATCACGAAAGAGCGCAAGTGGTGTACTGAAAAATTTCTCCGCATGATTGATGACAGATTACACTCTCTATGCAGGGACAAATGAATAAAATAGGCAAAGATGAGTGGGGTATTAATCTTCAGCTCCTGGATACTTTGATCTAAATCGTATTACTCTCCGCGATGATCGTCATATGTAAATGATATCGCGGAAGGATAATGACCGTTCCTAAGAAGGAGACATTCTTGTCACACTCTGTAAAGGATCTGATTTCTGCCATTCGTGATGAGCTGAAATTCTCGTTCGAGGGTCTGGAATATCTGGAGATATTCCGTGGAGCGTCCCTATGCAGCTTAGTAAACACCCTCGATTTGTTTTCGTCCAAGAAAGTTGAGAACAAACCTCATTCACAGCCTTCTTGATGTACCGTTCCTGTTATTGAATCGACTTTCATATAGAGTTCCACCGTGCCCGGCGAATGCAAAAAACACAATGAGTCAGACTCGTTGTTCAAAGAACATGCATGATTCCATCTCAGGTTTGCGTGGTCCCTTCAATTCACCATCACCGCAAGGTGACCAAAGTAATCCATCTCGGATCGTTGCCACCACGAACCACTGGAGACGATGGACTCAAACACTGCTCTTTGCTTCATGTCAAGGTTTCCCGTCTACTTCAGTGGCGAGAAATTTCAATCACAGCTCGACACATCGTCATACAGTATCCCAAACATTCGTTCTGTAAATTAGTCGAGAGAATCAATTGCGATGAAGAGGTTCCTTCATTGCCGACGTAAACAGCTCAATTCAGTCTTCATAGTCCAATTTCGACACTCAATTGAACATTGTCTCACAGTATCTGGGAGTGGATCAAAAAGTATCGTGAAGAAAATGAACATTACCGGTTACGATTTTGCATGTGCTTCGTTGCACGGGTTTGAAGATTAATGTACTAAGTTGATTAAAACAATTGAGATCAAGGATACCCCAACCAGAAGTATGGATTAGATAACATCTCTGTTGTCAATCAATGGAGAGTGTTCAAAAAGTACGCTGTATATACTTGTTTTATTGAACACGTGTTCAATAGTAACGATACACGTACAGATTTATTGAACACGTGTTCAATAGTACGCAAAAGTCTTCAATCGTCACGGTAGGATGGGAAATGGGTGTTCAATAGTCACGATCGGTACATATATATATGTATATAAGAATAGCAATGGCGAGAGGAAAGAAAAATCCCACATACAATCCAAATAGCATGAATGTAGAAGAGAAGACCCTTACCGATTCTAATTCGGATGATTTTAAAGACGCGGAAAATGCGGCTTGTTCACAGCCAATGAATGAAAAAATTAGCACTGATGACTTGAAAACTCGTTATGAATCGGAGATGAAAAATGGAAACGCGAAAGCGCGCGATGCCTACTTTGCACTTATCGCGGCTGATAAGGGATTAGAGCAACCGGGAGGCATTTATATGGAGATTGCAATACAAGAAATAAGCGATGTTCTTGCTACTAGTGCAGGAGATCTCCCTGAAACCGATATGGTTCTTCTAGAAAGCTTACGGGACCACTTAGAGACCACCCAAAGTGCAACAGGAGCACGTCCCAAATTTGCTAGATATAATTTAGAACCCGATCTGAATGGAAAGATTGAAACCCTGAGATTTAACGCGGAATCAACGAGATTAGAGAACATGCCTATACAATACCCACACACACATACACAATTAACGAAAAATTTTTCGGAAAATCCTGATGGATTTCATGATTATCAAATAATGAGAAACGATGAGTGGCCTCTCGTTAGTGATAAATCACACGTTCGTTTTGGGCAAGATTACGGGCGAGATACTCCAAATCTCGGTGCCGAAAATCTTGCTACGCATAGATTCAGGCTGGATTTCCACAGTCCCGGCGCTGAGGACCTTGATGGTCAACGTGAGTGGCACAGGTCGGCGAACCTGGAGGCTAATTCAATGCGTCCCATGTTCAGACGAGAGTTTCACACTCTTGAGACTGAAGTGGCTAGAAGTCGCAAGTCCAGGTCAGATCCTCAGGATCTTGATGCTGAGAAAGTCGACAGTAAGGTGACCAGGCGAGAGCTTCAGAGCCTCGGTGCTGAGTCTAGATATAAGGAGATGTCCAAGAGGGGCTTGGATGTCACAAGTAGTTATAAAGACTTAGATTTGAAGCTTTATCAAAACGAACGACGTGAAGATAATGAGAAGCCACGATCCCCAAAGGATTTCGATACTTTGAATAAACACCATTTCGATGTTCAATCTCGTAGAAATACGCGGAACAAAAACTACAAAAATCCAGAAGACTCGTACGATGACGAGCTACATCACACACAACAGGAATCCAAACGTTCTCACCGAAACAAATATTCAAAACAGGCACGGAAACACAAAATCACTCAAAATAATTCCGATTCCGAATCATCCTCCACTGATTTAGATACGCAAGACGACTTAAATTATGAGAGCACCAGCAATCATAGCAAGAAATCCGATCGATCTGTAATGAATGCGCAGGATGGGAATAGAGAATCCAACTACAGTCGAAAATCTGGACGACACAGTGATCAAAACTCGAACGCGAGTACACGCATTCGCCGCGCAAATTCAAGAAATATGTTTACACAATCAAACACTGACCGCAGGCACACTTCAAAATTCCGCTTAACTCTGAGTCAAGCACTAAATAACATCATGCCGTATGATGGAAACCCCGATATGCTAGCCCTTTTGTGTCAAAATATTCGATACATAGTAAATGAATATGGCCCAGAATCTGAACCATGGGTTTTGTCCGCATTGGCGAGCAAACTTGGAGGTCGAGCCGCGGAAGGATATATAGCGAGATTAACTCAGCACACTTCAGTCGAGAGATTGCTAGACGACATGACTACTCAATATAGTGGAGTCGGTGGGGCAGACAAGGTTCTCGCTGAATTAAAATTAATTCAACAAAAATCAGGAGAAGGTACAGGAGATTGTGGTTTACGCGTTCAAACTCTCCACAACCGATTATTAAACGTGTAAGATTCTGATCAAAATCTAAAAGATTGGGAGCGAAATACATACAAGAATAATGCAGACAACGAAGCATTACAACAATTCATATTCGGTCTCGCGGGAGCACTAGAACATCAGGTCAGATCCACTAATCCCACAACCTTACGTGAAGCTATCGCGGAAGCCGTGAATTTCGAAAATAAGACGAGCGCCAGAACACTTCTCTCAGGGAAAATTCCTGATCTGAGCTCAGTTGAAATGGCACCGATTATAAATGCCCTAATCGACGCGAAATTAGAGTAAAAACGTGCATCAGAGCCCCAACCAATTGAAAATGTCGCAATTAGATGAGGTATCGTTTCGGATGAATGTAGGTACTGCCATGTCTCTGGCCATTTTGAGAGAGAATGCCCACGTGAAGTTCAAAATTCAAAGCTTTGCAGAGTTTGCCGCAAACCAGAGCATACATTCAAAGATTGTCGTGATTTAGACGAGATGATTAACTCTAATTTGATTGATTTTTACGCAATTCTCCAAAGCCAAGTGAACCGCACAACAACAAAGCGGGATAATAGTCGCCCAAATACACCGCTTATTATGGAAACACGAGGAGAGAGTGGGCGTGACGGAATGAGACGCGTAAATTCAAGATATGGTCCGCCTCGCCGCGATAACGAGCGTTACAATGGAGGATCGTTGAGGCAATATAATTCGGGGAACCCAAATTATTTCAGAAATGACATGAATCGCGACCGAAACGCTTATGGCAGGAATCGGGATAATACATATCTAAATCGTCCGCAAAATAACTACGGATATGGAAACCGGGATCGCGAAACTTTCATGGATAGAAACGACAGAAGAGGATATTACAACAATGGCATCAATCGCAATAGAAATTATGCTGCGAATAACGATCGCAATAACTATCGTGGTCAGGGGTTCAATTCTTATAACAATTCTTATTATAATCGAGGCAATAATGGGCGACGTTATCAGAACAATTGGCAAAGCAATAATAATAACCGTAGTAGAAATGACCAGGGACAGAACAATAATAATGGCGGTAATTATTTCGAACGAAACGAAAGATGGGATCAAAATACGAGAAATGTAGCTCCGAATGAAAATTCGTCAAGTAATCAGGAAAATCCTCCAAACTTCCAAGATGCTCGGCATCAAGCCGCGGGGTCGAGCACGAACAATTAAATGAACCGAGGAAACCACAGCGGCATGTCTCGATTCGTCTCCTCGATGCGAGCCAACAAAAACATCCGGTGGTTGAGTCTCACAGTGACAATTTTAAGAATAATGTGTGCCATTTTTACGCCGACACGGGGGCGGATATTACATTGCTGAAAGCAAAATGCGTCAAAGAAGATATAAAGATTGATAGGGACTATATTGTATCAATCAGCGGTGTTATCGCTGGGGGATGTTTTACTTTGGGGAAAATAAAGATGAATTTAAATGGGCTAGATTGTGAGGTCCATATTGTGCCAGATGATTTCGCGATTAATACGGATGGACTCGTTGGATGGAGGGAATTCGAGAAACATGGGGGAATAATTGACGCCAAAGCGAGGTGTGTTAGACTCGCGGAGTTGCAAATACCTTTCGTGGAAAAGGTCAAATTCAAAATACCCCCGCGCACAAGACAAGTTATCTACGCGAAAGTGAAAAATGATGTAGAAGTAGGATTCGTAGGACTTCAGGACCAAGGACAAGGGATCCTGTCCGGAAATTTTGTCGCGACGAATGACAACGGCAAAGCCTACGCGATTTGTATAAATATTAATGATACGGAAATTGAAATAGAACCCCCGGAAGTGTCCCTTGAATTATGCGAAACAGTAGAAAGAAAAAAAGATATTTTTGATGAACAGGACTCAGAGAACGAAGTAAATACAAAACAGAAAGTCAATATATTGAAATTTGCGACGGAAGAAGTAAAAGATCGCGCCGCGAAAGTTTTTGATAGGATATATCCTAAAACATTGGAAGGTCTGAATGAAGAAGAGATACAACATATAAAGGATCTCATAAAAGAGAATCCTTACGTTTTTGGATTACCTTGGATTACCAGGGGAAAAGTTGAAGGCTACACACTTGATTACGCATAGAATAGTCACAAAAACTGATAGACCCATAAGAGTGAAACGCTATAGGCACCCACCCGAGATTAAAAAGGAGATGCAAAAGCAAATTGACGAATTACTTGAGGTAGACATTATTGAACCCGCGGAATCACCGTATTCAAGTCCCGTGTGGATAGTTCCAAAGAAACCAGGTCCCAACGGTGAAAAAAGGTGGCGAATGGTTACAGATTTCAGACAATTGAATGAGATTACAGTGGGCGATACCTACCCTTTACCTAACCCCACAGAAATAATAGAGAGTGTGGCAAATGCCAAATATATTACGGCAATCGACTTGAAACAAGGGTACTACCAAATAAGGATGCATAAGGACGATGCACATCTCACTGCATTCCCAGGGCCTTACGGCGGATTATATTGCTATAAGCGCCTCGCCATAGGCTTATCTAATAGTCCAAGTACTTTCCAAAAACTAATTGATCTCACACTCGCCGGATTGATTGGAACTGAACTCTACAGCTATCTTGACGACATTATCCTGTTTGCAGATTGTCTTGAAACACATGGCGTCAAATTTAGAAGACTCTTGAAAAGATTAAGTGACGCGAACCTTACTATAGAGCCAAGCAAATGTCAGTTTCCCCAAAAAGAGGCAAGCTTTCTAGGTCACATAGCGGGCAACGGTAAAATTCGCCCCGATCCCAAGAAAATCGAAGCTGTTCGCAATTATCCTGTACCCACAACCGTCAAGAAAGTGAGACAATTTTTAGGACTCGCTTCGTATTACCGCAGATTCATTAAAGGCTTCGCAAACATAGCATATCCGCTAAATTTACTTCTGAGGGGGAACGTGAAATTTTATTGGGGGCCGGAACAACAGAAAGCATTTGAAGAATTAAAGGAAGCTCTTTGCAAATACCCCGTATTACGTCCACCTGTGCATGACCCTTCATACTTGATTATTACCGATAGTTCCGATTGGGCGATATCTGCGATCCTCAGCCAAGGTAAATTAGGAGAAGAGCACGTTTGTGCCTATGCATCGAGAACGTTAAAACCCTCAGAAACGAAGTACGGAACTTATGATCGTGAATTGCTCGCTATATGCTACGGGATACAAGAATATCGACCTTGGATATACGGGAAAAAGTTTACAGTCGTCACAGATCACGAGCCCCTTAAACACTTTCATACTACAAAGAAGCCAGACCTGAGATTCAAGAGGCTTAAAGCATCTATAAGAGGACACTCTTTCGAAATTTTATATCGACCTGGACACAAAAATTCTAACGCAGATTCACTGTCTAGGAATCCAGTACTAAAAGAAGGAGAAAAAAATCCAAAACGCCCGCGAGTCGAGTTGGTTATGCAAGAAGACGAGCCCGGAGCTCATATTCTGCGAATTGAGACGGCACAAGTTCAAGTTGCCACTTGAGGTCAAAAGAGAAAATTAGAAGAGTTAGAGAAATCAGAAGATGAAATCGCGATTGGATGGAATAAGTCGACTCAATATGATCAAAAATTGCGTGAGTCGAGTAGTAGTAGTAGTAGTAGTAGTAGTAGTAGTAGTAGTAGTAGTAGTAGTAGTAGTAGTAGTAGTAGTAGTAGTAGTTCTTCGCTCGGCGAAAGTAGCGACGAAGAGTGGAGTGGTACTCAAAAGGCAGATCAAAAGATAAGATCCCAAAATCGAATAGTTCAAAAAAGAGGACGATTTCCCCTATTTCAAATGTTGAGAGAAATAGAAGATCATCCCGCGGCCGAGCGTATTATCAGCCAAGCGACTAACGAAGCTGACGTTCTCCCACGTTTATCAGATAGAGGTTTGAAAAATTTAGGCAGTAAAATTCGAATCACGAGCTCGCCGAAAGACGGAATAACTATCGATAGACCGATAATAGACCGAAACCCACTACTCTCCCAAAGAAACAAGCAATTACATGGCAAAACTTTCTATGATTCATTAGATTCGATAGAAGAATTCGCAAGGATAGAAACACAGACTAGCAAACGTTCTGCCAAATTAGTTGATAAAACAGATCCACTCAATGAGCGCATGTCCAACCCAGATTCCACTCAATATCCTGATTTACCTGAATCACCGCAATCAGAATCGGAAGAGGAAATTTCGATAGGTAGTCCTGAAAATCTCATCGAGAAAGTCCCTGAAAAGACGTTACCTTTATCATGGAAGGTAAATGGAATAGATGTTGAAGGACAAACGGGATTACAAATATTAGTGTGGCAAGATGCAAATCGAGAAAAATCGCCGGAAAAGAATGACAAACCCGAACGTAATGAAAAACGAGACATAAGCAAATCGGATATTAGTTGGGAAGAGTACAAACGCGCGAGATATCAACCGATTGTAAACTTGACGCGATTAGAATTACCCGGAAGGAATGGTAATACAGATGGATCAGATTTTAGGGAACACCGACCAATAACTCCTGAGCATGAGATGAATCAAAACAATACTGAAACCCCGAAGTCGAATTCCAATATGAATCGCACATGGCTAGAGATGCTAGATAACGATGTCGATATGCATCTGAATCCCAACGGTACAATAAGTCCGAACTTGGAAAACCTAGGGACGAAACGCCCATTCCTATGACAGCGCCAGAAAATTAAAAAATGTGGATATGAAAGAAATTTCATCTCTCAATTTGTCGGAAAATTGTACGGATCAAGCTTCAAACTCGGGTTCAATCGTACAATTTTGCAACTACGAGGAACATGAAGAATGCGCGGAACCAGATAAAATCCACAAACGGTACGCAAATATCTTAGGTGATGGAAATTGCTTGTTCCATTCTCTCATCAAAATATTTGGTTGGAAAATCACACCTGCACAATTACGAGGAGTTCTCTTGTACAGTAAATTTTTACCAGATTGCGCAGATCCCTTAGAAGCACTAGAAATTCTCAGTTCTAAAAATAAGTATGGTGACGCAGACACACTTTTCATTTTTTCACGACATTTCCAACAAAATATCTGCGTCCATGTACAATGTCGAGATCGAATCAGGTACGCGTACATAAAAGCTACTTACTCGGAACAATTCATACATCTCCACCTATATGGATTACACTTTACCCCATACATCGATGGAAACCCGGACCTAACGAGTGGAAGTATTGTGGACGAATCAATCCCAAACGAATCTTTTCAGGAGAATATGTCTGTAGGAGAACCCTCCATGAATCAGGATCAAGCTCACTCTCACATTGACCAAGCAATATCACGCTCATACGGTGATATGACTGCTCGAAACGAATTATCTGATGAAAATCAAAATACCGCATCCCAAGACACAATTATGGCCCCACAGAACACAACTATTCGTAAGAACAATGCGATGACTAGATATTTAGTCGCAGAAGCACGACTACCCCAAGAAATTCCCACATGGGTGATAGATGAGAATGAAATCGATATATTCACGGGAGTCAGGATTATAAATGACCATCCATTCGCGCATGTCGATAACCTTGTTTACACAATTGCGGCAGATTTACAAACTGAAACAGAAGTATTGAACGCACTCATCACGAGAAAATATATAAGCCACGATAAATTGCATAGCGAACAACGGGCAATTAGAGAAATCATAATTTCTGATTACAGAGATAAGAAGAATTTCGGAATGGTCATAAAAAGTACGCCGTATTCAAAGGTGCTGAGACCAGACCTTACGGCAACACTCAAAACTCTCAGAACATTACTCAGTAAGATGGAAATAAAGTCAGTAGGAATAATTCGAGATCTCGTCATGCTGAGCAAGAGTGAATGGGCTTACCTTGTAGAGCAATGCAACCGTATCTTCCGGAAATGTCAGATATCGATTACACTATTCGAAAATAACTTACCAGTACCACCTACCGAAGATCGTGCCCGAATTATAAAAGAATATCATGAATCCGCAATCGGAGGCCTTTGTATAGCAAAAACTTATAGTAAACTTGCGAGTGAATTTTATTGGCCAAATATGCAGGGAGATGTGAGAATATTTGTGAAAGCGTGTTCGGACTGTCAAACAGATAAACTAGTGCGAGTAAAAACAAGATTACCCATGGTCATAACGGATACACCGGTAGTACCATTCGAGAAAATTTCGATGGATTTTGTGGGTCCAAAGAAACCAACACAACTCGGTAACGTTTATATTCTTACCATTCAGGATTGCTTTAGTAAATAAATTGTGCTCACAGCTACACCCGATGCAACAACAACGACAGTTGCGAAAACATTGATAGATAAATTTGTTTCATATTTCGGATTACCCTCGACAATTCTGACGGATCAAGGATCACATTTTACGGGAAAGATTTTTGAAGAATTTGCTCGAATATTCAGAATCAATAGGTTCACTTCATCGGCATTCAGACCTTCCTCGAACGGTATGATAGAGCGCATGCACCACACACTCAATGAATATTTAGCAATGTATTTGAAGGACAATACAGAATGGGACTCACTCTTACCCTTAGCCCAGCATTGCTATAATTCAGCCACTCACGTCTCAACGGGATACTCACCTCATGAAATAATTTTCGGTAGAAGGGCTCGTACGCCATCCAGTTTTCCTCCTCGGGACCAATTGATGACTTATGACGATTATTTAGCAGATATCACGGAAGCTTATACTCAACTCAGAACATTAGCTGCTCTGAATACCTTCCAAAGTAAGATTAAATCCAAATTTTATTACGATCAAAAAATTACGAATCGATTTTTCAGAGTAGGCGAGACTGTATATCTACTTAAAGAGCCAAGAGATGGCAAGGAAGACAAACATTACATAAGCCCATGTGAAATACTTGAGATCGATTATGAGAAACATAACGCGAAAATCCAAAAAGGTGATCAAATAAAAGTAGTTCACATAGATAAATTGAAGAATCATTGGGAAAGAGGGGACGAAACGCAATCGAGCAAGCGAGCGCAAAGAGATCAAACACAACTGTAATATTCAAAATACAAAAGCCCCAACCTTGATGCAAATCCATGCCAGTATAAAAACGATTGGTAATGGAATATCTGAGAACAGAGTTTCAACCGAAAAATCAAAATTAGTCGAAACATTCTGGATTAGAGTGCAACATAAATCTATGTATTGATTGAAATCATTCAACAAATGGATATTTTAAATTTAAACATGACAACATCCGGCACTCTGTTTTGACACACACCTAAATATACATGATCATTTGATATCCAATATCTTGCGTTAGATTCAAGAACCGGAGCACAGAATGACGCAGAACGATTTCTGCTTCAATAAAATGAGTACGTCAAGATAATAGTAGAGCCGTGACACATATTTTGAGCAAGTGCAGAAGATAGTCAGCAAATCCAGCCTCAATGCAAACATCCGGGAAACTCCGCGACCAGAGCGACAAAACCCACGCATTTGATAACGTAAACTCACATCTCAGGAGTAGTATACACACATAATTAATTTTGATACTCGATCGATATGATCGGATATCGTATTTATCACTCGCGGGAATTTCAAATTATGAAGATATAATTTTTCGGTCTTTGCGAGTTAAAGTCAGCAGATATTGCTGACGTTTTTTGGCATCAATCGAGAATGGATTTTACTCCACTCTCGATCAATGCACCTTTAGAGCCTCGTATGGTTCCGAGGATGCATCTAAAGGATTTTGATGGGAAGGAATGAAAAGTAAAGATGAAAAATGAGAATCTTTATGAAAAAATTTGGATTCTACGCTGATGTTATGCGTGTTTCGCCCCTCTCTCATTGCTCGGGCTTTTCAAAGTGGTGGAGGAGCAATGAAAGTTTACCACTGACACGCGGCTCAAGTGGCCGAATGTTCGATGGTTTGAACGCCCTTATATACGAAAGTTCATCTTCGTTAAGCGCTTGCGAGAAAGGTCATTTTAACCTTTCTCGCAAGCGCTTTATTACTTTCGTATATAAGGGCGTTCAAACCATAGAACATTCGGCCACTTGAGCCGCGTGTCAGTGGTAAACTTTCATTGCTCTTCCACCACTTTGAAAAGCCCGAGCAATGAGAGAAGGGCGAAACACGCATAACATCAGCGTAGAATCCAAATTTTTTCATAAAGATTCTCATTTTTCATCTTTACTTTTCATTCCTTTCCATCAAAATCCTTTAGATGCATCCTCGGAACCATACGAGGCTCTAAAGGTGCATTGATCGAGAGTGGAGTAAAATCCATTCTCGATTGATGCCAAAAAACGTCAGCAATATCTGCTGACTTTAACTCGCAAAGACCGAAAAATTATATCTTCATAATTTGAAATTCCCGCGAGTGATAAATACGATATCCGATCATATCGATCGAGTATCAAAATTAATTAGATATATCTCCGGCAGAAGGCCGAAGAGCTGCCAAAGTAAAAATGTTGAGAAATCAAATGGAAATAGCGGGTTAGAATGACCTTTCTCGCAAGCGCTTAACGAAGATGAACTTTCGTATATAAGGGCGTTCAAACCATCGAACATTCGGCCACTTGAGCCGCGTGTCAGTGGTAAACTTTCATTGCTCTTCCACCACTTTGAAAAGCCCGAGCAATGAGAGAAGGGCGAAACACGCATAACATCAGCGTAGAATCCAAATTTTTTCATAAAGATTCTCATTTTTCATCTTTACTTTTCATTCCTTCCCATCAAAATCCTTTAGATGCATCCTCGGAACCATACGAGGCTCTAAAGGTGCATTGATCGAGAGTGGAGTAAAATCCATTCTCGATTGATGCCAAAAAACGTCAGCAATATCTGCTGACTTTAACTCGCAAAGACCGAAAAATTATATCTTCATAATATACACACATAACACCCGCCAAGACAAATTTCGAATGAATTCACCATTTCCCGTTCCTATTTTTCTCCTACCTTGAGAACCAGTCAGAGATAATTCGAAATTTTTTTCAAACAAAATTTACTATAGGACTCCTTTATGCCCCTTAAGATGAGAAATTCATGCATTTTTTTTCAAAAAAACACGGCTAATGGACGCCGTGAATGATCAAGCTTGGTGAAACGGAAACGCGAAAATCAAATATAGCTCATGAGTCACAGATCAATTGATTTAATTGTGAAAGTCCAAAAATCGAAAGAAATATCCAATATTGAGAAATAATGAGCTGGAGTCAAACATTATCAGACACCATTTATACTCTTCCGAGCAATTTATGAAAACCGTCAGCTGCAGTACTCAGCACTACAAAGGTACACACTCAAGTGACTATTGTGAATGAGAAGCTAGTCAGAAAAAGAAACATCGGCAAAAAGTAATTTCGCACACGTCATTATTTTTCACACGTATGATACGTTCGCACGAAATACGCTGGACGTAAGTAGTATCAATCCATTTTCCACGCAAGCATGACAATTTAGGAACAAACTCGTCTGGTCATACGTAAAGTGAAGTCGAGTGTGGATGCACTAGTCTCACCAAAGTTGATTAAGAATTTTGAGAAAACGCTATGATGATGACTATACAGCAAGATGTATGTCTTGATATCTCAATCTCTATCGTCTCCATATAACTGTCGAAAGAAAGATGATAAAATCTGCTATGTTGGCGTTTCTCTTGACTCACGCAAGTCGTTCAGACTGTCAATCAGGCCGTTGTCTAATACAGCAAACTGGACAGTCAAAATCAAAAACACTCACGGATTTCTCTAGAACGGTCGTGACTACTTGCGGGATGATGACACGAAAGTGCCACGGAAACGTTCCCGAAAAGACCGGCTCTAGAGTACAAGTAAGGAAAAAGCATCCTCCAAGGACACCATGGACATTCTTTTGGATAATGATGGACGTGAGTGATCATCAGGGAAAAAGAGGGAATATAGTCTCAAGAACGCAATTCCCATACTTTCGTTATTACGAAGAATTGGTTGAGAGTCAGATAAATAGCCATCATTCCAGATACTAACAAAAAATAACTCAATTTCCTGTTTCCTGAATAATGAAACCTTCAGAGTAGTGAGATACAAAAATATAAGGCTTGCTGTTTCGCGATAGAACATCGTATTACAGCCTATCGAAATGAGAGTAGGATTAATGCCCTTTGAGAGAACTAACCGAACACTGACTTTCGGAATGCAGAAATATTTCGTTCATTTTGCAATTGATTCTTTGAGTTTGTTAAACGCGATCCGAAACAATTCAATCTTTTCTGAAGAACCAGAGAACGGAATACGCAACTTGCCTCCATCGTATGAATGAGCCCGATAGAATGCCCAAATTCCTCATTATGGAAAATGAAGAATGACTTCTCCTCATTCACGAGAGTCTATCCCATTTCAGGTTTTCACCCTTTTGTGATCACAGTCAAAAATTGATCTAACATTGAAATTTGGAGATACCAAACCGGAGATTATTATTCGGAGAATATTCTCCCATGGCTATAAAAGTTGAACAGATCTTGAATTTTCCACCAGACATTAACATAGCTATCAAATATCGATGAATCAAGTGAAAGGGAAGTTCAAAAATTTGATGAAATTGATCCTTGGCTCAATATTGCTCCTTTCAATTTGGAATTTCAACTCAATGTCTACTGGAAACTTCCGGATATGAAAATGAATCTGATGACAGAATGACAGAAAGTTCACGTGATCAATCCATTATTAGAATCATGAGTTGTGGAAACGACCAGAATTTCTTTTTGACTTTCCTTACATCTCGATCCATGGTGTACGCACCAATGTCATCCTGAAATTTGATGAGCATTGATTCCTCATAATACATAGAGAACGTACACTATGAAACATACATAGGATCTTTGTGAGTCTCTGTTTACGACGAATATTATCCATACATCTCACACCATATACGTTTCAGGTCAGATATATCACAACACCAATAGGCCTTGTGATAAGCGCACTCTCGCAGATATAAATCATGCAAAATATTACTACAGTTTCGAAACTTCCAAGGGCAGTAGTCCCGGCTGCATGTCAATTTCTTTTGTTCAGTCAAAACAGAATTGACAGCGATTTATGCGTGCATTTATGCATCTTTCGCGATGGTATGAAAATATATGAAAATGCATTACGTCCATATATGATCGTTGGATATAGAAATATCAATCAATGTGATCATGTAAAAATATTTCGGCACAAGGAGTCAATTAATTGACGGCGATGTGAAGCCAATGTACATTTAGACTCAAAGCCTGAGGCAAGAGATAGCATGCATATTCATTAGAGTATCATCCACGTATAACGCACACGCGCTCTCACGGACAGAGTGCACTGCTCCTCATAAGAACCCGTGTATAACGCACACGCGCTCTCACGAACAGAGTGCACTGCTTCTCATAAGAACCCGTGTATAACGCACACGCTCTCTCACGGATAGAGTGAGCAGGTCCTCATAAGAGCCCGTGTATAACGCACACTCGCTCTCACGGATAGAGTGACCGAGTCTTCATGAGAGCCCATGTATAAGTTTGCTGAGGATCTAACACAACCATTCGTAAGAACAAGCAAAATCAGCATCACTGTTATTGAGTAGGAATGTCGGGATCTGTATTATCCTTTAGCTGAAAATAAAATTTTTATAATTTTTTATATAATGAAAACAGTAGGTAGGGAAATTTAAGGGCATATCATATTAGACATCTGTTACCGTTAGCCAGGAGAACCAAAAACGAGGCAAATTTTATGTAGTCTATCTGAAAAATCACAGGAAAGATTACAAACACTAGAAATTACAATAGGAAATCCAAGAGCACACTATTTCTAAAACATATGTCTACTTTAGTATCAAATCTTTATAAACAGTGGTAGATCATAGATCAATAATCAAAAGCATGTCATTCCCTTAATGGACATTCATAGGGAGAACTAACTACATGCAATAATCCATCGATATCAAAAAACTGCAGTACATTCGATCAAGAGCTATTGATCTTTGATTCGGGCTAAGATTCAAAAAAATCCAGAGTATAGAGACGACAAGTCCTCTTTTCGAAATTGACTGTCGCAACCAATATTTAAATGTCAAAATTTGCTTTCACACATCATAACCTCTCAAGTATTTGAAATTGAATTGAATTGATCTCTAGCCAGATTTGAGTAGATCTTGAAGTACCTATTGGGATACTAAGAACCAAGAAAATCACAAAAAAATATAGTACCTCATAATATTTGCCTGATATGATCCATATAGTCACTGTTTATCATATAAGGCCCTCAATAACAGATAGGATGACTTCAACAGCCTAGAAAAAGAATAAATGTTAGTCAACGTATAGGAAAAAGACAGACAATATGTCTAGGATTATACATACAGCTGAAGTCAAAGAGTCGAATTACCAATCAACATGCATTGGACCATAATACACATCAAAAAGTACATATACTAGAAGTAGAGTGGTTCTATAGTCCCTTTACACCTACAATAAAGTTAAATATTAGGAAAATAGCATTAGCTGAGATTCCAGCTATGTTAGCTGACTGAATCAGCTATTATAAGCTGATTTTTCAGTAAACGGTTTTTTACTGACACGAATAGCTACTGTAGCTGAATTTCAGCTACATCAGCTGATTTTCAGCTACAATCACTGATTTATAGCTGATTATAATCAGCTATAAAGGGGCCTCCCGTGGCACAAAATGAGTAAATATCGAACGAATACGCCTTAGTTCGTCGTGACTTGGTCTGGAAAAGTCGTTAATGTGTTCATGTCGATATTAGAACCCGGATTCGTGGAGTTATCTCATCAGAATTATCGATTTAAGCGTGATTTTTGTGTTCGCTGATTTGATCAGCAGTTTGACGTCCCATGGGAGTAATAGCTGATATTTCAGCTATATAATAGCTGATTGATGCTGAGAGAGTACCTCAGCTCCTTTTGTAGTTTTTTTCAAGAGCTTCAAGATATCTTTGTCAATTTCCCCGCGCACCTTGACAAATCCTTGCAAAATTAATCTGAAGCTGAAAATCTCCCAAGAATCTGTGAAAATTTGTAAAAATTGGGTCAATACGCAAACCTATACAAGTCTGACGGAAATTTATGGATTGAGATGATTTGAAAAGCATCTGAAAGTGGCAGTTAAGAGCTTCAAAATCCGTTTTCGAGAGATATCCTAGGTTGTTTCTAGTCCAAGCTGTGGATGTTTTTATAAAGGGGAATTTCCCTCGAGAAAGAGTCCTATTATTTATGATAGGTGAAGGAATCAGACTCGCGGTAGTATTACTTGAATTTCTCGCCAGTCACTCATCTTTGGTGTACGGAACAAAGAGTGGTGCTCATACCAGTTCAAACATGAGTCCATCCATGATACTCCAAAGACTGATCCATTTGTCGAGAAAAATTTCCCTTTACAAATCAGCCACAGCTTGGACCAGAAACAACCTAGAATAAATTTTGGGAACAGATCCTGAAGCTCTCAACTTCTAATTTCAGATGCTTTTTGAATCATCTTAATCCATTGCTTCCGGTTAGACTTGCATAGGTTTGCGTATTGACCCGATTTTTACAAAATTTTACAAGGTTTTATATTGATTCTGCAAGGATTTATCAAGTTCCGCGGGGAAAATGATCAAAAGATCCTGAAGTGCTCTAGAAAAGCTACAAATTGAGATGAGGTAGAGTCATTTTGAACCAAGGAGATTGGAGCAGTCAAGTGATCAGAGTCGACCTTTTTGTTTTTCAGGTGTGCACAAACTTTTGACCGGTAGTGTGTACTTTTACGCTTAGTGAATCAAAAATGAAATAATCTCACCTGTTTTGAGATCACGGACTATCCAACCTCCATCTAACACTGGTTTCTTGTATGCCAGTTGCAAGAGAAATTCCATTGATCTAATTGTTACATGCAACAAACCCATTCCGAATTGGAAGTTATTCCCTATTCCAGGGAAAGGCTCTCCATTGATCGATTTCGAGGCGACTTGTGCTTGAGTGCAATAACACATGGGGCAATTGCTGCTGCAACGGTTTTGCACTAACGCATTCACACACTTCCCACCATACAGAGTTGTGAAAACTCGGAATGTCATGATGACCCGTTTTCCATTTGAAAGGCAAAAAGAATGAGGCTGTAAATTGTCAATCTCTAATCGCAGTTTACTATAATCTGCTAGTATGCTTTTCGTGGTTTCTCTTCCAAATGATAATTGTGAGGGTCGGGAAAATCTTGGGCTCTGAGGTTGTGGATTAGTCCAGTTATACTTTCCTGTAGAACAATGAGTTCGATCAGATATGCATCCGCTTACTACAGTAGATGACCATCATACTAGATGAACGTGATTTCCAGTATTCCGTGACGACTCGTGAAGAAAGCATCGAAAAAGATCTGGAGAAGATGAATGAACTTATTCAAGAAGTTGAGAGCATCTCGAATTTTGTAGTCAAACGAATTGACTTAACATAATTTATCTACGAACCGAAAAATAATTATGGAAAAATCTCCAGCCTAATTTTCATGTTTTCTGAACACGTATGAGCCATTTCGGAGCGTTTCACCGAATGCCTGCGCCAGGGGGGTCTAGAAATAATTCCAAAAAATTTTCTTCGTCTAGTACTATGTCAAAATAGTACAAAGCAACTCCTTCTGGATTCTTTCAAAGGCCTCCATGGGCCCTTGGGCCCACAAAAGGTCCATTTTAGGCCCCTTTTCAGCCTATTTTCAGAAAATCATAGCTCCCGCTATACTCACCCTTTTCGAGCGTACTTCGGCGCATTTCTCCTGGTAAAACTAGTACTTCCAAGAAAAAAAATTCAAGGTCGATCATCCAGCCTAGCAACTTTTGAAAGCTATTTGCTGAAAGCAGATTTTAATGATTTATGGACTCGCTTCGAAGTGATCTAGATCTTACTAGACATGTGATGATCGACTTTCACCAGTGGCCATTTTGAAGGTCTCGAAGAAACCTACAATCTTATCACTGGTGATGTACTTTTATAGGAGTTACAGTGGTTACAAGTTGAGCAAATTCGTAAAAATGCCAAACTTTGAGCTTGATCTAAAAAAATTGTTATCTTCTTCGAATCCGAGCCTAGGCGAATATATCAATTCGATACAGAAACTATCAATCAGAACAATAATCTGAGTGGGATATTCAATTCTCGAATTCATTCAGCCGTCTTGAAAAACACCGTTTCTTGACTTTTTGCTAAAAATGATCTCACTGGTGGGGCTCACAAATGCTTCCATCTGAACTAATGTGCGCCAATCTGTGTGTAATCTCTCCTCAAATTGCCTCCAAATATGTGTGAGAGCTCCCAGAGGTGAGCCTCAGGCCAGATGCATAGTGTAGTATGCATACATGGCGATAGTGTTTTTTTCATCAATATACTAGAATAAATGGATGGCACATATACACTCCACCAAAGTTTGTCTTCCGTTATCGGCTATTTCGCGATAGCGGAATCCTTGTCGAAGAAAATATTATTACTCAAGACTATTTGATATCTTTGATTGAGGTCATACTCTATTGAGTAATATAGTCTTATTCTGGGGAAAAGTGATCTTTTGGGAGAGGTGATCCAGTTATTCCGCAAATGTCATATTGTCCTCAAATGCAGATGATGAGTTGCATCAGCAAAAAGAAGCCTTTCGTTAGAAACCTTGAAGAGTAGGAGAGTGTTCGCAATAGGTTCTATTCATGATGGAAGAAATTTTAGATAGATAGTTGAAAAAAAAGAAAAAATTGGAAATATCGGGATTTGAACCCGGGTCTCCCGCGTGGAAGCCCGAAGTTTTACCCCAACGCCACCATCACGATTTGTTAAGATTGTTCAAGAGGTTATACATGAACTCATTGCTCCGAAAAAGCTTTGGAATTCATTAGTAACGATGAACGGAAGAGATTGTTCAGCATTATACGCGCGTATTATCTCGATCTCAAGGTATTATGGCATGCGAAAAAATTTTAGATGGATAGTTGAGAAAAAAAATCGGACATATCGGGATTTGAACCCGGGTCTTCCGCGTGGAAACCTGAAGTTTTACCCCAAGGCCACCACCACGATTTGATAACATTGTTCAAGAGGTTATATATAAACTTATTTCTCCGAAGGAGCTTTGGAATTTATTAATAATGATGAACGGAATTAATCATTCATCATTATATACGCGTATTATCTCATTCTCGAGGTATTATGGCATGCGAAAGAATTTTTAAAGGGAAAATCAGTTATATCGAATTTTGCAAGAGATGAGACACTAGGTACAAATTGCGACATAATTAAATCTGATACATCAGGCTCTCAGCTTCAAAGTACGCTCTAGATCGTGAAAAAAGACCCACTCTAGCCAAAGTTTGAGCCTACCAAGCGTTCTTTTCCGCGTTGTGCCTACCGTGGGCGCACCCTGCCCGCACCCCTGCCACACCCCTTTCCATCCAAATATTCCTTCTTCAGATGAATGAAAATGCCATATACCCGCACCCCGGCCGCACCCCTGCCGCATCCCCTTTGCATTCAAATATTCTTCTTTCAGATGGATGAGAATGTCATATACCCGCACCTCGGCCGCACCCGATTGCGCCCCTTCTGCATCCAAATATTTCTTTTTCAGATGAATGGAAATGCCATATACCCGCACCCCTTTTGCATTCGAATATTCTTTTCCCAGATGAATGAGAATGTCATATACCCGCATTCTCGCCGCACCCCTGCCGCGCCACCTTCCGGATCCAAATATTCCTCCTTCAGGTAAATCACAATGCCATACCATTCAACGTATGTATGGACTCCAACATAACTATTGAAATAATCATCGTCATTAATAAATGAAACGAACTAACCTCAAATATGATTCTGAAATAATCCTCAAGTCTTTAGATCTTGGTCTCATATTCAATTCTGGAATTACTTCAGAATCACACATCTCTCCCATCTGGTTTTCATTCATATATGACAAATATGATGATTTGAAGGAAACAATAATTCTTCAAATAGTATAAACTTTGATCTTTCATGTTTCGTTGTATTAGG
Organism: Eretmocerus hayati; assembly: GCA_029851415.1. NCBI lineage: Eukaryota > Metazoa > Arthropoda > Insecta > Hymenoptera > Aphelinidae > Eretmocerus > Eretmocerus hayati. Next base: position 136,332,660 of record CM056741.1, read on the forward strand.
TGGTTCTTAATCAATCGTTTTGATACAAATTGAAATCACTCTATTATTCAAAAAATGAAAAAATACCAAAATTATAGTAGGTCTCCCTCGCCAGCGTGAGCCAGGTTAATAGACTGAGATATATTCAAAAATGTCGCGGGTTTAGCCAGAACATCGGTAGTGTAGGAATCTGCATGTAATCATCGAGAGCAGACGATGTGACAACTGGAGATCCAAAACAATATATTCACTTGGCGGTCAAAAAACTTCACGACGATGTCATCTAGTCAAAAAGTTAATAACAATAAATCTTGGTACGCCCTATAAATAACAGTAAGAAAAACCATGTGTAGTGCTGATGTCTGTAAGAAATTCGTCCAAAAAGGGTATAGAAAACATTGGCTGTAAATGTAATTGTAAGTCATACCACACAAATTCACAAGCAATATTCAGAATACATTAACCTATAATAGTATATTAAGCAACAAGGGGACCAACAGATATTTGCGCACGAGTCACCGCAACGAGTGTGCAAACGCCTCATTTACGCACAGTTTCATCGTTTACGCAGTGTGCAAATGGCTCATTTGCGCACGCAGTGCGCAAATCAGTCATTTGCGCACTGCGTGAACGACGAAACTGTGCGCAAATGGAACGTTTGCACACGAGTTGCGGGGACGAGTGCGCAAATGTCGGCGCCCGAGTTGCTTACGATATTTTTTGTTATTTCTGTGAGCAAAAATGTAACCCGCCTCCTAAAACACATCAAAAAATTAGGGGATGCTGTGAGACTTGGGCGTCGTCTTGAGAGTTGACGGACTTTGTTCCTTTTTCGCATTGGCGGGTACGAACTTTCCGAGTTCTTTTTCCTTTTCAAATAAATTATGAACCATTTTCATTTGAACTACTTGGGATCCATGACGACTTTCTGAAAAATTTTGACAGTAGCGAGGAGTGACCGAAGCATCACCTACAACGAATGATGAATGCATCTCAAGCATCCAGAGGAACATGGCATGACGGGGTCACAGGAGGGTGGAGGAGGGGGTCCAGGGGCGGAGCCCCGGCGGGGGTGCAGGGGGCGGAGCCCCCCGACTGAAAAAATATTCTGAGAAATGTATCAGAAAAAACTTTATCGCCCATATAGTATGTTACCACGTTGCTCAAAACTGTCGCTGGTGCTCGAAAGATCGAAGTTAGATATTCTTCACAATTATGTATGATGATGATATATAGATAGATGATGGTATAGAGTGATCAGAAAACAACTCAAGTCCAGTGCGCGAACGAAATTTGCACAGTGCGCAAATGCCTCATTTGCACACTGTTCTTCGTTTACGCAGTGCGCAAACGAGTATTTGCGCACTGATGCCTCATTTGCGCACTGCGTGAAAAAATATTTGCACACAGTTGTGTCGGAATAATGTGCAAATTCGCTATTTGCACACGCACACTTGCGTCTCAATGGCCATTTTTGCGCACAGAATAACAAAAAAATATTTTCACGGCAGATCGCAATACCACTAGCGATGTTTACCAAATACATCTGACGTGCTACTTCTGTAGCAAATGTGCAATATAGATTGATAGGTGCGTAGCTTTTATATCAGTAAAATCAAGTGTTGTATGGACAAGAAAAAATGTAGTTTGCATATATTTACACTACCGCTCATAAATTCGTGAACGGTGAACGCGATATCACCCTCCGTGAAAATAGCCATATCTCGGACGCTATGCATCGTAGGATAATTTTGAAAAAAGCATCTTGAAGAGCAGAAAAAATGCTAACTTTTCATCTATTTGGAATTTTTTATCGATTCTTTTGAAGGTGTCAACTGTAGGGGAAAATTTGAAAAATTTTGAAATGTTTCCCTTGCATTGATACACCTGTAGTTTTCTTGCCGACAAAGATACATAACTTCTGCAAACGGCATCTTGTAGAGCGGGAAAAATGCTATGTGTAACGTCTTTTAGAAATTTGAGTTTGCTATATTCGCAAAGATTAGCGCGCCTTCACAACTCGGATAAATATTTCAGTGATAGAAAAGACTATGTTTAACGTGTTTTGGGAAGAATCTTACCGGTTTCTGATTAATCTGTTGAATGGGTATCAGGGATTTGACTCGTTTCTATAGAATGAACAACTTGGTGTACTTCTTACAATTACTCAGTCTTATTTATTGGTTATAAACAGATGAGTGATAATATAGCAAAAAAACGGCATATTGTACGGTGCAAGCCAAAATTTATCGATATGGATGAATAATACTTGCTTCCCAAGTAAAACAATCAAAATTGCTTAGGCTGAACCGAGTCAACAATATTACAAATAATTAGGAACATGAATATCAAATAACAACAAATAATGCGAGTCAAAATTTCTTCTCGTCAAAGAATCCTCTCTTAGCTTTGATCACAGCTTTGCAAATTCTCGGCATCCGGGCAATAAGTTTTTCGAGTGTATCACTTTCAATAGATGTTCAGCAGGCCTGAATCACTTCCCATAAATTAGAAACATTCTGTTTTGCCGCAGAACTTTGCCGAATCCGTCGGTCCAGTTCTTCCCACAGTAATTCAATGGGATTAAGGTCTGGTGATTGCGGAGGCCATATCATTCTTTCCAGCACACCCATTTTTCTTTTTTGTCTAGGTTATCTCTGCAGAATTTTGATGCATGTTTGGGGTCATTATCTTCTTGGAAGATGAAACCTTTACCTATACAAGTTGAACATTTGGTCTCGTCGATCTTGAAGGACGGTGGGGAACTAAATAAATTCCCAAAATTTCATGATGGAAATTTTATTGCAACGTTTCGTCCACTAGGTGGACGAGTACAAGTAAACAGAGTGACTCCTCTCTAGGAGTCACTCTGTTTACTTGTATTGACAGGAGCCAGACGTTATGTCTGTGCTCTATTATAAGATCGTCCAAAATATCATGACGATCTAAAGAATAACAAACCTGAAGCCTGATGAGGTCCACAAAACCTAGTGGACGAAACGTTGCAATAAAATTTCCATCATGAAATTTTGGGAATTTATTTAGTTCCCCACCGTCCTTCAAGATCGACGAGACCAAATGTTCAACTTGTATATTAACCATCAAGGACGAAAAAATCTACCAAAATCACTTATGAAACCTTTACCTATTAATCTCAGGCCAGAAGGAATGCCATTATGTTGCAAGATATTGTGGTAAACTTTCTTGTCCATTATACCCTCAATTCGTTTGAGGTCACCTACCTCGTTGTTAGCAAAGCAACCCCAGACCATTATGCTGCCACCTCCATGTTTCACAGTGGGAACAAGGCACTGTTTGAGGAACCGTTCACCGGGTCTGCGTCGAACGTAAACGCGACGTTCGTTGCCAAACAGCTCGAATTAGGATTCATCAGTCCACAACACTTTTTTCCATCTTGCTATTGTCCATTTCTCGTATTTCTTCGCCCATTGAAGACGTTTTCTACGATTAATTGGTCGGAGGAGAGGTTTTTTAGCAGCTACACAGCCTCTCAAACCATATTCATTCAATCGCCGTTTAACTGTGCTGTTGCTTATCGGCTGAGATCTAGAACTATTGAAGTGAGCTGTTATTTCAGGGGCTGTGAGTTTTCGATTCCGTTTACTTGATACAACAATCAAACTGTCATCTTTTGCAGAAGTTTTCCGCACTCGACCACTACGCGGGCGATCGTGATTACTCTTAGTTTGTCGGAGTCTTGCCACAGCTTTATACGCTGCACCACGAGATATCCCAAGTCTCTCCGAAATACTGGAGTATGAGTATCCTTCATCTCGCAGAATTACAGCTTGCGCACGGCGCTCTATTTTCGATCCAGTTGTTTGCTGTTTAACCAGAGTGTCCCGTTTGGCCTTTGTTGTAATTTCCCCATCCTCTGTGAAAATTCTCTGCACTCTGATGAGAGGTATGCGCAGAATTTTCGCTATTTTTCTGTAAGAATATTCGTCACTACGTAATCTAAGAATTTCTAACCGTTCTTGACTTGACGACCGTTTGCGATGAAAAACCATCTTCGACTAGAGAGTATAATGGACATAATTGAGTATAAAGGTATTGAGACTTGAAAAGTAAACAACTAACGCTGTGGAATGGGCATTGAGGCGCCACTCACACACTTGTATTATCACCGAAATAGGTATGCAAGTTCTGAAGGCGCGCTAATCCTTGCAATTATATAGCAAAAAAAATTCTAAAAGATGTTACACATAGCATTTTTTCCGCTCTCCAAGATGCCGTTTGCAGAATTTGTGTATCTTTGTTGGCAAGAAAACTACAGGTGTATCAATGAAAGGGAAACATTTCAAAATTTTTCAAATTTTCCCCTACAGTTGACACCTTTAAAAAAATCGATAAAAAAATTCCAAATAGATGAAGAATCAGCATTTTTTCTGCTCTTTAAGATGCTTTTTTCAAAATCTTCCTACGATGCATAGCGTCCGAGATATGGCTATTTTCATGGAGGGTGATATCGCGTTCACCGTTCACGAATTTATGAGCGGTAGTGTATGTTTACATTATAGGCTTGATAAGGGCGCCAAACAGCGCCGAAACGTTGCCGCAATAAAAAGATTCCACCTTGACTCATCAAAACGATTGATTAAGAACCACCTAAAATAATTCTTCAAGCGTATTCCCATACCACCTTCTCATGATCATCTTATGTTCTGCATATATCATTGGACCATCCCAAAAAATGAATAAGTTTTCAAATAATATATCAGCAACCACCATATCCTTGTTCAAAGAATGATCATGAATCGAGGTACCACTTCTGGCACATTCCTTTTTCCTAATAAACTATTGGAAAACACAAAATAGTCAGAATTATACAAAATTGAGGGAAGATCGCCAGTAGATCTATGAAACCCCCAAAAATATATCATTAATTGGAAGTATAATCGTATCCAGAAAATCAATCATCATTCATCCACTAGCGATTGATACATTAGAAAGAATTCCATTCCATACGTAATCTGACAATACTTTCTTCTAGATGTAGATCATCACACAAACTTCCCAATCCTAATTCTCATTATAGCCCTGTGGAATATTTATAAATTTCCCCTTCTTCATCATGAATATGAGGAAGAATTCCATTCATAAGCCCATTCAATAATAACCTCGACTATAAACGTTTCGTTTCCAGATATTAGCTTTTCGAAATCCATCTTCTCTCCATCCAAAATTTTCATGTTCTCAATTTTGTTAACTCTCAAGATGTAAGTTGAACTTATACAATTCAACCAAATATATTCGTCAACCAGTTCATACAGTTTCTGCCTATCTCATAACTTACCATTCTCCTGAAGATCACCAATAATTTCCACCTTGATACCACGATCGAAACTCGAACTTTCGTCATTTTTTTCGTCACTGAAATGTCTAACTTGTGGATTGCATTCGTTAAGACTCCAATGTTGTCATTCCTACTTTGTTTAGATTTTTGCACGATTTCTGTCTCTATAGCACCTTGAATTGCTGTCCAAATATGAAAAAAATGATTATGAAGTAATGAATATCATGTATCTCTACCCAACTCACTTATCAATCCTTTCTCTTTAGGTATATCTTCAAATTCAATCTCGATTCGATTTACATTCAGGATACTCATCTTACTCAACGTTCGTTGATTCTCATAAGGGTTTGGGAAAAATTTTCTTGCAAGTTTTCGAATCTCCATTTAGACATGCAGATTTGGTGGTATGCGGTCCGTGCAACATCTGTTTGATGACGAGCTCTTGCAGTTCTTTATCAGCATCGGATGGTATCTCTGCGGAAATTTATTGATCGATAGCTTCAGTTGTCAACAGTTCATTATGAGGATCTAAAGTCACAAGTGAATAAATGTTGGGTAGACCCCTTTTCTGGAATTCTACCATCCAAGCACATCCTATGGCTTTCCCGAAGAGATCTCTGTCCATCACATCTTTGATCAACTCATCCATTTTCATTCAAAATAATCTAACAGTAATGTTTGGAATGTCATTTGGTGCTGTTTTTAGTGGAAATTTCTTCATGATTCTCTTCAGTTTTTTACCTTTGCGCTACAAGTCATCGTAATCAAGAGATCAGGTCTACCAACTCTCCTCATAACAGCCATAGCATCTTGATAGTGTTGTTGCATATATCTAAGACCTCCGATGTAAGTTGATGGTAGTACAAAAAGATTCCCTGATCTTTCTTTCGACTCGAAATTTTTCGATATATTCATAGCACTATTCTTTACAGCATCTATGAGTCCTTGATAACATTCTATCGGCAATTGTAATTGGTGTTTCCTGGAGAAGTTTATTCTATTATTCTTCTACCATTATGTAGGAGTGAATGAAGTATGGTTGTGTTAATCTTCCACCATAAAGGAGAGGACTAGAATTGTGTGAATGAGGTCTGTAAGAAAATCTATAAGCATCATATCACAGAATATATGAATCTCTCTGTTCGGGAAATCTTGATTTGGATGAATCAGGGTTTTTCTCATAACCTGTACTCCAACCCAAGTCTCCGTAAGAGGAGAGTATGGGAAAAGTCATTGGGTCTTCATGGTGTGAAAGTTCATTTGAATATGTGTATTCAATAGGGCATTCTCCATTTTTTGGATAAACACACATATCGAAATCTCCTGGTCAACCAGATTTAGACAGATTTAGAAGATTTCCCCTCTCAAGGTTATGATAATACCATCTTACTATAGCTAAATTAATTGAATTAGGTAAATATCCGTAAATGATGACAACCGAATTGACATCTTAAAACTCAATAGGTTGAGACAGTTAGCTGTGAAGATGACGATCTAAATGAAATTCAGACGCGGACAATAGGTGGAAAATACACCAGATGACATCGGCACGTCAAATGAAAACTGACTACATTAAAGAAGTGGCGCACAAAAATGTCTACTGTTACTGTTCCAAGAAACTGACAACAGAAGAGAACAACCAATACGACCACCGAAGTGACACTTCAGAATTTAATTGGTTGAAAAACTCACCTCGAAAAATGAGATCCTGAGCCCCCTTCCAAGGATAACAAGAGGGAAAAGGCATGACTTGATAATCCATACAACGACTAGAAATCGATCATGATAAAGAAGTCATTCCAGGGAATTATTTTACAAGGTCTCTGCGCGAGACTGAACCAGAAATCGCTAGTTCCGGAACTTTCCCATATACTTCATCGAGGAGGTAATAGAATTTTTTTCCCATACGCCACTGCAGGGTCTCAACTGGAATAGCTACAATTCAATGAGTAAGAGTAAGAAAAATATCTGAGGAACCCTTTCATGAACTATATCAAGGAACTCTGTCAACCTATGTATGGTATGAAGTGGATAAAATTTGGTGGAACTACAGAAATCCAGAAGAAAAGCATACGATGTTAGAGGACGCAGTGCTTGCATAAGAATAATCTGTGGGTGTCGTATCTCGTATTCGATTTTCGTGGATTGAATAAGAATATACTCATATCTTTTTCAGGCATCAGGCTTGCCGGCATCCTTGGAATAAATTACGTCAAGACGAGGACCTCCCCGGATTTCGCGTCAATGAAAACTCGTGATCAATGCACCCGAGACCTATCATCTGAGGACACTGCCATGAAAAAGCGGAATTCCAATTTTCTATTATTTACGTTGGTTCCCTTATGACCAGGATAATACAAATGTTCGGGATTTCATATTGAGGCCTCTTCGGATTCTCACTCATAATACCGTTCGATTCAAAGCAAAGTTATGTTCATAAATGGAAAACGTTCACGTTGCAAATAACTCCCAATTTTCCTACGAATATTCAACTGGTACAGTCTGTGGGTATGAACGTTCCTCAGTGTTTTGTAGGAATCAGTAAATATCAAGATATTTCGGTTTTGAGTACAAGTTACAGACGTTTCCCTTATTATATGGAGTATAATGAGGAACTGAACCGATGGCAATGGCCTTGAGGGGACGATTACTCAACAATCAGTTTTCGTGCATTTTTAATTGAATCAATATCTGTTATCCACCAATCATGCTCAAAACAACAAAACAGTCAAGTTTGGTACATGAGATTTTTTCCTGTGAATATATTAATCAGGGTTTGTAACAAAACTCATGTTTCATTTCGTTTCGTTTATTTCGGTAAAATTTTCAATAATGTTGAGTTTCGTTTCGTTCTTCAATAACCACAATCGAAATTCCAGAATTTAGTTTAGTTTTTCTTTAAACGAAACTAAACTTAATAATTTAATTTCAATTACCTTTTTTATTCCGTTCATGAGAAACGGAACTGAACAAAAATGAATTATAGCTGAGCTGGAAACTCAACGAATCCCAACAAAAATGTCGGTGAAAGAAACGAAACGAAACGTTAATCATGCATAACTACGGTTACAATAAACGAAACGAAACATAATCGAAATGTTTCGTCAGAAAACGCGACGAAATCAAACGAAACTATTCTGTTTGAGGGAAGGAAACTAAACGAAAGTAATTTTGATTATGATAATGATGAACGAAACTAAACGAAATTCATATGAATTATGTTCATTATAAACGAAACTGAACGAAATCACACAAGATCTTTTTCTAATGCCGAACCTTCTGAAAAAATCTTCGGTTTGATGGCCTTGGGAACGATACATTGTTTATGAAAGGGACTGTGCAGGTAAATTTGCTACTTGGAATTTTGATATTTTTCGTTTCTTAGTCAATGGATTGCTGTCTAACTCTCGGCTCGTTTCTGGGTGACCCCTTTTGCCATACCTACGCCCCCGCCAACAGTAGTTGTGTGCTAACGAAATCAGCGAGAGGACTTCAGGCCTTCATCGAGGGAGGGCTCCACAGCTATCACACTGTAGCCTCCCAGTGCTCCCCATCTACCCCCTCCCCCCCTACACACACATATTCATCCATCCCCATTTTTTTCACGGTCTGACCGGAATCAAATTGTATCACACGACACGTATGTATACTGTTCTTTACGTTATCGCGCCGAAAAGTTGCACAGAGCTGATGGGGGAGGGGGGGGGTGATTGGTTTTGATCATCGTTTAGAATTATGTTAATTTGTTCCGATTACGTCTAGTTTCGTTTATGATCAACATAATCAAAATCGATTTGGTTCAGTTTCGTTCATCATGAATGAAATTATTATTGATTTCGTTTAGTTTCGTTTATCTCAACGAAATTTTGGTTGGGATCAATTTTCATAACTAATGAATCGTAATTCGTTTTCGTTTGGTTTCGCTCCTCATCAACGGAATCAGGATCAATTTCGTTTCGTTTCGTTTTTGAATAAACGAAACGAAACTCAACTGCTTTCGGATATGTCTTCATCTCCGTTGAACGAAACAAAAAACAGAATAATTCTGTTTTGTTTTGTTTATCTAATCTTGTGGATATAATGTTTACGTTGCGTTTCGTTTTTCATAAACGAAATCATGATTGATTCCGTTGTGTTTCGTTTTCCAATAAACGAAACAAAACATATTCAATAATTTTGTTTAATTTAGTTTAGTTACAAACCCTGATATTAATATACCAAGACACTCACGATCGTTAACTGCAGTTCGTTTGAGATGATCTCCAAACTGTATTGACAAAACAGATTTTGAATACACCAAGGATCAATATCTGTTATAGAATAGTAACAAATTCGAAAGAAATCATTTCGTTAACGAATTTTCCACCGTTGATATCTTTGCAATGTCCGGTTATTGGAAAATTCATTCAGTTCTATCTGAAAGTTTTGATAGTTAATAAGTCATCATGATATGATTATTTTTTATGGCTCACTTTCGTCATTCTTGTTGTAAAACGGTTGTTAACCATAGGAATTCGTCTCATGTAATTTTTCATACCATATTTAATTCTTAAGTTTTCCAGGTCATCTTGATTTGACAATATCAGTAACTGTAAATCAAATTTATTATGATAATTCACCAAAATCAACTCCATATTTAGCATAAGATAGAATTGGATTCATCATCGCTTGACATCATCAATAATCCAGAACCCGAAATCCAGCTGTTCAAAAGAATTGAGAAATTCACACAAAGTGGACAAGGATTCTCCTAGATCAGATTGATTCCTCCGAGTAGTCATTTTAGGAGAAATCACGTCAGCTATTCGTTAAAGATAGATCCCAATGTCTACATTCCTGGGCATGCTCAGGGAACAATATTTTTTTTATAGTCAAAATAATGAGATTTCATGAAGTTTTTTATTAGTTTCATGTCAACCCGCAGTACACTCTGGAACTACCTTGAGTTACTACTAGGTCATTTCAGACACGGTCAAATCATTTTCTTATTACCAGTAGTAGGAATATTCCCCTAGAATCTTCAAAACGTGAAGTATTGAGTTTTTTTACGAAAGAGTATCTCTATATGGAGCAATTACGTATTAGGGTCGGCGAAAAATGGAAATTCTCGGAATACGTTACGCCTGAGTGCCGATTTTTTGCTACTTTGCACGGTATTGCGACCCAAGGAGGTCAAGGGCCTAGAAATATTTTACGAGGAGCGCCTTTCCTCGAGCAGAGCTGCTACTACTCTGTCTTTGAAATCGGGGGACAGAGACCCGTGCAGTGGAAACTGGGCTCTCCGAGGTTGGATCGTTCTGGGGTCGTTCCTTTACAGGGATCTTACTTCAGTCCGGCTTTTTTGCTCATACCTGCATGCGACGTTTGTCGCCGAAATACGTCTCTCAAATGCTGACAATATGAATTGGGTTGGAAATCACGACTCACGAGGGGAGGACCTGACCTTTGGATCACCAATCCTTTCCAAAAATTTTTTACAGTCTTGTGTCACCTAGAGTATGAAGAATCCAGAGTAACTCCGTCAAATGGGCCTTCTGTCCAGAGCTACAAGCAAGAATGTTAGTGTTGCCAGTATATCTATATATATCACTTTTTAACATGGGCCTATATGAGCAATGTTAATGTCATGGGCTGTAACTTTGAACAGGAGGCCCATTTGACGGAGTTACTCTGGATTCTTCATATTCTAGGTAATACAAAACTGTAAAAAAATTTTGAACAAGATTGATGATCCAAAGGTCTGGTCCTCCCCTTGTCAGTGTTATAGATTAAGCACCGAAGTTTTATTATATGCAATTCTGAATGTGTGAGTGTAGTTATGTAAATACGGGTCGCGGATGAGAAACAGTGTCTGGGCCCGAAAGAGAGAAACCGCGAAAAAGGTGAAAGGACGGGCTACTCAAACGTATTAGAGAAAAAGGTGTTCACCTGGCTATAGCAACGGGGCCTTTATGTCGGTTTGCGGTATGGACTGGTATCTGGCCGGAAGATCTTGTCTCGAGCGCGTGCGTCTCCCTCTCTCTCTTGTATGCACAGTGGGTTAGGCTTGCTTTTGCTATTTTGCTATATTGTCTTGCTTTTTGGGATAGCCAGCCGTCGTTGGTGATTTCGAATGAGACTTTCGAGGCTTTGGATATCGTATCACGCACTGTGTGGAACTTGGCACTTTGTCGTTTTGGTCGATTCGTTTAGATGAATTTCTGCGGATCACTGCGCTCGCGATTTGCGACTCTACTGGCACTTTGTCCGGTTTACCGGCTAGAACTGGACTGATTTCGATGATACGACTGAGACGACTGACTGAAATCTTCAACTGACCCGCTTTATATACATTTCTTGTAAAAAGCGGTGCTGAAGTGAGTTGTCGCGAGAGCGGCTTCAAACTGCACTGCTTATGAATTACGGAAAAAATGATGCGAGTACATGTGCCGGGCTTGTTCGGTTGTCACATAAATACCCGCGCTGTGATGATTTCGAGGATGCTAATGTAGGATTCGAGTCTCCGATTGTGTGAATTGCGGAGAGGTGATACAAGTGTACGCAACGGCTCTATTTAGATTGTCACATAAATATCCACGCTGTGATGGTTTCGAGAAATGCTAATGCAAGGATTGAGTCCCAGTCCTTGCGAGTCGCGTCGTGTCTTCGTCAAATCGGAGAAAGATCTCGGATAAAATGCGTTATTGCTCGAGGCTCTCCTGAGGTGTGGGTGTTTGAGATTGCAAAATCATGCTTCCGGAATATTGTCACTTCACACACGCAGATGATGAAATGATTCTTTGCGAATTTTCAAAAAGAACATCCAGGTTCTGGCAGAAGTCTTGGAGATTCTCGGAAAATAGAGTGGAAATGTCATTTTTACGCTATTTCTAAAAGCAAAGTTATAGCGTGCATAACACACGCGGTGTCACCATATGGTGATCGAACAATGTTTTCTTACGTATCGTCGGACGCAGAAACCGAAAATCAGGTTCGTTAGGGCCTCATAAGTTAAGGGCCTTTGTGTATTGCGAGATACCGATCAGAGTTGAAAAGTGCCAACTTTTTGGAAAACGCCAGATTTCTGTGAAATTGAAAACGATCCTCCAAACACCATCACACACCATATTTCCTTATGTATTTCAACCTGCCAGGGACGGTCTTGGTGGTTTCAGGAAGCTAGGATGCGTCAAAATTCAGCCAGATTGAGCAATGTAAGTGTATATGTCGGGGATGTTCGTCGGCTTGGGAGACGGCCATTATGGAGCCACCATCTGAGTGAAAGAACCTAGAGAGTTCCTCTTCTCTCTACAGTAATTGATAATCTATATCCCGGGAGCCCGGATTTCTGGAACGAATATATCTGCGTAAAATTCTTCATTCAATTTCGTTTATATTGACTGGGACATCCTTCCCCTCAAATTTACGATATATGATCTCTCAATCCCAATGGAAATCATGCGTTCGCCAGAATTTCTCATACTGTGTTCTCCTTACATTAGATTCCACATCAGCCAATTCAGCTGTTCGCCAGAATTTCTTAGACTGTCCTCTTCTTACTTAAGTTGTCTGGTCAGTGACCAGACCGAGTTTATTCTCTGCCTTGTCAGTTTCGCAAGGAAGTCAAGGTATCCGGTCTTTGGGTTGTTTTTTTTCAACTCAACCAGACTTGAGTTGTCTTGTTGGTGACCAGGCCCAGTTGATTTCATGGTTGTCAGTCTCTGTAGTTCAATATAACCAGAGGGGATGGGATAATAGGTTGGGAAGAATATCAATCTATCGGAGTTTCAATTCTGTTAAAAGTTTTACATGGGAAAAGCTAAGCAATGGGAGTGTGGCCCGTAGGCGCGGGAAGCCGCTGCCTATGATTGAGCCTATATGGTAAGATGCAGATGAATCAAGAGTATGGAAAATGATGAAACGCTCATTGGTTCCGCCGAGCGAGTGAAAAGGGCCAGGGAAAGGCAGTAATTATTGAACGTCGTATCGTGGATTAATTTTCTGCTTCGAGTGATAAGAGGGTGATTCAATCATGGGCATCTGATTACTCAAGGCTCAATATTGGGTATACCCTCAACTCTTTGCATTGGTTATAATGTATTCCGTAAAGGCCACAGATGTCCGAGGACAGGAGGGGGAACTTATTGTGGAGGACGTAAGATGATAGCTTAGGTAGAGTATGAATATATGAGGGTTTGAGTTGTGCAAATCCGTTGAGTGAAAAATTGTATGATTAGTGTTATGTTGAGGTGAAATGTCTATGAATGGAGTGATAAATATGAATATATCGTTTTGTATATATCTATTGTAATTATGAGGCTTCGTGAAGTGGGCACCCGAGTTTGCAGAGAAATCATGATGATAGATGAGAGTGGAGTGTTATAGGGTGTAGGGTTTTGGGGTTTTATATTGAGTTTTATTCATTTTGATCCAATGACATCGAATTGAAGAAGGGCCAGGGGAGAGCAGTATGGATTGAACGGCGTATCGTGAACTGACTCTCTGCTTCTAGTGATAAGAGAGTGATTCCATCATGTACATGTGACTACTTGAGGCTCAATATTGGGTATACACTCAACTCTTGGCATTATTAATAATGTATTTTGTGAGGGCCACAGATGTCTGGGGACAGGTGGGGGGAGTTATTGTGAAGGACGTAAGATGTAGCTTAGGTAGAGAATGAATAAATGAGGGTTTAAGTTCTGCAAATCCGTTGAGTGAAAAATTGTATGATTAGTGTCATGTTCAGGTGGAATGTCTATGAATGGAGTGTTAAATATTGATATATTGTTTTGTATATATCTATCATAATTATGACGCTTCGTGAAGTGGGCACCCGAGTTTGCAAAGAAATCATGATGATAAATGAGGGTGAAATGTTATAGGGTGTAAGGTTTTGGGGTTTTATATTGAGTTTTATTCATTTTGATCTAATGACATCGAATTGAAAAAGAGCCAGGGAAAAGCAGTATGGATTGAATGTCATATCGTGGATTGACTTTCTGCTTCCAGTGATAAGAGAGTGATTCCATCATGTACATGTGACTACTTGAGGCTCAATATTGGGTATACACTCAACTCTTGGCATTATTTATAATGTATTTTGTGAGGGCCACAGATGTCTGGGGACAGGTGGGGGGAGTTATTGTGGAGGACGTAAGATGTAGCTTAGGTAGAGAATGAATAAATGAGGGTTAAGTTCTGCAAATCCGTTGAGTGAAAAATTGTATGATTAATGTTATGTTCAGGTGGAATGTCTATGAATGGAGTGTTAAATATTGATATATTGTTTTGTATATATCTATCATAATTATGAGGCTTCGTGAAGTGGGCACCCGAGTTTGCAAAGAAATCATGATGATAAATGAGGGCGAAATGTTATAATATTAAGTTTTATTCATTTTGATCTAATGACATCGAATTGAAAAAGGGCCAAGGAAAAGCAGTATGGATTGAACGTCATATCGTGGATTGACTTTCTGCTTCCAGTGATAAGAGAGTGATTCCATCATGTACATGTGACTACTTGAGGCCGAATATTGGGTATACACTCAACTCTTTGCATTGTTTATAATGTATTTTGTGAGGGCCACAGATGTCTAGGGACAGGTGGGGGAACTCACTGTGAAGGACGTAGGATGTAGCTTAGACAGAGGGTGCCTGAACTCAGCACAAACATTTCCGCCCAAACAAAAATTAATTATCTGACATTTTATTGCTTTTTTATTGCTAATTTATTGCTGTATTGCGGAATTTATTGCTCTCCATTTTCTCGAGTTATAAGTGTTTGTGCTGAGTCCAGTGTGGAGCCAGCACAAACACTAGATTTCTGTCGACCTATCGAAACCTAACTTACGAGGAACACCCAGGGGTTGTGGAACACGGATTTTGCTGAAACTCTGGAAAAAGTCTCCTTTTACCGTCAAGAGATGAAACCCAGAGCCGCACTTGCAAATGCCCAACCGTTTCCGAGCTGCAGTTTATAACATTAGCATTACGAGTATAACTATATATATCTTTCCTGGAAATAGGCCCACATGAGCAATGCTAATCTCATAGGCTATAGCTTGAAAATGGGTAGGCATTTGCAAGTGCCGCTCTGGGTCTCACCTTTTGGTAGTAGAAGGAGACTATTCCCAGAGTTCCAGCCAAATCCGTGGCCCACAACTCCTGAGTGCTCCTTGTTAGCTCATATTATATTGCTAATTTATTGCTCTCAGAATCCGTTTTATCTCCTTAGGGCAACGTCCGGCGGAGATATGAGTGTTTGTGCCGAATTCAATGTGGAGCCAGCACAAACATTAGGTTTTTGTCGACCTATCGAAACCTAACTTAACTTATATTTTATTGCTAATTTATTGCTCTCAGAATCCGTTTTGATCATCCCCTTAGGGAAACTTCCGGCGGAGATATGAGAGTTTGTACTGAATTCAATGTGGAGCCAGCACAAACATTAGGTTTTTGTCGACCCATCAAAACCTAGCTTACCCTTTCGTGGCGTTGCGGTCGAGTTTATGATAAGAGCAATGAATTCCGCAATACAGCATTGAATTAGCAATGAAAAAGCAATAAAATATCAGATAGTTAATTCTCGTATGTGCGAATATGTTTGTGCTGAGTTCAGGTACCCAAAAAATTTTCGAGTGAAATGCTGACACGAGTTCTGCAGTCTTCTTCAGCCTTGGTTTCCCATCGAATACGTTATACCTTCGGTCTACGTGCATCAGAATGGGATTTATTAGGGGTCATTTGGAAGAAAATTTCACGGGCTACCGATTGCGCAAGGTCTCAATTCCGTAAATCTACACGCATGCGCAGAAAACAGACGTGCTCTGATTGTTCAAAAAGTCGAATCGCGAAAAATTGCTTTTAGAATTCACTTGAGCAAGCATTGCATTTTACCCGAAAAGAGCGTTTCCAAAACTTTTTTGTGATATTGTTTTGGAGAAAAAAATCAGATAGCGATTCTCACGAAACCCCCCATATACGCCCAATTACAGCCAAAAAAATAAAAAAAAAATATTCATCTAGGTTTTTGTCTCAGCTTCCAAATATGTCCAACCGCGTTTTTGATATCTTTTTTTGTTTTGGAACTAGAGCTGTTTTAGTGGGAAAAAGTCAGGGCTTCGTTGACCGAAAAAGGAACAAAAGTTGAATCAATTTGCTCACCAGCTGCGTTACAAATTTTTCTGGGGTCCTAGCGACCAGCTGTTCGTCAGATCTTGAGGTATATATAGATTCAGTGAAAAATCATGCGCAGACGATCCGGAAATCATGTTTTATCGACCTTTCATTTCACATGGAACTGCTCATTTGGTCTAGTAATATGCTATAAAATAATTTCTCCTGGTGTCACGCTTCGGGCACCAGATCTGAGCTATGATTATCCAGTCAACTCGCGGGTTCCAAAACTTTTCAACCATTCGCTGCTACGGTAATAGAATTATCCTGATTCAAATAGATCGATAGAAGTTCGTGAAAGCGTTCCTTTTAGCCTACCCAGGATCATGATGAGTTGGCCCCTTCTCTCATTCTATTATTGAGATAGTTAAAAGATACGGGAAACCATTTATTGTACGTAACGTACATCTGAAGAGATATCCCGATGATAACTCCGGATTTGTCCTTTAGGATCTCCGTCTAGCCCATCGGCTATAATAATTATAAAGATTTGTTGTCAGAGTAGTATTTTGAACAATAATAAAGCGCAGTCGAGAGTGTAATTCGATTTCCGAAACGTGGGGAATTCATTGTTGAGCTTTTCGTTTCCATCATGGTTCCTATCGACCATTTCAATGTCAAATTCCGTATTCATGTCAGAAAAAAATTCAATGTGTCTCATTATTGTTCGTTAGAAGTTCCCAATCAGGAGATATTTCGGATGAAAATTGTCCATACCTAAAAAAATTCCCGATTAGGACCATTGATCTGATCATCTATATGATCCGTGACTACGGTATCATAATGAACACATCTGGAAAGTCTTGTGGTTTTCGTGGGGTCAGTAGTGAAAGGTCGTTAACTTCGGGTTTTCACCACTAATATTGATGGCGCTTCGAACGCGTCGTATAGTTAGGTTGCTCAAAATGCAAACATAAACATAACCAGAGTATGATGTCTTATCCCACATCACTAACATGATAGGTGGGCTAATCAGTGAGCTCAATGCCCAAGTGGAAGAGTCGTAGCTTCGTAAGAGTAAATAAAGAATTATGTAGAGAAAAATCCGTTTGGCTGGTTCTTAGACACTGAGTCAGCGAATAGAGATTTTTCAGAGGTATCAGCGAAGGTATCAGCTTTGCAGTGGTGAGGTTTTCCGAATGTGTCAAGAACGTGTGATTGAAAGAAGAAAAAACTATTTTCCGATCTTGTGAGTGTCATACACCTGTGCCCCTATATACTACTGCCCCTAGAGGCTACTCTGTATGTCACTTTTCCATCAATCTCGGCAAGAAACGCGAGTGATAAAATTTCTGCTTCTGCGATTTTACGAGTTTCACAGATTTCCCAACCCAGAGGCGTCTTGCATTTTCCTGACCCCCTCAAGTGAAATTTGTGCATTTCAGAGTGATTTCAGTTGAACATTGTGCAATTCGAGAAAAATTTCTCAAAAATTTCCCCATCGAGAGCAAATTGTTCCAGAGTCTAGTGGCTTCAGAATGACATCAAGTTGTCGAGCCTCAATTGACGTCTTAACGACACACGTCTCATTATGCCCCATACTGTTCGCATAGGGGTGTCCAAACTTTTGTACGTCTGATGGATCAACTGTTCAGAGGCATGTCTTAATTCATGTGGTGATTGACCCGAATGCTAGACTGATGTTTAAACTGTATCAGACCGTTTTCAGGTCTCAAGAAAATTGATTGTCTCATCTAGTTATTGATAGTAAAAGAATCAATCTCCTCGAGACCTGAGGAAGGTCAGGCCCACTTCCAGTATCAGTCCAACATTCAGATCAATCGCCATATGAATCATGATATGCCTCTGAACAGTTGGTCCGTCAGGTGAATAAAAGTTTGGACTCCCCTATGCTAATAGCATATGGGGCTTGATGAGATGTGTGTCGTTATGACGTCTTTTGGGGCTCGACCACTTGAAGTCATTCTGAAGTCACTCGACTTTTGGAGAATTTGCACAAAATGGGGACACTTTTGAAGACTTTTGCTAGAATTGCAGGATATCCAACTGAAATGTACAACCTTTACTTGAGGAGGCTCAGAAAATATGCAACATGTCCAACGAGGATCGAATCTCTTTCGGTTCCAATGAACTCTTCGTGCAATCGATATCAAAACCACGCAATTTTAGATCAAAATAATGAATAATACTACCACGACTTGGAGAACGGAAGGTTAATTACGCGTGTAATGTTATGAGGATTAATTTGATGATTCAGTTTGGGGAACATCATGGACATTATCATAGAATTGATTAAAGCGCCACAAGAGGGTAAGCTTGGTTTCGATGGGTCAACAAAAACCTAATGTTTGTGCTGGCTCCACATTGAATTCAGCACAAACACTCATATCTCCGCCGGACGTTGCCCTAAGGGGATGATTGAAACGGATCCTGAGAGCAATGAATTAGCAATGAAATATAAGCTAAGTTAGGTTTCGATGGGTCCACAATAACGTAATGTTTGTGCTGGCTCCACATTGAATTCAGCACAAACTTTCATATCTCCGCCAGAAGTTGACCTAAGGGGATGATCGAAACGAATCCTGAGAGCAATGAATTAGCAATAAAATATAAGCTGAAATAGGTTTCGATAGGTCGACGAAAACCTAATGTTTGTGCTGACTCCACATTGAATTCAGCACAAACTCTCATATCACCGCCGGAAGTTTCTCTAAGGGGATGATCGAAACGGATTCTGAGAGCAATGAATTAGCCATAAAATATAAGCTAGTTTTGGTTTCGAAAGGTCGACAAAAACCTAATGTTTGTGCTGGCTCCACATTGAATTCAACACAAACTCTCATATCACCACCGGAAATTTCTGTAAGGGGATGATCGAAACGGATTCTGAGAGCAATAAATTAGCAATAAAATATAAGCTAAGTTAGGTTTCGATGGGTCTACAATAACCTAATGTTTGTGCTGGCTCCACATTGAATTCAGCACAAACTCTCATATCTCCGCCGGAAGTTGACCTAAGGGGATGATCGAAACGAATTCTGAGAGCAATAAATTAGCAATAAAATATTAGCTAAAATAGGCTTTGATAGGTCGACAAGAACCTAATGTCTGTGCTGGCTCCACACTGAACTCAGCACAAACACTAATAACTCGAGAAAATGAAGAGCAATAAATTCCGCAATACAGCAATAAATTAGCAATAAAAAAGCAACAAAATATCAGATATTCGATTTTTGTTTTTTGCGGAAATGTTTGTGCTGAGTTCAGGCACCCTTATAGAGAATAAATATATGAGGATTTCAGTTCTATAAATCTGTTGAGTGAAAAATTGTATGATCAGTGTTATGCCGAGGTGAAATTTCTATCGAGTCCGTGATAAATATTAATATATTGTTTGGTATATATCTGTTATAACTATGAGGCTTTGTGATGTGGGCACCCGATTTTGCAGAGAAACCATGATGATACATGAGAGTGAAGTGTTATAGAGTGTAGGGTTTTGGGGTTTCATAGTAAGTTTTATTCGTTTCTATTCAATTCGATGCCATTGAATAGAAATTTATAAAACTTACTATAAAATTCCAAAACCCCACACTCTATATATATATATATATATATATATATATATATATATACATATATATGACATCTGATCCAACCTTCTCCACTCTTGATATGGTACGCTCAGCCGGTAAAAGTCAGCGTGTACATTCCCTCTAAGAAAGAAAGAACAGATTCTCCCCCTCGTTCTGAAACTTTGATCCAGCCTATATCCACATATCGCACCAGCTCGTTACAATGCAAGTGACATGATTGAAGTAGCTGAGCATGAATATACAACGATGTCCTGTTTTTTCTCTAGGTGGGATACTCATCTTGGGTAGTTCTAGCTCCCACTGTGGAAGGGCATCACAGGCATACGATGCTGAAACAGTTTTTTCCGATAAGAGTCAATACAATCAACAAGGAATAGGAGCACAGCATCCGGGGGCAAATGATTTCACTTCTCCTATGCTGACTGACAACTCGTCGAGCCCGAACGTGAGGGAAGATGACTCGGCGTCTCGAGTGGGTCCTCTGAGGAATTCTCACGAAATTATCAGGTGAGGTTCAAAAACCAGTCCGTCTTCGGCATGATGACGCATGTTCATGCGATTCTGCCCCGAGTTCCTCAGGAAAGTGAGTTGAGAATATAGGAGTGTGTAGTATAATTCTCACCTCCTGCTTCGATTTGTCCAAGGGCATAA
This sequence comes from Eretmocerus hayati, assembly GCA_029851415.1. Lineage (NCBI taxonomy): Eukaryota > Metazoa > Arthropoda > Insecta > Hymenoptera > Aphelinidae > Eretmocerus > Eretmocerus hayati. The sequence continues at coordinate 136,353,324 of CM056741.1, forward strand.
GTGATGCTTTGCATCACATGTATGGTCTCGGCCTCAATGGGAGTAACACTGAATCCAGCTGGGTAGCCATTCGACCAAGTTTTGATTCAATCGTCAGAAGCCATCCGACTGGATCTCCGAGAGGCAGTCACAGGCGTTGATAGTATACTCCGACTATATGATGGTCACAAGACTTGAAGTTATAATAATCAAACGCCCAGCCGAAACTTTTCCATCCGGATCCCACGTATATCAGGTTGTTTATGTGGAAGGGGTGAGGTACGATGGGGGGGGGAGGCACGTGCATCATGGGTGAGTGAATGGGTGGATGAGTGAGATTGTGGATAGATGAGTGATGAGGTGAATAGATGTACGTATGAATGGATGGATGGATTAATTCATCGATTGGAATCAACTTTATTGAAGCTCGGTGTATGACCCCATGAGATTCTTTGGGGTAATAAGCTAGTGATGTTCATGAAATGTGAGATATGCAAAAATAACAGTAGATTGGAAAGAAGTACACATACAGGAAGTACTATGGAGAAGCACTATCGCTAGTGGTACGTGCAGTGCATACCCGTGAATCTAGTACTAAGAAGAATTAAGAAATAGAAAGGAAGAAGGGAGGACATGAAAACTAGGTGGAGGAATTATTTGAGAGTCAAGTTGATGAAGGATCAAGGAAGGGAGGTGAAAAGGGTGCAGCAGCAAGGGTTTGAGTTTTCATGATCCAGTAAGCTCTGTCCGGACTTGAGAGGTGGTTGAGAAAAATTTCTTCGAACTAAGGGAAAAGTTCGAGAGTGACAAGGGGAGTCCAAAGGGTCAGCGTCACTGAATCTCATCAAATTTTTTTCATAGTCGTGCACTACCTAGAATATGAGGAATCCAGAGTAACCCCATCAAATGGACCTTCTGTTCATAGCTACGAGCATAAACGTTAGTACGGTGGGTATGTATATGAGTCATTTCGGAGCATTTCGATCAGAGCTGTCACCAGGGGAGGTCTGGAAAAAATCTCAAGAAACTTTTCCCATCAGTACTATGTTTAGTTAGTACAAAAAAAATTCTTCCAGATTTTTTTCAACCCCCCAATGGGTCCTAGGGTCCATGAAAAGTTCATTTTAGGTCCCTTTTGAGCCTATCCTGAGAAGATCATAGCTCCGACTAGACTCAATCTTTTTGGACGTACTTGGATGCATTTTATTTGTGAGGACTACTTCTTTTGAGATAGGGATTGTCTGCCACCGATTATTGAGTCTAGCGATTTGTAGGAGCTATTTGCTATGAGCAGATTTTAGCAATTTTTGGGTCTTTTTCCAAATGATTTAGCTTCTACTAGACATGTGATAATCGAATCTTACCAATAGTCATCTTGAAGGTCTTGAAAAAACCTACTATCCAACTACGGCTAAAAGCCGATTATCGTACTTTTCATAGGAGCTATAGCCGATACAAGTTGGGCAGTTTTGTGGAAATGCCAAACTTTGAGCTCAATTTGCGGATATTGTTTTTATATTTTTAACCTTAAAACTATGCAGAGATCTTCTTCAACACAAGAACTACCAATATCAACAAAAATCTCGGTAGAGAAATCATCTACTGATTTTTGGCATACGTGCAAAATAGTATATTACGCGACTAGGGAGTAAAGTGGGCCATTCTCTCCCGGGTGCATATTATCGCTCGAGGCGTAGCCGAGAGCGATAAGCACCAGGGAGAGAATGGCCCACTTTACTCCTGAGTAGCGTTTACAATTTTTTACCATGCGGGATTAAAGTACGCAACCTCGCTGTAACAGATAGAATTAATAATGAACCCCATGCTCCGGAATGATCAATAGGTTGTGTTTGTACGCATGGCCGTGCGTGGCATGCATGTCGCCGCGTCGCCAGACCCCGCGGTTGCCAATGGCTATCGCCCAGCTGTTTCGTTTGTTTTGATCGTTTCTAAGAGCATTTGAATAATAACCTAAATGAGTCGCTGTAGCTCACGAAGCGTTGGCCCTTTCGATTTGTCCCAGTGAAGATACTTATGTGACTGTGTTTCGAAGTGTCTATAAAGGTGCAAGAATTGTGAGAGTTATCATGGCAGCCGTACTTCGTGATTTGTCAGAATCAGATTCAGATTTTGAAGACGGCGAAGAAGAGAACCCCGCACGGGATTTCGAAGCTGAGGGAAGGCTGCTCGCCCAAAATCTGCTGCCGAATAAATCACGTCAAATTTATGAGCTCGTCTACGGGAAATTTTTGAGATGGTGGCATGCAAATGGGTCTCCACCGATTACTGAACATCTTCTAATAGTTTATTTTCAAGAACTTTCAGAAGAATATAAGCCATCGACTTTGTGGAGTAGGCACTCTATGCTGAAAACTTTGCTGTATTTGAGGCACAATATTGATATCAATAATTTTTCTGTATTGAAGAAGTTCTTGACTAATTACAACAAGAATTATAGGCCCAAAAAAGCTGCTCCTTCCACATGGGACCAGATTGAAAAATTTTTGACTGAAACTGATGGCCACCTCTATTTATGAGTGAAGGTATGAATCATGGGATAATTTATTCTTTATGCAATTTTACCAAAATGTTTGTGCAACTACTTAGATCTCTTCATCCATCTCTCAGGTAACACTAATCTTTGCTGTCTGCGGCGCAATGAGATGTGATAAATTAGTGAAGTTGGAAGTCTCTGATGTCGAAGATCTTTCTCCAGTTGGAGAAAAAATGACTGAAGAGAATCATGAGTCTTTTAAATATCTTGTGACTATCAAAGACTCAAAAACAGTGTACCCAAGGACTTTCGTCATTGGTTCTCTGTTCTACCAGACTGTCAGGGAATATGTTGATTTGAGGCCCACGAAAGGATTAACAACTTCCAGATTTTTCCTATTCTACTCTAAAGGCAAGTGTACGGTGCAGCCAATTGGGAAGAACAGGTTTGGCCAGACGCCCGGGATCATTGCTCTGTATTTGAATTTGAAAAACTACAAAGAATTCACAGGCCACTCTTTTCGGAGAACTGCAGCTACTCTCTTGTCCAACTCAGGAGCTAATCTAGTAGCTGTCAAGTCTCTTGGTGGTTGGAAATCAGATACAGTTTGTCAAGGTTATGTTGATAACTCACTTTCAAACAAAGATGAGATTTTTAGAGGAATTGTGAACTCAAACAAGTCTCTAAGAGTTCTCTCTGCACAAACATTGAAAAGAAAGCCTGGTTTAGATATTGAAAGAGATCATTCACAAGCACCTGAAACAGCTATGAATGAGATAGCGAGAAAAAAACACAAGAGTTCATCTTCGAATATTTCTCATGTATTGACTGCCGCAAACCAACATGTTGTAAGATCTTCTGCTGCTGGCAAGACTACATGTACAATTACATCAGCAACTCAGAGCAACTCTACCTCGAGTACTGGTGAATCACATAGAGTAACAGCAGTTAAACTTTCTACCAAGGACAAAGCGGGTACAAATGAAAAGACATGCAAAGCAACATCCATCAGTACAGTCATGAGTTCTCTACCAGCGCTGATTTCTACTAGTAAGTTTGAATGTGCTTACATTAGCTTGTATAATTTATTACTTTATCTTGAAATTATGATATTTCTCGCAGGAGGTACAGCAACATGCACAGTTACATCAGTGACCCAGGGTCGACCAATACTTACAATAGGTAATAAATGTCCACAAGTGTCTCAGCAAGTCCAAAAACCAGATCCCAATAATAGCACTGGGTGTAGAAGAAAATCATCATGTACAACTGCAAAAAGCTGCTCAAGAGAAATTCGCTCTACCGAGACATCATCGACCACTTTGAATGCTGCTAATTCAGAAACTTCAGCGCTGAAAACTGGGAGCAATTCTACATCTGCAATGACTACAACAACACGCAGCAACTCAGATGTGACTAGCATCACTGAGCCTTTATCTCCTCAAAATTTTTTAATAAGTAATGAGGAAAATTCTGACAAAGAAAATTTTGCTCCTGAATTGAATCTTGAACAGCCAAATGTTGCTTTTTCTGAGGATGTTCCTGATAACAATTAAATTCAATTCAATGCATCGAATATTCCAGAAATTCAGTCCACCGATAAGATCAGAAAGAAAAAATTTGAAAATCTTGAACCAAATATTCACCGAGGCGTGTTCAAGAATCACACACTGGAGGACATGCAATTAGAAACTTCCTCTATTCAATTCCAAAACTGCACTATCAACCACTTGACGATAAACAAGTATTTAGGCTCATCTGATGACAAAACAGATTAACATGAAAAAATCAAGTACAAAATTTCCAATGTTTAATTTCATTCACCAGAAAAAAATTGGTTGCAATCGACTGATTACTATATTGTCTATGAATTGTTGACAATCATATATTCATCTAATTTGTTTCATTTCCCATATTTTATTTGAACGTTACTATGAAAATGTTTACGTTATAAGATACTGTTTTGTATGAGGATTGACAATGTGTGAAGACTCCTAATAATCAGTTGAATTTTTGGCTAAAAACCATTACGCCAAACGATCCTTGTCAACACACAGCTCAATAAATGTTAGTTTTGCATTCTATATTGAGTTGTGATTTTATTGAGGTATACAATATTTGAAATTCGTATTGAATGATTCAATCCTATTGAGTATGAAGAGTCAGCTCTCACTTTTGACGTCCTCCAGGTAACTTGAATTACACAAGAGTTCTTTATAATTCTATCAATTGTAAGGAAAATATGATTGAAACTCTTCCTTCAAATTTGAATGCTCTTGGATGTAAATTTTATTTGCCCAGTGACTCATATTTGAAAAATTCTAGTTTTTTCGTAGTCAAATGTTATGGGTCCATCAACTCTCATAATCAGAATAACTTCAAATATCGTTAAACTCCTACATTTATAACTCGCCATTAATCAAATGGTTGTGCTCATGATAATTATCGTGCACAGTGGCATTTGCAAAAGCAATATTTGCCTCGCGCATTTTTGCTAGTTGATTAACATTAGAGGTTACCAAAAACAACGATAAACACATAGGATAAACAAAAGCGTGCGCAGACGTGCGGGAGAGAATGTGGCATCGTAGCCCCGATTGTGCGGGACTACACAGCGTACTTCAGTCCCGCGATGGTAAAAATAGTTTTTTTACTTTTTGCTTAAAATGCCAACATAGGCATGGCTCACATACGCGTCCATCTGAGTTATTGTGCACCAATCTGGGTGAGATTACTCCCCAAAGTACCCCCAAATATGCGTAAGAACTTCCGGAAGCGAGCCTCAAGCCAGGAGCGAGCTGGAGGTTCAAACCATCAGGTCCAGGATGGGCATTGATTCGTCTATTTTGAGGCAGGCAGTGAGGGCTCGATTCCCCGTGTTACACGGTCCACCTGGAACGACTTTAACCCAAAGGTGCTTGCGAATCGGGAATTCTTTTGCTCACTTAAACTACTTAATAAATGGAAGATTTTCCCGTAAGAATGGAAAAAATAGGTGGAGGGCTTTTTGAGAAAAGTGAGATTGACGATTTCCCCATTCATTCCCATGTTACTCTTCCCGTTGAGCCACATCTGAGCTTCTCGCGATCCCAATCCTGACTCACTACGTATTTTCTCAGCGTAACTTGGCTCAACTCCAAGAGTATCAGGAGAACTTTAAGATAAGCTGGAGGCAGTCGAATTTCGATAATGTAGAACTGACATATCCCATTTCTGGAAAAGGCAACTTCAACAAATCGAAGCTTTCAGAGCGTCTAAATCGTGCGTATCTCGATATTATCTCCCAACGTTTCGGCAATTTGAAAGTTTTCGAATGAGATGCGGCAATAGGCAAGCGGGAAATGGCCCAAAATTACAGTTGAGTGACCACGGACAACCTACTCGCTAGAAAAGGTCTTACTCTATGTTTACGAGGGTGCTGAATACGAATATGAACTTTTTTTTCCTCTGAAATTGGGGAAACCATGTCAAAATCAACTTTCTAAGCGAAAATGAGAAATTTGAGACTCTTGAGATTTTCGTGTTCATCTCGCTTGATCTCCGAGGTGGGTGAATATATCTGCTTGGCATTTTGGATGTACCATTTTGAACTCATTTGAAAGATATCAAAACTAGTCGGGAGTCTTTTAAGCATTCCCCGCTTCCTTGGGAAATTTTTGGTAAATTTTTGTCTGGAATCGTCATATTCATCTTCGGAAGCGATAGTTGAGTGAGAAATTTTTCAGGATCGCATTCTCTCCTATACGATTTCAAAGTTAATGACCTGACAATGTTTTTCGCATAGTTTTCAGATCGGGAAACTCAATGAGGAAAAACTGTCACGACTTTTGATACGAAGGCTCCGTCGAACGAGACTAGCGTGGGCCTAGTGTGATGGCTTTTGAAAGTGATACTCGTATTTCAACATATATCTTGATGTTCACTTTGGTTTTTCATCCCGTTGAATTGATTCCGCTACGTATTTTGCTTCAAATCCGTAGCGTTTGATTGTTAATAACAATTTTTATTGCAAAATTACAGTTTTTGGAAATTATCTCGTAAAATATCCACTTTCACGAAAAAACACAAGAGAGCAAAGTTGTAGATCTTAGAATTCTGTACGAGAAGGTCCCGACAAGTTCCCCGGAAAATCCATGTCCGAGCCGAGAAAAACGTGGAAACGCTCTTGCAATATATGGCGCGGGCTACCGGGCAGCTTATGCAGCGCTTATCATGGATCCGAGGTGGCCATTTAAACAATCAATAAGAAACGAACCGAAGCATCTCAAATAATAAATGATGGCGTACAAGGTGATCGCTTCCACATACCGTGATACTTGAATAGCTGATTTTGGATCTCCATGATCTATCCGTAGCAATATCCTTGTATAGCGTAGCGTATAGCAACAAGCATTACTCATTCTCTTGATCAAGTTCAAAATGTCCGAGGTTTTCACGATAGAAACGTGAACATCTTCAAGTGCATTTGTGCCTCCTCAAGATGATTCTGATTTTTTAGCCATAAAATGAGATTCGTTACGGTGCCTACGAATCCAATAGCGCTGTATTACCCGACCCGTATCAGCCCGTATCATGTGCGAGCGAAAGCGTTTCCACGTTTTTCCCGGCTCGGACTTGGATTTCCTGGGGGACTTGTGGGGACTCTTTCTGTACGAAGTATTGAGATCTACAACTTTGCTCCCCTGTGTTTTTTCATGGAAGAGGATATTTTTCGAGATAATTTCCAAAAACTGTAATTTTGCAATGAAAATTGTTATTCACAATCAAACGCTACGTGTTCCGAGCAAAATACCTAGCGGATCCATTCAGCGGATGAAAAAACCATAGTAAACGTCAAATCATAAAATATCAAAGTTCATATTCGTATTCAGCACCCTCGAAAACATGAAGTAAGGCCATTTCTAGCGAGTAGGTCACCCGTGGTCGCTATTTCGTTAACGGAGCGACTTTTTGGCCATTTCCCGCTTGCCTACAAACTTGATTCTGATTGAGTAACGCTGCAGAATACGATATTCATGCGGCGGGAATCTCGTTCTTTTTTGACCAATTAACGTTGATCAAGGTCCCTACTCCGGTTCTACCCCACCCTCCTACAGTCGCGAACCGCAAGGGGGGTTGGGGCATGGCGCCTCATCCCTGGGGTGTGACGACCCTCCGGCCCCAGTTACCGCCCGCCGGAGCGAGGATACCGCACATCTCCATCCGGCACCACGGGAGTGGGTGAGTCTAGGGACTCAAATTGGGATCGCCCTCGGGTGATAACAATGCGAGCCCGTAAGACTCATCCATCATCCCGAGGGACTCTTTGGGCTCTCAGGAAGCCTAAAAGAGTCCCAAAACCCCCCACCGAGGGGTGGGCATCGGCCTTGTGCTGGGGGCCGTGCCCGAAAGTCGGTAGTCGGGGCGGAGGACTGAGCCATCACCGAGCTTGGCTCGGTGTTGGTCATCCTCCAACCCGACGCGCTGGCAGGGCGTATCCCCGCCCCGCGCTATGGGGGTGTGACGTGGTGAGTCCCGAGCCTCCGGCCCGCGCCTCTCCCCGTCACCTGACGATGCACCAGGTGCACCGTCAGCGTTTCTGACGGACAATCGCCCGTTTCCCCACCAAGTGCGATGTCGCGTCGCGGACCCATCGTCGCGGACGACGGGCCACGCCGCGGACAGACCGCTCTGACCAACTTAACTATTCACACACTCTCTCTCAACTATTGAACTCTCATACATAAAGTCACCTATCATTCAACTCGTTTTCTCTCTGGAACCTAGAACCCTCACCACGTTACATCCCCTTTTTGGTGCTAGGTGGGGTTGTTTCCCGCGAGTTGAAATTTTTTTTTTTCAAAAACTTAGAAAAATTTTCTCTCAAAAATTTTTCGGATTCTGCAATTTCGCGAGAGTGTCGTGGAAAAAAAAAGTGACTGAGAGAAGAGAGTTGAGCAAAGCAGAATCCAGCCAAGCCGCAAGCAGCCAAGCGGAGGATCGTACCTGCCCACCCGCCCGCCCGTCAGCAGAAAATCATCGCTAAGGCTTATCTCCGAGCCAGCTGCACGAGTGGACGAGTAATGCAGATAGCCGCATTATACATCGTCGTGGCCTGCTGCAGCTTCGTAGCGTAAATACTAAACCATTTTTCTTCCTTATCTCGTTCCAAGGAACGACTCGATCAGAATCGTATTTATACTCAACCAACCTTCTTTGAATTATTAAAACCAAAATGTCCAAAATGCTCGGAATTTTTGGAAAATCAAAAAGCAAAGAAACGGTGAATTCAACTGGCACTTTGCCAAAACCGACTCTAGTCGACCTGAAATGTTCGATGAAGATAGACAAGAGGACCAAGAAATTTTGGACAACCGTGATCAATTTTATTCGAACATAGATGAGTCAAATTTTGATTCAAACGGACAAAATGGAGCTTGGGGTATGGATGCGAATTTGATGAATAATGGAAAGGATGGAGATGTATATGTGAATATGAGCCGGTGCAATAGTCCAAATGGACAATTTGCTGGTCAAGCTTACCAGCAGTGGCGCACAGCCGCACCGATAATAGAAGAATCGCCGATCCGCGTGCAACCGATCCGGGTAAATCAAATCAGGCCCCCGTTACATGCGAATGTGCAGGTGGCTTCTTACCCAGAAGCATTTTATATGACAGGCCCAAATGGTCAGCTATTTTTATACAGGCAACAGCAGCCTCACGAACCCACCATTAGAGTCAATGATACATTTTCTCTGAATCCGGAATTCCAAAATATGCAAAGTGTTCCCATCGTAGAAAAAAGTGGGATCGCCCCGAGTTTAGGTAATAATGTGGACGCTACGCGGAGTCAGAATAATAGCCCGAGGCCAACCACACCGGTGGTCGCGGCCCAAAGTTCGCCGATCCATAATCCGACTCCATGGGATTTCCCACAACAGCGTCCCATAGCCCCCCAGGTGATAGATTTTCCACCTGGAGTGAACGGTTTTCCAAATAGTTTTTCGAATCAAATTTCAACAGAATATGTGAAAATTCGTGAGAGTGCTGCGCCTACGACGAACCCACTGCCGAGACAGAATGTACCTTCTTTCGAAAATTTCCTCCGAGGAATGAGTTTTTCACAAACGGCTGATTTATGGAAAAAATCAAATTTGGGTGAAACACAACAGGACCAAAATTTTAATGTACAAGAAATTCCGAGTCATTATAGAGAGGTGCCACTGACCACACAATATACTAATAGAGTACACCCAAATTTTCTCCAACGAAACTTGCGTCAACAGAATAGTAATGAACAGAATTTTTCGCAACAAAATGGGTTCCAACAGAATTTCTACCAACAAAATAATCAGGAACTGAATTTTCCTCAACCAAATATTTGTCAACAGAACCTTTCTCATCAAAATGTGGGCAGCCCACTGAGAGTTAATCTCCAAAATACACAAACGCAACCCAGCCAAAGTGGATCTCATCCACAAGAACAATTATTAGTAACGCAAAGAGGGACGGATGTCCAACTATACCATACTTTGAAAGATGTGGGAGAATTCAATGGAGAGGCGGACGCACTCTCTGGATTCTGCTCGGCAGTGCGATCGGCAAAGCTGATGGGTGGAACGGGATCGGACCGTATAATTCTAATGAACGTCGCGCGAAAATTGAAAGGCACAGCGAGGTCATTATTTGGCTCAACAATTTTAGAGTTCGACACAGTTGAACAATTTTTGAAAGAATTGGTAGAACAATTTTCACCTATAGAATCGTTAGACGACATTATGTCTGAGTTAAAAAGTTGCGCCAAAATGAAAGACGAAACATTAGAATCATACGGGATACGCATTCAGAAAATATTACGGAGATTCAAAAGCACCGCAAGCTCAAAATCACAGTACACGCGCTCAGAGATAGAATCTCGAACGCGAGACGCTGACGAAGCGGCATTAACACGATTTACTATAGGCATAGGCACGGAGCTGGAGAACGCGGTGCGGAGCCAGAAGCCAAGTAGCATCCGCGAGGCGGTGAAATTTGCGCAACAAGCGGCGTTGCAACGTAAAAATTACCCGAATTCGATTGAAGGGGCAACACCGTGTATAGCCCATCCGCAGGCAAATATTAGAATGGCAGATTCTCAAGTAGTCTGTCCATATTGCAAACTTGTCGGTCATGTAGAGTCAAAATGCTACAAGAAAGAGAACGACTTGAAAAAGTGCCAGTATTGCGAAATACCTGGGCACGACGCGAAAGTCTGCTGGAAATTAGAGGCCGATTTTAAAAGGGCCAACGTATATATTGATAGACCAAGTACGAACCGTGGCAGAGGGGGTTATCGCGGCAGAAGTATAGGTGGGGGCCCGAATAGAAATTTCAATGGTCACAATAGCGGCACGAAAAATCGTGGAAATAATTTCCCACCAAGGGGAAATCAAAATCAAACACCTGCGAATAATTATGCGGAGACCTAAAACCAAACCCCACCGCAGGCGCGACAAGCCCAAAGCCCACAGCGCCATGATGATGCCCAAAACGCCCAAAATCACGCTGAGAATTTAAACAAGAAGCACGCCCATCACGATCCCCGAGCGATGGGCGCATCAATGACGGCTCTGGTACGTCATTGATGGATCAGGAAATCGACTCATCTTCATTGGAAGAATCACCGTCCACAGATGAGTCAGAGTCGATAGAATCGGACGGAAGTGATAGTAGTGAACAGTCTTCTACATCGTCCCAAGTAAACATCAGAAAGACAAGTATAAAATTTTTAATAACCGGGAGAATTCCACCAATTGTCAATTCTGAAAGCCCAGAAGTGAATGATGAAAAATGTAAATTATACATCGATTCTGGTGCAGACGTATGCATTATTAAATCGAGTAGAGTTAAAAATCTTGCAGACATTGATAAGTCAGAAATATTGAGCATTAATGGCGTTGCAAAAGGAGAATTTTTTTCAGAGGGAATGATTTTATTGAAAATAAACGGCATGCAGTGTCAATTTCATGTTGTCCCCGACTCCATTTCGTTAGACTGTGATGGTCTAGTCGGTTGGGATTTTTTGACAGAGTACGGTGGTAAACTAAACCCCAAAGCCCGCTGCCTTGAGTTTGGAAATTTTTCCATCCCTTTTATATACAAGGAAAAAATAAAAGTGCCGCCTAGAATGAGAAGACTCATTAAATTCAAGATTTTGAACGATACTAAAGAGGGCTGGGTCCCGCGCATACATGTAAAAAATGGAATTCTCTTTGGAAAATTTATCGCCAAAAACCACAATGGATATGGCATAGCAGAGGTCATAAATATTTCATATGAAACTATATATATATTGACACTCCTGCAGTTAAGTTGAGAAGATTTTCAAAAATAATTCCTTGGGACAATGTAGAAGAGAAAAGCATCATTGGGGATGATGCAGTACATTATATTCGCCGGTTATACACAGGTGCTGACCCAGCGAATGAGCAGCTTCGCGAGAGTTCGCAGAATATAGATAAAAGCGCGCGCGACTTAGCCTCTGCAGACCGCGTAGAAAAATTAATGCAACTCCTTGATATCGAAGGTTGCTCGCCGGAGGAGATTGAGCACGTACGCATGCTCATTAGCATCGACCCTTGGCGATTTGGGCTGAAAGGCGAACCACTCCAAGCAACGCCAATTATAAAACATAAAATCAAGTTGAAATCGGGCAAACCGTTCAAAGCCAAAAGATATCGTTCACCTCCAGCCTTGAAAGGCCCTTTAATTGAAGAGGTGAAAAAGTTACGCGATCTCGGAGTGTTGCGCCCATCCAGATCGCCATGGAGATCAAATTGCTTTTTAGTACCAAAAAGCCCAGACAAAGACGGGACGAAAAGGTTCCGGTTTGTCGCAGATTTCCGCCCCCTCAATGAGGACACGATAGGGACTTGTCAGCCGTTATCTTTCACAGCCGATATCATTGATCAGCTGTCTAGCGCGCGATATATCACAGTAATGGATCTATTAGACGCTTTCTACCAAATAGAAATGCATGAGGAGTCAGCACCTTATTCGGCCATAGACACACCCCTGGGCGGAATGGAATTCGCGCGTATGGCTCAAGGGATGGTTGGTAGTCCCGACACCCTAAATGAGGCAATTTTTATGGCATTTTCCTCCCTCACCCCCGACGAATTCGCCAGTTATTGTGACGATCGGTTCATCTGGGCAGATCCCTTGGAAGAACATGGAATTAAATTCAGGAAATTCATGACCTGCATTATTAAAGCTAATTTAACAATTTCACCAAAGAAATGTCAATTCTTGGAAAGAGAAGCTAAAGTTTTGGGCCACATAGTTGGCAATGGTCACATTAAACCAGATCCCAAGAAAGTAGAGGCAGTCCATGAATATCCTGCACCCACAAACATACGAAAAGTCAGGCAGTTTCTGGGATTAACGGGGTACTATAGGCGCTTCATCGAGAATTATGCGAAAAAGTCGAAACCATTGACCGATCTCTTGAAAAAAGAACAAGATTTTGTATGGGGCGCGGAACAGCAACGCGCATTTGAGAGTCTACGCGACGCATTATGTTCAGAGAGCGTACTTGCAAGCCCTGCGACGGGCAATGAGAGTTATATCGTATTTTGTGATAGTTGTGATTATGCAGTGGGATCTATTTTGGCTATTGGGACTATCAACAAAAATAGACCAGTTGCCCACGCGTAGAAAGTTTTGAAAGGGGCCCAACACTCGTGGCCAATTTTTGATAAAGAAATGGAGAGTATCGTGCACGCGTGCGAGTCCTACCGTCCATATCTGTACGGCAGAAAGTTCACAGTGGTAACGGACCACGAACCATTGAGCCATTTTCAGAAAACGAAAAATGACACGCGGTATAACCGTCAAAAAGCGAAAGTACGCGGATTCCATTTTGATTTAATTTTTAGAGCTGGTCGATTAAATGAGGCTGCAGATGCTTTAAGTCAAAATCCCGTTATCAAAGAGGGTGAGGTGAACCCGGAACTACCGCGAGACGAGCTCTATGCATTGGCAGAACGACAAGAGAGGGAAAATCCGTCGTGCGAGGCCGATTGTCCGCCTGGTCGCGTATCCAAACCACGCGCGCACCGCGTAACGGGCGCCGAAAAATCGAAAATTTCAAAAACAGAATCGACGGATACCGAAGCGCAACCAGCAAAGAAAAAATCGGTAGAAAGCCCACGCGAAACCGAATCCGAAATTGAGTCAAGTCAGAAACCAGAGAGGCAGAAAAAGCCGAGAAAATTTTTTCAAAAAACGCGATCATCGCAGCGCTTGAAAGACCGATATCCGCATCTCGACATACTCAAGCCATCTCACACGAGCGAAACAGCTGATGCGCGATATTCATCCGAGTTAGCAGCTATCCAAACGAGTGAAAGCGCGAATAAGAACACACACGGAGAGCCGACGCAAAATTCGGATCATGAGTCCATAAGTGATCAAGCTCAGGCTGCGTGCATAGCCGGAGCAGGAATGGAAATGTCATCTGATTCACCCCTTGAAACCATTACGATTCCAATCACCCCAGATAAAAGCACACAAAATTATTCACAACAAATTTTGGATCATGATTACATGAAGAAAAATAATCAAAATAAACAAAATATTGAAACAGTCGAATCTCGTCCAAAAATCAAAAATATTGAAATTATTCAAAAGGGTATTCAAAAGCCAAAACTGGACCCCCAAGTGACGATAGAAAATCAAGAGGTGAATATGACACTCCCAGTCGAACAGACCGACAAATATTTTGTCGATTTTCAAATACGCGATGTGAGTGGTAATTTAATTGCGCGGAGCAACGGGGGCCCTTTAGTCTTAACAACAGTACTCGAGCAATTTCAAAATCGCGATCTGCATGATGATGGCACAGAACGATTCATACATCATGATGAAAAGCTGTGCAGCGAAACGATACCTCATTCCAACTCGCCGTGCGATAAGCCGCATTCCAAAGAGAGAGAGAGAGAGAGCGAGCCACCACAATACTTGCCGTCGGACGAGCTTGAACGTGGCGAACTCTCAACTCTCATACCGCCCCAACCATCATCAAGTAGAGAGATTGCCGAGCAGTGCAGCGAAGTGATCGCGCCGCACGAAAAAATCAACGCGCTCGAATCAGCAGCAGAGGCTCAGATTGATTTCGATAACTTTGGGAATTCGCCAGGAAATTCACTCGAAATAGAGCCAATTTTGGATGAAAAATTCCGACATTTTCAACCATGCAACACTTGTGCGGAATGTCACATCAATTTTGAAAGAGTCACGGATATTCCAAATTTGCCGAAGAGCAATTGCCTATTTTGGTCCCTGATGAGAATCGGAAATTTGGAAATTAACGCTCGCGAAATGAGAAATGATCTTTTGACAAGAGGTAACCTCTCATTGGAATCATGTATAGAAGCTGATACGACAATTCAAATTCTCACGAGCGAAGAAGAATATGGCAACGACGATTGCATATTCTTATATTCGCGGATATATAATAAAAATGTATGCATTCACGTGGTAAATGAATTCGGAGAATTGTCGTATATTCAGACAATTTCGAATGATACAGGAGACTTTGCCCACCTGCACTTGGACATGCCAAGTAAGCATTTTACTCCTTTGCTGCCGATTCCGAGCGTCGTGAACGAAAATTCTCATGAAGTCGGCGACGAAAATTGCGAACTCGACAAAAACCGACCGGACGCGAGATCCGAACCTGAGAAAACTCCGAGCGCAGAGAATAGGACTTTAGCCGCAATTCAACACCAACCGCGTCTCGAGAGTCACATGATGCAGGCGAAAGCTCACTCGTCAGCGCTTGATAAATATCAAGTAGCGCAAGCTCGGCCACCGCGTGAGAAGCCACCGTGGGGATTGGGGGACGACGAGCAAGCGCAACCATTGCAAAAAATTTGTGCAGTTGACGAACACCCGTTTCGATACAGAGAAAACGTGGCATTTTTGCCTCATGCGATGGCCATGCTGAAACAGAGACCGTCGCATCTCTGATAGAAAGAGACTATATCCATGCAAAAACTATGCAAGGGGGGAATTTCGAGGTTGGCAATGTACATGAATTTCAAGCTTGGAACATAAGCACTTTTGCATTATTTGTGGAAAATTACATCGGTGAAAAGCCATTACAGAAAGACATAAAAATAGTCTTGAAAAATTTGAGAAATCTCATCCTCAAAAGAGGACTGAAAAGTTTAGGCCTGGTTCAAGATAACCAAGTGTTGTCACCAACTATTTGGCCAAAAATAATAGAAATGGCCGAACAGATTTTCAATGGCACAAACATCAAAATTGTACTTTTCAAGCACAACCTCAAAGTACCCTCTGATAGCGATAGATATAAGCTCATCACGGAATTCCATGCGTCGGCAAATGGTCGGCATCGTGGCATCAATAAAACTTATAATTTGATCCACAACATTATTATTGGAAAACAATGCGCGAGGATGTCAAAAGTGTCGTTGAGGGCTGTAACGGATGCGCAGTCGATAAATTAGTAAGACAAAAAGTACGTCTACCTTTGAGACTGGTGGATACACCAGCACGCCCTTTTGACGAAATCGCGATTGATTTCTATTCACCTCTATGCCCACCAAAGAGTGGCTATCATTACATATTGTCGGTGCAAGATCAGCTGACTCGCTATGTCATACTGATCCCGACACGCCGTGCTACGGCACACGAAGTAGCCAACGCATTACTTAATCGAGTAATTGCGTATTTCGGACCACCAGGGTCGATTCTGAGCGATCAAGGTAGACACTTTATAAATACAATATTAAATGATTTTGCAGACGCCTTTGGAATCAAAAAATATTGTACATCTCCATATTCGCCGATGAGTAACGGAATGATTGAGAGGATGCACGCAACATTGACTGAGTTCCTCAAGGCCTTCGCTAAGGACCGTTCGGATTGGGACAAGGTACTACCCATGGCCCAATACTCAATCAATGCCATGGAGAATGCATCGACCGGACACGCGCCTTTCACACTTTTGCTGAGACACAAGGTCAGACAACCTGGACCACACGGACAGCAAGCGGAAGCGCCGACGTATGACGACTTCATCGGAAACAGAAGGACTGAATTGCAGCAAGTGCAAACTCTAGCTGCACTGCATGCAAATTTAGCACGATATAGATATAAACATTACTATGACATGAAAGCTACAAATACGTGTCATTTTCGTGAGGGTGAACTGGTCTATGAGTTAAAGTTACCGGTCAAAAATAAGTTAGCCCCTCAATATACAGGGCCCTACGAAATCGTTCAAATCAATTGTAAAACAAAAAATGTCACGTTGAGAAATAACTCCGTCACGAAAGTGGTGCGCATCGATCAAATTAAGAGATGCGCAGAAGCTAAAATAGTAATGGCAGAAGCCAATTACCAAGCTCAGAAAGCCAATGTTTTCATTTTGTATTCTAACGCGAAAGAATCAACACTCATCAGGGTGGTCCTGAGCCGGAAAAATACTCCGGCCCAGGCACGAAATGTTGAGGATATCTCTTGTTAAATAGAAAATGCGAGCTCGCCCTTGACCGTCGTAGAAAGTACTCCGGCCCAGGGACGAGCCACGCACGCGTCATTTCCGAATTGACTATTTGGCGTCGAGCATAAATAATTTGAAAATTTAAAAATAACAAAAATTACGTTAGTTCAAAAATTTTGCAGTGCGGACAGGCCCACGCAATCGAGTAAATTCATCACGCCCCTGGTGCACACGCCAGGACTCTTGGTGGAGCGTATAGCCCAGCTGTCAACTTCCAGTACAACATGGAAAATTGTGCAGCGGATTGAGCTGACCCAACTATTTGAGTCTGCAACCACCTTGAGAGAAGCGTGGAACCAACTGAGTCCATCCTGTCCAGATAAACTTCACGTCGCACAACTAAATGCCATCCACCGGCAGATCGGCGAGACAAGCAGGGATGAAGAGAGGATGATGATGATGATGGAGACTCTGGCATATAAAAACCCCCGCCAACGGAGAGCTTGGCTCCCTTTTATGGGAAAAGGGATGAAAATCATTTTTGGCACACTCGATGAGCAATCAGAGAGTGAGCTCAAAAACATTATAGAGACGAGAGCAAATGATACACGTAAAATTGCCGAACTTTTGGCCAATCAAACCGAATTGATTGAAACGGAACTTACGAAAAATTCTGAAAAATTAGGAAAACTCCAAATAATAATCAGCAATTTAGCTGGCAACGCAAACAGGATTGACAATGAGTTATTATGCAGTAACGCGATTCAAATTATTCAGGCAGCAGCCAATACTTACAAATTCAACACTCAGTCACTAATTGAGATGGTATCATTTGCTTCTCAAGGCTCTATCCACCCGCACTTCATGACACCAGAGCTGATCGAAAAATCAGCTGAGACCATCAGAAACGCATTGCCAGAAGTGAGATTCCCAAGGACCAATAACAACGAGTCCATCTCTGAGATTACAAAAATCTCAGAAATTTCAATCGTGCTGATAAATCAGACGCTCATATATTCAATGGGAATCCCACTCCTGGATCTATCAGACTACACTTTATATAGAGCATCAGCTCCCCCAATTTTACAAAAGGTCCACGGAAGTGCGGGTGGCACATTTGCTTATGTATACCCGAAATGCCACAACTTCGCCCTTGACTTAACAGCTAACACCTATATAAACTTACATCGCAGCAACCTCGCCGAGTGCAAGGAACTCCGAGACAGGATGGTCTGCAAAAACCCGCCACCTGTCAGGGAGCTCATCGCAAAAGCATCCTGCGAGATCGAGATGGCATTGGACCGCAATATCACGGACATCACCAGCTGTGACATTCGTGTAACGAAAATGCATGACGCATATTGGATGCGCCTTCACGAGACAAACACCTGGGTATTTTCAACATTGGAGGAAGAACGGATCTTTATTCAATGCCGAGGGAACGAAGACCTATCAACCCCAATCAACGGCACTGGGCTGCTGAGGCTACCCCCAGGATGCATGGCTATTACCCCAAACGCACGCTTGACAGCTTCGAAAAACATCGAGATGAGTCATACATCCCCCATATATCAAAAGATGGACCTAAACATTACGGACCTGATTCGCAAAAAACCAGAGGAGCCCCACACGCCACGCATCCACGACATCATGGAGGAAATTTGGCAGGGAGAGCAAGGAGGACTCAGCCCGGCGCATGTCGAGGCACTGGAAGCAGCACCGAGCTTGCGCGACATAACCGCAAAAGCTCGGGACCTGAGTAAATATAAGGCGGTATCGCACAATTTTATGGAACTACAGAATAATCTACCATTTTACCTGGCCATAGCATCGGCTATAGCAATGTTCGCATTTATAATTTTGAAAGTCGCTGGAAAAATTATGGCGCCATATCTCACAATTTTTACAAACCTTCAACCGCTATTCTGTGCAGGGAACACTCGTGGAAACGCAACTAAAAACGACGTGGAGGAGAACGCAGATGGGGGAATCCCGCTGCGCATATTACATCAGGAGCCGAAAGGCAGGGACCCGGTATACAAAAGCCAATATTCCTCCTACAGTCGCGTCCAATACCTCAATAGAACACTATAAAATGAAGTGAGAGAGTGAGGAAGTATAGTGAAGCGTTGGAAATGGAACCTTCAGGAACGTCAATTTTTTAGGGAAAGAAGAGTTTCATGTCTGAAAAAGTGGGATTTCTCAGCGCTACTCCATTAGAATCAAGTTCGCTGCATTTCATGGGAGAGTGCTCGAGATGAGCTTCGAAAGCGCCCAAACGTCGGGGGATAATATCGGGATACGCACGAGTTAGACGCTCTAAAAGCTTCGATTTGTTGAAGTTGCCTTTCCCAAAAATGAGATATTAATGAGATACTTCGGTTCTACATGATCAAAATTCAACCCTCTCCAGCTCATCAAAGTTCTCCTAATACTCTTGGAGTTGAGCCAAGTCACGCTGAGGGAATACGTAGTGGCTCAGAATTTGGATCGCGAGGAGCTCAGTTGTGGCTCAACGGGAAGAATTACATGGAAATGATGGGAAAATCGTCAATCCCACTCCTCTAAAGAAGCCCTCCACTAATTTCTCTTATTCTCACAAGAAAATCTTCCATTCATTATGTAGTTTGAGTGAGCAAAAGAATTCCCGATGTGCAAGCACCTTTGGGTTGAAGTCGTTTCAAGCGGACCGCGGTTATTGTCTACAAACGAGTCGAGTGGCTAAAATAGGGATACAAACATGTTTCCCCGAATCGAAATGACCATCCAAACATGATTCCGGAGTCAATACAGCCCTGCGTTATCGTCATCTTGCAGTAGAGGAGCAGAACTTGTTAGTACGGAGTTTAACGCCGTTTAAGGATTGGATGATATTCTAGGCACAAATCGACCCCAAAATCGTGTTCGGATGGTCATTTTAAGTCGGAAAAACATGTTTGTGTCTAAATTTTAGCCACTCGTATCGTTTGTGGGCAAGAAAACCGAGGATTGAGCCCTCGCTTGCCTGCCCCACAAATAGACGAAATAATGCACATTTTGGGCCTGATAATATGAGCCTCCAGCTCGCTTTTGGCTTGAGGCTCTCATCCGGAAGTTCTTACACATATTTCGGGGTACTTTGGGAAGTAATTCCACCCAGATTGGTGCACATTAACTAGATGGAAGCATATGCGAGCCATGCCCATGTTTGCATTTTAAGCAAAACGTAAAAGAAATGTATTTTTGCACGTATGCCAAAAATCAGTAGATGATTTCTCCACCAAGATTTTTGTTGATATTGGTAGTTCTCGTGTTGAAGAAGATATTTGCATACTTTTAAGGTTGGAAATAAAAAAACCATTTTTGCAAATTGAGCTCAAAGTTTTGCATTTCTACAAAACTGCCCAACTTGTATCGGCTATAACTCCTACAAACAATACGATAATCGACTTTGAGCCGTGGTTAAATTGTAGGTTCTTCCAAGGCCTTTGAAATGATTATTGATGAAAGTCAATTATCACATAACTAGTAGGTAGCTAGATTACTAGGGAGAAGACCCAAAAATCGCTAGAATCTGCTCAAAGCGAATAACTACTACAATTTGCTGGACTTAATAGTCGGTGGCGAAGAGTTTTTCCTCAAAAGAGCCAGTCCTCACAAAAATGCACCCAAGTACGTCCAAGGAATGGAGTGCGTCCGTAGAATGCGCGATTGATGACGAAGTCGTGAAGGTTTGCTAGGAAGTACTACTATCTGATTGAATTTCTCTTAATTCGGTATTTGCCACATAATTTATCTTTCCCATTCATTTTTCAATTAGATGATTGAGTTGCACAGATTCGAGGTGTAATCGATGAGGGAAATTTTCTCGTTACTACACGTACACTGCGGTTCTCGTCTCTTATGTTAATATCTATCTCGATGAAAAGTACTCATAACATAACTCTATTCCGATTAAAAACACTTTTCAATCAAATTAGAAAGTTCCGAAGAACAAAATTCCGATATTTGAGCACCAATGTGCCATCACCGAATTTCGCTTCCAAATAACGGTTCTGTGACATGCATACTTCGACTTTTTGGAACATATAGAGAATGAATTTACTCGCACACGTATGTCCATTTTCCCACTAATCGGTGCCATGGGAATAACATGGACACTCTGGTATCAGGGAACGATACATTTTAGAGAGGACACGAAGCTCGACTTTGCCACTGAAATTGATCTCGATAAATGGTTCAAGCAACAGTCGTGGGGCTTTGATTCGGCTTCCAGATACCTGGCAAAATGCAGGCTAAGACCTTTGCAATGGGTCGCACTAGTAAGGCAGGGAACCGATATGAAAATTTAGCAAGCGTAGATTTTCTTGAAAAAGTATTCAGTGGAAAAGTGGAAATCGATTTTTTTCCGATACTTTGGATCATGAAAAAAATACGCCCCACGATGAACTTTGCAAAACATTGGCGCGGAAAGACTTGAAATGAGGTAAATTCACTTTCATGGAGGAAAGCTAATCGAGTAAAATTTTAGGCAAAATTGCGCCAGGGAATGTACGAGCTCAGCGTGCACATAAAGAATGGGATTTCGGTACTTGTAACTTAGGGATTTGATACTCACGAAGATCAAAAAAACGAAAACCCACAAGGTACGGAACTGACATTGAGACCCATGTTTGAATGAGAATTTTTGAGTAATCCTGCCGCCGCCACCATTAAATCTGTATGGCTATATCGTGCGCAACTACCTATTGAGGGGGTGGTTGAAAAAGGGCGTAACCACTATTATGCCCTTCTTCCGGACATCGCTTTTTTGAGTCCCTATATCAAGGTGTACCACCCCCCGAAATCTGTTCTTCGTAAGACCCCAAAAACCGTCTGGCAGATAAAGGGGCGTAACCGCCATTACGCCCTTCCATCTGCATGATAAAAGGGCGTAAGTGCGATGATAGAATATTGAAAGGGCGTCAGTGCTATGATAAGATGTTAAGAGGGCGTAACTGCTGTGATAACATTTTAAAAGCAGGGCTTAATTTTCTGCTTAGCCCAACACGATTTGGAGAGAGGGCTTAAGGCGATGCGGTCACCGTGCAACCCGGAAATTATATCTTATTTGGATGTAAATCAAAAAATTTTCACGAAACGAAGTTGGAGACGATTTGTCCATTACGTATTATCATTTGAATTGTGGTGGACAACTCATTATTTGTCACCAATCACAAGACTATCACTAATAAACGAGAATAACTTGCCCGCGGGTACTTTCTAACCTACAAATTGGTACATTTTCGTTCACAAAACTCTCAAAATCTAGTCCGATTTGGGCTAAACGAAGAGTTATCCAGGCCAAGTTAGATGATAATAAAGCCTGGGTAACTCGTCGTTTAGACCATAATGGAAAAGATTTTGAGAGTTCTGTGAACAAAGTTCATCGTGCACGGTGACCACATCGCCTTAAGTACCTGACTGAAAAGATTTGAAAGGGTGTAATTACTCTGTAACAGGGCGTAAGTGAGAGCGGCTCTGGGAAAAGGGCCTAATTACCGAGGAAAAATTTTATAAAAATTCTTCAGAGCCTGGAAACGCTTTTCCACCTAATATAACGATAGAAACATGTTGTTTCACCTCCAAATTGAGTGTTTTTACCCTTCCTTAGTGGAAAAAATTTCTCGTAATTTTCACACGACTGATGGAAGCTTTTCGTGTCCATAGAACCGTGGAGCATGAATCGAGTCACCCCCTAGCAATCAGATATCTTCCAAAACATGCCCAGGAACACTCTCAAAAAATCTCGAGACGATTGGACTTGATCGCGAGATTTAATTCCACTTTTTGTGAGGAAGAAAGGCCGAAATTTGACCCTGTATTCGGAAAAAGGGCGTAATTGCATTTTTTAAGATTGCTAAGAAGAGCTCAAAATTAAATTCCATCCTCCGGCTCGGGTTGAGCTATTTCAAAAATGTTATTTTCTTCGAAATAAGTCAGGTCAACTCGTTCAATTATGTCTGTAGCACTTTTTATTGAATTTTTATTGATTCTCTCAGGAAGACCGTTTTGCAAATACGCCCTTTTTTCACCCACCCCCTCCATTGTTAACATTGAAAAAACAATGCGTTACCGCTTGGAAACATGGGTTTTTGCTATCGGATATCGTTGAGGACATCCCAATTAACATTTTTCGCTTTGGCGACATGAGGTTTTCATGTCTTTCGCACTCCAATTGATCGCCGAAAATAGCGATCCTCGCAATTTTTAAACTTTGAAACGCTCACAGCTCGAAAACGACGACTTTTAGAAAAGAATGACGGGAGAGATTTTCTTTTTATAATGAACCAAATAACCTATAGAAGTTGCTTCCAAACCGACAAAATTGATAATGCTAATTTGTTTAAACAATTTAAGTTTAAACAATTTTGCAACAAAATTCCGTCTGGGGACATGGATTTTCGGATTCAAAAGGGTCTTTTGGAGCGGATCCCGCCAAAAAATTCTATCAGAATGATTTGTCCAGTGATGGCGGTGATTTTGCCTAGTCTATACGCCCTAGCGTGGAAATGTTGTGTTTGTATGAATCGTGGTATATATCGATGTGACAAAAATTGTGCTGGACGCTGAGAAATGAGACTTTAGGTCCCAGCACGATCCATCAAGCTTTCATCACAATTAACACAGGTTTGAATGGGAATGTGCCTAATTTGACACTTCTTTCTTGCTAACTTCACTTGCATTCTTGGCGCATCCAAGGATTGATCAACGTACTTTAGCTCATCTTGAAGCTTGTTTCAAATCATACAGAATGAGCTAAAGAACGTCTAATTTTAATTGACAAGAGCCAACCTATCTTGATTTTTCCAAGAAGTGATCATTATTAGAAATTTCGAAAATAGGGCGATTCTCCCTTCTAACTTTGCTCGTAATTCTGGTGCATTTGAACATTCTTCAACGTGTGTCAATCCATTCTTATGCTTGTCCTAAAATCTACGAACTGAGATGAAGTACGTGTAATTTCGACCAACTTGAGCCAATCTATCTCAATTCTCCTATTTCGAGTTTTGGAAGAAGTGAGGTGGGTGGGGAATTCGCTTATTTTTCGATTTTTCAAAACTGATCACTTTTTTGAAAAATTGAGATAAATTGGCTCGGGTTAGTCAAAATTGGACGTACTTTAGCTCATTTTGTAGGTTTTGTGACAAGCATAAAATGGATTGAAACACGTTGAAGAATGTTCAGATGCGCCAGATACAAAAGCAAAGTTAGAAGGGAGAATCGCCCCATCTTTGGAATTTCTAATAATGATCACTATTTGGACAAACTAAGATAGATTGGTTCTCGTCATTTGAAATTAGACGTCCTTCGGCTCATTTTGTAGAATTTGGAACAGGCTTCAAAATGAGCTGAAGTACGTTGGAAAATGCTTGGATGCACCAGAAATGCAAGCAAAGTTAGCAAGAAAGAAGTGTCGAATTAGGCACAACCCCATTCGAACCTGTGTGAATATTGATAAAAGCTTGATGGCTCTTGCTGGGACCTAAAATCTCATTTCTCAGCGTCCAGCTGAATCTCTTCCACATCTATATGTACAAACACATCATTTCCACGCTAGGGCGTATCGATTCTCAAAAAAGCCCTTTTTCGGCCCACCCTAATGTGTGTGTATATATATATATATATATATATATGTAAACACACTTATCTCCAAATTCTGGGACGCCGATACGGATTCATAAAATCTGGGACGTCAAAATGTGTATTTTCCCAAATTCTGGGACTTTTCCAAAAACGCGTAGGAATGAAAATTTTGGGTTGAAAGTATTTTTTAATTCAAACACTAAACCATCCCTCTTGGGAGATAACCACCGAGGAGATAACAGACGTGTGCTTAGACTTCGTTTTGCGTTCAAAACACTAACCATCCCTCGTGGGAGATAACCGCCGAGGAGATAACAGAACTTTGCTTAGAAAGTGGTTTTTTTCAAAATATCACGAAATTTTCACGCGTCCCAGAAAATGGAAAAATATATTATTCGCCGCGTCCCAGAATATATGAATCTACAAGGACGCCTTCTGGGACGTCCCAGAATTTGGCAAAATATCGCTGAAATGACGTCATCGCGTCCCAGAATCTCTAGTTAAAGAAATATATATATATATATATATACTATATATTGAGGTATAATCATTTTATGTTTGAGTATCCAGTATTTCCCCGCCATGAGCATGCGCGTACGAGTTAGTAGTGTGACTAACCTTAGTTGACCAAATGACAGTCTGTACTTCCTGTAATAGTCTGGAGCATGCACACGCAGCAATCATGTAGCGATAGTAATGTTTGTTAGTCGGAGTTTGTTGAAGCAATGTTGAAAGCAATGAAATATCTTTAGGCAGTCTCAGATGATCTCATCATTCACAGGTATGTCACGGATTAATGTTTTATATCTAGAGTCTGTGATATATAAGTACACTGTAAAAAATGCCGACGTAAAATTGTCACGCCGTTGTAAAATCGCTACATTCAATGTAGGTCCCGTTTTTGCTACAACATTGGATGTAGTGATTTTACCCCGCGAGAGTAAAATCGGATCGCGGGAGTGTACAGTGTGTATCCGCTGTGACTCGCAGGCTATGAGGAATTTGACAGCGGCGACGCGACGGGATCATTACATCAACAAAACGGGAATCGCTTGTAATCTACGAAAAGTATCCTGCAACTACATCCTATGTCTATGATCAGAACTTGAATACACAGTGCCGATTTGCGTAATATCAGCGATCAAAGTGATGTTTCGGAGCAGTCGTGCGTGCGAGAGCCAGTTAGACTTCACATAACTCAACCTTGCTCGGCCGTAGTACCATAAAACACGATCTTATATACAGGTCTGGGCATTCCATACAGCAAACCCGTCGCGTTTTTGAGTGGCGGCTCGGCAAGATGGCCGGCTCAGTCAGAAGCGCTCTGATTGGTCGGCGGCTTGTTAGTAAACACAGCAGTCGACGCCGACAGTAATGTACAGTAACATAAGTCTAGTAGAGCGCGACAACCGTTGTCGGATTTTAGATTTTAATTTTTCATTCCCATAAGAATTGTATAGATGGTCAATTATTGTATAGTTTTCGGGTGTAAGACTAATCGCCCTGGTGGAAATAAGTGTTCGTTATTCCAAGTGCTCAAAGATCTCTCTCTCTCAGAGAAGAATGGCGAAAGATTATTGGTGTTACAGTTTTAAAAGCAAGTTACAAAGTTTGTGCAAAACATTTCCTAGCTGGAGATATTGTGACACACACAGAATACTTGGACGAGGCTGGTACTTGTTTTTACAGGGTAAGTAATTTGTATGCACATCTGGAAAACTCAATCAATCTGAGCAATCATGCGCCTCTTTATGGGTCACCTTCCCTTTTTAAATTCAATCTATGAATGTGATCTGCATAGACTGCAGATCTAAGGGTCAGAAATCTGATGCTATTCGTTTTCGTTGAGATTTGTAATAATGTTTGAGGCCAGTTGATGATGTGAATGTAGATGGGAAAAGGTTTCTTTTGTGATGGTGAAATACTTTTCCTAGGAGAATCTGACATCTCATTCGTTAATCATTTTTATGGCAGAGGTGATGTAACTACCTGATTTCATCAGTCCTGTTTCAAATTGAACATATTCCTTCTGAACTGACAATGAGTGAGTGCATCAGAATCACAAATAGAGCATGCGGTCTGAGCAGTAATTCAGTTGTGATCTTCGAAAGTTCCATTCAATACCAGTAGTGCATTGTCACTTTTTTGTGAAATATGCAGAATTTAACTTGTATGGTTGTATATTAGGGTGTCCTTTATTTCCCAAGTTGCGCCAATCCGCCGTGCCACCCCCCACAATCTAATCATTTGGTGAGATATGAATGTAAGAAGATTTTCAGAGACCTAGGTGCTTTCTAAGTGCTGTCCCACCTGAAGCGTTTTTTTCCTGAATTATGTCTCTCTCGAATTTTTTGGTATAAAGGCATCAACGACTCGCGCACGCGCGAAATCAGCTAAAAACAATCTCAAAACATCGTTTTTCATGCCAAATTTGACGGGGAATCCAAATTTTTGATCGGTTTAGCCGCAGAGCATAGCCCGCACCCACAAAATTGAAAATTAGTGGCGGAAAAACACTTTTTCCCATGTCAAAACGTAATTTTGAGTGTCTTGGACTTCATTCAAGTCCACGGAAGTACTCGAATGCACCCTCTCCGACGCAAAATTTGATGCTGAATCGGAATTTTTTGATCACATTTCTCGTTGGAGATATTCCAAGCTCGAGAAATCGTAATTTCGGACTGAAAACTCCTTTTTTCAATCTTGGAACGAAATCTGGAGTGTCTTGCACTCCAGCTAAGTCTGGTAGAAAGAATAATCACACCATTCCCGACGCAAAATGTGATGCTGAATCGGAATTTTCCATCATTATTGACACAAATTGCACTTCAAACCCAGAAAATGACGATTCACAGTCAGAAATCCTTCCCCTTGAGAATAAAGTGACGCAGCTTTATCTCGGGTTGTGTTCACGGTAATTGTGAGACTCGATATCTTCCATGGGAATTTTGATGATGGAACAGATACATAATGTCCATGACCGTGAAACAAGACTCGCGCACAGAAGATCGAAATTCCTCGCAGATAAGCCTCCCTTCCCAAGATAAGAATAACCTTGCAAGTAGCTTCGATTTGGATCAGGTGAGATTATTTTCCAGATCATTGGAACTGATGGATCCTGCGATTTTCTCTCCTAAATTTGCGGTTCAAGTCAAAATCACGATATCTTCTGTTTACCAGTTACAATGTGGAGTTAGCAGAAGCTTTTTCGGGATCAAAAGATATCCTAAACGGTCTTCAGACAGTGAAATGAATGAGATGTATGATTTCCACTTCCAATTGATCCCAAAATCAACGATGTTCCCTTCTCAGCAGAGTACTGCCGGACCTTATCAACCTGAGTGAACCGCTGAGGAGGGGGTAATGTTAAACAAATTTAAATTGTTACCTGAATCATGAATGAGCTCTGGCCAAGCAAGTCACGAGCAATCAGTTTGAGCGAGTGAGCAATCTCCCCAAACAACTGGCACGTTGCTACAATGCTTGTAACCCATGCGATAAGCCGCTCAGTTTGGGTTCGATCGAGTTATAATTGTTCCAAAAAGTTGTAAAAGTGAACCATTAAAACCGGTGACATAATCGAGGTAAGCAATTGAGCATCAGTAGGATGTCCTTTTTTACAGTTGCACTTGAAAAGATTATAGTTTCATCCAAAATCACGCGAGCGCTCTACTGCAAATGTATAATGGTATGCGGGAGCGTTTTGCGCATGCGCCCATTTTGCCGGCACGCAGGCTGCATCAGTCAGCATCAGTTGGCTGCTCTAAGCGTAGCTTGACGAGAAAATCGTCTTCTGCTTGTGATACTCTGTTTGTGTCTCTGCGGTTGTGCAGATTGTGAACTGGAATAAATGAAAAAGTTTCTGTTATGATGTGGTACATTTCAATTGATCTGAATATTCTACATGATCCACCTTTACAAAGTTCTACTGTACTCGTCAGCGGCTCAATTCACTTTCGTAACATTCGAAACACACTCGATCAAGTCTCTCGTTCTTCCTAACCTTTGAGGCATCATGGCTGCACCTACGGAGCAACGACAACGATATTTGATCGGTGGTCCTATATCCCCCATTGATGATCGAGATCAAATTCCTCTCAATGGTCAAGTGTTGAAGAGTCTCCTCTATCATATCCAAAATGATCAGAAGAAATTGAGATGTGCAGCAAAAAGTGCCAGTGATAAAGTTTTGGAAATTTGGAAGAGGAATGGAATCCCAACTCGCAAAAAGTATCACTGCCAGAACAAAATCATCAAATTGTATAATGAATACAGAAATATTCTGAAACACAAGAATCGACCATCATCCAAAGTGCATGAAAAAGAATTCTGTGAGAACGTGGAGTTAGTTTTTGATATAGCACATTCAAGTTGGCAACAGGATGTTGACATAGAGATAGTAGCTCCTCTGACAGATTAAACTTTTGAGTCTCCACCCTTAATTAACCCTCCAACTGAAATAATTCAGTCAGTCGCAGTATCACCAGGTGAGAAGTGACTTTTGTCCATCAATCTAAGCCAATCATGACAGTACGACACATCATTTTTACTTCTACATGATACAATTACTTTGTATTGCAGCAATAACTGCTGTTCAGAGCCACAGTGCTAGTGAAGGAGTGATGGAAGACTTACAACAGGCGAATCTTCTTTCATGTACGAAGTACAATCTGAGACCAAAAAAAAAAATCCCGGCGAGAGATCAACGCATGAAGTAGCTGGTGAATTACAATTACTAATTAATCGTGGGAAACCTGGTAACCGATGTTTTTGAAAAAAACCATAAGCATTACCATTCAGTATCGCGTATAGATCATGCTTGATAGACCTATTTACGACAATTACACTAAATGTAGATCAACATTCAGTATAGGTCAAATGTTCAACTACACGTAAGATAATTCTTTAGGCAGTGTGATTGAGGCAGATGTTCAACTCTCATACTATGCTTCTTAATGATATGATGATTTTTTCACAATATGACTGAGTCAGAATTATTCTTCGCTAATTTTTCTCTGTTAAGGGGAAAAATCATCATTCCTTGTTATCTGGTATTCATACAACTCCTGCAGTTGGGATATAGTTTCCCTTGAAATTGACTTTCAAAATTTGTTATATCCTCCATCTTATTCAAAATTGAATAGAGGACATGCGAGGCAGGTGACATGTGAAAGTTAGAATGTACAGACATCAGAGATATGTTATGGTGTTACTCACAAAGTCTTGGCTCCATTCTTACCTCTGCCTCATTACAATCTCCAATAGAGAAAAGGATTTCATCGCATTACATGACTTAGGGGAATCATGTGCTGTTCCAGTGAGATAATAATGTACCATAGAAAAGAGGGGTGAAGGTTCCAGAAAGCTCCGATCTTGTAATGAAAAATTGACTAGTTCGATACTCTGGATGATATGCATCTACTCCAAGTTTTGGTATTGCAATATTTATCTGTGCTTGAATCAATGATTATCATACGATAATACAGACTGTCAACTTTGAGAAACAACGCACACGCTGCTGGTACATAGCATGTTGATTCTTTTAGAAAGAAAAAGAGTCACGCCAGGGACCAGATCATCATGACAATATATCGACAGGTTCTCCGGATGGAAATCGAGGTTCTGATTATTGCATATATTTGCCTTGAACTCTCCGTCAGAGCTTTTCTGAGTTTTGAGAAATAGTGATACTCTTTGTGATTGTTTCTAAACGACTTCAGAAGAAACAAAGTCTTGCTCATGCGTGAGATTTTCCGGCCCTGAAATATATCCTCACATGTAGTTTGTGAGCTTGTTCTCCAATTCACCTATCGCAGCGATTGCCTTCCTATTTTTGATTGTAGTTGGAACTCTTGATGGCGAAATATGATATCGGGTATATGAGCACTGAAAAATGAACTTGGGAACCTAGTCATCTCATACAACTTCCATCACATTCAGATTCCTGCAAATGTCATGTTGATTTATCGAATCGAGTACAGCTACGAGTCATTCTAAAAATGATTTTGTTGGTCATACCAATTCGAACAAGTTTTCAAAGTGATTAGTGGTTCGCATGCATAGAACTTCGTTTCCTCTCGACTCATTCGAGACCACTAAGAGCAGGTCTTCCTTGTTATTCTACAATGCCCGGGAATTTTTCATGGAGTTTAGAATGCTCATTTCACCAGATTACATACGAGAATCTCTTAATTCATGCATAGAATTTGTGATCAAAATTCAAACAAGTCGGTTTCCCGAAGATTGTAAATCCAATAGCCTGTTGATTTGGGAGGATAGAAGTGAGCTTTCGAGACGGTGTATGGAGTGCATCCAAAAAGAATCTATTCTGCACACACTCAGAAATCGACTAACCATTTTTGAATCAATATGCAGCAGAACCACGTCTTGAGGATGTTCTTCGGAATCCCACAAACGGTCTGCTCGCTATATTGCAATCAAATTATCCCATTTTGGTTTAAAATCAACTGATCAACAAAGAACGGTTCGCGATACATCGCCACCAGCGGAGAATTTGTTCACAGATTTGGTTTCATCAAAAAAGTGCAAAATTGAGCTGAAGGTAGTACAAATGCTCTCCGGAAATTATGAGAATAATGGAAAACATTCCTCACCTCCATGGTTCCACTTTCGCACCTGTTCAATGGGCGCTCTTTGAATCTTCGTGGAAAAATTCTCCACAACTGGTAACATACTGATTCCCATTCTATTTTGTTTCGTTGACTACCGTTATATTCACTATTCATCAATTTGAACACACTATGCTCCATCGATCGCTTTTTTGAGACTAAGGGGCGCCCTCAAATCCAGGTCACTAGCTTCGAACAAACTCAGGATCCTTTAGACTGGTTGCAAAAAGAGAATGGGTAGAATAATCTCGCGATCAGTTCCGAAGTAATGAATTATCACGTGGTGTTTTTTGATCGAGCACTAAATTCAATACTCCAACTCCGAAATGAATATATCCCTCTTTGAATCTTTCCAGATTTCGCGCAGAATTTGTCGACTGGGAGTACACCCACCTCTAGCCAAGAAATCAACCCTAGTCAGCAAAGTTCCTCATCCGCAGGATACCTGCCTGGTGGACGTGATTACGAAAATCAATCTGTAAGAGGGTCTGTCAACATCATGAATGCAGATGTAGTGTCGGCTCTATATATTGGTGGAGTTACCTATAGAAATACTATGCGTATTTTCTCTGCTGTTGGCAAGGTTCTGAGAGTTCCCATCAAAAATATCATCTTAAACAAGACTTCTTTCTGCAGAATGCGGAAAAAGATTAGAGAGGAGCATTCGGGACAGATCATGACGTGTTTCGGCAGATCGGATTTGAATGCAGCTATTCTACATGTAGACGGGAAAAGGATGTTGGATAAGACCACACACAAATTTGTCGAGAGACTCCCAGTAGTTTTGAGCGATGGAAAAACGACCAAGATTATCAGTATACCTAAGTTAGATGATGCGAGAGGTAAAACTCAAGCTCATGCAGTTTACAATGAGCTGTTTAGATGGGGATTGGTTGAATCAATCAAAGGCATATGTCTCGACACAACTGCTTCGAATCTAGGCCGACATTCTGGTTTAGCTGTTCTTCTTGAGCAATTGTTGGAATCAGAGTTATTATATCTCCCCTGCAGGCATCACATTTATGAGATAATTCTTGGTTGTGCTTTCAAACTGAAAATACCAAAAACAGTGGGACCGGAAGTGCAGTTATTCAAACGATTCCAATCATCTTGGGATAATATTGATAAAGATCGTTTGAAAATACCCGAGGAAGATGATTTTCATCCTTCACTAATATTTTTGCTGGAAGATTTGAAAGAATTCTATTCGAACTTCGAAAAGAAGTGTCTACCAAGAGATGATTACGAATATTAATTGTATTTGATTCTCGTCTTCTTAGGTGTAATTCCGAAGGACAAAGTGAAGCTCAGACGCCCTGGTCCCATGCATTATTTTAGATGGATGGCCAATTCCATATACTCGCTCTTGATATCTCTCCTGAGCGACTCTTTTGAGCTGGCTGAGGAAGAGCTGAAAGCAGTGCATGAAATTAGTTATTCTGTTGTTTTCGCATATGCTGAGTTCTGGTTCAAGGCTCCGCTTGCCGCCTCAGCCCCAAACAACGATTTGAGTTTTATGAAGAGACTCAAAATCTATCGAGCTGTTGATAAAGAGCTGGCCGATAGCGCTTTGAAGAAAATGAGTTCTCACTTGTGGTACCTCAGTACTGAAAATGTTGCTCTCGCTTTCTTCGATCCCCATCTTCCAACGGAGGTGAAAGAGAAAATGGTCACTTCCCTCAGTTTTGACTCCGGCGATGCAGTCATCCCAAAACGACTGTTCTTGAGGAATAACAGTGAGTTGGAGACCATTATTGACCAAGATGTGAGCTACTTCACGAACGCTCAGACTCTGAGATTCTTCGAGCGTTTCTCTATCGAGACTGGATTCTTTAGCGAACCTTGTGAGTCTTGGAATACGAATGAAGAATTTCTAGCAGGTAGATCAATAGTTTTCGAGCTACAAGTCGTGAATGACGTCGCCGAGAGAACAGTCAAACTTGCGGAGGAGTACATGAACGGTCTCACTATTGACGAGGAGCAGGAACAGTTCATTGTGCAAATTATCGAAGATTATCGGAAACGATATCCCAACTCTAATAAGAGAACTTTTATGGAAAACCAAGAATCGTCGAGTTCCTGAAAACATATGTGATGTCAATTTTGAATCGCAATAGTGTACATTTTCACAGATTTTGATGACTTTATGAATGACGTTTGATGAACAGTGTGATTGGTTATCTTTCAATGTTTCCAAACTCAACTCTTATCTTTCATCTCCCACAATGATTCAATTCAAGGCAAAGGTAATGGCAATGTCATTTCCCTTGAAAAAGGGGTTTAACTGCGAGGAATTTCGATCTTCTGTGCGCGAGTCTTGTTTCACGGCCATGGACATTATGTATCTGTTCCATCATCAAAATTCCCATGGAAGATATCGAGTCTCACTATTACCGTGAACACAACCCGAGATAAAGCTGCGTCACATTATTCTCAAGGGGAAGGATTTCTGACTGTGAGTCGTCATTTTCTGGGTTTGAAGTGCAATTTGTGTCAATAATGATGGAAAATTCCGATTCAGCATCACATTTTGCGTCGGGAATGGTGTGATTATTCTTTCTACCAGACTTAGCTGGAGTGCAAGAAACTCCAGATTTCGTTTCAAATTGAAAAAAGGAGTTTTCAGTCCGAAATTACGATTTCTCGAGCTTGGAATATCTCCAACGAGAAATTTGATCAAAAAATTCCGATTCAGCATCAAATTTTGCGTCGGAGAGGGTGCATTCGAGTACTTCCGTGGACTTGAATGAAGTCCAAGACACTCAAAATTACGTTTTGACATGGAAAAAAGTGTTTTTCCGCCACTAATTTTCAATTTTGTGGGTGCGGGCTACGCTCTGCAGCTAAACCAATCAAAAATTTGGATTCCCCGTCAAATTTGGCATGAGAAACGATGTTTTGAGATTGTTTTCAGCTGATTTCGCGCGTGCGCGAGTCGTTGATGCCTTGTACAAAAAAATTCGAGAGACGTAATTCAAGAAAACAACGCTTCAGGTGGGACAGCACTTAGAAAGCACCTAGGTCAACGCTGAGAATTCACGCAAATTCGTATGCCAGTCAATTTTTGTGTATTATCTATGTTGGGTGGATTAAATGTAGACATATATGGTTACGCTATCGAATATTGTACTTTCAGTGCTTCAGCAGCACAGAGTTATCTCCTTCCGCATGAGCTTATTGATTATACTTGCTTCAAGCTGAGTTTTTGATGCAGAATGCGTATCTCATGTGTGATCCAATCAACAAGGTATTTCAGCATAAGCTCCCAAGTGCAAAAGCTGCTGATGGTTACTGATTTAGTTATTATTCAAGACTCCAGTACTCGACCAACGATTTACTTTTCTTTTGACCTCAACCAAATTGTCTCTCCTCATGAGCACTTAATATGAACACTTGAAGCGTATATTTTTTTGTCCCTTTCAAAGGATGCTCATGCCATTGATATAAGCAAGTTCTCCTTTTGCAATTCAATACCATCTATTTTTACAAAATATTTCAACAATCATCTCTTTGATGATCAATTGTTATTGATTAGAGGCAGATTCACTTTGCTTTTTGTGTATTTTTCTAGGTTCCATTGGTATTTCCGCACTTGAAACAAAATGCTGTGCCTTCACTATTCATACAGGAAACAGTGCAGTGTCCACTTGATCAACTCAGAGTACATGAAAGTGAAAATAGCGAAAATGCCGATTTGGGGGTTGAGGCTAGTGCACTCTGTAAAAACCACCAGTTATTACAAGTATTCTTAAGGAAAAAAGTATCAACAATGCAGATAATCTAGTCCAAGATTGTTGTGCGTCGGTAGACGTATTAGCTAGTGATGAGTGTGTTCCTTGTTTAAGTGAATCTATATTAGTTGATGGAAATGATGACCCGGAAGAATCCACTTGTTCCCCTCCTAAGATACCACGTGTTAGTGAATCGCGTACCAGTCAAAGCACTATCGAAGATAATTCTACTGGCAACGTACACAATATTTGTCAGAATGAGACTGCACCTCCCCAAATTAAAACTCCTGCAGTTGATGAGCCAAACAGCCAAAGTTCTTCTCAAGGATCGAGTGATCATCCCTCAGAACCAAATTTTGAAGTACAAGAGAATGAGCAGAAGCAGCAAAAATTCATCACTTTCCACAACCAACTATCTCAATTGCAGCTACCACCAGATTGGTGCATTCACTCATCTGAGGATAAAGAATACATATCTTGAATATAAATTCATATCAAGAAAGAGACTGAGAATGGGGGGACCTCACGCACAGGTATCAAAAAATTTGTGAATGTTGGCGGAGACCTGAACGTCTGTTATTCAGTATTTGGTAAAACCATTCCTAAAGGGAAAGTCAATCTTGATACTACAGTTAAAGAAATCGATGATCTTCAATTCAATGTGCAACTTTTCACAAAACTTGAAGTTCGTTGCGAGATAACAGATTTGAAGGATGTACATTTAGCGCAAGATAAGATTCGTTACAGAGATCCACTGGGTGATCTAAGACATAACAATAGTGATCTCGTCTGTGAATCTGGTAGATGTACTACCTGTGCTCAAGTATCCAAAACTATTCGCCAAAAAAGAAATCGTATGAATCAACGGGATACTACGAAAAGAAAAACCAACCCATCTGATTTTTCTAATGGAACAATTTTACACAAGTGGAAGAGGAAAGTACTGGCTCAAAAAGCTGCATTGCGGCGTAAGAATAAAACGATTCAGTCACTCAAAGAGGAAATGCGTGATCTCAAAGATAAAATCCTAAACGTTGATATAAATGGATTGCTCGGAGTATGTGTCAAGAATAAAATTCCTGAAATTCAACAACAGCTTCTAAAACAAATTGTCACCTCGGCAAATCGCAAGAATAGCAAAGGAGCTGGGTACGATGACGATTGGATTATGTTGTGCCTCTTGTAACATGTACAGTCTCCGAAACAATGCAGATTTATAGGTAATTTGAATCTTCTACCTCTTCCTGGCTGTCGAACAATCCGACGATATATATCGATGATAGACGTAAAATGTGGCCTTGATACAGAATTTTTCGAGCTTTTTAAGGAGCAGATGGATACCAAGGCCCCGTTGCAGAGGCACGGTACCTGACTGATTGACGAAATTACTCTGCGTGAGTCGATATCGGTTAATGCCAGTGATCTGACTCATCAAGGATTAGTTGATTTTGGTTCAGATGGAAAACGGGCTTCTACAGTCGAGGAAAAGGCCAAGACTGCACTCATCCCGATGTTTCAGCCACTGGCAGACAGATACGCACAGCCCATAGCCGTTTTTGCGTCTAGTGGGCCAGTAAAGGGTATCGAGTTGGCAAAAATAGTAACTGGTGCTATACTTCAACTAGAATCGTCCGGTGCTATGGTTCATGGCATAGTCTGTGATGGCGCTGAGACAAACCGCAAAATGTGGTGAGAATTCGGCGTAAGCGGTCAACTTAACAATGCCCAAAATTGGTGTGAGCACCCGTATGATGGAGGTCGAAAGTTATTTTTCTTCTCTGATACGCCACACTTATCCAAAAACGTCAGAAATCGAGCGCTCAAACACAATCTGAAGGTAAAGAAGCTTATTCATCTAACATTGATATTCTCGTGCGGAATCGAATTCGATGCTCTCAATCTCTCTCTTCATTTCATCACTAGCGATACTGCCTTGCTCGCTAACGCTCGCTCGGCTTCACTTTATTTGGTAAAATCAATAGTTGTGCGACATAAAATTGATTTCTATTATGTTCTGCAACTATTAAAACTATCAGTTGATAAAAAATTTTTGACTATGATAATAATGAAAGTTCCGAGTTTCCTTTAAGAATTTTTCGATATTATGAAGATACTCTTTTTAGTAGTTTTTTGACTAAAATTTCTAGTTGTTCTTCAGTTAAGGTGGCTGCAGTACTTTTTGATAAAACGTTTGTTTTAAGCGCAAATGGGCATGAACTATACTTAATTTTAACATCAGACATATTAAACAATTTGCGAATATATGGAGTCAACCACTAAAATCGTGAGCAAATTGACTTCAAAAATTGTTTTTGACTTACACGTAACCTTATGGGTCAGATGCGTTAAGATGAGCTCACGCGGTAACTATTCGTATGATTTTTGTTTTGACTAAGGAAACGGATCCTTAGCCATTTCCTAAAAATTGATACCAGGAAAATCATGAGTGAATCATTATAATTTCTAAAAAATGAAAGTGAAAGTAAAAAAGTAGCGTTGCAGCCAATGCTTGCGATGTGAGTAAGTATAGAGGAGAGTGGGGCAAAATTGGACGGATTTTGCAGTGGGGCTATTTGACGATACTTGGGACTAGGCGCGCTATGGGACTTTGGAGTTCAACTATTGAATAGATTGTAAAAAAATTTTCAGACCCCTAGGTCTCAGCGTTCATACTTTTTCTTGAAGTTGAAAAAAAAAATCTGTCCAAATTCATCCCGAACTGGGGGGCTCTTTTGACAAGTTTTGGGGGCAAATTTGGACAGCCTTCCAAAATTGAGGTATACGGCATTATTCCCTACCTATTAAAATCGCATTTGCCCATCAAAACACGTGGTAATAACTCAAAATCAATAGAGAAACCCCCTGAGACTTTTACATGCTCCCATAGCCCGAACAAGCGAGCCGTTTTTGTGTTATTCTTCAGCATTATTGAGATAGGCGCTTCACTGGTGTAATATCGTCTTCAGCAATCATTGATCGACTCGTAGCTTCTAAGAGTCGACTTTTCTTTCTCTTTTTCCATACTGGAGGTATTCATACTCGCCCCTACGTCAACGATCCCCTTGATAGTGTGGAACATTCAAGGCAATGTCACCGAATGCGAGAGTGAAAATGCGAAAATCGAGGGCTATGTTGGAACACGTTGAAAGCGACTTCTGACTCCTGAGACGGCCATGGGACATCGTAACTTCATTTCCTCACCCATTTTCAATAAATTAACTCATCCCCAACCTCCCACGCTTGGAAAGATTCGCACAGATGCACACGCGCCTCGATACGCGCAATTATCCTCGATAAACATGGACAGGCAATCGGTCGACCGATTTTAGATGGGATTTAGCATTGTCCAATTTCGCCCCCACCAATTCGTCCAAAAATGCCCTCAGGTATTTTTTTCGCAGAATTGTGATCATTTGGGCTCAAGTGTACCGATTTTGGCCCACGACGGCTCAAAATCTTCGTTATGTAATATAGTTTTTGACCCCTAAACGGCTATTAAGCTCGTCCACTTTTGCAGAAGTAGCGTGTAATCTTGCTTTTGGATAATAAACCGCGTGAGGCCCCCAAAAAGCATCTCTACGCCAGCGAGGACCCCCAGTATCGTTTTAATCGGTCTAACCGCGATAAAAACCATTGTCTGTGATGGTATTGTAAAAGAATTTATACGGCGAAAG
Organism: Eretmocerus hayati; assembly: GCA_029851415.1. Taxonomy (NCBI): domain Eukaryota; kingdom Metazoa; phylum Arthropoda; class Insecta; order Hymenoptera; family Aphelinidae; genus Eretmocerus; species Eretmocerus hayati. The sequence goes on from CM056741.1 coordinate 136,391,928, forward strand.
TCTAGACTCGCCTCTGACCGAGCTATCCCACTTACCCAATTTTGCCCCACTCTCCCCTATCTATGTACAGCGCTAATGACGGCGTGGAAGGAAAAAGGGCGCGCGGGGTCCCGTGCTTAGTACGCTACTGCGCGCTCAAGCCTCCCTGAATTTTTAAGTGCGCCTCTACTGTGATACCTACTTTCTAGAATTAGAATTATTGAGGAAGTTTCAGAAATATGATTAGAATTCCTTTTCAGTAAATATTCAACTTTTATTCAAAAATTTACAAATATTTAGAACTTATCTAATGATTTTTCTTAATATCTATAGGTTATTCATATCAAACATCTGAATTCCATAATAGCGTCATGAAATTTTTTTGAAAATAACTCAAACTAATATGATATATGCTTTAAACAGAAATAAGTAATCTATATGATTCCAATAGATTCAATTTCAATGTAATCTAACTAAATTCATCTAATTTCTTTGAAAAATGTTATGAAGATTTTCAAAATTTTTCTACGATATCATTTAACATGATAGAGAAAATCCTGTGACATCATTCTAAGAGTCAAAGAAGCGATAGTACAATCTCTTGAGCATTTTTGGAATCACTATCTACATCATCTTCAGTGACAGTTGAATTCAATCTGGAGATAGAAAAGTAGTTTTTGTTCAATTTGTCTTGTATTTGATGTGTAGATAAAAGTAGGGGTAATTACCTATCAATTTCAAGTTGTGTCAAGTCAGTAATCATTTTTGATCCTACACGGTAGAACAACTTTTTTCACCTTTGTACTCGTTGATTTTTAAATTTTGAAATAAAACTGTTTTACCAATCCCTAAACGGCCTATGCCATCAGTAGCAACTTTGTTCCAAAAGACTACAGTTATCTGGAGAGAAAATTCAGGAACATTAATAACTATCGTTGGAGGAGTTCAAAGTATTCTCATACCTTGTTATCATTTGTATCGGTTATTTCAATATTTCTCAAAGAAAGTCCTTTTCCATCTTTTTTTTAGATATTTTCTACTTCACCAATAGAGGTTACACGTCCAATGAATCCTGTAAAATGATTGTTGTAAAAGTACTCTAAGATTATTGAAGATACTTTCAGAACATACCTATCAACTGATTTGCAGGTGTTGAGAGTATTTTAGAGTAACTTGATAAGTCATATTGACTTTCCAACTTTGATAATTGTTCGTTCTGGATTTCTCTGATTATAGTGTTTGAATCGATTATCAAATCAAATTTGAAAATGTATGTAGGTAGGTTTAAAATATAAGTAGGTTGTATTATAATTTTACAAAGAAACCTGAATCTGCACACCGGTCTCTGTAATGGAACCAGAATGACCACCGGCACACAAAATAAAGAATAGTATCTGTACTTTTGACCAGACCTACTTTTCTCTTTGTATTTTGGCACGCTGAATCCGAATCCGAGGTCGGTTTGGCCCGACTACCTCTCGTTTTCGAGAAAATCCTGAAAAATATGGAAATAGCGCAGAATAGCACGATTTTCTCGAAAACAAGAGGTAGTCGGGCCAAACCGACCTCGGATTCGGACTCAGCGTGCCAAAATACATGAAGAAAAGTAGGTCTGGTCAAAAGTACAGATACTTTTTTTTTGTGTGTGTGTGCCGGTGTTACATTACACCGGCATACAAAAAAAAAGTATCTGTACTTTTGACCAGACCCACTTTTCTTCATGTATTTTGGCACGCTGAATCCAAACCCGAGGTCGGTTTGGCCCGACTACCTCTTGTTTTCGAGAAAATCGTGAAAAATTCGATGAAAATCGTGGAAATAGCGCAGAATAGCACGATTTTCTCGAATACAAGAAGTAGTCGGGCCAAACCGACCTTGGATTCGGATTCAGCGTGCCAAAATACATTAAGAACAGTAGGTCTGGTCAAAAGTACATATACTTTTTTTTATTTTGTGTGCCGGTGTTGTTCTAGGACTCAAAACTCATGTTATATTAGCACGAATATTAACTGGTAAAAATAAAGGTAATATGATTTTCATCCCTAGAATAAATGTTAAACCCTCTAAGAAAGAAGTGTCTTTTTCGATGGTGCGTCGACAATTTCCAATTCGCCTTGGATTTGCCATGACGATCAATAAATCTCAGGGTCAATCATTTGAAAAAGTTGGTGTATATTTACCAGCACCAGTTTTCGCTCATGGTCAACTATACGTCGCTCTATCTCGTGTAAAATCCGAACAAAATTTGAAAATCTCTCTAAAAAATAATGCACGGTATTCAAGGAAAAGTATCATTAAAACACCCCTTAAGAAAGAAAAAAAGGAAATCATTTCGACTTATACAACTAATGTAGTTTATCCAGAAATATTCTATGATTAAATGAAAAATATTAGAGCGTCGTTCCAGATAGTTCTTTTAATTCCTTATGTTCATTAATGAATTCTAAAAATTTTTCGAGAATCAATTCATCAATAATTCAAAGCGTGTATTCTAGTCTATCATGGTGCAAGAAATATTCTGACTTTTTCCGGAAATTGACAAATAACAAGTATGATGATGTTATAGTTCTATTTCATTGTATAGAATGCTTCCTGATAAAATATATAGTTACAGGAAATTGATGCGAATTCCAAGATTTATTCATTGACAATTTTGTGTATTATTAGAATTAAGTTCAGAAATATTGAAAAGTTTGTTGAAAATTATTGTACAATTTCTCAATATAATTCCTCATTATCAAATAAAATTTAGTATTACCTACATTTGGACGTTTAGATGATTATTAAATACCTCCATAATGGAATTTGTAATAAAAGTGAAGTTCTTGACTCTAATTCACCACACCCCATTGATTTGATTTTGTGAGTTTCCCCAAAATCTCCTAGATAAGGAACAAGAGTATATTAGTTCAGTATGCATCTCAATTATCTTAGAATGATTTTCAATAGATGTTGAAAATATTCATTAAGATATATTTACAGAGAGTTTCACAATTTTTCCAATTAAGCATCCTCAACATTTAGAAAAAATTTGAAAATTCTTATATGTTATCAGAAATTGACAAAGTCTTATTCGCAGAGTAGAAGCATCCACACAGAATTTTGTGAATGATTTCTAACTTTCGTTAAAAAAACTTCATGATATTTGATAAGACTGTTGAATTTACATTTTTCAAATAACAATTCGCTTTTATCAATGAAGTTCTTAATCAATGTCAATTCAATCAATTCAATTCAATTTCAATCAATTATCTCAACAAAATATTATGAAAAGAAATTTTTGTGGGAATAAAAGGAAAAAAATGATGAGATAACTCAAAGATAACCAAAAGATAAAAAGATGACCCAAAGATAACGTTTAGATAAGAAGATAATCTAAAGATACTTTCAAGATAGTCTTAGATGATAAAATAGTTGGAGATATACAGTAAGTATTCAGATACACGCGTCAACATTCATCATAAAAGTCACTAGAGGGAGCTAAAGGTATATAAACAAAGTTAAAGCGTGGAGAAAGGTCAGTCTGTTCCGACCCATCGAAGGGTGAAGTCGATGCCGCTCCTGGTGATCAAGAAGTACTCCGAGAGCCAACCTCCAGGAGCTATGAGGTCAATTGAGTTATCACGAAGGAGTTAAACGTGAGTAATTACTTATAAAACATTTAAATATATAAATATTTAGACATATAATTTCAATATATAGAGGGAGTTAGAAATATATATACAATGTTAAAGCATGGAGAAAGGTCAGTCTGTTTCAACCCATTGAAGGGTGAAGTCGATGCCGCTCCTGGTGATCAAGAAGTACTCCAAGAGCCAACACCCAGGAGCTATGAGGTCAATCGAGATATCACGAAGGAATTAAACGTAAGTAATTATTTATAAAACATTTCAAAAACAGATATTCAAACGAATAATTTAAATAGTATATCCCATTTATCCATCCCTATCTATCTATATTGATTTATTTATTATATTTCTGAATAACAATGTAACTTTCATTTGGATTGATTTCAGCATATACCATAATGTACATCCTGCATCCTGCCAACTGTAATGAGAGGATGGAAAAGAAGAATGCAACCTCTAAAACTATCAAGAAACATATTGGGAAGCAGTTCTGGTAAGTTATCTTTAGAATTTTTTAAATATTTAATGAACATTAGTATACTTGATTTTGTTAGAACATTAACAAAATCGCATTAATTGTTCTAATAAATGTTTTACCACTCACCCCCCCTCTTTCATAATTTCATCAGATAAATTTACACATAAATACACACACGCATTCACACACGCAATCCCTCACATGTATATATATATATATATATATATATATATATATATATATACACGTTTTCACACAAATTCCAATTATTTTATGGTAGAGGAATAATCTGCAATATTACATTTTCCATTCCACAGCGCCATTAAGGACGAATGGAAATGTATCCCGTTAGTCCATGGGATAACTAACTCGGCGAGAAATCAAGAAGCAAAATTGGGATGCCATCATCGTGGATTGAAGGACGGATTCCAGGTGATTTAAAATAATTTAAAAACATTCAATTTAGGTAATAACATATTTATTTTTATACTGTTCCTATAAAATTATGAAATTTACTATGAATTGTAAAATAAGAATATGTATACTGGATGACTTAATAAAATTCAACAGAGACGGGACATTTTCCCGTCTCTCCCCTCTCGTCTCCTTTCATTTCATAGGTTTAATTAGAATAAGTTTCACAAAATTTACAATGACTTAACAACAACGATATAATTATTTTCAAATTGTGGTTCGACATTATTCAAATTAATTACATTTCAACTCCGACGATTTTAATTAATTGCAAAATCATAAATAATTTCAAATCACGACCACGACGATAGGACAGAAATTTCAAGAATGAGTAAATTTAACTTTAGAATTTTTGCCAATAAAAAAACGACGTGACTCCAACATACAAAGAATCCAATACTTGACTATCGCCTGCGGTAGGGTGCCTCACAAAAGTGCTGAGGTAATGTCAAGGATTCGGTGTTCTTATTAGCTGACTGACGGATCCCATCGAAGAATTTCCGCCCAATTGAATCCCTACATATCTGAGTCATTCTACACAGAACCCTTGAAGGTCCCCTGTTAGTAGATGACTCATCCATAGATTTGTACATTCTCTTGGAATCGTGAAATTCTGGGCTACGAACGCACATACTCTGACTGCATTATCCATCGAGCAATAATTGAACAAAATAGAAAGAAGATTCTCCTGATAATAACTTTTAGAAGATATTGCAATCAATTAAAATCGTCATTAGAGATCAAAGTTTTCTTTTTTTTCAATACACTCATTAAAATGGAATAACAAATGATAATAAACTTTTTAGTAACTATTGTTGCCAAATGGAATTTACACTGAAGAAGACTAACAGTCCCTCATACAACACCATTGGTGATTTAGAACACACAAGAAAACACATCATCACAATTAAGACACTTCAATCTACATTGATGAGAACGTTGCGGTGACTCGCCTAGGCCATGGCTGAAGAGTGTTCAACTCCGCTGAGAGCGACCGAAGCGAAACATCCAATACAAATTCATCAACACCACACTCATCACATATATAGGCTTTAATGCAATCAACTGATCACACATGGCACTATTGAAACACTCACTTTACATTGATGAGAACGTTGCGGTGACTCGCCTAGGCCATGGCTCAAGAGTGATTAACTCCGCTGAGAGCGACCGAAGCGAAAAATCCAATACAAACTCTTCAACACCACACTCATCACATAAATGGGCTTTGATGCAATCAACTAATCACACATAGCACTATTGAAACACTCACTTCACACTGATGATAACGTTGCGGTATCTCGCCTAGGCCATGGCTCAAGAGTTATTAACTCCGCTGAGAGCGACCGAAGCGAAAAATCCAATGCTGATTCATCAACACTTTACACACAACATGATAAGACACTCAAATCAATATAACAAACAATCCAACAATTTCCATATTGCAACAATAGAAGTTTTATTCAAATGCAATAATAAAATCGTTCCAAATGATTATCAAATCTTTCAATAAGTATTCAATACATAGTTGAAGAGATATTCAATATTCAACTAATTCCATAGTAAAATCACTCGATTATTTCAGAGAAAATTATATATATCGAACCATCTAATGAATTCCAAACGAGACGAACATTTTTCCATCTCATCCCTTCCATATCCTTCCATTCCATAGGTTTAATTAAGATAAGTTCTACAGAATTTCAATATGATTTAAAAACGTTGATAAGATACTTTTCATTGCGGTTCAATCAAATTGAAATCATTTCTGTTTCAACTCCGACGATTTCAATTAATTGCAAAATCATAAATAATTCCAAATCACTACCACGACGATAGGACAGAAATTTCAAGAATGAGTAAATTTAACTTTAGAATTTTTGCCAATAATAAATCGACGTGACTCCAACATACAAAGAATCCAATACTTGACTATCGCCTGCGGTAGGGTGCCTCACAAAAGTGCTGAGGTAATGTCAAGGATTCGGTGTTCTTATTAGCTGACTGACGGATCCCATCAAAGAATTTCCGCCCAATTGAATCCCTACATGTCTGAGTCATTCTACACAGACCTTGAAGGTCCCCTGTTAGTAGATGACTCATCCATAGATTTGTACATTCTCTTGGAATCGTGAAATTCTGGGCTACGAACGCACATACTCTGACTGCATTATCCATCGAGCAATAATTGAACAAAATAGGAAAAAGATTCTCCTGATAATAACTTTTAGAAGATTTTGCAATCAATTAAAATCGTCATTAGAGATCAAAGTTTTCTTTTTTTTTCAATACACTCATTAAAATGGAACAACAAATGATAATAAACTTCTTAGTAACTATTGTTGCCAAATGGAATTTACACTGAAGAAGACTAACAGTCCCTCATACAACACCATTGGTGATTTAGAACACACAAGAAAACACATCATCACAATTAAGACACTTCAATCTACATTGAAGAGAACGTTGCGGTGACTCGCCTAGGCCATGGCTGAAGAGTGTTCAACTCCGCTGAGAGGGACCGAAGCGAAGAATCCAATACAAACTCATCAACACTACACTCATCACATATATAGGACTTCATACAATCAACTGATCACACAAAGCACTATTGAAACACTAACTTTACACTGATGATAACGTTGCGGTAACTCGCCTAGGCCATGGCTCAAGAGTTATATTAACTCCGCTGAAAGCGACCAAAGCGAAGAATCCAAAACTAATTCATCAACACTCCACACACAACATGATAAGACACTCAAATCAATATAACAAACAATCTAACAATTTCCATATTGCAACAATAGAAATTTATTCATTCAAATTCATCAATAAAATCTTTCTAAATAATTATCAAATCTTCTAAGGAGTACCCAATGCATAGTTGAAAAAATATTCAATAATCAACTTTTTTCAAGGTAAATCACTCAAGTGTTTCAGAAATTCATGTAAATTAAATAACGATTGAGTAATACCATCTCTAAAAAATTACACAGTACATAAAAAATCAATTACTCCAATTTAATACACCAAAAAAATGAAAATATATAAAAAAATCACTCGGAAAAGTAAAAACAACCAAAAAAAGTAGAAATAATAAAAAAACGACTCAGTAACTTAAGAATAATCATAACATAATCGAAAGATAAAAAGATGATCAAAAGATAACAATAAGATAAAAAGATAACTTTAAGATGGACATAGATGATCTTAGATGATCTCAGATGATCTTAGATGATCTTAGATAATCTTAGATGATCTTAGATAATCTTAGATGATCTCAGATGATCTTAGATGATCTTAGATAATAAGTACTTAGACACTCGCGACACATAAGGTCTATTGTCGCTCTCACAATACCAACTCATATTTTTTCCCGTCAAGTTGGCAACCCTGCTTACGATTTTACGTTGGCAGCCCTGCTCGGGGGGATCCGGACGGACGGGATTTTGCCCGTGGCTTAATTATTGTAAAATACACGAGCATCTTGATTTTAATATTATTCTCAGACATTGAAGTGAGGAACGCTATCGTATGCTATAACTCTCGTTACATGAAGACATTTACTTGCTAGGTTCTGTAAAAAATAAAATAAGGAATTGATCATTTAGAACGTTGCTCTCTACCTGATTGCTCATAGGTATTTTCATCGATTTCAGATTGATGAAGATAGATTGCCGATCAAGTGGCAACACTTCAGAAGGTTGTATAAAGTTGACAGTGCTTTATCGAATTCAAAGCTTAGGGTTTGTCCGAAAATATCAGAGAATCATGCCAATCTCACTAATGCCCTCAAGATGAAAGTGAGCGCCAAGCTCACTTTCATAAGAAAGTAGCCAATACTCAGGTGTGGGATTCAATTTACGAAACTCTTAAGACTCTCTCTCCTAGTCGAATAGGAATATCAACAAACTTCTCCTTGACTCATGAGATACCTTATTTAGAAATCCACTGCATCTTTCAGATTTTAAGCAAAGCGGCTGCCGATGGTTTCAAAGTTCATCAGCACGAGCCTGGTTTAGAGGATACCTACGAAACCAGACTCTTCTGCCTGTTGATGGATTCTCTATTCGATGCACTGAATCGAAAGCAATCTTGTAAAGGTGTGAGACCAGGCTCTCCTGACTACGTGGTATGTTGAAGTCGTTAAGAACGGTACGCTGCTTCGGAATATAAAGACAAGTTTATCGTGTAAAATTTCTAATCTCGTTATAGCTTCTTCAACAAGCACTACTCTGGTTGAATAACTGGGGGACGAATAAAATTAACGGTTCTATCTCTGCTGAAGAATTTCTCACTCAGAGCACTGCTGATGGACTTCGGGTGACCATCCTTTCCACGCTCGATCTTTGCCAGTACATGACAACGAAAAATGACTTCAAGTACATATTGACTGGGAAGATGAATCAAGATGCCTTAGAGGTGAGCATCCAGTCTTGTTCATTTTTCGTTTGTCGCATTCCGAACGCCTCAAAACTTGTGATAATCATACGTGATCACCATCTCTCGTAAAAATTTTGATTAGCGCATTGAATGAAATAATCACGGTACATATATGCATCCATTCTCTTTTTTCGTTCATTCTCCGTAGCAATTCTTTGGATTGTGTAGGACAGCTTGTGGAGACAATGAGCATCCAGCGACTCCGACATTCCTCATGGTATATATAACTTTCAACAGTCTTCAGTATATTAAAAACTCCTTACTATGGCAACTGCACTGTGCTTGTGATGAGCTCACTTGCAACGTTGATCACCGTCAAGGATTTGAAAGAGATGTTTCATGCCAAAAAGGAATCGGAGCTGCAAGAGCTCAAGAAAAAATTGGATGGACTGATCGACCACGACGAGTGGGACTTCTGCGACGTTATCGAGCACGACTACTCTCAAGCTGCTGTCATCGACTGCGTCATATATGACGTTACAGGTTTTCTACTTTTTTCTGGCGGGAATTAAATTCTACCATTAAAAACATCATGATTCACCATGTGAAATTCTGCTGTTTCTTGAGGTGAATTACCTTCATCGCCTTATTGTCAAAGCAAAATCTATGTGGCAATAATGTTCACGTACCTCCCAATGTATTGAACAATATTGCTTTGATGATTCTCATAGCTCGGAGATGGCTTTGAGTCCACCGAATACAAGTCTTTTCTACGATCGATTCCTGATGATCATCATCATTCCATCGGTAATTATTACTCAAATATGATTTATATGTGGCTGAATTAATTTTCCTTCCGTGGCATGGTTTGATTGCTATCATTTCCTATAAGGTACCCTTTTAATATACTCATAGTCTCCAAACCTATTTGGCTATAGTTAGTTCTCTGGCATTTTTCTCTCACGTGTTCAATCTCGTGCAATCTATACCTTAAGCTCAAGCTCCTATATATTCAAGCTTTTGCTGTTCAGTCTACTCTTACTTTCCATATTTTCCCACAAATTAATTCTGCCAGCTCTTACGTAATTGGTTTCGTTCATCAATGCAAATACTCCTCATTTATAACGTTGCATCACGATCTATACATTAGTGTCTTAACAAAAATATCACATCACTTCGAATCTTGTATCATGAATGCTTACCTTGCATTTTTTCGTATCTATAGAAAGAGTTTCTGAAAGAGAAAACTTGCTCACATCTTGATTTTCCTCAAAATTTGTTGCTATGAGTATAATATCTTTCATTACAAGGATACGCGAAATTTTCTAAGGGCACTATGCACTTACGAAATTTATGCTAAATCTTATTGAGAAAAGCTTTCCCCCCAACCCTGCAGCTATGTCAGCTCGTAGAAGGTCTTAAAAGTTCCAAACCTCATAGTCATGCACGTGGAATGTAGTCAGAGGAATTATCATTGAAATCTAACTCAAATTTTGACTTTTTTCTGACAGACACGGTTTTACTTTTTATATGTACGCAGGAACGAACCCAATTGAACCAAACAAGATCTCTAGAGAGATTCATTTGTGATTGTGAGCTACTGGGTTGTAGTTAGAGCTTTAATATAGATTCATCAAGTCTCATGCGATACGTATTCTTTCATCAACTAGGATACCTCATCCGACAGATACAAAAGAATAGCAAGTGCGAAGTTCGTAAGCGAGCTTTAAATAAACCAGAGGATGGCAATCTTCCGTCAGTTGAGGATCTAGTCAACTTGAAGACCAGAAGATCACTTATCCACAGTAATATGAATTTCTTTCGAATGGTAGATCACCTCGAATGCCTCTTCACTGCCAACGTGGAATAAGTTGACGTTTACAGCAAAATTATTGAAGAAATGCTGAGCTCTTACGAATTCACGTTCCTTTGCAGGGATCACGCAGCTGATGTTTTTGCATATGCAATCAAGTATTATATATGTATGCAAATGAGGCAATATTCTTACCAAAGCAACAGCAATGCCAAAAAATTGAGTAAAACTAAGAGAAAACTAGCTAAACACTGTACGACTCAGTATTATACTATCTGTTCCAATAAATCTCTTGAATCTTAATATGATTTTTTTGGTGCACGTCATGTCAGTAACTTCAATAGCTCACCGTAGAACATGAACTTGAATTCAATTTCTCCAAGATTTTGTGCTTCGCATTGGAATATAACTATGAGACATTCCACAACTATGGCTACTGTAGGCGCAAACTAATATGTTGTAATTGCAATATTTTGAAGATGAATCTACCTCCTGATTTATTCCAACAACGGCGATGAAATGATATGAAAGAAGAAAATAATAGCAAATTCCGCAGTCGAACTCTGGACTCACGTGATACGATACGGTGATTATGCCACCAACCTCAGCTTGTATATGTCGTAGCCGGTTCATAGAATCCGCCCGTCTATAGACTGGCTGGTCAGTTTATAGACAGCGCGCGAATAGTAGACTCCACGTGAAGACACGCATCTGTTTATCAACCGACTAGTCAGTTTATAAACTGTCTGAATGGGCCAGCCGGTCTATAGACTGACCAATCGCGCTCGCACGGATGGTGCGAATCAAAACGAGGTGTCTTATTTAGAAACATAGCATAGTTTCGAAGAGTCAGACAAACCGTCGAGCCATCTGGATGAATAAGACTTCATCGCTCATTTAATAGTCAAAATGATATCTAATATGACAGAAATTGTCTGATTATTTCAATCTACTGAAATCTCTCTTGTTGGAGATAGATTATTCCTAAAATCACTATCAAAATGAATGGATCGTCTTTGGAATGCTTGGAATACTGCAATGAGGAAGTAATTCATTTTCACAAGTGCTAGACTCATGGCATCGAGAATTGCGTCGTAACCGCGTTTTGGAAGGAAGCCCAACGTTTGGATTACCGGCGGGCTGAAGCTACTATCAAGGATAAATATGGATATCATGAGGTATGTCTTCACTGTGCTGGTACCCCATATTTGTACAGCCTCTCGAGGGAACTAACCTTCGAGTTTAGCATCTTTGGTTACATCCTGATATACTGAATTCCTTGTTTTGAAGCAGAGTTATACAATATGTAATCTTTGGTATCATTACTCTTGTAGTTGTAAGAGCAATGACTCGCTCATTGCAGTATCCCAAGCATACCAAAAACGACCCATATCTTTCGATAGTGATTTTAGTCATGATTTATTTCGAACAAAAGTGATTTCAGTATATTGAAATAATCAGACAATTTCTGTCATATTTGATATGATTTTGACTTTTGAATGAGGGATGAAGTCTTATTCATCATGATAGCTCGATGGTTTGTCTGACTCTTTGAACTAGAAAAGACACCTCGTTTTGATTCGCACCCAGGAGTCTACTATCCGCGCGAGTGCGATTGGTCAGTCTATAGAAAGGCTGGATCATTCAGCCAGTTCATAAACTGGCTAGTCGGTTGATAGACAGATGCGTGTCTTCACGTGGAGTCTACTATCCGCGCGCTGTCTATGAACTGACCAGCCAGTCTATAGACGGGCGGATTCTATAAACCGGCTACGACATATATACCTTACAGCCCTTCCACAATCTCAAAGCTTAGATATCAAAGTGAAATGCTTATTATAGGTCGATTCATAGCAATTATAGCTCGATTGCGTACTTTCGATAGAACTATTCTCAGTAAATCCTCACATGACGCGTACCATACAAATTTTTTCCTGTACTTCTGGACAACTACCTGAAAACTATACAATAACTGATGACCATCCATACGATTTTCATGGGAATAAGAAGATGAAATATAGTCCGACAACGGTTGTCGGGCTTTACTACATGAGATGACTTAGGTTACTTTACATCTATCTGTCGGCGTCGACTGCTTTGTTTACCAACAAGCGGCCGATCAATCAGAGCGCTCCTGGCTGAGCCGGTCATCTTGCCGAGCCGCGACTCAAAAACGCAACGGGTTTGCTGTATGGAGTGCCCAGACCTGTATATAAGATCGTACCATAAAATATGCCGTCGCGTCAAATCTGGCATGACCTCGCAGCGCGCGGAGTGAATTTTACACGACGATATGTGGAATCCCTTCGCCGAAGACTAAAAACTGCATTCAATGTAGGAGCAATAAAGGAACCCACACTAAATGTAGCGTACACATCGGCGTGGTGATTTCACTACATTGAGTGGTGTAATTTTTGGTGTTTTCACCGTGTCGTACTAAAATCACATCAGCATTTCCTACAGTGTAGAATGATGTATATGTAACCCGCGGTCCGCAATATGAATCGTATTGTCACGTTCGATTTGTATTGCAGGCGCCTATCAATTCATCATTCATCCCAATAAATGTATTCCATTCCCTTGAGGATTCAGTCCTTTACAAGAAATCCCAAATGCAAAATGTCAGATCAAGTCAGAATTATCGCCTGTATTTGGGCCATTTCGAAGCATTTTGACGGATGCCTGGACCAGGGGGGTCTGGTAAGAATCCATAAAATTTTCTTTTCGTTAGTACTATGTTAATATAGTGCAAAAATTTTTTTTTCCAAGTTTTTTTAAGGCCCTCGTGGGGCCTGGAGCCAATGAAGGGTCCTTTTTAGGCCCCGTTTCAGCCTATACCCAGAAAACCATAACTCCGACTAGAACCAACAGTTTTGGACGTACCGAGGCGCATTTTTCTCCCTGAAACTAGTACTTCTGAGAAAATATTGTCTAAGGGCAATGATTGAGCCTAGCAACTTCTAGGAGCCATTTGCTGAGAGCACATTCTAGCGATTTTTGGGCTTGCTTCAAAGTGATGTAGCTTTCTCTAGATATGTGATAATCGACTCTCACAAGTGGTCATTCCAAAGGTCTTGAGAAAACCTACAATTCAACTACTGATAAAAGTCGATTACTGTACTCTTTATATGATTTACAATCGTTACAAGCTGAGCAAATTCGTGAAAATGCCAAACTTCGAGCTCAATTTAAAAAAACCGTTTTTCCCCTTCGACCCCAAACCTGTGCGAATATGTTCTCAGATACAAATACTACCAATCAGAACGATGATCTGGGCGGGTAATTGAATTCTCGATTTTATTCGGCCAATTTAAAACACCCTTTTTTGACTTTTTGCTCAAAATGACCTCACAGGTATGGCTCGCATATGCTTCCATCTGAACTAATGTGCACCAATCTGTGTGGGATTGGTCCCCAATGTACCCCCACATATGTGTGAAAACTTTCGGAGGCGAGCCCCGACCTTAGATGCAAGCAGGAGATTCTATTTTACAAGATGAAAATGGTCATTATTTCGTCTATTTGGACGGAGGCCAGTGTGGATGGGATTTCACTCATCCTAGGTCACAAATGAGATGAGCAGCCAAAATAGGGATACGATTATGGTTTTCTGACTCAAAATGATCATCTAAACGCGATTTCGGGTACAGTTTGGCTCCAAGATATTGATACTTGCTCTCAGATTAGAAACCATTTTAGTTACATGTTTTTCGATGGAGTGGCTTCAGATGTTGAATAAAAGCCAAATTGACCATGAGAACGTGTTTGGATGATCATTTAGAGTCAGAAAACCATGTTCGTATACCTATCTCAGCCACTTATCTCATTTGTGAGCTAGAATGAGTGAAATCCCACTGACACTCACCTGCGTCCAAATAGACGAAATAATGCCCAATTTCAATTCGTGAAATAGAACCGCCTGCTTGCATCTAGCTCGATGCTCGCCTTCGGAAGTTCTCACACATATTTGGGGGTACATTGAGGAGTAATCCCGCACAGATTAGTACACATTAGTTCAGATGGAAGCATATGCGAGCCATACCTGTGAAGTCATTTTGACAGAAAAGTCAAAAAGGGGTGTTTCAAATTAGCTGAATAAAATCGAGGATTCAATATCACACCCGAATCGTTGTTCTGAATGGTAGAATTTGTATCGAAAAACATATTCGCACAGATTTGAGGTCGAAGGAAAAAAAAATTTTTTTCAAATTGAGCTCCAAGTTTGGCATTTTCACGAATTTGCTCAGCTTGTAACGGTTGTAACTCCTAGAGTAAGTACAGTAATCGACTTTTACTAGTTGTCAAATTGTAGGTTCTCTCAAGATCTTTAAAATAACTACTTGTAAAAGTCGATTATCACATGCCTAGTGGGAGCTACATCACTTTGAAGCAAGCCCAAGAATCGCAAAAATATGCTCTCAGCAAATAGCTCCTAGAACTTGCTAGGCTCAAGTATCGACCGTGGACAATACTTCCCTCGGAAGTCCCAGTTCTGGGGAAGAAAATGCGCCTAGGTACATCCAAGAATGTTGATTCTAGTCGGAGTTATGATTTTCTGGAAATAGGCTAAAACAGGGCCTAAAAAGGACCTTTCATAGGCCATAGGGCCCACGAGGATCTTAGCAAAAATCCAGAAAAAATTTTCTGTACTGTATCAATGTAATTCTAACGGAAGAAGATTCTTATGGATTTTCTCCAGACCCCACTGGTGCAGGCATTCGTCGAAATGCTCCGGAATGGCCCACACATATATGGGCTAGATCAGTATATATGGCAAATCCGTGCGCACGACCCCCGCGGATCTTTCCGCCAACTTTTTTTATGGAAGTAGGCCCCAGAAATACTACTCCCCCAGAATTTCAGGCCCCAATAAGATTTTTTACGCCGCTAGAAATTTTTGAAGTTTTAAAAGAGGCGTTTTTTAGCGTTTTTTGAAAAAATCGCCAAATTGACCGGGAACATCGTAACGAAGCCTGGAATGTCGCATTTCCTTTGTTTCCATGTCAATTTTAAGGAAAAAATATGCGAGACTCTCGAAATCAAATACGTTCAGTCTGCATGACATTACGTGAAGTAACTTTTTTCGATTTTTTGACCATTTCGAAACTGATGCTCCTCCGACGCATCTTAATTTCTCCCCATCCAACTCAACTAGTTTATATGCAAATTATACCGATAAGGTAGATCTCGTCGATATTTTGACTATATCGCTCGATTTGATGAAATACATTTAATGAATGAATTAATCGTCTTTATGAGCCACTTATAATCGTCGAGCTCAGGCGGCGATCACAGTTTGACAAATGTCAAACTGCGACCTTCGAGGCTCCACTTTCATAAAGTCTGCATCACGAAGGGATTTTTTATTTTTTTCTTGGATTTTTTAATGTTCCATTGAAAGATTGACCGAGAGATGGAAAAATTCTTCCTCGGACGGGATTTGAACCTCGCAATCTCCGGTACTCCGGAGCGGCGCCTTAACCAATTAGACCACCGAGGCGATTGCGTATTCACTCGCTCGGGGAAGCCTTCTCCCATATCTTGTGCCAATCTTTCGATGCGGTCAATCAAGGAACCATGACCATTCAAATATGCAAATTATACCGATAAGGTAGATCTCATCGATATTTTGACTCTATCGCTCGATTTGATAAAATACATTTAATGAATGAATTTATCGTTTTTTCGAGCCACTTATAATCGTCGCGTTCAGGCGGCGATCACAGTTTGACAAATGTCGAACTGCGACCTTCGAGGCTCCACTTTCATAAAGGCTGCATCACGAAGGGATTGTTTATTTTTTTTTTGGATTTTTTAATTTTTTATTGAAAGATTGACCGAGAGATGAAATAATTCATAAAGACGATAAATTCATTCATTAAACGTATTCCATCAAATCGAGCGATAGAGTCAAAATATCGATGAGATCTACCTTATCGGTATAATTTGCATATGATGAATTCCACGCCAAAGCGACCTACGGAAAGGGGTCATCTCTCAGATTCTTTTTTAACCTTTTTCATTCGATTCTATGGCCCAAAATAGGAACTTCGGACCACCTATGGGGCCCAAAAAAAATTTCTCCTCTCCATTGCACGCATATCCGTCAACAGACCCAAAATTTATCGTGTAAAAATCGATGCGCTTTTATTCACGAAAATGGGAATATTTCGAGTTTTTGAATAGCTATCGATTTACGGGTTGCGGCATCTGAAAGGGCATCAAAAAATCTATCGGAAATGTTGTCGGAAATTCCTTTTCTGTGATTTGGGGGCCTCCTGGAGGCAAAAGAGTGTTTTTCACTAAAATGTTGATTTCTCAAAAAGCCATTTTTTTTATTTTTTTAAAATCATATACTTGACGTGAAATTTTGCGTTCTTTCGAAAAAAATGGGTTTCAGAGAAGTTTGGGGCAATCCAAGTGACTTATGAGCCATTTTTTGAAAATTCGATTTTTCCGGTTTCAGAAAAAGGCGATTCCCTGCGCATGCGCACAAACGTAGACTTTCGGCGCCACTTTCAATGGAAAGCTGACAAAATTTCCTATAGAATGACCACCCGCAAAGTTGAAATTCATGCACTGAAACGCGATCTGCAAGGATTAATTATGTCGAATCAAAATCACATGAAAATTCAGCCCATTAACGCCTTCGGAGCGCCTGCTGAGATGACACATTCACGAGATCTTCTCGGGACTCAATTTTGAGTACGAAATTGACCTGAAAAAAATTCGGACCACATGGTTTCAACGTAAAATTGTATGAACTTTCGAAATATTTGATGAAAAAACCCGTTTGAGGCGAACCCGAGGTGCTACATTCGATTTTTCGCAATTTTGAATGCGAAATATCGTATTTTCTGGCAAAAAATTGAATGTAGCACCTCGGGTTCGCCTCCAACGGGATTTTTCATCGCATATTTTGAAAGTTCATACAATTTCACGTTGAAACCATGTGGTCCGAATTTTTTTCAGGTCAATTTCGTACTCAAAATTGAGTCCCGAGAAGATCTCGTGAATGTGTTATCTCAGCAGGCGCTCCGAAGGCGTTAATGGGCTGAATTTTCATGTGATTTTGATTCGACATAATTAATCCTTGCAGATCGCGTTCTAGTGCATGAATTTCAACTTTGCGGACAGTCATTTCATAGGAAATTTTGTCAGCTTTCCATTGAAAGTGGCGCCAAAAGTCTACGTTTGTGCGCATGCGCAGAAAATCGCCTTTTTCTGAAACCGGAAAAATCGAATTTTCAAAAAATGGCTCATAAGTCACTTGGATCGCCCCAAACTTCTCTGAAACCCATTTTTCTCGGAAGAACGCAAAATTTTACGTCAAATATATGATTTTAAAAAAATAAAAAAAATGGCTTTTTGAGAAATCAACATCTTAGTGAAAAACACTCTTTTACCTCCAGGAGGCCCCCAAATCACAGAAAAGGAATTCTCGACAACGTTTTCGATAGGTTTTTTGATGCCCTTTCAGATGCCGCAACCCGCAAATCGATAGCTACTCAAAAACTCGGAATATTCCCATTTTCGTGAATAAAAGAGCATTGATTTTTACACGATAAATTTTGGGTCTGTTGACGGATATGCGTGCAATGGAGAGGAGAAATTTTTTTTGGGCCCCATAGGTGGTCCGAAGTTCCTATTTTGGGCCATAGAATCGAATGAGAAAGGTTAAAGAAGAATCTGAGAGATGACCCCTTTTCGTAGGTCACTTTGGCGTGGAATTCATCATATATGAATGGTCATGGTTCCTTGATTGACCGCATCGAAAGATTGGGACAAGAGATGAGAGAAGGCTCCCCCGAGCAATTGAATACGCAATCGCCTCGGTGGTCTAATTGGTTAAGGCGCCGGTCCGGAGTACCGGAGATTGCGAGGTTCAAGTCCCGCCCGAGGAAGAATTTTTTCATCTCTCGGTCAACCTTTTAATAAAAAAAAAAAAAAATAAATAAATAAATAAAATTTCCCTTCGTCATGCAGCCTTTATGAAAGTCGAGCCTCGAAGGTCGCAGTTCGACATTTATCAAACTGTGATCGCCGCCCGAGCGTGACGATTATAAGTGGCTCGAAAAAACGATAAATTCATTCATCGAATGTATTTCATCAAATCGAGCGATGGAGTCAAAATATCGATGAGATCTACCTTATCGGTATAATTTGCATATTTGAATGGTCATGATTCCTTCATTGACCGCATCGAAAGATTGGCACAAGAGATGGGAGAAGGCTTCACCGAGCGATTGAATACGCAATCGCCTCGGTGGTCTAATTGGTTTAGGCGCCGGTCCGGAGTACCGGAGATTGCGAGGTTCAAGTCCCACCCGAGGAAGAATTTTTTCATCTCTCGGTCAATCTTACAATAAAAAATTGAAAAATCCAGAAAAAAAAAATGAAAAATCCCTTCGTGATGCAGCCTTTATGGAAGTGGAGCCTCGAAGGTCGCAGTTTGACATTTGTCAAACTGTGATCGCCACCTGAGCGCGACGATTATAAGTGACTCGAAAAAACGATAAACTCATTCATTAAATGTATTTCACCAAATCGAGCGATAGAGTCAAAATATCGATGAGATCTACCTTATCGGTATAATTTGCATATTTGAATGGTCGTGGTTCCTTGATTGACCGCATCGAACGATTGGCACAAGAGATGAGAGAAGGCTTCCCCGAGCGAGTGAATACGCAATCGCCTCGGTGGTCTAATTGGTTATGGCGCCGGTCCGGAGTACCGGAGATTGCGAGGTTCAAATCACGCCCGAGGAAGAATTTTTTCATCTCTCGGTCAATCTTTCAATAAAAAATTGGAAAATCCAAAGAAAATATAAAAAATCCCTCCGTGATCCTGCCGCCTGACCGCGACGATTATAAGTGGCTCGAAAAAACGATAAATTCATTTATTCGATGTCAACTAGTTCTTATCTCGAGAAACCCTACAATTTGCGCCCTTGCAAGTCCAAATCGCTTGATTTTGGATCGAGTTATGTCCTTCGGAAGATGGTGAGTCATAGGAGAACGCTCAATACATCCAGCTCGTCAAATCTATCGCCCTACGCCAATCGACTCGAAAATTGACCAAGGTGTTCTTTCAAGTGTTCCAAACGAGTGAAAGGAATTTTGCGCTGTGTTCCGTCTCCCCGTTGGACTTATGAATTTTACAGACACCCTCGTTTTTGCGGATTTTTGCGTAATTTTTGCAGCGGTTGCTACTTTCTTCCTGCGCATGCGCAATTTCCTCCAAAACGACCCCTGAAAAAGTCACTTCGATGCAACTGAACTAGAGATCTAGCTTTTCTAAGGCAGGAAAGAGCTCGAACTGCCGAAAGTACCTAGACTCACAGGTTTCCAGGATAACGAGAAGTGGCTTGCCTTTGGTTACTGGTGATATCTTCCTGCCTTAAAGGAGCTAGATCTTCCCATCAGTTGCAACAAAGTGACTTTGTCAGAGGGTCATTTTGAAGGAAATTGCGAGGGATATCAATTGGGGATACTCTTGGAGCAGTACAGACGTGCGCATGCGCAGGAAGAGAGCGGCAACCGCTTCAAAAATTACGTGAAAATCCGCAAAAATGAGGTTGTTAGTGAAATTCATAGGTCCAACGGAAAGCCGATACACAGCGCAAAATTCCTTGCATATGTTTGTGATACTTGAAGAAACACCTGTGTTGAATTCCAAGTCGATTGGTGGAAGGCGATAGATTCGTCGAGCTCGACAAATTGAGCGTTCTTCAATAACTCACCATCTCCCAATGAACATAATCGGACCAAAATCAACCGATCTGGACGTGCAAGGGCGCAAATCGTAAGGTTTCTTGAGACGAAGGAAATCAATTGAGTTGGATGAGAAAAGATTCAGATGCATCGGGAGAGCATCAATTGCAAAATGCTCAAAAAATCGAAAAAAAAGTTACTTCACGTATCGTCGTGTAGACTAAACGTATTTGGTTTTGGAAGTCTCGTATATTTTTTTCTCAGAATTGACATCAAAACAAAGGAAATGTGACCTCGCAGGCTTCACTACGATGTTTCTGGTCAATTTGGCGATTTTCTTAGAAAATGCTAAAAGAGGCCTTTTTAAAACTTCGGAAATTTCTAGCGGGCGTAAAAAATCTTATTGGGGCCTGAAATCCTGGGGGAGTAGTATTTCTGGGGCCTATTTTCATTAAAAAAGTTGTTGGAAAGATCCGCGGGGGTCGTGCGCAGGGATTTGTCGAAATATACTGATCTGATCCATATATGGGCAAATCTCAGTAACTATGTAATTTCGACTTTGAGATTTCGAGAATTTCCAGAACGGCAGTAAACCCCCATGGACTATTCTTTGGTCCAAGTAATGCTCAAACAATGATGAAATGCTTGCGTGAATCACCAGAGTTGTTAAAATCCACTGCGCGTGTAATATACATGCGTGTAATACACGTGCATTTGTGCATCCGTGCATTCGTGCATCGAGTTTTCTGCTCTGGAAGGTTAGGTCGTCCGTCTGTTTTTTTTTTCAAAATTGAGTTTTTCCGAGTGGAAAACAAGTCATCTCAAGATTGTGACCGCGGAGAGTTGGATAACTGTAGCTTACACCCAAAAAGATGGATATTGGAGGCCGGAGTGATGATCAAGCTGTTAAAAGGAGGTATTCTTGTGAAAGCAAGACACATGCTTCCCTCCCCGATTCATAGAAGTAAACTACAGATTTTGGCCAAGTTTTCATCTCATTTTGGTGAGCAAAACTCCATTGACCAACGCTTCTATCAGTTGCTACTCAGAGCTGATGGCTTTCTATCATAAAAGTTCGATTTCCAAACAACAAACACTACGTAAACACACGGGTTTGCTCCCGATGACATAGCCAGAATGTTCACTGACTGGAAATTGCCCTTCCACGGGTGAAAATCAACGATCACAGCAGAATGATGTATAAAATGGCTGATTCTTCACGCCCCAAAATATTTTCAAGACTTTGTCAATCAACCGGGGAGTAAAGCAAGTGTTCATTTTGGGTGTTTTGAATTTCTACAGAAATCACCCCATTATCAACAGTTTGAATTACTCTGGCCCCCAATTTTGATCTTTTTGGGTTGCTAGTCACAGTTATCTAACTTTCTAACATGTCATAATATTGGGATGACTTGTTTTCTACTCGGAAAAACTCAATTTTCAAATAGTAAACATACAGACGACCTAACCCTCTGGAGCAGAAAGCTCGATGCACGAATGCACGGATGCGCAAATACACGTGTATTACACAGGCGTGTAATGCACGTGCAGTGGATTTTAACAACTTTGCTTTGTAGCTCCGCCGTGGATTTGTGAGGGAACAGAAGATTTTCCCATGTATTTTAATGGGAGCCTCACCTCATATTTCCGTAATTCTAATTGGCTCCTGTGTATGTGAATACATGGAATCCTCGGTGTTGGAACAGAGAAAAGGAATATGTTTAATAGTCTAGAGTGTCTTCTGAAGGTCTGTGGTACAGAATGAAGATGTACCTCTGTCGCCGAAACGCTCATTTTCGTCATTTGTCAATCCTCACAAGCCTCGCATCACGACCGAGATGAGGCTGTAGTAGGGGCAATTCTCATAGTCATTCTATGAGGTACGAATATCAGTTTACACGTGGTTTCAATCCCAACGGTATCGAAATTTTCGTGTGCTACCCGAAAAACGGTTTTTCTGACCCCATTTACGCGAAAATAACTTTTCTCATTTCAAGCCGCATCGTCATGCGGAATCGAGCACACTATCGTTCTTGGGCTAGATTTGTAGGTTTTTGGAGGTAGAATAATATGTCGTTTCTACAGATATGAAATATCCACCGCCCAAGGGCGGATCCAGTGACAGGGGTGTCAAGCGTGGTAGAGTCCTTCCCCTCAAGCCCCTCCAGTCATGTGTAGAGCGTGCCGCGGCGTCGCAAGGAAGGGGCTCCTTCGCCGTGAGCTGCGACGCTCTCTGCACTCGACTAGAGGGGCTTGAGGGGAGGGACTCTACTACGCTTGACACCCCTGTCCAGTGAAGGTCTCTGGGGAGGGGGGGGATCAGCCACACAAAAGTGAGATAGAGGGCGGGGGTATATCCAAACATATATGTTCAATATCAATGGCATGTATATATAAAGATATATATATATATATATATATATATATGGAATTCATAGTTTTATTTCTCTCGTCCATCGTTTTTTAACACAGAATTGGTCCTAGCTATTATTCACATATAGAACAAGTTGTCAAATTTCTTGTAAACACATACGGTCGAAGGGTACTTATTATATACAATGTAGAAATTTACAGACAATGTTCATTCATATGACAAATTCGTCCCTGTGCTTACGCGTTCTCGCATAACGATCAATAATGCTATCGATATCAAGCTCAATATCTGTATGCATATGAAGTAAAGCTAAGCCAACTAGCCGGTCTTGTCCGGTTCTTGTTCTGAGCCAAGTTTTAATACGTTCTAATGCCGGAAGACTTCGCTCTGCACTAGCAGAGGTAAATGGGATTGAAACAAAAATTTTGAGTAGTGTGTGAATCATGGGGAAGATTTCCGGATCACAGTGGTTAAAAAAATCAATACCATTCCAAGATTGGTCGTATCCCTCTCGTTCCCATTTAGCTTGCCATACTAATAATTCTGAAGTTGATTCAGTTTTCAACACATTCTTTGATTTATCAGAGAGGGAACAATATTTTTTTACTGAAACTGATATGGAATCATGCACACATTCAAATCATATTATTACATGACTCGGCTGATGCAAGCTAATTTTAATCAACGGATTTGTTGATTAAGTGACATAGATCGATATTGGATTACTCCAATTCGATCTATGTACCTTCAAGGCACCTCGCAATTCAAGTGTTGCAACTTGAAGGATTTTGATGGAATTTCAAATACATGAGAATTGAGATGGATATCGAAAAATTTTGAATCTACGCTCGATGTTGGTGCGTTTCTTCTTTCCTCTCCGGATCAGACTCTTCAGGGGGGCTGAAGAGATCCGAGTAGAGGTTGACCCCGATGTCACCTAGCCGAAGTGGCTTGATGGTCATGATTGTGATCGGGCATATATGTTACACGAGGGCTTTTGCAGCCACTCGCGAGAAAGGTTTTCATCTCGGTCGTTTATTCGCCCACAACCGGTGACAATTAAAATCAATTTTTGTCTCGACCGATATGAACGATCGAGATTTCATCGTTTGCGGGAATTTCAAATCGTATTATTACATGACTCGGCTGATCCAAGCTAATTTCGATCAACGGATTTGTCGATTAAGTGACATAGATCCATATTGGATTACTCCAATTCGATCTATGTACCTTCAAGGCACCTCGCAATTCGAGTGTCGCAACTTGAAGGATTTTGGTGGAATTTCAAATACATGAGAAATGAGATGATTATCGAAAAATTTTGGATCTACGCTAGATGTTCGTGCGTCTCGTCTTTCCTCTCCGGATCAGACTCTTCAAGGGGGCTGAAGAGATCCGGGTAGAGGTTGGCCCCCGACGTCACCTAGCCAAAGTGGCTTGACGGTCATGATTTTGATCGGGCTCATATGTTACACGAGGGCTTTTGCAGCCACTCACGAGAAAGGTTTTCATCTCGGTTGTTTATTCGCCGACAACCGGTGACAATGCGAATCAGTTTTTGTCTCGACCGATATGAACGATCGAGACTTTATCGCTCGCGGGAATTTCAAATCGTATTATTACATGACTCGGCTAATGCGAGCTAAATTTAATCAACGGATTTCTTGATTAAGTGACATAGATCCATATTGGAATACTCCAATTCGATCTATGTACCTTCAAGGCACCTCGCAATTCGAGTGTCGCAACTTGAAGGATTTTGATGGAATTTCAAATACATGAGAAATGAGATCGATATCGGAAAATTTTGAATCTACGCTCGATGTTGGTGCGTTTCTTCTTTCCTCTCCGGATCAGACTCTTCAGGGGGGCTGAAGAGATCCGAGTAGAGGTTGACCCCGATGTCACCTAGCGGAAGTGCCTTGATGGTCATGATTTTGATCGGGCATATATGTTACACGAGGGCTTTTGCAGCCACTCGCGAGAAAGGTTTTCATCTCGGTCGTTTATTCGCCCACAACCGGTGACAATTAAAATCAATTTTTGTCTCGACCGATATGAACGATCGAGATTTTATCGTTTGCGGGAATTTCAAATCGTATTTTTACATGACTCGGCTGATGCAAGCTAATTTCGATCAACGGATTTGTCGATTAAGTGACATGGCTCGATATTGGATTACTCCAATTCTATCTATGTACCTTCAAGGCACCTCGCAATTCGAGTGTCGCAACTTGAAGGATTTTGATGGGATTTCAAATACATGGAAAATGAGATGATTACACTGCTCGACAAAATTTTGGGTCCGAAATATCGCATTGACCAGACAAAGATTTTCTTATGTATTTTTCGACGTAGAAACCGATCCCGAAACCCGTTTTGACCCTACACGTCAGGATTTTTTTTAAAACGCAAATTACTGATTTTAGAAAAAACAACGTTTTTCGGCTTTTTTGCAAAATTTTCAAATTGATGATACCGCCGCTGCTTCGTCCCGATTGGTAGAAAATTATATCAAAAGAGGTTTTTCAATGTATTTTGAACCGCTGAACACGATCCCAGTGGTTTCATGAGGCTAGGATGCATCCAAAAAAAGATATAAGCAGATGAACTGAGTTGCTATCAGCATAATTTCACGGATTTCGCGATAAATTTTCAAAAAATCGCCAAATAGCCCCAAAACAAGATATTTGAGCTCACGAGGTCGCATTCTCTTCGTTTGTGTATGTACTTTCATGAAAAAATATCAGCAATGACCGTCAGGAAGATGGGTTGAGTGTAGAATCGTTCTCGGGAGTCGCATTTTCTATGTCTTTTAGGAAAAGACCGGACATTTCTTTGTGAGTGGATTCTGATGTCTCCAGCGCATTCGTCTTGTCAACGCACTTATATCAAATGACCATTTCTCAAGTTTGATATCAAGTTTTCAGAATGTTTTCCTAGCCGCTTTCCTCTTATGTAAACTGTCATCCTCGGAAACCAGGAACCAACAGTAATCGGCCAGCATATTCGTATTATTTTTGGTACCATATCTCTTCTCCATCTCGGCTATGTCCTGGTGGAATCTTTCACCATGTTCATCACTCACTGCTCCGAGGTTTTCAGGAAAGAAATCCAAGTGAGAATCCATCATGTGAATTTTGAGACTCATATTCACCCCCATCATCTTGAGATTCGACAACATTTTATCCACCAAAATCTGATGATTCTCCGATTTCCTGTTCCCTAAGAAATTTGTTATGACGTCCTTTATGGACCTCCATGTTTCCAGCTCAATATCTACAAGTCTCTGGTCGAATGTACAATCAAGCATCAATTTTCTGATGTCAGGACCATTCAATACCCCAGCCTTCAATTTGGCCTCACTTATATTGTTAAATATCTTCCGTAGATAAAGAAATGCTTCCGAAGTCTGGTCCATTCCTTTGATGAAGTTTTTCACCAAACCTAATTTGATATGAAGTGGTGGTAGAAACACTTTTTTAGGGTCAATCAAGGGCTCAGCGATGACGTTCTTTACCCCAGGTATAATCTGTTCTCTTTGTGGCCAATCTTTCTTAATGTAATGTTCGTTCCTCATCCGTGAGTCCCATTCACAGAGAAAACACATATGTTTCGTATATCCCAATTGTAGCCCAAGAACAATGCTGATTATTTTGAAATCCCCGCATAAAGTCCAACCATACCTTCCGTAATTGATTTTGTCTAGAAGATTTTTGACGTTTTCATAGCTTTCTTTAGTCTGGGTGCCGTAGAAAATCGGAATGGAAGGCTTATCATTACCATTATGCAGTAAAACACCTTTTAAGCTGGTTTTGTTGGAATCGATGAAGAGACGCCATTCGTCGGGTACGTGTTGGTATTGGAGTTCGCCAAAGAGACCGTCGATATCACAACAATAAAGATTCCCGTCCTCCTCAGTGAAAAAATCTCTGAACCCTGATTCTCGGCTTCTAAAAGATGTAATGCGAACTCCGTCTTCGAGAAGGTTCATTTCTTTCAGTCGAGAGGCCAAAAGCTCCGCTTTAATTTTCGGGAGATCAAGATCTCTGACTAAATCGTTGAGCCTCTCTTGACTGAAAAGAGTAGGCTCGGGAAGCATCTGGGTCTTCCTCGTTTCCGGTTCGAAACCACAAGAGGAATACTCTGAATTGTTAGACTGACTTCCCGAAGATGGCTGTGAGTCTTTCATCACAACATCTTGCGAAGAGACATTTTCTTGCGATGAGACAGAAGACAAGTGCAAAGGTATGCCAGGCACGGGCTTTGTCACTGACGAAACATCTGAGTATTTTATCAAATGTTTAGTTTTTGATGAGTATCCTGATACTTGAGCCAAACAGAAGTGACAATCATACACGTGGTCCCTTGGTTCTCTCCACAATGTGGGCATTGAAAAATTGAGATGTGAGTTCTGTGCCACTAATCTGATCGAACAAGTGAGGCATACATTATCAGGGGTCCAAGGCTTGCTCAAGTTTTCAGGTTTGAACCCAAAATAATTTTCATATGCTTCCTGCAAAGCAGTCGTGAAACTACGCCTTTCTTTCTCAAATGTATATTGGCTACACACAAAGCAAAATTTGCTCGGATCGTTGACGCATCTGTATTGACGAGACATGTTTCCTCTGATCTTCGATGGGAGCTCACCGTATCAGGATCAATCCTAACGTTTCAGGATCACGAACGTATTACCAGTTCATATTCAATAGGAGCGGTAGCATTAGAGTATACAAAAATTTCACCAGCTAACTAAATTGACACGTCGGAGCACTCAAGGGCTAGGCTTGAGCGATTATCAGAACAATTCTGTATAAGGGTCTCAGTTTCGACTCACTTATATTACCAAATCTATTCTTTCCTGATGCGATGTACGGGGATTCGGTATGCCACCTAGCGGCAAGATTCTGAAGCTCAGAATCAGGAAGGCAGCGTGAGAGTGGAGCATGCAGTATCTGCTTGCTTTTATCTATGGCGAACGTCAACGGAGCCCCTCCCGAGAACGATTCTACACTCAACCCATCTTCCTGACGGTTATTGCTGATATTTTTTCATGAAAGTACATACACAAACGAAGAGAATGCGACCTCGTGAGCTCAAATATCTTGTTTTGGGGCTATTTGGCGATTTTTTGAAAATTTATCGCGAAATCCGTGAAATTTTGCTGATAGCAACTCAGTTCATCTGCTTATATCTTTTTTTGGATGCATCCTAGCCTCGTAAAACCACTGGGATCGTGTTCAGCGGTTCAAAATACATTGGAAAACCTCTTTTGATATAATTTTCTACCAATCGGGACGAAGCAGCGGCAGTATCATCAATTTGAAAATTTTGCAAAAAAGCCGAAAAACGTTGTTTTTTCTAAAATCAGTAATTTGCGTTTTAAAAAAAATCCTGACGTGTAGGGTCAAAACGGGTTTCGGGATCGGTTTCTACGTCGAAAAATACATAAGAAAATCTTTGTCTGGTCAATGCGATATTCCGGACCCAAAATTTTGTCGAGCAGTGTTATCGAAAAATTTTGAATCTACGCTAGATGTTGGTGCGTTTCGTCTTTCCTCTCCGGATCAGACTCTTCAAGGGGGCTGAAGAGATCCGGGTAGAGGTTGGCCCCCGACGTCACCTAGCCAAAGTGGCTTGACGGTCATGATTTTGATCAGGCTTATATGTTACATAAGGGCTTTTGCAGCCACTCGCGAAAAAGGTTTCCATCTCGGTGGTTTATTCGCCGACAACCGGTGACAATTAGAATTAATTTTCGTCTTGACCGATATGAACGATCGAGACTTCATCGCTCGCGAGAATTTCAAATCGTATTATTACATGACTCGGCTGATGCAAGCTGATTTTAATCAACGGATTTGTTGATTAAGTGACATAGATCCATATTGGATTACTCCAATTCGATCTATGTACCTTCAAGGCACCTCGCAATTCGAGTGTCGCAACTTGAAGGATTTTGATGGAATTTCAAATACATGAGAAATGAGATGGATATCGAAAAATTTTGAATCTACGCTCGATGTTGGTGCGTTTCTTTTTTCCTCTCCGGATCAGACTCTTCAGGGGGGCTGAAGAGATCCGAGTAGAGGTTGACCCCGACGTCACCTAGCCGAAGTGGCTTGATGGTCATGATTTTGATCGGGCATATATGTTACACGAGGGCTTTTGCAGCCACTCACGAGAAAGGTTTTCATCCCGGTTGTTCATTCGCCGACAACCGGTGACAATTAGAATTAATTTTCGTCTTGACCGATATGAACGATCGAGACTTCATCGCTCGCGAGAATTCCAAATCATATTATCACATGACTCGGCTATGCATAAGCTAATTGTAATCAACGGATTTGTTGATTCAGTGGCATAGATCGATATTGGATTACTCCAATTCGATCTATGTACCTTCAAGGCACCTCGCAATTCGAGTGTCGCAACTTGGGGGCCAACCTCTACTCGGATCTCTACAGCGCCCCTGAAGAGTCTGATCTGAAGAGGAGAGACGGAACGCACCAACATCTAGCGTAGATTCAAGATTTTTCGATATTCATCTCATTTTTCATGTATTTGAAATTCCATCAAAATCCTCCAAGTTGCGACACTCGAATTGCGAGGTGCCTTGAAGGTACATAGATCGAATTGGAGTAATCCAATATGGATCTATGTCACTTAATCAACAAATCCGTTGATTAAAATCAGCTTGCATTAGCCGAGTCATGTAATAATACGATTTGAAATTCCCGCGAGCGATAAAGTCTCGATCGTTCATATCGGTCGAGACAAAAATTGATTCTAATTGTCACCGGTTGTCGGCGAATAAACCACCGAGATGAAAACCTTTCTCGCGAGTGGCTGCAAAAGCCCTTATGTAACATATAAGCCCGATCAAAATCATGACTATCAAGCCACTTTGGCTAGGTGACGTCGGGGGCCAACCTCTACTCGGATCTCTTCAGCCCCCGTGAAGAGTCTAATACGGAGAGGGAAGACGAAACGCACCAACATCTAGCGTAGATTCAAAATTTTTCGATATTCATCTCATTTTTCATGTATTTGAAATTCCATCAAAATTTTTCGAGCTGCGACACTCGAATTGCGAGGTGCCTTGAAGGTACATAGATCGAATTGGCGTAATCCAATATCGGTCTATCACTTAATCAACAAATCCGTTGATTAAAATTAGCTTGCATTAGCCGAGTCATGTAATAGTATGATTTGAAATTCCCGCGAGCGATAAAGTCTCGATCGTTCATATCGGTTGAGACAAAAATTGATTCTAACATGCACAGATGCACACATTCTGTATCGTTCAATGTAAATGTCTGAGGTATTAGTATGAACAAATTATAAAGCTCCACAGTACTTTCTGAAAACCGAGATTTTAGATCTTCAAATACGTGATCTATTATGGGTATGTAAATCGATCATCTGTAATAGATCTTCGGGGTCTCTGCAGGGTGGTTGGCTCTATTTTGTTGACTGACACATGTTCGTAGCGCAACAATGTCTGCACCAATTTGATCGGCTAGTCATTCTATCTCTTGGAATAAAATATCAAAATTTCCTGTACTCATAGCACGTTCCATTTCGACTGTTTCGGTGACATCGTTCACCATTTCTTTTGCTGACTTCACATCTGTGTTCTTCTTTTGAGGAAAAAGACTCAATGGGCGAGTGCATGAGACAACATTAGATAAACAAACTAAGGTGACAAGACATTCGCCGTCGCTGATTGCCAATTTCAGAATCCGTGCTTTCGTCGACGTTCGACTATCTTGCAACGTGGCAAGTCGGGCCAAGATCACGACAATTTCGGGAAGGAGATCACGGAACTGTAAGACAGTGTCGTGCCTTTCGACCCATCTGGTTTCGCACAGGACCGAAAATATCTTGCCTATCACTAATCTGATTGTATCAGCTCTCTTGGCGGATGCTCTAAAGTATGACAGAGATTCTTTCATGGTGCCCGCCGAATTTCGGACAGCTTGAATAGACGAGGATTCTGAAATACTCAAATTGAGCATGTGGCTATTACACGGAGAATACACAGAGTTCACGCAATCTTCCTGGACTCTATAACGGCACCGCATGTCTCAGAAGTGATTACAGAGCACCCATCAGTCGTCTTCGCCACGCACATACATAGTATCATACCAAGTCTACGGAGAAGGTCGACAACAACTGCTCCCAGACGTTGGCCAGTGATTTTCAATTCCAAAATCTCACTCGATGATGTATCGTTCAATCGATGTGCTTCTTTGAATAAGTCTACAAAGGCAATGAAGTCCTCGTGAACTTGACCATCAAAAAAGTATCTGAATATTATTGCCAATTATGATATCAATGAAATATCTTGACTCTCATCAAATATTACGCTGTAGGGGCCCGATGATCTTATTCTCGATAAAATGGTTGATATTATTTCCTCCCCACAGCATTCGATAATTTCATTCTGAGTTGTTTTACTTATGTAAGTGGCACGGCACGACGACTTTTCTAAGTGTTCTTGGAGCACGGAATCCCCGGATTTCACACGCAACTTGAGCAATTCTCGAAAATTTCCTTCATTTCTCGAATTACTGAACTCCAAAGGACCATCATCTCGATGAGCTCGAAATGGAATATTCTGTCTACCAAGGAATACCGTGGTCTCTACGATAGGATGCAATTCCAACCTATTACTGCGAATTTGATCAAGCCTATCAGAATCTAGTTGATCAATCACATCGTTCTTTGGATTTTCTGTTAGACTCAATAGTTTTTTCCCCGCTTTCACAGCTTCTAAATGATACAGAGCTTCACTATGTTTCATGAAATCACCTTTGGCCCCCAAAACTTTGGCAAAAGATGTTAAAGGTTTAGTAACTAATTTATTCAACGGCGTATTCTTATTGATTCCGGCCACTCCTGAACTGACGAACGGACAATACTTACAAAAATAACCTTGCTTTGCATCCGAAAATACAAGCCAGTCGAATTTCTTTAGATGATCATGTCTGGCGTAACGTCTCCCTATCGTGCCATTCTTCTAATGCTCAGAGTATGGGAAATCATAATTGCTGGTGGTGTCCACGGATTCATCATCAGATTTTTTTTCATTGTGTCGTCAACAAACGTGCCTACATATTCTCCCACTTCATACTTAGCCGTTGAGCCTAATAAAGCATTGTTTGCGCTCGATTCGTGTTCATTGTTACTCTCTCTAGAACTTATAGATACTGCTGAAAAATAATATTATCATACAGTTTTTTTCACTCTACTTCAAACCTGTTCATCGAATTCTCTGCTACCATCATTACGGCCTGACTCACCTGCACTGGATGCGACACAATCTCTCCGAACATCGTGGGAATCCAGATCGTTCTCAGAGAAATGTGACTGAGAGTTTGATACAACTGAACAATTTATTACATTCAGAACATTCATGTCTCCGTCATTTGAGGAATCTTGGTTTATT
The DNA here is from genome assembly GCA_029851415.1 of Eretmocerus hayati. Taxonomy (NCBI): domain Eukaryota; kingdom Metazoa; phylum Arthropoda; class Insecta; order Hymenoptera; family Aphelinidae; genus Eretmocerus; species Eretmocerus hayati. The sequence continues at coordinate 136,424,225 of CM056741.1, forward strand.
TTTGTATCAGTGTGGATTGTTATCACATCTCGGTTATTTTCACGGCTACCTTTCGAGAGGCAGAACAGAAAAAATTTGATAAGTATGGTACTGAGCTGTGTTGTTGAAATATCGCGCGAATGAATGCGAAAATTGAGTCACGCAGTAGCCGCATAGACCGGTCACACGATTTACTCACTCAATACAGGCGTTGAAGCAGAGATCTCAATAATAACGTTCTCGTGGCAATTTGGACTAAGGAAATCTGTCATTTTCTTGCATTTTCTCGGTTGCGCAGAGCTCCACTCAACTTTTCTCTTGCTAGCCATCTTTTGCAACAATTGTCAAACCACATGAGCTGCGCCATGAAACAACCTTGAATTAAACAAATCACTCTCATTCACTCTTGTTAAACTACCGTGGCCAACATGTTCGAAACAAAATCGACTTACAATTGGCTTCACAAAGACTTTGATCACATTCTACTTCAAAACTAGACAGTACAGCTAACGAGATTCCGATTAAGGAGGTTTTCTCTTTTCAGAGGGTGAAAATGTGTTTCCAATAAAACGTAAACGCGAGTATAGAACGAGTGATCACACAGCTGTGCTAATTTTCAAACGGGCTACCTGCTCGATATTCAGGCAGGTACTATAGTGTACCCGTCATAATTGTCGTATTGTGCCGCGTAATCATATACAAGGAAAGCTCACTGTCACAGCCGTGGCTATTGAATAGGATCATCTACGGCTTCATCAGCTGTGAGTTATTTCACTCGCCCGCGATGACAGGTGTTTACCTTCTATAGTAATACAAGCCTGTATCGTCTTTCGCGCTGGAACAGCGATCATACTCCGATTTTGTTGACCGTTTTGCAATTTTTGAGACAGGAATCATGAGTTCTACCTCATTCGAAACATGCTCTGGGGGGGCCGATTGCCCCCACCGCCCCCCCCCCCCCTCGTGGATCCGCCCTTGTCACCGCCCCGAGTGCTGCATCCATTAGAAGAGTTATCCAGGAGAAAAAGTGAAGTTGAAGTTCGCTCCGACAAATCATCGCCACTCTGACGCATCGATAGGCACAGCCTCGGGCGAAAAGTATGCGTTTCTCCACATCATCATCTATCATGTCAACAAAATTTCAGACCAATCGGTCAACCGCCACGCCTGTCGCGAGCTAAGGCGTGAGAGAATTATGGCCCTGTTCGGTCGAAAATTGCGATTTTGTCATCAAGAAGCGTCTTCCAGTACCTTTCTAAAGCAAGTGATAGACTTCTGAATGATGCAGAACTGTTAAATATGAGTAGATCTTCAGAATGATCTCACGCGAGTGGCGGAAAAAACGCGACTGTTCTGACAACGTGAAAATAGGCCTATTCGGCCAAACCGCATACTTCGTGAGATTTGCCCATATCTCCCTATGCTATATAAGTTTTTTCAAAACTTCCGCCCCACAGCGCCGCACACCGCCCCATTTTGGCCCACACTCCATTCTACAATCCGCTCACTCCGCCCCACACCACCCCACAGTTCGCCCCATACTGTTGGATAACGCAAAATCTGCCCTACACCACCCCACGCCACCCTACTCCGTCCCACATGACATATGCGTTTCCGCCCCACTCCGCCCATTTCCGCCCCACACCACCCCACACTGCTGTTCAAAATCCGCCCCACTCTTCCTTCTATTGTCCGCCCCACACTGCCGTTCAAAGTACGCCCCACGCTGCCTTCTGAAATCCGTCCTGCATTGCCGTTCAAAATTCGCTCCACACCTCCTTCTATAATCCGCCCCACTTTCCATTCTATTGTCCGCCTCACACTGACATGCACAGTCCGCCCCACACTGCCGTTCAAAGTCCGTCCCACTTTCGCTTCCTCCAAAGGAAAACTTTGTTTCCACCCCGACGAAATTTGATCGAATTTTTCTTCAAAACCAATATATCCTCCAACAAAATTCCTCCTACCTAAAGAAGCCCCAGACCATTCTCTCCCTCTCGACAAAATCTATCAATCGTAGGTAACACTTTTCCTCCCAGTGGCCTCCCGAATCTGTAAGAGACTCATCTGCGCGCCCCTCTGTCCGTGTTTGTATGTGTAAGTGCGTGTGTGTGCTTTGTTTCATACCGCACACGCTTCCTCTTTTACTATTCACCTTATCAACTTCTGGCTTTCTACAAGTTGGACAGAATCCAAGTTCTGATAGCCCAGTGATTTGGCAGCTTTCAGCTCCCAATCAAATTTGATCCATGGCGTTTTTCAAGCGAAATTGCTCAAAATCCGACTCTTCATACATAAATATCTTTTTGATCGTCTGTACACAAATGAGTCATTTGCACACTATTTTTCACTTTTCATTCGCTCACAGAAGATCAAAAAACATAGTATGACACTCAGGCGCAATGGTTTTCGCCCTTATGCCATAATATACTATTTCCTAACACGGTCTCACCGTGAATTGAGTACCTAAACTAGAATTTTTTCTGCATGATGCATCGATTTGTTAATACCGAATTTTCATTCAACCTTTACCGATTCCAAATTTTCGAAAAAATCAAAATTCCCACCAAAAACTTCATTTTGATCATTTTCAAACCCACTGCATCGAAATTCTATCTCAACCAAAGCCTAAATCTCTCTAAAAATTTCCTCACAGGGATAACTCAAAAAATAGTAGAACATTTTGATCCATATTCCTTTTTCCACGTATCATCCTCTACGACTCATTTATCTCAATTCAAATGACCTAAAGACTTACTGATGCACCATTCTGAATCGATTGGTTGATATCAAATTCTCTTAAAATCCGTGAAACATTATTCAAATGTAGTTTTTTGGAAAGAATGTAAATTTCCACCAAAAACTATTTTAATCATTCTCAAACCCACTTCGTCAGAATTCCGTCTCAACCAAACGCCGGATATTGTTAAAAAAAAACCTCAATGCAGATGGCCCAAATCTCTTTAAAAAGCTTTCTCAAAAGGATAACTCAAAAAATAGTATAACATTCTCATCAATGATCATTTTTTTCTCGTATCATCCTTTTACGACTCATTCATTTCCATTTTAATGACCTAAAAACTCACTCATTCCCCATCCTCAATCGAATGGTTGATACGAAATTCTCTTAAAATTCGTAAAACATTATTCAAATGAAGTTTATTCCGGGAGAAGATCATTTTCACCAAGAACTCCAGTTGAATCATTTTCAAACTAACTGTATCGAAATTTTCTCTGAACCAAATAGACATTGTTGAAAAAACCTGCTTTTAGATGACCCAAATCTCTCTGAAATGCTTCCTCAGAAGAATAAGTCAAAATATAGGATATTTCCTCAACCGTTATGATTATTGTCATATAACGTCGTGAGAAAGCATTCTGCTAATTACTTTTAGCAGCGTATTTCTTCTATAATCCGCCCCACACTGCCTACTCAAAGTCGCGCCACACTTCCTTCTAAAATTCGCTCCACTCCCCATCCCGAAATCCGCCCCACATTTCTCCTTATAATCCGCCCACATTGCCTTCTGAAATCCGTCCTAACCCCCTTCTACAATCCGTCCCACCCCATTGATTTATCGTTTTAATCCTATCACTATAATATAGATTCCTCAAAAAGAAAGAGTTGTATCCGTGACAAGAAAGTTCCTCCAATTATTTCACTGAAATCCAATTTTTATTCGAAAAACTCTCACTGAAAGGGAGTCAGCTACAACCATTCTCTCCATCTCGCCGGGATCGTTCGATTGTAGGTCTCATCTTTCCCTCCACTATTATCCCCTCCATGCTAAGCATTGATCTTTCACCATCATTGTCTCTGCCTGTATGTATGTTGTCCAGCCGTTCTCTTCAACTCTTTGATCGATTAGCCTGAAATCCCCATGAGTAATATTTAACCACCCTGTGATGAGCTGAACGGATTAACACCTAACTATATCAAAGTTTTTGACGTATTCATCTTCAACCATAGAATTGTTAACATTTTCCGAGGTTCCATTATTGCACTCAGAAATATTTTCGTCCACAATCCTTATATGGAACTCCTTGTCACTACAACACCGATTCTTCCGCCATTCTCATTCACTTCGATAATGTTTACCTCCCATTGTCATTCATTCCAATTATTGAAATCATAAATTCTCCGCCACGTTATAAAGAACCACGTAATATTCCTTTTTCATACATTTTCACCAAACTATTCATCAACCAACCGGTCTATCATGCCAATATCAACATTTCATTACCTTACCCTGAATTCTTCCAGGTAAACATTCTAGAAAATATTCTCAAAAAATTGGATCAAATTTTGGGAACTTCTGACATTTTTGTTTCTAAAGACGCATATGTCGAAAACTACTTAATAGAATCATCTTTTAACCCTTTCAGCACACCTCGAGGTGGTCATCTATCACTCATGAACATTTCAGAGAGATCGATCAGAGGATTGACTAGATTTTGTGAACGGAAGGAAGAACAACATATATGTCAGAACGTTGAATTCCTCTAAAAATCATCATTTTCCGAGACCACCGGATACCTACAGAAAAAAATTTAACCCAGAATCAAGAGATCTTGACGTCGGGAACAAAATGGTGGGAACCTCTCTCTAAATACTCTGAGAATAAAAAATTCTTCTGAGAATAAAATTCCCAGATTATACTCTGATAAGTTCCTTTGGGACTCATCATTTTCCTTGAACACTGACTATCTTTGAGTAGAAAGTGTCATCTACAATCTGAGGATCTCGCCGAGAGGAACAATATGGTGAAACCCAAATTGCTCTCTCTGAGAATTTTGACGATGAAAAATCCATCTGAGTACATATTCCATACCCACACTCAGATAAAGAACTCACAGACTTGTATACACACGAACAATCTCCTACTACAATTACCAGCTAACACGCAATTCTATTCTGCTACCTATGAGCATTGACAGAGGAGTCCTACATTTCGCTTCCTCAGATAGGAAGAGTTGTACTCGGGACGAGAGATTTTTCTCGGATCTTCTAACTCAAATCAAATTTGTATTGTAGAAATTGTCGCTCACACAGAGTCGAAATCCATCATTCTGTTCTTCTCGCCAATATCTTTTGATTGTAGGTCACCTTTCTTTTTTCAAGATCATTCCCAGCCGACTAGAAATTCATCTTTCACTGTCTTTGGCCTTGTTTGTGTGTATGTTGTTCTTTGCCATTCATGCGTTCTCTCCAACCCTTAAATTGATCTTCATAGAATTCATCTGATAGGTAGATGACCAGCCGATGATGTCCTGAAAGGAAGTTTGCAGCTGAATCTATTAGATAACTTCTGATTCATGCGTTATGTAATATGAAAAAGTCAATATCTTCGAGAAACGAATAATTTTATTCACAAATATTTTCGTCCACAATTCTCTCACCAAAGTTTGCGTCACCCGAACTAACATCATTTGCGATTTTCCGTGACCTGATTCATATGGATGATCCATATTCATCCATTCCCATAATTCAAAACATATATTTTGCATCATCCAAGGGAAAATCGCGTGTCAATCATGTTTTATTCATCAATACGCAATTCCGTATCAACCAATTGATCGATTCTAACGGAATTGATAATGCATTAGGTTACTCTGAATTTCTCTAGGAACTATCTTTAGAACATATTCTTCGGAAACTGGCAACTCTTTTCCAAAATGGCACATTCTTCTTCTTCCGGGTGCATGATTCAAAAACAATTTGAAAAATGAAGCTGTAAATTCCTTCAGAACGTTCTTGGGTGATCATCTACTACACACATGGATTTCAAAAGGATCGACTGAAGGGCTGAGGAAAACACGTGAACGAATGAAAATACACACATCAAATTATCGACTGCTGAGGGTGCCTACTTTCCGCACTTCGTGTCTTCTCTTCTTGTATTCTGAGAATAAGGAGTTGAACGAGTTTATCCGTTCAATTCCTTATTCTCAAAGTACAAGAGGAGAAAACACGGAGTGCGGAGAATAAGCCCCCTCAGTCTTCAGTGAACAGCCTACCAGGGGAGAGATACAATACAAATCCAACCAAAGACCAATACAAAACCAGTAAAACGAGCCCAACATAAAGGGGCACGAAGTGTGAAAGTGTCAGTGTAAGTGTAAGTGTAGTGTTCGAATCAGTGATAATCGTTGAAATGAAAAAAATGATCAAAAAATAACTAAGTGAGTATTGATAATGATTGAAATCAAAATAATAATTGAAAAGTGAAACTTCCAAGAAATCAAATCAATGATAGAAAAACGAAGAAATCAAAGGGGGAAAAACACGGAATGCAGATATAGGCTTTCCCAATCACCAGCCTACTGGATAATAGATATACAATACTAGACGAAACGAGGGCCAAGTCAAGAACATCAAAAAGAGCCCAACATGAAGGAGCAGTGAAGTGTAGAAGTTCGAGTGTAAGTGTGAGTGTAAGTGTAAAAGTAAGTATAAGTGTAAGTGTGAGTGTATGAAAATGTGGATTTCAAAACAGTAGCTGCGAGCAGAAAGGAGCATGTCAAAGTGTGAGTGAAAATCAGTATTGAGAATATTTGTAATAATATATTTAACATGTATGTAATTCATGAGCAAATGTGATACTCATTCAACTTCGAAGATGGGAGTTTTGGAAGTATTCCTGAGTTAAGAGTAAATACGCATTCCAGAATCAATCAACTATATGACTCAAATCTTCAAAGGAGAAAAGAGTTTGTTTAGTTATTGAATATAAGAGAAAATCAAGGAACAGGTTGAAGGCAGAGAATTGGTGAGTTTGTCCTGATAGGCATAAAAGTATTGGAAACAAATTCAAATGATAGAAATTCTTTTTTTACCAGATTTTATAGGTTGTTTGGAAAGAACTGAACGCTTACACCACTTGAATTCTCAAGGCAAAGTTATTCTTATACGAGAAGTCAATAAAAAAATAATAGATTGAAAAATTACACGTGCAAAATCACTTTGAATTGTACATCCCCAGAGTGGTCCTCAATTAGACACCTATTTCCACATGAAACTCCACGTTCTTTTCTAGCGATTTTCCCACTCTCATCAACCCATCACTTTTTACGCTCCATAACATGTAGAAAAGGATATACAATCACATATGTGAATGGACGTGTAATTGTATGTGGGAGTTTTCAGTAGGGTTGTATTCGGATGAATACGGTATGATTGGGACTAGAACAATTGAGTATTTCCCTCAGACCATCGACCCACCAAAATTCCTTCTAACATCGTTTGGATTACATGTACAAATTCCTGAATCCACAACTGGCTCTTGAGTATATGAATCTCAGATTCCTTATTGACAGGATATCCTCATCAATTTCCACGAAGCATCATCATATTATTTCTCACGACAATGGTCATAGATTTGACGCATGATAGTCAGGTCGTGTGCTCACAAGGCTCGGTCCAGTCAATTATAAGAAGATCCTGTGCAAGACCGTGCACCAAGTCTCAAAGCTTGCTGGGATGCTTCACTAAGTGGCCAAGCACAGGGCTCCAAAATGTGTGTTCATTAAGATAGTAAATTTTATAAAGGGATAGATAGATAGATAGATATCCTTCATTCGTCATACGACAAAATACACCTACATATTTTCATATGTGTCACATATATATATATATATAAAATTAATAAATATTCCGATAAAATCATATTAAGAAATAATTTGGTCAAGGATAGATATATCACAATTGTGACTAGTCATACACTTTACGATTTCACTTGAAAGAAAATGAGATAAAGGGCATGGGTTCACAGAAATATCACAGTTTTTCTTCAGTCTGGTGACAGAAGGTCACTTACAATTAGAAAGAGATAGAAAGAAAAGGAACAAAGCCCTAGCCCATCAAAGATTGAAGTGATGCTGCTTCTCCGGATCAATCCTCTGAGGAGACTTTGTTAATAGGAAATCTTTCAAGGACTCTTTGAACAAGGGTGTTTCCCCCAGCTGCCGAAAGCCCGGAGGGAGAAAGTTCCAAAAATGAGCACATTGAACCTGGAAAGATCTCCTTCCATATTCAAGTCTCATATTGGGAACTTTGAGTACCCGCTCTTCTATTCTCCGCGAATCAGTACGCAACCAACCTAAACGCTCCCTAAACGGGGTGATGTGCTCGTCTGTCCTAAGATCAGAAATGTACCTCACACATGCCGTTGCCGCTGTTCGTCCGTGGCGTCGAGGTACACGACTGTGCAATAATCTAAATGCGGTTGAACTAATGACTCGACTAGGCGAATTCGGAGAGGTCTGGTGATACACGCCCTAAAAAACCGCAATCCGTAAAGGGCTCTGTTCACTTTCTTAGTTACTTGGTCGATGTGCGGCTTCCACGTCAGTTCACTATCAAGTGTAACACCAAGACTCACGACTGTATCGCTGAACGGAATGAATTTTCCTTCCTGTATCTCAACCCCTGGCAAGTCCATTCTTTTCAGATCTTTGATGTTCCTCTCAGAACTGAAGAGGATTGCCTTGGTCTTGCCAGCGTTGAGACGCAGGCCGGAATTTCTGGCCCATTCAGCAATTAGTCAACCTACTTCTCCCAGCCGAGTGATGCCTTCCTTGATCTTAGTTTTCTCGACTTGGAGATGAATTTGAAGATCATCCGCATAGAATAGATGATATACCGACTTCCCGTCTCGCAAACCAGGTAAGTCATTAACATATAAGCTGAAGAGTAAAGGCCCGAGAGCGGATCCCTGTGGAACACCCAGATTGGTTTCAAGCCAATCAGAACTACCAGATTTTGAAGTGACTATTTGGGTGCGGCCTTGTAAGTATGATTTTATCCACAGGAGTGCCGATCTTGAAAATCCAAGGTTTCGGAGCTTCCTCAACAGCTTTGACGGTGTTATTGTGTCGAAAGCTTTGCTAAAGTCGAATAGTAGGAGTGAGGTGATCTTCTTCCTATCAATGCCTACTCTGATGTCATCCGTCAACTTTAGTAAAGCTGTCTGGGTGCTATGGTATTGCCTGAAAGCAGTCTGGAAGCGATCAAGAAGTTTCTCTACTTTTAAATACTCCGTGATTTGGTCATGTGCAATTTTTTCCAGAACCTTGGAAAGGAAGCATAGCAGCGCTATGGGACGAAAGTCCGAGACCGTTGATGGAGCTGCAGTCTTCTTCAATGCAATCAGCTGCGCTTGCTTCCAAGCTTCGGGAAAAACGCTATGAGCAAAAGAGGAATTGAATATATGTACAATAAGATCACCAATTGCCGGAAGAGCCTTCGCGATCACACTCTGAGGGATCCCATCCACCCCGCGGGCCTGCGAGGAGAAATGTTTAATAGCAAGGACTACATCATTGAAATTTGTGGGCTTAAATTTAAACCCCTCCTCCGGTGCAGAGTTAATATCGTCCATTGCTTCATTGATATTTTCGTGAGGCGAAACAGAAACCCCCGCAAAGTGAGCGTTTAACTCATCCGGTGTGAAACCGTGAAGTTCTTCCTCTTTGCTCTTGGGCAAGAGGCCGAGATTGCGCATCTCCTTCCAAATATTCTTGTTCTGATCAAGAGCGTCTGAAAGATGGTTTTGAAGGAAGGAATTACGCTCTTGCTCAATGCGCAGATCGACCTCTTCGCTGAGCCGAAAGTACTCATTTTGAAGCTCAGGACACTTGCACTCGTTGCGTTGCATACGCTCCCAACGCCTGCGCGTCGCGTCTCGCTTCTTCGTGAGCACCCTCAGCTCAGGACCAATCCAAGGAGCATCATTTTTACGCGGGTTTATAGTTTTTTCCGGTGCTAATTCATCTAAAACGATCATTAAATTTACATTCAAGCATTGAATTGCGTCTTCCGAACTGGTTTCGGCATTTTCAAGAGCTGTCCAGTCACAGCGGAGCAGACGGTCATTCAATATCTCCGGGGTGATGTTACGAAAATCCCTATACTTGAAGGAATTTTTTGGCGGAGTAGGGGTGAAGACGTTGATGGTGACGTCAATGACCGAGTGCCCACCGAAACTGGGCAGGTGTCTGTTGTGAAAGTCAGTAATGGTGTCGTTGTCATCTACGTAGATGTGATCAATCCATGTATGAGATACATTGGGGTTGTGTTGATGAGTCGGGCCATGCTGCACTATCTGCAAGGCTAGTTCTTCTGTCAGTGCAGTCAGTGTCTTGGTGTCGGGATGAGCAGTATCCAACAAGTCAGCGTTCAGATCACCCATAATGATTTTGTGACTGTAATCACCACACAGCCGGCGTAACGAGCCAAACAGCCCATCATCCTTCTGCATGGCAATTTTAGGGGGTCTATAGATTACCGCGACTAATATTGGGGGTGAGCTGCCTTGCTGCACGCTACAAAAAAGGAATTCGGGCACGCCAGGTTTCCCCGGGCCAAAAGTATTCGACGAAACCAACTTCGCAATTTTGAAGTCATTGCGCACATACAAGGCAACTCCTCCACCTTCTCTGTTGCGATCTTGTCGCAACAACGAAAAACCTGGAATTTGAACGAGACTGTCATCCACATACTCATCTAGCTTCGACTCGGCCACCCCAAATAGATGATAGGGGGGGGGAGTATAAGTTCCTCTGATCCAGGTAAGGGTTAGTGAGCGGAGCGAGCAGGGGTGCTTGCCCCCAGTGTATATATATATATATATATATATATGAGCGTTTCTCTGGAACTTTTGCACTTTGCTGAAAATCGATGAAAAATAAAAAATGAAAATCGCTCAACGCACACCTGGGACCTTTTGCTCACATATTTGTGTAGTATTGAGAGTTACAAATCCACTGTTGGAACTCATATACAGTGAGTGGCATCGCCAAAATCACGTTAATAAGTCGAACTTGAAGTTGTTTTTCGCCGATTTTCCAGAATTTCCTAAGAAATTATTTGGCAAGATTGACAATTTCAACGAACGTCTTGTGCTTTTTGCAGCTTCGTAAGGTCAGGGTATCCGGTCACAATTGGTTTTACCAACATAAGCTCGATCCGCCAATGTGGGATAAGAACAACTGAAACTTTTTCATGAGCTACGTTTTTTCTATTTCACTTCAGAACGGCCGTATTCTAGACAGAAATATCGCTCCAATACGAATTTTGTCGCAAAATCTCCGCAATTGCATCTACTTTAGATATGCATTCCAAAAATTGCATCCAGAGTCATGGCAGGAGCTTGGCGTAATCATCTTTGAGTTGAACGAGACATGATTGATTTTTTATTCCCAATTTTCAAAGTCATACAGTTTTGGCTGAATTGGTAGCACACCATCACGCTTGTGGGACATCTTTCTTCAATATATTACCCACCAAATGCAGCTTGGATCAACCCGAAAAGTTGCGCGGCATCGCCAGGATATCCGTAAGACTGCCCGAGAGTACCAAGTATTTCCACAGGATCTTCCCCACATTTTCTCTCTTTGAATGAGCTAGAATGAATCAACTTCTTCTGATCATACAGAGGCCAAAAATATCTCATTTTGAGACTTGGATAATGATATTTTCACTTCGATCGGGACCGATAGATTTGATTGTTCCCTTATATCATTATCCATAGCTGTATTCCAGCAGGTGTGAAAGTTCCAGAGAAACGCCCATATATATCACTTTTCAACATGGCTCTATCTTAGCAAACATAAACTGTGGCTTTGGACAGGAGACCCATTATCGAGTAATTCCAGCTCAGCAAGTTTATCTTCGACCATTTTCTCTACTTTCCATAGCTTTTCCACCATTTCATAGTGTTGAAAAAGATGAATCCAACAGTTCTTAGGTCCAAAAAAATTTGTTTGCGTTGCCCAGGTCTAGTTGAGTGATTCTGCTATAAATTCAGAATTCGAGACATCGACTCGGCAATTTTCTCATAGATTGGACTGCTCCTACCAACCGCAATTTCGTTTAAGGCATTCGAAAGAAGGCTCAAGAACCTCCCAATTCACTACCTGTGAAATTTTTCTGATTCGAGAGGGACTGAGGAATCAATTAGATGCTCCCAATTCACTACCTGCGAAATTTTTCTGATTCGAGAGGGACTGAGGAATAGGCCAGTAATTCTAGCTCTGAATTCGTGAGTTTTCGACATGAGTGCCAAAGGACGGTTCTATTTTTTTTCGATGCGGGATACCCTATAGAACAACCCCCCATAAAATGGAACAACCCCAGGGGTGCGCAAAAAATTACAACAACAAAATAGTGCGAAATTTTGTACTTTTTTTCGTTATTTCGCATCCCGGGGAGCCGTTATAATATTTGGATCATTTTTCATGGTACTATGTTGTAGGCGATGAAATTCTCTAAATTTAAAAAAAAAACCATATAAAATTCTTTCCGTAACTCGAGATAATTAGCAACAAAGCTGGAAAATGCCAAGAATTTCCTTCATTTTTCATTTTGAGGGAAGCCAATGGATCGATGTGTGCTTGCTGGAAAATGTAGCCCTCATAGAGTACTATATGTGAAAAAAAAATCAGAGCGATCCGTCAATAAATATTGACGCTATTGTAATTGTTTATCCCAAATTGTTGTTTTTTGCAATAGCCGTAAAAATTTTCCACGTGCACTAAAGTTGTCGCAAAAAATCAGAGAGCTTCCTGGAACCCTCAACTATAAGATGCGATCATGAAACCGGTCACTTTGTTACAAAAAATCGTCTCTGGAGCCAATTGTTTATAAAAATCGGAAATTCCCTATTTCATTTCGCACACAATTCCGCGAGTAATGGATATATGGAAAAATTCGTTTTTGGACGTTGTAGTACTAATTCTGCTCTAAATTTTTAGGAAAAAAACATCACTCCACGACCTTTTGGACCGGAGATACCGATTTTTTTTTTAAAAATCGATATTTTATAAACAATTGAATATTAAGGGCCGAAATTTGCGGGAAATGGTAGAAAAATGTTCAAAGTTTCATATACAGAATTTTTGGTTCACATACCTTGACTTGCGTCCTTGTCCCAGCAGGTGAAAGTTAATGTTTCCTTTATCTCGCTTGAAAAAAGCTGCAGGGGTGAGGAGTGGGGGTACTCCCGCGGCAGCGTGGCGGGCCGACCAGAAACTGAGCCGCGCTCTTCAAATCCGAGCGCTCGGAATTTTTGACGATATCTCGGGTCCTACTGGACCGTTTTTGTTCATTTCTTTTCTAATTTGGGGTAGCTTTCATAAAACAAACACAATGCCGTATTAATTATAAGGATTTGAACGGCCATTTTGGGTGTATAAGGGGTACCGTGAAAATAAGAGGTTTTGGTCCAATTTTTCCCGTGTATCAACTAATGTTTCTCACAGAAACATTCTGAATCTGTTGAACGTGGATAATCGATAAGGGAAAGCTCCTCGGAAAATTTGAAAATTATGAAAACTTTTCCGAAAAAAAAAAATTCTATTGAAAAGCGCATAATCACCAAAAAAATAAGCAGAGGGAACACCATATCAGTTTTCATTCTGGAAAATCCGGAATTCGGGAAATATTTCCAAGTTTCACCACAACAATTGATAAGATGCCAATTCTTCCAAGAGAGATTTTTATTCGTACTACACTATGATGAGCTGTGATAAAGAAAAACAGAAATTTTGTAATGAAGAATCAAAGTCCATAGCATATACTTGAGTGGGGATGCCATGCACCGATCTATGCAAGTCTTGTCATGGTACAAATTGTGAGAACACCACCGATTTCCCGCTTGAGGTCCCCACTGATGATCCAAATATTGATGATGACGGCGTCGAAATATTGAATAATTTCGAGTCGCCGATCAGTCCACTCAGATAGAAATCGATCAAACTGACCAAACGACGTTGACTGAATATCGTCAACAAGACGAATCAACGTCAACCGAAAATTCACAGTGTGTATGAAGTTTTTTATGTTTGATGTGATTCGATGGAATGAGACTATTTTGTGGAAATGATCTAACTCCATTAATAAAAATTTGCCAATTGATATGCTATCCTTCATTCTTTTTCTAGTGATTAGGCACTTTCCAATCGATGAAATTTGTTGGGGTCACATTTAGAAATTTTTCCCGATTTCTGGATTTCCAGAATGAAAACTGATATGGTTGTTCCCTATGCTTATTTTTTTGGTGATTATCCGCTCTCCAATAAAAATTTTTTTTTTTGGAAACGTTTTCACAATTTTCAAATTTTCCGAGGAGATTTTCCTTATCGATTATCCACGTTCAACAGATTCAGAATGTTTCTGTGAGGAACATTAGTTGATACACGGGAAAAATTGGACCAAAACCTCTTATTTTCACGGTACCCCTTATACACCCAAAATGGCCGTTCAAATCCTTATAATTAATACGCCATTGTGTTTGTTTTCTGAAAGCTACCCCAAATTAAAAAAGAAATGATCAAAAACGGTTCAGTAGGACCCGAGATATCGTCAAAAATTCCGAGCGCTCGGATTTGAAGAGCGCGGCTCAGTTTCTGGTCGGCCCGCCACGCTGCCGCGGGAGTACCCCCACTCCTCACCCCTGCAGCTTTTTTCAAGCGAGATAAAGGAAACATTAACTTTCACCTGCTGGGACAAGGACGCAAGTCAAGGTATGTGAACCAAAAATTCTGTATATGAAACTTTGAACATTTTTCTACCATTTCCCGCAAATTTCGGCCCTTAATATTCAATTGTTTATAAAATATCGATTTTTAAAAAAAAATCGGTATCTCCGGTCCAAAAGGTCGTGGAGTGATGTTTTTTTCCTAAAAATTTAGAGCAGAATTAGTACTACAACGTCCAAAAACGAATTTTTCCATATATCCATTACTCGCGGAATTGTGTGCAAAATAAAATCGGGAATTTCCGATTTTTATAAACGATTGGCTCCAGAGACGATTCTTTGTAACAAAGTGACCGGTTTCATGATCGCATCTTATAGTTGAGGGTTCCAGGAAGCTCTCTGATTTTTTGCGACAACTTTAGTGCACGTGGAAAATTTTTACGGCTATTGCAAAAAACAAAAATTTGGGATAAACAATTACAATAGCGTCAATATTTATTGACGGATCGCTCTGATTTTTTTTTTACATATAGTACTCTACGAGGGCTACATTTTCCAGCAAGTACACATCGATCCATTGGCTTCCCTCGAAATGAAAAATGAAGGAAATTTTTGGCATTTTCCAGCTTTGTTGCTAATTATCTCGAGTTACGGAAAGAATTTTATATGGTTTTTTTTTTTTAATTCAGAGAATTTCATCGCCTACAACATAGTACCATGAAAAATGATCCAAATATTATAACGGCTTCCCGGGATGCGAAATAACGAAAAAAGTACAAAATTTCGCACTATTTTGTTGTTGTAATTTTTTGCGCACCCCTGGGGTTGTTTCATTTTATGGGGGGTTGTTCTATAGGATATCCCGCATCGAAAAAAAAATAGAACCGTCCTTTGGCACTCATGCACAGTTCGAAGTCTAGAATTACTGGCCTAGAATTAATTAGATGACAAATGAGTCATTTTTTAGGCCTCCGAGAGCTTGGCGATGGAATATCGGACATCGAAGCTGATGTAGAAGACTTGTTAGAGGGATGACAGATAAACGCTCGCAGTTAGGAGGAAAATTCCCAGTCGGAAGTGACTCATTGAAAAGTTGATTATAATACGGGACAAGGGTAGGCTGGGCAGATTCCAGCATACTGGAAACGATTGTGTTTTCACCAATACCATGTGAAGTATCTGATGCATTGACTTGTAGTAGGTTACCTTCGGAAATGGGAACGAAATCAAAGATGGAGATATTCTCAGGCTTAGGAAATTGCCAAGCACATTCTATCTTAGAATCAGTAAGTGAATCTGAACAGGCTAGAACAGACACGTGATGACACTCGAAAGCATTACCAAAAAAGTGGTAGACGGCGACGATAGTCTTTGAGAGAGTCAACCGAGGTCCCGTTCTTTTCTTCATCGAGATTTCGGATCTGGAACATTGTCAAGATGTGGAGGAGAATAGTTATCCCCACCAGAGTTGAACTGGCCTCTAACATCATTACAGAGAGAACGGTACTGTTCATATTCTGTGGGAGAGGAAATTCCACTTGCCGCTCGATAAACTCGATCACGCTGCTGAATCAGACGCTTGATATCAGCCGTCGACCAGGGTTTATGCCGAAAAGATGCCGAAATAATTCACACAGGAGACAGTTGATCGAACGTTGATGCCATAGCGGATGAGAGGTGCTCAGATTCTGCATCAATATCAGGTGCTCTGAATGACGAACAGATAGGGGAGCTTAAATCTGACAAAATTAAGCTAGAGGTATCTACAGGATTATTCACAATGTTCACAGATGTATGTCGATCAATGTTTTGATCTCACTAGTCACGACTGGATGGGAATGAGGAACGAGGGATGAGGGATGAGGACTGAGGACTGAGGACTGAGGAACAAGGAATGATGGATGAGGTATGAGGTATCATTCATGAGGTGATGCATGAGAGATGACCTAAGAAGAAAGAGACATGAGGTATAAAGAGTGAGGTATGAGGTACGAAGTATAAGGTGTGAGGTATGGGGTATGAAGTGTGAGGTATGAGGAATGAGATGAGAGCTTTGAGGAGTGAGTTATAAGATTTGAGGAATGAGGTTGAGGAATAAGGTATGGGAATGGAAATGGCGGAATAAGGTTTCATTTTTTCACTCAAACTCAGTGTAGCTCGGTCTAATCCGCTGCAGTTCGATTTATTTCGACCCAGTTTGGTTCTTCTCAGTCCCACTCAGTCTCATTGAGGCTAGTTCAATCTAGCTTGGTCCAATCCGGTGTAGTCGGGTGGAGTTCGTTGGAGTTTGGTGTAGTATGATGTGCTGAGGTCCACTTCAGTCTAATTCGATCTAGTTAGGTTCATTCCGGTCAGATCAGAACTAGGTCGGTCTTGTTTAGTCTGGTTCTCTCTTGTTCAATCAAAGTCGGACTACTTCGGTTTAGTTTGGTGTAGTTTGGTATAGTTTGGCCTAATTTGGTCCAGCTTGGTCTGGTTCGGTATAGTCAGGTTCAGTTTGGTCTCACTCTAGTTTGGTCTAGTTTGGTTCGAATAGATTCATTTTAGGCTAATTTAGTCTCGTTCAGTCTAGTTCACTCTAGTTCTGGCTGGTTGGGTTATGGTTATTCAACATAATATCACCTTTGCGAAGTTCACGGGGAACTTTGTCTTGATACCTTGAATTGATGATCAATCATAATTCTATGACCATGACTATCGAACTACATAAGCACTCCAGGGGTCTACGACTCATCAAGAATATCTACAACCCGAACAAGTATTTGGATTATGAATGAGGGAGTTTCTCTCTTAGCTTCCCGTCGTATTGAGACTAGACCGAAGGCTAATACTCAACTAGTTTGACTCCACTGATATTACCAGAGAATTTAAATATCATGGAAGATGCGGTACGAGAGACATCACAAATTCCGTATGTGTAGAGAGAGAGAGAGAGAGAGCATTGGGTACTGATCGTCAAGAATGCGAGGGATTCAAGACCATTATTCTTCAGATGACGATAGAGCCGATGACATGGTCAACTGGAACTTGTCACCGCTCAAAGGTTAGTGGTCGTTCTGTCCATCTAGGTCGACTGAGAACTCGATGAGCTTGCCCAAAGCTCTGAATTAGATTGAACTGGTGGTGCTCACATCAATCATACGTGTCGAGTTGTTGTTGCCAGGGTGGAAGGTGACCAACAGGCGAACACCACCAAGAACTAGGTAGCCGATGATGAGCTGCTCTCTGATGTTGGGCTACTTCCCACGTTGTTGGAGAGGGCGTGTCACTCCCTTGCCCCAACGATTCTAGAAGTTGTTGCACTTCCTTTGGATTTATCTTCACTTGCACCTAGGGGATGAGTAATTCAACCTCCTCAAAAGTTCCCGGTATAGCTGTGATAGCACGCTAGTCAGAGGATGGCCAGGGATCAAGGTACTCGAATGATTTCCATCTGTACATAAGGAACAGAGAGGCCAAAGAGTTAGACAAGCCTCGACCTGGTTTCTGGGGATCGTTTATTCCCCAAAAATGAACATGTGTCTCTGACTACTCGCTTAAGATGGCTCTCCGAATTGCGAATTGCAGCCTCCCCCCACAGTTCTCCGAAATAAGGTGTTTGGGGAGGTAAAAATATCATGTAATGCTCTCAGGAACAATCTGAACCACGGTTTTGGCGAGAGCAGCTGATGCCTTATCGAACATTCCCTTGATCACCGTTTCTGCAGCGATAGCATTCTTGAAATCATCGGAGTACAAGATCATACAAATTTCCGGTATGAATTTCAGGTGTTTGGACGTACAGAGTGGATCATGCCTCATGAATATCAGTTGATATTATACTGGTCTTTTTCATATGAATTTGGATATATCATAACCAGTAGTAGTGCCTTGCTTGCTAACTCCGTTCGACTTCTTCCTATGCATTGAGATTAACTATCTAGTAGAATATGATGTTTTCTCTCGACACTCATAGAAGACATCCTATGAAATAATTTTAAGTGGCCCCTTCTAAGCTCCCGTACAAGTTATTCCAACATCTGCGGGATGGGTGACGTAGGTACTACAAAACCTAATTCACTTCTAACGAGAGAATCATCACAAGACACGGTGGGTCGGGAGGTCGAACAGGTGGACAAAAGGTGTCTAGAAGAACGGTTGACGGGGTTTTGTTCGTTATGTTTCATAGATTCAAAATCTTTTTCCATCGAAATTCTGGCTGGTTCTCTGTCAAAATGCGAGCAAAAAATATAGGAACGCCATTCAACCCCATGTATTTTCTTGGCATGTGTCAATCAGTCGATAGGTATCAAAAGTACAATGGCTAGCGCAACTTCTTTGAACGGGCTAAAGGGGTGTCAACATGCGTTCTCATGATAAATGTTCCGTAGAACATGCTGGTGAAATTCGTTTTTTGGTATCTAGTTTTAGTTTTGAAGGCGCGAAAGAGATAGCACAAGAACCATTGGTAAAATGCAATTTTGTAGCAACGTCTTGTGCTGAGATTTGCATCGCCAAAAAACGATATGAAGGTCGAGTCAGAGTGTAGATTCATGGATTCGATTGTATTTTCACATGAAGAATATGAATTTGAGCCCAGTTTCTTCCTCACTAGTTGAGTTTTTATTCAGATCGCCGAGAACTGTCGTGATTTCCCATTGTTCGTTATGGTTCGGTGGATGAAAACTTGATCGAGTCAGTCCGTGGTTTATTTTCAGGTGCGTGCTTTGACCATAGCCCCGTCGACATTATGTCAGGTAGACTTGGATATATTGATTTATTACATCAGACAGTTTTGTGAGATTGAGAGAGGAAATCTCTTGTTCGATTGATTTGTATTCTTTGCAAAATTTGGATAAGAATTGGAAGTTTCTGAGGAATTACGACGTTTCTACGCGATCCAAGTGAAAACTTGACTAGTGAGGAAGGAAGTGATCCCAAAGGACCCCGCTCCGAGAGATAGGATTTTGGGTTTAGGTGAGTTTTATCAAGTTCAATGGGCTCGAGGACGGAGAACGGCTAGGTTTTTCAGGATGAATTAAATGAATACCGATAAATGGGAGGAGATGAGGTTATCTAGAACAAGAATATAGGCTTGTCTGCGGCGATCGAAGTTGGATAGTTGGAAATGTACAATTTGAAGTTGATGTAGCTCAAGAGCCATCACTTTTGTGATAGAATCATTTTATCTTAAACCGTCGATTAAAAAAGCAAATAAATGCATGCAAAAAAAGTGATAATGCGCGATTGACAATGATATCATAACCGCTAGTATTCTCGAGGACTATTTTTTTGCCAATCAGTGTAGCGGCTGACGCTGGAGCTGAGATGATAAGGTTGTGCTGACTCGATGCAACGAATACATGATCTTGAGAGCCCAGACATGGTGCGGAGGCGCCTTTTGACCAGCATCATTCCATCGCGTGAGTCTCGCGCTTTGAATAGTTAATGAATGGTGTCTGATGATGCATGGCTATGCATCGAGTTATACAAAATCAATCAAAACCAATGTTGAATTGCGTGGGACTGGTGTCTGCCAAATATTTCGAGGATATGTAGTCGGAATCTCATACTGCCGTATCTCGAGATCATAATATCGCGTATGAGGCTGCGGGGTCGAGAGCAAGCGACTATCAAGATCGAGCTCGAGAAGTCGAATAGAGGGTGTTTTTGAGGTATTTCGAGGTCGCTGAACACGAAAATGACATCGCCCCGCCTCCTTTTCGTGTTGCGTGGGTGGCTGCGGGCAAGGAGGCGCGAATTGACCGAGATTAAATTTTGAGGGTCAAATGAGGGGTATTTTTGGAGTACTTTGGAGTCGCTGAGCACGAATTTGAGATGAATCAGCCTCCAAATCGTATTGCGTAGGTGGTTGCGGGGCGGAGGCGTGAATGGACCGAAATCGAATTTCGAGAGTTCAGTGTGGTGTCTTTGGGGTGTTTTGGTATCACTAAGCACGAATTTGAGATCACTCCTCTCCCGAATCGTATTGCATGGGTGGCTGCAAGGGCAAGGACGCATGTTGAACTAGATGGAGCTAAGAGAGTCGGGGGGGGGGGGGGTCTCTGATATTTCGAAAGCACTGGACACAAATCTTACATCACTCAGCAACCGTATTGGGGGGGGGGGGGGCGGTTGTGATAGTGTTTTAGAATCTGATCAGGTGTTGTAGGCAGAATTAAGGCACCCGGAACCATACCACGAGCATGAAGCCAAGTGTGTTCATTGGCCGAGGGATCGGACAATATCCTACTGAACAAAATTACGATTCGGTAGCGTCGTAATCACAATTTTCGATGATGGAATAGACGACAAATCTTTTCGGGCGTGAACCTCCGAGAGGGTGGCGAGCGCGAGGAGATTCGACCATTGAATCTCTATCCTGGCCGTTTTTGCAAGCAGGATCTGGGTATCGAGAAGCATGATGACCCACGGTGCTCTTGAAATACGTTTACATTCCGCTGACGACCACCAACGGGATTGTTGTGGGATATGTTTCTGGAGCCTTTGGAGCTCATTTTTTGATAAGAATCAAAATCGGCCCTTGGGCCGTTTTTCATAGAAGTCCAAAAAACGTATTTTTTATCCTCTTTTCAATCTTTCTCCTCGGATAACTCGAAAAGATCACACTTTAACCGAAAATGTGTGGAGACATCCTTTGTAGATCTTGAAGAATTGCATGAAAAAGGTTCTCACACTTGAGTCCGTAAAACGCACTCCGTTCGAGATATTTTTGGATTTTCATTTCGTTATCATAAATTTTCCGGAAAATCGTTTCTGATGCTCACCCATTACTAGATTGGAAGAATATCAAAGAATCCTGGATAAATCGCCATTGTCAAGTACTACAATTCATATTTTACACAATTTTTGATGAAACGAATTTTTTTAGAGCCACAGAGTTGCGATTTTCCGGAAAATGTATGATTACGAAATGAAAATCCTTAAATATCTCGAACGGAGTGCGTATTACGGATTGAAGTGTGAGAACCTTTTCATGTAATTTCTTCAGATTTAAAAGAGATGTCTTCACACATTTCCGGTAGAAGTGTGATCTTCTCGAGTTATCCGAGGAGGAAGATTGAAGAGAGAATGAAAAACACGTTGTTTGGACTTTTATAAAAAACGGCCCAAGGGCCGATTCTGATTCTTATCAGAAAATGAGCTCCAAGGGCCCCAGAAACATATCTTACAACAATCCCGTTGGTGGTTGTCAGCGGAATGTAAACGTATTTCGAGTGCACCGTGGACCATACAACGCCCGAGATCCAAGGCGTGATTCAATAGCCGAAAGATCGGGAGCTATCCTAGGACCTTCGCGTCTGAAATCTTAGCTTTGTGATGGAAAATCTCGAGAAGAAGTCGATTCTCATAGACTTATGGGCGTGAATCTACTACTCGACAATGACGGGTAGGTGATTCGAGTGTTTCCTTGCTGAATCTGGATATCTCCAGAGATCAAATCAGATCCCAAGTCGTGCGGAGACTCACGTTATCCGGTCATCATATGACGGGACTCATCCAAGTGTGTTTGGTGGTCGGAAGATCGAGCAATATCCTAGTGATGGAAACTACGATCCTCTAGCTATGCGATCACAATTCTCGATATTGGAATGGACTAAAATTCTTACCGGGTGTATTTTCACGTGAAGGTGGTGACTGCAAGGAGATTCAAGAGCTGTATTTCTATTCTGACCAATATCACAGGCTGAATCTCATCTCATCTTGCGAGGAGCATGGCTACCATACAACTTATCAAGACCATGAACAGAGCGTGTTCCAATAGCAGCAAGGTCGGGTGATGTCTCAGGGATTGTGATCCTGAAATCGCCACTCTGCGATCGAATATCTTGGGAAGGGGTCGGTTTTCATAGTTTTACGGGCGTAAATCTCGTGACACATGGTAGTGAGAAAATTCGAGTATTTCCTCGCTGAATCTGGACATCCCCACGGATGATTTCTGATCTCAAGGCGTGAGAAGACTCACGTCATCCGATCACCATACCACGAGACTAAGCCAAGTGTGTTTGGTGGTTGAATGATCGAGCAACATCCTAAGGATTGAAATTACGATCCTCTAGCTATGCAATCACAACTCTCGATAACGAAATGGGATACAAATATTCTCGAGCGTGAATCTATGGAAGGGTGGTGACAGCAAGGGGATTTGAGCATTAAATCTCTATTCTGGTCATTTTCACAAGCAGAATCTGATCTCATGTACCGAGAAGCGTAGTGACCATACAACGGCCCAGAATCAACTCGTAATTCAGTAGCCTGGAGATAGAGAGATATCCCAGGAAGTGCGATTCTGGAATCTTAGCTCTGTGATGAAAGATCTCGAGAATCTCCCCGACTCCTCCTCAAGATTTTCGATCACAGAGTTGAGATTCCTGGATCACTTTCCCTAAGACACCACCTGATCCCGCTGCTATCGAATCATGCTCTGGTCATGGTCGTTGTATGGTACCCATGCTCCACGCGAGATGAGATAAGATTCTGCTCGTAAAATTGGCCAGAACAGAGATTTAGCTCTCAAACCTCCTTGCAGTCATGATCCTCCCGTAGATTTACGCCCGGAAAGATATGTAGTCCATTCCAATATTGAGAATTGTGATCGCATAGCTCGAGGACCGTAGTTTCAATCCCTAGGATATTGCTCGATCTCCCAACCACCAAACACAATTGGCCTAGTCTCGAGGTATGGTGACAGATAACGTGAGTCTTCCCAAGACTCGGGATCAGACTTAATACGTAGGGATGTTCAGATTCAACAAAGGAATAATCGAATCTCTCACCAGTCACTATCGAGTAGTAGATTTACGCCTGTGAATCTACGAGAATAGACTCCTTCTCGATTTTTTGATCACAGAGCTCCAGAATCGGGCGTCCTTGGATACCTCCCGATCCCTAGGCTAATGGATCATGTGTTGTTTCTGGTCCGTTGTATGGTCACCATCTTCTCGGTGTATGAGACCATATTCTACTTGTGAAAATGGGCAGAATAGAGATCCCACGCTCGAATCTCCTTGCATCCACCACCATCTGGTAGATTCTTGCCCGAAACAATTTGTAGTTCATTCCGTCATTGAGGATTGTGATCACACAGCTACAGGATCAGAGTCTCAATCTCTAGGATATTGCTCGATCTCCCGACCACCAAACACAGTTGGCCTAGTCTCGAGGTATGGTGACAGATAACGTGAGTCTTCTCAAGACTCGGGATCGGACTTAATACGTAGGGATGTTCAGATTCAACAAAGGAATAATCGAATGTCTCACCAGTCACTATCGAGTAGTAGATTTACGCCTGTAAATCTACGAGAATTGACTCCTTCTCGAAATTTTTGATTACAGAGCTTCAGAATCGGGCGTCCTTAGATACCTCCCGATCCCTAGGCTAATGGATCATGTGTTGTTTCTGGTCCGTTGTATGGTCATCATCTTCTCGGTTTATGAGACCATATTCTACTTGTGAAAATGGGCAGAATAGAGATTCCACGCTCGAATCTCCTTGCAGTCACCACTCTTTCCTAGATTCACGCCCGAAGAAATTTGTATTCCATTCCAGTTTCAAGGATTATGATCACGTAGCTAGAGGATCGTAGTATCCACCCCTAGGATATTGCTCGATCATTCGACCACTAAATACACTTAGCTTAGGTTCGTGATATGGTACCGAATGATGAAGTCATCCCACTACTTGGGATCAGATTTAACCCTTGGAGATGTCCAGATTCAGCAAGGGAATACTCTAATCTCCTAACCGTCACTATCGAGTAGTAGATTCACGCCCGTCAATCTATAAGAATAGACTCCTCCTCGAGATTTTTGATCACAGAGCTCAAATTTCGAAATCGCACTCCTGGGCTATCTCATGATCCCTAGGCTATTGGATCAAGTACTGGTTCTGAGCTGTTGTATGGTCATCATGCTTCTTGGTACATGTGATCAGATCTCGCTCGTGGAAATGGCAAGGTTAGAGATTTAACGCTCGAATCTTCTCGCAGTCACTACCCTTTCGAAGATTCTCGCCCGAAACTATGTGTAGTCCAATCCGTCATTGAGAATTATGATTAGCGCAGCTAGAGAACCAGAGTTTCAGACCCTGGGATATTGCTCGATCTTTCGACCACCGAACACAGTCGGCTCAGGCTCGTAGTATGCGGATCGGATAACGTTAGTCTTCCCACAATTTGTGATCAAGTTCAATCCATAAGGATGTCCCGATTCGGCGAGAGAACACTTAAAGCTTCTCCTTGCTACTATTCAGTTCTAGATTTACGCCCGTCAATGTATGAGGATCGACTGCCTCTCAAGATTTGAGATCACAGAGCTGAAATTCCAGGATCACACTCCCTAAGACATCACCCGATCCTGCTGCTATCAAATCACACTCTGGTCATGGTCGTTGTATTGTAACCATGTATCTCGCAAGATGAGATGAGATTCTGTCTGTACAATTGGCCAGAATATAGATTCAGCTCTCAAATCTCCTTGCAGTGAACCACCCTTTCGCAGATTCACGCCTGAAACTATTTGTGGTATATTCCGTCATCGAGAATTGTGATTACAGCGCTATCGAATCGTGATTTCGTTCAGTAGGTTA
Organism: Eretmocerus hayati; assembly: GCA_029851415.1. Classification (NCBI taxonomy): domain Eukaryota; kingdom Metazoa; phylum Arthropoda; class Insecta; order Hymenoptera; family Aphelinidae; genus Eretmocerus; species Eretmocerus hayati. The sequence goes on from CM056741.1 coordinate 136,449,269, forward strand.
TTGCTCGATCTCGTGGTCAATGAATACACTTGGTTTACGCTCGTGGTATAGTGCCGGATTCCTTGATTCGCCTATAACTCCTGATCAGATTCTTTCTCAGGGAATGATCATAATGGAAAACACCGTCACAGTCGCCCTCTCAACACGGTTCCGAGGCTGGGTGATGTGAGATTTGTGTCCAGCGATTTCGAAATATCAAGGATCCTCCCCGACTTTTCCAGCTCGATTTAGTTCAACATGCGTCCCCTTGCAGCTGCCCAAGCAACACGATTCGGGAGCTGAGCGATCACAAATTCGTGCTTAGCCATACCAAAACACCCCAAGGACACCACACTCAACTCTCGAACTTCGATCTCGTTCAATTCGCATCTCCGCCCCGCAACACGATTTGGAGGCTGGGTGATCTCGAATTCATCCTAAGCGACTCCGGAGTACCCCAAAACTAGCCCCCACTTAACTCTCGAGATTCGATCTCGATCTATTCGCGCCTTCACCTCCGCAGCTGCCCACGCTGTTGCGGGGATGGAGGCGCGATTCGGAGGGTGGGCGATGTCATTTTCGTGTCCAGTCACCTTTAAATACCTCAACAACACCCTCAACTCGATTCTTCGAGCTTGATCTTGATAGTCGCTTGCTCTCGGCCCCGAAGCCTCCTACGCGATGTGATCTCGAGATACGGCAATATAAGATTCGATCTCCATATCCTCGATATATTTGTCAGACACCAGTCCCACGCAATCCATTGATCGCAATCCATCAGATTGATTTCGATTGATTTTGTATAACTCGATGCATAGCCATGCATCATCAGACACCATTCATTGACTTTTCGAAGCGCGAGACTCACGCGATGCAATGATGCTGGTCAAAAGGCGCCTCCGCACCATGTCTGGGCTCTCAAGATCATGTATTCGTTGCATCGAGTTAGCACAACCTTATCATCTCAGCTCCAGCGTCAGCCGCTACACTGATTGGCAAAAAAATAGTCCTCGAGAATACTAGCGGTTATGATATCATTGTCAATCGCGCATTATCACTTTTTTTGCATGCATTTATTTGCTTTTTTAATCGACGGTTTAAGATAAAATGATTCTATCACAAAAGTGATGGCTCTTGAGCTACATCAACTTCAAATTGTACATTTCCAACTATCCAACTTCGATCGCCGCAGACAAGCCTATATTCTTGTTCTAGATAACCTCATAACCTCCCAGTCATCGGTATTCATTTAATTCATCCCGAAAGAACTAGCCATTTTCCGTCTTCGAGCCCATTGAACTTTTCGTTCAGAATTTTCCGCTTTACAACATATTTCATCCCCGCCAAAATCCACCTAAACCCAAAATCCTATCTGTCGGAGCGGAGTCCTTTGTATTTCACATGTGAATATACAAGAGAAATCATGAATCTATACCTCATCTTGACCACCATGCGATGCAATTCTCAGTACAAGACGTTGCTATGAAATTGTGCTTCACTAACGGTTCTTGTTGTTATGACCAGACCTGATGGGTCCGGGTAACAGACATATTTAGTTTAGTGTGGGTTTTTCGGAACATAAAGAGAGAACTGCCCCGTTGAACTTGCTTATACTTACAGTTTCTTCCTGTATATATATTTATATATAGATATATTCCTGTTTATTCCGAAATCAGATAAATGTATATTGAAATATCAAATTTGAACCAAAGAATGTTGATTGTTACTCTGAATAATTTTCTGTTAAGATTATGAAAATATGTATGCATCCATAAGGGAATGAATCAGATATATATATATATACATTTTCCATGAAGAGACAACTCTGATTTATTCAAACAAAAAGAGAATTAATTTGAAAAGGAGTTCATTGAAATAGATAAATGCAACCTCAATACTATTTCGAATGATAAGTTTTCACAATAATGGCTGTTGACTTACAATTAGTCTCCTTAAATCTACTCTAGGAATCCATTGACTTCTCTAGAGGCTGATCTTCAAAACCAAGGGTAGGACGAGTTCTGGTCCGTTGGATGTTGAAGATTCATTCTGAGCTGACCCTTCTGCAGCTGGGTTGAGGACTAATTATAGTGCTGGCCTTTCTGCAGCTCGATTGAGGACTTATTAGATGACCCTTCTGCAGCTTCTGGGTATTGTTATGGGCGCAAGCTACACAGGCCCCCGCACTTCAAGTGTATCACATATAAGGACCGCCGCTTGGTGCGGCCGGACTAGCTCAGTTAACAGCGTGTCAGTCTCTTGATCAAAGGGTCGCCGGATCGTTTCCCGGCGGCCGCACTTTTTATTCAGTGCATGAAGGAGAATGAAATCATAACAACTGGTGTCAGAAAGCGGACCGAACCCCGCTCACAAGTGGACTGCATAATCGGAGGATATTCAACGATGATAATTAGGTCGTGCTACCCACGCGTAGACCTGCTGTACCGACAACATGGACTCGGGATCTACATAGACGATAATTAGAAGTTTATGACATGTAGTTCAGACGATGAGGACATCGTCAACTCTGCCCAAGGCGTGTGTTACGGGCGCAAGCTACACAGGCGCCCGCACTTCAAGTGTATCGCATATAAGGACCACCGCTTGGTCTGGCCAGACTAGCTCAGTCAACAGCGTGTCAGTCTCTTGATCAAGGGGTCGCCGGATCGTTTCCCGGCGGCCGCACTTTTTATTCAGTGCATGAAGGAGAATAATATCATAGCAGTATCGCCGTATCCCAAAATGCGGAATCAAGTCTTGTTTGAGTTCACTACTCGAAGAGCGTCGCTTTGTTATGCGATTTCTACACGCGCGTGGGCGATACCCAAGTAAACACTCAAACACTTAGTAACGGGTCTGTACAGAAACTGATCAATCAAGTGAGGCTAATGCTCAGTTTTTATAGTTCTGAATGATTAAGAAATTTGATCTGCTTTTGGCCGTGCGCGTAACTCGGGGTTACTGTGAGTTACGCACACGGCGAACACAATGCACTCAATAATCTCGATTGCTTATTCGAATGGAGCTCACTCGAAAGACAGGCAAATCTCAATCGCAACTCAGCATTTTACAAATCCTCCGGGTGATTTGGGTCACCCGGGATGGCGGGACGCCACATTGTGATACTCCATTCACGCCTCGAGAACCAAAACTGAATACCAGGAAACGGATTCCACCAGCATGTCCTACGGAGAATTCCGTATGAAAATGCATGTTGACTCCCCTCTATCCCGTACGGAGACATTATGTCAGCCGCTGTACTTTTGATACCTATTGCCTGGTTGACATGTCCCAAGAAAACACATAGAGTTGAATGATAATTCCACGATTATGTTCGCATTCTGACAGCAAGTCAGCTAGAATTTCGATGAAAAAAGATTCTGGATCAATGGAAAATAACGAACGATACCCCGTCATGCGTTCTCCTTGCCGCTTTCGGTTCACCTGTTCGACCCTCCAGACCACCGTTAAAAGCTGAAATGATTGAGAGCCGATCAAAATTTGTACTTCCGGGTCCCTCATACTGGGTTGCTGACGGAGAAGGGGTAAAATATGATGGGTGTTATGGGTGGACGCGTGGAACGGTCGATGCATGGATAGATACATGGATGGATGGTCTGGTCCGGTCTGATCCGGTCGAGTAAGGTCTAATACATCCTACTACAGTTTCGTTCGGTCTAGTTTGGTTTAGTGTGGTCTTTTCAATTTCGAACAGTCTGGTACGGTTATTCAAAACTGTCGCAAATTTGGTTCTCATCTTGCTATTTGTATGAGTTATGTCAGTAAGTTGATTGGTAGAATTGTATAATTGGCTCTTGGTTTTAACGGTCTTGTGCAAGACCTACCAGACTGTACAAAACTGTACAAGACCCTAACAGACCAAACGAGGCTGTGGTAGACCGAACTAGACCATATTTTACCGGATTGAACCGGACCAGACCACCCATCTACCAACCCATTCATTCGTCCAACAGTGACACCTATCACATCTCACCCCCACCCCCCCCCCCCCCCCACGTGCGCAACCTGGTAAGCGGAATACGGAATTACAGAGTTTTGATTCACTCTCAGTCATGTCAACTTTTGTGATCGTCTCGTTGGAACTCAATTGAGTGCTGTAGTATCTACTAAATAACCCGAAACCGAGCAAGCGTTAGCGAGAACGGCAGTACTGCTAGTGCAAAATTGTTCCTCAGAATTCACAGACATTCTCCTGGAACCAGCTGAGCCCAGTATCGTACCTCTCTTTATGGGATTCTCAGTGAACTTCACTAAGAGAGTGAACCAAGAGAAAATCTAGAGAAAATTATTTACCGATGTTTGGGTAATTTGAAAGTACAGTGGATCCGTTCTATTGCACGATAGAATCTCGATCGCTTTCTAAGGTTGGAGAGCGCCCACAAAAACAGCTTGGTACACGTACACGTATTATATACACACACGCACAAACACATATGTGCAACTGCCCTGAGCAGTTGAACGATAGGAATTACAGTCGTGTCAAGTTTGCTCATAACATGCAGTGAGTTCACAACTGTGATCAAAAACTAGTATAAACCGTGATCAGGAAGTATATAGAATTGTATGAAAAAAGTATGGATAACTGGATATACTGTTGCCAAAAAGTCTCCCGTTAGCTGTCCCGAGGACATTAGACTCTCCTCATCCAATTTCTGCACAGTTTCACGATACTGTTACTACATATGAGCAGCTACAATGGCGCGGGATTCCTCAGTTGGGGTGTTTGAGCACTCGTGGATTAGCGGCACTTAGACTTCCTAGCGAGGGTGAGTGACTCGATAGCTCAGCAGAAGAGTACACAGAGGACTTGCGGCACACGAACAGTGTGCCGCGGACACCGGTGCGAGCCCCTATACACAAGTTTTTTAGTGAGAGGAACCAGTTCATAGCAAATATGCAAGCGAGCCTTTCATTTTCACCGCAAGCGAAGTGAAGAAGGTTACCACACCTCCATATCAATGAGATGATAACAAGGCATGCCGAAGCCAATGCAAGATCACGAAAGGGAACTTAGTCTAGCCACTTCATCGAGCATTGGCATCAAGAGTTATCCACAGGTATGTTGGTTTTATGTTATATTATATTCATCATCTGTAAACAGTAGACACGAAGAAATGGATTAGCCAGTCGAATACGCACGAAAACATACGCCCACTCATATGCAAAACTCACACACACCCACTGAGACACCCACAAGTGCTCCAGCGGAAGAAGCCAATAATAAGTATTCGAACAAGTTTCTTATTCTCACTGCAAGCAGAGTGGGAGCGGTTTTCACACATCGATACCGCGGGGATGAAGCACGAGGTCCACCGGAGCCAACGAGGGATCAAGAGAGAAGGATAAGTGAAGCCGCGTCTTCGACAATTGGCATCAACAGTTATCCGTAAGTTAGCTAATTACTTGATATTATATGGATGAATCTCAGTACTCGGGCCACTTTCATTGATGAATTTGGTTTGATTGACATGCAGGATAGCCTAAAATTCTTGTGATTGAAGATCTAACAATAAGGAACTTGCATGAAAAAAAATTCGGCTTGCTTTTGATTTGATACTGATTATTAGGGTGAGTGGAGAGTATCTACGAAAGTTTCGGCTGAAGATATGCCGTCTACATTTAAGAATTTTCGATTAAAATCGTTGAAAAACCGTAATCATTAGATTTGCGCATAAACGATTCTCATTGGTCGGGCAATCGTGACGTCACGATTGCCAGGATGCTGAACCAATAGGAATCTTTCAGGCTCTAATCCCATGTTAATTTGCTTCGTCTGCCGCGGCTCGGCCGCGCGTCGTCCGCTTTATTGACCGCACGACATTTGAGGTTAGACTCGGTTTCGTTATCCGCACGATGACGACAAGCCTCGCAAGTAGGGAATAACCATTACTCGATGATCTCTGTGAATTTTGTCAACTCGGAGAGTGTTATTTATCAGTAGATTCGGCGTGTTGATTATCTTATTCGTTTCGAACGTTATTGTAAATATGACACACAGATACAATACACGCACGCGGGCGCTCGGGCACGCTCGGTCATGGCACTCGGCTTTTTCCGGAGCGTTTGAATCGTTGCAAATATTGAACGATTTACAATAATTTATTACTCACAGCTCATGCACATAAAAATTTCAGGAAAAATAATTACTTTATAAATCGTACCTCGTCTGTCTGTCAAAATTGAAATTGAAAAACGTGCAAGTTCCTTATTCTTCCAGTTGATATCACGAGGTCTGAGTGACAATTTCCTCAAAGATGAGGGAACATCCCTACCACGCGCGCATTTGACACATGCTATTTTTGTCTTTCATTTTTGAGGAAACCATCGCTCAGACTTCATATGAGTGAGTGTTTCCGATAAATCTTTCGGATCGTAATGAGCGTTGATAACGCAGGCACGCGCAGAAATAATAACTCATGCTAGTCGAATTATGTACATTTCAATCAACTCAGAAAACTACGGCGTGAGATACACTGGCGGGTCTGCGCAAAAGGAAGGCTCAAAAGAAGGATTGTTTATGTAGCACCGATCAAACAATGTCCGCGACAGCACACATACATTCACGCACACATTAGCTGAGCCGTCAAGTGGCATTAGATGCTTAACCGTCAGTAGAACCGACTGCAGTATATATATATATATATATATAGACATTCAGCCGCTCGGCTATAGGCCTCCCGCTCTGCTCCGGTTCAGTCAGTCTTCTTGTGGATCGCGAACAGTACGCACACTCTCCACCATCTCGAGTATGTATCATATTGCTCAATATAGTTTTGCGAACAGTTCAATTAAACCTCTCCTCTAGTTCATTCTGCATTCACTTGAATCCAACCCCGCATATGAACATTTGGTCCTTCGAGCCTTCGGATAAAAAATGCAGTGAATGGAGGGAGTTATCACAGTGATGTGTGAGGACGTGGTGCAAATATTGGTGCGGAGTTTATTCGCCAAGTGCAGTTATATTGTGCACTAATTATAGTGCGATGACTCTCAAATACCGTGCGTAAAACTTGCGATCCACACAATTGTGGGAATCGCATGGCATCGTCATCGTTGTGTCAGCACCCACGCCAATGGACAGCCATTTTGTCCTTAGTGCTCCAAACGGCAAGTGACGCCAAGCGGACCATAAAAGAGAACACGGCAGCCATCTTTATGAGCAAGCATGCTCCTTCTTCAACGTCGCAGTTAGCAGCAGATGAGCAGCGAGTCGGCGACATAGCGGCGCCACAACGATGGTGGTCTTCACATTCTTGTACAACATAACAAGCGCGAAGCGCTCCCGACAAGAGGCAAGGTCATCGTTCGGTGAGTGAGTTGTTTACTCTTTCCTACGTTTTCTGGGGATGTTTCGCTGCCTGCCCTTGTCCCCTCCCCTCTCGTTAGTCGGAACCGTACCATGCTACATTTTGCGATAAATATTTTGAGCTTCTCTTCGTGTTTGGGAGGGACAGTATATAACTGATCAATATATTCGAACGATCGTTACATTTTCATGATTTTTCATCCATTGCGAGATCACCGGACAACGGACGATCATTATATTTAACGAATAATGCATCCTACATTCGTGTTATTCGCGACACATAGTCAGTCGAAGTAGTTTCGTTCTTTATGTCAACAATCAGTTTGAGCATTTGAGGAGATTCTCCATTTTGAGCAATCAAGTTGACGCGCTGATAACACTCATTTTGAGCATTCGAGGAGATACTCCATTTTGGGCACTCGAGTTAACGCGCTGATAACACTCATTTTGAGCATTTGAGGAGATTTTCCATTTTTGGGCACTCGAGTTGATCTGACTACAAGCATTTTTGGCCATTCACAGATCCGGTAGAGTGCGATTCTCGTAGATCCTGTAGAGTGCGATTTTCGCCGATCCTGTTGAGTGCTATTCACAGATCCTGTAGAGTGCGATTCTCGTAGATCCTGTAGAGTGCGATTTTCGCCGATCCTGTTGAGTGCTATTCCCAGATCCTGTAGAGTGCGATTCTTGTAGATCCTGTCGAGTGCAATTTTCGCTGATCCTGTTGAGTGCTATTCACAGATCCTGTAGAGAGCGATTCTCGTAGATCCTGTCGAGTGTAATTTTCGCCGATCCTGTCGAGTGCAATTTTCGCCGATCCTGTTGAGTGCTATTCACAGATCCTGTCGAGTGCAATTTTCGCCGATCCTGTTGAGTGCTATTCACAGATCCTGTAGAGTGCGATTCTCGTAGATCCTGTAGAGTGCGATTTTCGCCGATCCTGTTGAGTGCTATTCACAGATCCTGTAGAGTGCGATTTTCGTAGATCCTGTCGAGTGCAATTTTCGCCGATCCTGTTGAGTGCTATTTACAGATCCTGTAGAGTGCGATTCTCGTAGATCCTGTCGGGTGCAATTTTCGCCGATCCTGTCAGGTGTTATTCACAGATCCTGTAGAGTGGGATTCTCGTAGATCCTGTCGGGTGCAATTTTCGCCGATCCTGTCAGGTGCTATTCACAGATCCTGTAGAGTGCGATTCTCGTAGATCCTGTCGAGTGCAATTTTCGCCGATCCTGTTGAGTGCTATTCACAGATCCTGTAGAGTGCGATTCTCGTAGATCCTGTCGAGTGCAATTTTCGCCGATCCTGTCGAGTGCAATTTTCGCCGATCCTGTTGGATGCGATTCTCGTAGATCCTGTCGAGTGCAATTTTCGCCGATCCTGTTGGATGCTATTCACAGATCCTGTAGAGTGAAATTTTCGCCGATCCTGTTGAGTGCGATTTTCGCCGATCCTGTTGAGTGCTATTCACAGATCCTGTAGAGTGCGATTCTCGTAGATCCTGTAGAGTGCGATTTTCGCCGATCCTGTTGAGTGCTATTCACAGATCCTGTAGAGTGCGATTCTCGTAGATCCTGTAGAGTGCGATTTTCGCCGATCCTGTTGAGTGCTATTCACAGATCCTGTAGAGTGCGATTCTCGTAGATCCTGTAGAGTGCGATTTTCGCCGATCCTGTTGAGTGCAATTTCCGCCGATCCTGTTGGATGCTATTCACAGATCCTGTAGAGTGCAATTTTCGCCGATCCTGTTGAGTGCAATTTTCGCCGATCCTGTCGAGTGGAATTTCCGCCGATCCTGTTGGATGCTATTCACAGATCCTGTACAGTGCAATTTTGGCCGATCCTGTTGAGTGCTATTCACAGATCCTGTAGAGTGCGATTCTTGTAGATCCTGTCGAGTGAAATTTTCAACGATCCTGTTGAGTGCTATTCACAGATCCTGTAGAGTGCGATTCTCGTAGATCCTGTCGAGTGCAATTTTCGCCGATCCTGTCGAGTGGAATTTCCGCCGATCCTGTTGGATGCTATTCACAGATCCTGTACAGTGCAATTTTGGCCGATCCTGTTGAGTGCTATTCACAAATCCTGTGGAGTGCGATTCTTGTAGATCCTGTCGAGTGCAATTTTCGCTGATCCTGTTGAGTGCTATTCACAGATCCTGTAGAGAGCGATTCTCGTAGATCCTGTCGAGTGTAATTTTCGCCGATCCTGTCGAGTGCAATTTTCGCCGATCCTGTTGAGTGCTATTCACAGATCATGTCGAGTGCAATTTTCGCCGATCCTGTTGAGTGCTATTCACAGATCCTGTAGAGTGCGATTCTCGTAGATCCTGTAGAGTGCGATTTTCGCCGATCCTGTTGAGTGCTATTCACAGATCCTGTCGAGTGCGATTCTTGTAGATCCTGTCGAGTGCAATTTCCGCCGATCCTGTTGAGTGCTATTCACAGATCCTGTAGAGAGCGATTCTCGTAGATCCTGTAGAGTGCGATTTTCGCCGATCCTGTTGAGTGCTATTCACAGATCCTGTGGAGTGCGATTCTCGTAGATCCTGTCGAGTGCAATTTTTGCCGATCCTGTTGAGTGCTATTTACAGATCCTGTAGAGTGCGATTCTCGTAGATTCTGTCGGGTGCAATTTTCGCCGATCCTGTCAGGTGTTATTCACAGATCCTGTAGAGTGGGATTCTCGTAGATCCTGTCGGGTGCAATTTTCGCCGATCCTGTCAGGTGCTATTCACAGATCCTGTAGAGTGCGATTCTCATAGATCCTGTCGAGTGCAATTTTCGCCGATCCTGTTGAGTGCGATTCACAGATCCTGTAGAGTGCGATTCTCGTAGATCCTGTCGAGTGCAATTTTCGCCGATCCTGTCGAGTGCAATTTTCGCCGATCCTGTTGGATGCGATTCTCGTAGATCCCGTCGAGTGCAATTTTCGCCGATCCTGTTGGATGCTATTCACAGATCCTGTAGAGTGCAATTTTCGCCGATCCTGTTGAGTGCGATTTTCGCCGATCCTGTTGAGTGCTATTCACAGATCCTGTAGAGTGCGATTCTCGTAGATCCTGTAGAGTGCGATTTTCGCCGATCCTGTTGAGTGCTATTCACAGATCCTGTAGAGTGCGATTCTCGTAGATCCTGTAGAGTGCGATTTTCGCCGATCCTGTTGAGTGCTATTCACAGATCCTGAAGAGTGCGATTCTCGTAGATCCTGTAGAGTGCGATTTTCGCCGATCCTGTTGAGTGCAATTTCCGCCGATCCTGTTGGATGCTATTCACAGATCCTGTAGAGTGCGATTTTCGCCGATCCTGTTGAGTGCTATTCACAAATCCTGTAGAGTGCGATTCTCGTAGATCCTGTAGAGTGCGATTTTCGCCGATCCTGTTGAGTGCTATTTACAGATCCTGTAGAGTGCGATTCTCGTAGATCCTGTCGGGTGCAATTTTCGCCGATCCTGTTGAGCGCTATTCACAGATCCTGTAGAGTGCGATTCTTGTAGATCCTGTCGAGTGCAATTTTCGCCGATCCTGTTGAGTGCTATTCACAGATCCTGTAGAGTGCGATTCTCGTAGATCCTGTCGAGTGCAATTTTCGCTGATCCTGTTGAGTGGAATTTCCGCCGATCCTGTTGGATGCTATTCACAGATCCTGTAGAGTGCAATTTCGCCGATCCTGTTGAGTGCTATTCACAAATCCTGTGGAGTGCGATTCTTGTAGATCCTGTCGAGTGCAATTTTCGCTGATCCTGTTGAGTGCTATTCACAGATCCTGTAGAGAGCGATTCTCGTAGATCGTGTCGAGTGTAATTTTCGCCGATCCTGTCGAGTGCAATTTTCGCCGATCCTGTTGAGTGCTATTCACAGATCCTGTAGAGTGCGATTCTCGTAGATCCTGTCGAGTGCAATTTTCGCCGATCCTGTTGAGTGCTATTCACAGATCCTGTAGAGTGCGATTCTCGTAGATCCTGTCGAGTGCAATTTTCGCCGATCCTGTCGAGTGCAATTTTCGCCGATCCTGTTGGATGCGATTCTCGTAGATCCTGTCGAGTGCAATTTTCGCCGATCCTGTTGGATGCTATTTACAGATCCTGTAGAGTGCAATTTTCGCCGATCCTGTTGAGTGCGATTTCCGCCGATCCTGTTGAGTGCTATTCACAGATCCTGTAGAGTGCGATTCTCGTAGATCCTGTAGAGTGCGATTTTTGCCGATCCTGTAGAGTGCTATTCACAGATCCTGTAGAGTGCGATTCTCGTAGATCCTGTAGAGTGCGATTTTCGCCGATCCTGTTGAGTGCAATTTCCGCCGATCCTGTTGGATGCTATTCACAGATCCTGTAGAGTGCAATTTTCGCCGATCCTGTTGAGTGCTATTCACAGATCCTGTAGAGTGCGATTCTCGTAGATCCTGTAGAGTGCGATTTTCGCCGATCCTGTTGAGTGCTATTCACAGATCCTGTAGAGTGCGATTCTTGTAGATCCTGTCGAGTGCAATTTTCGCCGATCCTGTTGAGTGCTATTCACAGATCCTGTAGAGTGCGATTCTCGTAGATCCTGTCGAGTGCAATTTTCGCCGATCCTGTCGAGTGGAATTTCCGCCGATCCTGTTGGATGCTATTCACAGATCCTGTAGAGTGCAATTTTCGCCGATCCTGTTGAGTGCTTTTCACAAATCCTGTGGAGTGCGATTCTTGTAGATTCTGCCGAGTGCAATTTCCGCTGATCCTGTTGAGTGCTATTCACAGATCCTGTAGAGAGCGATTCTCGTAGATCCTGTCGAGTGTAATTTTCGCCGATCCTGTTGAGTGCTATTCACAGATCCTGTCGAGTGCAATTTTCGCCGATCCTGTTGAGTGCTATTCACAGATCCTGTAGAGTGCAATTTTCGCCGATCCTGTTGAGTGCGATTTTCGCCGATCCTGTTGAGTGCTATTCACAGATCCTGTAGAGTGCGATTCTCGTAGATCCTGTCGAGTGCAATTTTCGCCGATCCTGTCGAGTGGAATTTCCGCCGATCCTGTTGGATGCTATTCACAGATCCTGTAGAGTGCAATTTTCGCCGATCCTGTTGAGTGCTATTCACAAATCCTGTGGAGTGCGATTCTTGTAGATCCTGCCGAGTGCAATTTTCGCTGATCCTGTTGAGTGCTATTCACAGATCCTGTAGAGAGCGATTCTCGTAGATCCTGTCGAGTGTAATTTTCGCCGATCCTGTCGAGTGCAATTTTCGCCGATCCTGTTGAGTGCTATTCACAGATCCTGTCGAGTGCAATTTTCGCCGATCCTGTTGGATGCTATTCACAGATCCTGTAGAGTGCAATTTTCGCCGATCCTGTTGAGTGCGATTTTCGCCGATCCTGTTGAGTGCTATTCACAGATCCTGTAGTGTGCGATTCTCGTAGATCCTGTAGAGTGCGATTTTCGCCGATCCTGTTGAGTGCTATTCACAGATCCTGTAGAGTGCGATTCTCGTAGATCCTGTAGAGTGCGATTTTCGCCGATCCTGTTGAGTGCTATTCACAGATCCTGTAGAGTACGATTCTCGTAGATCCTGTAGAGTGCGATTTTCGCCGATCCTGTTGAGTGCAATTTCCGCCGATCCTGTTGGATGCTATTCACAGATCCTGTAGAGTGCAATTTTCGCCGATCCTGTTGAGTGCTATTCACAGATCCTGTAGAGTGCGATTCTCGTAGATCCTGTAGAGTGCGATTTTCGCCGATCCTGTTGAGTGCTATTCACAGATCCTGTAGAGTGCGATTCTTGTAGATCCTGTAGAGTGCAATTTTCGCCGATCCTGTTGAGTGCTATTTACAGATCCTGTAGAGTGCGATTCTCGTAGATCCTGTCGGGTGCAATTTTCGCCGATCCTGTCAGGTGTTATTCACAGATCCTGTAGAGTGGGATTCTCGTGGATCCTGTCGGGTGCAATTTTCGCCGATCCTGTCAGGTGCTATTCACAGATCCTGTAGAGTGCGATTCTCGTAGATCCTGTCGAGTGCAATTTTCGCCGATCCTGTTGAGTGCTATTCACAGATCCTGTAGAGTGCGATTCTCGTAGATCCTGTCGAGTGCAATTTTCGCCGATCCTGTTGGATGCGATTCTCGTAGATCCTGTCGAGTGCAATTTTCGCCGATCCTGTTGAGTGCTATTCACAGATCCTGTAGAGTGCGATTCTCGTAGATCCTGTAGAGTGCGATTTTCGCCGATCCTGTTGAGTGCTATTCACAGATCCTGTAGAGTGCGATTCTCGTAGATCCTGTCGGGTGCAATTTTCGCCGATCCTGTCAGGTGTTATTCACAGATCCTGTAGAGTGGGATTCTCGTAGATCCTGTCGGGTGCAATTTTTGCCGATCCTGTCAGGTGCTATTCACAGATCCTGTAGAGTGCGATTCTCGTAGATCCTGTCGAGTGCAATTTTCGCCGATCCTGTTGAGTGCTATAGACAGATCCTGTAGAGTGCGATTCTCGTAGATCCTGTCGAGTGCAATTCTCGCCGATCCTGTCGAGTGCAATTTTCGCCGATCCTGTTGGATGCGATTCTCGTAGATCCCGTCGAGTGCAATTTTCGCCGATCCTGTTGGATGCTATTCACAGATCCTGTAGAGTGCAATTTTTGCCGATCCTGTTGAGTGCGATTTTCGCCGATCCTGTTGAGTGCTATTCACAGATCCTGTAGAGTGCGATTCTCGTAGATCCTGTAGAGTGCGATTTTCGCCGATCCTGTTGAGTGCTATTCACAGATCCTGTAGAGTGCGATTCTCGTAGATCCTGTAGAGTGCGATTTTCGCCGATCCTGTTGAGTGCTATTCACAGATCCTGTAGAGTGCGATTCTCGTAGATCCTGTAGAGTGCGATTTTCGCCGATCCTGTTGAGTGCAATTTCCGCCGATCCTGTTGGATGCTATTCACAGATCCTGTAGAGTGCGATTTTCGCCGATCCTGTTGAGTGCTATTCACAAATCCTGTAGAGTGCGATTCTCGTAGATCCTGTAGAGTGCGATTTTCGCCGATCCTGTTGAGCGCTATTCACAGATCCTGTAGAGTGCGATTCTTGTAGATCCTGTCGAGTGCAATTTTCGCCGATCCTGTTGAGTGCTATTCACAGATCCTGTAGAGTGCGATTCTCGTAGATCCTGTCGAGTGCAATTTTCGCTGATCCTGTTGAGTGGAATTTCCGCCGATCCTGTTGGATGCTATTCACAGATCCTGTAGAGTGCAATTTTCGCCGATCCTGTTGAGTGCTATTCACAAATCCTGTGGAGTGCGATTCTTGTAGATCCTGTCGAGTGCAATTTTCGCTGATCCTGTTGAGTGCTATTCACAGATCCTGTAGAGAGCGATTCTCGTAGATCCTGTCGAGTGTAATTTTCGCCGATCCTGTCGAGTGCAATTTTCGCCGATCCTGTTGAGTGCTATTCACAGATCCTGTAGAGTGCGATTCTCGTAGATCCTGTCGAGTGCAATTTTCGCCGATCCTGTTGAGTGTTATTCACAGATCCTGTAGAGTGCGATTCTCGTAGATCCTGTCGAGTGCAATTTTCGCCGATCCTGTCGAGTGCAATTTTCGCCGATCCTGTTGGATGCGATTCTCGTAGATCCTGTCGAGTGCAATTTTCGCCGATCCTGTTGGATGCTATTCACAGATCCTGTAGAGTGCAATTTCCGCCGATCCTGTTGAGTGCGATTTTCGCCGATCCTGTTGAGTGCTATTCACAGATCCTGTAGAGTGCGATTCTCGTAGATCCTGTAGAGTGCGATTTTCGCCGATCCTGTTGAGTGCTATTCACAGATCCTGTAGAGTGCGATTCTCGTAGATCCTGTAGAGTGCGATTTTCGCCGATCCTGTTGAGTGCTATTCACAGATCCTGTAGAGTGCGATTCTCGTAGATCCTGTAGAGTGCGATTTTCGCCGATCCTGTTGAGTGCAATTTCCGCCGATCCTGTTGGATGCTATTCACAGATCCTGTAGAGTGCAATTTTCGCCGATCCTGTTGAGTGCAATTCACAGATCCTGTAGAGTGCGATTCTCGTAGATCCTGTAGAGTGCGATTTTCGCCGATCCTGTTGAGTGCTATTCACAGATCCTCTAGAGTGCGATTCTTGTAGATCCTGTCGAGTGCAATTTTCGCCGATCCTGTTGAGTGCAATTTCCGCCGATCCTGTTGGATGCTATTCACAGATCCTGTAGAGTGCAATTTTCGCCGATCCTGTTGAGTGCTATTCACAGATCCTGTAGAGTGCGATTCTCGTAGATCCTGTAGAGTGCGATTTTCGCCGATCCTGTTGAGTGCTATTCACAAATCCTGTGGAGTGCGATTCTTGTAGATCCTGCCGAGTGCAATTTTCGCTGATCCTGTTGAGTGCTATTCACAGATCCTGTAGAGAGCGATTCTCGTAGATCCTGTCGAGTGTAATTTTCGCCGATCCTGTTGAGTGCGATTCACAGATCCTGTCGAGTGCAATTTTCGCCGATCCTGTTGAGTGCTATTCACAGATCCTGTAGAGTGCAATTTTCGCCGATCCTGTTGAGTGCGATTTTCGCCGATCCTGTTGAGTGCTATTCACAGATCCTGTAGAGTGCGATTCTCGTAGATCCTGTCGAGTGCAATTTTCGCCGATCCTGTCGAGTGGAATTTCCGCCGATCCTGTTGGATGCTATTCACAGATCCTGTAGAGTGCAATTTTCGCCGATCCTGTTGAGTGCTATTCACAAATCCTGTGGAGTGCGATTCTTGTAGATCCTGCCGAGTGCAATTTTCGCTGATCCTGCTGAGTGCTATTCACAGATCCTGTAGAGAGCGATTCTCGTAGATCCTGTCGAGTGTAATTTTCGCCGATCCTGTCGAGTGCAATTTTCGCCGATCCTGTTGAGTGCTATTCACAGATCCTGTCGAGTGCAATTTTCGCCGATCCTGTTGGATGCTATTCACAGATCCTGTAGAGTGCAATTTTCGCCGATCCTGTTGAGTGCAATTTTCGCCGATCCTGTTGAGTGCTATTCACAGATCCTGTAGAGTGCGATTCTCGTAGATCCTGTAGAGTGCGATTTTCGCCGATCCTGTTGAGTGCTATTCACAGATCCTGTAGAGTGCGATTCTCGTAGATCCTGTAGAGTGCGATTTTCGCCGATCCTGTTGAGTGCTATTCACAGATCCTGTAGAATGCGATTCTCGTAGATCCTGTAGAGTGCGATTTTCGCCGATCCTGTTGAGTGCAATTTCCGCCGATCCTGTTGGATGCTATTCACAGATCCTGTAGAGTGCAATTTTCGCCGATCCTGTTGAGTGCTATTCACAGATCCTGTAGAGTGCGATTCTCGTAGATCCTGTAGAGCGCGATTTTCGCCGATCCTGTTGAGTGCTATTCACAGATCCTGTAGAGTGCGATTCTCGTAGATCCTGTAGAGTGCGATTCTCGTAGATCCTGTAGAGTGCGATTTTCGCCGATCCTGTTGAGTGCTATTCACAGATCCTGTAGAGTGCGATTCTCGTAGATCCTGTCGAGTGCAATTTTCGCCGATCCTGTTGAGTGCTATTTACAGATCCTGTAGAGTGCGATTCTCGTAGATCCTGTCGGGTGCAATTTTCGCCGATCCTGTCAGGTGTTATTCACAGATCCTGTAGAGTGGGATTCTCGTAGATCCTGTCGGGTGCAATTTTTGCCGATCCTGTCAGGTGCTATTCACAGATCCTGTAGAGTGCGATTCTCGTAGATCCTGTCGAGTGCAATTTTCGCCGATCCTGTTGAGTGCTATAGACAGATCCTGTAGAGTGCGATTCTCGTAGATCCTGTCGAGTGCAATTCTCGCCGATCCTGTCGAGTGCAATTTTCGCCGATCCTGTTGGATGCGATTCTCGTAGATCCCGTCGAGTGCAATTTTCGCCGATCCTGTTGGATGCTATTCACAGATCCTGTAGAGTGCAATTTTCGCCGATCCTGTTGAGTGCGATTTTCGCCGATCCTGTTGAGTGCTATTCACAGATCCTGTAGAGTGCGATTCTCGTAGATCCTGTAGAGTGCGATTTTCGCCGATCCTGTTGAGTGCTATTCACAGATCCTGTAGAGTGCGATTCTCGTAGATCCTGTAGAGTGCGATTTTCGCCGATCCTGTTGAGTGCTATTCACAGATCCTGTAGAGTGCGATTCTCGTAGATCCTGTAGAGTGCGATTTTCGCCGATCCTGTTGAGTGCAATTTCCGCCGATCCTGTTGGATGCTATTCACAGATCCTGTAGAGTGCGATTTTCGCCGATCCTGATGAGTGCTATTCACAAATCCTGTAGAGTGCGATTCTCGTAGATCCTGTAGAGTGCGATTTTCGCCGATCCTGTTGAGCGCTATTCACAGATCCTGTAGAGTGCGATTCTTGTAGATCCTGTCGAGTGCAATTTTCGCCGATCCTGTTGAGTGCTATTCACAGATCCTGTAGAGTGCGATTCTCGTAGATCCTGTCGAGTGCAATTTTCGCTGATCCTGTTGAGTGGAATTTCCGCCGATCCTGTTGGATGCTATTCACAGATCCTGTAGAGTGCAATTTTCGCCGATCCTGTTGAGTGCTATTCACAGATCCTGTGGAGTGCGATTCTTGTAGATCCTGTCGAGTGCAATTTTCGCTGATCCTGTTGAGTGCTATTCACAGATCCTGTAGAGAGCGATTCTCGTAGATCCTGTCGAGTGTAATTTTCGCCGATCCTGTCGAGTGCAATTTTCGCCGATCCTGTTGAGTGCTATTCACAGATCCTGTAGAGTGCGATTCTCGTAGATCCTGTCGAGTGCAATTTTCGCCGATCCTGTTGAGTGCTATTCACAGATCCTGTAGAGTGCGATTCTCGTAGATCCTGTCGAGTGCAATTTTCGCCGATCCTGTCGAGTGCAATTTTCGCCGATCCTGTTGGATGCGATTCTCGTAGATCCTGTCGAGTGCAATTTTCGCCGATCCTGTTGAGTGCTATTCACAGATCCTGTAGAGTGCGATTCTCGTAGATCCTGTCGAGTGCAATTTTCGCCGATCCTGTTGAGTGCTATTCACAGATCCTGTAGAGTGCGATTCTCGTAGATCCTGTCGAGTGCAATTTTCGCCGATCCTGTTGAGTGCGATTTTCGCCGATCCTGTTGAGTGCTATTCACAGATCCTGTAGAGTGCGATTCTCGTAGATCCTGTAGAGTGCGATTTTCGCCGATCCTGTTGAGTGCTATTCACAGATCCTGTAGAGTGCGATTCTCGTAGATCCTGTAGAGTGCGATTTTCGCCGATCCTGTTGAGTGCTATTCACAGATCCTGTAGAGTGCGATTCTCGTAGATCCTGTAGAGTGCGATTTTCGCCGATCCTGTTGAGTGCAATTTCCGCCGATCCTGTTGGATGCTATTCACAGATCCTGTAGAGTGCAATTTTCGCCGATCCTGTTGAGTGCTATTCACAGATCCTGTAGAGTGCGATTCTCGTAGATCCTGTAGAGTGCGATTTTCGCCGATCCTGTTGAGTGCTATTCACAGATCCTGTAGAGTGCGATTCTTGTAGATCCTGTCGAGTGCAATTTTCGCCGATCCTGTTGAGTGCAATTTCCGCCGATCCTGTTGGATGCTATTCACAGATCCTGTAGAGTGCAATTTTCGCCGATCCTGTTGAGTGCTATTCACAGATCCTGTAGAGTGCGATTCTCGTAGATCCTGTAGAGTGCGATTTTCGCCGATCCTGTTGAGTGCTATTCACAAATCCTGTGGAGTGCGATTCTTGTAGATCCTGCCGAGTGCAATTTTCGCTGATCCTGTTGAGTGCTATTCACAGATCCTGTAGAGAGCGATTCTCGTAGATCCTGTCGAGTGTAATTTTCGCCGATCCTGTTGAGTGCTATTCACAGATCCTGTCGAGTGCAATTTTCGCCGATCCTGTTGAGTGCTATTCACAGATCCTGTAGAGTGCAATTTTCGCCGATCCTGTTGAGTGCGATTTTCGCCGATCCTGTTGAGTGCTATTCACAGATCCTGTAGAGTGCGATTCTCGTAGATCCTGTCGAGTGCAATTTTCGCCGATCCTGTTGAGTGCTATTTACAGATCCTGTAGAGTGCGATTCTCGTAGATCCTGTCGGGTGCAATTTTCGCCGATCCTGTCAGGTGTTATTCACAGATCCTGTAGAGTGGGATTCTCGTAGATCCTGTCGGGTGCAATTTTTGCCGATCCTGTCAGGTGCTATTCACAGATCCTGTAGAGTGCGATTCTCGTAGATCCTGTCGAGTGCAATTTTCGCCGATCCTGTTGAGTGCTATAGACAGATCCTGTAGAGTGCGATTCTCGTAGATCCTGTCGAGTGCAATTCTCGCCGATCCTGTCGAGTGCAATTTTCGCCGATCCTGTTGGATGCGATTCTCGTAGATCCCGTCGAGTGCAATTTTCGCCGATCCTGTTGGATGCTATTCACAGATCCTGTAGAGTGCAATTTTCGCCGATCCTGTTGAGTGCGATTTTCGCCGATCCTGTTGAGTGCTATTCACAGATCCTGTAGAGTGCGATTCTCGTAGATCCTGTAGAGTGCGATTTTCGCCGATCCTGTTGAGTGCTATTCACAGATCCTGTAGAGTGCGATTCTCGTAGATCCTGTAGAGTGCGATTTTCGCCGATCCTGTTGAGTGCTATTCACAGATCCTGTAGAGTGCGATTCTCGTAGATCCTGTAGAGTGCGATTTTCGCCGATCCTGTTGAGTGCAATTTCCGCCGATCCTGTTGGATGCTATTCACAGATCCTGTAGAGTGCGATTTTCGCCGATCCTGATGAGTGCTATTCACAAATCCTGTAGAGTGCGATTCTCGTAGATCCTGTAGAGTGCGATTTTCGCCGATCCTGTTGAGCGCTATTCACAGATCCTGTAGAGTGCGATTCTTTTAGATACTGTCGAGTGCAATTTTCGCCGATCCTGTTGAGTGCTATTCACAGATCCTGTAGAGTGCGATTCTCGTAGATCCTGTCGAGTGCAATTTTCGCTGATCCTGTTGAGTGGAATTTCCGCCGATCCTGTTGGATGCTATTCACAGATCCTGTAGAGTGCAATTTTCGCCGATCCTGTTGAGTGCTATTCACAAATCCTGTGGAGTGCGATTCTTGTAGATCCTGTCGAGTGCAATTTTCGCTGATCCTGTTGAGTGCTATTCACAGATCCTGTAGAGAGCGATTCTCGTAGATCCTGTCGAGTGTAATTTTCGCCGATCCTGTCGAGTGCAATTTTCGCCGATCCTGTTGAGTGCTATTCACAGATCCTGTAGAGTGCGATTCTCGTAGATCCTGTCGAGTGCAATTTTCGCCGATCCTGTTGAGTGCTATTCACAGATCCTGTAGAGTGCGATTCTCGTAGATCCTGTCGAGTGCAATTTTCGCCGATCCTGTCGAGTGCAATTTTCGCCGATCCTGTTGGATGCGATTCTCGTAGATCCTGTCGAGTGCAATTTTCGCCGATCCTGTTGAGTGCTATTCACAGATCCTGTAGAGTGCGATTCTCGTAGATCCTGTCGAGTGCAATTTTCGCCGATCCTGTTGAGTGCTATTCACAGATCCTGTAGAGTGCGATTCTCGTAGATCCTGTCGAGTGCAATTTTCGCCGATCCTGTTGAGTGCGATTTTCGCCGATCCTGTTGAGTGCTATTCACAGATCCTGTAGAGTGCGATTCTCGTAGATCCTGTAGAGTGCGATTTTCGCCGATCCTGTTGAGTGCTATTCACAGATCCTGTAGAGTGCGATTCTCCTAGATCCTGTAGAGTGCGATTTTCGCCGATCCTGTTGAGTGCTATTCACAGATCCTGTAGAGTGCGATTCTCGTAGATCCTGTAGAGTGCGATTTTCGCCGATCCTGTTGAGTGCAATTTCCGCCGATCCTGTTGGATGCTATTCACAGATCCTGTAGAGTGCAATTTTCGCCGATCCTGTTGAGTGCTATTCACAGATCCTGTAGAGTGCGATTCTCGTAGATCCTGTAGAGTGCGATTTTCGCCGATCCTGTTGAGTGCTATTCACAGATCCTGTAGAGTGCGATTCTTGTAGATCCTGTCGAGTGCAATTTTCGCCGATCCTGTTGAGTGCAATTTCCGCCGATCCTGTTGGATGCTATTCACAGATCCTGTAGAGTGCAATTTTCGCCGATCCTGTTGAGTGCTATTCACAGATCCTGTAGAGTGCGATTCTCGTAGATCCTGTAGAGTGCGATTTTCGCCGATCCTGTTGAGTGCTATTCACAAATCCTGTGGAGTGCGATTCTTGTAGATCCTGCCGAGTGCAATTTTCGCTGATCCTGTTGAGTGCTATTCACAGATCCTGTAGAGAGCGATTCTCGTAGATCCTGTCGAGTGTAATTTTCGCCGATCCTGTTGAGTGCTATTCACAGATCCTGTCGAGTGCAATTTTCGCCGATCCTGTTGAGTGCTATTCACAGATCCTGTAGAGTGCAATTTTCGCCGATCCTGTTGAGTGCGATTTTCGCCGATCCTGTTGAGTGCTATTCACAGATCCTGTAGAGTGCGATTCTCGTAGATCCTGTCGAGTGCAATTTTCGCCGATCCTGTCGAGTGGAATTTCCGCCGATCCTGTTGGATGCTATTCACAGATCCTGTAGAGTGCAATTTTCGCCGATCCTGTTGAGTGCTATTCACAAATCCTGTGGAGTGCGATTCTTGTAGATCCTGCCGAGTGCAATTTTCGCTGATCCTGTTGAGTGCTATTCACAGATCCTGTAGAGAGCGATTCTCGTAGATCCTGTCGAGTGTAATTTTCGCCGATCCTGTCGAGTGCAATTTTCGCCGATCCTGTTGAGTGCTATTCACAGATCCTGTCGGGTGCAATTCTCGCCGATCCTGTTGGATGCTATTCACAGATCCTGTAGAGTGCAATTTTCGCCGATCCTGTTGAGTGCAATTTTCGCCGATCCTGTTGAGTGCTATTCACAGATCCTGTAGAGTGCGATTCTCGTAGATCCTGTAGAGTGCGATTTTCGCCGATCCTGTTGAGTGCTATTCACAGATCCTGTAGAGTGCGATTCTCGTAGATCCTGTAGAGTGCGATTTTCGCCGATCCTGTTGAGTGCTATTCACAGATCCTGTAGAATGCGATTCTCGTAGATCCTGTAGAGTGCGATTTTCGCCGATCCTGTTGAGTGCAATTTCCGCCGATCCTGTTGGATGCTATTCACAGATCCTGTAGAGTGCAATTTTCGCCGATCCTGATGAGTGCTATTCACAGATCCTGTAGAGTGCGATTCTCGTAGATCCTGTAGAGCGCGATTTTCGCCGATCCTGTTGAGTGATGTTCACAGATCCTGTAGAGTGCGATTCTTGTAGATCCTATCGAGTGCAATTCTCGCCGATCCTGTTGAGTGCTATTCACAGATCCTGTAGAGAGCGATTCTCGTAGATCCTGTCGAGTGTAATTTTCGCCGATCCTGTTGAGTGCTATTCACAGATCCTGTCGAGTGCAATTTTCGCCGATCCTGTTGAGTGCTATTCACAGATCCTGTAGAGTGCAATTTTCGCCGATCCTGTTGAGTGCGATTTTCGCCGATCCTGTTGAGTGCTATTCACAGATCCGGTAGAGTGCGATTCTCGTAGATCCTGTCGAGTGCAATTTTCGCTGATCCTGTTGAGTGCTATTCACAGATCCTGTAGAGAGCGATTCTCGTAGATCCTGTCTAGTGTAATTTTCGCCGATCCTGTCGAGTGCAATTTTCGCCGATCCTGTTGAGTGCTATTCACAAATCCTGTGGAGTGCGATTCTTGTAGATCCTGCCGAGTGCAATTTTCGCTGATCCTGTTGAGTGCTATTCACAGATCCTGTAGAGAGCGATTCTCGTAGATCCTGTCGAGTGTAATTTTCGCCGATCCTGTCGAGTGCAATTTTCGCCGATCCTGTTGAGTGCTATTCACAGATCCTGTCGAGTGCAATTTTCGCCGATCCTGTTGGATGCTATTCACAGATCCTGTAGAGTGCAATTTTCGCCGATCCTGTTGAGTGCGATTTTCGCCGATCCTGTTGAGTGCTATTCACAGATCCTGTAGTGTGCGATTCTCGTAGATCCTGTAGAGTGCGATTTTCGCCGATCCTGTTGAGTGCTATTCACAGATCCTGTAGAGTACGATTCTCGTAGATCCTGTAGAGTGCGATTTTCGCCGATCCTGTTGAGTGCAATTTCCGCCGATCCTGTTGGATGCTATTCACAGATCCTGTAGAGTGCAATTTTCGCCGATCCTGTTGAGTGCTATTCACAGATCCTGTAGAGTGCGATTCTCGTAGATCCTGTAGAGTGCGATTTTCGCCGATCCTGTTGAGTGCTATTCACAGATCCTGTAGAGTGCGATTCTTGTAGATCCTGTAGAGTGCAATTTTCGCCGATCCTGTTGAGTGCTATTTACAGATCCTGTAGAGTGCGATTCTCGTAGATCCTGTCGGGTGCAATTTTCGCCGATCCTGTCAGGTGTTATTCACAGATCCTGTAGAGTGGGATTCTCGTAGATCCTGTCGGGTGCAATTTTCGCCGATCCTGTCAGGTGCTATTCACAGATCCTGTAGAGTGCGATTCTCGTAGATCCTGTCGAGTGCAATTTTCGCCGATCCTGTTGAGTGCTATTCACAGTTCCTGTAGAGTGCGATTCTCGTAGATCCTGTCGAGTGCAATTTTCGCCGATCCTGTTGGATGCGATTCTCGTAGATCCTGTCGAGTGCAATTTTCGCCGATCCTGTTGAGTGCTATTCACAGATCCTGTAGAGTGCGATTCTCGTAGATCCTGTAGAGTGCGATTTTCGCCGATCCTGTTGAGTGCTATTCACAGATCCTGTAGAGTGCGATTCTCGTAGATCCTGTCGGGTGCAATTTTCGCCGATCCTGTCAGGTGTTATTCACAGATCCTGTAGAGTGGGATTCTCGTAGATCCTGTCGGGTGCAATTTTTGCCGATCCTGTCAGGTGCTATTCACAGATCCTGTAGAGTGCGATTCTCGTAGATCCTGTCGAGTGCAATTTTCGCCGATCCTGTTGAGTGCTATAGACAGATCCTGTAGAGTGCGATTCTCGTAGATCCTGTCGAGTGCAATTCTCGCCGATCCTGTCGAGTGCAATTTTCGCCGATCCTGTTGAGTGCTATTCACAGATCCTGTCGAGTGCAATTCTCGCCGATCCTGTTGGATGCTATTCACAGATCCTGTAGAGTGCAATTTTCGCCGATCCTGTTGAGTGCAATTTTCGCCGATCCTGTTGAGTGCGATTTTCGCCGATCCTGTTGAGTGCTATTCACAGATCCTGTAGAGTGCGATTCTCGTAGATCCTGTAGAGTGCGATTTTTGCCGATCCTGTAGAGTGCTATTCACAGATCCTGTAGAGTGCGATTCTCGTAGATCCTGTCGAGTGCAATTTTCGCCGATCCTGTCGAGTGGAATTTCCGCCGATCCTGTTGGATGCTATTCACAGATCCTGTAGAGTGCAATTTTCGCCGATCCTGTTGAGTGCTATTCACAAATCCTGTGGAGTGCGATTCTTGTAGATCCTGCCGAGTGCAATTTTCGCTGATCCTGTTGAGTGCTATTCACAGATCCTGTAGAGAGCGATTCTCGTAGATCCTGTCGAGTGTAATTTTCGCCGATCCTGTCGAGTGCAATTTTCGCCGATCCTGTTGAGTGCTATTCACAGATCCTGTCGAGTGCAATTCTCGCCGATCCTGTTGGATGCTATTCACAGATCCTGTAGAGTGCAATTTTCGCCGATCCTGTTGAGTGCAATTTTCGCCGATCCTGTTGAGTGCTATTCACAGATCCTGTAGAGTGCGATTCTCGTAGATCCTGTAGAGTGCGATTTTCGCCGATCCTGTTGAGTGCTATTCACAGATCCTGTAGAGTGCGATTCCCGTAGATCCTGTAGAGTGCGATTTTCGCCGATCCTGTTGAGTGCTATTCACAGATCCTGTAGAATGCGATTCTCGTAGATCCTGTAGAATGCGATTCTCGCCGATCCTGTTGAGTGCAATTTCCGCCGATCCTGTTGGATGCTATTCACAGATCCTGTAGAGTGCAATTTTCGCCGATCCTGTTGAGTGCTATTCACAGATCCTGTAGAGTGCGATTCTCGTAGATCCTGTAGAGCGCGATTTTCGCCGATCCTGTTGAGTGCTGTTCACAGATCCTGTAGAGTGCGATTCTTGTAGATCCTGTAGAGTGCAATTTTCGCCGATCCTGTTGAGTGCTATTTACAGATCCTGTAGAGTGCGATTCTCGTAGATCCTGTCGGGTGCAATTTTCGCCGATCCTGTCAGGTGTTATTCACAGATCCTGTAGAGTGGGATTCTCGTAGATCCTGTCGGGTGCAATTTTCGCCGATCCTGTCAGGTGCTATTCACAGATCCTGTAGAGTGCGATTCTCGTAGATCCTGTCGAGTGCAATTTTCGCCGATCCTGTTGAGTGCTATTCACAGATCCTGTAGAGTGCGATTCTCGTAGATCCTGTCGAGTGCAATTTTCGCCGATCCTGTTGGATGCGATTCTCGTAGATCCTGTCGAGTGCAATTTTCGCCGATCCTGTTGAGTGCTATTCACAGATCCTGTAGAGTGCGATTCTCGTAGATCCTGTAGAGTGCGATTTTCGCCGATCCTGTTGAGTGCTATTCACAGATCCTGTAGAGTGCGATTCTCGTAGATCCTGTCGGGTGCAATTTTCGCCGATCCTGTCAGGTGTTATTCACAGATCCTGTAGAGTGGGATTCTCGTAGATCCTGTCGGGTGCAATTTTTGCCGATCCTGTCAGGTGCTATTCACAGATCCTGTAGAGTGCGATTCTCGTAGATCCTGTCGAGTGCAATTTTCGCCGATCCTGTTGAGTGCTATAGACAGATCCTGTAGAGTGCGATTCTCGTAGATCCTGTCGAGTGCAATTCTCGCCGATCCTGTCGAGTGCAATTTTCGCCGATCCTGTTGAGTGCTATTCACAGATCCTGTCGAGTGCAATTCTCGCCGATCCTGTTGGATGCTATTCACAGATCCTGTAGAGTGCAATTTTCGCCGATCCTGTTGAGTGCAATTTTCGCCGATCCTGTTGAGTGCGATTTTCGCCGATCCTGTTGAGTGCTATTCACAGATCCTGTAGAGTGCGATTCTCGTAGATCCTGTAGAGTGCGATTTTTGCCGATCCTGTAGAGTGCTATTCACAGATCCTGTAGAGTGCGATTCTCGTAGATCCTGTCGAGTGCAATTTTCGCCGATCCTGTCGAGTGGAATTTCCGCCGATCCTGTTGGATGCTATTCACAGATCCTGTAGAGTGCAATTTTCGCCGATCCTGTTGAGTGCTATTCACAAATCCTGTGGAGTGCGATTCTTGTAGATCCTGCCGAGTGCAATTTTCGCTGATCCTGTTGAGTGCTATTCACAGATCCTGTAGAGAGCGATTCTCGTAGATCCTGTCGAGTGTAATTTTCGCCGATCCTGTCGAGTGCAATTTTCGCCGATCCTGTTGAGTGCTATTCACAGATCCTGTCGAGTGCAATTCTCGCCGATCCTGTTGGATGCTATTCACAGATCCTGTAGAGTGCAATTTTCGCCGATCCTGTCGAGTGCAATTTTCGCCGATCCTGTTGAGTGCTATTCACAGATCCTGTAGAGAGCGATTCTCGTAGATCCTGTCGAGTGTAATTTTCGCCGATCCTGTTGAGTGCTATTCACAGATCCTGTCGAGTGCAATTTTCGCCGATCCTGTTGAGTGCTATTCACAGATCCTGTAGAGTGCAATTTTCGCCGATCCTGTTGAGTGCGATTTTCGCCGATCCTGTTGAGTGCTATTCACAGATCCTGTAGAGTGCGATTCTCGTAGATCCTGTAGAGCGCGATTTTCGCCGATCCTGTTGAGTGCTGTTCACAGATCCTGTAGAGTGCGATTCTTGTAGATCCTGTAGAGTGCAATTTTCGCCGATCCTGTTGAGTGCTATTTACAGATCCTGTAGAGTGCGATTCTCGTAGATCCTGTCGGGTGCAATTTTCGCCGATCCTGTCAGGTGTTATTCACAGATCCTGTAGAGTGGGATTCTCGTAGATCCTGTCGGGTGCAATTTTCGCCGATCCTGTCAGGTGCTATTCACAGATCCTGTAGAGTGCGATTCTCGTAGATCCTGTCGAGTGCAATTTTCGCCGATCCTGTTGAGTGCTATAGACAGATCCTGTAGAGTGCGATTCTCGTAGATCCTGTCGAGTGCAATTCTCGCCGATCCTGTCGAGTGCAATTTTCGCCGATCCTGTTGAGTGCTATTCACAGATCCTGTCGAGTGCAATTCTCGCCGATCCTGTTGGATGCTATTCACAGATCCTGTAGAGTGCAATTTTCGCCGATCCTGTTGAGTGCAATTTTCGCCGATCCTGTTGAGTGCGATTTTCGCCGATCCTGTTGAGTGCTATTCACAGATCCTGTAGAGTGCGATTCTCGTAGATCCTGTAGAGTGCGATTTTTGCCGATCCTGTAGAGTGCTATTCACAGATCCTGTAGAGTGCGATTCTCGTAGATCCTGTCGAGTGCAATTTTCGCCGATCCTGTCGAGTGGAATTTCCGCCGATCCTGTTGGATGCTATTCACAGATCCTGTAGAGTGCAATTTTCGCCGATCCTGTTGAGTGCTATTCACAAATCCTGTGGAGTGCGATTCTTGTAGATCCTGCCGAGTGCAATTTTCGCTGATCCTGTTGAGTGCTATTCACAGATCCTGTAGAGAGCGATTCTCGTAGATCCTGTCGAGTGTAATTTTCGCCGATCCTGTCGAGTGCAATTTTCGCCGATCCTGTTGAGTGCTATTCACAGATCCTGTCGAGTGCAATTCTCGCCGATCCTGTTGGATGCTATTCACAGATCCTGTAGAGTGCAATTTTCGCCGATCCTGTTGAGTGCAATTTTCGCCGATCCTGTTGAGTGCTATTCACAGATCCTGTAGAGTGCGATTCTCGTAGATCCTGTAGAGTGCGATTTTCGCCGATCCTGTTGAGTGCTATTCACAGATCCTGTAGAGTGCGATTCCCGTAGATCCTGTAGAGTGCGATTTTCGCCGATCCTGTTGAGTGCTATTCACAGATCCTGTAGAATGCGATTCTCGTAGATCCTGTAGAATGCGATTCTCGCCGATCCTGTTGAGTGCAATTTCCGCCGATCCTGTTGGATGCTATTCACAGATCCTGTAGAGTGCAATTTTCGCCGATCCTGTTGAGTGCTATTCACAGATCCTGTAGAGTGCGATTCTCGTAGATCCTGTAGAGCGCGATTTTCGCCGATCCTGTTGAGTGCTGTTCACAGATCCTGTAGAGTGCGATTCTTGTAGATCCTGTAGAGTGCAATTTTCGCCGATCCTGTTGAGTGCTATTTACAGATCCTGTAGAGTGCGATTCTCGTAGATCCTGTCGGGTGCAATTTTCGCCGATCCTGTCAGGTGTTATTCACAGATCCTGTAGAGTGGGATTCTCGTAGATCCTGTCGGGTGCAATTTTCGCCGATCCTGTCAGGTGCTATTCACAGATCCTGTAGAGTGCGATTCTCGTAGATCCTGTCGAGTGCAATTTTCGCCGATCCTGTTGAGTGCTATTCACAGATCCTGTAGAGTGCGATTCTCGTAGATCCTGTCGAGTGCAATTTTCGCCGATCCTGTTGGATGCGATTCTCGTAGATCCTGTCGAGTGCAATTTTCGCCGATCCTGTTGAGTGCTATTCACAGATCCTGTAGAGTGCGATTCTCGTAGATCCTGTAGAGTGCGATTTTCGCCGATCCTGTTGAGTGCTATTCACAGATCCTGTAGAGTGCGATTCTCGTAGATCCTGTCGGGTGCAATTTTCGCCGATCCTGTCAGGTGTTATTCACAGATCCTGTAGAGTGGGATTCTCGTAGATCCTGTCGGGTGCAATTTTTGCCGATCCTGTCAGGTGCTATTCACAGATCCTGTAGAGTGCGATTCTCGTAGATCCTGTCGAGTGCAATTTTCGCCGATCCTGTTGAGTGCTATAGACAGATCCTGTAGAGTGCGATTCTCGTAGATCCTGTCGAGTGCAATTCTCGCCGATCCTGTCGAGTGCAATTTTCGCCGATCCTGTTGAGTGCTATTCACAGATCCTGTCGAGTGCAATTCTCGCCGATCCTGTTGGATGCTATTCACAGATCCTGTAGAGTGCAATTTTCGCCGATCCTGTTGAGTGCAATTTTCGCCGATCCTGTTGAGTGCGATTTTCGCCGATCCTGTTGAGTGCTATTCACAGATCCTGTAGAGTGCGATTCTCGTAGATCCTGTAGAGTGCGATTTTTGCCGATCCTGTAGAGTGCTATTCACAGATCCTGTAGAGTGCGATTCTCGTAGATCCTGTCGAGTGCAATTTTCGCCGATCCTGTCGAGTGGAATTTCCGCCGATCCTGTTGGATGCTATTCACAGATCCTGTAGAGTGCAATTTTCGCCGATCCTGTTGAGTGCTATTCACAAATCCTGTGGAGTGCGATTCTTGTAGATCCTGCCGAGTGCAATTTTCGCTGATCCTGTTGAGTGCTATTCACAGATCCTGTAGAGAGCGATTCTCGTAGATCCTGTCGAGTGTAATTTTCGCCGATCCTGTCGAGTGCAATTTTCGCCGATCCTGTTGAGTGCTATTCACAGATCCTGTCGAGTGCAATTCTCGCCGATCCTGTTGGATGCTATTCACAGATCCTGTAGAGTGCAATTTTCGCCGATCCTGTCGAGTGCAATTTTCGCCGATCCTGTTGAGTGCTATTCACAGATCCTGTAGAGAGCGATTCTCGTAGATCCTGTCGAGTGTAATTTTCGCCGATCCTGTTGAGTGCTATTCACAGATCCTGTCGAGTGCAATTTTCGCCGATCCTGTTGAGTGCTATTCACAGATCCTGTAGAGTGCAATTTTCGCCGATCCTGTTGAGTGCGATTTTCGCCGATCCTGTTGAGTGCTATTCACAGATCCTGTAGAGTGCGATTCTCGTAGATCCTGTAGAGCGCGATTTTCGCCGATCCTGTTGAGTGCTGTTCACAGATCCTGTAGAGTGCGATTCTTGTAGATCCTGTAGAGTGCAATTTTCGCCGATCCTGTTGAGTGCTATTTACAGATCCTGTAGAGTGCGATTCTCGTAGATCCTGTCGGGTGCAATTTTCGCCGATCCTGTCAGGTGTTATTCACAGATCCTGTAGAGTGGGATTCTCGTAGATCCTGTCGGGTGCAATTTTCGCCGATCCTGTCAGGTGCTATTCACAGATCCTGTAGAGTGCGATTCTCGTAGATCCTGTCGAGTGCAATTTTCGCCGATCCTGTTGAGTGCTATTCACAGATCCTGTAGAGTGCGATTCTCGTAGATCCTGTCGAGTGCAATTTTCGCCGATCCTGTTGGATGCGATTCTCGTAGATCCTGTCGAGTGCAATTTTCGCCGATCCTGTTGAGTGCTATTCACAGATCCTGTAGAGTGCGATTCTCGTAGATCCTGTAGAGTGCGATTTTCGCCGATCCTGTTGAGTGCTATTCACAGATCCTGTAGAGTGCGATTCTCGTAGATCCTGTCGGGTGCAATTTTCGCCGATCCTGTCAGGTGTTATTCACAGATCCTGTAGAGTGGGATTCTCGTAGATCCTGTCGGGTGCAATTTTTGCCGATCCTGTCAGGTGCTATTCACAGATCCTGTAGAGTGCGATTCTCGTAGATCCTGTCGAGTGCAATTTTCGCCGATCCTGTTGAGTGCTATAGACAGATCCTGTAGAGTGCGATTCTCGTAGATCCTGTCGAGTGCAATTCTCGCCGATCCTGTCGAGTGCAATTTTCGCCGATCCTGTTGAGTGCTATTCACAGATCCTGTCGAGTGCAATTCTCGCCGATCCTGTTGGATGCTATTCACAGATCCTGTAGAGTGCAATTTTCGCCGATCCTGTTGAGTGCAATTTTCGCCGATCCTGTTGAGTGCGATTTTCGCCGATCCTGTTGAGTGCTATTCACAGATCCTGTAGAGTGCGATTCTCGTAGATCCTGTAGAGTGCGATTTTTGCCGATCCTGTAGAGTGCTATTCACAGATCCTGTAGAGTGCGATTCTCGTAGATCCTGTCGAGTGCAATTTTCGCCGATCCTGTCGAGTGGAATTTCCGCCGATCCTGTTGGATGCTATTCACAGATCCTGTAGAGTGCAATTTTCGCCGATCCTGTTGAGTGCTATTCACAAATCCTGTGGAGTGCGATTCTTGTAGATCCTGCCGAGTGCAATTTTCGCTGATCCTGTTGAGTGCTATTCACAGATCCTGTAGAGAGCGATTCTCGTAGATCCTGTCGAGTGTAATTTTCGCCGATCCTGTCGAGTGCAATTTTCGCCGATCCTGTTGAGTGCTATTCACAGATCCTGTCGAGTGCAATTCTCGCCGATCCTGTTGGATGCTATTCACAGATCCTGTAGAGTGCAATTTTCGCCGATCCTGTCGAGTGCAATTTTCGCCGATCCTGTTGAGTGCTATTCACAGATCCTGTAGAGAGCGATTCTCGTAGATCCTGTCGAGTGTAATTTTCGCCGATCCTGTTGAGTGCTATTCACAGATCCTGTCGAGTGCAATTTTCGCCGATCCTGTTGAGTGCTATTCACAGATCCTGTAGAGTGCAATTTTCGCCGATCCTGTTGAGTGCGATTTTCGCCGATCCTGTTGAGTGCTATTCACAGATCCGGTAGAGTGCGATTCTCGTAGATCCTGTCGAGTGCAATTTTCGCCGATCCTGTCGAGTGCAATTTTCGCCGATCCTGTTGAGTGCTATTCACAGATCCTGTCGAGTGCAATTTTCGCCGATCCTGTTGGATGCTATTCACAGATCCTGTAGAGTGCAATTTTCGCCGATCCTGTTGAGTGCGATTTTCGCCGATCCTGTTGAGTGCTATTCACAGATCCTGTAGTGTGCGATTCTCGTAGATCCTGTAGAGTGCGATTTTCGCCGATCCTGTTGAGTGCTATTCACAGATCCTGTAGAGTGCGATTCTCGTAGATCCTGTAGAGTGCGATTTTCGCCGATCCTGTTGAGTGCTATTCACAGATCCTGTAGAGTACGATTCTCGTAGATCCTGTAGAGTGCGATTTTCGCCGATCCTGTTGAGTGCAATTTCCGCCGATCCTGTTGGATGCTATTCACAGATCCTGTAGAGTGCAATTTTCGCCGATCCTGTTGAGTGCTATTCACAGATCCTGTAGAGTGCGATTCTCGTAGATCCTGTAGAGTGCGATTTTCGCCGATCCTGTTGAGTGCTATTCACAGATCCTGTAGAGTGCGATTCTTGTAGATCCTGTAGAGTGCAATTTTCGCCGATCCTGTTGAGTGCTATTTACAGATCCTGTAGAGTGCGATTCTCGTAGATCCTGTCGGGTGCAATTTTCGCCGATCCTGTCAGGTGTTATTCACAGATCCTGTAGAGTGGGATTCTCGTAGATCCTGTAGAGTGCGATTTTCGCCGATCCTGTTGAGTGCTATTCACAGATCCTGTAGAGTGCGATTCTCGTAGATCCTGTAGAGTGCGATTTTCGCCGATCCTGTCGAGTGTAATTTTCGCCGATCCTGTTGAGTGCGATTCACAGATCCTGTCGAGTGCAATTTTCGCCGATCCTGTTGAGTGCTATTCACAGATCCTGTAGAGTGCAATTTTCGCCGATCCTGTTGAGTGCGATTTTCGCCGATCCTGTTGAGTGCTATTCACAGATCCTGTAGAGTGCGATTCTCGTAGATCCTGTCGAGTGCAATTTTCGCCGATCCTGTCGAGTGGAATTTCCGCCGATCCTGTTGGATGCTATTCACAGATCCTGTAGAGTGCAATTTTCGCCGATCCTGTTGAGTGCTATTCACAAATCCTGTGGAGTGCGATTCTTGTAGATCCTGCCGAGTGCAATTTTCGCTGATCCTGTTGAGTGCTATTCACAGATCCTGTAGAGAGCGATTCTCGTAGATCCTGTCGAGTGTAATTTTCGCCGATCCTGTCGAGTGCAATTTTCGCCGATCCTGTTGAGTGCTATTCACAGATCCTGTCGAGTGCAATTTTCGCCGATCCTGTTGGATGCTATTCACAGATCCTGTAGAGTGCAATTTTCGCCGATCCTGTTGAGTGCAATTTTCGCCGATCCTGTTGAGTGCTATTCACAGATCCTGTAGAGTGCGATTCTCGTAGATCCTGTAGAGTGCGATTTTCGCCGATCCTGTTGAGTGCTATTCACAGATCCTGTAGAGTGCGATTCTCGTAGATCCTGTAGAGTGCGATTTTCGCCGATCCTGTTGAGTGCTATTCACAGATCCTGTAGAATGCGATTCTCGTAGATCCTGTAGAGTGCGATTTACGCCGATCCTGTTGAGTGCAATTTCCGCCGATCCTGTTGGATGCTATTCACAGATCCTGTAGAGTGCAATTTTCGCCGATCCTGTTGAGTGCTATTCACAGATCCTGTAGAGTGCGATTCTCGTAGATCCTGTAGAGCGCGATTTTCGCCGATCCTGTTGAGTGCTATTCACAGATCCTGTAGAGTGCGATTCTCGTAGATCCTGTAGAGTGCGATTTTCGCCGATCCTGTTGAGTGCTATTCACAGATCCTGTAGAGTGCGATTCTCGTAGATCCTGTCGAGTGCAATTTTCGCCGATCCTGTTGAGTGCTATTTACAGATCCTGTAGAGTGCGATTCTCGTAGATCCTGTCGGGTGCAATTTTCGCCGATCCTGTCAGGTGTTATTCACAGATCCTGTAGAGTGGGATTCTCGTAGATCCTGTCGGGTGCAATTTTTGCCGATCCTGTCAGGTGCTATTCACAGATCCTGTAGAGTGCGATTCTCGTAGATCCTGTCGAGTGCAATTTTCGCCGATCCTGTTGAGTGCTATAGACAGATCCTGTAGAGTGCGATTCTCGTAGATCCTGTCGAGTGCAATTCTCGCCGATCCTGTCGAGTGCAATTTTCGCCGATCCTGTTGGATGCGATTCTCGTAGATCCCGTCGAGTGCAATTTTCGCCGATCCTGTTGGATGCTATTCACAGATCCTGTAGAGTGCAATTTTCGCCGATCCTGTTGAGTGCGATTTTCGCCGATCCTGTTGAGTGCTATTCACAGATCCTGTAGAGTGCGATTCTCGTAGATCCTGTAGAGTGCGATTTTCGCCGATCCTGTTGAGTGCTATTCACAGATCCTGTAGAGTGCGATTCTCGTAGATCCTGTAGAGTGCGATTTTCGCCGATCCTGTTGAGTGCTATTCACAGATCCTGTAGAGTGCGATTCTCGTAGATCCTGTAGAGTGCGATTTTCGCCGATCCTGTTGAGTGCAATTTCCGCCGATCCTGTTGGATGCTATTCACAGATCCTGTAGAGTGCGATTTTCGCCGATCCTGATGAGTGCTATTCACAAATCCTGTAGAGTGCGATTCTCGTAGATCCTGTAGAGTGCGATTTTCGCCGATCCTGTTGAGCGCTATTCACAGATCCTGTAGAGTGCGATTCTTGTAGATCCTGTCGAGTGCAATTTTCGCCGATCCTGTTGAGTGCTATTCACAGATCCTGTAGAGTGCGATTCTCGTAGATCCTGTCGAGTGCAATTTTCGCTGATCCTGTTGAGTGGAATTTCCGCCGATCCTGTTGGATGCTATTCACAGATCCTGTAGAGTGCAATTTTCGCCGATCCTGTTGAGTGCTATTCACAGATCCTGTGGAGTGCGATTCTTGTAGATCCTGTCGAGTGCAATTTT
Organism: Eretmocerus hayati; assembly: GCA_029851415.1. Lineage (NCBI taxonomy): Eukaryota > Metazoa > Arthropoda > Insecta > Hymenoptera > Aphelinidae > Eretmocerus > Eretmocerus hayati. The sequence goes on from CM056741.1 coordinate 136,484,279, forward strand.
CGCTGATCCTGTTGAGTGCTATTCACAGATCCTGTAGAGAGCGATTCTCGTAGATCCTGTCGAGTGTAATTTTCGCCGATCCTGTCGAGTGCAATTTTCGCCGATCCTGTTGAGTGCTATTCACAGATCCTGTAGAGTGCGATTCTCGTAGATCCTGTCGAGTGCAATTTTCGCCGATCCTGTTGAGTGCTATTCACAGATCCTGTAGAGTGCGATTCTCGTAGATCCTGTCGAGTGCAATTTTCGCCGATCCTGTCGAGTGCAATTTTCGCCGATCCTGTTGGATGCGATTCTCGTAGATCCTGTCGAGTGCAATTTTCGCCGATCCTGTTGAGTGCTATTCACAGATCCTGTAGAGTGCGATTCTCGTAGATCCTGTCGAGTGCAATTTTCGCCGATCCTGTTGAGTGCTATTCACAGATCCTGTAGAGTGCGATTCTCGTAGATCCTGTCGAGTGCAATTTTCGCCGATCCTGTTGAGTGCGATTTTCGCCGATCCTGTTGAGTGCTATTCACAGATCCTGTAGAGTGCGATTCTCGTAGATCCTGTAGAGTGCGATTTTCGCCGATCCTGTTGAGTGCTATTCACAGATCCTGTAGAGTGCGATTCTCGTAGATCCTGTAGAGTGCGATTTTCGCCGATCCTGTTGAGTGCTATTCACAGATCCTGTAGAGTGCGATTCTCGTAGATCCTGTAGAGTGCGATTTTCGCCGATCCTGTTGAGTGCAATTTCCGCCGATCCTGTTGGATGCTATTCACAGATCCTGTAGAGTGCAATTTTCGCCGATCCTGTTGAGTGCTATTCACAGATCCTGTAGAGTGCGATTCTCGTAGATCCTGTAGAGTGCGATTTTCGCCGATCCTGTTGAGTGCTATTCACAGATCCTGTAGAGTGCGATTCTTGTAGATCCTGTCGAGTGCAATTTTCGCCGATCCTGTTGAGTGCAATTTCCGCCGATCCTGTTGGATGCTATTCACAGATCCTGTAGAGTGCAATTTTCGCCGATCCTGTTGAGTGCTATTCACAGATCCTGTAGAGTGCGATTCTCGTAGATCCTGTAGAGTGCGATTTTCGCCGATCCTGTTGAGTGCTATTCACAAATCCTGTGGAGTGCGATTCTTGTAGATCCTGCCGAGTGCAATTTTCGCTGATCCTGTTGAGTGCTATTCACAGATCCTGTAGAGAGCGATTCTCGTAGATCCTGTCGAGTGTAATTTTCGCCGATCCTGTTGAGTGCTATTCACAGATCCTGTCGAGTGCAATTTTCGCCGATCCTGTTGAGTGCTATTCACAGATCCTGTAGAGTGCAATTTTCGCCGATCCTGTTGAGTGCGATTTTCGCCGATCCTGTTGAGTGCTATTCACAGATCCTGTAGAGTGCGATTCTCGTAGATCCTGTCGAGTGCAATTTTCGCCGATCCTGTTGAGTGCTATTTACAGATCCTGTAGAGTGCGATTCTCGTAGATCCTGTCGGGTGCAATTTTCGCCGATCCTGTCAGGTGTTATTCACAGATCCTGTAGAGTGGGATTCTCGTAGATCCTGTCGGGTGCAATTTTTGCCGATCCTGTCAGGTGCTATTCACAGATCCTGTAGAGTGCGATTCTCGTAGATCCTGTCGAGTGCAATTTTCGCCGATCCTGTTGAGTGCTATAGACAGATCCTGTAGAGTGCGATTCTCGTAGATCCTGTCGAGTGCAATTCTCGCCGATCCTGTCGAGTGCAATTTTCGCCGATCCTGTTGGATGCGATTCTCGTAGATCCCGTCGAGTGCAATTTTCGCCGATCCTGTTGGATGCTATTCACAGATCCTGTAGAGTGCAATTTTCGCCGATCCTGTTGAGTGCGATTTTCGCCGATCCTGTTGAGTGCTATTCACAGATCCTGTAGAGTGCGATTCTCGTAGATCCTGTAGAGTGCGATTTTCGCCGATCCTGTTGAGTGCTATTCACAGATCCTGTAGAGTGCGATTCTCGTAGATCCTGTAGAGTGCGATTTTCGCCGATCCTGTTGAGTGCTATTCACAGATCCTGTAGAGTGCGATTCTCGTAGATCCTGTAGAGTGCGATTTTCGCCGATCCTGTTGAGTGCAATTTCCGCCGATCCTGTTGGATGCTATTCACAGATCCTGTAGAGTGCGATTTTCGCCGATCCTGATGAGTGCTATTCACAAATCCTGTAGAGTGCGATTCTCGTAGATCCTGTAGAGTGCGATTTTCGCCGATCCTGTTGAGCGCTATTCACAGATCCTGTAGAGTGCGATTCTTGTAGATCCTGTCGAGTGCAATTTTCGCCGATCCTGTTGAGTGCTATTCACAGATCCTGTAGAGTGCGATTCTCGTAGATCCTGTCGAGTGCAATTTTCGCTGATCCTGTTGAGTGGAATTTCCGCCGATCCTGTTGGATGCTATTCACAGATCCTGTAGAGTGCAATTTTCGCCGATCCTGTTGAGTGCTATTCACAAATCCTGTGGAGTGCGATTCTTGTAGATCCTGTCGAGTGCAATTTTCGCTGATCCTGTTGAGTGCTATTCACAGATCCTGTAGAGAGCGATTCTCGTAGATCCTGTCGAGTGTAATTTTCGCCGATCCTGTCGAGTGCAATTTTCGCCGATCCTGTTGAGTGCTATTCACAGATCCTGTAGAGTGCGATTCTCGTAGATCCTGTCGAGTGCAATTTTCGCCGATCCTGTTGAGTGCTATTCACAGATCCTGTAGAGTGCGATTCTCGTAGATCCTGTCGAGTGCAATTTTCGCCGATCCTGTCGAGTGCAATTTTCGCCGATCCTGTTGGATGCGATTCTCGTAGATCCTGTCGAGTGCAATTTTCGCCGATCCTGTTGAGTGCTATTCACAGATCCTGTAGAGTGCGATTCTCGTAGATCCTGTCGAGTGCAATTTTCGCCGATCCTGTTGAGTGCTATTCACAGATCCTGTAGAGTGCGATTCTCGTAGATCCTGTCGAGTGCAATTTTCGCCGATCCTGTTGAGTGCGATTTTCGCCGATCCTGTTGAGTGCTATTCACAGATCCTGTAGAGTGCGATTCTCGTAGATCCTGTAGAGTGCGATTTTCGCCGATCCTGTTGAGTGCTATTCACAGATCCTGTAGAGTGCGATTCTCGTAGATCCTGTAGAGTGCGATTTTCGCCGATCCTGTTGAGTGCTATTCACAGATCCTGTAGAGTGCGATTCTCGTAGATCCTGTAGAGTGCGATTTTCGCCGATCCTGTTGAGTGCAATTTCCGCCGATCCTGTTGGATGCTATTCACAGATCCTGTAGAGTGCAATTTTCGCCGATCCTGTTGAGTGCTATTCACAGATCCTGTAGAGTGCGATTCTCGTAGATCCTGTAGAGTGCGATTTTCGCCGATCCTGTTGAGTGCTATTCACAGATCCTGTAGAGTGCGATTCTTGTAGATCCTGTCGAGTGCAATTTTCGCCGATCCTGTTGAGTGCAATTTCCGCCGATCCTGTTGGATGCTATTCACAGATCCTGTAGAGTGCAATTTTCGCCGATCCTGTTGAGTGCTATTCACAGATCCTGTAGAGAGCGATTCTCGTAGATCCTGTCGAGTGCAATTTTCGCCGATCCTGTTGAGTGCTATTCACAGATCCTGTAGAGTGCAATTTTCGCCGATCCTGTTGAGTGCGATTTTCGCCGATCCTGTTGAGTGCTATTCACAGATCCTGTAGAGTGCGATTCTCGTAGATCCTGTCGAGTGCAATTTTCGCCGATCCTGTCGAGTGGAATTTCCGCCGATCCTGTTGGATGCTATTCACAGATCCTGTAGAGTGCAATTTTCGCCGATCCTGTTGAGTGCTATTCACAAATCCTGTGGAGTGCGATTCTTGTAGATCCTGCCGAGTGCAATTTTCGCTGATCCTGTTGAGTGCTATTCACAGATCCTGTAGAGAGCGATTCTCGTAGATCCTGTCGAGTGTAATTTTCGCCGATCCTGTCGAGTGCAATTTTCGCCGATCCTGTTGAGTGCTATTCACAGATCCTGTCGAGTGCAATTCTCGCCGATCCTGTTGGATGCTATTCACAGATCCTGTAGAGTGCAATTTTCGCCGATCCTGTTGAGTGCAATTTTCGCCGATCCTGTTGAGTGCTATTCACAGATCCTGTAGAGTGCGATTCTCGTAGATCCTGTAGAGTGCGATTTTCGCCGATCCTGTTGAGTGCTATTCACAGATCCTGTAGAGTGCGATTCTCGTAGATCCTGTAGAGTGCGATTTTCGCCGATCCTGTTGAGTGCTATTCACAGATCCTGTAGAATGCGATTCTCGTAGATCCTGTAGAGTGCGATTTTCGCCGATCCTGTTGAGTGCAATTTCCGCCGATCCTGTTGGATGCTATTCACAGATCCTGTAGAGTGCAATTTTCGCCGATCCTGATGAGTGCTATTCACAGATCCTGTAGAGTGCGATTCTCGTAGATCCTGTAGAGCGCGATTTTCGCCGATCCTGTTGAGTGCTGTTCACAGATCCTGTAGAGTGCGATTCTTGTAGATCCTATCGAGTGCAATTTTCGCCGATCCTGTTGAGTGCTATTCACAGATCCTGTAGAGAGCGATTCTCGTAGATCCTGTCGAGTGTAATTTTCGCCGATCCTGTTGAGTGCTATTCACAGATCCTGTCGAGTGCAATTCTCGCCGATCCTGTTGAGTGCTATTCACAGATCCTGTAGAGTGCAATTTTCGCCGATCCTGTTGAGTGCGATTTTCGCCGATCCTGTTGAGTGCTATTCACAGATCCGGTAGAGTGCGATTCTCGTAGATCCTGTCGAGTGCAATTTTCGCTGATCCTGTTGAGTGCTATTCACAGATCCTGTAGAGAGCGATTCTCGTAGATCCTGTCTAGTGTAATTTTCGCCGATCCTGTCGAGTGCAATTTTCGCCGATCCTGTTGAGTGCTATTCACAAATCCTGTGGAGTGCGATTCTTGTAGATCCTGCCGAGTGCAATTTTCGCTGATCCTGTTGAGTGCTATTCACAGATCCTGTAGAGAGCGATTCTCGTAGATCCTGTCGAGTGTAATTTTCGCCGATCCTGTCGAGTGCAATTTTCGCCGATCCTGTTGAGTGCTATTCACAGATCCTGTCGAGTGCAATTTTCGCCGATCCTGTTGGATGCTATTCACAGATCCTGTAGAGTGCAATTTTCGCCGATCCTGTTGAGTGCGATTTTCGCCGATCCTGTTGAGTGCTATTCACAGATCCTGTAGTGTGCGATTCTCGTAGATCCTGTAGAGTGCGATTTTCGCCGATCCTGTTGAGTGCTATTCACAGATCCTGTAGAGTACGATTCTCGTAGATCCTGTAGAGTGCGATTTTCGCCGATCCTGTTGAGTGCAATTTCCGCCGATCCTGTTGGATGCTATTCACAGATCCTGTAGAGTGCAATTTTCGCCGATCCTGTTGAGTGCTATTCACAGATCCTGTAGAGTGCGATTCTCGTAGATCCTGTAGAGTGCGATTTTCGCCGATCCTGTTGAGTGCTATTCACAGATCCTGTAGAGTGCGATTCTTGTAGATCCTGTAGAGTGCAATTTTCGCCGATCCTGTTGAGTGCTATTTACAGATCCTGTAGAGTGCGATTCTCGTAGATCCTGTCGGGTGCAATTTTCGCCGATCCTGTCAGGTGTTATTCACAGATCCTGTAGAGTGGGATTCTCGTAGATCCTGTCGGGTGCAATTTTCGCCGATCCTGTCAGGTGCTATTCACAGATCCTGTAGAGTGCGATTCTCGTAGATCCTGTCGAGTGCAATTTTCGCCGATCCTGTTGAGTGCTATTCACAGTTCCTGTAGAGTGCGATTCTCGTAGATCCTGTCGAGTGCAATTTTCGCCGATCCTGTTGGATGCGATTCTCGTAGATCCTGTCGAGTGCAATTTTCGCCGATCCTGTTGAGTGCTATTCACAGATCCTGTAGAGTGCGATTCTCGTAGATCCTGTAGAGTGCGATTTTCGCCGATCCTGTTGAGTGCTATTCACAGATCCTGTAGAGTGCGATTCTCGTAGATCCTGTCGGGTGCAATTTTCGCCGATCCTGTCAGGTGTTATTCACAGATCCTGTAGAGTGGGATTCTCGTAGATCCTGTCGGGTGCAATTTTTGCCGATCCTGTCAGGTGCTATTCACAGATCCTGTAGAGTGCGATTCTCGTAGATCCTGTCGAGTGCAATTTTCGCCGATCCTGTTGAGTGCTATAGACAGATCCTGTAGAGTGCGATTCTCGTAGATCCTGTCGAGTGCAATTCTCGCCGATCCTGTCGAGTGCAATTTTCGCCGATCCTGTTGAGTGCTATTCACAGATCCTGTCGAGTGCAATTCTCGCCGATCCTGTTGGATGCTATTCACAGATCCTGTAGAGTGCAATTTTCGCCGATCCTGTTGAGTGCAATTTTCGCCGATCCTGTTGAGTGCGATTTTCGCCGATCCTGTTGAGTGCTATTCACAGATCCTGTAGAGTGCGATTCTCGTAGATCCTGTAGAGTGCGATTTTTGCCGATCCTGTAGAGTGCTATTCACAGATCCTGTAGAGTGCGATTCTCGTAGATCCTGTCGAGTGCAATTTTCGCCGATCCTGTCGAGTGGAATTTCCGCCGATCCTGTTGGATGCTATTCACAGATCCTGTAGAGTGCAATTTTCGCCGATCCTGTTGAGTGCTATTCACAAATCCTGTGGAGTGCGATTCTTGTAGATCCTGCCGAGTGCAATTTTCGCTGATCCTGTTGAGTGCTATTCACAGATCCTGTAGAGAGCGATTCTCGTAGATCCTGTCGAGTGTAATTTTCGCCGATCCTGTCGAGTGCAATTTTCGCCGATCCTGTTGAGTGCTATTCACAGATCCTGTCGAGTGCAATTCTCGCCGATCCTGTTGGATGCTATTCACAGATCCTGTAGAGTGCAATTTTCGCCGATCCTGTTGAGTGCAATTTTCGCCGATCCTGTTGAGTGCTATTCACAGATCCTGTAGAGTGCGATTCTCGTAGATCCTGTAGAGTGCGATTTTCGCCGATCCTGTTGAGTGCTATTCACAGATCCTGTAGAGTGCGATTCCCGTAGATCCTGTAGAGTGCGATTTTCGCCGATCCTGTTGAGTGCTATTCACAGATCCTGTAGAATGCGATTCTCGTAGATCCTGTAGAGTGCGATTCTCGCCGATCCTGTTGAGTGCAATTTCCGCCGATCCTGTTGGATGCTATTCACAGATCCTGTAGAGTGCAATTTTCGCCGATCCTGTTGAGTGCTATTCACAGATCCTGTAGAGTGCGATTCTCGTAGATCCTGTAGAGCGCGATTTTCGCCGATCCTGTTGAGTGCTGTTCACAGATCCTGTAGAGTGCGATTCTTGTAGATCCTGTAGAGTGCAATTTTCGCCGATCCTGTTGAGTGCTATTTACAGATCCTGTAGAGTGCGATTCTCGTAGATCCTGTCGGGTGCAATTTTCGCCGATCCTGTCAGGTGTTATTCACAGATCCTGTAGAGTGGGATTCTCGTAGATCCTGTCGGGTGCAATTTTCGCCGATCCTGTCAGGTGCTATTCACAGATCCTGTAGAGTGCGATTCTCGTAGATCCTGTCGAGTGCAATTTTCGCCGATCCTGTTGAGTGCTATTCACAGATCCTGTAGAGTGCGATTCTCGTAGATCCTGTCGAGTGCAATTTTCGCCGATCCTGTTGGATGCGATTCTCGTAGATCCTGTCGAGTGCAATTTTCGCCGATCCTGTTGAGTGCTATTCACAGATCCTGTAGAGTGCGATTCTCGTAGATCCTGTAGAGTGCGATTTTCGCCGATCCTGTTGAGTGCTATTCACAGATCCTGTAGAGTTCGATTCTCGTAGATCCTGTCGGGTGCAATTTTCGCCGATCCTGTCAGGTGTTATTCACAGATCCTGTAGAGTGGGATTCTCGTAGATCCTGTCGGGTGCAATTTTTGCCGATCCTGTCAGGTGCTATTCACAGATCCTGTAGAGTGCGATTCTCGTAGATCCTGTCGAGTGCAATTTTCGCCGATCCTGTTGAGTGCTATAGACAGATCCTGTAGAGTGCGATTCTCGTAGATCCTGTCGAGTGCAATTCTCGCCGATCCTGTCGAGTGCAATTTTCGCCGATCCTGTTGAGTGCTATTCACAGATCCTGTCGAGTGCAATTCTCGCCGATCCTGTTGGATGCTATTCACAGATCCTGGAGAGTGCAATTTTCGCCGATCCTGTTGAGTGCAATTTTCGCCGATCCTGTTGAGTGCGATTTTCGCCGATCCTGTTGAGTGCTATTCACAGATCCTGTAGAGTGCGATTCTCGTAGATCCTGTAGAGTGCGATTTTTGCCGATCCTGTAGAGTGCTATTCACAGATCCTGTAGAGTGCGATTCTCGTAGATCCTGTCGAGTGCAATTTTCGCCGATCCTGTCGAGTGGAATTTCCGCCGATCCTGTTGGATGCTATTCACAGATCCTGTAGAGTGCAATTTTCGCCGATCCTGTTGAGTGCTATTCACAAATCCTGTGGAGTGCGATTCTTGTAGATCCTGCCGAGTGCAATTTTCGCTGATCCTGTTGAGTGCTATTCACAGATCCTGTAGAGAGCGATTCTCGTAGATCCTGTCGAGTGTAATTTTCGCCGATCCTGTCGAGTGCAATTTTCGCCGATCCTGTTGAGTGCTATTCACAGATCCTGTCGAGTGCAATTCTCGCCGATCCTGTTGGATGCTATTCACAGATCCTGTAGAGTGCAATTTTCGCCGATCCTGTCGAGTGCAATTTTCGCCGATCCTGTTGAGTGCTATTCACAGATCCTGTAGAGAGCGATTCTCGTAGATCCTGTCGAGTGTAATTTTCGCCGATCCTGTTGAGTGCTATTCACAGATCCTGTCGAGTGCAATTTTCGCCGATCCTGTTGAGTGCTATTCACAGATCCTGTAGAGTGCAATTTTCGCCGATCCTGTTGAGTGCGATTTTCGCCGATCCTGTTGAGTGCTATTCACAGATCCTGTAGAGTGCGATTCTCGTAGATCCTGTAGAGCGCGATTTTCGCCGATCCTGTTGAGTGCTGTTCACAGATCCTGTAGAGTGCGATTCTTGTAGATCCTGTAGAGTGCAATTTTCGCCGATCCTGTTGAGTGCTATTTACAGATCCTGTAGAGTGCGATTCTCGTAGATCCTGTCGGGTGCAATTTTCGCCGATCCTGTCAGGTGTTATTCACAGATCCTGTAGAGTGGGATTCTCGTAGATCCTGTCGGGTGCAATTTTCGCCGATCCTGTCAGGTGCTATTCACAGATCCTGTAGAGTGCGATTCTCGTAGATCCTGTCGAGTGCAATTTTCGCCGATCCTGTTGAGTGCTATTCACAGATCCTGTAGAGTGCGATTCTCGTAGATCCTGTCGAGTGCAATTTTCGCCGATCCTGTTGGATGCGATTCTCGTAGATCCTGTCGAGTGCAATTTTCGCCGATCCTGTTGAGTGCTATTCACAGATCCTGTAGAGTGCGATTCTCGTAGATCCTGTAGAGTGCGATTTTCGCCGATCCTGTTGAGTGCTATTCACAGATCCTGTAGAGTGCGATTCTCGTAGATCCTGTCGGGTGCAATTTTCGCCGATCCTGTCAGGTGTTATTCACAGATCCTGTAGAGTGGGATTCTCGTAGATCCTGTCGGGTGCAATTTTTGCCGATCCTGTCAGGTGCTATTCACAGATCCTGTAGAGTGCGATTCTCGTAGATCCTGTCGAGTGCAATTTTCGCCGATCCTGTTGAGTGCTATAGACAGATCCTGTAGAGTGCGATTCTCGTAGATCCTGTCGAGTGCAATTCTCGCCGATCCTGTCGAGTGCAATTTTCGCCGATCCTGTTGAGTGCTATTCACAGATCCTGTCGAGTGCAATTCTCGCCGATCCTGTTGGATGCTATTCACAGATCCTGTAGAGTGCAATTTTCGCCGATCCTGTTGAGTGCAATTTTCGCCGATCCTGTTGAGTGCGATTTTCGCCGATCCTGTTGAGTGCTATTCACAGATCCTGTAGAGTGCGATTCTCGTAGATCCTGTAGAGTGCGATTTTTGCCGATCCTGTAGAGTGCTATTCACAGATCCTGTAGAGTGCGATTCTCGTAGATCCTGTCGAGTGCAATTTTCGCCGATCCTGTCGAGTGGAATTTCCGCCGATCCTGTTGGATGCTATTCACAGATCCTGTAGAGTGCAATTTTCGCCGATCCTGTTGAGTGCTATTCACAAATCCTGTGGAGTGCGATTCTTGTAGATCCTGCCGAGTGCAATTTTCGCTGATCCTGTTGAGTGCTATTCACAGATCCTGTAGAGAGCGATTCTCGTAGATCCTGTCGAGTGTAATTTTCGCCGATCCTGTCGAGTGCAATTTTCGCCGATCCTGTTGAGTGCTATTCACAGATCCTGTCGAGTGCAATTCTCGCCGATCCTGTTGGATGCTATTCACAGATCCTGTAGAGTGCAATTTTCGCCGATCCTGTCGAGTGCAATTTTCGCCGATCCTGTTGAGTGCTATTCACAGATCCTGTAGAGAGCGATTCTCGTAGATCCTGTCGAGTGTAATTTTCGCCGATCCTGTTGAGTGCTATTCACAGATCCTGTCGAGTGCAATTTTCGCCGATCCTGTTGAGTGCTATTCACAGATCCTGTAGAGTGCAATTTTCGCCGATCCTGTTGAGTGCGATTTTCGCCGATCCTGTTGAGTGCTATTCACAGATCCGGTAGAGTGCGATTCTCGTAGATCCTGTCGAGTGCAATTTTCGCCGATCCTGTCGAGTGCAATTTTCGCCGATCCTGTTGAGTGCTATTCACAGATCCTGTCGAGTGCAATTTTCGCCGATCCTGTTGGATGCTATTCACAGATCCTGTAGAGTGCAATTTTCGCCGATCCTGTTGAGTGCGATTTTCGCCGATCCTGTTGAGTGCTATTCACAGATCCTGTAGTGTGCGATTCTCGTAGATCCTGTAGAGTGCGATTTTCGCCGATCCTGTTGAGTGCTATTCACAGATCCTGTAGAGTGCGATTCTCGTAGATCCTGTAGAGTGCGATTTTTGCCGATCCTGTTGAGTGCTATTCACAGATCCTGTAGAGTACGATTCTCGTAGATCCTGTAGAGTGCGATTTTCGCCGATCCTGTTGAGTGCAATTTCCGCCGATCCTGTTGGATGCTATTCACAGATCCTGTAGAGTGCAATTTTCGCCGATCCTGTTGAGTGCTATTCACAGATCCTGTAGAGTGCGATTCTCGTAGATCCTGTAGAGTGCGATTTTCGCCGATCCTGTTGAGTGCTATTCACAGATCCTGTAGAGTGCGATTCTTGTAGATCCTGTAGAGTGCAATTTTCGCCGATCCTGTTGAGTGCTATTTACAGATCCTGTAGAGTGCGATTCTCGTAGATCCTGTCGGGTGCAATTTTCGCCGATCCTGTCAGGTGTTATTCACAGATCCTGTAGAGTGGGATTCTCGTAGATCCTGTCGGGTGCAATTTTCGCCGATCCTGTCAGGTGCTATTCACAGATCCTGTAGAGTGCGATTCTCGTAGATCCTGTCGAGTGCAATTTTCGCCGATCCTGTTGAGTGCTATTCACAGATCCTGTAGAGTGCGATTCTCATAGATCCTGTCGAGTGCAATTTTCGCCGATCCTGTTGGATGCGATTCTCGTAGATCCTGTCGAGTGCAATTTTCGCCGATCCTGTTGAGTGCTATTCACAGATCCTGTAGAGTGCGATTCTCGTAGATCCTGTAGAGTGCGATTTTCGCCGATCCTGTTGAGTGCTATTCACAGATCCTGTAGAGTGCGATTCTCGTAGATCCTGTCGGGTGCAATTTTCGCCGATCCTGTCAGGTGTTATTCACAGATCCTGTAGAGTGGGATTCTCGTAGATCCTGTCGGGTGCAATTTTCGCCGATCCTGTCAGGTGCTATTCACAGATCCTGTAGAGTGCGATTCTCGTAGATCCTGTCGAGTGCAATTTTCGCCGATCCTGTTGAGTGCTATAGACAGATCCTGTAGAGTGCGATTCTCGTAGATCCTGTCGAGTGCAATTCTCGCCGATCCTGTCGAGTGCAATTTTCGCCGATCCTGTTGAGTGCTATTCACAGATCCTGTCGAGTGCAATTCTCGCCGATCCTGTTGGATGCTATTCACAGATCCTGTAGAGTGCAATTTTCGCCGATCCTGTTGAGTGCAATTTTCGCCGATCCTGTTGAGTGCGATTTTCGCCGATCCTGTTGAGTGCTATTCACAGATCCTGTAGAGTGCGATTCTCGTAGATCCTGTAGAGTGCGATTTTTGCCGATCCTGTAGAGTGCTATTCACAGATCCTGTAGAGTGCGATTCTCGTAGATCCTGTCGAGTGCAATTTTCGCCGATCCTGTCGAGTGGAATTTCCGCCGATCCTGTTGGATGCTATTCACAGATCCTGTAGAGTGCAATTTTCGCCGATCCTGTTGAGTGCTATTCACAAATCCTGTGGAGTGCGATTTTTGTAGATCCTGCCGAGTGCAATTTTCGCTGATCCTGTTGAGTGCTATTCACAGATCCTGTAGAGAGCGATTCTCGTAGATCCTGTCGAGTGTAATTTTCGCCGATCCTGTCGAGTGCAATTTTCGCCGATCCTGTTGAGTGCTATTCACAGATCCTGTCGAGTGCAATTCTCGCCGATCCTGTTGGATGCTATTCACAGATCCTGTAGAGTGCAATTTTCGCCGATCCTGTTGAGTGCAATTTTCGCCGATCCTGTTGAGTGCTATTCACAGATCCTGTAGAGTGCGATTCTCGTAGATCCTGTAGAGTGCGATTTTCGCCGATCCTGTTGAGTGCTATTCACAGATCCTGTAGAGTGCGATTCCCGTAGATCCTGTAGAGTGCGATTTTCGCCGATCCTGTTGAGTGCTATTCACAGATCCTGTAGAATGCGATTCTCGTAGATCCTGTAGAGTGCGATTCTCGCCGATCCTGTCGAGTGCAATTTCCGCCGATCCTGTTGGATGCTATTCACAGATCCTGTAGAGTGCAATTTTCGCCGATCCTGTTGAGTGCTATTCACAGATCCTGTAGAGTGCGATTCTCGTAGATCCTGTAGAGCGCGATTTTCGCCGATCCTGTTGAGTGCTGTTCACAGATCCTGTAGAGTGCGATTCTTGTAGATCCTGTAGAGTGCAATTTTCGCCGATCCTGTTGAGTGCTATTTACAGATCCTGTAGAGTGCGATTCTCGTAGATCCTGTCGGGTGCAATTTTCGCCGATCCTGTCAGGTGTTATTCACAGATCCTGTAGAGTGGGATTCTCGTAGATCCTGTCGGGTGCAATTTTCGCCGATCCTGTCAGGTGCTATTCACAGATCCTGTAGAGTGCGATTCTCGTAGATCCTGTCGAGTGCAATTTTCGCCGATCCTGTTGAGTGCTATTCACAGATCCTGTAGAGTGCGATTCTCGTAGATCCTGTCGAGTGCAATTTTCGCCGATCCTGTTGGATGCGATTCTCGTAGATCCTGTCGAGTGCAATTTTCGCCGATCCTGTTGAGTGCTATTCACAGATCCTGTAGAGTGCGATTCTCGTAGATCCTGTAGAGTGCGATTTTCGCCGATCCTGTTGAGTGCTATTCACAGATCCTGTAGAGTGCGATTCTCGTAGATCCTGTCGGGTGCAATTTTCGCCGATCCTGTCAGGTGTTATTCACAGATCCTGTAGAGTGGGATTCTCGTAGATCCTGTCGGGTGCAATTTTTGCCGATCCTGTCAGGTGCTATTCACAGATCCTGTAGAGTGCGATTCTCGTAGATCCTGTCGAGTGCAATTTTCGCCGATCCTGTTGAGTGCTATAGACAGATCCTGTAGAGTGCGATTCTCGTAGATCCTGTCGAGTGCAATTCTCGCCGATCCTGTCGAGTGCAATTTTCGCCGATCCTGTTGAGTGCTATTCACAGATCCTGTCGAGTGCAATTCTCGCCGATCCTGTTGGATGCTATTCACAGATCCTGTAGAGTGCAATTTTCGCCGATCCTGTTGAGTGCAATTTTCGCCGATCCTGTTGAGTGCGATTTTCGCCGATCCTGTTGAGTGCTATTCACAGATCCTGTAGAGTGCGATTCTCGTAGATCCTGTAGAGTGCGATTTTTGCCGATCCTGTAGAGTGCTATTCACAGATCCTGTAGAGTGCGATTCTCGTAGATCCTGTCGAGTGCAATTTTCGCCGATCCTGTCGAGTGGAATTTCCGCCGATCCTGTTGGATGCTATTCACAGATCCTGTAGAGTGCAATTTTCGCCGATCCTGTTGAGTGCTATTCACAAATCCTGTGGAGTGCGATTCTTGTAGATCCTGCCGAGTGCAATTTTCGCTGATCCTGTTGAGTGCTATTCACAGATCCTGTAGAGAGCGATTCTCGTAGATCCTGTCGAGTGTAATTTTCGCCGATCCTGTCGAGTGCAATTTTCGCCGATCCTGTTGAGTGCTATTCACAGATCCTGTCGAGTGCAATTCTCGCCGATCCTGTTGGATGCTATTCACAGATCCTGTAGAGTGCAATTTTCGCCGATCCTGTCGAGTGCAATTTTCGCCGATCCTGTTGAGTGCTATTCACAGATCCTGTAGAGAGCGATTCTCGTAGATCCTGTCGAGTGTAATTTTCGCCGATCCTGTTGAGTGCTATTCACAGATCCTGTCGAGTGCAATTTTCGCCGATCCTGTTGAGTGCTATTCACAGATCCTGTAGAGTGCAATTTTCGCCGATCCTGTTGAGTGCGATTTTCGCCGATCCTGTTGAGTGCTATTCACAGATCCGGTAGAGTGCGATTCTCGTAGATCCTGTCGAGTGCAATTTTCGCCGATCCTGTCGAGTGGAATTTCCGCCGATCCTGTTGGATGCTATTCACAGATCCTGTAGAGTGCAATTTTCGCCGATCCTGTTGAGTGCTATTCACAAATCCTGTGGAGTGCGATTCTTGTAGATCCTGCCGAGTGCAATTTTCGCTGATCCTGTTGAGTGCTATTCACAGATCCTGTAGAGAGCGATTCTCGTAGATCCTGTCGAGTGTAATTTTCGCCGATCCTGTCGAGTGCAATTTTCGCCGATCCTGTTGAGTGCTATTCACAGATCCTGTCGAGTGCAATTTTCGCCGATCCTGTTGGATGCTATTCACAGATCCTGTAGAGTGCAATTTTCGCCGATCCTGTTGAGTGCGATTTTCGCCGATCCTGTTGAGTGCTATTCACAGATCCTGTAGAGTGCGATTCTCGTTGATCCTGTAGAGTGCGATTTTCGCCGATCCTGTTGAGTGCTATTCACAGATCCTGTAGAGTGCGATTCTCGTAGATCCTGTAGAGTGCGATTTTCGCCGATCCTGTTGAGTGCTATTCACAGATCCTGTAGAGTGCTATTCTCGTAGATCCTGTAGAGTGTGATTTTCGCCGATCCTGTTGAGTGCAATTTCCGCCGAAAGTTATTATTGATAATTGCACCAGTTGTCAAAGATACAGAGCTACTCCGCAGTATCGAATGATGGCAGCTCTACCCCAAGAACGGGTACTGCCTACGCGTCCATTTAAGAAATCAGGTGTAGATTATGCAGGTCCATTTAAGTTGCTAGCTCCACGCATTCGCGGAAAAATTTCCTACAAGGGTTATTTCATTACTTCCATTTGTCTTTGCACAAAAGCAATTCATCTTGAAGCTGTCTCCGATCACACTACAGAGTCGTATCTAGCCGCGCTCGACAGATTCACGGCAAGACGAGGACCTTGTCAGCTTCTCATAAGTGATCAAGGTCAGAATTTGATAGGAGCAGACGCCGAACTTAGGAAAATGTTCACCGAAAATTCACCCTACTCCAATTTCATTTCCCAATCCCTTAGCAATTTGGGGACAAAGTGGCGTTTTAATCCACCATCCGCTCCACATTTTGGAGGAATTTGGGAAGCGGGGGTTAAGGCAGTGAAACATCACCTAAAGAGGGTAGTGGGAGAAACAATATTCAACTTTGAGGAATTCACAACAGTCCTTAATCAAGTGGAGGCATGCCTCAACTCTCGGCCTCTCATGCCCCTCAGCAATGACCCTTCTGATCTAGAGGCTCTCACACCTGCCCATTCTGTGATAGGAGAGCCATCCCTACTAATAGTCAAGGACAGAGTTACCAATGACAACGTGTCACCTCTACGATGCTGGAAAATCATCACACAAATGGTCCAACAACTTTGGGAACGTTGGTCGCACCAGTATCTCCATACGCTCCATAAACGAAATAAGTGGACCTCAGTACAACCTAACTTTGCTGAAGGTGACCTAGTTTTAGTGAGAAACCAAATAACGCCACCATCCAGATGGCCACTGGGCCGAATAATCAAGACGCTCCCTGGAAAAGATGGGATTGTTCGAGTCGTGCAGGTGCGCACAGCTACCACTATCCTGGATCGACCGATTGTGAAGTTGGTGAAATTATTTCGCCGACAAAGTGAAGATGAAGAGTGATCTGTGCAGTGTTGCTTAGAATCTATGAATTTTTCGTTTTTTTTTCTTGAAATCAGTGAACAGTTTGGATTATTTTCTCCAGATGGAATTGAATAATGACTCTATTTTTTTCACTACAAGTGAACTCTCAATTTTCCACACTCTCATGAAATCCTTTGTTCATTTCAATGAAATCTATTCTTTTTTTCCTCGAGGTGGGAGGATGTTTATGTAGCACCGATCAAACAATGTCCGCGACAGCACACATACATTTACGCACACATTAGCTGAGCCGTCAAGTGGCATCAGATGCTCAACCGGCAGTAGAACCGACTGCAGTATATACAGGGAGATAACCGATATATGTCAAGGATTTCGGGAACGTGGAGGGGAGGGGGTATAATATTTTATAAAAATCGAATCGAGCGTGAATCCTCGAAATTCAAGGAGTTATTAATCAAAACTGTGGACCAATCACGGAGCTGGAATTTTTCCGCTCTAGTTAACAGATTTGTCTTTATTTTTTCCCGGGCCATGATTGGTCCGTGAAATTACATGAAAGTATGAAGCGTGGGCGTGCCTAGGTGGCCAGTTTTGAGAGTATGCTTCAAGGGCCTGCAGTATGATGTGCAAACAAGATCATGAAGATAATCCGCTCGCCAATGAGTTTTTGGTCGACACAAAATCAAAAAAGCAAAAAATCATGATATCGATTCCGCGATTCAAAATATCGGATGGAACTTGAAAAAAGAATCAGATCAAACTTTGAATCGTGAAAATCGGATGATATCTACGAAATGAATTGTCGGAATTGATTAATCAAAAATTCATCAGAATCCGTCAATATTGTCCAATTTCCACGATTCAAAGTTTGATCTGCTCCTTTTTTCGAGCTCCAACAGATACGTCGAATCACGAAATTGATATCACAATTATTCGCTATATCAATTTCTGATCGACGAAAACGCCATCAGTGAGCGGATTATCTTTACGATCTTGGGTAAACAGACATTGAGTGAGCTCAGTGCTCGGCGCGGCAGTGTATACCTGGCGCAGATGACCCTCATAAAATCGTCATTGTTCTTTGACCACGACAGCTGTTCAATAATTACAAGTCGCGAAGAATTTTGCTATCATTTTTGCAACTATAGTTTTTGAATTTTTACGAAACAGGAGAAATTCAAAACTTGAATCGTAAAAATCGGATGACTTTCACGATTCGAGTTCTGGATTGATCACATTGATGGTAGTGCGGGCCGGGCGCTGGGGGGTATACAAGAATGAACCTCGTATTCCAGAAGATACGAAATCGAATTATCATGTGTTCTGAGGCGCTGAATCCACTGCGCAAGATTGTTTGACCGTCAAGTCCGGCGATCATTCCTTATTAGTTTTTTTTTCTTCTTTAAGCTTTATTAGCTCCATTACAGAGCTATTCAGCTATTCCTCATATCATTAATTCCTCGTGCAGGATTTGGGTTTTCTGTGGTTATTCTCGAGAATGTGTTTATTCGCGTGAAAACTCATAAGGTCAAAGTGTAGAGTGCCGGATTCTCTGCAGAAAGAGCATACCCTCAAATTGGGTCATTTGGGTACGATTTCGTTACTTTCTATTTCGTTCGGTTCGGCATTCCAACATACATTGAACAAAACTCACTTCTATATTAGTAGTCAATCTAAAGCTTACAGTCTTAGCTTTCGATTTGTCATACAAAGTTCAATTTGATGTGTCTAAGCGGGAGCTGTTGGCAGTTTCGCAAGTGTACCAAAGTAAGACTCGGACCGGGCAACTTTGGTACACTTACAAAATATTTCAGTATGAGCCCTCACCATACGAGTAAATCAATTTCAATCATTCAGAGGTCTTATTTTGAGCTCTTCGAAACATTCTAGAACCTCATAGACCATCACTCGACTCAAGATGAGATGAGAAAAAGCTGTCATAGGAAGGTGGACTGAAGTTAACCTATCCTCATGCTTCTCACCTAGAGTGGGGTAACTTTGGCACATTTTTTCATGGTTTTTCCCCCTGTTTTTCATTAATTAAAATCCCAATTGCTTCAAATACCCTAATGTAACGATGGTTCCTTCAATATGGTGATCTATGTGGTCAAAATGTAGCATTATTCACCCGTAGTTTGTACCGAAACACTTCTTGCCAGGTACACTAACTGGACCACTCGCGTATCGGTGCTAAATCAGCCTTTTCGGGAAAAAAGCTTCAATAAACTACTACAATCATCCACGCGGGATCTACGGTGGCTCAACACATTGTTTATGCGTGTGTCAAGAGGGAAGGATGAGTTTCAAAGCGATATAATCATTTACCTTGCCGAACGCAGCTTTGAGTCATTTTCCAGGGGTGTACCGAGTTGCACCCAGTGTACCAAAGTTACCCAATTTGACGGTATAGGATACTCCAGAAACTCAAGATTTGATCGGATGATGCGCGAAATCCATTCCGCTTGGTCAACATAGCCTCCTAAGAGACGGCCGATGCCGCATCACTAAATTTACTGCCATTCTGGCAGTTGTCAATGCACGGATAAGGCATCAAGCGCTTTTCAAAGATGATGGAATCTCCTTTAGAATGGTCACTAACTGATTTGGTCTGGCCCAAAAGCCTTCGAGTGTTGATCCAGATGAAGAAAAAACCGTGCCAATCTCAAGTTACTCGCGCCACTACGCATTGAAACTTTTGCTGTGGGAGTAGCACTCCTTTCCCCTTCTCTTGGCCCGGTTTCCGCGAAATTTGTTCGTAAAAAATCGACCAGCGATTCAACTAGCGGAAACTGTAACCTAAGATGCTTTTGACTACTCCGGACCTCGCATCAGGAGTGATATACTACCTCGGGTCCTGAACTACAAAATCAATCCGGCCAGAAAAATTCTGAAAGTTGAATCTGGGCCCAAGGTATCGTCCGGATCCGAAAAGTTCTTTGAATAGCTATTCCATCGTCATCAGAAGCCCCCCCCCCTTCAATTTCAATTCTGGGCATAAAATGGCATCTAAAACGTATCACACAATATATTTTGATGTTGAATTAGGTGCTCTTCCAGATATCGTGATCAAAAGTTGGGCGGAGTGACGTTTCAAAGAAGTAAATGCATATATTCATCAGAATTCACCTTGTTTGAGTGGAAACTTCATTTGAAGTACAAGTTCCATCGCAGAAGTTGATACATTGGCACTTGAGTAATTGGAATATCCAATCTGCAGAGTCTAGACCTCAGAATCGACGCAACTCAAGTATCATAATGTGGCATCGATATCGAGAATAGCATCTAAGTGGACAAACCCTCAACCACGCTAGTGTATGCATTATAGACTTGTCATCAAACTTTTGTTCTTCTCAAACCCATGTCCGTCAGTACCATTCAAGAATTATCATAAGGCAGGTTTCCAAGGTAGAACTGTCCGTTTTGTCAGGATTTACAGTCACAACTGAATGGCGTTGCAGTTTGAATTATACTCAAAATGCTTAATGTAGAGAAGGTAAGATTTCGAAAAAATAGTCGTTTTATCGATCAAAACTGCATCATATTTCAATTCTGACCAGATTTTGAGGGAATAGACGATTCTACATTGAGATGGTCAGGGTGTGTCTTATGATCACTTTCGGATGGTTTTAACGGACATTGGTTCGGTTGATAGAGAGGCTGAATGATGAGTCTGTAATGCATACTAGCGCGATCGAGAAAGTTTCCGGTTCGATGCTATTCTGGGTGTTATTGCGGCATCCTAATAATATGAATATGAATATATCGAATTCACGATGGAAATTGGATTTGAGATAAATATTCCATTCAAAACAGGTTCTTCATCTCATATGTATTATCAAAATCCAGACAGTTTCACATCAAACGGATGTACACCGAGCTCTTAATGGAGGTATCCCATACTAAAGAAAGAGCCCCAGAAAGCTGTTGTAAATGTGTCTCTTCGGGCGCTAATAGGTTAAGGATTGCACTGCTCTTGGACAGCATGAATTTTTCTGTGATACAGTTTCTGAAATTCATGCCACTCGATAGAAACCAATCAGGAAGGTGGCAGGCGTATTCTATCAGGACAGGATTCAGGCAGGATAAGAGAAAGAGGAAGGGCATGTTAGTTAGGACTAATGAGACGATTAGATGTGATGACTCCCTCAGAACCAAGCTTAGGATTTATAATGTGCAGGGAATTGCTGAAATCGACCACCATTGACAGCAACACAGCGACGAGCACGATCGAGTACACTCGAAGTAGCTCGCCCGATCTCCTGTGGGTCGAGATCTCGGAACGCCGCGAAGATTCGTTCGATAAGATGATCTCTGCTTGTAATTTTCACTGAGTACACTCGCTCTTTGATAGCGCCCCACAAGTAAAAGTCAAGAGGGGTGAGATCTGGAGACCGAGGTGGCCAGGCCAATGGCCCTCCGCGGCCGACCCATCGATTTGGATAAGTCTCATCCAAGTGATCTCGGACAGCCCCTGTAAGAAATATACTGTTAACATCGTCTTTTTGAGGCATAACTAGAAGTTGATCATAAATCTCCAATAAACACGTACTTGCGAAGTGAGCAGGTTCACCATCATGCTGAAAAATCAAGTTTAATAAAACATAAAGTGGAAGGCGAAGAGCCCGAATCAGAGCCGGAAGTCGATTCTGTAAAAAATCGAGGTATGCGGGGCCGTCGAGTCTTGGGGGAAAAATGATTGGGCCAACCTGAAAAAGTGGTTATGATTAGCTCATTGTCGGGTTAAATGACATATTAAAATGATTCCACGACAAAGAAAAGGCCAAACTGAGGTGGGTTATATATTTCTCTATAAGTCATTGTTTTGATTCTCTTGATCAAAATATGGACATGGGACACCATGAAGTAGTTAGGAGAAATTTTTTCTGACCTTTGCACACGTATCAAAATTCTGGCTTGAACTCATGCAGTACGGGAATATTATTTTTTCAAGGAATACAATTCTTCACAGCAAACACTGTATTTCAAGGGAATGGTAAAACGGCCGTTCGAGGAAAGATTGAAAGCCCATTTTCATGGAGTCATTCATGAATAACCCAGGTCTCATGTAAAACGCAGTTTTTTGGGTGTTTTCTATAGGTTTTTTGCTCATCTTCAGATGCACTCTCTCGCGTCCGTCTATCGAACATTATTCCTCAATTTTGACGATTTTGGGATCAAAAATACGGGTTTTGCAAAAAAATGAAATCAGATTTTGATAATTGTGTGCCAGTGCCATAAGAAAATTGTTAATTTTTAATTGAGAAAGATTTTCCTGACTCGACAAATAGGTTCAAAGAATGTATATCAAGAACAATCCGAAACCCACCAATTTTTGGTTTCCTATTATCTCATACAAATACTTATCAGTTATCATTGCTGAGTTATCACCAATTGATTGCCGATGAGCCCGGCCTAAATATGGACGGACCATTTCGTCTGAAAATTGCTGTCCCATGTCAGGTATGGATTCTCTTCAGACCATGTATGGTAGTTATGGATGTTGAACAGGCCTTTCCGATCAGAAATAGATTCATCCGACCATAAAAAGATTTCACTAATGTTTATGCCAAATCTGTCAAAAACATCGATCAATCCTTGGCACAAATGTAGCCGGGCACCGTGATCTACCACTTGCAGGTGTTGCACTTTTGTAAAATGGTAAGGATAAAGACCTTCTTCGTCCAAAATTTGCCAGATGGTACGAAAGTTGACCCCGAAGATGCCCACAGCTTCACGAATGCTGCCACCAGGATGTTCTTGGAACCAATTAAAAATCATGTCGTGCACTAGATCACGCACTGGCTGCGCCCGCTCACGTGTGATAGGAGGCATGAGTTGACCCGTCTGTTGTAAACGACTGGCCACTTCTGTGAATGTCCTGGCACACGGCCGTCCTCGATTTGGATAATCAATTTGATATTGTCTAGCAGCGGCCGCAGCTAGCATGCCTTCCGTCACGTACGTGTTATATATATTGATGTAATCTCTGAGCTCATATTGATAGGCCATGATGCACTTAATCTCACAACACTGTACACCATACGATCGCAGAGGATATATTCGCGAGTGGCCGCGAAAATGCGACTTCTGCCCTCGACCATGCCTTACAGCAGACTGAGGTGTGACTGGGGCAACAACTCGAAACGATCTTGCAGAAGATCATAGTAGATGAAAATTTGGAGCAGGGAGATGACTTACCACGGGGAAGGATATTGGAGGATAGTGCCTATCGACCATTTACTGCAGAAAACAGATGCTTTGGCCATTCGTGATTTGTATCGAGGAGTGTCATCATAACCGCGGTCAGTTGATGGAGCTACAACAAGGGAAGTTCGTAAGCCGTGCCGAGACAATGAGGATGAGGGATTGAGGCAGTCAATGACGGTTTCGACAGTTATCCAAAAGAAAGATTCCATGACATACAAATTCTACGTTGTTATGAATTGCATCCTATAAACCTTTTGCTTACGACTGCTTCGTAACGTTGTTGTCAAATTCTTTGCAGGGATTTACCGTCTGTTTATGAGGGTAGCTCATTAAAGCGCAAAAATGACGCAGCAAATTTCTGGAGACGAGAGGCCGAGCGAGAGATGAGCTGCAAATATCAATTGTTACCCCAATTTCTCATTTTCTTAGTCACAAAGAGAGAAATCCGCGTGAAAGGGGCCTCAAAGTCGAACTTGTGGATCGCAACGGTCCTAGGTAGTCGTAGTTTATAGGATGCAATTGATAACTACTAAGAATCCAGGTATCATGTATTATTCGCGACAGCCCAGATTAAGCGACTTTTGGACTCAGACGGCCAAGCGAGGGTAGAGGGTTACTTCCGTCAGGTATACTACACCACCGAACACTGAACTCACTCAATGGCTATTCACCCGAGATCGTCAAATTAATCTGCTCGCTTATGATTTTTCGAAATCAATGCTTTTCGCTGACCGACTTATTCAAAGCTGTTGATTTTTCCATGCCAAAAAACTTTGTTCTTTGCGATAACTTCGTTGGACGTCCGTGAAAAACAAAGTTTTTGGCACGAGACGCATATACCGCTTTACACGGCGAGACGCGCTGTGTAAAGGTATAAACAAAGCGCAAGGCAGCACACTAAGAATAAAATATTCCCGTCTGAACAACACGACTGCATCGTCACGTGGTATTGCCGTCGGACCAATACTGAATTGTCACCACGGCAAAATTATTTTGTTATTGCAGCAATCTGTTTCAATAACCTGAAAAAATTTTTGATTATAACGATGTATCATAACGATACTCATGCGGTATCATTATGTGTATAAAGTTGGATCGCTTTTGTGGTAAAATAGTCGTAATGTGACTGTGATACCATCAAGTATCAGAGAATTTGGAATATACAGGCCACGTTCGTTTTTATTCTGTTAGTAATACCAAGACTGCCTAACCCATCTGATTGATCGATGCGATGACAAAATTGGAATTATTCTCTGGCAAAATAACATTTCGGTTGTACGGCGTGAATCATAACCGTGCGACCAAAATTTTTTGAGTGATGTTTGAGTCTGAAACCTACGCGGTCCAACGACAACACGTAATAAAGCAAGTGTACCCGACTTGCCTCTGTACGTAACTAATCCTTATATGCCGGTCTCAGAATAATGGGGACTCGTTGACTTTCCCGCATATCATTTCACGTTTGTCATGTTGAAACATGAGGAAATAAGTGATTCAAATCCACCTCGAATCATTTCTGCATTCTCCAGGAAATTGAAAGCGAATTTTCCAATTTTCATATTTGAGTGGCTAAAGAACCGCGTCCACTAAAACCGGTCCGAATTCATTTTCATTCGACCAATCTCTACGCACCTCAGCGCATTCGATTCCTTGTCTCAAGACCTTCAAAAATCGCTCTTCAGAGTTGCAAAACTTTGATTTGGAGCGATTTTATGTACAAAACACGGAGATTATTTGAGAATCAAGAAGGCCGACATCTGAATGTACCCAACAAGCCCCTACATGGTTATCCCGGAAGAGAATGCATGATGGCTTTCTTACTACTCGAAACGTGTTTACCGCATCAAAATAGGTCGGAAACAAAGTCTTAGACCAGCTAAAAGCTACAAATGTCGCTGCACGGCGATAAAAACGAATCAAAGCGATTTTATATACTTTATCGCCGATTCACATCCTTTTAAATGATGGGGGCAAGTTGGGTAAACACTTTTGTAAACTCTCAAAAATCACATGTTGGGAGAATTAAAACAGTCTGGCTCCAGTTGGCCCAAATTGAATGTACTTTGAACTTGGGACAATCTTCAAAATGAGCTGAAGTACGTTGGAAAATACTGAGATGGGGGGATTCAAAATGAGCTGAAGTACGTTGGAAAATACTGAGTTATTAAGAAAATGCCTTGAAGCCATGCGGTAGCCGCGCAAGCTGAATTTTGTTCCAAGAATTTCCAAATTCTCTTGCGATTTGGAATAGATAACGAGTTATGCCACAATTGCTATCATCTAACTTGACTGGCTCAACTCGTCGTTTAGCTCAAATCGCAAAAGAATTCGAGAATTCTTGGAACAAAAATGTGCGTATATTATAGGTTAGGATGTCCCAGGCGCCCAGTGGTTCCCACTTTTCTGCAATCATCTAATGATTTGGGCTGAACATTGAGTTGTCGAGAATAAATCGGACAATAACAATAACTAGACAACTCATCTCAAACTTTATACCATTAAAATGTTCCCATAAGTGGTGAATGGAACTTTACGGCCGGGCTGCACGGCTACTGGATGCCCTTAATGGGGGCAAGCTGGGTACAGTGATCTTATGTATAATGCAATCAATTAAGCGTCTCAAACACATGATTATTAGATTTTGTATCTTCTGGAATACGAGGTTCATTCTTGGATACCCCCCCCCCCCCCAGCGCCCGGCCCGTACTACCATCAATCTGATCAATCCAGAACTCGAATCGTGAAAGTCATCCGAGAAGAGTTTTGAATTTCTCCTGTTTCAGCAAAAATTCAAAAACTATAGTTGCAAAAATGATAGCAAAATTCTTCGAGATTTGTAATTATTGAACAGCTGTCGTGGTCAAAGAACAATGACTAGTTTATGAGGGTCATCTGCGCCAGGTATACACTGCCGCGCCGAGCACTAAGCTCACTTAATGTCTGTTCACCCAAGATCGTAAAGATCATCCGCTCACTAACGGCGTTTTCGTCGATTAGAAATTGATATAGCGAATGATTGCGATATCGATTTCGCGATTCGACGTATCTGTTGGAGCTCGAGAAAAGGAGCAGATCAAACTTTGAATCGTGGAAATTGGACAATATTGACGGATTCTGATGAATTTTTGATTAATCAATTTCGACAATTCATTTCCTAGATATTATCCGATTTTCACGATTCAAAGTTTGATCTGATTCTTTTTTTAAGTTCCATCCGATATTTCGAATCGCGAAATCGATATCACGATTTTTTGCCTTTTTGATTTTCTATCGACCAAAAACTCATTGGCGAGCGGATTATCTTCATGATCTTGTTTGCACATCATACTGCAGGCCCTTGAAGCATACTCTCAAAACTGGCCACCTAGCCACGCCCACGCTTCATATTTTCATGTAAACTTACGGACCAATCACGGCCCGGGAAAAAATAAAGATAAATCTGTTAATTAGAGTGAAAAAATTCCAGCTCCGTGATTGGTCCACAGTTTTGATTAATAACTCCCTGAATTTTGAGGATTCACGCTCCATTCGATTTTTATAAAATATTATACCTCCTCCCCTCCACGCTCCCGAAATCCTTGACATATATCGGTTATCTCCCTGTATATATAGACATTCAGCCGCTCGGCTATAGGCCTCCCGCTCTGCTCCGGTCCAGTCAGTCTTCTTGAGGATCGCGAACTGTACGCACACTCTCCACCACCTCGAGCATGTATCATATTGCTCAATATAGTTTTGCGAACAGTTCAATTAAACCTCTCCTCTAGTTCATTCTGCATTCACCTGGATCCAACCCCGCATATAAACAAGGATCATTTGACGATTTTTTTGGGAAGACGCATCACCTCACAAAAGAAAATGAGTCAAACAAGAACGTCAAAAATACAAACCAAACTCCGCGACACCGAGTCAATTATCCATAGTTCTTACAAGGAACTCAACCATTTCTGGAGTCGAAATCATGAGATAAAATCATTTTGAGCGAAAACAATAAACGGAACTGTCGAAGTCAGAAGTTCTGCAGATCGTAGGCCACCTACCGTACCAAATCTCATCAAGGAGGCTCCGTCGTCGAAACTTTTTCGAGTCACTCTGAATTGGAGAGATTATGGTCCGTACTTCGTTCTACGGGGAATCTACTGCAATTTCGAAATATGCAGGTTGACGACTTCATTGTTTGGAGAAAATTACCAAGATATTGTGATTTAACACGGCGTTTCATGGGCGCTGATGAGGAAAAGAGCAATACCTTGATGTTTCCGAATGTTACGACGACCAGCATTCTTTCTGGCAAGGACCATTCATATATGAATAGAATTTCCTCGAGGAATATACATGTTGCTGATGTGCGAAAGGCAGGAAAAAATCCAAATGAATCGCGTGCCTAAACGATGGCTGCTGGATCGCCGTACACTTGCGCTAGCGCGCGCTTGGGATGTGTGTGCGTGTCAATGAGCACGTAACCCTCGTGGTCCGAGGCTTGTAGTAGGTTTGAGGCCCAAACTGCTCGTGATACGTTACTCAAACGACGGAGCCTCCCTAAATAAGGGAAAAGACTTGGAATTACTGTCTCCGTATCATGTGGGGAACATAAGTGATAATTGTCTATACTGTGAAGAATTGGTAGTCAGTATCTCAAACAGTGCTTGAAATTTGTCTACAACCACTGTAGTTGAACCGATTTCCCAACCACGTGGTTGAACCATCGATTCGAGCAGGTGGTCGAAATATCGATTCAGCAATGAATTTCAAGCCCATGGTTGGAGCGATATTTCAAGCACGTGGTTGAAATTAAGTAACGTGCTTGATTGACTGTCTTAATGCGTTTAAGCATACATTAAATTTCATACCATTTCAAAATCTGTACAGCTACTTCAGCACCCGGTATTTCCGCGGAAATTCACATTTCGCTATGTGTTCAATATTTGAGTATAATTTCATACCATCTCAAAAACTGTACAGCTACTTTGGCACCCGGCGTTTCCACGGAAATCCACATCCCGCTATGTCTTCAATATTTGGGTATATGGGTTATTCCGCCAACTGAAAAATGACGTGGTATGCGGAGCCCTAGGCTCAGCATAGACCAAAATCCTCGTCGAAGATGTTCAAATATGGTCCAAGTAGTGTCAAGATCCAGTTTTTTAAATAAAATCTAACGCCTACCTATTCACTGAAGGTCTCAAAATCATGAAATGATAGGCTTTTCATGAGAGCAAGTGGGTGGTATTCACTACTACCAGTAGCGTTCTTCATCATGTAACTCGAGAGACCTCATCATAAAAAATTTTTATAAAGCATCTAACACCATCCCATGATACCACACTATCACAAAACTAGACGTAGATAGGTGTGCCTATCGATGGAAAAGTTTCGGGGAGGTGTTTCCAATGGGAACCCGTTATTCGATCTTTTTTTAATTTTCGTGTTCACGTAGCATTACCCAAGAGACTTATATTTTTTTCCCATCTCAATTGTGCTCGAGTCTCCGTCTGAGTGTCACAAACGAAATGCCGTGAGCCAAATGGAATCTATCGTAGAAAAAAAGTCTCCAACAAGAGATAAGCTTTGCGTGAATCAATTGAAAAACACAATAATGTTGAAGGCATAAAATAGATGAGTCTCTGATTCGTGTTGTGGAAGTTGGTTTTTGTGGTGATGGATAATGGAGATGAATGAGTCTTTTGAATTTCAACCCTGGGGATCCGAGAAACCCAGTTATATAGTGAGATCTCATATCATCACGACGTTTCTGAAGTACGTGAACATACGCTTGTCACCGAGTACGGGATTGTGATTGTATATGGACCTAGACATCTATACTGACAAAATCTGACAATAATTATGATTGCAACCTCTGGAACTTCCTAATTCTATCCAAAAAAGTGCTCTCCTCCGACATTTTTCAGTCTTCTGTCTTCGATAACTCTGAAGAAATACATTTTACCGCAAAGAACGTCGAGCTATTCTTCGAAGATCTTGAAAGTATGAACAAAAAAGATCTCCACACATTTTTTCATATGAGACGCTATTTTGGCGTAGCGAGGGTATTTTGGTATTTATTCTGTTATTTTCCACGGTTCCGGTCCCATAACTCGACGCGAACGCATTTTATCGTGAAAAGTGTAGATCTATTTCTTGTAGATCCTGGAAAGATGAACCAAAATGGTACGTACACATTTCCCCGTAAAAGACTTTACCTTCGCGTGATGAGAATATTTTTGTCTCTTCCCGGCTATTTTTCGCGGTTTTGGTCACATAACTCGAAGGGGACGCATTTTAATGTAGAAAGTGTGGAACTATATTTTGTACGTCTTAAGCAGATGAACAAGGGATGCTTTCATAAATATTTCCCATACAAGACGTTTCATCTGCGTAATAGCAGTTTTCTGGAAGTTTTTCGTTATTCTGCACAGTTCTGATCCCATATATCGAAGGGTCCACATTTCATGGCAAAATATGTGGAATTTATTTTTGTAGATCTTGAAAGAACGGACAAAAAAGGTATGAACGCATTTTTCATATAAGACGTTCCATTTGCGTAATAAGATCATTCTCGAATTTTTTTGGGTTATATTCCACGGATTTAGTCCTATAACTCGAAAGAAATGCCTATCATCGAAAACTGTGTATATCAACTCATCTTAGATGTGAAAGAAACACACAAAACAATCTGATACCCATTTTTAGGTAGGCTATATGGAAGTATTCTCCTCCTTGATCACTTATGATGTCACTAAAACTGTGAAAAATGACGAGATAACGAATTTCCAAAAGACCCTATCATCACTAGCATGCACTCGGGTATTAACTCACCTCTTTCGGTATATCAAACAAGAGAGACCATCGCTGGGCAGTGTGCCTCAAGGGAACATTCCTCCCTCTAAATCTTGAATTGAATATCATTCACTGTATCTTGAATAATATCATTCACTGTGACCTTATAGAGTGTCAGGGGTAAGTCCGGAGACTTTTTGGAAGTCTCCTCAGCGAGATCTCTACTTACGAGATTCTTCCCTACCCATCTTTATCTCTCTCATCTACTCCTGTACCGTAAGAAATCGTCAAAATCAAATGTGTCGCAGAGGCATTTTGTAGAACTCGGAAAAACAACGCATTCGAATCAGATCGGTCCGTTGAGCATTCGCGTAGCGCTGATTCGTGCCGTGGATCCAATTTCTTACCGCACTGTGTGACGGCCTGTCGTACACAGCCTCTGTATTACCTCTATGAGACAGTCACGGTTCCCCTTCCTCGGGGGGTCTCATTGTGGAAGTATCCGGCGCACGCACACACGCCCGTAGCACCCGCTTGACTTACGGATTTTATCGAGGATTTTTCATACCCAATCTATGCATGATTAATATTGCACTTTGTTGCAAAAAATTTTCTCATCGAGAAACTATGGTTGGTTTTATTGTTACTTCTTCTACCAGTGTATGGCTATGAAATCAAATCCGGGTTTTTTCGATGCCATAGCCAGAGTCTTTCCGTGTAAATGATCGAAGTTCATCAAGAATCCAGTAGTAAAGTATGGATTTCCCCCTACTGATCTCTGTTGAACCTTCACTTTGACTCGTTTGCCTTCATTTCTGAGTTCCCTTTTTGACGTAGGTCCAGAGCGCGGCCTGAGGTAGAGGGTTACGGTTAGCTGTTTCCGGAGAACGGTAAAGAAGAAGATGCAAGAATAGAATCGAGCAAATTCAAACTCAGGCAGCTGGAAATAAAATTATGATGATGAATCTTCTTTAACTCTATTTTTCATGCATCTTGCTGATTCATAATCACAATTTCCGGGCTTAGCACGCACAAAGTTCCGAATTTGATCGCAACAGCAATCGATTGTTGGATGTAAGTACGAAGAAATAGAATAGTTTCCCAATGAGCAAATTGTTTGCAACTAATTGCAATGTTAATGCCGTATGACCTAGTCATGACTATTATGATTATGTCCAAATTCGTCAGACAAGTCGCACTACGTACGTGCGTGCGTGCGTGCATGCGCCGAATATTTTCACAGGCCGCGTCCAGATTGACGATCTACGCGTGTGCAATGCATGTGCCGTGCAACTCTTTGGGAAATTATCGCGGGCAGATCTGTGCAGCTTCGGTCGACTGAACCGATACGGCAGATCACGACTTTTCTGCTGAACAACTCTCTCAGCTCTCTCTGCCTGTCTCTGCCTCCAGGTGTTGTCGTCTGCAAAGACATTCAATGATATTCCCGATATGAGGATAGGAATTTATTATTCTGGCAGTAGATTTGACTTTTGCTTTCTCAAAGGGAAAGAGTTGTATTCGTGACAAGATATTTTTGCTCAATTTTTTCACTCAAATCAATTTTTCATCCTAAAAATCTTCATCCATAGCGAATCGGATTCCACCATTCTGTTCCTCTCGCCGAAATATTCCTATTGTAAATCACGGTTTTCCCTCCAGATTTATCCATGGTCCTCCACGAATTTAACTTCCTCTGTTGTTGTCCGTGTCCGTTCGTATGTTTGTCCGTGCAACGTAATTTTTCGTCCACGGTTTCTCCTCAGCCTTATGACCGATCTTTCTCAAATTCATGTGGGTGGTAGAGCACCATACAAAGATGTGCTGAAAGAATTCATAGCTCAATCTATCGAACAGTTCCCAATAAATGACTCTTCGAAAATACAAATGTCAAAATTTTCAAAAAATTGATTATTTTATTTCAAAATATCTCTTCTCAGAATCAACACGTCAAATTTCGCGTCACCGAAAAAACCATTCTTCCATCATTCTCCGTCAATTGTTTAATAAATAATTTCCATTCATATCTATCTCTACCAATTAAATCATGAATTTTGTTTCAATGGAAAAATCATGTACAGTTCTTTTCCCATACAGTTTAACGTAATTCCGTATCAACCAATAGATTAAGGATGGCCAGATGAACATTTCATTAGCTTACTTCAACTTCCTTCATGAAGTATTTTTAGACATAAATTCTGAAAATTACTAATAATTTCTTGAGAATTGTGACATTTTCATTTTCCGACACTCATTAATCGAGAACTGTTAGATAGATTGAGCTATGAATCCTCTCAGCACATTTTTGCATGGTGCTCTACCACCCACATAAATTTGAGAGAGATCGGTCGAAAGGCTGAGGAAAAACCGTGTACAAAAAATCATAGAATTTATTCCATGACAACAGATTTCCCACAAACTTTACCATTCAGATCAATTGTTTATTCTAAATACCACCATTCATACTCGATCAGCTTTCACCATTCTGTTCGACACGCCGATATGTTCCTATTGTAAGTCACGTTTTTTCCTCCAGGGTCATCCCTGGTCCTCTACCAATTTAACTATCTCTGTCAATGTGTATGTACGTTAGTATCTGTTATTACACCTGTTTTTTTGACAACGGTTTCTCCTCAGCCTTTCGACCGATCTTTCTCAAATTTATGTGAGTGGTAGAGCACCATGCGAAGATGTGCTGAATAGATTCATAGCTCAATCTATCGAATAGTTTTCGATAAATGACTCTTCGGGAATAAAAATGTCAAAATTGTCCAGAAATCGATTATTTTATATTCAAATATCCTATCTCAGAATCAACACATCAAATTTTGCGTTACCTGAACAACCATTTTTTCATCATTCTCCATCAATTAGTCAATGTGTAATTTTCATCCATATCTATCTCTACCAATTGGATCATGAATCTTCTATCAGTAAAGAAACGATTAGTGAATTTGATGAGTAATTTCAACATTATAGTCTATTGGTCTACAACGATGAGCATATTTCGACGTGAGGAAGCATTCCGCTAATATCATTGAGCAGCGTATTCAGGAGTGATTTCGACTATGTTGATAGTCAGTGGTAGAATTATGCGGTCCTAACCTGAATCTGTGCGTCGGTTTGTTGTGAGAGGTTAGAGTATTATTCACATGAACAAAGTTCAAGTATAAATATTGTACCCTCTCACAATCAAATTTGACATCCTAACTTGGTGAACTGTCCGAATTTGTTGTGATGTATTGTCAATGGTGTATGGCATGTCACAGTATTGGTCATGGATTTTTATCTCCCAACCTACAACATTGATTGCAGATCTGGGCCTTGATATGCCAACACTCATTGGGTTGCAAAGGTTCTATGGAAAGAGCTCTTGGCCTACGAGGTTTTTGGACGAAGATCAATCCTTCCGCAATAAGATTCAAATGGAGAAGCCACAGCGCTAACATTTTACTATGACAGTCTCTAATCTCTCAACAAGTATAACTATCTGGTGTATTTCCTCAGAGCATCTACATAATAGTTTGAAATAAAACATGAGTTATAGTTCCCTCAGCGACAGAGGACCATGCTACCTAAATAGATTCTGAAAAATCTACAGCATGTACATCTTGTGGTTTATGAATTTTATATGCCTCTATTTATACCCTCTTGACCTTGATGAATTGTACAATTGACTATGGGTCTTTGCCCGGATCAATCATGGAATCAGCAGATCATCCATTTCAAAATCAATGCTCCTCTCACTGAGATTTGGTGCCCCACTGCTCACTTCATTTGAACCATTGATTTGATGCATATTTACATATACATATAGGGCAAGATTGACAGAATATGGTAATGGAATCCATGATTCTATACAATCTTGATAGGATTGTTTCAGCATATATTATAATGCTCATGTAAAGCTATACATTTTATTGGTATTTCGTATTACCATGCGTTACAGTTTTGCAGAGTGCAGTGAGTGTAATCTGATTATGTGTCGAGATCAACACATTTTACATTCTCCCTTGAAGCTAGTCCGTTGTCCCCGCAAAACCGCAACCAGACATTCACCGGCGTATTTTCAGGTTGCGGCTGCACGCAATGATTCTGAGAGTGGTATTATAGTTTATACGCTTTCGTTGGTAATGGATGTGTTACTCAGATAGTAGCCCACCTGTGGAATCCTATAACACGATACCATGCAAAGTTCCATGGCAATTCGTTCATCAGAAACCGAGAAAAACTTGAAGCCAATTTTTCGGTGGGACAACGGTTGTATAAACAGGTCTGGAAACTCAATTCTAAAGGTTTGTCCTCTTAATGGAGCGAGGTGTAGTGCCAAAGTTGACCACGGTGAGCGTGGCGCTGCCATCGAGTAGTATGATGTTCAAAAATGTAAACATGCCAACATACCTGATCTATTGGTGGATTTATTGATTTTGTGAGGGTAACGTTGAAGAGTTTAAGCAGGGAATTAGATTAAGGATGATCTAACAACTTATTCTCACTTATTAATCAGAACCATCTGTTGATGATGAAATACTCTACCAAACTTTTCGTTCCCCCAAATCTTGGGTTCAACAAATTTAATAAAGATGAGCATTCCAATCGCATGGTGCTACAATCAAAACTATGTGTATGTGTATGAAATTATCGCGTACCTGCGCGATAAATCGGCCACTTGCATCGCGTTGTATGATTTACCGAATCACGTCTTCTTCGGCAGAGTGTCTGTCACACACTCTTTGTGTTGAACGCAGCTTCTTCAAGTTGAGCTTCTTTAACCATAACTGCAACTGCAGCAAACCAAAATCTTTCGGTGGCTTGAAGCTTGACCGAATCTCTTTCGATTTATGATTATTCATTGGGCACTTGATGGACACGGCATGACGCAAAGGTTAGGGAACTGATGTTGACATTACAATATTGATTTGTCAACATCAACACGTGCACTTACTACTCGATCGCAGCGCCACGAGGAAAAGTGAGTAGAAGTGGAAACTTTTGAGCCCGGAATTCGGAACCATGTTCGCAATAGGAGTTTCCAGACCTGTTTATACGACCGTGGGTGGGACAAAGCGCGTCCTCTCTTATACCGATTTATTCCTCAACGACAAAACAGTTTTGGCCAATATGAGATAGTAGCCCATCTGTGGATCGGAATTTCCTGTCAAATGAGCCCTTACGCCCGAAAATTCGGAATCTAGCTCGCAAAAAACTTGAATTAGTGTGAGCATCGAGCAAAATAACTTGCTCAGCGAGCTAAAGGACTACGATTTTCTGGAGATATAGAATGAGTCCCCGAGTGTGGAACCACTCGTTCGATGGGAAATATCATGGTGCTTCAGTTGCCATATTCCGTTTGGGTCGGAAATGTGAGGTTGAAATACTATGAGGCAAAAAATTGGCCCATAATCTCCCATCGCACATGCAGTACGATCAAAGCGCCATCTATCGGGCAAAATATCTGGATCCTTTCCGGACTAGTCTGGAAACAGATTTCAGGGCTGCAACCTCTGATTTTATCTACATTCCATTATTTTGTATCTCTGAGTTGATTACCTAATGATGTGATAGAGAAGTTTTTATCCCCTTACTTCAACTCAACTCATTAGAATTGAGATTATACAAAGAAATTTGTACAGTGTTTGATAGAAATTGAGTGATCGTCTAGTAAAGTAGTAGAAAATTTATGAAATCATCAGAAGAACATGCTGCAGATTCTTCAGAATCTATTCAGGTAGCATGGTCCCTTGTCGTTGAGGGAACTATAACAGATATTTTATTTCAAACTATCAGGTAGATGCTCTGAGAGAATACACCAGATAGTTATACTTGTTGAGAGATTAGAGACTGTCATAGTGAAATGTCATCGCTGTGGCTTCTCCTTCTGAATCTCATTGCGGAAGGATTGATCTTTGTCCAAAAACCTCATAGGCCAAAAGTTCTTTCCATAGAACCTTTGCAACCCAATGAGTATTGGCATATCAAGGCCCAGATCTGCAATCAATGTTGTAGGTTGGGAGATAGAAATCCATGAACGATGCTGTGACATGCCATACACCATTGACAATACATCACAACAAAATCGGGCGGCTCACCATGTTAGAATGCCAATTTTGATTGTTAAAGGGTACAATATTTATACTTGAACTTTGTTCATGTGAATAATACTCTAAACTCTCACAACAACCCGACGAACAGATTCAGTTTAGAACCGCATAATTCTACCACGGGTAATCTTATGGGCGCGTCAGGCCCTTTGTTCCGCCGTTCCTATACTATAGTATATACTATAGTATAAAATACTGGACGTCAAGCACGAGATCTATAATGAAGGTAAGAGTTTTCCGCCTAAAACGCTCATATGGGCAAATCTCAGGAACCATGCGATTTCGACTTTGAAATTTTGAGGATTTCCAGAACAGCAGCATACCCCCCAGGGACTTTTCTCTGGCCCAAGTCATACTCAAACAATGATGAAATGCGTGCGTAAATCACTTTGGAGCTCCACCGTGGATTTGTGAGGGAACAGAAGATTTTCCCATGTATTTGAATGGGAGCCTCATATTTCCGTAATTCTAATTGGCTCATGTGTATGTGAATGCATGGCATCTTCGGTGTTGGAACAAAGAAAGGATATGAGTTCAATAGTTTACAGTGTCTTCTGAAGGTCTGCGGTACAAAATGAAGATGTGCCTCAGCCGCCGGAACGCTCATTTTCGTCATTTGTCTCACAAGCCTCGCATCACAACCGAGATGAGGCTGTAGTAGGTGCGATTCTCATAGTCATTCTTTGAGGTATGAAAATTAGTTCACACGTGGTTTCAATCCCAACTGAATCGAAATTTTCGTGTGCTACTCGAAAAACGGGTTTTTCGACCCCATTTACGCAAAGATAATTTTTTTCATTTTAAGCCGCATCGTCATGCTGAATTGAGCACAGTATCGCTCTTTCGCTAGATTTGTGGGTTTTTGGATGTAGGATAAGATGTCGTTTCTACAGATATGGAATATTCACCGCCCCGAGTACTGCATCCATTAGAAGAGCAATACAGGAAAAAAAGTGAATTCGGAGTTTGCTCCGACAAATCATCGCCACTCTGACGCATTGATAGGCACAGCCTCGGTCATAAGTATGCATTTCTCCACATCATCATCCATCATGTATCCAAATTTTAGACCGATCGGTCACTCGCCCCGCCTGTCGCGAGCTAAGGCGTGAGAGAATTATGGCCCTAATTAATTTTGACACTCGATCGATATGATCGGATATCGTATTTATCACTCGCGGGAATTTCAAATTATGAAGATATAGTTTTTCGGTCTTTGCGAGTTAAAGTCAGCAGATATTGCTGACGTTTTTGGCATCAATCGAGAATGGATTTTACTCCACTCTCGATCAATGCACCTTTAGAGCCTCGTATGGTTCCGAGGATGCATCTAAAGGATTTTGATGGAAAGGAATGAAAAGTAAAGATGAAAAATGAGAATCTTTGAAAAAATTTGGAATCTACGCTGATGTTATGCGTGTTTCGCCCTTCTCTCATTGCTCAGGCTTTTCAAAGTGGTGGAAGAGCAATGAAAGTTTACCACTGACACGCGGCTCAAGTGGCCGAATGTTCGATGGTTTGAACGCCCTTATATACGAAAGTTCATCTTCGTTAAGCGCTTGCGAGAAAGGTCATTTTAACCCGCTATTTCCATTTGATTTCTCAACATCAAAATGGAAATAGCGGGTTAAAATGACCTTTCTCGCAAGCGCTTAACGAAGATGAACTTTCGTATATAAGGGCGTTCAAACCATCGAACATCCGGCCCCTTGAGCCGCGTGTCAGTGGTAAACTTTCATTGCTTTTCCACCACTTTGAAAAGCCTGAGCAATGAGAGAATGGCGAAACACGCATAACATCAGCGTAGAATCCAAATTTTTTCAAAGATTCTCATTTTTCATCTTTACTTTTCATTCCTTTCCATCAAAATCCTTTAGATGCATCCTCGGAACCATACGAGGCTCTAAAGGTGCATTGATCGAGAGTGGAGTAAAATCCATTCTCGATTGATGCCAAAAACGTCAGCAATATCTGCTGACTTTAACTCGCAAAGACCGAAAAACTATATCTTCATAATTATGGCCCTGTTCGGTCGAAAATTGCGATTTTGTCACGAAGAAGCGTCTCCCAGTAACTTTCCAGAGCAAGTAATAGACTCCTGATAGTGCAGAATTGTTAGATATGAGTAGATCTTCAAAATGGTCTAATGCGAGCGGCGGAAAAAAACGCGACTGTTCTTCTGACAACCTGAAAATAGGCCTGTTTGGCCAAACCGCATACTTCGTGAGATTTGCCCTTATAGTATTATGGTTCACATTAATTTGAATTTTAACCTTCTTTTTGGGTGCCTGCGACCTATGTACACTTTTTGATCACCCAAATGCAACGAGCCTGGTAGCTCAGTGGTTAGCGAGCGCACTTTCAGTTTTGCCGGCCAGGGATCGATACCCGGTCACGCTACTTTTTTTTTTATCACATCTCTGTTTCACGATATTACGAGGATGACACAGAATTGTGCGATTCTTGTTGAGTTTTCTCCACGGCCGACATAAGCTTCTGATTCCGGTCTTCGCGTACCCTAAGTGTGGGAATTCTCACGCACGCGAGAAATTCCTATGGTCGAGGTGAATCGCTAAAGGTTCGATGTTGAGCCTCGCGCACGCAAAGTTGGGAATTTTTCGCGGACGCGTGAATTTTTCATGGCCGAGCGAATATTCTGATGTTGGGTCTCGCGTGGGCTGAGTTGGAAAACTCTCGCGCACGCGAGAAATTTCCATGATCGAAGTAAAGTCCCAAACTTGGGTCTAGCGTGCGCTAAGTTGGGCAATTTTTTCTAACTCGCCGTATTATGCTGCCGGCATGATTTCGAGCTCTTTCCTGTATTCAATACACATTGAACATCTCATAACTTCGAAGGCATTACACTAATGTTCCATATTGTTATGTCATGATTAGAGGTGAATCATTACACAGCAAACAATTGCCGCCAAATTCCAAACATTACGAACTTGATGATAAAAGTGACTTTTTCTATTGGAAGTTACCAAATCTGAAAACTATTACAAAACTTTTTGAAAAATTTTTCTGAAAATACAAAATTTTTTCTAGCCCCCTGTTACGGCATGTACACACCTTTTGAAACACGGTGTATATATTGCATGGGTGGCCACAAAATTGGTCACATTTCTACCAGGGCCGGCCACCGCTTCGATATGCAGATTTTTCTGCACAATTTCCCCTTTTCAAGCTCCTAGCTCCGACAGGAAGGGCCGTACGAAAATTTTTTATGGAACAAAACTTGTAGATTTTTTAACGATCCATAAAATCCCGTTTGAATTTTTATGATTGAATCACTCCCGTCGA
The DNA here is from genome assembly GCA_029851415.1 of Eretmocerus hayati. NCBI lineage: Eukaryota > Metazoa > Arthropoda > Insecta > Hymenoptera > Aphelinidae > Eretmocerus > Eretmocerus hayati. The sequence continues at coordinate 136,523,130 of CM056741.1, forward strand.
AGTCATGAATGATTGATTTTAGGATAATTTTTTTCAAATTTCACCGTCGATTGAGGCAACTTGAAAAATGAGTAAAAAATGTTTGGAACATATAAATCGATAGATTCTTTTCTGATCTCTAAGATACTTTCTCCAAATTTGCCGTACGACCGACTGGGTCGGGGATATCGTTGATTGACTGGAACCATCCATTATCCATTAATTTTGGAGGGTACTGTATATGCATGTGTGTCACGAACAAGAGTAAACACGTCCAGCTGCGCACGCCTATATATGTATACACAGTGCAGCCGAAACAGCGGAACGATGACCGTTTCTCAGAATCTGACGTGCTTTTAACACCGCCTTTCTAACGCTGGACATCAATCCATGAAAGTAATCATAATTTCGTTGCGAAATTTGGTTATTGGGATAATATGCCTCGATATTTGAAGAAGGAAACTCTCACGATATGGTATTTCCGATCGAAAAGAAATTTGATAAGCCGATCTATCAGGGAGAACAAAGCTCTTCTAATGGAATACTTATTAAATATCGTGGATACAATTGACATGCTCAAGAACTGAAATGATCTATTGGAATTCAGGACTTAGGTAAATCGGAACAGAATGTTGAGTCTAGAATTAGTCTGAGATGAAGAAGAAGACAGAGTAATTTCGTGGTTTCTATGAAATATTGATGAGTCATGGATGAGTGAAACTAATTGAACATAGAATTCAATTCTTTACTCAGTCAGTTCATCTCGGAGGATTTTGATGTCAAAAAAGCTGTGCCGTGCGCACTCTGCAAAGTGAGATTCTGTGATACATATCACTTGAACTCCACATCAAAAAAAGGCACGGAACAAAAGTTGGGAAATACAGTCAATGCAATCGCTGCGGTATGGTATTGCTGTCAAGATTGGCTGAGAAGCATATTCGCTATGGTTAAATTGCTTGCGCGAGACATCTAGTGGCTAGCTCGCGCATTACGCCGTGGTGAACCTCACACAGACATTCAACGTTTCCATGTCCGTGTTATCTCGGCCTCCCCACTCTCCCCCCGCAGCGGCCGCGCAACTCGCTAAGCCCACCACAGTTTGAGGTTATTCTCTGCCATTGCCAGCGCTGTAGTCTACTTTTTCTATATAGCACATTCGTGACCACAGCGAATACTGAGCCACTCTCAAACGAAGAGATCCTGTTGCTCGTCGTGTAAATTGAAGTTCCAAACCCAAGATAATCTTATCAGACATCAATCGAAACATGTTGAACCCCAATACAGATGTGAAGAATGTGGTAGGAATTTTCGTAGTATAGGTGTGATGAAGGAGCATTCAAAGATATGCAAAAATAAGAAAGGTTGATATATTTCCATGAGCAAAATGTTTCAATTTTGGGAAAATTCCAGTCAAGATGAGTAATTCAGGATGTAGTGATGAACGTTTGACCAAGAGATTGAAAAGCATACCCGTGTCTGAGACCAAATTCTTGAAGAATAGAGTTAAGATTGGAGATAAGACTACGTTAGTCAAGCACAGCGTCATATTGAATTCTTGATTGATTCGAAAAATTGATGATGTTGATGACCAATAATGATGGTAATAGATTACAATTCAATATTCACAACGACTTCATTTCAAAATTCATTGGTGATATTGAGATCAATAAGGTTAACGATAATAATGATTATATTCAAAGATCCAAAGATAAATCAAGTCAATTCGAAAAATTCATAGATTGTTACTCATCAATTTTCATAGAAATTAATGTTCAAGGAAGTTTCAGTTAATGAAGCAAACACACGTCTCTCTAAAGGAAATTTGAATTATGAAATAGTTGTTCAAAATTATTCCAGTATTTTTTGTTGTGGAGAATTCGACTGTAACTTCGAGGATATATTTTTCAATGACATCCGCTCAGACAACGGATTAATGAGTGAGGAATATATATTGCAGAGATTTATTGATAACAATTGAATTCGAAAGACATTATCTGCTTGAAGAGTTGGAAGCTTATCTGAAAGATCAATTCACCAGAAGATCAGACGAGAATGATGATGAGATTTTGGGAGTTGTTGGGACAGATGGCGAGTATAAATTAGATGTTGTTGTGGAGAAGAATGGAGGAGATAAAACACTTGAACAGGAACGTGGGACGAAGCTAGGGATATGTGGAGATTCGCAGGGAGATAGAAAATTGAAATCCACGCAATACATTCGAATCACAAGTTAGTCAAGAAATTCGGAGTCACTGGAAAATTTATGTTATTCGAGGAATCAGTTACATTTCGAAAGTTGAAAGGATTGATAGAATCAAAGAGTTTTCCGGTAGTAAGATGGAGCTGGAGAAACTGATTTTAGTTAACAAAATTCTTGTCTTAACAGGGTATATTGAAAATTTAATGTAAACATGTGATTTTCAACATTCAAATTCATCTAGTTGGAAAACATAGATGGGAGAAAAAAAGATTAATGGATTCGATACAGAATTTACTTGCTCAATGGATGTATTCTTTTCTTTCATTCACGAGGAAGAAGCTATGAACTGTACTGCTCCGAGATAATACGTATCACTCTCTCATCCACCTAGCATATCACGGCCGTGATATGCTAGGTGGATGAGAAAAAAGTGGAGCTCAGCGGCAATCAGTGGACTTCAGTGATAGTCAGTGGACCTCGGTAGATTTCGTTAGAGCTCGGTGGAGGTCACCGGAGTTCGGTGAGAATCAGTGGAAGGGACGGAAATCAAAGGTAGAATGAGGAAATTTATTGAGTGGATGTCTGTAGGGCTCAGTGGCGGTTGGTGGATGTCAAAGGGGGTGGGGGGAGTCGGCGGGGGTCAGTGTCGATCTGCAAAAGTCAGTGGAGATCAGTGGAGGTCACTGGACGTTTATAGAGCTCGATGGACCTTCTTTCTGACAACTATATGTATATATATATATATATATATAATACATAGATATATGTTCGCGCATTATATTCGCATTGAAAATGACGAACAGCAATGATAATGATGATTGTGCTTATGGTAGCGAATACTAACTTGGAAGTATTTTCATTGTACTCAGTCTTGGGGAAATTTCCTGAAGATGGCAGTTAGGGATTCAGATGAGTGATGGATCAGCTGTTTCCCTAATGGTCGCTATCCACCTAGGTGTGATTTCATTCGATTGGTCAGTCGGATAAATTTTTATTGCATATTTCGATCAGAATTGATGCGGTAATCACGAATAACACATCGGCAAAACCACCCGACACCTCTTTTTAGGTTAAAAACGCGTTTCAAGTTTTAAAAATTTTTTTTTGGATTCCCGAAAGCAGCTGGCGGGGTAAATATTTCAAAATATTGAAATGTTAGGCAAACTGCATCTGTGTGCTTTTCCCCGAGCTGATACGTGGCTGGGAAAGTGATGAAAGCTACCATCCAAATTTTTTCGGGAGTAGCGATCTCTGGAACCATGGCCGATGGCGGGCTAATTCTTGCTGGGAATTGAAGATCTACCAGAAATACATACCTCTGATTTTTCCCAGCACAATACGTCACTGGGAAAGTTGTTTAGAACCACGAAAACAGGCTCTGGGAGTGGTTTTGATTTTTTGTAAGATATGTCAATGGCGCTGGCAGGCTAGATCTTACGGGAAATTGAAGGTCCACCAGGAACACATGTCCCTGATTTTTTTCAGCCCGATACGTTGCTGGGAAAGTGATTTATACCCCTAAAAATGAGCTCTGGGAACGATTTATGATTTTTGTAGGTTATGCTACAGCTGCTGGCGGGCTGAATCTTGCAGGAAATTGAAGGTCCGTCCCGAATACATGTCCCTGATTTTTTCCAGCTCGATACGTTGCTGGGAAAGTGATTTTAACCCCTAAAAATGAGCTCTGGGAACGGTATATAATTTTTGTAGGTTATGCTACAGCCGCTGGCGGACAAAATCTCGCAGATAACTGAAGGTCTATCCGGAATACACGTTTCTAAGGTTTGACAGCCTGATTTGTCGCTGGAAAAGTGATATAAACCCGTCTAAAATGAGGTCTGGGACCGGTATATGATTTCTGTAGGTTATGGTACAGCTGCTGACGGGCTAAATTTTGCAAGAAATATAAGGCTCATGCGGCATACATGTTCTTGATTTTTGCCAGTTCGATACGTTGCTGACAAAGTGATTGAACTCCTTAAAAATGATCTCGGAGACCGGTATATGATTTTTGTAGGTTCTGTTACCGCTGCTGATTCTGATAAAAAACTGCGAGTGAAGGCGGGTAGTGTAGGGTAGCGAGAGAGTAGTGAGCGAGTATCGAAGGGTAGCCGGCGGGTCAGGAAGCGAGTAGTGGACAGAGTAGCGTGGCTATGGCAAATCTCATGCGCCCGAAAAATCGATGCTATGTTTTATCATATAATAATAACCGGGGAATACTCCGAGACAACAAAAATGTGATTCATTTGCCTCAGCTATTTATTCAATGATCTAATAATGATTCAACACAAATTCCCAATCCCAGATCTCCTGTGGGTGCTTGCGTCTCAAATATAACATTTGGTTACTCCATGAGCAAGGTGCGACCGGCCGAATGGTAGAGTACTCGCCTGGCAATCGGAAGATCGTGGGTTCGCGCCTGCTCGAAGTCAAAATTTTTTTTCCGTTTTCTCGCTTTTCCAACATCCTCTTGTCTAGCACTACTGCAGATCTCTCGACTCTCTTGTTCTGGAAAATAGTTGTTGTACAAAAAGAATTAACCCGATCAGAAAGCCGATCAAGCGCCTCGATCCGAATATCAAGCCTTGATCGACTTTCTTGAGCGCCCCTTGGTCAAGAATGTAAAGCCGCCTTGATCAAGCGTGGGTCAACCCTTGATCAAGATCGTGATGTTTGCTTCGGGGTAGATTTGTCATGACCTCCTGCCATTTGAAAGCACATCAATAATATATGAATGATGGAAATTGAGTTACGGATGAGTGTCTATTAGTTTTTCATGCGTGTTTCCAGTGAAGTTTTTGTATTAATAGGAAACGCAAAGGAATAGAGACTGGATGTATGTACCATGAAATTTTTTCTGAAAAATGTTGATGAGGTGAGCCGTGGAGCGTCGTCTGCTCGCATATAGGTTAGATACTATTTGTAAAGTCATAATAGCCTTTCCGTATGAATGAATATATATTACTCTATTCTTCCATCTTTTGATGGATTTTAGCAGTGCATACTGCACAATACTGGCCAGGATGCAAAGATTTTATTTTACCCACTAGTCGCACCTTGGAAAGTGACAATTCTTGCAAAAAATGTGCTAAAACTCATTGACATAACCTATGGGTAATGGCTATGAGTTTGTGTATACACTAGATTATCTCCACATTTTTCCATATTTCCGGAATTCTCAATAAAAACTTGCATTTCATCGCTATTTTCGTGATTATTCAAGGACGCAGTTCTTCAATACGCCCGCAACACGACAATACATGTATGTATATCTGGGGCTACAACAAATTCAAAAATATTCCGTGATCTTAATCAAGGCTTGATCATAGCTTGGTCAAGGCGGCATTACACATCTTGATTCAAGGGATCTAGCCCCTTGATCAAGCCTGGATTGCAGCTTGACTAACTTTTCTGATCGGGAAGGTCTTCTGAAGTCGACCCTTGTGAGTCCACGCGCACTCGGGTGACTTATCTTGACTATTAACATAATTGGAATCTTCATTAATTCTTTTGAAGAAAATCGACTGTTTGATCAGTACAATAGTAGAGATATCGTATATTAATGAGTTCGGACGAAAATAATCTCTGATCCTCTCTTCAGAATCTTCATAGCAATGTTGAGCAAATCAACGTTCATAATGTTTCTTCACGCAACATTAGAAATGAACTTCTCTGTTGACTTTGAACTGTTCGCACTCTGCTTGTCACTTTTAATGTCATGACCGCAGGAATAATAATTATTACGAAAAATAAGAAGATACTTCAATATCTATGTTTTCTCGACCGTTCCCACTTTCGTTAAATTTCAAAGTTCAAGATAATAATAATGATTCAATCATGGATTTTGTTCATCCTTGGGAAATCGACGTTTTATGGACAGAAGATTGTCACGTGTATTTTTTCGATCAATTCACAGAGAGCAAAGATATCAGTAACTGAGAATTACACACATGGAGTTCAGTTGGAAAGATTTCAGAGTTGTGACACCGAGCATAATTCTGCCAAGGTCCTTTGCCCCACGGAAATGTTTTCTTTTGACCATGTGTCCATTTGAATATCGAGTTTAACTCGAACGAAAAACGGAAAAAAATTTTGACTTTGAGCAGGAGCGAACCCACGATCTTCCGATTGCCAGGCGAGTACTCTACCATTCGGCCGGTCGTACCTTGCTCATGAAGTAACCAAATGTTATATTTAAGTTGCAAGCCCCCACAGGGGATCTGGGATTGGGAATTTGTGTTGAATCATTATTAGATCATTGAATAAATAGCTGAGGCAAATGAATCGCATTTTTGTTGTCTCGGAGTATTCCCCGGTTATTATTATATGATAAAACATATCATCGATTTTTCGGGCGCATGAGATTTGCCATAGCCACGCTACTCTGTCCACTACTCGCTTCCTGACCCGCCGGCTACCCTTCGATACTCGCTCACTACTCTCTCGCTACCCTACACTACCCGCCTTCACTCGCAGTTTTTTATCAGAATCAGCAGCGGTAACAGAACCTACAAAAATCATATACCGGTCTCCGAGATCATTTTTAAGGAGTTCAATCACTTTGTCAGCAACGTATCGAACTGGCAAAAATCAAGAACATGTATGCCGCATGAGCCTTCTATTTCTTGCAAAATTTAGCCCGTCAGCAGCTGTACCATAACCTACAGAAATCGTATACCGGTCCCAGACCTCATTTTAGACGGGTTTATATCACTTTTCCAGCGACAAATCAGGCTGGCAAACCTTAAAAACGTGTATTCCGGATAGCCCTTCAGTTATCTGCAAGATTTTGTCCGCCAGCGGCTGTAACATAACCTAGAAAAATTATATACCGTTCCCAGAGCTCATTTTTATGGGTTAAAATCACTTTCCCAGCAACGTATCGAGCTGGAAAAAATCAGGGACATGTATTCGGGACGGACCTTCAATTTCCTGCAAGATTTAGCCCGCCAGCAGCTGTAGCATAACCTACAAAAATCATAAATCGTTCCCAGAGCTCATTTTTAGGGGTATAAATCACTTTCCCAGCAACGTATCGGGCTGAAAAAAATCAGGGACATGTGTTCCGGGTGGACCTTCAATTTCCCGTAAGATCTAGCCCGCCAGGGCCATTGACATCACCTACAAAAAATCAAAACCACTCCCAGAGCCTGTTTTTGTGGTTCTAAACAACTTTCCCAGTGACGTATTGTGCTGGGAAGAATCAGAGGTATGTATTTTTGGTAGATATTCAATTCCCCGCAAGAATTAGCCCGCCATCGGCCATGGTTCCAGAGATCGCTACTCCCGAAAAAATTTGGATGGTTGCTTTTATCACTTCCCCAGCTACGTATCACTTCGGGGAAAAGCACACAGATGCAGTTTGCCTAACATTTCAATATTTTGCAATATTTAGCCCGCCAGCTGCTTTTAGGAATCCAAAAAAAATTTTTAAAACTTGAAACACGTTTTTAACCTAAAAAGAGGTGTCGGGTGTTCGCCGATGTGTTATTCGTGATTACCGCATGATTTCTGATCGAAATATGCAATAAAAATTTATCCGACTGACCGGTCGAATGAAATCACACCTAGGTCGCTATCCGTCATGGTTCCATTGACTTCAAAGGTTCAACAATACCGTAATTCTGTAGTACCTGTTAGCAAATACCATGATCTGATCTAAGACTAGTCCGCTCAACTCACGATGACTACTGCTACCTAGCATAGCAATAGCTTGGTCATGGTGTTGTTGAGTCCCGAGCTGATCCAAAAAGTACCAAGTACTAGCTATTTCGGCGAATGTAACCACTCATTGATCCGAATCCTCTTGGAGAGGGCCCTGTTATCCAACCTGTTGAGCCGAATTGCATAGCTCTCAACCTGAGTACACGTTTCTGTTTACCAACGCATTATCGTGAACAAACCGCCCTCGTATGGAGATCCTTCAAATCATTTCAAAACGTATAGCAGCAACTGGATCAACAATCAACCAAAAAAGTCATTTTTGCAGGGATGAAGTAAAATACTCAGGCGTCTTGGTTGATTGTGACGGATGTCGTCCGGGCCCGTGAGAGATTAAATTCATTTTGGGATATCCGCCACCAAAACGGTCAAACAACTGCAAAGCTCTTGTGGCATGGCGTCTTGGTACTGAACACTCCTTGACGATTTGGCCACGGTTGCAGAACCGCTCACTCGTCTCACGAAAAAGAGTGCACCTTCCATGTGTGTCGGTTGAGAGGGTATTCTCAACCAGCATTCCTCTCCCCTGTCTGATTATCATGTGTCATAAATAATAATAGCCCTTTTAGCTGTAGCAGAACATTCGAGGAGAGAGCTGTAAGTAGTTTGCATTAAAGATAGAGAGATAGCGCGAGTCATTGGTAGTCTTACCGCACCATTGCCTTCGTGCACTCATCATCATCAATCAGCCACCATCTCGCGCGCCAATAATCCAGACTTCTCTCGCCCGGTCTTGAGTGCAGACGTCCCACGGGCTAAATTCCACCCGCGTCCTCGACATCTCGCCACCTCATCGTGCGTGCTTTATCAGCATATCCTGACACTCGGACGAGCTCTCCAGCGTGCTTACGTGCGACTTCCTGGCCACTGCCCATTTATCGGTCCCGCGGACGACGTGCGTCCCAATCTTCGGACGACCTCGAGTATTTCAGAGTAGCCGATCAGTGAGCGTGCGTTGCTGTCATCCTTACACCTGTGAGTGCTAGACGATAATTATCCTCCATTAAATTCCACCCTCATAGCTCTCTCCGTGTTCATGCGATTGAGTGCACTCGATGCACCATGTTTTTTAGTGGTAAATAAATATGCCCATCTGGCTCCCGTTGAATTCTTGTGTGATTATTTCTAGCACAATCCAGAGTTCCAGCTACATCTCATAAAACTACATTTGCTCGGCATTGTACTGTGCCCAGCATGTGTAGCTGATTAGCTAGACAGAAATACTAAACCACCACGAAAGATATTTTTCGCAATTTCCTGATGTTTAGGTGCCTACGAAATTGCGAAAAATAACTCTCGCGCCTTGCACACGAGGTTCCCCGCTCCCGAGCGATCATATCAACCCTCGGCTCCGGCTCGGGCCGAAAACCGATCGCTCAGAAGTGAGCTACAACCTCATGAACTCTGTGCGAATTTTACTATTTCGAAATCATGTGCTTAAAGTTAGTGCGTAAAGACCATTTTTTCGGTGCGTAAGGAAAAACTTTACGCACGTCAAATTGCAAAAAATATCGTACGAAACGACCTCGATACTCTAGGCACTGTCGGAGTCTTGACGCACTCGAGTAACACTCGTGTGTAAAAATTTCCGACAGTGCGTGAAGAATCAAAGTCGTTTCGTAATATACTATGTAGAAACGTTACCGAAGTGACGTGGGAATTTTTCATAATACAGATCCACAAAAGGAAAAAGATGGTCTGAACCTGGGCTCTCCCTATGGTATCTTCATGTTATTAGGATCGCTGATTCCCAACCCGGTGTCAGTTTTTACCGATCTATCGTTTTTCCAAGATATTGAAGATCAAAACAAAGAGAAAAGTGGGGAACCGGCTGAAAACTCATATACCTAGGTTTTTTGGGTTGCTCTACACGAATCCGATGCTATATTCCATCTGCGGTCACACGAATCCGAGATATTGACTATAACTTCAGTTTTATGACAAAGAATTCAATTTTTGACAACCAATCCTGAAAAAGCACAACATTTCACTCCCAAATATGTGTTTCTAGGAATTTTTGAGTGACTTTTAAAAGGTCTTACAACCGATCAATTCAGCACTTGAGAGGAATATGACCTACTGATCTGGAGCATGACTCACCAATCCACCGGCGTGGTGAGCTGATGTATGACCTACTGACCTACCAACTCCTTCATCTGCCTCATATAGCACCATTCCGTCGGCTGGTGACCTATAGACCCCCTGACTCATTGACCTGTCGTATAATCCACCAATACGCCGACTTGCTGGACGGCCTACCGATTAATTCATCTGGCGCATTTGACACATGACCCAAAAACTTGTAGATTTGGTGACATTTCCGCAGACTCACAGATCCAGCAGCTTACTGGGCCAATATATGGCCTCGAGGCTGCCATACCTACTGATCTGCCGTACAACTTACCGATCTGCCGATCTGCCATATGATCCAACGGCTATATAACCTGATGTATGACCTACCTACTCATCGACTCACAAGTATGCCACGAGGCCCACGGTGCTGCCGCCATACTTTGCGAGGATGAAAATACAATCCCCAAAGGATTTAGAGAAATGAGCGCTGTCGTTAAAACGGAAGAGGAATCGCCTGCATCGAGATTTTGAGAGGAAAGGACTGAGATATTATAAGAGGAGTGAATGGAATTCATGAGATTTTGTTCGATCTGGATGTTCCATTTTGGATTTACTGGTAAATGAAGAAAACCTGCTTGGGAAAAAATTCCCTGAACGACAGCCTTTATTCCTCAACATCCTCCAGGGGTTGTATTTACATCCTCGCACCGTATGGCGGCAGCATTGTGGGCCTTGTGGGCGATTTGTGAGTCGATGAGTCGGTAGGTCATACATCAGGTTACATGTCCATTAGAACATATGAGTCCATGCGAAAGCGACCTACAAAAAAGGGTCATGTCTCAGATTCTTTTGTTAACATTTATATTCGATTTTATGGTACATAATATAAACTAGCGTTTTTGCCTTACTCGCTACCGCTCGTTCGGCTTGTAAATGTTCTTGATAAGTCATAGGCCCCAGAAATGCTTTCATAGTTCAATAATAAAAGTTGTGAGATAACGATTGCTGATCAGTTCAAGGTGTCTAAAAAAAAAGGTTAAAATAGTCCACAAAATTGGTATCGGGTTAAATCATGCTGGCTAATGGCGGAGATATAACTTCAAGTAGGAAATAATGAGTAAGTATTGAGGAATTTTATAGTTTCTTTTCAATTAGCTGAGCTGGTATTTCTTTGTTCAATCGATTAGGCTGAAAAACCTATCTTTACATGGCATATATCTAAAGGGTTTACCAAAGCGAGGTCTATTCAAATCAATGTGCGGTGTGCATAAGTTGACCTTTGAATCGGTCTAGTTCAGTCTAATATGGTCTATTACGGTCTAGTTCGGTCTACTTTGGCCTACTTTGGTCTAGACGGAATAGGACCGAACAAGACCGTAATGGATCATACTAGACTAAACTAGACCGAATTAGCCCGAACTAGACCGAACGAAAACTAATCACCCCGAGCTAGACTTAATTAGATCGAACTGGATCGAATTAGAACGAATTGGCCCGATCTAGACCCGACTACACCGAGTTAGACAGAAGTAGACCGAACTAGACCGACCTAGATTGAAGTATATTGAATTGGACCAAACTAGATCGTAATTGACAATACTAGACTGAACTAGGCCGAATTAGATAGAACTACACCTAACGAGACCTAATCACCCCGAACCAGACTGATGTAAATCGAGCTAAACTCATTTAGAACGAAGGCGACTGAACTCGGCTAAACCTAACCTAATCAGAAGGGAATAGACCGCATAAGAACCAGTCAGATCAAATCTGACTCAATAACGCCTATTCAGACATAACCAGATCGGACTAAACCATTTCAGCACGTTGCTTTCCATCCCCATCCCCGTCCCCATTATCATCTACAACCATCAACACACTCATTGATCCACCCATTCATCCATGCATGCCCCCCCCCCTACCCATCACCCTTATACAACCACCTATTATACCGGATTAAACAAATTAAATCTATCCTGCCTTGTTGGCTTTGCAAGTTTTGATTTGATTTTGTTCTAAATATAAGTGTTGTGGTTCAATAATTCTAAATAGTCATCTCTCTGTGACATTCATTGAAGTAAAATATCCTAATAGTAAACCTAACGAAATTGTTGCGAAGCGTTGCAAGCAACAACTGGGTGCTTACTTTTTGGAGTTACAAAATGAGAATTTCAAATATACCTACGTCCTATTTTTCGTCCCATTCCATCCCCAGCGTTGCCAAAAATGAGTCAGTCCCTTGTATGAAACACCTACACTTTACAAACGCAATGAATGCGTACAGATTACTTGTAGTATCAATCAATGAAAAACGCATGAATCATCAAGAGCCAATGGAATATGGTATTTAAAGATATTTGACTTTGAGAATACTCACATTGTAGAGCTTAAAATATGTCATCAATAAATGACCTATTTTCACCATGTTCTCTGAGCATGAGTCCTTGTGGGAAATACCAAAGTCTGTAACTCTACAGCGCTTGAGCATCCAACTATACGTCTTCAGATATCGTCTTTGGGGGTTGAATGAGACTGTTCGCCAAAACCAAAGACCCGAATCGCGTGCACCCCTGGTTAGCTCAAATCGGTATAAGTTTCGCAAGAAAATTTACACTATTTTTGTGCCTCCACGCGGCTTTTCTGTATCATTGCCATATTCCATGAGCCATCACTCACCAACCCACCAACCTACCCATGACCCATACGGCCACACGATCACGGACCCACCCACCCATCTACCCACTCACCTATCCACCCATCATAATTCAGTCCTACCACATAGGCAACCCTATACGAGGGATCAGGACAGGCAATTTTTAGACTGGCGATTGATTATTCAAAAAGTTTGTAGTCTGGCACTCAATTATTTGAGAGATTTGATTATGTAATTGCATTGGAAAGCCTCACAGACTATCCAGAATATAGCACACGACGCAACCAGTGAATGAATCGAACAATCTTTCACGTAACTCCGAATCGAACAATCTTCCGTAACTCCTCACACGGTATTATACCATGAGCGTACTGCCTTGTTACGGAAGGACCTACGTAACTCCACAGGAAACCCATTTGACATACGTGGTTCATCCGTATGCGGGAGCGTGCTCCTCACAACCGTAACTACTCACAGTCGTAGCTCCTCATAACCGTAACTTCTCGTAAGCGTAACTCCGCACAGACGTAACTCCTCACAATCGTAACTCCTCGTGAGTGTAACTCCTCATAACCGTAACTCCTCTTAGGCGTGACTCCTCGTAAATGTAACCTTTCATAAGCGTGACTCCTCGCAACTGTACCTCCTCATTCCCTCGTTCCCACCAACTAACCGACACATGCCCCATCCCAATCACCGACCTACCCACTCATCGCACTTCACCCCTTCCGCATAGGCGACTCGATACGCGGAATGTCGACGGACAAATTTTGGCTGGGCGCTTAATTATTATAATGATCAATTCGAACTCAAAGTCTCAAACCGAAAATTTCAATTAATATCATACAATGAATCTTATTAAATTTGTATATCAAGATTACCTAATAAAATCTTGAACTCCAACGAGTTTAAATCACGACGGAAATAAGAAGTGACTTTTTAGTGGATATCAATAACTATAGAACTTCAAATATTACTCTAATGCTACATCTGACAATTTTACGCTAAAATTATAAATGATTCCAAGTAGTTTACAATTTCAAGAAATGAATCAACCTCATACGTACAGATATTTCAATAACAACCTCTCAACAATCAATCAGTAATATTTATTTGAAAAAAGTGTAAATTACATGTGGATAGAGTAATTTTATGATTTTAAGGATGAAATAGAAACATTTCTCAAAAAATATGGATTGTCATGTGAAAGTTCATCAAATTGCAGTCATGTTTCTTCATCTTTCATATTATCAACTATATTTGTCAATCTGTAATGATGAAGTCAAATATTACCAGAAGTATTCACATTTGGTTTTCAAATTCAATCAAAAAATTCGTAATTTTCTTGTCACCTTTCGAATTCTGACGGAGCTAAAACTGTAATCATGGAAGGAATGAATTTCAAAGTTGAACTACGAATTCATTATTGACATACAAATGGAATTAAATCATTTTCCAAATGATATAGAACTAGTATTTGGATGTATTCATGAAGGTCCAACGATCATTCAAATTTTGTCATTAGAACTCACTAAACAGTGATTTTCAACAACTTATAATTCTAAATAGGAGAATTCTATTTCATAAAATTCATGTATTCACATTGAAATACGAGTGGATTCTCTTTGGGTTCAATTGATGACATCGTATGATATATATACTGATGCTGTGCTAAATGTACCTGTAGAATCTTTTGTGGATCGAAAGTGAATTAATGTATCAATCGATATCTACATAAGAATGTATATTTGTTGGAAGGATATTGAGAAATTTACGATTATTTACCTTGTAAATCCTATCCCACTTATAATCTCCATCTAGATATGAAGAAATGATCACTAAGGATATTTCTCTCTCCAGCAATGAACAATATCTATACCCTTATTACCCATCTCGTTTGACTCAATCAATACACTAATTTCAAAATGGTTATTTATATTCAAAAATGTAATTCTACTCTAACAGACAACCATTAGAATCTAATAGACAGTGAAAACTTGAGTGACTTTCACTGAAACTCTAGGAATCTTCACAGAAATTCCAGTGAAAGTTTCACTGAAACTTTTGCGATTTTTACTGGAATTTCAATGAAAGTTTCACTGAAAGTCCAGCGATTTCCACTGAAATTTTAGTGAAATTTTCACCGAATCTTTAGTGGAATTTCCACTGATTTTTCAGTGAAATTTTAGTGAAATTTCCACTGAAATTTTCACTACATTTTTAGTGGAATTTTCACTGATTCTTTAGTGAAATTTTCACTGAACTTTTAGTGAAATTTCCACTGGAATTCAGTGAAACGTATCACTTGAACTTTAGTGATTTCCACTCCATCCATCCACCAACCCACCCACCCACGACCCCACCATGACCCATCGACCCACCCATCACACTTGACCCCTTCCGCATAGGCGATCCGATACGCAGTATGTGGACGGACAAATTTTGCCTGGCTCTTTAATTATTATAACTTCCCATCACCTATGGGGTCTCGAAGAATATTCTTGGTCCCATGGCGGAAATCTTCGAAAATTAAGTAAAAGGCATTTTTTCAAAATTCTATCAGGTTTTTTTCACTAAAATGCAAATAAGTCGAGGTGGCTCGCAGATAGAGACATGCAATTTGCGGCATTCGAAAGATCTCTAGAAAACCTAGCGAAATCGCTATTGAAAAAGTGATTTCGAGATCATGGTCGGCCTGTACAAGCAAAAATGTAGAAATCACTGAACAGTGAACTCCTCAGTTGCCTATTCTCTTCAATTTCTGGAAATCACATATTTGATGTGGAATGTTGTGTTTTTTTAGAAAATACGCTGCCAAAAGAATTTAGCAGAATGCTTTCTCATTGCCATAGAAGATGTCAACTAATCTCATATTATTCACTCAAAAATTCCAATACATTAAGTTGTTATATTGATCAATTCTCCTCATAAAATTTTTATTAAAATATTTATTCATCCAAAATATCAATATAATCAAATAATAAACTTAATCAAATATTCAATCCACTAGATAATAAATTGTTTCTCAATTATTTCCATATAATCTTACAAAATTTTCATGTTTACTAAGGATACTCTTCAAAAGTTCCAGTCAATAATATTTTCATCAAATGATTCCGCAGTATTATTTCATCAGTACAATAATTCCTCAATGACGGATCTCTACCAAAACAGATTGTTACTGCGTATGCTGTCGCTAACAGACCGCAAGAACTATAATCAATCTGTTTTTGCACCTTCTTGAATACTACGAAATCATCTTCTAGTGAAGGATACCTTTTTTTTATGAAATCCCTTTCTTTATCATCCAAATCTTTCAATCTGTGAATGTCACAATACAGGCTGTCATAAATGAATAGAAATGGTGCTTTATAATGTAAGCACCTCCAATGCTTGAAATCATTCGAGTAGAGAATTTGGATATCTTCACAATAAGTTTCATCAATCATTCAACTTAACTGTGTCAATACCGTGTCTGTAGGTTTGAAATTGGGATGATTTTTTTCAAAAACTTCAGAAATGCATTGATTGATTCATCTCCTAACCATGATCCAGAACATAATATATTCTTTCGAATTTCATTAAACTGACTTTCTGTAATATCAATTCTTGAACATCCATGATCCTTCATTTGTCTTTGATCTTCATCTTAATAACAAAAAGAATATGTCGGTTTACTAACATATGGGTTAGGGATGACTGTTCTCAGTTGTAAATAACATTCGAATCGAAAACCAATTAATCATGGTGATTATATTGGGAAGGAAATGAACCGCTTTCTACAAATTAGTTATTTGAAGAATAAATTACGGGGTTTAAATTTTAATTTCCAGTAGGTGGGACAGAGTGATAGGAATGTAAAGGTCTTTATTCATTTCCATTAACGCGAGAATTCGATTGATGATAGAGAATTTTGGTAAACAGGTGATTACATTAGGGAAGGAACAAATCAACTGTCGGTGAACTTGAAAATTGGAACAAAGTGTATCATTTGGAACGCAAAATTTCAAGATCGATTTGACAAAATCTTTTGAGACTCTGTACGTGTATTTTGGAGACTATGGTGATGATGCCAGTGAATTTTGAGCATGATCGGATGGATACCTTTTGACTTGTGAATTTTTTAATGAGAAATTTGAAATTTTTCGGAAAGAAGCAAATCTTATAAGTGATTTGTACTTCATTTTACTACATGAAAAAAATGTAAAGGAAGTAATTTAGATGTTTCTCGACGTGCTGAATCGATTGGTTGATACGAAATTTTGATAAATTGTGATTATAAAGGTTTTCTAGCGCAACGGAAGAGAGGTATGTAAAAGATAGAATAAAATGAGCTCCAATCAAAATTCCGTATTAACCAATCGATTCAGCACGTCGAGAAACGCGTAAATCAACAGCCTCAGATTTTTTAAGGAAGAAGGAGAGAATATTTTCAGTTTTTAAGATGAAAAAAAATTACAAATAAACGAAGAAAAATTCATAAGTATAAAAGTAATCATCGGGGGGCACTCAAAATCTAGCATTCCCATCTAGAGACGCCTCTGAACATGGCATAAAAATTTCAGGATGATCGATCAAACCAGTGAGGAGTTTTGCTGAGCGATAGAAAACAACATACATACATACACACACACAGACACGGACAGAGGGCTCGAAAGACGGGGCTGTAGTAATTTTGTGAGGGCTTATAACGAAAAACTGTTACCTACATTCGATAGATCTTGGCGAAAGGAAGAGGACTGTACCAATTTCATGTGTTCAAGAGGTTCACTGGAGGAGAAAAAAATTTTTTTAGAAAAAATTTGACGAAAATTCCGCTGGCACCAAATGAATGCTTCCTCTTTTGAGAAAGCAAAAGTGGTTCCGATTTCCTTCTTGTCTGTTCACTGCGCATCCGCAGGAATTTGGACTCTTGAAACTAATTCCTCCTGAAAGCCAAGAAAATTTCCTTTAGAATGACCACCTGACGAAGTGAATTTCAATTTGGCTCGAAGTTACAGCCTACGAGAGATGAAGCTCCAGCTCGCGTGCTTCAATAGGCAAACGATATATCGTGCTCGGATTTTCCTACTGTTGTCGCGGTGGCTCCGATTCATTTCTTAGTGGTTATCGAGATTTGGTGGTCTTCCAAACGTTGTAGCTCCGAGCCAAATTGATGAAATTCACATTGTCAAGTGGTCATTTTGAAGGAAATTTTCTTTGTTTTGTAATGAAATCGGTTCTAAAACTCCACATTTCTGCGCATGCGCAGTAAACGGACGATGCAAAAATTGGAATGAACAGGGCTTAGACGGCGGGAAAGGAAATCGGAACCACTTTTTTCTGGAAGAAGACAAAATTTTACATCAAATATGTGATTTTCAGAGATTGAAAGAAATAGGTAACTAAGAAATTCTTTGTTCAGTGATTCGTACACTTCCGCCCATACAGGCCGCCCATAACCTCGAAAACAACTTTCGACTCAATAGCAATTGAGGGGGAGGGTGAAAAAAGGGCGTAACAGCTGAATGGTCATTCTGAGAAAATCAATAAAAACTTAATAGAAACCGCTAGAGACATAATTGGACGAGTTGAGCTCACTTATTTCGAAGAAGATAGCATTCTCGAAATAGCCAAGCCCGAGCTGGGGGATGAAATTTGATTTCGAGCTTTTTTCAGCAATTTCAAAAAATGCAATTACGCCCTTTTTCCGAATACAGGGTCAAATTTCGGTCTTTCTCCCTCACAAAAAGTGGAATTAAATCCCGAGATCAAGTCCAATCACCTCCAAATTTTTTGAGAGTGTTCCTGGGCATGTTTTGAAAGATATCTGATTGCTAGGGGGTGGTTCGATTCATGCTCCACGGTTCTATGGATACGAAAAGCTTCCATCAGCCGTGTGAAAATGACGGGACATTTTCTTCACTAGGGAAGGGTAAAAACACTAAATTTGAAGGTGAAACAACATGTTTCCTTCGTTATATTAGGTGGAAAAACGTTTCCAGGCTCTGGGGAATTTTTATAAAATTTTTCCTTTGTAATTAGGCCCTTTTTCCAGATCCGCCCTCACTTACGCCCTGTCACAGAGTGATTACGCCCTTTTGAATCTTTTCAGTCAGGTACTTAAGCCCTTTTTCCAAATCCTGTTGGGCTCAGCAAAAAATGAAGCCCTGCTTTTGAAATGATAACACAGCAGTTACGCCCTTTTTACACCTTATTATAGCAGTTACGCCCTTTCAAAATTCTATCATTGCATTCGCGCCCTTTTATCGTGCAGATGAAAAGGCGTAACCGCCATTACGCCCTTTCATCTGCACGATAAATGGGCGTAAGTGCGATGATAGACTGTTGAAAGGGCGTAACTGCTGTGATAAGATGTTAAAAGGGCGTAACTGCTGTGATAACATTTCAAAAGCGAGTCTTAATTTTTTGCTCAGTCCAACAGGATTTGGAAAAAGGGCCTAAGTACCTGACTGAAAAGATTTGAAAGGGCGTAATTACTCTGTGACAGGGCGTAAGTGAGGGCGGATCTGGAAAAAGGGCCTAATTACCGAGGAAAAATTTTATAAAGATTCTCCAGAGCCTGGAAACGCTATTTTACCTAATATAACGATGAGAACATGTTGTTTTACCTTCAAATTGAGTGTTTTTACCCTTCCCTAGTGAAAAAAATTTCTCGTCATTTCCACACGACTGATGGAAGCTTGTCGTGTCCATAGAACCGTGGAGCATGAATCGAGCCACCCCTTAGCAATCAGATATCTTCCAAAACATGCCCAGGAACACTCTCAAAAAATTTGAAGACGATTGGACTTGATCGCGAGATTTAATTCCACTTCTTGTGAAGAAGAAAGGCCGAAATTCGACCCTGTATTCGGAAAAAGGGCGTAATTGTATTTTTCGAAATTGCTGAAAAGATCTCAAAATCACATTTCATCCCCCAGCTCGGGTTGGGCTATTTCGAGAATCTTATTTTCTTCGAAATAAGTCAGGTCAACTCGTCCAATTATGTCTGTAGCGGTTTTTATTAAGTTTTTATTGATTTTCTCAAAATGACCGTTTTGCAATTACGCCCTTTTTCCACCCACCCCCTCAATTTCGATAGGTTCTTTAGGGACTTTTTGGATACCACAAACCGCATGTTTCTATCTGTGAGCAAGCTCGACTTATTTGCATTTTGATGAAAAAAAGCTGCTAGAATTTTGAAAGAATGCATTTTACTTCGCTCTCGAGAATTCTCGTCATGGGACCAAAAAAATTTTCCGGGACCCATAGGTGGTGGGAAGTTCATATTTCGTACCATTAAATCGAATAAGAATGTTAACAAAAGGAACAATATATGACAGGTCGTGTCTATCGGTCATCCGAGGTCACCAGGTTGGCAGGTTGATGGGTCATGCGCCAGATGAATGAGTTGGTAGGCCGTCCAGCAGGTGTGTGTATTGGTGGGTTATATGACAGGTCAATGGGTCAGTGGGTCTATAGGTCACCAGCCGACGAATCGATGCTATATGAGGCAGATGAAGGAATTGGTAGGTTAGTACGTTATACAGTACCCACCAAAAATAATGAAACATCGATACTCGCACTAAAACATCGACTGCTCGAAAACTATTGGTTGTACGGCAATTTCACACAAAGCATCTTGAAGATCGGAAAAAATGCTAACTTTTCATGTACCTCAGAAATTTTTTTCATGTATTTTTCATGTCCAGTATTTACTGTCAAAAAGTGAAATTTTCCAAGTCGCCTCAATCACCTGTAATTTTCACGGGCATGGACGGATCGGAGGAAACTCAATGGGATGTTGTAGGGCTTTCTAAGACCTCCAATTTTCTCTTTTTAAAAATTCTCGCCAAACAATTGCTCTCGGACGACAATGATGAAATATGCGTGCTACCTGTATGGTTCCAAGGGCGTTCCTTATTTTGATTCGACCTCGTTTGTGAACATGAAATATGACTTTGAAAAAATCTAAAAGCACACATTATCGACGTGAAATTGTCTGAACTTTTAGAAAATGTGATTGAAATTGCCCTCAAATGCGCTTCGGAAGAGCTACGTTCGTTTTTCTCCATTCAATTATGATTTCCCCCTCAAAACCGTGTTTGAATCGAACGTAACTCCCCAGGAGTGCATTTGCGGGCTGTTTCATCTACATTTTCTGAAATTTCAGACAATTTTACGTCGATCATGTGTCCTTTGAAATTTTTTCAAAGTCATATTTGATCTACTCAAACGAGGTCGAATCAAAATAAGGCGGAACGCCCTTGGAACCATACAGGTAGCACTCATATTTCATCGTTGTCGTCCGAGAGCGACTGTTTGGCCTGAAATCATTGTAGAGAATTCTTGAAAAAGGAAATTGAAGGTCTTGGAGAGCCCTACAAGACCCCGTTCAATTTTTTTCGATCCGTTCATGCTCGTGAAAATTACAGGTGATTGACGCGGCTTGAAAAATTTCACTTTTTGACAGTGAATACTGGACATGAAAAATACATGGAAAAAATTTTTGAGGTTCATGAAGAGCTAGCATTTTTTCCGATCTTCAAGATGCTCTTTTCAGAACTGCCGTACAATCAATAGTTTTCGAGCAGTCGATGTTTTAGTGCGAGTATCGATGTTCCATTATTTTTGGTGGGTACTGTACATCAGCTCACCAGGCCGGTGGTTTGGTGAGTCATGCATCCGGTCAGTAGGTCATATTCCCGTCAAGTGCTGAATTGATCCTTTGTGTGACCTCCTAGAAGTCACTCGAAATTTCCTAGAAACCCATATTGAGAAGTAAAATTTTGTGCTCTTCCAGAGTTGGTCGTCGAAATTTGATTTTCCCGCCATAAAACTAAAGTTATAGGCAATATATCGGATTCGTGTTGAGCGACCCAAATTACCTTGGTATACGAGTTTTCAGCGATCTCCCACTTTTCTCCTCGTTTTGACCTTTCATATCTTGGGAAAACGATGAGATCGGTAAAAACTGACACCGGATTCGGAATCAGCGATCCAAATAACATAAAGATGACATAGTATAAGAGCCCAGGTTCAGACGACTCTTTCTCTTTTGTGGGGCTGTGTGATAGAAGCTTGTCGTATGCATAAGATGCCGTCCCGAGTAAAGGAGGGGGGAAGTAGTAGCTCTGATGGAGATAGACATGAGAATGGGCCGAGAGTCCAAAATTTTGGAAATTTGACTCGTTGGGGTTTGCCAAAGTTGTCTTCTTTTCCGTGAGTACGGGAATATTTTTGCTGGGTGTTGAGAAATGACAACCTTAGTTGCGGCAGGATCAAGGTTTTATGTTTTTAAACACGCGCTAAAATAGGAAATTGCGTAATTCGCTCATTCTTCTCCGCTGTTGAACAAAGAATTCTGGCGCGTATAACATTTATAACCCTACTTCAGCCCATTTAGACCCTCGTTCCCGAACCTTCACAATGAGTTGAAGGTAGTTTGATTCAAATGGACCAGAGCTGTTCCATGTCGAATTGGAACAGGACAAATCCATTATTGAAGTAGCAAAAAATATGGAACTTTGACCTCGGGGAGTTTGCTGAGCGATCAAACCTCGAAAACCCTCACTTGCTGTATATTGACCGTATTTCTCACAAAAGTCATTGGTACTTACACTCACAAACCTCGGCGGATAGGTTGATGACCGGACTCGCCTCAGCTATCCTTCTGGTAAGGGGAAACGACGCTATTAGCTTTCAGTCCTGGATTCTTGATTTGCGAAAGATCATCAAGAAAATTTTTCAAGCAGATCCAGTGAGATCTCGACTGGCATCCGCGGATAAGTTCAGATTTGCAATTAACCCTCAATTAACACTGTAGTATTTGTGGCACATCTCAATTTCATTCCCCTGTAGAATCTACTCAATCAAATATCAAAGAAACATTGAACTCACTTTCTATAATTTTGACTCTAGAATACCACAAGAGTAGAAAGTCGGCCCCTACAAAGACTAGCACATCACGGTGGGCAGGGAGAGATTTAAAGTTGAACAAAAATGTCATAAAAATCTGCACACGTGGTGTTTTTCGTCTTGGCGTCCAGATTACGAATCTTTTTCGAGTGAAATCGTAGCTGATCCTATATTGGAATGCTAGCGAAGGATCTGAAAATCCCATTTGATTACATTTATTTTTGTTGGCATCGATAATCGACGGGCGACAACAGCACAGTTGCTGATTCACCGTCCTCGGACGGGTTAAAGGGGTGTGAATATGCATTCCCATAGGAAATTCGACGTAGAACGCGATGGTGAAATTCGTTTCTTAGTATTTAGTTCCAGTTTTGGAAGCACAAAAGAAATATCGCAAGAATCTTTAGCGAAATCGAATTTGACAGCAACGTCTTGGGCAGAGAATTGCATCGACAAAGAGGATATGGGGGGATTAAATGAATTATAAATTCATGATTGCTATTGTATTTTTTCATATAGAACACGAATCCGAACCCAATTTCTTCCTTATTGGTCAAGTTATTATTTGAATCGTGGAGAACTGTCCTGGTTTTCTATAATTCGTTGTGATTCGATGGATAAAAACTCGATCGAGTCAGCCCGTAGTTTATTTCCAGATACGTTTCTGGTTCATGGTCCCGTCGACATTATATATCAAGTTGACTTGAATGTATTGAAAAACTACATCAGAGAGGGCCTCGTCCGATTGAGAAGGACCAGTACTTGTTCGATTTATTAGTATTCCTTGTACATTTCGAACGAAGATTGAAAGTCAATGGAAAATCACGACACTTCTTCGCGATTCAAGTGAAAACTTGACCAGTAAGGAAGGAATTGGGCTCAAATTTGTGTTCTACTTGAAAAAGTACAATAGAAATCATGAATTTGTACCTCATTTAATCCCCCCATATCCTCTTTGTCGTTGCGATTCTCTGTCCAAGACGTTGCTGTCAAATTCGGTTTCGCTAAAGGTTCCTCCGATATTTCTTTCGTGCCCTCCAAAGTTGGAACTAAATACTAAGAAACGAATTTCACCATCGCGTTCTACGTCAAATTTCCTATGGGAATGCATATTCATACCCCTCTAACCCGTCCGAGGACGGTGAATCAGCAACTGTGCTGTTGTCGCTCGTCGATTATCGATGCCAACAAAAATACATGTAATCAAATGGGATTTTCAGATCCTTCGCTCGCATTCCAATATAGGATCAGCTACGATTTCACTCGAAAAAGATTCGTAATCTGGACGCCAAGACGAAAAACACCACGTGTGCAGATTTTTATGACATTTTTGTTCAACTTTAAATCTCTTCCTGCCCACCGTGACATTTTGACTCCCTCACGAAAACTAACACATTCCTCCCATGCTTTAACATCGGCGAGATGTGCTACTTTTCGTGGGAAAGTCGAAATGTGCTAGACTTCGTAGGGAGGTTGAAATATGCTAGTCTTCGTACGGGGCCGACGAGAAGTTACAACTCACTATATCGTTTAAATGGTTCAAGATTTTCAGAATTATATATGAGCGTTTCTCTGGAACTTTTGCACTTTGCTGAAAATCGTTGAAAAATGAAAAATGAAAACCGCTCAACGCACACCTGGGACCTTTTGCTCACGTATTTGCGTAGTATTGAGAGTTACAAATCCACTATTGAAACTCATATAGCGTTGGTGGCATCGCCAAAATAACGTTAAGGAGTCGAGCTTTGAGTAGTTTTTCGTCGATTTTCCAGAATTTCTTAAGCATACATTCGGCGAGATTGATAATTCCAACGAACCTTGGACTTTTTGTAGCTTCATACGGTGAAGGTATCCGATCACAATTGGTTTTATCAAGATAGAGCTCGATCCGCCTATGAAGGTTTGGGAAAAACTGCACTTTTTTCGTGAGTCACGTTTTTCCCATTTTACGTCAGAACGGTCGTGTTCTAGACAGGAAAATCGCACAAACTCGAGCCTTGTCGCAAAATCTCCGAAATCGCATCCACTTTGGATATGTATTTCGGAAATTGCATTCAGAGGCACGACACGAGCTTGGCGTAATCATCTTTGAGTTGACAAGACATGATTGATTTCTTATTTCCAATTTTGCAAGTCTTGAAATTTTGGCTGAATTGGTAGCACGTTTCTTCAATATGTGATCTACCGAATACAGCTGGAATCAACCCAAAAAGTTGCGCGGCATTGACAGAGTATCCGTGAGACTGTACGAGAGTACCAAGTATCTCCACAGGATTTTCCCCACATTTTCTGTCTTCGAGTGAGCTAGAATGAATCAACCTGCTCCTAATCATACAGAAGCCAAAGAATTCACATTTCAAGACTTGGATAATGATATTTTCACTTCGATCGGGACCGATAGATTCGATTGTTCACTTATATCATCATCCATAGCTGTATTCCAGCAGGTGTGAAAGTTCCAGGGAAATGCCCATATATATATATATATATATATATATATATATATATATATATCATAGTGTTAACTGAGGGTCAATATGATTCATTTGCAGCGACAACGAGCTCGCATGGTTTGACTGCTCAGCAAGCTACAACACCGTCAAAGTTGCATAATTTTCGCTATTCCTGATGGAGAGTTTCTTCCGCTTTGATCTTGAATGGACCAGCTCCGGCTCCTTTGAATCAGGCTAACCGAGAGTCATTCCATTAATGTCACACATGAGCTCTCGCGGCCCCGAGCATGTCAAGTCTTCCAAAATTTGGAATTTTCGTGCCACCCTAATGAACATAGATAGCTACGTATATAGCTGAGAATAGCTCTCTCTTCCTTCATCTAATGTTGGAATGATTGACTTGACATTCCCTGCAGTATTTCGGATGTTCAATTGGAGGACCGATGTAGCAGTCTCAGTGGCAGTGGAGACAGTTTCCCGACAAAAACATCTATTAGTGTGGACAGCTGCAGTGTGAATCATGAAGGAAGTGATCGAACGTGGTTATTACCGAGGAAGAATACCGACAATTCAACTCCAAGCTGGACCGAAGGTACACCTTCGTTTACCGAGAGCTCGAGCAGTGGTGATGCAGGTACGATCTCCAATACTTTAATCGCGAGTGTATCGTCCTTTGTATGTCAAAGGAGTCGCTTCCCAGCTAATAAACGGGCGAGCTATTTCTCGAAAAAAAGATGTATCCGAAAACGGATGTCAAAATATCTTCAGAATCGTGTTCTTTTATTCTATGAGTCGAATCTTCAAGATTCCACTCTACACCGACAAAAATTTCCTTCCCAACCCCGTTACTCTGGTGTAAATTCTATTTTAAAACGTCTTTGTTGGAATTCAAATGTCCGGCAGCGTCCGTGCTACGACTTCCTCTTCCCTCTCTCATGGTGTATGCACGTCATTGTAGCTAAGTGCAGCTACACAAGCACGCTTATCTGTACGCGTCAGTCCCAGTGTATCAAGTCCGTGGATGAGGATCTCTATATCTTCAGTTACCATCAGAGGACGTAACTAACATAGGCAGTGTGGTAAGAAGGAAAAGGCACGCTCTTGCTGCCCCGGCATAGCTTCATAATGCTAGCATAGACTTGCACAGAGCTGGCACAGATCTCGCACGCAGCCATTCTACCATTGAGTTGTACCCCCCCCCCCCCCTCCTGTATATCGTGTCTCGTGGTTTGATCACCCTCACCAGGATTTCTAATACTCCGTCATGGCCGTGAGTTTGTGGTTGCGATTTGCGAAGTAAGAATCTCGTGTGATTATAAATACGGAGAGCTGTTAGCCTGCATCCAGCTGTGCTCTAATCCCAAAACTACGACGCGTCAGAGGTGATGCCAAAGGAAGAGGCCGGACGAAAGAACAAATTTGGTGAGCCGAGCAAGCCCGGGACAAGATCAGGGATGATCTTGGGGCCACCATCAAGTCTGCTAGTCTAAGCCACCTTCGTACATTTGGAGCTCCATGAAATATACCAGTGCAACACTCAAGGTTTTAGAAAGGGAATGGTGAATAGACTATGGATCCTGGAAGTGTTGCAAAAAAAGTACCGGGAACAGGTCGTTGTCAGGGGTCAAAGGTCCAAATGAGGGTTTTTCGCGATTATCTGTCCGAGTGTTGGTCGGATCGGAGAATGATTCAGATAAAAGTTGTAGTCATTTCAGAAAGGAAGGGAATGAACTCAATTACGATGATCTAGGATTATCAGAATGGGCAAGAATCCAGGTGGAAGTCACTGGACGTATCTCAAAGTAGGAGGGGGAAGGGCAAATAAGCGGACTGGAGCTGCATGTGCGACGCACAGTGGGACAATTCGGGAGTTGGCACAATTATGCGTTACTATCAGAATGGCTACATCGGAGTGTTTCAAAACGGAAATTGTAGCTTTTTCTATGAGGAATTTGAATCCTTTTCCCGCGAGTATCGTCTGGAGCTCGTATGATGAGGGGATCCATGAAAACGTGGAAATCAACGAAAAAACGCAGTATTAGGGACTTAACTCGGGGGTGAAGCATTTTACGTTGATTTTCATGAGGAACGAGGTTGTTGCATTTTTTTAAACAAATTTTTTCCCACCCCGAGTTTCTCGAGAAACGGGGATTTTTTGAGTTTTTTGGCCTTTTGAGGGTTTTGTTGGCAGAGTTTTGGGATTTTGACCTCGCCAATCGAAAGAGCAGGGAATTTTACATCAAATTTGTGGTTCAAAAATCTTTCAAAAATTGGTCCAGAGATTTCTACAACAGTGAAACCGAGACATAGCCCGTGAAATGCACGGGAGCACTCAAAAAGCTCATGAAGTTCCAAGGGAAAGCGATTCATGGCATTTTTGATGGGAAACAAGGATGTTGCATCCTTGAAAACAAATTTTTTTCCTACCCCGAGCTTTTCGGGAAACGTCAATTTTTTGAGTTTTTATGCGTGTTGAGGGTTTTGTTGACAGATTTTCGGAATCTTGACCACGCCAATCAAAAGAGCAGGGTATTTCACGTCGAAATATGTGGTTGAAGAATTTCTCAAAAATTGGTCCTGAGATATTTACAGCAGTGAAACCCGCGTAAAAATAGATTCTATTGGCCATATATTGGCGCAATATTGGAAATTGCTTTGGGCGATATATTGGCAATATATTGGAGAAACAATTAGCAATATAGCACCAATATTGCGGCAAACAACACTATCCAATATTGCGCCCATATATGGCTAACTTTTTTTAAATTTTTTTTATTCAAAAAAAGCCGAATTGAATATACAGAACAGGAATCATGATAATGGCAAGCCACACTGCAGGAATTGCTTGCCACCGCTTTTCAAAAATTGAAAATGAAATTATGAATTGAGAATTCATATTGACGTGGATTTATTTCAGTCTCACTCATAATCTACATCGGGTCGATAGTTCGTAAATTTCAATTTTCGAAAAAGCAATAAAAAATATGAATCGATTAGTTATCGGCAGGATTTGTTCGAATTTTTTTCGAAAATATCACATCATAGATCTCAGTGGGCATGGTTGACTACACCATGAGAGTGACCTAGCACAAATCGAGCGTAGCACAATCGCATTTGAGCGTATTACATTTCATCAGCTTATGTTGTGATCTTGAATTTACCGGGCTAGATTCGATTGGCAGTTTGACAGTCCAAAAATTGGCTCCGGTGCGGCGCGGGACAGAGCGCCAGCTTTTCTCACGCAGGTTTCCTCCTCAATTGATTTTGATCACACCGAGCTGCTCATCTCTCGACCTGTAAAATACGATGCAACACAAAGCATCAGATTTCTTCAGAATGAAACGGTATCGCGGTTAGACACGCGTGATAGCATAGTAAATAAAGCAAAGTTTGAGCCTGGCTGAAAGTGCATTACACTTCTGCACTTGATATTATAAAATTGGCCAAACTGGCCGCAAAATCTATCTGATACGCTACGCATATAACACTCATCGAAGGTTATATCCAGAAGTATTTTTTTTCAAGAGCTGGTAATTTTTATTGATAAACCTAAGTTACTTATCTGACTCATCGGCAGCTCTGATGACTCGATTTTAATTCAATTGCCAGTAGTCCAATTCTCCTCGTAAATTTCCTCATTGAAACGAATTACTTTGACGCACTTTGGTGCAATATTATCCTTCGCGAAAGCAGACCATTCTGTTTGTTCACAGGACAAACGTCATCTTGCTTCAAATCAGTCTGCTTGATTCTCGCGAAGGAAAATATCACACTAAATTTGTGCGTCGAAGTATTCGTTTCGATGAGAAAATTTACGAGGAGAATTGGACTACTGGCAATTGAATTTGAATCGAGTCATCAGAGCTGCCGATGAGTCAGATAAGTAACTTAGGTTTATCAGTAAAAATTACCAGCTCTTGAAAAAAAATACTTCTGGATATAAACTTCGATGAGTGTTATGTGCGTAGCATATCAGATAGATTTTGTGGCCAGTTTGGCCAATCTTATAATATCAAGTGCAGAAGTGTAATGCACTTTCAGCCAGGCTCAAACTTTGCTTTATTTACTATGCTATCACGCGTGTCTAACCGCGATACCGTTTCTTTTTGAGGAAATCTGATGCTTTGTGTTGCATCGTATTTTACAGGTCGAGAGATGAGCAGCTCGGTGTGATCAAAATCAACTGAGGAGCAAACCTGCGTGAGAAAAACTGGCGCTCTGTCCAGCGTCGCACCGGAGCCAATTTTTTGACTGCCAAACTGCCAATCGAATCTAGCCCGGTAAATTCAATATCACAACATAAGCTGATGAAATGTGTTACCCTCAAATGCGATTGTGCTACGCTTGATTTGTGCTAGGTCACTCTCATGTTGTAGTCAACCATGCCCACTGAGATCTATGATGTGATATTTTCGATGAAAATTCGAACAAATCCTGCCGATAACTAATCGAATCATATTTTTTTATTGCATTCTCGAAAATTGAAATTCACGAACTATCGACCTGATGCAGATTATAAGTGAGACTCAAATAAATCCACGTCAATATGAATTCTCAATTCATAATTTCATTTTCAATTTTTGAAAAGCGGTGGCAAGCAATTACTGCAGTGTGGCTTGCTATTATCATGATTTCGGTGGCTTGCTACTATCATGATTTCTGTTTTGTATATTCAATTCGTCTTTTTTTGAATACAAAAAATAAAAAAAAAATTAGCCATATATGGGCTCAATATTGGATAGTGTTGTTTGCCGCAATATTGGTGCTATATTGCTAATTGTTTTTCCAATATACGGGAGCATTAGCCCCGTGGAATTACAGGAGTTACGTCCCGTCGCACGGTCGGGCCAAAAACGAAAATTACCAAAAAATCGCCTTTACTCGAATTTTTAACCGATTGACACGATCCAAAAGGAGTTCTCTTCGTTTTTTGATGCAGTAACAGCTGTGTCTGCGCGAAATTTCATTCAAGCTTTTCCGGTGCCTCGGGATCCCGGTGAGCGCAGATGTGGAATAATGCAAAATGACGAGTATTCGAATTGACTCACTGGTGTGCCATACCGGCCGAATCGATGCCACATCATATTAATAATGACTGAAGAGCATATTCGAAAGATTGGAAAACTTTTTCGAATCATTTTCGGAAGCCCCATTGCCGCAAACCTTTCTTAGGCGGTAATCTTAGGGATACACGAAAATAAGGTGAGTGAAGGAGATATAACACGATTCTGGGTCATGAATATCATTTCTACGCTCCTCTGCAATCACTAGAGAACTTTTTCCATGAGCGAATATGAGGTTGACACCATGAGAGCCCGCGCAGAGTACTGTACATTCTTGCAAACGTGCAGGAGATCCAGTTTCAGGCAATTCTCTACGTTTTTTTACGTATTTGGATCACGAATACGATGAATTCCTGGATTTAAAGCTAGGTATCACGAATTTTGCAGTATTGACAATCATTCTCACCTATTGTGCTGTCAATTACCTGTTATTTGAGCCGAAGCAGAGCACTGTATACTGTAAATCTCAAATTGTAAACACTACATGGGAAACTGTTCCCTGGAACAGATTGAATCTGTTGATTTTCGGATACAGGTTATTTGCCGAATCTACAATTTGAATCTGTGAATTTTCCGAATCGATAAAATGGCAATTTTCTCGTTATCAACTCAACAGGTACTATGTACGCTTGGAATTTGATGAAATATCCGAAAAATCCTATCCGTTGACAGATCTAGTGTGTGATGGGGATCGATCCGTCGATCATTGGGTTAGAAATCCGGAGGCATGACCCCTGTACCATAAGGAAATACACATGATGCTCTCCTTAAATGTCAGTATCATTCTGTGCATTGGGTTCCGTGACGATTCGTGTTCATTTGCATGAAACATAATGATTCATATGTGATATGACTTAGTCAACGCGTTTTTGGTAGTGCCGAGTTATAACAATAAATCAGCAATTATTATCAACAAATTATTATAAATCATTGCAAATTTAATTTAATGTGAAATAATTGTTCCGCATTCTTTGCCATATTTTGGGAATGGTTTTCCTAAGCATGTCATCAAAACCTATTGTTTCCTGGGGAAAATTGGGTAAGTTCCGGAAAATTCGAGGAGATTCGACTCCTCGAATCCTTTATTGACCGTTGATCTCGAGTGAAATGGGAGATCTTGACTCCTACAAGTTCAAACTCCTCTTTGAAACATCGTCGAGAAGAGGAAAAATAAGTTCATCCAGAAAATTCTTCTACTCGTCCATATTTTCATATACACATTCCCGCGCATCAGGGAATTTTCCATGGCAACCAATGAATCATATATTGAATTGGTACAATCTACAGGTTCAAATGTAGTATTCCTGCCAAGTTGAAGATCCACATCTCCAAATGTTGTAGATCACATATTCCTGTTGAAACTACATATATATCTGTAACGATGACAGAATTGCCTACAGAGAAAATTTTTTATAGATTCAATTTGTTAATTTTTACAGTTTTAGATTTACAGTGTACATTCTTGCAAACGTGCAGGAGATTGAGTTTCAGGCGA
The DNA here is from genome assembly GCA_029851415.1 of Eretmocerus hayati. NCBI lineage: Eukaryota > Metazoa > Arthropoda > Insecta > Hymenoptera > Aphelinidae > Eretmocerus > Eretmocerus hayati. Next base: position 136,554,667 of record CM056741.1, read on the forward strand.
TTCTCCACGTTTTCACAGGTATTCGGATCGCGAATACGATGGGAATCTTGATTTAAAGCGCATATTTAAAATATTTAAATTTGAAGAAGTTAATGGGATTCATCGTATTCGTGATCCGAATACGCAGAAAAACGTAGAGAATTGCCTGAAACTGGATCTCCTGCACGTTTGCAAGAATGTACAGTGGTCTGCTTGGGCTCAAATGACAGGTAATTGACGGCACAATAGGTGAGAATGATTGTCAATACTGCAGAAAACGTGATACTTAGCTTCAAATCCAGGAATTCATCGTATTCGTGATCCGAATACGTGAAAAAACGTAGAGAATTGCCTGAAACTGGATCTCCTGAACGTTTGCAAGAATGTACAATGGTCTGCTTGTGCTCAAATGACAGGTCATTGACAGCACAATAGGTGAGAATGATTGTCAATACTGCAGAATTCGTGATACTTAGCTTTAAATCCAGGAATCCATCGTATTCGTGATCTGAATACGTGAAAAAACGTAGAGAATTGCCTGAAACTGGATCTCCTCCACGTTTGCAAGAATGTGCAGTGGTCTGCTTGGGCTTAAATGACAGGTTATCGACAGCACGATAGGTGAGAATGATTGTCGATACTACAGAAGTCGTGATACTTAGCTTCAAATCCAGGAATTCATCGTATTCGTGATCTGAATACGTAAGAAAACGTGGAGAATTGCCTGAAACTGGATCTCCTGCACGTTTGCAAGAATGTACAGTGCTCTGCTCAGGCTCTCATGGTGTCAACCTCCTATCCGCTCATGGAAAAAGTACTTTAGTGATTGCAGAGGAGCGTAGAAATGATATTCATGACCCAGAATTTTGTTATATCTCCTTCGCTCATCTTATTCTCGTGTATTCCTTAGATTACCGACCAAGAAAGGTTTGCGGCAATGGGGCTTCCGAAAATGATTCGGAAAAGTTTTCCAATCTTTCGAACATGCTTTTCAGTCATTATTAATATGATGTGGCATCAATTCGGTCAGTCATGGCACACCAGTGAATCGATTCAAATACTCGTCATTTTGCATTATATCACAACTGCACTCACCGGAATCCTGAGGCACCGGAAGAGTTCGAATGAAATTTCGCGCAGACACAAATGTTACTGCATCAAAAAACGAAGAGAATTTTTCTTGGATCATGTGAATTGGTTCAAAGTTCGAGTAAAGGCGATTTTTTTGGTAATTTCCATTTTTTGGCCCCACTGTGCATCGATCCAAGATATCCACCAGTCGTAACTCTTCTTTCGAGGGGAAGGACTGATTAGTGAGAGAATATCATTCATTCATTCGCCCTATCGGAATAATTGGTCAGCAAAGGTTGTTCCGGTCGACGGAGGATATCATTGTGAATTTTTTCGTAAGAATACACCTCCACCTGACAATCGAGCTTGAATTTCAAACTCCGCGTTAGAATTGGGTCATGCTTCATTGCTTCATCGATTGCCTCTTCTAAAAGTTTCATGATTTTGACGATCAATTTTGAGCTCAGAACAGGATCAGTAGCTTCTGCAAACTATTCTGGGTCTACCGGCTGATACAAAATTCCTTCAACTTCTTCTGCAGACAGTCCTTCTCTTTCAGAGTCTACGAGTACAGACACCTCGTCTTGAGTTATATCACTGAACTCTTTACCTCCTACAGGTTTGCAAGAAGTGTGATTTCCTCGATTACATCGGACAATGATGGCTCAGTAATGTCCTGAGTCTTTCCTGGCATCGATTCCTTCCAACTTTTACTGATAGTGGAAGCTCGCACCTCTTGCCAAGCTTCATCGACTGTACCGATCGAATCAAGGATTGAACACTTTTTCCAAAATTTTACCACTTGTTCTTTGGGACCGTGTTCCATAGATTGTGCGTGATTTATGACTTCTAACATCTTATCCAACACCTGCGTGAGGTAATGAGATTTGAAAAAAGGCGATGACAGTTTTGTCCCTTGGCTGTATTGAAAAAGTTGTATTTGGTGGCAGAAAGATAACGCTAACATAAGGATGCAGAGTTATCAAGCTTTAAGAATGGGGAGCGTTATCCAATATGAGTAGAACTTCAAGAGCTAGATTCTGGTTTGATAGAAACTCTCTCACTTGGGCACAAATGATTGCAAGAACCAATCCTCGAATATTTGTTTTGAGACCCATGCACTCTCATTGGATTTCCAAACTACTGGTAGATGTGATTTCACTTTTCCCCCTCAATTGTCTAGGAGTCTCCGAACGATAAACCAACATCGGTACACATTTACAATCGCCCAATACGTTTGCACAATGCAACAAATTGTACCTATCTTTAGCAGCTTTAAAGCCCGGGGCTGATGATTCTTCTCCCGTGGGATACGTCCTCTAAGGCATTCTCTTCCAGGAAAGCCCTGTTTCGTCGCAGTTGAATATCTGTCCCAAATGAAATCCCTTCTCGAGTATGGATTGAAGGAGGACCGCAGGGAACTCTCGGGCATTTCATCCGCTGAAGCACTTTCCCCAGAAAATCGCACGTCATGTAGTGAAAATCAGAAATGGAGATATATTCTGTGAAAAAATGACACACCAATAAGCTCTTGACTTGTTCTTGGATTTGTCAAACCATCCAGGGCTGGCTATGAACGTTTCTGCAGATCCTGAGGCATGTTTCTCTTTTACATGGCTGTAAGAAGAAGGCGCTTCCTCCCGTATCATGTAGGCAGTGAGTGGAACTTTCTTCTGTATCATATCTTGAATCCAAATGATTAACATGCTCTCAATCTCCTCGACGATTGGGTTTCGACTCATTTTGCACATTCTTAAATGAGAGTCAAGGGTTGAGGCACTTTGACGAATTTCCTGCTCGTCTCGAACCGATCGGATCGTAGATTCATTGACACCAAATTCTCTTGCCAATGCGCGAATTTTTTCACCTTGCCGAATGAGATCCAGTATCTGAATATTTTTCACCAAACCCATTACTTTCTCATCGTGTTTCTTCTTCGGATTTAGAGTTCTTGATGGAGTCATGTTGTCGAAGAGCGGTTGTATAATATAAACTAGTATCGCGAAACTGAACTAATGTATCAAAAACGTTATGATGAACGTGAGTAATAACCCTATCAAAACATTATGAACAGCATGGAACGCTAACCTCATCAAAAACAACAGAACAATAGGTATACATTCATCGATCCAGAATTGAGCTTGTGTTCCATTCCAACCCCGAAATCGAATGATGACATTTTACCACCAATTTCGAACCATCGATTCCCTAATCGCGAATAAGCGAATTGTCATGCGCAAATATGGAAGAAGGGCCGCAAATGCCAAATCGTGAATAAGCGAATTCGCGAATATCGAATACGCGAATACGGAGGTTCTCCTGTATTTCAGAAAAGTATTGTTATCTCCTCGGCGGTTATCGCCCCCCCCCCCTCACCGACATGTATCGAACGTGAAACGACAGTCTGAGCGAACTACTGTTATCTCCTCAGCGCGGTGGTTACCTCTTCCTACCGAAATGTTTCGAATGCAAAACCACTGTCTGAGCAAACTACTGTTATCTCTTCGGCGTTAACCTTGGACGATGGGTGCTTTAGTTCTTGAACGCGAAAGCACTGCCGGCAACACAGAAGATGGCTCACTCGTGATTATGCATTCTTGCGTCCGCGTGAGCACCATTCTGGGAGACTTCCTCAGGAATACCACTACGGATCTTCATATCTCCCTACACTATCTAGTTTCTTCTCAATTTGCTGTCCCACTCCGCCCTGATCCGCCCCACAAGCCAAGCAACTCCGCCCTACAACGCTCTACTCTACCCTACACGATCGGATATAGCATAATCCACCCCACATCACCTCACTCCGACCCACACGAGTCACATCTGCCCTACCATGAAGTGGATGGTCCGCCCACGCCGACGAAAATAGATGCCTCCATTTTTGAGGAAATTGTCCGCCCACACTGACGGGAATTGTCCGCCCCACTGTGCACCATCTCACCCCCAGGCAACATTCGTAGGTGTAATACACGTTCTGAGACGTATCACGAAACCATCAAAAAGGATGAAAATCGCACGAATGATGCATTTCATATACACATGATTGTTGGATGAATGCTCGACTTATATACGTTGAGAAACAGTCGTAAAATTCGTATAATACACGTATAAATATAACTTTTCGAGGTTCTAGCCTTATGCGTCTTATACACGTTGTAGAATTTATCCTAACAAGACGTATTCAATGTGTTCTCAAGAGTGATTGCATCGTGATCCTGAATTGACGAAAAATCAGCGTATTAGACGTCTCGCACACCCGTTGCAGAAGGATCAGCAATGCAAGGTAGCACATCTTTGCGAAATGTGCACTGTTTGTTCGAAATTTGTCACGAACTTGATTCCATGCAAACAAAGGAATGATCAGAGGCGTACTCCAAGGGGGTTTAGTAAAGTACAATCAGCTGATCTTTGTTGAGTTGAGACTGCGTTTTATTCAACAAAACCAGAAATTATAGAATATTCACCCATTCGAACAATGAGTCATTGGATACACGACAAAGCCATCTCTGAATGGCAACGCCACACACTTATGATCCATCTCTCCCAAATGAAATGTCTGTACTACATCTTCACTCGTCGCATAGTAATTCCCAGTTTTGAAGATCTCATCGGTTTGATGTAAAAATCATCTATGTATCTAAACGGTGCCCCAACACATAAGTACTTTTTCTCGTGACAAATTATTCTTTCACTCTAATGACTTTATTTTTAGCATAAATTACATTGTCTGGTGGCGTTGTGGATAGTTTCAAGTCGTTTTGCTTAATACTCTCGCATTCATAATGTTTCCGGCTATTTTTGTTCGAGTAAACTAAACCAGTCGGGTCGAGTCAACTAAATCAGTCCTTCGCTTTTCTTGTGATTTAATTTCGAAATTTTTGGAAATCCTTTCCACAATTTGTCTTAACGGTTTAGTTGGAGGATGTATCGAGCGTTTCAAGATCCGTAATCCATTTTCAGAAGCGAAACAGTCATAGTTATCAATAGGCCCATATTTCTTCACATCCTCTAATGTATATTCACGAGATAATGTACATTGTAGGAAACGAAATTTGGCCCATGAAGACGAGCGCCTTTCTTCACAAACTCGCGGAGGAATTTCTGAGCTTCTTTCCCATATTTGGCAATGAGCTCTTCATCAGATAGAATCTACAGAGCACAATGCAAATACAGTAGATGATCGTACTTTTCTCCAGCCAAAACATCACGAAATAGAGCAGGGGCTGTGTTTTTGATTAGCAACTTGGATTCGGTTGCTTTGAATCTTTCGATTTCCACTAAGGATCGGACCTTCTTTTGAAATTCAAATGGTACATGTGATTCTAGTTCTTTGATCTTATCCTTCACCACTGATAAATAAGTGTTAGATAGCCGATGTAAACGTTTTCCACATACCAGACGTTTCATAAACAATCTTTGAGTGACTTCCAGATGGTATTTGTGCATTGGATTGAGTACAAATTGACTCTCAAGACAAAGTTTCTTTGATCTGTGACGTGGTGAGTCTTGGGTCCCTTGCCCGCGCCTCACCCCGCCCCATGACGGTTCATCGGCGATGGCTCCGCGGACCGCGCAACACCCGTGCGCTGCTCGCTGTCCGTCGCAGCTGCACCGTCAGCGTTTCTGACGGCGCATCGCGCCTTCCCCCTGAGGTACTACTTCGCGGTGCGACCCGTCGTCGTGGACGACGAGCCGCGCAGCGGGCAGACCGCTCTGACCAACCTTAACACTCACTCCACTCTCTCTCGAGCCCTCAAATTATCCTTCTGATTAAAAGTCCATCTATTAAATATCTATTCGTGTTCCTTCCGGGAACTCGTTACCCACGTTACATCTCTTCTGGTACTAGTTGGAGTGGTTTCCCACGAAAAACTCCGTTCTTTTTTAAGAGTTTGCTGTTGGTGAATATTTGCGAGGGTGTTGTGACTGATCGGACTCCAGGAGATGAAGAGCTCGAGACAAACAGCCAGCAGCAGACAGCAACAACCTGCCACGACCGGCTACTCATCAGCAGGAGATATCCAGCCAACGAGCTGATCGAAGTCCCAATCAAAAAGCAAGGAAGATGACTAACCGGGTCATCTTTACCAACTTCAGCCCAGGGATTGACTGTTTAAGGAGTGAAGAAACGAGCAACCACCATCAATCTACTCATCGCATCAGCACACAGCAGCGAGGCGTCAAGTAAAGTACTGTCATCAACTTCAAGCACGAAATGTGTGAATTTTGCATTCAAAGCGAGCCAAATCTGATAATGGTTTCATGTTGCCGTAGCAAAAATATTCTGAATTGATGATGAGGCTTGAAATCGTACGGAGCGTTCACGTGTATTCAACGGATTTGATTGGGGAAAATAATGATATGATGTGCGGTACGCTCATTCTCAATTTGTTGAAAAGAAACAACGTGCTCAATTTAGTGCGTCAATCACAGACTATTTGTTAATATGAATGACTATATGTATGTCAATGTGAATGACGTGAAGTCACTATTGATGGCACAGGACTGATGGGAATTACTCCGGTGTGACCATATTGACATAAAACTGCTATAAGTGAGGAATTATTGACACGCGAAGGAATATGCACGTTCAGTTTCATGAATCGCTGAGAGAATTGAGAATCGAATTACAATACCACATCCCAGTCGAGTCGAATTAGTTGAGAGTAGTAAAAAGCACAAATCTTTGCCCGGAAAATAATGAGAAGAATGGAAGGAATCGAGAAATACTGCGCTTGGTATTGCAGCCAAGCTATGGATTTCGATGGCTCGTACGAGCAGGTATCTTTATTTTATTCCAACGTTCGCCAAATCGCAAAAGATTGTGGATGGAGGAACCATCGAATTGTGCTACAAGCAATATCAAATAATTCAAAAGGCAGAGCGAAATACATTTTTGAACCGATCATGATGGAGTACCCTACAGTACATGCATTCTTGATGGATATTTGCTTCAAATTCGAAACGCTGCCAGCTTTTGACGATTGCTTATATCGATTGAGAAATTTACGTAGATACCCACGAGAATCGCTCTCTGACTTCGAAAAGGAATTGGATGAATTCCATCACTTGGCGCAATATGATCCTATTATCGAGAGATTCCGAAACCCCGCAGAGGAAAAATCATTCAACAGTGGAATCGATCACATTACAATCAACAGATATTTGGAAAATATGCGACCGCATTCGGCATGGCTAGTTCAAATACGTTGCCCAAAATTCTGGGGTGATGCAAAAATATTGGCCCGGGAGTATGCAAGTGATGAATTTCATGTTGTGGATGATTGTTCCATTTGACGAGTTTATCGTGCATATCATGAGACTGTGGATTCACATCAAGGGATTTCTGGTAGTTTATCACAAGAATGAGATCAACATACAGCCAAAACCCGTTATCGCTCGGCAAAATTCCCAAGAGCGCAGCTCAAATTGTCACGATTTTTCAGATCTAAAATATCAAACTCACAAAATTTATACCGAACAAGCGATAGAGCCAAAATCCGAAGAAGTGGTGTATGACAATGAGTCTGGAGAATCTGAGATTGATTTTTCAAAAGCGACCATTTCGAGTGAAAATATCAAAATTGAGGAAATACAAGAATTTTTCATCGACAAACTAGCATATAAGCAATGTCAAGTAGTTTTTGAAGCGCCGTTAGAAGTTGCAACACAAAATCACTCACCTTCTGCTGAAGAAGCAATAGTCATCAAGGTAGAATCTGAAAGTATGCGTGAGAATCTTTGCATCGAAATCTCAGAAAATTCAAAAAACGACCCGTTGTGCTGCACAGATCTCTTGGATTTACATGAGCGTATCATTCTAAATCATGATGATACTGTTGAAGAGCCACAGGTTACTCAGAACTCCCAAGTCAACCAGTATCCTTCTGAGAATAAATCCTGTCTCAATGCAAAATTCGAGAATTTATGTGTACCTCGAGTCGGAAAAGATCCAACTGAGTCGCTAATGCTCGAGTCATCCGACTCGAGCATTAGCGAAACAGTCGTGGCGAGCGAATATCAGCAAGAATTGCGCGATGACGAGATAGATGAGAGCATGGGTTGCAATGACGACATTCCGCAGCAGTCCAATCTGCTTCAACTTGCAATCGTTTTTGCCTCCTTGCTTATCGGTGCAAAACTTGCAATTCGAAAAATGCAAAAGATCCTCTTACTCCAAGTTCAGCAGGTAGTCTTTCGGAAAGATGATAGATTGCAAAATCATGCCTATATATACCTGAAAATCGGCCGCCTCGAGAAAAACCTCCGTGGATATTAACTTTTGAGAGGAGCTTCCACCTCTCTGCGAATTTGCAAGGGAGCGTTGCTCAGTTCCAACGGACGTCGGGTGATTCATCCTCCCTAGATGGAACTTTTGTGAACCAATTTTCACGAAGCGCGAAGAGATGATTCGCAATAGAATTAGTACGCGTGGGTTTGTCAATGGACCTCTGAAATACTTGAGTGCATCTCAATTTTATTCAATCACACGGCATGATTGTTTCTTCTGACAATATTATATTATCGATGGTCTGAGAATGAGACGTGTTGCGCCAATAAATTTATCATGTATCTTCAGAATTCGTTGTATGGAAGATGAACTGCGAAAAGGGTGTAAGAATTTGCAATGCACTCGTCCGTAGCCGTCGAATACTCTGGCCCAGGGACGAGGCATTGAGGAATTTCACAACTTGTCTACAAATTTGGACGAACGGGTGATTCGAAGCATTTCTTCGAGTTGATATTGTGTTCTAAAATGAGAGTTGGGGATGCACAGTAACTCGTCCTCGACCGTTGTAAGATACCCCGGTCCAAGGACGAGGCACTACAGAATTTCGTAAGTCGTTGTATGAGAAAGAGAATTTTATGTCTAATTAGATAAGCCTTCGAGAGTTTGATTATGATTCAATTGAAATATTGCCTGGTTAGCGAAAAATCTCAAGAAATGCAACATTCTTGGCAAAAATTCAAGGTCATGGGAAAAACCCAACAAAATTAAATTCCCAGTGAAACTTGATGATAAGAATGGGAACACAAGTGATTTCAGACGCACATCCAACGATATTGAATTCGAGAAAAATCCCAGACAAATCAAAGGGAAACACCAGAAAAATTCCAGAAAAATCACAGACAAGTCGTAGACAATCCCAGAGAAATTCCAGAAAAATCCCAGTGAAGCCCATGAAAATTCTCAGAAAAATTTCAGAAAAGTTCCAGAGAAATCCCAGAAAATTTGCAGAAAATCCCCAAAATTCCCAAATAAATCCCAGGAGAATTGAAGAATTGTAATTTGGCAATGCTAAAAGTTCATAATCCCAGCTATCAGAAGAGACGTTTGGTGAATAAAACCTCTAAAATTTCATCGAGCAATCGTTGCAAAATCTTTACCACTCATTCAGGGTCCATATTCTAAACTCATTCGAAATAGGAGAATATTGATTATTGCTGATGGATCATAATCCCATGGTTGCAAGTGATACAATTTCATTCCGGTACTTGATCGAGGCTATACATATACATTTACACCAGTGTATAAAAGATGAGTGAAGGAGAGAGAGTAACAGGTGACGATTGAAATACTCGTGTTCCTTTGCATTTGAATATTTTTCATAAAATGAATCTTGCTCGGCAAATCTATTTCAATCAATCTGAGGTAAAGGACCTCATATGAGGGTTTCCATGGAACTTTTAACTATTGACCCTCTGGAATAAAAAAAAAATTTTCTCATCGCACACGTTTGAAATGGGTTTCATGTGATTCTTATACCTTGAAAACATGTGAAAAAAGTGGTGCCACTCTCTTCCAAGCCGAGGTATCTGGTTCAGAACGACATGTACGGAATTTCACACCTGAAACATTCGTGAATCAACTTCAATCGAATAGATTCGATTCAAAACATTGTCTAGACGATCGATACGGATTATATTCTGCCTGACTTGACTTCAAGATGAATTTCATCGTCGATTTCTCCGAAATTCGATGTAAATTTCCAAAATCGAGTCAAGAGCTATGAATCTCATTTCAATATCTAGAATACACTGTGGTGTTATTTTGTTCATATTTCAGCCGTAAACTATGTGAAAATCAAGAAAATCGCGATACCATCACATTTCTAGGCTCATTTAGCTTACCATCCGGAATCAAATATTTCTCCTCAGCTTCTCACAGAAATACCGATCGACAATTGCAACTCGAAACAGTGCGGTTATATCCTGTTTGTGATGAAGAAAAAAGAGCACAACGTCCCAACCCTGTGCTTCGCGTCTCCTGAGTATGACATCAAAAAACGACCATTTTCAAAGCCAGTGGCGCAATAACTTAATGAGCTTTGAAGCTCTATAAAATTTGTCCGGATCAACGCACACTCACAAACCAAACGGGATTCGATTCGTCTTCTTCTTAACTTTGAAAATTCATTGCTAAATTCTCCGTTGCGCACAAGGTATTTCATCATTTTCGTAAACAATAGCCAGAGAAAGTTTTCCCACAAAACTCGTTTACATCGATGAACGAGAGCTAACATCATGGCTAAATCAGCGCACACCTCTGAATCGAAGATTTTCTCAAAATATGAGACTAGCAGATGAATATATCATTCCACCGAAGTAGTTGAGGCATAGGTATTTTAGTTACAGCCTTATGAGTTCAAAAAATCGCGTTGATACGTTTGTAAACTACCCAACAATCATCTTTTGCGGTCTGCTATTGACAAATCAGGATGCGTTTCAACAAAAGAGAATGTATTCCATATCAAATGATGCCAAATACTATAAAATGCCACTCCTGCGCACTCCGAATAGTTCAAAATACTCCTGGAACACTGCAGTAACACAAAAGTTAAAAGTTCCATGGAAACCCTCATATAGATAATGTTAGAACAATGGAATATTATTCACGAACAATTTATTGTTAATAATTTTTGGAGAGTGTTATTTTGAACATTCGTATGATTCTGTAAACGGATATCCAATATGTTTGTAGTTGCGATTGATCAGATTGTGGAAAACTAAAATTAAGAGAATAAAACTATCTAAGTTGAAAAAAACGATTGTACCGAGAGAGATCGCGAAAAATATGTATATCCGCGATTCACATAAACAACGACACACTCGCTCTTCCACTATATCACACACACTAATACGTACAAGTTCTCGCACGAGCGAGCGCCACATATGGAGATTGTACACCATGGCCAAGGCCATTTGAAAATTGTAACACATGGGTTATCGCATCGGGACGTTGCGAATCTCCGGCCAGGGACGCATGTGACGTGGTGAGTCTCGGGCCCCTTGCCCGCGCCTCACCCCGCCCCATGACGGTTCACCGGCGACGGATTCGCGAACCGCGCAACACCCGTGCGCTGCTCGCTGTCCGTCGCAGGTGCACCGTCAGCGTTTCTGACGGCGCATCGCGCCTTCCCCCTGAGGTTCTACTTTGCGATGCGACCCGTCGTCGTGGACGACGAGCCGCGCAGCGGGCAGACCGCTCTGACCAACCTTAACACTCACTTCACTCTCTCTCGAGCCCTCAAATGATCCTTCTGATTAAAAGTCCATCTATCACATATCTATCCGTGTTCCTTCTGGAAACCCTTTGAACACGTTACAGATCTAAAGAAAACTGATTTATCCTTCATATGATCATCATTCGGAAAATGTCGACACCGGGGGAAAACTCTGAAGTCACTATCCTTTCGTAGCTCTGGATTTGTATCTGTAGGGAAACACATGGTACGATTGAGCAAGCAACCTGCAATACAACATATTTCACATGCAAAAATCGCAGTGTGCCCTTTGATGCATTTCAGTCATGCCCGTGCTGGAGCATCACAACAGAAACATCGAATTTTGTCTTTGAAATCCTTACCGTTCAACTCCATCCCTTCGTCTTCTAAGCGATCAATTCCATCCAGAAATTTTTTCAAGAACGTATCGATTGGATCAGATTTGCCAGTACCGCTAAAATTACCAATAACGAAAGGGGGCTTGTATTTGTATTCTCGAGAGTATCCTAAAATCGGTCACAAATTTTCAACAATACTTTTAAAAATAGGCAAACCGTCAATGTTGATGTCTATTTCAAAATATTCAGATATATCACCGTCTGCATCAAGCAGGCCAATACAAAACTCAATCCTGAAATAATAAATTTCACCATTCGTGAGTTTTATGAAATCCGAAGTTCTATGAGTTTCGAATAATTTTCGAGAATCGGATGGAAGGGATGCAGGTTTGATCAATTTCAGAGTTGCAGTAACAATCATTACTAATATGTTATCTATTCTGGATCACGAGTACCACATTGGCTACTCGATCCCGAACTCTGCATTGAGTTCTTGATCACGAGTACCGCACCGAGTTCTCGATCACGAGTACCACATTGAGTTCTGGATCACGTCTACGACATTGAGTTATATTGTAATATATATTAATATTGTACTCTCTCGCCAAAATCCAACACTTAGATAGCGCAGCAAAATTACATCAAACTGGTGCTCAATTGTGGTCATTAGCCTTGATAACTCCTCTGATATTGGGTCCTTTCATTGATATCAATGATCAATATTGGTTGAATTACACCACTCTCCTCGAAATCACTTGCATTGTTGCTGAGTACAAAATTTCTTTCGAAACGTTAGGTTTCTCAGAACTTGGAAACGAGGATTATCTTGAATCATTCCAGAGACTCTACAATTTGAAACTGATTCCTAAACAGCATCTCCTGATCCACTACATAAGACTAATTCTAAAATTTGGACCCTTGTACTTGTACAATACACTTAGGCCAGAAGCAGAACATCAATTTTTCAAGCAGGCAATTGAGAAAACCAAGAATTTGAAGGATCCCTCCAAGTCCTTAGCCATGCATCATCAGATCAGTCTGATCGATTGTCCGGGCGATGACGAAGATGAAGACGAAGGTGTCCGGAGTCGGCCAACAGTTCTTTGCAAGTCCCTGCCATACGCTCATCTAGTCCCTGCAAGTCTGGAAGAGATAACCACTGTCTTGTGGATTGAGAATGGTGGGATCAAATATGTGGCAGGAAAATGCTTCGTTATGTTAGGTTATGCCGATAGTCGACCGAAATTTGGACTCTGATCGTCAATCACTTGCCTTGATGATGAGATGAAGTTCATTTGTCGCCTTGCACCAGTTCGCTACTTTGATTCTCATTTGAATGCTCACTGTATTGATGTCACGGAAGAGTATCATGCTTTCAAATTAGATGATCTCCATGTAACTGCAGTTTATCATGCTCATTTTGTTCAAAGCGATTTGCACATCATTGTGAAGCGATCTGCTGGCAATACGTATTGATAATTGAGAAGTGAGGAAGAAAATTTGAGTTAGAACTTGAAATTATTCAGCATTACTGAATCCAATCTTCCACTCGTAGGCGAATTCCTAATCGGATTTTCTGATTCTTCACAATCCACTCGATTTCCATCACTCTATTTAGTTCAATTAAAAAATCTTACGACTTCGCGCTTGAGAATTTTCATCCACAATTCCTTGTTCTTTCATCCCAGAATGTGACGTCAAAGAGGGTTCTCCGAAAAATGACACTTGTGCGAGTGAATCGATGAAGAGCAGGGATAATGTTTGCGAGAAACTTGATGCTACAAGTGCGCCAATGCCTACAACTCACGAGCCAAGTCAACAAGTCCAGCCGCAAAATTCTGGAATCGCTGAAGTGGTCCTGATTGACGGTGTGTCAATCACTCAAGAAGAATTCAAGGATCTGAGTATCGTCATTGAACCAGAACAGTTGCCGACTGACCCCCTTGATACTGGCAATCAAACTGCTTCAACTGACGCCGCTGACCATGTTAGTTGAGAAATAACTCCTGGAATGCACAATACTCTGCCGGAGAACAAAAAATCTTCTGGAAGCCGTTTGGGGAAAGCTCTCATTGGAGATGCTAAGACAGATGCTGCCAAGGTACGATTTGGCACCCAGAATTTCATGATTCAATTTCCTTTCATGAATCCAATCTCGATTTCAACCGTTAATTACCTAGGTGGTAGACTTCCGGCACAGGCAAAATTTCAATTTTATCTGAAAGTCGCAGCTCATTTTCTGAAGATCTGGAGTATTCATGTGATTCTATATTCTGGTATCATCTGTCAAATCGGTTGAATCTAGAATTTGAGAAAATTTCTCCTTCGAAATATCGCTAAAACCATTACCCAAAAGCCCTAACTGGCTAAAGTCGAGATGTTAATTTTTGACAATATTTGTCCAGATTAAATGTCAATAGCTCCTTTGAAGTCTATCTTGAAATGAAAATAATCTGCAGAGCAACCTGAGCTACGATCAATATACTCGATTTCCGCAGAATTTGGAATATTTTTTTCCAGCTCGACCTACGAAAGATACAAAACTATGACATTGCCTGGAATTTTTGGAAAAAGTAGGTGAGCTACAAGTCTGGGGGGGGGGGGGGATTCTCAATTAATTATTAAATGGTTCAAGTACATGAGAGTGATTTTCCCACTTGTGGTATTCCACGAGGAAATTGAATATGAAGCAATTTTTGTGAAGTGTGCCTTTTGGCTCCCATCTAGAATGAGGTGTAAGTGAATCTTACCTACGTATTTCGGAAGTTGATATAGATCAACGAAGAGGTAAAAAGTCTCTGAGCGAAAAGTTTGAGGATCTTATTTTTTCACTCACAAAGTATTCACTAGATCCATGACGAACAATGTGGCATGGTTGGGCATCTTAGTATTGAAATTCAAACGGAAAATTCACTTTCAGGAGCAAGCTGTCAGGAGTTGCTGGCCCAAAAACTGGCCAGCTGATATCGAGGCAATTCGTAACCAGAAAAAAGTTGATGGTGATATAAGTGATAAGATAATCAGAACCGTGAAAGACAGAATGGTCGGAGCGAAACTAAATACTCACGCGGATTTTGATATTGCTGCAAGAATAATCATGGAAGAATTCAAATGTTTCCAATCAATCGCTCATTGTGACCATGTTAGTAAACTAACAAATGCTCAGCTATGCGATATTGGGAATTTTGAATTATAGCCTGCGGAATCGAACGCATCATTAGGGATTTGGGATGATTTTACCATAGACATTATATATCACGTATACATAATCGAGAGCTCGAAAGTAGTCGACAATTTCCCTGGAAAAGACTCATTGTGCGTTTGGGAACCACAGATATGAAATTTGCTTCGAAATTTCATGTATTCTTGCAGGCACACGTTGCTACCATCCTGCGAAGATGCTATTCAAATTCTCTATATCATGGTAAGATGGAGAGTAAGAAAAAAGCTAACAAAGCCTCAACGAACGTGACCACTCAGAATGACAAGTTACAAACAATATAGATGCTAAGCAGCTCATGAAAGAAGAGCTAGCTAAAGCAAAACCATCCGTTGTAAATTTGAAGCGGTACACTGTAAAAAATGTTGAATGAAATTCACCATCTAGCTTAGTAAAACTACAACTCTGGGAGTGGTGAGTTTCATTCCATTTCTTGTAACTTTACAAACGCTTGTAAATTTACCAGTCTCAGAGGGGGTAATAGTTGGATACCAGTCTCAGACTGGTAAAATTTTCTGTAAAATTCCCTCGCTCAGGCTTGTAGAATTCAGCTCAACCGAGCATGCGCGGATCTAAAGTTTGGTCTGCTGGGCCCACGCACAACTTACCTAAAAAGCTCCTCCGGGGTCGAGTGTTTATGTCTCGAGCGATGAGTTTTCGACTCGCACGGGTTTTTCACCCTTTTCAAAATTATCGCGGATTAAGATACTTCATTCCAAGACTCGATTTCATTAGAAAGAGCCCCCGAGTAGCCCGTACGCTTCAGTTGAACAAGGTTTCTTCAGGTCTGAAATTTACCGTCAGCCAGTAAATGAAATTTACAAGCCGCTTGTAAATTTACACGTCCCAGCGCGGTATTCAACCATTACCCTCTCTGAGACTTGTAATTTTACATAAAAATTTTTTACAGTGTACTTGGATATTTCAAGGTAAGAGAGAATCAACAAATTGAGAAATGGTAAAATGACGGCGAAAGATCATTTGGTATAATATCCAGCGCTAAAACTCTCTGAATTGGTACTAATGAAGAACATATTCTTCTGTCCACTGGTTGCTTTTTTTCGGTTCAGGATTGCCCCCACTTGTGAGACAGATTTCTGATTACGATAATTGCTCAGTCTAGCTCCTAACTGCCACCATCAAGTTTCTTCACCCAATTCTCTTTCTAGGTGTTCTATGAGTTCGAGAAAGTATTTGGGATTTCCTGGACAAAACTTTAAGGAAACTGGTCTTCGGCCTTGCCAAATATGAAAGAAGAATTTAGTTTGGAAAATCCTCTCACAGAACCTGATTTACTGACTATTAAGGCTCTAAGCTATATCTGCCAAAGATTATGCCGAAGAAAGAAAGATCACCCCTCATGCATATTGAAAATCTACGATGTAAGTGGATTTTTTCGTCGTTGACGATTCTCTCTTTTCGTATGATCACAATCTCTCTATACCCACAGTGTTCTAGATCAATTGTGATTCATTAGCACAAAAACAGTGCGGCATATTTTCATGCCATATGAAATATAAGCTGTATTCCAACTCTAGCATACTATGCAAGTCAATTTTCGAAATATCATAACTTTAATTTTATCCTCACTGTCACCGATGACTCGTAGGCGCTCAAAATCTGTCAATGATGATAGGAGGCACTTCTTCTATTTGTTGATTCGTGTTGAATTTTGCAGGAACCAACTCTTCTGTCAGACACAGAGCCAGATACAGATGAAGCCCCATATGTTATTGGTATGGGCGACGGAACGGAAGAAAATCTATCTTTCTCTTTCCACGTGGACAAGGTGCCGATGTATAGTGGTCAAGCGATGGATGCACTAGTGTTCATGTATTGCTATTACTGGATTTTTGATCTAAGTTCTCAGCCTCGCTCGAAACCGGTGTTCATGTTTGTTGAATATATGTTATTTCAAGAGAGAACTGTCTCGCCAACTACAACGAAGGCAACAATCACTAATCTTCTCTCTGATTTACAGATTGTTTAATCCATGAATTCGTCTAATTTATATGATACATGAGCCATGTTCCAATGTCAAAATGTTTGAAATAAAATACTATTATCGTTGAACAGATAATTTTGTATGTTTCAATAAGAAAATTTTTGAAATAATATACTATTATCGTTGAACTGATAATTTTGTATATATGGTATAATTGTTTCTCATAGCGTAGTAACTGTGATCGTGGATTCATGAAAATTTGAAAAAATTCATAAAATTCTTCAACCAATATTCGCGAATTTAGTGGTATAACCTAACTTATATTCTACAAAACAAACATACGTCAATCAGGATGTGACTCCTGAAATGCAGCCATGAAAAATGCTTAGTGTAAGACCAAATACCGCGTCAGATGAAGCACTTGCTCATTTTTAGGATTTTTCACCTTAAATTTGTTGCATCTTGCTCTAAGAAAGAAATCAGTTTGAGCGTAAGGATTTATTCTTGTAGCGTGTACCTTGCTCAGCCACTATTCATATCTGCTTTATTCCTGCTCGTTGCTACTCGCCACTACTCGCCACTACTCGCTCCTCTACTCACGTTTGATAATCGCTGGGTGGCCGGCCGTGTGATCAGCCGCGCCGAAGCGCATCGAGCAGCGAGTAGCGCGTGATCAGCGGCAAGCAGTGGTGAGCAGGAATAAGTAGAGGCGAGTAGGCGCTTCCCCGCGACTCGCTTGCGGCCGATCCATTCTGCCCCGGACGGATTTGTTCTCTCATTAATTTATCATATATCTAAGATGATGACCTGATATTTTTCAAGTAATTGATGTGAGAGCACTGAGAAGGTGAGAAGAACATCGCAAGTAAACAGTATTGTCGATAAACCAACTCGTAAACCACTGATAAGGCTTTGTAAAGCTCAAGCCCCTTGTGGGGGGGGGGGGGGCGATGAACATGTGGAGTCTTTGGTCCATAATTTCGAGTAGAGAGCTTGGCGCAGAGGGAACATCTCTGCCTAACCATCTCGAGGCCTCGGGTTCGCGCCCGGGTGAAATCTTTTTTTTTCTTTTTTTTGGGGATGAAAATTATTTATGGAATCGTAGTGGTGAAGTTAGTGCCTAAGAAATATTTTCCGATGCGTGAATTACTAGTATTGCGCTCATTGATTGCAGAAAGTATGATAAACAACGATCCGGATATATTAGGGGGCGTGCAATAATTACGTAACAGGGTTCGGACTCACTTTTGCAGACATTCTAGGGAATATATGGGACATTTTTTCCTCAAGTATAGGACCATTATAGGACATATATGATGAATTATTGAGAAGGTCAATGAGCCAATGAGATATTCTCTCCGTGATGCGGCGTATAACCAACCCAGGGTAATACGATACGGTGTAACAGGCTCGCGTCGAGCCACATTGCCATGGGTGAACCTAACACAGGTGTTCACGAGTGTTTGCAGTTTCAGCGTTTGAGTTTTGTCGAGGCTGGCCAGGAGTGTCGCGCTGTAATCAAAGTGGGGGAGTACGAGGCTTACTCTTAGCTGTTGCTTCAGAGAGCGTGAGAGTGCTCGATCCATCTGCGCAAGGAATGGAGGGAGCCATAAATTTTCCTAGATAACAGATTGATCTGCTCACTCCAATTCAAGGAAGAAGAAATTGTGAGCCCAAGAAGCTTGATATTGTCAACGTAGGGTATGGTAGTATCATTGATACAGATGAGGGCAATGCGTTGCAGATCGACAGTCTTTAGGTACAATTCGCCACCAAAAATGATAGCAGTGGTTTTATCCGCATTTAATCTGAGACCATTGCCTAAGGTCCACGCCGCTACTGAATTTGCATCTTGATTGATGAGAGTGATCAGTCTGTTGATATCAGATGGAAGGCCATGCATGTATATACCTGTGTCTTCAGCAAAGATCTCGTGGGGTGAGTGGCAAAGTACTCGAGAGAGGTCATTGATAAGAATGAAAAATAGCAGTGTACCAAGAACACTCCCTTGCGACACGCCCCCATTAACATCAATCCATGTCTCATGCATCCCATCTTCACATCGGACTGCTTCAGTGCGACCGTTCAAGTAAGCCGCAATCAGCGTATGGCACGATCTGAGCATCAGAGGTTACGAAGTTCTTCCAAGAGCTTAATGTGTGGAAGAGTATCGAATGCTCTGGAGAAGTCAAACGTGATAAAGATCGTGATCATACGCTTGTCAATTGCAGAGCGGAAGTCTTCTAGTACTCCTAGGAGAGCGCTTTGGGTGGAGTGATGCGGTCGAAAACCACACTGATTTGGGTCAAGTATGTTGGCGAGGGGAAGATGACTGAAAAGTTGCTCATGCACGACTCGCTTCAAGACCTTGGATATTTCAGGCAATTGAGCTACTGGTCAGGTATAAGACGGGGATTTGGGTGCTGAGTTTTTCGAGAGAGGGATGATCGAGGACCGCTTCCATTGATCCGGGAAGTAGCTTGGGGCTAATGAATCATTCACAGACCTGGTGATGTACGGATGAACCGCTGAAAATGCCATTCTGAACATGGTCGATGCGACACCGTCCACACCAACTCCTTGAAATTTGCAGTGTGCAAACGCGCAAAGAGTGTCCTTTTCGGTCACAGGTTTGAAGTCAAAAGTTGGAACATTATTAGGGAGAGCGATGGCACAGATTGCATCAATATCATCATCTTCTAGCGGTTGGATACTCTTGGAAACAGCGGTGTAGTGACGATTGAGGGTGTCACCACTGAATAAGTCAAGTGGCGAGGGTATGCGTTTGGACATAAACCTGAATTTCCTGAGTTTTCTCCATCTTGATTTGACATCGGGCGCACTCAAGACTTTGTTAGAGATATGGTCATTTCTAGCGTTGTCAAGGGTGGATTTGACTTCGTTGCGTACTGAGCGAGAGAGGTGAGCTGAGAGAGAAAAAGAAGGAGAAAGATTGTAGATTGTAGATTGGTTCCATTTTTGGTACCTTGGGGTATAACCCTATCTGGTACAAATAGTAATATTCAAGTTACAAAGTAATATATAATATACAGAAGTGTGAAAAATAGTTCCAATTGATGAAATATCGAATAAGTAATTTACATACTAGAGGGTAGTCGTTCCATCAGAGTCAAGATATTGAGATGTATGAAATCACTCATGAATGTGATTTTTCATTCGATACAAATCATACGTGAATACACAGAATAGTCCCGCAATTGCGGTGAGTTACTCGCAAGTTTGCTGAGAGAGACGAATAATTACATATTTGCGATAAGTTGATTGCAAAACTACTAAGTGAGAGGAGTATGAATTGTCGGATTTCGATACTAGTGGAGTAATTTGAAGGAGTATTAGAAAATATCAATCATGAGATGAGAATGAAGAGATCACACAAACACAGTTTCATCATCATGAATCAATCCCATGATGAGTTTGGAATTTCAAAAGGTAAAGTTCAGAAAAAATTGGAATGAGAGGCATATTTTTCGAAACTCTCACACATACGATAAGGTTTTTGACTACTGGTTTTGGCATTTTTAATCGAATACTCACTGAATGTACTTTTTGAGTAAGTTGTGAACTTGTTTTGACCACAGGGGGCTGCAAGCAATTTTGGAGTTACTTTCGTGATTAAAAAAATCTTTCATTGGCTTTGTTTTCAATTTTGATGAGCTTGAAATGAGTTTATCCCGGACTATGGTTAATGAAAGTTGTATAACAAGGGATTCAGATCATCTATATCCTTAGCTTTTGGAGAGCTTGAAGTCAAAGTCGGAACTGATAGATGTACATTGTGAAAACAAGGACCTTTCCATTCTTTTACATTCACGACGAAGTTGTGAAGTTCAGGCTCATCCATAGCAGCAAAGATCTTAGCTACTATCTCAGTTTTCAAGAGGTTCAAATCGCGAGGAATGCCCGATAGGATCATTTCAGCCGAGTCTACTACGGATGTTGAATGAGATAGTTGAGAAAGGTCATTGCGGATTCCATGAATGTCATTTTCTATTGCGGTAATTCGATTTTCCATTCTATTCTCGATGTCACTTAACTTTGAGAGAATTTTTTCTTGACAAGCATCAAAGTGAGATATGAAAATTTTGGAATATGGAGGCATGTCACCTAAACAATCAGCATTCTCCGAGCTAGTCATAAGACTTGGAGTTATACACGCATCCATTAGATATTGTTGAGAGGAACTCACTGTGGACGAACCTAGCACCATGGTCGCGTGATAGCAACGCAATAGCAGCACAGTGGTAGATCAGCTGTCAGGAACAGACGTCGTACAAGCTGTTTACTGGAAGAGAGCGATCAGGGTCGGTTATGTGTGAATCAGGATTCACAATCGGCAATGCAGAGATCTAGTTGAGCCAGCTGACATCTAGCGTCTAGTGATGGAAGTTTGACGATGTGGCTATTCGGCAGGTGAAGCAAGAGGTACTCTAACCTCAAAATCCGAATAGTGGTGATTGGATTCTTCGTGAGATTTTTGAAAGATGCACAGATTCATAAAGATTAATGAGTCTAGCGGATACTTGCAAAATTTAGCGTGCAAGAAAGGCCCGTGGGTCTTTTGAAGCAGAGAAAAGTGTGGGAACACAGAGACATACTAGAAAAAGCGTGTGATGAGACTCACCGGAAAAGAGAGAGAGAGAGAGAGAGAGAGAGAGAGAGAGAGAGAGAGACCCCGTAGGAGGCTTTGAGTGTGACCTTCGGGCTGCACTTGGAGCTTGAGGGAGTGACGCCCTTCCGGACCCGAGTCCTACACTCACCCCTACACACACTACACCCTACATGCACCATACTTAAGCCTACTCAAGCATGACACAGACATGCCAATATTATACAGAACACGCATCACACAAAACACCACATCTGTGCTGGTCTGGTCCGGGGTCGGCCAGCATGCGATTCCAGGCCCTGGAAAAAAGAAGAAAGAAGATGATGTCCAGCATTGACGGCAAGAATTCCCCAAGTGAAGCGGGGCCCCATTCGGATCTTTGGGGGGGGGGCAACGATGCAAAACGCTCCACCAGTGGCACACTTGGCTGGTGGACTCACGCGTACAGCTACAAGCGATGGAAATACGCTGCAGGTGGAGGGGATGAGAGAGGAAAACTTACACCATGGAGAAGCTGAGCTCACCCTTAATAGGAAGAGAAAGGGCCCGAATGACGGAGCAGAGAAGCGAGTGCTCAAACAATCAAAGCTCATATTTCCGAGCCAACGAGGGATGAACGCGAAGGTTGCAGCAGAAGCACGAGAGGCGGCAAAGAAGCTGCTAAAGATCAACCCCGCAATCAGGATCCAGATCACGCAACCCAGCATCGAGGTTGATGACGCTGTCAACTTGAACTCAGGCTCGAGCAACCCCGACACTACTATTGGTTCCCAGGAGAACAAAACAATCCTGACTCCTGGAAACGGTTTGCTCGAGAGGGCAATGCACTATGAGGTGCCTGATGGGATGGAGATTGACCACATCCCCTCAACCAGAGATACGGCACGACAGAGGAGTGGAAACGAGGCAGGCGATCTCATAGGGAAATAGGAAGACCTGAAAACGTGCCGGGAAGAGACGGAGGAGAAGACATATCTCCTCCTCGAGCACTGCAACTTGGTTATAGGAATAGCCGAGTCCGTTCCCAGCGATCCAGAAGGGACCAAAGGTGACATCGAAGAGCTCGAGAAGATAGGCCACGCACTCGAAGGCCTACTCGCGACAGACAAGGCGAAGCGGGCTGCTTTCGAGACATCGCTCCTCGAAACGGAAAAGACCCTGATAGCGAAGAGGAACGTGCAGCCTCCGACCATAAAAAAACCGGCCGCGTCAGGTAGTGGCTTCCAGGGAAGGGGAGCAGGGAAACCGGAATCGCGACCGGGGCAACAGCGCGGTACGAAGGGGACGCGATACGGACTTCCACCGGGAGGTTCCGGAACACTGCGCTCGACATCAACGCCCAATTGACCCGAGCAGAATGAGCCTTGGAGGGAAGTGGTGTCGAAAAAGAACGCGAACGGGGTGAAGAAGAGCGGTAGAACAAATGGCACCGCTGGCAAGAAGGCGAAAATGAAGCCAAAACGGGTAAAGCCCGAAGCCGTCCTCGTCACGGCCAACAAAGGTGGGCTAACCTACGCAGACATGCTGCGCAGGATAAAAATGGATAATTTCGATGAAGAAGTGGGCTCTAAGTCCACGGGCATCCGCAAGATCCAAGAAGGCCAAGTCCTTGTTGAACTCAAGAAGGGCACCGATGTCGCCACCGTCGAGGCAGCCTTGGCACCAGTCATCGGGCAAGAAGGAGCTGTCCACTGTCTAGCAAACAGTACGACCCTCGAGGTGCTCGGAGTCGACTACGATGTCGACATAATCAAGGTGCGGGATAACCTCGCGAAGACCCTACCAGAGAACGAAAAGGGAGTCGTTGAAGTCAAGTCCATCCGATCAAGAGCCACATATAGACGCAGGAAGGGGAAGAATGGCTAGTTTCATCCAAGCCAACCTTAGGAAGAGCGGAGACTCAGACGATCTTCTACACGCTGTTGCCAGAGAAGGAGGGATCGATGTTCTGATTATCTCCGAACCGCCTCGGAAGCGCGAATTCTCTCGATCCACATTCGATCACTGAAGGACCGCTGTAATCCAGATCATGAATCCTGCGATCCGTGAGACTGGACCAGCTGTTAGTGGCCGCGGTTTTGCTCGGAAGACCATAGGGGGCAGAGCAGTCTACAGTTGCTACTATTCGCCGTCGCTCAAGACGCACGAATTCGAAGACGAGCTCCATGACCTAGAAGAGGATGTGAGGCAATGGGGGGCCCAGTTATAATCGCGGGAGATTTCAACTCCGAGGAACCGACTTGGAGCGGGGTCCGCGCGATAGACGGAGGGTAATACTCGCTGATGCCATGGAGGCATTAGGATTAGTGCTCGCAAACGGGACGGGGGTTATCACCTATTACCGGCACGACACTCGGTCCCTCGAAGGAGGTTCGTCATCGGTCCTCGACCTGACGTTCATGAGCCCGTCGCTCATGGGACGTATGATATCGTGGGAGGTCCTGGACACGGAAACATTAAGCGACCATCGACATATTCGGTTTCAGCTTAGGACTGACAGACAGAGACAGACGACACGCAGACCACGACCGACGGGGTGGCAGGTACGCAAGCCGGATGAGGGAAAATTCCGGGAATCGATAGTAACAGCCGAAGATCTCCCGATGAACAGCGGACGAGGCTGTGGATGTGGTCACGACCACCATCACAAGAGCTTGTGACGCATCGATGCCTCGCAAGACAACATCATGCTTTTGGAGGAAACCAGAATACTGGATCACCGACGAGATAAAAGCTCTACGAAGAACGAGCAATAAGAAAAGGAGAACCGCGTGGTGATCAAGGAAGCTGCAACGACCATCGCTGGCGGAAGATGACAGGGCGTATAGAAAAGCGAAGAAGGCTCTCGTTCTAGCCATCCGGAAAAGCAAAGAGAAGTGCTGGGGTGAATTGTGGGACATGGTCAATGAAGACCAGTGGGGGACGCCATACCGCGTGGTTATGTCCAAGGTCCGACCCCCAAGGGGCAACCCAGCACCGACCGATGCAGCTACCTTGCGCAGCATCGTGGAAGACCTCTCCCCAGCAGGGAAACCTAGAGTCACGTTTCCTCCGGAGCGACGACCCCATCCCGCTCTTCACTTTGCAAGAGCTACTCATAGCGGCGAAGAGGCTGCCAAACGGCAAGGCCCCTGGCCTGGACGGCATTCCAAACGAGGCTCTGAAACTGGTCTTCAAATACAAACCAGATTTACTCCTCACCTCTTCAACATCTGTCTGAGCGCGGGAACTTTCCCGGACAAGGGGAAACGCCAGAAGCTGGTCCTGATACCTAAGGGTCAAGGAGGTCAACGCCCTCTCAGCATGCTCGACAATATCGGGAAAATGTACGAGAGGATGGTGCTCGACAGGGTGGAGAAAGCCTGCGGAGAAGGCGGTGGGCTATCAACAATGCAGTTCGGGTTCCGAAAGGAACGGAGCACTGTGCACGCGATCGAGGAGGTCCAAGAACGGGTTCAAGCGTCGGTAGGGAACCCATACCAAGGAAGAGGAGGATTCTGTGCCATCATTGCGTTGGACATACAGAACGCGTTCAACTGCGCGAGCTGGGAGCGAGTCTATCAATCCCAAGCAGGTAAAGTGCCCCCCTATGTACTAGCCGTCACGAGTGACTACCTGCGGAACAGGACCCTCGTGTACGACACCGACGAGGGACAAGGGATTCGGGTACTGTCCGCCGGAATCGGACAGGGATCGGTTTCCGGGCCGTTGAACTGGAACACCCAGTACGAGAGCTTACTGTCTATCGAACCGCCAGAAGGAGTGATAATTGTGGCTTTCGCGGACGACGCGGGACTCATAGTATGGGCCGACAACGAGGAACTCTTGGGTAGAGGCGCGAACGAAGCGCTGGCCCGAGTCTACGAGTGGATGATCAGCAGGCTTCTGGAGCTCGCTGTCAAGAAGTGCAAAGCAATCGTGGTCACAAGGCGTAGGAAGTTTGACTTACCCCGGTTTTATATCAACGGGCAAGAGATCCCACGGAAGACAGAGCTGAAATACCTCGGTGTATGGCTCAACGACAAGTGGTCGTTTGAGGAGCACATACAGGAAGCCGCCCAGAAGGCGAGCAGGATCGGTGCGGCGCTTCAGCGGCTTGTGCCTAATATCGGAGGACCCAAGGAAAAGAGGCGCGCACTTCTCAACACCGTCACCACCTCTATCATGCTGTACAGTGCACCCGTGTGGGGGAAGAGAGTAGAGAAGACCATCATCGAGAAGAGAATGGGGCCTGTCCACCGGAGAGCGGCCCTGAGGAGTATCCGTGCCTACCGCACCGTGTCAGGAGATGCGGCTTACGTATTGGCGAGTACTCCGCCCATCCACTTGCTCGTCGCGGAGCGAGTGAGGATCTAGGACCGCCAGGAAGTGATCGGAGCCGAACGAATACTCACTCCCACGATGAAGGAGATCATCCGCGACAACGAGAAGGAGACCACCCTCGAACAGTGGCAAACTGAGTGGGATCCGCCATTTGCGAATGGCAGATGGACGCACCGGTTGATCCGTGACGTAGCCAAGTGGGCGGAACGCACGGACGGAGAGATGGACTACTGGATGACGCAGGCACTGAGTGATCACGGTTGCTCCGGTGCCTACCTGACCCGGTTCAAGAAGAGGACATCCCCAGCATGTCAGTCATGCGGGGACAACTGGGATGACGCTGAACACGCCATGTTCACGCGCAACGACACCCGAAGAGAGCGCGCCGAGTTGGATGAATGGCTGGGTGCTCAACTAACACCTGAGAACCTCGTCCCGTACTTGCTCCGCAACCAGGAGACATGGGATAGGTTCACCGGATACATTAAGCTGGTGATGACCCGTGAGGAGGAAAAAGAAAAGGAAGTGGGGCGCCTCGAAGCAGGTGAATCACAGTGAGTCTGCCGATTCAAACAGAAGAGGTCCAAATTATTTCAGGAGGAATATGGTGAACTGAAGAGGGAAGAAAGAAGGAAGAAGAAAGAAGAGAGAAGAAAGAAGAGAGAAGATCGACGAAAGAAGAGTAGGAAGAGATCGAAGAAGGAGCAACAACACCTGCGAGTCGTGAGAAAAGAGAGTCGCTCGATCCTGACACTGTAGGGCTAAGAGCAGAAGGTTTCAGCCCCCAGGGCACACGGGCGCTGGATTCATGCTCATCCGGTTCACCGGGTGGGCAAAATGAGAGCGCTCATGGTCTGCCGGTGGGACATCCAATAGGGATGTCCTGTCATCAGGTTTTCCCTTATATTCCACTTATAAGAAAAAAAAGAGAGAGAGACAGAGACAGAGACAGAGAGAGATATTGATATTGATATCGATGTCCTTTATTTGTCCGAAGACAAAATAGTAATTACATATGGCAACATATATCTGTTATAAATTCATAGGTATATATATACATGAATGCACGTTGAATAGAAATTCTACTGACTACTAGTTTGGTCGAGGACGAAGATTATCACAGCTCGTGATTAGTCAAGGTGTAACAGAATCAGGTACGAATGGAGTACTACCGTAAACCGGGGTGGATGTGGCCACTTTAGACCTTCTGATCGAATTCTCGTTGCGATTTTTCGAACAAACCTATATGTATCTTAGGTCATTCGACGCGTCTTGACGTCTTCTTCGAAACGCTGTCTCCAGAATTCCATTTCAACCATTTGCTCTCTTGAAGAGTGTAAAAACAGGGTGGCCACATTCACCCAGGGATCCGGGGTGAATGTGGCCACACTCGATGAGCATCGCGATTATAATGGTCTGAGCGAATCCCTACGTCGACGCCTCGTGTTTGAAACAAAATGAAGATAACCCATCTCTTAGCTCATCTAATAACGAAGAGAATACCGTTGGATTCATCTTGATAGCTCGAAAACCCGAGTTAGGCAGCCAAATTGGAATTTATGAACTACATTACCGGCGTCTCAAGCACGGTTGTGTCTCGAGTGCCGTTTGGGTTAATTTTGAACACTTTGGCGCTTCTAGCTGAGTTTCATAGCAATTTTTCGACCAAACCTATATGTATCTTAGGTCATTCGACTCGTCTTGACATCACCTCCAAAATGCTGTTTTTGGAATCCTATTCCACTCATTTGCTCTCTCGAGCGTTGTAAGAAACAAAAAGCCACATTCACCCCGGGGCAGCCGAGAAATCACAAATTCTCGTTCAAGTGGTCGTTCTAAATTACTGTCGCATCCGAATCCAATCGGCAATAGTGCAAAATGTAGAGGACGTCGCGTCATTACCTACTAAGAGAGAATCATTAGAAAGAGATAGAAACGGATCTACTGGGTTGTTCAGGTGAGTTTCTGCGACATGAAATTTTTACTTGACAATTTTCACTTCATTCTAATGGAGAAAAGGGTAAATGGAATCTGTCTCATCACAAATGAGCTGACATATTCTGAAAGAAGAGATCCTAAGCTTCAAAATGCGCTCTTGCACGTCTTTCTAGGTGGTATAGCATCGGAGTTACGACTATTACAATTTCTTTTCGGAAAAGTGGCCACATTTACCCCGATGGCCACATTCACCCCGGTTTACGGTACCACAAAATAGGTAAGGAAAAGTAGATGGAGCAAGGACTCTCGGTCATATCACAGGAAATCAGAATTCACACATAGCAGATTGATTGATTGATTGATTGATGTGTTTATTAACCCGGGGACAATGGGTCCCATAGGGCATAAAATTGATCCAATTCAAATTTGTGAAAACAATGATGATAGAATTTTAGATGTAATGACTTAATAACAGTAACGAAGCTCCATCCTTAATGAAATATATATATATATATATATGCATCTCGCGTATTAAACACTTTTTTCTTTCAGATCTAGCGTTTTGAACACTTTCTCGGCGTATTGAACAGGTGTTCAATAAGTCCTATACTGATCTCGCGTTTCGAACACGCGTAAGTGTTCATTACGCCCCCATATATGTTCATCTTGCATTTTGAACACTTCAACCCGTCAAAGTGTTCAGTAAAGTGGGAACGGTCTCCAGACATGGTTCTATTCTCTGGGCTGAGTGTGATGGAATCATTCCATTGCATTTGGGCAGCCCTTAAATCACTAGAGCTGGAACTTATAGTCATCCTCCTTACCCATATCCTTACGAAGTCCGTAAGGCCAGTTTTTCATAATGTTTTGCGCCGTTCGGACGGTTTTTATAACGTTTCGTGACAATGTTTCAGGTGCTCGTCTATCTTAGACCAACTAAGCTTCGTTAATGCAGTTCGTCTATTTTTCTGAGACCAAAATCAGCTAGTATGCTTACCAATCTGCGAAATGGGACAATCGAGACGATCATTCGCATACATTTTTCCGAAACGTTATTAGACATCGGCTCTAAGGTGTCGTGTGAAGGGGTTCGTGAAGATTTTGGACGAAGGAAATGGCTGTAGATTCCACACCATACTAGCAACTCTGCGGGACAAAGCTACTATGATTAGCCTACCTTGAATGCTATGATTATAATACTAGTGCGTATTCACACACGAATTCTCACTTTCCCTTGAAGAATTTGGGGAAGATCTGAGATATTACATCCCAGCCATGAAGTTAAAGGGCCACCACTAGCACGATATACAAAAATACTAGAATTCCGTATTCCTCAAGTTCAAAAAAGACTGCTATTTGTCTGTGTTCTCAATCTAATTTTTCTGTCCAGATCTCAACCTTATCATTGGTACCTTGATTAAGAGGTAGAGACTCCCCGACTCCCAACCGAAATTGACTAAAGTGCCCCAGCTCTTGTTATGAACATGACGTTCCCTCGCAAATGTTTGACTCGTCGAGTCTGGTCAAATCCTGCCACATCGCACAATGTCAGCGTTGAGTGACATGAAATCGAGAAACATCAGACAAATCGCCTTTACGTATTTGAGAAGGGATTTTAGGTGCTGAGCTGTGAGCGCTTCCCAGGTGTGGGAAATATCAGACTTCAGGGTGTACCCAGTGGGTAGGACTCTAAGCTCATATGGTAGGACTGAAGAAGTTCAGGATTTTCTCGAAATCTTCCCAGAATGGGATAAAGTAACCTGTCTCCGGAACTTATCTGTCCATGTACGACTGACTAGAACATACTCAGAATATTGTATCTCACTGTGGGTCAACTTCGTCATCTGATTAATAACAATCTATAGTTATGAATGACCTATCAATTGCTCTTGCTGTGAATAGCTGCTTAAGCTACTGCGCTGCTTGTGTCTAGATGACTGTATTGGTTATATAGCCCAGCAGTGAGGTGATCATAACTTTAGACGGGCAGATGAGATCACATTATTGAACTGGTCCACCGTGTTATGATTTAATTCTCCACTATGCATCGCAAAACAAGTCCGACGACGCCGGGACTCGAACCTCGCTTCTCTCGATCGATAGACCAACGATTTTGTCTGGATGCCCAAACCTGCCGCACTGCTCCGCTACTGTTATCCATGATGCACTAGATGCGTGGGCACTTGAGTCACTTGTACCCGTATCACATCCCCTGGCCAAACTTGACAATGTCCTCATCGCCTAGACTTCATGTCATTGACTCTTTTCGTTGCTGCCTATTTACAACCCAAGTGCATCTTGTCGGTATAACAGGTCTACGCGTGGACAGTACCACTTAGTAGTACCACTCATCATTGAGTATCCTCCGAGTATGCAGTCGAATCGTGAGCGGGATTTGTTTCGTTTCCTGACACCAGTTTTTACGATTTAATTCTCTTGTGTGCATCGCGAAAAGTGCGACGGCACCGGGACTCGAACCTCGCTCCTCTCGATAGACAGACCCACCCTTCAGTTTGCACGGCCTTACCCACCGCACTGCTCCGCTGTTGTTATTTATGATGCATTAGATGCGTGGGCGCCTGAGTAGCTTGAACCCGTAACAACTGACACTGTGGAGCAATTATACAATCGGTACAAGATTTAATAATTATAATAAACAATGTAGAGCTCGAAGCGTTGCTAGAGCGAAAACTACTGGAAGGAGACAGTATGCCTTATCATATCGTCGAAATGACGTCTCGGCGCACAGTGAAGCGAGAAAACCTTCAAAAATAGGTCACCGAGGGAAGCTGAAACAGATTGCGAGCGTTCTACATGGAAATGATATTGATGGAGGGAAAGAACCTTCTTTGCCTGATATCGTGACATTCTGTTGAAGATTTATGTGGTAACCAGTGGTTGAGGAACCTCCTCACCTTACTGTGCGGTGGCAGGGATGTGGCTGCGCCCATTGAGGCCTCTGCTTGGTCTCTGGTAATGCGCATATTACTCCCGTAATCCGCAATGACGAATCTGCGTGTAGCTACTGAGTGCGGAGGAGTGGTGCTGTCTCGTCAATTATGTTAGGGCCCCCATGACATTGGAAGACAACATTTTTTGACCAGGAATGGATCATACAATGTTTTTCTTGGAAATTCTTTGACGTAGGAACCAAATTCGACCCCAGTTTGGTACCTGTCAGGAATCATTCTTGAGATAGCAGAATAGTTATTGTCGAGGATACAGAATTCCAGTGTTATTCTCCGGAATTCCAGCCTATTCAGCGTGGTGACAGTCTCTCGTAATGTTCAGAGGAATACTTGGAATTATCTTTTCCTACGCATTTTGATCCTTTGAACAAGATTGTGGTGGCTTCAGAGAGCTAGGATGCGTCCCAACGCCAGGTCAATCTTGCGAGTAGCTACCAGTGAAATTTGAATAATCCCGCAGTAAATCTCGGATTGCTCACAATTAAGCCAGCGGCACCTTCTCGAGCTCATGAGAGGCATTTCCTTTGTTCCTATACAATTATTGAGAGAAAATTCTTTACAATAGACCAAGAACGAATAGGCGAAATCTGAATGTATCAATCCAAAGAGGGTGTGTGAGTCAATTCTTGAGGTGAGCTCGAGCTTGCTCTTGATGAGTAAAATTTCAAGTGTCCTAGCCTAACGTGCTGTCCTAAACTGTCAATTGCCCAACGGTGGATTGCTTTTGCGTCTTTCTCAACTAGAGTAAGAGCATCTGTGATCTCATACCAATGGCAGCTTCGATAGATTTGAGTGTCGTATGCTCAAATCATGCGTTGGTTATATCATAGTACTTTTGGCAAATCTTCACTGAAAACCAAGAACGAGAGAGGTTCCAGAACTGAACCCTGGAGGAAGCCTGCAAGAGTATCAGAGATGAACGAGGATAACTCGCGCGCGGGTACCACCTAACCTATGAAACAGGCACATTTTCGTTCGCAGAAATCTCATCATCTTTTCCGATTTGGAATAAACGACAAGTTATCTAGTTCGAATTTGATGATGATGAAGCTTGGATAACTCTTCGTTCAGCTCAAATTAGAAAAGAGTTTGAGATGGGACGCTCGGAGTACGACTGTCGTGCCCCGCTTGGTCGACTTTGTTAAATTTCTAAAGCTGAATCTTATGACAGAGGATTCAAAAGAAGAAGTAGAGTCGTCTTTGATTCACTTTCTATTGTTAGAGCTCATCGCGATTGCGGATGATCATTTATCTATTCACTTCAAGCAGGTAACTGGCGCCTGCGCGGACATAACTATAAGGCCGGCCATATTAAACTTACCTCCCGCATTTGTCACCCATGTGACGAGGCTTAGAGGGAGCAGACCTTTCTGTACTGGAGTGCGACATCAAGGTCAAACATGGTGGCTCCATGCTGTAGGAATAAGCTGATGGCTTATCCATACAAACGAATAACTCTACACGCTTGAGCAGGAGGCTCTTATGCGTTTCGCCCCCCACCTGCAACCTGGGTCATCGTAACCGGACTCATCAGCAGGGCTGGAGTTGCAGGTGGTGCCTTGGACGCTTGGCGATGAAGCACTCATGTGCTATTATGTAGTAATCGAGGTCTTTTTGCCGTCGATTGCGGGACAGGAGTTGGATCTGTCATCCATCTATTGCGCATGTGAGGTATTATGTACCCCACAGCCACTTCCCCCGCTTCAGAGCCATAGCTTTCAAGGGATGATTTTAATTGATGTTTGAATTGCACTTTCATCTCTTCCATGGCCCCACATTATAGCTGCGAATGCCGAGAGCGAATTCATCGTGACACCGAACTACCGTGTCTCACGCCGCAGTGCCGAGTCGGAACTTCGAAGCTATCTGCGTGTTGTGGACAACGGCGCTTAGCTAGAGGTCAAATGTGAAGAGAGGAAAGGCTTACTGAGTGTACTCGCAGTGAGTGTAAACTCAGATTTGAAATCGATCTGACTCCATGAAAGTTGCGTTCAATCATGTCGCGGGTTACCAATGTAAGAATAAGCTGATGGCTTACCCATACAAATGAATGACTCTACACGCTTGAGCAGAACGCTCTCATGCGTTTCGTCCCCCACCTGCAACCTGGTTCATCGTAACCGGACTCATCAGCAGGGCTGGAGTTGCAGGTGGTGCCCTGGACGCTTGATGATGAAGCACTTATGTGCTCTCATATAGTAATCGAGGTCTTTCTGACGTCGATTGCGGGAAAAGAGCTGAATCTGTCATCCATCTATTGCGCGTGTAAGGTATTATGTACCCCACAATTCCCTGAAAGGTCTGAATACCGGTCTGTTACGAGACAGCGCCATCTACGCTACGGCGAGTCGAGAGCAACTACTCTATACCGACCATCAGAATTTGAGATAAGGGATGTCACATTCTATGAGGATAGCCAGGGGTCGTTGAAGATAAGCGTTCATGCGCAATAGACGGACAGCTGTCCCAGCTCCTTTCTCGCAGTCGACGGAAAAAGATCTCGATTATTATATGAGAGCGCATATGTGTTTCATCGCCAAGCGTCCAGGGCACTACCTGAAACTCCAGCCCTGCTGATGAGTCCAATTACGATGAACCAGGGTCCAGGTGAGGGACGGAACGCAAAAGAGCCTTCTGCTCAAAGCGTGTAGTCATTCTTCACTATGGATCAGCTTCGAGCCATTCCTACATTGGTAACCCGCGTGGTGATTGAAATGCAAATTTCATGCAGTGGCCGCGTCTACATAATGCGCCAATGCTTGCGCAAGGGTTGGTGCATCATGTGGACGCGGCTAGTCGGATCAGTCTGAAGCATATACTTATTGCGGGTACGCTCAGTGAATAGTACGTTACGTGACTAGGGAGTGAAAGAGGACGAGTCCCTCCCGCGTGGATATTAGCAGCCGAGAGAGATGAAAACTTGGGAGGTGTTCGTCCTCTTCACTCCCCAGTTGCATATATCACTTTTTACTACGAGGGAACGAAAACTCGCATCATTTACGCTCCGCGAAGCGGGAGTTAGACGCGTTTTTCAGGCCCTAGTAGTGAAAAAGACTCCCCCCTCTTCACATTCGACCTCTAGATAAGCACCATAGTCCACGACACGCAGATAGCTTCGAAGCTTCGACTAGGCACTGCGGCGCGCTGCGGCGTGAGACACGGTAGGTTGGTGTCATGAATTCGCTCTCGGTATTCGCAGCTATAATGCGGGGCCATGGAAGAGATGAAAGTGCAATTCAAACATCAATTAAAATCATCCCTCGGACGCTATGGCTATGAAGCGGGGGGAGTGATGTGGGGTAATTGATACCACACATGCACAATAGATGGACAGCAGTCTCAGTTGCTTTCTCGCAGTCGACGGCAGAGAGACCTCGATCAGTATATTAGAGCGAATGAGCACTTCATCCCCAAGTAACTAGGGCACCACCTGCAACTCCAGCCCTGCTGATGAGTCGGGTCACGATGAACAAGGTTGCAGGTGGGGGACGGAACGCATGAGAGCCTTCTGGTCCAAGCGTGGAGAGAAGAGTATTGATGGATTTCGAGCCATTCCTACAAGCTGAAGTTATAGGTAGACATATAACTTCGAGGGGATGGTCTCGATTAATCCTGGAGTGGGCATGTGCATCGGCTCATCCGCGGGATTCAGTATGATTCCCTCGATCAAATATGGCCCAAAGAGCGAGATGGGATAGTAAAAAAGTGGACTTATGTACAGGATGGGGTGGCTTCGGTGGTGCTACTCTGGTCCGTGCAGTACAGGGATGGTTGACCGCATCGACAAGAACTACAGGAGAGTCTAAATTGTTCCTCGAGCGGACATGCGCATCGGCTCATCCGAAGGACTCGGTATGAGTCAAAGAGCAGGATGGAAGAGTAAAATGACGGATTGCCGTAGTCAGTGGCTGTAGAGGAACACCACTCCCTATTGATACAGTATTCAGAGATTCATGGTCGCATGATTGAGATTTGTGAGTTCAATTCGATGGTTCCAGAATTTGGGTTTCGCCTCGGTTCGGCCGGGAAAATTCGATGGATCTCCTGATCGAGATCGTCCAGAGAGCACAATCGAACAGTAAGAGGGTTAATTGCAGTACACGACAGCATCTTCTGGACCGGTCTCATCTAGAACTCACGGTAGAGGAGAATTCGGTCGGAAGCACGAGAACGGAGCGATAGTCTCGACTGGTCCTGGAGTGGACATGTGCATCGGATCATCTGCAGGACCTCGGTATGATTCTCTGGATCAAATATGGCCCAAAGTGTGAGATGGAACTGTGAAAGAGCAAATTTATGTAGGGGATGGGGTACCTTAGGTGATGCTTCTCTGGCCAGTCCAGTACAGGGATAGTTGATCGCATCGACAAGGACTACAGAAGAGTCACAATTGTTCCTCGAGCGGACATGCGCATCGGCTCATCCGATGAACCGAAATGATTTTTTGGATCGAATATCGCCCAAACATTAGGATGGAATTGTAAAATGGCGGATCGCCGTGGTCAATGGCTGTAGAGGAACTCCACTCCCTGTCAATACAGTATTCAGAAATATGTGGTTTTATCACGGAGTCCTGCGAAGTTCTTCCAATGCTTTCGGAATTCGGGTATCGCATCCGTTTGGCCGGAGAAATCCGATGATTTTTCCAATCTTGATTGTTCAGACAGCATAATCGAACAGTAAGAGCG
Source organism: Eretmocerus hayati (assembly GCA_029851415.1). Classification (NCBI taxonomy): domain Eukaryota; kingdom Metazoa; phylum Arthropoda; class Insecta; order Hymenoptera; family Aphelinidae; genus Eretmocerus; species Eretmocerus hayati. The sequence continues at coordinate 136,590,270 of CM056741.1, forward strand.
CGGATTGCGATCTACGAAGGACTGCGTCTTATAGGCCGGTCTCCTCTAAAACTCACGGTACAGAAGAATATGGTTGCAATGACGAGACCGGAGGGATAATCTTGATTATCCGGCTCGGCCGGGAGAATTCGATGATTCTCTTGATCGAGATCGTCCAGAGAGCAGAATCGAACAGTAAGAGGGGGAATTTCGATGATTCTCTTGATCGAGATCGTCCAGAGAGCAGAATCGAACAGTAAGAGGGCGGATTGCGCTACACGACCGCATCCCTCAGGCCCGTCTCCTCTAGTACTCACGGTGCAGAAGATCCTGGTTGCAACCACGAGACCGGAGGGACTGTCTTGATTGGTCCTGGACTAGACATGTGCATCGGCTCATCCGCGGGACTCGGTATGATTCACTCGATCAAATATGGCCCATAGAGCAAGATGGAACAGTAAAAGGGCGGATTCCAGTACAGGCTGTGGTACCTTGGGTGATTCCTCTCTACCATGTGGTGCGGGATGACTGATCGCATCACAATAACTATAGGAGAGTCTCAATCGTTCCTCGAGTGAACATGCGCATCGGCCCATCCGAAGGATCAGGAATGATTTCATGTATCGAATATCGCCGAAAGAGCAGAATGGAATAGTTAAGTGGTGGATTGCCGTGTCCAATTGCTGTAAAGGGACTGCACTTCCTGTTGATACAGTATTTACAGATATATGGTTGCATGATTGAGATTTGTGAATATAACTCGATGGTTCCGGAATTCGGGTTTCTTATCGGTTCGTCCGGGAGAATCAAATGATTCTCTCGATCGAGATCGTCCAGAGAGCAGAGTCGAACAGTAAGAGGGCAAATCGTGGTACACGACAGCCTCTTGTAGGCCCGGCTCCTCTAGTACTCACGGTACAGAAGGATTTGGTTGCAACCACGAGACCGAAAGGATAGTCTCGATTGGGCCTGGAGTAGACATGTGCATCGGCTCATCCGCGGGATTCAGTATGATTTCCTGGATCAAATGTGGCGCAAAGAGCGAGATGGAACAGTAAAAGTGCGAATTCATGTGCAGGATGGGGTACCTTGAGTGTTGCTACTCTGGTCCGTGCAGTGAATGGATGGTTGATCGCGTCGACAAGAACTACAGGAGAGTCTGAATTGTCTCGAGCGGACATGCGCATCAGCTCATCCGAAGGATCCGGAAGGATTTTTGTATCGAATATCGCCGAAAGAGCAGGATGGAATAGTGAAATGGCGGATCGCCGTAGTCAGTGGCTGTAGAGGAACTCCACTCCCTGTTGATACAGTATCCAGAGAGTCATGGTTACATGATTGAGGTTTGTGAGTTTGATTCGATGATTCCAGAATTCGGGTTTTGCATCGGTTCGGCCAGGAAGATTCGATGATTCTCTTGTTCGAGATCGTCCAGAGAGCAGAATCAAACAGTAAAAGGGCAGTTTGCAGTACAAGGCAGCATTCCTAGCCCGATCTTTCCTAGAACTCACGGTAGAGGAGAATTAGGTCGGAACCACGAGAACGGAGGGATAGTCTCGACCGGTGCTGGAGTGGACATGTGCATCGGATCATCTGCAGGACCTCGGTATGATTTCCTGGATCAAATACGGCCCAGGCAACAAGATGGAACAGTAAAAGAGCAAATTCATGTACAGGATGGGGTACCTTGTGTGATGCTTCTTTGGCCCGTGCAGTACAGGGATGGTTGATCGCATCGACAAGAACTACAGGTGTCCGTCTACAAGGGTCTGAATTGTTCCTCGAGCGGACATGCGCATCGGCACATCTGATTGATCCGAAATGATTTTTTGTAACGAAAATCGCCCAAACATTAGGATGGAATAGTAGAATGGCGGGTCGCCGTGGTCAATGGCTCTAGAGAAACTCCACTCCCTGTCTATACAGTATTCAGATGTATGTGGTTTCATTACGGAGATTTGTGAGGTTGCTCCGATGGTTTGGGAGTTCGGGTATTGCATCGGTTCGGTCGGAGAAATCCGATGATTCCCTCAATCTTGATTGTTCAAAGAGCATTATCGAACAGTTAGAGGGTGAATTGCGATACATGACCGCATCTCGTAGGCCCATCTTCTCTAGTACTCATGGTACAGGAGAGTTTGGTTCGAACCAGGAGACCGGAGGTATCGCCTTGATGGGTCCTGGAGTAGACATGTGTGTCGGCTTATCCGCGGTACTCGGTATGATTTTCTGGATCGAACATGGCGCAGAGAGCAAAATGGAACAGCAGAAAGGCGAATTTCAGTACAGGATCGGATACCGCGGGTATTGGCTCCTCTCTCCCATGTAGTACGGGGATGATTGATCGCATCAACGAGAACTTCAGGAGAGTCTCGTTTGTACCCAGAGTGGACACGCGCATCGGCTCTTCCGGAAGAACCGGAATGAGTTTCCGACTTGAATATGGCCAAGAGAGCAGGATGGGATAGTAGAAGGGCGGATCGCCGTGGAGAATGGCTGTAGAGAACTCGTGCTCTCTGTTGATTCAGTATTCAGAGATGTCTGGTTGTATCACTGGCTGCGTCTACATGGGACTGAATCAGCGTGGATTCAGCGTCGGTTCTCATCCGTGCGGACGGAAAGTCGATAAAACAGAGCACAAAAAGCGTCCTGTTTTATCGCATATCCTTCCGCACGGACAAGAATCGGCGCTGAATCCGCCTCATGTAGACGCAGCCACTGAGATTTGTGAGTTTAATTCGATGGTTCCGGAATTCTGGTATCGCATCGGTTTGGCCGGAAGGATTCGATGATTCTCTTGATCGAGATCGTTCAAAGAACAGATATGATTGGTGGAAGGGCAAATTAGAACGATTTTTCCTCTCCATATTTTTGGAAGACGAAAAAATTCGAACTTTCAGGTCGTTTAAATACTAGCTCTATAATTTTACAAATGCGAGCTAGTTCTTCCTCGTGATATTATTGGCATGCGAACTTCAAACTTTCCGCCATCACCGGATGTTGCTGCACTGACATCCGTGCAAGCCCCATCTAGATGACCAGGTCCGATAAGATAGAGATAGCTAAATCACGAAAGTTTCGAAACGCGTGATGTCACTGATGGCCCCGAACCAAAATCAGCTGGGTGTACGCAATTATTCGAATTCTGTAGATCTTTCCAAAAATCGATTCAACTTCTTGCTGAACGTCGGATACCTCCGCATGAATAAACTAATTCAATCCCCTGGAATTTTCATAAGCCTAAATCAAAGGCTGCACTGACACTTATGCCTCAGAATAATTGAAGGAATCGTAGAGTGCAGCATGATGCGTACGTCGACGTCATGCGCCGTGGAACAATCCTGAATGTGTGCAGTCATGTAAAAATTCGTTTGACTATCAGGTCCTCAACTATAGAAGTTTCCTGATCTCGGACTTCGAAAGGACGGGCAAAGAGATTGCGCGAGCGCAGTCCCGAACGCCACGTCATATCCCTACAACCATGACGCCGTTAGTACAGAGTCGCGTTGTGCGTCTGGAGGATGGCTCGCAGTCCTAGATAATTGGATAATAAGTATAATAACGCATGTAGATGACTGATCAACCGTGACCAATCCTTATCCTCGGTCTGTGTCTACGTTAATCGATGCTGCCTGAAATTACATGAGATGTATGTCATCCAAAATTGACCCGGAACGAGCCTCATGACAACGAACTCACAGCGTGGACCCCCACGCACAACCAAGCAGCGCTCAAGCGATCTTGGCACTGAGGTTGTCAGATATACAAATTCCAAAGAGAGAAATCGATACATCAAAAACTCCTAGATATGAATCCGCGTTGAAAAAAGCACCCCAACCCTCCTATTTCCCAAGATTATCAATAAACATGCTGGAACCACTTCGTTACTCCTATTCTGTTGTACGCGGCGGCACGTTCCTGGATTGGTAGTGCTTGTCTTGAGAGAAAGAAATATCCGTCTTATCGTGAATCTTTTGCTCTATTAGTATTCCCACACTTGAATTTGTTGTTCGTCATCATGAAATTCTAGATTGCCAGCTGTTGTTTAAGATGTATAAGTATCGCGTGGACATTTTGTGAGATAGCGAGTGATCTGCGCTTTTATGCTGATGAACAATCTAAGGGCAGAAAAACTGATAGAAAGCAAGCATTAATGCTTCGTCAGTGCGTTCTGCATGGCGCATGTGCGTTGCGTGCTGTCTAGTGACGAATAAGTTCAGCAGAAGATTCCAACGAAAATTTCCCAAGCAGAGGGGTAATTTGATTCTCCACGGCGAGTATTTCCATACCACGTACATGTCTCCACGTGCAGTAGGAGAAGAGAATTGGAGTGCTTGATTCCAGCATGTTTATCAATAATCATGAAAAATTGGAGGGTGGAGGTGTTTTCCTTTTCGGGGATTCTGTTGAAGAAGTTCGTTCTCTACCGATTTTTCTTTTCAGAATTCCTATAGCTGACAACTTTGATGCCGAGATCACTATAGTCACATATTGTAATAACTATACCTAGCAATGCTGGCTATACAGTTGAAACTCCGTTTTTTTCCGATCTCATATTCGCGGTTCTCGCTCAACCCTCGTGAATGCAGAGTTCCACCTGTACTTTGCATCAGCAGATTTTGTTTCAAGCTATCATTTTGAATTCCAATCGTCATCAGAATAATTTTTACTTGTTCGTCACTAAACTCCGCGCATGCGCCATGCGGAACGCACTGAAGAATATGTCAAGGGCAGTTTATCTATTACTCAAGGAGGCAGAAATTATGCTGACCAATTTAGAAGGCTGATTGATTCTTTCATTCATCAAATTCCACGCAGAAATATCACTAGTGGTAAGTGGGACGGCTTCATAGTGCGTCTATAAGAGATGGGGGCTCAAGCAGTTGTTGAAAACAATTTGATTAGACTGAGAGATTAGAACTCAATCAGGGTGGATTCTTCTCGATTTTGCCTGGACCTTGCTACTACACTACCATAGAGTGGGAAGCCGTTCTGCACGAGCAAGGTGGCGCTAGTTGACGGTACTTGTAGGAATGGTTCGAAGCTCATCCATATTAAAGAATGACTACACGTTTCGAGAGGAAGGTTCTTATGCGTTTCGTCACCCACCTGTAAGGGGGGTAGAGCCTCTCTACCCACCTGCAATCTGGTTCATCGTAACCGGACCCATCGGCAGGACTGGAGTGGCAATGTCCCGGATGCTTAGTGATGAAGCACTCATGCGCTTTTATATACGTATCGAGATCTTTCGCCGCCAATTGCGAGAAAGGGGCTGGAACAGTTGTCCATCTATTGCGCATGTGTACACTGTAAATCTCAAACTGTGAAAAAGTACAAATCAAATTTGTGAAAATAATTCTCACAAATGAAATTGTGGAATACGACAAATAAAACTGTTAAAATGACACTTAAGAGATATACGTAGCACACGTCACAGTTTGAACTTGTGAATAGTCACAAATTCAAATATGTAACTTTAGTACGCACGCGCAGATCATTCCATCACAAGCTGCATGAGGTTTCGCCACCATACGCCATCCGGACCCGCGTGCTCAAGCAGCCTCGATGTTGGAGCACCGGGTGCCGGCTTCTACCTATTCGAGGTGTCAACCCTGACTACAGCGCCATAATACCACGGATGAACGCGTAAGGTGGCAGAATATTGAACTGTCGCTCTGACAACTCCTATCTCTTATACATTGTCTGCTAGGCCACGCTTGACACCTCGAATAGATATCTGGCACCAGCTTTGATCTTGATCGCCGTGCATCGTCTACGAGGTCACGCAGTAATTTCCACCTCCCGCTTAAGTGCAAGCATTGACTTGTTTCTTACCAAATCGCGGAAGCTACTGCAGACTAAGTGATCTCAGTATTTAAGTGACCACACCTGCACATATGGTTGGGAGCGTCTCCATCGGCAGCACGGACTCCTGGGTGTCATCGCAACGGGCAGAAAATGCCAGCATATTCGAACCAAAGAAAACAGGTGATACGTCAACGGTCTGCGATAATTCACTGCTCACCAAAAACACGAGTTGGGAAAACATTTGGAGGTTATGTTAGCAGTTATTACGGCCCGCGATTACAGGAGTTCCAGCTGCCGTTGGAGATGCTCTAGACTACAAATGTACGTATGAGTGTGGTGCAAATACTGACTACTGCGTCCAAGAGCTACTTGGCATTTGAGAATTGAAGTTCTTTCAATCTATAAAGAATGACTGAGAATCCCATGTATTTATTCCCATCCCCACCTATTCCATGTATCAATCGATACAACTGCACATTTTGAATTTGTTCTTATTCACAAAATTTGTGAGATGGTCTTGGAACGAAACTGTGCTTACCAACAATTTGAATATGTGGTGGGAAAATCACAATTTCAAATTGTTCATAGTCACAATTTGACTGTGGGTGAGTTTCTACAGATTGAAATTGTCAATATTGACAATTTTTATTGTGGTTTTTCACGATTTGAGATTTACAGTGTAGTATTAATAGCCCCACATCACTCCCCCCGCTTCAGAGCCATTCCTTTATTGGTAACTTCTGACGTGATTGAAACGCAACTTTCATTGAGTCGGTTCAGTTTAAATCAAATCTGAGCTCACACACAAATCACTGACTGAACCGTCGGTGATTTTCCTACTGCTCGTAGCGATACGCAGGTGGTGTAAAAGATTCGAATTATTCTAATAAAAACTCCTTTGGCATAGTTTCGCGATGCGATACTCCGTTAATTCGCAAATCATATAATATTTCATAATTACCAAAGTCCAGATCACTAGCTTTATTATGCTACGCACGACGCGCGTAGACACTGAACGTAGCGTGATACAGCTAGCGATCTGGAGTCCGTCTGTGATGAATAGTGATATGAATCACCCAACAACGAACAATCGGGTCGCAAAACCGTGGAGAAGGAGTGATGATTCGAGAACTGGAAATTGTTGAGGGTATTTGCATGTCGCTTTGAGCAGAGAAAAGTCAGGGAGTTGAATGCCGTGCGCATACAGTACCCGTCAGAATCAATGGATCATGTATAGTATTACAAAATCAACTATAACTCTGAAACGTTCCGTTGTACGAGAGTTTTGAAAAGAGCTTCTTGAAGATCACAGAAAATCTTATCGATTTATGGGCTCAGAGAATTTCTCCAAGAATTTTTTCGTGCTGATAATCGAGGCGGAATACTGAAAAAATATACTCGCAGTGGATCACCTGCAATTTCAACGAGAGTTATCTGATCACAAAAATTCCAAAAGACTACTGTAGATCGTTCAAAAACCTACAAGTTTGTCGTTGGAGGTTTTTTTCTACGACCTCTCTGGTCCGAGCCACGAGCTCCTGGAAGAAAACTTCCTAATGCATGGTTCCTTATAGAGATATGGACCACGCGCCAACTCCACCTGCTCAGGCGCTGTTCTACCGTCAAGAACCGCCCCAAAAAATTTTTGAGCCACCTGTTTTGGGCGTAAAATTGTCTGAATTCTTCGAATATGCTATCAGATTTTTGCTTGGATGTGATCAACAGTTGTTTTTGTAACTTTAGCTCCAAAAACTTACTCAATTCCAGATTAGCCTCTCCAGGTCACATTTGGGCAAGAATCTGACAGCATATCTGGGAAATTCAGACAATTTTATGTCAAAACCATGCAGTTTGATGATTTTGGGGCGGTTCTTGGCGGTTGAACAGCGTCTGAGCAAGTGGAGTTGGTGCTTGGTCCAATATCTCCATAAGGAACCATGCATTAGAAAGTTTTCTCCCCGGAACTCGTGGCTCGGACCAGAGAGGTCATAGAAAAAAACCTTCAATCACAAACTTGTGGGTTTTTGAACGATCTACAACATCCCGTTAGAATTTTTGTGATCGGATCATTCTCGTTAAAATTACAGGTGATTCGCTGCGAGTTTTTTTTCAGTTTTCCGCCTCGATTATCAGCACGAAAAAATTCTTGAAAAAATTTTCTGAATCCATAAATCGATAGGTTTTTCTGTGATCTTCAAGATGCTTTTTTCAAAACTTTCGTACAATGGAACGTTTCAGAGTTATAGTTGATTTTGTAATACTATACATGATCCATTCATTTTGACGGGTACTGTATTTATGAATCAATTTATAAAGAATCCGAGGTAAGCATTTTTTGGAACGCAATTTCGAAATGGGGTGGTTTGGTGTGTCTAATTCACTCTTCAGAATTTCCGAACCTCACAAGTTTGGTGTCAAGTTGTGCTTGCTGCAACAACGTGGCTTGTTCTATCGAGATTACTTATTAGTTACACGACAGGAGTCCCTCCATGAGCCAGGATCGCTAGAATCGGAGATTCCGCAACGTCTTCCTCATGTATGGCGGAGAAGCTGTAGGGAAGTGTTTGAGAAAAATGGATGAATATTCTCAGTGATAGATCTCTTTTTCTCCGTCTAAATGTCTCACCAATTTCCTTTCTACCACTTTTGTCTGTATTCAACTCTCACTCGATGATAATTATTTACCATCATGGAATAGGGGAATCAAAGCCTTCTTCTCACAATTTTCTAAGTTTGCGAAAAAACTAGAAAGTTCTGGAATTTTTAGAGAGAAGAACTGTTCGGTCTTTCCCAGGTTTTTGAGGTTTCTCAGGTTTTGCTGGACAAATCATCACAGATTTCACTGTGCCTAGCACCTAACGAATCAAACGGACATCCCGCTGAGTCGGCTGAACGATCCACAGTTGACCTCGACTCCGTTAGCGACTCGGGAGCCTCCTAGAAATGCCAGAACCAGCATCTCCAGCAGCTGTAGTAGTAGTTGAGCGCCTTCTCGCCGGAATACATGATGTGTTGCGTTCAGACCACCAGGCGCATGCTCTCGGAGGAAGCTTGAAAGGAATGGTAAACTAAAAAGCCATCAGGGTCTAGTTCTGATATTGAAGCCTAACCCGAGGGATACGAGTCTCCTCTCAGACCAGCAAAGAGGTGGCCGGACTCACTTCTATGCCTCACACCACAAAAGTAACAATCTCACCAAGTGCGGGACCCCGCCACCTCCAGGAGCTGCAGCAGAATCGATATATCAGACTTTGACGGGCTCAAACGCTATTCGAGTTGCTATCACAGACTTGCCGGAGCCAGTCGAGCGGTTAGTTCGTAAAACCTTCACGCTTTACATCAAGATAGAAGTATATCGCTTGAAGGTGCACAGATGAGTCACCGAAGAGTCCTACGCAGCGACTCTAAGTTCCCCGAGTCTTCAGCCCAGTAACGTAACGGACCATCCACAGCACAAGTCTAGCGCCACCAGGGTCTTGCGTGAGCGCGTGGTGCGAAACAGAGTTATGCTATATGCTCAAATCATCGTTTTTATTCGCGCGTATAATGCGATGTGATGTAGCTGCTATTCTGCAAAACGGATGTACGGTGTACGACCAGCCTATGTCCGTTGGCCTACATTAAGGAGGTTGGATAGCGAATGACATAGGCCATGTATGTTGTGACTCCATGGATCATTCTTCGTTGAAAGAAATATAGCTTGCCGTAGGAGTTTTTGAGGCACAGTGATTCACAATTCAGCTTGTTTGCCCTGCTTTGATTGTTGCAACAATTTTTTTGACTGGAGTCATGTGAGATAAAGGTGGAATCGCGAGACGAAATATGTAATCCATTCACAGAACGCACACTCTCATGTCCATCTCCAGTGCTAGTTGGTCTGCATCTGACACGAATGGGTGGCGCGTTTGAAGTCGTGTCTTCAAACTGCAACTTTCCATGATTTTTTCATTTCTTTTATATGCATCATGGAATTTTCGTTCTTCCCTCTACATCGAAGTATCAAGACTTTCAGATGATATATGTGAATTGGTTTGATTAGACATTGAAAACGTCCGATGTTCCTAAAATTCCCAACCGATTATGACAACTCAATTCTCCTCAATATTGACTGTCGAGGTTAATTACTCCTGTGGTAATCTCCAGAGGGTGGTGGTCAAGCTGTCCAACGACAATCTATCGTTTCAGAATAAGGAATTGATTGTTATCCACTCAGCATCCATCTCCCAAGAGATATGGTTTAGTGTTCGAACGCGCAACGGTTGGAGAAGAATATTTGAAGTAGTAGCACGTGAAATAAATGGTCTGTAGTGTATGCATTAGGGTGACACTTATTTCCCGACTTTTCTGTATCGGCTGGGCCACCCCCCAGATTTTAACTTTATGATAAAAGGAGATGAAAGAAATTTTCTTCAGATTTTTTCAGGCAATTCTAGTACTGCCGCATTGCACTTGTAGTTTCGAGTTTTGAGACGTTTTTTCACAAAATTCGTTAACTTTGTATGGCAAGCACTTGCATTCCCAAGAGAATGGAGCAAACCGAACTAGATAACATTGATTGAGAGGGCTTAGAGAATCTTTCCACGCGCGTAACGATTAGTTTTGGTTTAATTTCAGGCTCAGAACGGGGCCAGAACGGCAGAAATACAGTCCTAAAATCACTTTTTATCGCAGTTTTCGAGTTCTCCTGCGCATGCGTGATTTTCTACGGTTTTGATAATATTTTCAATCGATAGCCCGTGCGATTTCCTTTAAAATGACCACTGCCAAAAGTCAATATGATGCAAAGGGACCGGAGTAGTGGATGATTTTGAATAAGGTGAAATCAAAGGTGCAAATCCGTGCAAATCGGTCGAGATTGCCTGCAATGCTTTTCATCTTGTGCAGGGTGTTTCTCTGGTTTCTTTGCTCCGAATCAACTTAGCCAAGGGGTCATTTTGAAGGAAATGATCTGAGCTATCGAAATAAGTAGGTTGTGGAGTGGTAAAGTGATGGTGAGTTACAGTATAGTCACACAGAACAGTTCAAACAGCTTTTTATTCGACTAAAAATTATCAAATGTCTATTTTTCCGTACTTCACCATAAACTCGCCACTCCGTAGCCTACTTACTTCGATAGCTCAGACAATTTCCTTCAAAATGACCCTTTGGCGAAGTTGATTCGGAGCAAAGAAACCAGAGAAACACCCTGCACAAGATGAAACGCTTCGCAGGCAATCTCGACCCCTTTGCACGGATTTCCACCTTCGATTCCACCTTATTCAAAATCATCCACTACTCCGGTCCCATTGCATCAAATTGACTCTTGGCAGTGGTCATTTTGAAGAAAATCGCACGGGCTATCGATTGAAAATATTATCGAAACCGTAGAAAATCACGCATGCGCAGGGGAACTCCAAAACTACGATAAAAAGTGATTTTAGGACTGTATTTCTGCCATTCTGGACCCGTTCTGAGCCTGAAATTGAACCAAAACTAATCGCTACGCGCGTGAAAAGATTCTCTAAGCCCTCCCAATCAATGTTATCCAGTTCGGTTTGCTCCATTCTCTTGGAAATGCAAGTGCTTGCCATACAAAGTTAACGAATTTTGTGAAAAAACGTCTCAGAACTCGAAAATACAAGTGCAGTGCGGCAGTACTAGAACTGCCTGAAAAAATCTGAAAAAAATTCCTTTCATTTTCTTTTATCATAAAGTTGAAATCTGGGGGGCGTCCCTACCGATACACTAAAGTCGGGAAATAAGTGTCACCCTAGTATGCATGGACCGAAAGGTAGTCAGACCGGGAAGTGGGGCAACCCCAGGTCATTTGTGGCCCTGCAATGTCCCCCTGTTGGGAGACGCGCTGACAGGGCGCATCCCTGCCCCACGAGCCAGGGTGAAGACGGAAACCGGGCACTCAGGATGTAGAACATGAGTTCCTTCCATCTCTACTCTTCCTTCCTTCATACTATAGAAATATGATATTGAGAAGAAATTAGGAGAATTGGCCACATCTGCGGAGATTAAGTGATCTACCATACCAACATGAGCAGAAGGCTCTGACTGTGTTTCGTCCCCCGTCCGCACCTAGTTAGAACTAGGACTCATCAGCAGGGCTGAAGGTGCGGACGGTGCCCTGGACACTTGAGTGCGAGGAGGCTTAGCCGTCCTTATATACGGAACGCATGCTAGTGCCGCCACTCGCGGGAAAGGATTGAGTCGAGTTGCCGCCTGGCGGTGGTCACCCACACCCCCCCCTCCTTTTTGAAAGGACTCGAATCAGGCTAGAGGGCTTAAGAAATTTACATAATCTCCTACTCTGATGAGATTAGCGGGCTACGATCAACATCCCAACCTCAAAGATGGATATGAGCCGGCGTCATCTGTTACACCAGAAGAAGTATAGAGAATAGCTGAGAAACCTCTGTCGTCTCGTTGAAGAGCTGACAGGGTGTATATGAAGATTGCGATTCAAAGTTCGCGGGGTCACCAATGCGGAGATCAAGGGATCTACCATACCAACATGAGCAGAAGGCTCTGACTGTGTTTCGTCCCCCGTCCGCACCTAGTTAGAACTAGGACTCATCGGCAGGGCTGAAGGTGCGGACGGTGCCCTGGACACTTGAGTGCGAGGAGGCTTAGCCGTCCTTATATACGGAACGCATGCTAGTGCCGCCACTCGCGGGAAAGGATTGAGTCGAGTTGCCGCCTGGTGGTGGTCACCCACACATCTATCCCACTGTCAACGCAGCGAGCTCGGGAAATAGGCGTAGAGACTATCAGAACACGCAGCAGAGTCAGAATTGACGTTTTGAACGCGGTGTTCGAGAAGTCACTTCTGGTTTTCCCAAAAATCAGTAATTGTTATTTATATAGGCCCCGTAGACGTATTTAGCTGAATTTCGGAAAATTACACGTATAAAATTGTCTCATGAATATATAAACGTGGTTCGGAACCGTATATACGTTTTTTCCCAAAGTGTTCAATACGCTAGATATATGGGGAAATCTCACGAAGGATGCGGTTTAGCCGAACAGGCTTATTTTCACGTCGTCAGAAGAAAAATCGCGTTTTTCCCGCCGCTCGCATTAGATCATTTTAAATATCCATTCATTTTGAACAGTTCTGCATCATTCAGAAGTCTATTACTCGCTATAGAAAGGTACTGTGAGACGCCTCTTCGTGACAAAATCGCAATTTTCGACCAAAAAGGGTCATAATTCTCTCACGCCTTAGCTCGCCACAGGCGGGGCGGTTCACCGATCGGTCTGAAAATTGGATATGTGATGGATTATAATATATAAAAACATATGATTTTCGCCCGAGGCTGTGCCTATGAATGCGTCAGAATGGCGATTATTCGTAGGAGCGAACTCCGATTTTACTTTTTTTTCTGTATCGCTCTTCTAATGGATGCAGCACTCGGGGCGGTGAATATTTCGTATCTGTAGGGACGACATCTTATTCTACATCCAAAAACCTGCAAATCTAGCCCAAGAACGATAGTGTGCTCGATTCCGCACGACGATGCGGCTTAAAATGAGAAAAGTTAATTTCGCGTAAATGGGGTCAGAAAAATCGTTTTTCGTGTAGCACACAAAAATTTCGATTCCGTTGGGATTATACCACGTGTAAACTGATATCTGTACCTCCAGAAATGACTATGAGAATCGCCCCTACTACAGCCTCATCTCGGTTGTGATGCGAGGCTTGTGAGGATTGACAAATGACGAAAATGAGCATTTTGGGGGCTGAGGCACATCTTCATTTTGTACCACAGGCCTTCAGATGACACTGTAAAATATTAAACGTATCTTTTTCTTCTCTATCCTAACACCGAGAATGGCATATATTTACATGCACATGTGCCGATTAGAATGACGGGAATACGAGGCTCCAATCCAAATACATGGGAAAATCTTCTATTCCCTCACAAATCCACGGCGGAGCTCCAAAGTGATTTACGTAAGTATTTCATCATTGTTTAAGCATTACTTGGACCAAACAAAAGTTTATGGGAGGTATGCTGCCCTTGTGGAAATTCTCGGGATTTCAAAGTCGAAATCGCATAGTTCCTGAGATTCGCCCGTATATATATGTATATGAGTCATTTCGGAGCATTTCGGCCATAGGCGTCACCAGGGGGCTCTGGGAAAATCTCAAAGAAAATTTTTCCATCAATACTATGTTTAAAAGGTACAAAAAATTTTTTTGGGATTTTTCCAAAGCTCTCCAGTGGCCCTAGGGCCCACAGAAGGTCTATTTTAAGCCTTTTTTGGCCTATTCCTGGAAAATAATAGCTCCGGCTGGACTCAATCTTTTTTCACGTACTTGGGCGCATTTCCTTTGTTAAGACAAGCACTTTTAAAAAAAAACAGCCCGGAATCAATCACAAAGCCTAGTAACTTCTAGGAGCTATTTGCTGACAGCAGATTTCAGCGAATTTTGGGCCTCCTCCAAAGCGATCTAGCTTCTACTAGACACGTGATAATCGACTTCTGCAGGTAAGCATTTTGAAGGTCTTGAGAAAACCTACAATTTGACCACCTGCAGTAGTCAATTATCGTACTTTTTATAGGAGCTATACCCGATACAAGTTGAGCAGTTTTGTAAAAACGCCAAACTATCAGCTCAATTAAAAAAAATCGTTTTTTTTCTTTCGACCCCAGACCTGTGCGAATATGTTCTCCGATACCAATACTATCTATTAGAACAATGATCTGGGCGGGCCGTTCAATTCTTGATTTTATTCAGCCAATTTAAAATACCCTTTTTTGGCTTTTTTCTCAAAATGCCGACATAGGCATGGCTTGCATATGCTTCAATCTGAGTTGTTGTGCACCAATCTGGGTGGAATTACTCCCCCAAGTACCCCCAAATATGTGTAAGAACTTCCGGAGGCGAGCCTCAAGCCAGAAGCGAGCTGGAGGTTCAATCCATCAGGTCCGAAATGGGCATCATTTTGTCTTATTTCGGGCAGGCGAGCAAGGGCTCGATTCCCCGTGTTTCTGCTCACAAACGAGACGAGTGGCTAGAATGGGAATTCAAACACGTTTCTCCGACTCAAAATGACTATCTCAACACAATCCCGGGATCAATTTGTGCCTAGGATATCATCCAATCCTCAAACGGCGTTAGACTCCGTAATAACAGGTTTCTCGCCTCTACTGCAAAATGACGATGATTTAGGGCTGAATTGACCCCGGGATCGTGTTTAGATGGTCATTTTGAGTCGGAAAAACATGTTTGAATCTCAATTCTAGCCACTCGTCTCGTTTGTGAGCAGAAACACGGGGAGTCGAGCCCTCGCTCAACTGCCCGAAATTAGACGAAATAATGCCCATTTTGGACCTGATAGGTTGAACCTCCAGTTCGCTTCTGGCTTGAGGCTCGCCTCCGGAAGTTCTTACACATATTGGAGGGTACTTTGAGGAGTAATTCCACCTAGATTGGTGCACAACAACTCAGATGGAAGCATATGCGAGCCATGCCAGTGTTGGCATTTTGAGCAGAAAGTCAAAAAGAAGTATTTTAAATTGGCTGAATAAAATCGAGAATTGAATGGCCCACCCAGATTACTGTTTCAATTGATAGTATTGGTATCGAAAAAGATATTCGCATAGGTTTGGGGTCGAAAGAAAAGGAAAGATTTTTCTAAGTTGAGCTCAAAGTTTGGCGTTTTTACAAAACTGCTCAACTTGTATCGGCTATAGCTCCCATAAAAAGTACGATAATCGACTTTCGCAGGTGGTTAAATTGTAGGTTTTTTCAAGACCTCCAAAATGCCTACCTGCAGAAGTCGATTATCACATGTCTAGTAGAAGCTAGATCGCTTTGAAGGAGGCTCAAAATTCGCTGAAATCTGCTGTCAGCAAATAGCTCCTAGAAATTACTAGGCTGTGTGATTGATTCCGGGCTGTTTTTTTTTTCAAAAGTGCTTGTCTTAACAAAGAAAATGCGTCCAAGTACGTGAAAAAAGATTGAGTCTAGCCGGAGCTATGATTTCCCAGGCATAGGCCAAAAAAAGGCTTAAAATAGACCTTTTGTGAGCCCTAGGGCCACTAGAGGGCTTCGGAAAAATCCCAAAAAAATTTTTTGTACCTTTTAAACACAGTATTGATGGAAAAAATTTTTTTGGGATTTTTCCCAGACCCCCCTGGTGACGCCTCTGTCCGAAATGCTCTGAAATGACTCATGTACATATCCACGCATCTATGATATGATATACAACTGACAAGTTGCCATTAACATTACCCGTTGACATCATGAAATAATCTCAAGTGTTGACATCAGTGAAGCCCGACTCCAGACTAGTAAGGAATTGTCGAGTTGCTCTTTTGAAAACGTTCAGTGAAGTGCTGTTTCTTGGTAAAGTAGTGATGGTCCGAGGCAATTTGTTCCAAAAAGAGGAAGCAAAAAAATGAAATGAGTTTCTTAGCGCAGAAGTATGATGACTTGGGATCAAAAGATCGCCAGTCTGGAGTCTTGCCGATCTGTGTATACTCGTGTTACAAATCTGAGCAATGTTCTTCGCTAGATATGAGGGTTTATTTATCTTCAGAACTTGGAACATAGAACTGGCTAAAAAGTATTCTCTCCGCGCCTTTACCGAGAGCCATCCTATTCGTAAACGGTAGGGAGTTACATGATCGCGCTAAGGGATGTTACCGAAAACAAAATGATTGCAAGCATTTTGAGCACGTTGAAGTCTGGTGTTTTGCTCGTCGGTAAGGTCATGGTAAACGAGGCAGGCATAGTTGAAGTGAGGAAGGATGAGGGTTCGGATAAAGGATTTTCGTAAGGAGAAAAAGAGTGCATGCTGGTGAGGACGAAGCTGTCGCAGTGTTCCCTGAACTTTTTGGCAGATATGAGAGACGTGCTTCTTCCAGGGCAAGTTGGCTGTCATCCAGATACCGAGATTTTTCACTTCGGACACTACTCTATGGGCGTACCGTCGACAGTGATTGGGGAGAGTGCACTCATATTCAGGAGTCGCAGGTTTTCGGCACTGCCCAGGATCATAACTTTAGTTTTCTTGAGGTTCAAACTCACTCCGTTGGCGATAGCCCAGAAGTGAATGGCATATGCGTCTCCCTCGATTAATCTGAGTGTCTCCTCGATCTCGTGGCGGTGACAACTTCTATAGATCTGCGTGTCGTTGGCGTATATCATGTGTTTGGAGTAGCGTAAGACTCGAAGCAGGCCATTGATAAAGATGGAAAACAAGAGTGCACCCAGGACTGATCCTTGCGGAACGCCTGCTGTTGTATTTATCGAGTCAGAAATTGTTCCACCATCATCAATGACCGCCTGGCACCGATCAGCAAGATATGTGAGAAACAATGCACTGTAAGACCGCTAACTTGAAAAGCTCGTAATTTTTGGATGAGAATTTCATGAGGAGAGAGAGAGAGAGAGAGAGAGAGAGAGAGAGAGAGAGATTGATTGATTGTAATTTTATTGAGGACGGGGGGAACAACCCCATTCGCCCAGTTAGAGATTATTACAGCTGGATAATTCAGTAATCACGTAAATTTACAAGAATTTGACAGTGCGTTAGAATATTGGAATGTAAATAAATAAATGACATTTCTGAGACAGTGTAAGACTTTGTATGAACAATATTTCTCCTGGCGGAGAGAGCTCTCAATTCAGGTGTCATGTGCTGTTCATATTATGAAGGTTCTTGAATAGTATTCGCTAGAGATGGTGGAATAGCAATGAGACCTTCTCGTGATGCGCGCTTGAACCAATCGTCGCGGTCAGAGTCGAGTAGGTGCCTTGACAGTAACTGTTTGAGGTTCTCCAGACTCATATTTAGATCTAAGTCCGGGAGTTTGTTAAGAAGGAATGAAGCGTGGATTATAAACGATTGGTTTAATGCTTCAGTACGCGGAGCACGATACGTGAAAGAGGCTTTGTTGTTACGGCTCGATTGACGCAAGGTAGGATTTTCAACTGCAAGGGAAAACTTCATTCTCAAGAAGATCGGTAGATCATACTTGATAATTGCAAGCGCGAGTGAACCTAGAAGATAATCTCTAAGCTTCTCTGCAGAGAGCCATCCAAGGCTGATGCGATATGGGGTAACACGGGATTGACGTGGAATGTTTCCACAAACAAATCTGATGCATGCGTTGTGCAATCTATGAAGCTTCAGGTTTTGCTCTTTGCTCAAGCCAGTCAGCAAAGCTGACCCGTAATCAAAATATGGCAATACTAGACTGCTTGCGAGTTGCTGTCTGAGTGGACGAGCAAAACTACGAGCAGCAATTCTTAGTGAATATAGTGATCCATGTACACGTTGGCTAATTTGGGTGATTTGCTTACCCCAGTCGAGAGAGGGAGTGATCAGCATACCCAGGCTCTTTACACAGTTAGAATAAGGAATTGCCTCCCCCATGACTTGCACGCGCGGTATTTGATTGAGATTCACCTCGCGAAGATAGAGTTTACTTCCGAGGATTATTACGGATGTCTTCGATGCATTGAGTTTGAGGCCATTGTCAGATGCCCATTGGGCAACTGCTTGGGCATCTAGTGATATCAGAGCAATGTGCTCGAGGAGCTCACTAGGCAGGCAATGTAGGTAGATGCTAGAGTCGTCGGCGAAGATAGTGCATTGCGCATGTCTCAAAACTTCTGGAAGGTCATTAATAAAAATTGAGAAGAGCAGAGGACCCAGCACGCTACCTTGGGGTACGCCAGTAACAAGTGGCAGCCAGGATTCGTGACTTCCATCTGCAAGGCGGACTGCTTGGTGGCGTCCGGTGAGGTAGCTGGCGAACCAGCGGATGACGCGATCGGTGCAGCCGATTTTCCTGAGCTTCACCAGTAGCTTAACATGAGAAAGTGTATCAAATGCTTTGGAGAAATCAAATGATATCAGTATGGTGAGCATTCTTTTGTCAATGGCTGCTCGTGCATCTTCTAAAACGCCCAGGAGGGCTGTTTGAGTCGAGTGGTGAGACCTGAATCCTGACTGCCGTTCATTCAATAAATTTGACGTGGACAAGTGTGCAGATAGTTGATGATGAACCACACGCTCCAGCACTTTGGAAAATTCCGAGAGCTGAGCAACTGGCCGAGTATCCGAAGGTGTTTTTGGTACTGGTATCTTAGGTAATGGAATTATTGAAGCGAGCTTCCATGAGTCAGGGAAGTATCCGGATGCAAGAGAGTCATTGACTATTCCTGTCAAGTGCGGCTGAATGGACGGAAACGCCAATCTTGCCATGGAAGATGAAATCTCATCCGCGCCCATACCCCTTGATTTCCCAGCTAAAAATGCTTGGGCAACTTCGAGTTCACTAACTGGTGAAAAATCAAAAGTTGGAATGTTATCAGGCAATGGTATTGAACAAATTCTGTCAACATCGTCATCTGTCAGAGGAGTGCCTAGACTCGTTACACAAGCATAGTGCTGGTTTAGAGATTTTGCATTGAACAAATCCAGAGGGGACAGGCGGGGACGAGACACAACTCCTAGCTTCCGAAGCTCACTCCACCTAGATTTTGGGTCAGGCGCAGAGGAAATCTTATTCGAAATGTACGTATTCTTGGCTATGTCTAATTGAGATTTCACCTGAGCGTGGCATACACGATACGTCTACAGGAGGTCTTGGGACTGGGTTCGACTAGCAGACCGATACAATTTATCGCGTCGATCCATAAGACGTCGTATATCAGCAGACACCCATGGTTTTTTGGAGGAGGTGCCTTTGAAGTTTCTAAGGGGTGCAAGCTGATTAAACGCGTCGAGGGTGGTTTTTGAGATCAATGATACTGCATCATCGAGGTGACCTTTCGCGAGGGTATAATATACAATAGAACTTAAATCTACGTGTCTTAAGGTAATATTATTACTAGGATGCATAATTGTTCTTAATGGAATATTTACAGGGGGAGTAGAAGTTATAAGAGATAGTGACGTATCTCTTCTGTTAGGACATAATGGATAAGAAAGATTTTCTTGGTCTGTCACAGAAAATTGCGATGTTGGAGCAGGGAGATGTCTCTCGATAATACTGAGGAGCTGGGTTCTATCAACTCTGGATAAATTCCTCACAAAAATGTTTTTGGGAGGGATAAGTGGTGGAAGAATACTGTAATCTATCTCCACAAAATCGTGACCAGCTGCGAAAGGTGACAACGATTTTCGATGAGCAGTCACAGCTTGCAAGTTCCGAACTAAGAACAAGTCGAGGCACGTGTGATGGAGTAATCTATCTTCACCGATCGCGTGATGTGTAGAATCAGCGCTAACAAGATGTAATAGTTGCGCTCCATACAGATCCTTGAAAGACGATGATTTTGAAGTAGACGTTGCCATGTTGATATTGAAATCTCCCGTCACTACTGTATGCTCATATAGAGGAAGGAGAGGGGATAGCGTGTCAATAAATTCGTGTGGATATGCTGCTGAAGGTCGACGATAAACAACTGCGAAAAGTAATTTAGAACTTACAAAATTTATTTCAGAAATTACATACTCAGGTGTATTGTTGAATTGAGGTTCGGAATGACAAAGTATTTTAACAACCAAATCAGATCTCGCATAGAAGCCTACTCCACCGCCATCTTTACCCACTCTATCAAATCGGAAAAAATTGTACCCGGGGATATTGTATGGATCGAATGAATTGTTGGGGTCTAAAAATGTTCCAGAGATGGCTACTATGTCATAGTGATTGGACGACATGTGTGCCTCAAGCAGGTTGAAATTGGCAGTAAAGCGATTCAAATTGATATGGCCAATAGTGATCATCGTCTTACGAGCGGGGTTTGTGGAAACAGGAGCATGTGACAGACCGGCAGAATCTCATGATGATCCATCGATTTGCATATTTTTAGGGTTAGGTACAAGAGGAAGAAAGTCCTCTTGAGCAAGAATAGGTATAGGCTCAGTTCGAGGGGCGGGTCTCATCATAACTGTCAGGTTTTGCACTATTGGTCTCAGATACCCAAGTTCTCTCGACTTAACCAAAGCAGAACGCCAGATTTTAGAGACTTGGGGAGGTAGAACGGGGTTCAAATAGATTTTAGTTTTCTCACCCACGCCAAAGATATCCTGAGCAGTTTTGTCCTTGAGCAGAGAGGCATTTGCAAGAACAAAGTCGCGAACAGTGGGTGAACAGAACTTTACCACGAGTGCGATTTTACTTGTGGCCTGATTTTGCGAGTGCGCGCTATCACTCGGTGTACTTGCAACATTTTGTGAGACGGTCGGGCGAGGAGGTGGCAATGTCCATCGCCGTAAAGATAAGATGGTACCAACACGGTCAGCACATCCAATCGCGTTCAATACAGCATTTACAGTAAGTTCATCCGATAAGGTTACTGATGCAGGAATACCGGAGATACGTATCTCACACGAATCGACTTGGGTACGGGTTGCTATAATATCTGCGCGTAGACCAGCAATCGCACGGGCATTCTCAGTTTCGTTCGATGTTATACGAGATTCGATTGTTGTTAATTGCGTTTTCAGCGATGCGTGCGATGTTTCAAACAAAGAACCGAGTTTCTTCAAATGCTCTGGAATAGAGGGATCATTGCGAAATTTATCCGCTTCAGACTCAAATTCAAGGTGCTCGGCCATATCTCCCGACGTGACTGACAATGTCCTTGGTAATTGTGAAATTGGGCGGATTTTGGTACGAGATTCAGATAAATCGGGTGGCGATGAAGCAGACCGTTTGCGAGACCTATCAGATGGTGGTGACTGAACAGAGCACGAGGTCGCAATGAAAGGTGTAACCTGTTGTTCTTGTACCGCGCAGCTATGACATACAAAAGCGATCGTTGACGCTGCACTGGGATCAGGAATACACGCAGGATGAGTTAATCGTGCACAACTACGACACTGGATTGAGAGCTCGCCACGCTTAATAACTATTTTGCAAACCAAACAAGTGTTCTTATTCAGCCCGGTGTTACCGTCCATCACTCACACTACCGTACAAAACAGCTGATTATTCTCCTCACTTGACGTGTATACGGCATACAAGTAGACACAAGTAGACTCACGATGTCACGGCTATGATGTTTGCATTGGACAATGTGGCGTCATCTACATTTACAATGCGAAGCTGGTGATCGCTGTAGCGAAATAAACTCGTGGGAGGTGTGATCGACAGGAGTCGAGCCTTCGGCGCAGGCGCAAAGAGCAGCCGAGTTTTGACGTTGAGAGAACGATATATGCCTCGACTCGTTATAATAACCACCACTGATTCACATTTTCCACACAGATTCCCAACACAATATCACAGGTAGATCCGCGTGGTCACTTTTAACCTCCAAATTCTGAGGCAAATCTGACACCCTGGCTCAAATAATGCGAGCCCAGCCTTGTATGCTCGCGAATGCAGGAGCCAGCAGGTGCCCGATTTACCTGAAACAGATTTTCCACTCGGGAAAGTACGAGAACGTATTAGAATGACTGAATATAGTGGAGCCTAGTGGATATCGACTGCTTATACTCACAGCGCCAGAGAGAGAGATTGTAGATTGATTGTAGATTGGTTTTTTTATTGGTACCTTGGGGTATCACCCTATCTGGTACAGGTGGCAAATTCTATTACATAATACATAATTTACTATGAAGAGTATGGATAAACATAATCAAAGATGAATATTGAATAGTTGAGATGGTTAGATTGCTGATTTGATCAAAAGGAGATATAGTATAGTATACAAAAAATGATAAAAGGTTCGCATACAAATTTAGAGTGGCAGTCGTGTACATTTGGAAATTATTGATAGCAGTTACAGAATATAAAGAGAAGAATAATTTATGAAACAATATGATAACAATATGATAATTCAGTAAAGTTGCTTTGTGCAGAGCATTTGAACATTAGAATACATAGACGAACTAATCACCATTGTCACAATATGTCAAGTTTGAAATTGAGCGAGATCGGTTTCTGAGAAAATTGGGACGGGAGGCCTATTATTTGAAGGTCTCATGCATACAACGAGATTTTTAACTACTGGCTTCTGCATTTTCAATCGAACACTAACTGAGTGAGCTTGTTTGAGTAAGTTGTGCACTTCTTTTGGCCACAGTGGATAACAAAATATTCTAGAATCGTTTCCGTTTCCAAAGATATCACTGATAGATCTCATTTTCAGTTTGGGTGAGTTCAAAATAATTTTATCTCGAATAATAGTGGAAGACAGTTGTATGACGATTGATCGAGTATTCAAATCATTTCTTTGTGGCGAACTTGAGGTTGAGGTTAGAACGGATGAATCCGTGTTGCGGAAACGAGGACCTTTCCATTCTCTAGTATTTACTACAAAATTTTGCAGCTCTGGCACATCCATAGCATGGAGAACTTTACTCACTATCTCAGTTTTCGTGAGATTTAAATCACGAGGAATGTCCGTTAAGATCATTTCAGCTGAGTCTACCACTGATGTTTGTTGAGAAAGCTGAGAAAACTTATTACGAAGTTCTAAAACATCTCTTTCAATCGCGATGATTCGATTCTCTATCCTGTCTTCTAATTCATTCAACTTCGAAAAAAGTTTTTCTTGACAAGCGTCGAAATGAGACATGAAAAGTTTGAAATAAGGTGGCATTTCATTAAGATAACCAGCGCAATCTGCGCTTGTCTCAGATTTGCGTGATTCGTGTGAAATTACTCGATCTTGTTGAAAAGAACTCACTGTGAGTAGATTACGGGTCATCGTAGCGTGATCAGAGAATTCAAGCGATACAAGATTGAATCAGCTGTTACTGCAGTCAGGCGAGTGCCAGGGTGTTGATCAGGCAGCTCACTTGGGCGAAACACTTGGAATAGAACACGTGTGAATCAGGCTTCGGAGTTGGTAATGCAGAGATCTGTATTAGATTGCTGCCATCTAGCGTCTGACGAATGAAGTTTGTTGATCCAGTGAACTAATCCCAATGCAGCGTGCAGACTAACCTCTAAACCCAAGACGTGCTGGTGAAAAAGCAGGTGTGATTCTTACAGGATATGTGGATTCACAGGAATTTATGAATCCGATGAATCCTTGCAAAAATTGGCGTGCAAGAGTCTGAAAAAGAAAAGCCCGGAGGCACCTTGCGGCAGAAAAAGTGGCGAAATGCAGGGAGGCACTGAAGAAAGCGTATTGAAAGACTCACCGAGAGAGAGAGAGAGAGAGAGAGAGAGAGAGAGAGAGAGAGAGAGAGAGAGAGAGAGAGAAAGAGGGGGAGGGAGAGGTCACGAGGCGGAGAAAGTCCGAATTTCCCCATATTTACATCAACTGGCAAGAGATATCACACAGGACAGAGCTAAAGTATCTGGATGTAAGACTCGACGACAAGTGGTCGTTCAAGAAGCACATCCAAGAAGCCGCGCAGAAGGCGAGCAGGGTCGAAACGGCTCTCTAGCAGCTGATGTCGAACATCGGAGAGCCGAAACAGAAGAGGCGTGAACTGCTCAACACCGTGAGCGCTTCCATCATGCTCTACGGTGCACCTGTGTGGGGAAGAGAGTAGAGAAGGCCGTCATCGAGGAGAGGATGGGGCCTGTCCACCGGAGAGCGGCTCTAAGGAGCATTCGTGCCTACCGCACTGTGTCAAGAGACGCAACTTGCGTGTTGGCAGGAACGCCACCCATCCACTTGCTCGTCGCGGAGCGAGTGAGAATCTGAGACCGGCAAAATGTGATCGGAGCCGAACGAGTGCTAACCCCAACGATCAAGCAGATCATCCGCGACGACAAGAAGGAAACCACCCTTGAGCAGTGGCAAACTGAGTGGGATTTGCCATTTGCAGATGGCAGATGGACGCACGACCTGATCCGTGACGTGGCCGAGTGGGCGGAATGCACCCTTGGAGAGATAGATTACTGGACAACGCAGGCTTTCAATGACCACGGTTGGTTCGGTGCCTACCTGACCCGGTTCAGTAGAGGACATCCCAGCATGTCAGTCATGCAGGGACAACTGGGATGACGCTGAATACACCCTGTTCACGTGCAACGACAACCGAAGAGAGCGCGCCGAGTTGGATGAATGGCTGAGTGCTCATCTAACACCTGAGAACCTCGCTCCGTACTAGCTTCGCAACCAGATGATATGGGACAGAGTCACCGATACATCAAGCTGGTGATGACCCGTAAGGAGGAGAAAGAGAGGGAAGTGAGGCGCCTCGAAGCAGACGAATTACAGTGAGTCTGCGAATTCAAACAGAAGAGGTCTAAATGGTTCCCAAAGGAACATGATGCACTGGAGAAGGAAGAAAGAAGAGAGGAGAGAGGAGATGGAAGATTGAAGAAAGAAGAGAGAAGAAAGAAGAATGAAGAGATGGAAGAGGATCGAAGGAGGAGAAACAACATCTGCAAGTCGTGAGAAGAGAGACGCTCGATCCTGAGCGCGAGACGCCGCCGGCCCTGAAGTAATGCTCACGCGGTGCCGGAGCCGGATTGGTAAGTTGGTGGATCTGCTCCTTGTCCAATGGCCGGCGCCAACGGAGAAGGAAGAGAGGGTTTACCCGGTTCGGATGGCCGTATCGATGCGGATTCCAGCCCGGGACTGTTGGGGAGGTGCTGGCCAGCCGTGTTTGGCTGACCAGTGCCTCTCCTTCGTACGTCGCAGCGTATTCGCCCTACAACCACCTTAAGAAGAAAAGAGAGAGAGAGAGAAGGAGAGATGTCAGAGCCACCCATCCACTTGCTCGTCGCGGAACGAAAGAGAATCTAGAACCGTCAAAAAGTGATCGGAGTCCAACGTGTGCTCACCCCAACGATGAAGGAGATCATCCGCGACGACGAGAATGGAACCACCCTTGAGCAGTGGCAAACTGAGTGGGATTTGCCATTTGTAGATGGCAGATGGACGCACGACCTGATCCGTGACGTGGCCGAGTGGGCGGAATGCACCCTTGGAGAGATAGATTACTGGACAACGCAGGCTTTCAATGACCACGGTTGCTTCGGTGCCTACCTGACCCGGTCCAAGAAGAGGACATCCCCAGCATATCAGTCATGCGGGGACAACTTGGATGGCGCTGAACACGCCCTGTTCACGTGCAACGACACCCGAAGAGAGCGCGCCGAGTTGGATGAATGGCTGGGTGTTCAAGTCACACCTGAGAATCTCGTCCCGTACTTGCTCCGCAACCAGAAGACATGGGATAGAGTCACCGGATACATTAAGCTGGTGATGACCCGTAAAGAGGAGAAAGAGAGGGAAGTGAGGCGACTTGAAGCAGGCGAATCACAGTGAGTCTGCCGATTCAAACAGGAGAGGTCCAAATAGTTCCAGAAGGAAGATGATGGACTGAAGAGGGAAGAAAGAAGAAAAAGAGGCGAAGAGGAAGAATGAAGATAGAAGATGCCGACAAGTGGCCGAAGAGAGAAGATAGAGAAGAGGAACGCTCGCAATCGAGCGCGAGACATGCCGCTCATCCTGAAGTAATGATCACGCGGTTCCGGGCTGAGATGGGAGATGCAGGTGGATCTCCTTCTTGATTGCCCGATGCCCTAGGTATCGGAAATCAAGGGGAGAGGGATTTTACACGGCCGGGCCCACCTCTTCGTGGGCCCCACCCAAACCCGTGTCCCGCCTGATATGGCCTGCGGGGACTACGCGTAGTCCGCGTGAGCTGAACGAGTCCGGTGTCTGGCGACGGATCCAAGGGATCTTAAGGCAGATTTTGCCCTCTCATCACCTGAAAAAGAGGAAAAGGGAGAAATGGCAGGCAGGGTGATAATTGTGGCTCTTGCGGATGACGCGGGACTCATAGTATTTGGGCCATTTCGAAGCATTCCGACGAATGCCTGCACCAGGGGGTCTGGGAAAAATCCAGTGAAGTTTTTTTTCGTTATAACAATGTTTAAAAGGTACGAAAAACTTTTTTTAGGATTTTTTCGAAGCCCCCATGAGCCTGAGAGCCCATAGAAGATCCATTTGAGGCTCCTTTTTAGCCTATATTGGGGAAATCATAGCTCCGACTAGACTAATTGTTTTCGGACGTTTCCCGGCGCATTCTCTTCTCCACGACTAGTCCTTTTGAGGAGAAAATTGTACATGGTCGATACTTGAGATGAGCAACTTCTAGGAGCTATTCGCTGAGGGCACATTTTAGCGATTTTTGGGTTCGATTAAAAGTGATGTAGCTCCCAATAGTCATTCGATAATCGACTTCTACGAGTGGTCATTTTGAAGATCTTGAGAGAACCTACGATTTGACCAGTGGTGGAAGTCGATTACTGTATTTTCTGTAGGTGTTACAGTCCTCACAAGCTGAGCAAATTCATGAAAACTAGATATTCTAGAAGATACCAGAGCTGCCATTGATCGTAGAATGCTTGCGATCATGATCTCATTCGACTTCTCTAAGGCTTTCGACACTCTGCGACATGTTCTCCTCCTAACAGAACTGAGAAAGCTTGGCTGCAGTGATCGTGTAATCTGCTGGTTTGCTGGCTACCTCAGAGGCCGATCGCAGGCAGTCCGCCTGAACGATGGTACCCATGAGACCTGGCTGCCGCTCATCACTGGTGTTCTCCGAAGAAAAGTGCTAGGCCCTGTGTTCTTTCTTATTTTGATGACCGATCCCCCCAAGGTTCTAAACCACTTATCATTGGCCATTTTTGCCGTTGATTCCAGTATTTACATCCACTGTCTCCCTACTGAGCTCCTTCACAGCATAACACTCATAACTCGAGATGCTCAAGCTGTAGGGCAGTGGGCTTCGGACAATGCTCTCAAGCTCAATGTAAAGACCACAGTCATGATCCTAGGTAGCAGCAAATATCTTGCTGAAATCAGCCTCCACGAGCTCCCCCGTACCCATGTCATGGGCGAAGAGATAGCCTACTCTGACAGCATTGAAAGTCTAGGAGTGCTCATTAGTCCCTCCCTTGATTGGGGGTTGCAGATAGCACAAACTTCTCGCCGTGTTCACAGAGCCCTGTATTCTCTCAGACCAGCAGCGCATAATCTACCTCGACAACTCAGGCAAGAACTTGTTACAAGCTTGGTTCTCCCATATTTTGATTATGGCGCTTCAGTTCTTACAGGGCTGAAGAAGATGCAGTCCCTGAAACTCCACCGACTTCACAATGTATGTATCAGATTTGTTTCAGGCGATATAACAAGGCAATCTAAAGTAAACCCAAACCGAACCAGCCTGAATTGGCTATCTACTGCCAGCAGAAGAGAGTACCTGCTTAGTTCTCTCGCACTCTCCATAATTACGTTTGGGCTCACCACCTTCCTGCGCCTTGATTCCCTCGAAAAGATTTCGCTAAATTACCTCTTGACTTGCAACTGCAATGACTGGTTCCAGCGTGCCGACCACGAGGGGCTTGTTACGATACCTGAAACGCTCGCACATATCCTCCAACGACCCTCATAGTGGGAATCAGAGTTTCTTGTCTTTCCAATTCTGTTTTTTCAATGTTTCACTACAGTAGCAAATATATAACAGCTCTCGACGTATTTAACCGCGTACGTTTATGCCATGCTGTTTCTTATAATATTATGTATCTTGATTTGGTGAAGACCCTTCTCATGCACTACTCTGATGCTCTGTATTATTCTTAAGTATTCCTCATTCTTATTATTGAGTATTGTTCAGTTTCATTACGATCTATTGTAAACGAATTTAATTCTCGCGCGCATCCGCCATTTTGTGCTCACGCTCGAGTCCCGCGCCGTCGCGTTCGTCGCCTTCCGCGGCTCTCACCAGTTCTCGTCCATCGCTCGTCCGCACCACCTCGCCATTTAGCATGTAGCTATAGGCAATAAATTAGTTTGTTGTTTTTTTCACTTCAAAATGTGTTTGAGTGAAAATTATTCAAACCACCACTATCCGCGATAAACATTTTGGTCCTTCGTGTGCCGGATGGGGATCAGTGAGTGAAGTTAAAGTGGATGCGAGCGGATTCGCATGACCACGAGGTGATGGTGTTAGGACGAGAGTCTCCAAAGGGTTCCAGCGGCGTCTTCTGCGAGGTCAGCAGCAGCAGGTGCTAAGCTGCAATTCTGCCAGGGGACGGGGATGCCTCCTCGATTGCTCGCTCGAGAGCACTGGTCCACCGGCAGCGGAGCGCAAAACAGGACAGCCTAACACCAAGTCCGGAGCGCAGGCTAACCCCAAAATCGACCACGAGGTTGAGTCGTCCCACCCCTTCGGAGACGACGAGAACGACCTGGGGGCTCAGGAGGGCTCTTGGGTAACGAGGGAATCATCGTGGGATTATTGGGCTAAGCTGTTTTTTGATTTTTTTTCATTCATTCAGCTGTTTTTGGTTTCTGCCAAATTTCATGATTTTCGATGCGAATTCAGAGATTTCTGGGCATTAATTTGAGCTTATTTTGCGCACTTTGGTGCAATTGAGATCTATTTTGTACCATTCGTACAATATTTAGTACGTATAACAAACAATTCTGAATTTCAGTGAGATTTTGATGATGTCATATGGGCATACACTGAAATTATTGGTATTTTATAGGCAATCGTCCGTATATGTGACCCACGTTGGTGTGCGTACTGCTCGGCGTTCGTGCTAGACATCTGGCAACACAGCTGGCCAGAGTCACCGCAGCTGTTCATCAGCTTTGCGCAGCGGAGCAACGCCAGTCAGCCGAGCGGGGATACTTCGTTCTCGTCAACTCGACTGCATTGTGACTCCATCTATAGCTAGATCGTCGCATCCCAGCGCAGCGTTCCAGCACACCACGCGATCATCGTCCGTACGGTCACGACGTTGATCTTCGAGGTTTGAACTCGCAGTTTTAGTGAGTTTTTCTTTTGAACTATTCATGGATACATGAATTCTTCTGATCGAGTACGATTGAGGTTAGGTTTTGGGTTCAAGGTTACCCTGATTAAGGTTTTGATTTTTCTAATCTAGAAAAAATATCGTTTTCATGCTATTGCATATTAGGTTAGATGTACATATGTAAAAAGTAGGGAGAAATTTGTGGATAAGTGCTTCCATCAAATCTTTGACACAGATTTGAAAAATTTTTCAGTTTTTTTGGATTCGGTGTTGCCTTGATTCTGGGTTGAATTTTGGCATCTTTTCAAAGTTTCTGGTCAAATTGTCTAGCATTTCGGGCTAGATAATCGCATAGAATTTTGAATTCAATTGTTTTCGCTTCGGTTTTCGGTCGGTGATCTTCAAGTTTTTGTACTTTAGGTTCGAATTTTTAGCAAAAATGGACGCTCTTCATCAACTCCAGTTGGACTTGCAACCAAAAATTGCTAACTCATACACTAATTTTAAGAAATTGGGCCAAGAGAAAATGACCAAAGCAGTGGCTACGACTAGATTAAATAATCTAGAGACTAATTTCCAAGCTTTTCGTTATAACCATAACAAAATTGTTGCGATGAAGCCAAAGGAAGCTGGTCACGATTACTTCAAAAATAATCTCCCAGATTTAGGAGAAGAATCGTACCTTGCAAACAAATCGGAGTTCCAAGAGATTTTGGATTCTTTTGCTGATTTAGAGAGGGCGGAAAGGGAAGCCAACGCGACTGTCGCTCCGGTAGAATCTAGGGAGGTTAACTCTGAAGACTCTTACTTGTTGGCAAAAATTGATATTCCTGTTTCTACGGGAAAGTTCAGTGAATGGTCAAATTTTCGGGACCTATTCAAGACTTTCGTACATCGTCGGGATGAAATTGCTCCAGCTGTCAAATTCCATCATTTAAGGACAAAGTTGTCGGGTGAAGCACTAGATCAAATAAAGACCATTGAGATCAATGCTGGAAATTATCCAAAGACCTGGTCTGATCTATGCGAATACTATGAAAATAAAAGGAGGCTAGTGAATTTTTCTCTAGGTTCTCACTTTTCATTGGAAGCCATGAAAAATGAGTCTCATGCTGAGATGAAAAAATTGTATGCTGGCTCGTTTGACACTTTGAATTCTTTGAAAGGCTTGGATCGTTCTGTTGAAACAATGGGTGAGGTCTTATTCGTATTCTTCACAGTTTCCAAATTTGATCCTTCTACTAGAAAAGAGTGGGAGAAGCATTTGGGCAAAACAAATGTTCCTCCTTCTGTGGGTCAGTTAGAGAATTTTATCAAAGATCAGCTTGCTACTTTGGAATCCATTGGAAGTATTCAAAAACCCCATAATAGTCAACCAGCTAAGCCATCTGGATCTGGAAAGACTCACTCAATGGCTACGGATACGGATGCAAACACTGCCAAAAAGGTTTGTCCTTCATGCTCGGAATCTCATCACCTCTCACAGTGCGATTCCTTGAAGGCTAAAAGTGTGGCTGATCGTGGGTCTTTTGTTACTGAGAAGAGGTTATGTTTCATCTGCTTCGGTAATCACGGCGCAAAATCTTGTAAGTCAACGAAATTTTGTCGCAAGTGTAGTGGTAGACATCATAGTTTCATACACCCGGTTTCTGCTAACCCTACAAGTGGCGCTCTAACTGATGATCAAACGGGTTCGGGTTCTCAGAGTGAAGATAAAGGTTCAGGGGCGAATCAAAAATCTTCCTCGACCACACATTTGACGAATACAACATGTCTAAATTCGGTAGACAATTCGGGTTTTGTTCTTTTGCCTACAGCAGTAGTAAAGCTAATATCAGCTGACGGATTCGAATATTATTTCACAGCTTTAGTCGATCACTGCTCGCAATCCTCCTTCATTACGGAGAATGCTTGCCAAAAACTAGGGATCAAAAGGGTGAGATCTAAGGTTCAAATCAAAGGAGTTGGCGATCTCAACACTCGTGCTTCGAGGGGTTTAGCTAATTTTACAGTGTTTCCCCGATTTTCATCTGATTTCAGTTGCGAGGTACAGGCTTTCATGATTCCCAAGGTTTCTGGCTATAAAGCTTCACTTTCGGCGGGTGTGGATAAATGGGATCATCTAAAAGAGCTAGTTTTAGCCGATCCTAATTTTCTGAAAACAAGGTCAATCGATATGTTGCTCGGTGCCAAAGTTCACGCTCAGATTGTACTTGATGGCGTGAAAAAGGCAAACTTTGATCTTTCTAATAAACCTATCGCTACAAATACTGAGTTGGGTTGGATAGTTTCTTCTAGCGTCGCACAGTGGGGCTAAAAATCGATTTCAGGACAAGATTCAGCGCCACGCGGATTCTCAACCAATCGAAATGTGAATCACTTCGGACGGACCTTTTCCGAAAACGGGATCTTTTCCGTTTTTTGACACTCTACGAGATTCCTTCCCGGAGAATTTGATTTGGGAAGCTGCGGAGTCACAAAATCGTGTTGGTCGATCAACCAAAAATCGTCGAAAATCGAGTCTCCTCGACCCTGGCGGCAATGTACGATTTTCTGGTTGGGCCGAAAATACATGTTTTTGGTCCCACTTGATAAAGGAAATACTCTCATCATTGCAGATATCCGGCAACCTAACTTTGAATCAGGATTTCAGGCTTAACTACCTTGGCAGTAAACCCCAATCATCAAAAATCGACTCTCTTCGATCCTGGCGGTAATGTATGAGGTTCTAGGCGGGCTCAAATCATAAGTTAGAGATACACAATGTGTGAGCCCATGTCACAGTAATGCGCGAGCTTGATCCAGGCTTCAGAACTCTGCAATATCTCCCCCACTCACTTATTACTCGAATATCATCGATATCCACGACCTCTTGGAGTATACGACGATGTAGCCTCACAAAATGTTTCTCCAAAGTGTCAACTCGACCTCTAATGATTTTTTAACACTCCCACCTGGATTTGGGAATGATTGCAGTGAGGAGGAACTATTTATCACTCATCAGTACAAACTGATACTTCTTGCTTTTCGTCTTGATCGCCCTTCAACACGATCCTGGGCCTCCAGAGCTTCCCGAATTAAATTCTCCGGGCAGGTATCTTGTAGAGTGAGAAAAAACGAAGGAAAGCCCGTTCGAATTGTTTCGATTGGTTTGAAATTCGCGTGGCGCTGAATCTTGTCTCGAAATCGGTTTTTAGCCCCACTGTGCGTCGGTCAAAATTCGGAATCTTCTTCATCTTACTTACATTAAGTCGATGATACTGCGCTAGAGGCTATTCTCGAGAAGTTCTGGAAGCAAGAGAAAGTAGTAACGGTCGGAAAAAAGCCCTCTGAGGACGATCTAAAATGTGAAGAACATTTTCAGAAAACCCATTATCAAGACCCGAGCGGTAGATATGTGGTTCGGTTGCCAGTAGAGCAAGATTTGATCGGAAGTTTGAATTTCAATCCCGGTGAATCATACGAATCCGCTCCTCAAACTCTGTATGCAATGGAACGGAAATTTTTGAAAAATTTGGATTTTGAGGCAAAATACAAGACATTCATGCTAGAGTACGAACAACTTTCGCATATGGAAAAGGCTTCAAACTTGTCGGTCGAGGAGAAAAATCGGGTGTACGTTCTTCCTCATCATGGAGTCCTCCAAGGCTCTAAAAAGTTACGAACGGTCTTCAATGGTTCAAATAAAATTCACGGAATATCTTTGAATGATCTTCTCTACACTGGAGAGAACTTGCTCCCGGAGTTAATTGATCTGATTTTAAAATGGCGTCGCTATGAATTCGTGTTTGTAGCAGACATTGAGAAAATGTACCGGCAAGTATTGGTGGATCCTCGAGATCGTCATTTGCAAACGATTTTGTGGAGAGAAAATTCCGACTCAGAAGTTCTACTCTATTTTCTCAAAACAATAACTTATGGTTTAAAATGTTCACCATACCTAGCTATTCGAGTACTAAGACAATAGGCATCTTGCATTTTTTTTGACCCCCCAAAAAAAAGGTTTGGCAAATTCGAGCAAATCGAGATGAGTAAGGTGCAATTAAAAAGAAATTCCCAAAAATTTTTAACAACTTACGGAAATTGTTTGAAAATCAGACGATTGTGTCACACGGCGCAAGTCATCCTACTGTCAAACAATTTGCGCAAGACAAAGAAAATTTTTGGGATATTTTCTTGAATTGCACAATACTTGTCTCGATTTGCTCGAATTTGCTAAACCTGTTCCTGGAGGGATCAAAGAAATTGCAAGACGCCATACAATAGCGGCAGTCGACTACTTTGTCGGAGTGACGTCACAGAGCGCAAGTCATCAGACTTTCAAACAATTTGCGCGAGATGAAAAAAATTTTTGGGGATTTTTTTTCCAATTGCACCCTATCTATCTCGATTTGCTCGAATTTGCCAGACCTTTCTTCAAAAAAATGCAAGATGCCTATTAGCTGAGGATTACAGCCACCTCTTCATTCTGGCTATTAAAATCATCGAGGATGAATCATACATGGATGATTTTATGTCGGGGGGAGAAATAGTGAGTGATGCTCTAGAGAAACAAGATCAGCTGATCGGGATTCTCAAGGTGGGCGGTTTTGAGCTGAGAAAATGGGCAGCTAATGATGCGCGATTGATAGAGAAAATCTCTATCGATCATAGGATTCACGAATCAACGACTTTCGATTCGGATGATTGTACTTCTATATTGGGACTTTCTTGGTCACCGAGAGAAGATTATTTTCATTTTAAAATCAAGCCTCAAGTGTTCGACAATTGAAAATTAACTAAAAGATCCGTTTTGTCACTTACGGCAAAAATCTTTGACCCTCTAGGATGGTTAGCTACTGTACTAATTTGGGCGGAAATATTCATGCAATCTCTTTGGCTGTTGAAGTGCAGTTGGGACGATGTGCTTCCCGAAGAATATTCAGAAAAGTGGTCTGATTGGTATGAAAAGCTGATGAGTTTGGAAGAAATCAAAATTCCTCGATGGATAGGTTATTCGAGCCAGGGGTTGTTTATAGAACTGCATGGGTTCACAGATGCTTTCTCTAAAGCGTACGGGGCTGTGATTCATTTGAGATTGATCAGGAACGGTGAAGTTGTTGTTTCATTGCAGTGTGCCAAATCAAAGGTACCGCCAATCAAGACAGTTAGCATTCCTCGACTAGAGCTTTGTGCGGCGTTATTGTTAACAAAACTTGCTGATCACTTCTTGAAAATCATGCCTATTAAACCAGTAGCAACTCATTTATGGTCAGATTCGAAAGATGTTCTGTTTTGGATCAGAGCCTTGCCTAATCGGTGGCATAAATTTGTGGCAAATAGATGTTCGCAAATTCAAGAATTGCTTCCTAGGGCACATTAGCATCATGTCAGATCAAAAGATAACCCAGCGGATGTGGTTCCTCGAGGTTTGAGTCCTGAAAGTTTATCTTCATTTGAACTTTGGTGGAAAGGTCCCGCGTTCCTCACAGAGTCATGTGATCCGTGGACCAGTGAGGCTGAGAATCTGACAGTTAATCCTCTTGAAGAGAAAACTTCTTCTCATGCCATCACGGCGAGTCAGTGTCCGGATTTCATGACTCAAAATGATCTTGTGAACAGGTATTCCACAGTTTCCAAACTGTTGCGAATCACGGCTCTCTGTCTTCGTTTTTTGACGAAGCTGAGCCTTCGTATGGATGAGAAAAAGAAGGGGAAAATCCAATTTCTGAAGCTGGAATTCATTGACTTGGACGCGTTCTCAGGCGGTTTGCTAAACACAGCAGAGCTGAAGAACTCTGAATTATTATGGGTCTATCTTGAGCAAAGGCATAGCTTTGGTGACTGTTTCAGGTGCCTCGAGATGAGTAAGGAAATCACGGATACCAATTTATTGAAATTGAGACCTTTTCTGGATCAAGGGCTACTCAGAGTGGGCGGTAGAATCCATCATGCCTTGTTGGACTATCCTGCCACATGTCCTCTAATTCTACCCTGCAGGAGCCCGTTAACAGAACTACTTGTGAGAAGAGCTCATTTGGATTCTCTACACGGCGGTACGCAGCTCACGTTGGCCAGTCTCAGGAATCAGTACTGGATTCTCAAAGGTCGACAAGCGGTAAAAGTTTCGATCAACAAGTGCACGGTATGTTTACGATATTCAGCTAAAATGTCAACCCGTTCGATGGGAGATCTTCCTAAGGTTAGAGTCACACCTGCTTATCCCTTTGAGCACTCCGGAGTGGACTTCTTAGGTCCATTTAAAATTCGGTTGTCTAAAAGTCGAGGTCGTGGTACGATGAAAGCTTATGGTTGCATTTTCATCTGCCTTAGCACAAGAGCTATACACTTGGAGGCCGTAGAGGATTATTCTAGTCCTGCGTTCATGGCTGCATTCGAGCGGTTCGAGGCAAGACGTGGCCATTGCAGGAAGTTGGAGTGCGACAATGGACTCAATTTCGTTGGTGCAGATGCTGAACTACAACGTCGTTTTGATGGAGCTTCTAAGGAATTCAAGGACATAGCCGTAGAGCTGAGCAACATGAAGACTGAGTTCAAATTCAACCCACCTGCGGCACTACACTTCGGAGGGATTTGGGAGGCTGCGGTCAAATCATCATTTGAAAAGGATAGTTGGTGACCATGTTCTTACTTTTGTAGAAATGTCCACTTTGTTATCTAAAATTGAGGCCTGTCTGAATTCAAGGCCTATTGCCCCTTTGAGAGATGATCCGTCTGCATTGTCTGCGCTGACACCTGCGCATTTTCTCATACAGGGGCCATCATTTATAATTCCAGAACCCACCGTTCCGTCGGAGCCCATTTCAGTCAATAACAGATGGAGGTGGATGACTCAAATGGCCCAGGAATTTTGGAAATCATGGTCCAGTGAATATCTACAAGCTCTGCAAGAGAGACATAAGCGGTCAAGGCCTTCTAGAGCTTATCGATTGGGTGATGTGGTCTTGCTTCGCGACGATTGCAGACCTCCGGCTGTCTGGCCCTTAGCAGTAGTCACCGCAGTATTCGCTGGCCATGATGGAAGAATCCGAGTCGTAGACGTTCGCACTGCTACATCAACATTCCGACAACCGATTGTCAAGCTTGTGCTCCTTGTTCCGGAAACTTCAGAAGGAGGAAGTGATGAGAGTTGAACTTCCGTGTATTGGACAATTAGTGATTTAGAGTTAAGATTGAAGTCTTTTCGAGTCTGCGGTAAACTCAATTCGACTCATCAGTGAAAGTAGAGTCATTTTTCAAGTAGTATGGGTGTCTTGTCAACTCAAAAGCACTAAACAAGTTAGTGTCTGGCATGTATGAAAGCACAATACGAAAATTAGAGTCAATTGCGCGGTTGCCAAGGGCGTTCATATCCCAAGGAAATGAACGTTCCTCCTTTTGGGACTCGACCCCGGGTGGCCGGAACTTAGTGTATTTTTAAACCTGATGGTGAAATGATATTACTGAAACTCTGGCTTCATTCTTCTATTCTTCTCGTTGTATTTCTAACAATTTGAGTTGATTGAATGATTCTCCTTTGATGTTCCAGCTGAATCATTCCATTGTAAATAGCGTTTCGGATTATGGTTCTGCTTATGGACCTAAGAGATTTTATTTTGATCTAGTTCTTTGGTCATCTACTTCACAAGAAAG
Organism: Eretmocerus hayati; assembly: GCA_029851415.1. NCBI lineage: Eukaryota > Metazoa > Arthropoda > Insecta > Hymenoptera > Aphelinidae > Eretmocerus > Eretmocerus hayati. The sequence goes on from CM056741.1 coordinate 136,627,398, forward strand.
TGGATGGACTTCCACTGAATCTTTTTAGATTTTGTTGTTGAAGATTCTACAATTCATTATCAATTAATTAACAGCCATACGGTTTCGCAATGATTTTTGTTCGATTTCAGTTGGGAATTCAACTGTTAGGTACATCTATTACGATTTTTGGAATTTTTCATCCAAATAGTTTTCGAGCCTACTGCTCTTCATCATCAACTTGCAATTTGGATATGACACCCTTGAATTGTATTCTCTTAGGTTCGAGTCTTTTTTTTGACGCATTGATGTACAATAAAATCACCTAAGTTATCGATTTTTTCAATAGTAATAAATCGAGGTGGGCGGTATGTTTAGTTTCATTACGATCTATTGTAAACGAATTGAATTCTCGCGCGCATCCGCCATTTTGTGCTCACGCTCGAGTCCCGCGCCGTCGCGTTCGTCGCCTTCCGCGGCTCTCACCAGTTCTCGACCATCGCTTGTCCGCACCACCTCGCCATTTAGCATGTAGCTATAGGCAATGAATTAGTATGTTGTTTTTTTCACTTTAAAATGTGTTTGAGTGGAAATTATTTAAACCAGCACTATCCGCAATGAACATGTATCGAATCCTTTCATGCCATGTATAGTAATTCGGGGCGAATGGGGTTCCACCCCACGCGCCCAATAACATCAATCAATCAATCGAACTCTCTCTCTCTTTTTTTTTTTTTTTTTTTTCTTAAGGTGGTTAGAAGGCAAAATCTGCATGAATATCCTTCAGATCTATCACCAGACACCGGACTGGTTCAGCTTACGCGAACTACGCATGATCCACGCAGGCCATACCAGGCGTGACACGGGTTCGGGTGGGGCCTAAGAGGAAGGCCCGGACGTGTAACATCCCTCTCCCTTTGATGTCCGATACCTTGGGCATCGGGCAATCAAGGAGGAGATTGCGAGCGTTCCTCTTCGCTTCCTGCTCTCTTTGGCTTTCTGGCGGCATCTTCTATTTTCATTCTTCCTTTCTTCCTCTCTATCTTCTCCTTCTTTTCTCTCCTCTTAGGCCATCATGCTCCTCCGGGAGTCATGGGCCTCTTCTGTTGGAACCGGATGGTTCACTGTGATTCGCCTGTTTCGAGGCGCCTCACTTCCCGCTCCTTCTCCTTCCGGGTCATCACCAGCTTGATGTATCCGGTGACTCTATCTCATGTCTCCTGGTTGCGGAGTAAGTACGAGGTTCTCAGCTGTTAGTTGAGCACCCAAACATTCATTCAATTCGCCATACTCCCTTCAGGTGTCGTTGCACGTTAACAGGGCGTGTTCAGCGTCGTCCCAGTTGTCTTCGCATGACTGACATGTTGGGGATGTCCTCTCTTTGCACCGGGTCAGGTAGGCAGCGAAGCAACCGTGGTCACTCAGTGCCTGCATTGTCCAGTAATCTATCTCTCCGTGGGTGCATTCCGCCCACTTGGTTACGTTACGGATCAGCCGGTGCATCCATCTGCCATCTGCAAATGGCGAATCCCACTCAGTTTGCCACTATTCAAAGGTGGTCTTCTCCTCGTCATCGCGGATGATCTCCTCCATCGTCGGGGTGAGCACTCGATCGGCCCCGATTACTTCGTGTTGATCCCAGATCCTCACTTCCTCCGCGTCGAGCAAGTGGATAGGTGGCACTCGTGCCAAGACGCAAGCAACGTCTCCTGACACCGTGTGGTAGACACGGATGCTCCTCAGGGCCACTCTTCGGTAGACAGTCCTCATCTTCCTCTCAATGATCGCCTTCTCTACTCTCTTCCCCCACATGGGTGCACCGTACAGCACGATGGAAGCGCTCACGGTGTTAGGCAGTGCACGCTCCTCTTGTTGAGGTTCTCCAATGTTTGGCATCAGCCGCTGGAGCGCAGCTGCAACCCTGCTTGCTTTCTGAGCGGCTTCCCGGATGCGCGACTCGAACGACCACATGTCGTCGAGAGATAAACCAAGGTGTATGAGCTTTATTTTGCGGGGGATCTTCTGATGGAAGAACGAAAGTACAAAAAAACCCTTCAAAAAAATCTCCAGGGCAAATATTCGACGTCAAATTTGCTGAACTTTCGGAATCTATGATAGAGATTTCCATTTGGTACACTCCTGAAGAGCCACGTTCAAGTTTTTGCAAAAAATACGATAATTCTTATTTGAAATCGTGTTTGAACGGCATTTTGACCCCTAAAATCGATGGGTATGGCTCTGGACGCTCGAAAAACCGTGGCATCGGGTCCTGAACTACAAAATCTATGGGTCAGACGAATTTCAAAAGACCAATCTGGGCCCAAGATATCGACTGAAACGAGAAAAGTATTTTGAATGCCCTCTCGTCGCCATCTAAAACTCTCGACCTTCACGATCGCAATTCTGAGCCTCAAATAGCCTCTGAAAAAATATCATATGACATGTTTTCGACGTAAAATTGTCTTTTCTTCCAGATTATGTGATCAAGTAGCGCGTGAATAGATTGAGCAGATCACAAGCACACAATGAAAGATCCCTTCCCACAGGTCTCGGAGTCATGACATTGTTCCCTCGAGCTCACAGACATCTTTTCATGAGTTTTACCAAGTGTGTGGGCTTTTTCCAATGAAGCTCAGCATGTCCCAAGCCCACTTCTTTAGTTCCGATTTTTTCATCGTCGCTCGTTCTCGCCAGGTTTTCCATGACTGTTGCATTGGTAATAGATGATTGGATGAATCTGAGGAACAATGGCCAATGATACTTTTTTGTTCAAATACTCGGCATCAAATTACTACGATGTGAATGTTTTGACAACGTGCCCATCATACGCATATCAGCGCGATCGAGAGCATTTCCGGCTCGATGCTATTCCAAATGTCCATGCTGCGTTCTAATACTATGACTCGCAGGTTCAGATCGTACAGATACAATAATTCGACGTCTCGAGTGACAATGTATCGATTTTCACGTTGAGAATTGGATTTGGGATGATGTTTCCATTGGAAGAGGGTATAATCCGATGATAATGCGCATTTTCTTGCTTCAAACTCCAACCTATCCCAACTCTGATCACATAATCTGGAAGGAAAGACAATTTTACGTCGAAAAAATGTCATATGATATTTCTTCAGAGGCTATTTGAGGCTCAGAATCGCGATCGCAAAGGTTGAGAGGTTTAGATGGCGACGAGAGGGCGTTCAAAATACTTTTCTCGTTTCAGTCGATTCTTGGGCCCAGATTGGTCTTTTGAAATTTGTCTGACCCATAGATTTTGTAGTTCAGGACCCGATGCCACGGTTTTTCGAGCGTCCAGAGCCATACCTATCGATTTTAGGGGTCAAAATGCCGTACAAACACGATTGCAAATGAGAGTTATCGTATTTTTTGCAAAAACTTGAACGTGGCTCTTCAGGAGCGTACCAAACGGAAATCTCTATCATATATTTCGAAAGTTCAGCAAATTTGACGTCGAATATTTGCCCTGGAGATTTTTTGAAGGGTTTTTTGTACTCTCGTTCTTTCATCAGGAGATCCCCCGCAAAATAAAGCTCATACACCTTGGTTTATGTCTCGACGACATGTGGTCGTTCGAGTCGCGCATCCGGGAAGCCGCTCAGAAAGCAAGCAGGGTTGCAGCTGCGCTCCAGCGGCCGATGCCAAACATTGGAGAACCTCAACAAGAGGAGCGTGCACTGCCTAACACCGTGAGCGCTTCCATCGTGCTGTACGGTGCACCCATGTGGGGGAAGAGAGTAGAGAAGGCGATCATTGAGAGGAAGATGAGGACTGTCTACCGAAGAGTGGCCCTGAGGAGCATCCGTGTCTACCACACGGTGTCAGGAGACGTTGCTTGCGTCTTGGCACGAGTGCCACCTATCCACTTGCTCGACGCGGAGGAAGTGAGGATCTGGGATCAACACGAAGTAATCGGGGCCGATCGAGTGCTCACCCCGACGATGGAGGAGATCATCCGCGATGACGAGGAGAAGACCACCTTCGAATAGTGGCAAACTGAGTGGGATTCGCCATTTGCAGATGGCAGATGGATGCACCGGCTGATCCGTAACGTAACCAAGTGGGCGGAATGCACCCACGGAGAGATAGATTACTGGACAATGTAGGCACTGAGTGACCACGGTTGCTTCGCTGCCTACCTGACCCGGTGCAAAGAGAGGACATCCCCAACATGTCAGTCATGCGAAGACAACTGGGACGACGCTGAATACGCCCTGTTAACGTGCAACGACACCTGAAGGAAGTATGGCGAGTTGAATGAATGTCTGGGTGCTCAACTAACAGCTGAGAACCTCGTACTTACTCCGCAACCAGGAGACATGAGATAGAGTCACCGGATACATCAAGCTGGTGATGACCAGGAAGGAGAAGGAGCGGGAAGTGAGGCGCCTCGAAACAGGCGAATCTCAGTGAACCATCCGGTTCCAACAGAAGAGGCCCATGACTCCCGGAGGAGTATGATGGCCTGAGAGGAGAGGAGAGGAAGAGATAGAGAGGAAGAATGAAGATAGAAGATGCCGACAGAAAGCCGAAGAGAGAAGGAAGAGGAGAGGAACGCTCGCAATCTCCTTCTTGATTCCCCGATGCCCTAGGTATGGGACATCAAAGGGAGAGGAATGTTACACGTCCGGGCCCACCTCTTAGGCCCCACCAGAACCCGTGTCCCGCCTGGTATGGCCTGCGTGGATCATGCGTAGTTCGCGTAAGCTGAACCAGTCCGGTGTTTGGTGATAGATCTGGAGGATATTCATGCAGATTTTGCCTTCTAACCACTTTAAGAAAAAAAAAGAGAGAGAGAGAGTTCGATTGATTGATTGATGTTATTGAGCGCGTGGGGTGGAACCCCATTCGCCCCGAATTACTATACATGGCATGCATTCGATACTCAATAATAAAAATGAGGAATACTTAGGAATAATACAGAGCATCAGAGTAGTGCATGAGAAGGGTCTTCACAAAATCAAGATACATAATATCATAAGAAACAGCATGGCATAAACGTACGCGGTTGAATACGTCGAGAGCTCTCATATATTTGCTACTGTAGTAAGAGATTGTGAAAAACAGAATTGGAAAGACAAGAAACTCTGATTCCCACTATGAGGGTCGTTGGAGGATATGTGCGAGCGTTTCAGGTATCGCAACAAGCCCCTTGCGGTCGGCACGCTGGAACCAGTCATTGCAGTCGCAAGTCAAGAGGTAATTTAGCAAAATCTTTTCGAGGGAATTAAGGCGCAGGAAGGTGGAGCCCAAACGTAATTATGGAGAATGCGAGAGAACTAAGCAGGTTTTCTCTTCTACTCGCAGTAGATAGCCAATTCAGGCTGATTCGGTTTGGGTTTACTTCAGATTGCCTCGGTATATTGCCTGAAACAAATCTGACACATGCATTGTGAAGTCGGTGGAGTTTCAGGGACTGCATCTTTTTCAGCCCTGTGAGAACTGAAGCGCCATAATCAAAATATGGGAGAACCAAGCTTGTAACAAGTTCTTGCCTGAGTTGTCGAGGTAGATTACGCGCTGCTGGTCTGAGAGAATACAGGGCTCTGTGAACACGGCGAGAGGTTTGTGCTATCTGCAACCCCCAATCAAGGGAGGGACTAATGAGCACTCCTAGACTTTCAATGCTGTCAGAGTAGGCTATCTCTTCGCCCATGACATGGATACGGGGGAGCTCGTGGAGGCTGATTTCAGCAAGATATTTGCTGCTACCTAGGATCATGACTGTGGTCTTTACATTGAGCTTGAGAGCATTGTCCGAAGCCCACTGCCCTACAGCTTGAGCATCTCGAGTTATGAGTGCTATGCTGTGAAGGAGCTCAGTAGGGAGACAGTGGATGTGAATACTGGAATCAACGGCAAAAATGGCCAATGATAAGTGGTTTAGAACCTTGGGGGGATCGTTCATTGAAATAAGAAAGAACACAGGGCCTAGCACTTTTCTTCGGAGAACACCAGTGATGAGCGGCAGCCAGGGCTCATGCGTACCATCGTTCAGGCGGACTGCCTGCGATCGGCCTCTGAGGTAGCCAGCAAACCAGCGGATTACACGATCACTGCAGCCAAGCTTTCTCAGTTTTGTTAGGAGGAGAACATGTTGCAGAGTGTCGAAAGCCTTAGAGAAGTCGAATGAGATCATGATCGCAAGCATTCTACGACCAATGGCAGCTCTGGCATCTTCTAGAATATCTAGTAGTGCAATTTGCGTCGGGTGCTGAACTCGAAAGCCTGACTGCCGCTTCCGAAACAAGTTATGCGTAGATAGGTGATGCTGCCGGTGTACTACACGCTAAAGATCTTCTGCGAGTTCACAGAGCTGTGTGACTAGGCGAGTGTCGGACGGGGTTTTTGGAGCCGGTATTTCAAGCAAAGGTCAGATCGAAGCGCGCTTCCAGGCATCAGGAGAGTAGGCGGATGTCAATGAGTCATTGATGACACGTGTAAGATGTGGTCTCAGGGCAGGGAAGGCCAAACCAGCCATCGACGAGAAAATTCCATCTGCGCCAGAGCCTTTCGACTTGCCAGCGGCGAACGCTCGGGCAACATCAACTTTGGAAACAGGGGAGAAGTCGAATACAGGTATGGTTCCTGGGAGAGACAGGGAACGAACACGCTCGATGTCAGTGTCGGTCAGTGGACCTCCCAGTCCGACTACCTTAGCGTAGTGATTATTGAGAACCTTGGCATTAAACAGATTTAACGGCGAAGGTTGCGTCCAGGAGACTAAACCCAGTTCCCGAAGTTGAGACCCTCTGAATTTTGCATCAGGTGCCGATGTTATTTACTCGTGATTTACTCATTTTTGGCCGTATGTAGTTTCGATTTGACCTCTGCACGTGAAGTGCGGTATTGCGTGAGATCACACTCGCATCGGACAAGAACTCTTCCCAGTCACGACGAATATTCGAATCCATGCGACTAACAGTAGTAGCCAAGATAAGATTATCCCGAATATCGACTGGCCTTGCAAGATTTTTGAGACACTCGAGAGGATTGAAAGTTTCCATTTTCGAACGTTTCAACTGGCTGCTAGTTTCTAAATTCATTGCCTTGCCGGCTAAAAATTCAGCAATTCGCAAAGAAACCCACCTCCGCCAGTTTTCGTAATACTACACGAGTTCATTCCATGCCCCATCGTCATCGGCATCTGTCATTGGGATAGATTCTATTTCATCTTAAGCTTCGCCAGGAATGTGAGAACTTAAAAAATGAAATTTGAGAGATGGTACTATGTGATCTTGACGATGCACTAGAGCTCCGAAGATATCCCGGAAATTTTCCCAATCTCGATAAGCACCCGAAAAATAAGGAAGATGAATTTTCGGAATTGAGTGGTACAATTGGTTGATCTGAGCAGACCCATGATTGCTCGGTGCCCCATCTTGACCGTCATGGCGCGCCTCCGCTGCAGCATGCAGCTCCATTTCGTCAATAAAGTCGCGAAGTTTACCCTTGTTATCGTGATAACTATCCTCAACTATGTCTTCTAAGAAAGTCGTGGAATATGGATGAGATTTATCAAGTTTTTCCAAATCCATGATTTTTCCATGATTGTTTCTAAACTTCTTGAAATTATCCTCTAACCCATCTGAACGTGAGGTCACAGTACCTTTGGTCATTTTCCCCTGACCCCTAGCTTTGAAGTTATCGTAGGCACCGGAAATTTTTTTCTGCAACGATAGTTGCGCCTCGTACAATTCTTCCATCGTTAAAAGAGTTTCAAAATTGACCAATTGACAAATGGAGCTTGAGTATCCGACGGATGTGGTTCAAATTCGCTGAGAGCAAAACAATCTGAGATTTCTGGACAGAATGCCCTGAAGTGACTAGAAGTGTTCACAAGATCATTGGATTGCGACACAACAACCAATCATTCACACCCGATGATATGATCCTCTTGCGACTAGGCATGCAGAGAGAATATAGCACAAGATAGAGCTATGATATCAGGTATACCCATAACTCAGACTAGGACGTCAGTATGACATCGAATACTTATCAACTGCACGACTAGAATATCGTCGTCAGCAGACTTAAGTTATATACACAGATACATGGGCCATGCACGATAAATTCATCATTCCGTCGATGCTTGCAGATGTGTGCGCGTATCGATGAGATGGCGTGATATGGCGCGAGCCGTGATGTGAGTATCACCTGATGATGCTGCTGTCTCTCTCGCTCGCACGGTGATGGGCGCCATCGTAGAGATGATGCAACGAGCCGTTCACCGATGTGCAGCTGCAGGCTGGGATGCGAAGCCGCCCTCGAAGATGATCTTCCAGCTGATTCCTGTCCAACTACGTGGCCGCGAGAGAGATTCATCCCCGCCACCAAGATCGCGGTAGGACCATGAGCTCGTCCGACTAGAAACACACGTGAAATAGTAAAATCACGTACACGCGCATACACACATTGAATTCTTTGCTCTGATGAGCACGAAGCGACTGAGACCGGAGATGCACAGAATGGTGGCCGAATGAATTCGTGGCACCGGCTTGCTTCAATATGGCTGAAGCATACCCCGTTCCACTGCGATGACTCAAATGCACTGAGCGCATCGATAATATTGTCCCTTGCACTGCGAAGACGTTGCACGAAGGAGCACCACTCGGCGATCACAACACCGTTCTCCACGAGACACTTGCACCCCCACATCACCACAAGAGGAGCTGGTCGTTCGCCAATACTGCAAACTCGGCTGATGCGGCGATAATCCGCTGCTCCGACTCCGTCGCCACTGCACTCCGATGCTCGCAGAACCAAATGTTTGAGATATACACTGAGTGCGTGAGATGGCGGAGATGTGCAAAGTCTTGAAATAATTAAGACACAAGATTCAACTTGAATCTCCATATATTGTGTCATAACTAAAATACTGGTTAAATTATATACAGATAACGGCGTGGTTTCTATGCCGCTTGAGTGTGCCGATACTACTGATTGGCTGAAGAAAAAGCTCGCAAGCAAGCGAGCTGAGTTGTGATGACTATGGCGCGCAAGCCGCGCGTGCGCACAGTGTACGTTGTCGAGACATCATATTTTGAATTCAGAGTAATTTCAAACAACGACAGAAATTGCAATCGAGCCCTGCAGATACTCACAGTGTTCTGGAAGCCGAAAAAAGTTCGTCTCAGATGACGACAAAAACTGAGTACGGGGAGTGGTTCGTAATACCAAATAGTGATGAAATCTTTTTGAATCAAAATCGAAGCTGCTCCTTTTTACGAAATATTTATAGAATAAGCTGCAAGTAGCAGGCTATATCATGAACGAATCTTGCTATCGCTTAGAAGGGAGACTCTGTAGTTACTGTGAACCAAAATCAATTTTATTCGATATTACTTATATATGATAGTACGAAAAGTCATTCTTGAGCCAATAGTTGATAGCTAGAGTGAGTTAGACAGGAATGAGAGCAAAACTCGAGGAGATGAAATTATTTTTGATCAACAACAATGAACTCAAATTTATTGGATTATTCACAGTTCTAGAATATCGTTACATTTTTTGAATCAAAACAAGTCATCAGTTACTTGTAAATTCCGTGAGCCAGTCACAATTCCATCATAAAATAATTGTCGGGAAGAGCCAAGAGAAATAAATTAAACATGAAGTGAGGAAAATTCCACCAGTGCCTCTTTCAATTTGCGCGGATACGAATCGAGCAGCGAGTTCACTTTCCTCTTTTCCCAAAACCCGAGGAACTCTCGATAAGGAGATTCACCTGCTTATTCAGACCATAATCCTAAGCCGCCTTTTCCATCGAGTAGTTCCAATGATTGAGTGACGGAGAAGCACGTGGATTTTCAAAGTTTTGGAGACTCCCAAAGCATCTAAATTCTTGTGCAGCTTATCCACCAGTTTACGAATGGATACAATTGACTTCTTTCTGTTGACTGAGAAACATGATGTAACTATCTCATCCATCGTTTTGAAAGCAGAAACGTAGGATTTCATTGTTTTTAGACTAGTATCTCCGCGGACTTCTCTGTCGAGAGAAGGGTCAGTCTTTTTCAACATAGTCCGGCAAGCATTCCCTTTGAACATTTCTCCATGGTAATTCTGGGGAATGAGGTTCAACTTTTTGGGCCATTTGAGAGCTTGCTCACGTCCGAGAAGAATCACTAGAAAATTCCAAAAAAGGTAATTGACAAACCCTTGCAGTATGTGAAGCTCAGGTATGATACACTTCTCGAGAACCAACGTCTCATTTTTTTCTTCAAAAAGAGGTTTGTTGATGGGGCTGTTGCAATTTTTTGCTAACTTTTTATTACCACCGAGAGCAACGAATCTATCATGATCTTTCCTCAGATCGCCAAAAGTTTTCAGTTCGAAGTTTTGTACATTCTCAGACTTTTCAATGAAATCATTTCTCAAATCCTTAAGACAAATATCACAAAATGGGCAAGGATGCATCGACGTAGCCGTTTGCTGTCCATTAATCATCAACAACAACTTGAAATCAGACACAAATTTGAATTTGACTAAATTGGATCCTATAAGATCGAAAATCTGTTTCACATTCTCGTATGTCTCTTTTATTTCGGGGACTAGGCATAAAATAATCAACTTTTTCACACTAGTTGTAGAGCACTGTTTAACAAGCTTTTCAGATTCAAGCTTCTGCTTTTTAGAGGGTATATTGTAATTTGTGTCTTCGCCACTCACTACCTCTACCGTCGAAAAACAGACCTTGAAAAATCCCTGCCCTCCATCGGCAACAACTTTGATCAAATGTTCATCACAGTTGCGTTTATTTTTTACAGCGTCAATAATTTCCTGAGCATTTGCCCATATTACGGGCCGATTCTCCTTAGCATCAGGATTCTTCGTATCGAAATCCAAATAACTGATATCATACAAATTTTCAAGTTCCTTGGTTCTGTTGCTAACATGATCCAAATAGTAAGTTGGTATGGACTTTCTACCAACGGAACGACGGACAAGTGAAGACAAATTCTTTATCTGACGAACCGATGCGTTCGTATTGGTGTGATATGCATCCAAATTTTCTACAGGAATTGAGACTTCATTCTTCTGGTTCTTGAGAAAAATACGTTTGGGCCTTCCATCTGATCTCAAGGTTATAGAATTTGTGCCTTCAGCTCTAGTATTATCACGGATGGTCTTGGATGCAGCACATCCTTCCTGTTTATCCGGTAACTCGACAAATTCATTCACGAAATTCATTCGTCTACGAGTAAGAGCTCGACTTTTACTATTACTACACGCATGTGGCTCACCTCTATGGAATTCGCTGCGACATCTCGAGCATATTTTGATCCACTCCAAATTGCTTTTCCCAGTACTATTTTGATCGAGTATTGGCAAAGTCTTCCATATAACCCATTGGAAATCATTATTTTGTTGTTCAAGAACCGTCTTACACCTGGTGCTTTAAGCATGGCGCGGTGATTCATGGATCTGGCGGTTAGGCATATATAAAAATGACAAGCCCAAGAATCGTCATTGAACGATTTTACTTTCCTCGTAGTTTTTGGTAGTAAAATTTGACCGTACTTCGGAATATTCTGCAAGGGTCTTTTCGTGATATTCCTCGAATGTTCAAACAGAGTCAAACGACACGTCGTACAGATGCTTGTAGGATACCTACTATCACTTGAGTCATAACTTTTATGAATAAACTTCTCAATCAATTTTTCGTGGTTCGCGTTTAACTTGAAAGCACTCAATTTCTTCTAACCCACAATAATCTTTGTTCCGCACGGACCACACACTTTGCCTCTGTTCTCTTCATGATCACACGGCTGACTAGAATGGGTTGGCATATTAAACTAGTAACTACACTCGCGCCCGCAATGATGATCAAGAGATTCTATAAAGGATCAACAAGAACTATCATTAATATTCGGATATGTTGCGATGAAACCATTCTTTGCAAGCTCGCACTTCTCGAGCGACTGATTAGAAGACTCACTTGTCCGTCGTTGAGCTTTTGCAAAAGTCAACGCCAAGTACGTATCACAACGCAGTAGTCAAAACGTAAACATAAGCATAAGCAGCAAATCGCTCGGCAAAACTCGCGCCAAGCACCCGCGAAGCTCGCGTCAAAACATTGCATATTTTCGACAGCATGCTCCTCGATTCGCTCAATTCACCCGTATATCATCTATGGGGCTGACTGGTTGCATCGTCATTATTCTATTCCAGATGTATTGTGTGAAATCATGAAGCTTTGCATAAGCCCTCACAAGATTTTGCAATCCACCAGCTCATATAGATTCATACTCATGGAAATCACCGCACGGAGATTTCTTCTGTCTTCGAAGGCATTCGAAACTTGTGAGAAGGTTCAAGTAGACGATTTCATGATCATTGCTATACGAAAGATATATGACAGATTTGATAGAACCCAATGACGTACGCAAAATTCCCTGCGAGTTACCGCAATATATACGGATATACCACCTCTCACTTTGATGACAATTTCTTTAATAATCCGTAAAAAGGAGCAGCTTCGATTTTGATTCGACAAGATTTCATCACTATTTGGTATTACGAACCACTCCCCGTATTCAGTTTTTGTCGTCATTTGAGACGAACTTTTTACGGCTTCCAGAACACCGAGTACTTTCTTCGTTTTTCGGCTGACATCCAGCCCAAAGCTATACGATAGTGAGGGACATTTGCTTTCCACGGTATGTTGCCATACCCGAAGCGTACGCTGGCATTTAGAAGTCTGTGCAGTTCCAATATCCGTCCTTTTCCTAGTCCCGTGAGAAAACTTGCAGAAAAGTCCAAGTGTGGGAGCACAAGACTGTATGAGCTGTGGTCGAGGGGGGGGGGCATTGCACGATTCAGGGTGCGAAGGGAGTAGAAAGAGCTATGAACTCGCTTTGAGATTTGGTTAACTTGCGTATCCCAGTTAAGTGATGGCGTGATATGGGCTCCAAGGATTTTCATACTCGTATAGTACCGAAGATAAACTCTTTTGAGATTGATACGAGGAATTCCACGCAGATTTATCTCGTCAACATAGAGTTTACGGCCTAAAATCATCACGATTGTCTTTCCACGATTCAGTTTCAGACCATTATCAGTAGACCACTGAGCTACTGAGTTGGCATCTGTATCGATGAGTTCAATACAAGACTGCAGTTGCGATGGAAGTGCATGAATATAGATCTGGCTATCATCAGCGAAGATTTTATGAGCGGAGTATCGAAGTACTCCGGGAAGATCGTTTATAAAAGTCAAGATGGTCCTAAGGGACTGCCCCGAGGCACCCCTGCATTGATTGGCAGCCAATCGGCGTGGGTTCCGTCCTTATGCTGAATTGCTTGTACACGATCAGGAAGATAACTGGCGAACCAACGGATGACTCGACCAGAGCACCCCATATTTCGAAGCTTCTGTAAGAGCTTAACATGTGGAATGGTATCAAAAGCTTTTGAAAAATCGAATGATACGAGTATGGTGACCATTCGTCGGCCAATAGCGTGTAGGACATCTTGTAGCATTCCGAGAAGCGCGGTCTGAGCTGAATGTTCCTCTCGATATCCTGATTGGTGCGGGTTGAGTAAGTTGTTAGACGAGAGGTGTTTCATAAGCTGATCATGGACAACCCTCTCAAGTAGTTTAGAGGCTTCTGGAAGCTGAGCTATGGGTCGAGTATCCGTTGGTGCTTTGGGTGACGATATTTTAGACAGAGGTATGATTGACGCACGTTTTGATGCAGAGGGAAGGAATTGTTGGAAATATTTGTTAGGTCGTAACGTGATGGTAGAGAAGCCATCTTCATCATGGTAGATGATAACCCGTCTGTTCCCATCCCCTTCGATTTAGACTGAAAGAATGCTCGCGAAACATCATCAATGCTCACGGATTCGAAGTCAAATACTGGTACGCTGAATGGAATGAGGACTGAACAAATGATGTTGATATCCTCATCTGCTAATGGCTCATAGTTGGTGACTACAGAAGCGAAGTGTTTGTTTAAGAGCTGGCTATCAAAAAGGGCTAGGGAGGATGATAAACGTCCTGATGCGATTCCGAATTTTCTCAGCTCATGCCACCTAGTCTTGACATCTGGCGCGGTGGAGAACTTATCTGAGATCTATTCATATTTTCTTCTTCTTCTTCGCGCTATGTGGCCTGTGGACTATGTCCTCTCGCCATCACCAGGTATGTACACACATGCATATGCCTTATATGCATGTGCGTATGTTAGTGACAAGGCAGATTTTCAAAGTAGATCTCCTGATGTGAGCTGGGAACGAGAAGGGGAGGTGTACCACCCCCTCGCGTCCCTGTGTCTTCTGCTAGCGTGGATAAATTAGGTACATTGATGGTGTTTCTCTAGGCCGTGGAGGCTCCGTTAGATAAATTCATATTTTGCATTATCAACAGCAGTTTTTACGCTCTTACGGATATCTTTGTATGCTTGCTAATCTGAAGGTAGGGAAGATTGTTTCCCTCTCTGATGAATTTTGTCCCTGTTTCTCATCTGACGTCTTAGATCAGCTGTCACCTACGGATTTTTGGAGCTGGTTAAGATGAATCAGAAAGATTGGTGCCAGCTGATCAACGGCTTTGATTGAGGCAGAGGTAAACAATTGTACGGCTTCATCAACATGGCCCTTCGCAGGGGTCTCATACAACGGAAGACTAATGTCACTAGTTAAAGGGAAGTGTGGATTACGGTTGAGGCTTATTCCTAAGGGTGTATTTACAGGGGAGGTATAACGTATTGGAAGTCTCGTAACCGGCTGAGGGAGATTGGCAATCGAGTCTGTCTCTGTCTCGGTCTGTAGAAAATCGACAGAAATACTTGTAGTATTGGTTATTGTGGATGATATGAGGTGGTGATAGGTTGCTAGCGGTACTTCACTTAGATTCCGTGAGCTGTATGTCTTTGGAACTTTTAGAGCTGGTCTGAGCTTATAATCTATCTCGATAAAATCGTGCCCATCTGTGAAGGGAGATTCAGACCTACGGTGCTGAATGAGAGCAGGAGTGTTGCGAATCAAGAATAAGTCGATACACATGTGGTGGGATGTGCCGTTACTCCAAAATGAGTGGTGCGTTGGCTCGCTGCTGGCTAAGCTCGATGACGGATTTGAACAGCTCAACAAACTTCGTGGTTGCGTAAGTATCTGTGAGCATGTTTATGTTGAAATCACCTGTGATTATTGTGTACTCATATTCTGGTTGGAACTGTGAGATCCGATCAATGAACTCATGAGAAAGAGTGTCTTCAGGTCTGCGATATACTACTGAAAATAATACTGGTGTGGAGCAAATTTTGATCTCGACTATGTGGTATTCTGAAGTGTTCGTAAATTTCGGCTCAGATGCTGCTGAGATTGTTGCTGTATATTCTGATTTGATGGACAGCAACACCTCCACCTTCTTTGTAGACTCTATCATGACGAATGAAGTTGTAATCAGGGATGCGAAAAATTTTGTCATCGAATTCTGGTTTTAGGAGAGTTTCTGATGTTGCTATAATATCGTAATTGTTCTGAGAACACTCCCTACTGAAAATTAAAACATACGATCGTACGCACGATCGTACTCTTTAGTTTCAGGGACGATCGAGCCACGATCGTGTGTACGATCCTGTGTACGAGCGTATATACGATCTCACACACGTTCATACGTCCGTGATGTGACGGCTCGAAGAAAAACTGGATCAGCCCGACACCCGGCCTGTCATACGAGATCGTGCATACGATCGTGACAACGATCGTGCACACGATCGTTCATACAATCGAACGTGCGATCTCGCATACGATCGAACGAACGATTGTGATGACGATCGCGCATACGATCGTAAAAACGATCGTCATACGACGACTCGAGGGAAACTAGGTCGGCCCGAAGCCCGACCTGCCATATGAGATCGTGATAACGATCGTGATGACGGTCAGGCATACGATCGTGCACACGATCGTCATATGACGGCTCGGGGAACCGGCCATATGAGATCGTGCATACGATGGTGATAACGATCTTGTGTACGACCCTGTGCGCGAGCGTATATACGATCTCACACACGATCGTACACACGATCGTGATATGACGGCTCAAAGAACAACTAGATCGGCCCGACATCCGGCCTGCCATATGAGATCGTGCATACGATCGTGATAACGATCGTGTGTACGACCCTGTGCGCGAGGATGTTTGAGAAGCTATTGATGAGAGGAAAATTACACTGCTCATCTTATTTGATTTTTCCAAAGCATTTGACACAGTTGCACATCATATTTTATTAGAAAAACTCAAAACTTTCAAGTGCTCTGACAAAGCTATCAAACTACTCACCAATTATCTTCACAATCACCTGCAAGCTGTGGTTGACGAAAAAGGCAATATATCAGAGTGGATTAGAGTGACATCTGGTATCCCTCAAGGTAGTGTCCTTGGGCCACTACTTTTTGCAAAATACATTGATGATCTTCCCCTCGCCCTCAAATTTGCCCGCTACATGATATACGCTGACGATACCCAAATTTACTTGCATTGTTTTCCAAACTGCATATCGGAGGATATTCGAGTGCTCTCTACTGATGCACTCTCTGTAGCTGAGTGGGCAGAAAATCACGAACTCACGCTAAATTTCGATAAATCTGTTGTGATCATTCTCGGTAGTGCGGCGTATCTACGAAATATCAACATCGCCACACTCCCAAAAATCAGAATCAAGAATAGTGAACTCCCATATGTGATCAAATGTGAAAACTTAGGTCTGCTTATGTCCCCTGACCTCTCATGGAAATCACAAGTCAAAGCTACGATCACTAAAGTTCATCGGTCTCTTAGATCTTTGAAATTCCACAAGCACTCTCTTTCACGAAATCTCCGGAAGAACCTAGTAGAATCCTTCATCTTTCCGATTTTTGACTATGGTAGTATCATTCACAATCAGGTTACGGCAGATGATGACCTCCTGTTACAGAGGGCCTTGAATGCATGAGTGAGATTCGTAATCGGCAACATCCCCTTTAGAGGGCACGTCACCCCACATTGAATAGCGCTAGGTTGGCTATCCACAGCCAGGAGGAGGAAATTCCTTCTCGGATCTCTAGCTTCCAATATTATATCCAACAAAAACCCAAGTTACATCGCAAGACACTCCTCGTTGCTTGACGACAACCCCGACATCAGACGTTCTGAGAGAAACACTCGCGAACCCTTCCTTGTACCCACGCCCAGGACTGAATCCTCAAAAAATTTATCCCATCACCAAGCCTCTGGAATTTTGAACCTTATCTCGCACATCCCCCATGAGGACCGACACTCAACGCTGTTTGAATCTGAACTTTTTGCTAAACTCATGAATGGAGATGAATCAGATTGGAAGACCCGAGTTGTAAATGAAGGAAAAAGGTGATTCAATCAACCACCAGGCATATAATCACCAAGAAAACACACAGTTTATTACTTTCTTTTTGGTCTGTCAAAATAGGACATTTTTTCAGTTTTCAGCTCTGATACCTTCATTGTTACTAATTGATTATGCATCTGAACATGGTGCAAAATTTAGAATTCCTAAGATTATTGGCAGAACCTGAGTATTTTTTATTCTTCATTCTTTTTTACACCTTGTACATTACTTTGTAATTAGTTTGTAATTTTGTGTGTTTTTTACAGTTCCATTACGTGAATTACAGTGAGCTACTGCGTCTATTTGCTATCACAACTGCTTCGCAATATACTTTCAATATCTTGGAACCCTAGTTTGAGTTATACGCATATGTATGAATCTTCAGGGTCAGATGGGGCAGTACCTCGTGACTAAAATAAATACTCATCTAATCTAATCTAATCTGGCGCACTGTAAGTAGGAATACACCTGTCTCATATCGCTCTGCCTATTTAACCATCTTGAACTCATCTCTAGTACTTCTTTGCACTTGGAGTGCATTTTTTCAGTCGAATCATGCTCCTGCTGGCTCACGCACGCACCGAGCAACCTCAGTAGGCTCGATCTAAGGGCCAGAGAGCAATAATTTTGACTGAACAAAAATTTTGAGGTTATCCAAACCCAGGCGTTGAATAAAACCTGTGCAACAGGGATCAAACGACTAGGGACCCTTAGTGGCTAACCTGCAAACTATCAGTGCAGTGTACATGCCCAGCAGCCAAAAGAGTATCCTGCGAGTACCGACTGTGTCGTGGTTTCTTCCATACCGCATAGATCGCTGTATGTTTGAATTTGGAGCTTTGACATACCAACAGGTGATGAGCAGCATTGATTCAGCATTAAAATCTACGTGCCAGAAGTCTAACTGTGTTGTGAAACGTGGTGAGTCCTCATTGCAGTGTATTTCTCGTGATCAGTTGATCCATCTTGCGTGCTCCGTACCACCCGTCCCAGAATCGTTTTACTGCGATACTTACATAGAGTCAGCCAAATTAGCTACGCCCTTTGACACGGCCATCATCTTGTCCTCTTAGATCGCCACTTTTGACTTTTCCCAAGACTGCCCCTCCTTCCGGCATTAACACGATCGAGTCTCCGCCTCATGCGAGTACTCCAGTAGAGTCTTGCCCAGCTGTCCCCGGTGCGAAGCAGACCCGCAAGCGCTCAGTATCTCCACCACCGTATTTAGTATTGCCCCGTGCAAAATCTATTTGCGTTGGCATCATGGATCAACCACCTTTCCTCGATGACCCAAATGTACCTGAACATGCTGAACTCTTTGGAAAATACATCCAGACAACCAATGCAACGATGCAAAACACCATTCTTGAGCAACTCACGCGAATGAACAGCCGTCTTACTAACATAGCTGGATCCACCTAAGCAAACACCCAAGCAATTACCAATCCGCATAGTGAAATACGAAGACTGAGTAGAGATGTCGTCGTGCTGTGACTACGCCGAAAACCAACTCGTCTATCGTTGAGCAATCTCTTTTTCTCTGTATGGCTTATAAGCTGCTAGTGTAGGGGTTTCTCAAAGATTTTGGACACCTCAGATAACTTCGAGATGGGTCTAGTATCAGAATGAGTTGCGAGGCTCTTAGATTTGAGTAGCGGCATGAGGAGAGTTTTGGACCACGTTGAAGGAAAATCTGTTGTGTCAATAATCCTGTTGGAAAGGATTGTTAGGTGAGATACTATAGAGAGGGCTGATTTCTTCAACATTTCCGTCGAGATGCGATCTAGTCCGATGGATTTGGAAGTGGATGACATGATGGCGCTTAAGACAGCAGTTTCTGTAGCATTTTTCAAAGAGAAAAGAATCTCTTGGCTTGTTTGTGGCTCACGCAGGGAGTTTCGTGTGGGAAGGAAAGGAGAGCGAGAGAGTCATTGATTGATATAATTTATTCACCTCGGGAAAGTGGGTTCCAAGGGGCACAAAAATGATACAGGAGTATGTTACATATGGTTTGAAACCAAAATCTTGAATTTACGAAGAAAATTAACAAAAATTTGGATAGTTAACGCAAAGATTACCCTCTTCACTTCGATAAGAAAGTCATAAGAGTTGAAATAATTAAAAGCCAATCAAAACTCTGTATTCCCGGATCCCGCATACTGAGTTGCTTACGTGGGAGTGGTAAAATATAATAGAGTCTTGGGTGGGCGCATGGATTTTGATGAATGGATGAGTATATGGATGGATGGTCTGGTCCGGGATCATCTGGTTGACTACGGTGTGGAAGGTCTACTATGGTTTCTTTCGGTCTAGTTCGGTCTGTTGCGATCTTATACAGTTTTGTACGGTCTGGCACAGTTGTTCAGGATCGTCT
This sequence comes from Eretmocerus hayati, assembly GCA_029851415.1. Taxonomy (NCBI): domain Eukaryota; kingdom Metazoa; phylum Arthropoda; class Insecta; order Hymenoptera; family Aphelinidae; genus Eretmocerus; species Eretmocerus hayati. The sequence goes on from CM056741.1 coordinate 136,647,101, forward strand.
CTGAGTGGCATCGCAAATTTGGTACTCATCTTGCTCTTTTCATAAGTTATGTAAGTATGTTGATTTGTGGAATTAAACAATTGGCTTTTAAATTCTGTGGTCTTATACGAGACCATACGAAACTATACAAAACTTTACAACATTGTAACAGATCGGACCAGACCGGACAATATCGTAAGAAACCCCTCAGACCATACTCAATCGGATCAGACCGGACCAAACCACCCATCCGTATATTCTCGTCCATCCACCAACCCATGCATGCGCCCAATCATGACACCCATTATATTTTACAAATGATTGAATTTCAATCGATCGGCTTTTGCCAGTAGCATTGTGTCAACAAATTCCGCTGACTCATCTCATAGATCGAGTTGAATCACTTCAACTCGAACTATGCACCTCCAGGACCCGTATGGTTGCGAGGTTTACTTGGAGGATTTTGATAGGAAGTGTAAGGGTAAGAAGAGACATATAGAAGGAATTTTTGACTCTACGCTAGATTACAGTGCGTTTCGCCATTCCTCGTCAGATCTGGCTTGTCAAGGGGACAGACGATCTGCCGAGGTTAGTCCCCGACGCACTTGGCCGAAGTGGCCGAACGTCGAGCTCTTGAACGGCTTCATATATGAAAGTCTCACATGCGCAAGCGCTTGCGAGAAAGGTGATTTTAGCCCGCTATTCCCATATGAAATCGTCTTGACAGATTTTCAGCCTACTGTCGGATATATCAAACTAATATTTGTACTCGATTGATATGATCAGGCACTGTATTCTTCACTGGCGGGAATTACAAATGATTGAATTTCAATTGATCGGCTTCTGCCAGTAGCATTGTGTCAAATCTGAAAATCTGCCGAGTTGATTTCATATGGAGATAACGGGTTAAAATCACCTTTCTCGCAAGCGCTTGCGCATGTAAGACTTTCATATATGGAGCCGTTTAAGAACTCGACGTTCGGCCACTCAGGCCGAGTGCGTCGGGGACTAACCTCGGCCGATCGTCTGTCCCCTTGACAAGCCAGATCCGACGAGGAATAACGAAACGTACTGTAATCTAGCGCAGAGTCAAAAATTCTTTCCATATGTCTCTTCTTACTCTTACACTCTCTATCAAAATCTTCCAAGTAAACCTCGCAACCATACGAGGCTTGGAGGTGCATAGTTCGAGTTGAAGTAATTCAACTCGATCCATCACATGAGTCAGCGAAATTTGTTGACACAATGCTACTGGCAAGAGCCGATCAATTGAAATTCAATCCTTTTTCATTCCCGCCAGTGGAAAATGCAGTGCTTGACCATATCGATCGAGTACAAATATTAGTTCATTATATTTTAACTTCCCCGCGTGAGCGACCCGGTATGCGGGATCCGGAAATACAAAGTTTTGATTGACTTCTAATTATTTCAACTCTCGTTAATTTCTCGTTAGAAGTTGATTGGTTGCAGTACCAACTCTACCGATACCGCAAATGTTGAATGGATTCGTACGGAAGCTTTAAGGGTGTCACGTGAAATCATTTGGTAGCATGTCTTTGATTTAGGATTAAAAGGATACATGATATTCTTCTAGAGAATCAATCGGACTGAATAAAATGAAGCCGAGCGAGCCTTAGTGAGCGAGGAAACACCGCTAGTCATTTATTTATTGGCAGCGTAGGAAGACCTTTAATTGGTGGAGGGAGGTGAAGGTTATGTCCAATATTGTTTCGCGCCAATGTTTGCCAGTATTTAAACACCGTTTAGTATACATATGATCATTTATCAGTGCCGTATTCAAATCTGCGTCAACTTCATTGGGGCATAGCCTTGCAGGATGGCTAGGCTATTAACAAACAAAACAGCAAGCAGTGTCCGTAGTTAAGTCAACCCAGTAATTAGTGTTGTCGTGCAGAATAGACATTGAACCGGGAAGCTTCTTCTCATCTCCTTCCTTCATATATAGCTGACATCGAAACGAAAGAATGTGCGATCAGCCTGATTTATTCAAACTAGCTCATATTTGATGTATGCCTGAAATGGGATTTGATACCCTTCATTTTCAGAGTATTTTCTATCACATCATTCGGCACCGATGGACTTATATCAGAGACTACAGCCCTCTTATTTTCATCCTGTAGTGGTCTAATTTTAAGAGTAAAATCTTCCACTATCACTTCTTCATCGATCAGTCTATCCACTTCCAAAACATAGTCCATGATAACACTCACTCTACCACCAGGAATTTTCGATATTGCCTTAATTTTTTTACACATTGGTGGGTTTTTCCAACCCATCGATGGAGTCATTCATTCCAAGATTTTGGAGTGAGTCTAGTATCATTGCGTGCTTCTTCGTTGGCCATGATGCCTGGGCGGCAACATTAGCAAATTTTTTATCGAAACAATGTTCTCCACTTTGATTCTCAGAGCGGCTCCTCGAAGGTTTCGCACTCGGATCTTGAGAGTGCATCTGAAACTTCATTAGCAGATTAAATGCCCATCCGGAGGATCATCATAGAACGATCTCCCGGCTACTTCTTACCTTTCGAGACGAAATCTTCACTATATATCCGGTTGTTGGCATGCGGCACCACGCGGGTATGGACACGCCTGCTCGCTATCGTGTCTAAAACTAAACTTCTCATGAATAATGTCGCTGAATGGGACATCCATATAGGTTAACCCCTAATCTTTTCGGTAGATCATCCGCTGCCAAACCAGTTCGTTACGGTTTTGTCGGCATTGCGGCAACTCCGGCCTGCTAACTACTCCACACCGAGGAAAATTTTTTCTAAAATCCAATGGATATATTCATTTATCGAAGATTTAATTGGTTTGATAACTCACTTCTCTTCTATGAATTGAGTTTCAAATTTTCGAAAAAATATCCATTCAAACCCACCATGAAAATGCACTCAATTTTCGATTTGTCGAGATCAGAAGAATTTTATTATATTGGGAAAAAATTTTCATTCAAACTGATATATTCCATCATGATGAGTAATCAAATTCAATAATTCAATTTTTTAAACTCAAATGAATCGTATCGAATAAATATCAATCCATATTTGATTATTGATGTCATGAAATTCAATCAATGCGTATTCAACCAGAGGCCATATCAGAACTTCCGTTTATTACTCTGAATTACAATGAATATTCATTCATTACCAATATCGATTCACCGAATCCCAAGGATCAAACTTTGATATTGATTAAAGCGATTTTTCAGATGTTCATATGCAGTCGTACTATGATTATACCAATTATCTATTCATAGTGACTATATATTACTGAATTCAAGTGTCAGATTCACTCATGATGGATCATTAAACTGTTCTTCCTGACGGTTATACAATAAGACGATTGGAGTAGTATAAATTCGAGCTTATTATTTGTCCAATATCAAAGACTGAGCTTTCAATTTAGTGCTCCGAATCTCATCATCTGACCAGAGCATACATTGATATTGTAATGAGATAAATCTTATCTCAATCAGGCAGTAAATCAATCTATGTTGAGCGGATATGAGCAAATCTCACGAAGTATGCGGTTTGGCCTAACAGGCCTATTTTTACGTTGTCAGAAGAACAGTCGCGTTTCTTCCGCCGCTCGCATTAGATCATTTTGAAGATTCACTCATATTTAACAGTTTTGCATCATTCAGGAGTCTATTACTTGCTATAGAAAGGTACTGGGAGACGCTTCTTTGTGACAAAATCGCAATTTTCAACCGAACAGGGGCATAATTCTCTCATGCCTTAGCTCGCCACAGGCGGGGCGGTTAAGCGATCGGTCTGAAAATTGGATATGTGATGGATTATGATATATAGAAACATATAATTTTCACCCGAGGTCGTGCCTATCAATGCGTCAGAGTGGCGATGATTCGTTGGAGCGAATTCCGATTTTACATTTCTTCCTGTATCGCTCCTCCAATGGATGCAGCACTCGGGGCTGTGGTTATTATCTGTAGAAACGACATCTTATTTCACATCCAAAAACCTACAAATTTAGCCCAAGAACGATAGTGTGCTCGATTCCGCACAACGATGGGGCTTAAAATGAGAAAAGTTATTTTTGCGTAAGTGGGATAAAAAAAATCGTTTTTCGTGTAGCACACAGAAATTTTGATTCCGTTGGGATTGAAACCACGTGTAAACTGATATTTGTACCTCAAGAAATGACCATGAGGATTGCCCCTACTACCGCCTCATCTCGGTCGTGATGCGAGGCTTGTGAGGATGGACCAATGACGAAAATGAGCGTTATGGCGGCTGTGTCACATCTTCAATTTGTACCACAGACCTTCAGAAGACATTGTAAACTATTAAACTCATATCCCTTCCTCCATTCCAATACCGAAGATGCCATGTATTCACATACACATGAGCCAGTTAGGATTACGGGAATATGAGGGTTCCATCCAAATACATGGGAAAATCTTCTACTCCCTCACAAATCCACGGTGAAGCTCCAAAATGATTTACGCAAGTATTTCATCATTATTTGAGCATTACTTGGACCAAACAAAAATTCATGGGACGTGTGCTGCCATTGTGGAAATTCTCGGAATTTCGAAGTCGAAATCGCATAGCTCCTGAGATTTGCCCATATACGTTGTTTCAAAAAGATTTAACACATTGAACCGTGGAATGTTTGAAGTGGAGAAATATTCTCTCTATCTCATTCACGATTGATCAGTCTGGATTGGAATGAATATTTATTGGATATTTGAATTAAAGAATTAAAACTCTCATTTTGATTCAGTATATTTTTCAAAGTTTGATATGTAATCATCATATTCACACTCATACTAAATATTTATTCATAACAAATAAATATTGCGAGATTAAAAAATCAGTTCGATTCATGATTGAAATTCCATTTTTGTCAAATAGTACTCATTGTCAGCTCAGGTCAGGACTTAACCCTTGGAGATACCTTCATTTTTCACCGAAACAAGATAATTCTCATAGTTCCATCAAGATCCGTGTTCCGTAGACCTGACGCTCTTTATGTAAGTACAGGAAATCGGAATTTTTAGTGGAAAATCGGTGACGTGGCTTTGATGTATTTTAGGGATATAGGGTGCCTCAATCATCATTGAATTTTTCAGAATTTTGTGAGCAATATCATTTTCACAAGAGTCTTATTAGAAAGTCTGAAAATGGCGTTAGTACGCTGAGAGATGCATAAAAATGAGGGTGGCGTACTTCGCCGAATATTGCCAGATCCATTTGCCGACCTGATGAATGGAGTACTCATTCAAAGGTCCTGGGACTCATCAAAATCAGTTTCATCAATTTGATACTCGTTTGAGAGTACAAAGATAGCTTGCAGTACGATGAATATCGAGAGTTCTGTGATGGGTTCTCTCATACACTGTACACTGTATGAGAATGAGCTAAGGCATCTACGTGGGTTTTGATCTATCAAGAGAAATTCATACGCCCTCTCACGACACCGTCAAATTTGGAGCTCGATTTATCGCTGAACTCCCAAACTGTGCAAAAATTGCCCAATCATATGATCCCGTGGTCATGCTTTATCACATAGAAACTTGCAACTCAAATATGAACGATCTTTGTTCCAGGAAGTGGAAATCTCATCATCCAGAATACTCTAGCAAGAGAATGACTCCACACGTATCGAGATGAACCGAGATCAGTACAGATAATGGAGGATGATACATCAACTCTTAAAGTATCTGCTTATCGATATCAGAGAAGCCCAACTTCAACAGTTCTGGATCGATATTTTGAGATTATTGGGATCAAAAGTTTCTTGATTCTTTCAGAGTTGCTTACCATAACCGCGGTTCTCTTCTGCAAAGCAATTCATGATTGGATATCCTGTTTCACTGCCAATAGAGGAATTACTTCTACGACACGGTGGTCATGAACTACGTTTATACCCAGTTGTCATGGAGCCCTCGAAACTCCTGTGTTTCTGAGCCCATAGACGATTATTATCTGACAAAAATCATGCAAAATCGTATTCTGGGCCATTTTTTAAAAAAGTCAAAGAAGTGGATTCAATGGATGTCTTCCAGACGTAATTCCACGATAACTCGAAAGAAGCTCATCTCATTGAAGAATGTGTGGTGCAATTTCTTGTAGGAACTTGAAGAATCTACATTAGAGATCTCCATAGTTCTTTCCTCCCATAGCGCACCCTGTTAGAGATATTTGAAGATTTCTCTCGAAAACTCACTTTTTCAATTCAGTTTAGCTTCATGAATTCCGTAGAAGACATTTCATCGAAATACTTTTGGTAGGTTTTGACATACCGCACAAGGAAAATCCATCAATTTTTCCTTATAAAACGCACTCTGTTGCTACTTGAGGATTTTATTTTGAAATTCATATTTCTTCAATCATCTTATGTGATGAAATATTAGTTTGGACGAAGAATTCTCGAATAATGGAAAAGGGATGCGTGTTACGAGGAATATGTACTGGATTGGTCTCGGACGTTTATTCAAAACCTATAAAGAGTTACTTCACACATCTCTCGATGAAGTGTGTCCAATCGAAATTATGCAGCAGAGTTGGATTAGAGAACGGATTCTCAAGAAACATCCTCAAATATCTCCAATAGGATACCTGATACTGATCGAGAAAAACTATGCAAATGTCTATTGTAGAATCCTCAGAATTCTAGAAAAAGTTGCATTACTTATTATTTCATGAAATGCGTCCCTTTCGAGTTATAGAGGGATTACAGCGCATAGATATTAAAGAATTACCTACTTAGACTTCCTCCAAAAATGGCCCAGAATGCGGTATTGATTGATGTCAGGGAATGACCCTCTATATGCTCGTAAACACACCACATAGGAATTTTGGATGCTCTATGTCGATCAAATATAAATGTGTTCCAAGTCCACCGTGACGAGTCTTCGTTCCTCATGTTATGAATCCGAAAAGTTGGGGTAGCCCAAATAAAACTCATGTATCCTTTACGTTGATGCTTGAACCTATAAATGGGAGCAGTAAAATATCATCACCCAAAGATTGAATGATCAAGAGTGAAATGGTTAATTAGAAGGCATATGGGCAATTCCCACGACTTTCGCGAGACTCATTCGTCACATATTGACCCAAAAGACCCATCGATCGATTTTGATATGAGCTCTACCAAAACAAAGTTTAAAGCCTCACCAACAGAATGCCACTAGTTGCACGAGTGTGCTCACCGTGGTAAAGATTTTATCGATCTCCAAATATGAACATAAAACGCTGCAAGTCGTAAAAATTACCCATATGTACCCATTGAAGTGTTGCCTTCAATTGAGCTTGCTTCCTTCTGATCCTGATAGATGATCAAACACCCAAAACCAAATAATTTTGGGGAGATATCTTAGATGTAGCTCCAATCATATTCCTTCATCTGAGGTGAAGATCCCTATGAGATTTCTCGCTACTCAACTAAATCGGAAACGATGTAGAGATGTTTATTGGAGTGGAGTACAGATATTTACCTCACCTCAACCCGTAGCGACCGTGAATTCAGCGAGCCTCAGTGTTCTGCAACATTCTCTGATTCTCTCTGAAATTGGACATGATACCTGAACAAATAGCAGAGATACGGTCAGTTTCTAATTGAGTGAGGTTGGTTATTGAGTTATTGTTTTTATTGGCCCTGTTTGAGAAGAGACACATAATGAGATTACAAAAATTCATTCAACTCAATGAGGTACACCCACAAGATGTCCATCAATCTCGAGATTGAACGCAGAGCTCAAATTTGATGATAAATCTGTGAGTCGTCGCCAAAAATTGGAATACCAATTGTGAGTCATACCAAAATGAATCTTCAAGAGGAGTCTCTGCCACCATCGGTTAGAAGATGATTGGCACTTTGGAAGTTCAACCAACTGTATATCAGAAAGAACCCGTAATTCATCTCCTCCCAGGTAACATGACATTGTGTGCGTTTTCAATCGCGATGAACATTTTTATAAGATCAACAAAATGTAAGAAAACGCACTCATGATAGGTACCTAGATTCTCGGATACTTTTTTTGCCCAAAAAGTATTCCCGCGTACTACATAAAGAGAATAGGTGATTGAGCACGATGAGCGGTTTTTTTTTGTCGGATGAAATCTGAAAAAATTTTCTCCTCGTCTCTTGCCAATGAAAGTGATGAGGCCTTCTAAGGCCCCAAGGTCACCTCTGGTTTGGAGAGCACCCTGAATCCTCGGAATGGTTCTAAGAATCAACCTCACTTCTATTGTCTAGTCCTCTACTGCATCTCAATGAATTGAACTGAAATATATCTTGATGTTTTTATAATGGTGATGGTCAACGTAAATATTTTCGTATCGACAACTCTTGATTTAGCCCACGAAAAAGATTTGTGAAGGTTGAGAAAACTTTGAAAGGTTGAGAGACTTTTCTCGTAGAAATTGACCGAAAAGGAACCTAATTCAAAGTGTTTGGCAAGGAATCTGACATGAGGTAAAGGTGACTTCAGCCGTCTCCAAGTAATGTACCAAGGTTCATAAGGCAGAACAATCGTTTGGAAAGCAAATTTGGGATCAGTAATGAAGATTTCCTGGGTATGTCCATATCGACGCCTCTTACGAAGATTAACACCTCTTTCCTTGTGACTGACGAAGATTAACGTTTATTCGTTGTTAACATGAAGATTAACGGATTCTCCTTAGGTCCACGAAAACTAACACTTACTCCTTAGTAGCACGAAGATTAACGCATTCTCGTTAAGTCCACGAAGGCTAACACTTACTACTTAGCTGCACGAAGACTAACAATGACTCTTTAGTGGCACGAAGACTAACACTCGCTGCTCAACGGCACGTAAAACTAGCATTTACTCCTGATCGGTATGAAGACGTGTGCGAGTGTGTTATAACACACTCACACACGTTCTCGTTCAGAGGGACGGAGACCAAGTATTTCGTCTTAAGGCCACGAAAAGTAACACATTCTCTTCAGCGGCATGAAAATTAACGCATGCATGGACTTGATTCATGAAGGGATTGATTGATTGTTTGATTGATGTCCTTTATTTGTCCGCAGACAAAAAGAGTAATTACATATGGCAACATATGTCTGTAATAAATTCATAGTGTGTATGTATATATATATATATATATATATAAATGCACGTTAAATATAAATTCTACTAACTACTGGTTTGGTCAAGGACAAAGATTATCACAGCTTGTGATTAGTCAAGGTGTAACAGAATCAGGTACAAATGGAGTACTGCCACAAATTCAGTGAAGGAAAGTAGATGGAGCAAGGACTCTCGGTCATACCACAGAAAATCAAAAGTTATGCATCAGTCTTATGACGAAAGGTCACATGTAAAGAAATTACTAATTAGAAGGAAGGAACAGAGTCCAGCCCATCACAGATTGAAGTATTGCTTCGAATCCACATCAATCTTCTGCGGAGGTCTTGTTAGCAGAAAACTCTTTAATGTCTCCTTAAATTATGTCACTTTACCGAGCTACCGAATGCCCGAAGGGAGGAAATTCCACAGGTGAGCACATTGCGTCTGGGAAGATCTTCTTCCATACTCAAGTCTCATCCTGGGAACCTTAAGGACTTGCTCTTCTACATCACCCCGTGCGGGATGCTCAGATTGGTACCTGGTAAACATCGCAGCTAGGTAGCCAGGCTCTCCTAAGTGCATGATCTTGTACATTAACAGAGCTACGAAGTACATTCTCCGCGAATCAGTACGTAACCAACCCAGACGTTCGCTAAACGGGGTGATGTGCTCGTCTCTCCTAGGATCAAAAATGTACCTCACACATGAATTGCTCAGTCGCTGTATCCGTTGCCGCTGTTCGTCCGTGGCGTCGAGGTAGATGACTGTGCAGTAATCTAAAATCGGTTGCACCAAGGACTCAACTAGGCGAATTCGGAGAGGTCTGGTGATACATGCCCTAAAAAACCGCAATCCGTATAAGGCTCTGTTGACTTTCTTAGTTACTTGATCAATGTGCGGTTTCCACGTCAGTTCGCTGTCAAGTGGAACACCAAGACTCACGACCGTGCCACTGAACGGGACGAATTTTCCATCCTGTATCTCAACCCCTGGCAAGTCCATTCTTTTCAGATCTTTGATATCTCTCTCCGAACTAAGGTATATTGCCTTGGTCTTGCCAGCGTTGAGACACAGGCCGGAACTCTTGGCCCACTCAACAACTAGTCGTCCTATTTCACCTAGGCGAGCGACGTCCTCCCTGATCTTAGTTTTCTCGACTTGGAGATAAATTTGAAAGTCATCCGCATAAAATAGATTTTGTACCGAATTTCCGTCTAGCAAACCAGGTAAGTCATTGACATATAAGCTGAAGAGTGAAGGTCCGAGAACGGAACCCTGTGGAACACCCAGATTGGTTTCGAGCCAATCAGAATTACCAGATTTAGAAGTGACTTTTTGGGTGCGGCCTTGTGAGTATGATTTTATCCACAGAAGTGCCGATTTCGAAAAGCCAAGATTTCAAAGTTTACTCAGCAGCTTTGATGGTGGAATTGTGTCGAAAGCTTTACTAAAGCCAAAAAGCAGGAGCAAGGTGATCTTTTTTTTGTCAATTTCTACTCTGATGTCATCGGTCAGCTTTAGTAGAGCTGTCTGGGTGCTATGGTATTGCCTGAAACCAGTCTGGAAGCGATGTTGTAATTTCTCTTGTTTTAAATACTCCGTGATTTGGTCGTGTGCGATCTTTTCCAGGACCTTGGCAAGGAAGCAGAGCAGCGCTATAGGTCGATAATCTGAGACAGTTGATGGGGCTGTGGTCTTCTTTAATGCAATCAACTGTGCTTGCTTCCAAGCTCCAGGAAAAGTGCTATGAGCGAAAGAGGAGTTGAAAATATGTACAATAAGGTCACCAATCGCCGGAAGAGCCTTCGCGATTACGCTTTGGGGTATTCCGTCTGACCCACGGGCTTGCAAGGAAAAATGTTTGATAGCAAGGACTACGTCATTGAAATTTGTGGGCTTGAATTTGTAACCCTCCTCTGAAGCCGAATTTAAATCGTCCATTGCTTCATCTATATTTTCGTGAGGCGAAACGGAAACTCCCGCAAAGTGAGCGTTCAACTCTTCCGGTGTGAATCCATAAAGTTCCTCCTCTTTGCTCTTAGGCAGGAGGCCTAGATTGCGCATCTCCTTCCAAATGTTCTTGTATTGATCAAAAGCGTCCGAAAGGTGAGTTTGAAGCAAGGAATTATGCTCTTGATCAATGCGCGAGTCGACCTCCTCACTGAGACGGAAGTACTCATTTTGAAGCTCAGAACACTTGCTTTGATTGTGTTGGTTACGCTCCCAACGCCTACGCGTCGCGTCTCGCTTATTCATGAGCACCCTCAGCTCAGGGCCAATCCAAGGAGCACCACCTTAACGTGGGCAAATCGTTTCCTCCGGCGCTAGTTCATCTATGACAGTTTTCAAATTCTCATTTAGACAATGGATTGCATCCTCCAGGCTGGTTTCTGCACGTTCAAGGGCTGTCCAGTCACAGCGAGGCAAATGGTCATTCAGTTGTTCCGGTGTTATGCTACGAAAATCCCTATAAGTGAAGGAATTTTTCGGTAGGCCAGGAGTAAAGACGTTGATGGTAACGTCAATGACCGAATGCCTGCCAAAACTGGGCAGTACCCGGTTTTGATAGTCGGTGATGGTGTGATCTTCGTCTATGTAAATATGATCAATTCACGTGCGAGAAACATTAGGGTTGTGTTGGTGAGACACGCCATATTGCACTATCTGTAGAGACGGAGACTATAAGTATTTTGTCTTATGCCCACGAAAAGTAACACATTCTCCTTCACGCCCTGAAGAATAACACATTCTTCTCAATTGAATGAAAAATAACACATCCTGTGATATTCGTGGCATAGTGCTTATGGGTCATAGGTTATGAGTTATGGAGTTGATTGTGAGATCATGGACGTTATCTGTGAGTAAGAAAATGAAAAACAAGAAAGTATATTGGTTTTTCCAACACGTTTTGTTACTCTCAGATCTTACCCTTGAAATTGAAATCTCATCTCCTGTAAAGTGAGCGATTCCGATTCTCTTGTCTTCTGAAGTCTAATTTCCCTGATTCTTGCAGTAGTATCGTTATGCATGCTGCAAGGCTGGCTCGGACTCGTCCAGATTACTCATTGTTCGTTTGATAGTTCACCTGAGTTGAAGACACGGTGAAAATCTCGGCAAGTCTCATTAGATGAGGTTGGTATTTGAGTTTGGCGAATACTCTGATTGCTAATGTCGGAAAAATGTCAATTCATGGGATTTAGACTTGTAACACTCTTAAACTCTGGAGGCTAATTTTTAGGTTGTATCGACTAAAATTCAAGAAACTGACTTTGCCATTGGAAAGCTGAGGGAAGAGTACGTTGAAAGTGACGATGTTGAATTTCAATATAACCTCATGAAGCTCGAAAGATAACACATTATGGAATTTTGAGTTACAGCACTTTCAAAAAATGCTGGCCAATTTTCGAGATTATACTGGCCGGAAGTTGGAAAACCAATCTCACCATCGGGAAAATGGAGGAAAATAGGTCGGAAATGAGTAAATTCCTATCTAGGGGAGATAAGTAATCACCTCAGGAATAGTTATTTTCGAAGTCGAAATGCAAGCCAGAAGAGTTCCTGTGAATAGCCCAGCAATGTTTCCCATTGTGTAAGAAAGCAGTCACTCTTCTGCGACGAGCGTTCCTCCTCGAATGCGTTAGTCTTCGTGGCGTAGAGGAGAATGTGTTACTCTCCGTGGACTTAAGACGAAGCACTTATAATCTCCGTCCCTTCAAGATTGAAGTCTACGAATGTGTTAATTTTCGTGCCGCTGAGGAAAATGTGTTATTTTTCGTGGCCTTAAGACGGAATACTTATAGTCTCTGTCCCTTCAAGGAAAAAATGCGCGAATGTGTTAATCTTAGTGCAGTTTGAGGAGTAAGTGTTACTCTCCGTGCTCTGAAGCAGTAAGAGATAATCTTCGTGGCGCTGAGGCGTAAGTGTTGATCTTCGTGGCGTACATAGTAAGTGTTAATCTTCGTGACCATAACAAAGCAAATGCTAATCTTCGGCCCCCTTGTTAGTCTTCGTGGGCGTTAGCGAATGTGTTAATCTTCAAAAGAGGCGTCGATATGATCAACAATTCTGTGATCCGAGTGTACTCAACGCTTTTAGTTATGAGGGTATGTTACCACATTTTTCTGTCTGTAGAGAATCTTGTCGCTATGGGTGTGCTCATTAAACTGTCCATTCTTCATTACTCTAACCTACAAATGCCGCGTGCGAGGGTCCTCGGAATGAGAAAATATATCCGCACTCATTTGCAAATCCATTTCGAGCACTGGAGGACATGTCTGACTCGATTCGCTCGACAGATGAACCGTCCTAGTGCCCGAAATGGGTTGCCTCGCTCAGTACGGAAATATGCTATTTGTTTCAGAGAATTCAATACTGAGAGTTTGAGTTTGAGGAGAATTTTCTGGAAAATTTTTATCGGTTCTGCCTGATATAACGGGAGTGTTGTGAAAAGAGAAAAAGGAAGAAGTGACGAAGAGACGGGAGGTAGGAAGAATTGAACCCAAGCCGTAACCTGGTGGATCACATGTGCACAACCACAAAAGATCATTGAGCTCAAGCGTCAATTCCAGCGGAGAATAGACGGCCAACTCATACCATCAACCGAGAAGCGAGGTGGAATGCAATCCTGCGTATCCATCGTCGCCCTGGTGTGCTACAGCTATTCAGCGTAAATACTGCCTTGAATATATATACACCGACCTTATCTCTTTCTATACAGAGTCATCGCATACGCCAGTTAAATCGTCTACCATGTCAAGAATGCTCATCATTTTTTCTGAATCAAAAAGCAAAGAAAACATCAGTCGTCTGGGTACGATGCCAAAGCCAAATTATGTATGCCCCAAAATTCTTGAAAGACGTCATCAGGACATTGAGCCTGGCCACGTTGTGGATCTAAATAATATTTATCTTGATATGAGCGATTTGGACGATGAGCAAAATGAGCAGAACAAAGCGTGGGGAATTAGTGTGAGTGCGTTTAATGATGAAAGAGGCGAGGATGAATTTTCAGATGATAGCCGATACAATGAGCCTCAAGACGAATATACGGGACCTACATACTAACAGTCGCGGACGCCCAGCCCTTTGATAGAGGAATCCCGAACCCGAGTTGATCTAACCCAACCACCCATGCGCAACGAGGTACTGGTATCTGCATACCCAGAGGCATCTTATTTGGCTGGGCCGAAAAGACAATTATTTCTGTGCAAACAAGAGCCATCTCACGAATCGTTAATGAGGGTCACGAATACCTATTCTTTGAGTGTGGAACAGACCCAATCTCAAAATATTCAACAATTGGGGAGCAACGGTAAAGCCAAACTTTTCGAAAACACCACAAACTCGGTGAAAAAACAAAACAACTCCAGACCGAACACTTGGGCTATTACAACTCATTCAGTACCTCAAACTCCATGGAACCTCCTATTGAATGATGGAATTTCATGGAATGAATCAGATCAGAACCTGATACAGAACATTGGTCCGCAAGATCGAATAGATCAAAATTTAACGGGGAACTAACAGTTTCATCAGAATTCTATGTTAGCCAGAAAACCAGTCCCCGAGCAAAGCGAACTACCATTCGAGAATATCCTTCGTGGAATCAGTTATACAAAAATAGTGGAGCTATGAGAGAAAGTTAACATATGCAAGAATTGGCTCAGTCAGAATGTGAACTACCACCAAATCCCTAAACAAAATTGCAGTGCACCAAGAATAGACCGATATCTCAATATTTTCCCACGCAACTGCTACACACACAAAATTTTAGAACCAAATCACGGAATATCACCGGTTTCTCATCCCGTGAGATCGGATAGGCCAGTCCAAGCGACGGCAGAGAATCACACCACAAGGTTCCACACTCATTAGAGCTCAAATACAGAGAATACATCCTCAGATGGCCAATGAAGAGACTCGCGTAGCCCAGCGTCAAACTCATTCAACGGATCGAATTTCGATAACCGGGAGGTGCTTTAGTACCCTACCAAGAAGTGTGATATACAATTATACGTTCATCAATATGTGTAATCACACGTCCATTTCCACCATATTCAGGTTGTAAGTGATATGAATATAACAGTAGGAAGGTGATTAGGTGGAGACGTGGAATTGTATTTGAAAAAAGGGGTCAGAGAATTGCCCACTTTTGTCTCATCAAATTCAGTGCGTTTTGGGACGTGTTAATATACATCCATTTTTGACGTCTAAATATTTGTGAAACTACATGTGCCAAACTCAAAATATGAAGAAACTATTTGGTAGCAAGTAGTTCAAAGTGATATCAGTGGTATAGTTCTAAGGGAGGGTTGATCACGCCCCACTGAAAAAAGGTGACCGCCAGAGCGAATATGGAATTTTTTGGAAAGAATCAGCCGTGTTCGTGGCCACCCGACGCCCAGCACACGCTCGTAACATGGCCACCGTGGAGGATCTATGGAATGGAAGAGATATGCCTCGTTAATCGAAAATTGATGTCGAGACATGAATGATGATTCAGCATCATTGGGACGGACTTCTTGGACGAAGATTTTGGAAGAGGATTCTCAGGATGCTTGGGGATTTTGAAGATCTATTCTCTCACATTGTTTTTTTGGTCGAGTGCCAGAAAATTTGACAAATTCATGCAATATTTCGGATATCGTATTTCTGATAATTGTATTCTCGCGAAGTGAAAGGATTTTCCGCGAAGTTTTGGAAAGATTCGAAAATTCATTATCCACATTTTAAGTTTGGTAATGTGCTAGATGATTCCGTAAGATCCCACAGCTTTAAGGATTTGGTTCTCGTATTATTATCTTGGCAAAGTGCCGGCGATTCCTGGAAAATTTCTGAAAAGTCTTGGTGATTTGCTCTTTATATGTTGATCCCGCTGAAGGTCAGGGAGGTTTCAAGAATTTTCAAAGAGTGTGTGAAGTTCATTTCTCATATTCTCATTTTGCCGCGGAAAAATCCTCGGACTTTTGAAAAAAATTTGGAAGTCAATATTCTACATCAGAATCCCGATGAAACGCGGGGGAAGCTCAAGATTCCTGCTCAATCATGAGCTGCTATAAGTTATCCTCAACCGAGGATTACTTGCCTCGACCGCTTTGGGAGACATTAGTAGGATTGGTGAATGATTTTACTTATACTCACCATATCAGCTTTGCCTTGTATCTGCTGCTAGACTCGGTTGTCGTAGGCCCGGTGTACGCTGCTAATCCGCGATCAGTTTGAGTCTCGTTGATCATCTGAAGAGTTCTTAACTCGTGCGTGCGCCACTGGATTGCATCGGCTCATGCTCCACGCTATTCACTCGAAGGGAGCCGCCTCACTCCAGTCAATGCGCCGCGACCTAATAGAACCGAGACACACTTACTTGATTCCTCGAGCGCTCGCCCGAGCTAAGAGGGCCTGTTCGCTCCGAAAAAAACAGATGCGACGTGGCTGATCAAGTCGATCGTGGGCGTCACATCTGTTTTCTCGAGGCAAGCGCGCCTATTCAGCTAAGGCGTGCGGCTGGGAATCCAAAATAGTTGATCTCAGCTCTCATTGGATGCCGCAACCCGACTAAAGCGGGGCGGCCCTCTGCGCGTGAATAACGTGGAGCATTATCCGATGCGATATTTGATCGATGTGGCACAGACATAGATCGAATGTTTTTCAGAAGATGGGGAAGACACAGAATAGCGGCGTAGCAAGAGCGTGTGCACCGGGTCAACGATACCCAGGTCAGGCAGCAGGTACAAGGCAAGAATAATATGGTGAGTACAAGTATAATGAATAACCGACCCTACGTAGGGCCCCTAGTGTGGTTGGGCGAGTAAACCTCGGTTGAGGATAATTGATAGCATTTCATGATTGAGCAGGAATCGTAAGCTTCCTCCGCGTATAACCGAAATGAGAATGTATGCAATTGGCTTCTCAATTTTGTTCCAAGAATTCGAGCATCGAAATGAAAATATGGAGGATGGATTTCTTACACTTCCCAGAAATTTTCAGAATCTCCCTGGCTCTCACTAGGATGAACATATAAGACGAAAATCCCCAGAACTATCCAAAAAATTGCGTGAATTCCGGAGCTCCGGCTTCTCGCAAAGATAATGATATGGAATCGAAACCCCAGCAACTACGGGATCCTACAAAATCTTCTGGAACTTTGCGAGGATGAGTATATCGAAAATGCATTCTCGGATCTTTCCGAAACTTCTTGAAAATTGTTATCACTCCGCGAGAATAGTACTATAGAAGATACAATTCCAAGGATATTGCAGGAATCCCTCGAGTTCCCGGACATACCCAGAATAATGACAGAAAGTATGAATTCTCAAAATCTTCCCAGAACTTTCAAGAGTGATTTTCTTTCCAAGGAGTGCATCTTTATCAAATTGAATCATCATTCAGGTCTTGCCAATCTTCTCATGATTGACGAGGCGTATTTGTTCTATCCTATCAACTCTCTACTTGTGTGCATGTGACGGCCATCGGAGTCGCCACCCATTGGTCCTATTGGACCGATTTTTTCTGAAGAATTTTATGGTCACTCTGGTGGTCACCTCTTTCAGTATGGCGTGATTCTCCTTCCCCTAGAATCATACCGCTGTCATAACTTTCAATTTCTTCCTCCCAAAAAGTTTCTCAAGTTTTGAGTATGGCTGATGGAACTCCACATCTTCTTGGACATAAAAATGAAAGTACACTCACACGTCCGAAAGTTCGTGGAATTTTATTAGACGGAATTGGGCCATTCTCTGACCCTTCTCACCACATCTAATTTCACGTCTTTACTTAACCACCTTTCTACTGCCATAATCATATTCTTCTTCGCAACCTTAATATGGTGGAGATGGACGTGTAGATACACATCTGAATAGACGTGTAATTGTATATTACAGTTTTCAGTAGGGTATAAACGAAGTACTGAAAAGCGCGGGCGAGTTTAACAGGGAAGTAGACTCACGGGATGAATTCTGTACAGCGGAACTAACCGCATCAAGTGTTGGTGGCTCCGACGCAGACCGTATAATTCTAATGAACGTCGTCAGTAAATTACGAGGCACTGCTAAATAATCATTCGGGTCGGTTATATTGGAATTTGACTCACAAGGGGAGGACCAGACCTTTGGATCACCAATCTTGTCCAAAAATTTTTTACAGTTTTGTATTACTTAGAATATGAAGAATCCACAGTAACTCCGTCAAACGGGTCTCCTGTCCGTAGATACAGGCACCGAGATTATCATTGCCCATATAGGCCCATGTTAAAAAGTGATATACATAGATATACTGGCAACGCTAACATTTTTGCTTGTAGCTCTGGACAGAAGGCCCATTTGATGGAGTTACTCTGGATTCTTCATATTCTAGGTGGCACAAAACTGTGAAAAAAATTTTGGAAAGGATTCGTGATCCAAAGGTCAGGTCCTCCCCTTGTCAGTAGAACTATTCCTGAAAAGATGATATCAAATCCGTAAATCGGCATTGTTATGGTTATGTGCTCGTTCTCTGTCTCCGCTAATAGTAGCACACGAGGGTGGGTGACGACGCCGATAAAAATAGATGGTTCCGTAGATATTTTCAAACACTGTTTATTCAATGGGAAGTATATTCAAATATATGAGAGAGATTTATAATGCGTCTAAGAAGCGCGGGGCGCGCCTAGATTTTACAGCTATGATGACTGGGTAAGGAGAGCCCTGCGAGTGAAGCTTGCGGGAGAGTTCGTAGTGCGAAAAGAGCCTGATGAAGACGAGCCGACGAAGAAGACCCGACGCTTGTTTTGCGCCGTATTTATACCATAGTTGATAGCCTACTTTTCCTAATCGCTCATCGTCGCTGGCGGCGTTCCCACAAAACAAAGAGATGAGTTGTTATGTGCTCTCTCCCATCATATAAGCATAAGCAATGGAATTTATGATCAGATTTGTATTAAAATGTATACTTTGCTTGGTCTTACAATCAAAAATCCTCCTCAGTTGAAATCTTCTGGGAAAAAAATTTTTCCGTATGGCTAGCGTTTAACAAGGCTCGAGCGGTCATGGATTTGGATGTCGGGCGTCCATAGTATATCTTATACTGAATCGTGTTTTCAGATTCTCACAATTTTCAGTACGTATTTGCTGATTTCTCATTAGACATATACTGTTGATCGAAAAAATTTTCCTTCTTTCAGATTCGACATAAAATTTCGAACTCGAGTCGATTCGAACTTTGACTTTTGAAACATGTGAAGTCACAGTGACATAATTTCACATCCGTGACTATTATAATTATCTGGTTTGCCAAGCTTTCTACTATTCTTGCTATTTCATCTGTATGATAACGCTGGCACTACCATGAGATTCATTTCCTCCCTTTTCATCTCGTGTTGGAATGTGAATTCACGTGCGTTTTAAAAACCGATATGAAAAGCTGACATGATCAGTTTAGAATTTTGACAGAATATCATTTCTTAAAAATCCTAGTTAATTGAATATTTGTATAAATGCGCCTCCCATACATTTTACCTCACAGCAATTTTTCTGACTTGCCATTCTTCACTCTAGTTTTTGCTAGTAGTAGATATTTGATTGAAGTATATTGTTATCCCAAACTTTCCGACTGAATATGATTGATACATGATTCTTGATGAAGTAATCTACTCAAGTCTCTCTCTCTCTCTCTCTCTCTGTCTCTCTTTGGTTATAATTATGGTTACATTATGGATAAACTACTTTGCATTCTCTAATATTTCAAGTCATCATCTTAGGAATTCATTCTCTGTTGGCATCAATCTCATATGTGTCACAGAGCGTTGATCATGACGTATCTTCCATATCACATGTTGTGATATTTTCGCATTATTTTGCGAATTGCGCTCCATCTTTCCAGTATTCTGGTATATATTCAGGCTCATTTTGTGAGTTGTAGGAAACTAGCATGATTCGTCCTTTAGATAAGCTCTGTGTATATTTGAACCTCTCTTGGGGTTTTTGGTATTCCATATACTTCTGCTGTTTGTATCGAAGTCGTCTTAGACATCTCTGAAATATCATTTCGTTGTTCCATGACCTCATTGATATGTGGTATAACTTTCATATTGATTTATTTCTGGATACAAAGACGTCATTGGTTTTGGATCTGATTGCTTCTCTTTGGAACCTGAAACAAGTCTTCTGAAAATTGGACAAGGGATCCCCCCAGGCAACAGAACTTGAAAACTGTGATCATGACTCCGAAAGAGATTATGTGAAATGAGCCAGAGAAAACGAAATATGTTTGCAAATGATCGAGTTTTTTCGTTATAATTCTGACTTGGCTCATGCTCCGTGCTACATTCATTATGTTTCTCGAGTCATCTCCTTTTTCTAATGCTTTTGAGGAAGTATTTCCATCAAGTTGCAATTTCGGAATAATCGACAACCCATATATACGATTGTTCGGATCTTTCATCAATTCGTTATTTAGCAATGGTGACAGGTCTAATACGTCTCCCGGAATACAATTATTTCCGATTTCACTGTCACTCTCCGCGAAGCTACCAATTTCACAGGTTTAGGCAGCCCAGCCAGTGCGTAGATGTAACAGACCCAATCCGTTTATTTTTGATTTTTCATTTTTGTTTGTCGTGCAACTCTCAGAAATAGATTCTGCATGTTCAGTAGAGGAGACCCATGTATTTTCTCCCTCTAATTTTGTTCAAAATGTTTCTTGCAATTTGGGTATTTTGAATTCACTCCTAAATGGTCCTGGATTGCCACAAATGAGAGTTCTTCTTAGATGCTTCTCCTTTTCAGGGGTTCACTTCAATCAAGTTGGGGGAATCTTACGTCTAGCTTACATTTATTGATGGTATCTCTCGGGCGCATCCATAAGGGTGGCATAGAAGTTGGGTGCATGGCACCTTGGAGTGCAGATATTATAACATTAGTCAGAATTTGTGCGTCGATTTCAAATTGTAGCACATTTTTAACGAGAATTTCCATCGCGATTGAAAAGTCAATGCGGTAATTCAGGATATCTTGATTATTCTTTAGCTGTGATGTAATGTTACTATGGGTCAATAATCTTTCGTGATGTATTCCAAACTGATCTAAGATTATTTCCGCTTGGTTTGCCACGAGTTCTGCGAATTTGCCCGTTTCATTTGCCCTTTCTTGCATCAGTTCAATTAGATTTGATTCCGATTCTTCATCTAATGTGCCATTAAGAAATTTGTAGATGCTTCCTACTCCTGGCAATATTGACCGTTCTCCCCGGATGCGTGGATCATCATTTTTGGAGCTTTTCAATAATTTCATGAGTCTATTTACGCTTTTCTGCGTCTCTTGGATTTTTTCCCTCAATTTCATTATCTAGCTACCATGCTTGCATTGTTGTTTCAAGGTATCACATTTCGCCTGTATTTTCGACCAGGTTGTATTAAGTTTTTTTCCTTGAGATGAGTATGGATGAAGATCGAAGCTTTGGATTATCCTCCACGATGTGCGAGAGGTGTACAGCTTATCAAATTCTTCCGTAATCAATCCGGGATTTCGCGGGATTGGTTCGATATTCATTTGACCATCGTGGTCCGATGAAAATCTGTAAATTTTATAGTTTTCCGGTATATATTCATGAATGAAAAGTACAAGGACGGAGTAGTGGGAAAAAAGGAAAGATATTGCTCCTCTTTGGGGAGAGTTGAAATCAATTTTGCCTAGTTCCACCTAAGTATTGAGTGATAGTTCCATTTATCTGCCATGAATTTCCATCAGATGAAAGAGAGACAGAAAAAGAAAAAAATATTTAACGCACATAGTCTTGTCATATAGTTTGAATTTGAGGCGTACTTCCGGTTCTCATCGGTGTTACTCGAAATAGTGCGATAGATAACGCCCCGCGGAAATTCGGAACGGAAGCTTGATCTATGGTTATGTCTCATTTTTGTGTGGTGGGCGTCGGTTCCATTCAGTATTTTGTCAGTTGTACAATGTAGCCCGTCCGAGTAAGCCGTTTTTGACTCGGTGGTTGCCATAGTCAGAGACATGAAAAGAAACATAAAAAAAATTCCTGAATAGCCAAATCAAAATTCTCAGACTCAGTGTCGGTCAATCAATTGAAGGTTCAATTCCTCCAAGGTGGAGGCTCTCTTAGTCAGCTTGTGCAAGCACTAATTCGCTTGTGCCAGATGAATATTCAATCTCATACCAGGTATGTTGCAAAAAATTTTCAATGTCTGAAGTTCCTTCTTTGCATACGTGTGTTCATTTTCCTCATGTCTAAGTCGAGATTTCCATCCCTCATTGTAGTGTTATCCCTCGTTTTATTTCTGTATGGTCTCAAATTATCACATCCCGTTTTAACCTATGTGTATTTTATTATTCCAGATTGTTGGGGTATGATCTAAAATGATCACTGTTCAGGATTCAAATATTTGTACAGCGAGATCTCGTTTCTCCCCGAAATAGTTGTATTATATTGAGATCGATGTCACAAATACAGCAATAGCCGTGCGTGTGCCTTACCTCTTCTCTATAGAGCTCGCAAAAGCTCCAAATCAGTTCAGCCTCGACCAAGGCCCACGGCGGATCTTGGTTTACCCCGTACACGCGACGATCGCTCATTATATATACATATATATCGACTATTGGCCGATCATATCGACCAAAGTACCTTTTGTGTGTGCCCGCGGATTCTGACAAAAGTGCATCTTCGCACGACTGATTTAGTGCACTGAACGCGAGTGACGAACTGTGTATTTAGATTGTAAGCTTTGGTGAATAAATGTGATTTTCTGTGAAATTACACAAAATCTACAAATCACTGGCTTGGATCACCAACCCCGCTCCAGACTCCTCGTCCCCGTGTTTCAACCCCAAGGGAAGCACCTCAGCTCCCGAACATTGGTCCTTCGAGCCGGATAAGGAGCCGGCAGGAGCAGATTTTCACCGATCTCATGGTGAATTTCAGTCACTCGCAGTAAGTTGAAAATTAATTCTCACGATTCCCCGCGCGGCAATCGCGCCAAGTTTCGGCGCCTTTCCCCTCGCTCTTTGCTCATCATCAATGAGCTGAGCCACGTACGAGCATTGTACGAAAAAGTGACTGCACCACCCTCACGTGCAAGTCAAACCGCATCGTCGCGCGACCCCATAAACCCTGTGTAAGCTTGCAGCTACACGTGGGGATCATCTATGGGAGAGATCTTCTATCTCTCTCGCACCGCTGTAACGGCCGAGTTGATCAAATTTTCATCGCACCACCCGTGACGTCACTCTAGTCAGTGTGAGCTTTCATTGTGCAGAACAGTCAATCACCTGATGTGCTGTTCGATCAGCCATTGACGCGTGCAAGCCCTTCTTGCCGCACCGCGCACCTCACCTCAGTGTCTCTCTCGCGAGTATCTCTCTCGCTAAGTACCCCTTTCTCGGCCGATTGGACATCGTCCGCTCAGGCCATATATTCGAGTAGTGCACTGTACACTGTGTGCGCTGTCTCACTCACTCTCTCTAGTCGCTCTCTCTTGCGCTCGAATTTCCGCAAAGCTGGTGATGTGTGCTATGCTTATGCGTGTGTGAGCGTGTTACTTACCGCTCGATCCCACCTCACCTCGTGAGCTCGAGCTTCCGCCCGGACTTGCAACTTGTGATTCGATCGAAGTTTCAGAGCGATCATATCTCGCGCTCAGCTGTTCATTGGCTCGCGCTAATTGTTTCAACCACTCTCACCACACTTGTGAGCCTGAGCGCGCCTCAAAATTTGTACGACAATCGTACGATATTACTGATTTTTGTCAATTCCATACAGAATCAGCCTCAAGATGTTGAGTAAAGAGTACCTCAAGCTCTTTGCGAAACAAGACATCATTACCGGGTCGATAATTAACACCCTCGACCAAGTGTAAGAAGACGCACATCGCTCTCAGCAGCTGTTGAAGGGAAAATTGTCCAAACTGGACGAAGAATGGAATACGTGACGGAACTTGCACGCAGAAATGTATGCTAGAGCAAATCCTGAGGACCTGCAGCATGACTACCTCGTGAATAAAAATATCACGGTAGTCGAAGTGGCTTATGAACATGCCAGAGACTTTATCCTCGAGAGGCTGCAGGAAGCCGAGACGTCTGCAATTGCTGCCGAAACTCATCGCCACGCCCCAGCGCCGGCTCAAGTGCAGCCAGGCGTGGGGTTCCACTTCCCAGAGTTGCCGATGCCGACCTTCGATGGAAATCCTGCTGAGTAGTTTTCATTTAAAGAAGTTTTTCATCCACTATTATTTCACATCCTCGTTTATCCGATGCTGATCGTTTGCGATTTTCGAGAGCCGCGCTCATTGGTGACGCCAGTAGAATTCTTCCCAATGTTTCGATTAGAAATATCAATTTTGCGTCGTCCTGGCAAACTCTAATTGATAGGTGCGAGAATAAGCGTACACAAATTCACTTTCATCTCAAATCGTTCATGAATATACCCGACATTACGTCCGATCACTTGAATTCTTTGAAATCTCTACGTGATGAATCGAATTCCGCATTGAATGCGTTGCGTGATCTAGTGCGACCACTTGACTCGTGGAGTGATTTGATTGTTTTCATTCTAGTTTCGAAATAAGATAGTTTCTCGTCAGAGTTAGGAACAGTATACTTGTGAAATTTTAGATTATCCAATTTATGACAAATTTAAATCATTCCATGATACGAGAATCCGTACGATGGAAAATACGTCCGAAGTCAAAAAAACCCACTAGTCAACAGTCGACTCACCCCACTATGCGGACGAGTACTCCAATTAGATCCAAGCCTAATCAGTCTAGCACTCATGTAGCAAGTAATCAGGTTACGTGCTCCGTTTGCCAGGGCAAACACAAAATTCACAGTTGTCCAAAATTTAAAAGTTTGACCATCGACCAACGTGAGCGATTCATTTCTAAAGACTCTAGATGTTTTAATTGTTTAGCTCAGGGTCATGGAGTCAAAGATTGCAAAAGTTGATATGATTGTAAAATTTGTAATGGGCGTCACTATGAATTTCTCCATAAGGAACCACCAAAAAGTGATGTGAAAGCACCTGCGGCAAAAAATGCTAAAACCCTTCAAAATCCAGTGATGGATCTGGCAATTCAGCCGATCCTAGCGATGTCACACTGGTGAATAATAATGTTCTAACAAATACTCATACCTCTAGTGCTTATGTGACAGAGAAAAAATGCTCAATCTTCCTTGCGACAGCGCGTATGATTGTAATATCACCTGATGGAAATTTCGTTAGCACTCGCGCGTTAATTGACCCGTGTTCGGAGCGATCCTATGTGCCCGAATATTTAGTCCAGACGTTAAAATTACGCAAAACTCGATGCGATTCATCGAAAGCTAGTGTCGGTGGCGAGCATTCACGTAATGTTCGCACGTGACGTCATTCAAAATAAGTCGTACTGCTTCGTGTGATAAGCGAATCTCGATCCAAGCGATGGTGCTGTCTCGGATTACAGCTTATAACCCCCCAAAATTCAATATTCGTGACTCCTCCCCTCAATTGCAGAAGCTTGATTTAGCGGACCCCAACCCCTCAAAGTCGCACAAGATCGAAGTACTGATCGGTGCTGAGTATTTGACGAGCATTTTGCTTGTAAAAACTTGTCACGGACGACCTAATGAACCGGTCGCCCAAGAAACTATCTTCGGATATATCCTCACTGGACCACTTCCTCAGGTCAAATCACCCCAAACCCTGGTGCATACCCATCATACTGCTACCGTAGAGCATCAGGAAATCCCGAGCTTTTTGAACGCAGAACGCATCCGTGCCCCGCCAAAGCTCACCCCAGAAGAGCTCGACTGTGAATTTCATTTCCAGTCGACACATACCCGGTCACCAGACGGCCGATACATGGTTCGACTGCCATCCAAGAAGCCACCGAGCTGTCTCGGTGACTCGCGCACTCAAGCGCTCGAAAGTCTCCAGCGGCTGGAGAAACGCCTTGTCAAAAATCCAGAGCTGATGATTCTTTATGCCGATTTTTTAGAAAAATATGACAGCTTAGGTCACATGGTGAAATTACCCCTCGATCAAGTGGGTGATCCTTCGCTTCATTTCATCCCCCATTATCCCGTGCTTCGAGCAGATAGTCTCACTACTGCTCTACGCGTTGTGTTTAACGGTTCATTCCCTACTAGAAACGGACTTTCATTGAATAAAGTCCTCTTTCCCGGTCTTAAATTACAAAAGGACTTAACCTCCATCATCTTACGCTGGAGACAGTATAAGTTTGTATTGTGTGCCGACATAGCAAAAATCTTTCGGCGAATTCTTGTCCATCCGGACGATCGACATGTCCAAGCTATTTTTTGGAGAAATTCCCCTGATGAGCAATTGCTTGTTCACATCCTCATAACTGTCGTGTATTGGCTAGCTTGTTCTCCTTATCTAGCATTGAGAGTCTTGGCACAACTAGCTACTGATGAAGGTCCCAACTACCCCCTTGCAGCTCCGGTCTTGCAAAATGACACGTCCGTGGATGATTCATTCATCGGCGCTGATAATCCCAATCAAGCTATCACTATCCGTGATCAGCTGATCAACCTCACTGCTGCTGCTCAGCTTACCCTTCGTAAGTTGGCAGGCGATTGCCCCGAGCTATTATCAGGTCTCTCGACCGATGATCACGGCGTAGCTGTTGATATAGCAAGTCAGCCCGAGACGATGAGAGTCCTCGGTATTTTTTGGTCACCAGCCCAAGATGTTTTCAAATTCGAAGTCACTGTCTCACCTGTAACAAAGGTCACCAAACGAACGATATTCTCATCGGTCGGTAAACTTTTTGATCCGTTTAGTTGGCTAGCACCCACTATTGTCTGTGCAAAAGTACTCATGCAGTCCCTTTGGCCACTCAAGATTGGCTGGGACGAGACCCTCCTCGAGAATATTAGCAGCCAGTGGCGGGTATTTGAATCTCAACTTCCTATGTTCGGAAAAGTATCAATCCCGCGCTGGACCCAATTTCGTCTGACTATACTCTCAATTCAACTCCATGGATTTGCAGATGCGACCCTCAGGCCTGTTCAGCTGTTGCGTATTTGCGCACTGTCACAGCGGCCGACCAAATAATGATCAACCTGTTGATGGCTAAAACCAAGGTTGCCCCACTCAAGGAGACTACATTCTCCCGCCACAGTTTGTTGTCAGCATTGCTACTCGTGCGGCTGCTAACACATGTCACGAATTCTTTGGAAGGCGATGCTTTCAAACATGGGGATGTCTTCTGTTGGATCAGTTCTGTGACAGCTTTAGGTTGGCTCAAACAAGACCCCTCAACATGGAAACAATTTGTATCAAATCGAGTGTCAAAAATCATTACTTTGCTGCCCAAAGCTCAGTGGAGGTTACTCTCTCCTGACAAGCCTTGCGCTTCACGCAGCCTTTGGCCTTTTTGCGACCAATCTGGTCAACACTCAAATGTGATGGAATGGCCCACGATGGCTCTATGCGCCAGAAGAAAATTGGAATTGTGATACCACCATACCCGAAGTTGACGAAGAAAAACGAAGAGTGAGTTGTACACTTCATTCCCAGCCCATGGGAGAGTTGGAGTTACTTACGTCAACGAACTGTTGGGCTTGTCTACTTCGAATAACCTCACTTGTGATGAAATTTGTCCAAGCATTGAAAATGAAGAGACCTCAACGACCTCGAAAAAATCTATCTTATAAATATTCTCCCCTAAGAGCTGATGATATTCGGGAAAGCGAGCGACTTTTGGATCAAGTGTGTCCAAATTCGGACGTTTCGTTCAGAAATTGAGACTTTGAGTCAGAAGTCAGAACTTCCAAGATCATCAAAACTTATCAAACTCACCCCTTGTATCGATCGAGATGGCATTCTGCGAGTTGGAGGCCGATTGAAGCACTCTAGGTTCCCCTTTTCGCAAAAATATCCTGCGATCCTTCCCCCTCATCGTGCTACCGAGCTGATTATCGCTCAGCTGCACCTGAATTTGTTTCACCCGGGCACAAATCTGGCACTCACTTGCCTGCGCCAACAATATTGGATTCTTGGTGCACGAAACCTCGTCCGATCCTATTCCCACCAGTGCGTCATCTGCATCAGATATCGTGGAAATCTCATAAACCAGATGATGGCTAACCTCCCCGAGGCTTGGTGTACTCCATCGAGTCCGTCCACTCATCCAGGAGTCGACTACGCAGGACCTTATTACGTCCGAAATCATTCTGGGCGAGGATCGAAATCGCACAAGGCGTACATTTTGAATCTTGTTTGCTTCGCGACGCGTGCTAGTCACCTTGGATTGGTAAATGACTATACCACCGCGACTTTCTTAGACGCGCTCGATCGCTTCGTATCACGTCGTGGACTACCATCCGACATATATTGTGACAATAGTAAGAATCTTGTAGGCGCCAATCGGGAACTGCGATCGAACTACAAGAAAATCATCCAAGATCCGTCACTTCACACCCGTCTGGCTGCTGACGAGATCAATTGGTACTTTTCACCTCCTTCAGGCCCCGATTTTGGTGGTCTGTAGGATGCCGGTGTGAAGAGTGTGAAATTACATCTTAGAAAAATTGTTGGTACGCATACCCTCACAATTGATGAATTTCGAACGATGTTGTGTAAAATAGAATGTTGTTTGATGAAATTCCCATCGGCGATCTAGTTTTGATTGCGGATGATAATGCGCCTCCCGCTCACTGGCTGTTAGATCGTATCATTAAGCGATACCCAGGTCCAGATGGACGTATTCGAGTCGTACGTGTGAAAACAGCAAGGTCTGAGTACGAACGGCCAATTGCAAAGTTATGTAAGTTACCCATTGGCGATAATGATTCAAGTTAAATTTGAGAAAAGGAATTGTTTTTATAGTTCCTCAGCATTTCGAATTTGTATTTCATTTGTATTATTTTCTTGTTTCTTCCTTCTCAGAATAATACTCAACTGTTCAGAGCATTTATCTGCGAGATCTTCAATCTTGCACCCAGGCATATGTTCAGGATTTGAATATTTGTACAACGAGATGCGCTCGCTTGCTTCCCCCCAAAATAGTTGTATTATATTGAGTTTGATGTCACCAATACCGCAATAGCCGTGCGTGTGCCTTACCTCTTCTCTATAGAGCTCGCAGAAGCTCCGAATCAGTTCAGCCTCGACCAAGGCCCACGGCGGATCTTTGTTTACCCCGTACACGCGACGATCGCTCATTATATATACATATATATCGACTATCGCCCGATCATATCAACCAAAGTACCTTTTGTGTGTGCCCGCGGATTGTGAGAAAAGTGCATCTTCGCACGACTGATTTAGTGCACTGAACGCGAGTGACAAACTGTGTATTTAGATCGTAAGCTTCAGTGAATAAATGTGATTTTCTGTGAAATTACACAAAATCTACAAATTACTGGCTTGGATCACCAACCCCGCTCCAGACTCCCCGTCCCCGTGTTTCAACTCCAAGGGAAGCACCTCAGCTCCCGAACAATCACCGTGCAGAAGAATTTTCTCTCGGATTCCCTGTTGCAGATTCACCCACAGGAGCTGATCATGAAGTGCCGGTATTACTGTTGTTGCTGGATTTGGTTCTATTAACAAAGCAATTTCGTATATCGCGCATCTGGGATCCTCAATTGAAGGCTGGTAGGCCACAAATAAAAATACAAGCTCTGATGGAGACCTAGACGTCGCTACCCTTATTGTGTTTAGTAAGCTCGGCAGGGATGCTGGTGAGAAGTTGAACACCCACTTCAGTTCAATCTACCCCGGGTGAGTCAAGTCAAATCCAGTCTATGAGACTGTGATCCAGCGTCAGTGCTATCTTATCCCTCGGATTCTTTGTGAATTAACTCCAGGCTCATGATTCGCTACAAATACTTTCTTTTCGATGTATGTGTTAAAGTCTCCGGACATGTGGATGAAATACCAGCCTGTTTTACTTGTTCCAAGGCGTCTTTTGGAGTAATTTTGCGTAATTGATGTCCGGTTTGCGTATCACCGTATATGATATGGCGGAAATCGTCGCTTATTTTTCTCGGCCTCCGTCTATGTGTCAATAAGGCAAAGGCTACGGGGCCTACTTATTGTTTATAATTTGGAGCAATCCAGAGTCTTTAATCGAGTTGAGCCTATTAGCATAATGACCTAATTGTAAAAGAGTCGCAATGCTTTTCAAATCGACAAATAAGACAAATGGCACGGAGCTATTGCGATAGCTGTTAACATAGGCTCTTGAATCATTTGTAACTCTGTCTTTCGAAATTCTTCTTGACGAATGAGATTGAACTCTCGAGGTTTGCGGACTCTTGTTTTTTTGTGAGTTATGGTCGTTCTTGGCGTGTAAACTTCTCTTCAAAGTAGATACTTTGTAATTTTGCGTTAACGGATTCTTAGAACATTCGTCTGACTAATTTCCTGTGAAGAGACTGCAGCCTAGAGTGACACTTATTTCTTGACCCTCCTGGTTCCTTCGCGCACGTGCGGATATTTCAATTTCAAGATAAAACTAGATCGATAAAATTTTCTTCAGATTTTCGAAAGTAGCCTACATAGTGCCCATTTTGACATACATTTTCGATTTTTTTGCAGTTTTGAGACATTTTTCGAAAAAATTCGTCAGCTTTACTTGGCAAACACTTGCAATACAAGTAGAATGAAGCAAACCGAGCTGACTAACATTGATTGGGATGGTCTTAGGAAACTTTCAACGCACGGAGCGGTTAGTTTTAGTTGAATTCAAGGGTCAGAACGGGGCCAGAATGGCAGAAATACAGTCCTAAAATCAATTTTCATCGCAGTTTTCGAGTTCTCCTGCGCATGCGTGATTTTCTACGGTTTTGATAATAATCTCAATCGATAGCCCGTGCAATTTCCTTCAAAATGACCACTGCTGGGAGGCAATTCAATGCAATGGAACCGGAGTCGTGAATCATTTGGGATGAGGTGAAGTCCAAGATAGAAATCCGTGCAGATTGGTCGAGATCGCCTGCGATGCTGTTCATCTTATTCAGCGTGTTTCTCTGGCGTCCCTGCACCAAATCGGCTCCGCCGAGGGGTAATTTTGAAGGAAATTGACCGAGCAATCGAGGTGAGTAGGCTACGGAGTGGTAAGTTGATGGTGAGTTATGGGATATTGAACATTTGATAGTTTTCAATCAAATAAACAAGTGTTTTCAACTGTTGTGCGTGATTATGTTGTTACTGACCACCCTTTCAACACGCCGCAATCTACTAATTTCAATAGCTCAGACGATTTCCTCTAAAATGACCCCTTGGCGGAGTCGATTCGACGCAGGGAAACCCGAGAAACACGTTGGACAAAATCAAAAGCATCGCAGGCGATCTCGACCAATTCGCACGGATCTTCATCTTGGACTTCACCTCATGCAAAATGATTTACTACTCCGGCCCCATTGCATCGAATTGACTTCTAGCAGTGGTCATTTTGAAGGAAATCGCACGGGCTATCGATTGAAAATATTATCAAAACCGTAGAAAATCACGCATGCGCAGAAGAACTCAAAAACTGCGATAAAAAGTGATTTTAAGACTGTATTTCTGCCGTTCTGGCTCCGTTCTGACCCTTGAATGCAACTAAAACTAACCGCTCCGTGCATTGAAAGTTTCCTAAGACCATCCTCATCAATGCTAATCAGCTCGGTTTGCTTCATTCTACTTGTATTGCAAGTGCTTGTCAAGTAAAACTGACGAATTTCGTCGAAAAACGTCTCAAAACTGCAAAAAAATCGATATTGTATGTCAAAATGGGCACTATATAGGCTACCTTTAAAAATCTGAAAAAAAATTTGTCGATCTATTTCTATCTTGAAATTGAAATATCGTGCGCGAAGGATCCAGGGGGTCGGGAAATAAGTGTCACCCTCCTGTAGCCGTTTGTACGGAAGCTGCTGTTTAACAGCTAAAGACACGCGTCTCGGGCGAATTACTTGTTTAAGTTCTCAATTACCGAGTGTAAAACGATATTTTGGAGCTGTAAAATTTTTGTAATAAATGACAATATCTTGAATCTTATTTCCTGCGTATTTTCATTGTCTGGAAGTTCCTTGATTCCATTTTTTTATTCTGTATCACACCTGCCGAATGACTGAGAGTCCAATCCCCAATGTTGGATGGAGAACTTCCATTTATTGCTGAGGAAAATCTCACCGACTTGGAGTTTTTCAAACCGCAAAAATTTGGGTATGATCAAAATAATCGGAATAATGAATGATCGGACAGTAGCAGAAAAAGAAATCGTATTGGCGATTTGATTAACTGAACCTCCTGGAATTCATTTGAAGATCAGAAAATTTATAGATATAAAGCTTGATCTGTGATTCAGATTCTATAGATTACTGGATTTGGAGGAGTACGCAGAGCCGAGATCACAGGTTATGTATATCCTAATAAATATTTGGTGAATCATGCAGGGCGCTGAATTTTCGCATTCTTTAGTCATCCTGAACTTGAACTTTTGGAACGGAGTTCCTTTCCCGCCGTTAGGTGAGGAGCAAAATCGCAGAGTGATCACGTGACCGACATGCTTTGGCCGCCATTTTGTGACGAAAAATCGTCACGCGATAGATATACAATTATGTGAGATAGGCTTGTCGCATGCTGTGGGAGCATAAGTCCTGCAAACCGCGATAGATATGTATACTGTACAGGCATCAGACAGTTCTTCTGCTGTGTCCTAGTGTGTACACAACACCAAGAACGATCCGGATTGCACAAGAATGATGAAGAATATCTACTATACGTAAAGAAAAACATCAACAACGAGCAGGAGCCTCTGCTCCTTGTTGATGGATCGAAGCTAAGTGATTCTTCACGAGCGATGCATGACATGTAGATATTAAGGCGATGTGGTCACCGTGCACCGTGACCCATGGACCTTGAAAATACATCTCACATTAAAAGTTTGATGATTCAAAGTGTCCCACGTAGCACCATAAGTTTCAGAAACGTTTCTCAACGGTTTCATTTGAAACCTGGAGACGTTTCGTAAGGAGGTTTCGGAGACGTTGCGGAAACATCATAGAAACGTCGAGATGTCCACTTTTCGGTACGTTTCCCAGGGGTTTCAGAAACTTTCCAATGATCCAGGCAAGCAGCATGGAGGGGATCCGTAGTCCAGCAGTCTGTGAACGTTTCGGGAGCGTTTGGGCCCAACGTTTCCAAAGTCAGTGCTGGAAACATTGGTGGAACGTCTCCGACAGAAGTATATATATTGAACCATTTTGGTAGTGTAATGCTTTGGGGATATTGAATTGATGTGTAAGCGAGATTTTCAAGCTGAAGTTGTTCATATTTATTCAAAATTATCTCATAAACAAGTTCACAATTTTATACATGTGGCATACCGCGGGCTTCATCATCAAAGCCACCAATTTCGCGAATGGTATTGACAAGCAGCACACACAAATCGTGCTAGCGACGGCCACGCCAGTACACACTCCCTAATTAATTTTAGACGTGATATTACATGTATTAATCACAAATCATCGAATATTTCATTATAGCTAATATATACATACGGCTTAAGATATACATACATATTTAGACGTTTATAAATATATGTACACACACACATATATCAAGATAAGAATATCACATATCGATCTAGTGCATGGTATTGGGAATACAGAGATTAATTAATATACATTAGATATGAATCTTTACATTATGATTCATTGTAGGAGTAGAACATGCTCAGCTTTTCGCTGAGAATCTACTTTTACAACCGACAATCGGTATGATTAACCAAAAAATGCGTCCCATCTCCCACATCGCACCGGTGAAGGCTCGCAGATACTATGGTAACGAACAAAGTCAAGTAAAAACTAGGCCAATTCCTCAGGGATAATGATCCCCACGAGAAGTCACAAAAATAGGTTTATTCACTCGAATCAACTGACAAGATTACAGGAGCCGGAAACAATGACAGAAGTTAACAAAGAAAATCATTGAATTTCCGACATATGTAGTGTAAAGATCTCTTCTAGGTATTATTTTAACTTTTCCCATAATTTGCTTGATAGTTATGAAGAGAAGAAACGCATGCTTTGAAATCTTGAGATATTTCTTCGCTTGGGCATTTTTCGCGTGTTCAATGGACTCATCGTGAGAATCCACCACATGACTGATCCCATATCAAAGATTTAACATACGAATATACTTCCCCAGTATTCAACGATTCTCCATGCCAGACTTTAAATTTTCAGTCACGCCATCATCCAATCATATATATCACATCGATCTCCTTATTGCATATTCCAATCATCAATATTCGTCCTCCGAACACATTTTACTTCACATTGTGTCACGTCGACGTCGGGGAATCACCAAGTGTTGCTTCGCATCATATAAATATATATAAGCGCATGCAATCGCGCAAAATGTCATACAACACACTTCTACGGATATCGCAAACTGCTGAGCTTTCCATCCATGCTCTTACTTCTTGACAGCGATCTACCAGAGTTGGCTTCCTTCTTTGGTGCAGCCTCGCCAAGCTCGTTTGCAACTTCCACCCACTCTCGCCGTATGCTTTCATTTTCCGGTGCTTCTCGTGGCACACCCTTCAACCATTTTATACCAGCATTGGCGGAATCTGTAATTCAGAAATAGTCATGGATAAGTCCAATCAGTTCACCAATTCCAGGAAATCGCGAGAAATAACGGCAAGTACAAGAACCCACTTGACACAGGTTTTATATGGACTATCACTTCAGTGGCAGTCCCATCACGCCCATTGCACGGCACGAGGAGATAAAAATCTCCGACGATATTGCTGCTCTCGGGGTCTGCCTCTGAGCCTTGGCACACCGTCAGGTGCACCCTTGCAACACCAACAAAGCGAGCATCGGTCTTATCTGCTAGCATCTCTGGTCCTGCTGGCTCATTTCCCTCTGAAAAATAATTGAGCTTATTCACTTAACAGAATAACATCGTCAATGTTTTGTTTCTCGCGAATCAATCAATTAAGAAATATGGCTCAATCAAAGTACTTTTTTCAAAATGCAATCGCGGATTAATTTATCAATGATGATTATCGTTATTTTTTTAAGAGTCATCAAGTTTTATAGCAACACCATATTCAATTCACGCCTCAGAACACATGGACTCTTGTCAGGCCATTACGTTTGGGATGAGGGTGATTTGAGCACAAAAAAGAGTACGTCGGCCCCCCCCCCCATCTGGACCTGGCATGATTTATCATTATCCAATACCTTTTGGGAATGCGAGATGATCCGACTCTGCAACAGCCTTATCAAAGCTCTCGTAGTCCGATGCACCGGCTACCCATGCGTCGGTCGCGTCGAGCTCGCTGCCCATCGTCGAAGAAGAGCCCACACCAGAGTCTGATGCATCACTGTTGTTGGACGAATACTCGACCGCCAACCTTCGTCTCTTGCGAGCTTGGACGTCTTCGCCATCATCTTCGTTGTACTCGATCTGGCTGCTGGTTGATTGGAAGAGCGATGTAAGGAGGCGTATCTCTGTTGGCCAAAGCTGGCGAAGAACTTGGGCTAGTATCGAAGTCCCTTCCCGGGTCCAGGCTCAGCAACATCCATCGTAGCCGCATCTCATTGTAATCATCTGTAATGATTAACATAACTGAAATTAGGTCAGCAGTCGGTACCCTTCCGCATATTCTTCTTTTTGAACCTGTTCATACGCGCGCGCCAGCCCCCAAGTTCAACATTCTAATTCACCGCT
Source organism: Eretmocerus hayati (assembly GCA_029851415.1). Classification (NCBI taxonomy): domain Eukaryota; kingdom Metazoa; phylum Arthropoda; class Insecta; order Hymenoptera; family Aphelinidae; genus Eretmocerus; species Eretmocerus hayati. The sequence goes on from CM056741.1 coordinate 136,682,843, forward strand.
CGAGCAGCGCTAGCCCTCTGATGCGTGAGGCCAACGCTAGATGGAGCCAGGTTCACCATCGGCGGCGCAACAGAGTTCCAATATCCCCTCTTCTCGTCGAAAGCTCAGACGCGGGGAGAAACGATCGCGATGTACCGCGCGCCGTTTCGATACGCGAGCCCAACACCTACGCACACTGCTTGGCAGATCCACTGGGTCTTTGATCGAATAGTTGAATGATGAAGAAAATTCATAGATCCACGCAAATTATATCACGATGCACACAATCAATACAAAATTTCTCCCCGGCAAGAATCTGGAACCACACTTGATAAATTTCTGGTTCCGTCATTCAATAAGGCCGACTTGCAATCTTTTTTCAATAGAAACTCGAATACTTTTTCCAACGATACCCCATTGAAGAATTCTTTCAGCGTATAGAAATTTCTGTAAAATCGATCATCATCTCATATGATACTCGCGACCAAATAACAAATTATCGAGCAATAACGGATTGAATGCCAGCGGCTCTGTCATAAATGTTCGTCCGCGCCCGTTGGCATTGATGATCTCACATACTCACATGATTATACCGAGAATACCGATTAAGACTTTACATTCGGAGCGAGTAAGGTTCCACATTATCTTTGAAGAGCACATCCTTGGATATACGATCAATGACATCGCGGCCCTTTCTAGCTAGTTATAATAGATATTCCCTACGTCGTAACTCAACGCGACCGACACTGTACCAACGAGCCCCACTCACCTGCCAACGCAACAATCCTCTTGACGTCCACGACCTTCCAATCCTCGCCGGGTATTCGTCGCGAGCGCACCATCCTCGCGATAGCCGGGACCGGGGCGTACGGTGGCCACAAGATAGCCTCTGCACTGTTACCGGTGAACCATTCCTCCGGCACCACTTCCAAGTCGCCACCAGCCAGCACGACCACGAAAAACCTACGCATTTTGATGTATCAAGAGCCTGATCACACTCCACAGTAGCAGTTACACGGAAATATCGCGAGAGCAGCAGCTCTATCACGGAATCACTCAATCAGAGAATGGTAACCGAGATCACGGAGCTGTTTCACGATCTTTCTCGCAACTCGGAACAATGATGCTTCTACGTCAAGGGCCGCAGGCAGACTGCCGGGCACTTCATCGAAATCCGACGAGCAGTCCAGTAGGCCCCTCCATAAAAAACAGACCCACCAACCCGAATCACTCGCTTAGTCACGCCTCTCGTCATTCTACGAATCACAACGCGGGCCTCTCTGCCACGCACAGCATTCCCACCACCACTGCACTGCATTTTTTGGCCGCTCGGTGGCTGCCGACCTTAATAACAGTCACCCCTCCACCCCCCTCCCACAGGCCACTCGTGCGGGTGCTCTACCTGCCACGGGTCAAAAAAGCTTCTTGCAGCGCCTACGTCATCTATGTTGGGCCTCACGTGCAGCCCGTCTGTGTACTTATCTCTACCATCCTTTGTTTCGTCCCAGGCACCTCTGGCGTTTCAAAAAATTTTTTCACATAGCTCCACGCATCTCGAACGAGATCATAACGATCACAGGGGCCGTAACCCGGCGCCCGCCACGATATCTTGCCAAGGCCATCGGGCGAGGATAGCCGTATTACTCGTACGACCAAATGCTTCCCACCTCGACGTACCTTACGTGTAGCGAGAGTGTCTCCGGAGAAAATATCACAAATTTCTCTCAACTTTCCAGCGAGCCCATGACTCGGTCTCAAATAATCTGTTCAAAGCTTTTCCCCATTATATTCTCTTGATCAAAATTTCTACTCACCCTATCAGATGTTAGATTATATAATTGAGAATGAACACCCATTTTACTTTCGCGCCTAATGCGGCTCGCGAGAGACGACAATCAAAAGAAGTTCGGATCGCGTGTACTACTGGTTATTATACTGAAACATCCCATGTCGAATTCATGCCTTCCATAATCGAAACATACGACTCGATCTGCACAGGCTTTTATTCGATCACAGCCTCGCTCTGGGCTACCCGAATTTTCCGCATCAACAACAAATTTTCTGAATATCGAAGAAAAACGTCTCATCTTTGCATCATGTGGCTCACGGGTATGGAGATAAATAATCCAATCTATCCCATTCTCACGTCTGGAAATCTCAGTTACCCCAACACCAAAGAAATGAGAAGTTTCGAAAAAACCGTCCCATCCTTCGATCGTGTGTATTGCTCGTTACATTAGTGTACCATTAGATGTCGAATTCATGCATTTCATGCACACAACTGATACCTTGATCTACACAGGCCCTCTCACATCATATCCACGCTCTGGCTCCACAAAATTATCCGCATCACTAACAATTTGTCCGAACATCTGAAAAAAACGTCCCATCTCCGCATCGCTCGGCGCGCCGGCTCGATAGTTCAATCATCACGGGCGGCATTTCTTCACTTTCTCCACAAGGAAGGTACCTGATACGCACAAGTCCTTGAACTATTACATACTCTTTCCGGAAAATCACAGTTGCTCGTATCAAGGCGGAAAATATTGGGAAATTCGGAAGAACCGTCCCATCCTTGGATCGCGCGTACTGCCGGTGACAACAGTGTACCGTTCGATGTCCAACCCATGCATTTCATGCACAGAACTGACACCACGATTCGCACAGGCCTTCATTGGAGTATATCCACGCTCTGGCCTCACCAAATCATCCACATGTAAACAATTTGTCCGAACATCTGAAAAAAACGTCCCATCCCCGCATCGCTCGGCGCGCCGGCTCGGTAGTTTTATCATCACGGGCGGCAGTTCTTCACTTTCCACACATAACAGGTACCCGATACGCACAAGGATTTGATTTGTCACATTCTCACTTACTGGAATGACAGTTGCTCTTATCGACACGAGAAATATTGAGAGATTCGAAAAGAACCGTCCCATCCTTGAATCGCGTGTACTGCTGGTTACAACAGTGTACCATTAGATGTCGATTTCATGCATTTTATTCACAAGACTGAACCACGACTTAAACAGGCCTTGATTACATCAGATTTACGCTCTGGCCCCAACAAAATATCCACATCACTAACAATTTGTCCCAACATCTGGAAAAAATGTCCCATCTCCGCATCGCTCGGCGCGCCGGCTCGGTAGTTCAATCATCACGCTCGGAATTTCTTCACTTTCTCCACAAGGAAGGTACCTGATACGCACAAGTCCTTGATCTATAACATACTCTTTCCGGAAAATCACAGTTGCTCGTATCAAGGCGGAGAAAATTGGGAAATTCGGAAAAACCGTCCCATCCTTGGATCGCGCGTACCGCCGGTGACAACAGTGTACCATTAGATGTCGATTTCATGCATTTTATTCACAAGACTGAACCACGACTTGAATAGGCCTTGATTACATCAGATTAACGCTCTGGCCCCACCGAATTATCCACATCACTAACAATTTGTCCGAACATCTGAAAAAAACGTCCCATCCCCGCATCGCTCAGCGCGCCGGCTCGGTAGTTTAATCATCACGGGCGGCAGTTCTCCACTCTCCACACATAACAGGTACCCAATACGCACAAGGATTTGATTTGTCACATCCTCACTTGATGAAATGACATTTGCTCTTATCAACGCGAGAAATATTAAGATATTCGAAAAAAACCGTCCTATCCGTGGATCGCGTGTACTGTTGGATACAACAGTGTACCATTAGATGTCGAATTCATGCATTTCATTCACAAAACTGAACCACGATTTGCACAGGTCTTGATGACATCTCATCCACGCTCTGGCCCCACGAAATTATCCGCATCACCTAGAATTTGTCCAAATGTTTGGAAGAAAACGTCCCATCTCCGCATCGCTTGGCGCGCCGGCTAGGTATTTTAATAATCACGGGCGGCATTTCTTCACTTTCCCCACATGTAAGGTACCTGATACGCACAAGTCCTTGATCTATCACATACTCACTTTGTCCAATCTCAGTTGCTCTTATCAACACGAGGAATATTGAGGGATTCAAAAAAAAACCGTCCCATCCTTGGATCGTTCGTACTGCTGGTTACAACAGTGTACCGTGAGATGTCGGTTTCATGCATTTCATGCATGCAACTGATACCTCGATCTGCACAGGCCTCCATTAAATCATATCCACGCTCTGGCCCCACCAGATCATCCGCACCACCTAGGATTTGTCCGAATATATAAAAAAAAACGTCTCATCTCCGCATCGCTCGGCGTGCCGGCTAGGTAGTTTAATCATCACCGACGGCATTTCTTCACTTTCCCCACATAACAGGTACCCGATACGCACAAAGCACTGATCTGTCACATCCTCACTTTGTAAAATGACAGTTGCTCTTATCAACACGGGAAATATTGACATATTCGGAAAAAACCGTCCCATCCTTGATCGCGTGTACTGCCGGTGACAACAGTGTACGTTCGATAACCAACCCATGCATCTCATGCACAAAACTGATAACACGATTTGCACAGGCCTTCATTAGATGATATCCACGCTCTGGCCTCACCGAATCATCCGTATCACTAACAATATGTCCGAACATCTGGAAAAAACGTCCCATCCCCGCATCGCTCGCCGCGCCGGCTCGGTAGTTTAATCATCACGGGCGGCAGTCCTTCACTTTCCACACATAACAGGTACCCGATACGCAGGAGGATTTGATTTGTCACATCCTCACTTGCTAAAATGACAGTCGCTCTTATCATCGCGAGAAATATTGAGCTATTCGAAGAAAACCGTCCCATCCTTGGATCGCGTGTACTGTTGGTTGAACAGTGTACCATGAGTTGTCGAATTCACGCATGTCATTCACGAAACTGATACCACGATTTGCACAGGCCTTGATGACATCTCATCCAGGCTCTGGCCCCACGAAATTATCCGCATCACCTAGAATTTGTCCGAATGTTTGGAAGAAAACGTCCCATCTCCGCATCGCTTGGCGCGCCGGTTAGGTAGTTTAATCATCACGGACGGCATTTCTTCAATTCCCCAACATAACAGGTACCCGATACGCACAAAGCACTGATCTGTCACATCCTCACTTTGTAAAATGACAGTTGCTCTTATCAACACGAGAAATATTGACATATTCGGAGAAAACCGTCCCATCCGTGATCGCGTGTACTGCCGGTGACAACAGTGTAACGTTCGATAACCAACCCATGCATTTCATGCACAAAACTGATAACACGATTTGCACAGGCCTTCATTAGATGATATCCACGCTCTGGCCTCACCAAATCATCCTTATCACTAACAATATGTCCGAACATCTGGAAAAAACGTCCCATCCCCGCATCGCTCGCAGCGCCGGCTCGGTAGTTTAAACATCACGGGCGGCAGTCCTTCACTTTCCACACATAACAGGTACCCGATACGCAGAAGGATTTGATTTGTCACATCCTCACTTACTAAAATGACAGTTGCTCTTATTGTTGAATTGTGAGTAAATTTATCCTGTATGACTATATGTGTCGTCTGCCAGAAGCAGTGGCTGATGCGTGGTGCCACCTGCAGTCTAAAATATGAGTCTACTTATGTATGTATGTATGAGTGTGGTGCGCGCAGCAGCGAAGCTGAAGAAAGAAGAGAGAGCAACTACTTGTGCTAGAAGAGCCAAGCCGGCAATATGTAACATACTATATTGTTGTCTATTGAATATACTTATTTATTTATTATGAAAGTATTGAGTCCCAGTCTTGTGCCCCTCATCAACCCTTCGACCCTCTCAAGTAAATCAACATGGTAGCAGGTCGTTGGTTGCGAGATTATTGAAGAAAATTGTGTTTGCTCCGAACTCAGCCACGAAGGAAAGGTTAGAGTTACCGGTAGCACGTGCACGGCCGCATGGTGAAAAATTGGAGCACTATTGAAAAAGTATTTGAAGAAACTACATCGAAGGTATTGTTACTAAAGAGAATTATTTTTGAAAGTGAGAGTGAGGTCGAAGTATCAGAAGAAACTTGTCGAATTATAAAAGTAATTGAAAACGAAGAGAAGATGGACGATTTTAAAATACCAATTTTTAATGGAAAAGATTATGCATGTTGGAAGAAGAGAATCATGCTGTTTTTGAAGATGAAAAAATGTGATGAGGTGGCGAAGAGAGCGAGATTGCCGGCAGACAAAGAAGAAGACTGGGATGACATGAATTTGAGAGCAATGAACTACATATATGGAGCAATATCAAATGAGCAAATGGAATTTGTAAAAGACAAAGAATTGGCTTTTGACCTTATGAAGAAATTTGACGAGCTTCATTTGAAGGAGTCAACGGCGATGCAAATTTGCGTAAGAAACAGGTTAGAAAATATGAAATTGAAAGACTTTGAAGAATCAGACAGTTTTTTCACAGAATTTGAAAAACTGATAAATGAATTGAAAGAAGCCGGTGCAAAAGTTCCAGAAGAAGAAAAGATGAACTACATGCTGAAAACACTTCCTAGTTCAATGAGTCACATAGGTGATCTGGTAGATGTTCTTAAGCCAGAAGATCGGACAACGGAATACGTCAAGAATAAGATAAAGACGTTTGAAATTCGAGAGAAAAGTGATAACAATAAAGGACAGAGACAGAGTTCAAATGTATTCAAAGTAGAGAGGAAGAATCATGAAACCAGAACGTGCAACTACTGTGGTAAGCCAGGCCATATAAAATTCCATTGCCCCAACAAGAGATCGGACCGAAGTAACAACCGGGAAGGAATGCAGCAACAATATCAACAGGGGCATCAGATGAATCACCAGCAAGGTGGTGGCTATCAACAGCGAGGAGGCGGATACCAAAATCGAGGAGGCGGTTATCAACAACAGAACAATCGAGGTTATCATAATGGTCGTGGAAGAGGCCGAGGTATGTATCAAAATCGAGATAGTCGAGGATCAGGTCGCGGTTGGTATCACCAACAGAGTAATTATAATAGTGGCGAGAGACAAAATAATACCAATGCAGGAACATTTGTTGTAGAGGTAACGAATAATTTTGATGAATTCTATGAATCTGAGAATTTTCCCGATAAGAAGATTGAAATTTTTGCATGCTCTAGAGTAGATGGGAACAGAATAGATTGGTTACTTGACAGTGGGTGTACTGACCACATCATAAATAATCTTTCATATTATTCGAACTATATTGATTTACGAGAGCCAGTTGAGGTTAAAATAGGGGATGGAACAGTTCTTAAAGCCACTCAAATTGGGAATGTCGTTAGTTGTTTTAATATTGAAGGGAAGGACAAACAAATCAATATGAAAAACGTATTTTTTGTCAAAGAAATGGATAGGAATCTTATCAGCTATGCCAAAGTAACAGATTGGAATAAAATAGTTTCCATAGGGAAAACATCAAAGATTTTCAATTTAGATACAAATGAATTGATTGCAATCGCGTACAAAGAGAATGGTTTATATAAAATGAGTAGTACTTTAATGAAGCGAGAAGCAAATTATGTAGCCAAAAGAGAACCAGGTAAAATGACTTCCAAAGAAAAATATCATCGAACTTTGGGCCATGTCAATTTTAATTATTTAAACATTTTATCTAAAGAAAAACTTGTTGAAGGATTGCCAAATGAATTAGAGTCACAGTTGATGAAATGTGGAACGTGTATCCAAAATAAAATGCACAATCTACCGTTTGAGAATAATCGCCATAGAGCCAAAGAGTTATTAGAAATTGTTCATACAGACGTAAATGGGCCACACAGTACTCTAGGGTTTAACGGTGACAAGTATTTCGTAACTTTTATTGATGACTATAGTAAAGCTGCTATGGTTTACACAATTAAATGCAAAAGTGAAGTTTATGATTGTTTCGTCAGATATGTAAATTTGGTAGAGAATCTTACTGGGAAAAGAATTAAACATTTGAAGTGTGATAATGGTAAAGAGTACATGAATAACCAAATTTTTGAGTTCATAAAGAATAAGGGGATAAATTTAGAGCCTTGCCCACCTTACGTCCACGAATTGAATGGGACTGCAGAGAGATACAATAGATCAATTATGGATACCGGTAGATGTTTACTATCCGAGGCTGGATTGCATCCAAAGTACTGGCCAGAGGTTATAAAGACAGCTGCTTATTTGAAAAATAGAACTCTAGCAAATACTATTGAAAAGAAAACTCCCTATGAAATTTTGATAGGTGAAAAACCAAATATCAGTAACTCACGTTTATATGGCAGTAAAGTTTTTGTCAGGGAACCAGAAGTCAAGAGAAATTCTAAATGGGATAGAAAAGCTGAGTTAGGAATCCTAGTAGGATATGAAAAAGTGGGATATAGAGTCCTGATTGATAACAAAATTGTAGTAGCTAGACATGTTGAAATAATAGAAAAGGATGTAACTTTAGTGGGATACAGGGGAGATGATGAATCAGAAAGTCCAAATTTAGAAATCCATGATGACAGAAGTAGCATTTCAGATATTGAAGAAAATAGAAAAAGTCCTGAAGTAGAGAAAAATAATTTGCAGAACGTGAGAAGATCAGAAAGATCTAAAAAGCAACCTTCTAAATTTGATGATTATTGTGTGTACAATAGTGTTATTTATGTAAACTATGTGAATGCAAATTGTCCAGTTACCTATAATGAGGCTATAAGAAGTGAGGAATCAAAATCCTGGTGTGAAGCCATGGATAAAGAAGTCGAGTGTCTAGAAAAGAATCAAACGTATAAGTTGGTTAAACTCCCACCTGGGAAGAAAGCTCTTGATTTGAAATGGATTTACACTTTGAAAGCAAATGGAGTATTTAAAGCCAGACTTGTTGTTAGAGGTTTCCAACAGAAAGAAATTCTTGAAGATATATATTCACCTGTAGCCAAAATGCAAACTTTGAAACTTTTATTGTCCTATAGTTGTCAGAATGGACTGATAATTCATCAAATGGATGTTGAAACAGCATTTTTGAATGGGAATGTAAAGTCAGAAATCTATGTCAAACAACCTCCAGGTTATGAAGATGGTACAGATAAAGTTTGTTTGTTAGAAAAAGCACTATATGGTCTATCCGAGAGTCCAAGAGCATGGTATGACTGTGTTGATGAATTTTTGCAAGGTATAGGATTTACAAGGAGTGATTTTGATTACTGTCTGTATACCATGTACATCCAAGGCCAAATAATTTACTTGATTTTATTTGTAGATGATTTGTTGATCTGTTGTAAAGTCCTTAAACACTTGGATTACATAAAAGGATTGTTAACGAAGAGGTTCAGAATGAAAGATATGGGTGAAATTAAGACCTACTTGGGGATAAACATTGATTATGATCATAAAAACAACATCATGACTTTAGATCAGAAGAGTTATATAGAGTCATTGGCCAAGCGTTATAGAATAGAGAATGCTAAATTATACCCAACACCAATGGAAGAAAATTTGAAGTGTGAACCTGCACAGTCTGCTAATAGCGAGATTCCATTCAGAAACCTTATTGGAGCACTTTTATATCTGAGTTCAGGAACAAGATTTGATATAAGTTACAGCGTTAACTATTTGAGTAGATTCCAAAATTGTTATGATCAAACCCATTTCAGATACGCATTGAGAATCTTAAAATATTTGTACTTAACCAGAGATCTAAAGCTAATATACAAAAGAAATGAGAGAGTTGATACCTTAGATTGCTATGTAGATTCTGACCATGCAGGAGATATAGTCGATAGAAGGTCTACGACAGGGTATTTGATCAGATTATATGGTAATGTAATATTTTGGAAATCAAAGAAACAGAGTAGTGTAACCAAAGCTTCTACAGCATCAGAATATGTTGCTTTATCAGAGTCAGTCAGTGAGTTAAAATTCATTAGAGACATTTTAGTAGATTTTCAAGTACCAATGGAGAAACCGATTCCAATTTATGAAGATAATTCAGGTGCTATAAGTCTTGCCAAATTTGGAAATTTTACAAAAAATTCAAAGTACATTGAAACACATTATCACTTTGTTAATGAGAATTACATGAGAGGTATAATTGATGTGAGGAAAGTTGAGTCTGATGAAAACATTGCTGATGTATTGACAAAGTCTCTTGGTCGACAAAAGTTAGAAAAGTTCAGAGAAATGGCTAATTTAACGTATGACATTTGAAGCATATTTAGTGATGTTTCACAGGATAAATTTAAGGAGGCGTGTTGAATTGTGAGTAAATTTATCCTGTATGACTATATGTGTCGTCTGCCAGAAGCAGTGGCTGATGCGTGGTGCCACCTGCAGTCTAAAATATGAGTCTACTTATGTATGTATGTATGAGTGTGGTGCGCGCAGCAGCGAAGCTGAAGAAAGAAGAGAGAGCAACTACTTGTGCTAGAAGAGCCAAGCCGGCAATATGTAACATACTATATTGTTGTCTATTGAATATACTTATTTATTTATTATGAAAGTATTGAGTCCCAGTCTTGTGCCCCTCATCAACCCTTCGACCCTCTCAAGTAAATCAACACTTATCATCGCGAGAAATATTGAGATATTCGAAGAAAACCGTCCCATCCTTGGATCGCGTGTACTGTTGGTTAAACAGTGTACCATGAGATGTCGAATTCACGCATGTCATTCACGGAACTAATACCACGATTTGCACAGGCCTTCATTAGATGATATCCACGCTCTGGTGTCACAAAATTATCCGTATCACTAACAATTTGTCCGAACATCTGAAAAAAACGTCCCATCTCCGCATCGCTCGGCGCGCCGGCTCGGTACTTCAATCATCACGGGCGTCATTTCTTCACTTTCCCCACATGAAAAGTACCTGATATGCACAAAACCTTGATCTATCATATGATCACTTTGTCCAATCTCAGTTGCTCTTATCAACACGAGAAATATTGAGGGATTCAAAGAAAGCCGTCCCATCCTCGGATCGCGTGTACTGCTGGTTACAACAGTGTACCATTAGATGTCGAATTCACGCATTTCATCCACGAAACCGATACCACGACTTGCACAGGCCTTGATTACATCAAATTTACGCTCTGGCCTCACCAAATTATCCGTATCACTAACAATTTGTCCGAGCATCTGAAAAAAACATCCCATCTCCGCATCGCTTGGCGCGCCGGCTCGGTAGTTTAATCATCACGGGCGTCATTTCTTCACTTCCCCCACATGAAAAGTACCTGATACGCACAAGTCTTTGATTTGTCACATCCTCACTTCGTAAAATGACGACTGCTCTTATTAAGGCGAAAAATATCGAGAAATTCGAAAGAACTGTCCCATCCTTGGATCGCGTGTACTCCTGGTTTTAACAGTGTACCGTTAGATGTCGATTTCATGCATTTCATGCACGCAACTGATACCTCGATCTGCACAGGCCTTCATTAAATCATATCCACGCTCTGGCCACACCAGATTATCCGCATCACCTAGAATTTGTCCGAATATATGAAAAAAAATATCCCATCTCCGTATCGCTCGGCGCGCCGGCTAGGTAGTTCAATCATTACGGACGGCATTTCTCCACTCTTCCATCATAACAGGTACCCGATACGCACAAAGCTTTGATCTGTCACATCCTCACTTTGTAAAGTGACAGTTGCTCTTAACAACACGAAAACTATTGAGAGATTCGGAAAAAACCGTCCCATCCTTGAACCGCGTGTACTGCCGGTTACAACATTGTACCGTTCGATGTCCAACCCACGCATTTCATGCACGCAACCGATAGCTGGATCTGCACAGGCCCTCATTACATCATATCCACGCTCTGACCCCACGAAATTATCCGCATCACCTAGAATTTAACCGAATATTTGAAAAAAAACGATTACGATTTCCGCAACGCTTGGCGCGCCGGCTAGGTACATCAATCATCACGAGCGGAATTTCTTCACTTCCCCCACATAACAGGTACCCTATACGCACAAGGCTTTGATCTGTTACATCCTCACTTTGTAAAATGACGGTTGCTCCTATCAATGCGAGAAATATTGAGATATCCGAAAAAAACCATCCCATCCTTGGATCGCGTGTACTGCTCGTTACAACAGTGTACCGTTCGATGTCCAACCCATGCATTCCATGCACGCAACCGATACCTCGATCTGCACAGGCCTTCATTACATCAAATTCACGCTCTGGCCTCACCAAATTATCCGCATAACTAACAATTTGTCCGAACATCTAAAAAGAAAACGTCCCATCTCCGCATCGCTCGGCGCGCTGGCTCGGTAGTTTAATCATCTCGGGCGGAATTTCTTTACTTCTCTTACATAACAGGTACCCGATACGCACAAGGCTTTAGTCTGTCACGTCCTCACTCTGTCCAATCGCAGTGGCTCTTATCAAAACGAAAAAAATCGAGAAAATTGGAAAAACCGTCCCCACCTTAAATCGCGTGTACTGCTGCTCAAAACGGTGTACCGTTACATGTCGAATTCGTGCATTTCATACACAAAACTGATACCTCGATCTGCAGAAGCCTTCATTACATCATATCCACGCTCTGGCCTCACCAGAAAATTAGCACCACCTAGAATTTGCCCGAATATCTGAACAAAACGTCTCATCTCCACACCGCTTGGCTCGCCGGCGAGGTAATTTAAACATCACGGGCGGAATTCCTCTACTCCCCCCACATTACAGGTACCCGATACGCACAGCTCCCTAGTCTATCACATTCTCACTCCGGAAAATCTCAGTTTCCCTTATCAACTTGGATCATCTAGAAAAATTCTCAGAAAACTCGCTCACCCTAGTTCGAAGGTTGCGCTTAAATTCCTGCGGAGCCATGGCACACCGCGACTGGAGTACCCCGACCACGACTCCCGGTAGTACCTCCAATTCAAACGAAGTGTGACATCAATTTCAACTTGCTGTGGAGTACATATCCGATGGGGTATCTATACCAAATTCCTTTGAAAATAAACTCCAGACTTTCCTTTACCATCACCCTAAATTTCATATCGTAATCCGCAAGTGTTTGCACAGTATTGAATTAAGAATAAAAATTGGTATCATCGAATCAAAAGGTCGTAGAGCAATGTAAATTTCCTCCCGACTAAGATACGAAATGCACAATATTATGCAGAAAAATGCCGATCAATGTGCATTGTACTGTCAGCCTCACTTGCGGAACAAAAGTTAATTTTTCAATTTTCATAAACGAATGGCTCGAGGATATGTTTGTTTTGAAAAATCGACCAGTTTTATTATTCGCATATTGTAGTAGAGGGTTCCAGGTGCCCTCCGTACTTTTCACATCAACGTTGCTATGCTAACAATTTTCGTCGTCCATTGCAAAAAACATTGATTTGGGATTCAAAAATTTTGTAGGTTCGTGTGTTATGGATGGATTGACTTGAATTCCCCTATGTACAAAGAAATTGATGAGCTTTATATCCTCCATGAGTGACATTTTAATCGGATAACTTTTATCGAAATGAAAAATCAGAGGAAAATCTGTCTTTTTTGGCCTTTATTGATAATTTCAGCGAATTACATACAAGATAGAAAGATGACTTTCTCTGTACGATATCAAGATAATTTCCTTGTCTACAACATGGTACCATGAAGAACAATCTCATGATGCACATGCCCCTTCCACAGAATTACACTTCATTTCAGACATTAGACTTTCACAACTCAATTGGCTAACACACACAGGGCTAGCATTACGATTAACTCCAGCTACTCATTTCTAAGAATCGATGAAGCTCTCACGATCATAATAGTGCTGCCAAGGCAATGAACCTCCCACCACACGCGCTTCAACACATATACAGGTTAATCAACACATACTAATTCAATTTCAATTCAAAGTACAATAAAACTACTCTTGTCGGGTCATTGTACACACCAGCTGAATGTGGAATTGAGTGTTCGTATTATAATAGATTGGTACAGTTGAACACACAATACGCGGTAACATACAAAACACCTTCCTTTTGATATTACCCCAAGAAACATAATATTCTGCATTACACCAATACTTTCGAATCACTTTTCAGAGCACTCCAACGTTCCCATCGAGGGAGAACCCTTCTCACTGCTTGTGCTGTTTTTCGCACGTTTCGGTTCACGCTATAAAGCCGAAGCATCCATAGACACTCACGCACAAATTTCGTAACGGCTCCGTGGCGCAAACTCTTCTTGTCCGGAGCAGGGGAAAAATCACATCCGTAATTATTTTCGGGATCTGTTGAAAAGTGTTGTTGTGGTATCGTCACCTCTCGTTGGCCACATTACATCGGAATATAATAGTCTTCCTCTGCGGAACTGGTTGAACAATCATCGTCGCTTGAACTATCCGACAGTGGTCCTGAGCGAACGACGAATGTCTCGCGACCTTCATCGTCACTGTCACTCAGAGGATCTGACGCTCTATCGACTGACACTTCACTCCAATTTGGTGTTACTTGATAAGTCCATGGCCCACCCCTCCCCGATCCTTTGAGCGCTGTTATTGAGTATCCGCTCTCGGACGATGGAGACTCTCGCGTCGTTGAGAATGATATACCGTACGGAGCAGCAAGGCAATTCTCATAAATTCCCACGCAATTTAGATCAACCAGTGACGACGTTAGTTTCGGCGGCAATGACAATGTTGCACCAATGGCGACGCAAACAGGTTTCCGAAACACCTCTGGGCCCAAAATTTTTCTTACGCTGAAAAAAATCGATATCGGAAATTTGCAAGCAAGGAAATTGTAGCTTTTTGATCGTAGAATCCGAATCTTTTTCCCCCGAGAGGCCTCCTGGACCCATACGCCCATGGTGGGCTGAATAGCGCGAAAATGAGGAAAAAGCGCAGTATTAGGCGTTTAACTCGGAGGGGAAGCGATTTATGCAAATTTTTATGGGGAACAAAAATGTTGCATTTTTGAAAACAAATTTGATGTTTTGAGCGATTTTTTGAAAATTGCAATTTTTTGGAGTTTTTTGCATTTTTGAGGGGGTTACCACCAATATTTTGCAATTTAGACTACGGCATTCGAAGAAACGGGAAATTTTACGTCGAAATATGTGTTTTGAAAATTTTTTCTACCACTCATTTTGAGGATTAGGGCCCACTTGGGGATAGGAAATCATGAAAAAACTGCATATTGGTAAAGAATCATGAATTCTCGGAGTGTAAACGCAAATGTGCCACATTGAAAGTACCTGGGATACCTTTGTACATCATCCGACTATCATTTGCTGTGTCCCAAAAGTGCGTGGATACGCCTGCGGGACTTTGAGAGCGTCTAGAACGAGCTTCGAGGCGAGAGGTCACACGAATCACCGCATATTGGCTAAAAATCATGAATTCTCGGGGTGTAAACGCAGATGTGCCACATTGAAAGTACCTGGACTACCTTTGATCATCATCCACCTATCATTTGCCGTGTCCCGAAAGTGCGTGGATACACCTGCGGGACTTTGAGAGCGTCTAGAACGAGCTTCGAGGCGAGAGGTCACACGAATCACTGCGAATTGGTGCAAAATCACGAATTCTTGGGGGGTAAACGCAAATGTGCCACATTGAAAGTACCTGGACTACCTTTGTCCACCATCCACCTATCATTTGCCGTGTCCCAAAAGTGCGTGGATACACCTGCGGGACTTTGAGAGCGTCTAGAACGAGCTTTGAGGCGAGAGGTCACACGAATCACCGCATATTGGCAAAAAATCATGAATTCTCGGGGTGTAAACGCAAATGTGCCACATTGAAAGTACCTGGACTACCTTTGTCCATCATCCACCTATCATTTGCCGTGTCCCAAAAGTGCGTGGATACACCTGCGGGACTTTGAGAGCGTCTAGAACGAGCTTCGATGCGAGAGGTCACACGAATCACCGCATATTGGCAAAAAATCATGAATTCTCGGGGGGTAATATATCATTGTATATTATTATATATAATTATATTCGTATTCATGAGTAGAATGTCAATTAATCGTGGTGAAAACCAAACCTGATCAATCCCAAAATAGAGATGGATGAAGCAGTCTCTGCCAGTCCTCATTCCACTTAGCTATAGAAATATGATTGTATATGAATATATATCATAACATATCATAATATATCATAACATATTGTTATACATTAATTTTTCATGGCAACCATTGATTAAAGCGATTATAGTATATTATGTACCGGGGTTCGGGAGCAGACGCTCCTCGAACGAGGTGCATACGCTATTTTTCTGTTGGGATCCTTCGAGTAGCGTTCCCACTAGGCAATCTTTTGGGCCAAGTCTTAAAACACCAAAATGGTAATTCTATTGTATTCTCTCAATCCAAATAAATAATTCATTCTATCTCTAACAAGTAAGGAAATCTGATTTGTGATTTGTCGAATCGGGAGTTGATAATTGGAGCCATTTTTTGGAAAATCCATTTGTGGATCACTCAATTAACTTGCGATTCGAAGAGCGTCAATGACGGAACAATATTGGAAATCGGTTCGATTTTTGAATCAACAATTTTGTCACTTACGTTATGATTTCCACCATAGGAATTTGATGTTTTTCCGTATTAATCAGTTATTTGTTGCAAACGAAAAAAAATGTATCAAACTGTCCTGATTGACACGAATATTCTCGAATTGGATAGTTCATGAACGAGATCTTGATGAAATTGTCCATGAAAAATGATTGAGTATGATTGGAAGAAAAAAAATTGATTTCCAGGGGATTCGAACTGCGTTCCGCAGAGTAGGTAGTATCCCAACTCGTCACCGACTTGGCTACAGTATTCTCTACTGTAAAAGTCCGAAATTCCACATATGAACCATTCGCCCCCCCCCCCCCCAGAAGGGTTTTCATGTACAGTCGACGCGGATGTTTTTGCCTCATTCGTGAACTGTTTGAATTCCTCACCTAATTTCAAAAGTTGGTCCGATTTGAGAAGAATAGTCCGAGATAATTTTAGCGATCCATCGCTGATGTAAGATTTGCAGGTTTGGTTATCACCGTATTGTTTCGCGTTGTTCGTGAAGTGAACGCACACACGCACACGTGTCATCTGGTAGCAGCGCCACCAAGCGGTCAGCTAACATAACTAACCTCTCTGCAGATTTCGGTCACGGTGCAGACGACAAATGATCTGTCCCTGTCTGTCGGGCTGATTGTTATGAATATTTTGACACGTTTTTGAGATACCAGGTAGTCATGGAGACCACCTGAGTCTGATATGATATGTGATTGTGAGTTGTCTAATAGTATCACTTGCATGGGTGTGGTGGATTCCATGAAAGAAGCTTCCTGCCCTATTGTGATATTTATCAGCAACTCAACTCCTCAGCACTCCATAAATTTTTCGAATCTGAGTCTGCCCATAGCTGCCAAATAGTGAGTTGAACAGTGCTCAGTACTTAACATCCATCGATGGATGAATTGGAACCTTGGCTACACTTATCGACTTGGAAAGCAAGGTTCCCACTATGGTCAAGTACATTTCAATGAATGAATAACACTTGTTTCCATATCCAAAAACATTGTTGGGGTAATAGAATGTCATGTGCTATTCCTTGATTTGAATATTCCATGTGTGGACCATTATCAAATATCAAATAATTGTCTATGGTACAGCATCAGTTCGGATTTAGATTTTAAATTGCTGATTAACTTTGAGCACATGACAAGTGCCCTCCAGTATCACTACAGTAGAGATATCTATAAAAACTACTCATGTTATACGATGAAATAGGATGAAGGTCAAGCCTCAGTGACAAAAGTATTGATAGGCGAGCAAAGACATCTAGGTAGATAGAAATGTTTGGCTCACTACATGATCTGGAATCTTGATGACTGCTTTTCCCTTCCTATTGATTCAGTAGACTCAATTCATGAAATTTGATGGTGAAGACTGATTCAGAATTCTACTATGATACCCATGGAGGGCACTCAGGATGGAAGTGAAGCACCTTCTTTACAAAATTTCTTTATAGTACAATCTCTCATATTTTCAAATGATGAGGGTTGTACACAATGAAAAAAACCCACATCTTAACTGCACCAATGTGAGCCACCCCAAGGTAGAATCGTTGTTTGAGAATATTGCTCGCAGTCAAGGTACATCTGTATCTATTTGAGAAAATTTGTAAAGGAGCTGCTTCACTTCCATCCTGAGTGCCCTCCATGGGTATCATAGTAGAATTCTGAATCAGTCTTCACCATCAAATTTCATGAATTGAGTCTACTGAATCAATAGGAAGGAAAAAGCAGTCATCAAGATTTCAGATCATGTAGTGAGCCGAACATTTCTATCTACCTAGATGTCTTTGCTCGCCTATCTATACTTTTGTCACTGAGGCTTGACCTTCATCCTATTTCATCGTATAACATGAGTAGTTTTTATAGATATCTCTACTGTAGTGATACTGGAGGGCACTTGTCATGTGCTCAAAGTTAATCAGCAATTTAAAATCTAAATCCGAACTGATGCTGTACCATAGACTATTATTTGATATTTGATAATGGTCCACACATGGAATATTCAAATCAAGGAATAGCACATGACATTCTATTACACCCACAATGTTTTTGAATATGGGAACAAGTGTTATTTATTTATTGAAATGTACTTGACCATAGTGGGAACCTTGCTTTCCAAGTCGATAAGTGTAGCCAAGGTTCCAATTCATCCATCGATGGATGTTAAGTACTGAGCACTGTTCAACTCACTATTTGGCAGCTATGGGCAGACTCAGATTCGAAAAATTTATGGAGTGCTGAGGAGTTGAGTTGCTGATAAATATCACAATAGGGCAGGAAGCTTCTTTCATGGAATCCACCACACCCATGCAAGTGATACTATTAGACAACTCACAATCACATATCATATCAGACTCAGGTGGTCTCCATGACTACCTGGTATCTCAAAAACGTGTCAAAATATTCATAACAATCAGCCCGACAGACAGGGACAGATCATTTGTCGTCTGCACCGTGACCGAAATCTGCAGAGAGGTTAGTTATGTTAGCTGACCGCTTGGTGGCGCTGCTACCAGATGACACGTGTGCGTGTGTGCGTTCACTTCACAAACAACGCGAAACAATACGGTGATAACCAAACCTGCAAATCTTACATCAGCGATGGATCGCTAAAATTATCTCGGGCTATTTTCCTCAAATCGGACCAACTTTTGAAATTAGGCGAGGAATCCAAACAGTTCACGAATGAGGCAAAAACATCCGCGTCGACTGTACATGAAAACCCTTCTGGGGGGGCGAATGGTTCATATGTGGAATTTCGGACTTTTACAGTAGAGAATACTGTAGCCAAGGCGGTGACGAGTTAGGATACTACCTACTCTGTGGAACGCAGTTCGAATCCCCTGGAAATCAATTTTTTTTCTTCCAATCATGCTCAATATTTTTCATGGACAATTTCATCAAGATCTGGTTCATGAACTATCCAATTCGAGAATATTCGTGTCAATCAGGACAGTTTGATACATTTTTTTTCGTTTGCAACAAATAACTGATTAATACGGAAAAACATCAAATTCCTATGGTGGAAATCATAACGTAAGTGACAAAATTGTTGATTCAAAAATCGAACCGATTTCCAATATTGTTCCGTCATTGACGCTCTTCGAATCGCAAGTTAATTGAGTGATCCACAAATGGATTTTCCAAAAAATGGCTCCGATTATCAACTCCCGATTCGACAAATCACAAATCAGATTTCCTTACTTGTTAGAGATAGAATGAATTATTTATTTGGATTGAGAGAATACAATAGAATTACCATTTTGGTTCTTTAAATCTTGGCCCAGAAGATTGCCTAGTGGGAACGCTACTCGAAGGATATAATACATCATGTATTGAGTTGCGGAGAATGCGTTGATTCAACGGAACGAGTGCTGGGACGCAGTAACAATACGAGTATTATTAATGAACGCGTTTTCGGCACGAAATGCATACATAATTCTCTTGCTTCCAAAGGGAAAACGCCTCTCTCGAGCCATTCTCGCTTCGGAAGAACTGATCGGGAAAGCGTTTCGTCTGTTCCCAACAGAAAAATAGCGTATGCACCTCGTTCGAGGAGCGTCTGCTCCCGAACCCCGGTACATAATATACTATAATCGCTTTAATCAATGGTTGCCATGAAAAATTAATGTATAACGATATGTTATGATATATTATGATATGTTATGATATATATCCATATACAATCATATTTCTATAGCTAAGTGGAATGAGGACTGGCAGAGACTGCTTCATCCATCTCTATTTTGGGATAGATGAGGTTTGGTTTTCACCACGATTAATTGACATTCTACTTATGAATACGAAGATAATTATATATAATAATATACAATGATATATTACCCCCCCAGGATTCGTGATTTTTTGCCAATATGCGGTGATTCGTGTGACCTCTAGCACTCGAAGCTCGTTCTAGACGCTCTCAAAGTCCCGCAGGTGTATCCACGCACCTTTGGGGCACGGCAAATGATAGGTGGATGATGGACAAAGGTAGTCCAGGTACTTTCAATGTGGCACATTTGCGTTTACACCCCGAGAATTCATGATTTTTTGCCAATATGCGGTGATTCGTGTGACCTCTCGCCTCAAAGCTCGTTCTAGACGCTCTCTAAGTCCCGCAGGTGTATCCACGCACTTTTGGGATACGGCAAATGATAGGTGAATGATGGACAAAGGTAGTCCAGGTACTTTCAACGTGGCTTATTTGCGTTTACACCCCAAGAATTCGTGATTTTGCACCAATTCGCAGCGATTTGTGTGACCTCTCGCCTCGAAGCTCGTTCTAGACGCTCTCAAAGTCCCGCAGGTGTATCCACGCACTTTTGGGACACGGCAAATGATAGGTGGATGATGGACAAAGGTAGTCCAGGTACTTTCAACGTGGCTTATTTGCGTTTACACCCCAAGAATTCGTGATTTTGCACCAATTCGCAGCGATTTGTGTGACCTCTCGCCTCGAAGCTCGTTCTAGACGCTCTCAAAGTCCCGCAGGTGTATCCACGCGCTTTTGGGACACGGCAAATGATAGGTGGATGATGGACGAAGGTAGTCCAGGTACTTTCAATGTGGCACATTTGCGTTTACACCCCAAGAATTCGTGATTTTGCACCAATTCGCAGCGATTTGTGTGACCTCTCGCCTCGAAGCTCGTTCTAAACGCTCTCAAAGTCCCGCAGGTGTATCCACGCTCCTTTGGAACACGGCAAATGATAGGTGGATGATGGACAAAGGTAGTCCAGGTACTTTCAACGTGGCTTATTTGCGTTTACACCCCAAGAATTCGTGATTTTGCACCAATTCGCAGCGATTTGTGTGACCTCTCGCCTCGAAGCTCGTTCTAGACGCTCTCAAAGTCCCGCAGGTGTATCCACGTACTTTTGGGACACGGGAAATGATAGGTGGATGATGGACAAAGGTAGTCCAGGTACTTTCAATGTGGCTTATTTGCGTTTACACCCCAAGAATTCGTGATTTTGCACCAATTCGCAGCGATTTGTGTGACCTCTCGCCTCGAAGCTCGTTCTAGACGCTCTCAAAGTCCCGCAGGTGTATCCACGCTCCTTTGGAACACGGAAAATGATAGGTGGATGATGGACAGAGGTAGTCCAGGTACTTCCAATGTGGCACACTTGCGTTTACCCCCCAAAAATTCGTGATTTTGCACCAATTCGCAGTGATTCGTGTGACCTCTCGCATCGAAGCTCGTTCTAGACGCTCTCAAAGTCCCGCAGGTGTATCCACGCACTTTTGGGAGACGGCAAATGATAGGTGGATGATGGACAAAGGTAGTCCAGGTACTCCCAATGTGGCACATTTGCGTTTACCCCCCAAGAATTCCTGATTTTGCACCAATTTGCAGTGATTTGTGTGACCTCTCGCCTCGAAGCTCTTTCTAGACGCTCTCAAAGTCCCGCAGGTCTATCCACGCACTTTTGGGAGACGGCAAATGATAGGTGGATGATGGACAAAGGTAGTCCAGGTACTCCCAATGTGGCACATTTGCGTTTACCCCCCAAGAATTCCTGATTTTGCACCAATTTGCAGTGATTTGTGTGACCTCTCACCTCGAAGCTCGTTCTAGACGCTCTCAAAGTCCCGCAGGTGTATCCACGCACTTTTGGGATACGGCAAATGATAGGTGGATGATGGACAAAGGTAGTCCAGGTACTTTCAACGTGGCTTATATGCGTTTACACCCCAAGAATTCGTGATTTTGCACCAATTCGCAGCGATTTGTGTGACCTCTCGCCTCGAAGCTCGTTCTAGACGCTCTCAAAGTCCCGCAGGTGTATCCACGCACTTTTGGGACACGGCAAATGATAGGTGGATGATGGACAAAGGTAGTCCAGGTACTTTCAATGTGGCTTATTTGCGTTTACACCCCAAGAATTCGTGATTTTGCACCAATTCGCAGCGATTTGTGTGACCTCTCGCCTTGAAGCTCGTTCTAGACGCTCTCAAAGTCCCGCAGGTGTATCCACGCACTTTTGGGACACGGCAAATGATAGGTGGATGATGGACAAAGGTAGTCCAGGTACTCCCAATGTGGCACATTTGCGTTTACCCCCCAAGAATTCCTGATTTTGCACCAATTTGCAGTGATTTGTGTGACCTCTCGCCTCGAAGCTCTTTCTAGACGCTCTCAAAGTCCCGCAGGTCTATCCACGCACTTTTGGGAGACGGCAAATGATAGGTGGATGATGGACAAAGGTAGTCCAGGTACTCCCAATGTGGCACATTTGCGTTTACCCCCCAAGAATTCCTGATTTTGCACCAATTTGCAGTGATTTGTGTGACCTCTCGCCTCGAAGCTCTTTCTAGACGCTCTCAAAGTCCCGCAGATGTATCCACGCACTTTTGGGACACGGCAAATGATAGGTGGATGATGGACGAAGGTAGTCCAGGTACTTTCAATGTGGCACATTTGCGTTTACCCCCCAAGAATTCGTGATTTTGCACCAATTCGCAGTGATTTGTGTGACCTCTCGCCTCGAAGCTCGTTCTAGACGCTCTCAAAGTCCCGCAGGTGTATCCACGCATCTTTGGAACACGGCAAATGATAGTTCATGATGGACAAAGGTAGTCCAGGTACTTCCAATGTGGCACATTTGCGTTTACACCCCGAGAATTTATGATTTTTTGCCAATATGCGGTGATTCGTGTGACCTCTCGCCTCAAAGCTCGTTCTAGACGCTCTCAAAGTCCCGCAGGTGTATCCACGCACTTTTGGGATACGGCAAATGATAGGTGGATGATGGACAAAGGTAGTCCAGGTACTTTCAACGTGGCTTATTTGCGTTTACACCCCAAGAATTCGTGATTTTGCACCAATTCGCAGCGATTTGTGTGACCTCTCGCCTCGAAGCTCGTTCTAGACGCTCTCAAAGTCCCGCAGGTGTATCCACGCACTTTTGGGACACGGCAAATGATAGGTGGATGATGGACGAAGGTAGTCCAGGTACTTTCAATGTGGCACATTTGCGTTTACCCCCCAAGAATTCGTGATTTTGCACCAATTCGCAGTGATTTGTGTGACCTCTCGCCTCGAAGCTCGTTCTAGACGCTCTCAAAGTCCCGCAGGTGTATCCACGCACTTTTGGGACACGGAAAATGATAGGTGAATGATGGACAAAGGTAGTCCACGTACTTTCATGGTGGCACATTTGCGTTTACCCCCCAAGAATTCGTGATTTTGCACCCATTTGCAGTGATTCGTGTGACCTCTCGCCTCGAAGCTCTTTCTAGACGCTGTCAAAGTCCCGCAGGTCTATCCACGCACTTTTGGGAGACGGCAAATGATAGGTGGATGATGGACAAAGGTAGTCCAGGTACTCCCAATGTGGCACATTTGCGTTTACACCCCAAGAATTCGTGATTTTGCACCAATTCGCAGCGATTTGTGTGACCTCTCGCCTCGAAGCTCGTTCTAGACGCTCTCAAAGTCCCGCAGGTGTATCCACGCACTTTTGGGACATGGCAAATGATAGGTGGATGATGGACGAAGGTAGTCCAGGTACTTTCAACGTGGTTTATTTGCGTTTACACCCCAAGAATTCGTGATTTTGCACCAATTCGCAGCGATTTGTGTGACCTCTCGCCTCGAAGCTCGTTCTAGACGCTCTCAAAGTCCCGCAGGTGTATCCACGCACTCTTGGGACACGGCAAATGATAGGTGGATGATGGACAAAGGTAGTCCAGGTACTTTCAATGTGGCTTATTTGCGTTTACACCCCAAGAATTCGTGATTTTGCACCAATTCGCAGCGATTTGTGTGACCTCTCGCCTCGAAGCTCGTTCTAGACGCTCTCAAAGTCCCGCAGGTGTATCCACGCTCCTTTGGAACACGGCAAATGATAGGTGGATGATGGACAGAGGTAGTCCAGGTACTTCCAATGTGGCACATTTGCGTTTACCCCCCAAAAATTCGTGATTTTGCACCAATTCGCAGTGATTCGTGTGACCTCTCGCCTCGAAGCTCGTTCTAGACGCTCTCAAAGTCCCGCAGGTGTATCCACGCACTTTTGGGACACGGCAAATGATAGGTGGATGATGGACAAAGGTAGTCCAGGTACTTTCAATGTGTCTTATTTGCGTTTACACCCCAAGAATTCGTGATTTTGCACCAATTCGCAGCGATTTGTGTGACCTCTCGCCTCGAAGCTCGTTCTAGACGCTCTCAAAGTCCCGCAGGTGTATCCACGCACTTTTGGGAGACGGCAAATGATAGGTGGATGATGGACAAAGGTAGTCCAGGTACTTCCAATGTGGCACATTTGCGTTTACCCCCCAAGAATTCCTGATTTTGCACCGATTTGCAGTGATTTGTGTGACCTCTCGCCTCGAAGCTCTTTCTAGACGCTCTCAAAGTCCCGCAGATGTATCCACGCACTTTTGGGACACGGCAAATGATAGGTGGATGATGGACAAAGATAGTCCAGGTACTTTCAATGTGGCACATTTGCGTTTACCCCCCAAGAATTCGTAATTTTGCACCAATTCGCAGTGATTTGTGTGACCTCTCGCCTCAAAGCTCGTTCTAGACGCTCTCAAAGTCCCGCAGGTGTATCCACGCATCTTTGGAACACGGCAAATGATAGTTGATGATGGACAAAGGTAGTCCAGGTACTTCCAATGTGGCACATTTGCGTTTACACCCCGAGAATTTATGATTTTAGGCCAATATGCGGTGATTCGTGTGACCTCTCGCCTCGAAGCTCGTTCTAGACGCTCTCAAAGTCCCGCAAGTGTATCCACGCACTTTTGGGACACGGCAAATGATAGGTGGATGATGGACAAAGGTAGTCCAGGTTCTTTCAATGTGGCACATTCGCGTTTACACGCCGAGAATTCATGATTTTTTGCCAATATGCGGTGATTCGTGTGACCTCTCGCCTCAAAGCTCGTTCTAGACGCTCTCAAATTCCCGCAGGTGTATCCACGCACGCCTGGGACACGGCAAATGATAGGTGGATGATGGACAAAGATAGTCCAGGTACTTTTAATCTGGCACATTTGCGTTTACCCCCCAAGAATTCGTGATTTTGCACCAATTCGCAGTGATTCGTGTGACCTCTCGCACTCGAAGCTCGTTCTAGACGCTCTCAAAGTCCCGCAGGTGTATCCACGCACCTTTGGGGCACGGCAAATGATAGGTGGATGATGGACGAAGGTAGTCCAGGTACTTTCAATGTGGCACATTTGCGTTTACACCCCGAGAATTCATGATTTTTTGCCAATATGCGGTGATTCGTGTGACCTCTCGCCTCAAAGCTCGTTCTAGACGCTCTCAAAGTCCCGCAGGTGTATCCACGCACTTTTGTGACACGGCAAATGATAGGTGAATGATGGACAAAGGTAGTCCAGGTACTTTCATGGTGGCACATTTGCGTTTACCCCCCAAGAATTCGTGATTTTGCACCAATTTGCAGTGATTCGTGTGACCTCTCGCCTCGAAGCTCGTTCTAGACGCTCTCAAAGTCCCGCAGGTGTATCCACGCACTTCTGGGACACGGCGAATGATAGGTGGATGATGAACAAAGGTAGTCCAGGTACTTTCAACGTGGCTTATTTGCGTTTACACCCCAAGAATTCGTGATTTTGCACCAATTCGCAGCGATTTGTGTGACCTCTCGCCTCGAAGCATGTTCTAGACGCTCTCAAAGTCCCGCAGGTGTATCCACGCACTTTTGGGACACGGAAAATGATAGGTGGATGATGGACAAAGGTAGTCCAGGTACTTTCAATGTGGCTTATTTGCGTTTACACCCCAAGAATTCGTGATTTTGCACCAATTCGCAGCGATTTGTGTGACCTCTCGCCTCGAAGCTCGTTCTAGACGCTCTCAAAGTCCCGCAGGTGTATCCACGCACTTTTGGGAGACGGCAAATGATAGGTGGATGATGGACAAAGGTAGTCCAGGTACTCCCAATGTGGCACATTTGCGTTTACCCCCCAAGAATTCCTGATTTTGCACCAATTTGCAGTGATTTGTGTGACCTCTCGCCTCGAAGCTCTTTCTAGACGCTCTCAAAGTCCCGCAGGTCTATCCACGCACTTTTGGGAGACGGCAAATGATAGGTGGATGATGGACAAAGGTAGTCCAGGTACTTTCAATGTGGCACATTTGCGTTTACCCCCCAAGAATTCGTGATTTTGCACCAATTCGCAGTGATTTGTGTGACCTCTCGCCTCGAAGCTCGTTCTAGACGCTCTCAAAGTCCCGCAGGTGTATCCACGCACTTTTGGGACACGGAAAATGATAGGTGGATGATGGACAAAGGTAGTCCAGGTACTTTCAATGTGGCTTATTTGCGTTTACACCCCAAGAATTCGTGATTTTGCACCAATTTGCAGTGATTTGTGTGACCTCTCGCCTCGAAGCTCTTTCTAGACGCTCTCAAAGTCCCGCAGGTGTATCCACGCTCCTTTGGAACACGGAAAATGATAGGTGGATGATGGACAGAGGTAGTCCAGGTACTTCCAATGTGGCACATTTGCGTTTACCCCCCAAAAATTCGTGATTTTGCACCAATTCGCAGTGATTCGTGTGACCTCTCGCCTCGAAGCTCGTTCTAGACGCTCTCAAAGTCCCGCAGGTGTATCCACGCACTTTTGGGAGACGGCAAATGATAGGTGGATGATGGACAAAGGTAGTCCAGGTACTCCCAATGTGGCACATTTGCGTTTACCCCCCAAGAATTCCTGATTTTGCACCAATTTGCAGTGATTTGTGTGACCTCTCGCCTCGAAGCTCTTTCTAGACGCTCTCAAAGTCCCGCAGGTCTATCCACGCACTTTTGGGAGACGGCAAATGATAGGTGGATGATGGACAAAGGTAGTCCAGGTACTCCCAATGTGGCACATTTGCGTTTACCCCCCAAGAATTCCTGATTTTGCACCAATTTGCAGTGATTTGTGTGACCTCTCGCCTCGAAGCTCTTTCTAGACGCTCTCAAAGTCCCGCAGATGTATCCACGCACTTTTGGGACACGGCAAATGATAGGTGGATGATGGACGAAGGTAGTCCAGGTACTTTCAATGTGGCACATTTGCGTTTACCCCCCAAGAATTCGTGATTGTGCACCAATTCACAGTGATTTGTGTGACCTCTCGCCTCGAAGCTCGTTCTAGACGCTCTCAAAGTCCCGCAGGTGTATCCACGCATCTTTGGAACACGGCAAATGATAGTTCATGATGGACAAAGGTAGTCCAGGTACTTCCAATGTGGCACATTTGCGTTTACACCCCGAGAATTTATGATTTTTTGCCAATATGCGGTGATTCGTGTGACCTCTCGCCTCGAAGCTCGTTCTAGACGCTCTCAAAGTCCCGCAAGCGTATCCACGCACTTTTGGGACACGGCAAATGATAGGTGGATGATGGACAAAGGTAGTCCAGGTTCTTTCAATGTGGCACATTCGCGTTTACACGCCGAGAATTCATGATTTTTTGCCAATATGCGGTGATTCGTGTGACCTCTCGCCTCAAAGCTCGTTCTAGACGCTCTCAAAGTCCCGCAGGTGTATCCACGCACGCCTGGGACACGGCAAATGATAGGTGGATGATGGACAAAGGTAGTCCAGGTACTTTTAATGTGGCACATTTGCGTTTACCCCCCAAGAATTCGTGATTTTGCACCAATTCGCAGTGATTCGTGTGACCTCTCGCCTCGAAGCTCGTTCTAGACGCTCTCAAAGTGCCGCAAGTGTATCCACGCACTCCTGGGACACGGCAAATGATAGGTGGATGATGGACAAAGGTAGTCCAGGTACTTTCAATGTGGCACATCTGCGTCTACACCCCGAGAATTCATGATTTTTAGCCAATATGCGGTGATTCGTGTGACCTCTCGCCTCGAAGCTCGTTCTAGACGCTCTCAAAGTCCCGCAGGCGTATCCACGCACTTTTGGGACACAGAAAATGATAGTCGGATGATGTACAAAGGTATCCCAGGTACTTCCAATGTGGCACATCCGCGTTTACACCCCGAGAATTCATGATTCTTCACCAATATGCAGTTTTTTCATGATTTCCCATCCCCAAGTGGGCCCTAATCCTCAAAATGAGTGGTAGAAAAAATTTTCAAAACACATATATCGACGTAAAATTTTCCGTTCTTCCGAATGCCGTAGTCCAAATTCCAAAATATTGGTGGTAACCCCCTCAAAAATGCAAAAAACTCCAAAAAATTGCAATTTTCAAAAAATCGCTCAGAACATCAAATTTGTTTTTAAAAATGCAACATTTCCGTTCCCCATAAAAATTTGCATAAATCGCTCCCCCTCCGAGTTAAACGCCTAATACTGCGTTTTTTCCTCATTTTCGCGCTATTCAGCCCACCATGGGCGTATGGGTCCAGGAGGCTTCTCGGGGGTAAAGCATTCGGATTCTACGATCAAAAAGCTACAATTTCCTCGCTTTCAAATTTCCGATATCGATTTTTTTCAGCGTAAGAAAAATTTTGGGCCCAGAGGTGTTTCGGAAATCTGTGTTTGACGTTGACGAATCCTTCATCCAGTGAAGATAGAGGGATAGCCGCAACCGAATTCCAACGGTGCCGTGTATTGGAGGCTCCGGCAGACAACTTCCTCTGCACTTGGTTATACTCGATGCGCTCTGCGGCCATGGTGATAGATGCTCAATCGTTGAACGACTGCAGATTAAAGGCACATAACCCGACGGCGTATTTATAAGCAGCCTCGCTTGTCACCGGCATTGGCAATTCTGATATTGGGGGTTTCCAGTTATCTTCCCAACCATATTAGGCCATGGTTTGGAGCACTTTCATCGTACTAGATTTGCAAGGCACAGCGAATGGCTCCGCCCTGCGAATTATATCCATTGAGATTGCGAGAGAGAGTGAGCGCAACAGATACATGACACGGAAGATCGCAGGTATACAGCGTGAATAAGCCAACCGCAGTGCTTACCTATCCTCCCCGGTGGTGGCTGGCGGCCACGATCGTGACACCTTACGGGATGTCATTGCACGTAGGTTCATCCTAACTGCTTACCCGCGACACTTTACACATGAATATTTCCTTTTCATACAGCTGCCCGGAAAATATATTGGTACTCTGTGAAAGCAAAATCATACATTTCATCTCGATTTCAGCATTTCTTCAACAATATTCCGTATTTGACGGAACTTTGTTCACAAAGATATCCACATCGACACTGCTCCAAATGTTTTTTAATCCTTCAAAACGCTACCCCGGGTCTCGTCGAATTACGGAGTAGAGCTCACCAAATGAATTGAATACCATATTGAATATGGAGTACTGTCCACATTTCTTGCTACCCACTTCAGTATTTCAATTCCATTCGGCGAAGTGTTGATTCTCCGAATTCTTTCTAAAATATACATGAAGTTTGCCCCTCCATTGGGCCGTGTGAAATTTTCTCAGACACTATCCACTAACTTTATTTGTTGAATCTTGACCGAAAAATGATAATTAGAGACTTTTTAGAACGCGAAAACAAATAATCTCAAACTCGAGTCAGCTTCTATAGTCGTTGCCGACATTTATTCGTTTCAGAAAATTCATTCCGGTTGATGAAATGATGTCCTTTCAACAGCATTCTGGTGTGATCGGGTGTTTTCCAAATCCAACCAATCAGGTAAGGAGGTCCCTCCTCTTTGTTCCCTCCGAAATTGTTCCCTCCGAACCAATCATGGACCGACATTCCAACATGTTTGCGATCAGTTCAGATTGCCCTTGAAAGTACAATGCGAGGACAAATCCAAATACTTCATTTGCAAGGACACAGTGAATGAATAGCAAACGTGTCCTTTTCCATCCTGCACGCTCGGCATTTGATACACGCATTTAAGGACCCATTCATTATAGGGCACATTTCTTGTCGGATCGAACGAACCGAACACCAATCCTAAACTTTCTTGATGTTTTTTCCAACTTCTCAAAATAGCCACAAATAAGTAACTTCAATTCCGTATCTTCATTCTTGACATCAAAACGAGCATTTAGAAATTTTAATGGCGAAAATCCGATCACTCTAAGCATCGCGAATGATGTGCGACGTTATCATTTTGATTAACGAATAAAGCATGAAAATAATCCAATTTTTGCCATTAAAGCTTCTACATGACCTCCTTGATGCCAAGAATCGAGTTGTGGAATTGAAGATATAGATGGCTATTTCGATAACTCGGAAAATATACATTGGAAGTCTTGCTTCTTTCGGAGTGAAAGAAGCAGAAGGATCGTAAAGTTTGTTTGCGTTGACACTGAAACTCTACGTCTCGTTTCTACTGGCCGAGCGCGCGGGATCAGACGTTTATTGCCCTACTCTAGTTGCCTACTTCCAAAATGCAAAATTGTTCAGAACCGCACAAAAATGTTTGCAAATATTTAATCCGTTCTTGTGCCTTCAAGGCCATCTCTTAGAAACTTGAAACATGAAAATCGGTTGATATGAAGTGATTTTGTGGCTATGATAATCAATTATCATGAGCACACATTTGCCTCGGATGATCACTGAATCGAAACCAATTCTCTCGTATCAAGTTTCTATGAGATCGTCTTCAAGGCACAAGAACGGATTAAATATTCGCAAGTATTTTTGTGCGGTTTTAAACAATTTTGAAATTTTAAAGTAGGGAATTAGAGTAGAGCAATAAATTCTGGGCCTCGAGCGCTCGCCCGTTTATGACGTGACGTCAATTTTCAGCTCCAAATCAAACTATCATAGTTAGTTTTCATCTCGGTGGGGAGAGATCATGATCAGCGGATGAGCGACTTCATCGGTATTTTTATGACGATGATGGATTATATTATATTTGGTAGTCCGGCGACTTCGAGGCTGGCGCGAGAATAGAGATATAATAGACGCTCCGAGATGATCGGATGACATGCAATTTTTCGAATTTCCCCATTGACGCGCGCGTGATGGCCCAGTTTCCAGGTAATACTGCAGGTACATCCCTGCATACTCTTTTGGGCCCCCTTCGCGTGGCGTGGGCTATTCCTATTAGTCCAGTGGGTGTACATTTCTTATAATGCAATCGGTGGATCAATTCGTAAACAGCGAACTAACGACGAATTCTTATGCAAAATTCATCGCTGAATGCGAATCTGGGTAGATCACTCGCGCTGTTGATAGAAAAGTGATTAAAAGCCGAATTTTGCAGGTTACCCATGCCGGCAAATTTTTTGGGAAGATTTTCCGGGAAATTCAACTGCAAAATACAGAACACGGGCCCGGAAACACTGCTTGATATCTCAGTTGCAAATAATTCTAAACGAATGTAGCAAATTTGAAGTATTTGCTCTTATATAAGGGTACATCACGCAACGCAAAGTGGCCACAACAGTATGCAGCGATGTACCTGCGCTATTACCTGGGAACTGGGCCATCACGCGCGCATCAATGGGAAAAATTGAAAATTTGCATGTCATCCGAGCATCTCGGAGCGTCTATTATACCTCTATGCTCGCGCCAGCCTCGAAGTCGCCGGACTACCAAATATAATATAATCCGTCGTCGTCGTGAAAATACCGATGCAGTCGCTCATTCGCTTATCATGACCTCATGGCACCGAGATGAAAAATCATTGATCCGAGCGCGAAACTGTGTTTATTTGCGTTGGAGCCGAAAATCCACGTCACGTATCAACGGGCGAGCGCTCGGGGCCCAAAGTTTATTGCCCTGCTCTGATTGCCTGTTTCCAAATTGCAAATTTGTCCTCAACTGGACAAAAATGTTCGCAAATATTTAATCCATTGTTGTGCCTTCAAGACCATCTCATTAAACCGCTCAAAATATACGCTTGCGAAAATTGGAGAAATCAGGCCTCAGGCGGCGGAAAAGGCAATCAGGATCACTTTTTCCAAAAAGAACACAACATTTTACATACATTATGTGATTTTCAGACATTGACAAGGATAGGCAACTGAGAAATTCACTGTTTAGTGATTTTTATACATTTGACCATACAGGCCGCCCATAATCTCTTAAGGCTATGCGGTCACCGTGCACCGTGACCATGGACTTTGAAAATACACCTTACATGAAAAGTTTGATGATTCAAGGTGTAAGATGAGTTGTCGGATTCTTGTTATTGTCCAACTTATATTCCTCAATCCGTCGTCTAGCCCAAATCACAAGAGAATCGGAGAAAATTGGGAATAACTCGGCCGCGGGAACGTCCTAACCTATAATATACGCACATTTTCATTCCCAACTTTCTCCGATTCTATTGCAATTTGGGCTCAACAAAGAGCGAACAAATCTAAGTTAGATGATAAAAAATATTTGTGCGCTCGTCGTTTAGCCCAAATCGCAATAGAATCGCAGAAAGTTGGGAATGATTTTCAGCTTGCATGGTGACCGCATCGCCTTAAACCAGTCTTTCTAGCACTTCAACTTTGCATAGCTGCCATGTGACGCTCCTATCTTTTCGATGCGGGACATCGTGTGGAATATGAACAGAAAATCGAGCAATTTTTGGCCTGTGCAATATATCACAATCGTCAAATACTGCACGATTTTTCATTTTTTCGCATTCTTTGCTTCTGGCTCTCTTCTTGGGATATCTAGATTGTTTGTTCCGGTTCCATGTTGTACACAATGAAATTTTCCAAATATCTGAAAACAAATTTCACCTTTCTATTACATATCTAAGTCGTTGAAATTAGCAATAGAGGCGAAAATTGACTAAATTTTCTTTGATTCTCCGGTCCGAGAAAAGATAACGGAGTCGATGTGTAACTGCTCGGGCATATAGTCCTCGTTGACTTCTACATATGAGGGTTTCCATGGAACTGTTAACTATTGACCCTCTGGAATGAAAAAGAAATTTTCTCATCGCACACGTTTGAAATGGGTTTCATGTGATTCTTAGACCTTGAAAACATGTGAAAAAAGTGGTGCCACTCTCTTCCAAGCCAGGGTATATGGTTCAGAACGACATGTACGGAATTTCACACTTGAAACATTCGTGAATCAACTTCAATCAAATAGATACGATTCAAAACATTGTCTAAACGATCGATACGGATTATATTTTGCCTGACTTGACTTTAAGATGAATTTCATCATCGATTTCTCCGAAATTCGATGTAAATTCCCAAAATCGAGTCAAGAGCTATTAGTCTCGTTTCAATTTCTAGAATACACTGTGGTGTTATTTTGTTCATATTTCAGCCGTATACTATGTAAAAATCAAGACAATCGCGATACCATCACATTTATAGGCTTATTTAGCTCACCATCCGGAATCAAATATTTCTCCTCAGCTTATCACAGAAATACCGATCGACAATTGCAACTCAAAACAGTGCGGTTATATCCTTTTTGTGATGAAGAAAAAAGAGCACAACATCCCAACCCTGTGCTTCGCGTCTCCTGAGTATGACATCAAAAAATGACCATTTTCAAAGCCAGTGGCGCTATAACTTTATGAGCTTCGAAGCTTCATAAAATTTGTCCGGATCAACGCACACTCACAAACCGAAAGGGATTCGATTCGTCTTCTTTTCAACATCGAAAACCCATTGCTAAATTCTCCGTCTCGCACAAGGTATTCCATCATTTTCGTAAACAATAGCCAGAGAAAATTTTCCCATAAAACTCGGTCACATCGATGGATGAGAGCTAATATCATAGCCAAATCAGCGCCCACCTCTAAATCAAAGATTTTCTCAAAATATGTGATTAGTAGATGAATATATCATTCCAGCGAAGTAGTTTAGGCATAGGTATTTTAGTTACAGCCTTATCAATTCAAAAAATCGCGTTGGTACGTTTGTAAACTACCCAAAAATCATCTCTTGCGGTCTGCTATTGACAAATCAGGATGCGTTTCAACAAACAAGAATGTAATCCATATCGAATGATGCCAAATACTATAAAATGCCACTCCTGCGCACTCCAAATAGTTCAAAATACTTTCGGAACACTGCAGTAACACAAAAGTTACAAGTTCCATGGAAACCCTCATATATAAGTAAATTACGTAAATCCATTGATACACAGCCGTGTTATAAAATTTGTTCGTCCAAAACTGTTGTTTTTTGCAATAGTTGCCGAAAATTTCTAGCGTAGCAACGTTGATCTTAAAAGTGGGGGAGGTACCTGAAACCTTCTACTACAATATGCGAATAATAAAACTGGTCGATTTTTCAAAACAAACCCGTCGTGGAGCCATTCGTTTATAGAAATTGCAAAACTCACTTTTTGTCTTGCATGTGGGGCTGATAATACAATTCTTATTGATAAACTTGTTTCTGCATAATATCGTGCATTTTGTCTCTAAGTCGGGAGAAAATTCACATTGCTCTACGACCTTTTGATTTGATGATGCCGATTTTTATTTATAAATCAATACTGTTCAAAAATTTGGAGATACCGAGCTCAGATTTAGGGCGATGGTGGAGAGAAGTATGGAGTTTATTCCCAAAGGTATTTCGTATACATGCCCCATCTGACATCTCCTTCACATCTAGTTCAAATTGATGTCTAAATTCGTTTGGATGCCAAGTGCTACAGGGAGTCGTAGTGGGTGTACTCCAGTCACGGTGCGCCACAGCTCCGCAGAATCCGAGGCGTAACGTTCAAACTCGAGCGCGCGGATTCTTCTACTATAATCACATTCTACTAAAGACATTTTCACGATTTTTTGAAGGGGTACGTTGCCGAAACAATAACCACAACGAACATTATATAACGATCCGGTCATTCATTTCATGTGTGAATGGGGCATACTCTTATAAGTATCCCTAGAATCGTACATTATAAATTCATCTTCACTTTGTTACTGGGAGGACGTTGCTTGTACCGGGGATATGACATTTTGAAGGAATAGCAAATAAGAGACTTTTGGAGAATGTTAACAATTTCGAAATATTATTTTATTTTGACATCTATCTGAAATGCAATCGTTCCATATACCATCAAGGATTTTTTAATCAATTAATGGATAATCTCCCCAGCCCACTTCCTCCGTGTGCTGGTATTACTCTCGTTGGATATCACGGGCCCCAATCGGCTTGTTTGGGGGCCCGGTCGATGAGATTTCCTCCATCTCAACCTCCGGCAGTCGGATCAAGGCCCACACCTTCGAAACAGGGCGGACCACGTTGACCGAGGGGTATGCAGCATCTTCTATGTGCTCTACTGTGGAAGCAGAATTTTCCACAATTTACAAAAGGTCGTACATTTGAATCATCAGACAACTACACACCATCACGCTACAATCAAAGTCAAAAAAGCGAATATAATCCATTTCATCTACGTATCCCACGCGAATGCTTATCCCAACTCACGCACCAGTGCCACAACCCATATGCCATGAAGATGCGCAGCTAATGAAGTCCTCCAAAGAGTACATAGTCGATGCATGCTATGCGTGACTGTGTTTGTTGACAAACTACAGCTCGGCAGGGTTATGCTACGGAAGTGCCTAACCTCTCTTTGGATTTTGATATTGTATGCACACACACACACACACACACACACACACACACACACACACACACACACACACACACACACACACACACACACACACACACACACACACACACACACCAAGTGTAGGTTAGATGTATTTTGACAACCTAAAAGTTGTGGCATCGAGTTTCGATTTTAATTTTTCCTACTTTAATGCAGCATCAGAGAACTGTAGGGATGAACCAGAGCACAAATTTAGTAGTTGGTGACGACCGTGGCAGGCTTCGGTGCTTTATTTTACAGAATCCATCTTGTATTGTTGACATTTCAATTTGTGACCGGATCTCACCGGAATAGTAACAAACCCCCAAGCTTCCACCCTCTTTATCGCTAAAGAACAATATCAAGCTCACCGATTCAGCAGTAGATAAGATCCTCTATAGCCAGGTGGGTCTCCTTTTACCATCATACATCCCATCACATGAATAATGATTGCCGATCAGCTCGACACGTTATTTCATGAGCTTTTTTTCTATTTTTTCTATTCGTGTATCAATAATTACATTCTCCTCCTAACTTTGAAATAGTCAATGTTGGAGAGTACTTGTGAGTTACTGTAATAATGTGACCCGATATTGAGCATTGCTATGAGCGCTTTATTTGTTCCACACAAAATATGCTCTGAGAATTGTCTATGGGTCACAATATCATGGACGTCCATTTATAAAATATACGTAACTGTATCCTTGCTCAAAAGGTTGGATAGGTTCAGAAATTCCACTTTTGCATCACTCGTCTAAGAATTTATTCAATAATTCAAAGCGACAAAAATATCAGTTCGAATCTGAATATTGTATCGCAGAAAATTTGAAGTCACGCATCCTTTTGCGACTTTCTGTATTCAAGTCACCCGCAGTTCCGTCAGTTTTATATCCAGACGGCAGAACAATTGTCCCCCGTGTCTCTACATTTCTGTACTTCTATTTTTAGTAATTTGCATTGCTTGCATACCAAGAATGTACGAAGTATTCGTCCACGTAGTGGTTTCACCCCAACATGCATCCATTTCATTGTTTGTTGGGAAAATGAACCAGCATTGACGTATCGATACATGTGTCAACCAACAAACATACGGTGGAGTAATTTGCAAATGGACAAACATAATTAGGGGTGCAATACTCACAAAAATTAGAAGAAGGTGTCCTGAGCGTCTTGTTTTTTGATATTAGAAATTCTATTTGATAAATTTCACACAAAATACATCATATACTTTGGCAGAGATTCTTTGAGTTTACCGTGTGAGAGACAACTCTGATTATGAATATATTCTGAGACAATGTGAGCTACCCATCAACTCGCCCTCAGCCGAATGCAGTGAAATCATCATGAAACCGTGTCAAAATTATTCGAGCCACCGTGAAAGTTGTCTTGTCTCATCTCAAAGATGTATTGTGGACGAATGTAAGGGAAGGTTCCACCTCAAATGTGAATCCTGGCCTGAAATATAATGGGGGCTGAAGTTCTGTATTTATATATCTTTTTTCGATGTAGGAACAGTGGCGTAGTCAGTATTTCGGCAAGAACATTTTTCGATCATTTTTGTCAACTTGTTTGCGGCTCCATCATCCGATCGCCGAACCTATCCGAGAATTTCTTCGGAGGCATAAAAAGTACACTCAGAAATATAGGCAGACCGATACATCAAATTCTGTGCAACTACACAGAGAGAAATCTGGTAATAATGTTTACAGATTTGGAGCCAATGTTTGTTGATTCTCTCAGTACTCATAAGACAGCGATGAAATCAACGATTTTTGAAAATCTGGGAACAAATTGTGCAAATCATTAGTATCAAATTTCATTTGAATTTTCTTGGTACAACGCCTCAGAACTAAAAAAGTATCGAAAATTTCGAAAAATCACAAGATTACTCTCTTGTTCAGATTGAAAAGTAAGCAATAAATATGAGAGGTAGAGAATTTTTATTTGCAAATTTTGACATATATATAATTTTTAGGGTGTGCGTTATTTCCCAACTTGCGATTTTGTACGATACAATCGTGAGGTTTCGGTCTTTCGTATCAAAAAAATAGAAAAAAATTTAGTGCATCTCAGAGAAGGCGCGAAAGATGACCGAGTCATCCGTGAGTTGGCAAATCGGAAATTTCGATATTTGGGGTGTCAAAAATGTGCCAGTGATAGATCTCACTTCCAAAGTTGCTAAAATGTATTTCACGAACTATTGAAACATATGAAGCATCAATTGATTCGCGCACGAGTATCAATGCTTTCATCGGTATTATAAGGGTAATACGAACGCGGCAAGATCACACGCACCTGACATTCTCAAGCATCACACGGACATGACATTTTGCCAGTAAAACTGATCTCAACGTGAAACGATTTGAGTTACAGTCGTGAGGTTTGAAGGGAGTTTCATTTGGCCGCCAAATAATTGCGAAAACCCGACTACGACCGCTGTAGTCTCACGTTCAAGGGTCGCACCAGTACCACGCGGACCTGACATAAAAATTCAGCAGAACTAGATTTTCTCGAAAAAAATACTCTAAATAAAATGGAAAAACCTATTATATCCAAAATTTTTAGGCATGGAATTTTTGCACCTGACGATGAAATCTAAGGAAAAATTGGTGCGGAAAAGTCTAAGATGAGGCATATTCACTCGTATCGTGCAAAACTGAATGAGTGAAATTTCAAGCGAAGTTGTGCCACAAAATGTGCTTGCTGAGCATGCACAAAAAGAGTGGTACTTTGGCCTTTGTAGCTGAGGGATTTGATGCTTACAATTAGTACCATAAGATTCCATAAGTTTATCCGCCCGAATTCCTAACGAGTGTCTCTGGTGGCGCTGTGCACTCGCAAACGCCCAAAAAAGGAATGACCACAATGCACAGACCTGACATTTCGACCTTTTTTGTTGAATGATAGTGTGTTCGAGTGATCCTCAACTGAAAAACAAACGATTGTGCCAAGAAGGTCATAAGAAATACATAGAAAATGAACTTTTAGGTTTTTTCCTCAGGCGTTTGATGGTTTGTACATACACTATTTCAAAGTTTTCACAAAGTCACCGATATTATGCCACACCATTATCGGGAAAGTAACCATCACAAGCAAATGATTGTTTGTGCACATATATAATATGAAGTGCAATAAGCATGCATGAGTCGTTATATATGTGTGTGTTTGTGGTGTGTGTGTGTAGCGCCTATATACTATTTATTATCATGGCTAATATTGAATATATATAAAGCCACACGCGGCGCCTGCGCATAACGTCGATAACGGAAACTGAGAGAAATCGTGTATACTTGAGTTGCCAAGCATGGATTCACTCGCACCGCGCCGAAAGATGATCCCGTCATCAAAAACTTTTTCGGCGCCCTGGGCGACGAATCCTGCTTTGCCGCTCAAACATCATTTTCACATTGAAACCCTATATTAAAAATTTCGCTCTCCGCACCCTGCGTCCCTCTAGGATTCCTGTGATCTCTCATGGCCCCACTTGGACCACGAAAGCTATCAAATCCCACTATTTCGACGAAAAATTACACGGAGAACACGATAATATTTTCTATTTTGAGTTTCAAAATGGCTCCGGCGTGATATTAGCAATCTTTCGAAGAATTACTTATATCACGTCGGGGTCACTGCAAAACTGAAAACTGCCAGTTTCATCGTGTTTCTCGTGAAATTTTACGTATGAATAGTGTATTTTGATATCGTTCATGGTCCAAGGGGGGCCATGAGATATCACAGTGATCCCAGATTCAGAGAGGGCGGGGAGGGCAAAATGTTAAGTATAGAGTTTCCATTGTTGAAATAATGTTCGAGCGGCAAAGCAGGATACGTCGCACGGGGCGCGGCAAAATTATTTTCTGATGATTTACTATCAAAAATCTAAAATTGACGATGATATCGTGGAAAATGGACAGTTGGGAAAGAACGCACACCCTAATATTTATATACATTTCTGGTTTCATTTTATCTTGATTCTCGAAATAATTTGTCCACTAATCCGATGGAATATCTTGATATGACCAAGACATTATTCTTCTGGTTTCTGAAGTATCAATATTTTTTGAGTTCTAAGGCAATGTAGCGAGAAAATTCCGGATCTTGGGCCAAAAAAATTTATGGAGGAGCTCAGGATTTAATCGATCAGTCTGTAAATATCTTGGAGGGTACTTTTTATCGTTTCGAACAAAATGTCGCATAGGTTTGGCAAACACGCGAAGGCGGCGCAAACCGGTGGACAAAGATGGTGAAAATGTATATATTTGGGAAACTGACTACGCCATCGGTTTTAGATCGAAAATAAGCTGCTCAAAGAGATAAGCAAAATGATTCATTTTAGCTGAATATTCTCAGATGATCACTCAAACTAACGATAGATTAGGAAAAATGATCAAAGTCCAGAATCATGATTGGAATTTACACACAATAATTTCATTCTACCTGCGTTCCAATGCATCTGATTGTCTCCTCATACTCTACACATATGTAACATCAATAAACAACCGTTACGTTAAGGCGGGGTTTTGATACTGTTGCATTATACATGGTGAATATGGAGTTCTTCAGAGGAATTTTCAATTTAACCGGGATGAAACGTAGTCTAATCGAATGAGGTTTGAACCAATTGATGTAAAGAGCTGGAAAACCATCTCTCTAGTTTATCACAAGGCAGATATATTAGTTGCAGAGGGAGATAATGTCAAAATGAGTTTTCATTGAATTTGATCGTGACGTTTTGAGCTATTTTCACAGGATTCCTTTTTAGAGGAATTCAGATGACGAACACTAGGGTTTCTTGAGGAAGATATATCGTCTGGTTGAGGCTACATTTATTGATAGTTGGTAAAGAGATGACAGAATATAGTGATTCAAATTATTTGATTTTGAGTGGATTGAAGCAAATTTTGGAACAATTTTGGTATCAATCAACAAATTACGGAAAATGCGATCTTTTTTTTTTTTTTTTTTTTTTGTTTTGGTAGGCCGGGAAGGGGAAATCTTCATAGACACCCACAAGAGTGTGGGTAGTGTCGGATTCACCCGAGAAGACTCGGGTACCTACCGACTAAAACCCCTCCCCGAGGGCGCCAACCCGAAGGTTATAGTCCCAGAAGAAGGAAAGAAGGAACAGAGAGTAGAGAAAAGATGAAAGATACAGGGAGGCTTGCGAAGAAGATACCACTCAGGGCTCATACGCACTGAGGCGAACGAGGTGGTAAAAGCACACACATGGGTGCTGGGGCTGAAGACTGGGGCGGGGGAGTTGTCGTGTGCTCCCGAGATGCTAAGATCTCCCTTGCCGGAGGACTGGGGCCGGGGAGTGCGTCTGTCTCCCAGGATCAACTAAGGATCCTCCTTGCGGAACTGGGGCCGGGGAGTCGTTACTCTCCCAAGATCCGAAGATCTCCCTTGCGGGCGAAAATGCGATCAAATAGTAGTACTTGCAGGAAACCTTTTTGACTTCGTCATCAGTCGCGCGCGTTCTTCGGACGCACGTAAATTGTCTATACGCGGGCAGGTATAAAAATATAACTCACCATCCTCGCGCGTCAGGAAAGAGTATTCGCTCACGTGCTCCTTGTCCAATTCCCTTAGGTATTTGGCGACCTTGGAGGCCTGCAACTGCTCGCTGCAAGCTTGGAAAATACCTGGGCAGACTTGCTCCCGCGTCTCCACATTGATAACAGTGTCTGAGTCATACAGCGAGGGCACATCTAAATCTATCCCGCGCCTCACTGCGCGAAAAATGTTTTCCGGGTATTTCAGCCACTCCTCTTCAGACTCGTTGATGAATCGTAAAGCCTCGTCTAGATCCAATGTGGTGTGCTCCTTGATATCGTTGTCGACCACACAGGGATTCATCATGTCAGCTGTAACGTCGTTTCATACATGACAATGCAAGTATTAATCACCGGAAGTCCAGCTGCTCAGAGACCAAGCTATTTGAAGCATGATTGCAAATAAAATCGTGAAATTTGAGGACGCGCGCGCATCACGGCCTGCACGCGACAAGTTATTGTAACCTCTTCCATATTGCGGCCTCCAACTTGATGTGAAAATAACATTAGTGAAACAGTTCGAGACAACTTTGCCAAGTTTACTTGAGACATAATTGAATACAGGGAAATGTCCTCGCATGTTGGAAATTGAGCTTACCACCCAAAAATCCGTAAATATGCCTTTTTTATTCAAGGTTTGTCAAATTCACTTATCTTCCATCACAAAATTTCCTTTGTGTCAAAGCACTGCTGTTTGGGAATATTCATGAGAATTTGGAGGACGTTGGGTGAAGTCGTTTTGTACTAACAGTCATTTGGAAATGAAGAGGAAGGCGTCAGATGCACTGGGGCCACGAAAGATATTCTTCACTTGTGTAATCGAGCTAAAAGTCTGTGGAGAATTGAAATCGAGGCAAC
The DNA here is from genome assembly GCA_029851415.1 of Eretmocerus hayati. Taxonomy (NCBI): domain Eukaryota; kingdom Metazoa; phylum Arthropoda; class Insecta; order Hymenoptera; family Aphelinidae; genus Eretmocerus; species Eretmocerus hayati. The sequence continues at coordinate 136,725,139 of CM056741.1, forward strand.
GTATGCATATATCTATATATCCGATATATATATATATATATATATATATATATATATATATATATCCGAAGGGTTCGAAGAACGTACTCACAGATATATGTAATTAATTTTGACACTCGATCGATATGATCGGATATCGTATTTATCATTCGCGGGAATTTCAAATTATGAAGATATAATTTTTCGGTCTTTGCGAGTTAAAGTCAGCAGATATTGCTGACGTTTTTGGCATCAATCGAGAATGGATTTTACTCCACTCTCGATCAATGCACCTTTAGAGCCTCGTATGGTTCCGAGGATGCATCTAAAGGATTTTGATGGAAAGGAATGAAAAGTAAAGATGAGAAATGAGGAATTTTATGAAAAATTTGGATTCTACGCTGATATTATGCGTGTTTCGCCCTTCTCTCATTGCTCGGGCTTTTCAAAGTGGTGGAAGAACAATGAAAGTTTACCACTGACACGCGGCTCAAGTGGCCGAATGTTCGATGGTTTGAACGCCCTTATATACGAAAGTTCATCTTCGTTAAGCGCTTATCGATATGATCGGATATCGTATTTATCACTCGCGGGAATTTCAAATTATGAAGATATAATTTTTCGGTCTTTGCGAGTTGAAGTCAGCAGATATTGCTGACGTTTTTGGCATCAATCGAGAATGGATTTTACTCCACTCTCGATCAATACACCTTTAGAGCCTCGTATGGTTCCGAGAATGCATCTAAAGGATTTTGATGGAAAGGAATGAAAAGTAAAGATGAGAAATGAGAAATTTTTTGAAGAATTTGGATTCTACGCTGACATTATGCGTGTTTCGCCCTTCTCTCATTGCTCGGGCTTTTCAAAGTGGCGGAAGAGCAATGAAAGTTTACCACTGACACGCGGCTCAAGTGGCCGAATTTTCGATGGTTTGAACGCCCTTATATACGAAAGTTCATCTTCGTTAAGCGCTATTTTTGTTAAGCGCGTACTCACAGATATGTTCACTTACGAAACGTTGTCAGATCTTCGGAGGCAAAAGCTCGTGATTTATCGGACGACAGGTATTCTCTACTTCTCCACCGGCACGCACTGTGTTGATGTTTATTCGCGGCTGCTTCGACGTCTTACGAGCGCGCTACTGAGCATTCAAGTAACGACGATCGGATCGCGTCCCGACAAGACACGCGAAATCGAGGTACTACCAATTATGAAGGTGTAGGGGCAACACGTGATGTCGCACGCACAATTACATGAAACAGATCGATAACCGAACTATTCTATGTCATCTTGCATTCGAAATATTGACCGTTCTATCAAGGAAGTACACTGTTACGTTATTTCTACCGATCACTACTGTCACGTACCACCAATGATGGAGAGGCAATTTCCAAGTCTAACCGACTGAATCGCGTATGATGTGATATATATACCTCAATCCGTATACACTCATGATCTATCGCATTATCACCCTGGATAATCTCAATCCCTTTCATCAACACGAAATAATACGATGTGTTCGAAAGAAGCGTCCCATTCTTGATTTGGGCACCCACTTATGCTCCCGTATGCATATGAATTCCCAGAGACACGCGAGTACACGCGATCCGAGGATAGGACGGTTTTTTCGAATTTCTCTATATTTTTCCCGTTGTTAAGAACAACTGTGATTTTACAAAGTGAGTATGTGATAGATCAAGGACTTGTGCGTATCAGGGACCTGTTATGTGGGGAAAGTGAAGAAATGCGGCCCGAGATGATTGAACTACCTAGCCGGCGCCCCGAGCGATGCGGAGATGAGACTTTTTTTCAGATGTACGGACAAATTGTTAGTGATGCGGATAATTTGGTGAGGCCAGAGCGTGAATTTGCTGAAATCAAGGCCTGTGCAGATCGTGGTATCAGTTTTGTGCATGAAATCGACATCTAATGGTATACTGTTGTAACCAGCAGTACACGCGATCCAAGGATGGGACGGTTTTTTTCGAATTTTTCAATATTTTTCGCCTTGATAAGAGCAACTGTCATTCTACAAAGTGAGGATGTGACAAATCAAAGCCTTGTGCGTATCGGGTACCTTTCATGGGGGGAAAGTGAAGAAATGCCACCCGTGATGATTAAACTACCTAGCCGGCGCGCCAAGCGATGCGGAGATGGGACGTTTTTTTCCAAATTTTCGGACAAATTCTAGGTGATGCGGACAATCTGGTGAGGCCAGAGTGTGGATATGATGTAATAAAGGCCTGTGCAGATCGGGGTATCAGTTGCGTGCATGAAATGCATGAAATCGACATCTAACGGTACACTGCTGTAACCAGGAGGACACGCGATCCAAGGATGGGATGGTTTTTTCGAATTTCTCAATATTTCTCGCCTTGATAAGAGCAACTGTCATTTTGGAAAGTGAGGATGTGACAGATCAGAGCTTTGTCCGTATAGGGTACCTATTATGCGTGGAAAGTGAAGAAATGCCGCCCGTGATGATTAAACTACCTAGCCGGCGCGCTGAGCGATGCGGGGATGAGACGTTTTTTTTCAGATGTTCGGACGAATTGTTAGTGATGCGGATAATTTGGTGAGGCCAGAGCGTGAATTTGATGTAATCAAGGCCTGTGCAAATCGTGGTATCAGTTTTGTGCATGAAATCGACATCTAATGGTACACTGTTGTAACCAGCAGTACACGCGGTTCAACGATGGGACGGTTTTTTCCGAATCTCTCAATATTTTTCGTGTTGATAAGAGCAACTGTCATTATACAAAGTGAGGATGTGACAGATCAAAGCTTTGTGCGTATCGGGTACCTCTTATGTGGGGAAAGTGGAGAAATGCCGTCCGTGATGATTAAACTACCTAGCCGGCGCACCGAGCGATGCGGAGATGGGACTTTTTTTTTCATATATTCGGACAAATTTAGGTGATGCGGATAATCTGGCGAGGCCAGAGCGTGGATATGATGCAATGAAGGCCTGCATTGCAAGCTTTTCAGAGCAGTGTATCGGAGCAAAAATCGTCGAGCACAGCGTCGGAGCAAATTGCACAGCCCAGTACGTTACAAGGTGCAAATTCGAAACAGAACATTCTACAGCAACAAACTGAACATTCCGAAACTACCGAAACTACGGAAGACGAAAAATACTCATCATCCAATAATTTTGATTCTGACATGAGTGATTTGAATTCTATTGATAGTCAAGAAATGGAGTCTGGAAATTGGACATTTAACCCAAAAAAAGATGATTGGGATGCATACATTGAAAGATTAGAACTTTATTTCGAAATCAAAAATATAACGGACGTCAAAAAACAAGTTGCACATTTGTTAACAAAAATTGGTATGGAATGTACAAGAAAATCCATGACTTATGCCTGAGTGAAAAGCCAAAAACAAAAACTTTTGCTCAATTATTACAGATTGTTAGTGATCACGTTTACCCGAAAAAGAATGAAGCTATGGAGCGGTGCAAATTCCAGCAAGCAAAACAAGCACTTACGGAGTCTATTGCAAATTACGTCGCTAGATTGAAGGAGTTAGCAGCACATTGCAATTTCAAGGATGTAAATGACGCTATGAGGGATCAATTGGTATGCGGCATTGCTGACCATGGTACAAGGGTTGCCTTGTTCAGTGAAGAAGAGTTGACGTACGAGAAAGCTCTTCAAATTGCAACTACAAGAGAGTCCGCTCTGCGGAATGCAGCGCGCACAGACAACCCGTATCAATCAACAGCAGATTCTTCGATTAATCACTTAGGAACGAGCAGGCGACGTGATAGTGGAAAAAGTTTTGAAAGAAAAAGTGATAAAAGTAGTACCAATACAGACTCTAAAGCAAATAATTTCAGTTCTGATAGGAAATACATATGTTTTCGCTGCGGAATGGTTAACAATCATTATCTTGAAAAATGCAGGATGAAAGATATTCCTTGCAATTCTTGTCAAGGTAAAGGCCACATGGAAAAAATGTGTTTCAAAAAACATGGCAAGGATTCTGTCATAAGTAAATGTTTATCTAATTTTGATTCTAGAAAAATTGATAGAGGTAAGGTAAATTTTCTGAAAGATGATGAAACCGAAGAATCTACAACTAGTGAGGATTATGGTCTTGATTTCTGTCCAATATTTTCAAAACCTTTGCTAGAAAATGAACAGTATTTTTTGAAAATTATTGCTGATCCAATGTACGTAACTGTAAATATTTTGTCCAAAGAAGTTGAGATGGAAATTGACTCAGGAGCTTATGTAGCTGCCATGTCAGGATTTAATCAGAAAAAGTATTCCCCAAATGTAAAGTTAGATCCTTGTGACTTGAACCTCACTAGCTACAACAAAGTGCAATTACACCCTCTTGGTGTTATGAGGAATATTCAAGTCAAATTTAATGGTATGGAAAGAAAATTAGATCTTTACATAATGGAGGGTGAAGGCCCGACTCTAATGGGCAGACAATGGCTAGCAGAATTCAAATTATGGCCTCTACAGTTGAAAAATGAGACCAATTTAGTAGATTCAGATTTCGAAAATTTATTTCTAGTCGAGAACGATTTAAAATAGGTTTTCAGAAGTCAGTTCCCTGAACTTTTCTCTAAAACTCAAGGTTGCTACACAGGCCGAAAAATTAAACTGGTTTTCAAAGAAACCGCCAAGCCAGTGTAGATGAAAGTTTACCATGTTCCTTTTGCTTTGGCTAAGAAAATTTCAGATGAAATTAAAAAGTTAGTTAGTCTTGGTAATCTTGAATCAGTAAAATGTAGTGAATGGGCTACTGCAGTCATTCCTGTGATGAAAAAGAATGGACAAGTTAGGTTATGTGGAAATTCCAAAATTACTGTGAATCCTCAACTTGTAATCAAACGTCATCCAATTCCAATCAAAGAGAAAATTTCCAAAATTCTACAAGTTGGCAAAGAGTGGTCTCAAAGAGACTTAACTCATGCATATATGCAATTTCCTGTCGATGAATCATCACGCGATCCGTTAACTATAATAACCGAAGACGGTTTATTTAGGTACACTAGGATGCCAGAAAGCGTAGCTTCTTGTCCAGGTGAATGCCAAGAAATTTTAGATGAAGTCTTGCGTGGCATTCCTCATACTGAAGAATACATTGATAATATTTATTGCACAGGTAGAACAAGAGAAGAACATATGGAAATTCTCACTGAGATATTTGTTAGACTTGAAAAGGCAGGATTACGTGTAGATATAGATAGATGTGACTTTTTCAAAAAAGAGATTGAAATTTGGGTTTTGTGATCGATGAGTCAGGATTGAAACCTGCTCCGTCAAAAGTAAAAGCAGTACAAAATGCACCAATTCCAAAGAATGTAAAAGAATTGAAAGCTTTCTTAGGTTTACTGAATTTTTATGAAAGATTCTCACCAGATCGCGCAGAAAATGTGAAACCATTGTATAATCTTTGTAATGAAAAGGAGTGGAGATAGACGAATGAATGTATGCAGGCATTTGACTGGTTGAAAGAGCAAATTACTTCTGATCGTGTGCTCACTCTGTACAATCCAGAGTTACCTCTTGTATTGGCGTGTGATGCAAGTTTTCATGGTTTATCTGCGGTGCTATCGCACCGTTTTCCTGATAATAGTGAGAGACCGATCGCATTCGCCTCAAAATTGATTCCGAAAAATGAGCTTCATAGAGCAATCCTGGATAAGGAAGCTGGAGCAATTGTATTTGGTTTTCGTAAGTTTTACCAATATTCATGTGGTGCAGAAATGATTTTGAAGACTGATCATGAACCTCTAAAGTATATTTTTGGTCAAAATGAGAACCTGTCAATTATGATTCAAAGTAGACTGATTAGATGGTCGTATTTTTTGTCAGGATTTAATTACAGTATAGAAGTTATTCGATCTCAAGCGAACGGTAACTGTGATGCTCTCTCTCGTTTACCTATAGCTGACAGTACACCTGTATTTGAAACTGAATTTTCATGTATCAACAACATTCGAGAAGGTACGAATCTTATAGATTTCAAACGTATCGCTATTGAAACTTCTAAAGATCCTGATCTGAAAAATACCATTGAGTATTTGCAACTAGGATGGCCAAAAGAAATCAAAAGCCTAAGTAGAATTGAGAAGAATTTGTTGAATGAGAAGCTTGAATTAACTGTAGAAAAAGGATGTTTACTCCAGATTCCGAGTTATAATTCCTAAAGCCTTGCAAGACAAAATTTTGCTTGAATTACATGCATCTCACGTGGGTGAAATGAAAATGAAGCAGCTATCAAGAAATTAGTTTTGGTGGCCTAATATTAATGATGACATTTCAAATCTTACTGGAACATGTAAAATTTGCTTAGAATCACGAGAAAACGCTCCAAAAGTTGAATTAACACCCTGGCGATGGCCTTCCAAACCATGTTCCTACCGATTTTCTAGGTCCTTTTGAAGGATGTATGTTTCTATTAGTGATTGACGCACATTCAAAATGGCCAGAAATTGTCAATATGAAAAGTAATACCACATCTCAAAATTTGGTGAAAGTTTTCAAAGTTTTGTTTAGCAGATTTGGTTTGCCAGATCACTTAGTTAGTGATAACGAAAGACAGTATTGCAGTGATGAATTTCAGCAATTTTTGAGGAAAAATGGAGTTGAAAACTCTTTTACGCCTTCATATTGTCCAGCTACCAATGGACAAGCTGAGAATTTTGTGAAAACATTCAAAAATAAAGTCAGTAAAATAATGAAAGATGGTTTTTCATTAGATGATTCAGTCAATTTATTTTTATTTGATTATAGAAGTACAGCGCATTGCACAACAGGAAGATCACCTGCTTGGTTAATGTATAAAAGAGAAATCAAGACTCGATTTGATTTACTGAGACCCAATGTTATTTGTGAAGTAGAAAGTGAGCAATATGATAAAAAAATGAATGTTGATGGTAAAAGAAGATGTGATTTCGGTACAGGAGAAACGGTATTTGTGAAAGATAATAGGATGGGATCAAAGATCAGATCAGAAATAGTCATTGTCTCAAAGAATTCTCCTTCAACTTATGATGTAGAGTTGACTGATGGTTTCATCTCGAAAAAGCATTCAAATCAGATAATTCCTACAAAACTTGATGAAAAATCTCGAAAGGGGGGGAAAGATGAGTAGAGAGCCTGATCAAGGCTTTGGAAATGAACCTGTACTGAGAAGATCACTTAGAATTAAGGGAAAATGAGATTATTGATGAGAATTATTATTTTTTCGCGACTGTGTGTGCGAAGTTGTAAAAAAATGAGACTCTTCTCCATTATTCACAGTGCGAGAAGTAATGCGTGCATGACTTCTTGCACAGTTTTACATTTATGCACTGATGAAGTGTGCGTGAATGTAACTTCTCACTCTAATGCATAAAATAGTATACGCAACAAGTGCGAGAAGTTTCCGCACACGTTGCCAACTCGCGCGAGAAGTAACATTCACGCACTCATTTGGCAACTTGTGCAAAAATTGACCTCCTCGCACTTGTTACGTAATATACTATCACACTTGATCTATTTGAATTATGTATTTTAATCTTTAATGACTTCTCACTTTGAGTTTCCTTTGGCAAGTTGAACAAAATTCAACACTCTGACAAATATATATTTTTTTGTTTAAACAAGGGGGAGTTGTGGTACATCGGAAACGAGCATAGCAAAATGCAGCGTGAGTGCGTCTAGTAAGTGGTGCCACCGTGCGGCATACAGTATGTGTGTGTGCGTGCGTGAGCTCTTGCAACGCTCGCGAGCTATGCTCCAGTTCGGAGACAGATCTCGTTGTATATAGATCACTGTATAAAACAAGCCTACAATACAATCTGTTACAAAAGGTGTGTACATACTGTTACCGGAGTGTAGCAAAAAAATTGTGAATTGTATTCGTGCATTTCAAATTTTTTGTAAACCCTCGTAGTTTTTGTAACTCTTACGCAAAGTATGGCATTTTAGTGTAACGGTACACGTATAATGATTAGTCATCTCCTGCTGTACAGTTTCGCGTACGCGTGGCTGGACCTCACGCGTGCGAGAATCTCTATCAGCGCGCTGATTCGCGTACGCGAAAATAGGGATCCCTTGCGTGCGCGAGCAATCCGAGACTCGCGTACGCGAACGTATAATCATGAATCGCATGCGCGAGGGATCCCTGTTTTTGCGTACGCGAATCAGCGCGCCGCTGGATAGAGATTCTCGCGCACGCGAGGTCCAGCCTTGCATTAGCGAAACTGTACGGCAAAAGATTAATCATTACATGTCTAGCGTTCTACTGAAATGCCATACTGTGCATAAGAGTTACAAGAACCGCGAGGGTTTACAAAGAATTTGAAATGCACGAATAAAATTTACAATTTTTTTGCTACCGCCCCCCCCCGGTCACATTATGTACACACCTTCTGTAACAGATTGTATACTTTCGTTATTTCGTTGTACTTGCTGTCTACTTATTATCCAGTAACCCATCGTACCTAGTAAACAAGTTACTTTCGGTGTTGATTAAAGTACCACAATTCTGATCAGAAAGTTCACTGGACCCGAAGCCAGATAATGAACCATTTTTTTCCAATTAAGTAACCAAATATCCAAAAATGGAAGGTTATGAGGTTATCCACAAGACCATCAACACCACGCGCTTGATACACTGCGGCGTTCGAATCCAGGTAGTGAGAAGGTTCTCCGGATAGTTTTATGTAGAACGCGCATCTTCTTCAGAATATCGAGATGATTGCTTTGAAAATTTTGCAAAAACTGAGCTGAGAAATGTAAGCAAAGGGAAACAGCCTTACCGAGTATCTACGATGACATCATATCCACAGCAGTGAGAAATCGTGACTGAATCAACGCTCGTCGTGGGCAGCCGCAGAAAGCGAGTTGGAGAACTTTGGTTCTCCAGAGGTTACAATATTATTTGTTTTTATGGGTATTTCGAGATCGCTGAACACGAATATGCTATCAGCCAGCCTCTGAATTTGATTGCGGGGTCTGGGAGAGAGATGGGATTTTTAGGGTATTCCGGGGTTGCTGAACACGAGTCTGGCATCAGCCAGTGTCCACGTCTAGTTGCGTAGGTGGAAGCACGATTCTGGCAGAGACGTTGTTGAAAGAGTTTTTCTCATTTTTTATGCAGTTCCATTGTTTTCATTTAGCATTTTAGTCTCAATATCGTTCCACAATATATAAATATTGAGTTTTTTTATTCTGAAAATTGTAAGCAACTCGAGGATCGAGTGAAAAAACAACTCGATCCAAGTGGAATTTCACTCGAATACTTCCACAAAGGGTCACTTTTGACGTATTATTGGCGCAATCATTAGTTTGGCGATCCAGAGTCGCCAAAAAAAAATTATTATCGAAAAAGGGGTCAAAATTTCATTTCTGTGCGCTGTGTTTTTTCATTTTTTTGACCTTCGTGAGTGTAGAGCATCGCGGTGAGGCTCGTGTGAGATTCGAGCAGGCTAATTCATTAATTAGTCAGTTAATTAATAAATTAGTTAATTCTCTGCGTGATAATTACGTAGCAGGAGACACCGTCATTCAAGGTAGGTTAAATCAGACCAGCTGCGCTCACGGGGTCCGTCACATACTTGTCCCGTTCCTATTACGTGCTGGCAACTATTGCCTCATGGTACCCCGTGACCCGCTCTTAGAGTCCGTCACGTACTCGATCCGTACTTGGTACATACACGAATTTACTGTCATGCGGCTCGCTGAGCAAGGGCTTCAGAATCCGTCACGTACTTGTTCAGTACCCGTCACGTACTTGTTCAGTACCCGTCACATACTGGCAACTACTGTTGCGTGCATTTGGAGCGCCTCTCCAAAATCCATCACATACCCATTTCGTACTGTGTAGGTAGCAGGAATTACTATTGCGAGTATTGACAGGTACGAGCAAGTACGTACAGTTATAAGCCAAGTATCTACAGTATGGAATATTAGCTATTTCCCCCTTGTATACTACCTTTATCAGAAGATATGAAAGTGGCACGGTGGTCGAGTGAATCAAACCATCGCACCCAGCGTTTTGTTTCGGGCGTGGGTTCGCGACCCGCCTCTCATTTTTTCCACCGACCTTTCTTCCCGTAAAATCATAAGCACTATGTGCAGCATACTTTTTGAAATTTTGTAAACTCAGAGATTCAAAAACTAGATTATTGAGGAATTTGCGTTCTTTTGAATCGGTGCCAAATCTTTTTGGTCTAATCAATCTAAACGTACTTCAGCGCATACGATTCTTTCTTCCAAGACCTTCGAAATCAATTTTCCAAAGTTGCAGAACTCGGATTTGGAGAGGTTTTATGAGCAAACGAAGGTCTGTGGTGAAAAGAAGAAGCCGTTTCTGGACTGTACCCAACATGCCCCCATATGATTATCTCAATGGGGCGTGCTGTCCGACTTCTTTTTGCCACTCAGAACGTGTTTATCGCGTCAAAATAGGTCGAAAATAGTGATTTGGGCCGGTGAGAAGTTCCGAAGGACATTGCACAGCGATTAAAACGATCTACGTCCGATTTACATTGTTTTCTTCGGGAAAACGAAGGCAACTCATTTCCATACGATCAAAATTAAACGTACATCAGCTATTTCTCCAGGTGTTGAAACAAGCTTCAAAATAAGCTGAAGTATGTTAGAAAATGTTGAGGTAGACCAGAGTAGTTGAGAAGATCGTTCAATGGGGGCAGGTACACACTTTCGCAAACTCGCAAAAATTCACTTATATTGGGAAAATGTTGATAGCACGGCTTTTTTTGTCTTCGTCTGAACTTCAAAAAGCTCTTCGCAGATTTACGAAATTTGATTTGTAGCCGATTATACGCTCATATTATTGAAAAAAATCCAGCCAGCCTAATTTTCTCCGTGGTCTTTTTTCAATCTCGTTCTGCACTCTATCAAAATTCATCTATTCAATTGTAATAATTTGGAAAGTGATAGAGAAACGGTGAAATGATCTAAAGTACGTCTTATCTGGAGGTTTGCGGAAGTCGAAGTATCCTATTTTATGAAAAACCAGTCAATCTCACGGGAATAGACCTTATAATATCCACGTAGGGGGAAATTAGGCGCACACTTCCTTGATCGCAAGAAAACATCTATTTCTGCGAAAATCGAGATAGCTTGTCTCCAAATTGATGAAATCAAGCGTTCAGCTCATTTTGTAGGTGATTGTGGTGTATGCGATTGAGACATCGAGTAAGTGCAATGAAGGCATTGCACTTACTCGGCGGTAACAAAGAATGTGCTGATGAATCTGTGAATATTGTAAGGCCTGAGTGGGTCATTGATGACGGCCAAGCGGACAGTTCTTACCGCGCGGCCGTCAAAGTTACACGTACGATTCAGGGTAATAAAGTTGGTTGTAAGATTACGCGCATATAGATTTATTTCTATATCTTCACTGTGTCCTTACTCGGTCTGCAACATAACATTTGGCGACGAGGAATGACGCAGTGAGTGACAACAGTTATTCATGGAATTACCAGAAGTTCCAGAAATCCATATCCAAGCTTTGAAGAAGGCTGAGCTAATCAGTTACTTGTGCAAATACCCGAGCAGTTTGGTTTACAACTTACAAACAACCGACACCTTACGAGCAGCTCTACGCAAACAGATGACTGGGAGTCATTTGCAGAAAGGCTTGAACTGCATTTTTCCTCGAAGAAAATTACTGAACCAGAGATGAAGAGAGCAATGCTTCTGACACACATAGATGAGGAGACATACAAATCATTCAGGAATTTATGTACGCCAAAAAAATCACTGGAATTGTCATACGGTGATCTCGTGAAATTGTTAGCAGAACACCGCAAACCAGTGTCATCGGAAGTAATGGAACACTGCAAATTTAGCTACGCAAAGCAGGAGCGTGGTGCGTCAATAGCTAACTTTGCAACCCGTTTAAGACACTCATCTCTGAACTGCAATTTCGGAGATTTGAGCACAGCGCTGAGAGATCAGTTTGTGTGTGGTATCCAAGATCAAGCTACCAGAGTGGATCCGTCTAAGCTAACAGATTTGTCGTTTGATGAAGCACTAAAAGAAGCATCGGTGAGGGAGAATGCCACGAAAAATGCAGCAAACGCACTGAAATCGTTCCCGAACGGAGATCGGTTCAAACAAGACAACTTTGCTATAGATAGAGCAGGGCGTTACAAGCTCAGACAGCAACAACGTACAGAAGGAAAACGAGGAGATGACAAAATACGCAACAGATCACTCCAACACAACAGCCAGACAAACAGATGGATCTGCAATTGCTGTGGAGGGCAGGGACATTCGTCATACATGTGCAGATTCAGAGAAGAAATGTCTGATTTCTGCAAAATCAGAAGACATTTAGAACGTGCATGTTTCCGGAAGAAAAAGGCGTCCAACAAATTTATGGATGAAGATAATGCCGAAGAGCATCAAGGAGGCGGTGAAGACGATCGAAAAAATAACCTTACTGGAGATAACCATTATGTAGTCATTCATGCAGTCGAGAGTGTGTGTGATAACGCTACTAGTTGTAATCTCATTGAAGCTGATCCTATGTTTCGAGAAGTTAACATCAATGGGAAACGAATCAATATGGAGATTGACTCAGGTATACCTGAGTCGTACTTCTACGTACCGTGAAGTACGTATACGTACTTCACGGTAATGTCCGAGGATATTGTTAATCGGAATTTTAAAGATTTACGAGTCGAATCAGCGTCGACAAATTTACTCAATTATGAATATGGTACAATGAAACCACGGGGTCAATTATGAAACTTGCAAGTGGAATTTAGAGGTGACACAAAAAACTCCACTGCTTAATTCTAGAAGGTGACAAAGTGCCTTTGATCGGTAGACAATGGCTTGCAGCTTTCAAATTGTAGCCCATGAATTTTCATGTCAACTCGGATGTTCCCGGAAAGTATGGAAAATCCGTTCACAAAGTAGATACAAAAGATGTGGGTACAAGAATTGTGGAGAATTTCCCTATTCTGTTCAGTGATACGCCAGGATTGTACAATAAACGGGAAATCAAATTACACGTAAAGCCAAACACAAAACCCGTCGCGCTTAGGGCGAGGCACGTACCTTACGCAGTGAAACCCAAAATCGAGAAAGAGATTTACCGCCTAGTGGGGTTAGGAAATTTGGAGATAGTTGAATCGAGTGAATGGGCGACACCAATCGTCCCGGTAACGAAAAGCGACGGGAACATTAGAATATGTGGCGATTCTAAGTTAACTCTGAATCCACATCTCATCATCACCAAACGCGGGTTTCCCAGAGTCGATGATATTTTTGCGGTTATGAAAAATGGAAGAAAATTATCTCAGCTCGATCTCCTAGGATTCTTCCAATTTACAAGAATGTTTGAGGGAACATCAAATTGTCAGGGGATTTTCGATCAATTATGGGCGAAACGTTACAAGGAATTCCCAACACAATAGCATACATGGACAATATCTATGTCACGGATGAAACAAATGAGGAACATGAACGGAACCTTCGAACGGTTTGTTCGCGACTAACAGAGTGACGATTGCGTTTGAACAAGAAAAAGTGCGATCTTATGAAGGACAGAATTGAAATTTTGGGTTACGTCATCGACAAAGACGGGCTACACAAATCAAAAACAAAGGTAAAAGCGATGTATGAAGCTCCACGTCCCAGAAACACCAAACAATTATCATCGTTTCTTGGCCTCATCGATTTTTACGCTAGATTTTCAGATCACAGAGTGGATGAGCTCAGACCTCTTTTCGAATGCGCGGAGAAGGATAAGTTCGAATGGGACTCAGAGTGTGACAAAGCTTTCAAATGGGTCAAGAATGAAATGATATCGCCCAGAGTTTTAGCCCACTACGCTGGTAACGAGAAACTTATATTAGCTCGCGACGCATCACATTACGGGTCGTCAGCAATTTTATCTCACCAATACGAGATGGCCCAGAAAATCCGATCGCGTTCGCGTCAAAACAAATTCCGGAGAAGAATTGAGCAGGGCTATCATTGATAAAGAAGCAAGTGCAATCGTCTTCGGTTCCACAAAATTCTATGACTTTGTTTACGAACGTAGAGTTACGCTTCGCACAGACCATAAACCGATGGAAGTGATTTTTGGGCCAAAAAAAGGTCTGCCGTTGACAGCGGCATCCAGATTACAATGCTGGCACATTTCTTGTCCAGTCGAACATCCAGTATAACATAGAATGGATCAAAACGTCCCAAAACGGAAATTGTGAGGCTCTCTCACGTTTGCCTAGCGATGACGATACGGGCATTTCCGATCCAAAATTTTTCATGATCCATTACATATCCAAAGAGACAAACATTGTGAAATATGAAACAGTACTGGCCGAAACGAAACGAGACAGTGTTCTGTCTAGGATAATCAAATTTTGTATTTTCGATTGGCCAAAAGAGTCTAAACATCTCTCAGATGAAGGAAAAAGGTATATTCCGAAACGCAACGAGTTGTCGGTAGAGGAGAATTGTTTATTTTGGGGATGCAGGATAGTTATTCCCGAAACACTGCGGAGCCAATTATTACACGAATTGCATCTCTCCCACATGGATATAGTGAAAATAAAAGCATTGGCTAGATCATACATATGGTGGTCGGGAATCGACGCGGATATCAAAAATCTGGTAAAATTTCGCGAAATTTGTGTAGAAAACAAGAAAAAGCCTCCTCATGCGCCTCTCACACCGTGGCCATGGCCAGAAAAAGCTTGGCACAGAATTCACTGCGATTTTCTAGGTCCTTTTCACCACGATATGTATCTGGTGGTAGTAGATTCGTATACAGAATGGCCCGAGGTCATAAATTTCAAGCAAGACACAAAATCATGTAGATTGGTAAGTGTCGTTCAAGATCTATCCGCGCGGCATGGATTACCAGACCATGTGGTCACTGATAATGGCAGGCAGTTCTCCAGTGGGGAGTTCACAACCTATGTCTTGAATGATACCCATCTGGGTTGGTAAAAATCTAAATAGTTCTGTTGTGTATGAGCGTCTGGATCCATTTTGATCAATCCACCCATTCTATTGAAAATTCCAGTTTGAGCATCCCAAAATACTTAGTCCCAGTAGCGGATCTTAGTGCCATTTGAGCTCCAGTAAATACTTGGACACTGCGACAAGGCTTGAACTTTGTCTATTGAGACCCTTATATTTCACAGGGGTGATAACAAGTTCAAGTATCAGAATCGGTGGAGATTTGGCTAAAGTATATTACTTTTGTGTCTCAAGATTCGAAGATGAAACAGAAAATCTTTTCCAACAAAATATGTGTTGGTGAAAATCTGAATAGTACTGTTGTGTATGAGCCTCTGGATAATTCAAAGATCAAACAGCAAATCTTTCCTTACAAGAGATGTGTTGGTAGAAATCTGAGTAGTTCTGTCGTGTAAGAGCTTCTGGATCTATTCTGATCAATCTAGCCATTTTATTAGAAATTCCAATTCG
Organism: Eretmocerus hayati; assembly: GCA_029851415.1. NCBI lineage: Eukaryota > Metazoa > Arthropoda > Insecta > Hymenoptera > Aphelinidae > Eretmocerus > Eretmocerus hayati. The sequence goes on from CM056741.1 coordinate 136,740,552, forward strand.
AGCATCCCGAAATACTTGGTCCCAGTAGCGGATCTTAGTACCATTTGAGCTGCAGTAAATAACCTGGGCACTGCGACAAGGCTTGGATTTTGTCTATTGAGACCCTTATGGTTCAGAGGGGTGATGATAAGTTCAAATATTGAAATCGGTGAAGATTTGGCTGAAGTATATCACTTTTGTGACTCAAGATTCAGAGATGAAAAAACAAATTTCTCGATACGAATGATTTGTTGGTTATTTAGATTTGCGTCCATATTGCGCGTGTATAACTATGTATGCTTACCTGATGCGGAATGAGTGTGAGAGAGATCGCGATATTCCCCCTTCCGCGTGATGTGTATGATGTATGAGAGTATACTAATAAACCCTCTTGAGGTGTGTGTGTGTGTGTGTGTGTCATTTCCGCTGACTGACGCGCGCCTGCGATCAGTCGTTACGAGTCGTTCTACCCAAGTTGTCTCGAATAGAGCAAATATTGGACACGGGTTCGTGTCCTAGAGCTCAATGTAATTACATATCAAATTTATGTGAATATACAGCCTGATTGAATTCAAATACAGTGTGTCTCGATTTATTTAATGAGTAACAACAAAAATGGTCCTTCGAGCCGGATTCATATGGAACAATCCTGGAATTATATTCAAGTGGAGGAAGATCTGGAATCAAGCGTCTTTCGTCGAACCTGGCTTGCTGAACTGATGCAGCCTCGAACACAAGAACAAAAGGTGAACTGTGGACTTAACATGTCCCTCGAATTTGGCTTGCTGAACTGATGCAGCCTCTAACTCAAGAACTCTGCAAAAATCTAATTGCAACGAACCTACGGCGAACTCAATAAGGGACTTTGACAATGTGTATACGATCAGCATGATCAATGCAATTATCAAGATTGAACTGGAACTGCAAGTGAATCACAATAGAGATTTGCTCATTATACTGTATGCTGTGAACCACGAATTCTTGCGATTTTGAACTCATCAAGCAGCATATACGCTACTTTACTGCAGAACTTCGAACGAGCGTTAGCAAATTTTGAATCAACCGAACATTGAACCGCTGTGGCCTTGACAGAGGCCAAGACGACATCGACCGCTCTATTGCTGTTCAGCGGGCATCTTCGACCATCAAGCTGCTGTTTTCCTGTTTTGGCGGGCAGATCCAAATCTACATTCATCATCAACAGAGGACATCGCTTCGACGTGTGAGTGAGTCTCCGTACAACATTCCTCATCCTTTGTTTCATTTGCGCGAGATACCGTTTTTCAAGTATGGAAGAGTTGAAAGAATGTCAGAGTGATCGCGCAAAGATCAAAACTAAGCTCACTAAATTTCGCAATGATCTGGATTCGGGAATGTACAATGGCGATATACCTGCTTTGCGCGTGCGACTGGAAAAATCTGAAGCCTTGCTCGACGATTACGAAAATATTTAAGATCGAATTGATATACTCACAAAGGACGAAGCTGCTAAGCAAGCTAATGAGCATTATCGTGATACCATAGAAACAAGTTATTATCAAGCTATCGGTAAAGCAAGAGAATCAATCAGACAAGCCGATCTAGCTGAATCAGCGGCAAATTCGCGCGCGTCAACGCCTCAAAATATTGTGAATACCCAAGTACAAGGTCAACAACCGCAAGTAACGCCAGCTTCAAATTTGCCCAAAATCGGTATCCCCAAATTTAGCGGTGAATATGGCTCTTGGGTCAGATTTCGAGATACATTTAAATCACTGGTACACGATAATCGCTCGCTCAATAACGTTTAGAAATCTCATTATTTGGATGATGCATTGACCGGAGATGCCGTGACTTGTATTGCTGCTTACGGACTTTCTGAAGTATGTTATGTTGATCCGTGGAATGCTGTAAAAAACCGTTACGATGATGATATAGGATTGATTCGTCATCACTTGAGCAGTATTTTTGATGCACCGTCGGTATAGCGCAATTCTGCTACAGAACTTCGAACTCTCATTGACACTGTGAATAATCATTTGCTCTCGCTGAAAGCTCTGAAACAGCCTATAGAACATTGGAATACATTAATTATGCATCTGCTCGCATCAAAATTGAACTATTCGACCGAGAATGATTGGGTGAAGCATCAGTCACGCGAAACTGCTAAGCTTATTCTGAATGATATGATGGAATTTTAAAGGAACATGTAAAGTATTTGCAAAAAACTGCTCCAAAATCGAATGCTAACGAAAGCAAGGATGACAAATCTAGTAAAAGGAGTAATGCGCACAGTAACTACAAGAATTATTCGGTAACCACCAAACTTTGCAATTTGTGTAATGGATCGCACGGATTGTATGCATGTGAAGATTTTAAGAAATTATCTATTTCTGAACGATTTAGAAAGGTTAATGAGTTCAAAGTTTGTTTCAATTGCTTGTCAAGTAGTCATCGTAATAGAGACTGCAATCGTAGTCATCGAAATAGGGACTGCATTTGGGTGGATGTCGAGTATGTGGACGTAAGCATCACACGCTCTTGCATTCTGACTCTGTTCCGAATCCTACGTTTCGAAAGCCACCTCCAGAACATAACAAAAAAGACGATAGAATTCAAAATCAACAGAAAACGTTGTGTACTCATGTAACTGAGGAAACAGCTTCTTATGTTCTATTACCCACAGCGAGTGTTTATGTTTACGATCCGCAAGGTAATCCGCACTTATGCCGCGCTTTTCTGGACTTGTGTCCTCAGCCTCATATAATAAGCTCAGAATTTGTAAGAAAATCGGTTTGAAGATTACAAAATGTAGCTCAAGTATCACGGGGATTGAGCAGGCTGCAGGTAAAGATACCAATCATCAAGCTACGATTCGATTCAAATCGCGAACCACAGATTATTCCAATACAATTACGTGTATAGTTCTGAATCAAATCACTGACAAGTTTCCTTCAACTCAAATCAAAGCTGCTCGAATACAAATTCCTCCTGGCATTGAACTCGCCGATCCCGAATTTGACTAAACCAAGCCGATCGATTAGTTAATCGGAGCTTTGCTATTTTTTGAACTCGAATCTCTTGGTAGAATCAAGCTCGACAAAGCAGGACCAACATTCAAAAAGACGTTGCTCGGTTGGATAGTTGCCGGGGATGTCGGTTCCGAACAGAAGCGCCTGAATTCAGAACTTATTTGCAATCTCATTAAAGACGATGAACTGAGCACTCAAATGGAAAAATTTTGGCGCGTAGAACACCCTTTTGCTCAACTGAACTCACATCGACTGGTCGAGAATCATTTTTCCGAAGAACACTTTGTAGCAAATACGCGTCGGAATGCAGATGGAAGGTACGAAGTTGCGATACCTTTCCTCGAAGAGAAACTCCCCCTTCTGGGAAATTCGAAAGAGATAGCTCACAAACGTTTTATTTCAATGGAACGAAAGCTTGAGAAAAATCTTATTTCCAAAGAGCAATACGTGAAATTCATGAATGATTATATAGAACTCGGGCACATGAGTGAACGGTTTGAATGTAACGATGACGTACTCCATTTCTATTTGCCACACCGCGCTGTTATCAAAGAGGATAGTACCACAACAAAATTGAGAGTTGTATTTGACGCGTCGGCGAAAACAATTACGGATTTATCTCTCAATGATGTTCAACACCTTGGACCTCCCGTGAATGACAAGCTCTTTCCCATACTCCTCAGATTTCGATTCTATAAATACGTTATTTCCGCCGACATTAACAAGATGTTCCGGTAAGTGCTAGTGCGGAAAGAAGATCGAGCGATGCAACGTATACTCTGGCGCGAGAACCCGTCTCTTCCAATCAAAACATATGAGCTGAACACAGTTACATCGGGCAGCGCATCGGGAACTTTGCTTGCTACTCTTTGTTTGTACGATATCGGAGAAAGAGCGCGAGATCGTTATCCTCAAGCTGCCGATGCTTTACTGAACGATGCTCACGTAGATGATACGCGCACTGGAGCTTATTCAATTCAAGATGCTATGAAATTGAAGAGTGATATGCAAGCCATTCTGCAGGATTCGCGTATGCAATTGCACAAATGAGCATCAAATGATTCGCGGATTTTCGGCAGTGATCAAATCCATCAAAATTCAGACACGATCAACATCAATGGTGATAGTGATCCAAAAACGTTAGGTCTCTTTTGGAACTCGAAATTAGACACACTCAAGTACAAAGTAAAATGAACTGAAACTCGTAAGTTGACTAAGAGAACTATTCTGTCGATCATGTTGCAAATTTTTGATCCACTTGGATTGGTAGGGTCGGCAGTGATACAAGCTAAGATCATCATGCAGAAGTTGTGGACTTTGAATCTGAATTGGGATGAATCTTTGCCCGAGGATGTGTATACTGCATGGCTTGATATTTATGAAACGTTGATGGCTATTAAGAAACTTGTAATTCACAGACACGTAGTATCATCTAATCACATTTCCTTCGAATTTCATGGATTGAGTGATGCTTCCGAGCACGCGTACGGCGCTTGTATTTATGTTTGTTCGATACGTTCGGATGGTAGCAGAACTTCACAGCTGTTATGCGCTCAATCACGCGTTGCACCACTCAAAAGTATTAGCATCCCACGCATCGAACTTTTGGGTGCGGTATTGCTCGCTCAACTTGCTGACACGGTTTCAAAGGCATGTAAAATTAATATGAACAATTGGAATTTTTGGTCAGATTCTATGGTAGTTTTGGCTTGTATTCAGTCACCCTCGTACAGGTGGAAAACGTTTGTCGCGAATCGAGTCGCTGAGATCCAAGAACTTTCGAACAAAAATTGGAATCACGTTGAATCCGCCCAGAATCCAGCTGACTTGATCTTCCGTGGTATGACAGCTGCAGAGCTGAGCAAATCAAATTTGTAGTGGACAGGTCCAGAATGGCTTTCTGCGGACAAAAAATGTTGGCCAGTTACTAAGATTGATTTTCAAAATGCAACTGAGCAAAGAAAGGATTATAGAACATTCGTGAGTCTGGATGATGATGAAATCGATATTGGAGCTGATAATAATCCTCCTTCGCAAAAATTTGAACTTGTCGAAAAATCTTTCTCTTTCATGTTTCTGATTCAAACCGTGGCTTTTATTTTGAGATTTTACAACGCATGCAAGGATCGTGTTCGACAACGTTAACAGGGCGCAAGTCTGCCTAAACTCGTAATCACCCGAGATGCAAAGACCATTCGACCGGTTACTCTGACGGTACTTGAACTTACGAATCCTAAGAACTGCCTTTTCAAATTGGCTCAATCCAAGAACTTTCAAACAGAAATTTCGATTTTAATGAAGAAAGGCAATTGAATGATAATAGTCAATAGAAACAATTAGATCTTTTTCTAGATACGTCAGGGTTGCTAAGAATAGGAGGTCGGCTTATAATGCGAGAATTCCATACTCACAAAAACACCCCATCATTCTTGCTTCGAAAGACAAACTAACACATTCATTGATAAGGTATGATCATTTGAGACTTCTTCATGGAGGTTGCCAGTCTGTTTTGATGTTTTTGCGTCGGTGTTATTGGCCGCCTACAGGAAAGAATGTTGTGAGAAAGGTAATTAGAGAGTGTGTAACGTGTTTTAAAAATTGTCCGACCCAAAGTGAATATCCAATAGAGAATTTGCCACAAGATAGAGTCACACCAATTATACGACCGTCTTACATATGCGGTGTTGGCTATGTAGGTCCCTTTTATATCAAGGGAAAGAGTCGCTCACGTGTATTAATCAAGGTGTATATATGTATTTTTGTATGCCTCGTGACGAAAGCTACTCACGTGCAGTTAGCCTGTGATCTTCCTACTGATGCCTTTTTCAATTGTTTCAAACGCTCCTTCGGTCGAAGAGGAATGTGTCGTAAAATATATTTGGATAATGCAGAGAATTTTTAAAGTGCAAAGAATGAGATGGCTGGAGTTCAAAAATTGTTGTTAAGTGACGAATTCTCCAAGAAAATGAGTGTGTTTTTCACGGAAAAAGCTATAGACTGACAATTTATTCCGCCGTATGCGCCACATTTTGGTGGGTTGTGGGAGAGTGCTGTAAAATCTGCGAAATGCCATCTAAGTAGAGTGATGGTTGATGCGAGAATGACGTATGACGAATTGTCCACCGTACTCACGCAAATTGAAGCAATATTGAACTCTCGTCCCCTATCCCCTCTATCTAATGACCCCAACGACCTCACGCCTCTCACCTCAGCTCATTTCCTGATTGGGGATTCACTCATGGCGCTCCCAGAAGGAGACGTATCCGAAATTAAAATTAACCGGCTGAACAGATATCAGCTTGCTCAACAAGTGGTACAACAATTTTGGAAACGCTGGCAACAAGAATATTTGCCGCGATTGCAACGCCGCCAAAAGCGCAAGGGCTTCGTCAATACCGATGCAATTGCACCTGGAGTAATGGTACTTGTCAAGGAGAACAATATGCCCCCGATGCAGTGGCCGCTTGGCCGTATCATCGCATGTCATCCAGGCAGAGACAAAATTGTGCGTGTAGTGTCCATACGTGTTGCCAAAGGTGTTGTGGAGCGTGACGTTACGAAAGTTTATATTTTGCTCTTTGATGGAAATAATGGATGCGAATCTGCAGCCAAAGAAAATGGACGAAATTGATATGTGATAAAGAAACCATTAATTGACTGATATATGATGAATTGACGTATAAGTTTATCGACTTTGGATATTTTCGATGGCTTTTGAATCATGAATATCTATATTGACATTTCTAGGCAAGATTTTTTATGAATGAATATTTATTCTGAAAATTTGAATATGATGATTTATCTATGCATGTACATTCTACAATTCTAATTTTGATCTATGTTGAAAGATACTCTTCCAATGCGGGCAGTATGTTTAGACTTGCGTCCATATTGCGCGTGTATAACTAAGTATGCTTACCTGATGCGGAATGAGTGTGAGAGAGATCGCGATATTCCCCCTTCCGCGTGATGCGTATGATGTATGAGAGTATAATACTAATAAGCCTTTTTGAGGTGTGTGTGTCTTTTCCGCTGACTGCCGAATTGCGATGCGCGCCTGCGATCAGTCGTTACAAGTCGTCCTACCCAAGTTGTCTAAGAATAGAGCAAATATTTGACTCAGGCTTATGCCCTAGAGTTCAATGTAATTACATGTAAGATTCATGTGAATATACAGCCTGATCGGATTTAAATACAGTGTGTCTCGATTCATTTAATGAGTCACAACAGGTTAAGATCTGAACACTATCATTCTGTATGTGCTCCTGGGTGGATTTTGATCTTTCTAGCTTAGCTATCAAGAATTTCAATCTCAATGATCCCATAAAATTTGATACAAATTGTACGCCGAGTATCTTTTACAGCAAAAGTCAAGACTTGGACACTGCAGTAGGACTTGGATAATGTCTGGGGAGACCCTTGTACTCTAAAAGGGTAATAACTAGTTCAACTATTGGGATCCCTGAAGAGTTGTCTGAGATATCTCAATTTTTGATTCAACGTTCCAATGAATTTATGGGATGTGTATATAGAAGTTGGAATATTGTGGTCATAACTCCATTGTTCAAGTTTTCTAGACTTGAAAAGGAAGTTACAAATCCAGAAGTGTTTCGTAGATGAGAGAATGAAAAATTCACTCATTCAGTTTATACAACCTAAAATGAACATATAAAATAACATCAAATTTCATGAGATCAAGTTTTTCGTTGATCAAGTTCGACAAGCTATCATCGTTATATGCCGCTCTGAATGACGAATTCGAATATAAAAACATGCCAATACAGACCATTTTGACACATGAATGACAAAATAGATCAAACACGGCCCTGCCGAAAAAAACCAGCTGATTTTTCAGCTGAGATCACAGCTGAGATTACAGCTGAATTCTCAGCTTTCATCTCAACTGATATTTTGAAATTCATTCATCGAAAATAAATTCCTCTGCAAGCTCTCTAGGCGAATTTTTCATGTTTTAGGTGGTTATAAGTGTCGCAGCTAGATTAAGGAAAAACTTAATCGAATCATTAAAAATTTGCACCCACGGAAATTTGAACCTGGGCTCTTCACCTTACAGCAACTTAGTAGCCACGACACTCAGCCGACTGCGCCATCGAGGATGTGTCAATGTGGGATACAGAACAGGTGTATCAGGATTTCGGTCTGTCCTGGATAAGGTTCAGAGTGTAATAAAACAATTGTTATAATATTTGCTAACTCGCTGGACTTGGAGTACTGCTATTTTTGTACTTCATATTGAATTCTATGAATGATCAGAGAAAATGATACTCCAAAGTTAATGGAACTGGTGGAAGGGGAAAATCATTCATATATCTTTCGATTTTCTTTTGTTAGGAGGAGAAAACCAACTTCCGGCCGATCGAGCCTTCTGCCTTCTCTCTTGTTGCTTCTACGGCCATGTATATATAAGGTAAGTGTACCTAATATCCCCCCTTAAGCCGTTTTGTCGATAGTTTTTATCCACTTGAATATTTCTCAACGTCCCTTAGCTTACTTTGAAGCTTGTTTCAAGGCCTTCGGAATGAGGTAAGGTAGGTCCAATCTCGACCGACTCGAGCTGAGCTATCACAATTTACCCAAGAAATGTTTTTTGCGAGTTTGCAAAAGGGTGTACCCAACACGCCCCCATCAGCAATTTTCTCAACAACTCTGGTCTCCCTCTAGATTTTTCAATGTACTTTTGCTCATTATGAAGCTTATTTTAAGACCTCAAAATTGAGCTGGAGTACGTCTGGTTTCAATCAATTAGAGACGAGCTGTCTTAATTCTCTCCCCAAAAACGATGTAAGTCGTCGATAAAACGCATAAAATTTTTCTCATCGGCGTGCAACCACATCTAGGGCTTCACTTGTGCTGGCCCAAAAAATCATTTTCGACCTATTTTGACGTGACAAATACCTTTCTGCGTGATGAAAAGAGTCTTACCGCTTGCCCTCTTGTGATCACCATATGAGGGCATGTTGGGTACCCTCCGATTTCGGCTTTTTTGTTTTACAAACCATTTCGGTAATTTCCTGATGAATCCTCCCCAAATCCGAGTTTTGCATTTTCGTAAGGAGGATTATCGAAGGCTTCCGAAAGAGGGATCTAATGCGCTGAGGTACGTTGAAACTGGCACTGAACGCAATTTCCCTTAGAAACACGGAAAATGGAAAAATTACTTTAAATTTCCTGGGAAACACAGGAATGATTCGGGGTCGATCTAGACTCCTCATTTCGTCATATTTTGACATAACAAATGTGAAAAGAATTTGAGCTAAGGTTAACGAGTGCCCATTCTTGAGATCGACATATGGGGGCAAGTTGGGTCCACTTCCAGCCCCCCGCAAAGTTAATGGATAGTGAAGAGTAGGGTTTGCGTTATCTGCCAACTCTCGATTTTCCACCATACCATCGTGGATTTACCATTCTTGATATAAAAAAATAGGCAAAAATTTTCGCCGCTCCCTGTACGGCGTATCCTGTTTTGCCGCTCGAACATTATTTTAATATTGAGAGGCCTATTCTAAGAATTTTGCCCTCCCAACCCTTCGTGTGTCTGAGATCGCTGTGATTTTTTATAGCTTCTTCTAAAGCTAAAAATTTATTAGAATACATCATTTTCACGTGAAATTCCACGAGAAACACGATGAAATTGTCAGTTTTGACTTCCTAAGTGACCCCGGTGAGACATCAGTGGTTTTTTGGAAGAACCGCTAATATCAAGCCGGGGTCACTTTGAAACTCCTGAGTGACAGTTCCATCGTGTTCCTCGTGGAATTTTACGTGAAAATGATGTATTGTAATGATTTTTCAGCGCTAAAAGGAGCCATGAAGAATCACAGCGATCTCAGAGACAAGTGGGCCGGGAGGGCAAAATTCTCAGCATAGGCTTTTCAATGTTAAGAAGGATATCCGAGCGTCAAAACAGGATATGTCGTATAGGGCACTGCAAGAATTTTACCTTATTTTTTCATATCAAAGATCGAAAACCCACGATGGTATCGTGGAAAAATCAAAAGTTGGAGAATAACGCACACCCTAATGAATAGTCTTAGTAAGTCTCCGACCCAGTCCATCTAGCGGCAGTTTCATGAAAAACATCTTAAAGATCATGAAAAAATCTATGAATTTATTTGCTAGAAACAATTTTACACGTTTTTTAGCTTGTCTCAGTCGACGTTGAAAATTCAAAAAAATTACCATTAATCAATCACTTGTATTTTTGACGACAGTGATCTGATCAAAAAATCTTGAATGGGATGCTATAGATCGTTCCCAAGACTTCAACAATCATCTCCTGTGAAATTTTCGTGCGACCCTTTTCATCGGACCTACGAGCTCCGGGAAGAAACTCATTACTTCATCGATTCTTATGAAGATACCGAGGCATGCACCACTTTCATCTGTTAAGCTTCTATTCCCAATCCAGGATCATTCCCGTTAAGAGGATGTCGGATACCGACATTGTCGAGTTTTCGGATTTCTCGATGAATTTTCGAGGTATCGGGATTTTACTAAGTAACGCCGATTCTGTATGGCTCACAGAATCGGCATTACTTTTGAGTTTTTTGATATCTCAAAAATTCATCGAGAAATCCGAAAACTCGATCATGTCGGTAACTGTACAATATTGATAGGACTCCGACGTCCCCTTAAGAATACAAAAGATTGATTAATGGATAATTTTTTTAAACTTTCAATGTCGACTGAGACAAGCTAAAAAATGAGTCAAAATGTTTGAAGTGCCGTCAAATTGGGAAAATTTGGTACGATTTCAGGAATTTTTATTTTGTTTGGCTCGGCATTTCAACATACATTGACAAAACCCACTTCTATTTGTAGTCAATCTGAAGCTTACAGTTTTAGCTTTCGATTGACAGGCTACAAAGTCCAATTTGATGTGTCTAAGCAGGAGCTGTTAGCAGTTGAACAAGTGTACCAAAGTTAGACCCCATGGGGCAACTTTGGTACACTCACAAAATATTTCAATTCTACCCACCACCATGCGAGTGAACTAATTTTAATCGTTCAGAAGTCTTATTTTGAGCTGTTCGAAACATTCTCGAACCACGTAGACCATCACTCGACTTAAGGTGATATGGAAAGAAGCTATCATAGGAAGGTGCATTGAAGTTACCCCATCCTCGTGCTTCTTACGTGTAGAGTATGGTAACTTTGGTACAATTTTACATGGTTTTTTTCCTATTTTTCATTCATTAAAATTCAGAACGATGTAAATACTCCAATGTCACGATGGTTTTTGGAGGTGAAACCTTCTTTACCGGCGCCTGGCGCTCTCGACCCGAGGAAAAATTTTGCTCGATGCGAACTGCGGAATCCGTGTGATTCCTACGGCGCGTAACTCATCAGCCGCGTAAACGCCGTGTTTACCGTGTGATCGCCGTGGATTGCTTGTCAGTGCGGTTCCCGGCATCTAGCTGGGTATAACAGCGTGTAACAGCGTGAGCTGTGGTAGTGTCAGGTAGTGTTACGGTTATTAGGCCTGATGTAAATTTGTGATTGTGCTGCATGTAGCTACAGTTTATTTTAAAATGGAGTGATCATCAGTGTTTGAATGATCAGCCTTACACTGGATACATTAACAAGTATATGTGAGAGAATATGTGTTCATGAGTGAATTGACAACAGATTGAATCAAATCTTAGACTAGATCTTAACCAAAAGTGTCTGAAAGTGTCAGATAACTCATGAGTGTGCACATCAGTTAACATCAATTCTGGACTGAATTGTCCAGTTCATTAGTTAAATGTTGGAATTTCTCATAGTCTTATCAAGAGTGTCACTCTAAATATTGCAAATAGTCTTCATGAGTGCGTAGCCAAAAGCTGCAAACTAGTAACCGTCACCTCACATCCAAAAGGAGAAAACTGAGACCTGCAGCTACTCAATTGTCTTGAACCAGTTTTGGGGTTTGGATGAAAGGTTACAGTAATTAGTTTGCCACTTTTGGCTGCGTACTTGTGTATGATGAGTTGAATGTTAGAATTCCTCATAGTCTTATCAAAAGTGTCATCATGATGAATGTATTCTAACTATTGTATAGTCTACTAGAGTATGCAGCAAGAAGTTGCAAACTAGTAAACGTTATCTCACCTCCAAAAGAAGGAAACTGAGGTCCGGCATCTCAATTGTCTCAAACCAGTTTAAACAAGTTTTTGGGTTTGGATGAGAGGTTAGAGTAATTGGTTTGCCACTGTTGTCTGCATACTTATATGTGATGAGTTGAATGTTGGAATTCAGCACAGTCTTATCAAAAGTGTCTTCAAAATGTTGAAAATAGTCTACAAGAGTGCGCAGCCACAAGTAGCAAACTAGTAACCGTTGCCTCTCATCCAAAAGGAGAAAACTGAGATCCGGCTACTTAATTGCCTTAACCAGTTTTTTGGTTTGGATGAGGGGTTACGGTAATTAGTTTGCCACTTTTGACTGCGTACTTGTGTATGAGTTGAATGTTGGAATTCCTAATATTGGTCTTTTCAAAAGTGTCATTAAGATGAGTGTCATCTGAATGTTCAGAATAGTCTACGTAAGTACGTAGCCAAAAGTTGCATACTAGTAACTGTTCTCTTAGATCCAAAAGAAGAAAACTGAGACTCGACTTCTCAATTTCCTTGAACTAGTTTCTTGGTTCAGATGAGGGATTATGGTGATTAGTTTGCCAATTTTGGCTGTGGATTTATGTAAACTGTATTCGACAATTGAAATACATCCCTTGAACTAGTTTCTTGATTCAGATGAGGGATTATGGTGATTAGTTTGCCAATTTTGGCTGTGGATTTATGTAAACTGTATTCGACAATTGAAATACATCAAGATGAGAAATTTGCCAATATTCTACAAATAAAATTCAGAACATTCCGAACTTGGACAATACATTCAAATTTTCAATCTAAGAACTATTTCATAATCTTCAGTCTACTTTAGGCAATGGAAATATAGCAAGATCAATCACTCAACCAGACTATCAGCCAGCGGAGGCATCCCCTTCACTTGAGGATGTGGAACATCCTATCACATAGTTACTGGATACATTTCATTTGAAAATAAGAGAGATCTCAACCTGCGGTCAAGTGGTTTCACCTTCCTACACTGTAAAAAATTTTTATGTAAAATTACAAGTCTCAGAGAGGGTAATAGTTGGATACCGCGCTGGGACGTGTAAATTTACAAGCGGCTTGTAAATTTCATTTACCGGCTGACGGTAAATTTCAGACCTGAAGAAATCTTCTTCAACTGAAGCGTACGGGCTACTCAGGGGCTTTTTCTAATGAAATGGAGTCTCGGAATGAAGCATCTTAATCCACGATAATTTTGAAAAGGGTAAAAAACCCGTGCGAGTCGAAAATTCATCGCTCGAGACATAAACACTCGACCGCGGAGGAGCTTTTTAGGTTAGTTGTGCGTGGGCCCAGCAGACCAAACTTAGATCCGCGCATGCTCGGTTGAGCTGAATTTTACAAGCCTGAGCGAGGGAATATTACAGAAAATCTTACCAGTCTGAGACTGGTATCCAACTATTACCCCCTCTGAGACTAGTAAATTTACAAGCGTTTGTAAAGTTACAAGAAATGGGATGAAACTCACAACTCCCAGAGTTGTATTTTTACCAAACTAGATGTGGCTAGATGGTGAATTTCATTCAACATTTTTTACAGTGTACGTACGTGGTCGCCACGCACACCTTTTTTTCAATATGGTGATATATGTGGTCAAAATGTAGCATCATTCACCCGTAGTTCATTCCGGAACCCTTCTCGCCAGGTAGACTAACTGGACCACTCGCGTATCGGTACTGAATTAGCCTTTTCGAAAAAAGCTTCAAAAAACAAGTAAAGTCATCCATGCGGGATCTACGGTGGCTCAATACATCGTTTATATGTGTGTCAAGAGGGGAGAACAGGTTCTGGACCAATAGAATCATTTATCTTGCCGAATGCAAATTTAAAAGTCTGCAATCTTCAGGGGTGTACTAAAGTTGCACCCACTGGACCAAAGTTACCCAATTCGACGGTATATAAATTGATGGATTTTTTGTGATCTCTAAGATGCTTTGTGTGGAATTGCCGCACGATGAACTGGGTCGGAGGATTTGTTGATTTACTGTAAGTATCCATTATCCATGAATTTTGCAGGGTACTGTAAGAGTGCGCAGAATCGGAAAATCTTTTAATCTACGAGCGAATACGTGTAACGCTTCTTTATCGATCTCAGTTACTATTTCCGGCGGATTACTCCGGCTTATTCATATTTTGACGCGATCTGAGAGGAGATAAATTCATACTACAAACCCTTCTGATATAACCGCATAGGGACATGTCTGGTACACTTCAATGTTGGCCTTCAAGTTTTACACACGATCTGCGTATTTTGCTCACAGAATCACTCCAAATTCGAAATTTACAGCTCTCAAAAGAAGGCCTTGAAGGTTTGAATAAGAAAGAATTGATTGAGTTAAGGTACCGTCGTCAACTGGGGTAACTTTGAACTGCGGGGGTAACTTTGGAACACTCGAGTGAACTCCGGATATCTCCGCCACTTGAAAAACAGGTTCCTCTCTGGTTCTAGATCCACTTTTGCTCATCAGTGGCATGTGTGAGAAATAATTTGCATTGACGAGAAAACCTCGATCAATTGTGTGTTCGTTTACAACGAACCTTTTCGCAAATATGATTTTGAAGCAAGAAAAAGGCACTCCAAATAATCAGTACCGTTCGACCACTCAGAGACCGAATTCAGAGCAATGGCGCTACATTTCATCAAATCATACCAATACCTCGACGTTTCAATTGTTACATTGAAGTATTTCCAAGCCGTCTGAATTTAGTAGAGTAAAATTGGAAAAGTTCGTGTTTTTCTTGCGAACCGGGGCAAGCTTGGAACACTCAAATGGGAAAATACATGCTCTTTCGGGGTATAGGGTAACTTTGGAACACCTCAGAGAATCGAAGAAAGTCAGGCTGTTTTGAGTACACAGTGAGATAAATTTGAAACACTTGATGATTGAGCTTCAGAAAGCGCACAATAAGGTTTAGAAGCCTTTTCCACGAGATCCACCGTGAGTTTTGTGTGCTTGATAAGCACGTATTCTTAGAGGTGCAGTCCGGACTAATAACGAGGGGAATATATTCCCCATGCCCGAAAATGGTCCGATGAGCGAGGTGCATATATTGTATTTGGTATCATTGCGACTAAACGCCAATTTTCTGTTTCGAGCCGGGAGTAAGAATGGCCGGTTAGTCGCACTATGCCAAAGAACAATTTTTTGGCATACTGTGCGAAAAAGTATCTTTTCGGCACACTGGCATCGAAAGCCTATGGTTTCCGCCCCGATCCCGAGGCAGAAAATGCCGCAATGCCACCCAGGCCAGAAAACGAGTGAGCATGCGCAGTAGCAGTCGGGCCACTACATTGCATGCTCCGACGTTTTCTAACCCGTAGCGACGGAGTGGCATTTTGCCCCGACATCGCGTCGGAAAGCATAGAATTTCGATACAAGTATCACCGAAAAACAGTGTACGCACCTCGGGACGAAAATAACCCATCGCGGCCACGAGTATGCCGCCCTCGCCTACCGGCCCGTGCGGCAACCTACCCGGGCCGCCATGAGTTGCTTTCGACCCTTGTCGCGTAAAGTACTATTTCCGCAATGGTTTTCCACTTTCTCTCACAGTTTGTCAGAGATCACAGTTTGATACATGGGTATGGAATCTATTTTTAACATCCTCGTGATGATTCCGACCAAACGCGAAAAAACGTTCTTACATCCTCGTATTGAAATGTACTATTATGCTTTATGGACGATTCACATCGTTTTTTGGAGAAAATTTAATCAGCTCGTCTACAGTTAATTGGAAATAGACGTACCTCAACTCAATTGTGAGTTCTGTAAATGGGCTTTATAATGAGCCAAAGAACATCGAAAAATGTTGAGGTACACCAGAGTTGTTGAGAAAATTGCTAATGGGGGCATGTTGGGTACACCCTTTCGCAAACTCGCAAAAAACATTTCTTGGGTAAATTGTGATAGCTCAGCTCGAGTTGGCCGAGATTGAACCTACCTTAACTCATTCTGGAGGCCTTGAAATGAGCTTCAAAGTAGGCTAAGGAACGTTGAAAAATATTCAAGTGGGTGAAAACTATCGACAAAACGGCTTAAGGGGAGATATTGGGTACACTTATCTTACATATACATGGCCGTAAAAGCAACAAGAGAGAAAGCAGAAGGCTCGATTGGCCGAAAGTTGGTTTCCTCCTCCTAACAAAAGAAAACCGAAAGATATATGAATGATTTTTTCCCTTCCGTCTGTTCCATTAATTTTGGAGTATTATTTTCCCTGGATCATTCATGAAATTCAATATGGAGTACGAAAATAACAGTACTCCAAGTCGAGCGAGTTAGCGAATATTATAACAATTGTTTTATTACACTCTGAACCTTATCCAGGACAGACCGAAATCCTGATACACCTGTTCTGTATCCCACATTGACACATCCTCGATGGCGCAGTCGGCTAAGTGTCGGTGCTACTAAGTTGCTGCGAGGTAAAGGGCCCAGGTTCAAATCCCCGTAAGTGCGAATTTTTAATGATTTGATTACGTTTTTTACTAATCTAGCTGCGACACTTGACCACCTAAAACATGGAAAATTAGCCTAGAGAGCCTGCAGAGGAATTCATCTTTAATAAATAAATTTTAAAATATCAGCTGAGATCACAGCTGAGAATTCTGCTGTGAATTTGGCATGGGAAATCACAGCTGATCTCGGCTGGTTTTTTCCGCAGGGCGGTCAATCAAACATAATCTCACACGATCTAACATATACGCGAACACATACAACATGAGGTTTGGTTAGAGTGAAAGGTGGCGACTCCCGCAAAGAGATCATACAGGGCCCCACGCTGAAATAGAAAATCTCGTAACAGTGGACCGATTGACCACTTGGGATACGGGTAAAAACTACTGAAAAAATTCTAAACGACTAATTGATCGAATTATTAATCGGAAAAGCCCCCATAAGAAATAACGCGGGCTCAATAGTCCCGCCCAACAGCTTAGTTGAGACAACGCTGAGGGCAGGACTGGGGCGGGTTCTACCTGAAACCTCTCACTCATCCTTTGGAACACGTGCAGGAGCCGAATGCATCATCCATCGGTCAGACAATTCTCGGTTGCAATCGATTTCTTCGAGGCTCAGGTGCAAGCAGCCTTACCACGTTCGCACCCAATACGAATAGGTCATGAAGGCCCGCGCCGAGCAGGCAATTGCATCTGCGGCACCTACGTTGAACGAAGATGTAAATAATAAACGAGTACTAGGTAATAGTCCGGTTGTTCGAATAGTTTATAGCCGGACAGGCCGATAATTGAGTGCACTCCGAATTATAATGAACCACTTCAAAATTTATTCAATAAAGCACGTGTACAAGTGGCAGCGAGAGCAAGCGAGCTGCTCGCTGCCATGGCGAACGATACATTGATGAGAGAAAGCGTGGAGCGCAAGCAAAGTAAAGAGAAAGACAAGCTGTGACACGTCAGCAGACGGTCACGCCGCGCAAAAGTATGATAGTTTGAAGTGTAAATTATACAATCGTTCTCAAAAATAAAAATAGATTCAGATCTTTGACAATTGCTAAATAATCGAAATAAAATAGTTTATCATTTTTCAGAGAATTCATCAAAATTCTAAACATTCCGCCCACTTTCTTCATGAAGTGAAGAAGAAGAAGAGAGAATTCAAAATATGTATCTATGGCCAAAAAGTCAATCAATATAGGTATCAAAATTTCTTCTCCTGGAACATTCTGGTTTCAGACATCAGTGTTGCTGCAAAGCTAAATCAGCTTTGCGACAGGTATCTTGAACTTCGATGTAGCGGTCTTCACTGTCGCCACCCTGAAGAGACCATCATCTCCAGGGTGTATCTCGATCACTCGGCCCAAGGGCCAGGTAGCAGGAGCCGTGTTTTCGGCTTTGATGATGACTAGGTCACCGAGTTGCAAGTTTTGGACGACTGAGGTCCATTTGTTTCTGCGTTGTAGAGATTGCAAATACTCGCGTGACCTCCTCTTCCAGAATTGCTGCTGCATTTGCTGGACGAGCAACCACCTCTCGCCAGCTGGAATTTCGTCTTCGGAGATGTCCTTTTCTGGTAGTGGGAATGAGTCAGTCTGAATCAAGAAGTGTGCTGGACAGATAGGACTCAAATCCTGGACATCGTTTGACATGGGCACAAGGGGCCTAGAGGGCCTTAATCGCAAAAAAGATCAGAGCAGTGACCACGCCTAGCACTTAATCTGTGAAATGCAGCGATGAATCCTTGTGACGAGTAGTCGGAGACAACCTCTAGGTGAGTTGCTTTCGTTGCCAGACATACAAATACCACAACATAAACCTTGCTTGATACTCGCCCTCGCCCTGGAGCTGGACGCACGAGAATAGGCCCTGCATAATCCACCCCAGATTTGAGGGACGATGAGCTGGCTGGACTCTGGGTCTGGGTAAGTGTGCCATTCTCTGGTACAATGTAGAGACTCTATATCAAATGCAGGCCGCACACTCAGAAATCACCTTCTTAACAATTTGTCTTCCTTTGGGAATCCAAAATTCTCGGCGAAGAGTTGCTAGAGTTATCTGGGTTCCGCCGTGAAGCGTTAAAGCGTGGCATCGGTGCACAATCATCTCAGTGAAGGTACTATCAGGTGGAAGAATTATGGGAAATTACTCATCAAATTCGAGCAAAAGCTCCAGTCGAGGAATAAACACTGTTTGGATCGGTGCAACTCGAGTCTTGGCTTGAAGTAGAGTTACCTTGATACCATCATTTGAGGCAGCTCTGAGATAGACAACAGCACTGTATGCATACTTTGAGGCGTCATCGAAGCCGTGTAGTTCATAAATCGTTGGATTTCGAGTATACCCTATCCATCTGGGTATTTCAATAGCAGAAATGCAGTGCAGCTGTGAATGACAACGATGCCAAGTTTCAAGGTAGTCTGGTCTGAGTTCCTCATCCCATCCGTCCTTGCTAATCCATAACTTCTGCATGAAAATTTTAGCAGTGACGATCATGAGTGGTAACCAACCACAAGGGTCATAGACGCTGGCAATTTTTGACAGGACTAGCCTCTTTGTCCATTGTTGAGTTGGTGCTATTTTTGCCTGATTAAATTTCAATAGATCAGAATGATGGAACCACTGCAATTCTAGGATGGAAAAGGCAGAGTTCTCCTCAAAATCATCAAGATAAGATTCAGATATTTCTAACTTCTTGTGAGAAGCGAGTAAGTCAGAAGAAAGATCAATCAAAAGATTGGGTTCATTTGATATACATGCTCTAAGATTAAAGCCACCCACTCCGCAGAGTTTTATGAGTTGAGTTCGCTTAGTTTGAGCTGACTCGAATGAATGTCCACCTGACGTGACGTCATCCATATGAGTTTCTCTTTCGAGGGTATCTGAGCCGAGAGGAAAATTTTCTTGCTCATCACGAGCTAGTTCTATACAAACTCTATTTGCAAGGTAGGGGCTAGGTGTTATACCATATGTGATGGTATTTTGATGAAAGATAGAGACTGGAAGGTTGGATGATATACGCCACAAACCGATTGAAAAGCACGGTCATCTTGATGAACCCAGACTTGACGAAACATCTTTCCGATGTCTGCTGTGAAAGCATAGCGATATTCTCGACAGGTGGGTAAGAAATAGAGCAATTCAGGGAGTAAATTAGGACCTACATGCAAAAAATCATTGATAGATTTCATGAGTGATTTTGGTAGATTTTTTCGTCCTTGATGGTTAATATACACGTTGAATATTTGGTCTCGTCGATCTTGAAGGACGGTGGGGAACTAAATAAATTCCCAAAATTTCACGATGGAAATTTTATTTGCAACGTTTCGTCCACTAGGTTTTGTGGACCTCATCAGGCTTCAGGTTTGTTATTCTTTAGATCGTCATGATATTTTTTGAACGATCTTGTAATAGAGCACAGACATAACGTCTCGCTCCTGTCAATACAAGTAAATAGAGTGAGTCAAGATCGACGAGACCAAATATTTAACTTGTACATTGATAGATTTCTTATCAAAAGTTTGGAAGGATCCATTGAACACAGTCCGTAACCTTGTAGTGGTACTCCTTCCTTTAAGCACACCATGGTGTGGTGAAGAAAAATATCCAGCGAGATCAGAGGCTTCAGCAACACTGAAGACATGAGACATGTGGTTGAGATCCTCAAACTCATTCATGGATTCATAGTGAGCATCAGATAACTTGTTATCCCGAGCCAGTCTATTCTCCAATTCATAGAGCAATTGGCGAGCAGGAAAGAGAGATTGTTGGGGCTTGAAAGTTCCTAGATCAGATTTAAAAGGGAGTCTTACAGTATATTCTCCATCAGATCCCCTGGAGTGAGTGGCAACGAAGTGGTCCTCACACCGTTGCTCATCGACAGTGTGGAGAGGCTTCTTTACTGTCACCTCTTTTTGTCGCCAGAAACGTTGTAACAGCTTGTACACTACAATCTCAGCCGCGCAGTGGAGAACTGTGGGTCGGCGGGGCAGAGAAGGCGATTTACCAGTAGGTCCAGACAAGAGCCAGCCAAGCTCAGAACGTGTGGCAATAGGATGGTCAGGCCCACCTTTGAGCACCTCTCTTTCAATGAGCTGTGCATGAGGTACTGCGCCAAGCAGAATTTGAACAGGAGCTTTTTCAGAAAAACGAGGATCAGCGAGCTCAAGACTCTTGATGTGAACCCAGTCAGTAGCTGAATTGATCACACGAGGTGTGTAACGGGTCACCGTTTTCAGCACCATAGCCTCGACATCGAAAGAAAAGCAGGGGTCGATGCGAGAGGTGACTGTCGCTATCGCTACGCCTTGACAGTAGTTTGATTTTGCCCCCACCCCCTCAACTGGAGTTGAGACTGACTTTTTTGGTAGATTCGGACGCTGACACAAAGATTCAGAAATAAAGTTGGTTTGTGAGCATTGATCAACAATTGCTCGAGCAAAGGTGCTATCCCCTTGTTTGTTTGAAACTCTAAGCCAAGCGGTTGAAAGCAAAACGGTTTCAGTATTTCTGAGTGAGCTTAGATTCTGAGAGCTCGTTAAAATGGTTGAGGGGGTAGTTTTATTAGCATCATGGTTTTGAGGAGGAGTTGCAGGTATTGCACTCGCACTGTCAGCATGCAACAAGTAATAATGCTTGAGATGACACTTATTGCATTTATTGCAAGCGGGACATTTGTCAAAGAGATGCTTTCCCAAACAATTGAAGCATCGTTTTTTGGATTTAGCAAAAGCCCTCCTTCCGTCGACGCTCTTAGCTTTGGAAGTTCCACACTCTCGAATATAGTGAGATTGCTGACAACAAAAGCATTTTCTCGCTTGAGATTGATCAGCTGATTGAGAAAAGTGCAGAGTTTTCGCACTTTGTTGCGAAATTTTGGGGGTGGAATCAGTAGTAGGTTTTTTGGGTTTCTGCCCATTGACACCACTAACAGAGGGAATACTCATGAAGCTATTGGATTCAATAGCTTCTAAAGTGTTCAAGCGAGTTTTGAGAAATTCGCTCGTTTGTGCAAAAGTAAGAGGGTCCAAAGATTGACCGAGAGAGGTTTCCCACAATTTTCGAGACTCGTTGTCTAAACGACTAGCTGTGAGGTAAACACATAGATATAGAAAGATATAGACTGCGGGTCAGGATCGGGAGAGTGCGACGTCGAGATTGCATGAGTGCAAGTGAGAGAGCATGACGTAAAAGTCACGCCGCTCCATAAAAAAGTATTGCCTCTTGCGCATCCGTCTCACTCGCACGAAGTCCCATAGCAATAGCCCGCGACTCGCAGTCTATACCTTTTCATGTTTATGCGTAAACAAGTAAGTCATCCCAAGATCCAGTAGGCCGTTTCATTGATTGAAGTGCCAAGAGGAGATTGGTAGTACCGTTTATCAAAACCCGCAATTCATCAGCTGATGCGCATTGCAATGGCTTTACTGAAAATAGATCATTCAAATGGGCATTGACCATCCTACGTTTGTTCTCGTAATTAGCAGTCAACTCATCCCACACCTTTTTGGAGTCAGCTTCCTCACCACCATAGCTCTACCCTGGACTAAGCTAGCTGCTTCGCTCTCTAGGTGTGCTTTGAAGTAATAGAATTTAACAGTGTCAGAGGAATTGAATTTGATAATAGTAGCAGTAAAAAAATCTCGGAAGCAAAGCCAGTCTTTCACATTGCCCGAAAAAGGTTTGATATCAATAGAGGCTAGACATGCAGACTGGATTTCAGGCATAACTACTTGAGTAGTATTGGTACCTTTCGGAACCATATGCACAGATGAATGAGTATCTTGGAGCAAGGATTCCCGGTCATTCTCCCGAATGCAATCTCCCGAACGACCATTCTCCCGAACGACAGTTTTCTCGAATAGCAATTCTCACGAATGAATTTTTTTCCCGAATGGTTACTTTCCCGAATCATTAATTTCTAAGCCAATGACATTCAGTAGAGTACGAAGTCACAATTCGTTGTATATATTCAAAACAAGGTACACTTCTTCAGCAGATTATGCGATTGTACAGAGTGGAAGGATCAAAAATGATAAGAAGTAAATAAGGTTCTAAAAAGATTATGAATATACAAAAAGATTACAAAATTCTCAAAGTACAATGTTGTGGCCTATGGCACGTAAATACGCAAGAGCTTCGTAATCTGCATATTGCTCTACGATGTTTTGGAGGCGATTTTGATGCACCACCCAAGCTCTCTTGGGGGCACACAGAAAGGTCCGTCCCAAACTCAATTCTACCAAACTTATTTCGGTGTCTCCTTGCTCTCGCTTGAACTCATCCAAGGCCGAGAATAAGTCTGGGTGCGTCTTACCCACGAGCTTGTGGAACTGATTGTGCCACCCTTCACTAACATTGTTTGTTCTGGGATCTCCGTTCAGAGTGGCTACATACACAATCCCGCCGCTTGAATTTTCCGATAGAGCGATTGACGGAGATGGAAGAAACATCCATTCAGATCAGCATCGGGAAAGATTTCAGCAGAAGCATCAATGATGGCAGATTCAAAATTGCGTCAAGTTGACCCTCAATGATTGTAGTAATGGCTCAGGCGCTGCATTCCTTTGCCCTCACTCTCTGACAATCCCAATAGGTGTTTGGATTTGCTTGCTTTGGCTTCTTTGAACGAGAGTACACAAAAACCTCCAATGATTAATTTCGTATCACTAATCACTCTCGGGTTCATGATTTGTATAAATGTAGAGCAAAATAGAAAAACTTAAGAAACGGATATCAGAATACATGAATATCAAATCGCGCGCAAAAACGCCGGGCAAAATCGGAACCGCAGACGATTGCCTTTTTCTGTCTGTTATTGTTGTTGTTAACCTCACGTATCAGCTCAAGAGCGCAACTTCTGATTGCACGCAGATTCAGAGCCAATTTGTTTCTTTTGAGTGTTTTGATTTACAGGAACAATTCGTAAATCAAAATTCGTCATCCTAGTCGATGATGGAAATGAATGTGAAAATTTATATTCGGAAAAATTGGGATTCGGGAAAGTAGCCATGAGGGAAAATGGCTATTCAGGGAAATGGCTCTTCGGGATAATGGTCATTCGGGAGAGGTCATTCGGGGCAATGGTCATGGGGCAAACTGCTGTTCGGGAAAATGGTCATTTGGGATATTGCACTTGGGGCAACGGTCGGGAACCCCGAGCAAGTACTGTTTGAAATCTCCTAGTACATCAAGATAAATATCCTCAGTCTCATCTATTTCCCCATTAGTAAAGTAATCATGACCGGGATTAAGGTAGTACTAGCGCTACTGATAAGTCCAAGTGCAGATTATACTCGCGCATGACTCTCTTCCGCCCGCGATATAGTTATACCGAATGCACGCAGCAGACGACAACCTAACCCCGAAACCGCAGAAATGAGTATCACTTGGGCTTAGATCTTCTTTTGTAGGCTGTGAATCGTTAATTTATTGGTTTCTATGTGATTCTCGTTGTCTCTCCTTCTTGTGGGCCGACTCTCATGAAAATCTGTACGGTAGATATTACTCTACTCGTAATTTCCCGTAAGCCGCCGTGTTGAATCGACTGTCACGAAACTGCTTAAAACTTTTCTCTCAGACCCTGGAGGCTCTTAAGATTCCAACGGAGCCTGTTTGAGATATCAATCTACCACTGTGCCGAATTTCGTAATTTTCTGTACGGTATTTCAAGGACCGCTAGTACTACCTTAAGAAGCTCGGGCTCGTCAAGCATAGCCTTGTGGTTGTTTTGGGAAGTTTTCCAATCTAGTTGTAGTTGCTCTTATCGAGCTTCGGCTTTTCCGCGACTCTTCTTTTTACCTTCTTTGGTAAAATTTACATAAAAGTTAGCAATCCTTCGCTTCGAGTTCATCTGTGCGTCGACAAAGTTCCAATTATGAAAGGATTTGGAAGTGAAGAATGGTGCAAATCAATCAAAAAGAGACTGAGTCAGAACTTCAGTGCCAAAGCGAACAGCAAAGATTTTTCCTGAGTTAGGCGTGGAATATTATAAGAGGATATTCACACTTGTGAAATCATCATGAAAAGGATGCAAAGTCATATGAAGCATGAGCAAGAAGCTCTGTGCTCAAGCAGCTACAATATATGTCCAGCCGACACACAATAAGAAACGATATGGAGCGAACTTACTTCAAATCAGCTGTGACGTGGCAACCGAGCGAGGCATAGTGAAGCAACGAACGATTAGCTTTACAAACAGCAACTGGAGCGCCACTGGAGATAAGCGATTGCCGCTCGAAGCTCTGCGCCGTTGACTGCAACTGCGTTGGTACGGCAGGGCTTGACGTTGCCTTGCTCCCGGCGCCGCTCCCCAGATCGATGGCAGGTTAGCCGCAAGCTCACCGCCCACTTTGCTCACTCTTGTGAGCAGGTTGGGTATACGATTCAACGTCAAATGTCACTTGGCCACCACATGTACACTTAGGCTTGCCCAGCACGATCACTCGCGTTATATGCGCCACGTGCACGCACTCACTACTTGGCGACTCTGCCATGGTTGCCCGATGTAGCAATAAGCTCCCCTGCAAATACGCAGGATCGACGCGAGACGAAGCTTGATCGTTGCCTATCACTCTGGGAAAGAACGACCGCAAGATCGAGGATGGAGAGCACGTGATGACTCGCGAAAGCAAGTCGAGCGCGGCACTGGAAATGGCGTACTACGTGGCACAATTTTGTAAGGATCGGGGCACTTTGCACTTTTTCACTCCGCGGCACTAATCCGGCTTGCGAAGGACCTAAAAATGTTTGAATAGCTCATAGCGGGACAAGCCGATAATTGAGTGCACTCCGGATTATGATTAATCACTTTGGAATTATTCAATAGAGCACGTATACAAGTGGCAGCGAGAGCAAGCGAGCTGCTCGCTGCCATGGCCAACGAATGATTGATGAGAAAAAGCGTGGAGCGGAAGCGAAGTAAAGAGACAGATAGGCTGTGACACGTCAGCAGACGGTCACGCCGCGCAAAAGTATGACAGTTTGGAGTGTGAACTATACAATCGTTTTCAAAGATAAATATAGATTCAAATTCTCGACAATTGCTAAATAATCGAAATGAAAAAGTTTATTATGTTACAGAGAATTCATCAAAATTCTAAACATGGGTCGTCAGGGCAAACTGCATATGGCAGCCTGGACGCCAGTTCCCAATAGGATGCGCTCAACAAGTTCTTACGTGAATTGGGCCGCTGAAGACGAATTCGTCTTGTGCCACCAAAAATTATTGGCGGAAAACGATCAAAATTGCGATTAAAAAGTTTAAATTAACTTTGCGCTAAAACTACTACGTTTCATCAGAGAATTCTCACATCGACATCAAGTTCAGTTAATCCCGCTTGATTCAAACCCCGGTACGTCCAAATCGAGCTTACTAGCGCTGTGCAATATCAAATGCAAAATACTCTTCATGGTCCCATTTGTATACTTTAGTTAGGTAGCCATTCCGCACGGTATCCTTGTGCGAGTGTGACAATGAGAGAGTGAGCAAAAGAGAGAGAAATAGCAAGTAAAGACAATGCATCATCCTCTCAGCAGCTAGAGGTGGGACTCAAGCTTGGCCCTTTGATACATTGAACATAACTCTCGGCTCCGCCCTCGCGTCTTATTTGACTTTTAGCTGTTTCGAGCCAGATACTTGAGCGCTGGTCATGCCGATTTGAACGTGCCGTAATAATCGCTCCCGGTCCGAGCTCTGGGGGAATTCGCTTACGCGGATCTGCATGTGCTGATTAGCATACGCAAATACTCATCCATTGGTTGCCATACTCAATACCAGAAGGACGAGTGCATACGCGAATTAGCGTACGCGAATCTGCATACGGCAGTGCCGATAGTTTCTGCTATCGAGCTGCCTCAAATGAAGGTATCGAGGTAGCTCTACTTCAAGCCAAGACTTGAGTTGCACCGATCCAAACAATGTTTATTCCTCGACTGGAGCTTTTGCTGGAATTTGATGAGGAATGTCCTATAGTTCTTTTAGCGCACGCGAATCGGAAGACCGGCACGAAATTACCTATAATTACGTATGTCCATGGGAGAAACTACCGGATCTCGCAGTATGCATATCCGCGTATCGCACTCTTCTTCTGGATTCATGTATAGCAACCAATGGATTGGTATCCGCGTATGCTCACCAGATCATGCAGATTCGGGGGTGCGAATTCGCGTGTGACGCTTGTTCCTCTGGAATCGCGTGCGGCAACCGATTGATGTGTATTCGCGGACGCTGAACAGGTCATGCAGATCCCCCCGGATTCGCGTATTGCATGCGATGGATGATCATTTGCGTACGCTAACCAGGTTATGCAGACTCGCATGCGCGGATTCCCATCCAATGTATGCCGAAAAAGATTTCAGGAGAGCTGGTGCAATACGCAGTACTGCATCACTTGGTTAACGTAAGCAAACACCCATCCATTGATTGTCGTGCGCAATCCCAAAGGAATGAGTGGATTACGCGAATTCTCGTACCCGAATCTGCATACGCGAGTCCCGGTAGTTTCTGCCATGATCGCACGTTGTTGTAGTCAAATCGTGCCAGTCTTCCGATTACCGGACGAAATGGCTCTGAGCCCGGGCTCTCGGGGAGTTCGCGTACGCAGAGGATGGATTCGCGTACGCAGATGATTGACTCGCGTACGCAGACGATGGATTTACGTATGCGAATTCCCCCAGAGAACTAGGGCCAAGAGCGTTCTCGTACGCGTACTGAATAAGACGTTCCTGAGTGCCCTAGTGTTATTATTAGCGTACGCGAATCAGGAGACTGGCACGGAACTACCTATAATTGCGCACGTTCATAGAAAGAACTACTGCATCTCGCAGTATGCATATCCGCGTTTCGCACTTTCCTTCTGGAATCGCGTATAGCAACTGAAGGATTGGTATCCGCGTGAGCTCACCGGATCATGCAGATTCTAGGGTGCGAATTCGCGTGTCACACCCGTTCCTCTAAAATCGCGCGCGGCAACCGAGCGATGTTTATTCGCGGACGCTAACCAGTCCAGGCAGATTCCCCTAGATTAGCGTATTTCATGCCATGCGTGATCATTTGCGTACCCGGAACAGTTCAAGCAGATTCTCCTAGATTCACGTATTGCATGCAATGGATGATCATTCGCGTATGCTAACCAGGCAATGCAGATTCGGGTGCGCCGATTTCTGTCCACTGTATGCCATACGCGTGTCCAGAAGAACAAGTGTGAGAAGCGATTCCGCATGACCAGGTTATTGTCCGCAAATACCCATTCATTGGATTGCCGTGCGCAATCCCGAAGGAGCAAGAGGGATACGCGAATCTGCATACGCGAGTCTTGGTAGTTCCTGCCACAATCGCACGTTATTATAGTCAAATCGTGCCGGTCTTATAATTAGCGGACGGGATGGCTCTGAGCCCGGGCTCTCGGGGAGTTCGCATACGCTGACGATGGATTCGCGCACGCGAATTTACCCAGAGAACTAGGGCCAGGAATGCTCTCATACGCGTACTGAAAAAGACGTTTCTAAGTGCCCTAGGGTTATCATTAGCGTACGCGAATCAGAGGACCGGCACGAAACTATCTATAGTCGCGTACGTTCAACGGAAAAACTACTAGATCTCGCAGTATGCATATCCGCGTTTCGCACTTTCCTCCTGGAATCGCGTGTGGCAACTAATGGCTTGGTATCCGCGTATGCTCACCAGATCTGCAGATTCTAGGGTGCAAATTCGCGTGTCACACCCGTAGCTCTATAACCGCGCGCGGCGACCGATGGCTGTTTATTCGCGGACGCTGAACAGGTCATACAGATTTGCTTAGATTCGAAGTTTGCATGGAATGGATGATCGTTTGCGTACGCTGGACAGGTCATGCAGATTCTCCTAGATTCGCCTATTACACGTGATGGATGATCATTCACGTATGCTAACCAGGTGCGCTAAACAGTGGACGGGAATGAGCGCACTGTATGCCTACGCGTGTCCAGAAGAACAAGTGTGAAACGTGATTGCGCATGAAACGGTTAGCGTAAGTAGAGAGGCTAGGCCGGTTTCAAAACAGCAGTCTTAAAACACGGGTGTCTTAAAACGACTGTTTTGAAACCGGCCTAGCCTTGGTGTGAAGATGAAACAGCAGCTTTGAAACACGGGTGCCGTTTTGAAACCGGCCGAGCCTTGACGTGTTTTTTGAGCCTGCTGGGTGTTTCAAGGCTGCTGTTTTGAAACCGGCCCAGGTTTTGCGGGACTCCAGAGCCGTGTCTCGCGCCGGACACCAGCCGGTTTCAACGCTTGCTGTGCTCGGACCGGCCTAGCCTAATCCGGAAAGATAGCTCACGTGCCGTGGCTCAAGCATGTGTGTGTGTGTGTGTGTGTGTGTGTGTGTGTGTGTGTGTTTGTAAGTGAGTATGGATTCTTTCTCCCACGCTACTGTTAGTATTCTCGACCCAAGCACACGGCAATGATACTCTGACACAAGACAGCTAAGTGTCACCCCCCCCTCCCACTAAGACCTCCTCCTCATACGATAATATGTATCTCCCCCCCCCCCCTCACCGAGATATCATGTCATGACCATGTACAATGTAAGTATACTACGTGAAAAATGACTGTGACTTACTCTTAATTTTTTTTTTCGTTCCGAAAATATTTTATATCAAATTATTCATGATTATTATCATTGGAAATGATGAAAAAAGCTGAAAAAATCAATTTAAAAATCCCCATGGCGGGAATCGAACCATCGCCCTTCGGATCCAAAGGTCAGCACTCTGACCACTACACCAACTGGCGAGGTACTCTTAGTGGATCAAATGAAGCTCATACTGCCCACGTATGTATCGACAGTCACCATATGAGAATTCGATAACCGCAGGTCGGTAAGGGTGGTTCCATCTCTATAGCCCCAAACTTTTGATTAGCCAGAGCTGCGGTCGGTAAAGTAGATCCCATGTAATTTTCCCCAGGCGTGAAGGGAAACATTACGTGCGTGCGTGTGAAGAGAGAGATATCTTCGTCGAGACACTCACACGTGCTAACAACCGGTGCACCCATTTCGTAAAATTTCGAACAATCGATGAATACTAACTGTTCGAAATGAATAAATATATCATATCGTATGATATATGTAGTACTTATATTACAGCACGCATATGTACCATGTGACCACGATATTTCTTGCAAAATTCGAAGATTATTCCCATGCCCTGTGCTTGTGCATGTATGTTTTGTCAGAAATATCGTGGTCTTATTGTATATATATGTATGTATATGTATATATATCACCATTGAAAGTTTCAACGAGTATTGCGCGATGATGTGGGCCCCAGCCACGCCCACACCTGTGGAGTGCATCCAACTGATCACTCCTCCATTGATATCTGCTCACGCTGTTCTTCGCGATGTTGGTATAGCTCGTGGTCGAGTCGGGATTCTTATCCATGGCTGACTTTCGACATGCTCCTGTCTATATCTGATTATCGTTTTTGGTAGACCTCTCGGAAAGATTGGCTCGGGCTCGAGTTCCACTACAGGCATTGATGGTTTACGATTATCCATGACCTTCAGCAGTCCTCTGATCTTGTCTTAGAATTCTTCAACTTTTGATGATGGCTCTTTCTAGATCTGTTGAGTGTGATCTCTGAGGATTACTTTCCTATAGAGTATTCTATTCAGATGAGATATCTTCTCATTTCTCCAAATGATATATCTTCTCATAAATCACTCTTGTCAATCCAGCTGTTGTGAGTGTCATCAAATCCCAACCACTTGACAAAGAGTTGGTTACCATGCCTCTTGAGAACTTTTTCAACAAGATAGATATCCGGATGTTGAGTTTCCGAGATCTCTTGTTCATAGAATCCACCAACCACTGGCTTGTCTTGATAGTCTTTCAGATAATACATGACTGAATTTGTTTTACTAATTTTTGTGATGGTATTCATTTCTGATGACCAATTAGGTGAATATCCCTTATCAAACCTCCCTTTGACCCAGCTAACGCGAACTTGATCACCTTTCTTGAATTTTGGTTTTTTCCGATCATACGGCACATCGATAGTTGAGAATTTCTTCTGAATCTGATTCTCATTTTCACGTGTAACATTTACTGGCTCAATACCAATGCTACGATATTTTCTCGAATTATACTTATTCAAGAGCTTAGGGAAAATTTTAAGCCATTTGTAGCTCCCTTGTAAGCTGAACTTTTTCCACATTAGTTCCTTAATACTCCTATTGAATCTCTCACAGATGGCGCAGTGAACAGTTGATTCGGTAGAGTATAGATTGATATCATACCTCTTCATGAGGCCTTGAAAATGAGAGTTGTAGAACTCTTTACCTTTATCTACTTGAAGATTTTTTGGTACACGTCCTTTACGCAAAATTGATCGCATTGCTGCAGTAACATCTCGACCTGTTTTACTCTTGATGGGAACGGCCCACGCAAACTTTGAGAAATTATCAATCACAGTCAACATGTACTTGTGATTTTTATTCTCTTTTGCGAACGGTATGATCTCGACCAAATCAGCTTGCCAAGTTTCATCTAAGCCACGTATAGTGATTTTTCGATGAGGATAATTACGCCTCGCCGGCCTGTGTATCTCATTTACAACATTCTCCATGTTGCTGAATTAATGATGCAAACAGAAATGAGTCATATGTTGGTGGTGACTCCATATTTATTGACATAATCCTCCGGTAAATCCATGTTATATCTTATGGAGAAAATCACTCGATGAAACATGTCAAGCTCGTTTTCAATGTCACCTCGATCCATGTCAACTCGATCACTTAGAATTTTCATATTGTTATTAATTTCATCCATTTTGCTCTCCAAACCCGTCGTAATATTCTTCAGATGTTGAAGCAACGTGCCGAAATTGACTGCATCCAGGGGTCTCTCGGGAGATCTGAGATTACAAATTTTTTTATTTGCAACATCATATTGTCTATCTTCTGTTAAACTGAAACCGATTCCCGGGGGACCACGAGCGCCCTCACTCTTCTCAAGTTCACGTCCGAATACGTCGATGCTCATGATGAGATTGATGGCTGCACTACTCTTTACTCAATATATATACCCTGCTTCTTGCAATTCTTCGATTATAGACTGTATTTCATTGTGATGACCCGTATTTCCTGCTGCTTGCTCTGCCACAAGAAGCCGCAATCGATCCACTAGTTCATTCGGGTCGTCCCAATAGACGTAATCAAAAGCTCTTCCAATTTTAGCAATCTTATATTGAGGTAAACCTCTCCTCACGGATTTGCTCTTCTTGGAGTTTGGAAATAATGGAGCTATGATTGTAGTAAATTCAGTACTCTTTTGCTCTCTTATGGGCTCATCAGGACAATGTCTCTTCCTGTGAGCACTCGATATATTAAGAATCTTTCGATAATTGGTCATATCATTTATACTGATTAATTGCTGGCTCAGTGTTTTCTTGAATAGAAGTTCGAGTAAACCAACTGTTTTCGAGAATGGAGTGTTATTGATTATGATATCATTATCAGTAAATTCCACATCGGAGTTACCGAGCATGATCCTCTTACCCACTTTTCTCACACCGTAAATCTTATCGAGAGGACTTCCTCGAGCATTCAGAAGAGAAAAATATTTATCAGCTGGCGAGGGAAACGCTTGATCATTAACATCACAGTCGTCATCGGCAGTTTTGAATGAGATATTGTTGTGTACAGTGTCATTTAATATCGATTCATCTAGCCTGGATTGGTCCAGTCCTGGCGTGAAATTGAGTTTACGTGGTCTCACCCCCTCTCGGGGAGTTGGCTCATTTTGCGATATCATTTGTTGGAAGGGATCGACAGTTGGCTTATTCTCATTTTGCGATATCATTTGTTGGAAGGGATCGACAATTGGCTTATTCTCAGTTTGCAATATCAGTTGTTGAAGAGGATCAACGATCGGCTTCTTCTTATTCTGCAATAGCATTTGTTGGAAGGGATCGACAACGGGCTTATTCTCAGTTTGCAATATCAGTTGTTGGAGAGGACCAACGATCGGCTTGAAAGTCTCTTTGAGATTCCGCTCAATGCCAACCTTTTCATGTCTCAATGAATTATATTTCTTACGGATAGCATCTCTTGACTGAACAAGTTGGTGCAAGATGTCTGATTTCTTTCGGAAATCCATTGTGCTCACACGATGATAGTCGGATGTCAACTCACTGACGTCATTCATTGCACACCTATATTTATAGCAAAATTATCAAACCCTTTTCTATATCGACCTTTATTCAGCGGTCTATCTTTATCAATCACTAGAAAACCGAATTTATCGTTATTCCAGCATTGTGAGCATAGACTTTTGAACGCTTCGAACGTCATATCTGAATTGACGTGGTCGTCATACACGTGGCGGCTGTTCAAGAGATCCATACGGTATAGAACTAGTAAATTGACGTTGTCTCTTACTAGCTGTTTCGGAACACGCGTGTACGACTGTGCGAGATAAAAACTATCGACACTTCTGTGTCTACCCATACAAAAATAATTCCTTATGTGGTCTTGGTTCTCGGTTGCTACGTCATCAAAGATCATGATACTGTTGGGTAATGCTTCATCAGGTGACACAACCGACTCATGTTCGCTAAATGGATAATACTGAATCCCATCGATTGACTCCAATAATTTTTTTAAGAACTGATATTTCGGTTGGTTCAATGATTTCGAGTAGACATAAACATTTTCAAATTTCAACCCATTAGGATGTGTGATGAGAGCAAGCAGGGTATTCGTTTTACCACAGTTTGATGGTCCACAGAAAACGGCACGGATGCTGTCGGGTAGCAATTCTCCATGTCTACCGGCTCTCTCCTTTTCACCAACCTCAAAATTGATGACTGGGAGTTTGAGATCCTGTTCCGCGAAATCCATGTTCATCAGAGGAAGGCAAGTTTACGAATGGTTCCAAGGGTATAAATAGCGTGCTTATATAGCTGCGGATCATCCATGTTTGGTAAGTCGAAGAGTGGTGATCACTTACGAGCATCTTCCGCTAAAGCGTGAAGTCGGACGTGGGCTAGTAAATAAAATTCTCAATAAATTACCCGTTGAGCTCCATATTCCAGGGTATCAATTCTGTGAGCCTGGCACTAAACTCAAAAAACGTATTGCTGGAGGTGATCAGGGGATTAACCCATTAGACGTGGCGTGTAGAGAGCACGATATAGCTTACTCTCAGAATCGAGAGAATATAAATGAGCGAAATATTGCAGACAAAGTTCTGGCTGACAAAGCTTGGGCACGAGTTACTGCCGGGGACGCTGGTGTAGGTGAGAAAGCTGCAGCTTATTTCGTCACTAATGCAATGAATTTGAAATCCAAGTTGGGTATGGGGATTTCTTTCAACAAAGTCGCCAAAGCTGCTTTGAAATCCATCAATCCAAGTCAAAATTCTCGAGTTGTCATAAGATCAGCAGTCAACGGTGCTCGAGAGGCTATAAAGGCAGCGGGAGGAAGAAAGAACGTCAAGACACCCCGGATTCTCCCAATACCAAAGAAAGTTGGTGGGTTTCTACCTTTTTTAGTTCCTTTGTTTGCCGGGTTGAGCGCAACGGGGGCTCTGGTCGGAGGCGCTGCCGGCGTAGTCAAGGCTATCAACGACGCCAAGTCTGCTAAAATACAGCTCGAAGAGAATTCGAGGCATAATAGAACTATGGAAGAAATTGCTCTCGGCAAAGGTCTCTACCTCAAACCGTACAAAACTGGTTTGGGTCTGCATATTCCGCAAAGATTTGTCACAAAAAGGACTAAGGCTGCCAAAGTGCAGGAGGAGAAAAGGCAAAAAAAACATCTCACTCCCAAACCGTGCGTGGACAAATCTCGATCTAGTGAAATATGCTCGAATGTTGAAAATTCCACACTTCAGGGGCGTTTTCATGAGAGATACTCTACCACCATCAGGTCCTCTTGAGGATGAGGCCTGCATATGCAACCTGGATGCATCTCGTAATCCGGGTACCCATTTAGTTTGTTGGCGTAGGCAAGGTGATGATGTTTTCTATTTCGATAGTTTTGGAGATCTACAGCCACCTGTGGAAATACTACTCTACCTCTGAGTCGATGAAGTGAAATATGATTACACAAGGTTTCAAAATTATGATAGTTTTAATTGTGGACACTTATGTCTCGACTTCCTGAGTGGGAGACTATATAAGGGTGGTAGAGTGTGAGTACTCAATCATTGTCAGTTCGACCGTCATGGAAGAATCATGGAAGAAGAAGAAGAATATTTGATTTGTCTTACTGGTACTTCATCAGTCCTTGGATCTCCTTGCTTTCCACCAATTGATGCGCGTGTATATCGTAAGCCCTTCAAGCTAGGTCTGTGAGCATTTGAAACCTTCAATTCCATACCCAACATCGATATCGGGTGTAATAGGTTATACGTTGGAAAATATACAATAGTCATACCAACTGGTAGCTACGAGATGGAAGATATAGAGAAATATTTAGTTGAACAGCTGGCTCCCTTGGGTATCAAATTCAGTTTGAAGCCAAACAACAATACTCTTTGTAGTGAGATTCAGTGCAGCGAGAGTATAGATTTCACTCGTGAAGATTCTATAGCTACGCTCTTAGGATTCTCAAAACGTGTGCTCATCGCTGGACGAGTACACATCTCAGATTCGCCAATACGCATCCTCAAAGTCAATACAATACGGATTGAGGGTAATCTAATTTCTACCTCTTATCTGAACGGGCAAAAAGTGCACACAATCCACGGTTTTTCCCACCAGTTCCACCAGGATATAAAATCACAGAAGTCCCGAGACATTTCATTCCTTTCCGCGTGAAAGCGGACTACATCAAGTACTTGGAGATAAGAATTGTTGATGAAAAGGGGGAGTTAATCAATTTTAGAGGTGAGACGATAACGGTCAGATTATTACTCTCGAGTTGACATCGAGATGGGTATCGTTTACAACGCCAAAGTTGGGCGAGGGTATTACAGTCGGGAGAGATGCGGAGACAACATCAGTCGTCAAAGAGCTGTGAAGCCATGAACACGACAGAACATTCAGTTCCTGAAGAGCATCGGTCTGAGAATTGCTGCCCGTGGTGGAAAAAAACTTGTATATATTTCTGTTGCAATGGAGGAGGCTCTAAATATTCAATCACCGGTCGCTTACGACGAATCGGTCGCACACTACGAGGTTCACGCGCATCAGCCGTACGCCACGTCAACGTTCGACAACGGTGATGAGATTAGAATATCAATTCAACATCAAGACTTGAGTGTGCTCCCTTCTCGGAGTTCACTCCACGTAAGCGGTAAGTTAACCAAGACAGATGGAACTCCATTGACTGCTACGAAGTTTGTAAATAATGGCCCATGTTACCTTTTTGAAGATGGAAGTTACAATGTAAATGGTGTAGAGATAGATAGGTGTAAGAATGTGGGTATGACAAGTGTCATGAAAGGTTGGTTATCATTTCAACCAAATCAGAAAGTAACATCAGAGAACGCTGGTTGGATTGATGTAGAGGAAACTCGATCGATATGTGACGCAAATGGCAATTTTGATGTATTGATTCCTTTGAACATTATGTTCGGCTTTGCTGAAGATTACCGAAAAATTGTGGTCAATGCTAAGCATGAACTAGTGCTTGTCCGATCTCGTTCGGACTTGGACTGTGTCACTCAAACTACTGTGCGGGATGGTGAGAATCGGGTGTATGAAAGTTTCGAAATCACATTGAATAAAGTAGAATGGCTCATGCCGTATGTCGTGGTCTCAGATAGAGTGAAGGTTCATCTCTTCAAATATATTCAGAGAGACAAGCCTATCAGTATGAGTTTTCGAACGTGGGAGTTGTACGAGTATCCGCTCTTACCAACTGCTCAAAAACATGTATGGACGGTCAAGACTTCGAGTCAACTCGAAAAACCACGCTTCGTTATTCTTGCTTTTCAAACGAATCGGAAGAATGTCAAAGACAAGAGTTTGAGTCAATTCGACCACTGCAGTATTAGAATATCAAACTATTCCTCAACTCACAATGTTATCCATATGGA
Organism: Eretmocerus hayati; assembly: GCA_029851415.1. Classification (NCBI taxonomy): domain Eukaryota; kingdom Metazoa; phylum Arthropoda; class Insecta; order Hymenoptera; family Aphelinidae; genus Eretmocerus; species Eretmocerus hayati. The sequence continues at coordinate 136,777,159 of CM056741.1, forward strand.
AACATGAATTTGCAAATCGATCGCAATCAATGCGCCATTCTGTATGATATGTACTCTAATTTTCAGAATTCATTTTATGGAAAAGAGAATGAGCCCATGTTAACAAAACCTCAATTCATTGCGTACGAACTGTGGCGTCCCGAGCTTGCAAAATCTCTCGCAATGCCGACCCCGGTGACTTTCTCGGGACGAGAATGGTCTGACGGGGGAGGTGTGGCGTCCCGCTCTCACGAGATGACCCGTTTCACCTAAATTTGATATAAATTGCAACAATAGATGTACGATGTGATATAAACTCCTATGAGAGGGAAACGGAGTCGGTCTTGTCGGCAGCGTGACTTAATGTCACGCCCCGTTTCACCTAAATTTGATATAAATTGCAACAATAGATGTACGATGTGATATAAACTCCTATGAGAGGGAAACGGAGTCGGTCTTGTCGGCAGCGTGACTTAATGTCACGCGTGACATTGGGTCACGCTATTCTTTTATGACACGTGACAATAAGTCACGCAACTATTCGATTGAGCGTGACATTAAGTCACGCTTGACACAATTCAAAATTATGATTTCAAAATTTACGCGAGCTGGCCCAGGCTATAAATGTGGGTCTGAACGTTGGCTCGCCGATCAGTCTGTCAAAGTTTTCTTTCCGGAGCTTTTGAGTCCGCGCTATTGTCTCCGCCCAAACACCTTAGAAAAGTGTGACAAAGCGTTTGTTCGAGAAGCGGCGAGCCAACGGTTAGATTTGATCCCGCACTTGGGAAGTGGCGTTACCCGTACTTAAAGCTGCAGCAGGGCCAGCTCCGAATTTGTCCTCAAGTTGAGCTGCAGTAGGATCAGCTTATAATTCATCCTCAAGGCCTTCTGAATCGCTAATTCCAGCCTCCAGAGGACTGCCGACTCATCACGACTCCGCTCTTCTCTCGAGTAGTTTAAGAAACAATCTAATTGTAAGTTGCTTCAGATTCTTAACATTCATAGAATGAGTTGCAAGAACTTCAGCCTTCCCTAACTGATCAAAAAGGAGATAATTCAACTTGCCTGATTATAATTTATATTGATTCTCTTGAGTGATTTCGATTTTGTTACTGAGTTTTTAATAAATTCATATTTCTATCACAAAATTCATTCTTATCATTTCAGAATTTGTAAATGCATGCTCATTTGAAGAATTAATGATTCCACTTTGAATATTTGAATTGATTCCAAAATTGATTATTATCGAAGGTTCAAATCTAGATATCTAAAATTACTTTTATCATCTCTTGAATAGATATTGAAATTACTTCTCTATCTTTCTGATTTACGAAAATCCAATATAATAGTTACATAAAATCAGATCAGGTCATTCTGACCAAGCGCATATCCAGAATATTCAAAATATAATTTCATATACTTATATATCGATACGAATACACCAAATCGCTGAGATCTAAGAAGGGACTGAAGGGATCAGAGCTGTTAACCCAGAAAAGGTAGGTGCAACTGGGCAGTCCGCCCATAGGACTGTTTCTAACGAACTTAAATATATTTGTTAGCCCGAGCCCTCCGCTCGGGTCATAACATTTTGCCATCCCTTACGGGGATGCCAAAATTGATATATAAGTATTGATATATAAGTATATGAAATTATATTTTGAATATTCTGGTGCAACGTCTGCAATTTTCAGATAATTTTAAAAAATTTAGAAATAAGAATTTTCAGTCAGCCACTTGTGCAGATGATCATCAGACCAGTCGTGTAAGTAGAATCATATGTGTTGGTGTCGGTAAAACTAATACTAACCCATATATGCTTGCAATTTTGTGTATTAACCACCGTGCATATATATATATATATATGCGTTAGATCAATTCCATCGCTTCGCTCGTAGTAACATATATATAAAATCGATATAGATCCATACCCTTTCCAATCGAGTCCTCATCGATTCACTTATACTAGAATTCAACCAATCGATCCCGAAATTCGGAATCGATATTTGCATGTAATGGTAATTACGCGTGTCTATGTCGACGCAGGGTTCAAGCCGCCGAAAAGTGTCTCGAAGTGGGGCTCTGGCCGTTCGAGGGTATATGAATCGCTGCGCGAGCCAAGCTCGCTCTCTTGCTCCTGAAAAGCCGAAGTGGAACTTCTTCCAAAAATCTATACCCACGAACGAGCAGGTCTCCCCGAGATCCAAGTAAGTCATCGCCCGGATGCGATATTATATTAGAATATAAAGAATCCCACCATAAGGCATCCTCGAGATGTATTTGGAATGGGATTAGGCAATAATCGCGGCCCCGGTATGAATAAACCTGCATAGACAGGGACGAAATACTTGGGCATTATATTAGCTCGCGGTGGCTCATAAAATATAAAATCCAGGCACACTGCCAAGCGTGCGTCGGCCGTCTCTTTACCCAGGATGGGGAATTGACTCACGACCGACCCGCATTACTCAGTGCTTATGGATCGTGTAGGATTTTACAGATAGGAAATTGTATCGCGTCCGCGCCAGAAAACCATATTTTTCATAATTCAAATCTGTGCGATGAGCCGAAAATCACGCGTATTCGAGTCTTTGCGGTGGCCCGAACACCGTCATATAATAATTTATTACACACAATGTCAATAGGAAATTAGGCAGGGAACAGATCACGCTTATTATATGTTACAGATAGACGAGGCAGTTTGAATACCAATATCACATATAAAATCGTATAAAATCATGAAAAGACCAATATATGGACAAATTCTAATATTTCTATGTACACGGTTGCGGCTGTGGTTTGAAATATAGTTTAAATTAATAAATGAGTAATTTAATCGACCAACAATCTTTTCATGAGAGATCACCCTGATAATTTTCTTCCCCGATATTATTTTAAATATTTTCAGGTCCTCCCGTTTAAAATCAAAGCTTTTGCATGAAGTGCCACTTTGCTATATATAATATCAATCAGAAAGTAGTATCAGATCAATAGATTTCAATTATATGTTCAAGAAATCACGAAATCCTGCATGCTTGTTCTAAAGGTAGAATTTCCGTAAAATTAACGTTCAATCGCGTACACGTATGGGTAAGCCGATTTTTCTGGGCTATATTATCGTTTGGGCAGGTAATATAATCCAATATCTTTCATTTGAGCCCACATACATATAGCCATAGCAAAAATTGCCTGTGTACCGGCGTGCGCATCGATTGAAATGTAGAAATACGAAATTTCGATATAATTCACTTATGAGCTTATCTTACTTATACAAAACGATATATTTGCGCTTGAAATAATTTTCTTTGAATAACGTGTGGCCGTAGCATGCCATTTCGGCTAGTATAATTCGAATGCAGATTATCCCAACAGCAGCATCCCCGATTGATCGATCGAAAATACGAGGTGTTCGATCGATCCGAATAACACGTAAGTAGCTGTTCCAGCGCAAGCAGAGTAGCAGAGCGGTATCGCATAGATATATAGTTGCAAATGGTAAGCTATGCAACTCGTTTGCTCGGAAAATTATTAGTAATACAAATATACTAATATCCCAACCTCGCACTGGATATGCGCTTGGTCAGAATGACCTGATCTGATTTTATGTAACTATTGTATTGGATTTTCGTAAATCAGAAAGATAGAGGAGTAATTTCAATATCTATTCAAGAGATGATCAAAGTAATTTTAGATATCTAGATTTGAACCTTCGATAATAATCAATTTCGGAATCAATTCAAATATTCAAAGTGAAATCATTAATTCTTCAAATGAGCATGCATTTACAAATTCTGAAATGATAAGAATGAATTTTGTGATAGAAATATAAATTTATTAAAAACTCAGTAACAAAATCGAAATCACTCGAGAGGATCAATATAAATTATAATCAGGCAAGTTGAATTATCTCCTTTTTGATCAGTTAGGGAAGGCTAAAGTTCTTGCAACTTATTCTATGAATGTTAAGAATATAAAGCAACTTACAATTAGATTGTTTCTTAAACTACTCGAGAGAAGAGCGGAGTCGTGATGAGTCGGCAGTCCTCTGGAGGCTGGAATTAGCGATTCAGAAGGCCTTGAGGATGAATTATAAGCTGATCCTACTGCACCTTAACTTGAGGACAAATTCGGAGCTGGCCCTGCTGCAGCTTTAAGTACGGGTAACGCCACTCCCCAAGTGCGGGATCAAATCTAACCGTTGGCTCGCCGCTTCTCGAACAAACGCTTTGTCACACTTTTCTAAGGTGTTCGGGCGGAGACAATAGCGCGGACTCAAAAGCTCCGGAAAGAAAACTTTGACAGACTGATCGGCAAGCCAACGTTCAGACCCACATTTATAGCCTGGGCCAGCTCGCGTAAATTTTGAAATCATAATTTTGAATTGTGTCAAGCGTGACTTAATGTCACGCTCAATCGAATAGTTGCGTGACTTACTGTCACGTGTGATAAAAGAATAGCGTGACCCAATGTCACGCGTGACATTAAGTCACGCTGCCGACAAGACCGACTCCGTTTCCCTCTCATAGGAGTTCATATCACATCGTACATCTATTGTTGCGAATTATATCAAATTTAGGTGAAACGGGGCATCTCGTGAATGCGGGACGCCACACCTCCCCTGTCAGACCATTCTCGTCCCGAGAATGTCACCGGGGTCGGCATTGCGAGAGCTTTTGCAAGCTCGGGACGCCACACCTCCTCCGTCAGACCACTCTCGCCCTGAGAATGTAACAAAGTTAGGCAGTGAGTCGACACGTCATCACGATGTCTTATTGAATCGGAACGTCATCCGGTCGGAACTTAGTTGATAAAATACGTGGGGGTTGTGTATGAGTGTTTGTGTGTATGTCCATGAATCTCAAGAGTTTGTGTATGATCTCACTCAATATGTTCATCTTCGCGTTTCGTATCACATTTAGATGTCATGCATGTCTTACACTGGAATGATTTCAGACCCAATCCTGCGAGGCACTTCTGCCCGGCAAAAGTTTCCCTACAACGAGTGCATGCCACCCATTGGGTGGGGTGCTCAGTGTGTAGCTTCCCGCATAAATGGCACGGCTTACTTATTGTGTTCTGGAGTTCTTTGCGTTCCCTTTTCCGGAGTCTCTCTTGACGTAGTCTATTCATCTCTCTCTTCCGTTGTAGTCGGATTTCTTCAGCATTGAATGGTCCTCTTTTCGTCGTTCCAGAATCGCAGACGCCGGTGGTATCCGAATCATCTTGGGCTAAAGGGTCTTCCATGATTTCCGATTCACTTTCGTCAAACTCGTGGTCTTGATTTGAGCTTTCTTGTTCCATGGGAGATGTTAGTTCTACAAGCATAGGAACAGGGTGTGCGAGTCCCTCTCTAGATTGTTTATCTATGTCACTCCCTAGTGTATCATTCGTATCTCCATTGGTTTCTGAATGGAGGGGGTTGTTGGATGGTGTAGAAACTTGGAAAATTCCGTCCAGATAGGATGTTGATGGAATCTCATCCGGGATTGGGCGACTTGTATCCGGTTGGGTCAGTGTTGTAGAAAATGCTAATATTTCTGCGGATATCGGTGCGGTTGTCAAATTACAATTCGAAACATCAGCCGTGAGATAAGATGTAGACGGATTTGTTATTGGTGTTCTGCACGTTAATGGGGCTCGATTTGGTGTCATCGGAACTAATTCAGTATAAGTCGGGCGCATATTGTAACTTGCATCCGTTGATGATGGTGATGGTGATGATTGTAGAACGGTAACAGATTGAGGGTCGGAATTACTCGACAACAGATGGGATGTCAGAGACAGACGCCGGAGGTCTGTTTGAATATTCATAGATGCTGCACTGGATGGTGCGTAGTGGTCACTCTCACTTGTTTGCAGATCAACTGGCGATTCACCGTGCATTCGGTTGATGTTTTCATTTCGTTGATTATTGTTCTGAATAGAATGAGCGTTGAGTGGATTTGTCAAAACAGTACGTAGATCACTCACTTGTATCACTTTATCAGTCTACACACCACAATGCACTATTGGCATTTGAGGAACACTATCTTCACAACACGAAAGATTGTTATCCAGGAGGAATTTTTTGTACGTATGCACACTGTGTGCATACACCGCACTTTTCAACAAGAAATCTTCTCTCGCTCTATTGTAAACTTCCTGAGAATTTTTAAAGTCAATATGAGCACGGTGAACCACAGTTTTTAGGTGTTCCGAAAAAAGTTGAGCACTTGCTTGTTCCATTTTTCTTAAGTTGTTGACCACGTGGGAACAATGGTTGCTTCAATTAATCACGACCCGCATAAAATGAATTCGTTAACACTGTCCAGTAACTGACGAGCTCTCAAGATTTCAAACGTCCCGTGTTACTTGAGAATTCAAATTCTGGCCTCAGCAATTAAAAGCTCGAATTGGGTCGGTAAACCTGCATGGTGGTGTCATCTGGTGGTTGCGATACGTACCACGTATGTCGTGTAAGTGGCGCGAAGATTCAAATGCTTGTGATTCATGGAATATTGAAACTTGCTGGTGCATTGTGTTTTCATGATATTCGTATGTGTGTGTCAGATTAGTGTAGGCATCCATCATAAGGTATATAAAGCAATAACTTATTGGAAAGAAATATTGAATGGTTGCAACACCGGGCATACGATGTGACTTTTGCCATGAGACTTTTCTCTGTCATGTGGTAATCTAAATGATATTGTACAAGATGGAATAAATCGAATATCTATGAATGCTCCCGCGAAAATTCCTAACTTAATACTACGAATGAACAATATTTAGATATTGTTTGATTATCTCCGAATTATTATTAACAATATATTTATTTTCTATGGCAGTTTTTCTTCACTTTTTTTTCTCAAAAAAAATTTCATGGAGATTCTATTCAAAATGGTTGCTGTATTTCTAAAATTTATAAACACCGAGGTATCTCCCTACGTGCTAGCGTGAAACTAGTCCTATCTTGACGGAGTGAATAATAAATGTTCTTTCCTGGATTTTATGATATCTCAAAAAAATTTTTCTCTATCGAGAATGATTTTTCTGATTGGATTATGTCACATGTATGTGTATATCATTAAGTTCTGTTCTATATTTTCTATATTCTTGCCTCGAAGTGTGGAAGTTTTCGTTCTTATACTTTCGTTGAGTAGAAATTATATCATTGGAATGAGTTGACATGAAAAAGCTATGCATGCGGATTTGAAGAAGTCTCAAGGTGTGACACATTCTAGCTGACGCTGCAATTGCAATCTGACTCTCCCAAGTTCATCGTTCGTTCGTCGCGTCAGAGGTTCTGTTTTTATCGTCCATCATGAATCTCGGGTGTTTTTCAAGGAGAAGACTAGGGGAGGGGGAGGGCAAAAGGACCATGTCTCCAAGGTGTCATCAGTTGTGTATCAGGTTTAAGACCTGCTCTTGTTGATTTGGATAGTGCGAGAAATAGTGAGAAAGGGTACGAGGAGTAGAAGAACTGATCTGAAACTATATCATTCGCCTTTTTTTTTCTCTCTTTTTTTGTGTGGTTCATTGGGCTTCAATTGAGGTACTGTATCCTGGAAACATGATTTTGCTCAATATGATCTGTCTGTGAACTCAGAAAAAAAATCACCATCCTCCAATTGAGGCCCATAATTTCCATGGAATAATATTCCAATTCATACATTATACGCCTCAAATTTTGTCAATCATTCCGCAATGTGACTTTTTGTCGTAGCGTGACATTTTATGGCAGCGTGACATCCTGTCACAGCGTGACATTTTGTCGCAGCGTGACATTTTGTCGCAACGTGACATTTAGTCACGCAATGTACCTTTTTGATTACTCAAATTTTTCAGTGGATATTTTGATTGGCTGTTTCCTATTATAATGGATTGATTTCTTGATTTTTATCTTTGTTTGGGGACTTCAATGTTTGATCAATTCACTTCTGTCCAATGTAATGAATACGAATGCAAGAGTTTCGAAGGGCCACAAATAAGGCACTATTAAAGGTTAAATTTTGAAAAGTTCCCTTTTTTTTTCTTTTTTTTTTTATAATTTCGAGAGTAGTAAGTTTCGTTCTATAGAGTTTGATATTGGTTTAGATTGCCTGGGAGTCGAATGTGGCGAGAGGGAAAAGTCGTGATCGGACTCCTTCGCCAAAGATTCGAAGCCATAAGGGTGCATGTATGATGCTGATATTGTGGAAAAACTCCTTGTCAATTGAGGCTATGAACGGTTCCAAGTTACCTGTCTTAAGAGACAAATATTTCGAAGGAATGTCTATGAGTGAGGACTGTGAGATGAAAAATGATCTAATTCTTCTCTGTGTCCTTGTCTTAGAAAGGTTCCCAAAGTTTCTATCAGGCAAACTTTCCGGGTATGTAAATTTCATGGGAGGTGTATTGGGATATTCTATATTCGTCGGGAGTGTGTCGTTGTGTTCACAATTCTTCAAAATTGCACAATCAATACGCGCCCTTTCGTCAGAAACGATCGGTGTGCGTGTGAATTCGAGATTTTATAATTGTTCGAGAGAAATTTCCGAGGTTTTGTGTGGGGTATTAATACATCTGGTATGTGCTGATCCTAGTCTATCACTATCAAGGCACATATTTTCGTCTATAATGACTCGAGGTTGTTCATAGTCTTGTTTGGTCATTTGATCGGAGCAAATTTCATTCGGGCCCTGAAGGAAAGTTTGACTGATTTGGTTTTCGATCTCTGGTTCACGTTCTTGATCATCTCTGTCTTTTGAATTGAGTATGTTGGCTACCGGTTCACGAGTGAGAGGGAACGATATGCCACACATTCTCAAATATTCGAGAAGTGCATTTCTATCACCGAAATATTCAAATGGATTTGAAATTAGGAGATGCAGGCTGCTCAGCGTGATTGATTCCTGGGAAATGGTCTGGGAGTCCATAACAACTGAGACTCCGATTTGTATTTCGTTTGGAAGGTTTTGAATATATTTGGATCTCGCGAGTGCATCCAGATTTCTATAAAGCTGATGATAAATTGGATCTGCAGAAAGGTATGAATTAGTCAAAAAATGGTAATGAGCATCCTTGAGAATTTCTTGTAATAGAGTGTATACCATCTCATAACTCTGGCTATAATCCACATTAATCATCCGTTGACATAATTTATCAAAAACAGTTGTTTTGATGAAGCATTTCAATACGTGCTCAGTTATTTCGTCTACAGATGCGAACTTGAAGTTTTCAAAAGCATAAAAAGCTGGTCCGGACAGATGATCAAGGATGTGACTAATCAAAGTTTTGTCGAAACATGGGTATGGGGCGATGCATCTTGCTCTGATAATACCTGCAATAAACCCTACAGGATCGATGTTGTGACCGTTGAATGGTATAAGGCATTGTCTAACGGCATCAAAAGGATATTCATAGATAGGTCCTTCCATCTTCATAAATATTTCGACTGAGAGAAGATTTAAATCATTGTGGACAAGGGAGTGTAATATATGTGTATAGGCTGGAATGTGAACTTCTAGGTCGATTGTGGAATTATATTGAGTGAAACTGGAGGTATTGCGAAAGTAATAGTCAAATATTGGGACATGGTTGAGTTATCCAGTTTTCAAACCGTGAGATTCTATAACGTGCGTTATTTTTGGTCACGAGCTATTTTCTGTCACGCGTTAATTTCGTCAGGTTTTGCGCCTAGCTTGGATGTCGAAACATCAATTGATTTAAATTCGTCAGAAAGAGGTTGCTGATTCAGCCGAGTTGGGAAAGTCGATGGCGAGATGTCATACATCAATTTAATTACAAAATCAGGAGTTATTGGGGTCGTTCGTGTCAGCGCGAACTTGGGAGTTAGAATAGCTATGTGCAACTGTGACTGTTCCCCACAAGGGATGCCAAAATGTTATGACCCGAGCGGAGGGCTCGGGCTAACAAATATATTTAAGTTCGTTAGAAACAGTCCTATGGGCGGACTGCCCAGTTGCACCTACCTTTTCTGGGTTAACAGCTCTGATCCCTTCAGTCCCTTCTTAGATCTCAGCGATTTGGTGTATTCGTATTGATATATAAGTATATGAGTGATGCGGGATCAAATCTAACCGTTGGCTCGCCGCTTCTCGAACAAACGCTTTGTCACACTTTTCTAAGGTGTTTGGGCGGAGACAATAGCGCGGACTCACAAGCTCCGGGAAGAAAACTTTGACAGACTGATCGGCGAGCCAACGTCCAGACCCACATTTATAGCCTGGGCCAGCTCGCGTAAATTTTGAAAACATAATTTTGAATTGTGTCAAGCGTGACTTAATGTCACGCTCAATCGAATAGTTGCGTGACTTATTGTCACGTGTAATAAAAGAATAGCGTGACTCAATGTCACGCGTGATATTAAGTCACGCTGCCGACAAGACCGACTCCGTTTCCCTCTCATAGGAGTTTATATCACATCGTACATCTATTGTTGCAATTTATATCAAATTTAGGTGAAACGGGGCATCTCGTGAGAGCGGGACGCCACACCTCCCCCGTAAGACCATTCTCATCCCGAGAATGTCACCGGGGTCGGCATTGCGAGAGCTTTTGCAAGCTCGGGACGCCACAGAACCATTGATATTTATCGATTGTTCAAAACAAAATGAGACAATGAAGAGTGCACCGGTTGATATTCGTCTCAAGTTTGAATCTAGGAATAATTTTCCCGCGAATACGTCAGCCTACTGTTTGATATTACATGACAGAATTGTTGAGTATAATCCAATCAGCGGCAACGTGAATAAGCTTGTTTGAGGAGTGGGGAAAACTCTATAAAAGCAGCAATCAATTTCCTAAAAGTTATTCTGCCTCGAGATGGAGTACGTGGTGGACATGCAAGGTTTCAAGCAACCAGTAGATGACTTTGTCTTGAAAGAGCTGTCCATTGCTCCACTCAATGGTGATTCGAAGCCTCGAGTATTTCTATTCAAACAACCATTCCCGTTTCGGAGATTTGCAGAGAAATACAGACGAGAAAATACTTGGCTTGGAAGAGCTCATCATGGCATCTCTTGGGAGGCTGGCGAAATCCCCTATACTGAGATAGGCAATGCACTCTGAGGAAATCTTAAGGATGCAACAATGATTCATGTAGTGGGTCAAATAAAGAGGAAGTGGTTGGAGCGCTTCAAATTCAAAGTTCGTGACGTCACAGAATCAGGATTTGTAAATTTGGAAACGATTTACTCACAGAAGTTGGTGACTGTCTGTCCGTATCACACAGAGTCATACAAAGCGGTGTGTGCTCAGCATAATGTGGAACTAATCAGAAAATTTTTGAAAAATCACAAGAGAAATGTGATGGAGTGGGAGTGACTATAAAAGACGTTCAACGTTTAAACTGACGTCATTCTATCAATACGATGGGTAACAGTCTCAGCGACAAGCAAGAGCGTACTCCTCTTTTAGAGGATTACAGAAAAAATCAAGATGCGCCATCTCGTGACGAGTGGAAGAGTTATGGGCGCAATCCCTCTTCTGCCCCACCTAAGGTCCCTCGTCCAGACAAGAAGGATTATGAGAAAGTGACGCCTTGGAAATGAGTGGGAGGCGGTGGCGGTGGCTCGACTTTGGAAGAGTGGGGGGAGCGCCGTCTGAAAGGTATAAAACCGAGTGAAGAACTGTGGAAAAACATTCTTGTTCAGCACTCATGACGAGCAAGATGGGTTACTTCTTCACTGTCTGCGTGCACTTCCTCGATGAGGCTGGAAAATCTCAGAGGATCGAGGTCTTACACTCTTACAAAGGGGCGCCTGCCATCGAAACTTGGAGTCTTCTACCTGGAGGAGTCAAGGTCAAGGTCAATTTCTACCACGAGGATGATTTATGCAAGACATGCTTGGAGACAGCAAAGTTTGAATTTGATACCATGAATAACAACTTGTGGATTTCCGATCGGTTCTTCTATAATTTTGAGACCAAAAATCATTATGATTACTATCGTGAGCGGATCATTGAAGATGCTGCAATGTACCTTGCAAACGAAAAGTATCTGCGTTCCACACAATATTTAGGCAAGCTGAAAGTATGCGTGGATAAGTTGAACGACTGTGGAATTGGTAAAGGAGATCATTCACGTATGCATGCATTGAACATTGAAGTTTAAGAGCACGACTATCCTACATTTGAAGATGAATGGAAAAAATACTAATGTGAACAGACAACCCAATCGGCCCTTTTCAGGGCCACCAAAAATTCATACGTATGAACAAACTGTCCAAAAAAATTTGCCAGAACCCGGAATCGAACCGGGATCTCATGATCAAAAGTCAGGCGCTCTACCATTGAGCCATTCTGGCTTACAAACGTAGAGTGTGTAAAAAGTAGAATCTAGAACATGCACGCGCACACATAGACACACACAAACACACACACACGCGCACACACACACACACACCGAGACAGGCTGGTTGGAGCACCGCGAGCGTTGAAACCGGCTGTTGTCCGGCGCGAGACACGGCTCTTGAGTCCCGCAAAGCCTGGGCCGGTTTCAAAACAGCAGGCTCAAGAAACAAGTCAAGGCACGGCCGGTTCCAAAACAGCACCCGTGTTTCAAACTTGCTGTTTCGTCTTCCCACCAAGGCTAGGCCGGTTTCAAAACAGCAGTCTTAAAACACCCGTATTTTAAGACTGCTGTTTTGAAACCGGCCTAGCCTCTCTACCGCGTACGTAAATACCCATCCATTTGATTGCCGTACGCAATCCCGAAGGAGCAAGAGGGATACGCGAATCTCCATACGCGGGTCCCGCTAGTCCCTGCCATAACTGCACGTGATTATAGTCAGTCCGTGCCAGTCTGCCGATTCGCGGATGAACTGGCTCTCGGGGAGTTCGCATATGCGGACGATGGATTCACGTATGCGAATTCTTCAAGAGAACTAGGGCCAAGAGCTTTTCCATACGCGTACTGAATAAGACGTTTCTAAGTGCTTTAGAGTTATCATTAGCGTACGCGAATCAGGAGACCGGCACGAAACTACCTATAATTGCGTAGGTTCATGGGAGAAACTACTGGATCTCGCATTATGCATGTAACCGGTTCACTGGGGCAATGAGAAACAGTAGGAGTAAGATAACACGCTCTTATCAGTTGCTCGTCAGCTGCTCTTTATTCGGTGTCCCAATCTCAACTAACTCGCGGCTGTTTCATGCTCTCTATTCATAACATAGCGATATTACAATCAATCGATTTTAACGTATAAGACTTGCTTTTGTTCTGAATGAGTGTGTGTATGCAAGTGAGCCGTGCGCAGAAGAAATGAGAGAGTGGTCTATTAAACAATGCGGATCGATGAAGAATGTGCTGTATGTTTGAACAAAAGGTGCTCATATTAATATGACATCTATATGACGTCCTCTCCCATCAGGATAGAAAAATTTCCAGAATTGGCAATTTTTCGTTACATTTCTGATTTGAAGTGTAATAGTGTTTTTGATCTAGAATTTTGAGAGAGAGAGAGACGATGACTGTGAGGTGTGTGAATTGTACAACCACTATCATTTTCCTTATGACCCTCGCTTTACAACAATGAGATTTCCTCCATAATCCTAATATAATCCTAATATAATAATTCCTTCCATCCTTAGCTTTACAACAATGAGATTTCCTCCATAATCCTTTCGCCAATGATTTTAGTGCTTCATGCAGTCCACATTTTCTCAAGCCTAATATAATTAATAATATTATTAATGATTTTCCTCCGTAATCTACATATTGCCAGAAGATATCTCTCCAATTCTCAGTTTTTTCTCTGTATTTGAATTCGTTGATGTATTCTTGAACCTTGCTTAATTTTACAGAATTAGATTCCAAATTATCATTTAATTTTGAGAATTCTAGTTTTTCCAAGTATTCTTTTTCGATTTCTACATCTGTCGATAGATTCATTGTCAAGTATTCCATTTTTGCATTATAAAATTCATGAGTAAATGGTTGCAATTGAAATTTTTCGTTCATGAATATGCAAGAGGTTTCGTTCGACTGGAGGAGTATACCTTTTTCTATGATCAAAATGTTATGATCATTTTTACCCCAAATTTTGAAAACCAAGGTATCAATTGGCATGATCAGCCATAAATTTAGTTTGTCGATCCGTTTCACATGATCATACTCCTGCTGGTATATTCCAAATTGACAGTTAGTAATTTTTTCATCTCTTATTATGTCTGAATAATATGTATCTTCCTTATATGGTCAAATCTCAGGAACTATGCGATTTCGACTTTGAAATTCTGAGAATTTCCAGAATGGCAGCACACCTCCAATAAACTTTTGTTTGGTCCAAGTAATGCTCAAACAATGATGAAATACTTGCGTAAATCATTTTGGAGCTCCGCCGTGGATTTGTGAAGGAGTAGAAGATTTTCCCATGTATTTGGATGGGACTCTCATATTTCCGTAATTCTACTTGGCTCATGTAAATGTGAATACATGGCATCCTCGGTGTTGAAACGAGAAAGAGGAGATAAGTTTAATAGTTTTCAGTGTCTTCTGAAGGTCTGTGGTACAAAATGAAGATGTGCCACAGCCGCCAAAACGCTCATTTTCGTCATTTGTCAATCCTCGCAAGCCTCGCATCACGACCGAGATGAGGCTGTAGTAGGAGCGATTCTCATAGTCATTGCTTGAGGGACAAATATCAGTTTACACTTGGTATCGATCCCAACGGAATCGAAATTTTCGTGTGCTACACGAAAAACGATTTTTTTGACCCCATTTACGCAGAAATAACTTTTCTCACCTTAAGCCGCATCGTCGTGCGGAATCGAGCACACTATCGTTCTTGGGCTAGATTTGTATGTTTTTGGATGTAGAATGAGATGTTGTTTCTACAGATACGAAATATTTACCACCCCGAGTGCTGCATCCATTAGAAGAGCGATACAGGAAAAAATGTAAAATCGGAGTTCGCTCCAACGAATCATCGCCACTCTGACGCATTGATAGGCACAGCCTCAGGCGAAAATTATATGTTTCTATATGTTATAATCCATCACATATCCAATTTTCAGAGCGACCGGTGAACCGCCTGTGGCGAGCTAAGGCGTGCGAGAATTGTGACCCTGTTCGGTAGAAAATTTCAATTTTGTCACGAAGAAGCGTCTCCCAGTACCTTTTTATAGCAAGTAATAGACTTTTGAATGATGCAAAATTGTTGAATATGAGTGGATGTTTGAAATGATCTAATGCGAGCTGCGGAAAAAATGCGACTGTTCTTCTGAGAACGTGAAAATAGGCCTGTTCGGCCAAACCGCATACTTCGTGAGATTTGCCCCTATACATTCATTAGTGGCTTTGTGTTCTCACAAATCTTTTGTCTTGGTTTGAAATCAATGCATTCCTTGATTTGAAAGTATAGAAAACTTTCCCTTTACTCACTATCAATGTATGACATTCTAAAATGATTGTTTTGAAATTCGTCGCGCTTTGTCTTGTGGGTAGTGGAAAAATACTGATTAAACGGTATTTGGAATCATTTGGTATGGGTGTGCTGATGACAAAAATTAGTTTGTTATCTTCAATATATGATATCACCTTTGAAATCCCAACAAGGTCATAGTAATGATCAAAATTGAATTCAATGAGATTATTGATTATTTCTTTCTGTTCGATAGCATTCAATGCATTTATATATGAATCTGGCGTCACTACTGATGTTAAAATTACTCCTGTTTTAGCTAGAGAAATGGCATTTTGTATATTTGTCAACTGTTCATCGTACTGATTTATAACAAACTCAATTTCTTGCGAAGAAATCAGAATTTTTTGGTTTGCTTCAACATGATTCCAAGTTTCTGTGATATTGTTACTCCAATTTTGCAGTTTTTCGAAATTTTCGTCGTAAATTCTAATATGATCGGTGATACTTTTGATATTATTTTTCACTAACATAGTTTGATTTTGTATGAGTCTCAATACTTCGTTATTTTGTTCAAAAACCTCAGAAATTTCCCTATCATAAGGCTCTGCATCCTCACTGTCTAATGTTCCAAATAGGAATTTTGATCCCGTCCCGATTATATTGAAAAGCCCAAGCTTATATCTATGCATACTAAGGTTTCTCTTCTTACTTTTGATTCTCAATGATTGCTTTATAGCCAAACTGATATAGTCTCTCGTTGTGCAATTGATATGATTACTGTAAGCATTCTGTAGAACTTGGAGCTGACTCATTATATGGTTGCCTTGGTCGTAGATGGCATTTATATCAGTTGTGTGGATGATTTTCCATTCCTCATTGTAGAAATGAGCAGTCCCTTCGTCAATTTGAACAAAATGAGGTATTCCCGTAGTTATACTATATGCCCTTATACTTATGATGAAAATGAAGAAATAGAACAGTATCTGTAACAGAGGTTTTATGGGAAAAATTAGTATCTTCACTATAGATGGAATATATCCTAGAACTCTCCATAATAATGTTTAATTTCATTGAAATGTCGTAGCTGTGGGCGATCCCTGATGATGATTTCTACTGTTTTTGTCTCATCATCAACCCTCTGCACAGGGATTGGATCTGTCCAAGTAGATTCGTTATTTACAACATTTATGCTAAGATCATGTCTCCTACTCGATACGATTCTGATGCAGTTTGTCGACTGTTCACAATGTTTTGATTTGGCTTTCAACATATTCTTATATTTTCTCCTGCATTTTCTCGTTTCTTTTTTATATCATCAAAATGGATTTTTCCTTGATCTTGTTCCTCGAAACTGCTCAAATTTTCAAAAAATAAGTCATAGGGAAAATAATTTGTAGTGCCATGAATGCTCTCATTATATGAGCAGTTCCGCGTAAACTTGCTCTTTCGGGTTCAAAAATTTCAGAATGGTAAAAATAAGTCAATCAAACTCCTAGGTAGCTTTTTCCATCCATAATACGATCCAGAACAAGTATCTAAATAGAAAAGTATTGGAAATTTCCCCTTACTAGACATGAGTGCAAATACTCGATTTACAGGTGCTACGGAAATGACACCCCTGCTCGAAAAACTACGATTTCCATAATTAACGCGATATTCTCAATTGCAGCTCTTGTATAATCATCGAGAATGTTATCAAATCATCCTACTCTTGTAGATCGTCGATAAATGAAAATACTTCCATGCTAGATAAAATATTTTTAATCACAGAGTTATGCAAAGTACATGATAACAAGGAATACTAAATTCTTTAAAACCTGCAAAAACGAGTATACTAATATCATAAATCTTTGGAAAATCAACATGAAATTAATTGTACAATTTTTCTTATGACTATTTCTACTATAATTTAACACAGTAACTGACAATCAAATTAATTTGAAGTAACATTTTCAATCATACGCATAAATTTCATCTTTCTTTTTTTTGACACAGCGTGAACTCTTTCTAGAACTAGAGGTAATCATTTTATTTTTGCTTTGCATCTTGGACCGTTTCTCAACTCTATGTATTTCATACTCCTCAGTTGATAGACAATCTCTTGTTTCATCAACATCAACTTCATGAGATTTCCTTTTACCCATAATACTGTTTGCATTGAAGGTTGTTGCTTGAGGAATTTCTTTGTAGTCCAAAACACCCTTGTGGAAATGATTGCATTTCTGACCAGGTGCACACTCAAAACAGCTCAAGGTATTGAATTGGACTATGGTTGGTGTATCCCTATTCCAAGTAAACTGATATACTTGTCTAGTACCATTGAAGGATTTCACTTCGCTGGGAACGAAGGAATCTATTGATTCAATATCTTCTTCTTTTATTGATGATACGTGCACATTGCTTGCTTGTTTCTTAATGACCTCATAGAATTTCTGGAATGTAGGAATGTCCCCACCATGTCTTACGTAGTCATCAGCTGCTCTCTTTACAGTTGCTCCAATCCCATCGGCTGGTCCCTTACCATGACCACTCTCGCTGTAGTTGTAAGTGAGTCTTTTTATCTGCTTATAACGCAGAGGAAGAAGCTGTGTCAAGAGGAAGAAAAATGTTTTATTCTTGTACTGAGAGCTAGGGCCATCACTTTTCATATCCAAGTCAGTTATCAGTGGAAACTTGTCTAGATAGTAATCTAGGATTTCAAACAAATGAGCTAGAATTGCAGAAGCGTCGTGTCTAGTGCTTGCTGAAGCTGAGACAAAACCTTGTTTGAAAGATTCAGTGTACAATACACCAGTGAAAATTGAATACTGTTCCCTTCCAGCACCAAAATGTACCCTATGCCACTCTTGGTTATATTTGCTCAAGTAATTCTGACTGAAATCTGTCACTACTGAGCAAACATTATTTCCAAGTGATTCATTCCGTGCCCTAGAGGTCTTTTCCTGGTGGTACACTCGCATTTCATGTTTCATGAACTCTTTTCGCTCACTCAGAAAATGACAAATGAGTTCCTCTACTGTGCAAGTTAGAGTTTCTTTACGTGGTACTGTCACAGTAATCTCTTTTTTAGATTTGACACTGGTTCTTGTCTCGGTAACAGTTTTCCACTTATTAAAACTAACAAGCTCTTGAGATTTCTCTGTATTAAGAGTAATTTCCTTATCTTGGCATTCTTTACACTCTCTTGAGTAACAGTCTGTACTCCTAGTTTCACAAATCAAACTTTTTGCAACCTGATGAGCTGAATTTTCAGAGATCACACCTTTCTTACTCAAAGATTCTGTCATAAAATCAAAGTTCATGTGAATTATGCAGGCACAAGTATCACGGGCATCCAACTTTGGTTCAACACAGTTCTTTGGCTTATATTAACAAAAACTTGAATAAGACATTTTGAGGTTGTCATCCGAACAAAACTTGGCATACAAATCTCGCAAACTACCTTGGAGATATTGTTTTTGGATCTTTTCACCATTAATTTTGATGAAGCCCCTCTTACTTGGATCCACTGCACTGTTTGCTGAGTAGAATTCTCTAACTCTCTGTCTCATAAGATCACTTTGTTTTTTCAATTGCCTTCTAGTCTTGAATAGTTCTAATGGGTCTTTCCTGTTATGTATCTGACTTATAGCTTCCTGTTGTTTTATTCGGTACTAAGGTAAAATTGATTGTCTAAAAGATGTCAACAGCTTGTACTTCTTTGTCACATGGCCAGCAATGGGAGAACGCAGGAGCTTTTGCACTCTCTCATCTTTTTCTGACCAGTAGGTCACTCTAATTTGTCTGCGTAAGATCTCAGCTGATATCTAAAAATGCAGTACAATGAAGCAATAGATATTTGTAAGTACATGCGCAACAACAAAATACAATTATGGTTCGGTGGATCAAGAAGAATGAAAACTTACCAATTTTTCCTCAATATCTTTCGCTTTAGTATCCTTTGACTGCAGATATTTACGAATTTTTGCTTTTAAAGGATCACTTTTTCCTCCAGCCTTGACTTTTGATCGTTGATTCTGTTTTTGAAGAGCCTGCACCTTTTTCTGCAGAGACTTATTTGAAGCTTGTAAATCATTGTGGGAGCTTTTCAATTATGCATTGTCTCGGTAGCACCGACGTCGTCTTGCTTGAGCAGCATTTTTGAAAGCTCTGCTACGACCTGCGCTGGCTGTTGGCTTGGCAGCTCCAGGATCGGAGTGACCATCAGTTTCGGTGTTGGATGTTGATGCATCAACCAGATTTGCTGAATTTCCTTCATTTACATTAGCTTTACGACGAGCTCGTTCGGCTCTCTTGGTATTTTTTTGGTATTTCCTACGAGCCCTTTGGTCTCGTTCGGACAACTCTTTGATACTCTTCCACTTTCCTGCTTGTTTATCCAATCTCTTACGCTGTCTGTCTTTCTCGAGAGCTATTGCACAGGCTACAGGATCGTTTTTAATTCTTAAATGTCTCTTTGACGCCCGTGTGCGATTCTTTT
The DNA here is from genome assembly GCA_029851415.1 of Eretmocerus hayati. Taxonomy (NCBI): domain Eukaryota; kingdom Metazoa; phylum Arthropoda; class Insecta; order Hymenoptera; family Aphelinidae; genus Eretmocerus; species Eretmocerus hayati. Next base: position 136,796,968 of record CM056741.1, read on the forward strand.
CTAACCTCTTCTGTCGTGCCTGCTCTGACTCGCGTGGACGCTGTGAAAAGACGGAGACACCAGTATACAACATATTAGTCGAGTGCGCATGGTGCTTCATGTCTATGTGTATGTGACAATCACATATTACATATACTTATACAAAACAAGAACTCGAAAAAGCGAAGAATGAAATGAGCTGTATATCACCTGTATTGATAGCCGTCTTGTGGAATCGCATAACAAATCGATGGCTTTCTTACTCCGTTTTCTTTTATCAAATAGCTCTTCCCTCCGCTCCGCTTCATGAGACTTTTGGATGGCATTGGATTTTCGAGTCGAGGGAGGCATTTAATTGAACATTCTGGACAAGCAAAGAAATCAAATCAAATTCGCGAACAGTGCAACACTCGCACAACCGACCTCTCATCGGTATGCCACGAGATCGAACGCAACGTATCATTTTGCATGCTACGGAAATGACAGGTACGGAAATGACTTTTCGTCTTTGATTAGTCAATCCGGATCGAGGAGTTAACGAATCGCTTTTTCCGCTTAGATAAGTCTTTGGTATACCAAATACTTACGAAAAGTCGAGCGAGATGCTGGATTGTCGGTCTTTTAGACGTGTTGGCAGATGCGCACGGAAATGACACTCTTATTTACCGCAGCCTTTTCTCGAAGTAAAGTGTCCCGCCAATTCTTGGAAGTGAAGCGGTGGATGTTTATACCGCAGCGGTTTGATAGTTTGAAGTGAGAGGATCAAAATGTGCCTATTAGTGAGGGCATTTGAGTTGATAAAAACTCTTGCGCAGCATATCTTGTCAGAACAGCAATTTTGGCGCGAATTCGGAGACATAATGTACACACAGCGTTGAGCGGATAAACGATCCAGTGGCGACTTCTAAACTATGAAAACATGTTCAAAATATACCCAAATTTGATGTCTTTTCGTGGAGGAATCGTTTTGAAGTCGTATATTTTCATAGCGTGCCCTTGAACGCCGAATTTTGGGGTGCGGACATGGTACGGAAATGACATTTTGACCCCTAATTCGCAGTTTTCGACCCTTAAACCTCAAGCTCGTTAATTCTGACTCTTTGCTAAGAAAGAGCACAAAAAAATACATAAGAAATGTGTTTTACAGAGTTGATAGATAATGCGTAGACGCCGCAACAAGCCGAGACACATTAGAAGCAAGTTTACGCAGAACTGCTCATATACTTTTGCTGCATTTAATAATTTCATATAAGGGTTTCCATCTTTAGACTTTGCTGAAGTTTCCAGGGTTCTTATTACTCGTTCACAAATGCCGTTCGATTGTGGATGTCGCACGGCAATGTTAATAAACTCCACTCCATGTGTTTTATATAAAGTTTGAACTTTTTTTGAAAGGAAAATCTCTTCGTTGTCTGAAATTATATATTGTGGTCTAGCGATTATCAAGAAAAATTCCGCAAGTGCTATATGTGTTTTAGACTTTGTACTGATTTCCCAAATCCATACAGGACGGCTGAATTCATCTATGATAATGAGGAAATCTGTATTTTCAAAAGTACAAAAATCTATATTCATCTTTTCAAAAGGTTTAGTTGCAGGTTCAACATGTACACCAGGGGCTACATATTTTCTCGCAGCAGCTTTCACTCTAGCACAAGTAGGGCATTGCTTGATGAATTCTTCCACATCTCTAGTGATATTATCCAACGTAAATTCTCTGCAAATTTCTCTCAATGTCTTCCCTTGTCCCCAAAGATTTTCGTTGTGATCGTCTGCCAATTTCATAAATTGTGAATTCCGTTCTCTTAAGATTTTTGGCTTCAAAGACCTAACATAGAGTAGTTTCTCAGATAATTTGACATACAAACCAATCCATCCCAAAAGGCGGTCAAAATTCTCATTTTTGAACACATGTGTGATTTCTATTACAGAATTTTTCGGTGCTTTTTCTAATTTCAAAAACAAATCGGGAATATTTCTCTTACTTTGGTATAAAACTCCTTGAATCAAAATACCTCTTCGTTCCTGGAATTTCATTTGAGCATTTCGTTTAGATAGTGTATTCCAGCTGAGATCAATCAGATTTTCAAGCTGCATTGTTCGGATGCTGGATTCTCCCGTGAATGAAGATAGATACTTCGCTAAAGTATCGTTCTCATCATAAATGATGTCTCTACTATCATTGATGAATTTTCTCATCGTGTTATCATTGGTGTACTTTGTTACCAACCTTGCTTTGTGTGAGATTCGAGTAAACCCTGCAATACTTATCTCTGGATTCTGATTTTCTTCCACTGGATTTTGCTCACTTACATGGAGAGCCCTGGACAAAGCATCTGCATTTGTATCAATTCTCCCTTTTTGCAAATGATGTTTGGGTGATAATCCGTGGCTTGAGTCAACATTCTCACAATTCGACAACTTACATCGTCTGATTTATTTTTGAAAATAGATCGAAGATTCTGATGATCAGAATATACATCGAATTCCTGACCAAATAGGAAATGTTTATACTGTTTCATACCCCAAACTATAATTAATAATTCTTTTTCAGTCACAGAATAGTTTTTTTCAGCAGGATTCAAGGAACGACTGGAATAAGAACAAGGATGTTCATCGCCGTTTTCATCTAATTGTGATAATATGACTTCAATACCTTCGTTTGATGCGTCTGAACACAAAATGAAGGGTTTAGAGGTATCTGGGTGTTTCAAAATCGGATATGTTGATAGAAGTTCTTTAAGTAATTGGAACTGTTTCCTACATTCATCATCGAAGTTGTACTCTACATTTTTTGATTTCAATTTATTCAGGCGATGAACTTTTTGGGCGAGGTTTGGTATAAATTCCCTATAGTAAGATGCTAAACCCTAAAATCTCTCTATTTTTTTCTTATTCCTTGGTTCAGGAAAGTTGAGAACTTTTTGTACATTACGGATCAATGGGTGGATACCTTCTTTTGATACCTCGTGTCCCAGATACTCTAGTCGTTCTTGCATGAATGAACACTTGTCTGGATTCAAAATTAAACCGGCTTCTCGAAGTCGTTCAAATACTGTTCGCAGGTTTCTCAAATGTTCTTCTGGCGTTGATCCGAAAACAATTAAATCATCTACGTAGATGAAACAAATTTTTCCAACCAAACCTCTCAATTTGAAGTTCATCATTCTTTGGTAGGTCGCAGGACTATTGATTAATCCCATAGGCATTCTTAACCATTCCCAGTGTCCTCTGAAAATACTAAAAGCAGTTTTTGGGATATCTGAGGCTTTTACAGTTACCTGGTAAAACCCATTAGACATGTCAAAACAGCTCATGTATTTCGCTCGGCCAAGCATACATAATACTTCTTCAATCGAAGGTAATGGGTAGTTATCTTGTTCAGTGTAAGCATTTAATTTTCGGTAATCCATCACTAATCGCTTTTTTTCTCACCTGAAGCGTCCATTTTTTTGGTACCAGCCACACATTTGATTGATATGGTGATGAACTGGGTCTAATCAGACCTTTTTTTCAAGAATTTCTATCGGTCAATCCCTGAATGCATGAATAATGGATGTCTATACACCGCGGTCTTGATCGGCTTATCAGTAGATAATCTTATCTCATGATGCACATCATGAACTGCTGGCATTGGTTCATCTGGCAAGGCAAAACGATCATTGAATTCCGATATGATGCTGAAAATTTCCTTTGATACATTTGGAGAAATTCTTTCAGAGACATTATTAAGATCCTTCACGAATTTCATTCTCAACAGCTCGATGCGTTCTTGGTGCTCCTTCGATTCCTGCAAGTGATGACAATTAGATGAATTCTTATTTCTATAATATTGATTCAATAATTGTTTTCTTACATAAACATTCAATCTGTTATTCAGAATATATCTCATCGTTGGCTTCGATTCAGCTTCGGAATTTTCCCCTGTATGATAAACAGCATGAGCCATAGGCAAATCTTCATGGGTTGTAACATGAATATTCTCTCTCTCTCTCTCTCTCTATATATATATATATATATATATATATATATATATATATATTGGTTTGTATTCATCTGACTCGTTGAACAAAGATAACTTTATTTTCTGATTTTCCTTGATTTCATGGATACCTGGGACTATGTTGGATCCTTCGATATAATAAATACCTGGAGAATTTCCCTCCCTTAACTATTTGTCTTGATTCAAATGAGTGTGGTTCCAACTGAGCAAATTGATGCTCATTTAGTTCCAAAGTAACTTGGTATCCAGAGTCATTTTTCAACGTGATAGTATTGAGTTCATTGTTCACAATACTTTTGGCACGAATTTGCCAATCTTTACCCAATATTCCATCAGCTCTTGTGGGGAAGTCATTAGACATTACAAAAAAAGTGAATTTGCTACCTAATATATCTAATTCGCAAGTTCCTATTGCATCATACAATCCATCTATTATAAGGAAACTTCTTATTTCATCTGCCGAGAATTTTCGAAAATTTTCATCTTCTTGATCTATGCATTTTATTTTTATATGTGAAGTCTTTGATCCTGAATCTACCAAGAGTCCGTGGGGCGCGTTACTCCCTTTAAGACGGGTGAACAATATTGAATCGTCCCTATCGAGCTGGTTTGATTTTGGTTCACGCTCTCCTCCTCCCGTGTGGAGAATTCCTGTATTTCTTGGATTGGAGGATCTTTGCTTTGGTATCGATTTTTGGGAAAATTTTCATTCTCTAGAGGAGGGTTCTTCATCCAACAAACCTCCTCTTTATGTCCTACCTTATTACAGAAATGACACGTGATTTTTCCTAACCCCGAATTTTGAGAGCTTGTGGACTCACGTGTGGTCACAGCTTCAGATTTTACAAATTCATTCTTTGTTCTTTGTCGGGATTTCATTTCCAAATCTTCGAAGTAATATTTTTCTTCACGAATTGCCTGTTGGTATGCGTCGTTGATTGTACTAGCTTCTTGAGCTCTTACTGCCGGTCTGAGCTCTGGTTTCACAGATCATTGAAACCGATCAATTCTTTCATTTAACTCAGTCCCTCGGAAAACCATCTTACGTTCAAGTGGCTCCTGATCTATCGATTTCTGTACTCTCCTATCAATTTCGGCATATTTTTTGATATAGTTTTCCATTCTCTCCCTGAAACCTTGTCGAATTGAATTTCGTTCCTCGACTAATTGCACATATTGCTTTTCCGTTTTTCCGAAAGCTAATCGCATTGCTTCAGCAAAATCAGTTGGCGTCACTTCTACTAACCTATCAGCCACTTCAGCAGCTTCGCCCTTCAATTTTTGCGCGATAACCTTGCTCAAGAAACATATTGTTTCGGCATCATCACTCATTTGTTTTTTCACTCGCCTGACTTGTGACAAGAAAGCTTCTACATCTCCACCACCGTCAAATTCTCGGATTTCTGATAGCAATTCCTGTATTTAACGACGCCGATCATAGGAAATTTGGAAGTTCCATTCACTCTTTCATCTTCCGTTGGTGCTGAAGGCTTCGGAAGTATATGATGATTATTCAAGATAGTCTTCAATTCTTATAGTTCTTTGGATAATGCCGTTACTCGACTGTTAGCTGCATTTTCACGCTCTAAAGCCGCATCTAATTGTTGCTTAATTTCACTGGTGGTTGCCATTTTTGATACAATTTGTCTGATAGTACTGAGAAAGTTTATAGTACTGTCTATGATTGTCAAAGAGCTCTTTAGTAGCTCAGAATCTGACATAAACGATGAGTGTGTGGTATAAGATTACACACTCACCTTATACATTCTCTGGTGAAGTTGAGCTGTTGGCGTAACGGGATTCTTTGCGATTTTGTTCACCGATGAGCTGCTTGTTGGGAGCGTCTTCTCAATTAGTGTAGACGAAACGATATCGGTCAATCCTTTCCACACTCTCCTTTTTTGATGTTTACTACACACGCTGCTTATGCGTCCCCAGTCCTGTCACGGTCGCCAAAATGTAACCGGTTCACTGAGGCAAAGAGGAACAGTAGGAGTAATATGACACGTTCTTATCAGTTGCTCGTCAGCTGCTCTTTATTCCCCAATCTCAACTAACTCTCACGGCCGTTTCATGTTCTCTATTTATAACATTGCGATATTACAATCAATCGATATTAAAGTATAAGACTTGCTTTTGTTCTGAGTGATTGTGTGTATGCAAGTGATCCGTGCGCAAAAGGAATGAGAGAGTGGTTCATTAAACAATGCGGATCGATGAAGGATGTGCTGTATGTTTGAATAAAAGGTGCTCATATTGATATGACATCTATATGACATGCATATCCGCGTTTCGTAGTTTCCTTCTGGAATCGCGTATGGCAACTAAAAGATTGGTATCCGCGTGAGCTCACCAGATCATGCAGATTCTAGGGTGCAAATTCGCGTGTCACCCTTGTTCTCTGGAATCGCGTGTGGCAACTCAGTTGTTAGGCTTAAGACAAGAAGGCATCCAGTTTGGTTCTACGATTGGAAGTCCGATCAAACAATCTAGAGACGAGAACAAAGGAGAACCTTGCGTTTTCTTGTGATCGATTGGAATGACTCTTCAGCCTCTAAAATCGGAGAATCTCCAAGTTTTCTAATCGAATGATCCTGATAATGGGCCCACTCGATTCTCAGAGTCACGGAAAGGTACTCTGATCGATTTAACGATTGATGAATCGTTCGAAAAATTCAGAGACTGCAAGAGAGGCGAATGCTGCGTTCATCTCTAGATCGAATAAAATTACTCTATAGACTTTCACCTTTGGAAATCTTCGAGTTCTTCGTTCGAATAATTCTACTCATGGGCCCAAGTGTTCCTCGAAGTCACAGAGAGGTAATTTGATTTATTCTATGATTTCAAGTAGGATCAAAACTGTAGTGACAAATATACAGGAAAATCATGCTTTTTTGATCGAATAGAACTACTTTTTAGTCTCTCGCCTCTGAAAATCTTCAAGTTCCCCCTGCTAATGAACTCAATTGTTACGCAAGAACACAAGAAGGAATCCAGATTGGTTCTACGATTGATAGTTCGATCAAACAATCTAGAGACGAGAACAAAGGAGAATCTTGTGTTTTTTGTGGTCGATTGGAATGACTCTTCAGCCCCTACAATTAGAAAATCTACAAGTTTTCTCATCGAGTGCCTCATCATCCGTGTGGAAGTTGTGCATTAGTAGTGGATAGTCGTGAGAGACGGGAGACGGGAGATCGAGACTGGCTTCCAGGCTTCGTGACGCGGGCACCCGCCGAGTCTGGAGAAAGGTTATGGAAAAAATACTATCTAATTATGCATCTTGAGCGCGTTCAGAAATCGTCCAAAAATTGATTGTGGATGTTGGAGTTTTTCCAAAAAAATCAAAAAGGTTTTCGGGTGAAGGGAAATTCAACTAACTTTTACCGAGGATAAAATTGATCGAGTTTTCCAGCACCCGGAACCTTCTTCATCGTTTTTTGCAACGAGCAATATAATTTCACACCAGTGAAATCATATTGCTCATTTGATTAGCAGGAATCGAGGGCTAGTTGCAAGTTGCGATGCGTTGTCGTGCGTGCGCGAGAGGCAGCGCTGGGGGTCTTACGCACACAAGAGCACAACTTTCTCCACACCGATACGAGTGCCTCTACATCCGTGTGAAAGTTGTGCATTAGTAATAGTGGAGAGTCGTAAGGGTGGGAATATCGAGCAGCATTGCGGGTCTACCAATACTCTTTTTTTCCTACTGCACTGGGCAACACGTTCCTATTATAGAAATACTTGAAAAAAGAAATTACCCGTCTCCTCGGAAATTCTCGGACACTCATAACTTTCATGGGGCTCATGAGCTCAAGAACTTCCATGAGCAGCTTCCGATGCTCATGGCGCCGTGGCCTCCTGTCCTATGACACAAATTTGTTATTCATTGGAATAACAAAAATATGGTTCTCGACCATGAGAAATTCCGTGTCGGAGTAGCGCAAGGATATCTGAAAGCTAGCAAGACCAAGAAAAAAATTACCGATTGTGTATTTATGACGTGAGTGACGTGGTTACCAGATGGCTTGCGCCACGAGGTAACTTTGTGGGTCGCAACAGTGGTTCATACGTCAATTTTTGTGCCAGTTTCATCAAGTGCACCAGAAATATGTTACTCGAGACTCAGACGCGATAACCAAAAAAGTGAAAAAAAGTCAATCGTATGAAGTTTAAGACTATTTCAACATCTGCACAACACTTCCGGAAATGGAATATCCTCTAGGATGGATCAGAATATTCTAAAACTTACACTCCGAGAATAGGAGCCGATGAGAGTAAAACATGATCGAATGGTCAAACTGATTTGCAAAGCTACTTGCAATACATACTATTCTTGAGAATATGTTTACCCTGAGGATTTTTAGTACGTTACCAACATTAGATCATGAAGCTGCAGACAAATTTACATTGTGCCTGATCATCTTCTTTGGTTCTTGCAAGACCGAAATAGTCATATCGTCCATTTTTACACTTGTACCTTACTCCTCTTGAAAGTTTTCTCGGAAACTCAGTCTATCTGATCAGTGAACTCAGGGGTTTTGATTGGAAAACAGACGTTCTTGGAGATTGAATCACGCAATGGTATCCAGTTGACTGTGATGTATAATAGGGCTAGGGATTCTGCAGATTCGAATCCTCTCTGGATCTTCGAAGGATGAGGCAGATTCGAGACACTCAATTCGGGTTGGAAATTATTTTTCTTGATTTGGATCGAAAAGGTTGTTTGCAAATAATGAGTGCCTTGCACTTGTCTCACTCCCCAACTATTCTGGGGATCCCGATCCGTAATAGTATCTATACTGCCACAAACATCCGTGCGTACAATCTGCTTGTAAGTTTGTTGATGGAACTCGAATACCCTTGTTCAAATCTTTCCAAGTAACGTAGGCTTGTGATAGGTAAACATAAATCACTTTTTTCAATTGAGTATCACTATTTCCCATCCACGTTTATTCGCTTTGCATTCTCCAAGGCTTTTTTCTCGATTTGACTCAATATTCCTGCTTAGCACCATTTATTGCCGTTTTACTCTCCGGTCGAGGGATTATGCATTGCTGCACAGGCAATTTAGATGACATGATCATGAAGTATTTTAAAGTACCCTTAAACACTTGCACCTTTAGATACTCACAACTTAGATTAGTCAGTCGAGAGAAGCTCGCAGATTGCGAATACCACATCCACGCTGCGGATCTACCCGCAAATACCGATGGCAGCACAGCGAGCTTCCTATTGCCCTCCCAAGGTCACTCACCTACGCACATTCAAACAAATACATTTGACTATATGTTCATAAATATCTTCCAACAATCCAGTCAAATTCGAATGTTTAGCTAAGCCTGATTCGCTTCAAATTGCATTGATTCGTAAAGTTGTTAATAAAAGTGGTCACGGTAAAGACAGTCACAATAAAGATATTTGGCTCCGAAACTGATCTCACGAACTCTGTGTGTCATGGATTGCTTTGTCTGAATACATAGCACTTCTTTCCGGTGGGATGTGAGAGTAAAAAAATTCTTAGTAGTCCGGGCGCCCACGTATGCTTCCGTGGCCACTTCAACCTCCAAGGTAACTTGGGGTTTTCTGATGTATTTTGACCCGCTGATACGATATATCGAGGATACCAGCCCGAATTGCTGTGAAGTAATTGGTTATTAACAATTTTTAGTGCAACATTGGGGGTTTCCATCAATATCTTGAAAAATATGCATTTCCCGGACAACGTTCATCAGGGCAAAGATGAAGATTACAAGATTTCCCATAGAAACGGTCCTTACGACTTTCCCGGGAAACCCAGTCCTCAGCCTGTGAACGCGTGAAAAGCGTCCGGCGCGATTAACGTGGGCGCGAATGGGTGGGGATCGCTAAAATACCCTCGACATCCGATTACTAAGTGGCTAAACTCGGTACAACACGACGTTTGTGTGTTGAAACGATAGGTAATACCTTCAATAATCGATATTAACAAGAATTATTGTTGAAAAATTAGGGCACGGTATAAATAAACAATAAAAACATGCATTGTTTGACCTTTTTCTCAGTTTTTCCACAATAAGTCGTCAAATATCAATTTTTTGAAAAAATTTGTGGAATAACATTTGTAGATCTTTGAATGATCTACAAAATTGGTCTGAACACTTTTCTTCGCAAACTGCAACCCTTTGGAGTTATTCCTCATCAAAGTAAAAGTTGAATTTGTTTAAACAAATTTGCTGAAATTGTTTATAATGGGCTCAAACTATTTTTCTAAGATAATTCAGTGAATTTGGAGCAAAAAAGATCTCTAGATATTTTTTCCTAAACTTGATCGCTTTTGAGTAATGGGAATAGCCGATTCCGCGCCGCGACTTGCGACCCTAAGTGCATTCATGCAAGCGCCGCATTGAGGGTAAGTCGCGGAATCGGCCATTCCCATTACTCGAAAACGATCAAGTTTAGGGAAAAGTATCTAGAGATCTTTTTTCCTCCAAATTCACTAAATTATCTTAGAAAAATAATTTGAGGCCGTTATAAACAATTCCAGCAAATTTGTTCAAACAATTTCGACTTTGATGAGAAATAACTCCAAAGGGTTGCAGTTTGCGAGGAAAAGTGTTCGGACCAATTTTGTAAATCTTCCAAAGATCTACAAAAAGTTATTCCACTAATTTTTTCGAAGAATTGATATTTTCCGACTTATTGTGGAAAAACCGAGGAAAAGGCCCCAATTTTTAAACAATAATTCTTGTTAATATTGATTATTGAAGGTATTACTTATCGTTTGAACCCACAAACGTCGTTTTGTACCGAGTTTAGCCACTTTCTCGCGCCAGGAGCGTCTTTTCGGGGGTAATTTGACTACCTATTATAGTCCAGTCCGCCACGGCATGGCCACGGCCGATTCGTTGGTCCAAAGGGGTAAAGTTTTGAACTTAACATATCGACGCCTCTTACGAAGATTAACACATCCGCTAACGCCCACGAAGACTAACACGGGGGCCGAAGATTAGCATTCGCTTTGTTACGGCCACGAAAATTAACACTTACTGTGTACGCCACGAAGATCAACACTCACACCTCAGCGCCACGAAGATTATCTCTTACTGCTTAAGACCACGAAGAGTAACACTTACTCGCACATTTTTTTCTTGAAGGGACGAAGACTATAAGTATTCCGTCTTAAGGTCACGAAAAGTAACACATTCTCCTCAGCGGCACGAAAATTAACACATTCGTAGACTTCATCCTTGAAGGGACGGAGATTACAAGTGCTTCGTCTTGAACGAAATGCTTACAGTCTCCGTCCCTCCATGAATGAAGTCTACGGATGCGTTAATTTTCGTGCCACTAAAGAGAATGTGTTTTTTTTTTCGTGGCCTTAAGACGAAATACTTGGTCTCCGTCCCTTTGAACGAGAACGTGTGCAAGTGTGTAATAGTCTTCATACCATTCAGGAGTAAGTGTTAGTTTTACGTGCCGTTCTGCAGCAAGTGTTGGTCTTCGTGCCACTAAGGAGTAAGTATTAGTCTTCGTGAACTTAACGAGAATGCGTTAATCTTCGTGCCCCCAAGGAGTAAGTGTTAGTTTTCGTGGACCTAAGGAGAATCCGTTAATCTTCGTGTTCACAACGAATAAACGTTAATCTTCGTCAGTCACAAGAAAAGAGGTGTTAATCTTCGTAAGAGGCGTCGATGTTATGTAGATCACAACTAAAATCGAACGATTCCGAATGTGTAGACACGTAATCCGCACCGTTTTGAAGAAAATTGATTATTTATTAACAATTTTGCAAACGGGACATGTCCATCGTGGTAAAGTGGGGAGTTGACGGATTATGAAACTTGACGATAAGTAGAATGCTGGGTTAAATATGTAGACACATCGGTTGATAACTCTAGGATGTAGACAGAGGTCAAAGGTCAATTTTCCACGTCTTTCAGATCAAAAAATCAGTAAATCAAAAGGCGCGATTACCCCTTTTTAGATTACCGAGGTGGTATGTATGGGCCAATACCCCGTTGAGGGGATCCGGGTAAGCTACCACACATTTTACCTCCCAAAAGTTAACATTTTTACCTAGCCCAGAAAGGTGGGTAAGCTCGCCAAATGGGTAGAATCGAGGGGGTATTGTATTATTATCCGTAACCCATTCAGCTCTCACCGGGCCCAGCTGAGAATCTACCTACGCATGGCAACGCTAGGTATTTTTAGATGGGTAGTTGACCCATCGACAGCCCGGGGTCCAGTTTTAGCTCCATTCGTGCACCCATCCTTTTCCGCAATCTGCCCACGTGAAGCTAATTGTACGGGTGGAACCGTATGGGTTCCCTAGGGACCTTACCAGCAGGGCAAGACCACGCCCCCGTTATCTCTAGATTACGTAAAATGGAGCAGGTGTTTTTTCAATACCCACAAACATTCTGGCCCACATATTAACTGTACAAGGGGGTGGATATATGTAGGCATTTCCTCACGTAACAGTAGCCCAGATATTCTGGCTGGGTGTATTTATATAGGTATATTGTGCGACCATGTGGCCCGTTCATTGTACCAAGCTGGGATTTGGCCCACTTACTTTGACTAGGCTGATTTATATAGGCATATTCTCGACCGAGTCATCGCATCTTACCCATCTGGAATTCGGCCTACGTACTTTGACTGGGCTAATTTATGAAGGCATATTCTCGACCGAGCCATCGCATCCTACCCAGCTGGAATTTGGCCCACGTAGTGAAACTAGGTGAGATGATACAGGTATATTTCCGATTATTACAGCCCCTTTATCCTACCCACCTGCAGTCCGGCCCGCATAAATTGGCTGGGTAGATTGTTATGGGTATTCTCTGCGGCATGCAGCCCGTTCATTCTACTCAGCTACGATTCAGCCCACATACGTTAGCTGGGTACAGCCTTGTGGGTATGTTGATGGAGTGAACCCAAATATTTTCGATACGTGTGTATATGAGAGTACAATCAATTTAAACGACAGATTTTGGAAAACTATTTCGTGTATTATAGAATTCTTTCAGATGTACAAATATCAATACCCAGGTTATTATTATATTGATAATTATCAACGATTTGAATAACCAAGTTCAGTGGGAATATAATATGATATATACGAAAAAGTTATCAATAAAATGAACACCAATTACGATTATCCAATTCAGTTTGTATGGAAGTCAATATAAAAATATTTTGTCCTAGGAAACTAGAGCTGTTTGAACTTCTCGAACACGCTCTCAGATACCTTCTCAGATACGACCTAGAGCCTAAACTGACATTTACAGGGTTTTTGGAGCAAAAGCTGTGCAAGAACCGAGTATTAATTACATTCAAGTAAAAATCTTATAAATGAAGGAATTGAATGTCCACTCTTTTTACATTTAAATGTATCAATTGTCAATTTAAAATTAGCAATTATTAATCATTATCTTGGGTGGTATCTCCAGTGACCTCCAACAGCTGACGATACTGCACCACTATTTCTTAGCCGCCTCCTTGAAATCATCATACCATGCCATGACATTTCCAAACCTCCGCCAGCAGCGATCTAGAACAGAAATGAACAATGGAAATGAGTAAAGAGTGCCGTACCCGGGATCTCTCATCGATGCGCAGGCTAATCGCGAGGAGTTATTTCGCGTGGCGCAAAATACCCCCTCACACTACCTAGGTCAACCATATAGCCCAAAACTCACTCAATTCATCACTCATTCTCCTCCATAACCTCGGAGCTCAATACCTAGCTTCGAGTTTCGACACATGGTTTACGTGGGTAAGAAAAGCATGGGGGTGATTTCAGTATTGAATACTCGTTCCATTGGCTCTCGAGTATATTGAGACTTTAATAAATCTACATCTTTGAATCTCACATTTAAGAATCGACTGATGCGAAATAACTGAATAACAAGTTGCAGAATGACGAAGAATGTAACAATCGAAAAAAAAAAATTACCCACATAGCCTACCGCAGCCTACCGAGGTAGGCTATGCGGGCCAATACGAAACTGGGACTACCTCGAAATTTCTCCATGCATTTTACCTATTAAATGTGGTTCGCTTACACCTACTTTGGTAAGTGGGTAATTTTTTTCTACGGGGAGAGACGGGAAATTTCCAGCCTTTTCCCACTTTTTAGAATTTTTGAGAATCTTTACCACGGGTCCATCATAAGTCATCACAAATATGCATTTCTCACCATTTTCACCACGGGTTAATCAAAAGATATCACAAATATTGGTTACCGGACATGTCCACATATATGAATACTTTCAGTGAGCGATTTAATACTTAGGCTTGGTAAGTTGAGCCCTCAATTATCTAAAGTTGCGCTTTTGGAACACGTGAAATTTGCATCGCATTGGATCGAGTTCAGCAAACTTACTCAATAAAGCGTTCAGCCTCTCAGGGTCAAGAGGCGGGCGCTCATCCGCAGACCGTGGAGCATCATCGCGCCTTCTTGGTCCGAACAAGCAGCTCCTCCCGAGTTCCTCTGGCGTAAACAGAATTGGCAGAGCCTTGTTTGCAATTTTCTTCGCCGTTGAATTTGTGTTATCTACTATTGCCTTGACTCTCTTATCTAGTTCTGCTTTCGTAGGGAGAGGGAAAACTTTTCGTCACTGGAAATTCATAAATGTTATAAATCATTCTATCTCCCAAAAATGAAAGATTTCAACGAAAAACATGAACATTATTATGTGCTCACCTTTTTTGGTGGACACGCAGATGTTTTGTTTGACTGTCTTTTCCGTTCCTCCTCCACAGCACCGCGAACCTATCATGTGAGGGAAGAGACCATCAGTTGTTATTTTTGCTTGGGTACAGTAAAATGATACATGGAGTTGAAGAATGAACAAGAGTTCAAGAGTTGTAGGAGCTCTTCCGTTTTTTCTTTTTTTTCTTTCTTCATCGCGAATGGTCTCGCTTTCAAAATAAATTTGTTGACAGAGAAGGGACCGTAGGATATGAAGAATATCAACAGGAAAGTTACAAGGACGAGATTTTCAACACAGAGAGGCGCTTACCAAAGAGGAATTTGATTATTGGCTCGCATCAAGAGTACACTCTACCGAGGCTGTTACAGTTTCTAAAGGGCAAGAATCACAAGCAGGATCGATCCGATTAACAAGCGTTCGCAAACCTGTGAGAATTGAGGATTGAGTGAATTCAACAGATCAACGATACATCTGCGTAAGAGTGGATAAATATTGGTAAACTTCACTCAAATTTTTTTAATTCCACTGGTGAACGAGCTGCACGCTTCGTTTTCAAGATCTGCTATTGAATTAGAAAGCCCCGACTTCAGCATTTCCAGCTCTTTACGAGTGTTGTCCAGCTCTTTGCGCGTCGAGTCCAATTCTGCGCGAGTTTTTTTGAGCTCTTCTCTCAACGCATCGATACTGATGGCTTCGCCTCTGCTTCCATCATCAACGGTTTGAACTGTCATCTGAACCTGGAAGCAACTAAAAATCAAGATGTAAAATTCTATCCAAAGTCAATTGAATGGTTTAGTTTTTCTTCATCTTCGGGCCCTCAATCATCTGAAAATCAGTGATATACGTTGGCACGTATTGCCTCGGTATCTTACAACATTATCATTTTCACTATTTACAAGTGGGTCAATCCATACTAACCGATCGTTTCAATACCCATGCATTTTCACCTATACTCGCTAGATGGGAGAAGATTTTGGCTGGGTAGAACGTGCGAGACCACCTAGTTGGATCCCAGATCTGGGTACTGTGAATTTACCGATCGCAGTTGAAATAACTATACAATTCTACTGATACTCCCTAGCTGGGTAAAAATTTCACTCGATAAACGCGACCGAAACCGTGTAAAATCACCCATCCAAACCAACTGAGGAAAATTCAGCTCGGCTGCAGTGGGTCTGATTATAGCAAAGTACCCCCTTACAATTCCCTATGCAAGCTGTATAGGTGTGCTCAAGGCTGGGTAAAAACCTTCGTAATTAGATACGTAATTCCCATAGTTCGTAACCTACGTCTACATCATTCGGTAATTACCTATGTTCGTAACCTAGGTTAGCTAGGGGGGTAACTTTTCCTATACGGGGATATTATATTATATATATATATATATATATATTGATCGCTCAAGACTGATTATTGTGATGGAAAATTTCCAAGGAGGTACACTCGTCCAGAAGTCATATCGGCAGGCTCACTCGCAAGTGTACAATGAGGCGTATGGAATGAAGTTTCAATAATGTAAACATTCATATGTACTCTACAGGCTACAGGTAATTATGAGCTGTTGTATAATCTCGTCGAATCGATTTCTCGCAAGATATAGATGCAGTTCTATTAGTTTCCGATTTTTTCAATATTAATTTTTGAGAACGAAGCAAAATGATTATAGAATATCTTCATTTCCAAATTTTCCAAACTAGTCTAAATATTTGAAAGTTACTGCCATTTTCATTCATCAAAACTTGGAAAACCGACGCAAAGGACCCCGCACCAAATACATCGTTTTTTTTTTCACCGTAATTTTTCACAAGATTCTGCCGACCGATAGATCAAAATGCGATGAACAAATGTTCAAATGAGCGCAATGTTCTATCAATCACCGTTTCGGAGATATTTATCGGAGAAGTAGCGCAAGATGCAGGTGATTGTAACGGTTAGATTGTTGAATCGAACGTCAACAACGGTATGTATACAATGCGCCCGCTACTGTATGTATCTTGCGCGTCTCTTGACTTGAGTCTTTTATCGAAAATTGTTTTGGTGACATCTGAGCCTGCATTGAAGAGATTTTTGAAAATTAAAAATCTGTCGAGCACCGAGAACGGGTATTTTGCCGATGAAGGCTCAGTCTGAATCATCTTCCGCTTGTTCATTTGGGATGAGCCAATATTATTGAAGTATATTCGTTCGCTCAATTATAGGACAGTTGTACCTAACACAGAATATCATGAAATCGAGGACACTCAGCTTGAACTCTTTGACGCATAGAACACTAAAAATGTCGAATTTTTGTGTGTCCCATCATCTCAAAGGAAAATTCATCTCTATCCCACGCAAAAATTGCCAGACGGGCGCAAAATGTGTTCTCACAGGGTTGCCGTCGTCTTTGGGCCCCGATGTCACTGCTGTGTGTCTATCTAGAGAGCCAGTGCAAATGAAGTGCTAACCCGTAGAGGTAGAATTGATTTTTTTCAGAGATGATGGTACTCTCGCCCGAATTCGACATTTTTGAGTGTCTTATGCATCAAATAATTCAAGCTGAGCGTCCTTGATTCCATGATATTCTGTGTTAGGTACAACTGCCCTATGATTGAGCAAACGAATACACTTTAATAATATTGGCTCATCTCAAATGAACAAGCGGAAGATGATTCAGACTGAGCCTTCATCGGCAAAATACCCATTCTCAGTGCTCGACAGATTTTCAATTTACAAAAATCTCTTCAATGCAGGCTCAGATGTCACCAAAACAATTTTCGATAAAAGACTCGAGTCAAGAGACGCGCGAGATACATACAGTAGCGGGCGCATTGTACATACCGTTGTTGACGTTCGATTCAGCAATCTAACCTTTACAATCACCTGCATCTTGCGCTACTTCTCGGATAAATATCTCCGAAACGGTAATTGATAGGACTTTGCGCTCATTTGAACATTCGTTCAGCGCATTTTGATCTATCGGTCGGCAGAATCTCGTGAAGAATTATGGTGAAAAAAAAACAATGTATCTGGTGCGGGGTCCTTTATTGCATGAATACTTGCTAGTGATGAACACATTATCTACATCCTCCATTCTATTCAATATAAATTTCAATCTGTATAGATCAATTACAGATTCCAGTTTTTGGTAATCTCAATCTACATATGAACTGTATCATCCATCGATGCTCACATCCACAAGACTCTGATGTTTAGTAGTACTTCATGTACTCATGAACCTTATTTCTAGCGAAAGTGATGCATCACCAAATAAATCTTACTCTCTTTCAGGATATCTACACGATAATGAAAAGCGTACAACCATCAATCAACATCAATCACTATGTCTCTCACCTCAATGTTTTGGTGGTTACCGGGCATATGAGGGCTGATTGAAGGTGAAGCAGGTGGTGAGGGTGTTGATGTGGGTGATACCTCAGCGTTGCAGTCGGTTTCGCTTTCATTATTTGTCTCTGTGCTGGTATTAGCACCGCAAGGGTTGATTTTGTCGAATACGTTCCCCTACAATAAATAAATTAAGAATTTTACCTACAATGGCCATAGCAATGTTGAAAAAGAGTCTATGATGGTGATCTCCTTTGAAGGATAAACAGGGCAAATCTGATGAGTCTACTACACTTTGGCCTAGCTATTACAAAGTTGAATTGAAATTTGATTATGTCAGTGGCCGAGACAATTTGTTTGTTTCACATCAAGCAATGAGTTTCAAAAATAAGTCTCATACAAAAGGTCTGAGCAAAAGCTCGAGGAAACCAGCGAGAGGAAGCTTTGGTATAACACAACAAGCTGAAGGAGTATTAAGAGCTCCATACTGGGAAAGTTATGCCTGTCTTTGAGCAATGCATTATTACAAATTTACTTATAATTCCACGAGATACGAGAGAAGATGCGTTTTTGAGATTGAGCATCTACTCGTGTAAAATACTGTTCAGCTATTAAATGTGCACATCTCTCACCTCAATGTCAGGCTGGTTACTGGACCTACGAGGGCTGCCTGATGGTGAAGCAGGTTGTGGTGGTATTGGTGTGGCAGATACCTCAGCAATGCAGTCGGTTTCGCCGTCATGACTTGGCTCTGTGCTGTTATTGACACCGCAGGGTTTTACTTGGCTCAATTGGTTCACCTATATATTTGCACATTTAACTACAACGGGCATGACAATTTTGGGAAAAAGAGTCCATCAGGGCTTATTCAGGATTCACTGCATAAGTTAGGTTCACCCAAAAACCTTACCATCGACAAATTGAATCATAATTTAAAAATTTCATTCCAATATCTAGGAAGTGGTTATAAAATATCTCGCTGCACAATGGATGATCATGCATTGATACAGGGATTGATATTTGAATGAGTGTGGAAAATTCGATGAACCCAAGCCTTTGGCTCACAAAGTAGACAACGGCAATTACTCGTCATATCACTCATCACATTAAATTATAAGAGCGCTGAGCTGATACTCACAGTTTCCACCTGCTAATTGAGTATAGTACTGGTGATAATGACATTATCGGCTGCCTCGGTAGCCTTACTCACATTTTTGGGTGAACATTTGGAGGATGAGGCACCTGAATCTACTTGTAACAAGTCACTTTGTTCTGTTGGCGGCAAAGAATCTGGAAAGTCCAAGTCAGTGTATCCATTCCGAGTCACATCACCAACACCATCTGAATTGTTATCCAAAAGCTCATCGTCGATTACATCAGTAGCCTGTGCAACAAAGAAAAAGGATTCAAAAGTGATCAATTGCAACAACACTCAAGTTTATAAATATAATTAAGAAGATTTACCCTATCTTCATCAAGTTTGTTGCAAGCTGCAGCTACTTCTGGAGTAGCGCTTTTCTCACAACTTGGTTCCCACACCAAAGTTGTGGGGGAGGAGTCACTGAGGATATTATTTGTTCTGACCTGATGGAGAAAGAAATGCACAATCATTAGTGGCTCTGAGCGATTCATCATGTGAAATTATCAGAAATATCAATATTTAAAGCGTGTCTCACCTCTGACAAGGCGATTGTTCTTTTTTTTATAGCAGACAAATTTTGCAATGCCCCCAGCCTTAAGTCATCAGTCCTCTGAACAATTTTTTTCTTGTTTTTTGCTTTCTTTGCTTGTTTAATCAGACGGTTTTCCACCTTATCCTACTCAAATATCCGTTTCTTAGCGTGGAGCCTCCTAGTCTCTTTTGTTGGGGTTGTCACACCGAATTTGACCGCGTTGACCAATTTCTTGGTCATCTCTGAATAATCTGAAGAAAACCACAACAATTCTAGTCAATAACCATTACATTTAGAAACTGGTACCCGAAAAACTAATTATCCACACAGCCGCGATCGAGCGCCAAAACGAGTCCGAATGTATTCACTTACTACCTAGGTAGTGCTAGGTAGGTATTATTAGTACATAGGCATTGAAGAGCACAGCGCTCTGCGCAAGCTTCTGGACCACATACGGAGTCCTATACGGGCCACCGTGCGATCTCTCTTTCTCTCTGTAGCGCCACGGGCAGCGCGTCCCGAAGGAGGATCACTAATCAGAAACGCGCACCAACCCTGGGGTAATTAGCCCGGATTGGCCGTCTAAAAGCAAGTTGAAATATCGAAACCCGCTTGAAGCAGAACATATAAATTGCTCATCAACGGAATTCACGTAGTGGCTGTTTCGCGATTTCAATTTCTCGATTGCTGCCACGAAATAAACTATGCGATCAATCTTCAGCTGACTCGGGGAAAAGATTCGGCCCTGCTTCAACTTCTTCCTACCGCAATCCCGTCATTTTCTGTTATCTCGAACGACTACAAGACTCAAGGTTAAACCTGACGCCTCCCATAAGCGCAATATGAAAAATTATCACAACACCCAAACGCGCGGACGAGCTAATTATGAGGACATGGTTGTTCACTCACCTCCGTAAGACAAGATTTTAACCACCCTCGGCTTGAACACGCCGGACAGATTTTCCATCTTCGTAAGAAATTTCAGAGTCTGCTTGGCGCTTCCCACATTGACACCTCCCGGCCACGTCATACTGACTTGTACGTCATCCTCCTTCATCTGATTGAGAGCAGCCACCTTCTCCTCCTCATTTTCCGCCTCGAGTGCCAGCCAGCGGCAGAATCTGATGCGGTGAACGGGTTGCCCCTTATCGCCAAACTCGTTTACCACCCGCACAAGGACCCTCTCACCGTCATCCAGCTCGAGTATTCTGCGCCGAGACGAATCGTCACTTGGAATCGGCACTTGACTCTTAGCGATGATTTCGAAGAACGGCGTACGTCGACGTATTTCGCTTACGATAATGTGCACGACAATCACACGAAGCTAATCGGTATACTGCCGCGGCAACACTAAGCCGCAGTAGTGCGAAGCCAAAAGCAGCCCGGCAGCTGAAGCGGGGGACAACAGTGGCGGTGATGCGGCGCCGGCGCAGTGCCAGAACGGTCCCTGAACTGGCCGTAGGCCAAGGCCCCGCAAGAGCGGGCAGTTTGAAGATCGTTGCAACAGCGGGTCTCCCACCGCACGCTCCAATGTTTTTTTCCCTCGCACTGGCCGAACTGGACCAACCACAGGGCCGATCTTGGCGTCGCTCCGCCCACGCTCGCTGCACCGCTCTTCTCTCGCTCTCGTACTCTTTTTCTTTCTTATTCCCGTTGCCTTAACCTCGCTTTTCCAGCGCGAAATTTGAATTTTTTTTAACCGCCCCACGGCCAGGTGAACAAAGCTGCACGACGCGTTGGTGTCGTACAAAACGTGCGTAATAAGCGCATGATCGATACATCTCGGCCCAAGATACTGCCCGTAACAAAATGTATTGGAACGCATCTTCATCGTTTGTTAAAGTTCCTCATCCTTTCGATCTTCCGAGCATTGAATCACTCTTGAGGAAAATAGCACAAGACATGTTTTCCACGTGAATTTGTCTTTTCTTCTCCAGATTCTGTGATAAGATATCAGAATCGAGATAGGTTGACTTTCGAAACGAGAAATATGCGTATCGTTATGAAAATGTAACTTTACTCGAAACGAGGTACATTCATAGATAGGAACGCGCATTTTTTCCGCTCTCAACGTCAGCCTATCCTGATTCTGATCGCTCATCGCACACTCAGGAGAAGCAGAGAATTTTGCGTCGCAAAAATGTCCGATGATATTTTTTGAAAGAGCTATTTGACGCTCACAGTTCAGATAAACGTTGGGAGAGGTTTCAATGACGCCGAAGAGGTGTTCGAACAACTTTTTCGGCTTCGGACGATATCTCGTGCCGATATACGTCTTTTACAATTCTTCTAACCTATTCTTTCCGTTATTATATTTGCTCTACTACTCAAGCAAAAAGAATAATAATATCAGAATGCTTGCGCTCTATACAAATGCTTACTTTTTCTATTGCGAGACTTTTATTCTTCCACTGTATGAATCTGTAACGCTGATATGGCTCTCATTCTCTCTGCCTCTCTCTTTTGTGTCCGCGCGATGTGCATCTTGCGCTCCGGGAAAATTACGAGCAGGTACCAAGTACCATTGCAGCCGTGTGAAACCGTGAGCAAATGATCCCTGATGATGTTTACGCGAGTACCGGGGGAAAACCCACGAGACATCGCGACTAACATCGAAAGCGTCGGATGCCTGACACGATATTTATGAAGGAGTGCACGCGCCGGGCGTCGAGCAATCTGTTATCCGGGAATTGGGAAGTACGTTTACGAGGTCTCTCGCATCTGTCTGTTTCACATTGATCACCTCTTATTCCTAAGATCGAATTCGCTCTCGAAAAATTCAATGTGGCAGGCCCAAGGCAATCATAATGTGTATATTTTTCACATATACTTCCTGTAAACTACTCTTGATCAAACCCATTCTCTCGACTTTATTCTTGAGTCAAATCATGTATTCGAGTTCTTGCAATAACGAAATATCCCAAAAATCTTTACATCGACTTTCACCTTTACACCCATTCACACCCATCGTGTTGCACTCAATTAAGATCTATGCTTTGCCTGAACTGAGCAAAATCGCAAAGAAACAATTTCATGAATTCGAAGTTTGAGCATGTTTTATATTAGTTCATTCTGTATACTATTTATTATAGTGCATATTATTCATTCATCGAATTCAATGTATCATTCCTGCCAATTAACGAATCAACGATATTCTATTCCATTATATTCTATTTTATCGAGCGCCAAGCTTATCAGCCTCTGATCGAGCATTTAATTGAAACGTTAATCAACTCCCACACTCACGCGACAGATCATTCAATTCTCATACTCAAGATATGGTTGATTATATACAAATTCCGTCATAACATCAAACACACTACAAACAGCAGTACGCAGCGAATAGAGGATCGGTTTCGTATATAAAAGATATGCTTTTTCAACCGTACATGAGATACTCAGTCTACAGCAATTACGAAGAAAACTCAAGTAGCTATGCGCGTGACAGAGCGAAGGGTTCAATCGTCTCTATAAACATCACATCTCATGACACTCGATGGCGCGTGCATAAACTCGGAACGCTCAATTTCAAATACATCTTAGTTCAAGAATTTTTATAAGTATGGGAGAATCTCATCTGGCACAAAGGAAACGGAACATTAAAATCTAAAAACAACTAAGTCAATTTTGCCTTAAGCGTTGAGAGAAGTTGTAGACAAATCCGCACATTATTTTCTATCCTCTAAATTCATCCGATTCATTGTACTCAATTGACTCGAAAATAATTATATGAAAAGTGAAAGAGTCAATTTTGCAATTCACAATCCTACAAGGCGAGCATGCTAGTTATCGAGTCTCTCGCTGAGCCGTCTATGATGCATCAACGACTTTGATACAGCATCTCTGAACGTTCTTTGCCAGTGGCGATCGCCCCCAAATCTCAGATAGCAATAATCTGAAAACGAAATGATTCATCAACCGTAGTAACATCTAGTAACTAACGAAATTACTTTCAAGTGCGTTGACTCGCTAAGTGCGGGTCTAAGCGAATCTGGTCTCCGTCCCCCCACAGAGCTTTCCGCTAGCTCTCTGGTGGTAAATACGGTCGGCAATGCTCTGACAACAGCTCTGAAGAGTGGATTATGGTTGAGAATACCTTTTGTCGTCTCGCTGAGGACGTAGCTGGTGGGTAACGGGAACATCTTCCTGCGAATACCATTTTCAAATCAACTTCCACCATGTTTGTACTAGCTCGATCTCCATCGTAATTGATTCAAATTGACATTTTCTAACTTTTTGGCAATTCTACAGCTCTAATTGTAGCCTATGAATGTCACTGGCGGAAATACTCATTCGTTCACAATTCGCTCGATCTTGATAAGGCATCTATTAAACTTTACAGATGCTGACATAAAGTATAAGCTTACTAACTTTGGATAGCAGAGGCACATTCTACACTAATGGAAATGATTGAATTCAAGAACTAAAAATATTTAACTCATATTGGATCAGATGTTGTCTAGATTAGTCTGTCCCTCGGCTATCTCACAATATTATTATAACCCATCACATTGCATTTTTCTTAGCACGAGTTCGCGAAATCGTTGATCGGCTTCGCGACAGACGGCGAAATATTGGCAAATACTCCTGTGCAACGAATGATCCATTAATCTACGTACAGTGTGCCGAATACTCTTTCCACTTGGCTCTGGTTACTAATGTATACTCCTATTTGAATGTCACTGTCTGCCTATTGTACTTTGTATTTGGAGTTCACGAGTATCAAAGAAGGATACGGTACCTACACAATTCAATTGAAAATTGGCTTATTATCTGATCAAAACACTTCGAGCGTAAATACTGATCGAAACGTTGGCTTCCAAGTTCTATATCTCGGGCTTGTTTTTATGTTAACCTCTCTACTGCTGAATCAGAAAAGAAGATTTCACCAACCTACTACATAGAGGAAGGGGTAGCCCTTGTATTTGCCTTTTGACGGGCCACGTCAATCGTTTTTGACATGAGACATGATTTCTAGGCAGCGAATTCAATATACTAGCGCTAACTGGAAGATGCTGCTCCAAATGATGCATCAGAAACAACGTGTCAACAAAAAGCTCAAGCAAAAGCTACTGCGACTACTACGGTTATCAAACTAAATATTGCTGTCTCAGAACTCATGGATTGATATCGTCATTATAAAAATGAAACGTTCATAAACAAGTTATCCTGTTCATTTTGTTATACACGAAGTGTCTCACTGCGATACATTAAATTTGAGACCATTATTACTGTGAATCGAGCTTGCGGAGACCATGGAAATTTCTCTCGGAAATTCTCGAAATCAACATTCTACTTGAAGCTTTGATTGAAAAATTCTGTGCCCGAATCAGTGGGAGCAGTGCTGGAGAATGCCATCAGTTGTAGTAATGGTCTAATACAATTACAATCCCATTTAGCGTTTTATTTGTCAGTGAATTCGTCTTTTTTCCTAGTCCTCTTTTACCTTTGAACTCACATGATTTAGTTTGATTATTCATAGACATTTGCAACTTTTTTGGGGAAAGAAAGAGAACGAGCTAACATCAAGTTCTGTACAGACTGATATGTCAAGCTTTCAAACTGAAGTAAAATTGCGGTCACGTAAAACACAGGACCACCTGTTAAGGTCATTGCTCTATTGTCATGCACTTGCACTTATGTGCACATCTGTTGATGACTTTCTCCAAGAATCTTCAGAATTCCAAAGTCTCAAGAATCCAAGAGTTTGTTGGGAAGATTCGTCATAATGTGATTAGAGAATTTTAAACATAAGATCGGTCATCCTTCCCTGGTACTAGAAAAGGCAAATTTCTTACTGATACTACTAAGATCACTATCAATAATAACGAAATCGAATTGAAAAATTATCTTCTCCCAAAAATTTTATTCATCGCCAGCATAACATTGCACATATCGTCGTAAGCTTACAGGTCCAGTAATCATTTCATTCAATATTGCTTCACAAATTCTTCACACATATTCCAATCCAGGTACAAAAAACGTGGTCTCCTTCACTAATCAGCATACAATCATATTATTGTGCCAATTGACATCTTAGAACATGATCCATGCTGGGGCAAAAGTTTTGCTCAAGAATCATAAAAAGTTCTGCTCTTAACTGAGGCAAAATATTTGTTCAAGAATCATGAAAAGTGGCTCTACAGACATGGTGTAAAAAATTTTTCGATACACTGTGCGTAAAAGTGCACTTTGCGCACAGTTTGTCGACTTTTACTCACAATTTATCGAAAAGCATAGTTAGATACACGGGCGTAAAACCTATTATTCGCATCCTCGTGATGATTCCGACCCTCGCCTGCGGCTCGGGCCGGAAACTCGTCACTCGGACGCGAATAAAACTTTTTACGTCCTTGTATCAAAACGTACTATTTTGTTATTCTGTGCGCAAAAATGGCTATTTAGACGCGAGTGTGCGTGCGTAAATAGCGGATTTGCGCATTATTTCGGATCAAGTGTGCGCCAAAAATTTTTTACGCACTGCTTTACTGCACTTCTGTGCGCCAAAAAATTTTTACGCACTGCTTTAATGCACTTCTGTGCGCCAATGAATCATTTACGCACTGTTCAAACTTCGTTTGCGCAGTGGATCCAATTCAAATCATGTGATAGTCTGATCAATCTCCTCTCAGTAAAGAAGTGAATATTATGAATTGCTAGCTGTGGACGATTTAGGGAATAGTTCGGAGAATCAAGCATGCATGTCTATGTGTCACTAAAATACGCTGCTAAAAGTGATTAGCTGAAAGGTTCAGTTTTTTACCGCGAAGCGGAAAATGACTGAAAGTAATTTATCGATGATGATTTTATCTAGTTGAACGATAATTATATCGTCAATATATATATAAAGAGGTAACGACGTCATGTGAGAAAAGGTAGGGTGCTTATAAATCATAATTGCGAGCTTAAAATAATTAAAATAATTTCATTTATTCAAAAGAATGACTCTAACACTGTATAAAAAATAATTTAATCACCACATGTGATATTTCGTTTTAACATATATTTTTCCAAATAGTTAATTCATGCTTGAACATATAAAAAAATATCTGAATTTGTGCATGACTTACGGTTTGCAGATGATGAAAAAACCTAATTCAATGATTTTACTCAACTACTAAACTGAAAATAAAATAACTCTTTAATAAATAGATTTGGATAAAAGATTTTAAACTAATAAGGGACATGCCTACTGGCTATACATATGTGGTCAGATACCGTGGCTGCATATAGCAGTGAACCCTCTGACACATATTTATAGGACAGCATTTATCCGATATAGGTAGTCAGATTACCGTTTCTGCATATAGCAGTGTACCCATCTGATACCTATACCGAGTAGCATGTACCTATGAAAGGTATAAAACTGCTTACAAGCTTTGCTTGTGTCTCGGACTGAGGAAGCATGACATTTCCCACGAAGATTTAGGGTAATCATTCAAATGGTCATATAATTTACATATGAGTAATTTCGTTAGCCACCTATTGGCGAAACATCAACTAGAAATACCACGTGACATGAGATTCGCGGGTAGTTTGAAATGGTAATTATACACTTTGTTAATAACTTCATATTCTATAGTTGAATATTGATGAGATTGATATTGTAATTTCTTCTTCTAGGCTGCAACATGTCTTGATGGTTTACAAGATACTCCAATCATATTTCTATAGAAAATCCTCATAGGAAAGTCCCATAGATTTGAATCTGGCGCCCTTGATCATGCGCAGTGTGATCAATCAATTTGGCCAATCAAGAAATGGCAATGTATAGCAGACGACATCCAGATATGCAGTGCATCAAACATATGATTTGTGGTTATGATAGGTGTTGTCAAGTGTTGTTTACTTCCAACAATCAGCTGGGTATTGTGAGTATTGAAAAATAATCATAAATAAACAGCAGCAGTGGGTGAGTAAATCTGAAACATATTACTAAAAGCATGTGTAAGCATATCATGGGTGTTAGTACTCATGGTATGATGTGATGAAAAATATTAGTGTTTTGGTGATGGATGTTGATGAGTGATTTTTGCAACTAATGAACTAACTATTGTTTTTGCATGATAATAACATTATATGGGTTGGGCACTAACAACTTATGTAGTTCTGATGTCAGGAAATTGATTCCTTATGTGATTTTACAGTGGAACTTGGAGCGTCAACTGGGAAGGATGGCCCATGTTATGGGCCAGAGGCATCAGTTGAGCTGCGTTGGACCATCACCATCATCAGATGGGAGCCAAGGTGCAGAATCTACATCATTTCCTCAGGATGGATGGGATTCTAGGATTTAGAAGAAAAAAATAGGTATGGATTTTTGACTAATTTTGATCTACCAATGTAAAGTTTTGTTTTACTGTTTATATATGGACTTGCTCAACCATCAATGTTGAGTGAGCATAAAATATGATCAGCTGATGGCTGTCACATTATATGTGCAGGTATATGCACTGACAACTATTATGAATATGGTCAGAGTGAATGAGACTGAATGAAATGGCTTTCGCATGAACTCTTTCCTATTACTAATGTTTCTTTTCTTACTAATTAAGAATGAAATACATTATCATATATTAATTCATATTTTTGTTTCATGCTGCTGATACCACCTGATGTCCGAAATCCAAGTTTGGCTTCCTGATTACCTGAAGTTGTTCCAGACTCCTGCTTTTTGCCTAAATCCAGTATTCGACTACCACCGCTGGACTAATATATGATAAGCAAGTACTTCAGGGATAGGTAACTTGTATCAGACATGCTTCTATTGTTAATTAATGTTAATATACTTGAATAAGGATTGTTAATAACTAATATATTTGTTTTAGGTGGAGACAACTAAAACAAATAACCAAACCATAATTCAGAATCTAAATATTAGTTTTCATTCGCATAAATCAAAAATTTAAACTGATATATATTTAAAATTCAAAATTGCCCAAACGTGAGCGTTGCATAGTCCCCTTGAAGTTAGTATAATTTTCGCGAAGCATGAAAATTAGACTAAGTACACACAAGGGGCAATTTTGTTAAATTCACACTGAACTCCTCTGTGAGAATCGTAACATGCAGAACCTTTTGCAATGTGGACTTGTGAAATTTGCAGAAGAACTATACTTAATTGTTCCAAATAGTATAGGACTAATGCCAATATAATATCCGAGAATTCTTGAATCGTTAATTTTCTTCTATACTTGAAATTTCTCATGAACTCATGAAATTGTTCAACCTGAGAACTGTAATCTTGTGATGCTCTTATTGATCCGGTTCCATCCATTATTATCAATTGTGATTCGACTTTGTGTCGATGATTGCGAGATTTGATAGCGAACAAACTACTTTCTTGTTTATTTTCCATCTCTGTAAAGTGTGCAACTGAATTAGTTGGTAAATTCGACAAAGACAATGGAAAAAATTCTATTTGCTTGATATCATTGGCTGGTAACTGAAAATCACAAGTTGAACGGACTGGCAATGGCTCAAACGAGATGACAGTCCCCTTGTACCGGGTTGGAGACTCACATTTTGTTCTCAAAATTGTTGGTTTTTCGTATGAAGAATTTTTCATTAAAATACCGTTGAAACTTCGGTACGTATAAGGGTCTTTAAGAATTCTACCCAGAAAATTCGTTGTTTCTGCACTGGTTGCTACTGAAATTTCAGTCGAAAAATTTTTAAATCTTGGGAATTCGACGGTGACTTTGAATTTCCAAACATTTTTGACTTCGTCTCCGTAATTCGTCGGAATGACGAACTCATCAAAACAACTACTATTCGTAAACTGATTTTGCATCATAGTTTCATTTGAGGATTCAAACTTCTCATTATAAATATCTTGGATTGAATTGATGCATAAACTCCTAAGTTCATTAAGTTCCTCATTGCTGATTGAGGAATTTTCATATTTCACTTCAATGAATTTACCATTTAATTCAAAAGAAAGTGTACCACTTTTAACGCTGATCTCAGTGTTCATCTCCTTCAAAGTCTCAATTCCAAGAATCGAATCACGAGCCAGTTTTGGGACGACAAAGAAATCAATTGAAGTTGGAGTCCCCTGGACCAGTACCGGGGCTCTGAATTGCTTTTTTAACTTTACTGATTTTTCACCGGTGAAGCCGGTTGCTTGTATACTAGTCAATGGTAAAGTTGGAAAATTTCGCCGATTCTTAAAGTTACTTTCATAAATTTCAGCTGATATACATGTGAGTTTACTTCCAGTATCAATTAAAGCTGTTAATTTGATTCCATCAATTGTAAGTTCAATTTCGGGACAATTACTAGGTACTCTCCTTTTTATCGGGGAGCTAAAAGATTCTTCATCTAATAAAACTTCACGTGGATTTGAAAAAATCACATTGATTTGAGCATTGTCAGGAGAGATCTGTCCGACTACCGATTTCCTTTCGGGATACTTCTTAATCATAATCTCGTCGACATTTTTCGGAAACAAATTAATCGGCGGACAGCTAGCACATTCGGAAAGTCCCCGTTTGGATAACTGAGTCATTATTGGTGGGACAATTTGTCGTCCATCGCCTTGACAATCAGTCCATATGGGTAACTTCTTAATCGTAACTGGCTGAACCCTTTCGTCTGGTTCCGTTACTATGCCTACAGAAACATTTTCGGTTGTAAACTTAATCGGCTCCTCGGCGTCAAACTCAGAAATCTCCTGAATAATAACTCGATTGTTTGTTGCTGGAGCGGTATGTTGCTCATCGGCAATAAAATACATTGGATCTACCGGAACTGTCTGTCGTTCTTCGATAATATGATCCTTTTTTGATTGTTTGTGTTCTCTTTTGAACTTGTTTTTGCAAAAACGCCTTGATTCTACTCTCGTTGCATTGAACTGATTTGAATTGAAACTGGAAATTTTTGAATTATCATTTTGGCGTTCCGGAATCAATGCAACGATTCTTCGTTTTCCGACTCGTTACACTGACCCTCGGACTCATTTTCTTCTACTTCATCGATGACGAAAACATCTGAAATATTATTCACTTCGCGAGGATTTCTCGAATCTGTTTTGGATTTTTGAAAATTTTTTTTAGGGGATCCATCGTCTCGACTGTTATATGGACGCTGGGAAGACTGACCAGGAGATGGTGCTTTTTGATTGGAACTTGAAAGATTCTGTGGAGTGGAAGTTCTAAAATCTTCTCGAGTTCGAATGGGTGTAGAAACTGGACGTTGAACACTCGGATCAGAGTCTATCTTTGAATTTGAAACATAATTTCTTGAAGAAGGACGTCTATCCTGATCATTAAAGTTTACATAACGTGTATTGGTAGCTGAGCAATTCAATGAACCAGCATTATCAATTGTATCAAGAAGTCGAATCAAATCATCAATTGAATCTAAATTTTTCATTAGAATAGTCTGTTGAATATTCTCATCAAAATGTTTTGAGAATCTCTCAATAATGACTCGATCACATGGAGCATCCTTAAGTTGTTTTACTTCGTTATACACTCGCATGACATATTCACTCCTACTGTAATTTCCCTTTGCCTCATAAAATCCAAATTCCAATTTCCTACGGATTCTATCTTGTATTGCAGAATTCCAATACTGGGATTTAAATTTACTAGAAAATTGGTCAATGTTCGAGATACTAGGGGAAACGTACTCCCACCACTCTCGGGCAGCACCTTTTAATGATTGAGACAGCGTTAAACGTAAAACATCCTCGTCGAAATTCATCAACGTACAATATCTCGTGATATTCTCTAAGTATCTACAAGGTCTATCATGAGAAGCTGCACTAAATGTGGGAAGTTCATATTTCATTTTTGGTAAAACATTAGTCACTGGACTGTGATTGCTTCGACGCATAAAATTTTGAAATTCAGCTCTTTGATGGCCTACACGTTCTTCGAGAGAATTGTGTCGCTCAGATAAATCAGTAATTATTTGAGTTTGTAACTCAGCCGTTCTCTCTACTGACTTCACTAATTGGGTGTTGATTTTAACGTCATTTCCAACGGCTTCAAGTGTTTCAGATAAATATTCAATATCCTCGTCGTGAGCAGCGAGTTTATTTGAATGACGAGAAGTAGTTGAAGAGAACTTAGAATTCAATGCCTCTAGCTGTTTACACATCTCATCCAAATTTCGTAATCTTTGCTCATGATCGTCTGCCCGACGTCGTGCTAATTGATCCCGAGATCTTAAGTCACGTATGCTATGTCTCACTTCATTTTCAAAATCGACTGGCTCATCATTAAGAGGTGCTCCGACTTCTGAACGTGTTTCCGCGAAATCAGGGTCAATTTCACTCGCGCCTAACCGAGGATCTGCTGCGCTCATGTCAAGTGAGCGACGTACATCGGAGCGGGTTTCAATTGACACATCGATAGCAGGATCTACGTGCACGATGCGTCGTGTATCGGAACGTGTTGACATGGTACGCGGAGCGACTCCTCTGCCTCGACAACGTCCCCCTCGACCCCTAGTTGTGGGATTCGCTGGTTGCGCATCACCTGATGCCCCATCACCAATATTATCCGGCATTTTTGTACCGACCAAACAACTACAGACGAAATATCACTATGTGTGAATTATAAGAATGTAAAGAAAGATGTAACAACCTGTTTAATTACTTGAGAGGGTCGAAGGGTTGATGAGGGGCACAAGACTGGGACTCAATACTTTCATAATAAATAAATAAGTATATTCAATTAACAACAATACAGAATGTTACATATTGCCGGCTTGGCTCTTCTAGCACAAGTAGTTGCTCTCTCTTCTCTCTTCAGCTTCGCTGCTGCGCGCACCACACTCATACATACATACATAAGTAAACTCATATTCTAGACTGCAGGTGGCACCACGCATCAGCCACTGCTTCTGGCAGACGACACATATAGTCATACCATACAGGATAAATTTACTCACAATTCAACACGCCTCCTTAAATTTATCCTGTGAAACATCATTAAATATGCCTCAAATGTCATACGTTAAATTAGCCATTTCTCTGAACTTTTCAAACTTTTGTCGACCAAGAGACTTTGTCAATACATCAGCAATGTTTTCATCAGACTCAACTTTCCTCACATCAATTATACCTCTCATGTAATTCTCATTAACAAAGTGATAATGTGTTTCAATGTACTTTGAATTTTTTGTAAAATTTCCAAATTTGGCAAGACTTATAGCACCTGAATTATCTTCATAAATTGGAATCGGTTTCTCCATTGGTACTTGAAAATCTACTAAAATGTCTCTAATGAATTTTAACTCACTGACTGACTCTGATAAAGCAACATATTCTGCTGCTGTAGAAGCTTTGGTTACACTACTCTGTTTCTTTGATTTCCAAAATATTACATTACCATATAATCTGATCAAATACCCTGTCGTAGACCTTCTATCGACTATATCTCCTGCATGGTCAGAATCTACATAGCAATCTAAGGTATCAACTCTCTCATTTCTTTTGTATATTAGCTTTAGATCTCTGGTTAAGTACAAATATTTTAAGATTCTCAATGCGTATCTGAAATGGGTTTGATCATAACAATTTTGGAATCTACTCAAATAGTTAACGCTGTAACTTATATCAAATCTTGTCCCTGAACTCAGATATAAAAGTGCTCCAATAAGGTTTCTGAATGGAATCTCGCTATTAGCAGACTGTGCAGGTTCACACTTCAAATTTTCTTCCATTGGTGTTGGATATAATTTAGCATTCTCTATTCTATAACGCTTGGCCAATGACTCTATATAACTCTTCTGATCTAAAGTCATGATGTTGTTTTCATGATCATAATCAATGTTTATCCCCAAGTAGGTCTTAATTTCACCCATATCTTTCATTCTGAACCTCTTCGTTAACAATCCTTTTATGTAATCCAAGTGTTTAAGGACTTTACAACAGATCAACAAATCATCTACAAATAAAATCAAGTAAATTATTTGGCCTTGGATGTACATGGTATACAGACAGTAATCAAAATCACTCCTTGTAAATCCTATACCTTGTAAAAATTCATCAACACAGTCATACCATGCTCTTGGACTCTCGGATAGACCATATAGTGCTTTTTCTAACAAACAAACTTTATCTGTACCATCTTCATAACCTGGAGGTTGTTTGACATAGATTTCTGACTTTACATTCCCATTCAAAAATGCTGTTTCAACATCCATTTGATGAATTATCAGTCCATTCTGACAACTATAGGACAATAAAAGTTTCAAAGTTTGCATTTTGGCTACAGGTGAATATATATCTTCAAGAATTTCTTTCTGTTGGAAACCTCTAACAACAAGTCTGGCTTTAAATACTCCATTTGCTTTCAAAGTGTAAATCCATTTCAAATCAAGAGCTTTCTTCCCAGGTGGGAGTTTAACCAACTTATACGTTTGATTCTTTTCTAGACACTCGACTTCTTTATCCATGGCTTCACACCAGGATTTTGATTCCTCACTTCTTATAGCCTCATTATAGGTAACTGGACAATTTGCATTCACATAGTTTACATAAATAACACTATTGTACACACAATAATCATCAAATTTAGAAGGTTGCTTTTTAGATCTTTCTGATCTTCTCACGTTCTGCAAATTATTTTTCTCTACTTCAGGACTTTTTCTATTTTCTTCAATATCTGAAATGCTACTTCTGTCATCATGGGTTTCTAAATTTGGACTTTCTGATTCATCATCTCCCCTGTATCCCACTAAAGTTACATCCTTTTCTATTATTTCAACATGTCTAGCTACTACAATTTTGTTATCAATCAGGACTCTATATCCCACTTTTTCATATCCTACTAGGATTCCTAACTCAGCTTTTCTATCCCATTTAGAATTTCTCTTGACTTCTGGTTCCCTGACAAAAACTTTACTGCCATATAAACGTAAGTTACTGATATTTGGTTTTTCACCTATCAAAATTTCATAGGGAGTTTTCTTTTCAATAGTATTTGCTAGAGTTCTATTTTTCAAATAAGCAGCTGTCTTTATAACCTCTGGCCAGTACTTTGGATGCAATCCAGCCTCGGATAGTAAACATCTACCGGTATCCATAATTGATCTATTGTATCTCTCTGCAGTCCCATTCAATTCGTGGACGTAAGGTGGGCAAGGCTCTAAATTTATCCCCTTATTCTTTATGAACTCAAAAATTTGGTTATTCATGTACTCTTTACCATTATCACACTTCAAATGTTTAATTCTTTTCCCAGTAAGATTCTCTACCAAATTTACATATCTGACGAAACAATCATAAACTTCACTTTTGCATTTAATTGTGTAAACCATAGCAGCTTTACTATAGTCATCAATAAAAGTTACGAAATACTTGTCACCGTTAAACCCTGGAGTACTGTGTGGCCCATTTACGTCTGTATGAACAATTTCTAATAACTCTTTGGCTCTATGGCGATTATTCTCAAACGGTAGATTGTGCATTTTATTTTGGATACACGTTCCACATTTCATCAACTGTGACTCTAATTCATTTGGCAATCCTTCAACAAGTTTTTCTTTAGATAAAATGTTTAAATAATTAAAATTGACATGGCCCAAAATTCGATGATATTTTTCTTTGGAAGTCATTTTACCTGGTTCTCTTTTGGCTACATAATTTGCTTCTCGCTTCATTAAAGTACTACTCATTTTATATAAACCATTCTCTTTGTACGCGATTGCAATCAATTCATTTGTATCTAAATTGAAAATCTTTGATGTTTTCCCTATGGAAACTATTTTATTCCAATCTGTTACTTTGGCATAGCTGATAAGATTCCTATCCATTTCTTTGACAAAAAATACGTTTTTCATATTGATTTGTTTGTCCTTCCCTTCAATATTAAAACAACTAACGACATTCCCAATTTGAGTGGCTTTAAGAACTGTTCCATCCCCTATTTTAACCTCAACTGGCTCTCGTAAATCAATATAGTTCGAATAATATGAAAGATTATTTATGATGTGATCAGTACACCCACTGTCAAGTAACCAATCTATTCTGTTCCCATCTACTCTAGAGCATGCAAAAATTTCAATCTTCTTATCGGGAAAATTCTCAGATTCATAGAATTCATCAAAATTATTCGTTACCTCTACAACAAATGTTCCTGCATTGGTATTATTTTGTCTCTCGCCACTATTATAATTACTCTGTTGGTGATACCAACCGCGACCTGATCCTCGACTATCTCGATTTTGATACATACCTCGGCCTCTTCCACGACCATTATGATAACCTCGATTGTTCTGTTGTTGATAACCGCCTCCTCGATTTTGGTATCCGCCTCCTCGCTGTTGATAGCCACCACCTTGCTGGTGATTCATCTGATACCCCTGTTGATATTGTTGCTGCATTCCTTCCCGGTTGTTACTTCGGTCCGATCTCTTGTTGGGGCAATGGAATTTTATATGGCCTGGCTTACCACAGTAGTTGCACGTTCTGGTTTCATGATTCTTCCTCTCTACTTTGAATACATTTGAACTCTGTCTCTGTCCTTTATTGTTATCACTTTTCTCTCGAATTTCAAACGTCTTTATCTTATTCTTGACGTATTCCGTTGTCCGATCTTCTGGCTTAAGAACATCTACCAGATCACCTATGTGACTCATTGAACTAGGAAGTGTTTTCAGCATGTAGTTCATCTTTTCTTCTTCTGGAACTTTTGCACCGGCTTCTTTCAATTCATTTATCAGTTTTTCAAATTCTGTGAAAAAACTGTCTGATTCTTCAAAGTCTTTCAATTTCATATTTTCTAACCTGTTTCTTACGCAAATTTGCATCGCCGTTGACTCCTTCAAATGAAGCTCGTCAAATTTCTTCATAAGGTCAAAAGCCAATTCTTTGTCTTTTACAAATTCCATTTGCTCATTTGATATTGCTCCATATATGTAGTTCATTGCTCTCAAATTCATGTCATCCCAGTCTTCTTCTTTGTCTGCCGGCAATCTCGCTCTCTTCGCCACCTCATCACATTTTTTCATCTTCAAAAACAGCATGATTCTCTTCTTCCAACATGCATAATCTTTTCCATTAAAAATTGGTATTTTAAAATCGTCCATCTTCTCTTCGTTTTCAATTACTTTTATAATTCGACAAGTTTCTTCTGATACTTCGACCTCACTCTCACTTTCAAAAATAATTCTCTTTAGTAACAATACCTTCGATGTAGTTTCTTCAAATACTTTTTCAATAGTGCTCCAATTTTTCACCATGCGGCCGTGCACGTGCTACCGGTAACTCTAACCTTTCCTTCGTGGCTGAGTTCGGAGCAAACACAATTTTCTTCAATAATCTCGCAACCAACGACCTGCTACCATGTTTAATTACTTGAGAGGGTCGAAGGGTTGATGAGGGGCACAAGACTGGGACTCAATACTTTCATAATAAATAAATAAGTATATTCAATTAACAACAATACAGAATGTTACATATTGCCGGCTTGGCTCTTCTAGCACAAGTAGTTGCTCTCTCTTCTCTCTTCAGCTTCGCTGCTGCGCGCACCACACTCATACATACATACATAAGTAAACTCATATTCTAGACTGCAGGTGGCACCACGCATCAGCCACTGCTTCTGGCAGACGACACATATAGTCATACCATACAGGATAAATTTACTCACAATTCAACACAACCTTCTTTTCTCGACGTCGTTCCCCACAAGGGATGCCAATGAAAGGTTCAGTTTTTTACCGCGAAGCGGAAAATGACTGAAAGTAATTTATCGATGATGATTTTATCTAGTTGAACGATAATTATATCGTCAATATATATATAAAGAGGTAACGACGTCATGTGAGAAAAGGTAGGGTGCTTATAAATCATAATTGCGAGCTTAAAATAATTAAAATAATTTCATTTATTCAAAAGAATGACTCTAACACTGTATAAAAAATAATTTAATCACCACATGTGATATTTCGTTTTAACATATATTTTTCCAAATAGTTAATTCATGCTTGAACATATAAAAAAATATCTGAATTTGTGCATGACTTACGGTTTGCAGATGATGAAAAAACCTAATTCAATGATTTTACTCAACTACTAAACTGAAAATAAAATAACTCTTTAATAAATAGATTTGGATAAAAGATTTTAAACTAATAAGGGACATGCCTACTGGCTATACATATGTGGTCAGATACCGTGGCTGCATATAGCAGTGAACCCTCTGACACATATTTATAGGACAGCATTTATCCGATATAGGTAGTCAGATTACCGTTTCTGCATATAGCAGTGTACCCATCTGATACCTATACCGAGTAGCATGTACCTATGAAAGGTATAAAACTGCTTACAAGCTTTGCTTGTGTCTCGGACTGAGGAAGCATGACATTTCCCACGAAGATTTAGGGTAATCATTCAAATGGTCATATAATTTACATATGAGTAATTTCGTTAGCCACCTATTGGCGAAACATCAACTAGAAATACCACGTGACATGAGATTCGCGGGTAGTTTGAAATGGTAATTATACACTTTGTTAATAACTTCATATTCTATAGTTGAATATTGATGAGATTGATATTGTAATTTCTTCTTCTAGGCTGCAACATGTCTTGATGGTTTACAAGATACTCCAATCATATTTCTATAGAAAATCCTCATAGGAAAGTCCCATAGATTTGAATCTGGCGCCCTTGATCATGCGCAGTGTGATCAATCAATTTGGCCAATCAAGAAATGGCAATGTATAGCAGACGACATCCAGATATGCAGTGCATCAAACATATGATTTGTGGTTATGATAGGTGTTGTCAAGTGTTGTTTACTTCCAACAATCAGCTGGGTATTGTGAGTATTGAAAAATAATCATAAATAAACAGCAGCAGTGGGTGAGTAAATCTGAAACATATTACTAAAAGCATGTGTAAGCATATCATGGGTGTTAGTACTCATGGTATGATGTGATGAAAAATATTAGTGTTTTGGTGATGGATGTTGATGAGTGATTTTTGCAACTAATGAACTAACTATTGTTTTTGCATGATAATAACATTATATGGGTTGGGCACTAACAACTTATGTAGTTCTGATGTCAGGAAATTGATTCCTTATGTGATTTTACAGTGGAACTTGGAGCGTCAACTGGGAAGGATGGCCCATGTTATGGGCCAGAGGCATCAGTTGAGCTGCGTTGGACCATCACCATCATCAGATGGGAGCCAAGGTGCAGAATCTACATCATTTCCTCAGGATGGATGGGATTCTAGGATTTAGAAGAAAAAAATAGGTATGGATTTTTGACTAATTTTGATCTACCAATGTAAAGTTTTGTTTTACTGTTTATATATGGACTTGCTCAACCATCAATGTTGAGTGAGCATAAAATATGATCAGCTGATGGCTGTCACATTATATGTGCAGGTATATGCACTGACAACTATTATGAATATGGTCAGAGTGAATGAGACTGAATGAAATGGCTTTCGCATGAACTCTTTCCTATTACTAATGTTTCTTTTCTTACTAATTAAGAATGAAATACATTATCATATATTAATTCATATTTTTGTTTCATGCTGCTGATACCACCTGATGTCCGAAATCCAAGTTTGGCTTCCTGATTACCTGAAGTTGTTCCAGACTCCTGCTTTTTGCCTAAATCCAGTATTCGACTACCACCGCTGGACTAATATATGATAAGCAAGTACTTCAGGGATAGGTAACTTGTATCAGACATGCTTCTATTGTTAATTAATGTTAATATACTTGAATAAGGATTGTTAATAACTAATATATTTGTTTTAGGTGGAGACAACTAAAACAAATAACCAAACCATAATTCAGAATCTAAATATTAGTTTTCATTCGCATAAATCAAAAATTTAAACTGATATATATTTAAAATTCAAAATTGCCCAAACGTGAGCGTTGCATAGTCCCCTTGAAGTTAGTATAATTTTCGCGAAGCATGAAAATTAGACTAAGTACACACAAGGGGCAATTTTGTTAAATTCACACTGAACTCCTCTGTGAGAATCGTAACATGCAGAACCTTTTGCAATGTGGACTTGTGAAATTTGCAGAAGAACTATACTTAATTGTTCCAAATAGTATAGGACTAATGCCAATATAATATCCGAGAATTCTTGAATCGTTAATTTTCTTCTATACTTGAAATTTCTCATGAACTCATGAAATTGTTCAACCTGAGAACTGTAATCTTGTGATGCTCTTATTGATCCGGTTCCATCCATTATTATCAATTGTGATTCGACTTTGTGTCGATGATTGCGAGATTTGATAGCGAACAAACTACTTTCTTGTTTATTTTCCATCTCTGTAAAGTGTGCAACTGAATTAGTTGGTAAATTCGACAAAGACAATGGAAAAAATTCTATTTGCTTGATATCATTGGCTGGTAACTGAAAATCACAAGTTGAACGGACTGGCAATGGCTCAAACGAGATGACAGTCCCCTTGTACCGGGTTGGAGACTCACATTTTGTTCTCAAAATTGTTGGTTTTTCGTATGAAGAATTTTTCATTAAAATACCGTTGAAACTTCGGTACGTATAAGGGTCTTTAAGAATTCTACCCAGAAAATTCGTTGTTTCTGCACTGGTTGCTACTGAAATTTCAGTCGAAAAATTTTTAAATCTTGGGAATTCGACGGTGACTTTGAATTTCCAAACATTTTTGACTTCGTCTCCGTAATTCGTCGGAATGACGAACTCATCAAAACAACTACTATTCGTAAACTGATTTTGCATCATAGTTTCATTTGAGGATTCAAACTTCTCATTATAAATATCTTGGATTGAATTGATGCATAAACTCCTAAGTTCATTAAGTTCCTCATTGCTGATTGAGGAATTTTCATATTTCACTTCAATGAATTTACCATTTAATTCAAAAGAAAGTGTACCACTTTTAACGCTGATCTCAGTGTTCATCTCCTTCAAAGTCTCAATTCCAAGAATCGAATCACGAGCCAGTTTTGGGACGACAAAGAAATCAATTGAAGTTGGAGTCCCCTGGACCAGTACCGGGGCTCTGAATTGCTTTTTTAACTTTACTGATTTTTCACCGGTGAAGCCGGTTGCTTGTATACTAGTCAATGGTAAAGTTGGAAAATTTCGCCGATTCTTAAAGTTACTTTCATAAATTTCAGCTGATATACATGTGAGTTTACTTCCAGTATCAATTAAAGCTGTTAATTTGATTCCATCAATTGTAAGTTCAATTTCGGGACAATTACTAGGTACTCTCCTTTTTATCGGGGAGCTAAAAGATTCTTCATCTAATAAAACTTCACGTGGATTTGAAAAAATCACATTGATTTGAGCATTGTCAGGAGAGATCTGTCCGACTACCGATTTCCTTTCGGGATACTTCTTAATCATAATCTCGTCGACATTTTTCGGAAACAAATTAATCGGCGGACAGCTAGCACATTCGGAAAGTCCCCGTTTGGATAACTGAGTCATTATTGGTGGGACAATTTGTCGTCCATCGCCTTGACAATCAGTCCATATGGGTAACTTCTTAATCGTAACTGGCTGAACCCTTTCGTCTGGTTCCGTTACTATGCCTACAGAAACATTTTCGGTTGTAAACTTAATCGGCTCCTCGGCGTCAAACTCAGAAATCTCCTGAATAATAACTCGATTGTTTGTTGCTGGAGCGGTATGTTGCTCATCGGCAATAAAATACATTGGATCTACCGGAACTGTCTGTCGTTCTTCGATAATATGATCCTTTTTTGATTGTTTGTGTTCTCTTTTGAACTTGTTTTTGCAAAAACGCCTTGATTCTACTCTCGTTGCATTGAACTGATTTGAATTGAAACTGGAAATTTTTGAATTATCATTTTGGCGTTCCGGAATCAATGCAACGATTCTTCGTTTTCCGACTCGTTACACTGACCCTCGGACTCATTTTCTTCTACTTCATCGATGACGAAAACATCTGAAATATTATTCACTTCGCGAGGATTTCTCGAATCTGTTTTGGATTTTTGAAAATTTTTTTTAGGGGATCCATCGTCTCGACTGTTATATGGACGCTGGGAAGACTGACCAGGAGATGGTGCTTTTTGATTGGAACTTGAAAGATTCTGTGGAGTGGAAGTTCTAAAATCTTCTCGAGTTCGAATGGGTGTAGAAACTGGACGTTGAACACTCGGATCAGAGTCTATCTTTGAATTTGAAACATAATTTCTTGAAGAAGGACGTCTATCCTGATCATTAAAGTTTACATAACGTGTATTGGTAGCTGAGCAATTCAATGAACCAGCATTATCAATTGTATCAAGAAGTCGAATCAAATCATCAATTGAATCTAAATTTTTCATTAGAATAGTCTGTTGAATATTCTCATCAAAATGTTTTGAGAATCTCTCAATAATGACTCGATCACATGGAGCATCCTTAAGTTGTTTTACTTCGTTATACACTCGCATGACATATTCACTCCTACTGTAATTTCCCTTTGCCTCATAAAATCCAAATTCCAATTTCCTACGGATTCTATCTTGTATTGCAGAATTCCAATACTGGGATTTAAATTTACTAGAAAATTGGTCAATGTTCGAGATACTAGGGGAAACGTACTCCCACCACTCTCGGGCAGCACCTTTTAATGATTGAGACAGCGTTAAACGTAAAACATCCTCGTCGAAATTCATCAACGTACAATATCTCGTGATATTCTCTAAGTATCTACAAGGTCTATCATGAGAAGCTGCACTAAATGTGGGAAGTTCATATTTCATTTTTGGTAAAACATTAGTCACTGGACTGTGATTGCTTCGACGCATAAAATTTTGAAATTCAGCTCTTTGATGGCCTACACGTTCTTCGAGAGAATTGTGTCGCTCAGATAAATCAGTAATTATTTGAGTTTGTAACTCAGCCGTTCTCTCTACTGACTTCACTAATTGGGTGTTGATTTTAACGTCATTTCCAACGGCTTCAAGTGTTTCAGATAAATATTCAATATCCTCGTCGTGAGCAGCGAGTTTATTTGAATGACGAGAAGTAGTTGAAGAGAACTTAGAATTCAATGCCTCTAGCTGTTTACACATCTCATCCAAATTTCGTAATCTTTGCTCATGATCGTCTGCCCGACGTCGTGCTAATTGATCCCGAGATCTTAAGTCACGTATGCTATGTCTCACTTCATTTTCAAAATCGACTGGCTCATCATTAAGAGGTGCTCCGACTTCTGAACGTGTTTCCGCGAAATCAGGGTCAATTTCACTCGCGCCTAACCGAGGATCTGCTGCGC
This sequence comes from Eretmocerus hayati, assembly GCA_029851415.1. NCBI lineage: Eukaryota > Metazoa > Arthropoda > Insecta > Hymenoptera > Aphelinidae > Eretmocerus > Eretmocerus hayati. The sequence goes on from CM056741.1 coordinate 136,839,872, forward strand.
TCATGTCAAGTGAGCGACGTACATCGGAGCGGGTTTCAATTGACACATCGATAGCAGGATCTACGTGCACGATGCGTCGTGTATCGGAACGTGTTGACATGGTACGCGGAGCGACTCCTCTGCCTCGACAACGTCCCCCTCGACCCCTAGTTGTGGGATTCGCTGGTTGCGCATCACCTGATGCCCCATCACCAATATTATCCGGCATTTTTGTACCGACCAAACAACTACAGACGAAATATCACTATGTGTGAATTATAAGAATGTAAAGAAAGATGTAACAACCTTCTTTTCTCGACGTCGTTCCCCACAAGGGATGCCAATGAAAGGTTCAGTTTTTTACCGCGAAGCGGAAAATGACTGAAAGTAATTTATCGATGATGATTTTATCTAGTTGAACGATAATTATATCGTCAATATATATATAAAGAGGTAACGACGTCATGTGAGAAAAGGTAGGGTGCTTATAAATCATAATTGCGAGCTTAAAATAATTAAAATAATTTCATTTATTCAAAAGAATGACTCTAACACTGTATAAAAAATAATTTAATCACCACATGTGATATTTCGTTTTAACATATATTTTTCCAAATAGTTAATTCATGCTTGAACATATAAAAAAATATCTGAATTTGTGCATGACTTACGGTTTGCAGATGATGAAAAAACCTAATTCAATGATTTTACTCAACTACTAAACTGAAAATAAAATAACTCTTTAATAAATAGATTTGGATAAAAGATTTTAAACTAATAAGGGACATGCCTACTGGCTATACATATGTGGTCAGATACCGTGGCTGCATATAGCAGTGAACCCTCTGACACATATTTATAGGACAGCATTTATCCGATATAGGTAGTCAGATTACCGTTTCTGCATATAGCAGTGTACCCATCTGATACCTATACCGAGTAGCATGTACCTATGAAAGGTATAAAACTGCTTACAAGCTTTGCTTGTGTCTCGGACTGAGGAAGCATGACATTTCCCACGAAGATTTAGGGTAATCATTCAAATGGTCATATAATTTACATATGAGTAATTTCGTTAGCCACCTATTGGCGAAACATCAACTAGAAATACCACGTGACATGAGATTCGCGGGTAGTTTGAAATGGTAATTATACACTTTGTTAATAACTTCATATTCTATAGTTGAATATTGATGAGATTGATATTGTAATTTCTTCTTCTAGGCTGCAACATGTCTTGATGGTTTACAAGATACTCCAATCATATTTCTATAGAAAATCCTCATAGGAAAGTCCCATAGATTTGAATCTGGCGCCCTTGATCATGCGCAGTGTGATCAATCAATTTGGCCAATCAAGAAATGGCAATGTATAGCAGACGACATCCAGATATGCAGTGCATCAAACATATGATTTGTGGTTATGATAGGTGTTGTCAAGTGTTGTTTACTTCCAACAATCAGCTGGGTATTGTGAGTATTGAAAAATAATCATAAATAAACAGCAGCAGTGGGTGAGTAAATCTGAAACATATTACTAAAAGCATGTGTAAGCATATCATGGGTGTTAGTACTCATGGTATGATGTGATGAAAAATATTAGTGTTTTGGTGATGGATGTTGATGAGTGATTTTTGCAACTAATGAACTAACTATTGTTTTTGCATGATAATAACATTATATGGGTTGGGCACTAACAACTTATGTAGTTCTGATGTCAGGAAATTGATTCCTTATGTGATTTTACAGTGGAACTTGGAGCGTCAACTGGGAAGGATGGCCCATGTTATGGGCCAGAGGCATCAGTTGAGCTGCGTTGGACCATCACCATCATCAGATGGGAGCCAAGGTGCAGAATCTACATCATTTCCTCAGGATGGATGGGATTCTAGGATTTAGAAGAAAAAAATAGGTATGGATTTTTGACTAATTTTGATCTACCAATGTAAAGTTTTGTTTTACTGTTTATATATGGACTTGCTCAACCATCAATGTTGAGTGAGCATAAAATATGATCAGCTGATGGCTGTCACATTATATGTGCAGGTATATGCACTGACAACTATTATGAATATGGTCAGAGTGAATGAGACTGAATGAAATGGCTTTCGCATGAACTCTTTCCTATTACTAATGTTTCTTTTCTTACTAATTAAGAATGAAATACATTATCATATATTAATTCATATTTTTGTTTCATGCTGCTGATACCACCTGATGTCCGAAATCCAAGTTTGGCTTCCTGATTACCTGAAGTTGTTCCAGACTCCTGCTTTTTGCCTAAATCCAGTATTCGACTACCACCGCTGGACTAATATATGATAAGCAAGTACTTCAGGGATAGGTAACTTGTATCAGACATGCTTCTATTGTTAATTAATGTTAATATACTTGAATAAGGATTGTTAATAACTAATATATTTGTTTTAGGTGGAGACAACTAAAACAAATAACCAAACCATAATTCAGAATCTAAATATTAGTTTTCATTCGCATAAATCAAAAATTTAAACTGATATATATTTAAAATTCAAAATTGCCCAAACGTGAGCGTTGCATAGTCCCCTTGAAGTTAGTATAATTTTCGCGAAGCATGAAAATTAGACTAAGTACACACAAGGGGCAATTTTGTTAAATTCACACTGAACTCCTCTGTGAGAATCGTAACATGCAGAACCTTTTGCAATGTGGACTTGTGAAATTTGCAGAAGAACTATACTTAATTGTTCCAAATAGTATAGGACTAATGCCAATATAATATCCGAGAATTCTTGAATCGTTAATTTTCTTCTATACTTGAAATTTCTCATGAACTCATGAAATTGTTCAACCTGAGAACTGTAATCTTGTGATGCTCTTATTGATCCGGTTCCATCCATTATTATCAATTGTGATTCGACTTTGTGTCGATGATTGCGAGATTTGATAGCGAACAAACTACTTTCTTGTTTATTTTCCATCTCTGTAAAGTGTGCAACTGAATTAGTTGGTAAATTCGACAAAGACAATGGAAAAAATTCTATTTGCTTGATATCATTGGCTGGTAACTGAAAATCACAAGTTGAACGGACTGGCAATGGCTCAAACGAGATGACAGTCCCCTTGTACCGGGTTGGAGACTCACATTTTGTTCTCAAAATTGTTGGTTTTTCGTATGAAGAATTTTTCATTAAAATACCGTTGAAACTTCGGTACGTATAAGGGTCTTTAAGAATTCTACCCAGAAAATTCGTTGTTTCTGCACTGGTTGCTACTGAAATTTCAGTCGAAAAATTTTTAAATCTTGGGAATTCGACGGTGACTTTGAATTTCCAAACATTTTTGACTTCGTCTCCGTAATTCGTCGGAATGACGAACTCATCAAAACAACTACTATTCGTAAACTGATTTTGCATCATAGTTTCATTTGAGGATTCAAACTTCTCATTATAAATATCTTGGATTGAATTGATGCATAAACTCCTAAGTTCATTAAGTTCCTCATTGCTGATTGAGGAATTTTCATATTTCACTTCAATGAATTTACCATTTAATTCAAAAGAAAGTGTACCACTTTTAACGCTGATCTCAGTGTTCATCTCCTTCAAAGTCTCAATTCCAAGAATCGAATCACGAGCCAGTTTTGGGACGACAAAGAAATCAATTGAAGTTGGAGTCCCCTGGACCAGTACCGGGGCTCTGAATTGCTTTTTTAACTTTACTGATTTTTCACCGGTGAAGCCGGTTGCTTGTATACTAGTCAATGGTAAAGTTGGAAAATTTCGCCGATTCTTAAAGTTACTTTCATAAATTTCAGCTGATATACATGTGAGTTTACTTCCAGTATCAATTAAAGCTGTTAATTTGATTCCATCAATTGTAAGTTCAATTTCGGGACAATTACTAGGTACTCTCCTTTTTATCGGGGAGCTAAAAGATTCTTCATCTAATAAAACTTCACGTGGATTTGAAAAAATCACATTGATTTGAGCATTGTCAGGAGAGATCTGTCCGACTACCGATTTCCTTTCGGGATACTTCTTAATCATAATCTCGTCGACATTTTTCGGAAACAAATTAATCGGCGGACAGCTAGCACATTCGGAAAGTCCCCGTTTGGATAACTGAGTCATTATTGGTGGGACAATTTGTCGTCCATCGCCTTGACAATCAGTCCATATGGGTAACTTCTTAATCGTAACTGGCTGAACCCTTTCGTCTGGTTCCGTTACTATGCCTACAGAAACATTTTCGGTTGTAAACTTAATCGGCTCCTCGGCGTCAAACTCAGAAATCTCCTGAATAATAACTCGATTGTTTGTTGCTGGAGCGGTATGTTGCTCATCGGCAATAAAATACATTGGATCTACCGGAACTGTCTGTCGTTCTTCGATAATATGATCCTTTTTTGATTGTTTGTGTTCTCTTTTGAACTTGTTTTTGCAAAAACGCCTTGATTCTACTCTCGTTGCATTGAACTGATTTGAATTGAAACTGGAAATTTTTGAATTATCATTTTGGCGTTCCGGAATCAATGCAACGATTCTTCGTTTTCCGACTCGTTACACTGACCCTCGGACTCATTTTCTTCTACTTCATCGATGACGAAAACATCTGAAATATTATTCACTTCGCGAGGATTTCTCGAATCTGTTTTGGATTTTTGAAAATTTTTTTTAGGGGATCCATCGTCTCGACTGTTATATGGACGCTGGGAAGACTGACCAGGAGATGGTGCTTTTTGATTGGAACTTGAAAGATTCTGTGGAGTGGAAGTTCTAAAATCTTCTCGAGTTCGAATGGGTGTAGAAACTGGACGTTGAACACTCGGATCAGAGTCTATCTTTGAATTTGAAACATAATTTCTTGAAGAAGGACGTCTATCCTGATCATTAAAGTTTACATAACGTGTATTGGTAGCTGAGCAATTCAATGAACCAGCATTATCAATTGTATCAAGAAGTCGAATCAAATCATCAATTGAATCTAAATTTTTCATTAGAATAGTCTGTTGAATATTCTCATCAAAATGTTTTGAGAATCTCTCAATAATGACTCGATCACATGGAGCATCCTTAAGTTGTTTTACTTCGTTATACACTCGCATGACATATTCACTCCTACTGTAATTTCCCTTTGCCTCATAAAATCCAAATTCCAATTTCCTACGGATTCTATCTTGTATTGCAGAATTCCAATACTGGGATTTAAATTTACTAGAAAATTGGTCAATGTTCGAGATACTAGGGGAAACGTACTCCCACCACTCTCGGGCAGCACCTTTTAATGATTGAGACAGCGTTAAACGTAAAACATCCTCGTCGAAATTCATCAACGTACAATATCTCGTGATATTCTCTAAGTATCTACAAGGTCTATCATGAGAAGCTGCACTAAATGTGGGAAGTTCATATTTCATTTTTGGTAAAACATTAGTCACTGGACTGTGATTGCTTCGACGCATAAAATTTTGAAATTCAGCTCTTTGATGGCCTACACGTTCTTCGAGAGAATTGTGTCGCTCAGATAAATCAGTAATTATTTGAGTTTGTAACTCAGCCGTTCTCTCTACTGACTTCACTAATTGGGTGTTGATTTTAACGTCATTTCCAACGGCTTCAAGTGTTTCAGATAAATATTCAATATCCTCGTCGTGAGCAGCGAGTTTATTTGAATGACGAGAAGTAGTTGAAGAGAACTTAGAATTCAATGCCTCTAGCTGTTTACACATCTCATCCAAATTTCGTAATCTTTGCTCATGATCGTCTGCCCGACGTCGTGCTAATTGATCCCGAGATCTTAAGTCACGTATGCTATGTCTCACTTCATTTTCAAAATCGACTGGCTCATCATTAAGAGGTGCTCCGACTTCTGAACGTGTTTCCGCGAAATCAGGGTCAATTTCACTCGCGCCTAACCGAGGATCTGCTGCGCTCATGTCAAGTGAGCGACGTACATCGGAGCGGGTTTCAATTGACACATCGATAGCAGGATCTACGTGCACGATGCGTCGTGTATCGGAACGTGTTGACATGGTACGCGGAGCGACTCCTCTGCCTCGACAACGTCCCCCTCGACCCCTAGTTGTGGGATTCGCTGGTTGCGCATCACCTGATGCCCCATCACCAATATTATCCGGCATTTTTGTACCGACCAAACAACTACAGACGAAATATCACTATGTGTGAATTATAAGAATGTAAAGAAAGATGTAACAACCTTCTTTTCTCGACGTCGTTCCCCACAAGGGATGCCAATGAAAGGTTCAGTTTTTTACCGCGAAGCGGAAAATGACTGAAAGTAATTTATCGATGATGATTTTATCTAGTTGAACGATAATTATATCGTCAATATATATATAAAGAGGTAACGACGTCATGTGAGAAAAGGTAGGGTGCTTATAAATCATAATTGCGAGCTTAAAATAATTAAAATAATTTCATTTATTCAAAAGAATGACTCTAACACTGTATAAAAAATAATTTAATCACCACATGTGATATTTCGTTTTAACATATATTTTTCCAAATAGTTAATTCATGCTTGAACATATAAAAAAATATCTGAATTTGTGCATGACTTACGGTTTGCAGATGATGAAAAAACCTAATTCAATGATTTTACTCAACTACTAAACTGAAAATAAAATAACTCTTTAATAAATAGATTTGGATAAAAGATTTTAAACTAATAAGGGACATGCCTACTGGCTATACATATGTGGTCAGATACCGTGGCTGCATATAGCAGTGAACCCTCTGACACATATTTATAGGACAGCATTTATCCGATATAGGTAGTCAGATTACCGTTTCTGCATATAGCAGTGTACCCATCTGATACCTATACCGAGTAGCATGTACCTATGAAAGGTATAAAACTGCTTACAAGCTTTGCTTGTGTCTCGGACTGAGGAAGCATGACATTTCCCACGAAGATTTAGGGTAATCATTCAAATGGTCATATAATTTACATATGAGTAATTTCGTTAGCCACCTATTGGCGAAACATCAACTAGAAATACCACGTGACATGAGATTCGCGGGTAGTTTGAAATGGTAATTATACACTTTGTTAATAACTTCATATTCTATAGTTGAATATTGATGAGATTGATATTGTAATTTCTTCTTCTAGGCTGCAACATGTCTTGATGGTTTACAAGATACTCCAATCATATTTCTATAGAAAATCCTCATAGGAAAGTCCCATAGATTTGAATCTGGCGCCCTTGATCATGCGCAGTGTGATCAATCAATTTGGCCAATCAAGAAATGGCAATGTATAGCAGACGACATCCAGATATGCAGTGCATCAAACATATGATTTGTGGTTATGATAGGTGTTGTCAAGTGTTGTTTACTTCCAACAATCAGCTGGGTATTGTGAGTATTGAAAAATAATCATAAATAAACAGCAGCAGTGGGTGAGTAAATCTGAAACATATTACTAAAAGCATGTGTAAGCATATCATGGGTGTTAGTACTCATGGTATGATGTGATGAAAAATATTAGTGTTTTGGTGATGGATGTTGATGAGTGATTTTTGCAACTAATGAACTAACTATTGTTTTTGCATGATAATAACATTATATGGGTTGGGCACTAACAACTTATGTAGTTCTGATGTCAGGAAATTGATTCCTTATGTGATTTTACAGTGGAACTTGGAGCGTCAACTGGGAAGGATGGCCCATGTTATGGGCCAGAGGCATCAGTTGAGCTGCGTTGGACCATCACCATCATCAGATGGGAGCCAAGGTGCAGAATCTACATCATTTCCTCAGGATGGATGGGATTCTAGGATTTAGAAGAAAAAAATAGGTATGGATTTTTGACTAATTTTGATCTACCAATGTAAAGTTTTGTTTTACTGTTTATATATGGACTTGCTCAACCATCAATGTTGAGTGAGCATAAAATATGATCAGCTGATGGCTGTCACATTATATGTGCAGGTATATGCACTGACAACTATTATGAATATGGTCAGAGTGAATGAGACTGAATGAAATGGCTTTCGCATGAACTCTTTCCTATTACTAATGTTTCTTTTCTTACTAATTAAGAATGAAATACATTATCATATATTAATTCATATTTTTGTTTCATGCTGCTGATACCACCTGATGTCCGAAATCCAAGTTTGGCTTCCTGATTACCTGAAGTTGTTCCAGACTCCTGCTTTTTGCCTAAATCCAGTATTCGACTACCACCGCTGGACTAATATATGATAAGCAAGTACTTCAGGGATAGGTAACTTGTATCAGACATGCTTCTATTGTTAATTAATGTTAATATACTTGAATAAGGATTGTTAATAACTAATATATTTGTTTTAGGTGGAGACAACTAAAACAAATAACCAAACCATAATTCAGAATCTAAATATTAGTTTTCATTCGCATAAATCAAAAATTTAAACTGATATATATTTAAAATTCAAAATTGCCCAAACGTGAGCGTTGCATAGCAGAAAGCTTTCTCCAAGCGTCATATAATGATAATTAGAATAACCAGACCATCATCATTCGATAGATCTCGCAGAAAAAATCATAGTTTAGGTCATTAAAATTGAGATAAATGAGTCATGAAGGAAGGTAGGAGCAAAAATTGAATATTAAGGGAGATTTTCCTTTATTTTTTGAATTATTTTTTGGAGGGAGCTTTTTAGAAGGATTTGAGCCATCTAGTCTTAGGTTTTTTCGATGATATCTATTAGTTGGTTGAGACAGAATTTGGATGCGGTAGGTTTAAAAAGGCTCAAAAAAAAATTTTTGGTGAGAATTTTGATTTTTTTGAAAATTTGAGATCTGTAGAGATTAAATGAAATTTCGGTATTAACCAATCGATAGATCTCGCAGAAAAAATCATAGTTTAGGTCATCAAGATTGAGATAAATGAGTCATGAAGGAAGGTAGAAGGAAAAATTGAATATTAAGGGAAATTTTCCTTTATTTTTTGAATTATTTTTTGGAGGGAGCTTTTTAGAAGGATTTGAGCCATCTAGTCTTAGGTTTTTTCGATGATATCTATTAGTTGGTTGAGACAGAATTTGGATGCGGTAGGTTTAAAAAGGCTCAAAAAAAAATTTTTGGTGAAAATTTTGATTTTTTTGAAAATTTGAGATCTGTAGAGATCAAATGAAATATCGGTATTAACCAATCGATAGATCTCGCAGAAAAAATCATAGTTTAGGTGACTCAATTTGTTGTGAGAGTGTGTGGGAAAAAGATATTTATGTATTAAAAGTTGAAATTTGAGCATTTTTTGTTCAAAAAGCCCATGGATCAAATTTGACTGGGAGCCGAAAGGTGCCAAATCACTGGGCTCTCAGAAATTGGACTCTTCACAACCTGTAGAAAGCCAAAAGTTGATATGGTGAACAGAAAAAGAAAAAGCGTGTCCGATAGAAAACAACACACACACACACACACACACATACACGGAAAAAGGGGTGCAAAGATGAGTCTCTGACGGGTTTGGAAGGGAATTAGGAGGAAAAGTGTTACCTACATTTGATAGATTTTGGCGAGAGGAAGAGAATGGTCTTTGGCTTTTTTAGATAAAAGGAATTTTGTTGAATAATATGTTGGTTTTAATGAAAAATTCGATCAAATTTTCGTTGGGGTGAAAACAAAGCTTTCTCTTTAGAGAAAGCAAAAGGGATATAAACCTCCAATTACTGTTTGTTTGGGATGAATTCATAGTAAAAATATTCAGTCGATCGATAGAGATAAAAGGTCCATGATCTTTGAGTCTACCTTCTCAGATTCATGCAGATGATCAATCATGTCTACACAAATTTACATATGAAATATCAAAATGAAATCTTTTGATAGCTGGCAATAGTCTCGAGCAACGTGGTAACACGCTATAACAACAAGACTTTCGGCGGGGGCTCCGCCCCCTGCACCCCCGCCGCGGATCGCCGCCTTGGACCCATTCATGCTGGGAAAGGAGAACCGGGCCCATCGACTCTTGGGGTGACGGCCAATTTTCGCATCGTCCACTGTTGTTAGGGAGGGTTACATTTTTGCTCACAGAAATAGCAAAAAATATCGTAAGCAACTCGGGTGCTGACATTTTCGCACTCGTCTCCGCACTCGCGTACAAACGTTTCGTTTGCATACTCTTTGCGGGAACTCGTGCGCAAATATCTTTTGGCGCCCTTGTTGCTTAATATACTATTCTGCCTATGGTCAGGGTTTTTTCATAATTCCTAATCGTGAGGAAGGGCGCTAGGGGGTGAAAAAGTCTCTAAAAAAAATTGGGAATAATGGACACCCTGGCCTACATATAACTTAACTAGGTCAACCAAGACTTAAGCTCAGCAGGGCGTGTGAAATTACCCACTCAACTTAATTGGCTGAAAAGACGTGGGGAAAATTGTTGGCAAGGCAATAGCAAACCTTGGTCAGATTAATGGAAAAATGAATTTTCAATAAGATTTTAGCTTGAAGACAACTGAAATTTCACTATTTTTTTGCATCGTAGTTCTGGTAGGGTATAGAAGCAAATAATTAGTTGCACAAATATGCCCAAACCTACACACCTTCTTGTTTCACTTAGGTAACCCAACCCGTGAGTTTTTTCCGTAGTTCATCTACTACATTATCTATAGAAAAAAATGTTTATCGAGCAATCACTTAGGCCGCAGTTCACTACGCTGCACAAGAAAAATTCAACTTGTCGCGTAGCAACAAACATCCCAACCTCATCGAAGTACACAAAGCATTACGCTCATTACATATAAAATTTCCATTCAAATATCATCATGTCAAATACTTAACTTATTTCTAACTTGGACGATGAAAATTCGGGTCATTGAAAAAATCCATGAACTCAAAGTATCCATCTCTCGAGCATTCAATCTATCTCGAAGGTGTTAACAATTGGAGTGATACGAATTTTGCCTTCGTCTAATGGAATGCTCACGCATTTTGACATGATTGAACCAACCAAATGGCATACAACCTCATCGCTTCTGATCACAACAGGAGATATGACGCTTGAACAAAATTTTCCATTGACAACTGTTAGAGACACTTCTGTCTCTAAGAATAACTCAGAAGATTCACTCAAATAAACGTATTTATTCAACTAAGTACAGGATCGTTCACTGTCCATCTCAGTTAAATCGGTACATCCTAATTCACTTTCATCCAACGCAATACACTCACGATAATCATCAAGCATAGCTAAAAGTCCACATCTGGCGTCACATTAGGTCCTATATTCACATCATTCTGTACAATTGGTCTACGTATTGGCTCTTCAGATGGATCTGAATTCAAAAGTAGAACGCGGTCATTCAAACATTCATCAGAAGAAAGTGTGATTTCCTTATCACTTGGATTATAAAACGGTATTTCAAATGTTTCACCACAAGATTTGACTTGAATGAATTCCATCGAAGCTGGTGCGATACTGATAGATTCATCAGATGCCACATCAAAAACGTCACTTTGCTCAACACTCGCTTCCGGATAAATAGAGAACAATTTTTCATTCTGAACAAATTCGAAAACATCACCACTCTTATAATACGAAACATGGGGTGAGTCTGTAAAAGTCCTCCCTATAATTATGTCACACGGTTGCACATCATCAGGCACAACGCGAAAAATTATATCGTCCGCCGTACACTGGTCAACAGTCAATGTGCCACGCACTATTCCGCTTGATTTTACTTCATTACCGGATTTTCCAAATCCAACTAAAATACTAGAAATCGGTATAAATTTGAGCCCGTGCTCAAGCATAACTGACGCCTTAATTGTGCAGTCGGAGCTGCCAGGATCAACTAGACTTTTGAGTCCTTGGGCCTCATCTAACTTAACAATTTTTACATACTTAGGCACTGTCTTATGCCCATCCGGCGCAACAAATTTCATTTCCGCCTCTGGCAATTTCACAGAATTTTCAGGTTTCGGACAAAATTTCGCGATATGACCCGGTCCACCGCACGTATAGCATGTCGTCTCACGCTTCTTAGTACAGTATTTAGCGTAATGCCCTTTTTCTGAACATCGGTAACACGTATCACTTTTCACAGAACTTTCGGCACTCGCGTTTGATTGACCGGCACTACCCTGCTGGTTGCTTCGCTGAGTTGTCGTTGAACTGCTGTCCGCCCTGCCACTAGTTGTCACTGCTGTCACGGGAGTTTTCCTTGCTGCACCAATCCTATCGGAGCGCGCCGATTCAAGCGCTTCGAAACTGACTATGAACTGCCTCAGCTCATTTTCGTTGGCGTAGCTTCTGCTCATAATTGCTGCACTGGTGTTTCGAGACCACACACCCGTGGCTACTTGAATTTTTATTTCGTCCATTCCAAAATTCAAGGCTTTACAGAGCCGCACTTTGTCGAAAAAATATTCCGTGGTATTCTCTTTTGTTCCTTGGATGCGAGGTTGCATCTCTTCAAACCGCTCTGTCAGGGTTTTTTCTATCAAAAAGGCATCCTTGAACTCCGCTCGAAATGTTGCCCAGTCCTTAAATTCGTCGATCATTCCGAGATACCAATTTTTCGCCGCCTGTTTGAGGTGGCTGCGTGCGGTTTCGAGCGCTACCGCTTGCGTCCATCGGTGGAGAGTAGCTGTGGACTCAAGCTGCTTCAGCCAAGCTCGAGCGAATGCGGAACCCTCCACACCGGTAAAATTCTCGATATTATGCGATAAGTCCGGCAGCACACTGTATGTCGTGTTTACCTGCCCTTGCTGTTGCTGAGCCTGCTGCGCTTGAACCTCGATCAGCCTCGTCACGGCCGTCATAAGCTGCATCATCTCTGGCTGCATCCCGGCTTGTGGCCGTGGCATACCGGCATGTGGTTGCTGGAAATGCTGTTGATGCATATCCCCCTGTTGTTGCAAAAATTGCTGATGTTGTTGCTGCTGCTGTTGCAATTCATACAACGTTCTCGCAGCATTTCTTTGTTCTAAATCTGACTGTTGTGGAGCTTCTCGGGCTTTGCGTGCCGCCGCATTTCGCTCTTGTTCTGGCGTCATCGTGAGTTTGCCTTATGTCACGTGCGCAACAAAGATCATCAGCCGCACGACGCTAAGTACTCGGCACCAAAAGCGACCCTAAGGTCCACCCGCTCGCAAATTCCAGAGAGGCGCCAACCCGCTCGTTATCGTCTGCCGCTCGGCGCGTGCGAGATTTCACACTTTCACTGCCGCGTGCATGTACCAACTTGCACACACTTGCTTTATACAAGCAAAGAAAAAAAAATTTTTACACTATTTTCACGATAGTCACTCAATTTTCCACGATAGTCAATATTGTCCGTTTTTCAATTTTAATCGAGAAGCTGATAACACACACAAAAGCTCAACTATACTCGAAAATTGCCGATTCGATTTTGCGGCGCACGTGCCAACCGTTTCGGAGCAACAAGTCTTTTACTCCAAAATTTCACTTTTTCTTACACGTCCTTGTGGGCACTGTCGTTGCTAACCCACTTCTGAGTTGTTAGAGACACTTCTGTCTCTAAGAATAACTCAGAAGATTCACTCAAATAAACGTATTTATTCAACTAAGTACAGGATTGTTCACGAGCTACCGGCACTTTAGCCACTCAATCAGATACAATAAAATTGGTAACGGCTCCTTGCCACTAAATACTATACGGCACACTTGCCACTAAACTAGGTATACAATCGGCCTTCGCCACACAACCCGGCTCCAGGAGCCCGCGATACCCGTTCACTAGGTCACGGCCTTCGCCCGCCGCCCGTACTTGATCGCGGCCCGCCAAGTTCTCTCGAGCCTCCCTCGCGCGCACGCACTCGTCCATCCGGTGGCGCCGCCACTCCATACGCACATACACATACATGTCGCCCTATACGCATACATATACTCGTGGACATACTCTCTCTAACACAACTAAATCTTCTGATTGTACTGGCCGAATCCATGTAAGATCAGGCAGCGAAAAAAGTTGAGGTCGCGGATATTTCTGCCGATGAAGTATATCATTCTTGAGACAAAATGAGGAGATACGTATTTTTTTGTTTGGCCTAAATCGATTCCCTGTCAGAGCTACGCGAATTTGGAGATCGGGAGCTGCAAGATCAATTTTAGAAAAACTGACACTTTGGAATCAGTAAAGATGCAATAATTCCTATGCGACTTTGAATATTCAGCTGAATCTTGTTGGATATAGTTACTAGGTAGATGTTGCATGCAAATTTACACTAATTAGGTTGGAATTGCCGTTCGGATCCGGAAAAACTCGTTTTTACGAGAAATTAAAAAAAATTAATTACTCAAAAATACCATCGTGAATTTCTTTGATGAATTTTCTGGGGGTATTTGATGACATGATGTTTCAGAGGGTACTCTCAGAGTCGGCGCTAAAAGCTCCAGATGACCAAAAAAATATATTTTTTGGAAAAAAAATTTTTTCTTGTCTCAAATAGGTTCTGGCATCCTTCAAATAATAAATATTGGCTGAATAGTAGTACCTACAGAGTACAGTGCCTGCAAATATCTACAGAGACTCAATTCCTCCAACTTATCTTGCACAGGAAGTAAGCACAGTGCCCATGCTTGTTGAAAGTGCTATATGAGCAAAAATGTTTTTAGTCTCATACTTACTGGGAAAACGTAGACGTAGAAAAAATTAGACTGAAAGCATTTTTGCTCATATAGCCTTTTCAACAAGCATGGGCACTGTGCTTACTTCCTGCGCGAGATAAGTTGGAGGAAATGAGTCTCTGTAGATATTTGCAGGTGCTGTACTCTGTAGGTACTACTCTTCAGCCAATATTCATTATTTGAAGGATGCCAGAACCTATTTGAGACAATGAAAAATTTTTTTCCCGAAAAATATTTTTTTTGGTCATTTCGAGCTTTTAGCGCCAACTCGGAGAGTACCCTCTGAAACATCATGTCATCAAATACCCCCAGAAAATTCACCAAAGAAATTCACGATGGTGTTTTTGAGAAATTAATTTTTTTTAATTTCTCGTAAAAAACGAGTATATTCGGATCCGAATGGCAATTCCTACCTAATTAATATAAATTTGCATGCAACATCTACCTAGTAACTATATCCAACAAGATTCAGCTGAACATTCACAGTCGCATAGGAATTATTGCATTTTCACTGATTCCAAAGTGTCAGTTTTTCTAAAATTGATCTTGCAGCTCCCGATCTCCAAATTCGCGTAGCTCTGACAGGGAATCGATTTAGGCCAAACAAAAAAATACGTATCTCCTCATTTTGTCTCAAGAATGATATACTTCATCGGCAGAAATATCCGTGACCTCAACTTTTTTCGCTGCCTGATCTTACATGGATTCGGCCTACTATAAGTCTGTTTCCAAGAATCACGTATGATTCAGTGCCAGTACTTCCGAACTTAACACAAGCAAGTCCGTGAATATCTGCAAAATCACTTGTGTCCAACATCACTGAATGATTTGACCGCTTCTCAGCTCTCGTATAATATCTCGTAGTGAACAAGATATTTTTTTGAATGAATCTATCATAGTGCTCGTAGGCCCTCATCACTGACTGTCCTAGCACATTTTCTACAACATTCTTCTCGACAGCTGATACATCCTTTGGTTTAGCTTTTCCGAGAGCTCTGAGGTCATCCCCGGACTCAACGATGTTACTTATTTGACAATCGTCCATCAAAGTCATGAATAGTTCTTTCGCCGGCTCAGAAACGCCGGGCTCGGCAAATACGCTCGCGTTGTTTCTGAGCCATTGCAATCTACTCGCTAGCTTGCTAACTTGATGTGGCAAGTACTGGGTGCCATGGAATAAAGTGGCAAGTACACCATTGAAACTTTCCAAGGGAAAACCAGACCATGCCCACAGCGCTCTGTACAACCTGACAAACTTTATCGTGTGCAGAGTGAGATGAAGAACAAATTTCATGTACTTTTTTCCGTACAGAGGCTCAACCCCTTGAACGAATAAAGCAAACGCTTCTTCAGCTTTCACAATGTCTGCCTCTGGTACATGATTCTGGGAGCAGAGCGTTACCCCATAAACGAATAGGAACCAGTGTTTGTAATACTTGGGGCGCATCAACCCCCGAAGGCATGGAATAGAGTAGTACAAAAGTATATTCCTCATCTGACTTGCCTTCATATCATCGCCTACATCACAAGGTGCTCTCGTAATCTCTTCCGGGATTTTTATGCTTTTCATCCGTTCATTGAAAACTGATTCTTTTGCTGGTCCGAGGTAAAATGATTCTAGATGATTGGAGGACTCAAACCAAGCTCCCAAAAACATTTTAACTATTCCAAGGAGTTTGGCATGCATGTACTCTGGTGGGCACGAATCGGGCAAGCTCAGCGTGTAGACCTTCGCTAGCTCTGAGAGATCTTTGATCCCATGAACCATGGAACCGGTGCTTATCACTTCTTCTACATCCTTGAGAAAAATTCCCTCAGTTCTGGGTTCTTTTGCTTCCCCCCCAAAAATTCGAGCATTATTTCCATTATCCGGATCTACGGTTTCGCCCTCGTGCAAACAACAAGGACAGGCATATTCACCATTATGTTGATGCATACAAAGTAATAAAGCTTTTGCTGGGAAATCTGCGATACACAAAATCGCATGAACTTTTACCCTGATTGGTTTATCAAATATAATTGGCGAGCACTCGATTCCAACCTCGCTAAGCTTTTTCAAATCAGCAAATAATATGGGTAGAAACAACTTCATATCTGGATGCCCGCGGCCGTGCCAAACACCCCATAAAAAATGTTCTTTTTCCTTGTTCTGTAGGGTAATTCGTTTTTCATAATTACGAAAGGCCACCCACTGCATTTCGTTATATTAAACATAGTCATACCGTCAGTACCAAACGTAATCGTTATATCGTAATCGCCTATGATTCCCAATTCTCTTATAAATCTGTATCTTGCACCATTCACGACATCGCTCTCTTCGCATTCTTTGCGCAATTCCAAAAACAGTTCGCTCATAAGGGATTTTTTCAGTTGTGGTCCCAACGGTCGATGAATGAAACATTTCCCTTCTCTCTTCAAATTAGACTTTTTGTAAGACTTATGACATTTGGGACACTTAGCCATACGCGCGTGATCACCAAAATCGAGGATTTGCTTACAGCCTTCACAATAGAAATAGTCCACACATTCATCTTCGGGGAAATCTTTCAAGAATCTGTGCATGCTGATGTCCTCTGGCTTTGGGAGGTGACAATCGATGACCTTAATTGCATCTCATGTGTGTTTACCAGTACACCTGTGTTTTGTCTCGAGAGCCATAATCAACATCTCACCCTGTCTTCTGGTGATGTCGCTATTACCAATTTTATAGTCCTGCAACAAAAAGAATGATTCGCTTGGTTTAGTTGCCATTGGCTGAATGCACAAGTATAAAAAATTTTTATGTATTGACGCATGTATCCGCATTTTCACCATGCTCGAGAGTTATCCAATGATATATTAGTTTACAGCTGGAATCAACAAATAATTGAATGACCCGATCAAAACCAAATGGATAAAGCACGTATGAACTACTTGAGTATATATAAAAAGTTGTACCCCCTTTGGCCCGGTTAGACAATGTGTGTGCACTATACCCATATAACTTGATTGGGACAGAATTAACGCGATCACTGCGGTCCCACCGCTGTGACCCGAGGTATGTCCAATCTTTAATTACTATTTCTGACTTGAAAAGTATCCATAGAACATATAACATACACTCAATATAGTATAGCATTATCCATAACCCTGCGCAACAAAAGTTTGGGTCAGGAATAATGCATTGACCAGACAATGACTTTTTCGTGTATTTTTTGACGCTGTAAGCGAATCCAACCTTACTTTTGCACCTACACGACAGGTAATTTTTTCAAATTAAGATAAACTGATTTTGCGGAAAAGAGCGATTTTTACGTCACTTGCTTAGTTTTGGGAACTGGAAGTTGCTCAGCCACGGAGTAGAGATGAGCGAAAATACATATCAAAATATGGTTCCCTACGTACATTGAACCGTTGAACACGGTTCGTGTGGTTTTACAATATCACAGTGCAACCTTGGAGCTATATAAGCAAATTAGTCCACCTGGTATTTGGGGAGAAAATCCAATCATGCGATAAATTTTCAGAAAATCACAGAACGAGCTAGAATGGACCAATTTGAACGTTCGAGGTTGAATTTTACCTATTCTGCCATACACTTCAGGAAAAGAATCGTTCGATAGCCTGAGAGACACTATATTGATGTCAGGGTTTATTATTCAAAAAGACCTGGTTTTGCTGTAATCCTCGCTGTGTTGAAATCACTAGAAATAGTATATTACGCAACAAGTGCGAGAAGGTCAATTTCCGCACAAGTTGCCAAACGAGTGCGGAAACTTCTCGCACGTGTTGCGTATACTATTTTTTGCAACTGTGCGCGAAGTTGTAATTAAATGCACCACTGTCCGAGCAAGATTATCTTGAAAAGGGAGTTTTCAAGAAAGGACAGATTCAGAGGGATGACGTGACATCATATTTTGGAACTGTGCGTGAATAAAAATGCATTAGAGCGAGAAGTTACATTCACGCAC
Source organism: Eretmocerus hayati (assembly GCA_029851415.1). Lineage (NCBI taxonomy): Eukaryota > Metazoa > Arthropoda > Insecta > Hymenoptera > Aphelinidae > Eretmocerus > Eretmocerus hayati. The sequence continues at coordinate 136,858,383 of CM056741.1, forward strand.
ACTCCACCAGTGCGTAAATGTAAAACTGTGCGAGAAGTCATTCACGCATTACTTCTCGCACTGTAAATAATGAAGAGAAGTCTCATTTTTTTACAACTTTGCGCACACAGTTGCAAAAAAAAATTTTCCTTTAGGGGGGGAATCTAAACATAGTATTTCGACGAAAAATGACGATCTAAACACAATCCCTTGGTCCGTTTCGGGCATCCACGTGAGGGTTTTTATCTAGATCAAGAAATGTCAAAAGATCTCCTCAAAAAACAAGATTTTCGTGGCTAGCAAATTTTTCTGACGTGGTAGCTCAAAACAGACAACGGGATCGAGTTTAGGCGACCATTTAGCGTCGGAGAACTATGTATAGATATCCCGTGCAAGGGGGAATTATTTTCCTCGTGCTTTCAACACAGCTAGGATTATTGAAAAAAATAGGTGTTTCTAAAGAAGAATTTCTGACTTCAATCCAGTGCGTCTACGACTATCGGACAATTTTTTCTTCAAAGTGGATGACATGAAGAAGAAAATGCGACCTCGAATATTCAAATTGGTCGATTATAGCCAGTTTTATCATTTTTTGGAAATTTATCACAGGATTTAACTTTTCTCGTAATATCAGGAGGACAAATTTGCTTATATGGCTCCGAATTTGCATTGTAACATTCTAAAACTACCATAATCGTGCTAAGCGGGTCAAAATACGTCGGAAAACAGATATTTCGATATGCGTTTTGACCCATCTGTACTCTCTGGCAAAGTGACCTTCAATTCGTAAAATCAGCAAATAACGTACAAACCGGACAGAACTGTACCCACGTAGATAAAATGTGTAATTGTGACTACGTATTTAACATTCCTTCACTGTATACATTCCTCGTCCCACCCTCCAAGATTATACCTATCTAAAATACTTCCCATTCATCCAGAGTGGGTAGAATGATGTAGGTACTTGTGCATGCCCCACCCAGTCAAAATTCTATAAGTCCCTGGCTTGGAGGAAGAAGGTCGTGAGGATCGATCCCGAGTGCCTCAGACGAAAAAGTCCATTCCCATATAAGTGATCCTACGAGAAAGCCACCTACGAAAAAGGGTCATGTCTCACATCTTTTTCTCGGCATTCTTATTAGATTTTGTAGTGCAAAATATAACATTTCCACCATTTAACGGTGCTGAAAATGTATTTTTTGTTTCATGGCGATAATATTCAATAATGGAGTAAAACATTATTCTTTAAGAGTCTAAGCAACTTCTTTCCACTAGAATGCAATCAAGTCGAGTTAGCTTGCAAAAAGAGACACGCAGTTTATGGCTACAGGAAGGTCTCAAAAAAAAGCTGTCGAAATCGCTATTGCAAAGTTGATTCTGAGGTTATGGACGACCTGTACAAGTAGAAATGTGAATTAAGTCTGAAATTTTGAATAAAAAAATCGAATTTGCGAGGAATAATAATCGTAATTTTGTGAATCAAGAAACTCTACCAACGGATGGAAAGGGATCGGTGCGAGAGAGAATATTTCCTCTTGTCGTTGATTTTAAATGTTTCAATATTGAGAGTAGTCACGATTTATTGCGCGAATTGTTATAATTTCATTGCACACAGTCTATTGTTTGTAGTGAAAGAACGTTTGCCGTGTGACAGTATAAATCCGACGTCTTGATCGCTTTTCTTATTCGATCTGATTGCTTAAATTTTGAATTTAATATTCTTGAGTTCATTGCCCTACAGATCAATTGGAAGATTGTGAAGGTCATCGACAGTGCATTCTACGCGGGAGTTATATTTATCCTACGGTGAACAAATTACAATCTCAGTCAACATAACTATTTCGAGCAATATCTTGATTGATATTCCAGGTGATTCTTCTATATTCCGTGGATCTATTTTTCAGAAATGTTGAAATCGTCTGTTTGCTGTGCATAAGCTAGTTATCGAGATTCAGTACTATTTGAATCGTTGTAGCTGATGGCCAAATTCATTCAATTGTATTTGTCAAGTGGTCATTTTAAAGGGAATTTTCTTGGTTTCCCAATAGAATCCGTTTCAAAAATCCGAATTCTTAAAGATGCGCAGTAGAGAGACGATTCCAAATCACTTGAAAAATAGATTCGCAAAAAAGTGGGAAAAGAGGCTTTACATCGGTAATGAAAGAATCGGGAGCATTTTCGCCAGGAAGAACACAATATTCAACAAAAAATTCGTTATGTCCAAGAAATGCAAATAATTGACTTAGTATAATTTGACGTTTTAGTAGCTTTCAAATTTTTGCTTGGGCGACCGTCCATAACATCAAAATTATCTCATCTATTGCGATTCTGCTAGATTTTTCTAAAGATCTTTCGAATGCTAGAAACTGCGTGTCTTTTTTGTAAGCTAACTCAACTAATTTGCATTCTAGTGGAAAAAGTTGCTTCAACCTCTGAAAGATAAATCTTTTCCTTCATCTTCGGAAATTCTCGCTATGGGACAAGATGAATTTTTTGGGACCACATAGATGGTTACAGTTTTATATCTTGTACAAAGAAAGCCAAGAAAAATTTCTGGGACATGACCCTTTCTCGTATTATAGGTCGCTTTGTCGTGGAACTACTCATATATGAATCGCGTCAATTATGTCTGTTTAAATATAAAGTGACACCTTGATGCAATTCATTTGAAGGAGCTGGAAAATACTTCCCCACTTACTCAAGTGAGTGAAAGCAAACTACATTTGTTCGGGAGAATGCGTGTTAAGCTTATCAGGGTAGCTGTATATAGTAAGGTGGGCCGAAAAAGTGCTTTTTTCGAGAATCAATACGCACTGGCGTGGAAATGGGTTTGTATATGAGTAATTTCTGAGCATTTCAGCCAGAGGCGTCAACAGGGGGGTCTGGGAAAAATCCCAAAAAATTTTTTTCCATTAATATTATGTTTAAAAAGTACGAAAAAATGTGATGGGATTTTCCGAAGCCCTCCACGGGCCCTAGGGCCCACAAAAGGTCTATTTTAGGCCTTTTTTGGCCTATTTCTGGAAAATCATAGCTCCGACTAGACTCAATGTTTTTTTACGTACTTCGGCGCATTTTCTTTGTTAAAATTAGCACTTTTGAAAAATAAATAAAATAGTCCGGAATCAATCGTGCAGCCTAGTAACTTCTAGGAGCTATTTGCTGAGAGCAGATTTTAGCGATTTTTGGGCCTGCTTCAAAGCAATCTAGCTCCTACTAGACATGTGATAATCGACTTCTGCAGGTGGTCATTTTGAAGGTCTTGAAAAAACCTACAATTTGACCACCTGTAGAAGTCGATTATTGTACTTTTGATAGGAGCTATAGCCGATACAAGTTGAGCAGTTTTGTAAAAACGCCAAACTTTGGGCTCAATTTCAAAAAATCGTTTTTTTTTCTTTAGACCCCGAACCTGTGCGAATATGTTTTTCGATACCAATACTATCAATTGGAACAATAATCTGGGTGGGCCATTCAATTCTCGGTTTTATTCAGCCAATTTAAAACACCCTTTTTCGACTTTTTGCTTAAAATGCCAACACAGGCATGGCTCGCATATGAGTAATTCCACGCGAAAGCGGACCACGAATTGCAGACATATCTCAGATTGTTTTTCCACTATTCTTAATCGATTCTATGGTCCAAAAAATGAACTTTTCACCCTCTATGGGGTAAAAAAAATTTTTTTTGTTTCCGTGGGGAATATCTTTGTGATAGTGATTTTAGGAAAAAATACCAATCTTTTTTCAGTAAAATGGGTGTAGTTCCGACTTGAGGTGAGATACGACCACGCAAATAGTGGCATTCGAAAGATCTTTCAAAAATCCATCGAAATATGTTTCAAAAAATTTTTTTTGAGGCTACGGACGCCCCCTATGAGCAAAAAGGTGAAAAACAGAAAAAATTCATTTCCTCAAGAACCTAATTTTCTAAAAATCTAGAAATCCATATTTCGATGTAAAATTGCGTGTTCTTCCAGAAAAAAGTGGTCCCGATCTTTGTTTTTGGGTTCTACGCTGTTTTTTTTTACGTTTTATCAATATTCTTAGCCTTTTCGGTTGAAAAATGAATTTTTCTGCGCATGCGCAGGAATTTAGACTGCTGAAACCAATTCCATTGAAAAGCCAAGGAAATTTCCTTCAAAATGACTATACTTGGTGAAGTCGATTCGATGTACTAGGACCAAAGTTAGAAGGTCTAAAAAATGATGACACTTCTACTCGAGTCACGATAGTAATGGGAAATTCGTGCAAGATCTGCATTTACCCCTCTTGAGGATGCTTCATCATTAATGTGATGTAACTTTGGGCCCAGTAGATAAAATTGACTTTGCCAAGTACTCATTTTAAAGGAAATTTCCTTGGCTTTTCAATGGAATTGGTTTCAGCAGTCTAAATTCCTGCGCATGCGCAGAAAAATTCATTTTTCAACCGAAAAGGCTAAGAATATTGATAAAACGTAAAAAAAAACATCGTAGAACCCAAAAACAAAGATCGGGACCACTTTTTTCTGGAAGAACACGCAATTTTACATCGAAATATGGATTTCCAGATTTTTAGAAAATTAGGTTTTTGAGGAAATGAATTTTTTCTGTTTTTCACCTTTTTGCTCATAGGGGGCGCCCGTAGCCTCAAAAAAAATTTTTCGAAACATATTTCGATAGATTTTTGAAAGATCTTTCGAATGCCACTATTTGCGTGGTCGTATCTCACCTCAAGTCGGAACTACACCCATTTTACTGAAAAAAGATTGGTATTTTTTCCTAAAATCACTATCACAAAGATATTCTCCACGGAAACAAAAAATTTTTTTTTCACCCCATAGAGGGTGAAAAGTTCATTTTTTGGACAATAGAATCGATTAAGAATAGTGGAAAAACAATCTGAGATATGTCTGCAATTCGTGGTCCGCTTTCGCGTGGAATTACTCATATGCTTCCATCTGAGTTACTGTGCACCAACCTGGGTAGAATTACTCCCGAAAGTACCCCCAAATATGTGTAAGAACTTCCGGAGGCGAGCCTCAAGCCAGAAACGAGCTGGAGGCTCAAACCATCAGGTCCGAGATGGGCATTATTTCGTCTATTTTGGGGCAGGCAAACGAGGCCTCGATTCCTCGTGTTCTTGACCACAAACGAGACGAATGGCGAGAGTAGGGATACAAACATGTTTTTCAGACTCAAAATGACCATCTAAACACGATCCCGGGATCAATTCAGCCCTAAATCATCGCCATGTTGCAGTAGAGGCGCAAAACCTGTTATTACGGAGTTTAACGCCGTTCGAGGATTGGATGATATCCTAGGTACAAATTAAACCCAGAATCGCGTTGAGATGGTCATTTTGAGTCGGAAAAACATATTTCTATCCCTATTCTAGCCACTCATCTCCTTAATGGTCAGGAACACAAGGAATCGAGACCTCGCTCGCTTGCCCCAAAGTAGACGAAATGATGCCCATCTCGGACCTGATGGTTTGAGCCTCCAGCTCGCTTCCAGCTTGAGGCTTGCCCCCGGAAGTTCTTACACATATTTGGGGGTACTTTGGGGAGTAATTCTACCCAGGTTGGTGCACAATAACTCAGATGGACACATATGCGAGCCATGCCTGTGTTGGCATTTCAAGCAAAAAGTCAAAAAAGGGTGTTTTAAATTGGCTAAATAAAATCGAGAATTGATTAGCCCACCCAGATTATCGTTCTAATTGATAGTATTGGTATCGAAAAACATATTCGCATAGGTTTGGGGTCGAAAGAACAAATACGATTTTTTTTAATTGAGCCCGAAGTTTGGCGTTTTTACAAAACTGCTCAACTTGTTTCGGCTATAGCTCCTATAAAAAGTACGATAATCGACTTCTACAGGTGGTCAAATTGTAGGTTTTTTCAAGACCTTCAAAATGACCACCTGCAGAATTCGATTATCACATGTCTAGTAGGAGCTAGATTGCTTTGAAGCAGGCCCAAAAATCGCTAAAATCTGCTCTCAGCAAATAGCTCCTAGAAGTTACTAGGCTGCATGATTGATTCCGGACTATTCATTTTTCAAAAGTGCTAGTCTTAACAAAGAAAATGCGCCGAAGTACGTAAAAAAAGATTGAGTCTAGTCGGAGCTATGATTTTCGAGAAATAGGCCAAAAAGGGCCTAAAATAGACCTTGTGGAGGCCCTAGGGCCCGCGGAGAGCTTCGAAATAGTCTCAAAAAAATTTTTTGGACATCTTAGACATAGTATTAATGGAAAAAAAAATTTTTGGGATTTTTCCCAGACCCCCCGGGTAACGCCCCTGGCTGAAATGCTCCGAAATGACTCCTATATAGATGTGAAAAAAATTTGCTGGGCGCTGAATAATGAGATTTTAGGTCCGAGAAAGAGCCATCGAGCTTTTATCAAAACTAACACAGGTTCAAATGGGAATGTGCCTAATTCGGCACTTATTTCTTCCTAACTTTGCTCGCATTTCTGGCGCATCCAAGCATTCCTCAACGTACTCCAGCTCATTTTGAAGCTTGTTCCAAATCCTATGAAATGAGCTAAAGTACGTCTAATGTCAAGTGACCAGAACCAACCTATCTTAATTCTTCCAAAAAGTGATCATTATTAGAAATTCCAAAAATAGGGCGATTCTCCCTTCCAACTTTGCTTGTATTTCTGGTGCATCTGAACATTCTCCAACGTGTTTCAATCCATTCTTATGCTTGTCACAAAACCTACAAAATGAGCTGAAGTACGTCCGATTTTGACTAACCCGAGCCAATCTAACTCAATTTTTCCATTTCGAATTTCGGAAGAAGTGAGGTGGGAAGGGGAAGTCGCTTATTCTCGAATTTTTCAAAACTAATGACTTTTTGGAAAAATTGAGATAGATTGGCTTGGGTTAGTCGAAATTGGACGTACTTTAGCTCATTTTGTAGATTTTGTGACAAACATAGAAATGGATTGAAACACGTTGAACAATCTTCAGATGCGCCGAAAACACAAGCAGAGTTAGAAGGGAGAATCGCCTTATTCTTGGAATTTCTAATGATGATCACTATTTGGACAAACTAATTCTGATTGGTCCGGGTCAGTTGAAATTAGTCGTACTTTAGCTGATTTTGTAGGATTCGGAACAAGCTTAAAGATGAGTTAAAGTACGTTGAAAAATCCTCGGATGAGCCAGAAATGCAAGCAAAGTTAGCAAGAAAAAAGTGTCGAATTAGGCACATTCCCATTTAAACCTATATTAATTTTGATAAATGCTCGATGGCTCTTGCTCGGACCTAAAATCTCATTCCTCGGCGTCCAGCAAAATTTTTATCTTGTCTATATGTACAAACACGACATCTCCACGCTAGGGCGTATCGATTCTCGAAAAAGGCCTTTTTTGGCCCACCCTAGTATATAGGTACCGGCCCATATAGACATTCGTCGCGTCTTCCAGGGTTGCATTACAATTACACTACCGGTCAAAAGTTTAAGCTCACCTGAAATTTTTTTTCCAATTTTGTGAGTTGAAGTACTCGGCTCTATTTGACCGTAGAGGACTCTTCTGGAACTCATTTTGAAGGTTTTTTCACGTAGTTTAAGATGGCATTATTTATTTTTATCCGTACGAATCGGGATTTTTCCAATTTGAGCTCGGAAAAGTGTCAATTTCAACGATTTTTGAGAGAATCTTTTGACTCCTGCCAATTTGAGTCACATGAATGTTACAATATGGGAGTTGTGGGATACAGAAGTACAATTCTAGAGCTTCAAAACTCAATGTTGAACGTACCTTTACGCCACTGCTAATCCGAGCTATAATATTTTCTCTGAGGGGATCTTTCTTGCAAAAACTAGCATTCCAATTCGCGAGAGATACAGAAACGCATTTTTATGAAGTATCATCATCATTTCTGTCATCTTTCATCTATATCTTGATTGAGGAAACAAGAAACCTTTGAAATGTGCCTCAAAAAGTGAATTTTCTCGTCATTTTTGAATCCAGGTGCTATAGTTTTTGCCAAAAATCTTCCCTCAGAGAAAGTATCATAGCTCGGACTGGAAGTGGCGTAGAGGGACGTGCAAATAAGAATTTTGAAGCTCTAGGATTGTACACTTGTATCTCACAACTCCCATATTGAAACATTCACGTGGCTCAAATTGGCAGGAGCCAAAAGATTCTCTCAAAAATCGTTGAAATTGACACTTTTCCGAGCTCAAATTGGAAAGATCCCGATCCGTACCGATGAAAATGAATAAAAACATCTTAAAGTACGTGAAAAAACCTTCAAAATGAGTTCCAGGAAAGTCCTCTACGGTCAAATAGAGCCGAGTAGTTCAACTCACAAAATTGAAAAAAAAATTTTGGGTGAGCTTAAACTTTTGACCGGTAGTAAAGTTGTTTTAGTTGATAAACAAATCGATGTAAAATGAACTGTCGTGTGGAAACGAGTTTTGGTGGATTTGTCGGCCAGCAATTTGCGAAAATGAAAATGAAAACCATAACAATGATACTTGAATGGCCTTGTTCGTTTTCTGTATGTTAGCACCAAATAATAATATATCATCGTTTCTCTGATGGAGCGTTGACATTGACCTCACGATTCTCTCATTTCTCCTCTAAAAAATGGGGGGAACACAGTAGAAGAGAAGTATTTAATTGTATAAACGTGCATCGTGAAAAAAAGGTGCTAACGCTAGGCTGGAACGATCTTAATTACTTTCCAGTTCATCGTTGGTTAAAATTATAGAACTAGGAATTAAATTGAACCAGGATGCAAAAGTCATAATTTCTAGATTAAATCTCATGTAAGTCTGAAAATTGTTCATCGAGACATTCATTCATCATGCCATGTGATTATTGAAATATTGAAGTACCTTTGGATCAGTGACTACATCGTCGCGCGCTAACTCACGTGCTCTGGCATCATCACCGTCCATCGTAGCATGAAATTCGTCAAGGTTCGCCTGAACGTGAGGATTTTCATCTTCCTCGTTCGAGCTTCCTTCATCCGAAGAACTCTCTGAGGATTCACTGGATGAATCCGGCGATGAGTCTGAGCATTCTGTACTTGATTCCTCGTTGCTGTCCATGATATCAGAGCCAAATCTATTGCCGACAGTGGCAGGTTGCTACAAAGGTCGAGTTTTTGTTTGTTGTAATATTTGATGTGAGCACGTAATGTTAGAGGCATAATGAATTATTATAGAGTCATAATTGATAATATAATTTAACATATAATGATTGTAATTATTCAATGAACTATTATGAGATGAGCCCTATTTTACCTGTGAATGCTCATCCTCTGAAGAAATGTCTCCGTTTTGAGGTGCTGCGACGTCAATTCCAATTGAATCATCAACGATGGAGCGAGTTGGTTCGGGTGCGGAAGCAGTTGCGTAAGTTGGTTCGGGCGAGGATGCAGTTGCGTATCCGTCTTCTTCGCTCGATTCGTCGCTTGAGCAATCATCGGACGAATCTTGTCTCACTGTTTGTTCAATATAGTCCTGGAAACAAAATCCCACTATAGTTACTGAATCTTCGATAAGTGGAATTGACGCGGTTTCACAGGTTGTGGTATGGTTGAAGTTGCCACATTTTGTGCTTGCCAAATGATCAATGAAACAATGCAAGAGTGTGAATATCCTTTCAAACCGTAGACAGTGTTGCTCTGCATTATTGACGATCTACGTATCATAGTCAACCACGCAGCTGAGCATGAATAGGATAAAAATCTGGGTAATTGTGAAACATTGTCAATAAAGCATTGCGTGTGTCAGCAACATCGAAGAAGAATGTATGCTTTCGTGTGAGGTTCATCTACGTGGAACTACTTATGTTCAGCTGGGCAGCCGAGTGGAGTGTCAGACTCGGAAATTTCAAATATAACATTGAAACAAGAAAGATATCGGAGCAAGCGGAGTTCTCGGCCGAGTAAGAAACGATGGCTTCAGCGGCGGCTGCGATAAGCATATTAGGCCCACATCTCAACTCGCTCCAACTTACTCGATTTTGCTCGAAGTGAGGCTTATGACTGCTCAAGCGCTTCATTTCCATGAGCTTTAAAACTTTTTCGCAAACTGTTGCCACATCTGAGTTATATTTTTCGAGCTAAATGCAAATAAAGGCCGATGCCCGACCAAAACTCGTAAGACTGCTCCGCTGGCGTTGCCGCCCCTCGCAAATGAAAGAGCGATAAATGTGAATGGGTACTGGCTGCGGATTGAGAAAATACCGAGATCATTCTGCCTACCTATAGGCAGGTGGGCCAAAATCTAGCTAGCAAAAAGGTCCCAAATTGAAAGGTACAACGTATATTGACTATCGAAACAAAACTGAGTAGGCCCACCCCCACAAACTGTATAGGTAGATGCATCAGAGTAATTCTCCATATAGGTGATTGTGTAAGCTCTTAGAATGTGAATGATACTTTGGTACGCAAAAAAATTCAAAGGTACTCGGACACGTGAACTTGCCCGACGCTCTCGTTTCGTAAATGCTGTCCGATGAACCTCACTGCTGCCGTTACGGATGCTTGTTTCGTCTTTACACGGGCTCGTTTTATATCTTTCTCGATAGCGAATTGAGAGTTTGATCATTTCCCACGAGAGTGCAGTGACACTCTAGTGAAAGAATAAACGAAGATGAGATTTACATACAGAAGGATAGCGCTGAAAAAAGCGACTGGACTTCATTCAAGGGACTGCGTTACGATAGTTCTCTGTTTGTTCCGATCGCGCCGAGAATTGAAGCATATTATTCGACGTTGCCCAGCATTGCACAAAGGACACCAAATAATGAAGAGTATGAAATGTTATGTCGAAGAAAAGTGATTGAGAATGAAAATGAGTGACTACAAAACACTCAATACCTGCAGTCTTTGAAGTTGTTCGGCTTCCTCTCGTGCCTTGCGTTCAGCTGCTAACTTGCGATACCTCTTTGTCGAAACTGGTATCGGTCCACCATTTTTCTTCCACTGTAAAAGATGACCTTCTTCGGGTGGAAGATCGTCTTCAGGCATACTTATGAATAATAGTCGCAAACCAAACAACACTGCTCAACATAAACTTATTATCGCGCCGGTGAATGTGCATCGAGCAGGATGCACTTTCGGAGCACGAGATGCACTGCACCGCTCCGATTGCGCACGGCACAAAGCGACGCGCCTGCTCGCACATGACACAGGTGGTGCTCATCAGTGCTACCAATTGATCACGTCACTCCATGCTGAACTTGAACCGAAAGTGCGAAAATTGATGCCTTGACTCTATGTCGCATCCAAGACTACATTCGTATTTCGCGCGGTATTCATATACTTCCAATATTAAATCGAGTCGCAGCTCCGGACGAAGTATTGTCATGGATGACGAGTAGAATCTAATTCTCGCTTATCAGGGTGGTATGAGGCTAAGAGATTTTATAAAATTAGGTATGACTCAAACATATAAGGTAAGTGTACCCAACTTGCCTCTGTACCCAACTTGCCTCTGTACCCAACTTGCCCCCATATGCCGATCTCGGGGATGGGCACTCCTTGGCCTCCCGGCCATTTTTTTTACGTTTGTTATGTTGAAATATGAGAAAGCAAGTAGTTTGCGTCGACCCCGAATCATTCCTGCGTTCTTTAAAAAATCTAAAGTGATTTTTCTATTTTTCGTGATTGCTCAGCTAAGAAAGCACCGAGGGAATTGCGTTCAGTAAAACCGGTGCCAAATTCGTTGAGTTCAACCAATCTTAACGTAACTCAGCGCATTCGATTCCTTGTTCCAAGACCTTCAAAATCCATTCTTCGGAATTGCAAAATTTGAATATGGAGCTGTTTTATGTGCAAAACACGGAGACGATTTGTAAACAAGGACGCCAACATCGGAGTGTACCTAACATGCCCCCATATTTTTATCTCGAAAGGGCGTGCAGAACGACTTTTTTACCACTCGGAACGTGTTTTTCACATCAAAGTGGGTCAGAAAAAGGGTTTCGAACCACCGAAAAGCTACAAATGTGCGTGCACGGCGATGAAAACACTTTATCGCCGATTTCCATCATTTATTTCGGAAGAATTGCGACAGTTCGGTTCCAATTGATCCAAATTGAACGTAGTTTAGTGCATTTTAAAGGTCTTTAAACAAGCTTCAAAATGAGTTAAAGCACGTTGAGAATCGTTGGAATGAACCAAAGTTATTAAGAAAAAGACTTAATGGGGGCAAGTTGGGTACACTCTTTTGTAAACTCTCAAAAATCACCTTTTGGGAGAATTAAAACAGTTTGGCTCCAGTTGGTTCAAATTGAATGTACTTTAACTTATTTCGAAAGTCTCAAGACAAGCTTTAAAATGAGCTAAGGTACGTTGGAAAATATGGAGATGGGCCAAAGTTATTAAGAAAATGGCTTAATGGGGGGCAAGTTGGGTACACTGACCTTATATATGAGTGAAGAAAAAACTGCGAAGCTATTGAATCTGGACTACTCCATTATAACAATGTTGTATGAGGCTAGATATGATTAAATCAAAGAGAAACGATTGACTCGTGAAGATACCTACTTGGAGAAATTGAATAGTGAATGTAGTAAAAATCTCGAATACCTCTTAAAGAGCACGTTGTTGAAAGATTAATATTGACTGCGTACATTGGCATCTTTGTACAAATATGTATATTTGTGTAACATTCATAGACGAGTAGGTCGATATCTTAAATGCTCTGCTCCACCATCTCTACTTTTGAGATACTAAATATTTCGATCTTGAGTGATTGGACGGTGTTCTTTTATGAAATTTTTCTTTCTAAAGTCTATTGATGCACGTTTGGGGGCTGAATTACAGTCGAATTTCGTCGAAAGACTACATTGATGATCAGAGACGGAACAATGATTTTCATGGTTTTCCAACGTTCTCCACGTAAACCCGGAAATTGCAGCAGGGAAATGGTCTTATGGTCTTCTAATGACACTCGCGTCTAGAAAAAAAAGTTCAAATCCATAGGTATATTGTTTCGAGGAACACAATTGTTTGCAAAAATTGAAGAAATAAAGTAATTGAATGACGAACTCAACAGTGAGAGAACTTGATTCTATGAAGTCAAGCCGAGAGTGAGGCAATAATAAAAATGCTCGAAAAAGTGAAGATACATTGACTTGATGACCAAAAGTGGTGACAAATGTGTTTTCCGTCATGATAGGCTTGGGCAACAATCACGCAAACGATGAGTTGTTATGAGATCAATAATGATTTTTTCAAAAATGAACCTCATTCAGAATTGATTGAAGGATATTTACAATAGTTGAATTTTGTATGATAGATCGAATGTGTCAAATTGTCATACTCTACCGGCAGACCTATACGTTTTCTCTTCAATTTCTATGAGAAATTCATACGGGCCTTGCATCATCCGCAAAGGAGTTTTAATGAGAATGGAGTGATCCTAAATAAGAAAAGTAACGGAAAAGATGTTAAGAGCGAATAACTAAATATCAAGAATGAGTTCGAAAGAGATGTCAACCGACCCAAAGCAGTTTCAAGAAATGATTTCTTTATTATTAAATGTTTATTATTGGAGAAGTTCGATGAGACGGTCAATGCAATCTCGGGTGACGAATTACAGCCTGGTTCGGATGACATTCCTAATACTTTGCTTGAATAGAAGTCATCTGCAAGAAAAGTATCAGAATGGGACGCGGCTGCTCAATCAGATATCAGGGAAGTCTAAATTCTCTCATACGACGTCTCATATTTCAGTTACAGAATCTCGTTATACAGTTGGGTATGGTAGGTGAACGTCAATCAATTTGCGCTCGAAAAGGTGTGACTGAACTGAAATTGAAAGCTTTATTGTAAATTTGAATAAGAAACTAGAAAATGTGGACTCGATAACTAGCATGCTCGTCTCGTAGGATTGTAAATTGCATAATTGACTCTTTCACTTCTCATATAATTATTTTCGAGTCAATTAAGTACAATGAATCGGATAAATTTAGAGGATAGAAAATAATGTGCGGATTTTTCCACAACTCCTCTCAACGCTTGAGGCAAAATTGACTTAGTTGTTTTAAGATTTTAATGTTTCGTTTCCTTCGTGACAGATGAGATTCTCCCATACTTATAAAAATTCTTGAACTACGATGTATTTGAAATTAAGCGTTACGAGTTTATGCACGCGCCATCGAGTGTCGTGAGATGTGATGTTTATAGAGCCGATTGAACCCTTCGCTGTGTCACGCGCATAGCTACTTGAGTTTTCTTCGTAATTGCTGTAGACTGAGTATCTCATGTACGGTTGAAAAAGCATATCTATTATATACAAAACCGATCCTCTATTCGCTGCGTACTGCTGTTTGTAGTGTGATTGATGTTATTACGGAATTTGTATATAATCAACCATATCTTGAGTATGAGAATTGAATGATCCGTCGCGTGAGTGTGGGAGTTGATTAACATTTCAATTGAATGCTCGATCAGAGGCTGATAAGCTTGGCGCTCGATAAAATAGAATATAATGAAATAGAATATCGTTGATTCGTTAATTGGCAGGAATGATACATTTAATTCGATGAATGAATAATATGCACTATAATAAATAGTATACAGAATAAACTAATATAAAACATGCTCGAACTTTGAATTCATGAAATTGTATCTTTGCGATTTTGCTCAGTTCAGGCGAAGCATAGATCTTGATTGAGTGCAACACGATGGGTGTGAATGGAAGGTGAAAGTCGATGTAAAGATTTTTGGAATATTTTGTTATTGCAAGAACTCGAATACATGATTCGACTCAAGAATAAAGTCGAGAGAATGGGTTTGATCAAGAGTAGTTTGCAGAAAGTATATGTGAAAATTGTACACATTATGATTGCCTTGGGCCTGCCACTTTGAAGTTTTTGAAAACGAATTCGATCTTAGGAATAAGAAGTGATCAATGTGAAAAAGGCAGATGCGAGAGACCTCGTGAACGTACTTCCCAATTCCCGGATAACGGATTGCTCGACGCCCGGCGCGTGCACTCTCTCATAAATATCGTGTCAGGCGTCCGACGCTGTCGATGTTAGTCGCGACATCTCGTGGGTTTTCCCCCGGTACTCGCGTAAACATCATTAGGGATTATTTGCTCACGGCTTCACACGGCTGCAATGGTCCTTGGTACCTGCTCGTAATTTTCCTAGAGCGCAAGATGGACACCGCGCGGACACAAAAGAGAGAAGCAGAGAGGATGAGAGCTATATCAGCGCGTTACTGATTTATACAGTGGAAGAATAAAGGTCTCGCAATAGAAAAAGTAAGCATTTGTATAGAGCGCGAGCATTTTGATATCATTATTTTTTTTGCTTGAGTAGAAGAGCAGATATAATAACGGGGAAAAAAGGTCAGAAGAATTGTGAAAGACGTATATCGGCACGAGATGTCGTCCGAAGCCGAAAAAGTTGTTCGAACACCTCTTCGGCGTCATTGAAACCTCTCCCAACGTTTATCTGAACTGTGAGCGTCAAATAGCTCTTTCAAAAAATATCATAGGACATTTTTGCGACCCAAAATTCTCTGCTTTTTCTGAGTGTGCGATGAGCGATCAGAATCAGGATAGGCTGACGTTGAGAGCGAAAAAATGCGCGTTCCTATCTATGAATGTACCTCGTTTCGAGTAAAGTTACATTTTCATAACGATACGCATATTTCTCGTTTTAAAAGTCAACCTATCTCGATTCTGATATCTTATCACAGAATCTGAAGGAAAAAAGACAAATTTACGTGGAAAACATGTCTTGTGCTATTTTCCTCAAAAGCGATTCAATGCTTGGAAGATCGAAAAGATGAGGAACTTTAACAAACGGTGAAGATGCGTTCCAATACATTTTGTTACGGGCAATATCTTGGGCCGAGATGTGTCGATCATGCGCTTATTACCTACGTTTTGTACGACACCAATGCGTCGTGCAGCTTTGTTCACCTGGCCGTGGGGCGGTTAACGAGTTTGGCGATAAGTGGCAACCCATTCACCGCATCGGATTCTGCTGCTGGCTGGCACTCGAGGCGGAAAATGAGGAGGAGAAGGTGGCTGCTCTCAATCAGATGAAGGAGGATGATGTACAAGTCAGTATGACGTGGCCGGAAGGTGTCAATGTGGGAAGCGCCAAGCAGACTCTGGAATTGCTTACGAAGATGGAAAATCCGTCCGGCGTGTTCAAGCCGAGGGTGGTTGAAATCTTGTCTTACGGAGGTGAGTGAACAACCATGTCCTCATAATTAGCTTGTCCGCGCGTTTGAGTGTTGTGATAATTTTTCATATTGCGCTTATGGGAGGCGTCAGGTTTAACCTTGAGTCTCGTAGTTGTTCGAGATAACAGAAAATGGCGGGATTGCGGTAGGAAGAAGTTGAAGCAGGGCCGAATCTTTTCCCCGAGTCAGCTAAAGATTGATCGCATAGTTTATTTTGTGGCAGCAATCGAGAAATTGAAATCGCGAAATAGCCACTACGCGAATTCCGTTGATGAGCAATTTATATATTCTGCTTCAAGCGGGTTTCGATATTTCAACTTGCTCTTAGACGGCCAATCCGGGCTAATTACCCCAAATTACAATTTTTTAGGAATCGATGTTGCGAAGATGTGAGTTGGCGCGCGTTTCTGATTAGTGATCCTCCTTCGGGACGCGCTGCCCGTGGCGCTACAGAGAGAAAGAGAGATCGCACGGTGGCCCGTATAGGACTCCGTATGTGGTCCAGGAGCTTGCGCAGAGCGCTGTGCTCTTCAATGCCTATATACTAATAATACCTACCTAGCACTACCTAGGTAGTAAGTGAATACATTCAGACTTGTTTTGGCCCTCGATCGCGGCTGTGTGGATAATTAGTTTGTCGGGTTTCAGTTTCTAAATGTAATGGTTATTGACTAGAATTGTTATGGTTTTCTTCAGATTATTCAGAGATGACCAAGAAATTGGTCAACGCGGTCAAATTCGGTGTGACAACCCCAACAAAGGAGACTAGGAGGCTTCACGCTAAGAAACGGATATTTGATGAGGATAAGGTGGAAACCCGTCCGATTAAACAAGCAAAGAAAGCAAAAAACAAGAAAAAATTGTTCAGAGAACTGATGACTTGAGGCTGGGGGCATTGCAAAATTTTGTCTGCTATAAAAAAAAAGAACAATCGCCTTGTCAGAGGTGAGACACGCTTTAAATATTGATATTTCTGATAATTTCACATGATGAATCGCTCAGAGCCACTAATGATTGTGCATTTCTTTCTCCATCAGGTCAGAACAAATAATATCCTCAGTGACTCCTCCCTCACAACTTTGGTGTGGGAGCCAAGTTGTGAGAAAAGCGCTACTCCAGAAGTAGCTGCAGCTTGCAACAAACTTGATGATGATAGGGTAAATTTTCTTAATTATATTTATAAACTTGAGTGTTGTTGGAATTAATCACTTTCAAATCCTTTTTCTTTGTTGCACAGGCTACTGATGTAATCGACGATGAGCCTTTGGATAACAATTCAGATGGTGTTGGTGATGTGACTCGGAATGGATACACTGACTTGGACATTGCAGATTCTTTGCCGCCAACAGAACATAGTAACTTATTACAAGTGGATTCAGGTGCCTCAACCTCCAAATGTTCACCCAAAAATGTGAGTAAGGCTACCGAGGCAGCCGATAATGTCATTATCACCAGTACTATACTCAATGAGCAGGTGGAAACTGTGAGTATCAGCTCAGCGCTCTTATAATTAATGTGATGAGTGATATGACGAGTAATCGCCGTTGTCTATTTTGTGAGCCAAAGGCTTGGGTTCATCGGATTTTTCACACTCATACAAATATCTATCCCTGTATCAATGCATGATCATCCATTGTGCAGCGAAATATTTTATAACCATTTCCCAGATATTGGAATGAAATTTTTTAATTATGATTCAATTTGTCGATGGTGAGGTTTTTGGGTGAACCTAACTTATGCAGTAAATTCTGAATAAGCCCTGATGGACTCTTTTTTTCAAAATTGTCATGCCCGTTGTAGTTAAATGTGCAAATATATGAGAGGTTCTACAGAACTTTTGACATTAGGCGTACTGCACGCTATCTCTGAACCTTCAGAAGATTATCAAAGTGTCGGAGTTGATATGAATAGGTTCGAGGGCCTCGGAATGTGTACTCTATTCGCTGTTCTGTCAAAAGAATCTGTTAATCCACAGCACGGCCCGCAACCCTCATTCTTTGGGTATCTCTTAGCGTACTCGCGCCGTTTTTTGATTTCTTCAGTCTGCTGCAAAAATAACATTGCTCGAAAAATTCTGCCAAAATTCAGTGACATTTGAGGCACCCTATATATTGAGAAAAGATTGGTTTCAGACGCGTGCCTTCAACGTGGCGTTCATAAACAAACATCGAAGTCGCGTAACCGTGTTTTCACGAAAAGTTGAGATCTCCCGTACTGAGCTTATAAAAAAAAAAACATTTGCGATAGTTACATGATCCAAACGGATTTCAATAGCTTGAAACAACACCAATAATATCCCGTTTTATTTGGGTGCGTGCGACCAATTGCGTTTAAATGATAGCATCAAGAAGATGGGTCAGTTCATGCGCCCACTCGACTCAAAATGGTCAAATTTCCACGGCATGACGGGGAGAAGGGGGGCACGCTCCTGGAATGTTTTGCCCATTCTTCTCCACCTATTTTTGAACAATATCCCATAGTTCTCATGTCCTGATATGGAATGTTATTTGAGTGAGAAGCATTACAAGAATTGTATCGAAGGGGTCGATGTGATCGAGCCCGTCTCAGCACTTCTATGAAGTTGCAATCGCTCATATCATCTTGGAAACAGATTAATCACACCAGAGAACCCATTCTACCTTCAAATGCCACCATAGACTCTATTCAAAAATTTTACGGTCAATTGAAGAATTACGGACGAGGCGCCAGATCTTGAGCAGAAGGAATTTCAGAGCTCCGGCTTGTCGTACAGGCTTATCAAACATAGACACAGCATTACGCTGTAGATGTGTATGTTTGTACTCACCGGTAGACATTTTGGACGACTGTGTACGGCAGGGGGGGGCTTGTAGTTATTCGCGCAACTAGTTGTTTCCTGATTCTGAGCTCTACTATCAATATCGGTTTCGGGCATTTGACAACTCTGTGCAAATCGACTATTATAACCATTTTGAAAGGATTTCAAAATTAGATACATGGGAAATAGCTTCCGTGGTGCTAGATCGTCGATTGTGACAGGATATTCAATATTATTGATTCGTGGAGAATAGTGAAAACAATGCTCGAGTCAAGAGGGAAAAATCAAGACTTAAACGAGAGGAGCAAGAGGAGCAATTGGAGAAGAAAAAAGAAAAAAAATAGCATTTGCCATATCTGCTTAAAATATGGAGCTCTACCTCGTGATTATCACTACTCTCGCCATCAGCACCACCCATATACTGTCGATCGAAAAACACTCTGGGACCTTAGTATTCAAATATATATATATATATATATTACCACGATCCCGAATCATACAAAGACGCGTTGAAATGATTCTAGTTTCCAGAGCCATTTTCCTTGAATACCCCTCGTGGTGTAATAACGAGCTGGCGAGGCAGAAAAATCGTTGCTTTTCAGTCAGAATTACTCAAAAATCTGACCGATAACCACATCTAGCAGTGCGCGAATGATCCGATGGGTTTACATTCGACTGAGAGTATCTAAAAGTCCTTTGGACGTCTGTGAACGTTTTTGGTTGGTACAGAAATAACATTCCCCCAAATGAGTGGGCACGCACTTCTCCACTCCTTTTTGAGGTTCTAGTTACCACTCAAATTAATTCCAGACGCGTGCCATGAAAAAAAAAATTTCATTCTGCAGTAACCCAAATGTCAAAAGTTCTGTAGAACCTCTCATATAGGTGAACCAATTGAGCCAAGTAAAACCCTGCGGTGTCAATAACAGCACAGAGCCAAGTCATGACGGCGAAACCGACTGCATTGCTGAGGTATCTGCCACACCAACACCACCACAACCTGCTTCACCATCAGGCAGCCCTCGTAGGTCTAGTAACCAGCCTGACATTGAGGTGAGAGATGTGCACATTTAATAGCTGAACAGTATTTTACACGAGTAGATGCTCAATTTCAAAAACGCATCTTCTCTCGTATCTTGTGGAATTATAAGTAAATTTGTAATAATGCATTGCTCAAAGACAGGCATAACTTTCCCAGTATGGAGCTCTTAATACTCCTTCAGCTTGTTGTGTTATACCAAAGCTTCCTCTCGCTGGTTCCCTCGAGCTTTTGCTCAGACCTTTTGTATAAGACATATTCTTGAAACTCATTGCTTGATGTGAAACAAATAAATTGTCTCGGCCCCTGACATAATCAAATTTCAATTCAACTTCGTAATAGCTAGGCTAAAGTGTAGTAGACTGATCAGATTTGCCCTGTTCATCCTTCAAAGAAGATCACCATTATAGACTCTTTTTCAACATTGCTATGGCCATTGTAGTTAACATTCTTAATTTATTTATTGTAGGCGAACGTATTCGACAAAATCAACCCTTGCGGTGCTAATACCAGCACAGAGCCAAATAATGAAAGCGAAACCGACTGCAATGCTGAGGTATCACCCACATCAACACCATCACCACCTGCTTTACCTTCAAGCAGCCCTCATATGCCCGGTAACCACCAAAACATTAAGGTGAGAGACATAGTGATTGATGTTGATTGATGGTTGTACGCTTCTCATTATCGTGTATATATCCTGAAAGAGAGTAAGATTTATTTGGTGATGTATGACTTTCGCTAGTAATAAGCTTCATGAGTACATAAAGTACTACTAAACATGAGAGTCTTGTGGATGTGAGCATCGATGAATAATACAGTTCATATGTAGATAGAGATTATCAAAAACTGGAATCTGTAATTGATCTATACAGATTGAAATTTATATTGAATAGAATGAAGGATCTAGATAACGTATTCATCACTAGCAAGTATTCATGCAATGAATTTGCGTTGGTTGTCCAAGTTTTGATGAATGAAAATGGTAGTAACTTTTAAATATTTAGACTAGTTTGAAAAATTCGGAAATGAAGATATTTTATAATCATTTTGCTTCGTTCTCAAAAATTCATATTGGAAAAATCGGAAACTGATAGAACTGCATCTCTATCTTGCGAGAAATCGATTCGACGAGATTAAACAAAAGCTCATAATTACCTGTAGCCTGTAGAGTGCATATGAATGTTTACATTATTGAAACTTCATTCCATACGCCTCATTGTACACTTGCGAGTGAGCCTGCCGATATGACTTCTGTACGAGTGTACCTCCTCGGAAATTTTCCATCACAATAATCAGTCTTGAGCGATCAATATATATATGATATAATATTCCCGTATAAAAAAAGTTACCCCCCCTAGCTAACCTAGGTTACGAACATAGGTAATTACCGAATGATGTAGACGTAGGTTACGAACTATGGGAATTACGTATCTAATTACGAAGGTTTTTACCCAGCCTTGAGCACACCTATACAGCTTGCGTAGGGAATTGTAAGGGGGTACTTAACTATAATCAGACCCACTGCAGCCGAGCTGAATTTTCCTCAGTTGGTTTTGATGGGTGACTTTACACGGTTTCGGTCGCGTTTACCGAGTGAAATTCTTACCCAGCTAGGGAGTATCAGTAGAATTGTATAGTTATTTCAACTGCGATCGGTAGATTTACAGTACCCAGATCTAGGATCCAACTAGGTAGTCTCGCACGTTCTACCCAGCCAAAATCTCCTCCCATCTAGCGAGTATACGTGAAAATGTATGGGTATTGAAACGATCGGTTAGTATGGATTTACCCACTTGTGAGTAGTGAAAATAAGACTTGGATAACCTACTTGGGTTTCCACCTAGACCATGTTGGTAATTTACCCACCTGGCAACTACCCGAGGACACCGTGAGTAGGGAGGCCTAACTGGGTAAGATTTTTGTTTCGAAAGTCGAAGAAAAAAAATTATTTGGGTGAATATTTTGAAAGTTCTCAATTGAGTTTCATCCAATTACAGCCTGATTTGATCAGAAAATTCAACTAAGATATTTTCATTTTTCAAAATCGAACTTTGGTCCCCAACACGCACTCGCGCGGGATCGAACTCGGGATCTTTTCGGGATCGATGCAACTCTCAAGCGGTACCCAGGTAAACGGCAAGTTGGTACGGTCAATTGGGTATAATCTCCATCTGTATAGGCGGATAAGGATTTCCTATGGGAATATGAGCCGCGATCATTTTCTACCATTCCAAACCCAAGTAGGTTATCCAAGTAGCGAATTTCCTACTCACTTTCACTACTTATAAGTGGGTAAATCCACGTTGTAAATTTTTTCCTTTTACCTCCCTACCTACACTCGCCAGATAGGTGTAAATTCTGGCTGGGTAGAAAGTATGAAATTAGCCAGTCCTTTGTACTGCTGTCGCCAAGTACGTATGTCGTAGCTGGGTAAGTGCATACTAACCGATCAATGGAATATCCATACATTTTTCCCTATACCATTCCCCGGGTAAGAGAATTCGCAGGATTTTAAAAAAATTTGAGGAAAAAATTGGCGCCCGAGGTTCGGTCTACCTGCGGGACAATTGATTCCTGTTAAGCCGAAGAAGATGGCAAAACGCAGCTTTTGGCTTGTGTGCGACGTGTTAGGGCGCAAAAACCGGGCTTACGGCATATCTACGTAGGAAAATACCTTAATAATCTTGTGAGATACCGAGTCAATACGTGCCAACGTATCTCACTGATTTTCAGATGATTGAGGGCCCAATGATGAAGAAAAACTAAACCATTCAATTGACCTTGGATAGAATTCTACATCTTGATTCTTAATTGCTTCCAGGTTCAGGTGACAGCTCAAACCGTTGATGATGGAAGCAGAGGCGAAGCCATCAGTATCGATGCGTTGAGAGAAGAGCTCAGAGAAACTCGCGAAGAATTGGACTCAACGCGCAAAGAGCTGGACAACACTCGTAAAGAGCTGGGAATGCTAAAGTCGGGGCTTTTTAATTCAATAGCAGATCTTGAGAACAAAGCGTGCAGCTCGTTCACCAGTGGAATAAAAAAATGTGAGTGAAGTTTACCAATATTTATACACTCTTACGCAGATGTATCGTTGATTTGTTGAATTCACTCAATCCTCAATTCTCACAGGTTTGCGAACGCTTGTTTATTGGATCGATCCTGCTTGTGATTTTTGCCCTTTAGAAACTGTAACAGCCTCGACAGAGTGTACTCTTGATGCGAGCCAAGAATCAAATTCCTCTTTGGTAAGCGCCTCTCTGTGTTGAAAATCTCGTCCTTGTAACTTTCCTGTTGATATTCTTCATATCCTACGGTCCCTTCTCTGTCAACAGATTTATTTTGAAAAGGAGACCATTCCTGATAAAGAAAGAAAAAAAGGAAGAAAAAACCGAAGAGCTCCTACAACTCTTGAACTCTTGTTCATTCTTCAAGTCCATGTATCAATTTACTCTACCCAAGCAAAAATAACAACGGATGGTCTCTTCCCTTACATGATAGGTTCGCGGTGGTGTGGAGAAGAAACGGAAAAGACAGTCAAACAAAACATCTGCGTGTCCACCAAAAAAGGTGAGCATATAATAATGTTCATGTTTTTCGTTGAAATCTTTCATTTTTGGGAGATAGAATGATTTATAACATTTATGAATTTCCAGCGACGAAAAGTTTTCCCTCTTCCTACAAAAGCAGAACTAGATAAGAGAGTCAAGGCAATAGTAGATAACACAAATTCAACGACGAAGAAAATTGCAAACGAGGCTCTGCCAATTCTGTTTACGCCAGAGGAACTCGGAAGGAGCTGCTTGTTTGGACCAAGAAGGCGCGATGATGCTCCACGGTCTCCGGATGAGCGCCCGCCTCTTGACCCTGAGAGGCTGAACGCTTCATTGAGTAAGCTTGCTGAACTTGATCCAATGCGATTTGAATTTCACGTGTTCAAAAAGCGCAACTTCAGATAATTGAGGGCTCAACTTACCAAGCCTAAGGATTAAATCGCTCACTGAAAGTGTTCTTATATGTGAACATGTCCGGTAACCAATATTTGTGATATCTTTTGATCAACCCGTAGTCAAAATGGTCAGAAATGCATATTTGTGATCACTTATGATGGACCCGTGGTAAAGATTTTCAAAAATTCTAAAAAGTGGGGAAGCTGAAAATTTCCCGTCTTTCCCCGAAGAAAAAAATTACCCACTCACCAAAGTAGGTGTAAGCGAACCACATTCAATAGGTAAAATGCATGTAAAAATGTCGAGGTAGTCCCAGTTTCGTATTGGCCCGCATAGCCTACCTCGCCTACCTCGGTAGGCTGAGGTAGGCTATGTGGGTAATTTTTTTTTTTTCGATCGTTACATTCTTCGTCATTCTGCAACTTCTTATTCAGTAACTTCGCATCAGTCGACTGTTAAATTTGAGATTCAAAGATATAGATTTATTAAAGTCTCAATATACTCAAAAGCCGATGGAACGAGTATTCAATACTGAAATTACCCCCATGCTTTTCTTACTCACGTAAACCATGTGTCGAAACTCGGAGCTGGGTATTGAGCTACGAGCTTATGGATGAAAATGAGTGATGAACTTCGTGAATTTTTGGCTATATGGTTGACCTAGGTAGTGTAATGGGGTATTCTGCGCCACGAAAAATAACTTCTCGCGATCAGCCTGCGCATCGATGAGAGATCCCGGGTATGGCACTCTTTACTTATTTCCATTGTTCATTTTTGTTCTAGATCGCTGCTGGCGGAGGTTTGGAAATGATATGGCATGGTATGATGATTTCAAGGAGGCGGTTAAAAAAAAATTGGTGCAGTCACAGTGCGCTTCTGAAGAGGATGAGTTTTCCAAAATTGTCAGAAGAAACTGAAAAGTGGATGTTTCTCTACGAAACTCCATGAGCAGAACCTGATTTTGAGCGAAATCAGATCAGCTCCTTTTTTTGAGTAGTTCCCTGGTAGAAATCTGAGCATTCTTTGGGCTACCTGACAAATTCTTGGCCAGTTGTCTTAGGTTGAAAATGGTCTAATGTTAATGCCCAAAAAATGGCCAATTTTGGCCATATTTCTGCCAACATAACCTCAAGAATTGTTAATCAAGTTCCAAAATGGTAATAACTCAAAGATAAATCGTCTATTTCGTTTCTAAAGGGAATGGTTAACACGTGTTTATAAATTTTTGAGAATTCCACAATTAGTAATTGTCGAGCTCATATCATATATTTGAGGGGAGTTACATGTTCTATGAAAGTACCCACAAATGTATCTTGCGTATGTGATAAATTGGCCATTCTGATAGCTTATATACTCTAAATGTCAAACATAACCTCAAAAAAGCACTGAATACACTTAAACACCAGAATTGAGGTTGACGCATACTCTATCGATGAACTCATCTGTGCTTTCGTAGGGTCCGAAAGCAACTTTTGTATTGTGATAATCGTAAAATTCATCTTTGAAGGTGATTTGTTTGATAAGTTCCAGTATTTAATTATCAACTGATTTGTGAAATCATTGATAAACATCTTCTCAGGATTTTTTGAATGGATTTCATCATTATCTCAATATGGAGAATCGCCTTTTGAGTCTTCGAATTCCCCCAAGCCCAGATATGATCATTGAAAGAGTAAAAGCCAATCTTAAATTGGGTATTTAATTGTATTCAGAGCTATTTTGAGATTATGTCCAACATTACGGATATTGAGGTTATGTTTGACATTTTGAGTATCTGAGCTAACCACACTCTTTGGTCAAATTTTTTTCTCGCGAACACTATTTCATATCCGGGAATACTTTCGGGATTACTTCATGAACATTTCCAGAATTTTTGAGCCGTCATCTCGCATTCATTTTATCGACGTTCTTGACAGTTTCATACGAATATTCATAATAAAACCATGCTGTAATCCTGGTAGTTCCAGTAGTTCTGAAAGACAATATCTATCAACATCTCCAACTTCATTTGTATAATATTCTGAAAATTGACGTGCTCATCGGCTAAGAATTTCAGGAAAGATAGATATTGCTTATACAATTGACAAAATTCATTATGAAACCATTCGAAGAACCGCTGAAATAGATTCGTGCGTAATCCCATTGGCCAAAAACTGGCCAAAAAAGCATTACATAGTTGGCCAATTTATGGCCAGTGGCCATCAGATTTGGCCAGTTATTGGCCAAAAAATGCTCACCATTTCTACCAGGGTTGTCAAATTGATCATTCCTCATGTATTGCTTATGGAGAAATTTGGCGACTTGACGTTTTCTTCGCATTTTCGAGGTTTTCTCGTGATTACTCAGAAAAGGTCGGTCATAGCAAAAATGTCAGGAATACTTTTTTATAGATTTTTTGAAGACCTACAAAATGACGTGGGTAGATGAATCATAAAACTCGAGGGGATTGACATATCATAGTAAAAGCTCAAGTTTCTCACGAAAAACCTCACTCCTTCTGCTTATTATCTACTATTACCTTCAACACCATGGAGGCAGCCTGAGTTTCTCGATTGATCTCATTACGTCTACTTGCTGTTCTTCAAAAAAAATTTGAAAAACTATTCACAGCATTTTGTGCTATGACCCACCTCTTCTGAGTAATTACGAGGAAACCTCGAAGATGCAAAGAAAACGTTAAGTCGCCAAATTTCTCCATAAGCAATACATGGGGAATGATCAATTTGACAACTACTCAAAAAAAGGAGCTGATTCGATTTCGCTCAAAATCAGGTTCTGCTCACGAAGTTGCGTAGAAAAACATCCACTTTTCAGTTTCTTTTGATAGTTTTGGAAAACTCATCCTCCTCAGGAGCGCACCGTGCAGTATGGTCAGCTGTTGGAGGTCACTGAAGATACCACCCAAGATAATGATTAATAATTGATAATTTTAAATCCACAATTGATAATTTTAAATGTAAAAAGAGTGGACATTCAATTCCTTCATTTATAAGATTTTTACTTGAATGTAATTAATACTCGGTGCTTGCACAGATTTTGCTCCAGAAACCCTGTAAATGTCAGTTTAGGCTATCTAGGTCGTATCTGAGAAGGTATCTGAGAGCGTGTTTGAGAAGTTCAAACAGCTCTAGTTTCCTAGGACAAAATATTTTTATATTGACTTCCATACAAACTGAATTGGATAATCGTGATGGGTGTTTATTTTATTGATAATTTCTTCGTATATATTATATCATATTTCCACTGAACTTGGTTATTCAAATCGTTGATATTTATCGATATAATAATAACCTAGGTATTGATATTTGTACATCTGAAAGAGTTCTATAATACACGAAATAGTTTTCCAAAATCTGTCGTTTAAATTGATTGTACTCTCATATACACACGTATCGAAAATTTTTGGGTTCACTCCATCAACATACCCACAAGGCTGTACCCAGCTAACGTATGTGGGCTGAATCGTAGCTGGGTAGAATGAACGGGCTGCATGCCGCAGAGAATACCCATAACAATTTACCCAGCCAATTTATGTGGGCCGGACTGCAGGTGGGTAGGATAAAGGGGCTGTAATATCGAAAATATACCTATATCAACTCACCTAGTTTCACTATCTGGGCCAAATTCCAGCTGGGTAGGATGCGATTTTTCAGTCGAGAATATGCCTAGATAAATCAGCCCAGTCAAAGTACGTAGGCCGAATTCCAGATGGGTAAGATGCGATGGGGAGAATATGCCTATACAGGCTGATAACCGATATATGTCAAGTATTTAATGGACATATGGGGACGGGGGAGAGATTAATTTTCCATCATTCAAAATGCGTCGATCTCAAAAATCTAGGGAGATATTAATCAAAAGTTTGGACCAATCACAGAGCTGGATTTTTTCCGCTCTAGTGAACAGATTTATCTGCACATTTTTCCGGGCCACGATTGGTCCGTGAGGTTACATAGAAAATAAGGCGTGGGCGGGGCCAGGTGTGCATCTCTGTGAACTTGCATCGGGACGAGAAAGCATGCAGTATGATGCGAGACAGGATCATAAAGATAATCCGCTAGCTAATGGCTTTTTCGTCGTTGCAAAATCAAAAATACGAAAAATTGGAATATCGTTCCCGCTATTCGACACATCTGATGCAGCTTAGAAAAAGAAACAGATCGAATTTCGAATCGTGAAAATTGGATGATATTTACGAAATGAATCGCAGAGATTAATTATTCTAAAACTTATCAAAATCCGTCAATATCGTCCGATTTTCACGACTCAAAGTTTGATCTGCTCCTCTTATCAAGCTTCAACTCATACATCGAATCACGAAAACGATAGCACAATAATTCGCTATTTCAATTGATACGAGCCATGCAAAAAGGGACCTTCGTGCAAATGACAAATTGTCGGGAAAACGAAAAAAACTGTGTTGCATCTCTACCATTCACAATTCCCCAACGCCAATGTACATACACATGCTTCTTATCAGTATGTCCTATAATCTCCTCCATTTTTTGACCAAGGATGGCCTGCAGAGTTGTTTTTCAATAAAAACTCGAGTGGACTTGGGTCCCTTTTAGCATGGATTCCTTTAAAAAGCTATGATTTCATATCAAGACACTACGAAACTGGAAAATATTGAATTAAAACAATATCTTGATGATTATCATAGATTCATAGCGGGGTTTAGGTACCATTTGCTCGGATTGACTGAAAATACTTCGGATATAATCATGAAGTTCATTACAACAAAAAAGACCATTATAACTATCTAAATCACGTAACATTAACATTCATAAGATCTATTAATCTATGAATGTGTTCATTTTGGCAATTTGAAAAAGGCTCGCCACACGTTTTCGATCTTTTCCTCTCATCTCGTGCCCAAGATGAAAGATCGCTACGACTTTTCCGTTTTTTGCCATCGTTATTACTGTCACAATCCATTTTCTAGATTTTAAACACTATGAGACAGACAAGATCAACGTCTGCAGAGCTATCGGATGATACACTAGATACTACAGCACTTTTTGATCATTTCAAAATTCGAGTTGAGTTCAGAGCGGAGAGTATACACCTATATGCCTATACATTATTCGAGGCGTGGCAAGATGTAAACATTCAACTCGTAGACCATCTGGCGCCAAGAATCACAGCGATCGATTGTGTGAGTGATAGATGTGATGATACAGTGCGTAACTATTAGTGTTTGTAGGTTCTTTTGTCAATCCATGCAAAAAAGGCCCCATATCCTGTACTTGGGTCCCTTTCTGCATGGATCGGGTCTCAGGGATTGGTTATATCGGGAAGATTTCTTATGCAGGTGATAAAGGAATGTTCAAAGAGTGCAAATATCACTTTATCTCAATTTCGCAAAAAATGGCGTTTAGGTCCCTTTTTGCATGGCTCGATTCAATTTTTGATCGACAAGAAATCCATTAGCAAGCGAATTATCTTTATGACCTCATCAGGTAAACAACCATTGCACTAGCGCGAGCTCGCCAGGTATACACCGCCGAGGACCAAACTCGAGCTCGCACAATGGTTATTTACATGAGATCATCGGGAAGATAGTCGGGTTGCTAATGCGTTTTCCGCCAATCGAAAATCAAAATAGCAAATAATTGTGATATCATTTCCATGATCTGATGTATCTGTTGAAGCTTGAAAAGAGGTGCAGATTAAAGTTTGAATCGTGAAAATCGAACCATATAAACGGATTTTGATAATTCTTGGAATAATCAATCTCGGCGAATCATTTCGTGAATATCATCGGATTTACATGATTCAAAGTTTGATCTGTACCTCTTTTCAAGCTTCAACAGATACATCAAATCACAGGAATGATACGACGACTATTCGCTATTGTGATTTTTTCGTGATTTTTGGTCACCGAGAAACCCATTCACGAGCGGATCATTGTATTTATGATCACAGGTAAGCATCTGTTGCGCCCGCTCTGTGCTCGGTAATACAGTGTATATCTGGCGCAAGCGACTTCCTCGAATGTCAATGAAACAGGGTGAGTAGTAGTGCTGCGTCATCGGCACTGCAATCAACGCAATCTTGCTCATTCTAATCCTACGACAAAACAGAAATAGTATCTCGCAGGTATCCGATCGCATATTCGAGTCGCGAATTTTCGCCCTAGTGTTCCTGATTCCAATACTCCTTACTCCATTAACAAATATCTCAAGTGTGCCTTCTGTTGGTCTCGCTTCATTCAAGTGCAGAGGCCTCGACTGGGGCAGTTTGGCAATCATTTGTGAAAGATTCTCAATATTCTTGGAGATCATAGAAGATAACTCTGATTCTCCTATGCCATCCAATCCATTCAATACAGAATAGTAACAGATACAAGAGGGAGTACATACTGTGGGAGTACTAGTGGATGAGTATATTGGGCATCCTAATCGTGTACACTCGGGAGGAAGGTGAACTGCAGTGCATCGAGATCTACTGTCTCACTCGCACACATTGGTTATGGTACCCTAACATATGAGTGCGAGTGAGACAGCAGATCTCGATGCACTGCAGATCACCTTCCTGCTGAGTGTACCACCTCAAGCAAACTTGCACAAAAAGAATCTCATTGAGAATCACGAACGCACTATAAAGTGTACAATTCACCGTGAATTCCAAATTTTCCTATTTTTTTCTACTTCTCCATCATTTTTTCATTTATCAAGGTGAGTCACAAATACACCACAACAGGAGGTAAAAATGCATGTAAGATACTTGACATCAAAAGGATCTTTTGCAGAGCCGATGTTCCCAATAACTTGAATATTTCAAGATGATCAAGAAAATCCTAATCTGCACAACTCACAAGAATTGAACATTCACGATTTTGGTAGTTTTAAAAAGACACTTATCACAGAGAATGAATATACTACTTGGATTGGTGAAATTGATGAGGTGAGTCCTGAAACTCAATTTGTTGCTATAATTTTCCTACCTTGGTTATCACAAATAAAATCTGATTATACTGTGGAAAAAACGCGATGAATTTTCAACTACTTGGTTGAAATCTAAATACGTGATTGAAATTCATCCCCGTGTTCGTTTCTCCGCACGGACGATAACTGGCGTGTTGCGCGTTTTTAGCGCCCGCAATCGATAATAATTTGTGCATTTATTCAATTTTAGATATGGTCATCAATCCAGGACCCATAAGAGCGATTGAGATCAATAAGGGGAAGCCCCGAAGAATATCATTGGGTCAAAAAACAGTGTTTTCATGGTTTTTCACAGTGCACACACTCAAAATTTTGTGAATTATAAACGCGAGTTATTCGATCTTCGTTGTCCAGTATAGCGTATACCTGGCGCAAGCGGCTCCTTTTACACCCGCTTCGTCATCTCTTAGTACTCAATCTGGTTTTGAGGCTGCTGCGAAAAATCGGCCATACCCAATTTCTTAGTAGATATCATAAAGACGCATTCAAACCGCAATCGTTCGAGACTGACGCGGAGCGTTGCGATGGCAAAGTGAACGGCATGAATTTTAATATTACCATTCATTTTTATTGCCACTTTTGGAACTACCATCAGTTTCCAGAAGGATTTGTGCTCATTCTCTTAGCATGACCAATAAATTTCCCTTGTCACAGCTACAACCCAACTATGGCTTAATATGGTCACGAAGACATTCCTTGGAACATGTCATAGATGGCCATTGCAGCTATGGTTTACAACAAATTCTCAGCAGACGCTCGCTTCTAATACTGGCCAATATTTCAATAAATACCCTCACCCGTGAAAAATCATCTTTCCGCTCCGAATATTCATCTGCTCTAATCTTTTCAAGATGGTCTTGCAAGATGGTTCTAAATTATTGCTCCGCTTACAAGTCAGTCTGCTCTCGGGCATGGTCGAGAAAAGCTGTCGAATTTCCGCAGCTCCTCGACAACCTATACTCTTATTACCGATTTTGTACCGTGTTGCGCTGGGACATCAAAATTATCATGGCCTATCAATACGAACTGCGAGATTACATCCACATGTACAATACATATGTGACAGAGGGCATGCGAGCAGCCGCTGCCGCTCGGCAATATCAAATCGACTATCCAAATCGAGGACAGCCGTGCACCAGGACATTTACGGGAGGAGCACGCCGTTTGCAAGAAACGGGTCGACTCATGCCCCCTATCACTCGTGAGCGGGCGCAGCCAGTGCGTGATCTAGTGCACGATATAATCCTGCAGTGGTTTCGGGAATATCCTGGAGGCAGCATTCGAGAAGCTCAGGGCATCTTTGGAGTGAACTTTCGCACCATCTGGCATTACTCGATGAGGAAGGACTTTATCTTTATCATTATGTGAAAGTGCAACACCTGCAGCTCATAGATTACGATGCAAGGCTGGACTTGTGCAATGGATTGATTGGCGTTTTTAATAGATTTGTGATAAATATCGCTGAAATTATCTTATGGTCGGATGAGTCTATTTTTGATCGTGAAGGGCTATTCAATATCCATAATTGTCACACATGGGCTGAAGAAAATCCACACCTGACCTGGGATAGTAATTTCCAGACGAGATTCTCCGTTCATATTTGGGCTGGACTTATCGGTAATCAATTGGTAAGTAGTCATTTGTGATGATTTTTGTATCATTAATTTTTGGGTAGAATTCGAGAATTTTGGCGTGTCATGTGGTTACCGACCTATCGAAAATTTCTCGGAAAATTCTCCCTCGCGACAGCGTCGCGATAGGTTGGCGGTAGTTTTGCGATGGCTCCTGATATGATTTTGCAACATCTCAGGATCACTATAAACCTATATTTGCGACGTGTCACTGATTTGTCAGCAAATTTACCTATGAAAATCCAATCCGCGGAAGAAATCAACTGAAACTTCGCGAATCTCCATGACTATTGCGTTAACTGAGGCAAGTTTGATTGAAACGTACTTGAGATTCAGCAAATTCAGAAGGCCCCGGTTATTCGCAGTCGTTCCGTGTATATCCGTGTAAAAAATGAGCCAAAATGGGGTAAAAAACCACGTGTTCCGTGCGTGTCCGTGAGGAGTTTTGAAGCAAATGCAGATATTTATCCGTTAACTTCCGTGTGCTTGCAAGCTCATCTACCCGTGCCGATCCGTTTCATGCCCTGAGCTGAAGGGCGCATCCGTGCACACCCGTCTACCCGTGTGGATCCGTTTTGGTTCGTTTCGGTCATTGTATCCGTGCAGACCCGTGCATCCGTGCGGACCCGTGCAACCGTGTCTAGCCGTTTTGGATATTCTTTCCGTCGCATCCGTGTACACCCGTGTACCCGTGTGGATCCGTTCTGGTTCATTGCGCTCATTGTATCCGTGCAGACCCGTGCATCCGTGCGGACCCGTGCAACCGTGTGTATCCGTTTCCGATATTTTTCTTGTCAAATCCGTGCACACCCGTCTACCCGTGTGGATCCGTTTTGGTTCGTTTCGGTCATTGTATCCGCGCAGACCCGTGCATCCGTGCGGACCCGTGCAACCGTGTCTAGCCGTTTTGGATATTCTTTCCGTCGCATCCGTGTACACCCGTGTACCCGTGTGGATCCGTTCTGGTTCATTGCGCTCATTGTATCCGTGCAGACCCGTGCATCCGTGCGGACCCGTGCAACCGTGTGTATCCGTTTCCGATATTTTTCTTGTCAAATCCGTGCACACCCGTCTACCCGTGTGGATCCGTTTTGGTTCGTTTCGGTCATTGTATCCGTGCGGACCCGTGCAACCGTGTCTATCCGTTTTCAATATTCTTCCCGTCGCATCCGTGCACACCCGTGTACCCGTGTCTATCCGTTTTCAGTCGGCTCCGTGCGGACCCGTGCAACCGTGTGTATCCGTTTTCAATATTCTTCTCGTCGCATCATTGCACACCCGTCTACCTGTGTCTATCCGTGTTCAGTCGGCTCCCTCATCGGATCCGTGCGGACGCGTGCAACCGTGTCTATCCGTTTTCAGTCGGCTCCGTCATCGGATCCGTGCGGACCCGTGCAACCGTGTATATCCGTTTTCAGTATTCTCCCCGTCGCATCCGTGCACATCCGTCAACCCGTGGCTATCCGTTTTTAGTCGGCTCCGTGCGGACCCGTGCAACCGTGTGTATCCGTTTTCAATATTCTTCTCGTCGCATCCGTGCACATCCGTCTACCCGTGTCTATCCGTTTTCAGTCGGCTCCGTCATCGGATCCGTGCGGACCCGTGCAACCGTGTCTATCCGTTTTCAATATTCTTCCCGTCGCATCCGTGCACACCCGTCTACCCGTGTCTATCCGTTTTGGGTCGCTCCTGCCATCGTATCCGAGCAGACCGGTGCAACCGTGTCTATCCGTTTTGACTGGTTCTGCTCGTTAGATCCGCGCAGACTCGTCCACTCGTGTCTATGCGTTTAGCGATTAGATATGCTGAAATTGCCCAATCATCAGTCTCGAATCAGTTCTCCAGTTCTTCTTGGTCACACGCAATTATCAGAAACCAGCGTAAGAATAAGATCGTGAGTCTTTTTTCATCAAGCTCATTCATTCTCAGGCGATTACAGGCGATTTCTGAGAGCTAATTTCTCATAATCTGCACACGCTTTCCATTATCTATTATGGCCATTACCTATTAATATGTCAGAATATAACTACTGGATGAGGAGGAAGCTGAGAATATAACCAGCCAATTGCGTTTTTTTTTCCCAAGCTACCCTAGATGAAAAGAAGAATGAAGCCAATTTGTCACGTAGAACCAGAAATACCGCGATGAAATGGAATAATAAATTTTCCATTGATGAAGTTCAGTAGTATGCAGAGTCAATTCCTGAAGCCTAAGAGTTGCACCAAATTCAAAGCTTACCGCATCCCTACTGTCAAGCTAAATGTTGAAAAGAAAAGAATTATGTATAGTGCGAGAAATTATCCCAATCAACTACCTCACCACATGAAAGTTAGTAAGAGTAGTAAGGATTCGATCAAAAAGTTGATCAGACACTGGCTCCAGAATAATGAGATAAACATATCATATGATTTATCTCGAAATGACAGAAACAATTAAATTTATGCCTGATGTAATATTACATGAAATAATTTTTTCTCCGTTTACAATCTTTCCATGCTCGTTCTTAGGACTTTAATAACGAGTACAGTGAAATCTCCCAATAGCGGACACCTTCGGTCGCACCAAAACTGGCCCTTATTCGGAGGCGTCCGCTAATCGGAATTTTTACAAAAAAGGCAGAAATTTTGTAAATGGTGAAAATGATCTCGTTCTTATTGCAAGTGGTTCTAAATAGCTGAAGATGTCCGTTTTTCGCACTTGGAACTCATCAGCTGCATTCCGGATACTCATTGATATTTCCGATCTTGTCATGCACTATCAACTGCTTATGTTGCTCAGCCATCGCGAGCGTATATAAGACCTAAACGGGTTGACAAATATGCACGGTAAATATAAAACTGCCAAAGATCACAAATTGAATCTGGTGAAATTATTTCTCAAGGTAAATGTGTAAATTTCTACAGATGAATAAGTAATTCTAACAGATGAATATATAATTTCAACATGTGAATATGTGATCCACAACATTTGAAGATGAAGATCAAAGATTTGGCAGGGATATTTGTGTTTAAATCTGTAGATTGTACCAATTCAATATATGATTCATAAGATGTCATGGAAAATTCCCTGATGCGCGGGAATGTTTATATGGAAATATGGGCAAGTAGAAGAGTTTTCTGGATGAATTCAAGTTTCCTCTTGTTGCCGATACTTTAGACAAGAGTTTGAACTAATGGGGAGTCGAGAAATTCTATTCTATCCGAAATCAACGATCAATAAAGGATTTGAGAAGTCAAATCTTCTCGAAATTTTCCGGAACTTGAAATTTTTTTCCCAGAAAACGATGGGCTTGAATGACATGCTCATGCTTACCATTTTCACTCAAAATATGGTAGAGATTGCGAAATAATTTTTTTCATTAACACGTTCACTGCGACGGGTCCTGCTGGTGGGACCCGCGCGTTCTCTTTTGTGTGCGACGGGTCCCACAGGTGGCACCCGTTTGTGTTCGAGTTCTCGTGTGCATCAAACGAAGTAGACACATCCAATAGCTTAGGTTGCGGTTCTTACTCAATATACCTATATGACGCCAAAAACACCTGTGCACAAGAGTCCCAGTATCGGACTTGATTTGTACACCCGATAAAAACTCAATTTTTGCGATAATTCCGATAAATATCACAAAAGTAACCAGCAAATTGTTGATCCATCGATACTCACTGACTCAATGTAGATTTGGCGAATGAACTGCATCCGAGAATTAACAGATTAAGTCTGTTCCAGGGAACAGTTTTTCGTGTATTTTTCACAGATTGGGGTTTACAGTGCGCCTTGACTGACGAACGATGTTCGACAAATGTCCGTTAACTGTCGATTCTAGATGTCCGTAAAGGGAGTTGTCCGCTATTTAGAGTGTCCGCTAACCGGAGGATTTGATCTCATAAGATCCAATACATTTCTGCCGGTCGCACGAAAATCGTCCGTTACTGAGAATGGTCCGCTTATCAGAGGTGTCCGCTAAGGGAGATTTCACTGTACATTTCTTGTTTTTTTTTGTCTGGGAAGTGGGAACTGCCAAATCACTGGGCTCTCTACAATTTGTAGAGAACTAAAAATTGTTCGGGTGAACGGTAGGATGACGAAACTTGTCCGGTAGAAAACAACACACACCCACACGGACATGCGTGCGCGCGGTCAAAGGGCGGAGATGATGAGTCTCTAACAGATTTCGGGGGCTATCGGGAAGGAAACTGTCACCTACAATCGATGGATTTTGGTGAGAGGGGAAAAATCTTCGAGGTATTCTTTAGATAAACGAATTTTTCTTTATGAAAATATTGGATTCAGCGGGGAATTTTGTCAAAATTTTGCTGGGATTTTTCTTCAGAGGATCACAGTTTATTCTTCAGAGGGAGCAAAAAGGATCTTACGGCATTTTGCCGCATACAAATCCTATGGGCCCAAGAATACCGCGGAAATATTTCTGCGGTACATGACATACGGTTTACCGACTGGAACTGATCCTATGCAAGATTGCAATAAGCCGCGAGTCACTTCGACATGTTACTATCACGGCAATAAGGCGCGTATGCGCGGTCGACCGCTGCGGTTCCATCCTCTGCAAAAACACCGTAAGTGATTTTGCGCTGTGCCTACGAGTTTTTGCATAGGATTAGCGTCTTACGGTATCCTCGGCGAGAATTGTAGCATAATTCCGTGGATCCGCATGACAATGTTTATTTTTTAGTTGAAGACAACTATATTTGATAGAAACATTCTATGAGCTTTGTTACATAGAGGATTATTAGATCTACACGGTGATTTTTTCATCGCATTTCCAATTAAATGCGCTATACAGTTTTTCGTCCGTACGACAGCGGGGCTACGGTATCTTAGCTCATTCTCTCCGTATTCGGAAGCGCTACAACATTCATCTGAATCATTCTGCTGTTCGACCAATACTCAAGCACAGAATTGCACGAAACCCTCTTTCTGAACCTTTGATCCCTGAATCCGTTTCCAATATTCTTCCCGTCGCATCCGTGCACACCGAAACGAACCAGAACGGATCCACACGGGTACACGGGTGTGCACGGATGCGACGGGAAGAACATCCAAAACGGCTAGGCACGGTTGCACGGGTCCGCACGGATGCACGGGTCTGCACGGATACAATGACCGAAACGAACCAAAAGGGATCCACACGGGTACACGGGTATGCACGGATGCGACGGGAAAATCATCCAAAACGGCTAGACACGGTTGCACGGGTCCGCACGGATGCACGGGTCTGCACGGATACAATGACCGAAACGAACCAAAAGGGATCCACACGGGTACACGGGTGTGCACGGATGCGACGGGAAAAACATCCAAAACGGCTAGACACGGTTGCACGGGTCCGCACGGATGTACGGGTCTGCACGGATACAATGACCAAAACGAACCAAAACGGATCCACACGGGTACACGGGTGTGCACGGATGCGACGGGAAGAACATCCAAAACGGCTAGACACGGTTGCACGGGTCCGCACGGATGCACGGGTCTGCACGGATACAATGACCGAAACGAACCAAAAGGGATCCACACGGGTACACGGGTGTGCACGGATGCGACGGGAAGAACATCCAGAACAGCTAGACACGGTTGCACGGGTCCGCACGGATGCACGGGTCTGCACGGATACAATGACCGAAACGAACCAAAACGGATCCACACGGGTACACGGGTGTGCACGGATGCGACGGGAAAAACATCCAAAACGGCTAGACACGGTTGCACGGGTCCGCACGGATGCACGGGTCTGCACGGATACAATGACCGAAACGAACCAGAACGGATCCACACGGGTACACGGGTGTACACGGATGCGACGGAAAGAATATCCAAAACGGCTAGACACGGTTGCACGGGTCCGCACGGATGCACGGGTCTGCACGGATACAATGACCGAAACGAACCAAAACGGATCCACACGGGTACACGGGTATGCACGGATGCGACGGGAAGAACATCCAAAACGGCTAGACACGGTTGCACGGGTCCGCACGGATGCACGGGTCTGCACGGATACAATGACCGAAACGAACCAAAACGGATCCACACGGGTAGACGGGTGTGCACGGATGCGACGGGAAGAATATTGAAAACGGATCGACACGGTTGCACGGGTCCGCACGGATCCGATGATGGTGCTGACTGGAAACGGATCCACACGGGTAGACGGGTGTGCACGGATGCGACGGGAAGAACATCCAAAACGGCTAGACACGGTTGCACGGGTCCGCACGGATGCACGGGTCTGCACGGATACAATGACCGAAACGAACCAAAACGGATCCACACGGGTAGACGGGTGTGCACGGATCCGACGGGAAGAATATTGAAAACGGATCGACACGGTTGCACGGGTCCGCACGGATCCGATGATGGTGCTGACTGGAAACGGATCCACACGGGTAGACGGGTGTGCACGGATGCGACGGGAAGAACATCCAAAACGGCTAGACACGGTTGCACGGGTCCGCACGGATGCACGGGTCTGCACGGATACAATGACCGAAACGAACCAAAATGGATCCACACGGGTACACGGGTGTCCACGGATGCGACGGGAAGAACATCCAAAACGGCTAGACACGGTTGCACGGGTCCGCACGGATGCACGGGTCTGCACGGATGCAATGACCGGAACGAACCAAAACGGATCCACACGGGTACACGGGTGTCTACGGATGCGACGGGAAGAACATCCAAAACGGCTAGACATGGTTGCACGGGTCCGCACGGATGCACGGGTCTGCACGGATGCAATGACCGGAACGAACCAAAACGGATCCACACGGGTACACGGGTGTGCACGGATGCGGCGGGAAGAACATCCAAAACGGCTAGACACGGTTGCACGGGTCCGCACGGATGCACGGGTCTGCACGGATACAATGACCGAAACGAACCAAAACGGATCCACACGGGTACACGGGTGTCCACGGATGCGACGGGAAGAACATCCAAAACGGCTAGACACGGTTGCACGGGTCCGCACGGATGCACGGGTCTGCACGGATGCAATGACCGGAACGAACCAAAACGGATCCACACGGGTACACGGGTGTCTACGGATGCGACGGGAAGAACATCCAAAACGGCTAGACATGGTTGCACGGGTCCGCACGGATGCACGGGTCTGCACGGATGCAATGACCGGAACGAACCAAAACGGATCCACACGGGTACACGGGTGTGCACGGATGCGGTGGGAAGAACATCCAAAACGGCTAGACACGGTTGCACGGGTCCGCACGGATGCACGGGTCTGCACGGATACAATGACCGAAACGAACCAAAACGGATCCACACGGGTACACGGGTGTGCACGTTGCACGGGTCCGCACGGATGCACGGGTCTGCACGGATACAACGACCGAAACGAACCAAAACGGATCCACACGGGTATACGGTTGTGCACGGATGCGACAAGAACGGGTACACGGGTACCCACGGACAGAGCTTGCAAGCTCACGGAAGTCAACGGATGTACTCCATCATCTTAGTTTAATGTTCTTACGGACGCGCACGGAGGGTATATTTTCTACACGGACATACACGGAATACGACTGCGAATAACCACTTCCAATTCAGAATCTAGACTAGGGACATCGAACATTGTGCATATTCACATCATAGTTAATTCACGGGCAAACTTTCAGTCTATTTTCTACAAAAATTAGATGTTCGAAAGAACTGCAGACAAATCGGCGACATGTCACAATTAGAGTTCACTAATAGAACGTACTGTTTCCAGGTGGGTCCGATTATTTTCCCACAAAGACTCGATGGTGAAACATACTTAGATTTTTTGTTGAATCGACTCCTAGCTCTGATCGCCGCGCTTCGCCTCCCGCCTCATGTTCTCCACAACATGGTATTTCAGCACGATGGCGTACCTGCTCATTTTGCAAGTGAGTATACATCGGATTTCTATTATTGATCGCTAATAATTTCTCTAAGTGCCGGTACTAACTTGTATGTGTTCCAACAGAGGCGGTCAGAGATCACTTGGATGCAACCTACCCAAATCGATGGGTTGGACGCGGAGGGCCGCTGGCCTGGCCACCACGATCCCCGGATCTCACGCCTCTTGATTTTTACCTATGGGGCGCAATTACAGAGCGAGTATATTCGGTCAAGATCACTAGCAGAGATCACCTAATTGAACGAATCTTCGCTGCGTTCCACGATCTCGACCCGCAAAAAATTCGCCGAGCTACATCGAGTGTGCTTGACCGAGCTCGCCGCTGTGTTGCCGTCAATGGAGGGCAGTCCCAACAATTTCCTTCACACTATCGATTTTAAACAGTTGATCACTTTAGCCCTTACTAACATATCTAATCTCTCTCCCTAATCCTGAAATGATGGATCACGCCTGCCACCTTCCCGATTGGTACCCATCGAGCAGCATGAACTTTTCAATTTGTAAGGCAGGAAAGTTCATGCTAGCTAAAAGCAGAGCAATCCTGAATAAAGAGCAGGAGTCACTGGTTTTGACAGTCAATTGAGTTTAACTGCTCACCGACTCCAATTGTTGTCAGTTTCGAGAATTAGTATCGCGAATGAATCCAATTTCCTGAATTCGAATTTCAATTTTCTTGCCGAAAAACGCATGGGATGAAGAATAACAGAAATTATTTTGGCATTTTTGCGTATCGAATTTCCTCGTTGGCTTTCACGTTGCGGATACCATGATCTGATTATCAAGGTCGCCTGCGCCAGGTCTACAGTGTATACCGGGCCCGGGACTGGCGCAACAGATGCTTACCTATGATCATAAATACAAGACCAAAAGTCACGAAAAAATCACAATAGCGAATAATCGTCGTATCATTTCTATGATTTGATGTATCTGTTGGAGCTTGAAAAGAGGTGCAGATCAAACTTTGAATCATGTAAATCTGATGATATTCACGAAATGATTCGCCGTGATTGGTTATTCCAAAAATTATCAAAATCCGTTTATATGGTTCGATTTTCACGATTCAAAGTTTAATCTGCACCTCTCTTCAAGCTTCAACAGATACATCAGATCATGAAAATGATATCACAATTATTTGCTATTTTGATTTTCGATT
The DNA here is from genome assembly GCA_029851415.1 of Eretmocerus hayati. NCBI lineage: Eukaryota > Metazoa > Arthropoda > Insecta > Hymenoptera > Aphelinidae > Eretmocerus > Eretmocerus hayati. Next base: position 136,899,971 of record CM056741.1, read on the forward strand.
GGCGAAAAACGCATTAGCAACCCGACTATCTTCCCGATGATCTCATGTAAATAACCATTGTGCGAGCTCGAGTTTGGTCCTCGGCGGTGTATACATGGCGAGCTCGAGCTAGTGCAATGGTTGTTTACCTGATGAGGTCATAAAGATAATTCGCTTGCTAATGGATTTCTTGTCGATCAAAAATTGAAATAGCGAATTATTGTGCTATCATTTTCGTGATTCGATGTATGTGTTGAAGCTTGATAAGAGGAGCAGATCAAAATTTGAATCGTGAAAATCGGACGATATTGACGGATTTTGATAAGTTTTAGAATAATTAATCTCTGCGATTCATTTCGTAAATATCATCCAATTTTCACGATTCGAAATTCGATTTGTTTCTTTCTCCAAGCTGCATCAGATGTGTCGAATCGCGGGAACGATATTCCAATTTTTCGCATTCTTGATTTTCCAACGACGGAAATGCTATTAGCGAGCGGATTATCTTTATGATCCTGTCTCGCATAATACTGCATGCTTCCTCGTCCCGATGCAAGTTCACAGAGATGCCCACCTGGCCCCGCCTACGCCTTATTTTTTATGTGAACTCACAGACCAATCGTGGACCGAAAAAATGTGCAGATAAATCTGTTCCCTTCAGCGGAAAAAATCCAGCTCTGTGATTGGTCCAAACTTTTAATTAATATCTCCCTGGATTTTCGAGATGGACGCATTCTGAATGATGGGAAATTAATCTCTCCCCCGTTCCCATATGTCCATTAAATACTTCACATATATCGGTTATCAGCCTGTATAAATCAGCCCAGTCAAAGTACGTAGGCCGAATTCCAGATGGGTGAGATGCGATGGGTCGGTCGAGAATATGCCTAGATAAATCAGCTCAGTCAAAGTACGCAGGCCAAATTCCAGCTGGGTAGAATACGATTTTTCGGTCGAGAATATGCCTATATAAATCAGCCTACTCAAAGTACGTAGGCTGAATTCCAGCTGGGTAATATGCGTTGGGTCGGTCGAGAATATGCCTATATGAATCAGCCCAACCAAAGTACGTAGGCCAAATTCCAGCTGGGTAGGATGCGATTTTTCAGTCGAGAATATGCCTACATAAATCAGCCCAGTTTAAGTACGTAGGCCGAATTCCAGATGGGTAAGATGCGATGGCTCGGTCGAGAATATGCCTATATGAATCAGCCCAGCCAAAGTACGTAGGCCAAATTCCAGCTGGGTAGGATACGATTTTTAAGTCGAGAATATGCCTACATAAATCAGCCTAGTCAAAGTAAGTGGGCCAAATCCCAGCTTGGTACAATGAACGGGCCACATGGTCGCACAATATACCTATATAAATACACCCAGCCAGAATATCTGGGCTACTGTTACGCGAAGAAATGCCTACATATATCCACCCCCTTGTATAGTTGATATGTGGGCCAGAATGTATGTGGGTATTGAAGAAACACCTGCTTCATTTTACGTAGCCTAGAGATAACGGGGGCATGATTTGCCCTGCTGGTAAGATTCCTGGGGAACCCATACGGTTCCACCCGTACAATTAGCTTCACGTGGGCAGATTGCGGAAAAAGATGGGTGCACGAATGGAGCTAAAACTGGACCCCGGGCTGTCGATGGGTCAACTACCCATCTAAAAATACCTAGCGTTGCCATGCGTAGGTAGATTCTCAGCTGGGCCCGATGAGAGCTAAATGGGTTGCGGATAATAATACAATACCCCCTTGATTCTACCCATTTGGCGAGCTCACCCACCTTTCTGGACTAGGTAAAAATGCTAACTTTTGGGAGGTAAAATGTGTGGTAGCTTACCCGGGTCCCCTCAACGGGGTATTGGCCCACACAGACTACCTCGGTAATCTAAAGGGGTAATTTTCTTCCTACGGGGCTTGCTGGAGAGTATATACGGAAGGAAAACTCGCAGCGCTGCCGTAGCCTCATATACGCCAGATTGGAGTTTTTCAACCTCTCGTTCTGCCTTGATCATAGAATATTATGGATTCTTGCGCTTATCAGCCACGATGTGCCCCAGTAATCGCGAGTTTGATCATTTCTCTATCGAAATACTATTTTGTCTCATCGATGTATGAACTAATGGCATCGTTCCACGACCGACAAATTTGAGACCCTCCCCGACGGAATTCATCGTGGATTTTCGTCTCCAGCCACTTTCGAGATCCGACTCATCTCGAAGTCGACACTGCGTCGGTGTGACACAATCGGCCTTGTGTGCGTGAATGAGTGACTAAAGCAAGCTAGCAGACCATATTCACCATTCAGGTTCTGTTCCAGATGAGTGTTTACTCTCTGCACGTGTATCGAATACAGTGAAGATTCAATACAGATTGATGCCAATCTCATTGTTGGTCTACTAGTAAAAAAAAGCCATCTGATGTATGCTCTCTTGTTTGCAGTGATTTAAAAATGATGGTCTGATAGCCAAAATGTGTGCCATTCTTGTTGTTGTGCAGTGCAAGGTGAAGTGTCAAGAATATAATCTTCAAATATATTTGGAAGGTTCATGATGCATGAATTAATCAGTGGATTGATTTTTACTTCCTCCGATACTTGAGATAGACCTAACTCTGAAGCTATAAATTGTGTATCTCAAGTCCATAATCTTCTCTATAGTGCGAGAATCACATTGCATCAATGTATTATCCATTCAAGCTATTCCTCGTATCTCACCAAAAACTCATTCGGGTCCAACACAAGAAGGATCGTCTCTCACATTTAGATGTTGTAGGACTGGTCAGTCCTATTAGTGACTGTGGAACAGTTGTTGTGATATGTGTATTAGTGATGTCTGATGCTGCTCTAATCAATTTTAAATACTTCCATTGCATATCACTGCACATCTTAGTCTTGGCTACACTTTTACTCTTGATTTATGGGTCTGAGCAGTTTTGACGTGCCACTTACATTCATGCTAAAGATTTCATCAAGAGCTAGTGGGCATATGTCAATTCCTAAATAGGTCTAATTAAGAGTTGTTCAGGGTTCATCTGATTCATTAAAATTATTATTGAGAAAGAGTAGCACATTTACGCTCTTAGAGAAAACTGGTAAGTTAAACTTGGAAAGATGTAGGGTGAAGGAGTCAATCTACATAGAAACTGGATCCATACATTCATCTGGATGTACTTTGAGGATCATTCTGTCTGGCATCAAAGCACTTCTCACATAACGCTATTGAATCTTCATTCTCAAAATGGCTTCCCACGCAGCACTTGAACTTCTTAATGTTGCACAGATAATCAATGTCCTAGTTGCAATTTGTTCAAGTTTCTGGTTTTCAAATAGTGTTGAGAAACAGATGCATTATCATAATTCCATGTTTCATTTGTTGGTCACCCATTAGTTGGTCACTTTAGTGGTTGGGATCCTCTCTCCTTGGAGAGCGGATGAACCAACTCGTGTAAGGAATTTTCACAATCCAGAAGTTTCCCATCAACTGAAAACCTTATATTATCAAAAGTAGAGTTGAGAGTCTTTACATCAACTCAAGTTGAATTTCATGAACTAATTCTGATTTTCGCTTTCAAAAACAAAAAGTTGTACTGCTACAGATTCTGTTGCTTGGGATTCAAAATATTTATCTTGAAACATAGCACACTGCTGTTCATTGGGGTGATGATTTTTAAGAATAAGATATGGATGAGTGTTTTTGGTTTTTCTACATGTTACTGTTCACAGCTTATATTTGTCAATCTGGGAATTTTCAATCATTGCCATCGCCAAGTCCTGAAATCTTCCCCCTCCCACTTTACTTTTTCCGAATGTCTAACTTGGCGAGTATCAACATCCTTTCCCCCCATAACTTCATCTGAGATCAAAGTATGAATTTCAATTCTTGAGGGTCAGGGGAAACATGTCGAGTAATTTCTTACCAACATCTAAATGTCAAACAAATGAAGAGAGATTGCAAAATATTAATTTCAATTCTTGAGTGTCATGAGATCAGGAAAAGTATGTCGAGTAATTTTTTTGCAAAATCTGAATGTGAAATGCATGAAAAATGATTGATTACATTACAATCCGATTATCTCTCTGTATTAAGTTTGACTCAACTTGAATTACTCACCATCTTTACTGACTTCCAAACTGGAACGATCAATGCTAGGTTGAATTTTCTCACTTCTGTTTTTTTTCATCTCTCTTCATTTGTTTGACATTTAGATTTTGGTAAAAAATTACTGGACATGTTCCTCCTGATCTCATGACCCTCAAGAATTGAAATTTATACCGGTAATGTTATACTCCCGACAGTTGCCACATTTAGGGTTCCTAAATTCGTATATAATATACCGCAGCGCGGCGCCCGTTTCCCCACCTTGCCCCTTATCGCTTATTTCAAACTCGCGACCGTTGTGCTCCAAAACTATACAGGAGTGGACCTGTCCGAGTCTAGAGCAGCTAAATTTTGCTAAATTTGTTCTCACAAGTTTTTATGTGTTATGTGTTTTGTTCTTTTATGACCTGGTTGTCTCTGGCATCGTTAATGACTGTGGAAGACTCGTAAGTAATGAAAATTATCTGACATTCTAGTTTTGATACTTTGTCTCGTGAACCACTTGTCATCGGCCACCCATTCGTTGTCGACATACCGCGATTTTCCTTGGCCTTCCACCATCACGTGATTGTCGACTTTTTCACCCGTTGCGCACGTTTCTATTATTGCCTCACCCAAAATTCTGACTCAAAAATTTCATGAACTTTCACCCTCATTTCCTGCCCGGTTATACATCGTCAAGCCTCCAAAGTCCTGGTTTCTTACCTTGTCCTAACCTTACTTTCACTACTCCCCCGCCTCCGTTGCGTCTCATACTCTCATATTTGTGCTTTTTCTTTCAACTTTAACATCCCGACTCGGTTTATCAATGTGTCTCCTGCTTTCCAATCCCATATATGATTTCCTATGACATAAGAGGTTGTGATTTTTTCATACACACTGAATGTCCCTATCAATGCACCAATGAATGCACTCATAATGCACTCATATTCCTCCATTCAAGGTATCTTACCCTCTAATTCTGTTCCAGTCACAAGATCATTCAACTCACCTGGCTTTGTCCGTATCTGACACGAGTCTTGGACGTGGCCCAAAGATCATACACAAGGAGCCTCTTTCGAATGTACCAAACAACTCTTTAGAAGAAGAATTCAAGAAGGACTCACAGGAAGATTGGCGCAGAAGATTCCCTGCTTCACCTGAAAACAGTGCCATTTGCAGGTCTAGCATCTCAACTGGTAATCAATCAACAGCCCAGGTATTGTCTCTTTGATGTACATTCACCTTATCATGCAGTGCTTTTAATCACATCTATTTGAATCTTGCCAACCAAACCCTATCACACAGTGAGCCTCACCTCCTTTACACACTGTCCACCCACTTTCAGTTCTCATCTCCAGTTGCCTAATTTCAATTGACAGTTGCATATTTTGCCATCCCACTTTTTATATTATATTCCACAGGTGAACCACAAAGCTAATAAATCTCTGTATCAAGAATTCATGATAGAATCCCAGAAAGACTGGGAGTGTAGGTTTCCACCATCACCCGAAACATCTGTGATTCAGCATCATGTCAGCCATCATCCAGTACAAGTCTCAGATCCTGTGGCTGACGATGAATCGACTATTTACAAAAAGCCAGCCCCAGTGCCCCATGTACAAACTTCTACTACCACGGCCCAAACACAAAACCTGAGTCAATGTATTCAGTTGGTTACATCTCCTCCATTCAGTAAATGTAAAAAAGCACATACATTTCAGTCTCACCAAAAAAAGGAAACAAGTATCGATTCACATCTCTTATGTGGCCCCAAACACCAAGCATCTACCGAAGGTACCAATGAAATACCTGTGAAGCGAGGCAGATTACAGCTCAAGTGCAAGTTGAATGATCCTGAATCTACCACCAAAACCAAAGACAAGGCACCAAATTGTAGAATCTCCCCAAATTTGTCCACAACAGTTCACAGTGCACAGTTTGTTTCTATTGGTGCATGTGAGACGAAGCCTATCATGCATCTAAGCAACTCAGCTCATGTCAACACCAATAAGCCTTCTTTGATTGCACCTGAATTGGGATGCCATACCATACCATCTACCCAAGGTGTCAATGAAATACCTGTGAAGCGAGGCAGATTACAGCTCAAGTCCATGTTGAATGGTCCTAAATCTACTTCCAAAACAAAAGACAAGGCATCAAATTGCAGAATCTCCCCAACTTTGTCCACAACAGTTCACAGTGCACAGTTTGTTCCTATTGCTGCATGTGAGACCAAGACTACCATGGATCCAAGCAACTCAGATTATGCCAACACTAACAAGCTTCCTTTGATTGCACCTCGATTGGCATGCTATGCACCACCATCAGTTTCAGTTGCTCTAACTTTGCCGTGTGACACACCTGTGCTCCATTCCAGTAACCTTCCCATCAAAATACAAAGGAAACAGGTATAGTCTCTACTTTTTCTCCCTCAATTGTATCTTATCCATTCGCGTCTCACCCATTTAAAATTATGCAGCTATTTTTTTTTTCTCAGTCGCATACTAGCTAAATTCCACACATCATGCTTATTCTCCTTATTATTTGTGTATTACAGATACTGAAGTATGCAAAGCCCTATCTTATGTAATTATGTATATCATTACATTCCCTAATTTCTCATTTCACAGCCTCATCATGAGTCAGTAGGTCCTGCAAATCCTCAAAGCATACCATCGGAACAGTCACATCACCACTATCATAGTTCTAATAATCACATGATCCAGCAATCTACTTCTTTCTGTCCATCTAATACCCATGACAGAGTTACAGGCTCTCAACCCTCTCAGCCAGCCACCAACGATTCAGATAATCCTGCCCTTCCTAGTGCACATAATTCATGTTTTTTGCAACCACCCAAGTATGACCCAGTGCCCAACCCACTAATTCGTAAGCGTGGTAAATTACAGTTGGCGATCAAGGGTTCTAATCCCAACAACAAAGCTACAACAGCTTTTGGCAACCAAGTAGTAACCAACGCAAATTCTTCAGGCCAATTGAAATCTAAAAATGGGCCTAGTACGTCATCTGACAAGTCTGGGATATTACATGGTGAGCCAAATCTCTGGACCAATGAAATTCAAGCGAATGACGTAATTGCTAGGCTCGCCGATGGATCACTCAGCTCTAAGCCATGTGTTCAGTCACCATCTAATGTATTATACAAGATCCGAGGTGAATCAGATTTCCAGGATCTCCGTTGCAAAACATCTCTACCTCCATCTGAACCATCTGCCATTCAGCAGCCACTCGATATCCATTCAGTACAAGTCTAAGTCCCTGTTGTTAGTCATGAAGTAATTGTTCCAACGGTTATTATCAAACATCATGAACCAGTGCTCTATGTTTGTACAACCAATAGTACGATTGATAGGCCTCAGGTAATCTGAATTCATTTCTGACAAATGTCTTACTAATGTTTTTGTGATAGACCTCTATCCGAGAATTTTATAGGGAAAACCAAAAAATTTCTCGATATCACCATGAGCCCTTTTATATTTAGACACCTTCCATGTATTTTCTACCACAGGTACCTGCCGACTCGCCGACGAATGGTGCGCACAACCACACAGCAGTAGAAAATGATGGCTCCTCTTGGTTTTCTAGTATCACCAACTGTGCACCAGTGAATCCTAGTCATTCTCCCCAGTTCGATACATCCAATCCATGTAATGGATGTGAAATTGCTCAGCCAGTTCAGCCAGTTATGAATAATCCTAAACTTGTTACTTGTAATACCTCGTGTGGTATACAAGATAAAGCCTCTCATCAAGATCTCAATGAACTACCTATTAAGCGAGGCCGATTACAGCTCAAGTCAAAATTGAATGATCATAACTCTACCACAAAACCGAAACATAAGGAACCAAATGACAAGAAATTTCCAAAGTTGTCCAATACAGCCCATAGTGTACAGGATGGTACCACCGGCGCATGTGAGACAAAGTCGACACAAAATCTAAGTATCTCAGCTCATGTCAACACCAACAAGCCTTGTTCGACTACACCAGAATTGGGATGCCGTGTCATACCGTCAGTTTTCTCTGTCAAAAATTTGCAACGCTATCCAGCATCGCCTCCCAGCAACATCCCAAACACAATACAATTGATACAGGTATGATTATCATCACACTCGATGCCTCCTACTTGAACGTTTTTTTAAGTCGTGTTACATTTTCTGAAGAATCCATCACAACCTCATAGGCTCACTGATACAACAGTACAAAATTTTATTGCAACAGGTTTAACTCTGAATCTTTTGTCCTCGCTTTTGTCATTCATGTGCTCAGTTATCATTTTTTTTCAGTCTATTGAAATGAAACGATGCGACGTTATGATTTGTTGAACATGATTATGTATAGAATTTTTCTTCAAAATTTAACATTCCACAGCCTTATTGTAAGTCACTAGTTGCTGTCGACGCTCCCAGCATCGCTCCTACAGATTTACACCTACGGAACCGTACTACTAATAATTACATGCCTCTGATAGTCATCTGATTGTCTTACTGTGCTTAATGCTGCTGACATAGTCTCAGCCACTCCAGATTCACAGCTAGCCTCAAAAGAATCGATAAACCTTGGTTCATTCCATGCAAGCAATTCATCTCGTTTGCCAAGACCAAAGCGCTACCCAGTGGCTTATGAGCCTTCCCATGAGCGTGGTAAATTACTGATGAACAAGAAGAGTTCCACTTCAGGCTACTCGCCATCTAGTATATCTAACTTTGGGCGAAATACATCCTCTGCCAAGTCTGGTCGATTACAGCATGAATCAAATGGCTCCACTACCAAGATGCGAGTTAATGATTTTACCGACACTAGAGACAAAAATTCGTCAAGTTCATTTCATACTGAAGATCAACGCAATCCAATAACTTGCGAACTGCCCGTTCAAAGTCTTGCCCGATCTGATCAAGGATCGATTCATCAACCAAATATCAAAGAATTACCTCACGCACCACCCGGAAAACAAGGTGGATTACAAATCAGGGCTGAGGTCCCTAATAATGATTGCGTAAAGAGAAGTTTCATTGCTAGTGCCGACAAAAGTTCACGCCATGCATTGGACGAGGTACATCCCGTCGCTCCTCATGTTTCCAAGAAGAAGACAATTAATACGTCTAGCCACTCAGATAATGTCAAGTTACAAGATTCACTTGTTGGCTCTCGTATTGAAGTCACACAAAATCGAAAAATATCTGCGCCCCGTTGCACAAGCCCTAATTTATCTGCAGTATTCGATCTCGAGTGTAATGTACGGCTCTCACCTCACTCTGATATTGAACGGAATGCTGAACGCAGTCCACAAATACCCACAAGTCACCTCGCAGCACCTCTTCATGCTCGCACTAACTCTGCTTATAAGCATGGTGATCCTGTCATCCGTCTCAGACTTTCTGAAGTCAACAATGATCCCAAAACCATGCAGGATACACAGTCTACCTCGTCTCATTCTCATTCTAGCTTGGACAATAGTGTGAAAGACTTGCCCCATGCCACATCACACCAACCGGACGATGATTGTGAATTTACTGATGACAGTATTGATAATTACAAATTTGAAGCCTCGATCGACCTTGATAATGAGAGAAAGAAAAAACAATTCATCTCACAATGTGTTTCTGACAAACGTTTTTATTCTGACCAAGAAATCAAAGATTACATACGAGATATAAAAACTCTTACCGGTGAAAATTTTGCTGTGGATGATTCACATACAAAAGCCAATAGGGTTAAACAACTCTCAAGACTCAATGCCAATCCAAATTTGAAATTTCACGTAATATATTACACATGTATTCACGGTAAAGAATTGCCTACATCCTCGACTAAAGGCTTGAGAGAAACCTAGTATGTATTTTTTTTCTTTTTCTCATCAAAATGCCATCATCATACTTCATGCGCCACATTCGCCAACCATTCTGAATTCATATGGAAATCAAACTATATTACATCATAACTTTGTTCAGTTCCAGGAAATTCAATTGCCCTGCCAGAATAAACTTCGGATTATCAAGGTATGGAAATTTTATGCATATAACCTAAATCGTCGAGCATTAGAATCACTCACCATCACCTGAATGTGAGCCACACATATTAATTCTAACCATAATATCCTATGCTCCTACAATTAAGTAATCATTATCATTTCCTCAATTTTACAGGGTGAACCACGCAAATACATTTCACAGAATCGGAAACCTGATCCTGATCAGTTGAAACGCATCCAAGAATGCGTACGTTTTGACGGTAATCGACTTACTGTCGTGTCAGAACTTCAATCCGAAGGGATCAATTATCTTTTTCACGATTATTCAAATTTAAAATACAAGGTGAAGCCCGCGATCGAAAAAGGATCTTTCGAGGATACTATTAAAATCCTCCAACAGAACGGTTCGGATTTTATCCCCTCAATCGTGATTCTCCCCTTTCATGCTCATATAAGACGCTTTTATTTCAGGGGCAGAATATGATACTAAAATCAATGATAAGGACGAGTGTCTCGGAGTTTTCTGGCTTACTGAATTTACCAAAGAAAATGCCAAAGCATTTGGCGAACATATGCAACTCGACTTCACTTATAATAATTTGGATTTCAAAAATCCTATCGGAACCGCGATGAATATAGATGGCAATGGCCAAACGGCATATGTCGGCTGCTGTATTCTCGCAAATGAAAGTGAAAAACTAGTTGAGTGGTTTATCGAACGCCTTGTCCACCACATCCCATCTCTACAGACCACCTGCAAGTCATTAATGACCGACAAGTCCGCAACCATCAGAAAAGTTTTGAGAATCTACTTTCCTGATGCTGAACTGTACTTGTGCTCGTATCACGTCGCCAAAATTTCCAAAGGTAAAATTGATGCCAAAAATTATCCAGTTCTCTTCCAGCACGATGATCTAAGAGTCTCATTATTAACAAGTCTTCAATGCATGATGTACTCTAACAATGAAGATGAATATTCAGCTGAATACCGAAAATTCTGCAGCATTGCACCAGCCGAGATTCGTTCGTACTTTGATGACTATTGGCACTGCATCAAAACCGAATAGGTCCGATTCCATATGGTCAAGGCTAATTTTAGAAACCACACTAACAATCGGACCGAAAGCAACAACCAAAAATTAAAAAAAGATGTCGGGGTAGGCCTTCCCATTCACGAGTTCATAAAACTTTTCTTCATTCGTCTTGACCAGCATATAAAGGAACGCACAGCAAGAATTGTCGACCATGCGTCTAAAAAGCCAAGGACCGTTCGTGACCCAGATATTCTGAAGTATTAGAACTTTCTTAGTAGGTATGTTTACCTGTACGTCAAAAAGCAAATATCAATGAAGGATCATGTTGTCCTCAATGTTCTTGGCGACAAGTACGTCGTTTACAGCCGCTTTAATGGCTCAATTAAATACATTGTTGATATCAACAGTTGCACTTGCCCAGCTCTCACGTCTATGATGCTACCATGCACACACTGGTTGAAGCTACGTTCGATTTTTCACGAATCACTTTATGATGGAAACGTGTGCGCTAAACGCTGGACTCAAAATTATCTTGTCCAATGTCATCGTGTCTTCAAAAAAGCATTGCATATCCACGATAACGAACCTGTTGCTCTCGACATCAATACATCCTCATCAAACTCGTCACAAAATCTTAATCCTGCGCGACCTGCACCACCCAATATAGCTGGAACCACAACTAGTTCTTCACTGGCTAGAGACGATACGTATGCTACTCACGGTCATGCACATTCACCACTTCCAGATTGCCCTGATTATAGTAAAGTCAAATTCAAGCCGGCATCTAAGGCCAGAGGTCGTCCGAAGCAACATCTTTCCGTTATCGGCCTACCTCGCAAATTTCCAGGGAAAGCTCAATCAGTTCCTCTCGCTCATTTTTCCATCAACCTCAACATTCTACCACGCAGATCAGCTACGCAAAAAGGTGATGGATCTGCCTTCTCCGCCAATCAAATTCTGAACCACGATCCACAAGAACCAGTTACCGCCTCCGACTTCCCTGACGTGCCCACCGCTGCATCAACCCGCTGCCCTACCATCAACGAAAATATTTGCACTACTGTGTCGTCAGAATTGCCCGCTAAACGCAACCGCAAGATACGGCGTTTCAGTGATATTGACTACGATTTTGTCAATCAGCCCTCTACAACCTGCTCCACTATATTGCGCGAATCCGTTCAGCAACAACCAGATTCGCTCATACGCCCTTTTCATGACAAGTCACTATCATCCAAGTTTAAACTCATTGGGGAATGGATTATAACTGATGGTCTATTGTGTGTTGACGATAACACGAAGCCTGTCCAACTTGCTGATATACACTTCAAGCAAGTATTCGACTATAATATCTACAACGAAGATTTTGATATTAATATCGTGAAGCAGCATCTGGACCAAGAAGTATACGACTGTTTTTACGATATATACACTACAAACAAACCTCGAATCAAAGATTCTTGTCAAATCTGTCTGTCACCCGAAGATTTCGACGACTGTGTGCGATGTGACTCATGTTTCTCATGGTTGCATATATCATGCGCATCTCTATCAGCTGTACCTACTGAAGAAGATCTATTTTATTGTGATAAGTGCAGAATGGATTGTATTCAGAGACAACCTGATGACTGCTGGTCATTCGTCATACTTTCCCTCATTTCACGCTCTCACATTTTGGCACGAGAAACATACGTCTTGGCGTTCAAAAATCCGTCCTTATGAGGTGTCTAACAAATACTTGAACCAGTAGATTGGAGTACAGGGCATCCTTGTCATGTCCCTTCTCCATCATCTTCCTACTATTCGTCATTGCCAAGTGCAATTTTGATAAGATTTAAAGATTGTTGTTCAATTTCTATATGATTTTATTTTTTTAGTTATTAGTCGGAGGTCACACACAAGGAGGTACATCTTGAAATTTCTACATTATCAGTGATCTTGTAGTTCACATCACATAATTTACGAGAGTAACCATAATTATATCTTATAGAGGCGATGAATTTGCCCTTCTGATACCCCCTTACTCAAACTATCAAAGATGACTTCTAAAAAGTACTGAAAACATTTACATACCATTTTGAGGTTGGCGCAAACTGTATTGATGAACTTGTTTGTGCCTCAAGTGTATGTATTCGGTGGGTCAAAAGGCAACTTCGTGTTTTGAGATAATGGTTGAATTAACCCCTGAAGTATATCCATAATGGTTCCCATTGATTTGTTGTTTGATTTTCCATAAATTTGGTGAATTATTAATGAATACCTTCTCAGAACTTATAATTGATGACTTTCAACAGTACTCCAATACAAAAAGTTGCTTAACGACCCCTGCAATGCATACCCTCGAATTCGAGGTTGGCATACAGATGTTTCCAGTGATTTTTGTGGTTATCTTTCATATTTTCAGAGTATCTCAGCTATCAGAATGTCTCATGACCATCAATATGAGTTATATTCATGGTACCTTCCGTGAAATATGTAATATCAGCTCCAACGACTGCTAAGGTATTGATTTCGAGAGTTTACCTCCTCCTGTGTACCCTTTTTTTAATAAGTGAGCGATGCCATTTGAAACACATACGTTTCCTCTGAGTCTGATTGTTGCGACAATTCACAAGTTACATGTCGTGCGCACTCGCATATATTTTTGTCTCAATCTTCTCACTTTCCGCATAATTTCTGATTTCAATACGACCATTTCTCCATTAATATTAAAACAGTGTAAGACGATCCTGCGATTATTCATCAGCCCGTCTATAAGCCACTTTGTTCTATACCCTTTTCTTTCGTGACTCGTTTTTCGGATTTTCTAGTGTATCCTAGTAATAACGACGATTTTATTGTATCCGATATAAGTCCGCGTATTTGTAATCTGATTTGTAAACTACTTGCATTTCTAATGAATTTTTCTAAATTTATAAGTCATATCCATTTTTAGCAACAGTCAGAAATACACTACCACTTCAGAATCTAACACTTCCTTGAAAGCTTTATGATTCAGCGAGGCATATTTTCAACCTCACGCTATCCTCCCCCCCCCCCGCCCCTGGTTTAACAGCACTATCTCATCTACTATTCATTCTAATTCGTTGCGGCATTCCATAGCTCTGAAAATTTTCTAAATTTCTTATCCAAGCTTTCTTTTAGCAACAGTCAGAAACACAGTAGCACCCTGCAGAATCCAATATTCTTTGGAAGTATTGTAATTCAGCAAGGCACATTTTCAACATACACCTTCCCCCCCCCCCCCCGGTTCATCAGCACTATTTTATCTGTTATTCATCAATCTGACTCGTTGCGGCATTCCATAGCTACTTCAACATATGCTAGAATTTTTATCCAAGCTTTTTCCTACCTTCGACTTATCATACTTCCTGGTTCTCATAATTCTATTTTATTCGATAAGTACTCCCTTTCCTCCATCAAAATTTGAGCTCTAGTTCATTTTATTATCAAAAACTGTATGTACTATTTACATTGGCATCACCACATCATAAAATTCATCTCTGCCACAACTAAAACATTTGTGACGAATTACTGAGCTATTTATATTGTATATAAAGTAAACTCTATTTTTCTTATGAACAGTATTTTTCATTAAACAATAACGGAGGTCTACGTTTATACATACAACGTCTCCCCCAGGTCGTTCAATTTTTTGCACTGAATAATTGTCTACTCCTTCTACACTACTCAATAATGATTCAATGGTCATCACACACCTTGCCAAGTTTGACTTCTTCTTCGGGGCCCATTCTCCCATTATTATGTCTCCATTCTCAAACCTTTGTATGGTGTCATTCTCTAGAAAACATGATGTTTGACTTGACAACGACAAATAATCACATTTGAATACATCAATTTTTTCTACTATAGTTCCTGTTATGAGGCTGAACTTCAATTGCTTTTCAATTCTCTCTACCCATGAAGGACTCCTACTTTCTGAGGTTGCACAGACCAGTTTTCGGAATGGGTCCTTATACTATGACGACAGCAGTATTCGCATACATCTGTTCCTATCATGTCGGTAAAGTAGCTTTGTCGACTAAACAATATCAGCGCCCTCAGCGCTCACTCCCTTCCCATGTATATGATACTATATCTATATATGTGAGATACCTCGGTACCGCGCACGAGCAGGAGCGAGTGCGCAACACTTGTAATAACGCAGCCGAAGTGAGTGCTTCGGCTATCCGTGTATAATCAGAGTTACCATTGAGTGCACGCGGTGTGCAATAAAGAGTCAATTTCAGTGAATATCTGTGCAGTGTTTATTTAGTAGCAATAGTGCACCCCAACCCTTTATTTACTCCTATATGATAGCAGTGAGCGTGGTTCCGATCCACGGAGTAAAAAAGGGGTGCACTAAAATAGTGCGTGAGCGCGTGTGCACGAGGCGAGAACTCGCCGTGCTCTGAAACCTGCGTGCAGTGTGCACAGGGAAGTGGCCACACACTAGCGCTGTGCATACTACTACCGGTGATAAATCTCCAACACAACGACAGAATCCCCACCAGAATAATCTGCGAGGTAAGTCTGCGAGAATAAGTGTGTAGACTTCCGTATAGTGGGGCGAGGCGCCTTACGGCGAGCACGCGGTCAGAGAGCAGGGATGCGGCACGGCGGCCGGAACGGCCCTATGCCTGTTGCTTTCCCTTGTTCTCGAGAGCAGCGCGGCGTAGACCGTGCAAGTGGCTGCGTCCATGTGACTCGCTATGAGTGTGCAGGGCTGCGGGCCTGTACTCAGAGTATAGACAGGCGCGCCGCGCGGTGCGCGCGCGAGCGCTCGGTCTGGACGCAGCCATCGGAAAAATAGGCAATTTTTCTTTCGAGATCGCTCAGCAGCGGGATTCTTCTAATGAATTCGCTTGCATTTTTGAGTATACGGGACCTCCAAGAATCGGACGTTATCATGGTGCAGAGAGTGATCCAGCGGAGTTTGTCGTCTTGTTTGCGGCGTGTGTGCGGAGATTTGATCGGGTGGCCACGTGCTTACAACATAAGTGTAAAGAGTATTTTTCTCGTGCGGACCACGAGTAGAATCATACATCGATGAATGCATTGTGTCATTTTGGGCCCTTATTAATGTCATTTCGCGATTGAGGTGTCTTATAACAAGCATCGGAAGTGCATTAATTTTCAATGCTCGTGGCTGTCTCGGTATTTCTCTCGTGCGCGTGTCCGAGCTTGTTTCGGCGGGCTTCGTGGTGTGCGCGGATACCTTGTATTTGTGCACGCCGGGGTCTCACTCGCATGCGTATCGAGCTCCTTGAGCCGATGCAAGTGAAGCACTCATGATTTTCGTTTTGCAAGCAAGATGACGGCTTGTGTTTGCACAGAACGGAGGGAGTTCTGGCGATTCTTGGATGAGTTTCCCGGGCCGGACCGTAGTATGTTGAACGCTCTTGGTCTCATGCATGCTTTGTATTGTGAATACATAGATGCAAAAGAGGTTCTCATTTGCGGCCGTGCTTCGGAGTATTCTTGAGTATCATGAGTTGTGGTCAAAGAGGTTGTTCATCTCATAAGATGTCGAGAAATTTTTTGAGGTTAAATAAAAATAAAAAAAAAGAGGTTGAGAGTAAAAATCCGTCTACAGAGTCTTGAGTCGAGCAGATGATTGAGTAATCGCTGCAAAATTAAGAGGTTACTAATTTCTATATGATGGGAAACCATGAGATGAACATCAAGTGAGTAGTCAAATTAAATCAATGAATTTCTCAACCAGGGACAGAATTTTTTCTTGAATCTACTCACTGGATTGGAGATTTTTTTCGGGAGTTTGGCATCCCGGTCTTGACTGCCTTGCCGTCAGACTCGGACAGCTGGCTCTCGTTGGAATTTTTTTTCCTTATGTTGAGTTTATGTTCACGAATTAAAATTTCTGTGAGAATTCAGTAAAATCTGGGGTCATTGGACAGATGAAACTTGTGTTCAGTGTAGTCTGCTAAATGACTAGAGATGTTAGTACGGCTCTACTTGTGACCCGTACATGTGCCTGATCAACCCAAAACCGATCGAGCCCCGAATTGACACTCAGGCTCGAACACGGCGAGTGGTGTGCATGTGCGGGATGCGCAATGGAGAAATCTAATGTCTCGTTTCGGATTCTAGCAACATGCCGTGCAGTTGCTTGAATCAGAAGCACGAAGCATTCTGCTCTTAGTGAAATGAGGAATTACCTGGTGGTGTGAGTCCTTTAGAGTTCAATAGTTCAATGAGAAAATTATTCTATTGAAAATGTGGTAAAAGAATGAACACTAATTGAGAATGTTTCACAATCCTGGATCAGGTGGTTAGTCATCCCTCTGACGAGTAAACGATTCAATGGGCGACGAGTACTTGGAGTACATGAGGATCAGGATTGAGGCAGAGGCCAGTCTCCTTGATCCGAGAGATCAACGTAAGAGTCACAAGTATATTTCACAAGACTAACCACCCATATTTGACTAACCAAAATATATATAGAGTGCTGTGAATTCTGAGTGCGATTCTTCAAAAGTTAGAGCTCCGGAGGGAGTTTGCTTGAAGCTTTTGAACTTGAGTTGAGTGAGTGAGTGAGGTCAGATCTGACAAATCATTGAGAGTTCAAAACCAGGTAATGATTAATGGGTTCCATTCACAGCAATAACCACAACTACATCAGAGCAATCGAGAATCATGAGTGAGACCAATCCATCCAATTCGAGTGACCAATCAGACCAAAATGAGAGAACAAACCCATCAGAGTTGCAGAATGCCATCGCAACTGCCCAAGCGCTGGCAAAGTGTTTACTGCCAAGAATGGCAGGAGATCAAGAGAACCAACTTCTGGTGAAAGAAGCCGTCGACAAGTTAGTACTGGCCCAGAAAAACATGCTACAAGCTGAGAAGAGCAATTTAGAGTCTCAATTGTCAGAGTCACGAGTTGCACAAGCTAATACCGCTGACCCTGGACCGAGTACAAGTGGAAATTATCGTACTGGACCGAGTACGAGTGGGAATTATCGTATGCCGAAGATCACGAGCAATTACAAACTGACTTCTAAAGCGAGTTATGAAGTCTGGCTCGATAATTTGAAAACTGAGCTAACGAGCTGGGGACTGCTGGATCTAATAGATCCGAGCATCCAAGGCCCAGCGAACTTGAAACTGGAAGAGGTGGCGATGAGAAAGAATTCTGCAAAAAGAATTATCATCAGCCATATTGATGAGGATTATCACATGAAGATACTGGGTATGCAAGAACCCCTAGAAATTGTACAGAAACTTCGAGAAAGCAGGAGAGGTGAGATAGCCTGTACCCCTGCATCAATCAGAACAGCTCTGTTTGAAATAAGAATGAAGAAGGGTGAGCGAGTTCACAAGTTCAATGAACGCTTTGATCAGCTAGTTAGAGAACTGGCGCTGAGCGGTGATACGAAACCATTTGACGAAGACGACAAACGTCGTCACTATTATCAAGCTGTCATTGATACCATGCCAGAACTACGTCGTCATGACTCTTCTGTTGAAACTGTGAAAGAGGCTATTCGTCGTAGGAAATCTTCTGAGAAAACTGTACAAGGAGAACCTCGTCGTCCTGATGAACCTCCTGGCATGGCAGTGACAGGAATGAGCATGTCTGAGATGCGGCTAGCTTTGCGCCGCATTGAGATTGACGATGATATGCTGGCAAAGAGGACAAACCCATCTGCAGCCAGAGCAACTTCCCAAAACTCTAACGGGGACGGTACCATCTGCTTCAGATGTAATAGAGGCGGGCACTGGCAGAATGAATGCCCCTTGATACCATTAAATAAATGGTACTGTCGCAGCTGCAGTTTCGAGACGGACCATATTTCTGATAATTGTCCGGGTTCAAGAGCCTCTCGACCTGCTGAGAGGAAGAGACCTCATAAGCCGGTCTATACTCAGCAAGGACCCCCCAACAAGAGAGGGAGGCCTTACTACCAGGGTCAAGGGGAAAGAGGCCCTCAGAGAGGCAAGCCATCCAGAGGGCGTGTTGCCCCTAGAGGGGGCCCCCAGGGGCCCAGCAGAGGAAATAATAAGGGAACCCGAGGCCGTTGCAGAGGAAATAACAGGGGCCGTAATAGCGGAGGCCCTAGAAATCGTCCGTTTGCCCGTAGAGCTGAATACGAGGACAACGAGGAATACTCTGGGGAGTACCCCGAGGAAGAAGAGGAAGAAGAGCAATGGTATGATGAAGAGTACGAGAATGATCAAGGTGAGATGCAAATTGACAATAGTATGAGTCATATAAAATTCATAGCCGATTCAGGAGCTACTGAGCACTTTGTAAATAAGAGTTTTGTTTTAACCGATTTCAAGATATCTGAAAATGGAGTTATCAAGAGTGCAAATAAGAATAGTTTTGCAGATATCGTGATTGACGGTAGAGGCGATCTTGTGCTCAAGAATGATAGATTACACGGGAGCCACATCAAACTTACGAATGTTATTGCCGCGAAAGATATTTCAGAAAACCTATTATCTCTGCGTAAGTTAGTTGATGCAGGTTTCAGTATAGTTCTTGATAACAAAATTTTCAGAGTATTTGACAAATCAAATAATAAGATAATTTTTGAGGGAGTTTATGAGAAACCCAATTGGATTGTTAGATTCCAAGTTAAAAATTCGGGAGGCTCGAATCCTACAGAAGTCAGTAATGCTGACTATACATGTACTGCATTCATAGCAATCGACGGTGAGCTTCCTGGACAATCGTAAGCCAATTCTAATGGTATTACTTTGTTATCTCCGGAGGGAGAAGGTTTGCCCTGTGCCCATAAATCACCCATTGAATCTTATTCTGCGATTGGGAGGGAGAATTCAGAGAAGCTTGTCGATCCTGGAGTCCAGATGGAAATAGAGTCAAATTCAGAGCCAAATCCACAAATACAGTCAAACTTAGAGTCGAATCCAAAACAGATAGAGTCAGAGGTCCAAACTTCAAAGTGTGACATACCAGAGGGGTCTGTCAATACAGTGTTGAATCGAATCATCAGAGTTGATGATTTACAATCTATGGACACTTTACAAGATGTATTGAATGATAATACTTCACAAAATTCCGAGTCAGAGATGAAATTATCCGATGCCATGCTATGGCACAAAAGGCTAGGACATCCATCCTTAGCCTATTCAAAAATGTTACAGAAAAAGGAGAAAATATTAGAACATGTAGAGTTTGATGAGTCGATCAAAAATTGTGAGATTTGTATACTTTCAAAGATGGAGAAACTGCCTTTCAAAGAGAATAGAACGAAGGCAGAGAGACCACTCCAGAGAATACATTCTGATCTCATGGGACCAATAAAGCCGTTATCGTGGCCGGGTCAAAAGAGATACATTATCTCATTCATCGATGATTACTCTCGTTTTGCCCGGACTTATTGCTTGAAAACCAAAGACGAAGCAGGCAGAGCTTTGGAAAACTTCTTAGTCACTGCCCGAAATTTACTGGGCCATAATGCTAAAGTCTGCTACATGAGATGTGATCAAGCAAAAGAGTATCTGGGAGGAGAGTTTGCTGAAATTATGAAACGAGAAGCTATTGAACATGATATGAGTCCACCATATACTCCGGAACTGAACGGCACAGCTGAGAGATTCAACAAAACGACTCAGCGTAAAATTAGAGCCTATATGAGTGATTCAGGTTTACCTGAAAGTATGTGGGAACTAGCCGCGGAGGTAGCTGTGCATACATACAACATAACTCCTCATAAAACGATAAAGTATGAAGTTCCACTGACCAAATTTTCAGGTAAAACCAAACTCAATTTGCAACAACTGAAGAGATTTGGTTGCATAAGCTTTGTAAAGCTTCCCAAGACTGAGTCCAAATTCAGCAATGTATCTATCAAAACAGTTCTAGTAGGGTATACATCCACTGGTTTCATTTTGTGGCATCCAAATTCGAAGAAGTTCTTTGAATCCAGACACGTGAGATTTTTAGAGAAACTGGTTTATAGAGATGTGTATAGAAGGGAACAATGTACAGAGAAAGTTTCTCAAGAGCCTATTGAGTTAACTAAAGAGTCAAGATCCACAAGAACACCAACGAGTAATGAGAAGCCTGATTCAGAGCAAAACGCACCTCCTAAAAGAAAACGAGGTAGACCACAAAAAGTTCAGCTTGAAATCGTTGATGCAAATGTAGAGGTTCAGAAATCGCAGGATGATCACACCCAGAAGGGCGATGGTCCTGTGACAAGAAGTAAATGTAAGACAGTTGAGGACATCAGCTTCGCCCGATACACCAAAGTTTCAGAGGATAAAAACTTGAGGGAGGATGAGCTTGGACATATCCTATTAGCCACAATATCGAGAGATCCAACTACTCATGAGGAAGCAATGAGTTTGCCGGATTCCAAGATGTGGAAAGAGGCTATTCAAGAGGAGTTGGATTCTATGAAAAACAATGCAGTTTGGGAAATAATTCCCAGACCCAAGACGAAATCTAACATTGTTGATTCAAAGTGGATTTTCAAGAAGAAGACTGAGAGCGATGGGTCTATCAAGTATAAAGCTCGTTTGGTAATTCGAGGATTCAAGGATAAGAACGTATATAGTCTGAAAGAGACGTATGCACCTGTATCAAGATTATCACTGATCAGAGCTGCACTGTGTATAGTCAATAAAGAGAACTTGCATATGTGCCAGATGGATGTCAAGACAGCATTCCTTGATGGAGAAATTGAGGGAGAGGTCTTGATGGAAATCCCAGAGGGTCTAGAAAATCCAGAAAGTGAAAAGGGTATCAAAGTGTGCAGACTAAAGAAGTCTCTGTACGGGCTGAAACCGAGTCCGAAAAATTGGAACAAGCGATTCTCAGAGGAAGCACGTAAACTGGGACTGGAAAATGACCTCCATGACCCATGTTTATTTACTTGGAGAAAAAGAGGGAAACTAGCCGTGGTTGTGCTATATGTAGATGACATGCTTATCATAAGCAATGATTTACAGAAGCTAAATAATATCAAATATAGCCTAGGTCAAGCTTTCCAAATGAAAGATTTGGGAGAGCCCCAATTATTCCTGGGCATGACAATCCAGAGAAATAAGAATGAGAGAAGCTTGATAATACACCAAGCTGACTACACAGAGAAGATGCTTGAAAAATTCAATATGAAAAAGTGCAAACCCGTGGCTACGCCAATGATCACGCGTCAACTCGACCATAGAAACAAGAAGTCGAAAACAGCTCCTAATGAGTCAAACAAATCTCATTCAACGCAAAAAGTTCCATTTAGAGAAGCAATCGGAAGTTTGATGTACTTGGCTAATGTCACGCGGCCAGATATAACTTACGCCGTAAATTACCTAGCTAGAAAACAGTTGAACCCCACGGAAGACGACTGGAAGGACGTGAAGAGGATTTTCAGATACCTGAGAGGTACAACCAATCTGGGAATCAAATACACTTCAACATCAGATGTATTTGAAGCTCTTACTGATGCGAGTTGCAGAGACCTCGAAGGTTCAAAATCCACTGGTGGGTACATCCTAAAACTGTTCGGAGACGCAATTGCTTGGAGGAGTCGCAAGCTTTCCTATGCCACACTATCTACCTGCCAAGCGGAGTATTTGGCAATGAGTGATGCATGCCAAGAATTGATTTCGTTGGACAAATCATTCAGATACATCCTAGGACGAACCATGTTTCCAGTGGTAGTATGGTGTGACAATGAGTCGTCACGAAATTGTACAGAAATGGACGGAAGTCATAAGCTGAAGTGGTTCGATATGTGTCTGAGAGACATCCATGCAGAACTGGAGGCCAGGGAAAATACTGGACACAGAAAGCACATGGCTGACTCACATGGAGATTTTATTAAGCAATGCGTTGATGAGGAAAAGGTCAAAGTAGCGTGGATATCGACAGAGGAAAATCTGGCCGATATTATGACCAAGCCATTGCCACAAAACACTCATGTCAAGTTGCGGGACCAAATAATGAATATGAGAACTAATGACTGAAGTCACATGTGAATGAGATTCTCTCTTATTACTTTGAGTCTAATATCATCAACTATTGTATGCTTTCAGGACAGCAATGACTGGACAATCGACTATGAGAAGAAATTGACTGATCTTTGTTCACGCCAAATCAATAACCATTTTTCTACAGTCAATATTATATGTGCAAAAACTTCTCTTCCTATTTAATAACTAGTCCTGTAGCACTGAGAGCGTGTAAAGTTTCCTAGCGCTGAAAGTTCCTATTGTCATAATCGACAAAGGGAGGGAGTGTCGGTAAAGTAGCTTTGTCGACTAAACAATATCAGCGCCCTCAGCGCTCACTCCCTTCCCATGTATATGATACTATATCTATATATGTGAGATACCTCGGTACCGCGCACGAGCAGGAGCGAGTGCGCAACACTTGTAATAACGCAGCCGAAGTGAGTGCTTCGGCTATCCGTGTATAATCAGAGTTACCATTGAGTGCACGCGGTGTGCAATAAAGAGTCAATTTCAGTGAATATCTGTGCAGTGTTTATTTAGTAGCAATAGTGCACCCCAACCCTTTATTTACTCCTATATATCATAAACTTTCCAGTCCACGAACAGGCCTATAATTGCATTTTGTATTATCTTTCATGTAAATTGACTTCACTTATCAATTTACTGTATTATGTTTAATTTGATCACCATTCAAAAGCTTTTCTTTGTCTTCCTCCGATCCATTTATGAAAAATTCATCTGCATGTTTACGGTACATCTCTTCTTGGCTCATTTCTGGTACATTTTTAGAGAACACTTTCATGTACCTCTTGTCTCTTTCCTAATCTTCTTCCTCACATCCATCATCATTGAAAACATAACTCAATAAATATTGTTGGAACTCCAGAATGATATTGCGTAGTGTCCAGTAGTTGTTGCCGAACATTATTTCTGTTCCATGTGGCAACGATCAAAGGATGACATGGCTACTGAATTTCTTATTGTTTGATGCTTTCAGTGTCATGTACAATATTTCCTCTTCATGTATATCAAATTTTTTTTTTAGGTATCTCTTCAACATCTTCATAAATATCTTAACAGCAATTCCATCATTGACCATAAATTTCTTTCCTCTGTCATATTCCAAGTCAAAACATAACACACATTTATTTTCTATAACCTGCAACACATTCCATCTTTTATTAAAGATCCTTGATCTTTAAAAACAAAAAAAAACTTCTTGTTCATTTATATCCTCATTATGTGTTCAATGTACTGTTACGAAAATTTACCTAATAGAAATGTGAACTTTTGTCATTGGACTTGTACCAGCTCTCATACAATCTGCAAAATTTATCTCTGTCTGACAAGTAGAAACACCTCTTACCACTTTCATCTGCTTCCTTTGCCAAACATAGTACTTTTGATCTGTTTTCACACGATTTTAAATTCACCACGGCATCTTTTAATTTGAAGTTTTTGTGAATGTACCACCAATTATCATCTCTCATTCTTTGAGACTTTGGTCCATTTGTTTTCTTCATGTTATGTTCCACGCCGTCTGCTGATCTACTGTCCACGTCTGGCTGTTATTATCCCGTTCATTAGCTCCAAAATGCCATAAACTATCAGCAGATCAGCAGCTCGACTGCATGTCCTTGGATGCACTGCGTGCTTTTGGCATCATTATTTATGGCTCGCACACACATGGCAGCGAGCTCTCACTCAATCAAACGGCCCCGCAACTAAAGCAACCAAACCTTCTTGACTAACAAGTATACATAAGATAGAACGTAGGGGGGCCGCAATGTATAGTATGTATTCGTTTATTTTTTCATTTATCGGGCAAAACTATCAATGATTCCAAGATAATCACATTCCCACCCACTTCGTCGTCGGGCACCGTCAATTTCGACCAAAATCTAGCGTTTTCCCGACAGTTCGGAAAAAGTTACTAGAACTATCAGGAGTATAACACCGGCCAATTCATACTTTGATCTCAGATGAAGTTATGGGGGGAAAGGTGATACTCGCCAAGTTAGACTTTTTAAAAAAGTAAAGTGGGAGGGGGGAAGATCGCTTATAACTTGGAATCCGTGCCATCCAGCAGAACTTGCATGGATACTCTTTTGTAGATCTTTGAAAGATCTATGAAATTTGTTATATAGATCATTGCTCAAAAACCTATTGTTTCTCAGATATGAGCAATATTAGTTTTGGCAGTGCAGCATTTCTGATCATAACTTGGAATCCATGAAGTTTCACAAAATTCTGCATCGACACTTTTTTGTAGATCTTCAAACGGTCTACGAAATTTTTTGTATCAACCCTTAGAGTACCGGTATGACGCCACATGGCGTCATGACTTCACGGTCCGGTCATTCAACTAGAACAGAGAAATTTCCAATGCAATCTAGGTACTGCTATTCGTCTTAGAAAGAGGAATCCAAATCAATCTTGGAATAATTTTTATCAAAGTTGGAACCGTGATTGCAAAGAGAGTCGATCTATGCGGAAAAAAGTGTGTCAAATCCATGATTCTGGAATAGCTGACAATCGGTTGGGATTTGTCACTGTAATTCAATTCATCCTCCTTATATCTGCGATATCTCTATATTTTGTGCAAGAGTATGATAATTTGATCGAGGAAAGCTTCAGACGAAGCTGCTCGGAGTGCAAGAATTTTATATCATTCGTGCTGGAAACACCACAATTTCTGGGGGTCTTGACGCGGGTGGGGGTACCGAGAAACTCGACGTTTTTCGCGAAGGTTGGTGCTGTGTTTCTACAGGATTGAATTATCACTAGATTTCCCTAGACGACCCATAACCTCCAAAAGTTATAGATGTTGAAAAATGAATCCAAACTGGTATTTCAGAAACTATGTGATGAGTTCCAGTAAACCAGTTCAAGAATGATACATTTCATTAATACCATTAGAATATTGAAATATAGGCACACACAAAGTATGTTTAATTGATTACGCTTGGATATAGAATATTATTTCTGAACCGTAGGATTTTTCAGCAATGACCCAACTATCAAGCATAGAATCAAAACATACACTCCTCAGATTTCGATCTCAGATAGAGGTTTCTCATCAACATATCAGACGCCATCATTTTTTGGTGTTACAACTTGAGCAGATTTGTTTCAGATTCAGTTTTTTCAGCAACACATCAATACTCGTCAACTATGAGGGTTACATCTTCAGCAATTTGTTTTTATATATGAAACATAGAAGCAAAGATTTCTAATCCATCCATCGTGGATTTGGAACTTGCATGCTTGGATGGATTATTCGCTTGGAAGTAGGATAATCTTGAAAATAACACATCAAGACTCGTCAAGTATAGGGGTTACATCTTGAGGAATTTGTTTTGATAAGCATACTTAGAATCAGAACATGCATTCCTCAGCTTTTGATGCCACATCTTGAGCACAGATTTCTAATCCATCCATCATGGAATTGAACTTGCACACTTGAATGGATCATTCGCTTAAGAGTAGTCTAATCTCTGAGATAAAGTTTTTTCAGCAACATATCAGACATCATCATTTTTTGGTGGTACATCTTGAGCAGATTTGTATCAGATTCAGTTGTCTCAGCAACACATCAATACTTGTCAACTTTTCACATTGATTACATAAATGAGGCATTGAATTGAAATGGATTCAAAACATTGTCTAATAATGGTTGCACAAAGTATGTCATTCTTATTCTAAATCAATGAATTTTACTGCCTAATACTCACAAAATGACTATTTGTATCATTTTCATTAATCTATGTTTCATCGCTTTTCCTTTGATAAATATTCATCATCAATTGCATGTCTTCTTTGGATCAAGTCTAACGGACACAAACATTCATCAGCGTGGGCCATATATATAGCACAATGCCCAGAAACAAAAATACATAGGTATACAGAACCATAGAAACAGATGCGCGACGCGTGTGCATGTATGAGCACGTATGTGAGTCTAGAGATATTTTAGGGAGAAATTATCGAGTAGCACGATGTAGCAGAACGGTCAGAAACAAAAATATATAGATATATCGCAATGGAAACAGAAACACGGCTCTTACCGACAGAGTTGCAGCAGACGAAATCCGATTAATGACAATTAAACAATAATAACAATAAATTAGGACGGGGAAACCGTGGTGCAGCACTCATGATATAAAATATCTTACGTCACTCTTGCTGGCAACCGCGTTTTTTCCGCGGAGCTCGCGCAGGACGTCGGCTTCGCCGACGTCCAGACCGAGCCGCGGAAACACGCGGTTTCCAGCAATCGAGACGTAATATACTATTTCAACACCGGCCGCTACATGGCAAGTCGAGTGATTCTTCGAGCGAGTTCAATTTTCCGCGCATCAAAAATGACAAACTTTCCCAAAGCAGTTTTTTTTACCTTCTCCGTTTGAAACACTTCTAATTCACGTTTTTGAACGCCAGAGCTCATCAAAGAGGACCTAAGATTCAGCAGCTCGAAGTCAGCGTATGTTCCCCTGAGCCACCCCTGTGCACGCTAGACAAGCCAATTTTTGGGTGATTTTCGGAAGGCCACTATATCAAAATCAAGCCAAGTTCACTCATGCAACTGATTACATCTTGTTTGTCTTTGGAAAACCTTCAACTTCCGTTTTTGAACGTCAAAATCGACTGATAGGGACCCAAGATAGAGCCATCCAAAGTATACAGTGCATTATAACATGGGCCGCTACCACTGAAGACCGGCATGACGCCATATGGCGTCATGGTCTGATCGACCAACATCCACCTTTGGTTTGGACGTACATCAGGGTCATGTAGGCACTTTGATTAGGGATTTCGGCGCTTTCTGATTTTCTAAAATGCCGGTACTCTAAGGCTCGAATTTATAGTCGTGATCCGGAGTCCGGATAAGCTAATCCGAGGCGCCACAATCGCCAGTCTTAATGAACTCGCGAACTCGCCGCACCGATTGTGGCGCCTCGGATTAGCTTATCCAGACTCCGGATTACGACTATAAATTCGGGCCTAAGGGTTAATCATTGCTCAGAAACCTACTGTTTCTGAGTTATGAGCATTATTAGTTTTGGCGGTGCAACATTTTTGATCATAACTTGGAATTCATGAAGTTTAACAGAATTTTGCATGAGTATTTTCTTGTAGATCTTCAGAAGATCTACAGAATGGGTCATATTAGTCATTGCTTAGAAACCCGCTGTTTCTGAGATAGACTCAATAATAGTTTTGGCAGTGTGACATTTTTTATTGTGACTTGGAATCCATGAAAATTAACAGAATCTTGCTACATACTTTCTCGTAGATCTTCAAAAGATCTACAGAATATGTTATATTAACCATCGCTCAGAAACCCACTGTTTCTGAGATATGAGCAGAATTAGTTTTGGCAGTGCAGCATTTTTGCTCATAATGTGGAATTCATGAAGTTTCACAGAATTATGCTTGGATACTTTTGTGTAGATCTCCAGGAGATCTACAAAATGTGTTATATTGATCATTGCTCAGGAACTCACTATTGGTTGGCATTTAAACAAGATCAAGTCAGGTGAAATAACCCCCCATCAAATACCCGACAGCACCTGTGGAGCTGAAGATTATATCCTTCAGACCGAGTTGAACATTCTACATTTTACATAAAAGAGAAAACAGACGGTGGGCACGTTCGGGCCTCTTACTGATACTAGTCTGTAGTAACGACTGCATGATCTACTCACAGCTGAATTATTGGATGATGTACAGAATATTTCGAATCGTTTCGATTCCTGAGCAGTAATCAATATCATGTATATACTTTGCCGACTTAAGTAGGCTTTTCCATGAAGTTAGAATCGAGAATTTTCTGTGCTCAGAAACACCATTGCACATATCTCAGAAACCGTGAATATTTGGGAAGGAATTATTTTTATCCATCCCATCAACTCCTGGAGGGTCTTTGAAAAACTTTTTATGAGAAATTCCGATCAGTTGCTTGGATACCAAATTGGAGTTGGGAATTTTCCGTTCTCTGAACCACTATTGCTCATATCTCAGAAACGGTCATTTCCTGTGCGACAATCAATATAACCAATTCTGTAGACCGGAAATCTTCAAGAAAGTACTCTTGCAAACATCATTTTTTTTCTTTTAAAGTGGAATATGAGGAAAAATCTGATGACAAGATATCCCTAATGGATCTCCCACCGGCAGACCATGAGCGCTTTTATTTTGCTTTCCCGGTAAACCGGATGAGCATGAATC
Source organism: Eretmocerus hayati (assembly GCA_029851415.1). Lineage (NCBI taxonomy): Eukaryota > Metazoa > Arthropoda > Insecta > Hymenoptera > Aphelinidae > Eretmocerus > Eretmocerus hayati. The sequence goes on from CM056741.1 coordinate 136,929,236, forward strand.
CAACGCCCGTGTGACCTGGGGGCTAAAACTTTCTGCTCTCAGCCCTACGTTGTTGGCAAGCCATCATTGCAGAACTGGGGGCAGCTCACCACTATCTAACCAACCCACCCCGGAACCGCGTTAGCATTACTTCAGGGTGGGGGGCGTATCGCGCGCTATGGGGCGTTCCTCTTTGGTGTGTCCGCTCTTCTATCCTCTCTCTTCGTCGTCAATGATCACTCTTTAAGTCGTCGTTGTTCGCTATGCAGCGCCCCTTGCTTGGCGCTGCTATGCCCGTTCTCGCTCTTCTTTTCGGATGATCGCCGTCTTGATATATGCGGCGATCTCATCCCACGTCTCTTTGCTTCGGAGCATGAACGGCACAAAATTCTCAGGGGTGATCTGATTCCCAGGCCAGTTCACGAGCTTTTATCTCTCCACAGCTGTGTTCACGCACTGGAAGAGTGCATGCTCCGCATCGTCTCAATCTGCCACACACATCTGACAGACCGGGGTCTCCCTCTTCTGGAACCGCTCCAGGTATTCTCCGAAGCAGCCATGCCCACTAAACGCTTGCGTCAGCCAGTAATCCAGTTCTCCGTGAGCTCGATCGATCCATCTGGCTATGTTGGGGATCAACCTCCGCGTCCACTTCCCTTTCATTGTACTCTCCCACTCTTTCTGCCACTCTTCGACGGTCTCCCCCCTCTCGACGTCTCGAGGGCCTTACGAGTGGGGTTGAGCACGACTCCATCGCTTTCAAGCGCCTCAACAAGAAGTTTCCGCGCTGTCCGCAGTCCGCGGTGGCCGCGAAAAAAATACATGGGAAGCACTGGGAGTGGAACGCGCATGCGCGGACATTGGAGCAAGCCGCGGGCAGACCTACCCCCACTCTTCCCATTACATCCCATGTATTTTTTCGCGGCCACCGCGGACTGCGGACAGCGCGGAAACTTCTTGTCGAGGCCCTAAGGGTTTCCTGGCGTTTCCATACCCGCACTCTCTCGACTACAAGCAGGCGTATAGGTGGTGAACCCGCAAGTACACAGGCTGCGTGGTCGGACACCATGCAATAAGCGCTGATCGTCGGTAGCGCGAAACTCCGCTGGACTGGACCTAGCTCTGCATCGATTACGGACCCTCTAGCTACTTGTCCTCAAATTGGTGCACCGTACATAAATATTGACTTTTGTATACCCCATGGGCGCGGGGCAGGGATACGCCCTGCCAGCGCGTCGGGTTGGAGGATGACCAACACCGAGCCAGGCTCGGTGATGGCTCAGTCCTCCGCCCAGACTACCGACTTTCGGGCACGGCCCCCAGCACAAGGCCGATGCTCACCCCTCGTTGGGGGGTTTTGGGACTCTTTTAGGCTTCCTGAGAGCCCAAAGAGTCCCTCGGGATGATGGATGAGTCTTACGGGCTCGCATTGTTATCGCCCGAGGACGATCCCAATTTGAGTCCCTAGACTCACCCACTCCCGTGGTGCCGGATGGAGATGTGCGGTCTCCTCGCTCCGGCGGGCGGTAACTGGGGCCGGAGGGTCATCACACCCCAAGGATGAGGCGCCATGCCCCAACCCCCCTTGCGGTTTCCGGGAGAAGTTAAAGCGCCGAGCACCAGTCTCGGAGCCAGTCTTCTCCCTACCGGCTTCGGGCCTAAGCCCGGGTACGGTGTCCCAGTAACTGGGGCCGGAGGGTCGTCACACCCCAGGACATGGTGTCCCCCTTGCGGTTTGGTGCACCGTACAGTATGATGGAATAGCTCACGGTGCTGAGTAAGGCTCTCCTGTTTGGCTTGGGGCTACCAATGTTTGGCATCAGCCGTTGGAGGGTACCACCAACCCTGTCCGCCTTCAGCGCTGCTTCTCTGGCTTGTGCCTTGTAGCTCCATTGGTCATCAAACCAAACCCCAAGGTACTTGAGTTCGCTCTTGAGTAGAATCTAGTACGCGTTGATGGAGAACACGGGAGTTTCGAAATTCCTCCTCTTGGTGACTAGCATCGCTTCGCACTTGTGCTCAGCAAGCTCCAGCCCGTTCTCAGGGAACCATTGACCAATGCGGTAAAAAGCTTCATTGGCCACACACTCCACTTACCACGCGGTTTCGGCGACCACAACTAATGCCGCATCGTTCGCGAAGCCAATGAGTTCTTCCCCATCTGGAAGATTCATGTTCAGGAACTCGTCGTATTGCGTGTTCCATTCGAACGGTCCTGACGCGGATTCTTGAGCTATCCTTGCAGATAATTCCAGCTCAACCCTTCCCTCGACGGTGTCACATACGACGACTCTGTTACGCAGTCCATCGCTGATGACTGCGAACAGGTTAGGGGGGACTCTTCCATCTAGGGACCTATAGATCCGTTCCCATCTTGCTGTGTTGAAGGCATTTTTCACATCCAAGCATATTATGGCACAAAACCCTCCTCCCGGTTGAGGAGCCATTTAATGCGCTCTGTAGACTCTTTCTTGTACGCTTTCTATTGCGTGCATTGTACTGCGGGCCTCGCGGAAGCCAAACTGCATCGGGAACATCCCTCCGCTACGCTTATACTCTTCCTCCGCCCGGTTCAGGATCATGCGGTCATACATCTTCCCGATGTTGTCCAGCATATTGAGTGGGCGATTCGATGATGGCTCCATTGGTTCTCCACCCTTTCCCTTGGGAATAAGGACTAACTTCTGCCGTTTCCACACTTTCAGGAACACTCTCGGAAGGAGGCACTTATTGAACAGCTTTGATAGCAGGGTAGGCTGCTCTCGAGACACTATTTTCAGGTCTTCATTGGGGATACCGTCCAACCCCGGGGCCTTGCCATCTGCCAATCTCGTAGCGGCTCGTCTTAGCTCTTCTTCGATGAAGAGGGGGATTGGTTCGGATATAAACCCAGGGAATGTGAGTCTGGGCTCCCCTCTCGGGTAAAGTGCCCTGGCAATCCGTAGAACTGACTCTTTGTCAGTTGGCGCTGTTGGCCCGTCTCTCGAGCGCAGTCTGCTCATGACCACCCGGTACGGTGTGCCCCACGGATCTTGATCGACCATGCTGCATAGCTCCGACCATCACTTCCGTTTGCTGCGACGAATGGCACCCGGAGAAGCTTCTTCGCCTCTTTGTAGGCCGCTCCGTCTGCTGCTACTGATGGACGTCCACGTTCACGCGCTCGCTTCGCTCACCTCCTCTTAGCGTTTGCGCTGCGGCGAAGGTCTCTGATTTCATCGTTCCACCAGTATGCTTGCCGCTTCTGGAACCGGGGTTGCTTCCTCCTCGGCATGGATGCGTCGCAGACTCGGGTGATGGGCCGGATGCTGTTAATTACCATAAGTGATTTTGGTAGATTTTGCTGTTAATTACCATCTCCTCCGGCGAGAGCTCTTCTCCGGGGTCCTCTGCTCTCAGGATTGCTTCTTTGAAGCTTTCCTCGTCCACTTTGCCTACTCGCTATCCTTCGATCTCCGTGTTATGCCTGCATCTCGGCCTCGGTCTACCTTGAAGAAGATATGACGGTGGTCAATGAGCGTTTCCGAGTCGAGGACCTACCACCTCGTGACTCGTCTCATGAGCGGCGGGCTAACGAACGTTTAGTCGAGCACTGAGGATGATGCCCTTCTGTGCCATGTCGCTTTTCCTACGTCGTTGAGGCAAACCAGATCCAGTTGGTCCATGGTTGTTTCCAGCGCGTTACCTTTTTCTTCCTCTGGCCCTCGACTCTAGGCTGGAGCCTTGGAGTTATAATCCCCCGCTCCTATGGCGAGGCCTCTCTACTGTCTCTTACTGTCCTCTAGTTCCCGCAGTTCCCGAAGAAAGTCGTTCATCAGTGCGTTCGGTGAGTAGTAGCAGTTATACACCGCTATATTGCCGATGACTCTTCGGGCGAACCCCGGCCTTTGGGTCGGTGTCTTCGTCTCTTTAATGGTTCCATTCCAGACTTGGATAGCTGATCCCCTCCCAAAATCTTCCGTGGTTCGTGGCCGCTCTCCTTGGGAATGGAGATTCTGCTCGGAACCAGCTGCTCGCAAACATCCGTTCAACTACATAAATCCCAAGTGATGATCGAAAAAGTTGCAGTGACAAAACTAATATTGCTCATATCTCAGGAACAGTAGATTTCTGAGCAATAATCGACATAACAAGTTTCTCACACCTTTCAAAGATCTACAAATACGTATTCATGCAAAATTCTGTCAAACTTCATGAATTTCAAGTCACGATGAAAAATGTTGCACTGCCAAAACTAATATTGAGTATATCTTAGAAACAGTGGGTGTCTGAGCAATGACTAATATAACACACTCTGTGAATCTTCTGAAGATGTAAAGAAAATACTCATGCAAAGTTATGTTAAACTTCATGAATTCCAAGTTATGATAAAAGATGTTGCACCGCCAAAACTAATAATGCTCATATCTCAGAAACAGTAGGTTCCTGAGCAATGATTAATACAACAAATATCGTAAGTCATTTAAAGATCTACCAAAAAGTCTCGATGCAAAATTCTGTTAAACTCCTTGGATTCCCAGTCATGATCAAAAATGCTGCACTGTCAAAACTAATATTGCTCATATCTCAGAAACAGTGGGTTTTTGAGCAATGATTTATATAACAAATTTCATAGATCTTTCAAAGATCTACAAAAGAGTATCCATGCAGAATTCTGCTGAATGGCACGGATTCCAAATTATAAGCGATTTACTGATTTTTTGATCTAAAAGACGCGGAAAATTGACCTTTGACCCTTGTCTATATCCTAGATTTACCAACCGATCTGTCTACATATTCAACCCGGCATTCTACTCATCGTCAAGTTTCATAACCCGTCGACCCCCCTGTTTACCCCGATGGACATGTCCCGTTTGCAAAATTGTTAATAAATAATCAATTTCCTCGATAACGGTGCGGGTAACGAGTCTACATATTCGGGATTGTTCGATTTTAGTTGTGATCTACATAATATGTTGAATTCAAAACTTTACCCCATTGGACCAACGAATCGGCCGTGGCGGACTGGACTATTAATTGGATGTGATTTGGCTCTGATGAAGAGCCCTTCATCTACGTAGGAAAAGATTCATGGTGGAAATCGATAACACAAAATTCAGAAAAATCATACCATTTTTCGTCATTTTTGTGGGTTTCTTCGCCGTGAGCCGAGCGCAAGCATGATTTTCGACATGCGAGAAACTTTTTCAGTTTTGAACTATCGCAAAACTCAAAGCGAGAAAGTTGTTCAAAATTGTCTAATAGTAGATTTCGCACCGAGGTTATGAGGTTGTAGCTCGCTTCTGAGCGATTGGTTTTCGGCCCGAGCCGCAGGCGAGGGTCGAAATAATCGCTCGGAAGCGGGGAACCTCATGATCGAGGCGCGAATGCTATTTTATGCAATTTTGTAAGCACCCAAACATCGGAAAATTGCATAAAAAATGTTAATTTCCAAGATTCAGATCGATTTATGCAATGCAGAAAAAGTTCTAAGAGCTTTGTTGAGGCGAGGCGTCGTGAACTCAGACTGGTACTTGTCAGCCGCTTCAAGATGCAACTACAAAAAGGGCTCCATCTTTTCTTCTGTTGCATCAATCGATCTAAATTTTGGAAATTAACATCATTTAGACGATTTTGAACAACTTTCTCGCTTTGAATTTTGCAATAGTTACAAGCTGAAAAAGTTTCTCGCATGTCGAAAATCATTCTTGCGCTCGGCTCGTGGTAAAGGAACCCACAAAAATGACGAAAATTTGTATGATTTTTCTAATTTTCCTGTTATCGATTTTTATCATGAATATTTCCCTACATAGAAAAAGGACTCTTCAATTATGTGTATGCAAAATTTCAGACCATTTCGATAAGGCATTTCACAATGACGGCGTTCTTTGTACTGGCCGTGCACCTACTGAACAAGAAACCACCGAAGAGCATCGGTAGGTACTACAAATGTTTTGTCTCGGTGTAGATGTCTATTATACCACTAAAACTGTTCAAATATATCTGTTCCAACAGGATACATGTGATTTCAGAGCTGAACCGAGCATATTCGCTCATTCCAGTTGATTGCTAGTCGCGATGACACGATGTGCATTAGTTATCGCGATATCACTCATATGTAATCCTGGTCTACGATTCCATCGATAGCTGAACACGCATAAATTCAAATTCATAGATTATTTAATCAATCGGTCACTTATATTCTTTCAATTCATTGTATTTGTATCGAATGAACTCGATTATCAGGCTCGATTGTTTGTTCTTGCTGAATAAGCCTCTTATGAACGAATATGAGTCATTTCGGAGCATTCGGGCCAGAGGCGTCACCAGGAGGGTCTGGGAGAAATCTCAAAAAATTTATTTCCATTAATTCTATGTTTAAAGAGTACAAAAAATTTTTTTGGGATTTTTCCGAAGCCCTCCACGGGCCGTAGGGCCCACAGAAGGTCTATTTTAGGCCCTTTTTTGGCCTATTTCTGGAAAATTATAGCTCCGGCTAGATTCAATCTTTCTTCACGTACTTGAGCGCATTTTCTTTGTTAAGACTAGCACTTTTGAAAAAAAAATAGTCCGGAATCAATCATGCACCCTAGTAACTTCTAGAAGCTATTTGCTGAGAGCAGATTTTAGCGATTTTTGGGCCTACTTTAAAGCGATCTAGCTCCTACTAGACATGTGATAATCGACTTCTGCAGGTAGTCATTTTAAAGGTCTTGAAGAAACCTACAATTTGACCACGTGTAGAAGTCGATTATCGTACATTTATAGGAGCTATAGCCGATACAAGTTGAGCAGTTTTGTGAAAACGCCAAACTTTGAGCTCAATTTACGAAAATCGTTTTTTTTTTCGACCCCAAACCTGTGCGAATATTTTATTTTATTTTATTTTATTTCATCAGTACACGGACTAATAGTCCTTCACAAATAATTTATACAGTATAATGACAGCTGGTCCCTTTAGTTGCGCCATTTTGTATAAGAAATAAAAAAAATATAGAAATTCCATATGACACATGGTAATTTATAAACAGAAAATAAACATCAGTAAGTATAAATCACGAGTAATGATCAATCATTACTATTCAAGAATTTCAGTGCTTGATATAAGATCAGCTAAGACTTTTGGTTTGCGAACATAGTTTTTGAACGGGCCAATTCGTAACGTTATAATTTCCTCCGGTAGTTTATTCCAAATACGTTTCAATCTTATACAGCATGAGTTAAAGTGACGATTCCATGTAGAAATAATCTCAACAAGTGGTCGAACTTTTCATAGAGGGTAGTTTAAAAACCTATCATCAAAATCCAAATGTGTTTTTAGATTATCCAAAGAGTTGTGTACAATTTTGTATGCAAGGACGTAGTCATGGTAGCGTAGAAAGGATTTTACGGGAAGCAAACCATCACTCTGCAAAACAGGCGAATAATCATGATTGGAGTAGTGCATCGCACGGTGTGCCTGAACGAATTTTTTTTCAAAGTAGAAACTGCCTCTGAGATTATTTTGGTTTCTGATTCTACATATTTGAGGCATCGTTTTCCCACAAAAATTGAAATCGCGGGCTGAGCCCTTTTGAAGGAATGTCGTTTGGAACATTTTTTGGACCCAGTCTAGGGACGCCCAAGTGATATGGCTCATCCCTCGTTGGATATGAGCCCAAAATCAAGTTTCTTCACTTTCTAACACTAGTTTCCAGAAGATGTGACCGCTTTTGATCCTTCTGAGGCTTGTTGAGGTTGGGCATGTACACTGATAACCCTTAAAAATGCAAAAAACCAATCTCTTGATGTCTCATTTAAGGTATGTCTCCTGGGACAATCAAGATGGAAAGTTTGAGCAAGCCGTGTTGTTTTGATAGCAACGCGACCTCGCCGTCTTTTTATGTACAATCGCGTATACATAACAAAGCAGCTCGTACGTGCACACGCTCACACACAAACGCTCTCCGCGAGGCAGGGAATTAACATCGCGCGCAGACGGGAATCACAAACATTCGAGCTCTCGTGTGAACAAAATAAATGGGTACGGGTCCCTATTTTTTACAAGGATGAAGACAAGACTTGAATCAATGACATATCAATTTTTCAGCGAGTTCTCTGGAGAATTGGCAAAGCATCCGTGAGAACGGCCCAAAAAAGTTGCCTTCTGCTGCGCCATTCCTATCCTCCGCGTGTTACGAGCTCGAACTTTTGACATGGAAAACTTGAAAACAAACTGGACAGGCTCCTTGGAATCTCAGCAGAAGGTGTGTTATGAATAATTGAACCACCGCACGAATTCCCAGAAGATTCTCTGAATTTCAAAAAACTCGGAGACATACCTTAAGAGCCCTTGGGTAGATGGGGCCAAAAATGCACTTTTTTAATAATATAGGCGTAGAATCGGCTAGAAATCGAATTTTCTATATTTTATGAGAAGCATTTCAAAGTTCGGACGAAGACAAAGAGAATGAGGAGAACGACGTCGAAAATTGATTGAATCAATCTCATTTGGCATAGCTTTCAGTGATTTAGATAAAATAAGTCGAAAGTACCGAATATCGCTAGTAATGTTGTAAGAAAGGCGCGGGTCATTTCGGATCGGCCCAAACCGTTGATTTCCTCTCATTTCATTGTAACATACATGAAAAAAATGCGTGTCGAGGTCTGCAAGCTGGTACATTTGAGAACTTGTGTCAGGGCACATTAAGGAATGGGGGCATTTTATGCACCTCTTACCTTATAACACACGTAGGAACGTGAAAGGAGTTATTTCCTGTTTTTCCAATCATTTTTCACGTTATACTGATGAGATTCCCGAAATAGTCAAAATCGTGGATTTTCATTGAAACCGGACCATTTCAAAGCATCCACCTGATCTACTCTGAGTTGTTTGTATAATGAACTGAGTGAACGGATGATCAGATTTTGAGCGAATGAACAGATTGTTTCGATCAGTCAAACGTCAAGTAAGCTTATTAGACGTCTACCTTCAATATGACTCCCTGGCCCCGAGACATGTGCTTGGTCTCGTAACCAAAAGATCGTGGGTTCGAATCCCACTCTCGGCAAAATTTGAGAGTTATGTCGAAGAGTTTTTTACAGTTTCTTCACCGTGAAATAGTGATGAACTGACGTGACAAATTCCTCGCTATGACCTGAACATCACAAAAAAAACATGATGATTTTATTGGAATTCGTTATAATGTACATTACAATTTCCATCACAAAAGACGTCGTGATGAACATTGCAATGTCCATCACAAGATTATTTCCAATAGGGCGTCTTGGAGAGCCCAAACGGTATTGAGACATCAAGAGATTGGTTTTGCATTTTTGGAGAGTTTTTAGGGTACATGCCCAACCTCAACAAGCCTCAGAAGTATCCAAAGCGGTCACATTTTTTGGAAACTAGTGTTAGAAAGTGGAGAAACTTGATTTTGGGCTCATATCCAACGAGGGATGAGCAATATCACTTGGGCGTTCCTAGACTGGGTCCGAAAAGTGTTCCAAACGATATTCCTTCAAAAGGGCTCAGCCCGCGATTTTAATTTTTGTCGGAAAATGATGCCCCAAATATGTAGAATCAGGAACCAAAATAATCTCAGAGGGAGTTTTCACTTTGAAAAAAAATTCGTTCAGGCACACCGTGATCGGCCTGCCAATTTTCCATGATAAAAATCTTAACATTTTATGATGCACCGTCTCTAGTTTCTGCAGCTGATGTTCATCATGAGGTGCCCAAATTTGATAGCCATATGCAAAAGTTGGCAACACTTTAGCTTTGTATAGGCGAGCAATACAATCAGTGTTTGTGAAGTTATATGCATATCTCTTTATCATGCCAATTTTTCTCGAGCATTTACCAATGACAAAATCAATATGATAATGAAAGTCGAGTTTAGAGTTAAAGTAGATGCCAAGATCTTTAATGATAGAAACTCTGTTCAGTTGGATAATATTCAAAACATAAGCAAATGAATAGAAACGTTTAGTTCTATGAAATGAGATTACACTACACTTCTTTATATTCAGCTTCAAACCATTCACACTACACTAAAAAGCAATAGATTCAATGTCGGACTGTAACTTAGCTACGTCGTCTTCTGAGTTTACAGTGGAATAGAGTTTGAGGTCATCCGCATATAAGAGGAACCTTGAGTTTTTTATGCCCGTGTTCTTCAAGACAAGCACTAACAATATCAGGAAGAATCTCGATGGAGAATTATCTCCTGATTTTTGGCTTTCGTTAAAAAATACCGTTTTTTGACTTTTTGCTTAAAATGCCGACATAAACATTGCTCGCATATGCTTCCATCTGAGTTGTTGTGCACCAATCTGGGTGGAATTATTCCCCAAAGTACCCCCAAATATGTGTAAGAACTTCCGGAGGTGAGTCTTAATACAGAAGCGAGCTGGAGGCTCAAACCATCAGGTCGAAAATCGGCATTATTTCGTATATTTTGGGGCAGGCGAGCGAGGGCTCGATTCCTCGTGTTCTTACCCACAAACGAGACGAGTGGCGAGAGTAGGAATACAAAGATGTTTTTCCTACTCAAAGTGACCATCTAAACACGATTCCGGGGTCAATTCGTGCCTAGGATATCATCCAATCCTCAAACGGCGTTAAACTCCGTAATAACAGGTTTTGCGCTTCTACTGCAAAATGACGATGATTTAGGGCCAAATTGACCCCGGGATCGTGTTTAGATGGTCATTTTGAGTCGGAAAAGCATGTTTGTATCCCTACTCTCGCCATTCGTCTCGTTTGTGGTCAAGAACACGAGGAATCGAGGCCTCGTTTGCCTGCCCCAAAATAGACGAAATAATGCCCATCTCGGACCTGATGATTTGAGCCTCCAGCTCGCTTCTGGCTTGAGGCTCGCCTCCGGAAGGTCTTACACATATTTGGGGGTACTTTGAGGAGTAATTCCACCCAGATTGGTGCACAACAACTCAGATGGAAGCATATGCGAGCCATGCCTATGTCGGCATTTTAAGCAAAAAGTCAAAAAACTATTCTTGAACGGAAGCCAAAAATCAGGAGATAATTTCTCCACCGAGATTATTCTTGATATTGTTAGTGCTTGTCTTAAAGAACATATTCGCACAGGTTTGGGGTCGAAACAAAACGATTTTTTGAAACTGAGCTCAAAGTTTGGCGTTTTCAGAAAACTGCTCAATTTGTATCGGCTATAGCTCCTATGAAAAGTACGATAATCGACTTCTACAGGTGGTTGAATGGTAGGTTTTTCCAAGACCTTCAAAATGACCACCTACAGAAGTCGATTATCACATGTCTAGTAGGAGCTAGATCACTTTGAAGCAGGCCCAAAAATCGCTAAAATCTGCTCTCAGCAAATAGCTTCTAGAAGTTACTAGGCTGCATGATTGATTCCGGACTATTTTTTTTTTTTTTGAAAGTGCTAGTCTTGACAAAAAAATGCGCCCAAATACGTGAAAAAAGATTGAGTCTAGCCGGAGCTATGATTTTCCAGAAATAAGCAAAGAAAAGGCCTAAAATAGACCTTCTGTGGGCTCTAGGGCCCGTGGAGGGCTTCGGAAAAATCCCAAAAAAATTTTTTTGTACTTTCTAAACATAGTATTAATGGAAAAAAATTCTTTGGGATTTTTCCCAAACCCCCCTGGTGACGCCTCTGGCCGAAACGATCCGAAATGACTCATATTCATTCCAATCAAATAAATACAATCCATTCATCATTGCCAAGCACGTGGCTAAATAGATCAACGCATCGGTGATGGATACAGTAGAACCTTGAATAGCGGACACCTCGATATAGCGGACACTTTTCGACGCTCGATTTGATTCTCATTGGCTCTTATGGGACTAAACCCTTGGAATAGCGGACACTCGCAATAGCGGACGATTTTTGCTGGCAAAATGTTTCAATCCTGTGTAATTTTACCTTGCAATAGCGGACAACCATTTTTTCCGTCCATAATTTGAGTCATTCTCAAACATCGATGTATATATTTATTTGAAAATCAATTTCCTTGTTTTGATCCAGAATGAATATTTGCTGAATCTAATCAGGGCATTCGCGATTTATATTTCCATCTAATATCTAATCCCGGCAAATTTTATTCTCAGCGTGGATTGATTTCTACCAGGCCGAAATGTTGGCGCCTCATATCAACCATTTAGAGGGCACGTCTTTTAGCCATCGTATGATTGAGTGACGAGTCTATAGATGGTATGGAATGATTCCTACCAGGAATTCTATCTGAGGATTTTCCTTTGAGATTTATATAATTCCATTATTTTTCCTATCGGTAGCAAGTATATAAATCTCGAAGAAAAATCCCTTACTAGGGCCAACACATGTTACAGGAAAGACTCACTGGATCTCTTCATGCTTTTGCTTTCTCATGAGAGAAAGCTTCCATTTGATGGTAGTAGATTGTTCCTCGAATTTTTTTCAAAGAATTTTTTCTCCTCCAATAAAGCTCTTGGATATATGGGAATCGTACTGTCCTCTCCGTTTTCCCCAAATCTATCGACTGTAGGTAAGTTTGATAACGCCTTGGAAAATTACCATCACCCCATCTTTCGAGCCCTCTGACCGTTTCTGTGTGTATGTGTGTATGTATGTTGTTTTCTATGCCTCAGCAAAACTCCTCACTATTTCCACCAATCCCCTTCAAATTTTGCACACATATTTGGTGGCATTCGTAGATGGGAACGCGACAATTTTAGCAATTTATAGAATTCCCCCCTGCCTTGAAAAATATGAGTCGTTCTATATAAGGGTTTTTTGAGTTGCTGAATCGATTGGTTAACACAGAATTTTGATTCCTTTCTACTTTATCCTAGTTTTCCTGTACTCCTTTTCACACTTGTCTCTAAGACCTCGACAATGACTTTTTGACGAAATTCTGTATCGACCAATCGATTTGGCGACTCAAAAAACATCAGGACTACGTCTCTGAAAATGTTTTGAAGTGGGAGGAGGAAGTACATATTCTCCAATGAAGCTCTTGGGTATGTGAAAATTCTACTGTCTCTTCATTTTCCCCAGATCTATCGACTATAGGTAAAAGTTTTCCTTGATAACGTCTTTGAAAATTACTATCATCCCATCTTTCGAGCTCTCTGACCGTGTCTGTGTGTATGTGTGTATATATGTATGTTGTTTTCTATGGCAAAACCCCTCACTTAGTCCGGTCTCCGGCCGACCTTTTGTTGGTCTGTTGGCCTCCAGCGAGGTGACAATTTGGCTGGATAAGAGCCAAAATTACAAGAAATTACCGCCAAAGGTGGACACTCTACGTGTGGTACAAGCTGAGATATGGATTTTTTAAATAATTAATTTGTAAGCGTTATATGTCCGTTATCCTCCAGTGGCCACCCTATGCTCATTTGGAAGCTCACGAAACGTATATTGGGGTGGAAAGAAGGTGGACAGTCCTAGTGTGGTCGGAATTGGGGTATTGAGGGCCTAAAGGTCAAATTTTCGGGTCAAAATGGCGAAAATGACGATTTTTCGCGTATAACTCAGAAACGATGCACCTAATCGAAATTTTACATCAGTACTTTTTTGTTCATCTTGTTAAGATCTTGAAATTTGTATTCGAGTAATTTTTCTCAGAAATGCGTCATTTCTGAGATAATGGCGTTGCGAGTTGTGAAAAGTAGACGCTCAGACCTCCTGATACGTACAACTCAAGAACGGCGCACTTGGTCAAAATTTTACATCAGTATTCTTTTGTTCGTCTTGTCAAGATCTTGAAATTTTTATTCGAGTAATTTTTCTCACTCCTGATACGTGCAACTCAAGAACGGCGCACTTCGTCGAAATTTTACATCAGTACTTTTTTGTTTGTCTTGTCAAGATCTTGAAATTTGTATTCGGGTAATTTTTCTCAGAAATGCGTCATTCTTGAGATAATGGCGTTGCGAGTTGTCAGGATTAGACGTTGGGATCTCCGGATACGTACAACTCAAGAACGACGCGCTTGACCAAAATTCACTATCAGTACTCATTCACTATTTATGTATTTTGAGATCTTTAAATCTGTATACGAATCTTTTTCCTCAAAATCGGATAATTTTTGATGAACATTATTAGTTGCGGGTATTAATCGTACCAGACGCTTTCTTGTGTACATATGGAGATTGATGCGATAGAACGTTATTCTATGTTCGTTCTTTTTCGTTAACGTTATAAGATTTCAGTCTCAAAATCTCTGATTTTTCGAAATAAAATGAGTCCCTATTGAGAGGGTACTTATATTTATTCGTATGTCAAATTTGTAGCGTACATAACTGAAACAGTGAAACTCAAATTATGAAGATGTAATTTTATCGGTCTTTGCGAGTTAAAGTCAGCAAATTTTGCTGAATTTTTAGCATCAATTGACCTTTCTCGCAAGCGCATAACGAAGATGAACTTTCGTATATAAGGGCGTTCAAACCATCGAACATTCGGCCACTTGAGCCGCGTGTCAGTGGTATACTCTCATTGCTTTTCCACCACTTTGAAAAGCCCGAGCAATGAGAGAAGGGCGAAACACGCACAATATCAGCGTAGAATCAAAATTTTTCATCAAGTTTCTCATTTTCTCATCTTTACTTTTCATTCCTTTCCACCAAAATCCTTTAGATGCATCCTCGGAACCATACGAGGCTCTAAAGGTGCATTGATCGAGAGTGGAGAAAAAATCCATTCTCGATTGATGCTAAAAATTCAGCAAAATTTGCTGACTTTAACTCGCAAAGACCGATAAAATTACATCTTCATAATTTGAAATTCCCGCGAGTGATAAATACGATATCCGATCATATCGATCGAGTGTCAAAATTAATTACATGAAACAGTGAAACATTTCTATCGTACAAAATCACCATCGTTCCTCATCACTTTCATCGGTAGTATACATATCGAAGTCACTCAAATCACCATCAGAATCACCACTGACCTCATCTTCATTGCGATCATCGTCGTCATGAAGGACATCTATTACTTTTTCTGGAGACGGATTACCATCAAACCATACAATATCCAAGCTCTCTCCGTTGTCGGTCCAGCCACATCGATTCCATGCTTCTATATCCACGATGCAAAGGACATTCGAGGCGCCTGCTAGCCCCAACTGATAATGTTCATACCTCAAAAATTATCCGATTTTGAGGAAAAAGATTCGCATACAGATTTTAAGATCTCAAAATACATGAATAGTAAATGAGTACTGATAGTGAATTTTGGCCAAGTGCGTCGTTCTTGAGTTGTACGTATCCGGAGATCCCAACGTCTAATCCTGACAACTCGCAACGCCATTATCTCAAGAATGACGCATTTCTGAGAAAAATTACCCGGATACAAATTTCAAGATCTTGACAAGACAAACAAAAAAGTACTGATGTAAAATTTTGACCAAGTGCGCCGTTCTTGAGTTGTACGTATCAGGAGGTCTGAGCGTCTACTTTTCACAACTCGCAACGCCATTATCTAAGAAATGACGCATTTCTGAGAAAAATTACCCGAATACAAATTTCAAGATCTTAACAAGATGAACAAAAAAGTACTGATGTAAAATTTCGATTAGGTGCATCGTTTCTGAGTTATACGCGAAAAATCGTCATTTTCGCCATTTTGACCCGAAAATTTGACCTTTAGGCCCTCAATACCCCAATTCCGACCACACTAGGACTGTCCACCTTCTTTCCATCCCAATATACGTTTCGTGAGCTTCCAAATGAGCATAGGGTGGCCACTGGAGGATAACGGACATGAAACGCTTACAAATTAATTATTTAAAAAATCCATATCTCAGCTTGTACCACACGTAGAGTGTCCACCTTTGGCGGTAATTTCTTGTAATTTTGGCTCTCATCTAGCCAAATTGTCACCTCGCTGGAGGCCAACAGACCAACAAAAGGTCGGCCGGAGACCGGACTAACTGTTTTCACCAATCCCTCTGGAATTTCGCAAACATATTTGGTGGCATCTGTAGATGGGAATGCTGCATTCTCAGCACTCCCTGATCATTATTCACTGAATTGTGGGATTTTTCTCTAAAAATTTGTCATTTTTTAATATCTTGGAAACTATTCATAATTTTTTCTCCTGCCTTGAAAAATATGAGCCCTTCAATATAAGGGTTTTTTGAGTCGCTGGAACGATTAGTTGATACAGAATTTTGATTTCTTCTCACTTCAACCTAGCTTCTATGTACTTCTTTTTAAATCGGTCTCTATGAACCAATCGATTCAGCACCTCAAAAAACATCAAAATTACATGTTTGAAAATTTTTTGAATTAGAGGCAGGAAGTACAAATATGCTTTTTCAAAGAAATTGATAATTTCTCTTAAAGAAGTTCATGAGTCAAAAAATATTCATCCGGGAATGCTCATTCTGGCCTCTCGATTAGAGTCCTTCAGATGCACTCGCAGAGTATCAGAATAATCTATCGAAGAGCCTTCGCGTTATACATATGAGGCCATGTTTTTCCGGTTTCTTCGTCTGCGACAACATATTACCTTCTTTCCCCATCTAGTTGACTCTCTACGAGAATTTCGTATCAACCAATCGATTTAGAACGTCGAGATACATCTATAGATCATGCCTCCCCTCTACTCATTTTTGAGTTTTCAGCAAGAAGTACAAATTATTTCTGAGTTGTGCCGTGTTGCGAAAAGATTCGAAATTTGGGATGAAAGGATTTACAAGTCTGAAAGTGCTCATCGGGGCAAGTTCAAAACTCATTGGCACTCTTGTTGGATTGTTCTCCAGAATATATCCTCGAATTTCCACACAGATTTCTACAAGTGTATCAAATGTTTTGTGGCTCATGAAAGGCAATATTTGGCTGTTCCTTCGTATATCTCTGTGTATACCTCTTTACCTCATCCAAATAGCGTTTTAGCAAAATCTGCTCATCAACCAATCAATTAGGAACTTCAAAGGACGTTCTTGTCAAAGTCCTCCATATCTCTAAAGCGGATCCAAAGAAGTACAAGCCATCTATGAGAGATTTTCTTTCTTAAAATTTTTCAAATACTCAGAAATTTGATGAAGGAAAACTGACTTGTTATTGAAAGAGATTGAAGATTTCCTGATCAAGATTTGGTTTTGATGAATGTGTGATTTTGGAAACATATAAAGCTATTTTCGCAATTTTCCGATGTTTGGGTGCCTACAAAATTTCGAAAAATAACTTTCGCGCCTCGCACATGAGGTTCCCCGCTTCCGAGCGATCATTTCCACCCTCGCCTCCGGCTCGGGCCGAAAACCGATCGCTCAGAAGCGAGCTACAACCTCATAAACTCGGTGCGAAATATACTATTTCGCAATTTTCCGATGTTTGGGTGCCTACAAAATTGCGAAAAATAACTTTCGCGCCTCGCACATGAGGTTCCCCGCTTCCGAGCGATCATTCCAACCCTCGCCTTCGGCTCGGGCCGAAAACTGATCGCTCAGGAGCGAGCTACAACCTCATAAACTCGGTGCGAAATATACTATTTCGAGATAATGTGCGTAAAGTTAACGCGTAAGGGACATTTTTCCGTGCGTAAAGAAATTTTGCGCACTGAATGCGTAAAGATCTGTGCGTAAGGTCACCAACAGTGCGTAAGGTATGTCCTTACACACCGGTGTGTATCTTTACGCACTGTCGTATTTTCTTTCTAGCCTGATATTCTACGACATCTCCTGAAGTTTCTGCGTTGACTGGCAAAATGATCTCTGTCTTAATTCTGTAGAATCGGAGTGCTCCAATCGTTGATTCAAAGCTGTCCAAAGCAGGTATAATGACTTCTTTCACTCGATAAAATTGAGCTCCTTAAATTGTTGTACTCAGTTTTCCTCTCTCGGTAAGTCCATATGATTTAATATCCTGGTTTGTCATCGAATTGAACATGGAAATCGGTCGCTTCGGTAGAATATGGGATTACTCTAATTCAGTACAATATGTATATACGACTGAGACCTTTCTGAAGTGCTTCCACCGTGGTTTGCGTGGTTCGAAATCTACCTTGGACTGTACGTTCAAAGGAAAGGTAAATTTACTCTTCGGACTCTTCGCCTCATAATAAAAAGTGCCGGTGATGGATTCCCGTATTTTTCATAAGAAAGAGGTTTTCCTCTATCAGAGGCGCTTTCTATCCCGTGTATTCAATCCGTTGATTGATATGAATAGCCCCATGTATTCAATCCGTTGACTTATATGAATCCGTAGTTATATGAATGTCGCCCGTCCTTGGCGACATTCATATAATTCTGTAATAATTTCCCTCAAAATTCAAATTCATACTATCTTATGAACTTACATATCTCGGATCTTTTTCACTACTAGAACTTTTGAGAATTGAGATCGATATTTTCAATCTATGCGGTGACATGATACATCGGACAAAAGATCTTCTTCTGATACATTTTCAGAATTCTTTTTCAGTCGGGGGGCTCCGCCCCTGGACCCCGCTCTGCACGCTCTTCCCCCTACCTGCCCCGATCGCGATTTGGTTACCAGCGTATAAGCTGACCGACAGAATTCTAACTTTCCGCACGAAATTTCGAAAAATATCGTCCTCAACTCTGTCGAAAGATTTCCGCACTCGGAAAACCTTTTTCACTCGTGCGTAAATCCAACTTTTCGACATCGTTGCGTAATATACTATTTCATGATAATGAAAAATTACGATAATTCAAATTTCAGGTACTCGGGAAATGAGATCTTGATTTCATAAAATTGGCGTGAGGAAGCATTCTGCTAATCTCTTTTAGCAGCGTATTTTTGAAGGCTCACATGCAGTTGCTCGGCTCATTTTTCATAAGATGCATTCTATCAGGATTATGGACGTATTATGAATTGAAAGATAGATTTTTGAGGTAAACCTCCAGTCATTGCTAGCAAGATGCGTTATTGTATGAGAAAACTGTATGAACTATTCTCGAGCGATTTTGAAAGGTTCATTCTACTTTTGCTTTTTGCTTTCTCAAAAGAGAAAGCTTTCATTTGATGGTAGTAGATTTTTTTCGGATCTTTTTACACAAAATTTCTTTCTCCTCCAGTAAAGCTCTTGGATACATGGGAATTGTACTGTCCTCTTCGTTTTCCCCAAATTTATCGACTGTAGGTAAATTTTCCTTGATAACGCCTTGGAAAATTGCTATCACCCCATCTTTCGAGCCCTCTGAACGTGTCTGTGTGTATTTGTGTATGTATGTTGTTTTCTACATATGCCTCAGCAAAACTCACTATTTTCACCAATCCTCTCCAATTTTTGCACACATACTCGGTGGTATCTGTAGATGGGAACGCTACAATTTTAGCACCCCCGATCATTATTCCCTGAATAATGAAATTTTTTCTGAAAAATTGTCATTCTTCCATGCCTTGAAAACTATTTATGATTTTTCCTCCTGCCTTGGAAAATATGAGTCGTTCAATATAAAGGTTTTTTGAGGTGCTGAATCGATTGATTAAAACAGAATTTTGATTTCTTCGCACTTCATTCTAGCTTCTCTGTACTCCTTTTGACATTGGTCTCTAGGACCATGATAATGACATTTTAACAAAATTCCGTATCAACCAATCGATCAAGCACCTCAAGAAACATCAGAATTACGTCTCTGAAAATTTTTTTTAGTAGGAAGAGGAAGTACAAATCATTTGGGAGATATGCTTCTTCAATAAAATTTGAAAATTTGACATAAAAAAGTTTATAAGTTAAAAAATACTCATCGAATGATGCTCAGAATTCACTGGCCTCGGCGTAAGAGTCTTTCAAATCCACCCACAAAGTTTTAGAATAATCTATCGACGCGTTTTTGAGTTTTCGCGTTACTTATGAAGTCATGTTATTCCGGTTTTTCCCTCTGCGACAACATATTACCGCTTTTTCCCATCAAATTGACCCTCTACGAGAATTTCGTATGAAACAATCGATTGAGAACGTCGAGATACATCTAGACCGTGCATTCCACTTATTTCTGAGTTAACAGGAGGCAGCATTCGATGGTAGTAGATTTTTCCTCGGAATTTTTTTCAAAAGTTTTGCTTCTACTCCAGTAAAGCTCTTGCATACATGGAGATTGTATTGTCCTCTTCGTTTTTCCCAGATCTATCGACTAGAGGTAACAGTTTCCTTTGATAACGCCCTGGAAAATTACTATCACCCCATCTTTCGAGCCGTTTGAGCGTGTCTGTGTGTATGTGTGTATATGTATGTTGTTTTCTATAGCAAAACCCCTCACTGTTTTTACCAATCCCTCTGGAATTTCGCAAACATATTTGGTCGCGTCTGTAGATGGGAATGCTGCATTTTTAGCACTCCCTGGTCATTATTCGCTGAATTGTGGGATTTTTCTCTAAAAATTTGTCATTTTTTCATATCCCGAGAACCATTTATAATTTTTTTTGGCCGTCTGTGCGCAAGTGAGTCATTTGCACACTGTTTTTTGCTTTTCATTTGCTGACAGAAGATCAAAAAACATAGTATGACACTCGGGCGCAATGGTTTTCGCTTTCTCGTGACTATTTAGACCCTCGCCTGCGACTCAGGCCTAAAAAAATCACTTGAAGTGCGAAAACCATCGTTTGCGCCCTTGTATCATGATATACTATTATACAAGTTGAACATTTGGTATCGTCGATCTTGAAGGACGGAGGGGAACTAAATAAATTCCCAAAATTTCATGATGGAAATTTTATTGCAACGTTTCGTCCACTAGGTTTTGTGGACCTCATCAGGCTTCAGGTTTGTTATTCTTTAGATCGTCATGATATTTTGGACGATCTTGTAATAGAGCACAGACATAACGTCTAGCTCCTGTCAATACAAGTAAACAGAGTGAGTCCTTCCAAAATCACTTATGATATATTATTCTCCTCCCTTGAAAAATATGAGTCGTTCATTATAAGGATTTTTTGAGGTGCTGAACCGATTGGTCAATACGGAATTTTGATTTTTCCACACTTCATTCTAGATTCCCTGAACTCCTTTTCAGATTGGTCCCTATAAGACCATTATAATAACATTTTAACAAAATTTCGTATCATTGAGTTGATTCAGCACCTCAAAAAATATCGAAACGACATCTTTGAAAATTTTTTTAATCAGAGGGAGGAAGTACAAATATGCTTTTTCAGTGAAATTGATAATTTCTCATACAGAAGTTCATGAGTCAAAAAATATTCATCGGAGAATGCTCAAAATTCACTGGCCTTTCGATTAGAGTCCTTCAGATGCACTCGCAGAGTTTCAGAATAATCTATCGAAGAGCCTTCGCGTTATACATATGAGGCCATGTTTTTCCGGTTTCTTCGTCTGCGACAACATATCACCTTCTTTTCCCATCTAGTTGACTCTCTACGAGAATTTCGTATCAACCAATCGATTTAGAACGTCGATATACATCTATAGATCATGCCTCCCATCTACTCATTTTTGAGTTTTCAGCAGGAAGTACAAATTATTTCTGAGTTGTGCCGTGTTGCGAAAATATTCGAAATTTGGCATGAAAGGATTTACAAGTCTAAAAGTGCTCATCGGGGCAAGTTCAAAACTCATTGGCGCTCTTGTTGGATTGTTCTCCAGAATATATCCTCGAATTTCCACACAGATTTGTACAAGTGTATCAGATGTTTTGTGGCTCATGAAAGGCAATATTTGGCTGTTCCTTCGTATGTCTCTGTATATACCTCTTTCCCTCATCCGAATAGTGTTCTAGTAAAAATTGCGTATCAACTAATCGATTTAGAACTTCAAAGGACGTTCTTGTCGAAGTCCTTCATATTTCTAAAGCGGATCCAAAGGATTACAAACCATCATCTATGAGAGATTTTTTTTCTTAAAATTTTGTAAATCCTCAGAAATTTGATGAAGGGAAACTGACTTGTGATTGGAAGAGATTGAAGATTTTCTGATCAAGATTTGGTTTTGATGAATGTGTGATTTTGGAAACATGCAAAGTTATTCCCATTATAATGAAAAATTATGATATTTCAAATTTCAGATACTCGGAATAAGATGAGATAATGATTTTATAAAATTGGTTTGAGAAAGTATTCTGCTAATCTCTTTTAGCAGCGTATTTTACTTAAAAATCTTGAAAATTTACTCTATATGGGCAAATCTCACGAAGTATGCGGTTTGGCCGAACAGGCCTATTTTCACGTTGTCAGAAGAACAGTCGCGTTTTTCCGCCGCTCGCATTAGATCATTTTGAAGATCCACTCATATTTAACAGTTCTGCATCATTTAGAAGTCTATTACTTGCTATAGAAAGGTACTGGGAGACGCTTTTTCGTGCTAAAATCGCAATTTTCGACCAAACAGGGCCATAATTCTCTCACGCCTTGGCTCGCCACAGGCGGGGCGGAGCACCGATCGGTCTGAAAATTGGATTTGTGATGGATTATAACATATAGAAACATATAACTCTCGCCCGAAGCTGTGCTTATCAATGCGTCAGAGTGGCGATGATTCGTTGGAGCGAACTCCGACTTTACATTTTTTCCTGTATCGCTCTTCTAATGGATGCAGCATTCGGGGCGGTGAATATTTCGTATCTGTAGAAACGACATCTTATTCCACATCCAAAAACATACAAATCTAGCCCAAGAACGATAGTGTGCTCGATTCCGCACGACGATGGGGCTTAAAATGAGAAAAGTTATTTCTGCGTAAATGGGGTCAAAAAATTGTTTTTCGTGTAGCACACGAAAATTTTGATTCTGTTGAGATTGAAACCACGTGTAAACTGATATTTCTACCTCATAGAATGACTATGAGAATCGCCCCTACTACAGCGTCATCTCGGTCGTGATGCGAGGCTTGTGAGGATTGACAAATGACAAAAAGGAGCGTTTAGGCGGCTCAGGCACATCTTTATTTTGTACCACAGACCTTCAGATGATACTGTGAACTATTGAACGTATCTTCTTTCCTCCATTCCAACACCGAGGATGACATATATTCACATACTAATGTGCCAATTAGGAATACGGAAATATCAGGCTCCCATCCAAATACATGAGAAAATCTTCTATTCCCTCACAAATCCACGGCGGAGCTCCAAAGTGATTTACGCAAGTATTTCATCATTGTTTGAGCATTACTTGGACCAAACAAAAGTTCATCGGAGGTGTGCTGCCATTCTGGAAATTCTCTACATTTCAAAGTCGAAATCGCATAGTTCCTGAGATTTGCCCATATATTTTTTGATGAAATGCTCGTTCTCTGTATCATAGGGAAACTAAGTTTGGAAAATGTCAAAAAAACACCTTTTTCGAGTCATCATAAAACGGCTTACGCAGTGATCCTGACTCTTATCAGATAAAGATCCTCCAAGTCCCCAGAAACACATTCCACAGGAATTTTGTGTGTCCTTTGCCAACCAAATATCATAGTGTTTCAGAACCACCCTGTCTGCCGAAGTATTCGTGCAGTAACATTCTTTCCACGAGCTACTTTGTCTCCCGCAACCGATTAGTGAACTCTAAGAATGTATCTCCCACTGATTTCAATTCTCTCTTCACTGAATGCCAACCGAGCAACAATTGGATCTCCGGATCTAGTGTATCAGAGGAGGCGGAGCGGTTATGCGGATTGGTTGTCGCGCTTTCCCTCGGCGCACTCAGGGAAATCTAATCTGATGGTTCGAGTTCTAACCAGCGCTGGTTCTAAAGCTGCCGATCTGGGCCCCACTATAGTGCCCTCGACTCTTTGGCTCGTGAGAGCGCTGGCGCAGAGCTACCATCACCTTAACGGATATTGGCACGCACCTCCCTTCCTTGATGCCTCCCCCCACCCCGTCCTCCGAGATCGTGCGACGGTCGTTCGAAGGAGAGCTCAGATCAAGGCACTGAGTAGCGCACCTGAGCGCACCACGTCGCGATCGCGCATTAGCAACCGAGCAACGCTCGCGGTGGAATAGATCAGTGTGGTTTGACAAGAATATAGGAGTTGTGAGCCTATTCTCGTTGTGCAAAATCATTTCACTGCGTTTTTCATCCGAGTCCAGTCACCATCGGCGCTGAATTTGTGCGCCCTGGATTGTCCCGGAAGTGGCTTGAGCTCTGTAGTTGCGCTCGTGACAGCCGCGACCAGCATGGACATCCACCACCCCGGCTGCACCATCAGACTGTGAGTAATTTTGACAACTCATCTGCAATAGAAAAGCTCCTCTCTGTGTCGGCACTTAACTGATGGTAACCATTTGGTTATTATTTTGAACCCCATGATTCGTAGGGCTTACGAAAAAGAAACACGCTTATCTCGTGTGTAGCGTCACTCGCAGTGTGTCTAGTTGATTTCGCCCTTCAGTTTCTTACCTTTGAACAACCCATCACCAAAAATAGACTTTGGAAGCAAACTTGAAGGAGAGTGTTTCCAAATTCTCGTGAACGATAATGTCTAAGGTCTAATGATCAGCTTCTGATGTTCCTGGAGTGGAGATCAGCATTCCATAACTAACATTTGGTCAAAATGAAACAAATCTGTGAACATGCTTAGCGGAAATTTCATCTGCAAACAAACGTTTTGAGATATTTTGGTTCTTAGGTTGGCACCCTGGGTATGACATGCATATTCAAACGTAACATCGAAGTCATGTGAAAGATGATCTCATAGTTTCAATTTTCACAATGTTTTTATCAAGTTCTGAACAGTAGTTGTACGCGCAGTCGCATGATCTTGGAAGAGGCATTACAATTGTTATCTGAGTCTTGAATAGCCTGAACAGTAGAGAAAGATGCCGACTGCATATGACTGGTTTGGTACAAATCAGAGAAAATTCATTTCACGGTGCAATAAAGGTGGTTATTCGGCAGGTTCTTGTATCTAGCCATATGAGTAGAGGCTGAATCACTTACGGTGGATTCTTTTGCGCAAAACGGAAAAAGCGATCGCACCACTCGTCGAATGAAATTGAGGGTTCAACCCTCAATCACCTACGTGGTCGACTTTTGGCATATTCAAAATTAGATTCACTTCTCAAATGCTGAAATTCCCTAACAGTGATTCGGGACTAGGATGTAAAGTCATATTTTGACGTTCATCTCTTGCAGATATGTGACCCTCCCACAATTTTTGAGTAACTATTTTCTCATCCAGGTAAGTGCCCAAAAACTTTGTCCGACAAAAGTGAAAATAGATGTTTTCCTGAATATCCTCGCGAATGGAGCTCGATTAGGTTATTCGAGATCTGTAGGTTATGGTAAGATCATTTTGGGAGTATACTTTGATACCTTTATTATTATTTTTTTCAAAAATTGTAAAAGTACTCATAGGTCTGACCTCCAGAATTGACTCAATTCAAGAATTTCCCAGAAGAATACAGAAACTTTCCGCCCTTTCGAAAACATACTGGTTTTTAAATAGCTAAGCTTTGAGAGAATAATTTTTTCATGTAACTTACTACACCAAATTTTGAAATTCGGATGGATTTAATGAAATGTGCCAAAAGTCTACCACGTAGCCTGGAACGTAACTTTTCCCCAGGGAGATAGTTGAGGGCTAACAAGTTATGGTTACGAACGATTGCTTATTATGTTTTTATATGGCGTTACTCGGACGCTCAATGCAGTATCGCTTTTGTGCAGCAAAGTACACGTAACCTGTCTACTCTCCGGTCTAGCTTGACAAGGAATGTGATCATTTTTTTGTTACGCGTGTAGACATTTTGGTTCATTCGTCTTTCACATTTAATTCTGAAAAAAACCACGTTCACGTATCTGTGGAGTAAAATTTTTCTGATCCACACCAAACCAAAAGTTTTCCTTATTTGGTTGACCATCTTTTCTCACGGAACAGTCTGACCAAACTCAGCCAACTTTTTTGGCAATCCTTGTCGAATTTCGCGAATCGTGCACGCAATTAAGCACGTTATATAGAATTAAATAATGGCATTGCAGACTCCATCGCCTTCTCCCGCGTAGTTTCAATGTTACGTCTGGAAACATCACATCCCGAGTTCCAACCATACAAAAAAAACACTCATAAGGGTGAAAGAATTATTCTAAAAGCACCGATAATTATGTTTGATAGCAAAGTTTTGACAATTAGGATTCGCTGTCCTCTTCACTCTGAAATTTATTTGAGTTAAAATTGTACATTCCATATTAATTTATGTATTCATCAACTTATTGACGGTTATAAGACGCTCTTCATACAGTATGAGGTGGAAAACTTCTGTAATTAAATAAGTATTTCCATCATATGATTTGTTCATATGGTCATCATAGCTCACGGCGCGGCGATTGCTTAGGAAACTAAATACTAGCAAGGGAGCACCAACCTTGCGGGTCCTGAATCTTACACTGTAAAAAATTGGTTGGATTTTCAACCAAAATTTCAACCAGCTGGTTGAATTTTCAATCAAACTAGTTGAATTTTCAATCAGACTAGTTGAATTTTTAACCATTTGGTTGAATTTTCAATTGAGTGATATCATTCAATATTGAATTCTAAGTTACATCGGTCGGAAATCCAGGTTGAACATAGTTTCGTTGGTGATCGTATCTGGATGGGTGACCACCGGTCGGGATATGCCATGCATAGCTCGCGCGAAAAATTCGTCGATTCTATTATTACCATGGTTATAATGCGGTATCATTGAGATTGATACATGGTGATGATCGGTTGACATTTTTGGGCCAGAAAAACCAGTTTCGTCATGTTTTCTTGTAAACAAACAGGAACGAACATGTACTATTTCCATTCCAAACCACCTATCGATCCCATGGGTGATGTATTCATAAACTTATCCACAGTGATTATATATTTCAAACTAGTGGTTGAATTGGATACGCGTCACTAAGTTAATTCCCGAAAACGCTCGCGGGGCCGCCGCTGATGTTTTTTCCTATTTGTTTACGAAAAAACATAGCAAAATTTGTTTTTCTGACCTCAAAATGTTAGCCGATCATCACCATCTATCAATTTCAGGGGCCCCATACAATAACTATAATAATAGAGTCAGCGAATTTTTTGCTCGAGCTGAGCGTGGCGGCCCCAGCCTATAGGTCACCGATTGGGACCCTAAATCGCGGAAACGTTGCTCAACCCGAATTTTTGTTATTCCATTTTCATTATATTATTTATTTTATTTTTTAGCGTTAAATAGCACTTCGTGTGCTCAACAGCGTCTTTGAATAACTGAATTAAAAAAAACCTGAATTTTTTCCCGAAAAGGCTCACTCGGCAACCACTGATGTTTTTTTCTATTCGTTTGAGAAAATACACGGAGAAATTTGTTTTTCTGACCCAACAATGTCGTCCGAAGACCACCACCTAAACATGCTGGCACACAAATGTATATGTCCCCGAGTAGAAATAATTTTGTTTGGGAAATGTTTGGGAAATGTTTTCCCCTCGCAAGCATTGGGCCAAACTTAAAAAATGAGACATCCCCAAACTTGGTGATTACGACCCAAGTTTGGCATGCAAACTTCTCGCAACTTCTCAGAAGCTTTGCGTAAGTTTGGGAAAACTTTGGGAAATGAATGCTTCCTGGCATGTTTCGCAAATTGTTACCTACCCAAACTTTACAGATATGAAATCCTAGTTGCGAGTTTCATTTGGGAAAACGTTTGCATAACTTTGGCACTACTCTGAGAAGCTATGGCAGAACTTTAATGAAGCGCATTAATCGAGGGTTCGTAGAGGTCTTCTCGAAAGCAGTTATTCCTTTGAATTATATGGATGAAGCGAAAACATTTTGAGAAGTTATCTGTAAACTTATCAATAGTCTAGTTTGCGTTTTCTTGAAAATACCTCGCATACACGTTTTTATCATACTTTAGCTCAAGTCTAAATCAAGGCACGCGCTGTATTAATTTGGAAAAAAAGCAAAAACTTACTAGAACCTCTTAGACGAAGAAGATTAGAATCAAGAGTCGCGGAAAAAATTCAAATGTGTAGAGAGGCTGGAAGTTACCCCGGAGGTTATCATACGGCTCTGCTAGTTACAGTCGGCGACAAACACATCATACCGATACGAATTCACTTATCAGATATCGTGTGCTTCTGACGATGAGTACTCTAATCCATCCATACACCATGTCTAAATAATCTTTCTTTAAAGCTTTGGTGGACGCAATTTCATCACATCAAAGCCTTGGCGTTTGTTAGCAGCAGACTCTTCTGAATCTGCAGACCAGTCTGTTTGTTTGTTGGTTGTCAACATAGAAAATCAATCGTAACTAAGGAGATCGACAAATATCCACACTGATGCCATTTTTGCGTTTGAAAATAATTCAACCATTCTAGACTTCAACGAGTACTTACGAAAAACCCATCAAAGCTCTAGAGAATGATCGCTTGTGCATTAATGAAAAGAGAAGCACTCACTGTCAACGGCAATAGGTATCAGATGAGTATATTCGTGTCGAGATGATGTGTGCCGCAACTGTGCCAGAGTACGCAGAACCGTGTGATAACCTTCAAACACTTTCCCGATTTGAATATTTTGATTCTAATCTTCTTCGCACAAATGGTTCTAAATTTCTTCCGGAAGTGCGCAAGATTCCTTGTGGCTAATTATTTTTTCAGGTTAATGAAGCACGTGTTTTGATTTAAACGTTGGCTATAAAGTAATGATAGAAACGTGTACAAAACATTCTCAAAAACGCAAAGTAGACTATCTAAGAGCTTGCAGACAGCTCCTCAAAACGCTTGCACTTTTTCCATATAATTTCAAAGTACCACTGCTTTCGAAAAGACTTCTGCGAGCCCTGCCATAGCTTCTCAAAATAGCGCTGAAGTTATGCGAACGTTTTCCCAAACGAAGTTCGTAACTAGTTTTTCATATCTGTAAAGTTTGGGTAGGCAACAATTTGCCAAACATGCCGGAAAGCATTCATTTCCCAAAGTTTTCCCAAACTTACGCAAAGCTTCTGAGAAGTTGCGAGAAGTTTGCATGCCAAACTTGGGTCGTAATCACCAAGTTTGGGGATGTCTCATTTTTTAAGTTTGGCCCAATGCTTGCGAGGGGAAAACATTTCCCAAACATTTCCCAAACAAAATTATTTCTACGCGGGTCGTAGCCCGTTCACTCACTTCCGCCAGTTTATAAACCGGCTAGCCTTTTTATATACTGGCTAGCCAGTTTATAAACTCGCAGCCAGTATATTCAAAAATTGCTCCGGCGGCATCTTGCACGAGAATTGAATATATTGTCGAGTCAGTTTATACACTGGCTAGCCGGCTTATAAACTGGCGAGGGGCCGATCCGCCGTTTGCCCACTGGATGGCTGTGATGTTTCGAAGGAAGGATGTGCGCGAGAATTCGATTTTTTGAACACAGAAAATTCCATAATATGTGCTCATTGTATTCGAGGAGAAAATTTGTCCGAGACTCAGGATAATTTTAATAGGCGTCAGAAAGTTGCTGCCGGGAAGATAGTTTTACGTTCAGCGCAGAACTTTTCGAAGCTTAGTATAGCTGACTATGTGACTGTCCTGTGCCAATATTTGATCAGTCCCCACTAGATTTGCCTCGTGTCATCGGTGTTATAGTAGATACACGAAATGCGGTGTATCAAATAGGAACGAAAGACGGCATAATTGAAGGGTGGTTCCCAAGATCAGATCTATTAGTTCCTGCTGGAGCTGAAGCTGTGCGCTTAGCTGATGTTAACATGAAGAGATGTAATTGTGCAGCAAGCACTAGTCAGTGTAAAACGAAACGATGCCTTTGCTTTAAAAACAATGTGGAGTGTGGGTCGCGATGCCAGCGCCAAACGCAGGCGACATGCTTTAATAAGTTGCGCGTATAAGATAAGCTAAAAATATTCGCAGTCATCGGCTATATTAATCTGTGTGACGATTATGTACCTCACATAAAACATTGACTTGATATAACGATCGAAAGCCCATTTTATTCTCCAAATGCCTACTGTGTGTTTTAACCCATGTGCATATTTCAAAGCCGTATACACGCTGAACAAACGGCGGGTCGGCCACTCGCCAGTTTATAAACCAGCTAGCCAGTTTATAAACCGACTTGACAATATATACAATTCTCGTGCAAAATGCCGGCGGAGCAATTTTTGAATATACTGGCTGCGTGTTTATAAACTGGCTAGCCAGTATATAAACGGGCTAGCCGGTTTGTAAACTGGCGGAAGTGAGTGAACGGGCTACGACATGTATATTGCATATCCGGGAACTCACAGCCATTGTATATTCAACCAGTTGGTTGAGTTTTTAAATTTTCAACCACTCGGTTGAATTTTCAACCAGTTTGGTTGAAATGTTGATTCAACCAACTGGTGGAAGTTTTTTTGCATAAACTTTTTACAGTATTCAGCTAGCGGGATTAGCATCGCCCATATGAGGATTTCCGCGAAACTTTTAAATATTGAGCTTCTGAAACGAAGGAAAATTTTTCGCATCGCACACGTTTGGAATGCGTTTCATCTGATTTTAGACCTTGAAAACATGTGAATCAAGTAGTGCCACTTATTTCCAACCCAAGGTATCTGGACCCGGACCAAAAGTGCGGAATTTGACGTTTGATTTCTGGAGCAACTTCATCCGAATAGATTCGACTCTGATCACTGTTCAGATGGCTGTTCGAGATTATATTTTGCCTAAATTGACTAGGAGAAAGTTCATCGCCGGACTCTCCAAAATTCGATGAAAATCTCCAAAATCGAATCGCGACCCATGTGTCTAATTTTAATCTCTGAAGAACACTGCAGTGTTATTTCGTTCATATTCCAGCCCTACACTGGGTAAACATCAAGAAATTCGCGATACCATCACATTTAGAGGCTTATTTTCGTTACGATCGAGATTCAAATACTTTCCCTTGGCTTCTCACTGGAATACCGATCGACAATTGCAAGTCAAAATAATGCAATTATATCCCTCTCGCGATGACGAAAGAAGAGCGAAACATTCCAAACCTGTGCCTTGCGTCTGCCGAGCGTGCCCTCTAAAAATGACGATTTTTCAAGCCAGTAGCGCGACATTCTTATAAGCTTTCGAGCCGTGCAAAATTTTTTTGGATCATGGCACAGTTGAGAACCAAACGGGATTCGATTTGTCTTGTTTTGAACTTTGAAAGCCCTTTTGTACATTCTCCGTTTCACCCAAGATATTTCATCATCTGGGCATACTATAGCTAGAGTAAATGTTGTCACAAAACCCAGTTACACCGACAAATGAGGGCTGTAATCATAGCCAAAGCAGGCACACTCCTGAATCGAAGTTTTTTGAAGATATAATTATAGTAGATGAACATATAATTTTATCAGAATTTTTGAGGGTTAAGTTCTGACGGTACAGCACTATGAATTCAAAAAAGAGCGGAAATTCACACGCAAATCACCGAATAATCGGTGTTTGCGGTCTGCTGTAGACGAACCAGAACGATTCTCAGCTGAATCGAATAGAGTACGTCCTAGATGATATCAGATACTATATCATGTCACTTTTTTGAGGTACCAATAACTCAGAATATCCGTGGAACACTGGAGTTACCTAAAACTTAAAAGTTTTGCGGAAACCCTCATATAGAACCATGCCGTACATATAGATGTACTGCCAATGCTAATCTCCATTGCTAAATCTGGGAATGAAAGGCTCATTGGACGAGACCGTTTTGGGTACCTTCATTCCTCACCAAAACAATATGATTCCCAAAGTTTCGTCAAGTTCCAGGACTCGCAAGGTTGGTGCTCCCCTTGTAAGTCTTTTTAGCGATTTCTATCACTAGACATTTCTCTGTGGGTATTTACGGTATAACGCGTCAAGTCAATTCCACGATATATTTATACATTTGATCCTTCAATCTGGATGTGTTAACCGCACCATTCTCATGCATCATTTGCTCAACGCAGAGAGCAGCACCTGTTCAACGCCAAACGTTCGTTCAACGACCCTCTCAGTTGGTGGGCGTAGAAAAAGTTTATGCTATGAGATCGCAGTGATCTGAATGGAGTATGAATAAAGTTGATATTGGATAGTAGAACGGGAGAATCAATTTGACCTTTTATAATTTTGCAGAAGGGAGTGAGGTCTTAACTTTTCCTGTATAAGAGGGAAGCGAGAATATGCCAAGCTTCGTCGCGATTTCAGTGTGGTTTCGACAATCGAACGGAATTTGTGAGAATAACTCATAGACAAACACTCTAAAACCTTTGGGGTGGAATTTCCTGTCAAAAGAGTTATTGGAACCTTTATTCGAGCCGTGTTGGGGTTGATTTCTATCTTAATGTACTGAATACTCAGTCCAAGCGTTGTACTCGACACGTTTTCCAATCCGAGCTGGGGTGGAAAAGCGTGTTCTTATTAACTGTGTTTGCTAACCTTCTACATTGATGCGATTGGATATCAGAGATTTTAATTAACTGATTCCAATTTGAGGCCTCTAAAGCTTTACCATCGCAACAAAAAATGATACATTGGCAGGAAAATTTTATTTGACCTAAGCATAGTGCGATTTGAAACTCCTTTTGGTAAGTATTTCACACTGTTGCTTGAAGTCACGGGAACATCAGGTTTCTTGAGAAATTCTTCTAAAGTTCGTATAACTACAACTTTTACTTGAAAAATTCAATAGCACTATTGATTCACAACCAGAAATTTGACGAATTACAAATTGTTCCTCTGGAAATTCACGCCAAGTTTATTGTTTATTTGTGATGATTGTTTCAGGCCTATTTGAGCTGAAATTCCCAGTCAAACTTCATGGGCTATTTCCAGTAATTCTTCGGGTAGAAATTTCAGACACTTAAGATTGAAATCCACTCCAAAGAATTTAGAGTGAAGGATTCCATATGATAGATGCATAATTGAGTATATGTCGGTCCATGGTTAAATAGAGAATTTCCAAAGTAAGTGGATCTTTGAAACCAGAAATATTCCTCGTAATAAAATTCAGAGTTCTCAGAGCTTGATTCGTTCTGTAACTCACGCGTTGAAAGGTGAAGTTAGAGTCGA
The DNA here is from genome assembly GCA_029851415.1 of Eretmocerus hayati. Classification (NCBI taxonomy): domain Eukaryota; kingdom Metazoa; phylum Arthropoda; class Insecta; order Hymenoptera; family Aphelinidae; genus Eretmocerus; species Eretmocerus hayati. Next base: position 136,962,088 of record CM056741.1, read on the forward strand.
AGATAACCCCTAAATCACGTATCTCCTCAACTCGATCAAGTGTATGGTTTCCACTTTCGTATAGCTGGATAACATTTGAACAGTTTTGTAAAATTGAATGATCAAGTTGTACTCAAATCCGTTGCTCGCGCACCATCTATAAACATTTTCGAGATCCCCTTATAGCAACATTGTATGAAGGGGAGTCGAAATTTTTCTGTAAAGTTTCAGATCATCAGCATATAACGAGATAAGGAAAACTTGAACCACCAAACTATTATCATAGAAAAATACATTGAAAAAAGTGGGCCGCAGTAAGAACCTTGTGGAACATCTGAATTTCTATGAATTGATTTGATTTCTTGTCCTTGATCTTAACTTCCAGTGATCTGTGACAGAGATGAGATTCAATCCACAAAAGTAGATTTGTGGTGATTTGCCATGCATCAATAGAGAGAATAAACTAATGAATTGTGCGACTACATTAGATATTTTGATCACATCATTTGTTCTGCGCTGAATTTTCTCCACGTCTGTCCCTGCAGCAAATCATAGCTCTCGAAACGTTGCTATCAAATACAATTGGCTGTGCTTCTGGATCTATTCTTCTATCCTTATAAGTGATTTTAACGATGAAGCGATGATGTATACAATATATCTTACATAAAAGTGATGGCAGCTTAATATACATATAAGTATGGTGCAAATTATATTTATATAGTGTATCACACTGAATAATACAGATTATAGTCCCTGGACCGTGCGTAAACCACGTTGCATAATTTTCATCTTACACCTTCTGAAGTTGGCGCGAGTCGATCTGACCCTCGCCCCCCCCCCCCAGCCGGTGGACAGTTTTTTTTATCTTTCCAAGATGACCGGTACTTAGTACAAGCCAAGACACAGGCCCGAAGTAATAGTCGTGTTGAGTCAAAGATTAGTCTGAGTTGAACATGATTTTGGTGCCCCGGCTTAGGCTAAACTTTGACTCAACGCGACTATTACTTCGGGCCCTATCCTCCTCCTTCTCCCCCCCCCCCCAGTGGTAAAACGTAGATTATGACCAGCCTCCTACCCTTGTCACAGAATTACGAATATTCATTCAGATGCATACGAGGAATAGTGGTGAATTTATACTTTCTTTATTTACACTTTCAGCTGGTGTCGAATCACATTAACATTTTACCCACTACATATCTCGGGAAAGCCCAAAAATAGTAGAAAAGCATGTTTTTTTTACATTTTCTGGCTCGCCCAAGCCTGCGAAAGGAGAATAAATTAGTGACTCCGACAGAATACGATGAAATGAATGTCTCAATTGCATCATTCTCATGCGATGCTTCAAATTCGAGCTGAGGGACAAAAAAGGTGAAAAATTGACACTCTGCAACTTTGAAAGCATACCTCATCTCAGCATAAAAAGATAGGATGTCTTCTGTACATTCGATTAGAAAAAAAGAAACACCCGGGTCCATTAATTCTACACCGACGAATATGAATCTTTATCCTTCAATAACATCTTTTACCGTCCAAATCAACAGATACATTGAGTAATCTGAATTCTTACGTACATAAAGCCGTCGACACATTGATCGGATCCACTTTGGCACCAAATCGTGCTGTTTGGACGAGATATACGGGATAGGAGCCATTCTATATGTCGCAGGCAAAGTGATCAATTCGCCGATGTATACAGTCGCTAGTAGATGTATACATTACCTAGGCGCTGTATACAGCCGCAGTCAAAGTGTTGAAGAATCGCTGCTGCAGCGTCGGCGAATAGTTTGCCTAGGTAATGTATACTTTGACTAGCGACTGTATACACTGCCATAGACCGACTCGGCAAAGTATTCACCGATGGCACGGGCAACGGCTTTGCCTATATAACAGGTCAATGATGGACATTTGATTCTTTATATTGGCACACGTGAATGCACCAATGAATAAGTTCCCATGCTTATTTGAAAATTCATGCCTGAATGTTCCCAAACTATTAATCTAAAACATGCATTCAATTGATATTGAGATTATGGTAAATAATAGAGAAAAAGTATACAAAATTGAAATTAATTCAGAAATGACTCACAAAGTATTTTGATAAGAATTAAATTGCATTTTCACTAGAAAGAAAAAAACTCATCGCTCTCAATTGATTTGGTACTAACAAGATGACGAAGAATGAATATGTGGACAAGAAATTTTGGGTCAGAGGTAGTGCTTTTATCGGACGATGATTTTGTTGTGTATTTTTTGACGCAGAAGCCGGATCCGACCTCTGCTTTGATATACACGGGAAAATCTTTTCAATCACGAGAAACTAATTCACCTTCAAATAGCTATTGTCACGTTTTTGCCAATTCTGTAGATGCGAGAATATGGTGACTCATCGTTGTAGTGGGCCAAGGGCGCATCGGAGACGTGATTTTCTATATATCCTGACCTGCTGGACACGATGTTAGCAATTTTGAAGGGCTACGATGCGTTCGAAATGAGTGACAAGCTAATTTTTTGAGTACCAAACAAATTAGAAGTCATAAATGTTTTTTTTTTTTTCAATGAAAGTGCTATTCAATTATTATCAAAAGACTTTGTGATTAGTGCCTTAATTGAATTCAACTTCATATTTCTATCCTCTATTATTTACCATAGTCTCAATATCAATCGTACGCATCTTTTACATCAATAGTTTGGGAACATTTAGGCATGAATTTTCAAATAAGCCCTGGAACTTATTCATTGGTGCATTCACGTACGCCAATATAGAGAATCAAATGTCCATCATTGACCTGTTATATAGGCGAAGCCGTTGCCCGTGCCATCGGTGAATACTTTGCCGAGTCGGTCTATGGCAGTGTATACAGTCGCTAGTCAAAGTATACATTACCTAGGCAAACTATTCGCCGGCGCTGCAGCAGCGATTCTTGAACACTTTGACTGCGGCTGTATACAGCGCCTACTATCGGTTTAAAAATGATTGACACCTCGAGTATTTTTGTAATTCCAGCCAAAAAAAAAATCGCAAAATTTTTTAACTTAGATATTCTTAAAGAGCATTTAATTGAGCACCGTGGGAAATTTCCTAAATCAAGATCGCGCCATAATTGGAGCCGTGGCGGCTATCAGAGTGTAAGAAAATGCAGAAAAAATGATGATTTTGCAGACACCTGAACTTTGAGTGGGCGCCAAGCGTTGAAAAAGAGCGCTAATTTTTTGCCAATTTTTTCAGTGATAGTCTTAGAATATATGAGTAGATTCGCGTGATAAATTTTTGAAAAAGTTGATAACAATTGGAGATATGCAATTTTTTGCTATCTCGGGACCTATTGATGATACGGATATGAATCAAACGGGAAACAATTGTAAAAAATTATCGATAAACAATGACGAAGAGATATTGAGATTGATTGAAAATTGTGGGAGTGGCGGGAGGATAAAGTTGCGAAAGATAAAACGTGTTGAGCATTGAGAGAGCCGCTTTTGTTCGAGCGCCGCGGGGGGCCTCGAGCCATGAACGACGGCCCGTATACCTGAACGGCGGGGAGCCCGGTGAATAGCAAAGTGGGTAATCCCTTCGGCGGGACCGACGGACGAAAACCACCAGCTATTGACTTGAAACCGCAATTGTAAAGGGTATTTGGAAAACTATTGGAATGAATGGCTCAAATAAAGACAGTCTCGGCAGTGCAATAATTAAGTGAGAGAAAAGAGCGAGAGGCGTGCTCGCTCCATATAAGTATGAAATACATTGACCATGGTAGTACACGCACCAGATCGAAAAATATATACTGCTGCAAATTCCGATGACCTTTTTTTTCCTTTTTTTTAGCTTTCGACTCGCTGAGGCCAGGAAAATGTGAGTTTTATAACCGTTATCGCAAAAAATCGACTTTCCACCCGGCCATAGTCTGACTTCGCTACTTGTCCACCTTGATACGTGGAAATAGGGTATACATCCTTTGGGGATGGAGAATCCCAATACAGGATCACAACTTGTATGTCTCGGCTGTACCTGCAGTAGAAAACTTTTTCCAGCATGACATCGCATTATTTCACGTTCATCACTGTGCGATGTTTCAATGGTGAAATGCAGTTTGTACTTATTGGGATGTATCTCGCTACAGTGGTTATACGATTGATAACGTTGACTGAGAGCAGTAGCATCTACGTTGCCGTAAAGTAGTGTCTATACGGTTTGTGACGAATATAAAACCGCGATCGGTAACGGACGGCGAAGCGGGGGTAGGGGGGCGGCAGCTCCCCGTGGGGGGTCCGGGGGGCGCGAGCCCCCCGGGAAAATTTTTTGCGATAACGGTTATAAGACTCGCATTTTCCTGGCCTCAGCGAGTCGAAAGCTAAAAAAAAAAAAAAAAGGTCATCGGAATTTGCAGCAGTATATATTTTTCGATCTGGTGCGTGTACTACCATGGTCAATGTATTTCATACTTATATGGAGCGAGCACGCCTCTCGCTCTTTTCTCTCACTTAATTATTGCACTGCCGAGACTCTTTATTTGAGCCATTCATTCCAATAGTTTTCCAAATACCCTTTACAATTGCGGTTTCAAGTCAATATCTGGTGGTTTTCGTCCGTCGGTCCCGCCGAAGGGATTACCATCTTTGCTCTATTCACCGGGCTCCCCGCCGTTCAGGTATACGGGCCGTCGTTCATGGCTCGAGGGCCCCCGCGGCGCTCGAACAAAAGCGGCTCTCTCAATGCTCAACACGTTTTATCTTTCGCAACTTTATCCTCCCGCCACTCCCACAATTTTCAATCAATCTCAATATCTCTTCGTCATTGTTTATCGATAATTTTTTACAATTGTTTCCCGTTTGATTCATATCCGTATCATCAATAGGTCCCGAGATAGCAAAAAATTGCATATCTCCAATTGAGAGGACTCCGAGAAGAACTCGCTCTGACGCTCGGGACTGCCCGATTCTCTCGCGGGAGGCCATGGGTGGGGGTCGATTAATCAACCTATCCGTTTCGAAAAATGAAAAATACCACTATGTAGAGCTTAATGAGCGGAATAGACTTTGTATTTGAGATTTTTTTGTTGGGCTCATACTTTTTGGTCAAAAAAATATTTATCAAAAAACTTTTTGTTCATAATTCCGAAAATTTTTTAGCAAATACAACACCAGTGTCGAGTCAATTATTGACGGATTGAGTTAATATTGGAAATATAATCTCTCAAAACACTACCAAAGCCCATGATCTACTCAGAAATGGAATATTGTAGCAAGATTTGATTTTATACGCATTTAATTATGAAAAAACGGCGAAAAATTTTGCTTTATGAAGGTGGCACTTTGAACTCAAAAGTTGTGCTACAAAAGTTGAAAACCGAAAATTTTCTAACGACAAAGTTGTTCCTTGATATGTTAAGGAGATTTTGGATGATTTTGAGCAACATCCATTTACAAACCACCGAGCTATGGACAATATTTGCAAAAAAGATTATGCGCTCGACCCACGCGCTTGATCCCCGCTTCAACCTACCTCTTGGAGCAGTGGTGCTCATGCACCTGCTGGCTATATGCTGGTTCATGCTGCGGCCCGATCCGCGCGTGACTTACCTGCCACTCTTGTTCAAAATTTAAACGGGGTATTTCTCTGATTTTGGGACGGTTCTAAGATAATTCGTAAGGCATAAATATTTTGAGCTGAAGATAGATGAATACTACAGGTAAGCCTGCATTGCGAAATATAATCTGAAGGAAAATAATCTGAATATGTTTCATAAAATGATTGATCATCAAGATTTATCACTCTAGGTAAGCGCAATCAACGTGAAAGCTCGAATACTCTGATTTCAATTTATTCATTGAGTTTATAAATACAAATTAATCATTCTAGTACAGTACGCATCAGAATTTTTGATTCAAGTACAAGCCACCAATCACATAAATGAGAACTTATTCATATAAAACTCAACCATTCTTAGAGCTCAGCACAGATTGCTTCTTCGATCTCGTTTTAGATTGCTTCTCCTTCGATTCTACATTAGACAATAATTTGTTACTAGTTCTCTTCTTCTTACATACATTCTGATTTGTTTTCGTATTGCTTTGTTTTTCTTTGGCATTCAACTTCAGAATTTTCAGATTCTCTTTACATTCTCCCCTATTCGTCTTATTAGTAATCTTTTTGACAGTTTGCTTCTTAGTTCTTACACCCTTAACCTTGTCAGGTTTAGCTTCATCCTTACTTGACTCTTTCTTTTTCTTCACGAGCGATTCATCAAGAACTTTTTGCAGAACGATTTGATTCTCTTCGCGCACAAAACGAAGCAACGACCGTACATCCTTCAGTTTTTCTCCAGATATCCCAATAGAGGGAGCAGGGCGTGCACTTTTCAACTCATCTAAAGTGATTCCATGATCAATTACTTGACAAATAGTTGGTTGTGAATCATAATCCTCAAAAATTTGCACTTCCCCATTAGGAAAAAAAGAGATTTTGACAGCATCTCGGATGTGTAAATTCTTAGGTATATTACATTTTTCTTCTATCATAGACTCGAAATCAATAACATGCACATCAGAATCTTTCACTATAGTAAAGGGTGGCTCTCTCGCCTCTTCAACTAACTTATAGTAGTCCTCTGGAGTCTCTATTCTCTCCATATGTTTCTTTTTGTTCCCATAAAGTCCAAAATTTCTATCACAAGAACAGTACGAATGACCCCTGACTGGGAAAAGATGGTGTATCTCAAGTTGAAAAGTTTTCGATAGCACAGACAAAAAGAACAAGACTAGATAATTCTTATTTTGGCCTCCACAAGAGTCACTAAACATATGTATTTTATTGAAATAACCTAATGCTAGCTCTCGAGAAATTGAGTCCAATAAGAAGTTACATACAGTGTTTCCGCCTTTTTTTACGATACCTTCCATAATAAAATACATGTAACTACGTGTATCGTCACTCAAAACATTCACATTGAAGACATGGAGCCACAAAAGTCTTTTATAGAATTGATCATTTACAGGAAGCTTGGGCACTGGCAAATTTTGTCCGAAATCAAACTCTAAACACAGAACATCTTTTTCTGATAGCATCGATTTCTTACATACTTTATGTTTTTGAACATTCTCCTTATGGATTTCAAATTCAGGAGAAGTTTTTTCAGCAATTTGATATTCATAACACATATCACACACACATCTGTCCGGGGTGGCGAAAAACTGTAATTCAACTGATAATTAAAATAATTGCTGTAAACTGGTAAACTGACTGGAACCTGAGATGTCTGTGTTTCTTGGCGATAATACTCACAGAATGATTGATACAACTTTACTAAATTTAGTTCAGAATCGACAAAATATTGCAACGAAGAGTCAGTGTAGTGTGAGCCGGTATGATCAATTGACTCGCAGTGAAGTTTAATCATATTCTTCATAGTTTCAGTCATTTTTAATTTATGATTATCGTGTTTCCCCCGACAATCTTTAAGAGATTGGTCTTTCAACATTTTATTTTGAATTGTAGTCAGTCTGCCCCGTTTGATCTGTAGCAATGAACATAGAAACTTTTGACAAACTGGAATATTGAAACCACCGGAACGGATACTGTAGGACCATTGCACGGCTGTGGAGTTCGTTGATTTTCTTTGCATCGAACCGCTTAACCAATAATTTTGTTTGTCATAATCGCCAAGATCTTCGTAGAAATGTTTGTGAGATTTTTCCTGGGGACCTGGTTCCACTTTCTCATGGCAATTTTTGTTGCAGCAACTTTCTACTACGTGGAACACTTTCGCGGGAACTTCTTTCGATGACGTTGAAACATATGCTTCGCCCTGTAAATTGAAGGCGATCTGACTTTATTTTCGCGTGAAATGTTGAGAAATATTTAAACGCTGATGGTAGGATTTGCACAATCTATTTCAATTCAGGGCTTGTGGAATCTTTACAGCGTCAAAGTTATTTCAAAATTAGTCTTGTAAAACTCTTTGCCATTAACCACCCTTTGCCCCTATCGAATCACAAATTTGAAATTTTTTGATGGAGCGTAAGTAACTTGACTAGAGCTATAACTCACCGAGTTACGAAGTTTTTTGCGCCTATTAGTGATCCAGTTATCTTCACCACGTACTCGTTTCTTCCCACCAGAAGTCACACGGTCAGGTAGTGCGTTGGTTGAATCATGCAAATTCTCAGGTGCATCCTTGTGGTGATCGCGTGTATTGATACGTATCCCACTCGGCGAATTTAGTACATCTTGACAAAATGAATTCGGAGCAAGCTCCATTGCACAATAACTTTGAGAACACTGCACAGTACAAGTCACTGGCACAGACTGATGTCGAAGTCGGTCTCATTGTAGTTTGCGAAGTGGCTATCGACAGCTTGAAGTAGCTCGATGTTTACCCCAAAGCGATTAGAAATTTTCATAGAGGTGCATCAAATACCACGAAGGTGATTTAAATGGTCCGCAAGGGAGGGTCAGGTAGGCCATGCGCGGATCGAACCGCAGCATGAACCAGCATATAGCCAGCAGGTGCATGAGCACCACTGCTTCAAGAGGTAGGTTGAAGCGGGGATCAAGCGCGTGGGTCGAGCGCATAATCTTCTTTGCGAATATCGTCCATAACTCGATGGTTTGTAAATGGATGTTGCTCAAAATCATCCAAAATCTCCTTAACATATCAAGGAACAACTTCGTCGTTAAAAAATTTTCGGTTTCCAACTTTTGTAGCACAACTTTTGAGTTCAAAGTGCCACCTTCATAAAGCAAAATTTTTCGCCGTTTTTTCATAATTAAATGCGTATAAAATCAGATCTCACTACAATATTCCATTTCTGAGTAGATCATGGGCTTTGGTAGTATTTTAAGAGATTATATTTCCAATATTAACTCAATCCGTCAATAATTGACTCGACACTGGTGTTGTATTTGCTAAAAAATTTTCGGAATTATGAACAAAAAGTTTTTTGATAAATATTTTTTTGACCAAAAAGTATGAGCCCAACAAAAAAATCTCAAATACAAAGTCTATTCCGCTCATTAAGCTCTACATAGTGGTATTTTTCATTTTTCGAAACGGATAGGTTGATTAATCGACCCCCACCCATGGCCTCCCGCGAGAGAATCGGGCAGTTCCGAGCGTCAGAGCGAGTTCTTCTCGGAGTCCTCTCAATTGTTATCAACTTTTTCAAAAATTTATCACGCGAATCTACTCATATATTCTAAGACTATCACTGAAAAAATTGGCAAAAAATTAGCGCTCTTTTTCAACGCTTGGCGCCCACTCAAAGTTCAGGTATCTGCAAAATCATCATTTTTTCTGCATTTTCTTACACTCTGATAGCCGCCACGGCTCCAATTATGGCGCGATCTTGATTTAGGAAATTTCCCACGGTGCTCAATTAAATGCTCTTTAAGAATATCTAAGTTAAAAAATTTTGCGATTTTTTTTTTGGCTGGAATTACAAAAATACTCGAGGTGTCAATCATTTTTAAACCGATAGTAGGTAATGTATACATCTACTAGCGACTGTATACATCGGCGAATTGATCACTTTGCCTGCGACATATATATTATGTACCAGGCACAATCATGAAGACAGATCTGGCTACTCCGCATTGGTCATATGCACGCACAACTGTGATGATAATTGATTCCAAAGTCTTTTGTTTTTAGAAAGATTCCAATCACCTGATGAGGTCGACGTACTAATCGACGAAACGTCGCAGAATAAATAATTATAATTTGCAATGAGTGATTCATCTACGCTCAACCTAGTCCTCATCGATCAATTTTTAAAACAATATTGAAGTGTCAAGAACAGAGGACAAATCCAATAAATTTCATCGTATTTGATTCCAAAGTCTATTACATGCTTTTACTGACTGCGCTTACTCAAAGTGTGTAACGGTTAGGTATTTCATGAGATGACTAGTGAAAGCGTTGCAGAATTGAGCCATTTCACACTTTCACTAATTCGCTCGTCATTTCATGAAATTACTCGATTCAACGCTTTGACTGTAACGTATATATGTCATCACGGCACGCGTTTATTCCAGGCGTGGGTAGGGTTTTTGCTCACTTTGAAAATTTACTAAATTATTGAATTACTAAAATTTGTGCGACAGCGCATGCACTGGGTCCAGCAGAATCAAAAAGCTTGGTTCACACGATCACATTTACGCGCGCTTTTTAAAACTCGAATTCCTGAAATAAGGAAGAATTTGAAAGAGAATGGTGAAATTCTGATAATTGTACGTTGACATTGAAGAAACTTATTATGCATATCCCCGGCCTCTTTTTTACGGCAAATCAAATAGTTTGTCGTGAAAAAGGGACTAATAGTTTTGTGTGACATTGAATATATCTTCATTGAACGCCACGCTGCATGTGTAGTCCTTGTTTTCAGAACAGAACTAACTCATTTCTCCCCACTCTGCGATCTAAAGCACATTGAAGATATTAAAGACCAATATCTCCAATATATCTGTATAATTATTTAATTTTTACCATTCTCTCTCAAATTCTCCCTCATTTCAGGAATTCGAGTTTTAAAAAGTGCGCGTAAATATGATTGTGTGAACCAAGCTTTTTGATCCTGCCGAATCCAGCGCATGCGCTCAAGCACGATTTTTAATAATTTAATGATTCAGTAAAATCTCACGACTGCGAAAACCCGCCCCTGGTTTCTTCAGTTGAGCGCAGTGTTGATATAGCTTAAGCCGACAGGCCACCACTACTAGCTAACGGTCCCCTCACGTACAAGGATAGTTCCATTGCCCGCCACGTGGAGCGCTGCCTGCTTGTTTCCACTAGGGTCCCTAAACGGGGGTCGAGACACGGTGTTTTCAGTCCGCCATGTTTTGCCCAGACCCCTTGTTATTAATATACCTATATCGACGGAGTCAAAATATAGGTTTAGTAAATAACACGCGGACTGGGCAAAGTATGGCGGACCATACATGTCTTACACCTCGAGTGGCGCCCATAGTCTTGGAGGAAATGAAAGAAGACACTTCTCATTTTCTACCTTTTGTCGAACAGCTGCCTCTTTGTCATGTATATACTCGTCCATTTTGTTCGGCTATTTACGTGCGTCAGACATCGAGCTCTTCTCTAAATTGAGCTACGACTCGTCCAGGCACTCATTTTCAATATCGTCACAGATATCGCTTCCTACCACGACACTCGAAGGAACAGACGTAGCATTGGATGCCTGGATGGACTTTTTAACAAAAGCTGTAAAAAATGTACACAACTCATTATTGATGTCAAACAATTACAATTATATGACAGGTCACTAGAATGGCGTCGATATATTGACGATATCAACAAAACGCGCAAGTCTGAGATCGCGATGTGCGATGTCTGCTCCAAGGTTATGTGCCGGTGAAAAATACATTGGTGCGTTGGAACGAGTAGTCAACGAGTAATGAGTTGATCTACTTACCATTCTGTAACCATATTTTCATTCTGGTTCAGCTCGAATTGAATCAGTCGCAAGCTGTCTATAATTCGAAATGGGTAACCGTAAAATCGGCCTCGGAGCAGGCCCAAAACGAGTTGCCAGCAAAAGTGACTTGGCCGCCAGGGGCGCTGACTGCGCTATCTCGGCAGCCTCACTGACACGCGATTTCGGTTCATGCGGTCTGTTGGTGTGAGTGTGAACACGCTTACACTCACACCATGCTAGCGAAGTAAGGCTCTAGCTGCCGAGATGGCATAGCCAGCGCCGCAGCGGCCGTTTTTGAACTACGGTTTCTGGCGAACGACTCTGAGGCTCCCCGCCAATGTTAGCTGGAGCGGAGTCTACTCTCCTCCTTCTATACCCTCCCTAGTTGGTAGTGCTGCCGCGCCGGTTGCGCACTCTATCGTCAGTTCGAAGAGCGCGAGTTTCAAATTTTGATATTCATGCAGAGATTGTGTCACAGAACTTTTATCTGATTGTGACCGATCTCTGGAACCTCTCAAAAATCACGGTTTGAGTACTTGCGTCCACTGTCCTGAATAAGATTCAGAGCTGCCCATTTTGAGATCAAAACTGCCAATCTGACCACAACTGCCCATATTAGCCCTTCACTCACAAGCCTGCGTGCGTTGGTTTTTTGCGTACGCGTGCGACAGCTGGCTGCCAGCGCAGAAATAACCAATCGAATTTGGTTTGTTTTATGCTCAAAACAATTTTTGGAATAAATTTGTTATGCATAGTAAAGTGAAAAACGATGCAGATTAGTGAGCTTTTGGGAGTCACAAGTTTGAGATAGAGAACTGTCACATCATTACTCAAGTATTATCACAGTATTACCTGGCTCTTGAAATGAACCAATACCGTCATAACCGAGGTCATAACATATGAGAGATTCTACAGAACTTTTGACATTGTGCGTACTGCACGCTGTCTCTGAACTGAACCTTCAAATGTTCGTCAAGTTGTCGAAGCTGAATTCGATAGGTCCCAGGGCCTATCTCAATCTTTACTTCATTCGTTGTTCTGTCAAAGGAAACTGGCTATGCACAGCACGGCCCGCAACCCTCACTTTTTGGGTATCTCTCAGCGTACTCTCACCATTTCCTGATTTCTCAAGCCTGCTGCGAAAATAACATTGCTCGAAAAATTCTGCCAAAATTCAGCGACGCGCATTTAGACACCTTATATTCCGAGAAAGCATTGGTTTCAGTCGCGCGCATTTGACGAGGCAGTCATGAATGAAAGACGTAGTCGCGTAACCAAGTTTTCACGAAAAGTTGAGATCTCCCGTGCTTAGCTTATAAAAAAAAAAATAACATTTGCGACAAGTACATGATGGAAACAGATTTTGCTAGCTCAAAACAATACCGATTATATACCGTTTGGTTTAGGTGCGACTAACTGCGTTGAAATGACAGCTTCGAGAAGGTGGGTAAGTTCATGCGCCCACTCGACTGAAAAAGTTCAGATTGTCATGGCATCGGAACGGGAAGGGGGGCACGCTCCTGAAACATTTCGCTCATTTATCTACACCTTATTACAAACAATATCCCACATTTTTTAGGTCCTGAAATCGAATGTTATTCGAATGAGAAGCATTACAAAAATTTTATCGATGAAAACATACGTGATCGAGATAGTGTGGGCGATCTTATGACATTGCAATCGTTTATACTAAACTCAAATACAGCTATAATACACTAAGGGGCCCATTTCTCACTCATAAGTGTCACTAGAGACTCGATTTAGGAATTTTATAGTGAATTCTGTGAAAACACGGATTGGAACGCCAAAACGCAAATAGGTGGAACTCGAGTACTCCCACTCGTCCAACATGGTCAGAAAACAGAAAACTAGTGAAATACAGTGTGTACGTGTGTTTCAAGTAACTTTTGTGTGTTGTTAGTGCGTAGATTAGGATTCAATCAGGCGCGCTCAATGGACCTCAGATGGCTAATCATGGTCATTATCAATTACAGGAATAACATCCTTCCAAACCAGTGGGCACGTATCTTCCCACTTATTTAAGAGGTCCTACTAACCAGCAAAATTGGTTCCAGACACGTGCCGTAAGAAAAAAGATCTCACTTTTCAGCAACCCAAATGTTGAAAGTTCTGTAGAACCTCTCATATGAGCAAATCCACGAAACGCGGTGATTTGGGAGGAAAAGTATTTGGAAATCTTTTACGATCGCACATCACTCGGGTTTCGCATACTCTTGGATTATCAGTATCTAGAACTCAAATCCACTCGCGTGATCGATTTTCATGAAACGCCCGCGCCGTTAGGAGGAACAGGGATAACAGGAAATGCCCATAAGAGCAATGCTATACCCACATACACAGATACACTCTTATATAATTCATTTGACCACTGACGGCGCTGGAAAGTATTTGACTCATCACCAGAAAACTCGAGGAGATCATTGTAGTGATGATATAAACATTATTCAAGAGTTCGCCAACAAATTCCCGAAAATCCCTTGAAAACCGAAAAAGTAGCTCGTACGAGTAAACAACGAAATATTGGCTCGCGCAGTTACTTACTTGGTATCGAGTACAATCAGAGTGAGAGATCACAAGCAAAACCGGATCGTTTTGCATCGTCTTGTTCGTGTGCGCCTCAAAAAACATGATTTCGTGAAGCGATCACGTTTTTTTTCTGAGAGCGTGACTTGCTCACCAATCCGATATAATTCGACGCACATGGACCGGACTCACCTAAACTTCTTTGTTTTTTGATGGAGAACCAGATGCAATTTGCAGAAATGAGATTGGTCAGACTGCGTCAGCGTAGGATAAGAAATATCGTCGATTTTTATTCTTTTCAAAAAGTAGTCACGCTTTATCAACAGAAGATAGTTTCACACCTGTTGGAAGCACACTCTTGACCTTCAAGGTAGTTGTAGCCTCGAATTAGAGGGTCGTTTTCGGGCAAAAATCATACCGATACCCCAGACTGCATCCAAATGCTGACCTTACTGAGGGCACGGTGGTCCTGAACCAAGTCTACCCTCCGCTGACGACAGCAAGTGCACTGTAAAAAATTTGGAGGAAAAACTTCAACCAGTGGTTGCAGTTTTTCCCTCAACCACTGGTTTGTGTCAAAAATCAACCAGCTGGTTGATTTTTGGCGTCAACCACTTGTTGACTTTTTCCCCACAACGAATATATAAGAATATATGCGGCGCCCACGATATTTTGGTCGATGGTGGTCTCCGGGTGACACTTTTGAGTCGGAAAAAGAAGTTTCGTCATGTTTTCCCACAAACAAAGAGGAATAAACACCAGCGCCGGTCGCGTATGGACGACACAGCGGGTTGCCTGTCCTGCAGGGGTCGAATACACGTCGTGAGGCTGGAGGGATAGATAGATGGACAGATGGGGTGGGAGGCTAGATGAGATGGATGGATGGAATGGAACGGAATGAGACAGGAAGGAACGGACCGGAATGGAAGGGAATGGAACAGTGTGGAATGGAATGGAACGGTGTGGAATGGAACGGAAGGGAACGAATCGGAATGGAACGGACCGGAATGGAAGGGAATGATATGGAACGGAAAAGAGTGGAATTGAATTGTATGTTCCATTCCGTTCCGTTCCATTCCGTTCCGTTCCATTCCGATCCGGTCCGCTCCATTCCCTTGCACTCCATTCCATTCCGGTCCCTTCCATTCCACACCGTTCCATTCCGTTCGATTCCGGTCCGTCCCATCCTATTCTATTCCGTTTCTTTCAATCCCGTTCCGTCCCATTCAATTCCGTTCCATTCAATTCCGTTCCATTCCATCCATCCCATCTAGCTCCCCCACCCCATCCGTCCATTGTATCCATCCCTCCAGCCTTACGACGTATATTCGACTCCTGCAGGACAGGCAACCAGCTTTGTCGTCCATACGCGACCGAGGCTGATGGTTATCCCTCTTCGTTCGTGGAAAAACATGACGAAAATTGTTTTTCTGACTCAAAAGTGTCACCCGGAGACCACCATCGACCAATATCGTGGACGCCGCATTCATTCTTATATATTCGCTGTGGGGAAAAAGTCAACCAGTGGTTGAATGCCAACCAGCTGGTTGATTTCGACAACCAACCACTGGTTGCCGATTTTGGTGGGAAGTGAACCAATTTTTAACAGTGTGGGATTCTTGTTGGATATGGTTCAGGACATCTGTGGGATCACAACTTACTGAGAATCAAAATCGCCACTTGGGCCGTTTTTTAAAAAAGTCGAATAAACGTGTGTTTTCGATGTTTTTCCCTTTTTCACTCTGGAAAACTCGAAAGGTACGCTTTCTATCGAACAATATGTACAGCGACTTTTTGTAGAACTTGAAACGATGAACAAAAAAGGTATCCACACGTCTTTTCATGTAAAACCTCCTGTTCCTGTAATAAACGTATTTTCGTCTGAAACTCGTATTCTATCTGTCATTTTCCACGGTTCTGACCCCATAACTCAATGGGAACGAATTTCATCGGAAAATGTGTACAGTAATTTTTTGTAGATCTTTGAGAAATAAATCAAAAAGGTCTCAACACATTTTTCGATACAAGATCGTCCGTTCCCGTACATGGTGTGCCTGCACGCATTTTTTTTCAAAGTGCAAACTTCTCCTGAGATTATTTTGGTTTCTGATTCTACATTTTTGGGGCATCATCTTCTGAGCCCTTTTGAAGGAATGTCGTTTGGAACATTTTTCGGACCCAGTCTAGGAACCCCCTAAGTGATATGGCTCATCCCTCATTGGATATGAGCCCAAAATCAAGTTTCTTCACTTTCTAACACTAGTTTTCAGAAAATGTGACTGCTTTGGATACTTCTGAGGCTTGTTGAGGCTGGGCTTGTACCCTAAAAACCCTTCAAAAATGCAAAAACCAATTTCTTGATGTCTCATCTAAGAAACGACCATCTATCGTTTGGGCTCTCCAAGACACCCTATTAGAAATAATCTTGTGATGGACATTACAATGTTCTCTCCAAGACACCCTATTAGAAATAATCTGGTGATGGACATCACGATATCTTTTTTGATGGAAGTTATAATGTACATTTTAACGAATTCCAATTAAATCATAATGTTTTTTTTTATGGTGTTCAGGTAATGGCGAGAACTTTGTTATGTCAATTCATCACTATTCTAGGGTAAAAAAACTGAAAAAAAACTCTTCTACATAACTCGTAGATATTGCCAAGGACGGGATTCGAACTCACGACCTTTTGGTTACGAGACCAAGCACATGCCTCGGGGCAGGGAGTCATGTTGAAGGTAGGTGTCTAATAAGCTTACTTGACGTTTGACTGACCGGAACAATATGTTCACTCGCTCAAAATCCGACCATCCGTTCACTCAGTTTGTCATCAAACAACTCAGAGTGGATGAGGTGGATGCTTTGAGATGGTCCGGTTTCAATGAAAATCCACGATTTTGACTATTTCGGGAATCCAATCAGTACAACGTGAAAAATAATTGAAAAAACAGGATATAACTTCTTTCACGTTTCTAAATGTGTCATAAGGTGAGGGTGCCTAAAATGCCCCCATTCCCTAATATGCCCCGACTCAAGTTCTCAAATGTACCAGCTTGCGGACCTGGACACGCATTTTTTTTCATGTTCGTTACGTTAAAATGTGAGGAAATCAACGGTTTGGGCCGATCCAAAATGACCCGCGCCTTTCTCACAACAATACTAGCAATATTCGGTACTTTCGACTTGTTTTATCTTGATCACTGAAAGCTATGCCAAATGACATTCATTCAATCAATTTTCAACGTAGTTCTCCTCATTCTCTTTGTCTTCGTCCGAACTTTGAAATGATTCCCACAATATAGAAAAAATTCGATTTCTAGCCGATTCTCCGCCTATACTACTAGAAAAGTGCATTTTTGGCCCCATCTACCCAAGGGCCTTTAAGGTATATCCCCGAGTTTTTTGAAATTTACAGAATCTCCTGGGAATTTGTGTGGTGGTTCAACTATCCATAACACGCCTTCTGCTGAAATTTCAAGGAGCCTGTCCATTTTATTTTCGAGTTTTCGATGTCGAAAGTCCGAGCTCGTAACACGCGAAGGATAAGAACGGTGCAGCAGAAGGCAACTTTTTTGGGCCGTTCGCATGAATGCTCTGACAATTCTTTAGAGAACTCGCTGAAAAATTGATATGTCATTGATTCAAGTTTTGTCTTCATCATTGCCAAAAATAGGGAACCGTGCCCATTTATTTTGTTTACACGAGGGCTCGAATGTTTGTGATTTTCGTCCGCGCGCAATGTTAATTTTCTGCCTTGCGGAGGGCGTGTGTGTGTGAGTGTGTGCGTGTACGAGCTGCTTTGTTGTGTATACGCGATTGTACATAAAAGGACGGCGAGGTCACGTTGCTTTCAAAACAACACGGCTCGCTCAAATTTTTCATCCTGATTGTCCCAGGAGACATACCGTAAATGAGACATCAAGAAATAGGTTTTTTGCATTTTTGAAGGGTTTTCAGGGTACATGCCCAACCTTAACAAGCCTCAGGAGGATCCAAAGCGGTCACATTTTCTGAAAACTAGTGTTAGAAAGAGAAGAAACTTGAGTTTGGGCTCATATCCAACGAGAGATGAGCCATATTACTTGGGCGGTCTTAGACTGAGTCCGAAAAATGTTCCTAACGATATTCCTCTGAAAGGGCTCATCGCGATTTTAATTTTCGTGGGAAAATGATGCCCCAAATATGTAGAATCAGAAACCAAAATAATCTCAGAGGGAGTTTTCACTTTGAAAAGAATGCGCTCAGACACACCGTGCATAATAGACGTATTTTCGTCTAAGACTCGTATTGGAAACAGGAGACCTTACATGAAAGAATATGTACATATGTTCTTTTGTTCATTTTTTGAAGATCTACAAATATTAAATGTACATATCTTTTGATGAAATCTGACCCCTTCGAGTTATGGGGTCGAAAAAGTGAAAAATGACAGATGAAATACGAGTCTCAGACGGAATACGTTTATTATGGGAACGGGAGACCTCGTATCAAAAAATGTTTCGAGATCTTCCCCGTTCATTCTTCAAAGATCTACAAAAAATTACTCCAAACATTTTTCGATGAAATGCGTTCCCTTTGCGTTATAGGGATCAGAACGGTGGAAAATGACAGATAAAATACGAGTTTCAAACGAAAATACGTTTATTACAGGAACAGGAGGTCTTATATGGAAAAATGTGTAGAGACCTTTTTTGTTCATCGTTTCAAGTTTCACAAAAAGTTGCTCCACATGTTATCGACAAAATGCGTTCCTTTCGAGTTTTTGAGGATGAAAAAGGGGAAAACATCAGATCGGTTGGTTGATGTTTATGGGTCAGCAGTGCGAGCGGGAGGTACGAAGTCCTTACAGTCTTGGCATTTATCGATCGCTGATGCGTAAGATCTATGCCCAAACGGTAACGCGATGAGTGCACCGGGCTCTTTGAGGCGGGTTTTCCTTACACCATAAAATCATAAAATTTCCCCTTGCCCCACTCCTCATCATCCTTCAATGAGGAGTTGTCAATTAAATGTCTTATCAAATACTTGTCGATCTTAGAAATACCTCATAGGAAATAGTTGTCAATGACAAGAGTTGAGTGATATAAACGTCTCACTTATGATTATTCATGACACACTGCTCATGCTGACACAATTGTCTTTTCAATTTTGCGCGTCACGGCTACTTAGTAGATGGAGGTTAGAAATCAGGAACTCCTGACCTTATTCGATGGGTGGTGAATAAAGAGGCCATACTTCCTCAATCTTTCTGAGTGAACCCCTTTTTTGTGGTAACTCGGAAATAATGAGATTCACTTGGACCCGCATGAAATTCTCACTCCAAAAGAGTGAAACCCACTCTTTTCGGAGTTGCCACAGAATGGGGGCTTATACGGAAAGGTTAAAAGAGTATCGAACACTATACCTTGATTTTTCTATATTCCAAACTGCCTTGAAAACTTGGGATAATAAGACAATGTGTCAGACATTTTATTCGAGTTTCATTCTCCAACTCTTCCGATCTCCGACATTCACTGGTCCGGGTCAGTGAATGCTGACAATCACTAGTCGAGACCAGTGAATGCTGACAATCACTGGTCGTTGACCAGTGAATGCTGACAGTCACTAAAAGGAAGCCCGAATTATGGACTCAGCGACGGGATCAGCTATACAAATTCCGGGCTTTCACTAGTGAATGTCAGCATTCACTGGTCTCGACCAGTGAATCTTAGGATTCACTAGTGAATGCCCGGCAATCACGGATTTCGGGCTTCCACGGTAACATATACACTAAAGTCATCAGTGAGAGCACTGAAATGATTTTCCGGGATGTACTTCAACGATCCCGGAAAATCCTATTCACTGAAGTTTCAGCCAGTATCGCTGAAGTATCAGGTGCGCATCCTCATATAGCAAAGAGACTCTACGGAATACATTTCTTTGCAAGATGTTCTCGAACGGGTCGTTGTATCAACGACGTCTCCTACGAAGACTAACACTGTTCTTATCATCGACGAAAACTAGCACATTTTCTTGTCTACGACGGAGAGTAACACATTTTCTAACCAACGACGAAGACTAACACTTTTTCTTATCACCGACGAAGATCAACACATTTTTGTATGGACACCGGAGCAGGTTGCCTGTCCTGCAGGGATCAGATACAGGACGTGAGGCTGTATAGATGCATGAATGGACGGATGGGTAGATTTTTTCGATGAGATGGATGGATGGGATGGATGGATGGAATGAATGGATGGGATGGTTGCATGAAATGGTCGGATGAGATGGATGATTGGGATGGGTCGCTTGTGTGTCGTCAACTGTCCTGGGTCACTTTTTGGAGGGTAAAACATGTAGTTTTGAGCCATCTGTGAATGCCGTAGAACCCACGTACAGAAAAGTCAATGACATTACTTTAGACGTATTTCTGCCTCAGCTTTCCGATGGCGAGGTTTGTTCTTCGGTTTTGTGCCACCATAACCTCAAGAATTAGCAATCAAGTTTTGAAATGGCAATAACTCAAAATTACCCCTTTTTGTAGGTTTTTTGATATTTTCGATCGGAAGATCAGGAAATTTTACATCGGGATAGCTCTCGGAAGAATAGGGGTTTCTCGATTTACGCTAGGAGTGAAGCAACGATGAAAGTACGAGTGCTCATTCACGTGCTGTTTACCTTTCGCGGGCGTTCTGGGCCGTTCAATTTGACACAGGGAAATAATCAATCGAGGCACCTTCGACGTATTTTCATCATCTTTCTCCGACGGAGAGCTCTGTTTTTTCTAATTTGGCTCAACATAACCTCCAAAAAGTCTAATTATACGTCGAAAATATTTGAACTCAAACTAACCTATCTTTTCGTCGTCTTGATGGCCTGATTAGGGAGATTAGACGATTCTCAATGGATTTGATGATCCTTGGTGTGTTTCACAATCTCTAGTGATGAAATAGAGTCCAAATGACTAGATTCCTGCTTCTACGAGGAACGAAGCAGTAAATAACTGAGTCCTCAGCGTGAGCGTGACATTATGAGTGCTTCTCTTCTTCATAATCTTGTTTTCTATGGGAATAATCAGGAAACCAACCGTAAAACACTATTCCATCACGAACATGAATCAATTCCCCAAGTAATGTCATCGAAAAGACGAAAAAGTGCGTTGTATTGTGTTAAGATTCTTTCGATGCATGATAACCGCTTTTTGAGGTTATGTTGGATCAAAATGTATAAACCATAGACATAGAAGTATAGACTACCGGTCCCGTATCTTCGCCGTTAACATCGAGGCTCCCCAATGAGAGTAAGAGAGACGCAACATAGGAATCGCATGTTGAAAGCGTGCGCCTTGGAGCATGCCGTTTCTCTCACTCTCACGCAAAGGCCTATGTCTCGATGACAACGGCGAGTATACGGGACCAGCAGTCTATACTTCTATGTCTATGGTATAAACTGAGCTCTCTATCGGGAAGATGAGATAAAAATACGTCGAAAATACCTTATTGATTATTTCCCTGCATCAAATTGAACGGCCCATACGCCCGCGAAAGGTAAACAGCACATGAATGAGCACTCGTACTTTCATCCTTGCTTTACTCCTAGTGAATCTCGAAAAACCCCTATTTTCTCGAGAGCCATTTCGACGTGAAATTCTTTGATCTTTCGATTGAAAATGTCAAGTATCTGAAAAAGGGTCATTTTGAGTTATTGCCATTTCAAAACTTAATTACTAATTTTTGAGCTTATGGTGGCACAAAAACGAAAATAAAACCCGCCATCGGAAAGCTGAGACAAAAATACGTCGGTGACGATGTCATTGATTTTTTTCTACGTGGAATCTACGGCCTTCACAGATGGCTCAAAACTACATGTTTTACCCTCCAAAAAGCAACCCAGGACAGTTGACGTATTTTGCCCCATACATGAATACGAATCATCTGCGTTGCAAGTATGGCAGAAATTACTGGCATCCTCAGCGACTCTGAGTCTGTCGATGGACTATGCGATTCGGAAATGGAAGATGACACAGACGGAGTAGGAATCGGGAATGACATTAATCGAATTGATTCTGACTCCGAATGTCTTGAAGAAAATGATGTCAATACCTGGACAAACACAGGGGAATCAAGAGACGACTGTCCATTCATCAAAAGTTATGGTCCGAATATCCCGGGCAACGTAACCACCCCCCTGTACATATTTTCATGCTTATTCCCAAATGATTGATTAGACTTGATTGTGGAACAAACCAACTTGTTTGTGCGTCAAAAAGGGACCAAAGCTAAGACGATAACCAAAGCTGAGTTCATGACCTTCTTAGCTATAAATATTTCGATGGGAATGGAAAAGTCATCCTCTCCCAGACGGCAACACAGCTCCCGAGAATTGTCGAGAAGTGCCCAAAGAAACTTTTGGAGAGCTCTCGTGAGAGTTCTCGGGGGACTCCGAAGAAACCTTCAAATTTCCAGCTCAGTATAATTCCGCAGAGTTAACCATTAACACCCTGGGGGTTTCTTAGTTATTGCAATAAAGCTCTCAGAGATACTCCCCGGGAATTCCCTGCTAGCTCCCCGATAGCTTCGCAAAAGCTCCGCTGTGGCGCTGACTCTCGATCAGCTCCCCGAAAGCTCTCCAGGTTTCTTATACATCGAAATTCTCCTCCGCATGTTGATGAGAGCTATAAATATTGTGTTAATCAACCCCAGCGCCTCAAAACATTTGACCGGAAGATATACAACTCTTGAACGAGAACTGGCACTGAATGTGATGATGATTGGTGTGGAAGATTTGAGACAAGTTTCTTATCGCAGTATGCGTAAATTTTATTTGATGTCATATCTGAGAGATATCGAAGGGCAGAAATTGGTTCGATAGCACATGCATTGCTCATAACTGTTGCTACATAATTATGTCGCTGCCTGTATCTTTTTTACACGCGTCTAGTGTCCGTCGTCTTCGGCTTCTGACTTCATGCTTTTATCAGCCAAGGGAAGATGACAGCTGATGATTCAAAAAATTTTAGTCTGCTTGATGTTTACACTTTTCCAAGACCAGTTTTAACGCTCAGCGTTTCAAGCAAGGACGTGACTCAAAAAAGTTTGCGAGTTAGGATCAAAGAAAAAACTTTCAGGGAAACTGATACGTGATCCATCTGCAAAAACTCGGTTTATCTTGCACCTCCAAAGTTTCAGATAAGTAATTTGTCCAAATCATGATCATTACAGGCTGATTCTCATCGTGTTTATCGTGGCATAACCTCCAACATTTGTTGAAACGTTAACCGTTTGCAAAAATGAATTAAGCTCAGCGATAAATTAAGCCTGGCAGAATATTTATTATTTCCTGCGAGTTGCGCAAAAAGAGAGCGGTCGAGAGTATAGATGCTGCATAATGTTTCGCCTGTTACAAAATTTCGATTGAGCGAAGAATAGCTACCAGCAAATCTATCCAAGCCAACCCGGAGGTAAAATTTAATGCGGAATCGATAGGTAGTTGTCTATGAACAGATATCTTTTAGACTTGAATATGTTCTTCTAAAACATTAAAATTGTCTAGCAGAATTCTGCGCAACAAAACCTTGAGATTTTGACCCATTTTACTTTGAAAACCGAGTTCAAAATTTCTCATACACGTTCGATATCTTTGTAATACTTCTCATTAGGAAGAAAATGAGCGCGAAAAGTTATCACCTATAACTCAGATTTACTCTAACCCTACTGCAGAATCCCTGTGTCAAACTTAAACCTCTCAACTGCAAATAAATAATAGATTGTTCAAAATTTTCAAACCTCATTCTGATGCGCACATTACTCCTAATGGATGCTAGCTCAAACAAACAAAAAACCATATGAAATAATGTCATATCTGGAAAAGCTATGCGGAAGCCATCTATCGGAGCTTTAGCACAAGCTATTCGGGAGCTTCAATAAAGTTCCCCGGAAACATTGCCAGAACTATTCGGGAGTGTTTGAAAGCTTTCCGGAAAGCTTATGCGGGAACTAATGAAGCTGGAAATTTGACAATTTCCCGGGAACTCCCCAAAAGCTATGTAGTATTTCCTATAAAAATCCCGTGGAAGACCCCAATAATAACGTTGCCCGCTGGGATCTGTTTGGGATAATAATGTAGTCTTGATCAATCGGCAACAGAACTCTGTTCATTCCCTTTCAGCTTTCAAACACAATCATAACAACATGAGAGCGGTGCAACCCAGAAATTATATCTCATTTAGATGTAACTCGAAATTTTCACGAAAAGAAGTTAGAGACGATTTATCCAGTACGCATTATCATCTGAATTGTGGTGGACAACTCATTATTCGTCACCAATCACAAGATTATCACTTATGAACGGGAATAGCTTGCCCTCGCGCACTTTCGAACCTACAAATGGGCACATTTTCATTCACAAAACTCTCAAAATCTTTTTCAATTTGGGCTAAACGAAGAGTTATCCAGGCCAAGTTAGATGATAATAAAGCCTGGATAACTCGTCGTCCAGCCCAAATTGGAAAAGAGTTTTGTTGGTTGAGAGTTTTGTGAACCAAGTTCAGCGTGCATGGCGACCGCGTCGCCTTAAGAGATAGTAGAGTTGCACACAGAGAAAATCGATATTCTCGACACCCCGCCCGATATTTGGGGTTGATTTGAGGTTAGTCTCACCACCCGCCATTCCAAAGCCACAAGCGAAATTCTGTCATGACCTTCTCGATTTCTCCTCATTCACGCCGCTTCAAAGATCCTCTGCACATCCGGCTTGATTGAATTACTCAATGGAATTACGATTTCGTTCGCTTTTTCAGATACATTTTTTCATCGCTTTTATTCTACTTCCACGTCTCCCCACTCGACGCTCGGACCACCCATTTTTCACCCTACTCCGCGATTTTCGGCGTTTTTCCTAGAAAAATCTTGTACGGTTGAATGTGTTGGTGACGAAACTTGTGCCCGTGTGAGCGATAAGGTAGGGTCTCTACCCTCTCTACGTTGAATCTGGGATAGATTGGCTGTACACCGCGATTCCCCGTGGTCGCCCCGCCCCCTGCCAAACTTGTCAAAACCTGATGCATCGTCGCAAGTAGTAAGAGGACAGAAGGAATGCATGCACATATGATACCATATGCTTTCCTATGCGCGCGGTGGCATCAGAAACGTTTCAAATCGTTTCGATCGCGGCCAGCGCGCCGAACTTTTTCACGGTCGGTTGTAACAATGCGTACATAAATTCGCGAATGCCCCATGCAACACTCTACGTTTTTTTTTCTTGAACATTCCTAATACGTGCTGTATTAGAGAGACTATCTCGGAGTCTAATTGTGTGATTTCAGACATTATTAAATTGGAAGCGATTCAAATCGAAGATGAGATCGTATGCACAGAGTATTTTTGATCTATTGGTTTTTTAACTCAATAATTTCAAAATATCAGTCAAAGCGATGTCTAAAACTCGTTTTTACCAATTCATTATTCTTTTCATTTTATTTTATCAATATACGGGCTATGTAGCCCATTACAAAGTTTAACAAAGCATAATTTCCTGCTTGCCGTATGGCGGTGCTCCATTTCAATAAATCAGTAAGACATGATAATTCTTATGGATAAATAAAAATCCAATATAGATAAATATGTATAAATAAGAACCAAATCAAACATAATAATCTCAGTAGACTTTTCAACTGATAACATTAATAAAATTGAATCATATAATATGCACTTTCTTTTCAATGTTTTTAATACTAATTTTAAATTGTCCCAACTTTATAGATCGTAATTCCTCAGACAAATCATTCCATTTTCTCTTCAATCTAACGTTCAAGGAAAAATAGTCGCGTTTCCATGTTGAATAAATTTCTATTGAAGGTCGAATGTTTCGAAGTGGATAATTAACTGTACGAGAGTCGAAATTAATAGAATCTCTGACGTCTACGATATTATACATTACTTTGTATGCAAGCAGATGGTCATGATAATCGAACAAGGATTCAATTGGAATAAGACCTGTATTCATTGAAATATTCGAGAGTTGCCACAGAAAAGGGGTTCACTCAGAAAGGTTAAGGAAGTATGGCCTCTTCATTTATCACCCATCGAAGGAGGTCAGGAGTTCCTGATTTCTAACCCTCATGTACTAAGGTAGTTGTGGCGCGCAAAATTCAAAAGATAATTGTGTCAACATGAGCAGTGTGTCATTAAAGATCATGAGTGAAATGTTTATGTCACTCAACTTTTGTCATTGACAATTATTTTCTATGAGGTATTTCCGAGATCGACAAGTATTCGAGAAGACATTTTATTGACAACTCCTCATTGATGGATAATGGATATTCCTCCATATTCCAACCTGCCTCGGAAACTTGGGATAATAAGACAATGTGTCTGTTATTTCATTCGACTTCCATCCCCCAACTCTTCCGATTTCCGACATTCACTGGGTCGAGTCAGTGAATGTCAGCATTCACTGACCCGGCCTAGTGAATGTCGGAGATCGGGAGAGTTGGAGAATGAAAGTCGAAAAAATGCCAGACGACACAACGTCTTATTATCCAATGTTTTCGAGGCAGGTTGTAATATGACAAAATCAAGGTATAGTGTTCAATACTTTCTCAACCTTTCCGAGTGAACCCTCACTCTGAGGTAACTCCGAAAAGAGTGAGTTTCACTCTTTACGAGTGACAATTTCACTCGGGCCCGAAAGATTTGCCACAAAAGGGGGGTTCACTCGGAAAGGTTGAGAGAGTACGGTCTATTGATTCATCTTCCATCAAATGAGGTCAGGAGTTCCTGAATTTCCAATCTTCATCTACCAAGGTAGTTGTGGCGCGCAAAATTGAAAAGACAGTTGTGTCAGCATGAGCAGTGTGTCATGAATAATCATAAGTGAAACATTTCTGTCACTCAAATTTTGTCATTGACAACTATTCTCTATGAAGTATTCCTAAGATTGACGAGTATTTGACAGGAAATTCCATTGTCAACTCCTCATTGGATGGGTAATGGATATCTCTCCATATTCCAACCTGCCTCGAAAACATTGGATAATAAGACGTTGTGTCTGACATTTTTTCGACTTTCATTTCCCAACTCTCCCGATCTCCGACATTCACTGGGCCGGGTCAGTGAATGCTGACAATCACTAGTGAAAGCCCGAATTATGGACTCAGCGACGAGATCAACCACGAATTCCGGGCTTTCAGTAGTGAATGTCAGCATTCACTGGCCTCGACCAGTGAATCTCAGGATTCACTAGTGAATGTCCGGCAATCACGGATTTTGGGCTTTCACGGTAACATATATACACTGTAGTCATCAGTCAAAGTCGATCCGAAATACACTGAAGTACACTGACTTTTCACTGATGGACACGGAGAGATTGATTGATTGATTAATGGGTTTATTATGCCGTGGTCACAATGGACCTTGTGGCAAAGAGCGTATACATATAGCTACAAAATGAATCTTAAAAATACTTGTATGAATAAATTAAAAATTCATGAATCACTGGATTTTCAGAATGGCAAATGCAGGATAAGGGATTTCGATTGAGCAAAACAAAACATATTTGAGAGGCTATTGACAGCAGAGAATCATTAAGAAACTATGATGCGAGTACATCGGAGCAAAAACAAGAGAAAATACGAAGATAACGGATTCAATCACGAAAATCTTTACAATGCACTATGGGAAACCATTGTTAATTTTGTGAGATCTAAATTCTCACAGGTCATAGCTACAAGAGTCAAGCTCACTTAACGGAATCACAATATTTTCTCAAGATCCAAATCTGATGTAATAGCAATTCTCTCGGAATCTTTATCCTTTTTTGTGAATAAAGTGCCCTCTCGGACCCACACGTACTTATAATTTCGTTGTTCAGCTCGTTCTTTCGTTTTCAATCGCAATTCATGCATAGTTTGTGGTAACATCTCAAAAATTCCTATTTTAGACTCTAATTTTATATCAGGTATGATATCCTTAGCATACAATTCACCAAAACGACGTTTTACTTTGAGCACATGATTGCGAATACACACAGATTTGAACTTTATCACGCATGGAAATGTGTCGTTCTGAGATTCATCTTTTTGTGATCCGAGAACTTTCGTGGACTTCTTAGGCTTGATTTTTCGAATTTCAAGAATGTCATTATTCAAAGATGGAACCCTGAGTTTTCCGAGAATGATACTGGGAAGCAGATCAAGAGAAATATTACATTTTGTGGATATCCCAGTAACTTTCAATTCAGAACTCGTTGAAAAATTGACACGTGACTCTTTAAGTTGGCCCAACTCACGGCGAAGGGACTGATTTTCGGTTTCAAGTTTATCCAATCTTTCTGACTGCAGCTTAACAGTTTCGAATAAAGACTCAATTCTTCCAACAAGATTCACTAAAGAGCTATCAGTTTTAGATGAAGATAATTGAATTTCTGTGAATAGAGCTCCAAGTTGTTGAGGTAGGCTGAGATTCTCCCAATTTTCAGGTAAATTCGTCATGATTTCGTTCAGCTGAATGTCAGAGCAGGATAGAAAATTTGCCAATACTGCTATGATACACTACTGGATATGATACACTAGATGAGCTCGACTCTTCTGCTAGATACTGTCAACAAACATCGCACACACCAACTTCAGAGCTGTAATTCACTTTACGCATTTCACTATTTCACAAATCATCAGCTCAAATGGTAATACAGGCAGCAGCTTATCAGTCAGCCAACTTTACACGTTTCAAAATCGAGATCAATGACGGCGCTGGTAGACAAACCTTGTCAAGCTCCCAGAAATCCAAGCCTCGTGGTTCTCATAACCTCTCTACTGAATCCAAACAGAATCGACTTCCTGGCTCACAAAAAACGAGCCTGGTGACGATGCTCGTTACACGAAAGAACCAGAGAGAAGCCGTTTTGCCTGGAAAAGATGTACCTCGAGTTGAGGAGTTCAAAATGATGAGTAAACGTTGAATATTAAGCAGAGCAGAAGCAAGAGATGCGTTTACTTACAGAGCCACGGAGAGAGTACAAGTAATAGAAATGACGAACAAGATGTTCGAAAAGTGCTCAAAGTAAACGCTGGTTGACGTTATTGTTATGAACATGCGAACCATGAGATGGATAGGGGGTTGACCCCGGAGCATATTGTGGAATCAAAAAAGGAGCTTTACCACAGTTATCCCCGAAACAATGGGAGAGTAATTCCACGAGAAAACAATATATGGTCGGAGGTAGGGTCCCAGATTTTTTTCCAAGTGAACTTTTTCGATTTTATAGGTTGAAAAATCAACTTCCGTCACCATAAGAAAAATCACAGAACTCTTTTTCGGACCCTGGTACACAGTTCAAAATTATGTTTCCAACTTTTTTAAGCAAAATTTTCGTAACTTCTTCGCACTTAAATCGTTATAGCTTAAAAATTACCGCAGATAGAGGGATGCGGTTTGGCGCATCTGAAAGGTGAGCAAAAAACCTATCAAAAATCACTTTGGAGTTCTGGTTCTCATAGAACCTCGATCATATATGGACTATTCCGTGAAAATCATCTTTTATTTTTTTTCTCAAGAAGCTATTATTTTGGAAGATTCAAAAGTACATTTTTTCATGTAGAAAGTTGTGTTCTCCACGAATAAAATATTTTTCTCTGCATTTCTGGGGTTTAAGCTGTTTTCTGGGCGCTTTTTGAGTTCCACCGACAGAAAACCTCAATTTTCTGCTCAATTTTCTGCGCATGCGCGAGATTTAATAATTCCAAAACCAATTTTTTTGAGAATTCCTTCAAAATGACCTCTTGTTGAGTTCAATTTCATCAACTAGAAGCGAAGTTGCAGCGCCCGAATGATGGAGAATGATTTGAGCGAAAACATGAAGGCTTCCAGGCAATGACTGAAGCGAATATATGGGGCCTAGCACCAAGCTGTTTTGTAGTGGCTGTCAAATGTCACTGTAACTTTGGTTTAAACCAATGGGATTAAGCTCGACAGGTAGTCATTTTGAAGGAAATTTCCTCAGCTTTTCAAAATATTTGGTCTCGAAATCTTAAAATATCGCGCATGCGCAGAAAATTGAGGTTTTCTGTCATTGGAATTAAAAAAATGGCCAGAAAACAGCTTAAAACTCAAAAATGCAGAGTGATAATATTTTATTCGTGAAGAACACAACTTTTTACATGAAAAAATGTACTTTTAAATCTTTCAAGAGAATAGCTTTTTGAGTAAAAAAATAAAAGATGATTTTCACGGAATCATCCATATATAATCGAGGTTCTATGAGAACCAGAACTCCAAAGTGGTTTTTGATTGGTTTTTTGCTCACCTTTCAGATGCGTTAAGCCGCGTCTTTCCATCTGCGATGAATTTTGAGCTATAACAATTTGAGTGTGAAAAAATACGAAAATTTTGCAAAAAAAGTTGAAAACATAATTTTAATGTGTTCCAGGGTCCGAAAAAAATTTTGTAATTTTTTTTTATGGTGACGGAAGTTCATTTTCCAACCTATAAAATCGAAAAAGTTCACTTCGAAAGAAATCTGGGACTCCACCTCCGACCATATATCGTTTTCTTGTGGAATTACTCGGAAGTAAACTTCGGTGGCACCGCTGAGAGATTGTTTGGTAAAAACTCTAGGTTACGCAACGTTTCGGCCGGGGAGCATACCCGTGTGCGTTTGTCGCAGACCTCTCTAACGTACTATATTCATCCCGATGGTCGGTCACCCATCCAGATACGATCCCTTCCTAACGATGCTGATACACTTTTGCCCAAAAAGGTTCTCAGCGATATCGCGGATGTTTATGTCATTTGTTCTTTAAGAACTGTAACGGGACTTTCATTCTGACCGAATATTGTATCCATCTCATAAGATCAGCAAATGATGAAATCTCATGGGTCGCATATAGATAACCGCAGCTAAAAGTGGTTGAATCATCATCCAGTTGATTGAAACTTTTATTCGATCCGCTGCTTAAAGTTTTCCAGATAAATTCCGTAAAATGTGCTTAATATACGAGTGCAAGTTCATGTCAAACTGATCGCACCTACGGATATATCAACTTGAAAAAAATGTCACGGCAATGGGTTGATCTTCGAAAGCACTTATGAAGAATGCTTCTTGCTACACACACTCACATACACGCTGGCCATTATTCAAGCCGAGAGAGCCCGGCAAAATGCGCAAAGTCAAGAACCGTTGAAAAATAAAACTGAGCCCCACTCGCTTGGCATCAGTCAGCCGAACGTAATCTTGCTGGTGCGGCAGCTGAATCTGCTTTCAAAATAGTTGCAGAATGCTGCTGCGTTTTACGACTGCACACTGAAACTGCATTCAGAGTTTCTCAAAGCTAATCAGGCCGTATAACCTCACAGCTTGTCCATTTTGCTGAGAACAAAGGTATATAAATATCCCGTTGCTCTCTCATTCAGTATACGAGCGGGGCGCAAGTGGCCCAACGGGCTTCAGTCAAAACTAGGCTATATAATAAATTCCAGAACGGTAAGCGCAACCCCATTCCTCAGTCTACTATATTCACGAAAATTCGTCCACCGAGAGCGCATTTGCAGTTCGAAGTAAAATGGCTTACCTGGGGTATCTCTTGCATAGATAATTATGCCAGTATACGCGTGGTGCAATCATCATCCAATGGCACAATCAATTCCCATAGTATCCAAGGAGAGAAGCTCACGCTCAATTGTATAAGATTCTGATGACCCAGCATCGTACGCTAATAAATAATACTTGCACCGAATGACGGTGCTTTGCCTATATTTGTGCGCAACCGGATAACAATCATTGTAAGCTCAGAAAGGGAGTGTTCCAAATGAAAAATGGAATACATTTCCAGCTAGAGTCCATTCTACTTGATGCGTACAATAGATGGTAACGAGCTATTAAATGCTTCACACCAAGATAATATGGTTACTCCGATTGAGGAATTTACATTCACACCTGCCAAGGTACAGAGAAAAGAGCTAACATGCCTAACGATTGTGGAGGTGCCGATCTTGACTTATATGGTCAAAAAAGATGACCAGAGGTATGTTTGTTTTCGGGATGAAATTTTTCCCGAAAGATTGCAGATAGCAGAACTATGGGTGCACGCTGACAAATCATCGATATAATGATGCACCGTGAACGCTCGCGATGCGCTGTATTGTATCTTGCTGGTCTTTTAATGGGCGGCAAACGCATTATTCGAATCAAGTGTCAAGCGTGCGAATACATCGAGGCCGCGTCAGACTCCCGAGCACTATAATATTTAGTGATCATGCGCTGCGTCGTATGGTGGGGCCAAAAAGTCAATATTAGGCAAAAATGTCTTTTTACTACTAGGCACTAAAAGATGCGTTTTACTCCCGCTTTGCGGAGCCTGAATGACGCGAGTTTTCTTGTAGTAAAAAGTATATTACGCATCTGGGGAGTAAAGAGGATGACAACCTCCCGGGTTTTTATCGCTCTCGGTTGCGCCTCGAGCGCTAATATTCACCCGGAAGGGACTCGTTCTATTTGACTTCCTAGTTGCGTAATGTACTATCACGCAAATTCTGAACCGATTCTTATGACTCAAAAGGGATTCTCTTCGTTTTTCCCGGCTCTGGAATATGTGTTTGCGCAAACTTTGATTTGGACACTCCCGGGGGATCAGTATCATGGTACGCAGCAAACGTTGGATGAGGCAAGATTTCGCGAACTGTTGCATTTTAAAATCATTTCAAGCTTGACCATGACGGTCATATCATAGAAACAGCTCCTTTTCTTCTTTCCAGGAAAACACCATGACATTGAAATCTCTCGCATTCGATGAAGGTTCATTGTCTGAGAATGAGGCAAATTTTATCCTACCCTTATAACCGCATATAACTCATGACGCACGAGCTACAGCATATATGTGTCTTCTTGCCAAAACGTTCGAAATTAAAAACTCAATCGTACTATAAACGACTTCGTGTACGATTGCGATTTGCGGGGGTCCGTGAATCGTAAAAATCGTGATCATGGATCTATTTGAAGAAATAGATGCGATTCTTTCTCCTGAGTCGCGCATTCAGAAATATAATCTGGGGCTTCACTCGAGCGAGAATGACGAGAAATATAGGCATCCTCGTCTCGTTTTGGGCACTGCATGTACGAGATCGATCTCGATTCGAGATCAGAACCATTTGGTCTCGATCTCGCTCGACGAGATTCGAGAACTTTCGGGGACAATTTGAGAAACAAAAAATTTTATTGGTTCATGATGACTATCCTATTTTGAAATTGAACTGGGAAGTTGTCAGTTATACTCTTGATAAACGTTCCATCCTCGTATTTCAAGCCGGAGGAGACAAACTCCTGAAGCACTACAGAAAATGCAACTGGATTCATTCTGTATCTCTGATTCTAGACCCAAGGCACAAAGCAGACTCGTTTGATGCTAGTAGTTAGGGTTCCGAGTTGAAGGAAGATTCTCTGAAAAAATTCAAAGATCTATTTTGTACCAAGTATTCCATCGATACTGGCAGTGAGGTTGCAGCATCTGATGATCAAGATGATAGCAAGGAAATTGATGATATTGACGTCAGCTTTGTCGTGTCTCAACAGAAACAGTGCACTGAAAGTTAGGGAAATGGAATCAACTCCCATTTGAAAGCAGAATGGGCACAATTGGACATTGATGTATTGGCATGGTGGGAATGCAATTCAGCCGTATACCCTAATCTTGCTTGAATGGCAAGAGATATTTTGGGCATGATGGCTACGCCCGAGGCTACGTCTGTGCCTCCTGAAAGGGTTTTTTTCTGAAGGTTCTTTGCTTTTTCCACTAAAGAGAGATGTTCCCTGAAAGATGAAATAATTCAAGCTCTCATTTGTACGAATCGATGGATGCATCAAGCCCTACAAGAGTTAATTTGTCAAATTCAGTTTGGAAATTCATTGTCTCTTTTGTATAGTTTGGCATAGTTATATTGAATGTAGTGCTAATGTTCGTTTCAAATGAGCTCATCGTCGAAAATTTGTTATTTTAGGTAATTAGTTCAATGGTATGTTTTCAAGCCTGAGTTTCGAAAAATGCGTGAATATTTAATGAATATTTTCAATTTTATTGAGGTTTCATTATTTGTTTGGTTTCATGTATCATGAGCGTTTCATTAGATAAACTCTTATTGTTATCGATTTTGATTTCATTTTGAAAAGATATCATCAATCTTGAAGTGCGTATTCCCATCTGAATTCGGATGTCGTTAAGGAGATACAACAATTCTACAAAGAAATGTGATCATTTTCCTCATTCATCCTGAGTGTATAATTCTGTATCAGTACTACTTTACTTCAGAGTTCCGAAAATTATGTTAATTGGGGGGGAGCCCTTTTCTTTGCCGCGACTCGAAACAGCTTTTTCGTACCTTCATTCGAAGAAACTATTGAACCGATCTCTACCAAATTTTACATACATGTTCGAGGCATACCCAAGGGTGCATATCTTCAGAATTATGCTGATCCATTGACTCAAATTTGAAAGAGCTGTATGAATGTGGAATATGCATTAAAGACATAGCAGACTACAAGCAGACCGCTGTACTCGTTGTCTCTTTCTATTCATATTCGCGTTGCTGCATAACTCGCTGTTTCGCGGCACTGAGGTCTGATTCCGAGCTCGGTGATAGCTGTTGCGGCGGTGTGACTCGTAACGATTTTCCTACGTCCACGTTCCTTATGCATGGTGGACAACCTAATCCCGTGTTCCTTATGCATGGCGAGTGAGGTGAATCGCACTGCCACGACAGTAATCACCAAGCTCGGAATCAGGCCCCTGACACTAGGTGGCAACGCTCAACTTCGCCCGCTCACTAACGGGAAGCAATAGTAGGTTCTGCAGGATCACCCAATCACTACGCTATATCCTGCACCACCAGTCACCTCGTGGCTGTTGTTGGTGCTGGGACATCGTATATGCCTTATAGGTATACCCTGCCGTGTAACCGCTTCAGCGATTCCTTTTCCGAAAACCTAAACTTACGAAAACATAAGTCGACAATGCCTCCACGCAGACGTCGCGGAGCTGGCGCATTGGGCCGCCAATCTCGCTTCCAGCCTTACCGTGCTTCACTTCATCCTGATGAGGCAGCATTAGCAGATGCGATGCCTGACATCCGTCATACTCCACCCCCTGGTAATCGTACTAATGGCGCATATCGCTCACTTCAAGTCGAATTTGAGCATTCTCTGGGAACGCCAGAGCTGTGAAGGCAGAGCTTCTTGCAACAACTGCGACAGAACTTTGTTACAAAAATACTCTGCCCACCATGCAAGAAAAATCCCGCAAAAGTTACTGCGTCCAACACTATGGATCCGAGGGGAGTGCCGGATTAGCTCCGAAATCTCACTTACGTTGAGCGGCTTTCAATTGCCAGGGTTCAGCCAGTAATTCGAGTCTATTGGATAAATCGTCGTGGTAACCCTGGCCAATATTCCTACAAGGGGAATAATATCAATATAGCTCAAGATATTACTGAGATTGCTGATCATTTGCCCCGGGTACCATCATCATTGGATGTCGTGGTCGTTAGACGTGGCTCAGTCCCAGAATATCGTGATTCGAATCGTAGGCGTGAGAAAGTCACCACTGCGCTGAGATTTTTGAAATCAAATAATCCGTATTTTGCTGACATCCATATGAATGAAGATCATCTTTCACAATCAACTCTGGATGGTAATATTTCTGATCAAATACGGGAGGTTCAGGTCCCAGAGATAGTCGGTGAAGATGGGGGAGTCGAAGAGAATGACGAAATATATGAAAGAGTTATTCCCAATGATATACGAATCCAAGAGATTGAGCGTATCCAAGATGATGTGGATGATGTAGTGTGATGTTTACGAGCAACTGATGTTATCAACGAGTTTACTTGTGAAGGATATGTTTCAATGGCTTTCCCTGCATTGCTTCCTCGCGGATCTGCAGAATGGTTTTTTGCGTCCCAATAGAATGAAAGTCACTCTCCCAGAATATTCCAAATTCTTGATGCAGTCTAAGGACAAACGCTTCGCTCAAGATCCTGGATTCCGCTATTTTGCTATTGTAGTGGCCAGGGTCCTGGATAAGGATTCATCGATCAAGAAAATAAGAATTGCTAAATAAGTGCACTTTATTGAATACACAAACACTCTAAAATACTAGACTCGCTAGGGGTTACAAGATGATGCAATATGACGCGCAGTATGCAGTGCTGATCGACGAGCGCGCGCGGTTACACGTGTGAGCCACTCTAAGGCTAGACAAATACTAATTATAGGCGCAGAGATTCGACAGCGGAACCCCTCATATGACGCTTTCCAGAAGTTTCCATCGAGAGAAAAGCATCGAACACATCCAGGGCCGTATGACTCATCCATGCGTGTTGCGCTCTCACTCGCACTCCCACACTATGAATACTGTCCAAAGGCATGATGCATTGGGGAGAGGGACTGTTTTCGCCGAGGAATCAGCATTTAATGGGACTGTGCAGGAACTCAGAGATTCAACGGCGAACAATCTACAAATAGTGAGGAGCCTGTATTACTCGTATGCGAAGGTGAGGGGTTCTAATTCTTACTGGTTTCAAAAGAGAGGCAAGTACAATGTATGATCGATCAAATTCACGAAGATTATAGAATCTTGCCAACAGCGTTTTTTACTTTGAGTGCTGCTGACTTATGATGGCCTGATCTAGCTGATGTCAATTTGAGCAAGAAGAGCTTCTAAGTGAAAGCCAGATTGCGCAACAGAGGCAGATACTCGTCAATGAAAGTCCACTCATTGTCGAAGAGTATTACACATTCACAGCGATGATTTCCGTCAACAAAGTGATAGCCAAACGGTATGATGTCATCGACAAGTGATTCCGTTTTGAGTTCCAACATCGTGGATCGTGTCATCTCCATGGTCTGCTATGGATCGCTGGTGCCCCTGATTACAAGCATTTTGGTGATGCTTCAGAACATGAGTTATTTGAGATGAAGAGTTTCTACGACTAACTTGTGAGTGCTGTTATTCCATTACAAAATATTCCAACCGCAGCAGAGCATCCACCACGAATTCGACCCACCGATGTCAAAATTGACAACGATCAATTTATTTCGGAGTTCTTGAATCGACTTCAACGTCATACTCGATGTACTAAGGCATATTGTTTGAAGTGGGATGGAAACAAATTCGTGTGCCGTTTCAATTATCCAAAGCCATAACAGGTCGAGTCCACTCTAACAAAAAATGACAAAGGTCGATGGGTGTATACTCCGCGCAAGAAGCAATGAGAAACCGAATCAATTCAACCCGTTCATAGCACAAACGTGGAGAGCTAACACTGACTTCCAAATCATAGCTCCGTACAGAGCACTGATTCGTTACGTGGCATAATACGCATCAAAATCTGAGCCTGCCTCCAAGACTTTGCTTGAGGAGTTTGAAGAAATCGTCCAGTCCAGAGAGGCAACAGACGAGTCTCCTAAAGCTTACAGAAACCTGATGATGCGGGTGATAGGTAAACGAGACATTGATGCATGTGAAACTTGCCATATCCTCATGAGCCTACCATTATTTCGTCCATCAAGAAGTTTTCAAGTACTCATCATCAAACAGGATGATTTCATTGCTGTTCAAGATAGTGATGAACATGAGACCACTACCACATCTTTCATTGACTTCTACACAAAACGACCTCAGAACATGGAGAATACGAACCTACTTAAATTCTCAAAGAAGTATAGTGAGGGTATTCAAGGTAGGGTTGTGATTTGTAGAAAAAACAAGACAGTCTAGGTATAATCCAAGGTACATGGCCGGACGGATGAACTCAGCATCGAGTTAGCTGCAAAGCAACATTTGATGGTAAAGAAAGCGTGGAGAACTGAACAAGACTTGAAAGATGAAAGCCGAACTTGGAAGTCTGCCTTGGAAGAAAGTGAGTTGGTTCCACGACAACCGGCAGACTCACAGTTAGACTCTGATATATCTTCTGATGAAGAACTGCATCACCAACATGTTGAATATTTTGACATGATCGTGGATGATAGAGATCCTCACTTCCCTCAGCAATAGAGATATGGACGTACATCACGATTGAGGACAAGCATTTCATAATTACGAGAATATCTTCGCACCTTTCGAGACTTTATCGAAAGGTGCGAAGTGAATGATGAATCTCGAAATGGAACATATGAATCTGCAAACATCGAGTTCAATGAAGAACATATGAAAACCTTTCATTCTCAAACAAACAGTTGGCGAATTACAATAGCACTGAGGACAAGCTTGCGATCATTCAAAGCAAAGCAGGCACAGGAAAGAGCAATCTCATGAATGAGATAGTATGTCGTATTAATCAAATCTTCCAGTGTAACGCCTCTGTCGTGATAACCCCTACAGGAGTTGCAGCCAATAATATCAATGGCACAACTATTCACGCTGGTGCCAGGATCTGCGCATCGGAGAGAGCAATCACTGCCTTTACTGGGGAGGCTAAAATCGCTTTCCAAGAGGATCTCCGAGATATCAAATTAGATATCATTGATGAAGCCGGCATAGTTGGACTGAATCTGTTCTTCGAATTGGATCAAAGGTTGAGGAAAGAAAATCCACAGAATGCCCATCTTCCATCTGGTGGTTTATGCGTGTACTTGATGGGTAATTGGTCGCGACACCCAGCAGTGTGTGACCACTGTTTATACAGCACTGGTAAAAGCGCAATGACGATTCAGGCGAGTTTGTAGTACGAGCAGTTCACAAATGTATTTTTCCTGAAACGAATTATGAGACAATCCGGCAATAATCAAATAGCTTTCAGAGAAACTCTGAATAGAGTATCAAACGGGACTATCGTTGATGAACACTTCGAACTTTTGAGCTCTCGTTTCTATGTCAATACTCTTGAGCAAGTACCACATTTTTACGATGCTGTCTGTATCATGCCGGAAAATGTTGAGATTGATTCGTTCAACTACAAGAAACAAGAAAACAACAATCAGCCAGTAGCTCTTATGGAAGCTATTCACATGTGTCACGTAGCGTCCCAAGCTTCAAGCGACGAAGCTCAAGATTTGTTTGTTGAACTACGTTTGTTTAAAGGAGTAAGGATTCTTTTGCGAAGAAACTCATGGGCTCGAAAAGGTCTCGCTAATGGTTCCGTAGGAACCGTTACTGACATTATCTACGACCTTTTGATGAATGACGGCATCTATCATGAGCGTATGCCATTATATATTCTCGTACACTACGAAAAACATACTGGACCCACGCCTTATGGTGATTCGATCCCTATATCACCTATTTCTTCATCATTTCAGAAACAAGATATATCTTGCGCTCGAAAACAATTTCCTATTATGCTTGGATACGCTGTTAGCATTCATCGATTTAAGGGATAACCCTGGATAAAGCAATCGTTGATATCGGAGATATCGAATTTCAAATGGGACTGACTTATGTTGCTCTGCCTCGAATCAGAAAATTAGATGGCTTGCTCTTGAAACCCTCATTCAATATTGATACACTTCAGCATCAATTCAAGTTTTTCAATGATAGCGAGACGGAGCGAGTTACAGAGACTATCAAATATTGCCAACCGACTATCGTAAGAAGAGTTGATGAATGCCCTAAGGTGCTTTGCCCCTTTCTGTCCGCTAACACGGACACCTAGCCTAAGGTGTTAGGTGATGAATTTTCCATTCCACTGATGTCTCCAGAGAATGTCCGAGAACAAACATTACATCTCGTCTCGACTCGAGGCTCATTTTGTCTGTACTCGTCTCGTCTCATTCACGCCATCTCGAGTTTTCCGGACGGCCAGACTCGATCTCGCTCGACGAGATTTGAGAGTTTCTTGAGCTTGAGTGAAGCCCTAGTATAATCTAACCTATATACAGTACCGTGCCAAAATTCCTGAACAGAAGTATGAAATCCTCTCTTGCAAAAACGTCGATTGCTCGAGCCCAGATTAATGTAAAGAAATTTCGAGAAGAGCATCTTAAATATGAGAAAAAATGCTAACTTTCTATGGCTTTCAATTCTTCTTTCAGCCCTTTTCGGTACCTCAAATAGCTGATGTAATTCCAAGGATTTCGAGTAAAAACCGTTTTTACTCTATGGGCTGTAATTTGGACGCGGGTAAAGATAGAACAATTTTGCAAAGAGCATCTTGAAGAGCGGGAAAAATGCCATTTAATATGATTTTTCGATTATTTTTTACGTCGTGCAAAGAAGAGTATGAGAGCTCTTAAGGTAGCCAGATTCTCGGATTTCCAATGAAATACGTGTGAAAATAGCAAAAAATGGCGAAAAACTACGGTTTTGGCTACTTTGAGAGCTCTCACATTCTCATTCGCACGACGTGAAAAATAATCGAAGAATCATCGCGAATGGCATTTTTTCAGCTCTTCAAGATGCTTTTTGCAAAATTGTTCTATCTTTATCCGCGTCCAAATTACAGCCCTTGGAGTAAAAACGGTTTTTTTTCTCGAAATCCTTGAAATTACCTCACCTATTTGAGGTACCGAGAAGGGCTGAAAGAAAAATCGAAAGCCATAGAAAGTTAGCATTTTTTCTTGCTTTTCTCGAAATTTCTCTACATTAATCTGGGCTCGAGCAATCGACGTTCAGCGAGAGAGGATTTCATACCCCCGTTCAGGAATTTTTGCACGGTACTGTAAGGTAATTGTACCAAACTTGACCCGATTGAGCCGTTTTTTAAATAACTCTGGCCCATCTCTCAACATTTTCCAACGAACTTTAGCTTATTTTGAAAGTTGTCTCACGACCTTCGAAATCAGTTAAAATACGTTCAATTTGAACCAACTGGAGCCAAACTGAGTTGATTCCCCCAGAAGGTGATTTTTTAGAGTTCACAAAACTGTGTATACAAGTTGCCCCCATCATTTAATTTAATGTAAACCGGCGATGAAATGCTTAGAATCACTTTGATCCATTTTTATCACAGTGCAGCCATATTTGAAGCTTTGAACTGGCCCAAGACACTGTTTTCGACCTATTTTGACGTGATGAACACGTTCCGAGTGGTAAAAAAGCCATGCTCCGCGCCTTTCCGAGATGACCATATGGGGGCATGTTGGGTACATTCCGATGTCGGCATTCTTGTTACTCAAATCATCTCCGTGTTTTGTACATAAAATCGCTCCAAATCAGAAATTTGCAACCCTGACTAGCGGATTTTGAAGGTCTTGAGACAAGGAACCGCATGCGCTGAGGGGCGTCGAGATTGGCTGAATGAAAATATATTGGCACCGGTTTTAGTGAACGCGATTTTCTCGGTGATTTCTTAGCTGCGCAAACACGAAAAATGAAAAAATCACTTGAAATTTTCTGGAGGACGCAGAAATGATCCGGGATCGGTGCAAACTACGTAATTTTTGGTATTTTAACATAACAATCGTATAAAATATGCGGAAAGGTCAACAAGCGCCCATTTCTGAGATCGGCATATGGGGGCAAGTTGGGTTCAGAGGCAAGTTGGGTACACTTACCTCATTCTACACAGCAAACATGCATCGGTGAGACTGAGAGTTCACTTGAGATGCAGTGCTGTACATTTATTCTGGCATCCACTGGTTCCGCGGAAATCTGAGAACACTTCTATCATCACATACATACTAACAACACATCAGTGCATGGACTACTTTGATAAATTCTCAGCAGAGTTGCCACTCCAAGATAGTTTACAATTATGTGATAAATCTTCCTAACCCATGAGAAACGTTGTGATTCGAGGGTGTTTAAGCGCTCAAGATGTGAATATAGATTTTTGACACACTGTGCGAGAAAG
Organism: Eretmocerus hayati; assembly: GCA_029851415.1. Lineage (NCBI taxonomy): Eukaryota > Metazoa > Arthropoda > Insecta > Hymenoptera > Aphelinidae > Eretmocerus > Eretmocerus hayati. The sequence continues at coordinate 137,003,793 of CM056741.1, forward strand.
TGACTTTGCCGCACTGATTTTCCACTATCTCTCACACTTTGTCAAAAAATAGTATTCGATACACGGGTGTAAAACTTATTTTTCGATACACTGTGCGTAAAAGTGCACTTTGCGCACAGTTTGTCGACTTTTACTCACAGTTTATCGAAAAGTAAAGTTAGATACACAGGCGTAAAACCTATTATTCGCATCCTCGTGATGATTCCGACCCTCGCCTGCGGCTCGGGCCGGAAACTCATCACTCGGACGCGAATAAAACGTTTTACGCCCTTGTATCGAAATGTACTATTTCCACCCTTGTATCGAAATGTACTATTTTGTGCTGGCGTGCGTAAACCTGTACGGAAAAGTTACTTTCCCGCACAGTTTTGCGTGCGGGAATGAGTGCGGAAAAGTGAAACTGTGCGGAAAAGTAACTTTTCCGCACGGCTCTTCAGAAAAAAGCGCAGAACGGATATCTATCATCGGAAAATTATGATGACCACGAAATTTAGCTGGTTTTTGTAAATTTCTTGACTTGTTAGCGATATTTGAATACTCTTCAAGTTGTTTTGCTAATCACAGTTTGCATTACTATTAGATTGAGATAGAGACGTGATGTCGAGTCCCAGATAGCTAAGATGTTATAGCATCCTCTCGGCAAGAAGAGGGTTCCCAGTTCGATCCTAGGTCCAGGGGCGGATAATTTTCTCGATATTCAGCCTCTCATTTTTTTCTCGATTGAAAACATCTATATACGTATTTCCATCGGAAAATATCTCTACGATCGGAATTACGATTGAAAATCCCATTCTGAGTTGCTTTGATATTTGAGTGTCTCGTCGGATAACATGGATTCGGAATTTGCCGTATGATGGGTCATGATTTACAGATTTTTTTGCTTCACTGGACTATTTTATGGTTATTAGCAGCTCAAATTTGAGATCGAGTGAGACTGAAAAGGAAGTAGATAGATCATTTTATTTGAAAATATGTACCAAAATCAAATTTTTCCCAAAATTGAATTGAAGTTTCATTCAAATATAATGCACTTATATCAGAATTCTTTACCATGTGAGGGGCTCCGCCCCCACACCCCCCCCCCCCCCCCCGCCGGGGGCTTTGCCCCCTGGACCCCGACCCGCCTCCGCGCACCATCCGGAAGCACTGCTTTACTAATTTTCTCGTAGCTTTGACAAATCTTCTACGGAATTAGATCATAAATCTATCCGTATTATGGGCAACTATCTGACAACTGTTGCACATATAATGCAAAAACTCTCTCACTAATGGACGTGCATGAATTTTATTGCAATTTTTCGATGTTTTGATGTCTACAACATTCTAGAAAAAATTCTGTTAAGAACTATTCAATAAATGTAACAGGGTCCTGTAAGTCACCTGAATATCATTCATTCTTCCGATCATGAATTATCAAACTTCAATCTCATTACTGACTTTTACTTTAATTTTGGGATATGAGAACTATCGCAAAAACTGACACGGAACGACTAAGGGCCTTCTATTCTGACTAGTGAGCTGCAAACCACTCCATTCGAATTTTTGGTCACTTATTCTGTTGAAAGACAGTTGGTAATTGTCAGTTATTACGAATTGCTCATCTAGATGATCAAATTTATCCTCTTCTTGCACTCACGGGCGTTCGTTTTGATCCATTTTGTTTTGTACATCGACCGCAGAACAAAGTATGTATAGCAGATGACTGGCGGTCAGAATTCAAGTTTTGTATGAGGAACGCGTAAATCATATTGCGATATGTTTGGTATACCAATTAGAAGGTGGTACCTGTATCGACATCAGAAAAGGAAAGTAGGAAGTGAGGAATATCGTCATCGTACTCTGTAGTTGCACTGATTGATATCTAAAAATGGATGATGTTTCTATTATCGAAGTTTTGGGGACAGAAACAAATCTTATAAGAAATGCGTTTCCAACATAATCTCGTGAGATTTCTCGGCGAGAACGAGATTATACCGAGATGAGAACGAGATGCGAAACAAGGATCTTGTCGAGAATCAGATCGAGATCGAGATCGAGATGAGGGAAACATTTCCGAGACGAGGACGAGATAGCCCCTTTCTCGTCTCTTCTCGTATCGCGGAAGCCCTAGTAATTGAGTCTCACGCCAATCCGTGAACAAATTATTTTCAAAATTTTAAATAGTAAGAGTCAAAATGTACCTTCACGGACTACAATAATTTAGGTTCCACGGATTCTCATGAAGCTACCATCGAAGTGATCGATATAGTGGGTTAGCCCAAATTTATCTCTCAAGATACAAAAATGAACGATTTATTTTCGATAGCTTGTAACTTCGATTGCTCAGACTAGACTTCAAGCCATACATATCTCTCTTATCAGGAGGTTTTCACAAAAAATGAGGAATTTCGTTAAAATATCAACAGCATGATCCAAATTCAGTCTGAAGAACGTCGTCTTAAGTAGAGTTGAAAAAAACATGTCAAACAACCAAATCCCGTCGCGGAAAAAGCTTAGAATCGAAGTTTCAGAGCTGCATGTACATTAGGGTGACTACTATTTCCCAACTTTTCTGGATCGGACGCTCCACTGAATTTTTTTCAAATTTATGATAAAAAAAGATGAAAGGAATTTTTCCCAGATCTTTAGAGACAGTCCCTATAGTGCCCATTTTTACCCACTTTTTTTAATTTGAACGCGATTTTTCGCTTTTCTCGATAAATTGGCTGATCGACTCATCTACTTAGAAGGAATCCCAATCTCACTTGGCTAGATCAGCAAACACAATTCTCAAGTAGAATTCAACGAAGAATACGATAGAAATATTTATTCGATGTACCGAGCCACCCCCCAGGTGCGATAAAGCTATATCTTTCTCCATAGAAACTAATTTTTCTTGAGAAAATGGGGTATATCAGCCATCCAACTCTATGACTCGTTCCCAATCTAACTAGATAGCTCAGGCAACATCTTTTCCATGTAGAATTTGATCATACGAACGATGAAATAATAAGCTATCCTATGCTCAGAGCCATCCAAGTCGAATGAATCCATGACCTTTGGGAAGATACCGGGTTTTTTCCTCCAAACACAGCGTCATGTTAGCATCCCAATTCTTTGACTCGTTCCTTATCGAACGAAACAGTTTATGCAACATGTTTTCCACGTGTAATTCGACAATGAGGAGGATAACGAGATCAATTTGATGCTCGCACTTGTTCCAAGTCGAATAAATTCATAATTCTTCGAAGGAAACCAGTTCTCCTTTGAAACGCGGATATGAGTAGTTCTGCGGAAATTTTGAAATAATGTGTGCCTGCTTGTATGAATCCTTGAAACGCTTGGGAAAAAATATGTACAAGTCATTTTCGACGTATTTTTTGGTGTTTTTTCGGCGCAATCATTGATTTGGCGATCCAGGGCCACCCAAAAAAATTATCGAAAAAAGGGTCGAAATGTCAGTTCCGTGAGTTGTGATGGTTCTCCTTTTTTCCGGACTTAGTGAGTATCAAGCACCGCAAGAAGCTCGTTCAAGATTCGCGCGGGCAAATACATCAAATATCATAGTATTAAGCACCAAATTCCATTACTATAAGAGCCCAAAGACCACTTCTTGCATGTGCGCGGAGCACATACATTTGGTGGCGCAGTTTTCATTGTAATTTTACTCGCTCAGTTTTCCTCGATAAAAGTGAACTCGCCTCGATTCTACACTTTTCCGCACCAACTTATCCTTAAAGTAAATCGTCCGGCGCGACTTTTCCATGCCTCAGAATTTCGGAAAAAAATTGATTTTTATACTTTGCGGAGCTCTTTCCCGTAAAAATCTGCTAAACTTTTTTTGTCAGTTCCGTGTGGTACTTGTGCAACCTTTAAGGGTGTTTCGGAGTCCTATCAATATTGTACAGTTCCCGACATGGTCGAGTCTTCGGATTTGTCGAGGAATTTTTGAGATGTCAGAAATCCAACAAGTAACGCCGATTCTATGAGCCATACAGAATCGGCATTACTTACAAGGTGGACCCACGAAGTGCGGGTCACCAAATCTCACCAAACATTTTTCACAGTCTCGTACCACCTAAAATATGAAGAATCCAGAGTAACTCCGTCAAATGGGCCATTTGTACAGAGCTACAAACAAAAACGTTAGCATTGCCAGTATATCTATATATATATATATATATCACTTTTTAACATAGGCCTATGTGGGCAATGCTAATGTCATAGGCTGTAACTTCGGACAGAGGGCTCATTTGTCGGAGTTACTCTGGATTCTTCATATTCTAGGTGATACAAGACTCTGAAGTAAGTCTGGTGAACTTTGGTGACCCGCACTCCGTGGGTTCCCCTTGTTAGTTGAATCCCGATATCTTGAAAATTCATCGAGAAATCCGAAAATTCGACAGTGTCGGTATCCGACATCCTCTTAAACGCGAGATTACGGAGGCCCTGTTCAGTTTTTTTTTCAAAGTATCTGGTGGCCAAATGAAAACCCCAGAACCTCAAGATTGTAGCTTGAATCGTTTGGCCATGAGATCAATTTTAGTGTCAAATGTCAGGTTCCGTGTGCCGCTCAAAATGTCAGACTCCGTGGGCCGCTGCCGCGTCCGGCCATGTTATCCTTAAGGCACTTATTAGTGTGAAAATTTATATTCGTGCCCGAGTTTATTCATTCTTCATATGTTTCAAAAAGTCGAAAAATATACCTTAGAACCTTCGGAGGTGAGATTTAGTGCTGGCACATCATCGAGCCCCAAATATCGAAGTTTCCGCAGAACTACTCATATCCTCGTTTCAAGAGAAGAATTATGAATTTATTCGACTTGGAACAACTGTGAGCATCGAATTGATCTCCTCGTCCTCCTCATTGTCGAATTCTGCGTGGAAAACATGTTGCCTGAACTATAAGAAACTTCGTTCGATAAGAAACGAGTCAGAGAATTGGGATGCTAACGTGACGCTGTGTTTGGAGAAGAAACCCCGGTATCTTCCCAAAGGTCATGGATTCATTCGACTTGGATGGCTCTGAGCATAGGATAGCTTATTATTTCATCGTTCGTATGATCAAATTCCACATGGAGAACATGTTGCCTGAACTTTCTAGTTAGATTAGGAACGAGTCAAAGAGCTTGATGGCTGATATACCCCATTTTCTCAAGAAAAATTAGTTTCTATGGAGAAAGATATAGCTTTATCGAACCTGGGGTGGCTCGGTACGTCGAATAAATATTTTTATCGTATTCCTCGTTAAATTCTACTTGAGAATTGTGTTAGCTGATCTAGCCGAGTGAGAATGGGATTCCTTCTAAGTAGATGAGTCGATCAGTCAATCTATCGAGAGAAGCGAAAAATCGCGTTGAAATTCAAAAAAGTAGGTAAAAATGGGCTTCTATAGGGATTGTCTCTGAAAATCTGGAAAAAATTCCTTTCATCTTTTTTAATCATGAATTTGAAAAAAAGTCGATGGAGCGTCCGATCCAGAGAAGTCGGGAAATAAGTGTCACCCTAATGTAGATGTATAACAAAAAATTAGCCGTGTAACTATTTTTTTCATCGTCTGTGCAGGAGAGAGCAATTATTTTGATTTTCTTTCCCACGCCGACGATGGAAAAATAGTATTCGGAACTCGGGCGGGGTGGTTTCCGCTTCTGAGCGATGATTCCGACTCTCGCCAAGGCTCGGGCCGGGGTAACATCGCTCAGGCCGCGGTAACCAACATCCCCGCCCTTTTATCGAAATCTACTATTTGGATTTCGACATGATGGGAATAGATTGAATTCACGCGGCGAAAACTCTAAGTCACCTCCATTATTTTTGCCAGCGATCGAAAGGGCGGAATGTCATATCCAGGGCCTCAAAAACCGTTCCGTGGAATACTCGATAGCACAAAGAAAGGAAAGAAGTGGAATCATCTGCTCTAAAGCATGTATTTCGACTCGAATCAACCGTTAAAACACGAATTCTGAGGTCGGATAGTCTCTTCGAGTTAGGACTCTCCGCTGATCTACCAGATTACCCTCGATTATGTTCGATCTCTTCAGCTCCAAAGATCTACGCGAAGGCCATCCTACGGCTGGTCTTGGGTCCATCGAATGAGCTTAGATTGGCCTCCGTCTGATCATTCAATTTATTTTTAATCAGACGAGACAGCTTTCCGCACTCAGCACAAGAAATAGTATACGCAACACGGGTGGAAGTGTTCCGCACTCGTTCCGTGACGCGTGCGGAAAAGTAACTTTTCCCCTCTGGTCCCGAAACTTGTGCGGAAAACGCACTTTCCACTCTTGTTACGTAATGTACTATTTTGTATAGATTGTTCGATATGAAACAGCCAGAACTTGGAGTTCTTCTCAAAAACTCACGAATATTGGTGAGTCTAATCCTTACATTATAGGATAAGAACCACCACATCACTCGAATATCTTGTTACCCAAGTTAACTTTCAAGCGGCTTCTGCTCAATTTGGAAATCTCCCAAGTAATCTACTCTCCAAGTAGGGATTGATATAATTTTGACCATGAACTGCTAATTTTCTGATTCTAAATATATCGGTAATATCAGGAAATCAGTAACCTTTTCATCACAACCCTCAGGCAGAGGAACCCGTATTGGAGCAACGTCAATTGCGCTTCCATGTGGTCCTTATTTCCCAAACCCTGTTTTTGTACTTCTTCCACAGTTTTCTCGCATCCTTATTACTAGGGAATGGTGTTTTTACCGCGAGGGAGCCGAAAAAAAATCTCTAACCGATCCGCGAGAGCGATTTTTAAATCAAATTCCTTACCCAGTTTTCGGAATTTCCTGCGCATGCGCATCATTGTATGCTTGTATAAGTATCTTTAAACGATAGCTGGCAAAATTTCATCAAAAATGATTCCTTGATTAAGTCGATTTGATGCATTGTAAACAGAGTTATGACTGTTTTTGGGAAGTGAACGAGTTGTAGCTGTCAAAGACGGCCGTTGTTTGACTCACAGATTTGACACATTGGGCTTTTCCACTTTCGAAAAAACAGTCATAACTCTGGTTAAGGTGCATCAAATCGACTTTATCAAGGGGTCATTTTGAAGGAAATTTTGCCAGCTATCATTCAAAGGTACTTTCACAAGCATACAATCACGCGCATGCGCTGGAAAGACCAATAAATGTGTGAGGAATTTGATTTAAAAATCGCCCTGGCGGGTCGGTTACAGATTTTTTTCAGAAGTCGAGAAAGAGAGTTTGGGAAATAAGGACCACCCTACTATAGAGGAACGCATTTGGAAATATCTTATCCAAGTAATTGAGGAAACTGTATCGCCAGAATAGAAATTGTGTGAGATGCTCGGATGCTTTAACTACTGACGATGAGTAGCGCAAGATTTAAGCTCGTTGTTTGCCTATTGTTAAGTCTGTAGACTTAATTGCGTAATTCGGGTTCGTAGATTGAAAGTCACAAGTGATAACAATACTTAGATCACTTTAATAACAGCTTGTAAATACTATGCCCATAGAAGAGATGTAGTGTGCTTCGTGTTCCCGCGATATCTGTGAGCTTAGCTGCTGGAACCCCGGAGCGTAGACGTGCGCATGCTCTTACATATACACGTATTCACACGCATATTCATGAAGTGTGAGTGGACACAACACCTGTTCTATAAAGAGGAAATTCGTGAGTAACTATGTCGATTAGATGTAGATATAGCCCCCGGAAGACCGCGATTTCTGTCGGAATCTGACGCGAGCGCTCCTGTGACGTACATTAAAAAAATATAACAACTCATACAATATGATAGCCTCGATGATAGCTCATCGCACGACAACTCGTTAGTTGTACATCTACACTGAAAGAGGGTGAGGAGCTCTCTGCCCGTTGCTACGAGAGCGTTCTCGGCTAACAAAGTCGAGGCGGCAGTGCTCGCTGATTCGCGACCGGAGGCGCGCGGTATCGCAAAACGAATTGAAAAGTCCACGAGGCTCATGGCCGAGAGCTGAATTGCTATATCCGCAACCACCACTTCAAAAAACTACGTACACTCTCGCGTATACTCTTCATTTTTATACTCCATTGGTTGAGTGTATCATAGAATTAAGCCGATTGTATTGCGCAAAGTACAAAATGTTCTCTTGATAACAATAACACAGGCAGAATGGAGATGTCTCAAGAATACAGTAACTTACGTTTCAAAGTGCTTCGGCATTGATCAAAGTTTATCGGTAATATTCTCTTGGTCTCCAGAAGAAAACGTAGATTCATACCTTCTAATCGATAACCGTTATTGGGAGTTACTATTTTGGATATACTTGTCAGTATTGAGTAAAATTTTGGATTTTCTCCGAAACCAACAGATTATTCACATAGCGATCTCAAAAACATGATTTCATATGCGTGCACTTGCAAAATTTTTCACAGGTTTGTATCGTATGTCATCTGAATGCTGTGAATAGTTAGGAGATTCAATTTGGAATCTTCGTCGAAATTAGGATCATCGTCCGCCAAGTATATCACACGTACGATGCGTATTGGTGTATATTAAACGACTGCGGTATCGATACAATGTCTAGGGCTATGATTGTCTGCACCTCAAACTCTGATCGCGTGCAGGTTACACTGTTAACAATTTTTGCGACAAATGCCGGTCCTAATCGCCGCTCGCTGTTCTAGATGTCCGAGCTACCAATCAGCGAGCGGAGAGCTCGCTGACATAAAGCTGGCGACAAATTGAAGTTCCACATGATAGAAGTGCAGAGAGCGATCCAAGCGCCCTCAACCTTCTTTCAGCGCAGAAATACAACCTGCGCTTGAATAGCGTCATGCCTGTTTTTTTTTTTTTTTTCGGAAAGCAGTTCTAAACTGGAACACTGAGTTTCAGTTGGAGATCTGGAAAGGGCGCCATCAAGTGGAATGCTCCGACGTCGTTTGCTTCGCATGCGGCTACCGTCAGTTTGCGCAGGCTCCAGCAACGGAGCAACACTTCTGGCGGATATTCAATATAATTTTCCAGTTGAAATTTTGTGGTTTTACACATTTTTACATCTTCTTGTAAAAATGTGTAAAACGACCCCATAAATGCACTTGATCGATATGCTGATAATTCAGCTCGTGATTTTCCTCCCGCTGACGTTAATCGTGTGACCGGTGCCCCGCATGTGTGCTCTGACCACTACAGCGGTTTCTCATCGTTTGAAAGGTAAACAAACATTCTGCCAGGTGCTCTATTAATTGTTGTACTCCATTTCTCTGGAAAACCATTGAAGTGAAAGTCTTTGGCGTTTTGAGCTCTTTTCCAATCGTGTTATCGAGTTCAGAGATGAGAGCTTATTGGTGAAAATTCTTCTGTTGATCGAATATTCATGGCAGGTGCGAAGAAGAATGTCAACATCAAAAAGATCAAGACATATTCTTCTGAGGATCTGAGAGCATTGCAAGGAAGGAAAATACCTGAATGCATCGAGAATAGACAAAAAGAACACGGAACTTACGATGCTAGTGTTGCCGGCGAATTTTCCCAAAGCTCTGAGAACAGGAGAGACATTCAAAGCTGTGGAAGAAAGATATGGAGTATCCTCAGCTACTGATAATAGTGATAGTAGTTTTTCGTCCATGAAAAATAACGGTGAGGGTGGTTTTCGTCGATCTTTGAGGACTGGATGTTGGAATACTGCCAAAAGAACCAGAATTCCATGGAAGAGAATCATTTATTCTCAACGTTACGTCTACCAGGGTTTGTAGACCTCTTCAGGAGTGAATATCTATACAAACAAAATTGTCACAAATAGGTTACAATCGAAGCACTCACACGTTACAATTGAGAAATTGTGAAATTTTTAGGCTAATATTCATTTACATTTTTCTTTTTAAAAACGTTTACATTTAAATAAATAAATCGAGAACAGACGAACACATTGTGAGATACGTCTATCTTTTGTCAAATACAAGCGTTGAACTCGCTCACTGATGTCGGAACAGCTGGTACATTGATGCTTATTACTTATATATGACACAACAATGGTACATGTACATAACATGGTTCTTTTGGCAGTATTCCAACATCCAGTCCTTGAAGATCGACGAAAAACACCCTCACCACTATCCTTAGCTACATTACATAGAATATCCAAAGATGAAGTACTGGTCCATTTTTCAAAGAGCCCTCCAAGTGTGCTGAACCCTGTGGAAGAATAAGACTTTGCCCACTGGCTCATTTACTGCTCGTAGAGAGGTTTTCCTGTGATTGGGCAGGAATTTATAGGCACGGTTGGCCTGAACTGACTTCAACCCAAAGATGCTTGCCCCTCAGAATCGATTTCTCTCACTTCAAGTACATGATAAATGGAAGTTTTTCCCGCAAGAATGGAAATCTTTCGTCGAGCCGTTTTTGAAAAATGTGAAATTTATGGTTTTTTATTGGAATTTCCATAGTAATCTATCGATGCACGATTAAAATTCAGAATTTGTTCCTTCGCCAGAGTAACATCTAATGATTGGCGTAATCAATTTTATTCTCATACATATGATGGAATATTTTGAAGCAGAATCTCTGGATTGGGCAAACGCTTGTCACGTTCAACGTGAGATGCCTCGAGGTTATCTCGCTCTCAAAGGAAATTCTTGCAAGAAATTGCTGGAAAATGTTGATCAACTCCAGACTCCGAATCATCACCGCATCAAGAAATTTGCTCAATCATTCAAGGATTTTAGGGAAGTAGTGAATTCGTGTTTCGGGAATGAACTGGAAATAAGTTATAGATCGTGTGTAGGAACCATCTGAAGAAGTTATTTAGAGTTTGAGATTCCAGTTTCACCGAAAGTTCACGCGGTATTCTTTCACCTTGAATAGTTTTGTGAGATGAAGAGGATGGGCCTCGGATTCTATAGTGAGCAATTCATGGAATGAACAAATTTTGACTTCAACTTAACATGAAAAAATTGCATGTAATAGCAAAAATCCTCAATTTAACGAGAAACTTGTTACAGCTTTGTGTGTGTACGACAGTATGCACAATCAAATTGTAATTTATTATCCATAAAATTGTTCCACTTTGATTATTCTGAAAATAATGTTAAAATCAAGATTCAAAATATTTCAATTTGACTTCTTTCGATTGTAGCTCCGTCGGATGTTCTCATTCTTGCGGGAAACAACTACCATTTATCACGTACTTGAGGGCAAAAGGAGAAATCTGAGTAGCAAGGACCTTTAGGCTGAAGTCAGTTTAGGCCGACCGTGCGACATCATTGCTTGTCTCTCGACATCGTCGGATTATGGATATTCGCCTGTACTATGAAATCGTTTCTAAGAACTATCCTTTTGATGGATTTTAACGTATTTCGATGTAATTAAGAATAAATTTCAGGGAAGTCGGCCGACAACTGCATTTTAATCGCGCATGGATAGATTAGTATGGAAATTCCTATAAGAAACCATAAATTTCACTTTTTCAAAAAACGGCTCGACGAAAGATTTTCATTTTTGCGGGAAAAACTTCCATTTATCATGTACTTGAAGTGAGGAAAATCAATTCTGAGGGGCAAGCATCTTTGGGTTAAAGTCAGTTCAGGCCAACCGTGATAGGAACTGTCAAAAAATATTCAATTGTCAATCCAAGGACCAACAATTCTAATGACGATCGGGCAGGCAAAAAATGGCTAAAAATATCCATGTAAGGGAATCCTTAGAATTGCATTCAGAACAGTTCAGAACTGAACGATCACTAGAGCAGGTGCCGAAGAGGGTGGAATGAGAGTGTGGTTCGGAAAACTCAGAGAATTTTTGATCAAAGAGAAGCTCTACGATCCATTCACTAAGAAATACATCATCCCACCACGAAGCATCATCTACTTGGATGGAATAGCAGTACATATATCTTGTCCCCAAAAATGATTCATCGATGTCCGCTCAGAAGGGAGCAGACTTTGTGAAGCATGTGTGGACAGGGCACGAGAAAGGTTATAGGACTGTGTGCTTCGCTGCCAATGGTGAGGATGAAACCGTTCCCCCGATGGTGCTTTTTGATGCCAAAGAGATCCCCAATATCCCAATTCTTGGGAATACGGAAAAATTACATATGGTCATGGAAGTTCTCTATCTATATGTAGCAAAAGATACATTCCCTTGGCTTGTGATGAATGGAATTGAATTCCCTGTGATATTATCCTGTTACCTTGATGGGCACTCATTACATTTTCCGAAAGAGTTCGCTGATTTTTGCAAATAATAGCATCCACATTATTCAGCTCTTTGAATACGTTGCGTCTTCTGCAGCCCTTGGATGCATCTTTCTTTGCAGCTATGAAAGCGTACTATCGGCAAGTGCTCCGTTATTGGAAATGTGTAGAAGAGATTGTAAGTGTGACAAAGAGCGATGTGCCTCATGTGATTCAGACAACTCTAAGGGAATACCAAGACAGATTTGTCGAAGGTCCAAAAAACGGTTTCTGACTGTGTGGTCTGTATCCGTCAGACCCAAATGCAGTTTGTTACAATCTTTTCAAAGAAGACAAACGTAGCACAGTATTACAAGTGAGCAGTCAAACTATTCCTATTCCGGGCAATAGTATGAATCCTCCAATACCGAATAATGACAACGAGCAGTTGTTGAGAATCTTTAAGAATGCGTTGACTAAATTGGACGTCTTGGACATCTTTGAACGCTGCTACTCACAAAGGACTTGGTCTTGCTGAGATCAGTTCATTGAATTCTATAATTCATGGAAGTAGTTGAGCGACATGTTTCGTGTGCTAAATTCAATCTGTTCATTGATTCATCAGTTCTCATTCGAACCAGATCGGACTCATCCTAAACTATAATGTACAGGTTACTTCACCTACAACCCATAAAGCTGTCCCGGATCAGAATTTCCCCGAAGTTATCGACATGGATTGAGACAATCCGGACTCTTACATCTATCAAGAACACTAACTATAATTCGAAGATCCTTCCCTGAGGAATTCGAATTTCATTACGGAGTATCCGGGCTATGCCAATCTCCCAGTAGAGGTGTCAGAGTCATCCCATGCTGATGGAAATATCAGATCTTCATTCCATGTAGATCACCAGCTTCAAGAAAGTACCAGAGAAAAAAAAGTCAAACACTTGTATCTCCTGCTCCCGAGAGATTTATTTTTATTATTGATGATTGGTGAAAGTGGAAAGAGAATGTTCTCATATTTATGGAATATTGCAGATCACTTGAATGCTAAACTCGATTTTGTGTTATACCCGAGATCTCAAACTCATAATACTCTCATTGGTGAATCTTCTTGCACTAGCATGAATCGTGTTTTCACTGCTTTTTCTCTGAATGAGGAAAATGGGAGAATGTCCAATCGCATGCCTGTTAGCCTTGTGTTTCATGCAGGAACAGTTCCTGAACTAATCCAAGATATTTCAGTCACCCACGCTGAAGTGAATTCTCAGAGTAACTAGAATCACGTCAGTATTCCTCATCCATCGCTGATTCGGAGGAGTTTGTTGTTTATTTTTTGTTGGAGATATTATGAATCCATGGGGATGAGTGAATGTAAAGAGGCTGAATTATTTCGATTGAATCCAGGAACTGATTGTGATGCGGGCAAAGTACAGGACGAGATTAAATCGAGCAGAAATTTTCCTTTTCATATACAGCCTATCACGAACGATCTTTCAATTGATTCTGAGAGGTTCAAAGTGGAGCTTATTTCCGTGGAAATGAATTCTCCACAGGAGCTTTTGAGAAGCATGAAAGTGAGTTGGGGACTGATATGAGGGAGTTCTGATTGATCAAAATTCTGATATGATGAGCGCCGTAGTTCTTACAAATATGACTCTTCTGCAAATCAAGGTCCAGTTGGAGGAAAGCTACCTTTTTCGTCAAAAATAGTTCGAGTTACCAGAGTACGTCGCTATATAAGAGAGAAAAACAAAGAAACGATGAGATTGTTGTGAATACTGCTGATCTTCTGATGGAAAAGTTACAAAAGGAAGAAGAAGAGGGAAGATTGAGAGAAGAACAAGTCCACGAAAGGAAGTTATTGAAGGAACAAAATGGTCCGAGGGAAGAACAGGAAGCAGATTTATTGGAGTCTCTGAGAGAATAGAAAATTTCAATCACGGAGAGAAAAAAATATATTCTGGATCAGATTAAAGAATTGAGGGGAAAATCGAAATTGGAAAGGACAAGGACCAAAGGCCTCTTGGCAAGTTGAGAACCTTGATCCGAGTTCTAAGGTTTTAAAAATTAACGAGGGACTATTGGAACACAGAAAAGAAGCTGCAATCTGTCGAGTGAGGACCAAACGAGTAAAAATATATTGAATGGGCAATATGGGAGATCAAAGTATGAAGAACCAAACGCGTATGATATCATACCATCTCTGATAATCCACTTGCATGATTGGGAGAACTGATTTAACTGTAGAAAGAGTGGATAATTCCATTTATATGACTGGAATGTATTCGTTTAAATATCAAAAGCGACAATAAGGGTATCTAATTTTCCCATATTCATCACAAAGACGGTCGATATGGTAAATTCAATTGGCTGTTTGTTTACGGAAAATTGTTTTATTCAAGTGATCTTTGGAGTTAGATTGTGTTTTGGTAGGACCCCAGTTCGACACGGCGAGTAGTTTATGTAAATATCGCGATAGCCATCCCAAAAGTCTGAATAGCTCTTCAATTGTTGTGATTGTCTCAATACTTAATTATCAGTTGACGATTTGAATTAAATTTTTATTCATTATTCACTTAGTTCATAGATACTCAGACAAGAATAATTTATTCTATTTGTTACTAACTCATGCTCATAGAAATAACAATTGATCAATTACAGTAAAGTTTGCATGCCAATGAAATAGTACCAGAGTAGTGATCATGAAGAAAGAGGGAAGCAATCATTGCGCCTAAAGTCACTCGGCATCAGCTAATGCTCTCTGTATATCTGTTTATTTCAAGAAGTCAGGATGTATTCGCAATTGTAAATAAAATTTTGACCAGAACAAATGAATGATATTTTATCTCATTCTAAGAATCTAAATTGGTGAATTATTCGCCCCCTTCAACCGTAACGGAGATAACGATTGCGAATCGTTATTCCACCATAGGATCTCTCTATTCCATCATAGGTTCCATCGCAAAAAAGGCGTCTCACAATAGGAGCCCTGACATGCTTTTGGCAAATGCGAACTATTTTGATTCTATATAAGTTATCAGAATGTGATTTTATTTTTTTCTTATGATCAGGAAGGATTGATTCACAAGATTTATCACCTTCATCCGAAGAAATCGATCTCACTCCAAAATATGGTAATTACTGATGAGCAGTGATCTTTGGTTCCACTACTGGCTCCTTTACCTTGATATCCATGCTTGGGTGATATCGAGATGTCTCTTCCCAGAGAGAAAGTTATGGGTTGTTATGATTGTCATGAGGAAATTTGAATCGGGCCATGCAAAAAGGGACTTCGTGCAAATGATAAATTGTCGAAAGAACGAAAAAAACTGTGTTGCATCTCTACCTTTCACAATTCTCCAACGCCAATGTACATACACATACTTCTTATCAGTAGGTACTATAATCTTCTCCTTTTTTTGACCAAGCGTGGCCTGCAAAGTTTTTTTTTTATAGAAACTCGAGTGGACTTGGATCCCTTTTAGCATGGATTCCTTTAAAAAGCTATGATTTCATATCAAGACACTACGAAACTTGAAAATATTGAATTTCAACAATATCTTGGTGATTATCATAGATTTATAGCGGGATTTAGGGACCTTTTGGCTCGGATTGACTGAAAATACTTCGGATACAATTATAAAGTTCATGACAACGAACAAAACCATTATAACTATGTAAATCACGTAACATTAACATTCATAAGATCTATAAATCTATGAATGTAGTTTTTTGGCTATTTAAAAAAGGCTCGCCACACGTTTCCGATCTTTTCCTCTCATTCCGTGAACAGATTAAGGATCGCTACGATTTTTCCGTTTTTCGCTATCGTTATCACTATCACAATCCATATTCTAGATTTTATACACTATGAGACAGACAAGATCAACGTCTGCAGAGCTATCGGATGATACACTAGATACTACAGCGCTTTTCGATCATTTCAAAATTCGAGTTGAGCTCAGAGCGGAGAGTATACACCTATATGCCTATACATTATTCGAAGCGTCGCAAGATGTAAACATTCAGCTCGTCGACCAACTGGCGCCAAGAATCACAGCGATCAATTGTGTGAGTGATAGATGTGATGATACAGTGCGTAAGTACTAGTTTTTGTAGGTTCTTTAATCAATCCATGCAGAAAGGGCCCCATATCCTGTACTTGGGTCCCTTTCCGCATGGATCGGGTCTCAAAGATTGGTCATATCGGAAAGATTTAATATGCAGGTGATAGAAGAATGTTCAAAGAGTGCAAATATCGATGGCTCAGAACCAAAAGGAACTATCTGGAAACGTAAGATTTGAAAGGAACTATCCAAAAATGTCTGTAAGGAACTATCTGAAAATTTTCTATTGAAAGGAACTATCTAAAAATGTAAGAATTAAACGGAATTATCCAAAAATTTCTGTTTCACAAAAGGACTATCTAGATTTTTTTGGTAGAAAGGAACTATCTGTAAATTTTTGGTTGAAAGGAACTATCTGTAAATTGTTGTAAAAGGAACTATCTGTGAATTTTTGTGAAAGGGACTATCTGTAGATTTTCGTAGAAGGAACTATCTGTGAATTTTTGTAAAAGGAACTATCTGTAGATTTTTGTAAAAGGAACTATCTGTAAATTTTTGTAAAAGGAACTATCTGCGAATTCTCGTAATGGGAACTATCTGTAAATTTTTGGTTGAAGTGAACAATCTGAAAAATTTTCGTTGAAGAGAAGTATCCAGAAAAATAAGACAACTATAACAGGATGTGAAAGGGGGCAGTTCGGTAGAGCTTGTGAATTGGCTCTCGTCAAGTACACCTTCGTATCAATACATTCTGGACAAGATCTAATGGCATCTTGTATAAGGACAGGAGATTCCATGAGTAATTTTATAGACTCTTCGTCCTTGATGTTCAATATATGAGTTGATTATTTGGTCTCATGGATCTTGAAGGACGGTGGGGAACTAAATATATTCCCAAAATTTCATGAAAGAAATTTTATTTAAAATTACTCATGATATCCAAGGCCTACGATCGAAGGGAGGCCACCACCACATTCTATGAAGAAACATGGGTTTCTCTCAACATATAAGAGAGGATTTCGGACATCGAACATCACGTCTAATGAAAGCCTCTACAAAATTACAACATCACATAGCTGAGGCATCGTCGCGCCGAGTCTTCCTCTTGAGATGCAGAAGCAACGATATATTACCACCACACATCCAGAACATCAACAAGCGCCTACAGAGCATCAGTTTTTCGAGTGAGTCATGTTCGAAAAATTTTCGTCGTCAAAACTCTATTTACATTCGAAAACTTTTGAATAATGAAATTAGGGACGTCCATAATAAAATTTTTCGACTTCAAAAGAATTTATCAGTAACCTCACAACCATTAACAAACGAGAATATTGATCCAAACACTTTGAGCCAATTCCAAAATTTCACGAATGAAAAATCTATCAAATTACGTAAAAAATGTGATTTTACACATATGAAAAAATTCGAAAAAATCAAACCGTTCTCAACACCTCGCACGATAGATAGAAATAATTGGGTAAAAAATTTTAGCAATATTTCTCTCCCTCCAGATGTTATTAACGTATCCTCATTGGGCCCTAATTTCAGTCAGAGACACAACCCCAGTTCAAAGAATGTCAGAGATACTGTAAAAAATGACGAAAAGTGCATAAAGAACCTCGATTCGAATAAGAAGGAGAAAGATAACATCCGTCACAAGATTACGAATATCCATTACACTGAAAATAATAAGCAAAGGTACATTTTTCCTATAGATAGGATATTCGCAAAAAAATTGAGCTTCACTAAGCACTTCTTGAAATAAAATTCAGATATTTTTTCCACACGTGCAGATAAGGGCAATGTCACCGTCTGTTTGAATAAGTAGGATTACACCAATAAAATGAACACTTTGTTGAGTGATAAAAAAGTATACGTTCCGATCAAAAATAATCCACTCAAAAATTTACAGGCAAAAGTACATAAAATACTAGGAAGTTGGAACGATTTGAACTATTTGTCTAGAAAATATCACAACAATGCTCTGACACAGACGGACACCAACTTATTTCGTTGTTATGGTTTACCAAAAATTCATAAAGAAAATGTTCCACTCAGACCAGTTATTTCTACAGTCAATAGCCCTACTCATTTTCTTGCTTCCGTTCTATATAAAGAGCTGAAAAAATGTATCAAACCACCTGCATCACGAATTGACAATAGCTTCGTATTGAAAAAACGGTTGGAGACTTTAACGATCCCGAAAGATCATATAATCCTTTCTCTCGACGTTAGCTCTCTGTTTACAAACATCCTATGTTGGTTAGTGCTAGAGGCGCTTGACCGTAG
Source organism: Eretmocerus hayati (assembly GCA_029851415.1). NCBI lineage: Eukaryota > Metazoa > Arthropoda > Insecta > Hymenoptera > Aphelinidae > Eretmocerus > Eretmocerus hayati. The sequence continues at coordinate 137,022,261 of CM056741.1, forward strand.
ATTTTCAGATATACATAATAAGTCCAACATACCGTTTGATGAAATTCATAAATGTACTGAGTTCCTTTTTGACAACACATTTTTTCAATTTAATAATCAAATTTATCAACAAATCTTGGGTAGTCCGATAGGATCAACCATCTCTCCACTTTTCGCAGACATTGTTATGGATGATTTGGAAACTTCATGCTTGCGTGAATTGAAAAGTGAACACGATTGCACACCTCTATTTTATTGTAGATATGTCAATGACACTCTAATGTGTGTGAAAAAAGAACATGTAGATGTAGTCCTCAATGTTTTCAACAGTTACAGTGAGCATCTACACTTTACACGTGAGCTCGAAAACAACAACACCATCAATTTTCTTGACATATCTCTGATCCGAGAGGATGGAAAAATCATCACCAACTGGTATCAAAAGCCAACGTCATCAGGCAGGATTTTGAATTTCAAATCCAATCATACTATGAACCAAAAGAGGAACATAGTGTTCAATCTAGTCGACAGAGCCACATCACTTTCACATAAAAAACTTCATTCCTCTAATCTGTCGCTTATAAAACAACTCCTTTTAGATAACGATTATCCCGAAGATTCCACTGATGAATGTATAAAAACCAGATTACATTGTTCAAAAGATCTTATGAACAGAGCAGAAAAAATACGTTGTAATCAAATCTTATATGCCGGCCAGAACAAAATCTGTATCCCATACCACGAACGTTTATTCGAAAAATGTAATGCTCTGTTCAAACATAACGATATTCACACTCTTCCAAAAGTTTCCAAGTCATTAAGTCCAATAGTAGAATTAGGCAAGGACCAACTAGACAAATTTAGCAAAACTGGTGTTGTTTATAAATTTCGGTGCAAAGACTGCCCAGCAACGTAGTATGTGGGCGAGACAAAAAAACAACTGGGTACACGTATTAATGATCATGTTACAAACAAAGATAAAAAGTCCGTAGTTTCAGTTCATAGACTAAAAGATGAACATGATTTCTATTGGAATCAAACCAAAATTCTTGACACAGAGAAAAATTGGAAAAAACGGTTGATTTCTGAGATGATCCATATTAAATTCGATGAAAACTGCATCAATAAAAAAGACGATATTCAAAATCTCAGTCGAATATATAACCCGTTGTGGGCAACGGCTGACGAAGCTCGTTGACCCCCGCTCTCTTTCTTTCTCCTACATGTACTACTTTTCATATATATGTCACCTACTGTATGCTGCGATCGCGCTAATATGAATATGAGTGAAAAATGAGACCGATGACTCATTCTATTAACCTGTATCGACAGGAACCAGACGTTATGTCTGTGCTCTATTACAAGATCGTTCAAAAAATATCATGACGATCTAAAGAATAACGTAAGTCGCGCATCTTGGATATTTATACATCCATCATTTGTAAAAAATTTCATTTTTCCTATCTTTATATGTCATAACAGAAACCTGAAGCCTGATGAGGTCCACAAAACCTAGTGGACGAAACGTAGCAATAAAATTTCTTTCATGAAATTTTGGGAATTTATTTAGTTCCCCACCGTCCTTCAAGATCGATGAGACCAAATAATCAACTCAGACAGGAGATTCCATTTCAAAATCATGTGGTGAGATAGTTCGGGGAATGAACCTTCGAATAGAATTGAAGCTTGAAAATGTTGTGGTTATATAGATAAGGAGTCAAATTGACTAGGCGTATCAGCATAATGAATCGGCTCTTGTGAGGCATGGCACACAAATTAATTTCGGCCGACTTCTGTTACCAAAACGAGTGGGAGAATGGGTTCCTTAGGGCCCAAAATGGTTCCCTTCGTCGCCCAGCGACTTGAAAAATCCGCCGAGAAACGCTAAAACTTATGCTCCTTCTGCGGAATTGTATCCTGACGCGTCAGATTGAATCGATCTGCAATTCTTCGACATGTTTTTGAAAACGTTGACAAATTAAAGAGAAATATCTACGCTCCCACAACTTTTGATTTCATCCTAGAAAAAATGCCTGAAAATTATACAGTTCTCTGCTCACGATCTGATCTGAAGTTGAGAAACTAAAGTTCCCGACTAATTGAAACGTCTACCTGAAGTTCTCGATGTTTTCCCGATTTTCTTGCTTGTTGCATATCCGTCCAGACCCTCGAAAAATGACTTCCTTTAGAGAATGACTTCATGAACAAGTACCCGAATACCCGAAAAATCACGGAGATGACACTCGACAAGAGCCGAATCACCAGCTTTATCCGACTAAACATATTACATTCGACAAAATGCTTCCTTCTAGTCGTTGATTTCTAACAGGTAGTCCTACTAATCAAAAATGTATATTTGTTCAAACCTGAAATTCACAGATGACTCCTTTTAACCAAGATTTCTTAGATAGTTCCCTTTGACCAAAAATTTCAAGATAGTTCCTTCCACAAAAATTCACAGATAGTTCCTTTTACAAAAATTTACAGATTATTCCTTTTACGAGAATTCACGGATAGTTCCTTTTACAAAAATTTACAGATAGTTCCTTTTACGAAAATTTACAGATAGTTCTTTTCTGGAATCAGAAACTCTAAGATAGTTCCGTTTAATCGGAAATTTTCAGATAGTTCCTTTCGATTCTTACATTTTTGGATAGTTCTTTTCTACCAAAAATTTCTAGATAGTTCTTTTTACAGAAACTTTTAGATAGTTCCTTTCATCAGAAAATTTTTAGATAGTTCCTTTTAATCAAAAATTTTTGGATAGTTCTTTTTAACTCTTACGTTTTCAGATAGTTCCTCTTGGTTCTGAGCCATCGATATCACCTTATCTCAATTTCGCAAAAAATGGCGCTTAGGTCCTTTTTTGCACGGCTCAATTCATTTCTGATTCCTCATTGTTGATAATATGTTCCAAAACCAGAAGATCAACCGTATCTAGGTATCGATGTAACCTTGACACTTGGGAAGTATTAGTATTGAATATTTCTCAAGTAGATCAGAAGCCGCTACAAGTCAACTTTAGTAACAAGATAGTTTGAGTGATGTAGTTGTTCATATCCGATGTAGAATGTTTGATTAATTTCGATTCCGAATGTTTGATTTCAATAAATTGTCAGCAGAAGGAGGATTGGGATTTCACCTTTTGATTTCTATAAACACGGGATGAGATCTTCCCCCCTCCATTTACTTCTTTCAAAAGTGTAACTTGGTGACTATGAGTTTTTTCTTCAAGACTTTCCACAAAATTTTACAGAAAAAGTTATATATTTTTCTAATACGCTGTATCTCATGCTTTCAATTCTTGGAAGAAATCGAGGAAACTATGTCGAGTATTTTTAAAACCTTGAGGGATCAACAATTTTTTCGGATAATGAGTAGCATGTTTCCACTTTAAGAAATAAATGAAACAAATGAGAAATCATGTCAGGTATTCTTCGAACGAGGTCAGGATCAGCAGGATTAACCCATAGAAATCGAGACCCTTTTGAAATGAATAAATATTTTCTTTACTGACTTCTGTTGATGCTCCGATTGAGCGCAGTGGCCATAGGATTGCCTAGAACAGCCGGGAATATCATTTTTTGCAATGGCTCCTGCATAGTCAAGAGTGCGACCCTCTGAATTTGATCACTACTATCGGTTTAAAAATGATTGACACCTAGAGAATTTCTGCTATCCTGGCTCCAAAAAAAATCGCTAATTTTTTTAACTGGGATAACGTCGAAGCACATCTAGTCGCGGCCATTAAAAAATTTTTTTGAAGTCGATCGGATGACAACTGCGGCTGTAGCTGTTATCAGAATGTAAAAAAACGCGGGTATAAGGCCAATTTCAGAGGTAGCTCGACTTTGGGATGCTACAGCTCTGCCAAAAAAAATTCTGGGGCGCTGCAAAAAATGTAGGTGATAGATATTTGGTTCCCCAATAGCGTCCAACAACAATCAGCCAAAAAAATTAATAACTTTTGGAGATAATTCAGTTATCGTTATCTCGGGATCTATTGAGGTTGAAGACTTGATTCAAAAACAGAAAAATCATGAAAAAATTCTGGATGTCAAATACAAAAATGCAACATGAGATTTTAAATAAACAAATGCGTGGCAAGGTCGCAAAGTTGAATCAAATTAAAGTTTGCGCCTATTGTGAGGCTTTTATTGTCTTTTACAGCCGGGGCCCGTAAAATCGTTGATGGGCGAGACTACCCGACCGCGGACCATAAAAGTCGTAAAGTTGCGGTCTCGGAGTCAATTAGGGTACCATCAGTCTGCTTCGGATGCAATAATGAAGCTGAATTTTGGACAAAGAGAGCAATAAAATTATTTCGAACGCGATTTGGGCCTTGCGTTACTATTACAAATATCGCCGATTCATCGATGAAGCATTGTCAATGATGAGTCGAACAGTATATCAATGACGCGTGTGTGCAGGTGTCTTTCTCTCTCTCAGAGTTTCGCGATATCTGCATGTAAGTATTCTTTGGCGGATCCTTTAAAAGATTGATAATATACAATCAATATTTTATCCACGTGATTCCGATGTGAAACAGTTGGATATCATCCGTATTGATAAGATGACAATCAACAGATGAATGATTTTACCATCATCTTGTTCGACCGATCATTTATAGCATCATAGAAATGAATGTATGTCGTGTTATTGCGCGTTTCGCACAATCACTAATTATCAGTCAACGATCGAACAAGATAATAGTAAAATCATTCAACTGTTGATTATTATCATCTTATCAATACGGATGACATCCAACTCTTTCACCATCGGAATCATGGGGTTAAAGTATCGATTGTATATTATCAATCATTTAAAGGATCCGCCAAAGAATACTTACATGCAGATATCGCGAAACTCTGAGAGAGAGAAAGACACCTGCACACACGCGTCATTGATATACTGTTCGACTCATCATTGACAATACTTCATCGATGAATCGGCGATATTTGTAACGCAAGGCCCAAATCGCGTTCGAAATAGTTTTATTACTCTCTTTGTTGAAAATTCAGCTTCATTATTGCAGCCGAAGCAGACTGATGGTACCCTAATTGACTCCGAGACCGCAACTTTACGACTTTTATGGTCCGCGGTCGGGTAGTCTCGCCCATCGACGATTTTACGGGCCCCGGCTGTAAAAGACAATAAAAGCCTCACAATAGGCGCAAACTTTAATTTTTTCAACTCTGCGACCTTGCCACGCGTTTGTTTATTTAAAATCTCATGTTGCATTTTTGTATTTGACATCCAGAATTTTCTCATGATTTTTCTGTTTTTGAATCAAGTCTTCAACCTCAATAGATCCCGAGATAACAATAACTGGATTATCTCCAAAAGTTATTAATTTTTTTGGCTGATTGTTGTTGGACGCTATTGGGGAACCAAATATCTATCACCTACATTTTTTGCAGCGCCCCAGAATCTTTTTTGGCAGAGCTGTAGCATCCCAAAGTTGAGCTACCTCTGAAATTGGCCTTATACCCGCGTTTTTTTACATTCTGATAACAGCTACAGCCGCAGTTGTCATCCGATCGACTTCAAAAAAATTTTATCATGGCCGCGACTAGATGTGCTTCGACGTTATCTCAGTTAAAAAAATTAGTGATTTTTTTTGGAGCCAGGATAGCAGAAATTCTCTAGGTGTCAATCATTTTTAAACCGATAGTAAGTGGCTTAACTCGGTACTTCAATACGATCTTGGGCTTAAATGATAGGGAGCACATTCAATGAACAATATTGATAAGAAGTATTGTTCAAAAATTGGGGCGTGGCATAAATAATCAATAAAACAATGCAATTCTTCACGTCTTTTTCGATTTTTTTGACTTAAAATCGAAAAAGACGTGAAATGTCGCATGTTTTCATTGTTTAACCATGCCGCGCCTCAATTTTTAAAGAATAATCTTCATCAATATTGATCATTGGATGTGCCACCTATCATTTAAGCCCAAAATCGTATTGAAGTACTGAGTTTAGCCACTCTCTCAAACCAGAAGCGTTTCTGAGAGGGTCACACTCCTGAGTAGCAGGGCCCACTAGATTCTTAGGGTACCCCCCAAGTCAAAATGATATTTAACTACCTGGTGAAATTTGAGGATTTGCACGTGTTTTCCAAGTGAGTATGTGGTAGTAACAGTGTCAATGTCACAAGCGACAAGTGCTAGACCGGGAAAAACAGTTCCAGTGACATCACGCCATTGTCGACCCTCTTTCGTTCACTTCTTTTAGGCACATCCGTTCATCTTGATTATAATATAAGGGCAAATCCCAGAAACTTTCAACTTTTGGATAAAAAAAATCAGTTTTCAAATCTTGAGGCACATTTCTCGAATTTTGACAGCATGTTTTGGGACATGTTAGAGATAGGAAAATGTTCGCGTTTTCCATTCTTTTGATACGTTAACCGAATTAGCAACCAGGAACTAATTTGAATCAAGAAAAACATTTCCACGCATCAGATGGCACTTGAATTTGGTGACGACCTCCCGAAATTTTATATCAATCAGCATATTCATATAATCATATGTAAACTAATGAATTATAGATCTACTCATAGCTCTGTAGCAATATCTTTGTTGCGTACACCTCAATCAAATATCCCACCATTCTAGTCATACATTCAATATAAGAAAACATGGGCGCATGTCAAACGCCGTAATAACAGTCTAGTAGACTGCAAAGAGTATCGAGTAACACGGATATTACTTGATGAGTTCATTCTTGAATGTTCTACTTGATTTTGTTGATCTTAGTTCTACATTCGTATTATTCCATCACACATGAGCTCTCATAATGATAAGTATTTTGCATACTGGGTCTTGTTTTAAGTTGCACGGTGAGTCATTCAGCCGAAAAAGATCGAGTTGCGTGAACATGGGATTTTCCTCTGGGGTATGTTTCGGGGTCATTAGTAGATCATTTTCCAACAAGAATCAAAAAATACATTTAATGAATGAATTTATCGTTTTTTCGAGCCACTTATAATCGTCACGCTCAGGTGGCGAGCACAGTTTGACAAATGTCAAACTGCGACCTTCGAGGCTCCACTTTCATAGTGGCTGCATCACAGAGGGATTTTTTATTTTTTTTGGATTTTTCAATTTTTTTTATTTATTTTTTTTTTATTGAAAGATTGACCGAGAGATGGAAAAATTCTTCCTCGGGCGGGACTTGAACCTCGCAATCTCCGGTACTCCGGACCGGCGCCTTAACCAATTAGACCAAAGAGGCGATTGCGTATTCACTCGCTCGGGGAAGCCTTCTCTCATCTCTTGTGCCAATCTTTCGATGCGGTCAATCAAGGAACCATGACCATTCAAATATGCAAATTATACCGACAAGGTAGATCTCATCGATATTCCGACTCTGTCAAACTGTGATCGCCGCCTGAGCGCGACGATTGTAAGTGGCTCGAAAAAACGATAAATTCATTCATTAAATGTATTTCATCAAATCGAGCGATAGAGTCGAAATATCGATGAGATCTACCTTATCGGTATAATTTGCATATGAGAATCAAAAAAATCGGTCGAGGGTTTTTAAAATAAAGTCGACTTTTCCGAAAATAGTCTATTGACTTCATTATTCACTCTCGTTTCTTGCTTTGAAATCGACTATTCAAAATAACCAAAGTACCTTTATCCGACGTAAAAAGACCCAATCTTTCGAAATCCGAGGTCCAAATTGAGCCGAGATAAGATCCGAATAATTCGAAATGGTTTATAGAGCAAAGAACCCTCTCTTTACCGAAAAAATTTACGTAAAATTCAAGGATATCTCTTGTCATCGGGGACATGAATTTTATAAATACTGGAGGGGTGTACATATCAATAGTGACGTATTCCACTAGTATTTGGTATGCCCCAGACCTTCTCATCATTCGATTGGAATTCTGAATGTAAGTAAGGAGCTATATCTGAACAGCTTCCTAACAGAGAAGTGTTGAATTTTTTCGAACTGTTCTAATGCTAATTGAATTTTCAGTAAGAACAATCTTGTTGACATATTAGAGACCGCTTTCACATGATTAAATTCTATGAACAAAAGTCACGCTCGATTATCATTTGTGACAAATATCACAGGGTGCACTAACTAAAGAGGTAGACTTTCGCATTTCATATTCTGTTACATTCACCGTTTAATCTCAAGAGAACGGTAAGATATCTTATATCCTCCTTCGATTAGTTGAAGAAATAAGTCATACATGTAATCCATTGAATTCGCATACTGCGCGGGAGAGACGATCTGAATAAGTAGAGTCTGCAGAATGGACTTTACATTCCTCACAAACTTCACTGAATTCGTGATGAACTGACTCGGATACTTGTCCGCTGTACTTTCCAAGACCAGTTTCCAGCTCTACTACAAAATTCTTCAATAAGATATATTATTGCATGAGCTTTCGGTGTAACAGAAATACCCGAATTCAGATAGCAACTGAAAAAATCTTTTATTTTATCAACATATTGAGGATCGAGATTCATGCCAAAGCAAGCTCTAACGACTTCTTCAAAACTTTCCAAAATCTTGACATATTTATCAACAGGAGGTTTATCTCTGCTTTCGAAGAGGTTTATGTTATTTAGTATCAATCTCAGGAGACCCTAAATTTTCCGTTAATTTTATCGGTGGAAAGAGGGTTTCCTGTACTATCAACCATTCCGAATTATTCGGATCTCATCGAGGCTCAATTTGGACCTCGGATTTCGAAAGATTGGGTCTTTTTACGTCGATAATACGTACTTTGGTTTTTTTGGATAGTCGATTTCGAAGCAAGAAACGAGAGTGAGTAATGAAGTAAATAGACTATTTTCGGAAAACAGCTTAAAAAATGAAAAAATCGACTTTATCTTAAAAACCCTCGACCGATTCTTTTGATCCCTGTTGGAAAATGATATACCAATGACCCCGAAACATACCCCAGAGAAAAATCCCATGTTCACGCAACTCGACCTTTTTCGGCTGAATGACTCACCGTGTGCAATATTGAACTCACGCTTATAATTGTACCTCATCCATCTTTGGCTCGTACTCATCCTACGAATGTCACTATGGTCTACAGTACATGAGAGCTAAAGACAGTGAATAGAATGAAATAGAATTCCACTACTTTTTCTTTGTTATTTTCGATTCTATTGCCCTCGATTTCCGAGTATTTTCTTCTACAGATTCATTTTTATCAACAATTTTGGACGCAGATCGTCGAGCTCGTGTCGAGGTCTGAAGTGCCTGGAAAACGAAGCGCAATCCACGGGCTGCAGCCTGAATTTTTCGAACCTTATTCCCTTTTGGGTTCGGGTCTTGTTTCGTCTGCCGTTTTAAAGAATTTGCAATATGACACTTGTGAGGGTGTAAAGCAAAGTGATCGCAGGGTACCCACACATTGACATGAGATGAGCAGTCCTTATGTTCTTGTGTATAAACAAGTTGGTATGTCTTCATTGTATTAGGAGCTGCTTTCAAATCAGGATTAATGGTCGAGTCTACGCGATCAAAATCTACCTGATTGATCAAAAATCCCTTGACCTTCGTTCCAGAGCAATTGATGGTATCAACCATTGCCACGGCAGTCGTAATGTCCTTACCACATGCAACTGCGAGATCGCACAGTCCCTTGACTGTATCACCCGTACCGTCAGCTACGCTTTTACCATGTCCGGGAGCAGAAAAATTCCAAGACCCACTCTTTAGATCATTTTCTTCGCGAAATTTTTCGAATAGAGAGAAATTAGTTTTGGTCCTGTACTGGGTTGTGGGTCCATCACTTCGGAAATTCACTCTCTTAAGATTCGGTACGGTAGTTCGTACCAAGGTCAAAACAGGCTTCAAATGAGTCTAAACAGCACATGCATCACGTCGGAGGCATTCTGATAAGACGCAGAATGGTATGCACATAATTTCTCCAATAGATTCATCTTTGTAATAAAATGCACCTGTTTGAAGAGACAACTCTTTTTTTAATACCCCGAAATGGGATTTTTGGGTTTGTTTGAAGTATTTCCCCTTTTAGTTTTGAAAAAAATCTAAAACTATATGAACGGCATAAGGACTTAACTGTTCTCTGATATTTCTTATTGCATCCATTTGATGGCATCTTACATACTCATGCTTCAAGTACTTAGGAATGAATTTGTTGGCTTCGTCAACGAGCTCTTGAACTGAAAAAAAGATTTTTTGTTTAGTTGTTATTTTCATATTATGAATCTGTTTTTTGATCCTGGTCGGCTTTCTTCGCGGGTAAACCTTTTGTGATACCACGTATGTTTATCAGTCAAATCGCCGATTAAAAAATATGGTATACTATTTCTACATGATTCGCACTCCCCAAACCAGCATTCTCTATTGGAAGTGTTACAGATCTTTGAGTTCACCATAACATCCCTCGAGAGACTTGATAATATCTCATGATATTGAAGCCTCTCGATCAAGAAATTCATGTTAGCATGAGTTGTACACGAACAAGTAACTCGACCAGTTATTTTCCTATTTACAACCCAAAATGGTCTACACTTATAAAATGTAGTCCGACTAACTTGCACAGTTTGAGTGCGTTCGAACTTAGCATAAAGATTATCCATTTTATCGAGGAGGAAGCGCTTGCGTTTTTTTCTTTCGACCTTTTGTGACTGTATCTTTAAGAGGATGTCGGATACCGACATTGTCGAGTTTTCGGATTTCTCGATGAATTTTCGAGATATCAAGATTCTACTAAGTAATGCCGATTCTGTGTGGTTCATAGAATCGGCGTTACTTGTTAGATTTGTGATATGTAAAAAATTCATCGAGAAATCCGAAAACTCGACCATGTCGGTAACTGTACATTATTGATAGGACTCCGGCATCCCCTTAAGGCGATGCGGTCACCGTGCACCGTGACCATGGACCTGTAAAATAAACCTCACATAAAAAGTTTGATGATTCAAAGTGTGAAACGAGTTGTCGAATACTTGTTATTGTCCAACTTGTATTCCTCAATCCGTCGCTTAGCCCAAATCACCAGAAAATCGGAGAAAAGTGGGAATAACTCGGCCGCGGGAACCTCCTGACCTATCATATACGCACATTTTCATTCCCAACTTTCTCCGATTGTATTGCAATTTGGGCTCAACGAAGAGCGGACGAATCTAAGTTAGATGATGACAAATATTTGTGCCCTTGTCGTTTAGACCGAATCGCAATAGAATCGGAGATAGTTGGGAATGATTTTTAGCTTGCATGATGACCGCATCGCCTTAACTCCAGGTGCTATAGCAGAATTATCACCATCCTCCAAAAAATCCTCATAGATCCACTGATACTCAATTTTCGTAACTCTGAATTTTTAGAAGACCTTGAGAAAATCATTCGATTAGAATATTCATACTTCCTCTGGAAACAAGGGCTGGACATATGCGAAAATTTCCGTCTACATTTAAACTTTTTGACTACTCTACCAGATAAACATTGATTGTAGACAGATTTCTCTCTCCCATGAGCAGTTCTCTTTCGAATTCTGTAATTGTCGATCAAGAACCGCACAATATGTCAAAAGTTCTCGCACTTCTTGAGCCCCTTGTTGTTCTATAGAGCGAACTTCTTCGCGTATTTATTCCTCTTCTCGATCCTCATCATTCCCACCCGAGTCCTGACGAAGCCTGCAAATTCTTGTTCTCATACGCCCGATACATGCACTTCGTTTTTGAATCGTAACTTCCGGTTTTACTCTTGTTCGATTTTTTTTCTGAACCTTGGCTCTTGAGAACTTGATTGTTTTGTTCGTTTTGCCATTGATTGGATTGTAATTTCACCGTTGGATGTACTTGCATCAATACTTAATGGACCTTGGCTTACCGTCGGGATTCTACCGTCACATCCCACTTCGGGTTAATTCTCATCAGGTACAGTATTTTCGATATCTCCATTAGATACTCGCTCGACGTTACGTTTACGTGTTTCTTGCCGGTTCGCCCCTTGATGCACTTTTTTTCGTCGAATCCCCGTAGTTGTTACCAGCCAGTCTTGTTCGAAGAAAGTACGATCTCGAGGCCTCGCTACGATGTGACGAATCTTCTGATATATTCCTGTGATGAGTAATGTAAATTTGATTTGTATCACAAATCTCAAAACGGTATACGAGAAAGGTATTATACCAGGTAGGACTCAGGGTAAAAACGAATTACACTGGAAAGAAACACTAAACATCTTGTGCAATAGGTGATGCCTCGTTCATTGGTGAATATTCCACTTCATGATCATTATATTGTACCCTCATTGAGAAAGCTATTTTTCCCTAGTTATCCCGGATATTCATAGTCAATACTCATACTCTGTAATCGAGTTCTTGAATAGTAGTGAAACACCTTCAAACTATATGACTTGAGAGTGTCATGTGAGATTAAATATCAATAATTTACCATCAGTCCTTTTCTTCCCGCAAAAGTAATATTCTTCCATAAATTCAGAGAATTGAATGTATAACAACTCTTATCTTGACATTTTCAGACACAGAATCCTCGAATTCTCAAAATAAAAATCATTGCATTGATGCTCATCAACTCCTAGGTATCACTGAAATTATTCACACTTACCGTGCTGCTTTATACCGTTGATCCAATAGTGTTTCTTGGCTCAAAGAACGTTTTCGTTGCAACTCAGAATGGTCTTTTTCTGCCGCTCTCGCTCGTTGCTCCATAATTTGATCTTCTGATAGTTCTATGTCTATTCTTAATACCAAAGCACTCAGATGGATACTAAATGAAGACATATAAAAAAAGACATGGGCCCACAGTCATATCACAGGAATCTCAGTTCGGAAAAGAGAGAGAGAGAGAGAGAGAGAGAGAGAGAGAGAGAGAGAGAGAGAGAGAGAGAGAGAGAGAGAGAGAGAGAGAGAGAGAGAGAGAGAGAGAGAGAGAGAGAGAGAGAGAGAGAGAGAGAGAGAGAGAGAGAGAGAGAGAGAGAGAGAGAGAGAGAGAGAGAGAGAGAGAGAGAGAGAGAGAGAGAGAGAGAGAGAGAAAGAAGAGGACGACCCCAGCATGTCAGTCATGCGGGGACGAATGGGATGACGCCGAACATGCCCTGTTCAAGTGCAGCAACACCCGGAGAGAGCGCGCCGAGCTGGATGAATGGCTGGGTGCTCAACTAACACCTGAGAATCTCGTCCCGTACTTGCTCCGCAACCAGGAGACATGGGATAGACTCACCGGATACATCAAGCTGGTGATGACCCGCAAAGAGGAGAAAGAGAGGGAAGTAAGGCGCCTCGAAGCAGGCGAATCACAGTGACTCTGCCGATTGAAACAGAAGAGGCCCAAATGATTCCAGGAGGAATCTGATGCACTGAAGAGGGAAGAGAGAAGAAAGAAGAGAGAAGAAAGAAGATGAAGAATGAAGAGATGGAAGAAGATCGAAGAAAGGGAAACAACACCTGCGAGTCGTGAGAAGAGAGACGCTCGATCCTGAGCGCGAGACGCCGCCGGCCCTGAAGTGATGCTCACGCGGTGCCGGGGCCGGATTGGTAAGTTGGTGGATCTCTCCCTTGTCCAATGGCCGGCGCCAACGGAGAAGGAAGAGAGGGTTTACCCGGTTCGGATGGCCGTATCGATGCGGATTCCAGCCCGGGACTGTTGGGGAGGTGCTGGCCAGCCGTGTTTGGCTGACCGGTGCCTCTCCTTCGTACGTCGCAGCGTATTTGCCCTACAACCACCTTAAAAAAAAAAAAAAAAAAAAAAAAAAGAGAGAGAGAGAGATATCGAGGAGCACATCCAGGAGGCCGCCCTGAAAGCGAACAGGGTTGGTGCGGCGCTTCAGCGGCTGATGCCGAATATCGGGGGACCCAAGGAAAAGAGGCGCGCACTTCTCAACACCGTCAGCACCTCTATCATGCTCTACGGTGCACCCGTGTGGGGAAAGAGAGTAGAGAAGACCATCATCGAGAAGAGGATGGGGCCTGTCCACCGGTAGGACTATTACGCTCACCCTAAACTCCCCACACTACACACGCCACGCACGCGCGCTCTCCCCGCAAACTCCCACAGCAGAAGACAGGACAAGACAGGAGTCGGACTGTCGCGGCCGTACTCGTTTTGTTTTGATGATTTGATGCAACAACCGTCTTATTTTGATACATTCGGTTGGATTCTGTCATTTGGCTATCTACGAGAGGCCATGGATAACAAAGCTGGTCGTTATTTATGCCGATAAACAACGCAGATGAAGTTCAAATCACAAGCCCCTTATGGGGCCTCAACGCTTATGAGCAACATTTGAGCTTTGCATCTGAAAGCGCGAATTAGCGCAAGTGGTAGGGAGTTGACCTCGCATGCGGGAGGCTCGGGATCGATTCCCGGGTCGGAAATTTTTTTTTCTTTTTTTCCCAATTCGGTTTTTTTTTGCTTTACGCCGGCTTGCACTTTTCCGTGATATCGAATATATATTCGATTCTTATTCTATTCGAATATATATTCTAGTCAAATTTTGACATCCAAGCTTTGAGATTTTCGACGCTGAAAATAATCCATTTAAATCGTGTTCGCGAGTGTAGATTCCGACGTAATGAGTATCTTGATTTCGTAAAAGTATTCATGCTCGGTGAAATCACCGTATGATGTAGAGTACGAAAAATCAGTTTTAGAAAGTAATATAATTATTTTGATTGATTTAATCATCTATGATTCATAATAAAAATAAAAAAATCATCTATGATCGAATTTTCAAAATATAACCGCTACAGCATATTTTTCAATCAATGAGATATTGGCAGGCCATTTATACATCGTTTAATATTATATTCAAATTAATTAACAAATTAATTTTGATTTGAATTCTATTTCGTGAGTTCGAATAAAATTCATTTCATCCGTGTCAATTCTAAAATAATGTAACTCATCAATTCATTATAGAATGAAAAAACAAGCTGAACCGGTTAAATTTTGGAAATCCAATCATAGATGATTGTAACAATCAAAATTCAAAATAATTATATTAGTTTCTAAAAATGATTATTCGTACATTATATCATGAGGTGATTTCACTGAGCGTAAATACTTTTACGAAATCGAGATACTCATTACGTCGGAATCTACACTCGCAAACACGATTTGAATGCCCAATAAGGAGTATTTTCAGTGTCGAAAATCTCAAAGCTTAGATGTCAATATTTGACTAGAACATATATTCGAATAGAATAAGAATCGAATATATATTCGATATCACGAGAAAGTGCAAGCCGGCGTAAAGCAAAAAAAAATCAAATCGGGAGAAAAAGAAAAAAAATCCGACTCAAGATTTGATCCCGAGCCTCCCGCATGCGAGTTCAACTCCCTACCACTTGCGCTAATTCGCGTTTCCATATACAAAGCTCAAATGTTGCTCATAAGCGTTGAGGCCCCATAAGGGGCTTGTGATTTGAACTTCATCTGCGTTGTTTATCGGCATAAATAACGACCAGCTTTGTTATCCATGGCCTCTCGTAGATAGCCAAATGACAGAATCCAACCGAATGTATCAAAATAAGACGGTTGTTGCATCAAATCATCAAAACAAAACGAGTACGGCCGCGACAGTCCGACTCCTGTCTTGTCCTGTCTTCTGCTGTGTGAGTTTGCGGGGAGAGCGCGCGTGCGTGGCGTGTGTAGTGTGGGGAGTTTAGGGTGAGCGTAATAGTCCTACGGAGAGCGGCCCTGAGAAGTATCCGTGCCTACCGCACCGTGTCAGGAGATGCGGCTTACGTATTGGCGAGTACACCGCTCATCCACTTGCTCGTCGCGGAGCGAGTGAGGATCTGGGACCGCCAGAAAGTGATCGGAGCCGAACGAGTACTCACTCCAACGATGAAGGAGATCATCCGCGACAACGAGAAGGAAACCACCCTTGAGCATTGGCAAACTGAGTGGGATTCGTCATTTGCAAATGGCAGATGGACGCACCGGCTGATCCGTGACGTAGCCAGATGGACGGAACGCACCCACGGAGAAATAGATTACTGGACGACGCAAGCACTGAGTGACCACGGTTGCTTCGGTGCCTATCTGACCCAGTTCAAGAAGAGGACATCCCCAGCATGCCAGTCATGCGGGGACAACTGGGATGACGCTGAACACGCCCTGTTCACGTGCAACGACACACAAAGAGAGCGCGCCGAGTTGGATGGATGGCTGGGTGCTCAACTGACACCTGAGAACCTCGTCCCGTACTTACTTCGCGACCAGGAGACATGGGATAGAGTTACCGGATACATCAAGCTGGTGATGACCCGTAAGGAGGAGAAAGAGAGGGAGGTGAGGCGCCTCGATGCCGGTGAACTACAGTAAACCTGCCGATTCAAACAGAAGAGGTCCAAATGGTTCCAGGAGGAATATGATGGACTGAAGAGGGAAGGAAGAAGAGAGAAGATCGAAGATCGAAGAAAAAAGAAAGAAGAATGAAGAATGAAGAGATGGAAGAAGATCGAAGAAAGGGAAACAACACCCGCGAGTCGTGAGAAGAGAGACGCTCGATCCTGAGCGCGAGACGCCGCCGGCCCTGAAGTAATGCTCACGCGGTGCCGAGGCCGGATTGGTAAGTTGGTGGATCTCTCCCTTGTCCAATGGTCGGCGCCAACGGAGAAGGAAGAGAGGGTTTACCCGGTTCGGATGGCCGTATCGATGCGGATTCCAGCCCGGGACTGTTGGGGAGGTACTGGCCAGCCGTGTTTGGCTGACCGGTGCCTCTCCTTCGTCCGTCGCAGCGTATTCGCCCTAAAACCACCTTAAAAAAAAAAAAAAGAGAGAGAGAGAGAATAGCCAAGTGGGCGGGACGTTCCCACGGAGAGATAGACTACTGGACGACTCAGGCACTGAGCGATCATGGTTGCTTCGGCTCTTATCTAACCAGGTTCAAGAAGAGGACGACCCCAGCATGTCAGTCATGCGGGGACGACTGGGATGACGCCGAACATGCCCTGTTCAAGTGCAGCGACACCCGGAGAGAGCGCGCCGAGCTGGATAGATGGCTGGGTGCTCAACTAACACCTGAGAATCTCGTCCCGTACTTGCTCCGCAACCAGGAGACATGGGATAGAGTCACCGGATACATCAGGCTGGCGATGACCCGCAAGGAGGAGAAAGAGAGGGAAGCGAGGCGCCTCGATGCCGGCGAATCACCGTGAGTCTGCCTATGAAAGCAGAAGAGGCCCAAATAATTCCAGGAGGAATATGATGCCCTGAAGAGGGGAGAAAGATGAAAGAAGAGGGAAGAAAGAAGAAAGAGAGGGAACAATGAAGAATGAAGATAGAAGATGCCGACAAGTGGCCGAAGAGAGAAGATGGAGAAGAGGAACGCTCGCAATCGAGCGCGACACATGCCGCTCATCCTGAAGTAATGCTCACGCGGTTTCGGGATGAGATGGCAGATGCAGGTGGATCTCCTTCTTGATTGCCCGATGCCCTAGGTATCGGACACCAAGGGGAGAGGGATATTACACGGCCGGGCCCACCTCTCGGTGGGCCCCACCCAAACCCGTGTCCCGCCTGGTATGGCCTGCGTGGGCTATGCGTAGTCCGCGTAAGCTGAACCAGCCCGCAGTCTGAGAACGGATCCGAAGGATCTTGAGGCAGATTTTGCCCTCTAACCACCTTAAAAAAAAAAAAAAAAAAAAGAGAGAGAGAGAGAGATCCGTGCCTACCGCACCGTGTCAGGAGATGCGGCTTACGTATTGGCGAGTACTCCGCCCATCCACTTGCAAGTCGCGGAGCGAGTGAGGATCTGGGACCGCCAGAAAGTGATCGGAGCCGAATGAGTACTCACTCCAACGATGAAGGAGATCATCCGGTGAAGAACGATGAAGAAGGAAGAAGAGAGAAGATCGAAGATCGAAGATCGAAGAAAGAAGAAAGAAGAATGAAGAATGAAGAGATGGAAGAAGATCGAAGAAAGGGAAACAACACCTGCGATTCGTGAGAAGAGAGACGCTCGATCCTGAGCGCAAGACGCCGCGCCGCCGGCCCTGAAGTAATGCTCACGCGGTGCCGGGGCCGGATTGGTAAGTTGGTGGATCTCTCCCTTGTCCAATGGCCGCCGGCGCCAACGGAGAAGGAAGAGAGGGTTTACCCGGTTCGGATGGCCGTATCGATGCGGATTCCAGTCCGGGACTGTTGGGGAGGTGCTGGCCAGCCGTGTTTGGCTGACCGGTGCCTCTCCTTCGTACGAAGGAGAGGCACCGATGCCGGTGCCGATAAGTATTGAAGAAATGGATGAAATCAGAGGCAGTTAAGTGATGAAATCACTCTCTTCATTATTCAAAATTTAAATTATTTGATTGCGAACTGAAGCGAATCACTCGTTGCTCTCGCGTGGATAATATTATTGTAAACGATATAGCGCAAGAGAGAATAGTAAATGATACCGTTATAGTAAAAGCGAGCGTGAGAAATTCCTAAATCATGAACGGTAATCTAATTTTCATGTGAGAGTAACGAGTGATTCGCTTCACATTCAAATAAAAGAATATACATTCTGAAGAATGAAAAGAGTGATTATATTACGTAATCGCATCGGATTTCGCCAATTGTTTCAAATCAAGTTATAGATGTAACAAACAACGAGTGAGAGAGGCTGTGCCAAGTTCTCGAAATGTATTACGAATACATCCGATTCAGGTGAAACCAACTCATTGATCCTGCTGGTTCTGATCTTGTTGGAAGAGTACCTGACATAATTTTTTATTTGTTTCATTTCTTCCACAAAAGAGAAACATGCTAAATAATGACCGAAAAAATTGTCGATCCCTCAAGGCTTTGAAAATGCTCGACATGATTTTCTCGATTCCATTCCTTTCAAAAGTAGGAACCATGTGACACAGCTAATTTAAAAAATATATCATTTTCTTCTGTGAAATGTTGTGGAAAGTTTTGAGGAAAAAACTCATAACTTGCTAAGTTATACTTTTGAATGAAAAAGTGAATGGAAGGGGATGGAGGGAGGATTTACGTTCACATCCAGCACTTTATTTCCCAGGCAATTTTCTTAAGTACTAACTTTTATTCACTTTACACCTTGCCAGATTCTACAACTACAACTTTTCCGACGTTCTTCCGTTCAGTGCATAGAAGCTTACATCTCAAGCTCAAGAACTCTCCTCAAATCTTACTCATAACATGAACTTAGTTGATCACAATCCGTCCGAGCTTTGTTGTTGCTTGCTACTAAGCTTTAGCGTTGGATTCCTTTTCTGAAGCAGACAATACTCGATCGCTAGAGTTGCTAATACCGATGAGCGAGCCTACCCCCAGGTGTTTGCAACTTGTTCCAAGTCTTGTTAACAAGGAAATAAATCCAAGAATCTGGTCATTCAGTTTCCTCGTGACTTCGAATACCTGCTTGAGAATGCAGGACATTGCAATTTTGCGAATTATCTTAAATCGAGTGTAATATGAGTCAGAGAGAGCAACGTTCTTCCATCGACCATACATGGGCAACTTTCCTTACTGAAGTTAAAGTCAAATTCCTAACAGTATCCGTTATTTCTGTTAAACGCCTGCTCTCGGGCAATATTAACCTCGCACGCTCTCACAGTGCGTTCTTTCTATTCCCCCCCCCCCCCCTCGGCTTCCTTTGCAATCTTCTACTGCGATTCTTATTGAAATCCATTCTTCTCAAGTGAGCGATTAAATGGTGGTGTGAGCGTTGCGCTTATTCTTTCTTCTTGTAACCCCTTCTATCCCAAAATTGGCATGTTCCGTGGAGAATCCACCCACCCTCTCGCATCGACTCTCGGTGCATTAAAATTGCATAGGTAGTTCGGTCTGCCACCCATTTTTGTTGCTCCTTTAACGTCTTGCATCTCTCAATAAACGTTTGCGTTTTTTTATCGAGCTCTAGCTAACGTCATGGCCAAATCTAGGTAGACCTTGCCTCAGCATCCTCTATCATCAAGACCTTATGAGCTGCCCAATCTACGTTTTTGTGACGACGAGCACTCATTCCCGTGTGATACACCTGTATACTTATTACGCGGTGTAGTTCACATTCACAATTGCAGAAAGCTAGTGCGCAGCTCTTTGTACACGATAATAATCTTGTTCGCGCCGCTGCCATAAAATTCCGTTTCACAATGCTGGTGCGCCCATGTATCGGTGATCTGCGGCAACCAAACTATAGTTATAGAGTCCGCCACACTCGCATGTTTTGCGCTATCATTGTTCGCTCTATACCCTGATAAGATTCGCGATATTGCCGAGTCGGGGCTAGCCGCTTCTCTCTCCTCTTTTGCCCCCCTCCCCCCCCCCCAGGTCTGCATCTTTCTCGATGCATCTTCGCTCGTTTCCACTACATCTCTGCGAAGGCACCATATCGCATGCACAGCGCCACGGCCGTTCGATCTTGTGAAATCCTCGATGAGAAATAGGTTCATTATGCAGCTTGAAGAGAACGAGAGCTAAGACAGAGAAGATGCGGTGTGGGGGTAAACTTACCTTGCGGCAAAGCACTAACAAATTCAGTACAAAATTGATACATTTTTGTGAGAACAGTCCGTTAAACAATCATACTACTGGTCTTACACTGAAGAAAAAAATGTTCAAGACAGATTCTCTGATCTACTGACTTTTTTCACTCATTTATCATTCGGCGGCTCAATTTCGGTAACATAAATAGTTATGATTTTGGAATTCCAGTGGAATGGAGTTACTATCATGATTTTAGATTTCTTTGCTGAAATCCAATTCAAAGTTTACTAAACCGGTTTGAATTATGACATCAGAGGTTCGAAGATTATCATTGATAATACTTCTTGACATTTCTAATTCCGTTACTTTTGATCGTGGATGGGACGCGATTGAGCATATTCCCGATTCGATTGTTCAACTATTCTGTGTCGGACACCAACAACAATTGAGCCGTCCAATGTAAGAGTGAAAGAATCAGGAAAAAACTTTCAAACCAACCGTATGAGGAAATTTACCGAACCTTCAATTCTTGAACTATCCGAGAAAAAAAAATCTTGCTCCTCGTCGCTTTTGAAACCAATTCTATAGTGTTTTGGTACCTCTAAAATGTCAAAAAGTTGTGCCCACCATTTTTGAGAGATATTAATCCCCTGAAAACAATGGGGTGGAACCGGTCCATCACGTTTTATCACCATTGAAGGCTCTATGAGTAGATGGATCGGGAATAGTACGGTATGATGGTTGATAAAGATGTTGTTCCACTCGTTCAATCGAATTCCCTCCCCAGAATTGAGCCTCTTTCCGTGATACTCATCAAGTTTCACTTTCCCTGCGTCCACAGAGTTGTCGGAAGTATATGCGACGTTTGCTCTTTCGAAGCTTTCCTACTCAAATTATGATGAGCTGCCAGTGTAAATGATGTGAGAATTTCATACAAAGTCAATAGCTATAATTTAGACCTGTTACGTGCATCTTTGCCCGACGGAAGAATCAGCTTTCAGGTGCTGTACAAGTTTCCCGAGATCCTCCCTCAAATAACAATCGTTATCGCTACCTCGTTGGAGTGCATAGTCATTAACCATACGTCAAAGTAAAATGGGCAATGGGATTCGGGAGCGATATCTGCTCATCATTTGAGTAGCAAAGGTTTAAATTTTTTTTTGAAGCGGTGGGCGCGACAAATTTTGCAAGTTCAACGTGACAGATCTTCGGCCAGAATAATGTGTCGCTGCCGAACGAAGAAGCATTTTGATCGTTTATTCAAACACTTGAATTTCTCAACATCCGATTCATCCTAGCTCACAGTGGGCTTGAACTGTCGGTTAATTCGGTCGGAAGATACCCATTGAGATTGTTGTTGGATATGATTTCGGAGTGCTTCAGGATCATCCTCCATCTCCGACCGAAATCGCGAATTGGGCTGTTTCTGAGAAAACAGAGTGTTTGTGATTTCTCATTAACCGACAGTTGAAGCCCACTGTGAGGTACAAGTTCGAACAGTCTCTCATAACAGGGACGTGAATAATTACACGAAGAATTGTGGCTTCGACTGTTCGGTTATGAGATCAAAGTTCCTAAAAGTGGTCAAGTTTTTGGAAAATTTCAAACACGAACCTTTCAAAAATTCGTGATAACAAGCAGATTTGAGTTTTGCCCTGCGAGCTTAGAAGTTGTGTCAGCTGAAGTTTGACTCCAAAGTTTGGAGCATCGAAGATAGATTATAAACGCGAAATTGAGCTTTTCTTCTAATTCCAAACTTTAATATGATCGGTATTACGATATTCAGTGCGTTCACGGGTGAAATCCTCTGGAGCCTTTCGCTCCTCTGAAAATCATTTTCACATAGCTGGGCGGTTGGAGTCACAATATCCAAATAGTTTTCTACTCCCCTAATTATTTCATCCGAGCAATGTGTCAAGAAATGATCCCCCACTGAACACCGTTCGCTCCCGAAACGTCCCACGGGAAGTTCCCCCCGGAACTAATGCAACCTTTGCCGGGCGTTCCTATGACCCACCAGCAACGTTGTGGGTAGGTAGAAATGTCCGCGGACGACTACATATCTAGGGCGTTGTGTCATGGTTCCCGGAACCTTCCAGTGGTTCCGCAATGGTTTTGTAATGGTTGTTTGTTGCAACCTAGAACTTGGAAATTTTTTTGTTAAATAAATAAAATAATTGTTATTTCTCTTCTTTCCTCTGCAGGCTATTTAAGGTAGTACTAGCGGTACTGATGAGTCCAAGCGCGGATTAGATCTTCGCTCGACTCGATTCCGCCCGCCTATATAGGTATAGTAACGCACACAGCACACGACAACCTAACCCCGAAACCGTCAAGAGTAGTGACGTATTGGCTCAGATCTTCCTTTGTAGGCTCCTAATCGTCGATCTGTTTGTTTCTATGCACTTTTCGTGAACTCTTACACCTGTGTGCTCTTTCCTGTGAAAATCTGATAGTTGGAAATTAGTGTATCGATAATTTCCCTTAGGACGCCTTGTTAATCGCCTGTCACGAAATTGCCCAGAACTTTTCTCCGCGACTCCTAAAAATTTTGAAATTTCAGCTGTGTCTGTTTGAGGCACTAATGTACCACTGTACCGACTTTCGTAATTTTCTGATAGGTAATTCGAGTACCGCTAGTACTACCTTAAGGACAGTCTCATTGTCTCCTCTTCACGAAGTGACCGTATTTGTGATTCAGCCCAGCCGAAGAGATTGAACGAATAGCCTGCAAGAGAAAGAACAAAAAATAACAATTATTTGATTTATTTAACAAAAAAATTTCCAAGTTCTAGGTTGCAACAAACAACCATTACAAAACCATTACGGAACCACTGGAAGGTTCCGGGAACCATGACACAACGCCCTACTATCGATTTAAAAATGATTGACACCTAGAGAATTTCTGCTATCCTGGCTCCAAAAAAAATCGCTAATTTTTTCAACTGGGATAACGTCGAAGCACATCTAGTCGCGGCCATGATAAAATTTTTTTGAAGTCGATCGGATGACAACTGCGGCTGTAGCCGCATGTAGTTCTCATGGCCGCGACTAGATGTGCTTCGACGTTATCCCAGTTAAAAAAATTAGCGATTTTTTTTGGAGCCAGGATAGCAGAAATTCTCTAGATATCAATCATTTTTAAACCGATAGTAGATACGTAGTCGTCCGCGGACATTTCTACCTACCCACAACGTTGCTCGTAGGTCGTAGGAACGCCCGGCGAAGGTTGCATTAGTTCCGGGGGGAACCTTCCGTATCCGTGGTACGTTTCGGGAACGAACGGTGTTCAGGGGGTCTGCCCATACTTTGATTATTGGAATTTCTCATAATCTCAGTGGATATATCGCTTTCTTGAATCCAACGATGAACAGGGTTATGTTTTCAGTGGGAAAGCTCTGTGTTCCAATAAATAAAATTGTGAGACAAGTATGTGATAGATTAATCTTTACTTTTCCTAAAATTACCTTTTGAATGAATGATGATCTATATTTTTGTTCTTTTTTATGTTCATTCTCAAGGAAGATACATCCACCAAAATTCCTAGATTTGAAAAGCCTTATCATTATTGTGATCGGTGAACTGTACCACTACATCAAGTCATGATTTTCATTCACAATGACACCTCAAAGAGATGATTAGACTTGGTTTTTCTGTCATGGACTGTCATTTCTTGAACAATCTATCAAAGGTGTTGATACTCATTAGTGGAGGGAGAGAAGTGTGTATGTTTAAAAGCTGGAAAAGAAAAGTAATAGAAAAAGACCAAACTTCCTTTTGTTTCATTTGTATCAATTCAAAAGTTCATCAATAATGTACTAAATTCATTTCCAAAGTTGGAACCACTTGTCTCAAGGCCTTTGTGTGTTACTCCACTGCCATGTAGCTCGAATTCCTCCTTGATATGATGTTGAGAACAGTAGAGATGAATGCAAGTGTATTTTGGTGTTGCGAAATAGATACATATCCAAATCTCTGTCACTGATCATTATCTGGGCCATTTGATAATGCGTATGCTCTTTGAAGATTTGATACAATGGTACAGCTCACCGATCACAATAATAATAAGGCTTTTCAAATCTGGGAATTTTAGTGGATGTATCTTCCTTGAGAATGAACATAAAAAAGAACCGAAAAATATAGATCATCATTTATTCAAAAGGTAATTTTAGGGGAAGTAAAGATTAATCTATGACACACTTGTCTCACAATCTTATTCATTGGAACACAGAGCTTTCCCACTGAAAACATAACTCTGATCATCGTTGGATTCAAGAAAGTGATATATCTATTGAGATTATGAGAAATTCCAATAATCCAAGTATGAGCAGAATCATTTCTTGACACATTGCTCGGATGAAATAATTGGACAGACAGAGTAACCCTGACTTCTACACCAATCGGTTAAAATAACAAATCAGCACTGAGCGTAGTTAAAAGCATACTGGATTCAGCTGCTGACATGAGCTATGAAGTAGGATATGTATGTCTCAATCACTGAAAAATCTCCATTGGAAAAGAGCACCACAAATTTATCTATAACCACAAACATTTATTCCTCAGATTTCCAGGATTCCTCAAGGTTATCCCAGAGATACCTGAGGAATATGAGAATAATAGACGTTCAAATGGCAAATTCATCTTACACAAATGTTATAATCTCAGCAAAAGAAAAGTTCAACTGACCTCGTTCTTGACATAAAATGGAACCAGAATCATGTAATGATGGGCTCGCTCTCAATTCATACATCCTTGGAGTATTGACTGAGTGAAAATTGAAAGAATGGATGGACTCTTATCAAAATGTGAGGGAAGAATGTCCTCTGATCAATGTAATCAATTGAAACAGTGCACAAAGTCAACTTATGAAGATTTCATTACATCCTGAGTAAAATCAAGATGGAAAAATCTGGTTTCGTTCAATACTTTCTAATTCATGTATCTGGTACCGGTGACATCTCAAATCAGAGGAGTGCCTTCAGGAAGTATACCCAGCATCAGAAGGACTAAGAAGAACTATATCCTCCAGCATTCCATCTAAACTTCACTTCCAACGAGGAGAGAACCCACATCCCATCAACGAGTCTGTTTTAGAGGGATAATGTACAAGTGCTGAACGAAAAGAAAATCAGGGATGTCAAGGAGTAAAGCTGACACTTAGAGCTTTAATTCTTACCCTGACATTTTGCACCTGATCCCTTCATTGCATTAGTAATGGCTAGTTTGTCATGAATCTCAGCCTATCATACATTCATTGTGACCAAAGCTCTTCCAAAACTATTCAAATTCGAATTTTCATTATTGGTAATAGCCCTGATCTCGCTATTAGTGGTCTGCACAGCACATGTCGCGTCGTATTACGTAAGAAATTTGATATGATTTGATCAAGACTCTGAATTCTGGAATCTTAAGGCGATGCGGTCACCGTGCACGCTGAACTTTGTTCACAGAACTCTCAAAATCTTTTCCATTATGGGCTAAACGACGAGTTATCCAGGCTTTATTATCATCTAACTTGGCCTGGATAACTCTTCGTTTGGCCCAAATCGGACTAGATTTTGACAGTTTTGTGAACGAAAATGTGCCAATTTGTAGGTTAGAAAAAGTACCCGCGGGCAAGTTATTCTCGTTTATTAGTGATATTCTTGTGATTGGTGACAAATATTGAGTTGTCCACCATCGTCGTTCTTATTTGCACGACAGATCTACAATCTAGGGTCTCTATATAAAGCGCCGAAGGCGCTTTATATATAAAGACGACGGAGCCTACAGCGCATGCGCAGCATGCGCTGCGCCCTTATGTACACTTTTTCTTCACTCCAATGCAACCAGAATTCATAGTCGAGTGGTTAGCGCGTCCGCCTTTAGTTTTGCCGGCCCGGGTTCGAATCCCGAGCGTGTCGATTTTTTTTTTTTTTTTTTCAATCAATAACGGATTTGTTTTTGCCTTTTTGATCGTGCGTTTCAATTAGAAAATTAGAATTATTTCCTTTTTATTCAAAAACCTTTTTAACACTCATTTTTCCAACCTTCATCTCGAATTTTCTTGATAACTATTTTGACATCTCGAGTATCGACTGAATTTATTTTAGAATTAATTTTTGGGGCCTAATTTTCAGAACCTAGTGACCCCCCCCCCTGGTTTATCAGCATAGACGGATTTATTTTAGAATCAATTTTACAGAATCTATTCATCCCCCCCCCTGGTTTATCAGCATAATATATAGACTTCGACATTCATTTCTTGATAACTATTAGGATAACTATATTTGCCATTACGTGTATCGACTGAATTTATTTTAGAATTAATTTTTAGAACCTAGTAACCCCCCCCCCCCTGGGTTTATCAGCATAGACGGATTTATTTATTAGAATCAATTTTACAGAATCTATTCACCCCCCCCCCCCGGTTTATCAGCATATTTTTTGATAACTATTAGGATAACTATATTTGCCATTATGTGTATCGACTGAATTTATTTTATGAAAGCTTCAATTTCTTTCAACTTTTTCATCTCAAACTGTCCTTATAACTATTTTGACATCTCGTCTATCAATTGAATTCATTTTAGAATATTAATTTTCAGAATCTATTCACCCCCCCCCTCCCCCCCTGGTTTATCAGCATTTGATGATTAAAATAATAAACCTTGGCTGGTTCTTTCGAAAAATGTTGCTGCCACGGCGCAGCATAATACACGAGGCTGATGTGCACGCAGTGACCTGTCGCCCGCCAGTCGCCGCGTCAGTACATTGGAGCGAGAGAGACAGATATTCCACACGATAAACAAGCCATACACGTACACAACACACGCGTCAAAAAAGTTACTAGATCTGTCGTGCAAATAACATCGGCCCAATTCAAATGATAATACGTAATGGACAAATCGTCTCCAACTTCGTTTTGTGAAAATTTTTTGATTTACATCCAAATAAGATATAATTTCTGGGTTGCACGGTGACCGCATCGCCTTAACCTGACCATATGATACAATCTGTGCCGCGCCTCGCAACATGTGCCGAGTGTGCCAACTGTGCCTCGGTTCGCGCGCCTGCCGCGCCGCGCGTGCTTCGCCGTGGCTAATAGGCTCTTTACGGATACGGAAGAGCCTATTAGCCACGGCGAAGCACGCGCGGCGCGACCGGCGCGCGAACCGAGGCACAGTTGGCACACTAGGCACATGTAGTGAGGCACAGGTTGCGCGGTATCAAGGTTAAGATTCCGTAATTCAAAATTTGCGAGTATAGTAAGCATGCATTCCGCTATGGCTTGTGCATTATTCAGCATTATTATAAGTGGCCCACAAACAGTGATGTATCGATAAGAATGGGATTGGTGTCAAATTTGATATATTTTTAACTAACGTGGATCACAGTAATTGGTTGGCCAAGTACTCAAGTCCGCAATGCTATAAGAAAATACTTCCAATAGCAGACATATATCAGATGTTGTCATAGGTTGTGCTCAATGTCTTTCAGATTTTGTATTGCTGAAACTGGAGATTGGACAAGATGTTGAGAATAGTACTCCAATGGTTTTCGTATATTGACTTGCTTCCCCAATTGTGTGCCCTTGTGAGTTGGGATATCACCGGCTGCATATATGAGAACTGGGAAATGATTTGCAGAGGCAGTATTTCAACCAACACTCTTCTCAAAAGTCTTCTTCAAAGTCCAATAAGATCTTTGCGGACAAGTTTGTTGTGTTGACTGATTTAAAAGCCGAGGCCCTTTTCTTTTTGCATTCTGACATTGGTCCATTCACCCGTGCTATTTTTACTGGATCAGTAGTGAGGGTGTTTGAGTAAATAGAGATCAAGACCACCATAATTAGATCACAGTCTTGTTTCAATCCAAGCACCAGGTAAGTTAAAGTCTTTCCCTAGATTGTAAATGACTGATTCTTTTTAGTCATGCAGACATACCATCTTGACATCAAAATTTGTACAATTCATCTTTACATGTTCCAGATATCTCTGAAAAATCTGAGGGTTGCATGGATCCAAGGTGCTTTTATTTCAATGTATCCTCATCACCGTCGTCAAGATGTTGATAGTAAATAGAACTACCAGAGCCTCTGCAGTGACACTGTCACAATGATAGGAATCTCAGGCTCTTTAGCCCATTTAGTACACCTGGATCCAGCATCCACGCGACGGTCAACATGCAAAGCATGCTCACAGCTCAATTATGTTGGTTTAGACCGCTGGGATCCAGACATGAAAGTTGCTCTCTGGATCCATGTAACCCTCAGCTTTTTCGGAGATATCTGGAACATGTAAAGATGAATTGTACAAATTTTGATGTCAAGATGGTATGTCTGCATGACTAAAAAGAATCAGTCGTTATAACAATCTAGGGAAAGACTTTAACTTACCTGGTGCTTGGATTGAAACAAGACTGTGATCTAATTATGGTGGTCTTGATCTCTATTCACTCAAACATCCTGACTACTGATCCAGTAAAAATAGCACGGGTGAATGGACCAATGTCAGAATGCAAAAAGAAAAGGGCCTCGGTTTTTAAATCAGTCAACACAACAAACTTGTCCGCAAAGATCTTATTGGACTTTGAAGAAGACTTTTGAGAAAATTGTTGGTTGAAATACTGCCTCTGCAAATCATTTCCCAGTTCTCATATATGCAGCCGGTGATATCCCAACTCACAAGGGCACACAATTGGGGAAGCAAGTCAATATACGAAAACCATTGGAGTACTATTCTCAACATCTTGTCCAATCTCCAGTTTCAGCAATACAAAATCTGAAAGACATTGAGCACAACCTATGACAACATCTGATATATGTCTGCTATTGGAAGCATTTTCTTATAGCATTGCGGACTTGAGTACTTGGCCAACCAATTACTGTGATCTATGTTAGTTGAAAATATATCAAATTTGACACCAATCCCATTCTTATCGATACATCACTGTTTGTGGGCCACTTATAATAATGCTGAATAATGCACAAGCCATAGCGGAACGCATGCTTACCATACTCGCAAATTTTGAATTACGGAATCTTAACCTTGATACCGCGCAACCTGTGCCTCACTACATGTGCCTAGTGTACCAACTGTGCCTCGCTTCGCGCGCCTGCCGCGCCACGCGTGCTTCGCCGTGGCTAATAGGCTCTTCCGTAGCTCTTCCATATTTGGTATGCTCGCTTGTTTGGTCGCG
Organism: Eretmocerus hayati; assembly: GCA_029851415.1. NCBI lineage: Eukaryota > Metazoa > Arthropoda > Insecta > Hymenoptera > Aphelinidae > Eretmocerus > Eretmocerus hayati. Next base: position 137,051,831 of record CM056741.1, read on the forward strand.
CGTGCGAGATCGGGGCGCGTCGTATACGACCCGGCGATGCGCGCAGCGCGAGCAGAGCGCGAGCGGTGTGACGAGAGCTGGGCGGGTCTGGCAATGTTCATGAGCTTGAGGAATCGGTGATTTCTTTTATTGAATAATATAATATTGGGTGGATACATTTATTCACAGACAACGTGTATCGCTTGCCTTGATTATTTATTCATAGGTCAGATAATAACTAATCACAAATTCTTGATCTCAGATCCCTATGGGTGCCGGCAGCTGAAATATAACATTTGTTTGTCTCAACGGGAAGGTGCCTACGATCGAGTGGTAGGATACTCGCCTCGCACGCGGGAGATTGCGGGCTCAAGCCTGCGATCAACAAAATACTTTTTCTCCGTTATTACTATCCTAAAATTGTCTCATGATCAATTGCCAATTTCGATTCTCCATCCACGATTTTTGATTATTGTAAACATTCAAAATCTCATACATTCAAACGTACAAGAATAATCTCCAATTTTCATATCTTCTTGATTTGTCTTTCATAATACATTATTTTGTGCCTTAAAATTCAGAATGATGGTTAGCCACCTAATAATATTAGTATGATTGACATCTGCAAACACTTTCACACGTCTCTTATGTCCGTGCATAGGTGAGGGTGACCCGCACCTCAGAATTTTATGACAAAATTTTAGCCAAAACAAATAAAAATTTGTGATGATGAGTATATTTTTGCAGAACCATTCACATTGCAGAAATATCCTAGAGATTCGTCGAAATGATCTGAAATCAACAGTTTACAATTCTACCTATCACTTTTTTTTGCCGTAGTTGTAAGACTGATCTGAAATTAGTTCCATCCTCATATCATCTACGTAATCATTGGACAAACCAACTGAATCATTTCATACTTGGGTCCTCTCTTTGGGACTTCGATTATTTTCTGACTGTCCATTTTTGGCTCGTCAATTCATTGACGAGAGGTCGGCTCTGATGTTTTTGTCGGGACTCTTGCCATACTTTCAAAGTTGTACCTCGGTGAGGTATATTCTGCGGAAGAGAATTTTTTTTTATTGATCAACGCTCTCTTTGAGATTTTGATATTTCCCTGACGGTCCTTTTGACCCACGTGACATGGATTGAAAGTGTTCTTCATATTCTAGGTGGTACGAGACTGTGAAAAAAGTTTGGTGAGATTTGGTGAGCTGGGCCCTCCGGACTCCCCTTGTAGGTGCGACCATCGGATCTTTCTTCCTAACCCTGTGAGAAAGAGAGAGAGGTTTGTTGGTCAGACCAGGTCTGACCGCCGTAATCGAATAAACGCACTCTCTGTCTATCCCTTGATTGCGTTAGTCTAGTGTCACGCGCACCCGTCTAATTGCGTCTCATTACATTATATTGTATCTTTATTCTATCTTAAGTTCTTCAAACTGCATATCGGTAAACGCATTCTATTTATTGGCTCTATATCCTTATCTGGCCCCTTTTGTCACCCCAGTATTATCATTCAATAATTGCTCTTCGCTTTCATTCATCTCTGTACAGATAATGTGTTAATGTTATCACCGAGCCCTTTGTCTCTGCTCGATTGAGTAATACTGATTCTATTACCAACCTGTTATGCATGTAGCATCGACTACACTGGACCAAGAGTCTCTTGTTTGAATGAATATCTATTCTATTATATTCTATCCTATTCTATTCTATTATATTTTATTCTATCCTATTCTGACGAATCCAGACACGATTTTAAAAATTTCAGTGCGTATCCCAGCCAATTTGAAAATTTTAATTGTATTTTCGGGACGGTTCATCTATCCTCCATCGAATGATATGCTCATCACGTGGATACTCGATAATTTTCTCACCAAGTTTGCGGAGCCTGACTTGGCGCAACATGGGTGAGTTGGGAGAGGTGGAGGAGTGTGGCGTAGCAGGGTATTCGATAAGGTGAGCGATTACAAAAGATCAAGCGCACGCCTGTAGAGTGGGATCGATTTGCACAAGCCATGCGCGAGCTTCCGGGACTGTTTTGTCCTCCGCGGCCTCCACTGTGTGCCATTCTTTGCCGTTTTTCTTCACAATCCTTCTATGTCGCTGGGCTTGCTCATGCTATGCCCCCCTTCCTTTTCTCTCCCCTTTTCAGTCGTGTCTTTTCATCGAAACGAAAAAAATGGACTATCGACTATCGAACGAGACCTGGAGTCTGAAACGAAACGCCCGCCACCGAGAGCACACTCGCGTCGGAGCTCATCTCGATCCGGCTGGGGTTCACTAGGTTAGCTCGTGTTACTCGTGTCGCTTCCCCCAACCCGGCAAATTCGGACGTAAGCTTGGCATCTTGCCTCTCTCGTGGCGGAACATCCGTTAAGTTCAACGCCGTGTACACCCGAGACACGGCAAACTGGTAACGGCTCTCCCTCTCTCTCTTTCTCATATAGTACGTCGTCGTTGTCTGCTGCAAGTCCGATGACGAAGCTCAACGCTGTGCTTCGTCTTGGGATATTTCTTATGTGCACCATAGATCCCCCCCCCCCGTACCGCGATTAGATGAAAATCCCCCACACTCGCGCAGTAATCCGTCACAGATATTCGCTATTTTATACTGTAACGTGTACCATTGTTCTGCGAGTTAGAGCAGCTCATTCGTGATGATACAGCCTTGATTTGGACCGAACTCCATGCATTCCGGTCGGTAGGCACTTCTTCTTACCCTCGCGAGTAATGGACTTCTTGTGCTCCAAAGCGATGCTCTCTTGGACCTACACAAGTCACTGTGGACATTCGATCAATGTTCGACTGTTCGACATAAAAAAAAAAAAAAATGAAATTTTCATGAGCAGCCAATCAAAGCAACGATGAAGCCACGTTTTACTCATAGAGAAATATTTCTCATCCAGATCACCGATACGGATGGAACTTTGGAAACAGTCTACTTACAGTGCCAAACAAATATTACCACCATTGGACACCCTAGTAATGCTTGAAGAATTCCGAACTCCTACACAACTCAGACATCATCATTGCACGTATTCTTATACCGTGTTTCGCTTATGATAAGACACGCCTTATAGTTTTTTTGGGTCTGGTTGCATGCCTTATATTCGGCACATGGCTTATATTCGAGTAGTGCCTTATATTCTCCATGATGGAAGAGGTGGCTGATGAAATGAGAGAAAATGAATACTATTCACTGAGTCAAATTCGGATTCGTCCATATACAATAATAGAGTTGTAGTAAAATTTGATTTAGAATTCACAAGGTGAAGAAAAGACCCAGTTTTGAGGGTCCCTCATGTTTGAAACATAGCCTAATTTTGGGGGTGCCTTATATTCGAGACATGGCTTATATTTCCCGAGAGCTCCAGAGGAATGACTTATATTCGGGGATGACGTACTTTCGAGAACGTCTTATAATAAGCGAAACACGGTACATGCTTCTTTGCGTGGGCCAATATGAGAGGCAAAGTTTATGTCATGCGCGGTATCTCAAATGTGCTCAAGCGTTACAATCTGTAACTATTCGAGCGAAAAAAGAATTCATGAATTGCTCCGTAGAAACCTTAAAATGATTGGTGACACCTTGTGTGAACCCTTAAAATCCTTGAAGGAAAAATTTCACAAGTCATCATCGATGTATTTTGGGTGTTTTTTCCTGGCCTGATCGTTACATTCCTGATCCAGTGTCATTCTAAAGAATTATCATTCAAAAAGGGGTCAAAATTTCAAATGTCATGCGATTTTCCTCTTTTTCACACCGTGAAAAATTTCTGTGTGAAAACCCAAGTCCGCGCAAGTTGGATTTTTATCTAGCCTCGGATACTGGGATTTCACAGCACGACATTGAGGAATCACAACGCTGCGTGGTCAGGCTCAAATAACGAAAGTAGAAGCTCAGCGAAATGACCTGGTCAACACGTTGGAAGAGGATTCAAACGCTTACCTGGCTGTCTAGTATGATAAAAAACGAATTTATTTAGGGGCCTGAATGGAAGGTTCTCAATATAAAAATATTTTCTCATTGATCGATAGAGTTTGAAAGATAGACAAAAAATTTCACAGCGATCCATTGAAATGCGCTAGAATACGTGTGCATATAGGAGAAACACCGGGTTTTCGAGTTTCTGGAGGGCTTTCAGGGTACTCCACAAAATAGAGGCGACTTCTGGACCTGAAGATCGTTACTTCCATCGTTGTTTTGGGGTTAGCAAGTGGGGAAAATACTTTCGGGAAGATAACATACAAGGTCTACTTCACCCTTCTTAACCGCCAACTATATTAGACCCTTCAGGATTAATTCACAGACGCTGTCCATATTTGTGCTCATGGAATAACAAAGATCCCACTTGTGATTAATTACTTGTGCTATTTGCTCCTCATCAGACAGTATCGACGATGATCCTGAGCTGGAATCTCCTTTGGTTAATATTTACTTCAGATAATTTTCCGGGATATTGAGTTCACCCAAGCATAATTAAGTAGTAGGACGTACCATTCAAATATAACGCACAAGATCTGTGATGCGAGGTCGTGCCAGACTCCAAGACCAATGTGAATATTTGAAATTCCATCCTTGCTTCTTCTTTTGCTCCGGTTTTTTCCCTCGAGCGCAGAACAGGAAGTTGGCCCGTCAGCGCGTTGGCTTGGGGAAGGGCGATTAATGAATTACGAATTACTAGTAATAATAGACGCACTCTCCCTGGCCAAATACCGAGCTAGGGCTCGGTCACCAGCGTTGAAGCGAAGACCGACGTTCGGTCAAGGATTGGGACTTGGGGCTTGTTTAGGCTTGCGTTGAACTCTCGGCAAGTCATCTCTGAGAACAACTCATTGACGCTCAACGACTCACTCAGTGCCCGGGCACTATGGTTGCCGTGGCCACCAGATGTCGATGTTCACTGTACGCTTCGACGGGCGCTGACTGGAGCCCTGCAGGTCGGTTCTTAATTTCGGTTGTCTAGGTTGGGACGTCTAACGACTAAAAATTTCCGCGATTCCAAGCAATTTCACGCGTTGATTCGTGATTCTACGACCCGGCTCCGTGGCGTTGAAGATCGTGGAACTGCGAATCAACGCGTAGAATCACGGAAATTTCTAGTCACTAGACATCCACACCTAGTCCCAACCAGCATTTGAAATCGGTGAGCGGGGGGTTGTCAAGCCCATCAGAACCTGATCCACCAAGGTGAATCAACGCCCTCATGCGATTCAACAGTCTCGAAGATAGGCCTCTCTACTGGGTTTGGGATGAAGCCAAGGCATGGTGCCCCAGTGACTGGGGAGGAAGAGGAGGGAGGGTAGTGTCGTAACCTGATGTTCCCACTTGCGGTAGACTTTCTGGCCAAAGTCGTATGACCTTTGAACTCGAGTTGCTCACGAAAATTTGTGCGTTGAGTATGCACCTCGCCTGATACTATGTCTAAGATTATCTATCCTATGCTTTAACGTGTCATTAGAAAGTACATAAAGAGGGAATCCAAATTAATGAAGGAATATGTCCCTTTCTCATGCTTGTCACCGGAGAGCACGAAGAAACTGGCCGATGTCAGATTCTTACAGCATCTCAAGCTGGATTTGTGGTGCGCGTGAAATGAATATTAAGTAGTAGCTTTTATTCACTCCTGAAATTCGGTAATAATAAGGAATACTGAAAGACATAACCTGTCATGAGCGAAGCAATTTTGCACAATTGCGTGTTTGGCAATGTTATATTGTACATCCGGATGCTTTGAGGGGTAAGATTCACCAACTAAACTGGTATTGCGGATGAGTTAATGAGACTCCATTCAAGTGTGGAAGAGAATGGATCCCGGAGGAGCGAAAAAAAACTCGGAAAAAAGTAATGTTTATTGCAACTCTGAGTTGACTTTCGAGATAAAAGCAAGGAGAACACGATGCACGCTCTTCACCGTTGAGTCTAAGTGGAGCTGATGTAACGGTGAGATTAGTATAACATACTTGCCGACATAACTATTGCGAGGCTCGTGCACTGTGAACTGTAAGCCTTTGCAAGCTTATGGGACAGCGTTTAGCGGAGGAATTGTTTCTCCACAGCTTGCTGAAGTTCATCAACATACTCACCATACCATTCCTATTTAGCCCATCATCATCATTTAATTAACCAATCACCTACATACAGTGTTTTTCCAAGCTCAAAACTTCCAACTTTGGAGAAAACGCTATCAGATATGATTATTCATTCAATTATAACTAACTCGATCGTTCCCTGATAGGTTACGAAAAAAATCCAGACTATCCTTTTCCACGTTTTCAGAGGTCGACTTTTCTGTAAACAGACTAGATCGATCAAATTGCTTGTGGATATAATAGCTCTGAAATTCTTCCATTTTTCTGAGATTATCATTTCCGCTCGCACCGTTGCTCGAGATATGTAAGGGTCGAATTTACGTCGTGAACTTCTAGAAGTTCCCACAATTTACGTCTGATCAGGATAGTAATTGCCACCCGGATCACAGGCTCGGCTGAAGAATAGATGAATCACTCTGAGAGCCAAAAACCATAGCTAAACTGGAAACTGTAACTGGAACCATAATCTCAACGGTATTTGTAACTGAACTAGTTTAAGAAGAGTTGTCACTAAGATAAAAATGGGAGTGGCAGTGCAATAACTTTGACGATTCATCTGAAATAACTTCAACCCGAAGGTGCTTGCCCATGGAAAATTTTTCTGTTCAAGTAAACTACATAACAGAGGGGAATTTTGCACGAAAGAAGGAAACAAGTCAGTGGAACCGTCTCCGAGAGAAATGAATTCGTTCTTTTTGTAACGAGAAGTGATAATTAATGGCAAATAGGGTCGGAAACTCTCGATATTTCGAAATTCTTGCATACTTGCAAGATGCATTGCGGATTATGGTGGGAAACACATCCACCATTATGTCCATAATGTCATTGGATTGGGCCGTGGTACTCCAATCGAATTCGATTTTGCCGGTGCCACGAGCAGTGACAGCGAGTGTATAGTCGAGTTTGTCAGAACATGTTGTCATGAATATATCGACGCCTCTTACGAAGATAAACACCTATTTTCTTGTGACTGACGAAGATTAACGTTTATTCGTTGTGAACACGAATATTAACGGATTCTTCTTAGGTCCACGAAAACTAACGCTTACTCCTTAGGGACACGAAGATTAACGCATTCTCGTTAAGTCCACGAAGACTAACACTTACTCCTTAGGGCCACGAAGACTAACACTTACTGCTCAACGGCCCATGAAACTAGCACTCACTCTTGAACGGTATGAAGACTATAACACACTTGCACACGTCCTCGTCCAAAGGGACGGAGACCAAGTATTTCGTCTTAGGGCCACGAAAAAAAAACACATTCTCATTAGCGGCACAAAAATTAACGCATCGGTAGACTTCATTCATAGAGGGACGGAGACAATAAGTATTTCGTCTTAAGTCCACGAAAAGTAACACATTTTTCTCTACGCCACGAAGACTAACACATTCTTCTCGATGGAATGAAAAACAACACATTCTCTTTGACGTGAAGATGAACGGTAAGTGATTGTGTTAGCCTTCGTTCCGCTAAGAAGAATATGTTACTTTTCGTGGGCTTAAGACGGAGTACTTATAATCTCCGTCCCTTCAAGAATGGAGTATACGAATGTGTTAGTCTTCGTGGCGTAAAGGAAAATGTGTTACTTTTCGTGGCCTTAAGACGGAATACTTATAGTCTTCGTCCCGCCAAGAAAAAAAATGCGCGAATGTGTTAATCTTCGTGCAGTTTGAGGAGTAAGTGTTACTCTTCGTGGTCTTAAGCAGTAAGAGATGATCTTCGTGGCGCTGAGGCGTAAGTGTTGTTCTTCGTGGCGTAAACAGTAAGTGTTAATCTTCGTGGCCGTAACAAAGCAAATGCTAATCTTCGGCCACCGTGTTTTTCTTCGTGGGCGTTAGCGGATGTGTTTATCTTCGTAAGAGGCGTCGATATGACTCTTCTGCTGAATCCTACCCGTGAAAAAATGTTTGGTGAATGATCATGAGTGACGGCATACCGATACTGGTGCACGATCATGCATGACCGGCGTGTACAGAAAATGGTGGTATGTAGTCATGCATGTATCATGCATGAATCATCCATGATCAAGCACCATATAATGTTGCAAATTATACTTGGGATTAGGTGCTATATTCGGTGTATAGAGAGAGCTCTCGAATTGAAAATTGTGAATGTGACGGAGAAAAATCTACCCTCTTACGTTTTCATGGCTATTTGGTTCCAATACTACAAACACTCAAAAACTCTGACGATTAAAAAGGCTCCGCCATTTGAAGGCTCTAACGATATCGAAAAATTGACCGGTATTCCAGGAGGTTACTTCATCTCCTTCGCGGTGGTCTTGAACTACGTTCATATTTGGTCGACATACAGAACCTAAAATTCTCGTGCAATGTGTTTCTGTGCACTTAGATGATCATTTCTTGACTGGGCCGTTTTCGAAAAAATTAGAAGCGTGGTTTGTTGTTTTTTTCTGTCGCAATCCATCTATAACTCGAAAGGAACACATTTTATCGAAAAATTTGTCAGGTGTGGATTTGTAGATTTTTGAGAAACCTACAAAAATTGTCTCTATCATTTTTCTCGTACAACATATCCTGTTGTAGATATTTGAGGCTGATCCTCCAAAATTTGTTTCTACAATTCTTTTAGCTCCATATGGATAGTTATATAACTGCAATTAAACAAGTTTTGCAAAAAATGTGCACGGCAATTTTTGATAGGTCTCCAAGAAACTAACAAAAAAGATGACTTTTTCACGTAGAACGCATGCTGTTTGCTGCGTTATTTGAGGATTTTTTGGCAACATTCATACTTACACCTCTATTGGTGGAGGGAGTATGAATTTGGATAAAACATCTTGGAATATTACTAACAGGATGCGTTTCACGAGAAGAAGTCACTGAACTTCTTTCATTCTTCACAAAGACCTACAAAAGATTGCTCCACACCTTTTCAATAGAACACGTTCTATTGAAGTTAAGGAGCTATTATGCATCTAGAAGTAATGTGGGTATACGGTTGTCAAGATACACGTTTGTCTGAATGTGTTGAGGGACTTTTCTGGATCTTAAAAAGATGAACAAGAAAGATCTTCACACATTTCCTCATGCGAGGCTTCCTGTTTCCGGAACCAAGAAATTTCCGTCCAAGATCCATATTTTTCACGGTTTCGACCCCATAACTCATGAGAACTCCATTTTATCGAGAATTGTGTAGAGCATTTTTTGGTGGATTTCCGAAAGATAAACAGAAAAGGTCTCCGCACAGTTTCTCATGTAAGGCCTCCACCATTCAACCATTATTGGTGAGAGAATTTCGAAAAAGTGTCTTTTCCGCACTGACTTTCCACTTTCTCGCACAGTTTCTCGAAAAACATAGTTCGATACACGGGTGTGGAACCTGTTTTTCGCATTCTCGTGTAGACTCCGACCTTCGCCTACGGCTCAGTCCGGACACCCATCAATCGGATGCGAAAAGAAGTTATTCCAACCTTGTATCAAAATGTACTATTTTGAGGAACTCTCAACTATTTCGAAAGGCTTCTATTCTCCTGACGTTTCCCATAGCGCATACCAAATTTATGTTGGAATCAAAAGCAAAGACTGAACATGATCGGTTTGATGCTTTATGTCCACCATTACAGCTTGCACATTTTTCGGGATTGTTACATTGTGAATTCGGGTGTCTGCGGGCACGATTTTGACATATTTTCACATTCTTGTAAGAGTTTGCTTGGTGACCAAATTTTTGGCAGTTATAAAAGCGTATAACAGGGGTAACGTAGTATTCCACGTATCTGCAAATTAATCCGAATAATATCGTATATGAGTAATTCCACGCGAAACAGACCGACGAAAAAAAGTCATATCTCGGATCTTTTTCTAAGTATTTTCAATCGATTCTATGGTCCAAAACATGGACTTTTGAATAACTATGAGGTCCAAAAGAAATTTTTTGGTCCCATGGCGAGACTTTTGGAAATTTTTTAAAACTTTTTTTTTCATAATTCCAGCATTTTTTTTCCACTAAAACGCGAATAAGTCAAGTTTGTTCGCAGATAAACACACGCGGTTTACGGCATTCGAAAGGTCTTCAAAAAATCTATCGAAATGTATTCCTAGAACTTGATTTTGAGATTACGTACACTATTGTCGAGCAAAAATTCGGAAAACACCAAAACATTGATTTCTCGAAAAGCCATTTTTTTTTATTTCTGAAAATTTGATATTTGATGTAAAATTTTGTGTTCTTTCAGGAAAAAATAGTCCCGAACATTTTTTTTGAGTCCTAAAGCCTATTTTTCCTACTCTTCACAAATCAGTTTTTCAAGCGATGGAAAATCGTTTATTTCCTGCGCATGCGCAGGAATTTGGGTTCTTGAAACCAATTGCACCAGAAAGCCAAGAAAATTTCTTTCAAAATGACCTCTTGACAAAGTCAATTCTATCGACTGAGACCGAAGCTACAACGTGCAGAAGACCACTGAATGTCGGCAACGACCAAGAGAGGGTCGGAGACAGCAGTGACTGAGATCCGCGGACGATGGCCTTTGCCTATCGATGCACTCGGGCTGAAGCTTCATCTTTCTTACGTTGTAGCTCCGAGCCAAATTGATGGAATTGACTTTGTTAAGTAGTCATTTCGAAGGAAATTTTCTCGGCTTTCTAATGGGATTGGTTCCAGGAACCCAAATTCCTGCGCATGCGCAGAAAACACGATTTTCCATCGCTTGAAAAACTGATTTGTGAAGAGTAGCGAAAATAGGCTTTAGGACTCAAAAAAAATGGTCGAGGCTATTTTTTTCTGAAAGAGCACACAATTTTACATCAAATATCGAATTTTCAGGGATAAAATAAGATGGCTTTTTGAGAAATCAATGTTTTTGTGTTTTTCGACTTTTCACTCGACAATAGTGTACGTAACCTCAAAATCAAGTTCTAGGAATACATTTCGATAGATTTTTTTAAGACCTTTCGAATGCCGTAAACCACTGTCTCTATCTGCAAGCAAACTCGACTTATTTGCATTTTAGTGAAAAAAAGTTGCTGGAATTCTGAAAAAAAGGATTTCACATCATTTTCAAAAGTTCTCGCCATGGGCCCAAAAAAATTTTTCTGGACCTCTCAGTATTGGACCATAGAACCGATTAAAAATACTTAGAAAAAGACCCGAGACATAACCCTTTTTCGTCGTTCTGTTTCGCGTGGAATTACTCATATGAGAGGTTCTACAGAACTTTTGACATTTGGGTTACTGCAGAATGAAATTTTTTTTTTCATGGCACGCGTCTGGAATCAATTTGAGTGGTAACTAGAACCTCAAAAAGGAGTGGAAAAGTGCGTGCCCACTAATTTGGGGGAATGTTCTTTCTGTACCAACCAGAAACGTTCACAGACGTCCAAAGGACTTTTAGATACTCTCAGTCGAATGTAAACCCATCGGATCATTCGCGCACTGCTAGATGTGGTTATCGGTCAGATTTTTGAGTAATTCTGACTGAAAAGCAACGATTTTTCTGCCTCGCCAGCTCGTTATTACACCACGAGGGGTATTTAAGGAAAATGGCTCTGGAAACTAGAATCATTTCAACGCGTCTTCGTATGATTCGGGATCGTGATAATATATATATATATATATATATATATATATATATACATACATACACATATATATATATGTATATGTATATATATATATATATATATATTTGAATACTAAGGTCCCAGAGTGTTTTTCGATCGACAGTATATGGGTGGTGCTGATGGCGAGAGTAGTGATGATCACGAGGTAGAGCTCCATATTTTAAGCAGATATGGCAAATGCTATTTTTTTTCTTCTTTCGTCTCCAATTGCTCCTCTTGCTCCTCTCGTTTAAGTCTCGATTTTTCCCTCTTGATTCGAGCATTGTTTTCACTATTTTCCATGAATCAATAATATTGAATATCCTGTCACAACCGACGATCTAGCACCACGCAAGCTATTTCCCATGTATCTAATTTTAAAATCCTTTCAAAATGGTTATAATAGTCGATTTGCACAGAGTTGTCGTCAAATGCCCGAAACCGATATTGACAGTAGAGCTCAGAATCAGGAAACAACTAGTTGCGCGAATAACTACAAGCCCCCCCCCCCCGCCGTACACAGTCGTCCAAAATTCTCTACAATGTTTACCGGTGAGCACAAACATACACGTTTACAGCGTAATGCTGTGTCTATGTTTGATAAGCCTGTACGACAAGCCGGAGCTCTGAAATTCCTTCTGCTCAAGATCTGGCGCCTCGTCCGTAATTCTTCAATTGACCGTAAAATTTTTGAATAAAGTCTATGGTGGTATTTGAAGGTGGAATGGGTTCTCTGGTGTGATTAATCTGTTTCCAAGATGATATGAGCGATTGCAACCTCATAGAAGTGCTGAGACGGGCTCGATCACATCGACCCCTTCGATACAATTCTTGTAATGCTTCTCACTCAAATAACATTCCATATCAGGACATGAGAACTATGGGATATTGTTCAAAAATAGGTGGAGAAAAATGGTCAAAACATTCCAGGAGCGTGCCCCCCTTCTCCCCCTCGTGCCGTAGAAATTTGACCATTTTGAGTCGAGTGGGCGCATGAACTGACCCATCTTCTTGATGCTATCATTTAAACGCAATTGGTCGCACGCACCCAAACCAAACAGGATATTATTGGTGTTGTTTCAAGCTATTGAAATCCGTTTCGATCATGTAACTATCGCAAATGTTATTTTTTTTTATAAGCTCAGTACGGGAGATCTCAACTTTTCGTGAAAACACGGTTACGCGACTTCGACGTTTGTTTATGAACGCCACGTTGAAGGCACGCGTCTGAAACCAATCTTTTCTCAATATACAGGGTGCCTAAAATGTCACTGAATTTTGGCAGAATTTTTCGAGCAATGTTATTTTTGCAGCAGGCTGAAGAAATCAAAAAACGGCGCGAGTACGCTAAGAGATACCCAAAGAATGAGGGTTGCGGGCCGTGCTGTGGATAAACAGATTCTTTTGACAGAACAGCGAATAGAGTACACATTCCGACGCCCTCAGTACACATTCCGAGAAATTCAGAGTGGGAGATCTGGAAATAGTTTCCATTGAGATTGAAACATAAAAAAGGCTCCTTTGCAACAATTGAAGGTGAAATCTGATAATTTTACGCGCGGAATCTTTTTTAGAACAAGCAGAAGGTTAAGTCTCTCACGTTCCATACTTAATGGTAAATTATTGTACTTCTCACTTCTAATCTTGACATTCCAGACCTCTTAACAAATGTTCTGCAAGAAAGAGGAGTTACGCTGGATCACGTCACATGAAAATCGAAAAAGATGAATCCTCGATTATCAGAATTGATTCAGGATTTGAGACAGTGGAAAATTTTGCTGTATACGTGAAAATTCCTAGGCAAGTCCAACAGACGTGAAGTCAAGATTGCAAGATGAAAATGATGAAATCATATCTTGTGTAATTTTTATTTATTTTGATCACTTCCACTTGGATGAATTCATGAATAGTTATCTGACAGTACATCCCTAAGACGGTATGTCACAAGCTTTGTCTCAAGCATTTCCATACAGTTATGCGGACGCGCATGACATCTTTATTCGAGACATGATCCTTCAAGTCAATGCATATATATTAGGGTGACACTTATTTCCCGACTTTCCTGTATCGGTAGGGACGTCCCCCAGATTTCAACTTTATGATAAAAGAAAATGAAAGAAATTTTTTTCAGATTTTTTCAGGCAGTTCTAGTACTGCCGCATTGCACTTGTATTTTCGAGTTTTAAGACGTTTTTTCACAAAATTCGTTAACTTTGTATGGCAAACACTTGCATTTCCAAGAGAATGGAGCAAACCGAACTGGATAACATTGATTGGGAGGGCTTAGAGAATCTTTTCACGTGCGTAGCGATTAGTTTTGGTTTAATTTCAGGCTCAGAACGGGGCCAGAACGGCAGAAATACAGTCCTAAAATCACTTTTTATCGTGGTTTTGGAATTCTCCTGCGCATGCGTGATTTTCTACGGTTTCGATAATATTTTCAATCGATAGCCCGTGCGATTTTCTTCAAAATAACCACTGCCAAAAGTCAATTTGATGCAATGAGACCGGAGTAGTGGATGTTTTTGAATAAGGTGGAATCGAAGGTGCAAATCCGTGCAAATCGGTCGAGATTGCCTGCGATGCTTTTCATCTTGTGCAGGGTGTTTCTCTGGTTTCTTTGCTCCGAATCAACCTCGCCAAGGGGTCATTTTGAAGGAAATGATCTGAGCTATCGAAATAAGTAGGTTGTGGAGTGGTAAAGTGATGGTGAGTTACAGTATAGTCACGCAGAACAGTTCAAAACAGATTTTTATTCGACTACAAATTACCAAATGTCTATTTTTCCGTATTTCACCATAAATTCGCCACTCCGTAGCCTACTTACTTCGATAGCTCAGACAATTTCCTTCAAAATGACCCTTTGACGAAGTTGATTCGGAGCAAAGAAACCAGAGAAACACCCTGCACAAGATGAAAAGCATCGCAGGCAATCTCGACCGATTTGCACGGATTTGCACCTTCGATTCCACCTTATTCAAAAACATCCACTACTCCGGTCCCATTGCATCAAATTGACTTTTGGCAGTGGTCATTTTGAAGAAAATTGCACGGGATATCGATTGAAAATATTATCGAAACCGTAGAAAATCACGCATGCGCAGGAGAACTCCAAAACCACGATAAAAAGTGATTTTAGGACTGTATTTCTGCCGTTCTGGCCCCGTTCTGAGCCTGAAATTAAACCAAAACTAATCGCTACGCACGTGAAAAGATTCTCTAAGCCCTCCCAATCAATGTTATCCAGTTCGGTTTGCTCCATTCTCTTGGAAATGCAAGTGTTTGCCATACAAAGTTAACGAATTTTGTGAAAAAACGTCTTAAAACTCGAAAATACAAGTGCAATGTGGCAGTACTAGAACTGCCTGAAAAAATCTGAAAAAAATTTCTTTCATTTTCTTTTATCATAAAGTTGAAATCTGGGGGGCGTCCCCACCGATACAAAAAAGTCGAGAAATAAGTGTCACCCTAATATATATATATATATAGTATAATTTGGTTCATGTCAGGTTCCCTTCGGTGGGAGGGTCCTCAAAGGAATAATTTCAAACGTAATCCTTTTTTTCGTTCGTTGGATCCGAACTCTAGTCACTTGATTTTCGTTAATGGTTATTTCCCCTGAGTTTTGTACTTATGAAGCACTAAGTGACAAGACATATATCTTCTTCATTCTTCATCATATGAACATATTGTTGATGTTGTTCGTTAATATGTGTTACATCTTGTTAAATCCTGATTCATGTATGCTGTTGTAATGATGTTGCATTCAGGTCACCCAAAGATATACATACAATGCTACTAGAATTAGTGTTATACATGATGAAGTCGTGCCCCTGAGCTTTCCACCGAACGCCGAGAGAGATCATCCTCGCAGTCACACGTGCTACAGTATTTCCCATAATTTTCTCGAGGGATTATATACTGCTCAACTCGGCATTGTCGTGCGATATTCTATTTCATACCCCCTGTAATCTCTACGCAAATATAGTGGCAGGTTTTTTAGCCTAACCGCGATCATTCTCGTAATTCTTTCGAAAATTCCTACACCATTTTTCACTAACTATATTCATAAACGAATCCACGCGAAACATTATCAGATTCCACCTTGAACTCTTGCAGAGGAGTTTTTTCAGTGATATAATCTTAATGGAAACCATTTCTAGATCTACCATTCTGAATTTCATGATTTTTCCCTCTAAATGCGATCGCGTATGCGATATCGTATGCGATTTCATACGCGATCTCTTATACGATCGCGTACGCGATTGTTAAAATGATACACCATTTCTAATAACTATATTCATGAACGATTCCGCTCGTAGAATTGGTCAGTTTTCTCCTTCAATTTTTGCAGGATAGCCTTCTCGATATTTCCATATCACCGGGAACTATTTCTAGTTCTCCCGAGCTATATTTCATAATTTTCCCTCCCATACGCGATCGGGAGTGTAATCCGCATATCGTCGCCCCCGATGAAGAAAAACACTTGCGTACTACCAAGCGACGAAGACTATCACACGCTGTTAGTCACCGGCGAAAAGTAACACGATATGTATTGAGCGTCGGAGAGTAGCACTTCTCTCATAGTCTCCTCGAAGAATAACATTTGATCGTGACAATCGCCGAAGAGTAACATTTGCCAGGAGCCCGGACAAAAAAGAACACCTGCCTTGAGCCCCGACGAAAAAAAAACACCTGCCATATCCCCGACGAAGAAAAACACCTCCCGTGAGCCCCCGCGAAAAAGAACACCTGCCGCGCCGTATGCCCTGACGAAGAAAAACACCCCCCCCCCCCCGTCAGCTCCGACGAAAAAAAAACCTCTCCATATCGTTCGGCAAAGAGAACATCTGAGAGTTTTTTATAATTATGGGAGGCATTTTAATCCATATCTGAAGGGAAAATTATGTTTGGTCGTTGCAATCAGCAGAGAGCATCATCACCTCTGCTCCAAGTCGAGAATGTCTTGTAAATATCACCCATTCAATAATTTCTCCTGCTAACATCCATGAAAAGTACTATCAAAGGACGTTTAGTTCACAGTATACTCCATCAATCGAATTCTTGAACTCAAGACCCAATTTAGGAGGTTTCAGGAATTATCCGGTTTCGTTTTTGTACAGAGTTATTACACTTCAACATTTTTAAGCTTCGAATCAGGCCGTATCACCATCTAAGTCTATATTAGAGATAGTCACGTGTCACTGAGAAACAAGCATCGTATCTCAGATTCTTCTCTCGGTCGATCAAGTCAATTCAAAGGTAAGAAATAAGATTGCTTTTCTTGCCTGTAAGATTCTGTGATTCTCTTTGAGCAAGTATTCGTATACCGTTTTGGCTCCGCAATAAGTACTTCTAATAAGGGAATGGTTTTCTCGGTACAATGGGTATACTTCGATTTTAGTTACAAATGATACTGAAAGTATCTTTGCGCCGTTTGAAAAGTCTATGGCAACACTGTTTTTGAATATAGTTTTCATGTTATAGCTGTCCTCTATGGAGAACAGAGTGGATTACATAAAAAACTGATTTTCCAGGAGTCCTATTCTCAACATTTTCTTCAAAAGCATATTTTGGTGTAAAATATTATGTTCGCGGGAAAAACTGCAGCTCTTGTCCACAGTATTAATGGATGAGAAGAAACGTATTTTCCGACAGAAAATATTGAAATGAACATTTTTTCAGAGATAACTCCGGTTATTACCACCAGGTGTTTTTCTTCGTCGGAGCTCATGGGAGGTATAATTCTTTCGTCGGGGCTTAAGGCAGGTGTTATTTTTCGTCCGGGCTTACGGGAGGCATTTTTCTTCGTCCAAGCTTCCTTACTTTTCGTCGCTACTACGGGCAACGTGTTCATATTTGCCGGTAGTTACGAGCGGGTGTTACTATTCGTCGGAAGCTACTGCCGAGCGTTATTTTTATGTTAATCTTCGTCCTGGGATATGGATCGTGTTTCTTTCCATGAATGCATCCAGAACGTGTTACTCTTCAACGGTGATCCAGAAAGTGTTTTTCTTCTTCGGGGTCGACGATATGCGCTCGAGTACGCGATCGCGTGAGAGATCATAAACGCGATCGTATACGTAGTTGCATACGCGATTGTGTACGCGATGCATATATGATCGCGAGTCAAAATTTTCAATAGGGCCACAGACAATCAGCCCCCCACCTATTCGTAGACTTCAAAGAGGCATACGACTCAATCATAAGATCAAAATTGTTTACGATATCGCGTTTGGTAGGCATTCCTGACTAACTGGTGAGAATGATTGCAGTAACGCTGGAGAGAACCAGAACACAAGTTAGGATTGGCAAGGCCCTACCGGAACGATTTGAAATAGTCAGCGGGTTGAAGCAGGGCGACGCGATATCCCTGCCAATCTTCAATTGTCTATTAGAATACGTCATAAGACCTTCAGCTCAAAGTATACGTGGGATGCGCCTCCAAGCGAACGACGTCATCAAACTCCTGCTGAGGTACGTGGATAACCTGGACGTCATAGGCAACACCGAGCAAGATGTAGAAGAAATTGCAAAGATCTTGATCCCGACGCGAAAGAAGTAGGCCTAGAAGTAAATCAGCCGAAAACAAAATACATGGTCATGGACCGCAACAACGCGGGTGACGCCACAGATCCTATCCAAATCGCGAATTACTACTTCGAGAAAGTCCCCCTGTTCCCCCATCTTGGAACCATAGTAACGCACGATGACAACATGAGAGTAGAGATTGGTAAAAGAATGAGCGCAGGACATAGGTGTTTTGGCTCATTACAGAAGCTTTATACAGATAGAGACCTCTCGCGCGAAGCCAAAACAACGATTCACAAAACTATCATACAACCCGTGACTCTCTATAGATGCGAGACTTAGTCAATGACTCAGCTTGATGAAGGGTAGTTCCAGGTATTTGAGAACAAAATACTGCGGAGTATCTTCGGAACAACTATCGATCAAAGGACGGGATTCCCTAGAATCAGATATAACGATGAATTGCTCCAACTCTACCGGTCGCCGAGTATCGTCAATGTCATTAACTACGGGAGGATACTGTGGATCAGTCATGTAGCTAAAATGAATGGGAAACGTGTAGCGCGGAGGGTGCTGGACTACGAACCAAACTCGCGACGGGGCAGGGGAAGACCACGTATAAGCCTGGAAAAAAGCGTGCTGAGTAAGATGAAAAAGACGGGCCGCAGTCCCAATGTATGGAGAAAGCGAGCACAGGACATGAGCGTATGGCGTGATTGCTGTCAACCAATCAGTGACTACAGCCTTCCTACCCAGATATCATCCGAGCCCAGCGAGAGCAACGTGTGGTGAACGTCTCTGAGTAACGCTGTCTGCGCAGTAAGGGCACCTTCACCCAGCAAAGCGCGTATCGTCGCAATACGAAAAAGGACAGCTATCGTCCTAGTCGAAAGCGAGGCCAGGCTGAGTACGAGCGTACGTCTGGTGAACGAACCTCAACGCAGTGATAACGCCCAAAACAGGCTAATACACCAAGAAACGGCTCACAAACAAAATCGTCCAGTGATGATCGAGAGGGATCAAATAATGGAAGAGCTCGATCCTATGTGATCCAAAAACGTCACGCTATTTGATCCAACTTTGATCAAATAGTCCCAATGACTAACCTAACGTGTCTATAAATATGTGAAATTTAACCAAGGCATGCAGGCTGAAGGATGTGCATCTAATGCGACACATGAGCAAGATACATTCGTTGAAACAAAAATCGAGAAAAACTATGAAGATTGGTTTTTTTCAGATGGAACTCATTTTCAATTCAAGGAACCTTGGCAAGGGAGAAATTCGTATCCTGCGATTACGATCCGCTGTGCATCGGCGGCTATGCACGGGCATTGAGGCGAGCATAACCCTATCCCGCAATACTTGATACACATGTATCTGTGTCCTATAACAAGGGGCATAACGAGTCGTGATAAGCAAAGTGAGCATCAAGATATGGTCAAAAGTTAACAGGAGATCTTTTAAACATATTGAGCTCCCGGAAAACGTTCCACGGGATAAAATATAATCACTCCGCAACTATAATCTTACAAGCTGCGCCTTGATGCATGCGCGCAGACGATGCGACTGTTCGTTATGATAAACAAACTGAATTTCGCTTTCTTCGTCCAACATTGGATCAAGGTTGAATCAAATAGCCTTACTTTCTGGATCAAACTGGATCCCAGTATTTGATCCAATCGGATGAAATAATCCAATGATTGGAACAAATTCTCAAGAAGGCCTCCTCTCACATGCTGAGCAGCGGAAACACATCCCAGCATGGAAGAAGGTTGGATAAGTTTCAGCTGAGAAGGCATGCAAACGGAAGTGTGGATTACTGAGGTAATAGACCTCGTGGTCTGAAGGTCTAAAGGCGTAGACCTGAGCAAGCCAACTTACGATGATTATGATAAGAGTTTGTCGAAATTTTGTCATTGTATGTACATTAGTATTCGTTTATCGGATTCTACTTCCTTATGCGACAGCAAGGGGATTTTGAGATAAATGAAAGCAAAGAATTGTGTATAATCACAGTATAACCACACCATGGATTTCACAGTAATGAATGTATCATGTCATGGAAACTGTATGTCTTCTCTTCCACAAATAATTGAGTTAATTTTGTTTCTCGGGTGGAACTCAACCCAAAAATCCTACCATGTCATTGATCTTCTACTGAATTTATCGTTCTTGTAGTATCATTCATATACTTATATTATTCTGAAAGTATTGACAAACCCATCGTCATAATGATAGTATCGATCAACTTATATTAAAATATAACGAAGGGAAGAGAACGAGGAATTTCTTGGATTGATTCATAGCCCAAGAGCTTCTGTGGTCACCGAAGTAGCGAATAATTTACGGTATATTTTCTAGTTCACACTATACATAGTCATCCGTGATTCGTGCATGATGGCGTACCGCCATTTTCGGTACGCCGTCATGCGTGATCATGTACCACGAGCGGTACACGGCCATGCGTGATCAAGAACCAAACATTTATTCTCGGAGAGCTCGTGGCTCTACTCGCTGTTTCATAATTCTAACGTCCCGAGCAGAGGAGTTAAGGAGGTTCGATGGTCTTGACGAAGATGGAGAGATCGTGACGAAACCTTCTACATAATTATCTTTGAGACAAAAAAATACTCTGTGAATTTTTCCAATATTTTTTACCAGCCGTTTTTTCGAGATCTAAGCTCTTACATTTTTCGAAATCACATGGGCTCTTATGGACGGCGCCACCAAAACAAGCCTAGCACCTCTTGAGACGTAGAGAAAAATCTCATAAAATATTCAGACGATAGAGAATTTCCTAACGAACAATTATCCTTTTCGGGTATCACAGCTTACCGTGCATTTTGCAGAAATATGATCAAATCGTTGTCGAAAATCGTCAACATATAGGTATACTCGCCGTGTATTTCCGTGCAGCCGACCGGCAGGTTAGGTTAGGTTTCGTCGTCCCCCCTCACCGATCCCTCATGACCTCATCGAACCTCCTTAAGAATCGCGGAATTGTGAATCAACGCGCGAATATGCAAGAATTTCTAGCCACCAGTCGCTGTCTAGTGACTAAACCTAGTCTAGACTGAAATTTTGGGATGTGACATACTTGTTAAATCTGAGGGTATGCATTAGTTCTCGATTCGCTGTAGATGGCGCTGTGTAGTGACAAACCTGTGTTAAGCTAGGGGCATGCGACCTCCATCTTTGACCTTGGTGTCACATCCTATTAAAATCAACCTGCTTGGCGCTGGTACGTAAAGGTATCTATGTCGCGGCCTTTTGGTAGAATCAGCCGCTTGGCCAGAAGGCTAGCCTTCTGGACCCGAGTAGAAATAATTTTGTTTGGGAAATGTTTGGGAAATGTTTTCCCCTCGCAAGCATTGGGCCAAACTTAAAAAATGAGACATCCCCAAACTTGGTGATTACGACCCAAGTTTGGCATGCAAACTTCTCGCAACTTCTCAGAAGCTTTGCGTAAGTTTGGGAAAACTTTGGGAAATGAATGCTTCCTGGCATGTTTCGCAAATTGTTACCTACCCAAACTTTACAGATATGAAATCCTAGTTGCGAGTTTCATTTGGGAAAACGTTTGCATAACTTTGGCACTACTCTGAGAAGCTATGGCAGAACTTTAATGAAGCGCATTAATCGAGGGTTCGTAGAGGTCTTCTCGAAAGCAGTTATTCCTTTGAATTATATGGATGAAGCGAAAACATTTTGAGAAGTTATCTGTAAACTTATCAATAGTCTAGTTTGCGTTTTCTTGAAAATACCTCGCATACACGTTTTTATCATACTTTAGCTCAAGTCTAAATCAAGGCACGCGCTGTATTAATTTGGAAAAAAAGCAAAAACTTACTAGAACCTCTTAGACGAAGAAGATTAGAATCAAGAGTCGCGGAAAAAATTCAAATGTGTAGAGAGGCTGGAAGTTACCCCGGAGGTTATCATACGGCTCTGCTAGTTACAGTCGGCGACAAACACATCATACCGATACGAATTCACTTATCAGATATCGTGTGCTTCTGACGATGAGTACTCTAATCCATCCATACACCATGTCTAAATAATCTTTCTTTAAAGCTTTGGTGGACGCAATTTCATCACATCAAAGCCTTGGCGTTTGTTAGCAGCAGACTCTTCTGAATCTGCAGACCAGTCTGTTTGTTTGTTGGTTGTCAACATAGAAAATCAATCGTAACTAAGGAGATCGACAAATATCCACACTGATGCCATTTTTGCGTTTGAAAATAATTCAACCATTCTAGACTTCAACGAGTACTTACGAAAAACCCATCAAAGCTCTAGAGAATGATCGCTTGTGCATTAATGAAAAGAGAAGCACTCACTGTCAACGGCAATAGGTATCAGATGAGTATATTCGTGTCGAGATGATGTGTGCCGCAACTGTGCCAGAGTACGCAGAACCGTGTGATAACCTTCAAACACTTTCCCGATTTGAATATTTTGATTCTAATCTTCTTCGCACAAATGGTTCTAAATTTCTTCCGGAAGTGCGCAAGATTCCTTGTGGCTAATTATTTTTTCAGGTTAATGAAGCACGTGTTTTGATTTAAACGTTGGCTATAAAGTAATGATAGAAACGTGTACAAAACATTCTCAAAAACGCAAAGTAGACTATCTAAGAGCTTGCAGACAGCTCCTCAAAACGCTTGCACTTTTTCCATATAATTTCAAAGTACCACTGCTTTCGAAAAGACTTCTGCGAGCCCTGCCATAGCTTCTCAAAATAGCGCTGAAGTTATGCGAACGTTTTCCCAAACGAAGTTCGTAACTAGTTTTTCATATCTGTAAAGTTTGGGTAGGCAACAATTTGCCAAACATGCCGGAAAGCATTCATTTCCCAAAGTTTTCCCAAACTTACGCAAAGCTTCTGAGAAGTTGCGAGAAGTTTGCATGCCAAACTTGGGTCGTAATCACCAAGTTTGGGGATGTCTCATTTTTTAAGTTTGGCCCAATGCTTGCGAGGGGAAAACATTTCCCAAACATTTCCCAAACAAAATTATTTCTACGCGGGGGACGAACGCCGCCTTTTCATTTGAAAACGATTGATTCTACAATCGGGCGGGCTAAAATTAGCCTTTCGGTCAAACGGCTACCGTACCCCACACATTTGATCAAACGGCGGATCGAGCGCAGCCTTTTCATATTGAAACTTGCACTTTTCAATAATTGGCGGCAGGTTTGTGAACTTGAGCTCGTGGAAATGAGGTAATGGGAATAATCTAAGGAATGACAGATGAGTAATTTTACGTGAATTGAATGATCGGTAAAACATGATGTCCAGATCTTCTGCACATGATTTTTCACTGATTTTATATGATAAAATGTGATCAAAAACAGGCTGTCGGGACCCCAAAAAATTCTCTTGTCCAGCTGGTTAACAGATTGGTTTAATTTTTTATTTTTTCGATGAAAAAGCGCTGACAATAGGCGCTGACGTCTTCGCATCAAAGGAGCTATAACTCTGAGGCGGAAAGAGACATCGACGATAAGTTCAGCGCATTTGAAAACTCCGTGAAAATCGCGACTCAATTCCATTCTCCAAAACAGGGTTCGGAAAAAACTTCCGATAACCCTTATCTTTAACACTTATGTTTTCAAAATTTTTTGAAAATATCTTTCTGGAAGAAAATCTAGCTAGCGATTCTCCAGAAAGCTTCTACATACGAGACTGAGAATATTTACAATATATCTCAAGGTTTACTTTGATAAGTTTCAGTCTTGACTTACGAATGCGCTGAATCGCTTGTCGATATCTTGCCCCGTTTCAGAGCGATAGCTGTTTTTATCTGAAAGAGTCAGTGCTTTTTCATTGAATGAGTTCAAAAGTTAAGCCAATATGCTCACCAACCACGTTAAATATCCCAAGCGGTCAGTGTCTCATTACATTTTGAGATATAAAATCGGCGAAAAACCATGCCCAGAAGATCTGGACATCGTGTTTTACCGATCATTTATTTCATAAAAACTCACGTATCAAGCTTTATACAACCCTCATTTCTTGATTCTCACGAGCTGAAGTTCACGTAAACGCAAGTTCTAATATGAAAAGGCTGCGCGCGATCCGCCATCTGACAAAATGGCTGGGCTACGGTAGCCGTTTGACCAAAAGGCTGGTTTTAGCCCGCCCGATTGTAGAATGAACCGTTTTAAAATGAAACGGCTGATCACCTATTCTACCAAAAGGCTGCGACATCTATACATGCAGAGAGTCACTCATAGTCAGAAATTGTCAATAATTCTGAGTAGTTCTGCGTTGAGCGGACGACGCAAGGGTCACGACATTCACGCACCGTGAGCTTTGTCTGGTGCGCCTGTCTCCGCGGAGGCTAAACGCTGATCTTAATTGCACTTACATGCAAATAACTAGCGTGCGACTGCCTACGGTGCTCAGTTCTCCGTGAGTCGGCTCTTCCTATGGCACTGTGTATAGAACAGAACGCGCTCACGTCGTCCTTCCATAGGTATTATGTATGTTTGCAACACGCGAGGTGAGGGCCCGTGAGGCTGTGCTACATATGTACAGACCCAGCCACAGAAAGAGGAGCCAGATCGTCTACGAAAGAATTCTCGATTCTCGACACTCGACAATTATCGCATGCGCGCGCTCTGGTATTTAGCCTCGCAATCTATCCGACCTTCTCGCTGCTCACCCACCGCGCCACCACGCTGCGAACTCGGCGATTCATTGCACACACAGCTATAATGTAGGGAGTGCATCCAAAGAGCAGGAACTTTATCGCGAATCTTATCGTCCGCCTAACGATTTTCTGTTTGTGGGCAATTTTTCTCGACGAACCTTGTGCGGATTCAAGATGCGCCTAGCATATGCGTGGCTGTGAGGGGCTGCTCTAGAGTCTAGAGTATACTCACAAATGAAGTGCATGCACCGCGCTCGCGCGTACGCGCAGGGATGTTTGAGACTGACTGGTGAACGACGAATGCGCTTCATTTGTGGACACATCCTTATAGAGACATCAGCGTTTGCTTGCGTAAGCGTGCGCACGACAGCTGTATATCTTTTTCCGACTCAATGTATCACGTACGATTAATTACCAATCTTCCTCAGCTAATGTAGTGTGAATTCCGTTTCGTAGATAAATATGGCGATACACGGTAAACGCGTTGCGCGCACGAACTAAACGGTTCACGGACAAAAAATTCGCCGTATTCTGCACATGAGGAATATTCAATTCAGGCTGCTCGCGATGTGCTCAATCGACTGAACTTATCATTAGCTGTAAGGTCTATTCACAATTATGTTACCATCGTGCACACGACGATACATGATCTAGTACTCAATCGAGATCCTATTCTATTCCATTCTAAACTGGTGGAAGTTTAGTGTGATAGTGAAATATGGTCCATTCTCCTCACAAATGCCGGAAATTATATCATTGGCTGGATTTGTCTGATAATTAGACCCGTGATAACTGGCGTGCCCAAGAAATCACGTGAGTCTCTGGTACCCTGCTGCCTTGATATAACGCAATGTAAATGCAGAAACACTATCTCATTTCTTGTCTTCGCCAACTGAAGCCACCATATCTAGTCATCTGTTCATGAACGACAACGGATATCAGAGTAATATTCCTTAACTACGGGAAGACTAACGTGAAGGTCGAATCTCAATGAAATATCGTCAGTTACAATCTGGTCATAGTTTACCAGATTATGATATTGTTGATGATCATTCGGTCTTACAGCTAAGAACATGAAATTATCAGTAATATTCGAGTTACACAGTACCGTGCAAAAATTCCTGAACGGGGGTATGATATCCTCTCTTGCAAAAACGTCGATTGCTCGAGCCAATTTCGAGAAAAGCATCTCAAAGATGAGAAAAAATGCTAACTTTCTATGGCTTTCGATTTTCCTTTCAGCCCTTTTCGGTACCTCAAATAGCTGAGGTAATTTCAAGGATTTCAAGAAAAAAAACCGTTTTTACTCTATGGGCTGTAATTTGGACGCGGATAAAGATAGAACAATTTTGCAAAAAGCATCTTAAAGAGCGGAAAAAATGCCATTTGCAATGATTTTTCGATTATTTTTTACGTTGTGCGAATGAGAATGTGAGAGCTCTCGAAGTAGCCAAAACCGTAGTTTTTCGCCAATTTTTGCTGTTTTCACACGTATTTCATTGAAAATCCGAGAATCTGGCTACTTTGAGAGCTCTCACACTCTTCTTTGCACGACGTAAAAAATAATCGAAAAATTATTCCGAACGGCATTTTTTACGCTCTTTAAGATGCTTTTTGCAAAATTGTTCTATCTTTATCCGCGTCCAAATTACAGCCCATAGAATAAAAACGGTTTCTTTCTCGAAATCCTTGAAATTACCTCAGCTATTTGAGGTACCGCAAAGGGCTGAAAGAAAAATCGAAAGCCATAGGAAGTTAGCATTTTTTCTCATCTTTAAGATGCTTTTCTCAAAATTTCTCTTCATTAATCTGGGCTCGAGCAATCGACGTTTTTGCAAGAGAGGATTCTATACCCCCGTTCAGGAATTTTTGCACGTTACTGTAAATTTTTGAGTTATGATATTGTCTATGATATTCGAGTCATAGCTGATCTTATGATACTTCCCATTATACATCAGCTGATATCAGCTATGTATTTAGGATAGGCTATGTAAGTATTTAAGTCTAGCTTTATATATCTTTTCTATCAAAAAGAAATCCTTACCTTCAGATTGATTTCGTGCTTAGGGCAAGATGCAACAAATGTGAGATGAAAATCTTCAAAATGAGCAAGCGCTTCGTCTGAAGCGGGATTTGATCCCATAGCAAGCATCATTTGGAACTGAACTGCAGAACTCTCAGGCTCACCGATGCACGTTTATGTTTATAATAGGTTAGATTATACTTCTTTGGCGAGAGATGAGAAAATAATTCCATATACTTTTAAAACTTCTTATAAATCCACAATTAAGATTTTGACGACACACAAAAATCACAATCATATACAAAATTATTTGTGGATCGGTTGAATGAATAATGAAGTTTGAACAGTTTCACGTGCGTGAACATAGCTCGTGCAGCAGAAGATGTGCAAGACGAAATTTGCCTGATTCTTAGACGTTGAACCTTCATTGAAGTCGAATACTCTTGACATCGTCGTAATTTCTGACATGAAGAAAAAAGCTGGTTTTTTTCATCTGACGGTCAGATTTGAACGAATGTAAGATGCAACAGTAAGACACTACGGCAATCTGAGAGTAAGGATTTCTTTTTGTAGTGATTTATTCAACCTCCAAACTAAGACAGTATGGAGAGATAGAAATGAACCATGAACTTACCCGACAACGTTTTTTATTTTTTGCACACTTGAAATTCATCATAAAATGAAGGCAAGAACACTGATTTCTGTGCGATAACAAGTGGTGATTAATGATCGTACTTCCTTCCTTTGGCGGGATATACACTCAATGCACTGTTGTCATCACAGCGGTGCAGATTCTGCGTCGGTGAGGGAGTTATCATTTCTTACCCTGTGCGGTAACTCTTGGCGCGAGTTACAACTTCGCAACTCGGACGGTTTTTCTTCATTTTCAAGGAGCCAATATTAATTGTCAATGGTCTTCGGACATTCAACAAAATACGTTAGTAAATGCTGACATGTACTAGTAAATGTTTGACATGCAAACATATTTCTGACATTCACTGACTCTCTTAAGAAATGTCAGCATTTATGGGCTTTGAACATTTACTGTAACACATACACGTCGTGTGGCTAACGAAGACTATGTCTTATTCGATACTAGTCTGAAGAAAGTTGCTTGTGTATGTGCATACATAGTCCAATCATCTTGCCCAAAATAAGTTTTCTTCCGATTCCAAGTATTGCTGGCATCGCATAGAGAACGATGATAGGGTATTTGGATGATATCAATTCCTCCGTCTAGCATCACATTTTGCCACGACCAATGATGCAACCCCATAAATACTCACGTAAGGTAGTTTGTTGACCCCCCCCCCCTCCCTCCCCCGTAGTGAGAATTCGTAAGAATTTTGAGGAATCTTCCCTCCCTCCAAAACCCTTACGTGATTTATGGACGTCCCCTAAGCGCATGCGGATGACATCAGTAGCATACACGAAAGGGTGATGACAGATAAAGCACTACGCCACGATTTTGCGCCACACCACTACGCGCTGTCGCACGCCACAACCCAAAGATTCATTCCAGCAAACCCGACCATCGATGGATTTGATTCATTCTCATTATCAATGACTGATACTGTAACAATAAATCCAGTCCATCGATGGTTGGGTTCGCTGGAATGAATTTCTGGGTCATGGAGTGCGACAGCGCGTCGCGGCGTGGCGCAAAATCGTGGCGTAGCACTTTATCTGTCATCACCCAAAATTGCACTCTTGAGAGCAGAACAAGTATTTGGTCAAGTGAACGGATGCCCGCACGAAAATGATCACTCGCGCGCCAAAAAAAATCTTAAAAATTGTATCACAGCATTGCGCTTTCTGTTGTGATGATGGCTCAGCAGAAGTCACTGAAGAGCAACACAACAGCTACATTCAGACCGGAGTTTTACATGCAATTCTTCGATCTGAACATAGCTTTTGTGTTGCTTTCCAGTGGGTTTTGCTGAGTCAGGAACTCTCTCTCTAGGGGAAGTCATACGTCTGGAATCCGGTGACCACGACAGCAGACAATGTTGATGATGTGCATCTAATGCCCCGGTGTAACCAGGCCAGTTGAGCCGATGTCAACCCATGCTCACAAGGGAATGACCACTCGCGCACTAGTTATCACTCTCGTTGACGCTATCACCGCAGAACAGTAATAAATTTATCACACTTCACGGCAAAACGATGAACATCTTACCTTAACCTCGATGGCCTTCACTAACCATTGCACAAAAACCGCTTGTTTGTTATGTGATGGCTTGGTCAAAATCGTTCAGCGTGCAAAGTTGGAACCGCCTAACCACCTTCTGAAGCGTTATAAATGCAATGATTCAAAAGGTATTTGCATTCAAGTTACAGGGCCATGAACGAGTGCTAATGTGAAAAAATTGCCGTTTTTCGAAAAACCTGGGAAGGGTAAAAATTTGTTTTGAGAAATGCCACAACTTTGCTCCGTATCAAAAATGCTGTGAATCGCTTTCCCTTCGAGTTTTATGAGCTTTTTGAGCGCTTCCGTGCATTTCACGGGCTATGTCTCGGTTTCACAGCTGTAAAAATCTCAGGACCAATTTTCGAAAAATTTTTGAACCACATATTTCGACGTAAAATTTCCTGCTATTCCGATTGGCGTAGTCAGAATTTCAAAAATCCGCCAATAAAACCCTCAAAAGACCGAAAAACTCAAAAAATTCCGCTTTTCGAAAAACTCGGGATAAGGAAAAATTTGTTTTGAAAAATGCAACAACTTTGCTTCCCATCAAAATCGACGTAAAATGCTTCACATCCTAGTTAAATCCCTAATACTGCATTTTTTGTCGATTTTCGCGTTTCCATGGATCCCCCATCATCCGAGCTTTAGACGATACTCGCGGGGAAAGGATGAATGAGTGCAGAACCCGTCCAGGTTGATGACAGATAACGTGCTACGACACGATTATCACGGACGCGCTAATGCACGCCACGACCCAAAATTCATTCCAGCGAACTCAACCATCAACGGATTGGATTTATTTTCACAGTTCCAGTCATGGACTATGACGATGAAATGAATCCATCGATGGTTGGGTTCGCATGATTGGATTTAGTGCCGAGCCGGACAGTGTCGTATCGTAAGATTCGTGTCGAAGCACGTCGTAGCACGTTGTCCGTCACACCTTTAGATAAGTATAGCGATCCATTCCGAACACTACACGCTCGGTCGAAATGTCGATGTTGCATGCGCAAAGGGTCTTATTAGACTCGCACAATTCAAGCTGCTCTATAGAGACCGAGTGGACAGGTATATACTCCTTCGCTACTACTATTATAGAAAGAGGGGTGCACACACATCCAAATAGTCAATACGAAAATCAAAGCACATACCTCAGCGTCCGTTTCCTTTCGCATCTCTAATTTTGCGCCTCGTGCGCTGGGCTGCGTTCTGTTCATAGTCGCGCGTTGCTTGTTAAGCATTCCATCTGCAAGGTACCCCTTTCGTCTGTATATCAGTGATTCTGCCGAAAGTGGGCATTTACATGTTCCATGTTACTATAAGTTTTCAAGTGTCGGGAAGTGCACTGTAGCAATTTTCTGGGGTGTATTCTATTGGTGCGCAACTATGTTAATTGTTTTGGAGACGATCCTAACGTTCCTGTATTTTGTAGTGCCTGATAAAGGGTCCAAATGTCCATTCCGTTCACTGTAGTAAACTGAATTGGACTTTTGAATTCATCACGACGCTTATGCAGAGTCAAAAATTCCTATATGTAGCTATGCACTTCAATTCGTAATACTTCAAACAACATGATCCACTACTATGTGAATGCAAATTAAGCCCTCAGCTCGCGCACGGCCATCCGACATTTTGAAGACGGATTTGCACCGAAACTGCTCGCACAACACCAATTAGGTCAGCAAAATTCCCGATAGTCTATTGAGCCTTTCTAACCAATGAGGTTGATGATCTCTAGATACCCAAATACACATAATCCATGTGCCACAGTAATCAAAAACCCGAATCTGCAGCCGGGTGCACCACATTAACGTGTTTCCAGAATGGCGTACAAAGTTTTCTGTCCTTCCCCTCCCCAAGTTGTGCTCCTCCCCGACGCGCTATAACGTAATTCCGCGCGAAAGCGGACCACGAATTGCAGACATATCTCAGATTGTTTTTCCACCATTCTTAATCGATTCTATGGTCCAAAAAATGAAATTTTCACTCTCCATGGGGTCCAAAAAAATTTTTTATTTCCGTGGGGAATATCTTTGTGATAGTGTTTTTACGAAAGAATATCAATCTTTTTTCAGTAAAAAGGGTATAGTTCCGGCTTGAGGTAAGATACGACCTCGCAAATAGTGGGATTCGAAAGGTCTTCCAAAAATCTATCGAAATATATTTCGAAAAAATTTTTTTGAGGCTACGAACGCCCCCAATGAGCAAAGAGGTGAAAAACGGAAAAAGTTCAATTCCTCAAAAACCCATTTTTTTTAAAATCTGAAAATTCATATTTCGATGTAAAATTGTGTGTAGTTCCAGAAAAAAGTGGTCCCGATCTGTGTTTATGGGTTCTACGCTGTTTTTTTACGTTTTATGAATATTCTCAGCCTTTTCGGTTGAAAAATGAATTTTTCTGCGCATGCGCACGAATTTAGACTGCTGAAACTAAGTTCATTGAAAAGCCAAGAAAATTTTCTTCAAAATGACCACTTGGCAAAGTCAATTTCATGCACTTGGCCCAAAGTTACATCACATTAATGATGAAGCATCCTCAAGAGGGGTAAATGCAGATCTTGCACAAATTTCCTATTAGTATCGTGACTCGAGTAGAAGTGTCATCATTTTTTAGACCTTCTAACTTTGGGCCCAGTACATCGAATTGACTTCGCCAAGTGGTCATTCTGAAGGAAATTTCCTTGGCTCTCCAACGAAATTGGTTTCAGCAGTCTAAATTCCTGCGCATGCGCAGAAAAATTCATTTTTCAACCGAAAAGGCTGAGAATATTGATAAAACGTAAAAAAAAACAGCGTAGAACCCAAAAACACAGACTGGGACTACTTTTTTCTAGAAGTACACATAATTTTACATCGAAATATGAATTTTCAGATTTTTAAAAAATGGGTTTTTGAGGAATTGGACTTTTTCTGTCTTTCACCTTTTTGCTCATTGGGGGCGTCCGTAGCCTCAAAAAAATCTTTTCGAAACATATTTCGATAGATTTTTGGAAGACCTTTCGAATGCCACTATTCGCGAGGTCGTATCTTACTTCCAGTCGGAACTACAACCATTTTACTGAAAAAAGATTGGTATTTTTTCGTAAAAACACTATCACAAAGATATTCCCCACGGAAACAAAAAATTTTTTTTGGATCCCATAGAGAGTGAAAATTTCATTTTCTGGACCATAGAATCGATTAAGAATAGTGGAAAAACAATCTGAGATATGTCTGCAATTCGTGGTCCGCTTTCGCGCGGAATTACTCTATATCGCTTTGTGAAACGCATTTTCTTGAAGTACTTGGTTGGATTAGATAAAATCCTTGCGGAAAAGAGTCTACGATTGGTTGTCGAGCCATGGGAATAATTTTAGTGCCGAAATGTCCTTTCCGTCCCCCTCCGCGACCTCTTAAACGTTGCATATCTTCGTCTGGATTCACTTTAGAGATACATAGATCTAGGTACTTCCTTGTGCCCAAAACAAGTGGTAATCAACTGCTACGAGCCACTAAAATTCGTCTGGGGCTGAAATAATTTTTTGACCCAAATCACTCCTGGTGACGATTTTGGTGACTCCCAAAAAATCCTACTTTCGGCGGAATCATTCTTATATTTATTAAAGATACCAGCAGTTGCATACAGCAGGGCTTACTCTAGGATCAATCGCGCGCTGTACTTATAGCGAAGCAATGACTCGCGCACGCGACGGAGCCGCAGCCGCAGCGCTCTGAATCTCCGTCACGCGGCAAGGTGTAATGACGGCGTCAGTGCGTATAAGTGTTGTTATCTCGTGTTCTTTTTCCTTCTTCTCTTGCGCCTCTTCCTCCCCCTAGTCTCCTTTAACTCTCACTCACACGTCATATTTTCCGGAAGCGCTTAGTGATGTGTAAGCACAGTAGAGAATGAGATAGAGTCGATAGTATTTCAGTGACTCATCTTCAACTTTTTTCTTCATTATTCTACAGTTTGATGAGGGCTACAAACTACCAGAACGCATTTGAGAAATTTCATGCTAATGCCGACAGAGGATGGCGACCTGGTTTTCTATTTCACAGTTTATGTTGTAGGACCTCATCCAAATCCTAAAATAGCTGTTCTTTAAACTATGGACCCAAGTTTCAATGCTACGTACAATTTCTACATAGAAATATCTTCCACGCTATACACAGGAATCCAGATTCTTAGCAAAATCAGTAGAACATGAAACGATGAATGTATGAAAAGACATCAGGGTGTCCGTTATTTCCCAAAATTTTTTTCAGACTCCTTCACCCCCTACAGGGCCTCTACTTGACCAAAAAACTTGAAGTGAGAACTTCGAGTGTAGGCACGAAAAAATTCCAGCCCCCCCCTCCCCCCCTGGTGAGCCACTTTTAGTGATTTCTGAGCCGAATGCTTCCTCCAGCTTTCCACCTTTCCTGTGCATGAGCGTGAATGAATGCCTCTGAAAGATTTCTCAATCGATAGCTGACAAAAATCTCCTTCGAAACGACCCCCCTGACATAGTTGATTTGGTGCTCTACAACCAGAGCTTTGATTGATTTCGAGAACTCATTGACCCCAATTTATCAAATCTGTGGGTCTAACAGCGGTTGTCTGCCATCTCTGAGCTGGCGGAGTTGACACCATGAACTCTGGCACTCTTCGAAATCAGTCACAGCTTTGGTTGTACCAAATGAACTCTTTGGCGGCAACCCAGCTGTCTTGGAATTGTCAAACGTGGCACAGTGGATAAGTCACCGGACTCCCATGCGGGAGCCCTACATTCGAGTCCCGGTCAGGGTACCACTGAGATTTTTTTCTCATGTTCCTTTTTTCGGCGGTCTCGGTGGTTCGGATTCCACCTAAAACTGTGGGCCCTCCCCACCGGGGTACAATTCGGTAGTTAGCAGTATATGCTGACGCGCTGGTTGAGCGTACCTCAACTCCACGCACATGGGTGTCGTCTGAGTGGGGCCTACCGGCGCGGCGGAACTAGACGTCAAACTCAAACCATAGTATTTTTTGTCTGGAATTGTCGAGGAGTACCCAAAAGGCAGCTTCTGGACTTAAGTCCCGATGTGAGCCCAAGATGATGTTGAATATTGTTGAATTATTTGCAAGTTAGAGACCCCATGGGGAGTTGGAGTGATGATACCAGGCACATCAGCGCCTCTCATTTGTGGATCCCTATTGCAAATCAATATTTTGGCCACCTTGAGCAATGGGCTGACCAATTCACTCTCTCACGAACTCGTCCTGTGTACCTATGTTGAAAAGGATCGTCATTCGGTGAATTATTGAATCATTTTTTCGGCACCGATCTCGTTGTTTACGTGGAGAGTGCGAACGGAAAAAGTGCGCGTGATCGGGGTGGGAGCATCTATGTAGACTCGGCTTTGGAGACTCATATCTCATATCATCTTCCCTGCCCCTTGTCCGCGCGCGCACGTGTGTGACGGTGCGTGTGTGTGTGGAACGAATTCATTTGCTCCTCATATCAACAGGCAGCTCATCGCTCCAAAGCGATGTATACGGCTACATACTTATTTAATTGCGAATGAATAACCTTGGAAGTCATGTCAACCAAGATGGAACAATCAAGTGAGCCTGGATTGCTCTCTATGGGACTTGATCCATCCTCCGTTTTTGAATTTCTGTCTACTTTTAAGTACTATATAAGTGCTATAGCAGATACTGATAGTTTCGACGAATTCAATATGCTGCCTAACAAGCACCGACTAGGGTCATTCGGTCGGATTGAATGAAGCATTACATTCGGTGCTTCCGGTACCAGGTGTGTTGTAATCCGACTTCTTATTTTAAAAATCCAAAAAGAGATGACTATTACATTTCTGTACCGCCTTAGTCTGCAATGGGCTCATCAGAAAGATCGAGAGCAGACCTCGACAGGATTCTGAGATATCTTAAACATAGAATCGTGCTCGTGTTATAATACCACGTCTCACGTCTCACAGCATAACATACCCCGGGGACAAAGGGAGCGATTCGTAGGTAGATCGATCTTCGTATGATCCCGGTCTACTCTCGGTTGACATCAATGCCGTCGCTTTAGATTCACTCATTGTTATTTCGCCCAGCTATCAGCCGAATTCAAAATTCATCTGAAGCATCATTCATTTTTGGTATTTCATGGTGGTGTCTCCTCTGTTTTGATTCCTTCCTTGTCGCTCGGCTCATCGGTGGGGTGAACTGCTTTCCCGCGTATCCTGAGATAAAAAGATCCTGCGGTACGTTCGCTAACGGTACGGATACCTGCACGTCATCGCAATTAATTTTCCAATGCGATGCGCGAGGCAATAGCCGCACCGCACGGACACTGATACGGCACGTGTCGTGGCGGCGGCGGACGTGTGCCGCGCGTTGGGAAAGAGTATACCCGCGTGGTATTACTCGCTCTGCGTCCATGCATGTACTCCTCGTTACACTTGCGAATGCGCGTACGCCCGTTGTGCACTAAGCTCTTCTCCCGCAATTCGTCGTCTTATCGCGCGATCACCTCCGCGTACGCAATTTCGGCTTCCGATAAGTTACATCACAACACACAACTGCACAATCGAGATGTGAGCCAATCTCGGAGCCAATAGCCCGCGGCCTCGCGCTGAGCAGTGCGAGATAAGCGCTCCTGAACAATATCGTTAGATGGTAAGTGTACCCAATTTGCCCCGATCAAGCTATTGTCTTGACAACTTTAGTCTCTTTCAAGGTTTTCCAACGAACATCAGCTCATTTCATAGTTCGATTTCAGATTTACAAAATAAGCTAGAGTACGTATAATCTCAAAAAACTGGAGCCGAGCTGTCTTAATTTTACCAGAATAACTATGTAAATTGACGTTTGAGTGTCTAAAGTGATTTTCATCCATTTGCATCGCCTAGCAAGCACATATAGAGCCTTCACCGGTCCCAAACACTCTTTCCGACCTGCTTTGAAGCGATAAACAGGTTTTGAGTTGTACAAAATGTCGTACTGCACTTCCTTTCGATTATAAAATGAAGTGCTAAGATTGTGACGCATCATACAC
Source organism: Eretmocerus hayati (assembly GCA_029851415.1). NCBI lineage: Eukaryota > Metazoa > Arthropoda > Insecta > Hymenoptera > Aphelinidae > Eretmocerus > Eretmocerus hayati. Next base: position 137,087,885 of record CM056741.1, read on the forward strand.
AGGTAAAACAGAAAGAGGTGGGTAAATCAGGGTCAAAAATCATATAAACAATGTCACCAAAATGGATACGAAATATGTAATTAGTGAACATATGAGGCAGTTAGATCATCAGTTTGAGTTTCAAAATATAGATATACTTGATATAGAGAAAGATTGGCACAGAAGATTATTGTCTGAGATGTTACATATCAAATTGGGAAATAACCCGATCAATAGGAAGGAAGATACTCGAAATCTACATGAATCATATGCCCCAGTACTCAGAAAATTAGAGATGAAAAATTCAAAATATCCTAATAGTGCCTCATAGATATTGCGTGTTATGAGATATAGTTACAATGCTGCAGAAATCTACTCTACCTTCAGTACTGTGACGTGCGTATCTCATCGCATAATCAGCCCACATTTTTAATGTTACATTATCCTTCATTCCTACCCAACACGTGTGTATGAGTCATCAGTCGTAAGCCACCAAATTTTTACATGCAAAACGCGCGTAAGCCTGAGTTTTACCGGCTCACCAGTTCTCTCAACGTTGAACAAAACGTAAGCCGCTTATTCCTTGCCTTACGAAATTTCTACATGCTAAATTCACGGAAGCCGCTAGTTTCCCGGCTTACCGAGAAAACTGCGGATATATAAGACCGGTCACTAGAGCTCAGAAAGATGAGTCATCATCTCGATCAGAAACGATCGTCAGGTTTTGTTCAAAATTTACATGCCCGCAGCGCCGCCGCATCTCGTCCACCGCTGGTCAGCTGTCTGCTCTTGCCGCGTGCACCGGCCTGTCCGTCATCGCCGTCTTCCGCTGGGTCACCCGTGCCCATCCGCGTCCGTGTGATGGTCACCCGTGCGGTGGGTGGCCATCCTAGTCTTATTTCAATGGTGCGCGGGTGTGTGATACACCAAGTACACGATGTACCTGTGTAACAGGTGGTACGTGGATACATAACCCCATTGCTGCAGGCATGCTCGCTGCCCCGGGCTGCAGCGGATGGGGCGAATGCCTGGATGGCTGGCAGCCCGAGGAGCACATCATTAGGTGGGCCACCCGTATGCTGCATAGTGCCATCGTCAGCCGGGCCCCCCGTACCGTTTGCACCATCTCCTCGTGTTCTGCAGCAGTGTGCGTGTCGTGTGCGCGTACCGGGTCCATCACTCATCCGGCGTGTCGTGCTTTATTTTCATACGCGCTATGCACGCGATTTGGTATCTGCTGGATACAGCCCCCCCCCCCCGCCGAGGGTGCTCGGCCGCGTACATCCAGCACACCACGGTGCCAAAGCATGCCCTCGCTCACCCGCGAGCGAGGGCCTCGTCCATCGTCATCGTCGCCGTCGTCCGCAGGCCGGTGTGTACACGCCGGACCCGGGGCATGGTTTCGAGGGGCAGCATGTCCGTGGGGTGTGGGAGGGCCGGTGTAAGGGCCAAACAGGGCTTCGGGGGTCTGGGGAAGCCCTCCGGGCCACCCAATTGCCAAAACCGCGTTCCGTTGGCTGCTCACCCGGGGCAGCCTCTTGTGCGGCTACCGCGGCTGTCCGGGGTGTAGGAGGGGCTGCCTATGTGTATGCATGGCCGCACTGCGTCATCTGGTCCAACTCCTTTTCGCTTGCCGTCGTCATCCTCTCGAGCCAGCATCCCAACAAAAAAGAGAAGTGTTGGGGTCAATACTCATTCTTTTGAGTTTGCTGGCTCGAGACGGCGACGAGAGATTCTTAAAATTCGGCTATGACGGTTTACCCGTCACATAATGACAAATTAGCTCATGTATGGCCTCATAAGATGTGTAACAGAACCGTACACACTTGGAAATCAAAATCATGTTATTTCATGGATGGAGTCACTTGGGATGTTATTATTCAAAGATGACATTTGAGTGTTCCCCGAAGATTCTTTGCTTTCTCGAAGAGAAAGTATTGTATCGGTGCGGAAATTTTTGCAAAAATATTTTCCGAATTTCCCATTTTTGACCCCTTAATTCCAGCAATAGCCAAATGGAAGTTAGTCCATCTTATTCTTCTCGCCGAGATCTATAAAATGGTACCCCTATACTTTCCCCATCTCGAATGCAACGCTCTGTGTGAAATATTTTCAAACACGAATTGCTTACGTCCGTATGTATGTGTGTCTGTATGTTGTCTTCCCTTCGTCACGTGATATCTCCTGAACCCCTGGATCAATCTTCTTCAAACTTTAAGGAGTTGTTCTAAATTGATCAGCGATGAGCGCAGTCTCTTGACAGCTCTATACTCTCAATACTCCCTCTCCCATGTTCAACTGATTGCCTAAATTTCAACACCATTTTCAGACCCTGTTGGTCCAAGTGTTCTAACACCTCCGATTCTCAATATAAACGGTCACTCATTGTTGTTCAAGTATTCCTTGATCGTTCTAAAGAGATTGGTTAATACGGAATTTTGATGAAAATTTTCATTTTTTGAAATTGAATTTTTTTTATTTCACGTTCTATGTCACTCGAAATTTGGCCAACGCCTGGATGAATTTCTCTGGAAATTTGACACATCATTCAACTCCTTTGGGCGATGGGCCCAGTCATCTTTGACGATTATCTGCTGACCTATATTGATACAAATAGTCGTTTTTATATGAATTTCACTTTTCGTCTTCAAATTTTTTCATGAAGAAATTTTGAACTCCCTTTTTTTGACCCCCCAGCTTAATCCCTACCTAAACAAACATTGATTTACTTCATTCTACTTGCCGAGATCTATCAAATGGTACCCCTATACATCCATTTCCGATTACATAGCACTGTCAGTGAATTATTTAGAAGTAAACCTTGTGTGTGTCCATATGTATGTGTGTGTGTGCATGTTGTTTTCTCATTGTCATCGTATCTCTCCTAAATCCTTCTACCAATGTCCATCAAAATTTCAGGATTTGTTGTCAATGTATCAGTGATGTCCCCACTTCAATGTCAGCTCCTCACTCCTTATAATCCGTATATCAAGAAAAATTGATGAGAATAGATTAAGAATCATTATTGAAACATATTTGTCCAAACGCTCCAGCATCCAATTATGAACATATTAACCTTTCTGTGATCGACTTAAAATATCTCTTTTCATTCGAAATAGATAAGTTAATACGAAATTTCGATCTTAGTTTTCTCTTTCAAAAAAAGTAATTTTTTAATTTCTAGTTTCATGATACTTGTAATCTTACAAAGGCCATTCGTGGATGTTTTGGAAATTCTGAGTCGTGATTCAACTTTCTCAATCCATGGACCCTGTTGCTTCCAAGAATCAGTTTTAGATCCAAATTTACCCCAGAAATATTTCTCACTTCAATTTGGAATTTTCTCTCACTACATAATTAATGCGTAGTCATTTATTGGAAATAATAGAATCTGGAGTGATAAGTGAATTCCCATGCGAGTAATTGATATGAATATAAGGTTTATGATTGTTATCGCAAAGGTAAAGAAATGATATCCGATAATAAAAGTTAATGACAAAAAGTTGGATTCGAATTGGAATGAATATCAAAAATTAATCGATACAAGTTTTCATGGTTTCAAATGATTCAACGGTTAACAGGAAACGAGAAAGCATTCTGCAAGTGTCTTTTTGCAGCGTATTTTCTTTTGTAAAACTATTTTGAGTTATTTCTTCATGGAGTTTTGATCGTTGTGGCATCAATAATTTGCTCATTTTGATAAAAAATCATCGTTGTTACTTGAATCAATAATAGGTTAGACAAAAATGGGGTAGACAAGAATGGGTGCGTCGATACGAGACTCATGTTTTTATCGATACGTTAGAATGACTGAGCGCAGCTCTGTAACTCAACCTATAAAGACAAACAATGCTATTATCGAGATTTTTGCGCTCAGATTTGTAGCAGAGTATCCTTTCGTCATGAGTGAGGATGAGCAAGATGACTCATGATGGGTCCCTATGCCCAACATGTATGGTTCATGTTTCATTCTCAAGTTTTTTGACTGAGAACCTGCGAAGATTAACAACAGCCGTAGCAGACAACTTACACGAATTTGATCAAATTTGATCAAAGAAGCGTTACATAGTTGGATCAAAGTGTGATCAAAAGTTGGGCCAAATTTTGATAAACAGATCAAACGTTTAGAACTCGTTTCTGATCGGGATCAGTCGCTTTTTCTCGACTTGGACGCGATGCCTCCCGTTAGCCGTTGCCCATCGCTACCTAGTCTTCGGACGTCGCTCACCAGTACGCGTTACTGGCAGATTCACTTCACGTCACGCCACGGTTTTGTAGAGGGCCGCGATAGTTAATTACCCTTGGTGTTATAATTGTGTGTGACTTGTGTGTGTATTGATCAGTCACTTAGATTGTAGTGTCGGCCACCGCGTCAAGTGTGTGTATAATCCTTGTGTATTTTGATTCAACCCTTTCCCTCCTAACCTACGAATCCGCCAACTCATTCGTACCCATGGTGCCTCAGTTCAAGGTGTGCGGGCCCACGTGAGTGTCACACACGGGAGTGCAACTGAGTAAATGTCGAGTGGGACGCACGGCCGTGCCATTTCACAGCGAAATGAATAAAGTTAGAGTCATCCATGTGCATACGCATATTTCATTCAATTCTCGCCCTCTCGCCGCGACCTAAAGTGTGATAGTGTCGTGACGAGTCAAGACTGTTGAACTTTGAGTGACAGACCGTGTCGGCCGGTCTCGCGGGTCACACCAACCTGACGTGAACCCCCGACGTGGTCCTGTCAACTGTATGTATATTCAGTCATTAAGATTGCTCATCGATCATTACAATCGAATGAAAGATGTTACTACTTTTTGTCAATAGATCGACAGTTCTCTAATGTGAGACAGTAACAAATGAGAAATATTTCCCATTTCAAATATTTCTTACAGAAAAACGATAAGTAATTATTAAAGAGGAGTTTCTAACAACAACATTATACGAATACAGAAAATGACAACAGGTATGACTCTTCTACGTTGAAAAGGCATCTTATCGGAGATACAAAAACTGACTAGTTGGTAACCTTAGTAAATTCTTCAGCATTCCATAGAAAACCACACGACTTTCATCGCATAATGGCGAAGAAAGATACTGAATTATGGTGTGATCACTGTCTCAGGTAAGAAATGTTTCAAGTCGAATAAATTGAATGGTGTTGTAGTATGCGCTATGTCCGAGTTGCTTGAGGGCGCCTCGTACGGCTGAACTGAGCATCAAAAACTGGGGGCACGCGCGCACGGCTGCACATACATGCACTCACACAAGCACACCGAGCCCACGAATACAGCAGATAATACGACTAACATCGGTCCATTCGCGACAGGCTTTGCTTTACACTCTCATTACACTTTTGTCCCCGGAAACAATACACTATACGTCGATCAGAGCGGATAACATGTCACAACATAATCCCTGACGTCGAAGTAGAAACAGCCCATGTCCGAGCATGCGTTTGTTGTTGTTTGTTATCCACGGCGAATATTAGAGGTTAACTTTGATCACCAACACTGTGTTCGAAACTCACAATAATCTGTATAGTATAGACTCATGTCGATCTCGCGATGACCTATCCAGAATGATTTGCCGATTGATGGAGATATTATGTTGATGTGAAGAGTAGACAGCAGCAGACACGATCGACACGCGAGGTCTATACCTATATATACACAACTAAGGCACTGCTTCCCTGTCGCTGGCCCCCGTGTTCTCGTATCGCGCTTGGCCACCACGAGCGCTACAGTCAGATTTTTTACCGCCAAATGAAGGTGGACGGAGCGAATACGTGTTCTTGATATATATTTTATTTACACTTATATATGTATCGCTTGTAACCTGATGAGGGTGGCAAAACAGCTAGCAAAACGTCGTCGAATAAAAGACACAGTGACTCGTAGAAAAGGCCGTTTTCTATCTCATTTACAAGAAACTGCACAAGTGATCTAGCCACTCAAAACGTGAAATAAATGCGAGGGGAGGTCAATGAGAGCCCATTGCTGGGATCGGCATATTATGGGGCAGGTTGGGTACACTTACCTTACATTATGCTGCCGAATGTCTGGCTGCATCATAAAAAGCCCTACGCATCTACATTTGACCCTCGCAATAAATTTGAAGTGTGCGATATGAAGCCACTCCGAACGAATAGTGATGCGGCCGCATTCACGTGGCCCGCGAGGTGACTCCAATAGTATCATCATTGTTTTGTGCCACAAGATGCTCCTCCGGGGGCGTGGACAGTTTCGTTCATCGTATATTGGATTGAAAGGGAAAGGAACTGGATGATCACGTGAAGTCAATTGTAAGCTTTGCCTTGGCTCATTCATTGCACATCGTATCGATGAATAAAGACTGGAAGATTGTGCAGTAAAAACTTGGAACAAGGTGCACTAAAAATCCGAAATCTCCCTACACAAATGTGCTGTAATGAGAATTTCAATAACTATCACCGGAATTCCAATACGCGAACGTAACTTCTCAATAAGGAATTCTTGAAAAGTTTTTCAAGTGTCTAATGAAAAGTAAGCTGCTAGCCGACCTTATTGGAAACTCTGCCAGAAGTTATCGACAGTGTGATGCTTAAAATATGATACAATGAAGTAAACTCTATTGATATATTGATTTCGTATTCCAAAAACCAAAGGTTCTTCGCGTGGCAATGAATACGGCTCAGAAATGACGTTGTCACCGTTGGACACGATAATATATCGTCGCGCCCGACAGAGAAAAACACGCCCCAATTTAAAAATGCATTGGAAGAACAATGGGACGTGTTTTACTTCGTCGGGCGCGACGATATGGTGTGTGCTGGATTGCAGAAAATACTTTCCCGCAGCAGGCACATGAAACATTTTGTTTCGTGACCAAAACAGCATTCATCCGTCTGCGTAGTTCAACGGATAATAAAAGATATTTCCCTGCAAAAGGCAGTAAAATTGGTATATGATTCATAGGGGCTCGGGATCAAAATGAGAGATATCTGTCCGAGAAAATGGTTTACCAGTTCAGGCAGACAGGGCTTGCAGATCTTGGTCTCGATATATAACCTATGCTAGCGTCGTTTCAGGTGCTTTATTTACATGAGTTCAAATTTTGAGAATCAAAGATCCGATTATTTCAAGAACCAGAGGTTTGATATTAAGCATGGAACACTCTAATTTCAATGCAACTCGTAAAGGTGTTAGAAATCGAGATAAGATGTGATAGAGTTAACCCGTTTACTGCGAATATTTTCTTCTTCATAATTTTATTTGAGTCACGAACCGGACTATCAGAGACGCTGAATAGCACATTAGTGCTCAAAAGCGTCATCAAATGACCAAATGAAAGAGGAAAAAAACGGACTATCATATTGTGGAAAAGATGTTTGTCCGAGGTTGATATATTTTTTCACATACCATCCATTTAGCAAAGTAGATAGCCATGAAATGTGATCATTGGGGGTACTTTCCAAGCAAATATGATTCGATGAAGAAAGATGGAGAATCGTGGGCTCGTTTGAAGAAAACAATCGCAACGTACGTGTAATAACGGAAAAGAAATATGCTCGTCATCTCTTTCACCTCGGCTCTGACACAAGTCGATGATCTAGCTCTAAAATGAACGAGAAGATATATGGCGTAGCAGAAGAAATTCGGAAAATTCAACTGAATGGTACAGGAAGGTGAATTGCAGCCCATCGAGATCTACTCTCTCACTCGCACTCATATCTTCTATCGTAACCTAACCTATGAGTGCGAGTGAGACAGTAGATCTCGATGCACTGCAGCTCACCTTCCTGCCGAAAGTACCTCTATCAAGCAATCTTCTGTGACTTTGTCATCAACCGAGCGTTCTGCATCACATTTATTTTAACCGGCTGGTTTAAAATCGAGTGCATATTCTCCCAGTGTATTTTTGTCACGAAACATTTCAACTTATCGGTCTCTCCATCCTCAAATGAATATGTGCATTAACTTGAGAATATCTCGCAGAACCGACTTCTCTGGAGCGTATATTATATAACACGACCTTCCCGTTAGTAGAGAATCCTTCAAATTTTTTTGCTTATGAATACAATCCACAAATGAATCCTGATGCTGAAACTTTTGGTGACTCCTGCTGGTATCTTCGCGATTTACTACTATAATTCCAATATCTCGATTCTACAATGAGTGGTCAAATTACTCTCGCTGCAATCCCGAACTGTGAGCTATGAGCGATGAATGTAAATAGACAATATACGAGTTTGAGAGTCTGAGCATCCATGGAAATGGTGATCTGAAAATTTTCGTGCAGTAACATTAGATGTGGCATAACTCGACAAACTTCAAAATAGGACGAGAATTCGAGCTCTATTGATGAACGTTACAGTGTCCAGCGTATGAAACGCTGTGTGTATCGCGTGCGAATGACGCGTTTTCCACACTTTTCATGAGAAATTCTCAGCAAACATTAAAGTCAAATCCCAAGTATCCCTATACTATCATGCCGACCACATTTTCATCCTCCCCACACTTTCTCCTGGTACTTTTTAATTCTCGGTCGGAGATAGTAGTCACTTCAACATCCTATCCTTGTTTTTCGCTTGCAAATGACACGACAGTCTTGTTATTGGATGAAAACTTGAATATTAAAGGAAGATCGAGATTATTCCCATTAAGTTCTGTAGCTCAAGGCAGAGAGTTGAACCGGATTCTGAGTAGTATGCCTGAACACTAGACTCATTTTTTAATATCTCCCTCTATGTTCAACGTTAATACATACTCCCACAATTTACTCAATTCGCTCGCTTGACTCGATATTCATGGAATCGAGATGAACGGTGACGCTTTATTGAAAAGACTGCGTGTTGGGAAAAGAGGTATTTTTCCTTGGATCGTTGTGGACTTTAATTTCAATAACACTTGTTTCACTAAATAATATTTATTCAATACTTGCTCCGAGTTCCACGCTCCCTTATACATCTTTCTCTTACAACGTTTTTATCCGATCTCCCGCACTTGGCGCAGCGCTTCTCCTTCGCACATATTCATATTCATCCTCTCGTGGCGCCGTCGCCAAAGTCGGTATAGCAGTTTCCTTACACTACTACCTAATAGCTTCTGCTAATGTCAGTGTCACAGCTGAATGTACACATATCTCAACACGCCTCCTTACATTCATGCTGTTACAGCTGACTTACAATCATTTCTCAGTTTCTCTATTTCACATTTAATAAATTTCTGAATTTCACAAATTTGACTCTCCCAAGTGCTTTAGTAAAGATGTCAGCTATGTTATTTTCTGAATTTATCTTCTCCATATCAATTATGCCATCCATGTATGCTTCATTACAAAGTGATAGTGAACTTCTATGTACTTAGAATTCTTAGTGTAGTTACCAAATCTAGCTATACTTATAGCACCCGAGTTATCTTCATATACGTTAACTGGCTCATCATTATTGCAATCAAATATTTCCAAAATTCCTTTTACAAGTTTGATCTCACTAACTGCTTCTGATAAAGCTACATATTCAGCATAAGTAGAAGCTTTTGTAACACTTCCTTGTTTTCTGGATTTCCAATGAATGACGTTACCATAAAATCTTAAAGCGTAACCAGTAGTAGACCTTCTGTCTGTTGAGTCGCCTGCCCAATCAGCATCTACATAACAATCTAAAACTTCACAACTCTCTTTTCTGGTGAATGTCAGCTTCAGGTCTTTTGTACTATAGAGATATTTTAAAACTCTCAAAGCATACTTAAAGTGTGTCTCGTCACAACAATTTTGAAATCTACTCAAATAGTTTACACTATAGCTCATATCTGGTCTAGTTCCAGCATTTACATATGCCAAAGCACCTATCAAATTCCTGTATCCAATATTATTCATTTCATACTCAGCTTTGTGTAATTTGAGATTTTCTTCCATCGGTGTTTCATATGTCTTAGCATCCTGAATTCTGTATTGTCTACCAATAGATTCAATGTAACTTTCCTGATCTAAAGTCATCTTTCCTGATTCCATGTCATACTCAATATTGATTCCCAAATAACTTTTGACTTGACCCAAATCTTTCATTTTAAACTTTTCACTCAACAAGGTCTCGACTCTATTGATTTTACTCTTGCTCTTACAGCAAATAAGCATATCATCTACAAAAATTATTATATGAATTGTCACATCCTTTAAAATCAAATAATACAAACAGAAATCATATTTGCTTTTTTTGAAGCCTAGTTCTTGTAAAAACTCGTCAAAACAATCATACCATTTCCTAGGACTTTCTTTCAATCCATGAAGTGCTTTTATAAGTTTACAAACACTGTTCGTACCATCTCGGTAATCTTTCGTTTGCTTGATATACACCTCTAAAGGAACTTTACCATTTAGAAAAGCTGTCTCTACATCCATTTGTTCAATATAAAATCCATTTTGACAACAATAAGATAATAAGATTTTCAAAGTCATCATTCTTGCTACCGGTGAATAAATATCTTCAATCATCTCATTTTGTTGGTACCCTAAAACAACTAACCTTGCTTTGTAAACATTTCCTGGTTTCTTTCTGAATATCCATTCAACATCTAAAGCTTTTGCCTTCTCTGGCAATTCAACATATTCATAAGTTCCATTCTTTTCTAAACAAGACATTTCTCTATCTGTTGCCTCTTTCTAAGACTCAGCTCCAGGACAGCTCATCGCCTCCTCAAAATTTGCTGGCACATCAGCGCTACAATAATTCACATAGATTACATTATTATATATGAAATTCTCATCTAAATTTGGCTTTCTTTGCCTAGTTGATCTCCTCAACTCTTGAACATCATTTGCTGACCTATTTTCTCTTCTTCTTTCATTTTCACCTGAACAATTTTCATCATAATTTTCAGAATCTGAGTGAGGCTCATCTTCTGATTCATTTAAACCAATACAATTCGTATCACTCTCAACAATATCAGTATGGGGAGCAATTCTAATTTGGTTATCAATCAAAACTTTGTATCCAACATTAGTGTACCCAATTAAAATTCCTAATTCAACCTTCTTGTCCCATTTGGAAATTCTTTTAGCCTCTGGGATCCTAACAAAAAATTTACTTTCATACATTCTTAAATGTTTCACATTTGGTTTTATACCAAACATAATTTCAAGAGGTGTTTTCTTTTCAAAAGTGTTTGCCAATGTTCTATTTTTCAAATAAGCAGCTGTCGAAATGACTTCAGGCCAATCCTTTCTCTCTAGTTTAGATTCATCTAATAAACATCTTGCTATCTCCATGATGGATCTGTTATATCTCTCTGCAGTCCCATTTAATTCATGAACATAAGGTGGACATTTATCTATTACTATACCTTTGCTTCTTGTGAATTCATAGATTCTTTTATTTAAATACTCTAACCCATTGTCACACCTCAAAGTTCTTATCTTTTTACCTGTTAAATTCTCTACCTCATTCACAAAGGTCACAAAACAGTCAAAAACTTCATCTTTAGTTTTTATAACATAGACTCTGGCTATTTTACTGTAGTCATCAATGAAACTCACAAAATATTTCTCTCCATTTATACCAATAGCTGCATGAGGCCCATTCACATCTGAATGCACAATCTCTAAAATCTCTCTAGCTCTAGTTCTGTTATCTAAAAAAGGAGTGTTATGCATCTTGTTCTCAATACAAGTTCTGCACTTCAAAGAATCTGCTTCTAAGTTTTTTGGTATTCCTTCAAGTAATTTATTCCTGCTCAAAATATTCAAGTATTTGAAATTTACATGGCCAAGGATCCTATGCCATCTTTCTTTATCAGTCATTTTACTCACTGTATTTACTTGAACTTCTTCCTTTATAGAGAAACTATTCATCTTGTAAAGCCTATTTTCTTTCCATGCGATTGCTATTAATTTTCTTCTCCTATTATAAATCTTTGAATCATTTCCTAATGAAACTATTTTGATGTGATCTGTTATTTTGGCGTAACTTATCAAATTTCTGTCTAACTCTTTGACAAAATATACATCAGTCATTCTCATCAGAACTAACTCATTGTATACTGGGAATCTACTTAGGACTGTTCCTACTTTTGTGGCTCTCAAAAATTTTCCATCAGCAACTTTTACTCTTACTGGCTCTAGCAAATTTTTGAACTCGTAAAAATATTCCTCATTATTGATAACGTGATCAGTGCAACCACTGTCCAAAAGCCAATCAATTCTTTGAGCTGACTCATCTTTAAAATCTGTCTCTACACTATAAGTCGATACTAGCGCGTTTACCTGCACTTCTACATTGAACGTATTGAGGCCCATATACTGTTGCTGTTGCTGCTGCTGATGTTGATTCGGAGTATTTCCTCCACCACCACGATAATGATTGTAGTATCCATAAGAAGGATTGTAGCTGGCATAGTAACCGCCACCACCGCGATAACCGCCTCATTGTTGACCTCTACCTCTATGGTTGTATTGGTGCACGTGCCCTCCGCCGAAGGAACGGCCGCCGCGATGCTTCATGTTTCCTCTCGGTGCGCCTCTTCCTCTTCGAATAGAGTTTTGCGAATTCTTGCTTGCGCAATCTCCTGCTATGTGACCGGGTTTGCTACAAGTGAAGCAAGTTTGCTCTTGTTTCACTGTCGTATTATATGCGCTCGCTTTCACGCCTGCGCTTTCTTCACTCGATTTCAATAAATTTTGCATTTTAATCTTACTTTTCACGTACTCTGTTGTGCGTTCCTCTTCTGGCAATACATCAATCAGATCACCAATATGACTGTAATTTTCCAGCAATGTCCTCAAAATATAATTCACTTTTTCTTTTTTATCTACTCGTGCCCCAGCAGTTTTTAGTTCATCAATCATTTTCTCAAAATCACCAAAAATTCTTCACAGTTCTCAGTGTCTTTCAAACGTAACTTTTCTATTCGATTTCTTAAGACAATTTGGAGCGCCGTTGATTTGGTCAAATATAGTTCATCAAATTTTTTTATAATATCGTAGGCTGTTTCAAATTCACTCACAAACTCCAATTGTTTATTATTTATCCCACTGTAAATGTAATTCACTGCCTTGAGATCTTGATCATCCCAATCTGCTGCATCAGTACTCTTTTTTGCTCTCGTAATCACTTTGTGGCACTTCTTCAGTTTCAAGAGCATCTCAATTCTTTTTTTCCAACTACTGTAATCTTTCCCGTCAAAAACTGGCACTGTAAAATCTCCTGCCATTTCTTCTGTATTTTCACTGGGAGCTTCTTCACTCAATTCTTCAACTTATTCACTTTCTTGGAACTCGGTTTCACTTATTAACGATTCTTCACTTTTTTTTTGAACTTTGCGGCGTATTTTCAGTTTCTCCACCAATGCCGCTTCTCATCAAATGATCAGTAAAACTTTTCCACATTTACAACCTTAGCAACTGCTACCATGTTGGGAAAAGAGGTATTTTTCCTTGGATCGTTGTGGACTTCAATTTCAATAACATTTGTTTCACTAAATAATATTTATTCAATACTTGCTCCGAGTTCCACGCTCCCTTATACATCTTTCTCTTACAACGTTTTTATCCGATCTCCCGCACTTGGCGCAGCGCTTCTCCTTCGCACATATTCATATTCATCCTCTCGTGGCGCCGTCGCCAAAGTCGGTATAGCAGTTTCCTTACATTACTACCTAATAGCTTCTGCTAATGTCAGTGTCACAGCTGAATGTACACATATCTCAACACTGCGAGATCTTGGTGAAAAAATCGAGGTGAAGGAAAAAAGTTGGTCTTCAATGATTGACTTATTTTGAAGAAGCAACAGGTTCGAAGAATCTATGATGAGGGAGAGTATGTATTTGATGATTCATGTGCAAGAAGTTAATGATATGTCCTTTCAGAGACAATTACTTTGGTGTAGCCACATGTAAAAAAGGACTATTGGCACTCTGAAAGCATGGAAAATTGACTTCAATTTTGGAATTCTTTACTCGTCCTCGAATGATTAATAATGGTCGAATCTTAACTTGATCTTGGAGGACTGGAATGCTGTTTTAGAGATAAACACGAAAAGATCTTGTATCGTGTTTTATTGCTTGCAACGTTTCGTCAACTACATTGGTTGACCTCATCAGGCACTGTAGATTCAACAATAATATGAATAATCAGTCTTTTTTTCACAGACACCAAGAATTTTTTCTAAAACTGAATCCACACATTAGTAGTACACACCTTGTATCACAAAGAAGCTATCGCATACTTAAAATTAATTAGAATATGAGTGTGTTAAACTCATATTCACGTCAACTGTTACATTGAATTCGAGCGAGTGACTAGAGAAGGTAATGATGTACAGAGTATAAGGCTGAATTCGGGATCGTGTAAGAGAGACAGAGAGATGGGACATACCGTTGAACCGTCCTGATTACTTAATGAAACCAAAAATCTGTATACCTTTTCATCAGACCTTCTCCCAAAAAGTCTCTAATATTATTAAAACATATGGCATACAAACTCTTCCAAAAGTCAACAAAAATTTACAGGGGATTATAAAACTAGGGAAAGATTCACTTGAAAAATGGGAAAATACCAATGTTGCTTACAAATTTAAATGCAAAGATTGTCCAGTATCTTATGTGAGTGAAACAAAAAGAGCACTAGCTGTAAGGATAGATGAACACATAAAATTCAAGAATCAGAATTCAGTCGTTTCTCTTCATAGAAAAAATCTCAACCATGATTTTGATTGGGAGAATACTCACATTATGGACAAAGAAATGAATTTTCATAAGCGCACCCTTGCTGGAATGCTTTTTATAAATGAAGACAAAAATAATATCAATTTACATGATGACACTAAAAATCTCTGCCGATTGTACCGATCAGTAATAATGTGAGCTTTATTCCACATATATATAGATCTACAACCCCCCCTTTCCCCTTCCCTCTGTTCCTCACCCATCTCTATCTCTCTCACTCTATCTAACTCTCCCTCTTCCTGTTACTCTCCTTCTTCCTCTCACTCTCTTCCTATCAGTCATATGTCCCATCTCTCTGTCTCTCTTACAAGATCCCGAATTCAGCCTTATACTCTGTACATCATTACCTTCTCTAGTCACTCGCTCGAATTCAATGTAACAGCTGACGTGAATATGAGTTTAACACACTCATATTCTAATTAATTTTAAGTATGCGATAGCTTCTTTGTGATACAAGGTGTGTACTACTAATGTGTGGATTTAGTTTTAGAAAAAATTCATGGTGTCTGTGAAAAAAAGACTGATTGTTCATATTATTGTTGAATCTACAGTGCCTGATGAGGTCAACCAATGTAGTTGACGAAACGATGCAAGCAATAAAACACGATACAAGATCTTTTCGTGTTTATCTCAAACAGCATTCCAGTCCTCCAAGATCAAGTTAAGATTCGACCATTATTCATGGGAAATTGATTTCTACACAGGACTCATACAGAGATTGCATCCAAGGCACACGAATACCAGAGAAACTACAGCCTGAATGCAAATCTAAATCAATTGAGAGGAATTTCTCCAATCGGAATGTTATTTTATTTTATTACAATAATTAAGCCACGGGCAAAATCCCGTCCGTCCGGATCCCCTCAAGCAGGGCTGCCAACATAAAATCGTGAGTAGGGTTGCCAACTTGACGAAAAAAAATATGAGTTGATATTATGAAAGCGATAATAGACCTTATGTGTCGCGAGTATCTAAGTACTTATCATTTAAATTCATCTTATCATCCAAGATCATCCAAGATCATCTTGGATCATCTTAAAGTTATCTTTTGATTATCTTTCTATCTGATTGTTATCTTTTGATTATCTTTCTATCTTTTAGTTATCTCGTCGTTATTTCGTCGTTTTTTGATTATCTCTACTTTGCTTTTTCGGTTGTTTTTTCTTTCTTGAGTAATTTTTTAATACATTCTCATTTTTGAGGTATATTGAGTTGGAGTAATTAATTTTTTATGTACTGTGCAATTTTTTAGAGATGGTATTCAATCGTGGAGAACTGATCTCTTTGAAATTTTTTAATGAGTTAGTTGGTTTTGATGATCTTCCTTTCATTATTCATCATTCAGTTGAATATTGATCATTATATTTTTCAATGTTTAGCTACTATTTCAATAAAATCTTTTTCTTCGTCTATCATGCAAATTTTCAGAGCTGTTATTGTTCGTCTGAGAGAAACTGATGATTCTCGAATGGAAATTTTAGTGATTTTACCATGAAAATAGTTGATTATTGAATATCTTTTCAACTATGTATTGAATACTCATTAAAAAATTCGTCAATTATCTGGAACGATTTTATTAATGAATTTGAATAAAACTTCTATTGTTGCAAAATGGAAATTGTTAGATTTTTTGTTATACTGATTTGATTGTGTTATCATGTTGCCTATGAAGTGTTGATGAATTTGTTTTGGATTTTTCGCTTTGGTCGCTCTCAGCGGAGTTGATTACTCTTGAGCGATGGCCTAGGCGAGTCACCGCAACGTCATCATCAGTGTAAAGTGAGTGTCTTAGTAGTATTAATTATAATCAGATGTTTGTACTATGATCCATGTATACGATAAGTGTAGTGTTGATGGATTTGTTTTGGATTTTTCGCTTCGGTCGCTCTCCGCGGAGTTAATTACTCTTGAGCCATGGCCTAGGCGAGTCACCGCAACGTCGTCATCAGTGTGAAGTGAGTGTCTCAGCAGTAATAGTTGTAATCAGATGTTTGTATTATGATCTATATATGTGATGAGTGTAGTGTTGATGAGTTTGTTTTGGATTTTTCGCTTCGGTCGCTCTCAGCGGAGTTAGTCACTCTTGAGCCATGGCCTAGGCGAGTCACCGCAACGTTCTCATCAATGTAGAATCGAAGTGTCTTAATTGTGATTGATGTGATTTCTTATTTGTTTTAAATCATCAATGGTGTTTTATCGGGAACTGTTACTGTTGTTTAGTGTAAAGTCCATTTCGCAACAATAGTTGTTAAAAAGTTTATTATTATTTGTTATTCCATTTTGGTGAGTATAATGAAAAAAAGGAGAACTTTGATCCCTAACGACGACTTTAATTGATTGCAAAATCATCTTAAAGTTATTATTGAGAGGATTTCCCTCCTATTTTGTTCAATTTATTGATTAATGAACGATGCAGTCAGAGTATGTGCGTTCGTAGCCCAGAATCGATTCCAAAAGAATATACAAATCTATGGATGAGTCACTTACTAACAGGGGACCTTCCAGGGTTCTGTGTAGAATGACTCAGAAATGCAGAGATTCAGATGGGCGGAAATTTTTTGATGGGATCCGTCAGTCAGCTAATAAGAACACCGAATCCTTGACATTACCTCAGCACTTTTGTGAGGCACCCTACCGCAGGCGATAGTCAAGTATTGGATTCTTTGTATGTGGAAGTCACGTCGATTTATTAATAGGATGAATTCTATTATGATGTTAAATTTACTTATTCTCGAAAACTCTGTCCAATCGTCATGGTCGTGGGGTAAAATTCATTATGATTTTGCAATTGATTAAAATCGTCGGAATTGAAACGTAAATGATTTGAATTTTGTTGAACCACATTGAAAATTATCATATCATCGTTTTTAAGTCATTTTAAAATTTTGTAGAACTTATTCTAACTAAACCTATGAAATGAAAAGAGACTAGAGGGGAGAGACGGGCAGATGTCCCGTCTCCATTGAATTTTATCAAGTTATCCAATATACATATTCTTATTTTACAATTTTTGAAAGTTTCATAATTTTTTAGAAACAATATAACATTAAATATGATATCACCTAAATTGAATATTTTTAAATCATTTAAAATCACCTGCAGTACGTTTGCAGTACAATTGACAATGATGGCATCCCACTTTTGCTTCTTGATTCCCTGTTGAGTTAGTTACCAATGGACTATCGGGATACCGTTTATTTCGTCCTTAATGGTGCTGTGGGATGGAGAAATCCAGATTACGGATTATTTTTCTATCGCAAAATAATTGGATCCGTTTGTGTGAATATGTGCATATATCAATATGTGTGGGAGTGTGTGCGCGTGTGTGTGTGGGGGGGGGGTGTGTATCTGATGAAATTATGAGGAAGGTTGTGTGTATAGTTTCTGGATATTGAAAATGTTTGTGCATGTGCATGTATGGGTGGGTGAGTGAGTGAGTATGTATTGAAATAATTATTGCGTTTCTGTTAATTGATATATAAATTATATCAATGATCATCAATTATTCAAAAGATTATATGAATAACTTACCAGTGCAGCTTTCCAATATGATTTTTGACAATTCCAGGGGCTAAGTTATTCTCTTCCATCCTCTGATTAATTAACTGTTGCAGGATGTACACGAGTTATATGCTGAAATTAATTCAAATGAAAGTTATGTTATTGTTCAGGGAATGATTTAACTTGTTGGTGTGTTAGTGAAATGTGAAGTAGTTATATTTCTATCTACACGAATGAGCGTGAATAATCGTGAGTGTATGTGTGTGTGTCTGTAACTGTGTGTATTCATATGATTAAATATAAGTGAGTGTGCTAGATTGAATTTTTTATGTTGAGTGACTTATATTAATCAATCATTTTGTTATTGTTGGAGTAATCCATGAAAAAATGACTTTTCAAAATAGTTAATTCATTCACTTACCAATGTCATTTCCTTTGATGATCCTTAAATCTCTTGTGGTGGAGTGTTAATCTCCTCTGCGGTCTTTTAATGTCTCTTCTGTACAGTTTTTTCAGACTGTTAGATACTAAAACGATATATAATTATCTAAATTATATGTTTCAATATTCATATGTATTAAATTTTATTCGAGTAATTACTCACGTACAAACCTCTTTGTGATATACCTCGATTGAACTCATAGCTCCTGGGGGTTGGCTCTCGGAGTGACTTCTCGATCACCAGGAGCGGTATCGACTTCACCCTTCGATGGGTTGAGACAGACTGGCCTTGCTCGACGCTTTAACTTTATATATATATACCTTTTCGATACACTGTGCGTAAAAGTGCACTTTGCGCACAGTTTGTCGACTTTTACTCACAGTTTATCGAAAAGTATAGTTAGATACACGGCCGTAAAACCTATTATCCGCATCCTCGTGATGATTCCGACCCTCACCCGCGGCTCGGGCCGGAAACCCATCACTCGGACGCGAATAAAACGTTTTACGCCCTTGTATCAAAATGTACTATTTTGATATCATGTGCGTAAAGTTGTGCCGTAAGAGTACTTTTCTATACACTGTGCGTAAAAGTGCACTTTGCGCACAGTTTGTCGACTTTTACTCACAGTTTATCGAAAAGTATAGTTAGATACACGAAGATGCGAATAAAACGTTTTACACCCTTGTATCGAAATGTACTATTGCAGGTGGGTGTGCGGTGCGCAATGTTGAGCGAATTTTTTTTTACGCACGATTTTCAGTGCGCAAAGTTTCAAATCGTGCGGAAAGTTGTCTCAATCGTGCGCAAAGTTGTCTTAAACGTGCGCAAAGTTCCCCGACTCGTGCGCAAAGTTGAGAGCGTGCCAGCAGAATTATATCTCAAGTTCCTCCCCATTTCCATGTTCACGTGATCCGATCAATTTATGGATCGTCACAGGAGACGATTAAAATCCTGAATTCTCATGGATTCTTCATTTCAATTGGTTTGATGCAATGTACTCAACGATGTAGGTGATGATAACCATCCCCATGAAGATAGTATATGTTTTCGATTTGCAAATTTTTAAATACCAAAATATTAGTGTCACACCATTTGCATGATCATCAACTGATGAAAATTACTTCTGCACTTCACATTCCAACCTTATCTAAATCACAGCGTATGGTCATATGATGATTTGAATTCCATTTTTGATAGCTAGATGATAATTTCGGATTCTTCTTTATTCATATGAACAAGTGTTCCAAAGATACCCCAGTTTCTGAAAAAAAACGTACTTGTCAGTTTTTACTCTACAAAATTGAAATTTTGTAAAAATACTCGAATGTAACAATAGATTCGTCCGGATATCTGTGCAGACAAGTGAAATCTAGCTCAGATACCTTGGATTTGACCTGCTAAAGTCGGAACCACGCCACTTTTTCCGAGAGACTGTTTGTTGGATTGAAAATGTACTTTTGGAGACTCCAGCTTATAAACGGATTGAGAGCTGTTGGACGCCTTCGCGCTGGTGCAAGACATTGTTTATGCGTGCCCCGAGTTGAAGGAATCGGTATTAACGCCTCAGGATTATCTGCCTAGCCAACTGTACGTGATAACCACTCCTCTATGGTTGTTCTAAAGTTACCCCCCGTATTCCAAAATTACCCCGGTTGACGGTACCATCACATTTAGAGGCTCATTTTGGTTACGATCGAGATTCAAATACTTTCCCTTGGCTTCTCACTGGAATACCGATCAACAATTGCAAGTCAAAACAATGCAATTATATCCCTCTCGCGATGACGAAAGGAGAGCGAAACATTCCAAACCTGTGCCTTGCGTCTGCCGAGCGTGCCCTCTAAAAATGACGACTTCCCAAGCCAGTGGTGCGACATTTTTTTAAGCTTTCAAGCCGAGCAGAATTTTTCTGAATCATGGCACAGTGAGAGCGTCTTCATATTGGCAGCAAATCGCGCATGTGAAAACAAATCGCAATTCGCAACTCGAAACTTGAATGGAAGAAATCGGACCCCTTTGATGTCAAAATCGAGACAAATTGATGTTTGAAGTGGTTTCATATCTTCAATGCAAGCTTCTAAATGATGACCTTCACACCTAAAATCGAGATATTTTATCCGCTTATCATTTTTAAAATAATTTTCATTAATTTTTTGATTTAATTTAATTTCTCAGTCTGCGCAGACAGCTGTGCGATTTGCGAGTTGCGAGTTGTGAGTTGCGATTTGTTTTCAAATGGGCGGTTTGCTGCCAATATGAACACGCTCTTAGGAACCGAAAGGGATTTGATTCGTTTGGTTTTGAACTTTGGAATCCCTTTTCTACATTCTCCGCTTCGGACAAGGAATTCCATCATCCGAATTCTTTCACAAAACCGAGTTTCACCGACAAATGAGGGCTATAAACATAGTCAAAGCCAGGTACATTTCTGATTCGAACTTTTCTTGGGAATAAAATCATAGAAGATGAATATATTCTTCTATTAGAACTTTTGAGGGTTAGGCATTTCTGGTACAACACGATCAATTTTAAAAAGCGAAAGTTTGTTCGCAGAACATTCGAAAATCCGTGTTTGCGGTCTGTTGTAGCCAAACCAGAACGCCTTTTCAGTTAAATCAAATAGATTACGTCTTAGATGATGTCAGATACTATATCATGTCACTTTTCTGAGGTACCAATAGCTCAGAATATCCGAGGTACACTGGGGTTACGCCAAACTTGAAAGTTTCTCAGAAACATTCATATACAATCATGTGCGATGAAAGAAAATAAGCATCTAGGGCCACTTATTCCTGCGCGAAAAGAAACTCGAACTGGAGGCGGTTTGGGATTACAACATGAAATAATCATGTATCAGGTACAGATCATCTAATACCTGATATTGAAAGTATATTGAATGCAAAGTGTTTTCATGGAAACAGGATCTCTCCGGGTGACTTGTAGAATTTATAGGAGCAAGTTGAAAATGTTTAAATTTAAGTACCTCATTCCAAACCGAGTCACGTGATTACCGATCAGAGAGAAATTTGGTATGTTCCCGCGACTGAGCAGAAGTCAGAAACACTCTGTTTGGGCGTCTGTTCTGATATGCAAATCATGCAAATTAGATGCTGTCTGGCGCTCGCAAACTGTGATATTCTGCAACAATTGCTATCAGCGTTTTACGAGTGATTAGTCTTTGTTATGTGTTCTGTACTTTTTTAAATATTTTTACTCACGCATGTGCCTCAACTAAAGTGAACACGTTATACTGTTATTAGACATCTGGGATGAGATACTCATCATAATTTTGTACCTGACTGTATATTGTTTTGCCGCAAGGCGAATGAAAGGCTATTTATCTATCTATCTGTATAACTTTCACGCACAACACAGTCATCTGATAACTATTTGATATAAATAACAATCCAGACTGAATACCGTTCTTGGAATCAAATTTGCCCTTCTTCTACTCTCTATCGTAATAATCTTGTGAAGAAAGTATCTCATTTACTGTAGCTCTACTGTACAACAGAGTAGATTGAGGACTGATTGTAGATGTCGCAAGGGACAATGGCACTCAAGTGATTTTTTTAATTTAGCTCATAAGCTGTTGGTTAGCCCATCATGAACCAAACTGTTCATGGAGGCAACGCACATCATAACTTGAGTGTAAGCTCTGTAGAGCTATAACTCCATAGAGCAAGTCCAGGATTTTTCTTTGAGGCCCAGGAGTGAAATCTATCGAAGTATCAATGGGTACTTGGCAGTTTCACCGATGGAACTTGGAACCGTGAGTGATGAGACGCATACATTTTGCCCACTACAAAACCTTGGAACCGCAGCTCTCCAAGGACTGCAGCAACTCACCAAACAGAGCATATCATCGTATTTTCATGTCACGCGAGTCACGCCGATCACAAGCTGGCTAGTGAATCACAAGCTCAAGTCGCTTCATCTCTGAACTCTGAGCTCTTTTCAGAGCTCGCTGTAACACAAAAATCGAGGGTTGAAAGGCGCTTTTCTCGTAGCATGCCGCACAGCGAGGGCCGAGCGCAAATCACCTATATTATGATCACGTTTGGTATGATCTGCTCCTGCATGTGAGATGCGAGCATCAGACAGCATCTAATCTGCATGATTTGCATATCAGAACCGACGCCCAAACAGAGAGCAATTCTGTGCAGTCTCCGAAACAGACCCAATGTTTTTATCACGTGACACGGTTTTGAATCCCAAGACTATTTTCAACGTGAGAAAAATCATAGTTACCTACCCCCGGATAGAAAATTGTTTTTTGTTACTCCCTTTATTCCCTCATTGCCAACTATCCAAATTAAGAAGTCGATTTGATGATTATTCTCTAATGTCTCACCGATACTACCTTCAGCTGATGAATAACGCATTAGTTGCGACTGACTTGAATTATTCCTGTCACGCGTCATTCTAAATACATACATGAGAATATTATATAGTGTGAAATTACTTTGATTCATGAATGACGATTGAACAATTGACCATATGAATCGTTCTTCGGAAAATGTGTTAGGAAGTCGATCCTCTATTGGAGCATATAAACCTCTCATTGAAGAGTCGCGACGTGCGAATAATACCTCCACGAAAGACTCAAAAACGTAAAAATCACGATATCCGGGAGACACACGTGGGCCTGGATAATCGTGCAGATTTTGCAAGCGAGAACGAGGAATGAGCAAGAAATGGTAAATCGCCTACAATGATTATGCTGCATCGGGGAAGATAAAGTGTATCTCGCACATCTCGAGCTCAATTTTCGTATTATCACGAATATGTGGGAAATATGTGGGAGCTGCACGCTCGCGGGGAAGCGAGAGCGAGAGGATAAAAGTTATAAAATCACGATCTCACTTGCAGCTGGGGAATCGTGAGCTTGCCGAACCGCCGCGCCACGCAGATGGGAGTGCACACTTGTATTATGATAGCAATTACCTCGTTACACGAGCTTGTTCTGCCGCGAGAGTGGAAAAAGATGAAGATGAACGGAGAAGAGATGAGAACAATTTCAAGGCGCAATGAATTCCGCAACAGCAGTGTGGGTGTGTACCGTTCACACATTGCAAAGCCCATATCCTATCGTCATCGACCGATATAATCGTGACAGTAAAGTCATTTACTGAGGACTGCTAGAGAACGAGTGTCATCAAATGAAGGATCTGGATTGAGTGATTGAATGCTTAAGCCCTGGTAGGAAATATGAACACTCCTCTGCCAGAAACTCGCCACTTGGATGCTGTGTCTGGGCATCATTTTCCCAGACATCACTGGCCGGTTTCTGGCCAGGATAGGACGCTTAAATTCTCGAATAATGTTGAGCAGATCTGCTCTGCGTTTAACGCCTGGTTTCTGTGCACTAATTGGCCAAACAGATGACAACAAAATGTATAACTTTAAACTGGATGCTCAATTTCTCAGCTATGACAGCGAAAAAAGTGGGTGAAATGAAAACCTAAATAGCAGGTTGTAGTTAAAGTTACCGAACGAATACATGTTTATATAATACAGTACCTTTCATGAATAATGGAACAAGTAGGATCTCACTAAAACAGTGATCATTTCAATACACTTGGCTGTACGGAAGTTTTGAAAAAAAAAAACATCTTAAAGATCACAAAACAGTCTATCGATTCATGTGCTTAAAACATTTCTTGTGTCCTTTTTGAGTGCCCGTAGTCAACGATGAAAGTCTAAAAAATTTCTCCATTATAAATCACCTACAACTTTGGCGGGAGTGATCTGATCATAAAAATACGCTGCTAAAAGTGATTAGCAGAAAGCTTTCTCCAAGCGTCATATGATGATAATTAGAATCACCAGACCATCATCATCGTAAAATTGTATGAAAAATAAAATGTGAAATTCCTTTTCACATCACAATTGAAATTATATTATACTTTTCATTTATCTTTATTAATATCAATATAAATCTCATAAATCAGATATTCGTTAAAAAATTCTACATTCTCACAATAACAATACCAATTCAAAATTATCAATATCATCGATCACTTGACGAACTTTACATCAAAGCAAAATCTCATACCAAGGAAATCTCCTTTGGATATTCTTCTATTACTCCTGATTTTATAATTTTCAGTAATGATTCTTTCGAAAATTTGACATCTGTAGACATTGAATAAAATTTCGGTATCAACCAATCAATAGGTTATGCAGAAAAAATCATAGTTTAGGTAATTAAAATTGAGATAAATGGGTCGTAATTGGAGGTAGGAGGAAAAAATAAATATTGAGAAAAATTTTCCATTATTTTTTGAGTTATCATTTAGAGGAAGTTTTTTGGAAGAATTTGAGCCATCTAGTCTGAGGTTTTCTCGATGATATCTATTATTTGGTTGAGACAGAATTTGGATGCAGTGTGTTTAAAAAGGCTAAAAAAGAAATTTTTGGTGAAAATTTTAATTTTTTTGAAAATTTGAGATCTGTAAAGATTGAATAAAATTTTGGTAATAACGAATCGATAGATCTCGCAGAAAAAATCATAGTTTAGGTGACTCAATTTGTTGTGAGAGTGTGTGAGAAAAAGATATTTATGTATTAAAAGTTGAGCCTTTGAGCACTTTTGGTTGAAAAAGCCCATGGATCAAATTTGACTGCGAGCCGAAAGGTGCCAAATCACTGGGCTGTCAGAAATTGGATTCTGTACAACTTGTAGAAAGCCAAAAGTTGACAAGGTAAATAGTAAAAGAGAAAGCGTGTCCGGTATAAAACAAGATACATACATACACACACACACACACATACACAAACACGGAAAAGAGGTGGAAAGATGAGTCTTTGGCGCAGATTTGGGAAGCCATTAGGAGGAAAAGTGTTACCTACAATCGATAGATTTTGGCGAGAGGAAGAGAATGGTCTAAGGCTTTTTCAGATGAAAGGAATTTTGTTGAAGAATATGTTGGTTTTAGTGGAAAATTTGATCAAATTTTCGTTGGGGTGAAAACAAAGTTTTCTCTTTAGAGAAAGCAATACTCACGGTCCTTGTAGATCTTCTCAAAACCTACAGTTTCCTTTTTCGAAGTCTTCTCTACGACCTTTCCTGTCCGAGTAACGAGCTTTGAAAGAAAATTTTGTATTACATGGACTGCTCACGGAGATGCCGAAGCTGGTACCTGTTCCATTTCCTTTCGCTCTGTTCCGATGCAAATATGCATCGAAAAATTTTAGCTCACATGATTTTGACGTAAAAAATCTCATCTTTTAGAATATTCTATAGGGTTTTGTCTTGAATGTGATCTATGGAGGCAAAACATGAAATTAATCAATTTCCACGATGATGCTTAAGAAATCGTTGTTACCGTAAGTCTGAGACTGAATCTGATAAAACATTCTGAAAGATGAGATCTTCTTACATCAAAATCATATCGCGTGATATTTTTTTCATTCATTTTTGCGCTTGAATAGAGCAATGCAAGTCGAAACAGACACCAACCGCGGTATCTCCGTAAGCAGTCCATGTAATACAAAATTTTTTTCCAAATTCGTTACTTGGACAGGAAAGGTCGTAGAGAGAACTTGGAAAAAAAAGAAAATCGTAGGTTTTGGGAAGACCTACAAGACCCCATAAGAATTCTTGTGATCGGAACACTCCCGCCAAAGTTGTAGGTAATTGATTAAAGGAGAAATTTTTTTAGATTTTCATCGTTGACTACGGGCACTCAAAAAGGACGCAAGGAATGTCTTAAACACATGAATCGATAGATTTTTTTGTGATCTTTAAGATGCTTTTTTAGAAACTTTCGTACAACAAAGTATATTGGGAATATGACTGCCTTAGTGAGACCCTACTTACTCCATTATTTATGAAAGGTACTGTATATCTCTGAGATATTCTACAAATCCATCGGTTTCAATAAAATTCATCTGGAAGGATATTTGCGCATCTTTTTTATTACAAATTGCACTTCTTGAAATTGATTCGTCCTCTTATGTGAATCAATGATATTAAATTCGTAAATTGACAGTGGGGGACTAGTTTTTCATTTCTCTATTGTTGACCTCGGATTTGGTAATAATCTCGAGGGTGGTAATAAGAGGTATATAATCTCTTTGGGTGAAACCTACATCACAGTAAAATTGTCGCATTACCAACGTATCTCCAGCGTTTCGTGAGAAGCGCTTTGATTGACCGAAATCGCTGTGGAATAAGGGAGGGGGAGCAAAGCGAAGTGTAATAGAAGCATGGAGAAATAAGCTAGATGGTTGGGAATATCATTCAAATCATTCCAGGCTGGGTGTGTTGTTTTACCTGCGATATATCGGCGATGAGGTATCGCTCGCCGAGAAGTACGCGAGCGCACACAAGCTTGCTCTTCCTCAGTGATAACGGTCACCCAAGCGAAAAGAGAGAGGAAGGGAGTAGGGGGATTCACGCAATGCTGTTCCTTCGTGAAATCGGAGACTGGACAAAGCGATGCTGCTGATAAAGATAATGACAATAATCAGTGGCTGGGAAACTGCGCTTGAATCGCGCCCCCCGCTCGCATCAGCAGCTGAGTTTGAGCGATGATACGTGAAACCGTTCTATGGTCTCTAGGGAACTGCACGTTGTCAAATGATTCGGAGGTGAAATTCAAAGCTACATCCGCAGTCGATAAAAGTGTGAGCCAGGATAGCCCATCCAGAAATTTCAACGATGTATCTCTCGCGCCTATAGTTGTCAGAATTATCACGGAGTGAAGCGGATTACGGGGCCAGAGAAACCCGAAGTGGCGTATAATTGAAAAAGTTAGCGCTCGGCAGTTGTTTTGATCGCGATAAAAACAATTTTTGCCATATTCCAATCTATTTTATCGCGTTTTATTTGCGCTACCTGAGGATTTTCTTCCAGAATACAGTTTCTATTATTTTCTCCATTGGTAAGGAAAAGGTGCATTTCAAATCAAGGAAATCTTCGAACAGCTCTAATACAGGAGTTACAAGAAAAAATCATTGGGCCATTCTATCCATATTCAGTACATTACTGTAGCTGAAACAACATATCCGTTGGTATACATTTCTCTAATTAGACCCACTAACCCCGAAGATGACACATTTGTGAGATCTTTTTGAGGCTCGTTTTTGAGTACTAAATAGCCCTAAAAAAATGGGAACGCCCAAATCTACGTAAAATTGTCTGAAAATTCAAAATATGTCAAGGGAAATCGTCCCATTTGGGGCAATCCTGAAGAGCTGCATTTAATTTTTGCAAAAAATACGATTTTTTCATTTAAAATTGCGATTAGATGGCATTTTGACCCCCAATATTGATAGATATGGCTTTAGAGCAAAAGAATAACGTGCCATTAGTTCCTGAGCTACAAAATCTTTGGGTTAAAAAAGTTTCAGAAGACAAATCTGGGTCCAAGTTATTGACCGAAACAAAAAAGTTGTTAAAACCCTTGAAACGTCAAATGGCATGATATTTTAGTCCTGGTCAAATATCTTTGAAGAACAGACAATTTCACTTAGGAAGCTTGTCTCATGATCATTTTGGTGATTTCTGGCGGAAATGAGGTCAGGAAGAACAAAGGCGAGATGACGAATCTATGATGTATATACCAGCGTGATCGAGAACTTGTCCGGTGCGGTGCTATTCCCGAGGTCCATGCTGCATTCCATTACTATTATTCCGAGGTTCAGGGTAAACAGACTTGATATTATAATGTCTCGAGTGACAATGTATCGATTTTTGCGATGAAATTGGATTTGAAATGAAATTTTCACTCTAACAGTAAGGTGGATTCTGATGAATATACGCTTCTTCTCGCTTCAAACCTCATTCGATCCAAAATCTGATCACGGAATCGGGGAGAACAGACAATTTTACGTCGAAACCATTTCTTATGATATTTTTTCAGAAATTTTCGATGCTCAGAATTGAGATCGAATCAGATAGAAGGTTTTAAGGGAGTACCGCACCAGTGGAGGTGGGAATTTTTTCTACCTGAACAGAATCACGCGATGACTATTCTAATAGTTGGGTTACGATCAATTGGAGCTCTCGATGAATTTTACCAGCAGTCATGGTTCTGGTGATATGAATCGACAAAATTTGACACTTTGTCTTAATCTTCACATATTCGTGACTTCATGTCTTATTTCCATCGAAAAATTTTTTTTTTCCCATAAACGAGTTGAGCAATCGTTTTGAAAAAAAGTTTACGATAACTTCAGAGGCTTCTGTATCTCTCTTAATTTCTCCGAGTGAGATTTTCCACTCGGATTCCGAGTGAAAGTCCATTTCACTCGGTAAAGAGTCAGATATCAAAAAAACCAAAAATTTCACTCCGAAGTTCGAGTGAGATTTCACTCGGATGCAAGAGTGAGACGCTCAAATCAAATTATAGGTTATGTTTTGCCGCACATTTGTTACTGGTGGATCAATGCGTAGCTCACAAAGAGGAAAATAGTAGATTTCCTGCAATATTCGTTGAAAAACTGAGCTGAGAAATGTCAATATCCTCTTCCATAAGTTTTATAAATGCATGTATTACGTATAAATTGATCAACCCTATTAATATAGATGCAATGCCCTGTTACCGGGGAAATATGTAGGTTTCATTTTTGTTATTTCTTCGACCGAAACAATAGCTACTTTTCATATTTTCATTTCCACTTACGACACGTATAAAATTACATGGTGCATCATTCCTATAAGACGATGCTATGGACCTCAGATGTCAACAGCAACAGTGGCCCAGTGGAGAAGCAGTCCGATTTACAACCAAGACAACCGAGTTCGATTCCCCGCACTTCCCAAATTACAAAATTATTTAAGTCACCATGCCGCTACAGGCGGGATTGATTTTTTTCTTTTTTTCGAATCTTCGGATGATTAATAATAATTCATTAATTTTATAGCCCGCAACGTATTGATTAAACGAAAATATTCAGTTTCGGTGAAAAAACGTTTGGATTGACTCGGATTCCCCGAGTGAAAAATCTCACTCTTTTTTCTGAGTGAAACTCACTCGGTACCGAGTTGCCACGATTTCACTCCGAACTTCGAGTCAGAATTTACTCTTTCCGAGTGAGATTTCACTCGGAAAAGTTAAGAGAGTATCTATGGAAAAATTTCTGTCAAAAACTCAGTGTTCAGTTTCCTGATAGAGCTAAAAAACTGACACCTCCCATAAGACCACGTGTTAAATGGCCGAAAATAGAGTAGCTATAACTTTTGTCCCGGGTAGGCGAAGTTCACCAAAATTCACATGGAGTCTTTTGATACTAAAGTAAACGCGTGTGACGAGCTTTATCAAAATCTCAGCGTTAAATCTCTTAGGTGCGGTACTTCCTTAATAACGATGAAAAGGCATGCCAACAATTTTTCGTTTCGGTTGATATCTTGGGCCTAGATTATAGTCTTTTGAGACTCTTCTGCCAATAGATACAGATTTACAGATCAGGACCCAGTAACATGTTTTTCGACCTCCCAGAGCCATATCAATTGATTTTGGGGGTCTAAATGCCATCTAAATACTATTTCGAATGAGAAAATCGTTCCATCAAAATCTCAGCGTTGAATCTCTTAGGTGCGGTACTTCCTTACACTGAGAAAAAGGATTCTGGAATTTTTCCAGAAACCTTAAGATTGGGGTGCACATATACGCACTCCATCAGGACTTATTCCCCATTGACTTGGGAGATTCTCCAGAACATGCTGGAGAAAGTGCTGATTGCCATCAGGAAAAATTGTGTAAGGAATAACTCATGATTACATCTGGAGTTATTCCAAATTTGAACTTGAATCAAGTAAGTTACTTATAAGTAACTTACTTATGGACACTTACGGAGAAGATAGCAACTGTTGTTCCTTTTTCGTACAAAAGACTCGTTGATTGCATATAATTCGAAATAATTTCTGTGATATCTCTGTGAAATCTTCCATTTACCCCAGCAAACCACCCCAAAAAGAGAGAAAAGCTTGTATTTTGTGTGAATTAAAAATGATGTTCGGATGTGATGTGCATTCGCCCTAGGCTACTGCTAGGATTCCGTTAATAAGAAATTCTAAATTCTGAAATATACCAAGTGACAAACATAAGTTGGCGGATTTTTTTTTGCTTCCGATTTTGGTTTGGGAAATGTTGGAAATCGTTTGAAATCCGTGCGGCAAGCAATTCTAACGTGAAAATTCCTTGCGAAGCGATTGGCGTGGTCAAAATTACGATATCTCTTTTCGTTGCGGAATTGTGAATGAATTTTCACAAGCATGTTTTTGCTATCTCGGTGAATATCGATCGGAGCGAAATTTCAAGCGCACTATCAGAAAGATCGCGAAATTTTGAGTCGGAAATGGTTATTTCCGACTTTGATATTTGCATTATCTCATGTGAGTTAATTAACGGAAAAACTTTATGTGGGTTTTGTAACGCTTTTTGTAACGCTTGTAACGCCAGTGTTGACATTTCGTGTTTCCGCGCGTCTGCTGGTTTGCTGCTAGTGTGCCACGTGAGTGCAATGTGTGAGTTTATTTTAAATGACCAGGAACGAGTAGGGGCAGTGAATTCGAGTGTAGTACATGAGTAATCTCTGCCGTGCGATTTATTGTTATTAAGTGATACACGGTCATTTAAAACTATAGGTAAGCCCGGAAAGGGGCTGGAGATCTTGCTCGCCCGGGACCAATCACTTAGGATTAGGGCCCTGGGAATATTTTGAGAACCAAATTTGAATGCCGTATGTGTCGAAGATCGCTCGTCGCATTTACGAATTGCAATCGAGCAAAAAAGCAGCCTGAGACGCGAGACGCGAGACGCTATGCGTACTTGATGGGGGTTATGGTTTGCGTGTATCTTTCGTTCGTGGCTCCTGAATTTCCTTATTTAATTCTAAATCGTAGATAACGTAATCTCTTCCTCGAGATGAATTTTTTGTTGGCAATTGACGCGTCACTAACTATAAGGACCCTAGCTGGCACATGTCACGACATTGGACACAGCTGTTGTGGGTCTGGCGGGCCATACATGTAGCAGCCCAGTGGATCACAATGCAGCATATCCAAGCATATCCAGCTTAAATTCCAGGATATTTGGATGCTGTTGGTGTATTCCTCACTGCCAACTAAGAATTGTTGAATGCGGGGTTTGGTGCGCAGAAAGAGAACAAGAGCACAAGCTCCGAGATAGTTTTTTTGTGATCAAGTGTCTTATTGAGTTCAGCATCTCAACAGTTTTCATCAATTGATCAGAAAACAGTGAACCTCAAACCTTGATATGTGATTCAATTTGATTGTGCAGTTATGCATTACATTATGACGTGAAAAACTGAATTCACTTTGCTCACATCTATAGCTCCTCTTAGTGTATCAAAAAAGGTAGCCCTCAAGTGATGGTGTAGTTCATCATTCTACACATAATTTAAAGAGTCCTGAAACAGTTATCGGCGATCTGGACACTCCTCGATAACTGTTACAGGACCACATCGACACTAGCCAGGGACCGATACAGGACCAGATCGTCACTCGCCGAGGACCGGTACAGGACCGATACGGGACCAAATAGACACTCGCTTATAACTGTTACAGGACCACATCGACACTCGCCGAGGACCGATACAGGTCCAGATCGACGACACTCGCTGATGACCGTAACAGGACCAGATCGTCACTCGCCGAGCACCGATCGATTATCTGCCTGTTACAAATAAATCTCATTGCGGTCGATATTGTTGTGAGAATATCATACTCCTCGAAATGAGCAACCTGCATTTAATTTGAATCGCATTATACTGTTCATCAGTATTAGTTGTTTCAGACTGCTATGTCGAATAGAGTTTGATTACTCGTTCAAACTCCATGTTTTGAAATAGAAGAATTTTAATTCTGAGCTTTTCACTATGAACTCCGTCTGTGATTCTTCAAGTAGAATTCCGTACTTTGACCCAGGCTGGATGGGTGGATACTTCTCGATTGAAACCCTCTAATACGCACCCATGGACTGCAATCTCAAAATATAATCGATTACGGTCGTAGTACTCCAAATGTAACATATTTGGTGAGATCTGTCGATCTAAACCGATTATGATTCACGAACACTGGTAAATATCTTCACCAACACCGAGAAATAAAAGCTCCCGGTCGACATTTTGAGAAAAAAGCATGGACTTATACCATTCTGGCCCCCAGAATTTTTCAACTTTTTAACGCAAAAAACGGTTCAAGTCCACAGTACTTCGACGTTTTTTGAAGCAAAAGGGTTCAAATCGACAATTTTTTAATATTTCACGATCTGAAAGTCGACTAGTTTCTTTACTTTCCCCGATCCAGAACGGTATAATTCCACTTCAAAAAAATGATGGACTTATACCGTTCTGGTCCGGGAAAAAAATCGAAGAAATTTGGGGACCAGAACGGTATAAGTCCATTTTTCATTGCAAAACACCTGATATAGAATGTAAATGGCCCGCGAGACCCACAACAGCTGTGTCCAATGTCGTGACATGTGCTAACTAGGGTCCCTATAGTTAGTGACGCGTTAATTGCCAACAAAAAATGCATCTCGAGGAAGAGATTACGTTATCCACGATTTAGAATTGAATAAGAAAATTCAGCAGCCACGAACGGAAGATACACGCAAACCATATCCCCCATCAAGTACGCATAGCGTCTCGCGTCTCGCGTCTCAGGCTGCTTTTTTGCTCGATTGCAATTCGTAAATGCGACGAGCAATCTTCGACACATACGGCATTCAAATTTGGTTCTCGAAATGACCAGGGCCCCGATCCTAATTGATTGGGACCGGGCGAGCAAGATCTCCAGCCCCTTTCCGGGCTTACCTATAGTTTTAAATGACCGTGTATCACTTAATAACGGAATTCCCTTAATAACAATCAATCGCACGGCAGAGATTACTTATGTACTATACTCGAATTCACTGCCCCTATTCGTTCCTGGTCATTTAAAATAAACTCGCACATTGCATCCACGTGGCACACTAGCAGCAAACAAGCAGACCGCAGAAACACGAAATGTCAACACTGGCGTTACAAGCGTTACAGAAGGCGTTACAAAACCCACGTAAAGTTTTTTCGTTGATTAAATTACATGAAATAATGCAAATATCAAAGTCGGAAACAACCATT
Source organism: Eretmocerus hayati (assembly GCA_029851415.1). Classification (NCBI taxonomy): domain Eukaryota; kingdom Metazoa; phylum Arthropoda; class Insecta; order Hymenoptera; family Aphelinidae; genus Eretmocerus; species Eretmocerus hayati. The sequence goes on from CM056741.1 coordinate 137,121,600, forward strand.
TCCGACTCAAAATTTCGCGATCTTTCTGATGGTGTGCTTGAAATTTCGCTCCGATCGATATTCGCCGAGATAGCAAAAACATGCTTGTGAAAGTTCATTCACAATTCCGCAACGAAAAGAGATATCGTAATTTTGACCACGCCAATCGCTTTGCAAGGAATTTTCACGTTAAAAATGTGCTCGTCACACGGATTTCGTAAGATTTCCAACATTTTCCAAACCAAAATCGGAAGCCAAAAAAATCCGCCAACTTATGTTTGTCACTTGGTACATAATATTCCACTCGATATTCTTCTCACGTTATGAATACATCTGTCTTTCTCAGAGGCGTGCAAGACGAACTGCCATTCTTCGTCTGTTTGCGATATTCCCTTCTCTAAGATAATCACTCGAGTCACTTAAGCCAGCGTTCATTGGCCTTGAGATTAAAATGCTGCTCATTTTGTTTCCAACATAATCTCAAGCTGCGGAATCCCATATGAGCGAATTGTGATAGGAAATCTAAGCCCACTGTTATGCTTATAGTATAATTTCGGATGTGATTGAAGCAAGATTATATTTGAATGCAAACCTATAGGAATTTCGAATAGATTGGTTCTTGGAAAATCCCACGAACGCGGAAATTGCGAATACTAGGAAACGCGTCTCATGGAAAATTGGGAATTCCGTGTGAATTCCAGAGGCCTAATTATAAAACTGCCGGCATAGGTGGCGCCGTTTGAAGTCGACCGCTAGCCTGTAATTCTTACGGAATTCGCAAAATCGAGGGCAAAAATATCAGTTTGCGTCTTGAGTTTGGCGAGTTCAGAATTGTACATGGGTTGGGGAAGAACACTTCAAAGAAGGGAATTTTCAATGAGGCGTTGCTAAGCAGGTTTAGTAGATGGGCTCATTTATATACAATCCTGGATTTGGAAACACAACACAGATACTTACAATGAGCCTGTATGGATAATTCTCTGTGAAAAATGGAAAATGCCTCTGCCAGAACCACTACATGACACGCCTCACGTTTGGAAGGGATTTCAATCTCCTAACTTGCTCGGCAAAACTTCATCGAGAATCGCTCCTATGAGAATTCTATCCCTAACCTATATGTAATTACTATAGTGAGGATATAGTTTGGGCCAATTGGGCCGGTGATTAATGAGAAAAATATTGAATTCAACTTTTGCACTTCATTGAGAAGTCATGCTTGCGAGACACATCTGTATCGTAAGAAAAACCAAGAGGGCCTAATCGGCTTAAGAAAGAGCCTATATTTATATTTTCTCAAATTTCCATAAATAGGACATCTGTAAATAGTACGCATGCTGTATGTACAATGAGGGACAATAAGTATATTTATGAAATGTTGCTTGCGGCTGCTGAACGAATCACTCAAAATTGTACATGTAAAGAGTCTCTAGCAATCTAGCTCACACTTGATGACTCGATGAATCCGCACGCCCTCAAGCGCATTTGATCTTTTATCTTGGGACTCAGACAACAAATTGAAGTACGCTTCAATTCTATTCATTGGGCCAAAGCTATATTGTTATGAAGCGATGAAGCTTTCATTTACAGAAAACACACGTTATGTCTCATTTTAATAAATTCGAACTTCTCGTGCTCCCAACTACAGCGGGCCACACCACTTATCCACGTACTGTTTGATAATTTCAAAGCTAAGATTAACCAAATCAAACGACAAATTTTCAAAATAAATCTCGTCTACATGTTGACCATCGTGAAGCTAGCTCCTATGTGTTATTCGTCATATCCCTCCTATTAATCCGCAGGCTAATCGAGAAGTTGGCGTATCTCGAATTTTTCGATATTCCGCAAGTTTTGTTTTCATTCTGAACTACGATGTTTTTGTTATGATTATGATTTGGTGATGTTTTGATAACTGTATAATGTCAACAGAGAGTTATAGGATCGAGGTTATAGAAATGTGAATTTCTGCTTTCTTCATTTCTATTGAGCAATGCTATCAAAGCATAATTACGATTGATATCGGATTTTTGGGAGAAGAATCTACATATCATCAAGAAAATTGAACACGCACGTTCAAACCTTCAAACTTTGAGGAGAGAATCGACCGTGAGCAGTCCAAGATCCTAATAACATTTCTTTACACGGCTCGACGCGCCGCGTAACGCCGCATATGCGTCTCGTGCCAAAAACTTTGTTCTTCGCGATAACCTTGTTGGACGTGTGGCGAAGCCGACAAAGTCCAACAAAGTTATCGCAAAGAACAAAGTTTTTTGGCACTCGGACTCATAATATAATATTTTCGTCATTTTTCAAATACACCACAAGAAAGAGAAGAAACGTGAACCCAATCAAGTACGCTTGAAATCTTTTGTAGTCCAAGGTACAATCTCTCACTTTCCACATTCAATAAAACAATGCTTGATTATGAATGCTTGATTCCAACGTTTCTTTTTCAAATTTTGTTAGAAACTCGATTAGAAAGACTCGGATGATTATCGAAGTAATGTGCGATATAAAAATGAGCCTTCTTGTAGACGAGGAGAAGGTCAAAGAAATACTAAAAGTATCATTTTGGATGAACTTTTGGAGTTATCTCAGCCATAGCGTGGCTTTCAATAATATAAGAATTCTCATTATGAAATCGTTTGGGAGCCAGTACTCAGAGCATCAATTTCAGTAGTCATATTTTCAATGTGAAATAAGAAAACACAAGAAACAAAAAGGACAAAGAAGTAACTCTCATTGACGGCCCCAAGCCCGTACGGGGAAAGAGGAGGGTTATCTCTCGCAGCGAGTCCTCGTTCAAAACCCTCGCTTGCCTTCCGAATCACTGATAAAGTTTACGGGATCATCAATGAATTCATGCAGGTAAAAATGGGACGTTGAGATGAGATTTTTTGCGAAAAATTTCAATGACAAATACACAAAACATTCAAAATTGAGTATTCATAGCTCTGGAACCTCTAACGAGAGCTTGAACATTAATAGTACATTTCGATACGAGGGCGGGAATGTTGGTTTCCGCACAACGAGTGGTATTTTCCAGCCCGAGCCAAAGGCGAGGGTCGGAATAATCCCGAGAATGCGGAAACCACCCCGACCAAGGGTAAAATACTATTTTTCCATCTTCTGTGTGGAGAACAAAATCAAAAATCCCGTGCGGAAAAGTCAGTTCCCGCACAGAAGATGGGAATAGTTATTTAGAGCTTGGATGGTGACATTCATGTCACCCATGTATCAGCAGAACTTCGAGGTGATTATTTAAGCTCAGAAACGATGAAAATTTTATATCTACGCATGAAAATATACTTTTGAAGATCCACTCAGCTAACAGAACGCACTCAATGTGGTTCTGCGGAGCTTCGATCGCTCAGCAAGCACCGTAGAATCCCCTATTTTTGGTTATTCCGATAAAAATCACTTTTTGCAAGAATTGAGATAGCTCGGCTCCAGTTGATCAAAATGAGACGTAATTCAGCTCATTCTCTAGGTTTTTAAACAAGCTTCAAAATGAGCTGAAGTACGTTGAATAATGTCCAGATCCGCCAGAGATACGAGCAAAGTTAGGAGGAAAAGAGTGGTGAATTTGGCGTTTTCCCTTTCAAACCCGTGTTAATCATTATGAAAACTTTAAGGCCCTTGCTGGAACCTAAAATCTCGGCCCTCAGCGCCCAGCGAAAGTTTTTTCACATCTATATGTAGAAACCCAACTTTTGCGCACTAGCCGGTATCGATTCTCGCAAAAAGTCATTTTTTGGCCCACCTTACTGGATAATGCAGGCACTGAGTGACCACGGTTGCATCGGTGCCTACCTGACCGGGTTCAAGGAGAGGACATCCCCAGCATGACAGTCATGCGGGGACAACTGGGATGACGCTGAACACGCCCTGTTCACGTGCAACGACACCCAAAGAGAGCGCGCCGAGTTGGATGAATGGCTAGGTGCTCAACTAACACCTGAGAATCTCGTCCCGTACTTGCCCCGCAACCAGGAGACACGGGATAGAGTGACCGGATACATCAAGATGGAGATAACCCGTAAGGAAGAGAAAGGTAGGGCAGTGAGGCGCATCGAAGCAGGCGAATTATAGTGAGTCTGCCGATTCAAACAGAATAGGTCCAAATGGTTCCAGGAGGAATATGATGGACTGAAGAGGGAAGAAAGAAGAAAGAAGAGAGAAGAAAGAAGACTGGAGAGTAGGAAGAGGATCAAAGAAAGAGAAACAACATCTGCGAGTCTTGAGAAGAGAGACGTTCGAGCTTGAGCGCGAAACGCCACCGGTCCTGGAGCAATGCTCACGCGATCCCGGGGCCGGATTGGTGAGTTGGTGGATCTCTTCCTTGCCCAATGGCCGGCGCCAACGGAAAAGGTCGATGGAAGAAAGGGTTTACCCGGTTTGGATGGCCATATCGATGCGGATTCCAGCCCGGGACTGTTGGGAAGGTGCTGGCCAGCCATGTTTAGCTGACCGATGCCTCTCCTTCGTACGTCGCAGCGTATTCGCCCCACAACCACCTTAAAAAAAAAGAGAGAGAGAGAGAGAGAGAGAGAGAGAGAGAGAGAGCCGCGTAGGGGCTTTGAGTGTGATCTTCGGGCTGCACATGGAGCTTGAGGGAGCGACGCCCCTCCGAACCCTAGTCCTACACTTACACTTACCCACACTACACCACACATGCACCATACTTACGCTTGCTCAAGCATTACACAGACATACCAAAATTATATAGAACACGCATCACACAAAACACCACACCCGTGCTGGTCTGGTCCGGGGTCAGCCAGCATGCGATTCCAGGCCCTGGAAAAGAAGAAAAAGATGATGTCCAGCATTGACGGCAAGATTTCCCCAAGTAAAGCGGGGCCCGCTTCGGATCTTGGGGGGTGGGGGCCCAACGATGCAAAACGCGATACCAGTGGCACACTTGGCTGGTGGAGTTACGCGCGAAGCTACAAGCGATGAAAATACGCCGCAGGCGAAGGGACTTCGGGGAAAGGACCTCCACAAGAGAGAAGAAGACCTCACCCCCAACAGCAGGAAGAGAAAGGGTGTGGGCGAGGAAGCAGACAGGCGAACGCTGAAGCAAACCAAGCTTGCTTTCAAGAGCCAACGGGAGATGATTTCGGAGACAGCGGCAGAGAAGCTTCTGCAGATCAACCCCGCACTCACGATCCAGCTCACGCAACCCAGAAACGGGGTTGATGACGTCGTCAACTTGAGCTCAGACTCGAGCGAGTCTGGCACCCCATTCAGTCCCAGGGGAACGGAACAATCCTGACTCCCGGAATCGGTGCGCTCGACAAGAGAGTACACGATGGAGAGTCTGATGGGATGGAGATTGACCCTATCCCCTCATCCGGAGATGCGGCACGACAAAGGAGTGGAAACGAGGCAGGCGATCTCATGGGGAAATGGAAAGACCTGAAAACGTGTCGGGAAGAGACGGAGGAAAAGACATATCCCCTCCTCGAGCACTTCAACCTGGCTATAGGGATAGCCGAGTCCGTCTCCAGCAATCCAGGAGGGACCAAGGGTGACATCGAAGAGCTCAAGAAGATCGGCCACGCGCTCGAAGGCCTACTTGCGGCAGACAAGACGAAGCGGGATGCTTTCGAGACAACGCTCCTCGAAACGGAAAAGACCCTGATAGCGAGGAGAAATGTGCAGCCTCCGGCCACAAAAAACCGGCCGCGTCGGGTAATTGCTTCCAGGGAAGGGGGGCAGCGAAACCGGAATCGCGACCGGGGCAACGGCGCGGTTCGAAGGGGACGCGATACGGACCTCCACCGTGAGGTCTCTGAACACCGCGCTCGACATCAACGCCCAATCGGCCCGAGCAGAATGGGCCTTGGAAGGAAGTGGTGTCGGAGAAACGAGCAAAGAGGGAGAAGAAGAGCGGTAGATCAAACGATACCGCCGGAAAGAAGGCGAAAATGAAGCCGAGAAGAGCCAAGCCCGAAGACGTCCTCGTCACGGCCAACCTAGGTGGGCTAACCTACGCAAACATGCTGCGCAGGATAAAAACAGATGACCTCGATGAAGAAGTGAGCTCTAAGGTCACGGGCATCCGCAAGACCCAAGAAGGCCAAATCCTCCTTGAACTCAAGAAGGGCACCGATACCGCCGCCGTCGAGGTAGCGTTAGCACTAGTCGTCGGGCAAGAAGGAGCTGTCCACTGTCTAGCCAACAGTACGACCCTCGAGGTGCTCGGAGTCGACTACGATGTCGACATAATCAAGGTGCGGGATGACCTCGCGAAGGCCCTACCATGGAACGAGAAGGGAGCCGTTGTAGTCAAGTCCATCCGGAGTGGCCACCGCGGCACCCAAACTGCTGTTGTCTCGATCGCAACGAGACTGGCCCACCATCTCCTCGACTGGAAGGAGCCAAAGGTTGGATGGGGCAGAGTCAGGATACGCGAAAAGGGTGGCATCCCACGGTGCTATGACTGCTTAGAGTACGGCCACAAGGCCTCGGGATGCAAGAAAGAGAGGGCAGAGGAGCGGAAACCAAAACTCTGCTTCCAATGTGGCGAACTAGGGCACCTTGCCGCGACTTGCAAGGAAAAACCAAAATGCCTAAGCTGTGCCGCGATCGGGTCCAAACCTGACCACAGATCTGGGGCCAGCAACTGCACTGCGTACCAGAAGGCAAGAGCCACATATAGACGCAGGAGGGGAAGAAATGGCTAGTTTCATCCAAGCCAACCTCAGGAAGAGCGGGGACGCAGATGATCTCCTACATGCTGTTGCCAAAGAAGGAGGGATCGATATTCTGATTATCTCTGAACCGCCTCGGAAGCGCGAATTCTCTCGATCCACATTCGATCACTAGAGGATCACCGTAATCCAGATCATGAATCCTGCGATCCGTGAGACTGGACCAGCTATTAGTGGCCGCGGTTCCGCTCGAAAGACTATAGGGGGCACAGCAGTCTATAGTTGCTACTATTCGCCGTCGCTCTAGACGCTCGAATTCGAAGACGAGCTCCATGAACTAGAAGAGGATGTGAGGCAATGGGGGGGCAGTTATAATCGCGGAGGATTTCAACTCCAAGGAACCAACTTGGAGCGGGGGGCCGCACGATAGACAGGGCGTAATACTCGCTGATACCATGGAGGCTTTAGGATTAGTGCTCGCGAACGAGACGGGAGTTATCACCTATTACCGGTACGACACTCGGTCCTGGGAGGGAGGTTCGTCATCGGTCCTCGACCTGACGTTCATGAGCCCGTCGCTCATGGGACGTATGACATCGTCGGAGGTCCTGAACACGGAAACATTGAGTGACCATCGACATATTGGGTTTCGGCTTAGGACTGACAGTCAAAGACAGACGACACGCAGACCACGACCGACGGGGTGGCAGGTACGCAAGCTGGATGAGGGAAAATTCCGGGAATTGATAGAAACAGCCGAAGATCTCCCGAGGAACATCACCGCGGACGAGGCTGTGGATATGGTGACGACCACCACCACAAGAGCTTGCGATGCATCGATGCCTCGCAAGACAACATCATGCTTTTGGAGGAAACCAGAGTACTGGATCGCCGACGAGATAAAGGCTCTAAGAAGAATGAGCGACAAGAAAAGGAGGGCCACGTGGCGATCAAGAAAGCTGCAACGACCATGGCTAGCGGAAGATGACAGAGCGTACAGAGAAGCGAAGAAGGCTCTCGTTCTAGCCATCCGGAGAAGCAAAGAGAAGTGCTGGGGTGAATTGCGTGACATGGTTAATCGAGTCCGTGGGGTACGCCATACCGCGTGGTCATGTCCAAGGTCCGACCCCGGAGGGGCAACCCAGCACCGACTGATGCAGCTACCTTGCGCAGCATCGTGGAAGACCTCTTCCCAGCAGGAGAACCTTGAGTCACATTCCCTCCGGAGAGCGACGACCCCATCCCGCTCTTCACTATGCAAGAGCTACTCATAGCGGCGAAGAGACTGCCAAACGGCAAGGCTCCTAGCCTGGATGGCATTCCAAACGAGGCTCTGAAACTGGGCTTCAAATACAAGCCAGATTTACTCCTCGACCTCTTCAACATCTGTCTGAGCGCGGGAAATTTTCCGGACAAGTGGAAACGCCAGAAGCTGGTCCTGATACCTAAGGGTCAAGGAGGTCAACGCCCTCTCAGCATGCTCGACAATATCGGGAAAATGTACGAGAGGATGGTGCTCAACAGGGTGGAAAAAGCCTACGAAGAAGGCGGTGGGCTATCACCAATGCAGTTCGGGTTCCGGAAGGGACGGAGCACTGTGCACGCGATCGAGGCGGTCCAACAACGGGTTCAAGCGTCGGTAGGGAACCCATACCAAGGAAGAGGAGGATTCTGTGCCATTATTGCGTTGAACATAAGAACGCGTTCAACTGCGCGAGCTGGGAGCTTGGAACTGGCGCCCCACGTTGGGATATGTCGGACGGTGTCGACCTGGGCGACAAGCAATCTTGGTTGGCTCTGAGCGAATCTTGCGATCGTGGCAGGACGATGCGTGGAGCCGATGAACTCGTATTTTCGTGAAGACGGCGAGTCAATAAAACGGTCAATGCTTGACGGCCAAATTTCAATTTGTATCCAAGTTTGGGACTGAAACACATTATAAGTGCGGCAATGAGCTAGCGTATGCTTGACGCGATTCGCGGCTCCAAACACACGAACAGAGTGTAACAACTCACCTCGCGAACGGGTTCCGGATGCTTGTAAAGCTGTGCGGGCGGCGCCCCACTGAAAATGGATGGCCACCCGAGCGGGCGCCGGGGCGGGCGCCCGTACGGTAGCACGAAATCGGCGATAAAGTCGCCCGCCCGGGCGGCCGCCGCGAAAAATTTTTTTTGCCCAAAAATTCAATTTTTATATTTTTGTTTTCCCGAAAACCCGAAATTATTCTATTCAATTTTGTTCCCTCTAATCCATGAAAAATTACCGGAGAGAACTCTGAGAGAGCCACTCCAGGAGATGATCATCACTGAGAAAATGTTTCCGTCGTCGCAAAGTTTTTGCTCCAAATTCTATACATGATTTGCTCCGAATTCTATATATGATGTATGTATAGTACTTTATCTCACCTTGGGGTAGGACACCGTGTGGCGTTTCTGGAATATTACAAGGAAGGAGTAGTATAATAATAATGATAATTATAATATAAAAATATAGTAATAATAGTACTTATAACTATAAGCTTAGACGATAATGTTGCTCTTGTACATAGTAATATAATTTGGATATGTATATATGGGATGGAGATAATGAGATTGAAGGGAATTATATCAATTTGGAATGAAAGGGATAATATTGAATGAATGATAATAACATGATTATTATGAATGATTGGATGTATATTATTATGAGATAATTGAAAATCATCATGTTAAGTTAATATTGAGATTATTGTATATTTTTCTTCTTGTTCATTGAGTTTGAAATGATTGAAGATGATGCTAAGATGATGAATGGTGGATATGAATATCTGATGACGGAAGTATTTAATAATGATAATAAATATCAAGTTACAGGAAAATACTTACATATTTGCTTTTCTTCTTTCTGTGTTGATTTCCGGTTGTTTGCAATGATTGTCTATGGAAGATTCACTCCGTGTGTGACTTGAATATATTTAATATATTCTTATTATGGAATGTTGTCTTGATATCCTCTTCAGTTCTACTGTATCAGCGACGCTACGCCGAGTTTGGAGCAAGCTCCGAATTGGTAAGCGCTTGCCTAAGACTAGCTGTGTTGACTCTTCGCGGCTTTCTTCATTTTCCCGAAGACCACTTTTTTCCTCTCCTTGCTTCTCGTAGTATCATTGGTAATATTAGTGCATGCGCAGGATGCACGGGGTTGATGATAGAGTGAGTGGCAGAATGATGAATGGAATGTGTGGTAGGTGATATGGAGTATGGAATAGTAAGAATGATGAGGGACTATGAATTGGCGTGTTAATGATTATGATTATACTAATGATGTTGATGAAATGTCAAAGTAGCGAAGTGTTGTAGTGTGGTGGATGAATGTGATGAATGGATGCGAAGGAGTAATGTATGAGTATAATAGGTCTGTAAATGATGTGAATTGTGACGATATGATAAAAGTTTGATGAACGAAACGGTGCAATGTTAATGACGCGAATGATTAGATGCCTCATATGGTAGGAATGAGCTATATGAATCATCCTTATTGATAGTCTCATCTTACTGATTGTGGGCAAATTTGGACGTAACTTTTGCATGCAAAATTTCTCGACTAGTATTAAACGTATCTATGAGTTAATTATATATTAGAAACTCGGAGAAACGTCCGGAGTCACTAGATTTTCTCCAACCCCTATACCTTTCGATAATCTGTGAGAGCGTCGTGCGCGTGTGTGTGAGTGCGTGTGTTTTTCGTGTTTGTGTTTGTCACCTCGATTTTCATTATTAGAGGCAGCCCAGGACACTTTTACAGCGCTCGAACGACATTGTCATTGCGATCTAACCTCGTGCAGTCACCGGCTCTTATGAAAACGTCATAGGTGATTTGTGAGTTGTGTAAGTATATATATGTATTGTGATGGTGAGTATGTGTCCGTTTGTATTATTGAATGACGGTTTTATGTATTGTGTCGATGAGTATAATAGTTGCGATTTTGGGTGTATGTGTTATGTGGTGATTTTTATGTGTTTGTGCGATGTTTTTCGGTTTTTTGATGTAATTATATGTTTTGTGTGTTTTCTTTCACTGTTCATTGTCATATATATAAATACGGATGGTGAGATTCGGGATTCATGTATAGTGTTATCAAATAACCATTTAATATATATCAAATAACAATTTGATCCATGATTTGATGGCTAATAAGATGTTTTTACGAACGCGTCGATGAGTAGGTATTTTGATTTTTTGAGTATGTATGTATATTTGAGGATGTATATGTTGTTTATATGCGGGGTTGGATTCAGGTGAAGGCAGAATGAACTAGAGGAGAGGTTTAATTGAACTGTTCGCAAAACTATATTGAGCAATATGATACATGCTCGAGGTGGTGGAGAGTGTGCGTACTGTTCGCGATCCACAAGAAGACTGACTGAACCGGAGCAGAGCGGGAGGCCTATAGCCAAGCGGCTGAATGTATATATATATATATATATATATATATATATACTGCAGTCGGTTCTACTGCCGGTTGAGCATCTAATGCCACTTGACGGCTTAGCTAATGTGTGCGTGAATGAATGTGTGCTGTCGCGGACATTGTTTGATCGATGCTACATAAACATCCTCCCACCTCGAGAAAAAAAAGAATAGATTTCATTGAAATGAACAAAGGATTTCATAAAAGTGTGGAAAATTAAGAGTTCACCTGTAGTGAGAAATATAGAGTCATTATTCAATTTCATCTAGAGAAAATAATCCAAACTGTTCACTGATTTCAAGAAAAAAAAACGAAAAATTCATAGATTCTAAGCAACATTGCACAGATCACTCTTCATCTTCACTTTGTCACAATCGGTCGATCCAGGATGGTGGTAGCTGTGCGCACCTGCACGACTCGAACAATCCCATCTTTTCCAGGGAGCGTCTTGATGATTCGGCTCAGTGGCCATCTGGATGGTGGCGTTATTTCGTTTCTCACTAAAACCAGGTCACCTTCAGCAAAGTTAGGTTGTACTGAGGTCCACTTATTTCGTTTATGAAGCGTATGGAGATACTGGTGCGACCAATGTTCCAAAAGTTGTTGGACCATTTGTATGATGATTTTCCAGCGTCGTAGAGGTGACACTTTGTCATTGGTAACTGTGTCCTTGACTATTAGTAGGGATGGCTCTCCTATCAGAAAATGGGCAGGTGTGAGAGCCTCTAGATCAGAAGGGTCATTGCTGAGGGGCATGAGAGGCCGAGAGTTGAGGCATGCCTCCACTTGATTAAGGACTGTTGTGAATTCCTCAAAGGTGAGTATTGTTTCTCCCACTACACTCTTTAGGTGATGTTTCACTGCCTTAACCCCCGCTTCCCAAATTCCTCCAAAATGTGGGGCGGATGGTGGATTAAAACGCCACTTTGTCCCCAAATTGCTAAGGGATTGGGAAATGAAATTGGAGTAGGGTGAATTTTTGGTGAACATTTTTCTATGTTCGGCATCTGCTCCTACCAAATTTTGACCTTGATCACTTATGAGAAGCTCACAAGGTCCTCGTCTTGCCGTGAATCTGTCGAACGTGGCTAGATACGATTCTGTAGTGTAATCGGAGACAGCTTCAAGGTGAATTGCTTTTGTGCAAAGACAAATGAAAATAATGAAATAACCCTTGTAGGAAATTTGTCCGCGAATGCGTGAAGCTAGCAACTTAAATGGACCTGCGTAATCTACACCTGATTTCTTAAATGGACGCGTAGGCAGTACCCGTTCTTGAGGTAAAGCTGTCATCATTTGATACTGCGGAGTAGCTCTGGATCTTTGACAACTGGTGCAATTATCAATAATAACTTTCACTGCACTTTTCCCTCGAATAATCCAGAACATTTGTCTGCTAGTAGAAAGAGTCAGTTGAGTACCACCGTGCAACGTGATGTGATGGAAATATCGAATCAAGAGCTCCGTCAGAGTAGATTTTGTAGGTAAGATAACGGAAAATTTCTCATCGTCACATAGATCTGAATTTTTGATTCTGCTACCTACTCTCAACAAATCGTCCTTTAGCACGCTGTTCAAGGATTTCAAGGCATTTGTTTTAGGTAGAATTTTACCTTCTTGCAGCATTTTATATTCAAATGGAAAATAAGCTAACTGAGTAAGATAGCTCATGACAAGTTTAGCGTGGCGAATTTCACTGCTGTCTATGAGCTGATCTGAACGAACAGGAAACTTGCTAATAACGCATGAGACTTTGTCTTTAAGAGACGTTCTATTCACGATTCTTGAAATAAATCTCGTAATATATACAGTGATTCTAATCAGTTTGGTGAAAGAAGAGTACCGTTTCATCAGAACCCAAATTTGAATCTTCGGAGTCTCTGAAGTTATGGTATTCACAGATACTTGAATGTTTTCATTAGTCGACTTCTCTGGATTGGTGGAAAAATTCAAATCGACATAACCTGTTAGACTCCAATCGCGATTGTGTTCTCGCAAGTCGGGGGGTCCCTCCCACCACAGACGATTCGAGACGAGTTCATTCCCCAAACACCCTCTAGAAGCAACATCTGCAGGGTTTCTCGACGATTTGATGTAGTGCCAAATGGCAGTGGGAATCAGAGTCTTAATTTCAGCACACCTATTGGCAACTAAAACCGGCCACTTAGAAGGGTGCTCATGAATCCAGTGTAATACTGCTTCTGGATCGCAGTGCACATGAATCGACAAATGATCAAATTTGAGCTTTGATGCAAATCGATTGAGCAGCTGGGTGACTGTCAAAGCGCCGAATAGTTCCAATTTCGGAATCGAGGAGATTTTTATGGGTGCAACTTTTGATGAAGCACCCAACAAGGTGACTTTACAGTCATCATTTAGAACTCGTAGGTATACAACCGCTGCATACGCTATCTTGAAAGCGTCGGAATAATCATGTAGCTCGTATTTTTGAGCGTTTCTTGTTATACCCAAGTAACGTGGGATTTTCAAATCTAAAAGGTGAGTCAAGGAAGAATGCCATTGCTCAAATTTTTTGGTGAATTCATCCGGTAGTACCTGATCCCAAGGTACATTTTTCATCCACAGCAGCTGCATGAAATTTTTATCGGTGATGATCACCGGAGTTATCCAGCCCAGTGGGTCAAAGATCCTAGCAATTTCGGAAAGTACAATACGCTCTGTCAGCGGAACCGCCAAAGGGTCAACTGACAATTGGAAATTGAAAATGTCATTAGCGGGACACCAACTTATACCGAGCACTGAGAACAAAGAGTCCTCTTGCAAAGGGTCGTCCGCAGCTAATATGCCCCTTGGTAATTTATCGATGAGTTCGGGGATGTTTGAGAGCCATTTTTTCAACTCAAACCCACCAGATTTTAGGAGCTCAGTTGTATCCGATTGCTTAGTCAAAATTTCCTCAATTGAGAAGCCACCAGATACTACGTCATCCATGTAGCTCTCTTCATTGATTACTTCAATAGCGCTCGGAAAATGTTCAACTTCATCTTTGACTAACTGTTCAAGTGTCATAATGGCTAAAAAGGGACTACGCGTATAGCCAGATGTCAGTACGGTCAACAAAAAATTCATTATTGCATCACTGGGGTGCTCTCGCCACAGAATAGTTTGGAGGTGTTGATCCTCTGGATGGACGCCAATTTGTAAAAACATTTGTTTTATATCCGCCACAAAAGCATGAGGATACTTTCGCCATTGGGTACATAAATCAACTAATTCAGGTAGCAAATTCGGACCTGAATAGAGATAGTCATTGAGCGAGTAACCCTTATCAGTGATCATTGAAGGATTGAAAACTGTTCTCACTGGAGTAGTCGAGCTATTCTCTTTGATAACTCCGCGATGAGGTAAAAAATAGAATTGATCATCAGGGATACTGGTAGTGAATATTGGGCGCACGAAACCTTGCGATAAGTAATCTCGCATTGATCTGACATACGCGTTCTTGAATTCAGGATTCTTTGCAAACTTCTTTTCCAGCCTTAGAAAAACTCGAAGTGCTTTGGAGTAAGAATCTCCTAGAATACCTGACTCTGGAAAGTTGGGTTTCTGTGGAAGTTTGACGATATATTTGCCGGTTTCTGTGTGACTCACAATATTATTGTAATATTCAACACATTTTTGTTCATCATCCGACAAGAAACGTTCCTTTGGAATCTCCTCGCGATCGAAAAACGAACGGAGAGTTTCATTGAGTTGAGAATCAGTGTCATTAAGACACGAATTTATTGTTGGTCGCGACGATTTTTGAGACATCGAAGAACCAGAAACTATCCAGCCGAAATGCGATTTCATAGCTATAGGAGCATCGCCCTTTCGGATCTTACATAAACCTTGTTGTATGATTTGTGCGTGGATCTGAGCACTAAGTAACATATCAACAACGCCAGGTTTATTAAAATTAGAGTCTGCTAAGCGCAGCTTCTTCAAATGTCTCCAATCCCCATTGAATAGAGAGTTGGGTTGATATTGGGTAACCTTAGGAATCACGTAAGCTGACACTATGAATTTTTTATCGGAAGTAAAGCGAGGTCGTATAGTCACCTCCACTACGTTTTCGCATACAGGGCCACTTTTACCGCCAACTGTCGTAGTAGGTACCAAAACGGGTTTTTTCTTTGACCGAAGTAATTGGCATAGGCCTTCTGAAATAAATGAGGATTGTGCGCACTGATCCACAATTGCCCGTATTTCGTGTGACGAACCAAATGTAGATTCAGCTAAGATTCGAGCAGTTGCTATGAAAATCTCCCCATTATTGTCATCTTTATTAATAATGTTATTGACGTGGTTCGATTCTAATTGTAACATAGATGCTGCACTATTGGATTGTTGGGCGGGCGTATTTGATTTGGAAAGTTGATCAGCGGTATTCGGAATACTGGGCTTACCACTTTTCTGAATAGTCGTATGATGTTTTCCATTACAAACCGCACAGCGTTTGTCACTAGGACACTCCGGCAAGAGATGGTCGAAAGAAAAGCAATTGAAACATCTCTTGAGTGAGGTTATACATCTTTTTCTCTCAGGCACAGATTTTGCCTTGAAGGTATTACAAAAGGTGAAAAAATGAGGAACCTCGCAAATCATGCACACGGGTCGCTCACGTCCAGGCTTTGATTTATCTTTTTGATTCACGTGGACAGCTTTTGAATCTTTGGGTTTAGTATTCTGATTCTTGTTTTGATTCTTTAAATCAGAGGTGGCACTAGATCTGCTCAGTTGCTTCCTTAGCACTCTCAAATTGAGCGTGAGCCAGTCTCTGAGTTTCGAGAAAATCATCGAGCATTTTGTAGCTAGGACATTGCTTCGGATTTTCTGATTGTGCGACATGAGATTCCCAATCTTTTTGAAGTGCAGGAGTAAGACGCATCACTACTAGAAAAACGACCACGGGGTCCCAAGTATCGATCTGACAGTTCAATGATTTCAGAGCTTTCAAAACATTGCTCACTCCGTTGCGAAGACGACTGATCCCTGAAGCGGTATCAGCTCCCATTTTATTCATGGACATCAATTTTGAAAGTAATTTAGAGACTAATAAGCGATTATTGCTGTAGTACTCTTTGACGCTTTTCCAGGCCGAATCAAAGTTTTCGCCAGAGGAAGCGCTTCCTTCAGGAAGTTCTGCGGCTTCCCCTTTAAGTGAGGATCGCAAATAACTCATTTTATAAATATTCGCAAGGCCGTGTTTCTTCACCACCATTTCATCAAAAGAATCGTGAAAATTCGTCCAGCTCTGAATGTCACCGGAGAAGGTGGGAAGTTCAATTGGCGGTAATTTGGCTTGGAATGTAGCAGATTGTTCGGATGTTTCAGCATTTCGCGAACCGGTAGGTACTGCCGCCCCGAGATTTAATAGGAAGTCTTGGAATAGCCCTAGGGAAGTAAAATATGATTCTTCTACACTATCATACACGTTATTCTTGAAGTAGTTATCTGAAGCGTCAATATCATCATCTGAATCTGATAATTTTGACTCGATTGCAGGATTGATGATGAATAGCGATACTTGACGAGTTGATTGGTATTTCCTGCTAATTCATTTTATTGCATTTGCAACGTTTCGGCTGTTATAATACAGCCCTCTTCAGGCTAAAATATACATATACATTATTACACATTACACATTTGAAGCAAACACATATATGGTTTTTTACAAAATAATATTATTACCTTAAAATTTGAATCGGTCTCAAGTTGAGGGATCACAAGTTCATCCAAATTACATTGGAGTCGTTGATGTATCTTAACAGAACTGAACTATCCACTTTCAATAAACATAAAAATGATCGTTACCTTATAAATAGTGAACACACGTATACATGAGATCACAAGCCTTTTACTCACAGTGAACTTTTTTGCGGTGGAGTTGTTTTTGATCCCTCATTCCTGGGAATAGAATGATGGTATTTTTCTCGATCGACAAGGTGTTCTGTCGATCGATTCCCAGGCCAGACTGACAGATCAAAACAACTGCAAGATACCAAAGGGAGGAAGAATCTTACTTATCGACAGTGTTAAAACAGAATTCTAATATTTCATATCTCAGATCTATTCAATAATGAGCATTTAAACTGGTCAATCGAATATTTGTAAATATTTTTCAAATTGTTGAGATCTTCTCTTCTGTTAATTGTATTTGGATGGTAATAAATATTTAACATTTCAGAGAAAAGTCTTGTTTGAAGCCTGTTTTCTGAATCTAATATTTGTATATTATCGAAATCCATTGTATGATTTGAACTTTGAACGTGCTGAGCTGGAGCTGAAGTTTCTTTTTTCAAAACAATGTCTCGTTGATGTTCATAAGCTCTCTTCTTAAGTTTCCTTAAGGTCTGTCCTACATCATCATCGTATCATCGTAATATCATCATCGTCTAATAGCTCCTCATGAATATCTTGAAACTTTTTCCAGTAATCTTCCAACCCCTTCATCCGGGTAAGGCACGCGCCTTTTGTCAACTTAGCTTGGCCTATTTTTTGGAAGTTTATATACGCGTTCGCAATGCGCGATTGCAGTTTGAGTTGCTTCTCAATCGAAGCCATTGTGTATAATTGAATGGATATAGTCGTTGAATCACTCGTTCACCGATTTAGTCGTCTGAACGAATAATTCAGACGAAGTAAAATTACAGACGATGTCCGAGTGACTATATCGCACTCTACAGGACGTGCGAATAGCACCCAACAGGATCGGCGAAGATTGCACTCGACAGGATCGGCGAGAATCGCACTCTACAGGATCTGTGAATAGCACTCAACAGGATCGGCAATTATTGCACTGGACAAGATCTACGAGAATCGCACTCTACAGGATCTGTGAATAGCACTCAACAGGATCGGCGAAAATTGGGGTCTTGCATTTTTTTTGACCCCCTCAAAAAAAGGTTTGGCAAATTCGAGCAAATTAGAATGAGTATTGAGCAATTGAAGAAAAAATTCCCAAAAAATTTCTTCACCTTGCGCAAATTGTTTGAAAGTCGGACGACTTGAGAGTGACCATAGTGGGTGAGCGCCGTGTGACGTCACACCGATACAAATTGAAACCAGTCCCATGCTCAAATGTATGAGATTGATGAAAAAGTCTTGGACTATAATTTTTTGAGGTTAATTCACTAACTTATCTCGCAAGACTGTGCAGTAGCGTCTTAATTCAGTCTAGGAGAGGTGAAAAAATCAGTCAAGAACGTCAGTATATCAACAATGGACTCAGAGGTTAGTGTCCCAATGCTACATAAATTATGTTCCTAAATGATGTGAAATTGAAGTCGTGATCACTGCTTGATATCAATTTCAAGTCTAATTTTCATCCTCTTTGATCTAGGAATCCCACACAAGTAATGAGGTTACCACCACAGATTCTGAGAAGCCCAAAAAACTACCATATAAGACTTGCTTTGTTCTTGAGATTGAGGATTTACCTCTGTGCTTTTGCTCCTCTGACTTCTGAGGCGTTGAATCAGCTTTCAGGAAACCTTCTTCTATTCTATTAGCCATGAAGATATATTTATTCACTCAAAAATTTGGAGATAATAAGAGAAAAATCTGGCAAGCCATACGTTTACAATAGCAGTAGCCGACGACTGTATCGGTGTGACGTCACACGGCGCTCACCCACTATGGTCACTCTCAAGTCGTCTGACTTTAGAACAATTTGCGCAAGATGAAAAAAATTTTTGGGATTTTTTTTTCTAATTGCACAATACTTATCTTAATTTGTTCGAATTTGCCAAACCTTTACTTGAGGGGGTCAAAAAAAATGCAAGACCCCAATTGCACTCGACAGGATTTACGAGAATCGCACTCTACAGGATCTGTGAATAGCACTCAACAGGATCGGCGAAAATTGCACTCGACAGGATCTACGAGAATCGCACTCTACAGGATCTGTGAATAGCACTCAACAGGATCGGCGAAAATTGCACTCGACAGGATCTGTGAATGGCACTCGACAGGATCTACGAGAATCGCACTCTACAGGATCTGTGAATGGCCAAAAATGGTTGTGGTCATGTCAACTCGAGTGCCCAAGAATGGAATATCTCCTCGAATGCTCAAAATGAGTGTTATCAGCGCGTTAACTCGAGTGCCCAAAATGGAGTATCTCCTCGAATGCTCAAAATGAGTGTTATCAGCGCGTCAACTTGAGTGCTCAAAATTGAGAATCTCCTCAAATGCTCAAACTGAGTGTTATCAGCGCGTCAACTTGAGTGCTCAAAATGGAGAATCTCCTCAAATGCTCAAACTGAGTGTTGTCATGAAGAACGAAACTAATTCGACTAACTATGTGTCGCGAATAACACGAATGTACGATGCATTATTCGTTAAATACAATGATCGGCCGTTGTCCGGTGATCTCGCAATGAATGAAAAATCATAAAAATGTAACGATCGTTAGAATATATTGATCAGTTATATACTGTCCCTCCCAAACACGAAGGGAAGCTCAAAATATTCATCGCAAAATGTAGCACAGTGCGGTTCCGACTAAAGAGAGGGGAGGGGGCAAGGGCAGGCAGCGGAACATCCCCGGAGAATGTAGGAAAGAGTAAACAACTCACTCACCGAACGATGACCTTGCCTCTTGTCGCGAACGCTTCGCGCTTGTTATGTTGTACAAGAATGTGAAGGCCACCGTCGTTGTGGCGCCGCTATGTCGCCAACTCGCTGCTCACCTGCTGCTAACTGCGACGTTGAAGAAGGAGCATGCTTGCTCATAAAGATGGCTGCCGCGTTCTCTTTATATGGTCCGCTTGGCGTCACTTGCCGTTTGGAGCACTAAGGACAAAATGGCTGTCCATTGGCGTGGGTGCTGACACAACGATGACAATGCCATGCAATTCCCACAATTGTGTGGATCGCAAGTTTTACGCACGGTATTTGAGAGTCATCGCACTATAATTAGTGCACAATATAACTGCGCTTGGCGAATAAACTCCGCACCAATATTTGCACCACGTTCTCACACATCACTGTGGAAACTTTCTCCATTAACTGCATTTTTAATCCGGCTCGAAGGACCAAATGTTCATATGCGGGGTTGGATTCAGGTGAAGGCAGAATGAACTAGAGCAGAGGTTTAATTGAACTGTTCGCAAAACTATATTGAGCAATATGATACATGCTCGAGGTGGTGGAGAGTGTGCGTACTGTTCGCGATCCACAAGAAGACTGACTGAACCGGAGCAGAGCGGGAGGCCTATAGCCGAGCGGCTGATTGTCTATATATATCTCTCTATATTATATAGTCATAAGGAAGAAGGTCCACCGAGGTCCATAAACGTCCACTGACTTCCACAGAACTCCATTTAACTCCACTGACCTCCACTTCCTCCACTGACCTCCACTGACCTCCACTGACTTCCGCAGATCGCCACTGACCCCCGCCGACTCCCCCCTATCCCCTTTGACATCCACCGAGCCCCACTGAGCCCCACAGACATCCACTCAATAAATCCCCTTATTTTACCTTCCATTTGTGTCACTTCCATTGATTCCCACCGAACTCCATTGACCTCCACCGAGCTCCACCGAAATCCACTAAGGTCCACTGACTACCACTGAAGTCCACTGATTGCCGCTTAGCTCCACTATTCTTTTCTCATCCACCTAGCATATCACTGTCGTCATTGCAAGGTGGTTGAGAGGGCCCAACGCAACATCTCTGGGCAGTATAGTTCCGACCTTCTTCCTCTTGAGTAGAAGAAAAGTTTACATCGAATCCATCAATCTTCTATTCCTTTTCCAACTGGATAAATTCAAACGTTAAAAATCACATGTTTTGCACATTCTTTCAATGGGTTTTAATGGGTCGTTGCAGTTAGTTTCCACTTGTTCTGGCACGAAAAAGAATGACATAGAGCTACGTAGCTCAAAATTGAAGCCGGACAAAGATATATCGAATTCAACGAGGTCGTAAAGGGGACGGAATTGACGGGGACGGAACTGACATCTCGCCTCAGAAATATTCTCACGGCTCGCCAACTAATCGGAGACTCTTTCCCGCATAAATTCGATCCAATGCAACCAAATACTCCAAGAAAATGTGTTCCACGAAGCGATATAGCGCGTTGGGTAGGAGCACAACATAGGGACGGAATTGACCGAAAATTTTGTACGCCATTTGGAAAACACGTTTATATGGTGCACTCGGCCGCGCATTCGATTTTCCGGTTCATGTCGCGCAAGAATTAGGTGTATTTGGGTATCTGAAAATCAACCATATTGGTTAGGAAGGCTCAATAGACTATCGAGAACTTTGCTGACCTAATTAGTGTTGTGCGAGCAGTCTCGGTGCAAATCCGTCTTCAAAATTTCGGATGTTCGTGCGCGAACTAAGCGAGTAATTTTGACTCACAAAGTGGTGGGATATGTTTTTTGAAGTATTACAAATTGAAGTGCATAGCTACAAATGAGGATATTCGACTCTGAATATGCCTTGCAGTGAATGCAAAATCAAACGTAGGTTTTCTACAGGGGACGGAATTGACATCTCGGCCCTTTATGAGGCTTTACAAATTACGGGGACGTTAGAATCGACTCAAAAACTATCGACATAGTTGCGCACTAATAGAATACACCCCAGAAAATTGTTATAATGCATATTCAAACCCTCAGAAACTTGGGGGAACTTGGAACACGGAAAATCACACTTTCAACGGAATCACTGATATAGATTTCTGGCGACTACAGTGACAGAATTCTGAGTGTTGATGCTGTAAGAAGTAAATAGAACATGGGTTATTGATAGTTTCATATAATATCGTTCAATAGATGATCATTTTCGAATCAATACGATTTGGTAGATTATAAATTCAAATCAATTATACGAAAAACTAACCTCTATTATAATCTTTCCAAAATTTTATGCTTAATCACAATAGAAACAGTTAACTTCTCAGAACAAATATGTAGAAGTTCATTATCAATCAACCGATGAATTCACTGTTTGTATCTGTACATATTCAGGGAACTAGAAGTACAGTATTTTCAGTGTATTTTGATCCTGAAGGAAGTCAATAACAGACTGTTTATCAATAGTTTTATATTCTATATTTAGACAGTCGATTGTTCTTAAATATTTTAGAAATAATGAGTACTTACTATTTGTGTGATGATTTTCATATTCATAGCTGAGAAAGATAGTGGAAAGAAGTCGAAGCAGAAAAATCGTTGTGGATATGAATCATTCAAAAGAAACAAGCAGAAAGATACTGTTCACTAAATTCAGGTTAGATTCATCAAAATAAGGATTTGCTAAAATCAATAATTTGATTTTTCAATGTTTCAGAACTATTGGAGGAGTAAGTAGGTTGTGTGGGGGTTGGCGAGCGGAGCGAGCAGGGGGTCTTGCCCCCCCTAGTATATATATATATATATATACTGCAGTCGGTTCTACTGCCGGTTGAGCATCTAATGCCACTTGACGGCTTAGCTAATGTGTGCGTGAATGTATGTGTGCTGTCGCGGACATTGTTTGATCGATGCTACATAAACATATGTGTTCATGTGAGTGGGTGATGATCTTAATGTCACTTTTTATCATATATTATTCTGAATAAAATTTTACTGATTCGTTGTGTATATTGATTTTTAGTTTATTGTTGAATATTCTAACTATTATGATAGTGCGGATATGTGCATATGGTTTCTTGAGTTATGTGCTCAAGGAATATGTAGATTTCTCAATACCATGTTTATGAGTGTGTTTGTTGTGATATCGAGTATGTTCGTTTGATGATTTGTTGTTTGTATTCTTTTTCGTCATAAATTGTTCATGTTCATTGATCTCGCGTTTCTCGTTCATTCTAACCCCCAATTCTCCCGCGTTGATGAATCGAGTAGTCGCAAAAATCATCTCATCATATTACTCACCGTTGATGAGCGTCTCATCATTATGTTTTAGCTATCTTCGGATCAGGAAATACATCTAATTTGAATAAAAAAATGTAGGTTTAATAACCATGTCCTGTACGCTCCGGATGGGGAATGGTGATAGAGATACTAGAGACAGTACGTCAGATTATTTTTCTTGCTTCAAATATAGAGAACATATTGATGAAAAACTGACTCATGGAACCTCGATTTGGAGAATTGGTGTTTCAGACTCGCACGAAGTGGAGATTCGACATTGGAAACTTCTTCTAAGTTTTGTTCACACCACTCGCAATGATCCTTGATATTCTCTAGTTTTCTCCAAAAAATTTCCATCAATTGGAAGATGGAAGTGAGTGGGATGTATATAAAATTTTTCCCAAAAACTATTTCGGGTTTTTGGGAAAACAAAAATATAAAAATTGAATTTTTGGGCAAGAAAAAATTTTCGCGGCGGCCGCCCGGGCGGGTGACTTTATCGTCAATTTCGTGCTATCATCCGGGCGCCCGCCCCGGCGCCCGCTCGGGCGGTCACCCATTTTCAGTGGGGCGATAGCCCTCGTTCTGCGGACGTCGGCCGCGGCAGCTCGCGACGATCTGATCTCTACGCGGTGTCGCGGAAATGAGGCTAGCCACAGAAAGTGCGTTGCCGAAAGCTATCGAAAACGCCCGATTGGCTCACTCACACATCTCCATACATTTACATTGTCTCACACTATTCATATGCGCGACAGATCAACGGGCTCGAGCTTGCCGATCCGTCACAAATCTCATTATGGCATCGGTCGGCGGGCTAGCAACAACGTGCGCGGTATATTATCTATAATACGATTGTATATTATTTATAATACGATTTTATATATATATATATATATATATATATACTAGGGAGGCAAGCCCCCCTGCTCGCTCCGCTCGCCAACCTCCATTTACATTCAATTTTATCTTAATAAAATTCAAGGAACCAACTATAAAACCACTAAATCATACCCTACACTTCACACTCATTTATCTTTCTATTCTTTTCCAAACAAAATAATATTGAACAATCATATATCAATATTCTACATCTATACCAAAAATTCCAAAAATTCGGCCTCATTTCTCCGTGATTATTTCACTCTTTCCCAATCTTCACCTATTTGATATCCCAATTATTTTTCTGTCAAAAACATTTACAATCAATGATTAAATTTAAACTGTTTATTAATAATCTCATCCCTCACTTATACAAATTGATGACTCTACACTCTTTGATCATAGTTCTCTTATTCTTTTGATCCCCCACCATAAACGTTTTTCATCTTAACCTCACTCATCATCATACTTGACTTTGAACGTTTTCTCCTTCATATTCTCGATCAATAAAATTTCCAAACATCCTAGTATGATCTTCGCTAACTTCAATTCCTTTCACTACATCTTTCCTCCTTCACCCACTCCCCACCTCTTCCTACATTCATATATAAAACTTCCTCAATTCTCTTTTATTTCTCTCTTTCCCAAAATTGCCTAAAATACTCTTTCGCACTCCCAACTCCTCTTACTACATATATTCTCCCTTTATTGACTCCCTACCTTTCCCTATATTCACATATAAAAGTTCCTACATTTTATTTTATTTTTCTTCCTTCTCCAAACTCCCTCCCATAAACCCCCTGACCCACAACTCTTTTTACTACATTTATTCCTTCTTCATCCAGTCCCTATCTTTTGCTAGATTCACATATAAAACTTCCTACATTCTCTCTCATTTTTCCGAAATCCGCTAAAATACTCCTGCGCACCCCCAACTCTTATCGCTATATTTAATTTTCTCTCTCATGCAGTCCCCACCTTTTCTAATTTCCCTTCAATTTAATTTTTTTCTTTTCTAAATCCTTTATCATAATCCTCCGCGCCCCCAATTCCTTTCAATACATCTACTTCTCTCTCTCATGTACCCCCCACCTGTTCTTACTTTAGTTCCTTTCCCTTTCTTCTTTCTTCCAAGACCTGTCCTACCACAATCGCGCGCATGCGCATTCGCTCTCAATACATCTACTTCTTCACCATGCACTGCTGACCTGTTTTCAATCTACATCTCCACCATGCACTCCCGACTTGTTCTCACTATTCAACTTCATAATATCGATTTTCTGTTACCTAGTTACCATGACTTTTGTTCTTTTCCAACAAACAAACAAGCTCATTTTTTCATAGCCTGCATGTCTATCACACGTCTTTTTCTACGAATTAAATTTCTCATGCAATACAGTTATAGCAAATTTACGTGAATCGACATCTCATTCAAGAGACTCCTCTTTATCTACAAAAACAGGTAAGAAAAAATCATGTCTATCTTTTCTAACCCTTCTCACTATACATACATTTCTTACTCAATCCCATCTCTATCTTTCACTCAATCCATTTCCACACGGCCGGCATATGGGGTTGTTCTTATACGGTTTTTCTGCCAAATCTCCCAAATCTATGCATTGCAGCCCTCGTACACCGGTCGTGATTCATATAACAAATCTTTCTCTAACTCACATTTATTTCAAAACACAAAATCTCTTCCTACATTTCTTTCACCTCCATTTTATTCGATCCAGCATTCTATTTCTTACGACATATAGAGACACAAATCTCTCAAATTTAAATTCTTTCCAGAACAAAAAATATTCTTCTGTCTCTCTTTCACCATATTTCTAGTCCAACAATAACACCAATTACATACTGCAACCTCATCATACCAATAAAATGTCTAATATCTTTTCCACAAATTTATCCTGTTCCAGGCGGTCATTCTTCAGAGCAGCTCTGATCATTTAAGTCATAAATCTCATTAAACCTCTTTCGGAAAAATCAAAAATTCGAAGGTTAGTTAAAATATCACAATGACAAAAAATTTTATCAAATTTTATAACGTGAATCGCACATCAATCTTACAATCAATTTTATTATTCCAGGATATCTTGACCCTTGTTTGGTTATCCAACTATTTATATACAGTCCATTCACACAAAAATTATCAATCAATTCTCGATTGACCAAGTAACTATTCTAATTTTCCTGTTCACATTCCGAAATTGCAGAAAGTAAAAGGTTAGTCTCAATTATTCCTATATCATATTACCCTTATACTTCCGAAAAGATCACTCACTCCGAAACCCAATCCCAACCTATCCACGCATTCCTTGATCACGTAACTTTGTCCAAGTCAACAATCCTTTTTGACTTCTGATCCTATTCCAACACCCAGGAATGGTATCAAACCTACCAATACAAAGATCCTGTTCTTTCCCTCCAAAGAATAACTGTCTCGGAGACATAGTTATTCCAGTGTCTGCTGAACATCTATCTTTGTTGTCGTGATGTATCTGATCCCTCATTGAATCCTGTAACTGTATCCATGTCTCCATGATGAAGGCATTCACAGATTTCCTCTCTTAATCATAGAATCACTGTATTTTTTATTGAAACAAGCTGTCATTTACCAATTTTAGATTTTCCCATTCTTTCCATATTTATCTCTCCCAACAAATAAAACTTTCTCTACGAATATTCTCTTCCTATTTACTAAACTATCGGTCAACATCCACAATTTATTGTTTTCCTTCTCAGTCTCACAACGAAGTAAAGCTATCAAGTTCTTCACTATCATTTTTTCGATGTAACCATACTTGAGTAATCTTTTTCGTAACCATGTCAAATGTATTTCTGCAATTTCATCCTCTATTCCTCAACATTAACACACTTTAGTTATTTTTTGTGTGACCGCACCAATTTAATTTTCATTTCCCATTTTATTTTCCTCA
This sequence comes from Eretmocerus hayati, assembly GCA_029851415.1. Classification (NCBI taxonomy): domain Eukaryota; kingdom Metazoa; phylum Arthropoda; class Insecta; order Hymenoptera; family Aphelinidae; genus Eretmocerus; species Eretmocerus hayati. Next base: position 137,148,383 of record CM056741.1, read on the forward strand.
ACCTAACTGAAATTGTCTATTGATTGATGAAGCTAATTTTATCTTTTTCTTTTTCATCCTCCCAACGAAGTCAAGGTATCCAGTTTTTTTTCATTTTTTCTTCAACTTAACCAGACTTGAGGTCTGTTTTGTCTCACCATTCTAATTTATCAGTCTCTTTTTCTCAACATAACGATAGTTGGTTTCACTAGTCAGTGAACAGAATCAGTTTCTGTCCCGCCTTGTTAGTCTTGCAATGTAGCTACTACCTTTTGGTAGTAGAGTCCATTTCTTCATGGATTTGTTCTCAATGTAAATAGACTCCATTTATGTCGTTTTTTAAAAAGTCAATTGTATTTTTTTTGTCAGTTTGTTGTTTTCAAGATGACAAGACATGAGTCATGTTTCCTTGAACAAATGAATATTGCTTTCCTGTCATTATCCTTTTAGAATCGAATAGCGCTGTGGGGCGGAGTGGGGCGCTGTGGGGCGGAGTGGGGCGCTGTGGGGCGGCATATTCAAAAAGAACTATATAGTATAGGGAGAGATGCGGAGTGGGGCGGATTTTGCGATATCAGACAGTGTTGGGCAGATTGGGGTGGTGTGGGATGGAGTGGGGCGGAAAGCCATTTGTTATGTGGGGCGGTGTGGGGCGTAGTGAAACTTATTTTGACATATCAGACAGTGTGGGACGGAGTGGGGCGGAATGCCATATGTTATGTGGGGCGTAGTGGGGCGGATTTTGGGATATCAGGCAGTGTGGGGCGGAGTGGGGCGAAAATGGGCGGTGTGGGGCGGGATTTGGGATATCAGACAGTGTGGGGCGGAAATGGGCGGAGTGGGGCGGAAAGCCATATGTTATGTGGGGCGGAGTGGGGCGCTGTGGGGTGGCATATTCAAGAAGAACTATATAGTATAGGGAGATATATAAATATATAAATTGCTCGTACGGGAATATAAGACGAAGCATCTCACAGAGATCACATGAAATCATTGGGCTTTTTGATTCACTGTACGCAAAAGTATCTCCTTTGAGCGGATTTCTCACTTTCTCCCACAGTTCCCAAAAATAACATACGATACGTGACCGCCTGGATACCTCATCTATATCTCGTAATCTACCGTTACGTACACCTTCCTCAATTCTCATCGAGTTGAAAATTTCGAAAAATCATCCACCATTTTGTCACTCGTTACATGGACGAGAGTCAGCCCATCATAGGAATTGAGACGTGACACTGTAGATAGTTCGAAAATCTTCAAGTTCAGTCCCTTGACGAATGTTTCGTACGACCTCTCTTCGTCGGAGCTTGGATGTCTGAGCGAAAACGAATTATTGCATGGACGCTTATGGAGATACCCACGGCCCACTTCTTCAGGCTCTATTCCAATTTAAAAATTGGTAACAAAAATTACCATGATCCATGATTTCACCCTAGGAATTCTCTTCTTTTCTTAAATTTGATATCAGGTTTTGTCTCGTATATGATCCGAGGAAGGCTATCTCCTAATGAATCCGACTCTTCGAGTGAGAGTCGAAAAATTTTGATAGGTCATATATCTAAGAGAAGAGCTGCCAACGTATTTTGACGGAAAAGAGAATTTCACGTCAAATTCACGCGATAAGATGATTTTTGAAATGATTTACGGTCCTAGAACAGAGCGTGAAGAAACAAAAGTGGTGCATGCTTCGGTAACCCATCCAATAACACGGTTTTTCTCTCACTGAGCTCGTTGCTTCAACGGCAACGGACGAACAAAATTCCTCCAATTTTTTTAAAACCTAACCAGTAGAATTTCAACGATCAGTGTAAGAACTAATTCTCAAAATCAGTAAAAATCTGAGAAATACGTAAAAAATTTCAACGCTCGTGAACCGATTAATTTCTTTAAAGGCGCATTTTTAATTCCCTTATAAAATGAAGGATATTATTGGAACCGTTGGATTACTGTGAATGTCCGTTATCCATCAACTTTTGAAGTTACTGAAACCTCTGCCGAATACAGAATGCGGGAGAGGATCAAGTGATGAGGCATTCTGAGACATAATATCAACGAATCTTCAAAAGTTTGATACGCTCTGTGAGAAGCGAGAACGATGACAAATATGCGTATCCCAGCACTGGTTCATCACCAGGCTCCTTTGTCCGACGAAGGGGTATAGAGCGCCGCTAGAGCTCGATTAATTGAATCTCATCGCGAGCGTCTTCATTTTCCCACGAGAGAGTGGAAGATGCATATTGCCGTCTTATTATTGCGCCTCGAGCTGGGACGCGAAAGCAGGAATGCACTCGCACATACACATGATCAGCTCGCGTGACTAAGACACAACGTGCCGGAGAATATCGAAGTTGTGCATAGTGATATCATTTATGCATCCAAACGAGGAGACAAGCGTGATCCAAACATCACACAGCCTCGGCCAAGTAGCAAAAGTCATACAAACTTTGTGATGGATGGCATGCGACCGATTGCCTTATAATTGAAAACACAACGATGCTCTGGTTACTGCGCCCTCGGAATCTATTCCCACATGCACGTGATCATCAACCCACAGAGACGATATACGTTTGAATTTCTTGACTCGATTTCACGCGATGATAATTTTCTATCACCTAGAAGCTATCTCGGGTCCATGATTCTCTTCGAGCCATTTCAAATGCAAGATCCATAAATCACAATATCTGAGAGAATTAGCGATTGTTTGTGCGCAGTTAGATTCTCACTACACATCAGAGAAATCAAAAGTGAGTATGTGCCGAGTAAAGGTGCGACTCTTTGAGAGATCTTTTCTCTATTTGAATAATCTCGTCTTCTCCTTCTTGCCTCCTCTCAAATCAAACCTAAATAAGATTTCGGTGCACCGAAGCAATCCTGCACGAGATCCTGCATCCATAAAGCCAAGGACCTTGTTGATCTTGATGCAAAACTCTATTGATTGCGTATTGATTTTGGCTCGGAACTTACACGAATTTTCACCATCAGTACTTTGTTTTAAGCCACTCAAAAGAGAGTTGGATTTTTCTGTGTCGAATTTTGTTACGCATCTTCATTCCGTTTCGTTTCGAATTGCAGTTTTGGCATAAAATCCATCAACTCTAAACTAAGTTCCAATCTTTTTCGGTGCACCGAAACATAATCTCAAAGAAGTTTTGCTTTCGCTGGCCATCTGGCCTGAGGCTCAATCTTTTTCTTTATTTTTATTGGATTTATTTTGATGCTGTATTAGAATCCGAACCAAAACTTGGATCGAGTTCTAAAACACGAAACAAGATCCCGTTTCAACTGTTGTTTATTGTGAACTTTTAGAGCCTTCATCATAGTTTGCTCTCGGAGGTAAGTTAAAGCATATAATGTGTCATATGTACGGGAGCAGCGATTGCGAAAGATCTGACGTCAAGAAATTGACTCGCCAAAACGAAACAGTAATTTGGGAGATTTTTCAAATGGTATAGTAGTAAGTGTGCATGGTACTCTTCCCGGGTAGAGCGAGGGTTGACAATCGGTAGAACTGATGGCCCGTCGAGACACGAGGAAGTTTGAAGATTTTGCAGCTTTGCGTGATCTAAATCTCGAACAAGATGAGTCTGCTTGCATTTGGCGTTAAAAAGATCGTGCGAAATATCTTGTAGAGAATTCAGAAAAAATTTCAGCTGCCCCTGTCAGAGCACTCAACCGGAGAGCAGTCCAATGCTAGAAGATAGGAGGAAGTCTTTGTTTGAGCATGATAATATCCCGTTGGACGATTCACTCGCGCGCGTCGCCGCGCGCCGGGAGCCAATCCGCCGTGATCGATGAGCGTCGGCGTGCGGTCGACGCTTGACGCCGCGGCCGCAACTGCAGCGCGCGCGAGTACCCGATAATGAGCAATCCTCCTCTCTCGCATATACTACCATCTATTCATCTATCCGTCTATCCTCCCATGTCCGTATCGGTGCACCCTTATCCCGTTCAACAGCATCGCGAGTAATGAACTCGACTGATGCGAGGTCGCGCGCCGGCGACGCGCACCGAGCATGACGTAACGCAGCAACCGCCGCGCCTTGCGTTTTGCGGCCGGCCTCTCAACGTCATCCAACTTCTTAGTTATGATTCTCTACCGCAAACTTCTGCAACTTCTAGGAGGTCTCATGCAAGAGCGAAGCAGGCAGCTTAGGTCGCGCCCGCAGGAGTCGCCCAAAATTTTTTTTGCGCAAGTCAAACTGTATACATGAGCTCATCGTGTGTGCGAATATTGAGCTGAATGACTGAAATTCTTGCAGTTATCTCGATTAAAGGAAATTTTTGAACAACGTTCAGTTTCTGCGACTTGCGTGAGTCATCCGTCGCTTTGATACGATTGGTCCCAGTCCAGCATAAGGACGTAGTTAGGTCTCAGTATCGTAATCATATATCGAGAGAAAATACACTTTTATGAAATGTGCCTTGCTTTTATTCCTATATGAGAGGTTCTACAGATCTTTTAAGGCGGTGCGTTCACCGTGCATGCTGAAAGTTATTCGCACTTTTATTCAATTCTCTTGCGATTTCGGCTAAACGACGAGGAGACGAATACTTATTATCATCTAACTTGAGCTCGTCTTTTCGTCGTTTAGCTCGAATCGCAAAAAAAATCAGATAAAAGTGAGAATTACAATGTGCCTATATTATAGGTTAGGAGGTACCTGCGCTCGAGTTATTCGCACTTTTATCCAATTCTCTTGCTATTTGACCTAATCGACGAGAAGACGAACTCGAGTTAGATGATAATAAACGCGGGTCTTCTCGTCGTTTCACCCAAATCGCAAGCAAATTGGATAAAAGTGCGAATAACTTCCAGCGTGCACGGTGCACGGCGACCGCATCGCCTTAACATTTGGGTTGCTGAGAAGTGAAATTTTTTTTCTCGTGGCATGCGTCTAGAACCAATTTTGCTGGTTAGTAGGACCTCCTAGATGAGTGGAAAAATACGTGCCCACTGGTTTGGTAGGATGTTATTTATGTAATTAATAAAGACCATGATTAGCTGTCTGAGGTCCATTAAGCACGCCTGATTGAATCCTAATCTACGCACTCACAACACGCAAAAGCTATTTCAAATACGGATACACACTGTATTCCACTAGTTTTCTGTTTTCTGACCATGTTGGACGAGTGGGGGTACTCGAGTCCCACCTATTTGCGTTTAGGCGTCCCCATCCGTGTTTTCACAGAATTCACTATAAAATTCCCAAATCGAGTCTATAGTGACAATTATGGGAAAGGAAGGGATCCCTCAGTGTATACAACTGTTTTCGAGTTTTATATGAACGATTGCAATGTTAGACCGGGAGCTAGCTGACATTTTTTGGTAGTTATTCCTACCAGGACAGGCAAGGGCGGATCCAGAGCTCGTGTTTGGGGGGGGGGGCGGTCCCACGATATATATACATATATATATATATATATGTGTGTGTGTGTGTGTGTGTGTGTGTGTGTGTGCGTGTGTGAGTGTGTGATATATTGTGGACACACACCCACACACTCACATGCGCACACACACCCACACACATGCGAAAAATGGCTATCAGCAATGATAATGATGATTATGATGATGGTAGCGAATACCAACTTGGAAATATTTTCATTGTACTCAGTCTTGGGGAAATTCCCTAAAGATGGCAGTTAGGGATTCAGATTAGTGATAGACCAACTGTTTCCCTGATGGTCGCTATTCGTCATGGTTCCAGTGACTAGAAAGGCTCAACAATACCATGATTCTTCAGTACCTGTTAGCAAATACTTTGATCTGGTCTCAAAGTAATCCGCTCAACTCACGATGACTACTGCTACCTAGTATTGCTTAGTCATGGTGTTGTTGAGCCCCTTGGGCTGATTCAAGTGTACCAGGTACTAGCTATTTTGGCAAAAGTGACCGCTCACCAACCTAAATCTTCTTGAAAAGAGCTCTGTAATTCAATTTGTCGAGCGAAACTGCATAATTCTCAACCTGAGTACACGTTTTTGTTGACCAATGCGTTATTATAAACAAATTCAGTATTGGAAACAATTCGGTTCGGATGCGTTTTGGGGGGGGGGGGCGGATAGCCTTCAAAAAGTGGTTTGGGGGGGGCGAACGCCCTATCGCCCCCCCCCCCCTGTATCCGCCCTTGAGGACAGGTCATTAACTAATAAGTCATTTGTGGTGCGGAGAGGACGACTATGCAGTGACAGACGGGTGAGCCGTTCCGTTTTTGTGCAATTAATAAACAAACACGTTGGGTAATTCGATGTTTCAGAACTATTTTCTACACAAAAATCGAACAATATTCCATCGATTCCGTTGAAAAAAAGTCATCGCTGATCAGTTGGCATACTAATTAGACGATTCCTAGTGCCCACCATACTCGATCAAAAATGTCAAATTTTTCAAATATTTAGAAATATTTTCTACAGTATGGCACTTTGATATTCGGATAGATTGCATGGGAATAATCCATCGGGGGAGCATCGCCATACTAATAGGGTGATTCTGAATCAATCAAAACCGCGATCAGAGTTCCGTGAAATGGATCAAATTCAACTGCTCCGCTACGCCATCTCTCGAGGAACGATTGAGTCTCTCGGCCACGTGGAATTCCATGCATTTTACGCAACTTCGATCGCAGTTTTGAATGATTCGGAATCGCCCTATCAGTATGGCGATGCTTTTCCGATGGATTATTTTTATGCAATATATCGGAATATCAAAGTGCCATACTGTAGAAAATATTTCTGAGTATTCGAAAAATTTGACATTTTTGATTGAGTATGGCAGGCACTAGGAATCGTCTGATTAGTATGCCAACTGATCAGCGATGACTTTTTTTCAACGGAATCGACGGAATATTGTTCGGTTTTTGTGTAGAGAATAGTTCTGAAACATCGAATTACCCAACATGTTTGTTTATTAATTGCACAAAAACGGAACGGCTCACCCGTCTGTCACTGCATAATCGTCCTCTCCGCACCACAAATGACTTATTAGCTAATGACCTGTCCTGGTAGGAATAACTACCAAAAAATGTCAGCTAGCTCCCGGTCTATGTCATAGAAGCGCCCACATGATCTCTATCACATATGTTTTCATTGATAAAATTTTTGTAATGCTTCTCGTTCGAATAACATTCGATGCCTGGACATGAAAAATGGAAAGGAGAATGGACAAAACATTTCAAAAGCGCGCTACCCTCCCCCTTATCGTACCATGAGAATTTGACCTTTTTTAGTCGAGTGGGCGCATGAACTTACCATCTTCTTAAAGCTGTTATTCCAACGCAGCTAGTCGCACGCATCCAAACGAAACGGGATATTATTGATGTTGTTTTGAGCTATCAAAATCCGTGTTGATCATGTACTTATCGCAAAAGTTATTTATATATATATATATAAGCTAAGTACGGGAGATCTCACCTTTTCGTAAAAACTCGGTTACGCGGCTTCGACGTTCATTCACGACTGCCACGTCAAAGGCACGCGACTAAAATGCTTTCTCAAAATATAAGGTCTCCAGATGGTCTCTGGATTTTGGCAGAATTTTTCGAGCAATGTTATTTTCGCAGTAGGCTTAAGAAATCAGAAAATGGCGAGAGTACGCTGAGAGATACCCAAAAGATGAGGGTTGAAGGCCGTGCTGCGCAAAGCCAGTTTCCTTTGTCAGAACAACGAATCGAGTACACATTCAGAGGCCCTGGGACCTATCAAATTCAGCTTCGACATCTTGACAAACATTTGAAGGTTCAGAGACAGCGTGCAGTACGCACAATGTCAAAAGTTCTGTAGAATCTCTCCATATAACGAGTGTGACGCAATACATGAGCGGAGACACGTGTGCAGTGATAGGCATCCCGAAAACTGCTATCTGCTATGGTATTAGGCGCCATATACATGCAGCAGACATCGAACACGGGATAGCAGCCACCGTGGTCGAATGGATAACATCCTCGCCTTCCACGTAGAAGGCTCGGGGTCGATTGCCGGTCGGCACCAATTTAAAATTTACATGATTTTAATCACACAGTCTAACACTGCTCTGATTAAATTTTTATCACTCCTCATTCACTGTCACCGTGCTACGAGTAATTGCAAAACTCAGATACGATACGATATGTATTCTAAACACACCTGAGCCCACAACTAGGCACACCGACGAGATCAAATGAGGGAGAGTGACTAGCTGGAAGTCAATTATCGGAAGTCACTTGACATGACCAAAATTACTAAATCTAGGACGGAGAAAACACTAACTCAGTCGAATAGAATAAAGGTGTATAAAAAGATGAGCAGTGCTCTCGACCATGAAATAGTTTTTGTATTCGATGCAAACGTTTGCATAGATATACAGTCGAAAACTTGAAGAATTGGGAATTACCCATTTGCACAAAACTAGGACCAGTATATCATCGGCCCCTACGAAGACTAGCACATTTCTCTTATGCTTTCACACTGGCGAGATGTGCTAGTCTTCGTGCGTAAGTCGGGATGTGCTAGTCTACGTAGGGAGAGGGGTGAAATGTGCTATTCTTCGTAGGGGCCGACGATATAGTTGCGATGATAGCAACAATTTTGTGTCTATGCATGTCGAGATCCAGTTATCACATTCCAATTTATAACTAATTCCTACACTTTAGCCTAGGGCACGGCTGCTTTCATTTCATCGAACCGTCGAGGCATACTCATTCGATTAATCCAGGGTTATTGATACTCAAAGCTTAACAGTACCCGAGAAAAAAAATCGTCTGGTAAAAAGTCTGGCAGAATTGGTCTGGCATTTAGTCAGTCTTAGCGGACGGAGCGAGACTTTTTTGTCTTGGAAAATAAGGTCTGGTTGACAATGCCAGATCAATGCGGTGACTGTTGCCGAGACCAAATATTATGCTCTGCGTTTGGGAGACATTTTCCAGTGTTTTCCAGAAATTTCCTCGAATGACCAGTAGTCTGGCTCATTAAACAAGATTTGTCGTGAGTCTTGCAAAGAGTCTGGAAAATTTTACCAGACTCGATTCCGGACTATTTGCCCAATGAAAGTTTTACCAAGAAGTCTCGCAAAATGTCTGGAATATTCTTCCAGACTTAACGCAAGAGGTTTAATTCTTGGAGAAAATCTGGCTATTCCTTCCAGACCGCAACGTAGACAAATAGAAACGGTAGTTTGCCTGTAAGGAGTACGGGGAAAAGTCTGGCAAATTTTCCCAGACTAAACCGAGAGCAATTGATGAACATTTTCCTCAGCAAATAATATGTAATGTGTCTGAAAAATTTTCCCAGATTGAGACAGAGATGAACAGAGTTCATGATAGAGGATCTGACGGTTTGACGGCTGGTAATGAACATTATTCTGGGATTCTGGGAATCTCGAGGCGTGATTATTGGGGGCGATTTCAAATCCCTACAGCAGCATATTAATCGGCGTGGTGCACGTGACGAGCGATTGATACATTTTTGTTAGCCACGAGTAGATTTAGTATGGATTTAGATTTCTCAACGCTGCTCGAGTTAATGAATGAAGCATCGCCTTCGCTGAGGCTCGGGGAAATCAGACAGACATCATCATTTTGTACGTACTCCACCTGCAACAGAGAAAAATAACACACACAAAAAGAAACACTCCAAATTTTGAAAGAAACTGCTACGACGCGTCATGATTAGCGTATACAAAAAGACATGAGCGAGTTTTTATACTTCGGAGCCATGATAATCGGATACAGAATAAGATGGAAAAAATATGTTTTGGACTACACAAACACATGATTGAGGTTATTAACGAAATTTTTACTGGTATAAAACATAGATCTTACTTAGAGATTTAAGAAATTCAAAGAACTTATCTGATTGTGGGATTTTGGTCTCATACCAGCTCGTGACAGCATTCGGTACTCAACGTTATGCTCAAAATCATGAAATATTTAGGAGGAAATTGTATCGATTTTTTCTTATCCTAACACTAGCAGTATATTGATGTTTCATCGAGTGAAGTATGCGACGTGATAAGATGAAGGAAGACAGGCATGGTTAGAAAGAAACAGCATTTCACTGAGAGCGTGGTTGAACTGTTTTTCTTCAAATATGCAATGATGATGTCCCGCAGACAGAGCAGAGACTGAGGTAATATTCGGTGCAGTATCGAACTCTAATGATGATCCTTTAAAGTTTTTCAAGTTTTGGTTAGAATCTATGTTCAATATCAGTGAGAAATTCGTAAATAACCTCAATCATGTGTTCGTGTAGTCCAAAACATATCTTTTCCATCTTATTTTGTATCCGATTATCATGGCTCGGCATGTCAGCTCTTAGGAAGTATAAAAACTTGCTCATGTCTTTTTGTATATGCTAATCATGACGCGTCGTAGCAATTTCGTTGGAAATTTGGAGTGATTCTTTCTGTGTGTTATTTTTCTCTGTTGCAGGTGGAGTACGTACAAAATGATGATGTCTGTCTGATTCCCCCGATCCTCAGCGAGGCCGATGCTTCATTAACTCGAGCAGCGTTGAGAAATCTAAATCCATACTAAATCTACTCGTGGCTAACAAAAATGTATCAATCGCTCGTCACGTGCACCACGCCGATTAATATGCTGCTGTAGGGATTTGAAATCGCCCCCAATAATCACGCCTCGAGATTCCCAGAATCCCAGAATAATGTTCATTACCAGCCGTCAAACCGTCAGATACTCTATCATGAACTCTGTTCATCTCTGTCTCAATCTGGGAAAATTTTCCAGACACATTACATATTATTCGCTGAGGAAAATGTTCATCAATTGCTCTCGGTTTGGTCTGGGAAAATTTGCCAGACATTTCACCGTACTCGTTACAGGCAAACTACCGTTTCTATTTGTCTACGTTGCGGTCTGGAAGGAATAGCCAGATTTTCTCCAAGAATTAAACCTCTTGCGTTAAGTCTGGAAGAATATTCCAGACATTTTGCGAGACTTCTTGGTAAAACTCCCATTGGGCAAATAGTCCGGAATCGAGTCTGGTAAAATTTTCCAGACTCTTTGCAAGACTTACGACAAATCTTGTTTAATGAGCCAGACTACTGGTCATTCGAGGAAATTTCTGGAAAACACTCAAAAATGTCTCCCAAACGCAGAGCATAATATTTGGTCTCGGCAACAGTCACCGCATTGATCTGGCATTGTCAACCAGACCTTACTTCCCAAGACAAAGAAGTCTCGCTCCGTCCGCTAAGACTGACTAAATGCCAGACCAATTCTGCCAGACTTTTTACCAGACGATTTTTTTTTCTCGGGTACGCCCGGACCAACTGCGTCAGGCGAGGAATTGCTCGCGCAGGTCTCAGAAACTGAGAATATGTCCTATGAAATCTGTCCGAATTGAGAGATCTGACAAAATTTGATCAAATACTCATTTCGATAATCGCACCGATAAGATTATGTCCAGAATTGAGCTCACCCGAGTGACCCGCGCAACTGCGTTCAAATTTAATTCGATAGGTTCCCAGCCCATGGAAAGTAGTCACGAACTTGGCTAGAATTTCATAAATCTCGGATGCGCTGAGCACTGCATGTGGTTGTCTCGGAAGTCCGAGTAGCCTTTTGGGCTGCTTAGATCTACATTCCGCCTACGATCGTCTCATTACGTTCACCAACAGCATGAACTAATTATAATCAGTTCATGTAGTCGGTAACCGTTGGCACGTCACTGGGTTATGAAAATCCGAACAATAATTATCATTATTGATCAACTATGACGTCGCATTGTACCCTCTTTAGCCTCAAACTTAAGGTCATGTTATTTCTATGAAAAGGACCCATAAACTGTTAATGATAGAAAGGAGAAATAAATAGCTCGTTGGAAAGCTAATTTATAGTTACCCGCCAGCAAGGCGCTACCACGCCTTTTGAGTAAACAGCAAGCTTGAGTGAATTCTCCAACATAAAGCTCATATCTGGACATGAACTTAGTTCAGAAAGTTCGCCGGAATTGCCCATAGTAGGCCGTTCTTTCATCGGAGCTATTAGAGATGATGCTAAATATTATATATTAGTCCATTTTATGTCAAAGAGTTCAAAATATAAAAGTGCATAAGTCTCCATATGGTTTTGCCCGAGCCGAAGAAATTTTGAATTTCCATGCCACGGTGTTTTGATCCTACTCCCAGAAAGTTTTCTCCAACCGCTCGACTTACACTTTACTCAAATATGTAATCCTTCTGGGTCAGTACCTAAGTTCAATCCCAGAGAACGCCTTAGAGAATGCTCCAAGTATCAACCATGATCGTGGCATGCAGTTGCAAACTGTGCCGTATATCGCGATGTACATGGATGTTAACTCATGCTAAAACTACAACAACAAAAAATAAATAAAAATAATGACAGAATGTTTTTCCATTTGTTTCAGACTCTTTGCTGTTTGGATACTTTCAGTGCATTCACTAAGGCCCGAGGTGAGCTAAATGTGAAATAAATTGCTTTGTTGGTACATGAGATACTTAGAGGGTTATGATCGTATGAACTATTCAGTCCTGTGATTTTGTAATAATCAACTTTCGAAACTTTGATATCGGTGAATTTATGAGGAACGAAATGAGGAATACACTGCTGTCCAAATGTAAAAGGGCCGTAGCTGCAGCTGAGTTGAAATTGAGAAAATCGCAAAAGACTTCGCGACTTTGCATTGCCGGACATACAATTCTTCAGTTTCGAGCTGACTTTTTGGTCACTTTAAATTTTTGGAGAATTTTTTGAATTAGACATTAAGATGCAAAATTTCCTAAGCTATCCAACCATATTAATATCTCAATTTCGACCAAGGGTGCTGTTACGGCCTTTTTATATTTGGACGGCAGTATAGTTCATGATCGCATCATTTTTCATTTTGTTTCTATCCATCCAATCGAAGTGAGTCTTTTATGATGAATTCCACGCCAAAGCGACCTACGAAAAGGGGTCATCTCTCAGATTCTTTTTTAACCTTTTTCATTCGATTCTATGGCCCAAAATAGGAACTTCGGACCACCTATGGGGCCCAAAAAAATTTCTCCTCTTCATTGCACGCATATCCGTCAACAGACCGAAAATTTATCGTGTAAAAATCGATGATCTTTTATTCACGAAAATGGGAATATTTCGAGTTTTTGAATAGCTATCGATTTGCGGGCATCTGAAAGGGCATCAAAAAACCTATCGAACGCGTTGTCGGAAATTCCTTCTCTGTGATTTGGGGGCCTCCTGGAGGCAAACGAGTGTTTTTCGCTAAAATGTTGATTTCTCAAAAAGCCATTTTTTTTTTTATTTTCTGAAAATCATATATTTGACGTAAAATTTTGCGTTCTTTCGAAAAAAATGGGTTTCAGAGAAGTTTGGGGCGATCCAAGCGACTTATGAGCCATTTTTTTGAAAATTCGATTTTTCCAGTTTCAGAAAAAGGCGATTTTCTGCGCATGCGCACAAACATAGACTTTCGGCGCCTCTTTAAATTTTCTATAAAATGACTACCCGCAGAGTTGAAATTTATGCACTGAAACGCGATCTGCAAGGATTAATTATGTCGGATCAAAATCACATGAAAATTCAGCCCATTAACGCCTTTGTAGCGCCTGCTGAGATGACACATTCACGAGATCTTCTCGGGACTCAATTTTGAGTACGAAATTGATCTGAAAAAAATTCGGACCACATGGTTTCAACGTAAAATTGTATGAACTTTCAAAATATGCGATGGAAAACCCTGTTTGAGGCGAACCCGAGGTGCTACATTCAATTTTTTGCCAGAAAATACGATATTTCACATTCAAAATTGCGAAAAATTGAATGTAGCACCTCGGGTTCGCCTCAAACAGGGTTTTCCATCGCATATTTTGAAAGTTCATACAATTTTACGTTAAAACCATGTGGTCCGAATTTTTTTCAGGTCAATTTCGTACTCAAAATTGAGTCCCGAGAAGATCTCGTGAATGTGTCATCTCAGCAGGCGCTACAAAGGCGTTAATGGGCTGAATTTTCATGTGATTTTGATCCGACATAATTAATCCTTGCAGATCGCGTTTCAGTGCATGAATTTCAACTTTGCGGGTAGTCATTTTATAGGAAATTTTGTCAGCTTTCCATTGAAATTGGCGCCGAAAGTCTACGTTTGTGCGCATGCGCAGAAAATCGCCTTTTTCTGAAACCGGAAAAATCGGATTTCCAAAAAATGGCTCATAAGTCACTTGGATCGCCCCAAACTTTTCTGAAACCCATTTTTTTCGAAAGAACGCAAAATTTTACGTCAAATACATGATTTTAAGAGAATAAAGAAAATGGCTTTTTGAGAAATCAACATTTTAGCGAAAAACACTCTATTGCCCCCAGGAGGCCCCCAAATCACAGAGAAGGGATTTCCGACAACGTTTTCGATAGGTTTTTTGATGCCCTTTCAGATGTCGCAACCCGCAAATCGATAGCTATCCAAAAACTCGAAATATTCCCATTTTCGTGAATAAAAGAGCATCGATTTTTACACGATAAATTTTCGGTCTGTTGACGGATATGCGTGCAATGGAGAGGAGAAATTTTTTTGGGCCCCATAGGTGGTCCGAAATTCCTATTTTGGGCCATAGAATCGAATGAAAAAGGTTAAAGAAGAATCTGAGAGATGACCCCTTTCCGTAGGTCGCTTTGGCGTGGAATTCATCTTATAAGATCATATTGCCTCCGTGTCGACTAAGCGTCTTGAAGAAGCTTTCGATTCATTTCTTCCATACGATGATGTTTGAAATTCACCTGCGAGTACTCAGTATGCCGACAGAAACTAGAGCATATTTCTTTTGTAAGATTACTTTCGATGTGCTGTCACTCATCATAAACGTATTTGAGGCTGTAAATATCCATAGACTGTGTACTGCAATACTTTTTTCTCGAGAAAATCACTCACCCGAGACTATCTTGTGCTTCTCACGGACTGTGTAGACTTCCTCGTGCAGGTCATCATTTTCTCAATATCGTGCTTCAATCGGAGCTACGACCAACTATCGGGAGGACCGTTATGCTTTATCAAATCCGTTAGGGACTTGCAAAATTGAAGACGTACGTATATGTTTTTGAATATTTGGAGTGTGGCGTAGGTTTCAAATAAGGCACAATTATTCATCTTCGAGAAGATTTTCTCACGTTCAGACTGGAATTCAGACATCAAGGTCTTTCATCAACATTTGAGCATTTACGAACAAATGTACATCCAAGACATAGCCCGGGAGCTAGCTGACATTTTTTGGTAGTTATTCCTACCAGGACAGGTCATTAACTAATAAGTCGTTTGTGGTGCGGAGAGGACGACTATGCAGTGACAGACGGGTGAGCCGTTCCGTTTTTGTGCAATTAATAAACAAACACGTTGGGTAATTCGATGTTTCAGAACTATTTTCTACACAAAAATCGAACAATATTCCATCGATTCAGTTGAAAAAAAGTCATCGCTGATCAGTTGGCATACTAATTAGACGATTCCTAGTGCCCACCATACTCGATCAAAAATGTCAAATTTTTCAAATATTTAGAAATATTTTCTACAGTATGGCACTTTGATATTCCGATAGATTGCATGGGAATAATCCATCGGGGGAGCATCGCCATACTAATAGGGTGATTCTGAATCAATCAAAACCGCGATCAAAGTTCCGTGAAATGGATCAAATTCAACTGCTCCGCTACGCCATCTCTCGAGGAACGATTGAGTCTCTCGGCCACGTGGAATTCCATGCATTTTACGCAACTTCGATCGCAGTTTTGAATGATTCGGAATCGCCCTATCAGTATGGCGATGCTTTTCCGATGGATTATTTTTATGCAATATATCGGAATATCAAAGTGCCATACTGTAGAAAATATTTCTGAGTATTCGAAAAATTTGACATTTTTGATCGAGTATGGTAGGCACTAGGAATCGTCTGATTAGTATGCCAACTGATCAGCGATGACTTTTTTTCAACGGAATCGACGGAATATTGTTCGGTTTTTGTGTAGAGAATAGTTCTGAAACATCGAATTACCCAACATGTTTGTTTATTAATTGCACGGCTCACTCGTCTGTCACTGCATAGTCGTCCTCTCCGCACCATATATGACTTATTAGCTAATGACCTGTCCTGGTAGGAATAACTACCAAAAAATGTCAGCTAGCTCCCGGTCTAATATGATATTTTGTTAGGGAATGATGCAAAAGATTTCCACAGGGTGTTCAAAAGTCAGCCTCCCCCCACCCACAAAAAAACTCGGAAATGGCTCCAACTATCGCCGAATTCTAAAATATGTGTGTCCTTGAATCGAGGGGAAAGCTGATGAATGGTCTTAGATTTGACCTTGAATGTGACTTCATAATGCCTTTTTAGAGGTCAGATCAGCATGTTTCCTGGGACAATCAGAATGAAAATTTTGAGCAAGCTATGTATTTTTTCACGCTCTCCGCGCAGCATAATATCAGCATTGCGTGCGGACAAACATCATAAACATTGGAGCCCTCGGATAAAGAAAATAGATGGACACGGGACCCTACTTTTGCAAGGATGTACTCTCTCAACATGAATCAGCTAACATAAACGGATTTTGACTGAAAATCCGTTCACGTTAGTTGCAAATCAGCTAAAATAGCTGATTCATGTTGAGAGAGTGGATGAAACTTACATAAATAGCATATTGATTTTTCAGCTAATAGCGATCTGAAGGATTCTCAGGGCACTCACGAGGACTATCCGTGAAAACCGCTTCCTACTCCGCCGTTTCTATCCTTCACGTGTTACGAACTCGAACTTTCTAAATTAAATTCACGAAAACAAAATCGAAAAGCTTCTCGGAATTTCACAAGAAGGTGTGATATTGGTAAAGCTGAACCAATCCTCCTTATCCCATCCCCACAAAAATCCTTGGAAGATTCTCTAAGAAGCAAATAAAATAATCGAAAAAATGCTCTTAAA
This sequence comes from Eretmocerus hayati, assembly GCA_029851415.1. Taxonomy (NCBI): domain Eukaryota; kingdom Metazoa; phylum Arthropoda; class Insecta; order Hymenoptera; family Aphelinidae; genus Eretmocerus; species Eretmocerus hayati. The sequence goes on from CM056741.1 coordinate 137,165,271, forward strand.
TATTTACTTTTATGTGTACTGTTGAACATGGACGCAACTGAAAATGTGAAAATAGTCCTAGACCCTTCATTCTTTTCTGTCCTAGACTTCGGCTAAGACAATTTTGCGTGCTCCAAAATTTTCATAACTTGGTATAAAAATGATAAAAGCGTGGGTTGGATGTTAGAAATTACTATTGATGGATCATATCTACAACGAAACGAAAATTGTAGTTGGAGACTTCAACGCGGAAATTGGTCAAGAATCTCACTTCAGAGACAATATCGGATCCGAGAGCCTCCACACAATTAGTAACGACAATAGCATCAGAGCCATCAACTCCGTGAGCGAAAACGACATGGTCATCAGAAGCACTCCGTCCGTCGCAAAACCATCCATAAAATCACATGGACTCCCCCCGAGGGCTCGACCCATAACCAAATCGACCATGTACTCATCAATAAAGGGAGACGATCGTGCATCACGAAAATTAGCTCATACAAGGGAGCGGATTGCAACTCGGACCACTATTCAACGATAAGTTGCGTTCGAGAGAAGCTAAACACTATTCCACCCTCCACTAAGCGTGACAATGTCTCATATGCACTTGATAAATTCAAATCGCCAGAAGTTTAGACACATTCCCAAAATTACATTGCACGAAAATTGAGAGAAACAGATGGCAAGCCGCGGGAAGACACGGACACTCCTCCAGTGGAAATCGAAACGCAATGTCAACACATTAAGAACTCTTTGTCAGAAGTGGCAAGATCTGTGATAGGATTAGTACGCGGGAAAGCAGAGAATCGTGGTTTGATTACTCATGCAAAGTGATGCTAGATGTACGAAGAGCCGCGAAGATCATTGGCGACAATGCAACAAAACTGAACTGGGATCCACGCAGAGCGGAAAGACTACAAGAATTGTATAGACAGGCGCAGAAGAATTGGGACGAACGCGTTAGGAAAAAGAAAAGGGAATCACGTAGGGTTGAAATCCTCAACATACGAAAGGATTTCGAGAGTGGTAAGACCCGCATAGCATACGTAGAGCTAGATGAATTACGAGACCCCACATCTACGTCATTTAGTATCATCAAAAATGGGCACGGTGATATCCTAACAAATGAGAAAGACATCCTGAGTAGATGGAGAGAACATAACGATGGTATCCTGAACGTTCCTGCGGGAACTAATGAGTCACCAGCCGAAATTCACACGGCCGAACAACAAATTTCACGCCCCACGGTGCAACAAGTGGCACGTACTATACAGAGACTGAAAAACAACACTGCCCCGGGATGGATGGCCTCCCACCTGAACTATTCAAGTATGGTGGAAATTGATCGAGATGATATGGTCACAAGAGAAAATACCCGAAGACTGGCTAAAGTCAGTTATCGTAACAATACCAAAAAAGGAGACAAGATGGAATGTAATAATTTTAGAGGACTGTCTCTTCAAGCTTTGTGCAGTAAGATATTATCCCTCCTTTTGATTGAAGAACTCAATCCTTACATAGACGAAATAGTCGGAGACTATCAGTGTGGGTTTTGACGGAATCGTTCAACTATTGACCAAATAAAAGCGTTACGCCCAATAGCAGAGAAAAGATGGGAGCATAGACAACCAGTTCACCACCTATTCGTAGACTTCAAAAAGGCACACGACTCTATGATGAGATCAAAATTGTATACGGTATTGCGTTGGTTAGGCATTCCTGACTAACTGGTGAGAATGATTGCAGTAATGCTGGAGGGAACCCAAGGACAAGTCAGGATTGGCAAGGCCCTATCGGAACCATTTGAAATAGTCAGCGGACTGAAGCAGGGCGACGCGATATTTTTTTTTTTTCTTTATTTGGAAAATAAACGGGCATAAATGCCCTTTTACACAGGGTACATATTATAGAATATAATCAAAATAAAATATATATGCAATGATGAAAATAACAAATTTTCGGAAAAATGTGTGGAAAAAAGAAATATATATATATATATATATATATATAATATCAGCAAGGAAATCATCAAGAGAATATTCCACTCAGATTCAAATTCATACAACAATATTGACTAGATTCTGATACAGCTCTGTATTATTTAGCTCAAACAGTGACAAACTTTTAAAGTTGATTAATGATTCTTGATCACGTATATTCTCAGGTAATGAGTTCCAGATTCTTCGAAGTCTGTGCGTAGTTGAATGAAATGTGAAATTAGAATAACAACATGTTTCACTTATACTGCGGACGTGGCGGATATCATAACCTACTGTTCTTACATTGAAAAGGCTGTTTACATAGTCGCTTGTGAATAGGTTATTTTTTATCTTGAATGCTACAACACAGTCATGATAAGTTGAAAGTTCTGACATGCTCAACAAATTAAATTTCTTACGTGCATCAGTATAATCGTGATCCGTGAAATGCATGGGGTGTCCACTTTTGTAACAGAGGTACCTGAGGATTTTATTTTGGGCTTTTTCAATTTTAGTTTGCAGGTATTTTACACTAGGGGACCAGATTACAGCACCATAAGTTAAAATTGGGATAACTAAAGATTTATAAAGATATACGATTGGGCCAGTGTTTCTGAATTCAGAAGTCGATCGCTTACTGAATCCAAGTACTTTATGGGCCTTTGCTAGCATCAAATCAATATGCACATCGAATTTCAGACCAGAATCAAAAGTTACCCCTAAGTCAGATATACTTTCTACCCTTTGTAGTTCGACTCCATCAAGGAGGTACTGATATATGAATTTGGACTTAGACCTAGTAAAGGATATCACAGCACACTTTTTCATATTAATCTTAAGCCCGTTATCTTTCGCCCACTCAGACATTCTGATCAGTGCACGCTGTAATACAGATGCGTTCATTGGGGAGTTGATCTTAGTAAATATCTTGACATCGTCTGCGTTAATTAAAAATTGAACCTGCGGTATATTGATCTCATCTTCAATATCATTTATGAACAGAATGAATAGGATTGGGCCTAAGTGCGAACCTTGTGGCACACCAGACGGAGTGGGAAAAAAATTGGATGTGAAATTTGAGACTCTCACTGCTTGTGACCTATCTGCGAGATATGACGCACACCATCGATGTGAATTGCTCCTTATACCAGCGTTAAATAACTTTGCGAGTAGTCTCTCATGGTTAACAGAATCGAAAGCTTTGACAAAGTCTATATAAATGGAGTCTACTTGTGAGTCATCCCTCAGAGAATCAGTAATAAAGTCTTGGTAAACGAGAAGATTAGTGATGGTAGATTTCCCATTTAAAAACCCGTGCTGGCTTTGGATGATCCTTCTTGTCAGAAAGTTTGTCAACCGGGTCGCTATACAAGCATCGAGAAGTTTTGCCAAGCAACTGAGAATGGATATAGGCCGGTAATTTTCAATGTCATGCACATCTCCACTCTTGAGAATCGGCTGGATAAAAGATGTTTTCCATGCAGAAGGAAATACCCCGGAAGCAAGAGACTTATTGAAGATATCCAGTACACACTTACTAATTTTTGGCCAACATTTCTTCACAAAAATCGCCGGTATGCCATCGGGTCCTGCCTTTACATTTTCATCCAATCTATTTACAACTGAATCAAGCTCATCTGATGTTAGCACAATATTCTCAAGCATATCTTCACAATTTTTTACTCTCAAAGGCTTTGCAGCCGAGTCAGTATAGACTGAGCTGAAGTAACTTGCAAATAGATTGGAAATTCCCGCACCTTCGTTTGCTGAACGATTTTTGAAATACATATTATTTGGGACACTGTTAGTTTTTCTCAACTTCTTCGTATAGGCCCAGAAATACCTCAAGTTGAAGCTTAGATTATCCTTGACGGATTTTATGTATTCAAGGTACTTAGTGCGTGAAGTTCTAATACATTTTGCTCTTAGCTTTTTGAACTCAATGTAATCTTCTTGAATCGACGTTGTTTTCCAAATTGTGTGCTGTTTTTTCTTTTCAAAAATCAACGTAATTAATTCATCGTCATACCATTTGGGAAACTGCGATTGTGAGTTTACTTTAAGAGGCACCTTATCTCTGATAACATTCTTTAAAATATCATTGAAATGAGAAACTTGTTCGTCGACTCTGCTATGCAAAGATACAGAGCTAAAATCAATTTCACCTAGGGCACTTAAAACACTATCGTAGTCCGCAGATCTGAAGTCCAAATAACTGCCAGTCTCTTTCAAATATGATTGCGGACTATCACTGAGAAATTCACCACACAATACTTCATGATGAATGTCACAGGGGATGAGCTGATCCGTGCAGTCACGTTGTTTGTAGAGCCCAGGGTTTGCGAAGAGCAGATCCAAGGTATAACCTTTGAGTGAGTGACCTGGGTAGACTTGCGATACCTCCAATCCAGCAAATACGTGACACAGAATTTCTGCACATTGTAATCGGTCTTGATTAGTAGGGCCTAGTGACTCTGGTGTCAGAGGAGTACCATACAGTTTGATATTGGGCAAATTGAAATCACCACTGATAAGGACCTCGTGCCCAGAGAATTTGGTCATAACTTCATCGATGCAATCGGCTACTGCTTGATATACTGCTTGCGTAGAGTCTGGAGGGATGTAAACGACCCCAACAATATATTTGATATTCCTTCCAGAGACCGTTAGAATGAGGACGTCAGCGCCGAGTAAATCGCCATCAAAGATCTTCTTAGTTTTGAATTTACGAATCTTAGCGATTCCAATTAGAACACCTCCACCTCGTTTAACTTTTCTGTCGGATCTATAAATAGAAAAGCTTTCCAGACATATTTCACAATTCAAAATATAAGGTTTCAACAATGTTTCAGTTAGAGCAATTATATCAGGAGTCTTGGTGAAAAGATGTATATTTGTCTTCATTAAAGTGAGCTTGTTTACGATTGAATGGGCATTCTGATAGTAAAAGAAAATAGAGTCCTTGCTGCGGTTTAGTTTTTTCCACTAACATTGTTACTCATCGGAGCGGTTGAGGGCCCTGACTGTACTGAGGGCAACAGAGCTTCAGGTGTTTGCGTAGTTGTATTCTTGAAGTCAATGATAGTTGGCGTTCCATTTATATACTTTATAGACTTACAGCGATAACCTTTTTCTTCATTAATACGATCAACTTGAGCTCTGAGGGCCCTAAGCTGTTCTCTAATCCCTGCCAATCATCAACTGTCTATTAGAATACGTCATAAGACCTCCAGCTCAAAGTATACGTGGGCTTCGCCTCCAAGCGAACGACGTCATCAAACTCCTGCTGGGGTACGTGGATAACCTGGACGTCATAGGCGACACCCAGCAAGATGTATAAGAAATTGCAAATATCTTGATCCCAAGCGCGAAATAAGTACCGTCAAATTGGGTAATTTTGGTACGTTTTCGGTGCTTTTCATTTTGTTTGGCTTGGCATTTCAACATACATTGACCGAACCACTTCCATTAGTAGTCAATCTAAAACTTACAGATTCAGCTTTCGATTGATGAGCTACAAAGTTCTATTTGATGAGTTTAAGCCGGAACTATTAGCAGTTGAAGAAGTGTACCAAAGTTAGACCCCGATTGGGCAACTCTGGTACACTTACAGAATATCTCAATTCTACCCACCACCGTGCGAGTGAATCAATTTTAATCGTTCAGAACTTTTATTTTAAGCTGTTCGAAACATTTTAAATCCTCATAGACCATCATTCGACTCAAGAAGAGTTGAAAAGAAGCTGTCCTATGACGGAAGATGTTCTGAAGTCACCCTATCCTCATGCTTCTTACCGAGACTGGGGTAACTTTGGTACGTTTTTTCACGGTTCTTTTTCCTGTTTCTTATTCATAAAAATTTTAAATGCTGTAAATACTCCATTGTAACGATGGTTTCTTCAATACGGTGTCATATGTGATGAATTTGTAGCATTATACACCCGTAATTCGTTCCGGAATACTTCTTGCCAAATACACTAACTGGACCGCTCGTGTATCGGTGCTAAATAAGCTTTTTCGGAAAAAAACTTCAATAAAGGACTACAACCATTCACACGAGATCTGCGGTGGATTAACAAATTGTTTATGTGTGTACCAAGAAAGGAGGATAGGTTTCAGAGCGATAGAATCATTCACCTGCAGCTTTGAAAGTCATTTTTCAGGGTTGTACCAAAGTTGCACCCACTGTACCAGAGTTACCCAATTTGGCGGTAGGCCTAGAGGTAAATCAGCCGAAAACAAAATACATGGTCATGGACCGCAACAACGCGGGTGACGCCACAGATCCTATCCAAATCGCGAATTACTACTTCGAGAAAGTCCCCCTGTTCCCCCATCTTGGAACCATAGTAACGCACGATGACAACATGAGAGTAGAGATTGGTAAAAGAATGAGCGCAGGACATAGGTGTTTTGGCTCATTACAGAAGCTTTATACAGATAGAGACCTCTCGCGCGAAGCCAAAACAACGATTCACAAAACTATCATACAACCCGTGACTCTCTATAGATGCGAAACTTAGTCAATGACTCAGCTTGATGAAGGGTAGTTCCAGGTATTTGAGAACAAAATACTGCGGAGTATCTTCGGAACAACTATCGATCAAAGGACGGGATTCCCTAGAATCAGATATAACGATGAATTGCTCCAACTCTACCGGCCCCCGAGTATCGTCAATGTCATTAACTACAGGAGGATACTGTGGATCAGTCATGTAGCTAAAATGAATGGGAAACGTGTAGCGCGGAGGGTGCTGGACTACAAACCAAACTCGCGACGGGGCAGGGGAAGACCACGTATAATCCTGGAAAAAAGCGTGCTGAGTAAGATGAAAAAGACGGGCCGCAGTCCCAATGTATGGAGAAAGCGAGCACAGGACATGAGCGTATGGCGTGATTGCTGTCAACCAATCAGAGACTACAGCCTTCCTACCCAGATATCATCCGAGCCCAGCGAGAGCAACGTGTGGTGAACGTCTCTGAGTAACGCTGTCTGCGCAGTAAGGGCACCTTCACCCAGCAAAGCGCGTATCGTCGCAATACGAATAAGTAAAGGTTAAAAAGAATTTTTAAAAAACGCTCTTATTCACTGATCCAAACGGCGTGGTGGAGCTCGGCGGAGTGTATTAGAGATAGGATTTGAGAGACCGATAAAAAAGAATCGCGCAGAAAGGAATTGCACGGTACATAAGAAACTACGCGTATACTGGGCAGCCTATATAAGCCCTATGGGTGTCTCGTATTAGAATGTGGCGCCACTCTGTGGCGAGTCACACACTCATCATCACGTGCAGCAGATAAGTACTGTAGTCAAGGACAACCTCCCCCGCCCCCGCCCCCCACCGCGTACGACCGCTAACACTCAATTGATTGAAGTCGTCAATCATGGGGTCCCTAAGCGAACGAGAAACAGGAAGCCAGAATGTTGTTCCAGGAATGGGGAGAAAATACCATGGCCAACAATAAGAACTATGGCCAAGGCGGAGTGGCATAAAAGCGTTTAAGAAGGACAACTATCGTCCTAGTCGAAAGTAGGGCCAGGCCTAGCACGAGCGTACGTCTGGTAAACGAACCTCGAACGAACCTCAACAGTGCAAACGCTCAAAACAGGCCAATACACCATGGGACTCACTCTGTTCACCTGTATTGACAGGAGCCAGACATTATGTCTGGTCTCCAGCAGAAAATCGTTCGAAAAATACCATGACGATCTAAAGAATAACAAAACCTAAGCCTGATGAGGTCCACGAAACTTTGTGGATGAAACGTCGTAATAAAATCTACATCACGAAATTTTGGGGATTGATTTAATCCCTCGCCACCTTTCAAGATCGACAAGACACCAACTTTAATATTTATCATCAAGGACGAAAAATCCACAATATCCATGATGATGTTGATGATGGAGATTTTCATCATTTTAGTTTATACTTGCTCATTTAAAAAACTAGCAATGAGCAGCGACGCGCGTATGGTAATGGTGATCGCGCGGTAAGCGCCTCGAAGAGGTCAGACGAAGTGAGCAGCGTGCAGCAACAGTGGCTTGCCATAGAGCTCTTGTATGAATTTTCCAGAGAGCATACTGAGATATTCAATGATCATTCATTGAATGACCGATGGATTTTTATTCATAATTCCCCAATCGAGCAATACGGCGACCACCAGCGTGCACGGCCCGACGGATTGCGCCGCCTGTTGTGATCAGTTATGTGATATTCTGATGCGAGGCTCCTGCTCGCGCGGATGAATATGAATCACATGAGAAAGAGAAAGAGAGGCTCGACGTTTCGCATGAACCCATTTTGCGTTTACCTAATGTTGAATTGCACAGAGCCTCGAAACTAACACAAATGCACGCGGTACCTTGTCGAAGCATGTCATTGACACACTCACACGAAGATTTCGGTGACGAGATTCTGGCCGGCCGCGGCCGAGTTCAATAAAAGCGAATCAATACCCGTCAACATACCTTAATGGGAATCCCTACTTTTGAGTGCAAATCCGGGAAGAGCACAAAATGTTACATACAAATAGGACTCTTTGCTGTTCTTCGAGATGACCTCTAAGAGTTATTTAGGAGTCGAATGTATCTGGACAGTAGATTAATGTACCACAGCTTGTGCGAAAGTTTATAGTTTGGGGAGATTCCTCTCAAAAAGTTTCTCCAGACTTATTTCGAAACTTAACATGTGACCTTGAACTTACCCTCGTCTCCCAAAACTTGAATACCTGTTTCGTGAAACTGTGGGGGAAGTTAAAAAATGGGCTGAAATTTGACCTTGAATGTGACCTCAATGGTTCTCGGGAAGTGAAATTGAGTTTTTTCGAATGGAAACCCCTATCTTAGACCTTGTGCCCTGAAAATGTGCCGAATTTTGGATCCAAATATGACTCAACGAATTGCGTAGATGATCCTTCAAAGATCATTTTGAGCTCACAAGTCTCTGAATAGTGGATTGACATGCCAGAGCTGAAGCAATAGTCTGGGTCAGGGAGGCTATGTTAGGGGGTCCAGAGTCCAAAGCGGATATGAACATACTGAAATTCGCATCGACTCCTGATGAGCGTCACGGTTATGTCGAAAGTCACAGGTCACTGGTGAAACGGAGATTGGGATTTCGTCAGCAAATCATTCCCTGATACAGACTATTGCCTCAGTTTTAGCACGTTGAACGACTATTCAGAGGCTTGTGGTCTTAAAAATGACTTTTGAGGGTCATTCACGCAAGTAGTAGCGAATCATATCTGGATTTAAAATTTTCCACGTTACGGGGCCAGGAGTCGAACAAAAGGATTCCCATTTGAAAAATCTGGAGTGACCTCTGAAAAACCACGAAGGTCACGTTCGAGCTCAAATCCGAGACCTTTTTTGAGCCTCTCCCTTGATTCTACAAGATATTTACTCCGAGGTTTTGCGACAACCGGAGCCATTTCCACATTTTTAGGGGAGAAGGGGAGGCCAGAATTTTGGGACACCCTGTATAATTTTAAACTCTCGGCAGAAATGATCAAAGTGAATAATTTGAATTTCGGGATAAATTTCGCATCATCCAAGTCTCGAAAACTCGTCTAAGTACTCACAAGGGGAGGACCTGACCTTTGGATCACCAATCCTTTCCAAAATTTTTTTACAGTCTTGTGTCACCTAGAATATGAAGAATCCAGAGTGACTCCGTCAAATGGGCCTTCTGTCCAGAGCTACAAGCAAGAATGTTAGCGTTTATCACTTTTCAACATGAGCCTATATGGGCAATGTTAATGTCATGGGCTGTAACTTTGAACAGAAGGCCCATTTGACGGAATTACTCTGGATTCTTCATATTCTAGGTAATACAAAACTGTGAAAAATTTTTGGACAAGATTGGTGATCCAAAGGTCTGGTCCTCCCCTTGTCAGTCCAAATTCTGCAAAGCCTTTCGACGATCCATGCTATATCGCAATAGTAGCAGAGGTTTTAATGATAAATATGCAGGGTTGCGCCCTGATGCTACCGAGAAGTGCGAGTGAAGTGGAAAGGCCGACAAGGCCGGATAAGCGCGACGGTTACAGCTTTTTTACGGGGCTAAACAGCGCGTGAATCGTGCGAATGCGTCCCTCGTAGTTCTGTGCCGGAGCGCAATTGAGATAGCTTCTGCTGTAAACGCAAATCGCTGCTGTGTTGGCAGGTGGCGAGCGTAGAGAGCGCTGACCTGGAGTCGACGGCCGAAGAGTCTTCGCTGGAGAACAGCACGGACGACTACATGACATCAGGGAGTGGCACGGGCCCGGACGAAGACGAGGGCACGACTCGCAACGAGACGCTGCGGGAGGCGCTCACCCACGAGGCCAGTGACCACGAAACGGTGAGTGCGGACGCGCCACTTGTCATCCCGAAAAGTAGCTCAACTTCACTGACACGTTTTTCTCAATGCATCACATTGCCAATCGGAAGAGTGTTCGCGAGCCTAAACACGTTTTGCTTTGGTCACAAGAGTTCAACTTTTCTGTCGACTTTTCCGTTCCCAACCAAATTTGCTCGATACGCGCCAATCAAAGCTCACCGACAGTCATATGCACTGCCCTCCTGATGCACTACGAGCTGCACTGCCAGTGAAAGCTCAAGAGCTCACGATTAGGACTCTTGAGATTTCAAGATTTTTGAGATTTTTCGAATTAACTCGGTCAAGACTGTGACAAGATCTCACAAGGGGAGTCCGGAGTCTCCGGGTCCTGAAATCTCACCAAAATTTCTTCACAGTTTCGTGCCACCTAGAATATGAAGAACCCAAAGCAACTCTGTCAAATGGGCCTCCCGTTCATAGCTACGGCCTGTGATATTAGCATTGCCCATATAGGCCCATGTTAAAAAATGATATACTTATATAGATATGCTAGCAATGTTGACGTTTCTAGCTGTCGCTCAGAACAGAGGGCCCATTTGACAGAGTTGCTTTAGATTCTTCTTATTCTAGGTGGTACGAAACTGTGAAAAAATTTTGGTGAGATTTCAGGACCCGGAGACTCCGGACTCCCCTTGTCAGTGAGACGAGAATCGCAACCAAAAATTCCAAAACTCAAAAATCTTGATATTATTTGACTGATTCGATTGCGAATCTTATAGATCGTATTGTTATCACCAAAGAGTGTTGGATTGAACCAATGATTACGTAATTAATATTACTCGGACTCCTAGCATATGTTTTGCGGGTCATCTAGCAGAAGAATTGGATGCACGCCTATTCTATTATAATCTAGTCCCCCACGGTCGATTCGTTGGTCCAAAGGGGTAAAGTTTTGAATTTAACATATTATGCAGATCACAACTAAAATCGAACGATCCCGATTATGTAGACACGTAACCCGCACCGTTTTCGGGAGAATTGATTATTTATTAACAATTTTGCAAACGGGACATGTCCATCGGGGTGAAGTGGGAAGTCGACGGATTATGAAACTTGACGATGAGTAAAATGCTGGGTTGAATATGTAGACAGATCGGTTAATAACTTTAGGATGTAGACAGGGGTCAAAGGTCAATTTTCCACGACTTTTAGATCAAAAAATCAGTAAATCGCTTATAACTTGGAATCCGTGCCATTTAGCAGAATTTTGCGTCTTGTAAATCTTTTAAAGATCTACGAAATTTGTTATATTAATCATTGCTCCGAAACCTACTGTTTCTGAGATATGAGCAATATTAGTTTTGGCAAAGCAACATTTTTTATCATAACTTGAAATCCATCAAGTTTGACAGAATTTTGCATCAATACTTTTTTGTAGATCTTGAAAAGTTCTAGGAAAATTGTTCTATCAATCATTCCTCAGAAATCTACTGTTTCTGAGATGTGAGCAATATTAGTTTTGTCAGTGTAACATCTTTGGTCATAACTTGGAATCCATAAAGTTTGACAGAATCCTGCATCCATAATTTTCTATAGATCTCCAAAAGATCTACAAAATTTGTTGAATTGACTATTGCTCAGAAATCTACTATTTCTGAGATATGAGCGATAATAGTTTTGGCAGTGCAACTCATTTGATCATAACTTGGAATTTATGTAGTTGAACGGAAGTTTGCAAGAATACTTTCGTTGAAGATCTTTGGTCTGCAGAATTGGTTATAATGATCATCCTTCAGAAATCAACTGTTTCTGAGATATGAGCAATAGTGGCTCTGAGAATAGGAAATTCCCGATTCCAATATGGTACCCAAGCAGTTGATCGGAATTTTTCATGAGAACTTTTTGAAAGACCCTCCAAGAGTTGATGAAATGGATAAAAATGACATTCCTCCAGATATTCCCAGAATTCTGAGATATGAGCAATGGCGCATAAATTTCTTGGAGTGAATTCTAATCTTAAGCGGCTGAAATTTCCACCCGAAGAGTTATTGGAAATAGCCAATCGAGTTTGACTGGAAATTCCAGCCCAAATAGGACTGAAACAATCGTCAAAAATAAACAATAGAGTTGGCGTAAATTTTCAAAGGAACAATTTGTAATTCATGAAATTTCTCGTTGTGAACTGATGTTGCTATCAAATTTTCAACTAAAAGTTGTGGTTATACAAACTTTAGGAGAAAATTTCTCAAAACAATGTGAAAAACTTACAAAAAGGAATTTCAAATTGCACTATGTTTGGGAGACATGACATATCTGTGCTAATGTACCATTTCTTTTTGCGATGGCAAAACTTTAGAGGCCTCAAATTGGAATCAGTCGATGAGAATCTCTGATATTCAATCGCATCGATGCAAAAGGTTAGCAAACACGGTTAACAACAACAACACGCTTTTCTCCAGCTTGGACTGGAAAACGTCTCGAGTACAACGTTTGAACTGAGATTTCAGTACATTGAGATAGAAATGCACGCCAAAACGGCTCGAATAAAGGTTCCAGTAGCTCTTTTGACAGGAAATTCCACCCAAAAGAGTTAACAGTGTGTCTCTGAGAACAGACAATTTTTGAATCTAATTTTGAAACCAAGTTATTGAATGGAGTTTTGCATTCCAACTTCATGGAAGAGCCTACTCAAGTCGTCAAAGTACATTATATTGATTACTGCTCAGAAATCGAAGAGATTTCAAGTATTCTGTACAAGCATTTAATAATCCAGCTGTGAGTAAATCCTGTAGTCATCACTACATACGAGTGTCAGTAAGAAACCCAAATGTGCCCACCGTCTGTTTCCAATTTATGTGAGTCAACTCAAATATTCTCCATGTAAACTGGGCGATGGTTGAGTTTGTTACCTTTTGGGAGTGACTGGAGACTTATTCATCCTCAGTTCTCAGAATTCATGGATATCTGAGCAAAAATCAGTGTAATCTACTTTATCAACTCTCGGATGATCCTTCCACGAGTCTTCATGAAAAAGTTTTATCAACTACTTGGATGCCAAATTAGAATCAAAAAATTTTCTATCCTCAGAGCTACAATTGGTCATATCTCAGGAACAGTCGTTTTCTGAACGATGATCAGTACAACTAATTCTGCAGACCAAAGATCTTCAAACTTATTCTTGCGAACTCTGTTCAACTTCATAAATTCCGAGTGATGATCGAGAAACGCGCATTGCCAAAGTAAATTTGCTCATACCTCAGAAACAGCAGGTTTCTGAGCGATGGTCAATATCACGAATTTTGCAATTTTTTGATGATTTTTGAACGAGTATTGATGCAATATTCCGTTGAACTACATGGATTCCAAGTTGAAATCGAGAAAGTTGCACTGCCAAAATTAATACTGCTCATAGCTTAGAAACAGTGGGTTTCTGAGCAAGGATCAGTGTACCAAATTTCGAGATCTTCTGAAGATTCACAAAAAAGTATCGATGCAAAATTCTGTTAAACTTCACAGATTCCAAGTCATGGTAAAAAATGTTGCTTTGCCAAAACGAATATTGCTCATATCTCAGAAACAATAGGTTTCTGAGCAATGGTCAATATAACAAATTTTGTACATCTTCTCAAGATTCACAAAGAAGCATTTCCGCAGAATTCTGCTGAATTGCACGGATTCCAAGTTGTAGGCGATTTACTGATTTTTTGATCTAAGAGTCGTGGGAAATTGACCTTTGACCCCTGTCTACATCCTAAAGTTATTAACCGATCTGTCTACATATTCAACCCAGCATTTTACTCATCGTCAAGTTTCATAATCCGTCGACTCCCCACTTCACCCCGATGGACATGTCCCGTTTGCAAAATTGTTAATAAATAATCAATTCTCCCGAAAACGGTGCGGGTTACGTGTCTACATAATCGGGATCGTTCGATTTTAGTTGTGATCTGCATAATATGTTAAATTCAAAACTTTACCCCTTTGGACCAACGAATCGACCGTGGCGGACTGGATTATTAGCCATACGGCTCGACGCCGTGCAAACACAACAACGATAGTAAAACATTAAAAGGCTATACGCTATGTTCAGAAATTGCACCAAATAACCCTTACTCAGCGAGAAAGTAACTTTCTGACCGGCCATACAGGAGCTGGATAGGCTCCCGTATACACTGATAGCGCCGATCATGAACTAAACGTTTTCTAAAGTGATTTTTCTTGTAGAATCCGAATCCGTCGGTATTTTTACAATAGGAGGTGGAGATCACCTTTAAAAATGCAATTTTTAACCTCAAAATGACTTTTTCGCGCGTGCAAGGGGACCAATCTTCCAAACTACTTGGATGACCTCCGGAACATGGAAGTGTAAGTAAAAACACGCCCTAACATCATATGCAGATATTTCGCATCCGATATACAGGGTGTCGAAGCCCCTGCGGGGTTGTTCAGTGTAATCGATGGGCCGGGAACGGATAAATCGCTGAATAATTTAGCTATTGGGTATTTATATAATCAGGTCATCGATGCTACTTACTTTTCCCACCTCTGGGCCCTACGGACCCAATGTACAGGTTGTCGAAGAGTTGCAATGCCCACCTCGATCGTATTCAAATGTTGAATAATAAAAAAAAATCGTATTTAAATAACTCCAACTCACGTAATAGAGTACTGGGCAGTGAAATTGATAACTCTCAATTCAATTTGATCCTTAGACTAGACATTCAGAGTTCCTCTCTCGATTTGTAGCATGGAAATTTCATAGAAGTCATCATTTTCCATGACAAAATGAATTAATTTACAACGCGATCACGTCGGAAAACCGAAATGTACAATCTGCATGTGATATGTCATCTCTAGTTGATGATTCATCAGATTGCGCCTGTACTTCGGTAGCTCTGAAAGAAAACTGTATAGTTTATGAACATTATTAATGCACCTTCGAACCTGGAATCCCTCATATCATCTAGCCGTGACCATTGGGTCGTTAGAACTCACACCGTCTTAAAATGTATAAACACATATGTCAGAATAAATTTGACTCCTGATAGCCGCCGATTTTTTAGGTAACACGCTATGCCCCAAGGAAAATTGCCGTGCAAATTGATTTTGAGTCTTTCTGAGAAACTGAACGCGAATACTTCGATCTATAGATCGGGGCTTAGAAGTTTTGTCTTTATTTTCGAATTTGAAAGTCTTGGATGGCTTATTTTTCAACGGTTATATTACTATGGATTATTTTAGTTTAAAAGCAAATTGAGCTCGAATGAACGAGACTCAGAGTAGGAGTGCAACTGGGATCACAGTCAGCTATGTTGTTGTAGATGATGGTAAATGCATTCGTCTGACGTTTCCACCGATATCATACCTATATACAGCTGTATCATTTTATCCATGAACTTTTTTGGAGATATCATGAAACAGATTCATACAACGATATTCTTCAGGAAAGGATGTGGATGGTAAGTTTATAATGCATATTTAGTTTTTTGAGCTTTGGAAATACAAGCAACTGAATGTTATTCCGTATTCTGAATAGTGATAAACCAGAGACCACGCATCACATAATCGTTTTGTAAATTCACATTTTGTTATGAAAACTCTTAGTGAGTTCTATGAAATTTCCATGCTCCAAATCGAGGGAAGATCTCTGCATGTCTAGTCAGAAGATCAAATTGAATTGAGAGTTATGAATTCCACTGCCCAATACTCTATTACGTGAGTTGGAGTAATTTAAATACGATTATTTTCTTGATTATTCAACATCTAAATACGATCGAGGTGGGCATTGCAACTCTTCGATACCCTGTACATTGGGTCCGTAGGGCCCAGAGTTGGGAAAAGTTAGTGGCATCGATGACCTGATTATATAAATACCCAATAGCTAAATTATTCAGCGATTTATCCGTTTCCGGCCCATCGATTACACTGAACAACCCCGCAGGGGCTTCGACACCCTGTACATCGGATGCGAAATATCTGCATATGATGTTAGGGCGTGTTTTTACTTACACTTCCATGTTCCGGATGTCATCCAAATAGTTTGGAAGATTGGTCCCCTTGCCCGCGCAAAAAAACAGTTTTGAGGTTAAAAATTGCATTTTTAAAGGTGATCTCCACCTCCTATTGTAAAAATACCGACGGATTCGGATTCTACAAGAAAAATCACGTTAGAAAACGTTTGGTACATGATCGGCACTCTCAGTGCATACGGGAGCCTATCCAGCTCCCAGACTATGAGATAAATGCAATTGTCAACTTCAAAGAGCACATCCTGAGTGAGGTTAGGAAAAAAGCTAATTCTCATCTTGGGCCATATAAGAATTACTGATGCTGTCAAGACACTATTGGCTATTCACGTGTGACTCGGGTAGGTTTGACGGTGCGACAATTAGCACTTCGGTGTCCAAAAAAGGCGGCCCTAATAGTCCGGGTACGTGTTGCAGGCCTTACTTGGGGTACCGGACAAAACCCACTTTATTTCGATAAATTGTGCTCCCATCATTATGAGTGTAGGATGAAATTCCGTATGTGAGGACTGTAGATTCTCGCACAATTTTTTCTGTTTAGAATTCACCCAATTTAACAATATGAAGCCGGAGGGCTACGAATGAGGAACAGTGGTGTAAAACTGATCCTAATGGCTATGACCAGATTTATTGAAAATTTAGAGGATTTCGTTTCGAATTAGGGATTCAATACTCATATTATTGAATATTCAACAAGATCGCACTGAAAAACGTGATAATTTTCAATATCTTTTTTCCAGTGAAGTTAATTGGAGATCAATAAATTCAGATTCCATCTTGACAGATAGTTTTCGGGAAATCCTAGTACATCTACAGTAGATCCACTTACATTCCAAAAAATGCTTGACAATTTCGTCTCTGGCTAACATACACGGCGAAAGAAGGTATTCGTAATTTTCCGTTCAACCATTTCCCCGGTTGAATTTGCCAGAGCAATTCATATATCATCAAACAGCATACTCAACAGTGAGTCCGAGCTGAGCAAAACTCGACTTTGTTCTCATCCGGAATGACAGTTGAAACTTGACTGAAATATTCGAAGACGAAAAATAGAGTGACTCGGGGAGTGATATCAGATCTCTTTGATCATAATCGATAATTATCATTATTCGCTCTGAACTTCCTCAACCACGCGGAGTTGGCGCGGAATGCTTGTTAGGCAAAAGAATGCCCGTGCGCAGCCTAAATTGTGATTCGATGATCTCGACCGAGACACCTCGGATGTAGCTGTATCTCTGTTGAGAAGCGGCCGGGGGCTGTTTGCTCAGCGCGAGCAAGCACGCTCCGTATTCGCCGAAAGGAGCCCGAGCGCCGAAGTCTTTCCTCCCTTCCTCTTCGCGTATATGGCATGGCGCACGGCCCTGCTCCCGTAAAGGGCTGCCGAGGTGCTACACATATTTATATCGCGTGGCTCGCACTGCGGCATGCAATTACTCACTCGGAGCAATCGAAATAAGTAAGAG
The DNA here is from genome assembly GCA_029851415.1 of Eretmocerus hayati. Lineage (NCBI taxonomy): Eukaryota > Metazoa > Arthropoda > Insecta > Hymenoptera > Aphelinidae > Eretmocerus > Eretmocerus hayati. Next base: position 137,183,039 of record CM056741.1, read on the forward strand.
TAAAAAGAATTTTTAAGAAACGCTTTTATGAACTATACCAAGACACTATGTTTAACTTGGAATAGTGGAACACCGACAGAAATCGTCTGGAAAAGAAATGTACGGTGTGCGAGGGTGCAGCCCTTAAAGAAAAAGATCTATGATGAGTGTCGTATTTTGTATTCGAATTTCGGCGCCAATGAGACGGGTGATGAGCACTGCTCACTTCAGTCGCATCGATATCGATCTTCGCACATCCTCCCTAGCCCACGCTCACATGCCCGAGCCTGCCCAAACACGCGTGTACAAATATTTGACTGGATAAAAAAATTTGGATAACAACAGGCGTGCCGAGTCCGCAGATCTAATTGAACTCGGTTGAATGCAATGAAATCGTTTAATAATGAGCTCCAGGGCCATCAGAGTCATCAGACACTGACGGAACTGGACGTAAATATAACCTCAAAGATCTGACAATCAAGCCGGTAAAGTCACTCGCGACTGCTGACAAGACCGAGGGGATTCCTGAGATTTCCCCAGAACTTATAAATTCATGACTGTGATTGGCTGATTTGAAATGCCGCTCATGATCATGATTGGCTGTGGGCGGTGGGCCGGAAGCCAAAAATGTGCACCACGAGATTTTTCTAAGCGGAAAACTAGATCGAGGCGAAGTGCAATAAAAGCGTTTAATAAAAACACGAGCTCGCGTGCGCCTCAGTATACTCCGATGGGTGCATGCATATATCGCTCACGTACGCGTACGGGCGGTGGCGCGCGAGCTGCTAGCCGAAGGAATTTCGCGCGCATAAGTCGCGATGAAGTACAGGAGGGTATAGAAGAAGAAAAAAAAGCTCCAGAGCATGCGACGTGCCACGGTAATGGGCGCATAGAGAAGAGTCTATATTACGTTACGCAGCACTCAGTATCACTCGTGGCATTTGCTCGTGGCTTATGCCCATCAGCTGTGAGACGCAGATGCAGATGCAGAGCCCGTGGCGAGCGTTCAGCAGCCGGTCAGTCTCGTTTTTAATAACGGTCCATCGTCATTCTCGGCTGATCGATACGCGCTCGGATTACAGTTGGGCAGCGCGAGCCAAGTGCTGCGTTGCGATTTAAATACACCCGCGCGCGTGCCGACCTTGCCCTCGCACTCACTTCCATTCTACATCTCCGTCTTGAGACATACCGAGAACGATGGGTGAATTTCATCAACCTTCGACAAAGCCTTCACCGGCTATATCTGTATTTTTCACCAAACGATTACAGTATGCGAATACCAAAAAAATCATGCCTGCAGTTTTCATCTGTAAAAATTGATGCAATACAATTCTAGCAGGAAATTCCATGGCAAGAGATTCAAAACAATTTTGATTGGCGTTCATGGTGATCGATAGTAGTCGCAAGAAAAGAGGAAAAATCGTGAATCAATTCCTCAGCATCGTCGCAACTCAAATTTTACAGCGAAAAAATGACACACCACGCAAAATGCCCCCACCTAACTCACGCCATGATCACTGAATCCAAATTCTCTTTGAGCCCATAATCCAAAAAAACCGCTCCAGGTGGGGCAGCACTTAAACATCACCTAGGTCCATGAAAAAATTTTTAACGCAATATCTCACAGAACGATTAGGTTGTGTGGGGGGGGGGGGTGCAAGGGAGCACGGAGAAGCTTGGGAAATAATGCACACCCTACTATACATACAACGTCCGAGGATTGTGAGCCGTGGCCTGGTGGTATATCACCTACGTCAACCTAGCCCGGGAGCAAAGGGAGACATATGTTTCTGGTGGGACTCTAATCGTTCTAATTGTACAGACAATTTCAGAATTTACCTACAGTGGAACTTGTCTAAGTTGGGCACTCACGGTTCCGGAAAAACCTGCCCAAATTAGGCAGGTGCACAACATACAGAAATTAGGACTCAGAAACACTTTTCTGATCCAAAGAGGTCAGTTTTTCATCAAATTTTGGATATCTTAGATAGAACAAGTGATCCACTAATGATGATGTACATACATACACTGATTTGGAATAGTCATGAAGTGTTCTTTTCTATCAAAGAACGGACGTACAATACAATAATGAAGGAATCGGAAGACAGAAAAATTCATTTTCCAATAAGGCACTTGGTACGTGTCGATTACTACATTCAGCAGCATGGTAACCACTGTTTCGGACTGCTTTATACTGGATACTCCTTTGTAAGTTTTTGATCTATGAATTCATTCTGATTAAGTTTGCCATCATTGGTGGATCATTGTCTGACGGTAAATACGCTACCAACTTTTCTACAATTTGATAACTATTGATACACCCTGATGTTAGGGTAAAATTATGGTTTATTTAGATGATTGACCTAGTAGACAATTGTTGATGCTGATAATCGATCAATACCAAAACGACCTCTTGTTCATCAAACTCTGTCGCTTAATCGTGAACTCATAATCGAGATGATCAGGACGAGCATACTGTATCATATCTCGAGCTTCGGAGTAAGTGCCCGACATACACAGTCTCGTTTACATATTATTATGTTCGACGGAAGGCAAGAATGCGCCCAACCTAGACAGGTGCCCAACATATAGAGTGTCCAATATATAGAACAAAATTCCCATAAGAGCTAATGTATTTTTGCGCGTTCCGCAGAAAAGTGCCCAACTTAGGCAGGTGCCCAAGTTATAGAGGTGCCCAACTTGACAAGTTTCCCTGTATTTGCCTTTTTGAGAAAATCGACTTTTGAGTCGTGAAATTAGTTCCGTCTTCCAGAGGCCACACTTCTTCGAATATGGAGTCTAGATCAACGCATCCGGGGCTCAAATTGAAGCTCAGAATTTGCCAAAATTGTTTTCGGTATTAAATTGCAAGAAAAATTATCACGGAGGATGATACCTCCGATTATGAGTGACACGTGTACCGAGTATCGGCGTGACGGTGGCGGAGTGGGGAGCAGCAAAAGAGTATTTGGGAACCTTTGAAGACCACGGACACACAGCAGACGACTTTCGCGACTCTTCGTCAACAATAGTCAACAATTTGCGAAGTTTCGCACAAGTGCCTGGAGTTGTCGGCGGTTGCCGGGACCTGGCCAGGATGTTCACCTGGACCCCGAGTACTGGACATAGGCGAGAGGGAGGGGGGGAGATAGGACAGGTTTTGCAGCGAGGCTATCTGACGATACTGGGGGATAGGTGCGCTGCGGGACTCACGAGGAACACCCAGGGGTTGTGGAACACAAATTTTGCTGAAACTCTGGGGATATTTTCTTTTTACCGTCAAAAGATAAGACCTCAGAGCCGCACTTGCAAATGCCTAATCGTTTTCGAGCTACAGCTTATAACACAACATAGCGTTCTTGAACACCGGCCCGTATGGGCAATGCTAATGTCATGGGCTTTAGCTTGAAAACGGTTGGGCATTTGCAAGTGCGGCTCTGGGATTCACCTTTCGGTGGTAAAAGGACACTATCCCCAGAGTTTTAGCCTAATCCGTGGCCCACAACACCTGGGTGCTCCTTGTTAATTCAACTATTGGAAACATTGTGAAAAAATGCTGGGACCTCAAGGTCATGTCTTTCATACTTTTTTTGGAGGTTCGAGGGAAAGAATCTGTCCTAATTCACCCCGCGTTTGGGGGCACTTTAGGACAGTTTTGGGGCAAATTAGGACAGTTATTCAAAATCGAGGTATACTACGGTATTCCTCACCTATTAAAGTCAAATTTGCTCACCAAATCACGTGGTAATAACCCTGAATCGAGAGGGAAAGTCGCCCGCGACCTTTACATCCTCTCAGAGCCTCAGCAAGCGAGAGATTTTTATATCATTTTGGAACATTATTGGAACAGCCTCTTTATGGAGAAAGACGATCCTGAGAAATAATCTGCAGCTTCTTAGGATCGGTTATTTTTTCATTTTCTTCAAATTGGAGGTACCCACACTCGCCTTATTTAGTCCAGGAGAGTTAGACCTGAAATGTCTCGTTTTGAGAAAAAATTAAAGTTTCAGGTCTAAAAATATGATCGTGTTGAGGAGGCTCTGAATATCAAATAGTCCAAAATGGACCACCTGAATTTCGTTGGGAGTATGTCAAAAAAATTCGAAAAGTCTGGAAAAATGATTAAATGGCTCGTGGAAATGTTGGTATTGACCTAAACGAAATATTCAAAGGGGAAAGTGTGGTCATTAGATAGGCGCAGATTATGAGAAAAAGTAGGATCTTCTAGGCCTTATTGTTCTAGTACTTTTCCGATAATCTTTCTTTTGAAAAATTCGGCCTGTCACCATATACCTCCCCATGAAATCAATAGAACTCGATTTCTGACATATGCGTAATTTTTCTCAGATCGGTAGCTTGGGTAGTTTTTGCGTTCTTCTAAATGTTGATTGAAATCCATCAATATTTAACGCCCAAAAACTCCATTTCTACCGGTCGGACAGCGCTCAGCTTGAGGATTCAGGAGATGACAAGCTTCAACTATTAAATTATGATTGAAACATCGTAATTGTTCATGTCTGGATTCTTCAACGCCCCATTTGATACCATGTACAAATGAAATCACTCCGGCATCTATTGTTGCATTGTAAAATCGATAACTATTCAGGATAGATAGGTTTTTGTACGAATTAAAAAAAAAGAAACATCTACCTCCGACCATTCCGGGGTGAGTTACGGTTTTTTTTTTCAAATCGTAGGACCCTCATTTATTGTATCTGAGTAGTTCCGCGCGAAACAGACCTACGAAAAAGGGTCATGTCTTACATTTTTTTCTTGACTCTTTCATTCGATTCTATGGTACAAAATATAAACTTTTCACTACCTATGGGGCCCCAGAAAAATTTTCCAGGTACGTTCAACTTACATTACTTTGTTCTTTTGAATGATTTTCAACAAAAAAATTAGGGTATTTTTTTCAATAAAATCAATTTTTCTCAAACTCATTCACAGATACAGAGATGCAGTTTGCGGCATTCGGAAGGTCTTCAAAAAACCTACCGAAATCGGTCTTGTAGAGTTGATTTTGATGTCTTGGGTGATTGTATCGGGCAGAAGAGTGAAAAACATAAAAGATTGAATTTCTCGAAAACCCAATTTTTTAAAATCTTGAAAATTCGATATATGATGTAAAATTGTCTGTTCTTTCAGAAAAAATAGTCCCGAATTCCTTTTTTGCGTTCTGACACCTATTTTTGCCAATTATCACAAATCCATTTTCCAGGCTTTTGGAAATCGTCTGTTTTCTGCGCATGCGCAGAAATTTGGATCCTTGAAACCGATTCCATTGGAAAGCCAAGAAAATTTCCTTCAAAATGACTACCTGCCAAAGTCGATTCCCTGCATTTGAACCGAATCTACAACGTATTAAAGAAGAGCCTCCAGCCCGAGTGTGACACGTCGATGGACGCCATCGAACGGGGGGCAGGCGTATTTTCCTTATAGCTGTCTCCAATACCTCCGACCCACTTCTGAGGAACTATCAAGATTCAGTGGTCTTTTGAACGTTGCAACTCTGGCTCAAATGCATGGAATTGACTTTGGCAGGTGGTCATCTTGAAGGAAATTTTCTTGGCTTTCTGAAGGAATTGGTTTCATTTCAAAGACCCAAATTCCTGCGCATGCGCAGAAAACAGACGATTTCCAAAAGCCTGGAAAATGGATTTGTGATAATTGGCAAAAATAGGTGTCAGAACGCAAAAAAGGAATTCGGGGCTATTTTCTCTGAAAGAACACAAAATTTTACATCACATATCGAATTTTCAAGATTTTAAAAAATTGGGTTTTCGAGAAATTCAATCTTTTATGTTTTTCACTCTTCTGCCCGATACAATCACCCAAGACATCAAAATCAACTCTACAAGACCGATTTCGATAGGTTTTTTAAAGACCTTTCGAATGTCGCAAATCGCATCTCTGTATCTGTGAACGAATTTGAGAAAAATTGATTTTATTGAAAAAAATAACCTAACTTTTTCGTTGAAAGTAATTCAAAAGAACAAAGTAATGTACGCTGAAGGTACCTGGAAAATTTTTTTGGGGCCCCATAGGTAGTGAAAAGTTCATATGTTGTACCATAGAATCGAATGAAAAAGTCAAGAAAAAAATTTAAGACAAGACCCTTTTTCGCAGGTCTGTTTCGCGCGAAACTACTCATCTAAGAAATAAGCTTAGAGGACATACCTCAAGAATGGGGAAATAATTCTTTAAAAAATAGAGCTACTTTCTAGAAATGAAACAATAGCAGGAGCGAGCGTAAAACCGATATTGGACAAGGGATGCCGCTACTCGATTGAGAGCCGCGCAGTGGGGGGATCTGTGGAGAAGCAACTCGAGGCCGCGAGAAATATTCGACTCGCGCGCTTCAAATTATGCAGTTTCACGGGAGAAATCGTTGAAATCTTTGAAACCAATGAACCGACTTGATAATTTTTTTTAATACGGTAGAGCTTCTTGAAATATTAACAATGCTCTCTTTAGAGTTGACAAAATATTCATAACATAAGATCAGATTGATGATTCAGAGCTTATAAAGATAGAGACTGAAGGAAAAATGTAGCTCTCTTGGGCCGTTTTGGAGTTAAGTTATCGTCTGCTGCGTCGACTCATTATTCGAGTTGGCAAGCATGCCGTAGCAGACAAGGTATTAGGGCATGGGATAGGCATTGCGACAATTCAAAATTTGACTATCTTTCGTGATATTGTGGCGCTGTGGTCAAGGTTGACACCTCGGATACCTTCATCGCGGTCGGAAAGGAGTCAGGCGTGGTCATATTCCGCACTTGATTCATCCAGTGCCGCTAATACTACCTTAAGATGTATGCTCTATATCTGAAAAGAATGGAAGAAACAAAAAAAGTTTGATCTTGTAGGCCCTATTCATGGCGACATCCTAGAGACCAGGTTACAGAAGAAGGGCCGATTGTATTCCTTGAAGAGAGTTTTCAAGGTGGCCTACAGTTGGAAAGCAATATCTCGGCCGAATCATTACCGTAGTCTCTATGGTTTGGAGCAAGAACTTGTAGAATTATTACGAAGACGATATGCCTGACAAGAGCCGATTCACTAGCTCTTGTCACCTGGAGTTTTCCACACTCTGAGACAGTTCTCATATATTTCTAGATTCATCCCTTCAACCAAAAATTGTTTAGTATTTCCTCTTGACAGGAACTTCCAGGTGGTTCCTCTTGACTACAATTCCTCAGATAGTTTTTTTCAACTGAACACTCATATATACTTCCTTTGAATCAAAAATTTACAGATAATTTCTTTCAATCAAAAATTTGTAGATGGTTCTTTGCTGAAATGAAAAATTCTTAGATAGTTCCTTTCAACGAAAAATTTATAGATAGTTCTTTTCTGAAATCAGAAAATTCTAGATAGTTCCTTCCAACAAAAAATGTACAGATAGTTCTTTTCTGGTATCAGAAAATTTTAGATAGTTCTTCTCAAAAAATACCTTGAGATAGTTCTTTTCAACAAAGAATTTTCAGATAGTTCCTTTAACACGTTCACTGCGAAGGCGAAATCGCGATTCTGGTCTAGATTGCGAGAGAGTACAGATGTACATTTCAGCAGTTACGGGAAGCCAAACTTCTTGGAAAATCACCATTTTGGCATCTATTCACAGTATTCCTATGAATTTGAGTGGGCCCCACCGGTGGGGCCCATCGCACACAGGGTTGGCAACCATCTTATTGTGCGGCGGGTCCCAAAAAATTTTCTATAACACTGAGAATATTCATCAGGGTGATGAGGGGGACCAACCTAATCGTCGAAGTCGATGTTTGTAGCCTCCTGAAGGACCTGCGCTTCAATATACCCACCGGACATATAAGGATCGTGACCATATTTTTGTCGCGCTTGCAACAAACATTCATTGCTAGGCTTGATCTTAGGCTGCGGTTCATTGACGTATGTCAAAAGTCTGCAGCGTTTGTAACCAGATACTTAGGTAGAACAATCTCTGCTCTAGTTTGAATTCCGAGAGTTACAGTACAGTAGGTCCCGCTTAATGTGATCGCGGTTAATGTTATCATCCGCTTAATGTTATCAGAACCCCGGTCCCGATTCACTCGTATATGATCCCATGTAAATTTGCCCGCTTAATGTGATCAAGATTCCGCTTAATGTTATCAAATTGATGAGACCTCATGATACAAAGCTGATATATTTACAACTCTCCTCATACACGAGCTACCTGATCGATAAGTCAATATGAATTGTCAGTTGCGTCCCAAACTTGTTCATCGCTCAATCATCAAAAATAAGTAAAGGGCGTGTTGAGTTTATCTGAAAAATCAACCTTGTTGTGAGTGACGATGATGTTTGCGAGGTAGATGGACCATCTGACAAAAAAGTTTTTTCGAAAGAAATGCTCGATGCGTTGAACGTGCTCCGGAAAGAAGTTCATCAGTACGCTGAAGACTTCCATCTCCTCACAGAAGTGAAGATTTCATGAACAAAGTGATAGAAAAAACGAAAAACAAAGTAAGATGAGTGACTTCTCTATGAAGAGAGATGATTCTACATGAATGCCATATCCTCTGGATGATATTTTGTATATGTATGTAACTACACTACTTACCATAAATAATGGATCACACATGGGTTGACAAAAATAATCATATTTCTTAAACGATGCAACTTACGGAAATTTTAAGAAAAGCAACTGGAAGATCCTGAAAAAACTATCGATTCATGCCCCAGAAAAGAATTTTCGTGTGATTTTCATACTATTAATCGTGGTTGAAAAAGTGAAAAAAAAAAATTTTCATTCAATCATGAACCATTTTTAGGGAAAATGTTAGATCCTAATCATTCAAAAACGAGCTTGTAGTTTTTTTTCCAAGATCTTCAATTTCCTTTTCTCAAAAATTTTCTACAACCATTTTAACCCAAGTTACGGCCTTCGGAAGATTGATGATGTGCACCATCTGATTCATCCAGCCGTATAACGTGGCCGAGGCCCTCCACCCATCCCTACTCCCTCGTCTAACTCAATAACCACCGGAGAAATTTTGATCTCACACACTTTTGACATAAAATGGACTGAACTTCCAGAATTTGAGGTGAAAGAGTCAATCTAAAATGATCCCAAGGACTTATACGGTTTTTGTACAGGAAGTGATGATTTTACAACTGAGGCACAGTGGGTCCGGAAACCGATTCCGGGACAAGATTCAGCGCCACGCGAATTCTCAACCGATCGAAACAATTCAAACAGGATTTTTCTTGTTTTTCTCCACTCTACGGGATATCTTCCCGGAGAATTCGATTCGGGGAGGTCTGGAGGCACAAAATTGTGTTGGAGGGCGATGAAGACGAGCAGCAAAAAATATCAGCTTGTACTGACGAGTAATAACGACTTCCTTCTTGCTGCAATCGTTACCAAATCCAGGTGTGAGTGTTTGAAGAGCATTCGCAAAGAAAGTTGACACCCTCGAGAAACATTTTGTGAGGATACATCGACGTTTACTCCGAAAGGTCGTCAATATGGAGGATATTCGAATACTCGGTAAGTGGGGAAGATATTGCAGGGTTCTGTACTCTTGGATTAAGCATACGCCTTCCTGTGATAAGGGGAGTGATTAATATACTAGTGTGTATCTCTAACTTATTGTTTGAGCCCGTACATTGCCACCAGGATCGGAGAGAGTCGATTTCTGATGATTGGGGTCGAACACCAAGGTATTTGAGCCTAAAATCCTGATTTAAAACTAGCTTACCGGACTTCTGCATAATAAGAGTATTTTTCTTAGCAAGTGGGAGCAAAAGCACGTCTTCTGGGCCCAACCAGGAAATCGTACAATGCCGCCAGGATCGAAGAGACTTGATTTGAGACAATTTCTGGTTGATCGAACAACACCATTCTGTGACTCCGCAGCTCCCCAAATAAGAATTTCGGGGGAAGTATCTCGTGGAGTTGCAAAAAACGAAAAGGATCCCGTTTGAATCATGTCTACTTGGTTCAAGACCCGCGTGGCGCTGAATCTTGTCCCCAAATTGATTTGAAGCCCCACTGTGTGAGGGGTCATTTAATGCGAAAACAAAATTCTCGCGATACTAGTAACGATCAAAATACATCAATCAAGTATTTTGAATAATATAGTATATTTATCAGATGTGCATGGTGCATGGCGGATCGTAATGGTGTACATCACACGTTTGTCTAGGTATTCTAGTCGACATAGTGAATATGAACTTCTTTTGATACAACATACGGATGATCCTATCGGTTTCTCCTGCTAATTCCTTCATTCACACATTTGCATTTTTCTCATGCGAATAAGGAATCTGTATGTATTTTGAACTATACTAGTGTCGCGAGAATTTTGTTTCCGCATTAAATGACCCCTCAATTATAAAATCATCACTTTCTGTACAAAAAACCATATAAGTCCTTGGGATCATTTTAGATTGACTTTTTGACCCCAAATTCTGAAAGTTCAGTCAATTTTATGTCAAAAGTGTGTGAGATCAAAATTTCTCCGGTGGTCGTTGAGTTAGACAAGGAAGTAGAGATGGGTGGAGGGCCTCGGCCACGTTATACGGCTGGATGAATCAGTTGGTGCGCATCATCAATCTGCCGAAGGCCGTAACTTGGGTTAAAATGATCGTAGAAAATTTTTGAGAAGAGGAAATTGAAGATCTTGAAAGAAGCTCAAAGCTCGTTTTTGAATGATTAGGATCTAACATTTTCCCTAAAAATGGTTCATGATTGAATGAAAATTTTTTTTTTACTTTTTCAACCACGATTAATAGTGTTACCAGCTGCCAAATCCCACGCCCTGCGCACAATCTCCATTCCTCATTCCCTCTCCTACACCATAGCCTCGGGTGGCCCACAAACCCGAGCAGTTCGCCACGCCACCGCTAGGTGGCGTCCATCCTTGCCCGCAACCGAAACAGAGCCCCGTGTTTTGAAAACCGGTGCCTCAACCAACTTCCATGCCCCCCCGCAAGGGAGATCTTCGGATCTTGGGAGAGTAACGACTCCCCGGCCCCAGTTCCGCAAGGAGGATCCTTAGTTGATCCTGGGAGACAGACGCACTCCCCGGCCCCAGTCCTCCGGCAAGGGAGATCTTAGTATCTCGGGAGCACATGACAACTCCCCCGCCCCCAGTCTTCAGCCCCAGCACCCATGTGTGTGCTATCACCACCTCGTCCGCCTCAGTGCGTATGAGCCCTGAGTGGCATCTTGGACCACTTCAGGGCTCCCGCTTCTTCGCAAGCCTCCCTGTATCTTTCATCTTTTCTCTACTCTCTGTTCCTTCCTTCCTTCTTCTGGGACTATAACCTTCGGGTTGGCGCCCTCCGGGGAGGGGTTTTAGTCGGTAGGTGCCCGAGTCTTCTCGGGTGAATCCGACACTACCCACACTCTTGTGGGTGTCTATGAAGATTTCCCCTTCCCGGCCTACCAAAAAAAAAAAAAAAAAAAAAAAAAAAAAAAAAAAAAAAAAAAAAAAAAAAAAAAAAACTTCCATGCCCCGCAAGGGAGATCTTCGGATCTTGGGAGAGTAACGACTCCCCGGCCCCAGTTCCGCAAGGAGGATCCTTAGTTGATCCTGGGAGACAGACGCACTCCCCGGCCCCAGTCCTCCGGCAAGGGAGATCTTAGCATCTCGGGAGCATACGACAACTCCCCCGCCCCCAGTCTTCAGCCCCAGCACCCATGTGTGTGCCTTTACCACCTCGTTCGCCTCAGTGCGTATGAGCCCTGAGTGGCATCTTGGACCACTTCAGGGCTCCCGCTTCTTCGCAAGCCTCCCTGTATCTTTCATCTTTTCTCTACTCTCTGTTCCTTCTTTCCTTCTTCTGGGACTATAACCTTCGGGTTGGCGCCCTCCGGGGAGGGGTTTTAGCCGGTAGGTACCCGAGTCTTCTCGGGTGAATCCGACACTACCCACACTCTTGTGGATGTCTATGAAGATTTCCCCTTCCCGGCCTACCAAAAAAAAAAAAAAAAAAAAAAAACAACTTCCATGACGGCTCCTCCGGCTGGACTTCTACTGCACTGACGTGCTCGGGAGAATCGGACGGGTACCCACACCTAGGTCCATTTCGGGAGTGTTCTGACCTAGTGGCAGACCACACCTGTTCCTCGGGCTGATTTTTACAGCTTCTACGGCACTAACGCACCCAGGAGCTCTTACGTCGTACACTACCCTCGACCCAGGACCACACGGAACCGGAAGCTCGAGGCGAGTTCTACGGACCCAGCACGACCATGGACGACGCCATCTACTAGCCTGCCCCCAAGGATCGGAGTCTCAAGCCAAGGAGACGGGATCCGCCAGTCACACTCTCCACGACGAGCTCGCTGAAGCAGACGATGCTGGCCCCAATGGCGCGCTTCCGACACTTGGGCTTCGATGAGAGTTGCAGAAGCAACTTCCAAGCTGGTCGGCCCGTTCCTGATCAGCTCCCTGGAACATCGCCAAGATCGACGGACCTCCGGAACCACCAAACTGCGACATCAGCTCTTTTCAGGGCTAACCCACAAGCCCCAATCGGCCCTCTTCAGGGCCACCAACCTTCTAACGTATGAACCACTGTTGTGGCCTGCGAAGTTGCCCCGTGGCGCAAGCCATCCCGGTAACAATAGTATGAAAATCACACGAAAAATTTTTTTCTGGGGCATGAATCGGTAGTTTTCTTCAAGTTCTTCAAGAGGCTCTTTTTAAAATTTCCGTAGGTTGCATCGTTTGAGAAATATGATCATTTTTGTCAACTCATATGTGTGATCCATTATTTATGGTAGGTAGTGTATATTTTCATGACTTCGATCATTCAACCACAACTGGACTTGCTGGTGTACTCAACCGTATCGACGATGGCCAAATTCGCTTAGAATAAATTTATCTGCTCAATGTTATCGTCCGCTTAATGTTATCAAAAATCCTCGTCCCAACGCGATCATGACCTACTGTACATGATAGTACGAAGGAGCTGGAGCAGACGCTGTGCTTGGAAGAACCCAACGACTTTTTATGTATCCCAAACTTTTCTTTCGCTCAAATTGAAGATAACTCGAGAGAAGTTCGATATTTTCAACGTATTTTGACTCTGTTTGTAGGCCTTGGAATGACCTCTCAACTGAGCTAAGACACGTTGGAAATTGTCAACCTTAATTAATGAATAAATATGTGAAAAGCGAAAATCACGCAAAACTCATCGAAATTAAGTCCGATACCGAAACGGATGTGTACACGAGTTGATTTCAACATGGACAACGAGAAATAACCACGACATAGGCCATTGGATAAGTTCCCGCTGTTTAGTGGAAGCTGCAACTCAATAAAAAGTAGGCCTCACGGGTGGGGCCCATCGCACACAAGGAAGTGGGGCCCATCGCAGTGAACGTGTTGAGCAAGAATATTTGAATACGTAGAAACGGGCTAACTCGAATTCGAGGGGGCCCAAACAAACTCGCGGAAACGCGATACTTATTGGGCTTAAGAAAGTTCCTCCAAACTCGTTTGTGTTACAGAGAAATAATGCTCGCCAATTTCCAGGTTTTCCGTCATGAATCCAACATACCATCTGCCATTACATATTGTTCAATGAATTTGAATGATAATTATCATACTCAACTAACGTATATCGCGACAAGAAAATGAATGTAATGATGTGAGAGTGAAATTGACGGAATAGATTAATCAAGTAGTTTGCACAGGAGTTTGTTTCAGCTTGCCACTCTGTTTGAATAACGCTGAAGCAGTCGCGATTCACTCTCACATGCAGTAAATTCCAAAACGACTACGTTAGCTATCACATGGAGTCTCTTCGTCTAGAGTTTTGATAACAAATCATCCTCGGGTATGTTGCTTTTCCGGCACTGCAAGCACAGCCGCAGTCCTTCGCCAAAAGTTTTTCCAGGTGGCTCTGGTATTTCACACACAACAATATTGTCATCAAAGGTCACAAATCTGTCGACTGTATTAATATGTGACGTCTCTTTCAAAGTTCTATTATAATTCACGAGAAAAATATTAACGGTGAAAATCGGTTCATATCAAGCATGAACTGTGCAAAAGAGCAGCCATAGCAATGTTCCTCGAAAATTCTCGAAGACAAGCTCAGTATTAGTACAGCAACCACTCGCGGGTCATCGTAAATATCTTTTTGTCGCCGAAATGTGTTAGCTAGCTTGGCAATGGTTAAGGACGGACAAGGGTAAAATGTACCGCGCCATTCTTTATCAGCCGCCTAATGCAAAAAAAACTCACGAAAGTCGTGGTTGCATCCTCAAGTGACTGTATAAGTCACATGCGTATTTTGACGCATTGCTAGACAAAACTCGATCGCGGGGCAAAAATTTTGTTCGAGATTCGTATTAAAGCGATTGTTTGTGATATGGCGGATCATACCCGTAGTATGGTTGTCTATAAGGAACCTTCCGGACCTAAAATCCGTTCGTCTTGACGCGAGACTCGCATTACCAGGATTTCGTCTCAGCTCGATTCCACTGCAGTTCCTTGTAACTCTTACGTTTTCAGATAGTCCCTTTATTCTCTGGCCCATCGATATACTCTCTAATCATCTGGCACACTGTTTATTTGTTTGATGTAATCAGACTTATTCAAACAAAACTTACATTGCCTTTGTCTGCACGGGTGAAGAAAATTTCTGGATTTTGCTTTTGGAAGTTCTTAGTGAAGTCTCATTATTTTGCAAGTACTCCTCAGGAAGAATGTGCCTCTGCTCATCATTCTCAGTGTGTAAGATATTCGCAATTTTGTGGCGGGTTTTGTTTTTTCTAAGGAGGATCTATTTTCCTTACTCGGCTCGAGCATGCATACGGCATAGGCGACCGGGCAGTCTTGTACTGATTTTGTGTCTTTCGACGGCATCTCTTTCACGCGAGGGGTACCCGGATCAACTATTCTAGCCACTCGCTCAGAGATTACGAGATACTGGAGATAATGTTCTAATGGCACATACGTGATCGTTTGTATTCTGGATTCAGCGTAGCATCTGATGAGCCACGCGCGGAGCTCAAATGATGTATACGCGAGAGCCACGGAGTTGCGTTCATGTTGAATTACCTACCGCACGCGAAGTGAAAACCCGCCGGTCGAGTGGCAAGTTGTTCTATACCTCGTATACCCTGCCTCGAATGGCAAACAGTTAGCCTGTACGCATCGGGTAAAATGTAATGAGTAAGCACACGCCATTTGTGTGCTCCTCGTGACGATTTTACGCGCGTGTCTGCGTCCCACTCTATACGCGAATACCTCGATGGCAAAGCACGGTGATAGCGGGTGCACGACTCCCCTATACCACCCTCGCGAATGCAGTGCGCCTATCTCGCATCTTGTATTCGGAGACCTCCTCCCCTGGACTCTTCCATCGGACTCGGCCAATGGCTTTCGATTGCGCTCCGCTAGCCCCCCCTCCCCCTCTCTCTCTCTCTCTCTCTCTCTCTCTCTCGAGCTAATCTAATGATTGCGTACGATTCGCTGATGATGGATCCCGCGAGTCCGTTATCGATCGCCCGGCGCCGTGAATTCACATAAAACCCACGGGGGCTGTTGGACATTGGGTCTCGTCTCTGTGCACAGCGAATCTTCTGCTCGTCGTCGTGCCGCGGCCGGGGCTTGGGGCAGCACGCCAACGTGCTTTGGGCAGTTTCCCCGCCTCCCCACCCACGCGCGCCTCGCGAGGCTATAACGGTCGAGGATACATCACGCTTCTCGTGATGCACAATGTATACATCCGCAAGCTCGCGCGCGTCGCTCGTGCAATTGTTGTTCGGAGCACCGCGGCGGTAGCCCGCGGGTTACGCTGCATGGCCGGCCGCCGCGGAGCGCGCGATGAGCAACTGTTGCACGCGTGCAAGCCAGACTTCGGAGTGAGGGAATCTTCTACTCGTCTCGAGTATTGCTTTGCGTTGCTCCTTGCCGACCCACATTCCAGGGGTGCCCACGAGCGCTCGGCCACGACGCTGAGCTCTCAGCATCCCAGTCCATTATCTTGGCGCGATAAACTCCTCTGTGATCCATACTCGTGAAAACAGATTTGTTCGCCGCTCGTATGCGCTCAGCTCTTCCATACTACTTCCTCACTATGCTGTCAGTTTGTACCCAACAATCCTCTCACGCCCATACTCTTCTTTGGATGCAAGAACAATTTTTCGACCCACAGTTACAGTGTGTGTGCATACATGAGTTGAGCGTTTTCGTCCCTTCCGCACTCCCATTCATTTTATTACAAACACTCCGCAGTGGAATTTTGATCCTCTTCTTCCTTGTCCAACTCACGAGGAAAGTTTTTCACATCCGTTTAAAGTATGTTCACAAAAGTCTGCACATACCGCGCATCGGAAAGGTGCATCAATGTCTCAGGGTTGTAACCACTAATGATCCAATTACATTAACGTGAACTCGGTTTGGATATGAATAAATGCAACCAATCACGAGGTGAGAGACCACAGTATTCATCGAACACGATGGGGACGTGAGGAGTTTGAATATGAGTTTGAGTAATAATTCAAACACATTCGATGCCTCACTTCCTCTGCGAGTTGCTTGTAAGAGCTATCTCACCCGAGCTTGCCCAATTTTCTACTCTCAAGGTGGACATACAATCGAGAATAAATGCAAAACCTGGAGAATGGGGTAATCTGCGGAGAGGTCAAAGAAAGAACAATATCTGTGGAACCCATTATTCCATTCGTGTGTCGCATAAACAACAGGAGGACAGTGTCCAATACTCTCGAATCAAGAACTGGGTCCCTATTTCAATGCGCGAGAGAATGTCAATGTCAGAAACTACATTTTCGATACACTGTGATTAAAAGTGCACTTTGCGCACAGTTTGTCGACTTTTACTCACAGTTTATCGAAAAGTATAGTTAGATACACGGCCGTAAAACCTATCATTCGCATCCTCGTGATGAAACCCATCACTCGGACGCGAATAAAACGTTTTACGCCCTTGTATCGAAATGTGCTATTACGTTTTCATTCGCGGTAGAGGTTGACTTTTACCTATGTGAGATAATAAGGCTCATGTATCGTCCACATTTCTATATCGACCTATCAAGAATACGCTCGTCCTCCACAGCCCTGCACTGCCTATCTACGCATTCATCGTTTTTAACGTTGAAAAATTCCCGTTGAAATTCGCGTCAGCCCTGACTTTATTGCTACCACCGGGTATTTTGCGATCTGTCCGACTGCCAACATTTTTCTTCCAAACTTCGACGCGCTACTGGAACTGTATGTAAACAAAGTCGGCAAAATGTCTCATTTCACGTATCTGAAATAGAAATAACTTATGCTGTCCATTTCAGTTAACATCTTGAAACAATACATTTTGCCGACTTCACTCATACAGTTTCAGTAGCGCGATGGAATTTGAACGTCAGATGTTGGCAGTCCGACAGTTCGTGAAATATCCGGTGGTGGCGTCAAGGTCAGACCCGACATCCCGAATTTACCAAGTATATCAAATTCTTTGTCGAAACATACACTCTCGCAGCGTTTCGCAGAGACCTTTTTACATTGAGGTAGATGCGCGTCACAAACACGCGCGGAGAGAGGTAAAACCTCTAGAAAATTGTTGGATATTGAATTTTCCTTATGGAACATAAGATATTGATATGGGGATCAACTCAACCAACCCAAAGGTCATGAAATTGCGTGCATATTTGTCGTAAAATTTATCGGAGAATGTAGAGATACAAGGCGCATTAGACAGCACTGCTTGATTTTATAGTTGATTAGAGTGAGCTGGTAAATCTTCGTGGGCAGTTGGGCACAGTTTTTAAAGTGTCGTACTCTGTAATTACATCACGACCAATTGATTTGTTCACGATCCCATGTAGGGGAGAGTGGGGCGAATTAGGACAGGTTTTCCAGTGGGGCTATCTGGCGATACTTGGGGACAGGCGCGCTACAGGACTTGAAAGTTCAACTATTGAATATACTGTAAAAAAATTTTCAGACCCCCAGGTCACCGCTTTCATAATTTTTTTGGAAGTTTGAGAAAAAAATCTGTCCTAATTCGCCCCGCGTTTGGGGGCACTTTAGGACAGTTTTGGTGGCAAATTAGGACAGCCTTCGAAAATTGAGGTATACTACAATATGCTTCAACTATTAGAGTCGAGTTTGCTCACCAAAATACGTGGTAGTAACCCTAAATCGAGAGGGAAACTCGCCCGCGACCTTTACATCCTCCCATTGCTTCAGCAAGCGAGCCATTTTTGTGTCGTTTTTAGCATTATTGAAATAGGCGCTCTATTGGTGCACTACCGTCTTCAGCAATCAGTAATCGACTCGCAGCTTCTAAGAGTCGACTTTCATTCGTTCTTCTTCATATTGAAGGTAACCTTTCTCACCTTTAGTCAACGATCCATGTAAAATACGATGCCCATGTATGATTTCATGTTCACTAAATAGTCTCGTGAATTTTGTTTCATATACTTATGAGTTTGTGCTCGAACGATTGTTTGGCCCTCATTGTTCTGATCGTGCCCCGGTTGTCGATCGTACGTTTCCACTTGCGCATGGTGTGCTACGTAAAAGTGGAAGATCGGTGACCAGGGAGGCGGGGGTAAATAACAATAGCAACTAGAACTCGAATCAGCCGAGACGGACTGTGTGTGTCAACAAATGTAACAGTCGCGAATAGTTCTAATAAGACCGGATCGAGTGTATTTTAACAAAATAAAGCCCTTTAATGTGAATCTGCAAGTTTCATCTTTCTCTCGAAAACAATCCAAATGGTAGAGTGCGACAATCAACCCAATATCAGCGAATGCCAGAGTGAAAATGCGTAAATCGAGCACTATCTTCGAACACATAAAAAGCGACTTCTCGCCTCCAATCCGACTCCTATGACCGTCATTAGACATCGTAACTTCACTTACTCACCCATTTTCAATCACCTAACTCACCCTCAACCTCCCGCGCTACGAAAAACTTGCACAAACGCATACGCGCCTCGATACGGGCAATAATCCTCGAAAAACACGGACACGCGATCGGTCGACCGATTTTTAATGGGATTTAGCATTGTCCAAATTCGCCCCCACCAATTCGTCCGAAAATGCCCCCAGGCGTTCTTTTCGCAGAATTGTGATGATTTGGGCCCAAGTGAACCGATTTTAGCTCACGCGTGTTCAAAATCTTCGTTTTGTAATGTAGTTTTTGACCCTCAAACGGCAATTAAGCTCGTCCACTTCTGCAGAAGTAGCGTGAATTTTTGCATTTGGAAAATAAACCACGTAAGGCCCTCGAACAGCACCCCTGCGTCAGCAAAGACCCCCAGTATCGTTTCGGGAGGTCTAACGGGATAAAAACCATTGTCTGTGATAGTATTGAAAATATTTTTACGCGGCGGAAGCCTAGACTCGACCACAACTGAGCTGTCTTGCTTGTCCCAATTCGCCCCTGTCCTAATTCGCCCCACTCTCCCCTACCTGCAGTGCCCTACAAAATCAATTGATTATGCATACTATCGGTTTAAAAATGATTGACACCTCGAGTATTTTTGTAATTCCAGCCAAAAAAAGAATCGCAAAATTTTTTAACTTAGATATTCTTAAAGAGCATTTAATTGAGCACCGTGGGAGATTTCCAAAATCAAGATCGCGCCATAATTGGAGCCGTGGTGGCTATCAGAGTGTAAGTAAATGCAGAAAAAATGATGATTTTGCAGATACCTGGACTTTGAGTGAGCGCCAAGCGTTGAAAAAGAGCGCTAATTTTTTGCCAATTTTTTCAGTGATAGTCTTAGAATATATGAGTAGATTCGCGTGATAAATTTTTGAAAAAGTTGATAACAATTGGAGATATGCAATTTTTTGCTATCTCGGGACCTATTGATGATACGGATATGAATCAAACGGGAAACAATTGTAAAAAATTATTGATAAACAATGACGAAGAGATATTGAGATTGATTGAAAATTGTGGGAGTGGCGGGAGGATAAAGTTGCGAAAGATAAAACGTGTTGAGCATTGAGAGAGCCGCTTTTGTTCGAGCGCCGCGGGGGGCCTCGAGCCGTGAACGACGGCCCGTATACCTGAACGGCGGGGAGCCCGGTGAATAGCAAAGATGGTAATCCCTTCGGCGGGACCGACGGACGAAAACCACCAGCTATTGACTTGAAACCGCAATTGTAAAGGGTATTTGGAAAACTATTGGAATGAATGGCTCAAATAAAGACAGTCTCGGCAGTGCAATAATTAAGTGAGAGAAAAGAGCGAGAGGCGTGCTCGCTCCATATAAGTATGAAATACATTGACCATGGTAGTACACGCACCAGATCGAAAAATATAAATATATACTGCTGCAAATTCCGATGACCTGAGGCCAGGAAAATGCGAGTTTTATAACCGTTATCGCAAAAAAATTTTCCGGCTCCTTGATTTCTGTTACTTTAGTGTTGTGCGAATGGATGAATGAATCTGTGTGCGTGTGTACTCTATTAACCCTTCACTTCTCCTACGAATTAATCTAGCCCTACCCCTTTTCCTCGCCCTGACGGAAGAGCACTGCCACCTCCTCGTTGGTTTCCGTTGGACAACGTTATTGCGGTTTAAGAATATCACTCATCCGTGATAACGTTGACTGAGAGCAGTAGCATCTACGTTACCGTAAAATAGTGTCTATACGGTTTGTGATGAATATAAAACCGCGATCGGTAATGGACGGCGAAGCGGGGGTAGGGGGGCGCGAGACCCCCGGAAAAATTTTTTGCGATAACGGTTATAAAACTCGCATTTTCCTGGCCTCAGCGAGTCGAAAGCTAAAAAAAAAAAAAGGTCATCGGAATTTGCAGCAGTATATATTTTTCGATCTGGTGCGTGTACTACCATGGTCAATGTATTTCATACTTATATGGAGCGAGCACGCCTCTCGCTCTTTTCTCTCACTTAATTATTGCACTGCCGAGACTGTCTTCATTTGAGCCATTCATTCCAATAGTTTTCCAAATACCCTTTACAATTGCGGTTTCAAGTCAATAGCTGGTGGTTTTCGTCCGTCGGTCCCGCCGAAGGGATTACCATCTTTGCTATTCACCGGGCTCCCCGCCGTTCAGGTATACGGGCCGTCGTTCACGGCTCGAGGCCCCCCGCGGCGCTCGAACAAAAGCGGCTCTCTCAATGCTCAACACGTTTTATCTTTCGCAACTTTATCCTCCCGCCACTCCCACAATTTTCAATCAATCTCAATACCTCTCCGTCATTGTTTATCAATAATTTTTTGCAATTGTTTCCCGTTTGATTCATATCCGTATCATCAATAGGTCCCGAGATAGCAAAAAATTGCATATCTCCAATTGTTATTAACTTTTTCAAAAATTCATCACGCGAATCTACTCATATATTCTAAGACTATCACTGAAAAAATTGGCAAAAAATTAGCGCTCTTTTTCAACGCTTGGCGCTCACTCAAAGTTCAGGTATCTGCAAAATCATCATTTTTTCTGCATTTTCTTACACTCTGATAGCCGCCACGGCTCCAATTATGGCGCGATCTTGATTTTGGAAATTCCCCACGGTGCTCAATTAAATGCTCTTTAAGAATATCTAAGTTAAAAAATTTTGCGATTCTTTTTTTGGCTGGAATTACAAAAATACTCGAGGTGTCAATCATTTTTAAACCGATAGTAGAGTCAGCGAATCCACTATCCCGCCAGAACGCTTCGTTGTAAAAGGGTTCTGTAAAGAGGCTCTTGGAGATTACTTATACGATATCGATTCATGGATTTGAAGCATCTTCTCAGATTTTTTTCGTGCTGAAAGTTGATGTTAAAATTCGAAAGCAATTCTCCCAGCAAATTACTCGTCACTTTGATGGGAGTTGTCCGATTACAAAAATTCCAGCAGAAATGTAGATTGTCTCGAATCTTTCCACCTGATTCTTCCACTGTTTTCTTGGGAACAACCCAAGCTGTATTGAAATTCTCCAATATTTCACGAGGCAATCAATTCCAATTTCAGTCCAGTCTTGATTGATGGATTCGAATAAAATCTGAAAAATTCTCTAGTCTCATTTAATTACGAGTTAGATATGACGGAAACTCGCCAGTAGTATCACAGTTTCAACGTGTCAACAGGGTATGTCGTATCGCCGAAAGACATTAAGAGGTATCTGTGTACTCTCCATATATAGAGGGTGGTGCGACCGATGAATGAAATACTTTTCGTTTAATCTTGATATACACATACTCTCCCGCTCACCAGTCAGTGTCAACGATTAGTCATCTTTGAGCTAAGTTGTGAATACGTGTAGGGAACACTGAGGAATTTCCACTATTAATAAATGACTCCACACATACTATGAGCAGAGAGCTCAGTGCCTTTTGCCCTTCACCTGCAAGCTGGTTCATCATGAACGGACTCATCAGCAGAGCTGGAGTTGCAGTTGGTGCCCCGGACGCTTGACGATGGAGTATATTTGCACTTTAATGTAAGTAGTTACGCAGAAATTTCGAAATTTGGGGGTCGATCTAAATCTCACTTCCGAAGGTTCTAAGATGCTTTTTTCGATCTTTTGGAACATATAAAGCAGTAATTAGCTCCCACAAGAGTAAGAATTATAAAGATAACACGGTAGCGTTACATGGGCCTGAAACTTTTAAGCATCACACGGACCTGGCATTTTGCCACTAAAATTGGAAACGCCCAAGATTTTTGTACACTTTGGTCTCATTTAGAATATAAAGAATTTGAGTATCTCCGCCAAATGAGCCTTCTGGTCAGAGTTACAGCCTACGACATTAGCATTACCCGTATAGGCTCATGTTGAAAATTATAGATATGTATATGGATAAGTTGGAATATCTAGATATACTGGCAATGCTAGCGATTCTGCTTGTAGCTCTGAGCAGGAGGCCCATTTGACAGAGTTACTCTGAATTCTTTATATTCTAAGTAGTACCAAACTTCGGGAAAATCCTGAGGAACATCGGTGACCTGAACCTCGTGGTTCACCCTCGTGAGTTGTAAAGGGCTATTGATTAGCATGACTACAACAATTTGTGAATAAAATATGCTTACCATTAGGGTCGAAACCCATGAACTATACTCAAAGGAGATATCTGTGTACTTTCTGAGGAATGTGTAGAGTCTCACCCGAATAAGATATTATTTAGCTCATCCAGCAAGTATGCAGATTAATTGAACCACATGATACCAGCTCCAACGACTAATTTACTCGGTTGAAGTTTCATGCACAGTATTGATGTTTTTCATCAATCAAATGAAAGTCGATCATTGAGACACTTCTGATGCTGGCTTTTTTTCTCATCTCTCACCAAAAGAGATCTGAATGACCTATCCAAGATATAAAACGCACCATTGATCACGAATATAGCAATCATCATTCGAAAAATCGATGTCTACTGTCTCAACTATACTCTAAGAGTCTTTGCCGGGTATCTGTTTGGGATGATTGGGATAATTATAGTGAGACTGCTAAGTCGGTTATGACTCTATCAAATTCGGAATATCATCGATGGGCTCACTATGAGAATAAAAAATGATTATCGATTGTTTACTTTCCGTTCCTCGTAGGACTATATTCACAGATGCCACCTCAAGATTAATTCTGGAACCCCGTTCCTCGAGCGCTTTGCGAGAGCACACGTTTCTCTGTAATCCACATTCAGGATAAGCCGGAATGCATGACTGATTACTCTATATTGCTATCGGATGAGAGCGTCATCCCGTTGACGAGAACGCGATGGTTATTATTATACAATTTTCGCATCAATTGATGGATATTTCATACATGTGAGCACCATGGAGAATGCGGAAGCGTGCAACCACGCTGATGTAAAAAGAAAAGCGTGGCAGAGTCCGCGCATCTGTCTAATGGAGCCAGGCTCATCGATGTCGTCGCGCGTGCCTTGCTCAACTTGGTGTCGCTCTACTCGTGCACGTATGGCCATTCAATTTTGAACAACCATATCATCGCTTGGGTGCGTCAAGCGCATTGAATCTCGGGCATCCTTTAACACGTTCGCCGGGCGATGAGCTCAGCTTTCGGCCACGGCATTACGCCATTTGGCATGTTGATAGAATGAGACATTACTGTGAATACATCATCTCTTGATCCAGACAGATTGGTCTTATCTTATTAGGATTTGGATTGCCTAATCCTTTCACTTTTGCACAAGATAAGTTCAAAACATCAATGTTAGAGAGCAGTTGCGCACATGTTTGAGCTTCATAAGCTTAATTTTCATTAGGTCCTGTGGTCTCCTTAATGCCAGGGATAAGTGAATTGCATTTCCTGGATTCCTTATTCCTCAGTTCAAACATAATATTCGAGGACATTTCAAGAGTGTTGGTACTAGACGAGCAATTTATCTGTTCTACACGAGAGTCAATATCCTTTATTTGATTTTCACAATTTCCAACTCGATTTCCAATGGCTATGATGTCTGATGAGAGACCATTGATGCGTTGGTCTGTGTTTGCATCAAGGAAGTACCGCACCTAAGGGATTTAACGCTGAGATTTTGATAAAGCTCGTCACACACGTTGACTCGAGTGTCAAAAGACTCCATGTAAATTTTGGCGAACTCCGCCTACCCGGGACAAAAGTTATAGCTAATCCATTTTCGGCCATTTAATACGTGGTCTTATGGGAGGTGTCAGTTTTTTAGCTCTATCAGGAAACTCAACGCTGAGTTTTTGACAGGAATTTTTTCATAGATACATAAGCCTCGTAAGTTATCGTAAACCTTTTTTCGGAATGATTGCCTACCTCGTTTATGTAAAAAAAAAATTTTTCGATGAAAATAAGACATGAAGTCACGAATATGTGAAGATTAAGACAAAGTGTCAAATTTTGTCGATTCATATCACCAGAACCATGACTGTTGAGCTTACAAAAATTCACCGGGAGCTCCAATTGATCGTAACCCAACTGTTAGAATAGCCATCGCGCGATTCTGTTCAGGTAGAAAAGATTCCCCCCTGCATTGGTGCGGTACTTCCTTAATAAGTGCTGCTTGGTCAGCTAATTCTTCCTTTATGAAGGTCTTGACATCTTCATCACCAGGTGGTGAAAGGGGATTTCCCAGATCCATTCCTTGATGCTGTCCAGTATTAGTCACTGTAGATCATAAGATAGTTGAGGTGTTTCGCATTGAACTATTTAGTTCCATCATTCTTTTAGCACAGTCATTACAGGTGATGGATGTGATGGTGTTACTGTTGTCTTCACTGGGCACCACATCACATTTTGATGGTTCAGTACCCTTGGAATGGTACATGTTCGCACAAAGTATACATGCTAATTTGAACTCGGTTTTCTCTTTGCATCCAGTCCAAACACGATGATGATTTGAGTTTGGCATGTTTGCGAATATATTTGTGGGCACGTGCCAAAAGTGAGATTGAACTGGCAATCAGAAGTTTAGTAACTGATTGCGCTTTTCGTCTAACCAGTTTCTTATTCGCTGAATGGATACGAGTCTTCGTGTACCGAAAACAATTGTTATCACTATATAATAATCACTAATTCACAACTGCAAGTGTTAAATTACAAGAGCAATCAAACAACGCGACTATCTAAAGCGCCACCGCGCGACGAAGTTTTATTATATGACATTTGTATGAAGACAAGTATGGTAAGTGGGGCGGGTAGGGCTATGTTATGTTTTGACTTTGAACTTTGATGTTTTTGCTGTCGTTAACATTAAAGAAATTGAGGTTTGGTGTCGGAAAATCGGAATCCATTATTTAAGAATTCACTCTTGTGATGAACTAACCACCAGTTCTTGTAGAAGAGACTCAGCAGTGCCGTCTTTAGGCCACCGAGGGCCCTAGGCACTGGATGGTGGGGGCCTATGTAAGTTTTGGAGAAAGTAAGGTGGGAGTGGGGAGTCGCTTATCTTTGGAATCTCCAAAAATAATCTCTTTTTGGAAAAATTGAGATAGATAATCTTGGGTTAGTCGGAATTGGGCGTAGTTTGGCTCATTTTGGGGGTATCGTTACAAGCATGAAAATGGATTAAAACACGTTAAAGAATGTTCAGATGCACCAGAAATACAAGCAAAGTTAGAAGCGAGAAGTCCCCTATTTTTGAAAAATCTAATAATGATCATTCTTTGGAAAAATCAAGATAGATTAGTTCTGGTCGATTGAAATTGAACGTACTTTAGCTCATTTTGTAGGATTTAGAACAGGTTTGAAAATGAGCTGAAATACGTTGAAAAATGCACAGATGCGCCAGAAATACAAGCAAAGTTAGCAAGAAAAAAATGTCGAATTAGGCACATTCCCATTCAAACCTGTGTTAATTTTGATAAAAGCTTGATGGCATCACCAGGGCTTGTGCTGGTCGACACCTTATTATTGCTAGTCTGATCACTCTAATGCATTTCCATTTTCCCATCTTGGAATAGGTTTACAGACTTTAGACAGTTCAGACTGTAAGAAAATATATAGGTGAAAATTGCAGCTACATACAGCACAGTTTTCAAAAGTGCAGCGTGATGAAAATGAGAGTCATCTCAGTCTCGGTTACTATATGTATACAGAAATCTGTATGTAGCAACTCATTCCAGTGTTGTGCGACTAATTTTATTGAGTTGATACTTTTAGCACATATCCCTTAGAAACGCACACAGGAACCAGTTGCATGTTGGTACCATGAGATATGCATCCTCTGCTTGTGAAGATACACGCTGTACATGATTGGACTGGAGCAGATAGCTCCTCCGTACTGCCATGATATTTTGTAGGGCTATTATCTTGATGCCAATAACATCAAAATTCAACATACATGTTCATAAACCTCTGAATATGGTTATGGATGAATGGTTATCCATTTATTCATAACCAAACTTGAAGGAAATGCTCAGAGATATATTTTCTAATTCTGTATTCTGGATCAATTCAATTTTACCCGCAAACTTCGAAAGACTAACCTAACATCATGCACAATGAAGAGGATCGCGAGGAACGCACGAACTGCCGTAAGCAGTAGTCGTTTTACCGTAGTCGCGCGCCTAAGCTTGCGGCGTTTACAAGTGACGCATTTTTAAAATAAACCCCCTGGGCTCTATAGGACAATGTGTATCGAGTGAAGCGAGACAGGCTTGGCCTCAAATGACCAAGTTGGGCTTGCAAGCAGAGTGCAGATGTATTTTCTTAGTATGAGAATCCCAAAAAAGCGTTGAAACGCACACGTTTTTGTTAGAGTAATGAAAACTTCCTTTCTCGCATGTTATTGACCATCGCCTTGGACTCGGATCGGAAACCCATCTCTTAAGGGGAGGTGCACCCCTGATTTTGAAATCTGGATGAAAAATCATGAAGGTCTGAAGATCTGGATTTATATGTATTTTTTCGATCTAAAAACGATGGCGAAGTCACACTGTAAAAAAATTTATGTAAATTCACCATGCTGAGCACAGGAAATCTGGGGACACCATGCTCAGCATTGTAAATTTACAAGCCCGGATGGGGAATTTTCGAGCGGGCTTGTAAATTTCCTTACCGACGGATCCGGATGGCAAATTCCCGCTCGAGAGGAGCCGCCGTGCCTAACAGATCCTTATCAAAGTTTCTGTAAAATGCCGAGTTGTTGATTTTACATCTAGACGTCATTTCTAGCATAGTAGTGAAATATTGAGATGTGTTAATTTCTTACGGTGAATGGAATTTTTTGGACAAAAATGCATCGATTTTGTTGGACCGGTCGTAACCTTATACTGTGTAGCCTCGTTATAGAAATTGATCGCGCTTGAATCATTCTATAGGAAGAAATCCGTGGATGAACAAGTGGATGAAAATGTTTTCTAATATCGAGAGTCACGTCGAGCTCTTTTCTCGCTGCCGGCATCACACACACAATCACACACGTTTCACGAGCACGTTCACGGAGATCAGCACCCTTTATTTACATCGTTTATTTACACGTTTATTTACGTGTAGACGTTTATTGACGGATGCCCACTTTCGACTTTCGAGTCTATGATGTCTGCTCCACTCCCACATACATATATACAGTTGTTCTCTTTGAACGGCCGATTTAAAAATTTTCAGATGACAGATCGCAACTCGCGCACGCGCACTCAAATGAAATTTACAAGCCTGGGACGGGAAATTTACAAGCTCCGGAACGTAAACTCACCATGCTCAGCATAGTGTCCCAGGATTTCCTGTGCTGAGCATGGTAAATTTACAAGCCACTCGTAGGTTTCCTCACTTTCTGGTAAATTCACCATGCTCAACACTGTGAATCTACAATCCCACCAGGTATCTTTACCTCCAAAATTTTTTACAGTGCAGTTTAAAAAAAAAATTTTTCGCCTTTTTTTGTCCACTGGCTTGCGCCCCCTTCGCCCGATCGCCGAACCCACGCGACATTTTGTTCGAAACAATGAAAAGTACCCCCAAAAACATTTACTGACCGATCCATCAAATCCTGTGCGACTATATACATTTTTTCGGGTCACAAATTAAAATTTTCTTGCTAAAATGCCTCAGAACTCAAAAAATATCGATAATTTCGAAAGACCACAGGAATACTTTCTTGTTCAGATTGAAAAATTACATCGGATAAGTGAACAAAAAAACATTAGAGGTCGAAAATTTTCATTTGAAAAACTCTGGTGATATTTCTTCCCGATTCTTGGAATATTTTGTTCACTAATCCAATGTCATTTTTTAATCTGAACAAGAAAATATTCTTGTAATTTTTCGGAATTGTCAATATTTTTCGAGTTCTGAGGCATTTTAGCAAGAAAATTCAGATTTTTGACTCGAAAAAATGTATCTAGTCTCACAGAATTTGATGGATCGGTCTGTAGATTTTTTTGGGTTGCTTTTTGTGATTCTGAACAAAATGTCGTATGGGTTCGGCGACCCAACAAAGGCGGCGCGAACCAGAAAATAATCATGTTCGCTCGGGAAATAAGTCCTCCGCGCCCGAAATGGGCCTGCGAGCACAGGGCAATAATGATTTTTCATCATGAGAACCCTAAAACCGCATTTGCATGCGGCTTTTTTAGGTTAGAATGATGAAAATTTTTTTTTTCGAAAAACCGACTACGCCATCGTTTTTAGATCGAAAAAATACGTATAAATCCAGATATTCAGCCCTCTATAATTTTTTAGGCCAGACTTCAAAATCAGGGGTGTACCTCCCCTTAAAGTATCGACTTTGAAGGAGATAAAATCACTTTGATTTCCATGCATTTACTTCAGAGTTACTCCAATCCCAAAACAATGACCTCGAGAGCGAAATTTTGAGCATATTGAATATTTGAATTTGGCGATATAAAGGCCAGATGGAAATAATTTACAATATTAAAACTAGGTCACTTCCTCTCACTCTACGACCTAGGTCTCGCATATTCACAAATACTATAATTCCAATTTAAACGGCTGATACACACATATGAGTATTATCGTGATAACTTACCCGGAACAGGTTATGACCTTTCATTTCGACGAGCAAGCTTCGAATCAGTCCGTTCAAATTTCCCTATAACATGTGTTCTGTTGAAATACATTCGGGAATGAATTTTTAGATCGATCAGTTCACTCCTCTTTTTTATTTGTAAAGATTAAGGGTCGAAATGTTACATTTGGAGATCGGCGTATACCTCCAGCGCCAGCGCAGCGTCGGAGTAAGAGTCGCTAAGGGTATGCTCAAATTTTTTCCTTAAAGTAAAATTTCAAAGGCCGAGTCTACATAGACGCGCTCACCCGGAGCGCGCGCGCTCTCTCCACTCGCACTCTCCACCCAAACACCGGAGTAGGTACCGAAAATGGGATTTGAAAATCTTTTGACGAGTGTTCCCTTTCGATCGGAGTATCAGCATGGGTTTGTGAGATAAAAAATGCCCAGTTCATTGCGTAAATGGACCAAAAAATTGATTTGCATCTAATAGAAATCGAAAAGTGAGAGACTTGGATGTCGATCGATGTGCCTCCTATCACCACCCCACCTTCTCAGGTTCCCAACTCGCCGGTCATTCAACAATATTCAACATTATTTTAGTTTTGCATTGAGACCTTCACCAGAAACTGTGAAATAAGCAAAGGTGTGCGGAATCCCGATGAAGAAGGATCGAGCTATTCCATATACACCAAAAGATCGAATTTGTGATACAAGAGTCACTCCTCCGCAAATTTGGAAAATCTTGGGTTTTCTTAATCAGAATTTCATACACATTAATTCATTGTTCAGCTTTTAGGATAAGAACCAATGTATAACCAAAATGATGCTGAATATTACTGAATGGTTTGCAAGTTGGAGACCTGATGGAAAGTTGGGGGATGCTTAAATGCGACACAACCACACCTCTCATTTTTCGATCTCTATTCGATGCAAATCGATTTTTTGGTCGATTTACGCAGTAGACTGGGCGTTTTCTATCCCACAAACCCGATCTGATACTCCGATTGAGAGAAAACACTCGTAAAAAAATTTCCAAATCCCTTTTTCGGTGCCTACTACGGTGTTTGGGTGGAGGAGTGCGAGCGGAGAGCGCGCGCGCCCCGGGGTGAGTGCGTCTATGTAGACTCGGCCAAACCACCAATTTTTCATAGGTATTATGTCCAGAACTCGTAGTTTAATCCCCGAGCCATGTGCCTCAATCTTGTTATGGAATTTTCACTAAGAAAGAGAATTTCTTTTCAAATGCTCACAGCGTATGCTAAATTAAGTCTGAATCACTTTGTAGCGGACGAAATTTCAAGGAAATGGTTCAAATAATCAAATCCCAGTGCGGGAAAAAATCCACTTTCAAAGTTTCGAGTGCTGCATGTACAGTACCTTCCAAAATTAATGGATCATGCATGGTCTCACAAAATCCATGATAACTTCGAATCCGTTCATTGTATGGAAATTTTGAAAAAAGGATCTTAAAGATCACAAAAAAATCTTTCGATTCATGTGTTTCAAACATTTTTCAAGTGTTTTTTGCCTGCCCGTAATCGACATTGAAAATCTAAAAAAATTCTTCTTCAGTGGATCACCTACAACTTTGAAGGGAAAAGTTGGATCACAAAAATTCTCACAATATCTTGTAGATCGTTCAAAAATCTAGGAATTTGGTCCCTCGTAAAATTTTCGTACGACCCTTCCCGTCTGACTTACGAGCTCCGAAAGAAAACTTTGTATTAACATAGGGTGCTTATGGAGATCCCGAAGCTGGTACCTATTTCGTTTCGTCTTGCTCTATTCTAGTGCGAAAACTCATCAAAAAAATATCTCGCCATATGATTTTGACGTAAAATGATCTCATCTTTCAGAAAAATGTATCAGGTTTTGTCTCAGATTAAAGGTGACAACAATTTTTCAAGTTTTGTTATGAAAATTGATTTATTCCATGTTTTGGCCGTCCATATCATATTTGAGACAAAATCTGATACATTTTCTGCAAGATGAGATCATTTTACGTCAAAATCATATGCCGTGATATTTTTTTGATGAGTTTTCGCACTAGAATAGAGCAAGACGAAACGAAATAGGTACCAGCCTCGGGATCTCCATAAGCACCCTATGTTAATACAAAGTTTTCTTTCGGAGCTCGTAAGTCAGACGGGAAGGGTCGTACAAAAATTTTGCAAAGGATCAAATTTTTAGATTTTTGAACGATCTACAAGATCCCGTCAGAATTTTTGTGATCCGACCTTTCCCGTCAAAGTTGTAGGTGATCCACTGAAGAAGGATTTTTTTAGATTTTCAATGTCGATTACGGGCAGGCAAAAAACATTTGAAAAATGTTTGAAACACATGAATCGATAGATTTTTTTGTGATCTTCAAGATCCCTTTTCCAAAATTTTCATACGATGAAGGGATTCGAAGTTATCATGGATTTCCCGAGACCATGCATGATCCATTAATTTTGGAAGGCACTGTACATTCGTAGCCAAAAATTGGCCATGTAATTAACTTTGTCATTCCCGTGCATACCATCCCACTAAAAGTCAATTCATTTGGGCGGGAACAATTTTTTCCACTAAAGTATGGTGGGAATAGATGAAACCTACAAGGAGGAGTTTCTATGTCGACTCTCTTATTTTTGGGCGAAATGTCAGCTCCGTGCATTCAAAAGCTGTTCCCTGTGATACTCAATAGCATGAAAAAGACATGTAATCATCTGGTCCAGAGCAAGTATTTCCTACTCAAATCAACCATCTAGACACGAATTTCAAAGTTATATGGTCCCTTCTCGTCAGGATTCTTCGCTAGACAACAATATGTCAAAAACCGCAAATGCCAGTACTGTGCACTACTTTTCCTATGTCTGATACCCGTGAAAATCGTGAATAAGCTTGATATACCACCCTAAAACGTTCCAAAAAACTTTCTGTATACGTTTTACGCTCAATATGTAAGGAATGAAAAAGGCCGACCCAAACTCAGTATCCATTTTCTGAATTTTGGGACACAAAATGTGTAAGTTATCGCGATTATACCCATATACGAGTGCATGTAGGGTTCCTCATCATCCCGCCTCAACACTGGGTGTCGAGTTTCAAAGTGGTTCACAAAAGCGTTTGATAATTCTTCGATGACTAGAACCACAAAAAATTGTGTGATGAGTGTGCCGTGACTTGAAAACTCTCCCAAAATCAGGACCAATATTCTTGCTTTTGCCTGACGCTTCAATTCATCGCGATGATGCCTATAGACATTTTGACTGTTTCCAATGAATTTCCAGCGATTTCCCGGTTATCAAGTATGATGTCACATTTCATCGTGTTCAGCCTGAACCTACCCCTCCCCCCCCCGTCTCCCTAATGAAGCGGGAAGTCTTTCATGGATGGCCCTCAAGCCCACCTGGCGCCTCGGGATGCAAGACCGCGCGCGCGCAACCTCGAAACATCCTCGCCGTCGTCGTCACCGAGCTAGAGCGCGGGCGGGCATCAAGGACAAGCGAGGCAACGAGTCTTTGGCAAGTATAAAAAACGCTCATAGAAGGCCGCCGCAAGAGCAAGGCAAGAAAATGAGATGAAGTGGCGGAGGTCCGAGATGGGGCTCGCGAGCGTCGAGCGAGGAGGAAGAGTGCAATTGCTCGCGGAAAAAGAATGAAATCGAGATAGCGCAAGGGCAAAAGCGCTAAAGGAAGAGAGCGCACAGCGGGCAGAGGGGGTCAGTGAGAGAGGATGTCTTGCAAGAGCGCTCGACGTGGGAGAGGTCAGGGTCTGAGAAAGCTGTAATGCTCTGCCATTCTCCGTCTCGCGCTGCTCTCTGGCAGCGCGTGGGTACTTCGACCTCGGTGCATCGCTCGAGATTCGCACGGCCGTGCAGCCATCAGGCTCGTAAAAGCATCAGCGCGCGAGGGAGCCTTGCTGCTCCGCCGGGCGCGCGGGAAAAACGCCCGAGCTACGCCGCGCTCATCCCGCGAGCGAGAGAGAAGTGGATCGATCGATGTCCAGCCTCGCTTCCACCTTTCCTGCAACTCGCTGCGCTGCTCAGCCGAATCGTGGCTCTCTCGGCAAATTACATGTTGCATCGCGGATGCGCGCCACCTCGATTTGCTCTGCCACTAACTGCATCTCTTGCCATGCAATAAGGTCTGACTCTCAGTGGCGCGGAGACGATCTCGCGATCTGACAAGGCAAGCGGTGACGACAACGTAGACGACGACCAAGCCGTTGCAACCGTAGCATCGCCGAGATAGCCCTCGCGCGCTCGCTCGATCCGAGATCGAATTGTCGATTGCGCCAGCTATTCGCAACTGTGCATTCTGGCAACGTTTTCGTGTCTTTTACCGCTTTTATCTGTACACGACGCCCTCTCGGATAGCATCAGCTACCTCTATGTTCGAGCCAATGATCGAGAGGTCAGAGATACCATCCTAGATTTGTGCGAAAGCACAGAATTTGCCCAGTTCCTCGAGAACCCCCTTCGATCGTCAGTGGGTGGGCGGCAGTCCGGCTCCGCTTAACCGCTCAATTTCCTATCTATGTGTAGCACACTAGAACCCACTAAATTTCGAGAGACGACGAAGAATTTCAAGTGGCTCTTCGATACGACTCGCTTCTCTTGCGAGATTGATGTTTACCATATTACATCTGGATCAGGAGTCTCGTAACCGCGGAACCCGCTGTATGCACTGAATGCATCTCTTTGTCTTCCTGTGTCCTTTCTTTCAAATTGAGAAGATATATCGCCGGATCCGCATCTCGCTTGAGGGGAATAACTTCGGGTAGTTATATTTCAATGGAGTTGTTAGGCTCGCACGCAGAGTAAATGAACAAAGGAACAAACAAATAGTAGATGCAAATTTCCTTGTGAGCCATCACGTGCTCACACGATCTCAGCAGGAATGAGAAACAACAACGAAACATCTATTAGCCGATATATTTAACTTGGTTTATATCGACCAAAGTCAATATTCCATCGAACCTCTTGTGAGTTTCAAGGTTTTGATTCCGTTCTGAAATCACTGAAAGTATGGTGATGCGATGCTCGTCAGAGAATAAGGTGTTACGGTATATATGGCTCGCAGTGGGAACAAAGAACCGGTGGCACACAGTAAAGTAGTGCCCTCCTGATGACTAAGCGGATTGAGCGCAGGTAAAACAAGAAAGAGTTTTAGATAGAGTTCACTGAGAAAAGGATTTCTAGAATCCAGTAAATATATTCATTTATCAAGAATTTAATAAAGACATGACCAGCGAGTTCCTCAGGTATATAAAAGTATAGGCGATGAAAATAATTAATTTTAATGATAATTGTTACTATTGATAATTAATCAATAGTAACAGTTATCAGAAACACACAGACGAAGGATTCTTACCTAGATTGAGTAGAGCCCCGCGATCGCCCCGGTAGCGTGATTGGTAACGCAACCGCCCGGCAAGCGGGAGATCGTAAGTTCGAGCCTCTTCTGAGGAAGAATTATTCCATCTGTGTTTTTCTTTCCAAATAGTGATCTGTGAATTTCCATGTAAATTAGATGGAACTCAGTTGATGCACTAGGATGATCGAATTTGATTCGATCAAAACTCATTGCTCGTCCTATCCACAAAAATAACATCTTTGATTCTAAAATTGAAATTATCACGAGCGCAAATGAGAGACAATTCAATCGAAAAAGTAACAGGTATCGATCTCGGAAGTCAAGCGAAAGATTTGAATAAATATTCATTCAAGGTGAAAGTGATCATGGTTCTTCATGATATTCGCGATGAATGAATATTCATTGAAATGAATCGCATGTCATCGTTTATTTCACATGATATATGGGTGATTATGAGATAACTTAGGTAATTCGAGGGATAAAACGGCGGGGGTCGGGATTTGGACCAAAAATTGACTAGTTGAAATATAGCTGCAATCTGACTGCTCATAGGTGTTTTCTAATCTATCTGACATCCAGAAACAATTCCCAGACGGGCATAAGAGGAAATCCCAGAAACTTTTGACTTTTGGCCTCTAAAAGTGAAATTATAGAGAAAAGCTGTGTACATGTCTGAAATTTTTTATACCCCTTCTTTGAAGGCTCCGAAAACATAATCTTCCATGTGGGTCATCTGAAAAAAATCGCTAAACGACTTACAGAACAAAATCTTGAGCGAGTACTTTTTGGAAAATTCGTTTCCGAATTTTCATTGTTGGGGTAAGCATTGGGGGGTTTCTCAGAATACTTCAATGGACAAGAAAGAGTCTTAACTTTCAGAATGCGTGATAAGAATTGTACAATAGTAATGATGGAGGCTTGTGATCTACTGAAGGTGGCAAAAATACACTAAATATTGAAGTGTCTCGGGAAACATTTTTTCGTGGAGAGTGACAAATACAAACATCAAATACGATCCTAGTCATTTTTATACCAATCTGAAATGTCCCTGAACCCTTCAAAAGATTTGATAGAACATTCCGAGACGATTTCATCTATATAAAATCGTCAATTGTCCCCATTCAAACAGATGGCACTCTCAAACGCGCCAGAGTCTGAGCGTAGCGAAGTGGATATGGTTTTCTGATACTATTACCCACTTTTTCTTGGTATTTGGGAGTCCGTCCGTTGATTACAGCAAGTGTACACCGCCGAGAACGGCGTAAATATACCACTCGAGTAACACTAATTTCATTCTGGTTGAACGCAATTCCTTGGTTTCCCCATTGGTGTACATAGATGTGCAATAGATCGATTTTTTTGTTTTCGCGTGGGTAAGACGATGAGTTCATCGCAAAGTTCCTCTAGGATGCGCTAAAAAGTGTATGAGCTGAAGAATAGGAATAATGATTTCATATCGAAACGGAGTGACAGACCGTCCAATGCCTGTCACGGTTCAGTACATCGATGTACATGTCCCACTAAGAGAAATATCACAACTTTGGATCATTAGAAACATTCCTGCAAAGTTACAGACCCCGCTGTGGTACGCTAGAACCGTCAGAGCTCAACGAATTTTGAGAGTCAGTCCGAGTGACGCGTCGATTCCTCGGTTTTCGGGTGTTTTCTCGCACATGACCTTCTTTAGTATCTATCCGCATCCACCAATCGATCCCAAATTTGGTGTCCACTTTCAGGACGTCTAAACTAAGAAAATTTGACTGGTTAGGCTTCATGAGACGTCGTACAGCCCAAATAATCGAGGAGTGACAGCAAAAGTCAAAAGTTTCTAAGATTTCTTCATAAAAGTTAGTCAATCTATGTAAAAGATATGAGCAATTTTCGATATATTTTTGCCACGGAAAAGACAGTAAATATAATATATTTTTAACACGGTAAATATAATATATTTTTGACACGGTAGGGACATTTTGGCATGAAAAGTGATCTCAAAGGCGTAAATCGAAACGGATAGTTTTTTCCGAATAGATGGCTCATTTTTACGGTGAGAGTAGACTGTAAAAAAATTTCTGGACCTTGACGTTGCATAGTGTTTGAGAGCCAGTGACCGGTAAGGACAATTCTTATTTTGCAACGAAAAAATTGTCCATAAATCATCGCGTGAGAAGCTGTTCACAAAACTCATCATTCCGCTGGTGGTAGTATTTTGTTTTTTGGTTTGTTAGGAATCAATTACCGCCGTTATAGACCCGTTTGAGACGATTCGCTGACCCGTAGTCGAATTATCGAGAAGCATTCGAAAAATGTGCAAAATTCCAGGACAAAATGTCGGCTGTGTTTTGACTATTTAGAAGTGAGACTTGATACTCAATTTGTACATAATATTACCATTTCACAACCCAACTTTGATGTTTGAGTTGTACGGAACCGAGATTGAACGAATATCTCGGTAAGCTATTGAAATGTGCAACTCCAGTTCAGGACATGCCACGGTAAGGATATTTTGACCAATTTTGGTAAGCTCAGGTCCACATTAAACTTATATCTGCTCCTGGAACTATCGGGATATGTTCATTTTAGTAGAATACACTAGATATTGTCGTAAGTCTCACCATATTTGGTCATTAAATATGAATGCAAGGTCAGGACATCAAATGCATAAGTTATCTCAGAATTACCCATATAGTCATTAGGGAACCACGAATTGTTTGTACGCGTTGCTCTTGAGGATAGAGTACTCTCAACCTATTAGATACTTTCTTACATTGAATGAATATTCATTCATCGTGGAAATATCCACCCATTCGTTTTCTATAAATATTAGGATAGCAGAGTACGATTATATATGTTTATTCAATTCGAACAAGTTCTCTTCGACATCGTTCAATTCTTTCGTTACGTGAAATTGGCCCGCCACTTTGAGATAAATATACCAAAAAACCAAGCAAAAAATCCTTTTTCCTATGGTACAACTCTTTTAATTGTAACAATTTGACTACTTGAGCAATGAATTTTCAGAGAGCTGAAATATCACCCCTATCAAAACACGCAATAAACGCTCGCATTATCCCGCGAATATATGCAGTAGGAAACCCACGCAGGCTCAACGTGAA
This sequence comes from Eretmocerus hayati, assembly GCA_029851415.1. Classification (NCBI taxonomy): domain Eukaryota; kingdom Metazoa; phylum Arthropoda; class Insecta; order Hymenoptera; family Aphelinidae; genus Eretmocerus; species Eretmocerus hayati. Next base: position 137,220,874 of record CM056741.1, read on the forward strand.
GCTCTTAATTTGACCATATCGATTTGAGCATCAGAACTTATCATTATTGACGCAAGATTGTTTAAACAGACTGGAAGAAGTCCCCGTTCATAAGGTATGGGCAGGCACTGATTGGTGGGGACTATGCTGACCATACGTGCTCCGCCTTCGCTGCCTCTCCTTTGTCGGCCTATACCTTATATATGTCGTAGGCGAATAGGATTCTCAGCCAGATAGCTATCTTCCACGGCGCATAGCTATCGGCCGGCCGATAAGATTCACGACGAGGGAGAAATCTATCCCGCTGAAATTCGTAGGCCGATAGACTCGTATTGGGGCAGGTGGCTATCGACCGGGAGCGTTTCAGCCACATAGCCACTGGGCTAGGATGATGGAATTGGACAAATCGAGAGTTTCTATTCCACTGAAATGGTCAGGTTGATAGGTTCGAGATATTTCATGCGCCTACATATCGGGCTGGTACACTCCCCAACGGTCTGAACTGACCAGCACAGCTCACTTCACGGTTTTTCTGCCTCACTTTTTTCCCACCTTTATCAATGAGTGCGAGTGAGACAGCGCGATGTCGAGCTTGGACTGTTCAGACCCTTGGGGAGTGTACTACTCCAGGCCGATTACTAATCGATGATTTGATGTGCCAAAAAATCTTTCTATATCCCTGAGAGAAGCACTAACAGCTCAATCTTTGACTGGTGGACAGGGACTCAAAAAATGCAATTGTTAAATTGTTAAGCTAATGCCAACCAGTGTAAGACACAACGATGTGCTTGTTTCAAATCGAAAATTGTGTGCAACTCGATCGAGATGACCCAAGAGTTCTATTTGTTGTAATAAATAAACTAAATCTTGAGTAAAAAATAATATTTTCTAGATTTGAGCTATGAATGATGCGACAGAATAAACTGTGAATTTCTTTGAACATTCTTGATTCATTATCACGAACTTTTCCCAGCCAATTATCAATAAAAGAGCTCCATAATCACAAATCCATATTTTTGAGGTGAATTTAAATGATGTTTGGACTTTGACAGCGATTGCCGAGACATGGACGTAGCCACCGCGGCACTGCAGAAGAGCATGAATCCTATCGGCCTGAAGTGGAACCAGCCCGATAGACGCATGAAGTATCTCGAGTCTATCAGCCTGACCATTCAAGTCGAATATACATAATAAGAACTCTCGACTTGTCCAACTCTATCATCCTAGCCCCGTGGCTATGTGGCTGAAACGCTCCCGGTCGATAGCCACCTGCCCCAATACGAGTCTATCGGCCTACGAATTTCAGCGGGATAGATTTCTCCCGCGTCGTGAATCCTATCGGCCGCCCGATAGCTATGCGCCGCCGAAGATAGCTCTCTGGCTGAGAATCCTATTCGCCTACGACATATACACGGGGACTTCTCCTAGTCTGTTTAAATAATTTTGCGTTAATAGTGACAAGTTCTGATGCTTGAATCGATATGGTCAAATTAAGAGCTTTAATTTGAGCCTGCGTAACCTACTGCGTATATTCGCGGGGTAATGAGCATTTACTGTGTTTTGGTAATATTTTAGCACTTTTAAAATTCATTGCTCAAATGGTCAAATTATTCAAATTAAAAAAGTTGTACCATTGGATAAAAGACTTTTGCATGCTTTTTTGGTATATTATCTCAGAGTGGCAAGTCAACTTCACGTAACTCAATTCTTTTCTCAATATAAGGCAATTGTGGAGGAAAGTAGGGGGGGGGGGTCTCGGACCCACTGAGAAGTAAATGAGTGATTTTTCTGAATACAAGCACGAGTTCCAACTCTGACCAAATTCCGATTCAATCCATGATGCGAAATCTACATTCATAATCTCACACGTATACTCATACGACGAACAGACTCATGGTATAAACAGCTTTGGAGAGTATTTCATTCGGACACAAAATACAGATGATCTAATTCTTTGTTGTTGAAAATACAAGTACAGTAAGAGAATCTAATCATGTTGAGATGAATTAATGGTAGAAAATAATGATTCTTTTTTATGAAATTCCGGAATTTTCAAAAAATGTCATGCCTTGAGAACTGCGAATGCGGGATAGAATACCGCGAAAGGTAAATTTGGGTCACAATTCTCCTCACCGCGAATACGGAATTCGTAAATACGGAAACCTTCAATACGGGGTTTTGCCTGTACATACAGAGTCGACAGCTATTATTTAGACCTGTTACGTGCATCTTTTTCAACCGGAACGATCAGCTTTCAGAGGCTGAACAATTTTCCCGAGCTTCTCCCTCAAATAACAATCGTTATAGCCACCTGATTGAAGTGCATAGTAGTTCATCATACGTCAAAGTGAAATGGACAATATAGGATTAGGGAGCGACATCTGCTCATTATCCAAGTTACAAAGGCTTATGTTGTTTTTCGAAGTGGTGGGTGCGACAAATTTTTCAAGTTCAATATTGCAGATCTACCGCCTGAACGATGTGTCACTGCCAAACAGGGAGGCATTTTGGTCGCGCATTCTCACGCTTCAAATTCCCTTCCACTTGATTAGAGATGGCTCCAATGTTATTTTTGTTACCTATACGAAAAAGTGAGGAGAGTGAGGATTTACCAAAAAGCGAGTTACACTTTTCATGGAAGCACGTCTGTGACCAGGCATTCAAGTCACTATCAGGACACCCTCATGTTCACAGGAGGTATTAAGGCGATGCGGTCACCGTGCAACCCGGAAATCATATCTTATTTGGATGTAAATCAAAAAATGTTCACGAAACGAAGTTTGAGACGAGTTGTTTACTACTTCTTATCATCTGAATTGTGGTGGACAACTCATTATTTGTCACCAATCACAAGGCTATCACTAATAAACGAGAATAACTTGCCCGCGGGTACTTTCTAACCTACAAATCGGTACATTTTCGTTCACAAAACTCTCAAAATCTAGTCCGATTTGGGCCAAACGAAGAGTTATCCAGGCCAAGTTAGATGATAATAAAGCCTGGATAACTCGTCGTTTAACCCATAATGGAAAAGATTTTGAGAGTTCTGTGAACAAAGTTCAGCGTGCACGGTGACCGCATCGCCTTAAGAATCCGAGATGAATTTTACAGTTCTTTCGGGACCATGTTATTTCCTGCACAGGTTGGAGAGTCTCGAAAGGTCGAGTCAGTTACATTGCCAAACTGCGAAGTTCGATGATACTTCAATTTTTATCACACTACGCACCTGTCATGAAAAGTCGATAGAGTGCCATCCTGGGAAGTATAGAAACCAGCCGGGAAACATTTTTCCAGGGCACGAAAGTCCCGATCTCATTGAAATACTGCATGGTACGCTAGAAGATGAAGGTTCTGCGGATTTCCTCATATCAATTATCGCATACAATATCCAAATAATGGATTGATCGGATGAGTCATTATTGTTGCAGGTTGTATACGTAGGCGAAAGTGGCACTGGTGCTTCTTACGTGCCGCTGAAGGGCCGGCCTCTGAGCCCGAACCTCCAGGCGCTACAGACTCTGCAAGGGTTGCAGGCCCTGAGCGCGTCAGCGACTCCGGGCGCGAGTGGTGGCGGTGGCGGCGGAGACGGAGGCGGAGGGCTCGCAGCGTCCCCGAGCTCGGCCCTCGTAGGCGACGAGGACTGGAGGAGGCAGCCGGAGAGTTGGGATCGAGAGCATCGACGCTACAGACCCAACACCACCAGAGTCCAACGTGAGCCCAAATTATGACAATGTGTATGCCCCAATCCGTGTCAACGAGCTGCACCGGCGCGAGACCTCATAAAATGCCGAGTGGCTCTTCCTTTATGTTCATTGCCGGAGCATGTCACGGGCAGCGCTGAGCAACTATAATTCCAACGCTCAGTGTATAGAACCGTGTTGCTTATCCTTCCCGTTGAAGAGACAAAATCTTGATGACTCATCGCCCGACTCCTCTCTTGGCTCAGCAAGATATCAAGCGAGTTGTCGAGTGAATGCTTGGACACCCTTGAGAAGCGATATTTTTTTGCAAACCACGCAAGCGACAGTTGATTCCCAAAATGAGCTGTCTCAGATTTTACTATTTGATATTGAAGCAGCTTTTCCACCACCATAAGCAGCTGACTGTTATATGGAGGGGTTCTCATGTATTGATCTCACGCCTTCAGAATCTGGTCGAATTTGTACGATTCAATGATCAGCTTGAGCACGCCGTACGTGACATTGTTTGAACATTCACTGAAAGTCTTTCAAAGCTCACATACAGAATATAATATGTCCAAGGCATACCCTGATCCAAAAATATGAATTCGGGTCGAGAACACCCAGCTATAGAATTTCATCAATTTTTCAACGTTGAATTTTCTGATGGTCAATCACTGGTTGAATGAAAATCTCAACAGCCGACTGGAGTTTTTCGAATTTCTTTTACAATGCTCTTTCCGAATCTGAGCTTGATCTCGTGTATATGTTCTTTAGCTCATTGGGAAGTTTGTTGTGAAACCTTTCAAATAAGCAAAAGTGAGTTGAATGTAGATTAACATGAGCCTAGTCATTTTAATTTCCGAAAAATAAATCTTTTGCGAGCTTGCGAGGGCGTGTACAACAAGCTTCTATTATCCAAGAGGTCTGCAGCCCCAACGGACGAGGGAATCTACGGACTTCGTAGGATTTTCATAAAATCATGATATCTCTGCCTCTGGATATTCAAATGAGATATTTCTTATCTAATTTCACAGCCTTTTTCACGCCCTCTCAGATGACTCCGGAATTTTTGCGTGAGCCCTTGGTGAGGCGAGAGGAAAGTCGAAAAAGAAAAATAGGGGAAGTTGCATGGGCACATTCCCACGTTTTATGTATTGTTTATAAAATTGCTTCTGATCGAGGTTTTGTAACATCCAGTACATTATTCCAAATGTTTCTAGATCTCGAAATTACTGCGCTAACGTATGTTGAGATTAGCTGAGCCGAAAGTTTTCTGCATACATTTTACTGAGAACAATCAACTTTTAGATTCATACTCATAGAAACAGCAAACTTGTCTCGTCCACGAAATTTTATACTACACGAGAATAGCCCTAGACGCCGCGCGCCGCACCGGCACGGATAGGACGCGTTCTCTGGTCTCGACACATAATATGTTATTATATTTAAGGAGTGTAGACACCCAAAAATGAAGAAATTCATTCTAAATTCCCTGAGAGCTGTCAAAACTATTCGGAGTCAGTTCAGATCAACCGAATTTCTCATATACTCTAACATAATAAACACGAAAAACATTTGCAGCGCTTTCAAAAGAGTACTCATTCCTAGAATTGGTTCACGGGGGTACATTGGTTGAAGGGGAGTTTGAACACACTTATCTCATTTTGATATAACAAACGCGGAAAAATGATATGCATTCAGAGAATGCGCGGTTGATGACAAAGTCATAGAGGTTCCCTTGATCAAAGTTCTATTCAGTTGCATTCCCCGAATTTCCTCTGCTACGTCATATATCTGCCCGTTCATTTCAGAACTAGATGATTGATACTTGTTCAGAGTCGAATTAGGATACATAGAAAAAATTCTTCCATAGTTCCCACTGCCATATCTTTTTTCAGCTATGAAATACTATTTTTCTCATTCTCATGCGTACACTGCGATTGTTCCCACCGGTTGGGCCAGTAGTTCTTCCGAGTTTCAATCTTCATAGACCCATATTAGCTCAAGAAATTTTTCCAATTAGTATTTTTTATGGCTACTAACTTTGCCAAGGACATGAATGGTGTGCAAGAAGTTTCTCCCCATCTAGACATGTTTCCTAGGATAAGGTAGTTCCGTCGATTACTCAAACAAAATCACGAAAAATTCACTCGCAGCGAACGCATTAGTCGCATCACATTTTATCTCGATCATTAAAACCCCTCCGTGATTAGAATTACGATCGAAAATTTCACACTATAAGTTGCACTCAAATTAGAGTGTTTCGTAGAATTTTAGGGTAGTACTGTCGTGAATCGATTGACCTGGTGGATTTTGATGAGATCATGCAAGCTAGTATTTGGCATACAGATTATTCAAATGAAACTTCAGAGGTCCGGGTTGCTTGTTGGAAAACTTCTGAGCTCCCCAACTTTTGTGATTTTAACATGTGCTCTTATGGGAAATGATTAGAGTACGAAAAACTTGAAAATCTCATATTACCAAAGCGAAAAGTTGTTCACTGAGATCTCCTCAACAATATCCAATAGCACAAGTTCATGTTCCCATGCAGTAATATCCATCGTTTTTTCAATGTTAACAATAGGCAGTTGCACACGCTATAACACGGGCTATCGACATGGGGAAGCAGACGACGCGCGCCGCCGCGCCGCCGCCCGAGTCCATGGCTGTAGCACGCGCAATTACCCATTGTTAACATTGGAAAAACAATGGGCTACTGCTCGGGAACATGAACTTTTGCTATTAGATTTTGTTGAGGAAATCCCAAAGAACAACTTTTCACTTTGGTGATATGAGATTTTCGAGTTTTTCGTACTCTAATCGGTCGCTGAAAACCGCGATTTTCTCGTTTTTCAACTTTGAAACGGTATTAGCTCAAAAACATTGACTTCTAGAGAGAAATAGAGAAGAAATGAGAGATTTTCTATTTAAAATAAGCCAAATATTCTTAGTAATTGGCTCTTGAGCCGAAATAGTCGACATTGACAATTTGTTTAAACAATTTCAGTTTAAACTATGATGCATTCGAATTTCGTCTGAGAATATGAATTCTCGGATTCAGAAGGTTCTTCCGGAGAGGTTCCTGCAAACAATTCCTCTGGAATAATTTTTCCAGCGATGGCGGTGATTTCGCCTAGTCTATTAGGCTCTGGTGACTCTTTCTACCCGTCCTCCCATCGTAGTTAGCATGCAAATTTTGTTTCCCATCCGTATCCTCACCTCTATAGCCAGACCGAAAATAGGGGTTCCGAGCACAAATGATATGGAAGTAGTTTGGTCTAGCTCGGTCAACTGGTTGAGCAGGTAATGTTGGCTATGCCATCGCGGGACTGCGCCTCTATCAACTTCAAGTACTAGCGGCAATTGATGTGAAATTGGGCGATGAGAGCCTAAGCGCATGTGGAGTACGTTGCAGCTTCCGCATTTCGTTCGCTCCATGACAGCCATAAATATTCGAATCGCAGCGAGGCACGCAAGAGTCATTCTCGAGATGGCCCATCTCGGCGATCGGACAGCTCAGCGCTGCTGATCCGTATCTGATGGGCATGCACACTCGAGTATGTATAAAATACTCGCACTCGTATTCACGTGTGATGATGGAACGACAACGACGACGCTTGGGGACGGAGCGTCGGCGGATGCCCGGGAGGCGCGCGCGCGCGCGACGTCGAATTGGCAGCGGGCGCGGGACGGACTCCCGTTAGACTCGCAATTAAAACGGTGTTGGAAGTTGTGCAGAGCGCGGGGCGCAGGACGCCACGGCCATGCAGGCGTCCGGCGTTATTATCGTCGTCACTTGTCATCGGCTTCATTAACATGATCACCGCGATGGCGCGAAATCGCCGCGTCTATTAAATGAGTATATATCGCGAGCCTGCGCCGCGCGTCCTCCAAGCGACGTCCCGCTGTGCTGGATAACGAGCTCGACTCGGCGCGGCTAATCACCGCTGACGCCCCGGCCGACTACCGCCTCCGCTTGGCACTTCCTGTAAATCAGGTGCGCGCGAGCCCTTACGTCTGTATCGGGGCGTCCCGCCGCCATCAATGCCGATTGCCGGGCTTTGGCGGCCTTGTGCGATGGGCTCGCTCACGAGCGCAATTTGTAGGGCACCCGCGCGAATCAAACCACGGGCGATACACGCAAAGAGATTGATACACGCGGCTCGAGCACTGCACTCGTGGCCATGTATCAGTGAAAGTAGTCGTTCGCTGACGCAATGGCCAAGATCAGCCGGCGGAAAATGGTTGCATTGTACTCCAAGTCAAACAGAAAAGGCTGCGCCAATATCTGATGCATGCACGCACTTGGCCTGCTCAATGCCGAGCTGCTCGCCAACGCCGCACTTTCTTTTGTATTTCCACATGAGAGATTCTCAATATCTTCCAGCACTGAGTTACGAGCTATAAATCGCATGCAATACTTATGCTTATCCGTGACGTACTCTTCGCAATCAGCTGCATCAGTGCGTCAAGATAGATCGCCTTGTTCGAGCATTCCGGTTTCACCTCATCGTTCCTAATGAGACTGTTCATTCTTGCAAATCTGCTGATTATACGTATTTCATGTATGGAACCGATTCCACGGCACTTGCTGATGAGTGCAGCTGTCCCTCGTTATTTGCGGCTTTATTATATGCGGCTCCTCAATGGCGACTTCCCTCGTTTTACGCGGTTATGAAAATACTTGTACGCGGTTTGATAAATGATTGCTCGAACATTTCACTCCAAAGATGTGTTGAAATTCTGATTTGTGTGTTAAGGTAAGTGTACCCAACATGCCCCCCCCCCCTTCCATTAGAGAGCCGTTTTGTCAACAGGTTTGGCCCGCTTCAATACATTTTTCAACGTACTTCATAACACTCTAAAGCTTGCTTCAAGACCTTTAAAATCAGCTAAAGTGAGTTCAGTTTTGACCAACCATATAGCCGAGCTATCAAGGTTTTCCCAAAAAATGATTTTTGAGAGTTTGCCAAAAATATTACCCATAACTTGCCCCCATTATTCTATTTTTCAACAACTCTGGTCTACCTCAATATTTTTCGATGAACTCCAACGTGTTGAAATACGTCTAATTTTGATGAACTGGAGCCAAACTGTACTAATTTTCCTTTGAAAAGATGTGAATCTCCAATAAATTGCATAATACCGTCTTTATTGGCGCACAATCACATTTGGAGCTTTTCGCCGGCCCCGAACACTGCATCCAAACTATTACGCAATAGACAAGTTCTGAGTTGTGAAAAAAATGGGGGCATTCCGGGTACATTCGAATCATTATTTTGACATCGAAGTATCGTAAATGAAGCTCGGGCAGATGAAGGAAGCAGTAGTGTGGCTGCTAAGAGCTATATACAGCAACCTACGGTTCTGTTGACCATCTCAATAATTTGGAAATAATCGACAACGTGGTGAACAAGAATCTCATGATAAAACATCCACGTTTCAATATGCTCGCGAATGCTTTTTGATAAAGTACGAGGAATGAATTGTATAGAGATATAGTACGGCGGAAGTGAATCGGCTATTATCTATAGAAAACATGCCGTATTCGTCCAAGTATGGAACGCGCCAAAGAATCAGCTCTGAGCCCTTCAAAACAGAGGCGCGTCTTATCTATAGGTGCTCAATATTTCCTTTGCCGGAAAAGTGCCGGCAGCACTCGTGTAATAAGATGGGCCAGAAATGGATAAAATATCATTAAACTCAGCTGTGTATTAGTCTTCAGACCTATCCGTAATCTCTTTTGCCCTCCCTTTTTCCAGTTCTACCTGAAATTTTGCAATTTTGGGTCCTAGTAAACATATAAGTGTGCTGAGAACTGCACTGTTCACCCGACATGTACACTAAACAGGTTCTCCAAAAAATCCCGTAGAGAGTTTGAAATTGCGTAAATAAAAGAGTTGAAAAAAAGAACGGAACCCCTAATGAGCGTAGCATTCATCCTTCATACGCGGTCCGCTCGAGCTTTGAAAACGTAACCTCCTGTTCCCCATCCAACCAATGTTTTGGTACACGCACCCCATCGGAACGTATCTACCGCATTTAACGAGGTACGACTGTAATCGGCATTCGTTTTCCTTCATTCAATACTTCTTTAGTCTTTACTGTCAACTCGGTAACGCATCATTGTAAGAGTCTAACAGTTGAGATCTTCATTGGATGATCGAAATCCGGGAAATCGGGTTGCTGTTCTGTTAGAACTCAAAAATGCAGATGCAACCACAAACTGTGTAAGCATTTGCACAATTATTGTTACTCAGATCGTGCGCCCTGCAACGCTCTAATTCAACATCCAAGGGACTGATTGATTCCACAGAATACCTCAAAGCATCCGAGAATTGTTGATCGATTCATCGAGGTAACATGAAATTCATTACAACGTTGTTCTCGTCGATCTTTGTGCGACGCTCGACGTGATAACTCTTTTAGACTCATCCCTGCTGTTGATCGATGATCGGGAGTCGGAAAATCCGAAGAACAGTTCTAGAATTGAAGCGAGAGTGCCCGTGGATCACCCTCGGAGGAGCCCATCCGCGGAAAGCTCATCGATTATGCCACGAGTAGCAAGCAATTACCCGATAATACTCTTTGATTTTTCTTGAGCGCCGGAGCTATGCGCGCGAACGCTTAACATGCCTTCCATAATCGCGAAGCGAATGTAGTCCCTCAGCAAGCGAGGGCACTTAACAGTTAGGAGTTCAGTTACCAGTCATTTGACATCTTTCCGGATGCTAATTTTCTGCAACTCACATCATTCGGTCAAATTATCTCGCCAATCAGTTTGTGACTTCGTTCTGAAACAAATAAAAGTCATGCTCACAAAAAACGGTTTTCGTCTTTCTCTCTAGTAACGTACGCCGTACGTTCCAACGTGAGACGAATACTTCGACCATTTCAGGCTTTGCGGTTCTTACTATTAGTGAACATATGCGCGATGCACTCGGATGCTTCACTGTTTTGTTTGTCAAATTAGCCAGTGCGACTCATATGGCACCGATGGTTATAGAAGAACTAACTCTCCTCTTCCAAACCAAAAAAGTGAACAGCTGCATTTACATTATAGTTCAGAACATCGGCCATCAAACTAAATATCCGATAACGAGGGCAGTTTCACAAAAAAATATCATGTACCTGTTTGTGGCTTGAACTCACTGACTCATATCCAATCGAGTACGGCAGGGTATAAAAACTGTGTCAATATACCTCCTCTGTGATAAATTAGCGGAAGGCTCCGAACGCGTTTCGTCCTCCGACTGCAACGGGAACACCGGAACCCGGATTAATCGGTAGGGCTGAAGTTGCAAAAGGTTGCCCTTGACGCAGATTATGGAGGTAGAAAGGTTCCTTATTGTTTGGAATGCGTGGGTTTCTGGTGCACTCGCGGAAGAGGTGCGGAACGAATAGCCCTCTGCTCTTGTACCCCGAAACCCGACAGCCGAATTCCCAGTTTTGTCTGATTTACAATGGATGTTTCGAACGATATGCTGTAGTTCTACAAGGCTGGTAAGATCGACGTTATTATCTGGATTCACGATGTCTCGATAGAAGAAACTCAATAAAGATGGACTGCGACTCCGCATTCTCTTCAATAAATATGCAGCTGATCGTTTGTTTTGGGTTAGAGGCATTCTTCATTACTCGTTAATCACAAGTTTTCTGCTCCTATTTGTGAAAGTTGGCAGGCAACGCGGTTTCATAAACGAGTAATTTGCCTCTTACTCGTGAACCGTGTGGTGCACATCAGATCCCTCAGGAGTGAATGGCCTGTGACTATCTGAGGCTAAGGTCTCTGTATGCAACGCATCGCCAGAGCTCTGCTACGGTAGATATTGCGATAAAATTACTACGCAACAGCTAGAAACAAGCCGAGTATGGATTCGGCTAACTGCCCTGGCATTAATTCATTCTGAGATAACGAGTCTTACATGAGCTCGAGATTATCAATTCGTTGAATTTCAGCATCTGCTTCGCCATGCACTCGAGTTGAGGCTTTCACTTTATTGCCAAATGATTGAAGATTGATCGTGACAAAGATGCAATAATCGAAAGCTGAGCGTTATCCACTCTAATTTTACACATCGTCCGAGACACAATTCCATCTTCGAGTGCGGCTGCTGCGGCGCAACGCCGCTCTTTGGCATCCGGCCTTGTGCTTATCGGACGGCCAATGTGCGTCGCTCGACAATCGCAATATCCAAACTCTCTCGCACTGGCGTACATGTATAGCATTGTAACGTTTGCCCAAACGAGAGAGAGAGAGAGAGAGAGAGAGAGAGAGAGAGAGAGAGAGAGAGAGAGAGAGAGAGAGAGAGAGAGAGAGAGAGAGAGAGAGAGAGAGAGAGATCGGTTGCGGAGCGATGAAGGACGCTATCGAAGTACAAGCGGCGCCGTTGCGGTACAAGCACCCACCCGACCGAAGGATGATACCATCCGTTACGTTCAAAGTCCTCGCTCGCGCGCGCGCGCCAGCGTAATCACACGCGAGACGGGCGTATGTAGATCGTGTAGATGCTCTCGAGTGCCTAGAGCGCGCGCGAAGTCTCCGAGGGAACGAGCGTCGACCGGAACGTCCCTTGCGCCTTGCGATCGCGCGTCGTGAGGCGCCCCCCTCTCACTCTCTCTAGTTGTCGCCACGCCGGGCAGTTACGTGAAGTTGGCCCGCCACTTTGAGATGAATATATCAAAAAATCAAGTAAAAAATCTCGAATTCATTTGTGCAACTCCTTCAATTTGAACAATTTGACCATTTGAGCAATGAATTTTCAAAGTGCTGAAATCTTACCCCCCATCAAAACACAATAAACGCTCATTACCCCGCGAATATATGCAGTAGGAAAACCCACGGGGGGGTCAATTTGAAGCTCTTAATTTGACCATATCGATTCAATCATCAGAACTAATCACTATTCACGCAAAATTGTTTAAACCGACTGGGAGAAGTCCCCATGTATAAGGTATAGACCGGCAGAGGAGAGGCAGCGAAGGAGGAGCACGCATGGTGCGCATGGTCCCCACCAGTCGGCACCTGCCTATACCTTATACATGGGGACTTCTCCCAGTCTGTTTAAACAATTTTGCGTGAATAGTGATAAGTTCTGATGATTCAATCGATATGGTCAAATTAAGAGCTTCAAATTGAGTCTGCGTAAGTTTTCCTACTGCATATATTCGCGGGATAATGAGCATTTATTGTGTTTTGGTGGGGGGTAATATTTCAGCACTTTGAAAAATCATTGCTCAAATGGTCAAATTGTTCAAATTAAAAGAAATGCACCATTGAATTCGAGATTTTTTGCTTGATTTTTTGATATATTCATCTCAAAGTGGCGGGCGAACTTCACGTAACTCACGCGGGCCCGTCCACGCGTGACGAGCATGCGACATCGCCAAGATAGAGCGCGAGGGAGATATCGATATGACGTATATAGGGCTTCACGGGCGGAACGCGCACGACGCAAAATGTAACACAAAACAATGAGCCGCTGCAGCCCTACGGGCGAGATGAAGGAGCAACGGATCGCAGAAATCGTTCGAAACCCGAGAGAGCAGAGGCCGCTGATCTGTGGATCTATGCGATGGGTGCGGTGCGATCAAGGATGCGCGCTACTTATGCATCCTAACTGTAAGTCGTGCTGCGCCAGGATAGCTTGCTCACTTATGCTTATGTCGGAGGGAGAGAGAGAGAGTCGACGGCGCACGAGTTACGGGCTCATGCATAATATCGAGGAGCGCTTCACGAGAGCCGCGTTCCGTCGTCAAGCAAGGCTCGCCGACGCGCGTGTGTGATCTGTGCCGGAGATTTCCCGGCCAATCTACTCCGCGATGCGCTTTCATGTCTTGACAGGCTATTTTTGAACGAACCGTTTGGTTCGGGCTGCAGCGCAGTTCTTCCGTCTCAAACCGGAAGCAATCCTACAATACATCAAACTCTGAGTGTATACGAATTCGGCTCTCGTGTTTCCCCTGCGTTCGAGAGACTGCGGCCAAGCCAAAGATTGAGCAACGCCTCCGTCTCAAAAATCATCGAAACTCAGAAAATGTATCCAGGGCTTGAAAGTATTTTATCGATCGATCGATTCATCAGTATGAGAGAAAATTTTCATAATCTTGCCCGTGAGGACCATTTGTCACGAAAATCCGTGTACGCAATGGATAGTTTGTTTCCTTCAATTTCCGAAATCCAAATTCATCGTCATGTATAACTCAACGTGACAGATTTTTCGTGGAATCAAGGAATTTTTCCCCACTCATTCCTCAATCTGTCCCAATCATTCGGACTCAACAACATCTCACAGCGGTTCTGTTCTACGAGCAGGGCCTCTGACCCTCTCAAAAATCTGTAAAATAGACTTCGTTCTGTTTGAAATTTGATCCTTGCTGACATGCGAAACGTCATTCACATCAATTAGATCGGGTTTGATCGACTGCCTGACCTTGTACGTCTGTTACTACTCCCGGTTCATCTGTAAGCGTCTTGCAACTCACCGCAACAGTACAGCGAGAGAGAATCGTGAATTCAAGCGGGAGTATAGAATTCATCTATTTCTCCCATAGCGTGTGCATGCCTCGCCTCAAGTCACCATAGGTGTCATGAATATGTCTACGAAACTCGTCTGAGGGGTGATTTCTCAGGAGCTATCAGACGGTCAGAACACGTTTCAACTTGTATCTCATCGGTTCATCTATCAACATGGCGAATGAAATGATCTTCCTCGGTATAATTGGCCACGTCGAATTCATGCAAAATGATCATTGGTTACCAGCGTTTCAAATCGTCTAAACTCGTCATGAGTCATCATTAGCCGAACTCATGTGTCTATCCTAACTCGTCTGTTACTACTTGAAGTAATGTCAAGCCCAACCTTGGAGGATTGAGGCCGATTTTGGCTGTTCGATTTCGATTGACGCGGATGAATCTCCCATTTCCATTTGCCCATTCCACCTCGTCTTACCAAACTTGTCTGTTACTACTTGATGTCTCCACATACATCAAACTATTCGCGTCGGTGCGTGTACGCGCGCGAGCGTGTGTGTGGGTATGCGTGTATAGGCTCGCATGGTATATTCAAGTTTCCGTTTGAATTCTAAGATGTGAGACAATGGCGAACGAGTGCTTTTATAAATCCTAGTCGGCATCTGGTTCTGGCGCAGACTTAACTGATTATATCAGAGCAGAGTCTCATCATATTATAATTGAGCCTGCATATTGGTCGTGACATGCTCGAGAACATCTATCGTGGTCAAAATCTACTTAATAATCTATCCATTATAAGCCAAGCATATTTTATCACCCAATTAATAATTCTCGAACCGTCACAGCTCATTATTTCGGAGCTACGTGGTAAAAATGGACTCTTGCTCAGCTTATTTCTGAGCTCTTTTCACACATTTTGCAATGTGTTATTCACTTATTTGGCCCGACGTTATAGCTCTGAGCTCCGCCAACTTCAAAATTCCATGTCGACGATTTTACGAGAAACTCTCATCACTTGCACATTCCACGAAAATTCATGGACCAGGATGAAACTTGTGGTATCTCAAAAAGCCAGTCAAGAGCCTCCAAATCGTTTTTGAAAGTCATTCCAGGCTGTTCCTGGTCCGAGAACTAACTTTTTTCGTGAGCATAGCTTCGTCTTGAGGAAGAATACCTTCATTCAGGAATGGCGAGGGAATCTGACATATAATAATAATTCCTCGAATCATCTGTATTTTTTGCCTCGAGTTATCGAAAGCAAACAAGGATATTTCTTTGATTATACAAATATGTTGATTGATATCATTTTCTGATGATGGAGCTACTCATTGAGACAAATCTCCCTTCAGAAAAACAGCCATTCCTCAGACTAAGAAATAGCGTAGACCAGATTTCAAATGAGGATCTCGAAGCTTTCGAGGAGAACTTGAGAGTATTAAAAATGATACGTATTTTAACTTATCAATGTCCGCCAAGTGTTCAGGTGATCAGAGACTAACATGAAATTGTCGAATTTTTCGCTTTCTCAATTCGTTAAAGCTCAGAGCTGTGACATTGGTGATGCAAATGAAATAACACATATAGAAGTGTGTGTCGGGTAGTGTGTAAAGAGTTCTTCAAACTCTTTACACACTCCCCGGGGCTCCAAGGTGTCGTGATTTGTTGGGTGATCCATAACTTTTCACTAATTGCATATATCCGAGGTCGTCCGAGAATTCGCTGTGAGAAAGTCACGTAAAAATGAGTTTGAGTGAGAAATTCACCATGAGATGTACAGATGTCTACGCGTCATTGAACTGTTTTTTTTTTTCTGGAGGCGTTTGACAGACATTTGGACTGAGACATGTTCATCTTTCAAGTGACTCGGGAAAGCTGATGTGCTGACATGAGCCCCCACCACGTCGTGTCTACAGGCATTTCACGGTGGGATCCATCGATACCATTGATACATTATGAAGAGCAAGCTTCGTGACATCGGTGTAATACGGCTCCTTGCCAAGTGAACTAGACCTAATTACACCGAACTAGGCTGAACTAGACCGAACAAAATAGGCTCAGACTCGAATGATGACCCAAACTAAGATAGAATATTCACAACGAGCTAATCAAGAGACAGAAGTTACACTCGTGGTCGGTGCAATACAGTGCATCATAATTCTCGACGTGCATCGCGAGGAAGCCCGTTCGTCGCTCTATTCTGAACAGCCTTGATGTGGACTTTGCAGACACTCACCGCGGATCGCCGCGGAGCCAACTGAGCGAATACTAATAAATTGTATATGTGTATGTACACAAGGTGCCACTGCACGCTGCGCCGCCGCCCACAACCACCCGGGAGCGTGTGCGGGTGAACGCGATAACGACCTCTCCGTATTATTATTGTATCATCGGGACGAGCTCGAGCGTGACTATTATGTATCGGAGTGGCGCAATCTCGCGCACTCGTTGCGCTGCACACATTGCCGCAGCGGAGCGCGTGCTGGGCCACTTTCACTTCTCTACGGAAACGTGTAACCGCCCCGGCGATCCCGCAACCCGCATTTCGCACTCGCACACCGCTGCGGCATGCGGGGTCGATTCGCACACCGCTGCGGCATGCGGGTTTTTAAATCTATACATAAATAAGCTACGGAGCGGCTCCCACAACCCGTCCTGGTCTCCGTCGGTTCACCTATATACCAGGGTATGACTCCGAGAGTGATCTCTTCTGAAATCCACCTCAGAATTACTGCATATAAAAATCGCGTGACGTGGCATAAGCCGGCATGAGCAAGATGAGCAAAGAGCAAGCAGCTGACGCATGCGCAGAGTGCAGATGCAGACAACGACGTCGTCTGCTTGCACAGCACAGCTGCAGCTGTACACACGCAGTCGGCTTTCGCCAGCTTTCGCTGCCCAGGAACCTGGGTCAAGGTCGCGGACCGGATGCATCACCAAGTTCGGTTTCCAAGTTGATGTAATCGCCCAAGGTGTAGTGAGGACGCTACATTTAATCGTGGAGCCGTGTGAGCTACTTAGTCCACGTACTATCTGAGAAAAAAATTGAGGAAAAAGTGTGGTTTGATGCCACGGGGTTTTTTTTTAAACACATACTAGAACTCGACACGCGCGCAAGCGCGCTGATTTTCAAAGTTCACGTGCGTTGAAAACTGAAGTAATAAATGGCACAAAACAACCCTCAAGTGTATCAAATTTGTAAATTCGATACACTTGAGAGTTACAGATCATGTTTCATGTTTATCATAATCGCGATCTGCCTCTCCAAGTAAAAGCTGTACTCACAAAATTATTAATTAATTCTCTTCATTATTAATTTCCCAAATTTCTTAATTCCCTTTAGAATATGGAAATCTCTATGATTGACGTCTTTATAACAATGGCGCAAGCATCTTTTCTAAATTACGCGTTTTTACGTTTTTTTTTATCTTGGAGATGTTTTTCTATCATGGGATAGTCTCCGAAATTTTATTCGAGTTTTAATGAGTAACTATCTCCGTAGATTGATCTATAGAGCCAGATACTCAAAGCCTTGAAACAGATATTTAAAGAGCATTACTCGATGACGCTTTTGAAATACAACTTTTCGCAATTTTCCAATATAGGTGCTTACAAGATCGGAAAATTGCAATAAATGGTATTCGCACATCGTTCATTAAGTTCCTCGCTTCCGAGCGACTCTTTCAACATCCGCCTGCTATCGGATCCGAAAATGAATCGCTCAAAAGCGAGCTGCAAATTCATAAACTTGGTGTGAAATATACTATTTCTATGTGTCTTCCTCTATCAAATTCTTTGCTCGGCAGTGAGTCGATTCTCATAAGTTCCTCTAAGAGAGCACGGAAGTTTTGTTATTCGCACCTGAAAATGCATCAAGCAATTCTCAATATCCAAATTACGGTGCCTTTAGCAAATTCGATCGGTCAAAACTCTTACTTTTATTTGAATAAATTTAGAATGAAGATTATTTAATTTTTTTAAGGTCAACGAGGATCCATTCTTTGAGCACAACGAACAGTAAAATGGTGTGAAATATCTATAACTCGCATGTCTGTTTGTAGTTGATGCGACAGTGTGTGAAAGGAGCGAGAGCGATCAAAGTGAATCAGCTCAGATAGTAAAAAGATACGATCAATACATGGTTTGAAATTTCTGACATGAAAATTACTAATGATACAATTGATTTACTATTGAGAAATAAGGGGAATAAAGTGGAAAATCACTTGCTTCCTCCGCACTGAAGTGAAAGAACTTTGAGCTATGTAAATCTCTGCTTCATCCCAAAACTGCGTAACTTTATTTCTTTCGAGGCTGCAATCATACTCTTCCCCGCGAATGAAGTGTCAGAGAAATATACGACGAAGATCAACACTTGACAAGATGGATATCACAAAATCTGGAAAACCGTCGCGCGAAAGATAGAAAAAGATACCTTATTCGAGATTCAAACATGAATTTATGGACATATAACACGATGCTATACGCAATGTAACTCCTAGAGTATCGTGCTTAGAGTGAACTTCAATTAAAACTCACCTATTTCGCCATTCGTTATCAACGTATCGCTCAATTATGGCAATATTACATCAAAATTTAAGAAAAAACTCCAAACCCATCTGTTTTTTCATAGTGTCGAGTCGACTTCAAGTTTGGTTACACATCTGTACTCTTGCTCACACTGATCCCAAAGAGGCACGCATTTATATCTATCTTAGGAGAACACGGCGCATTTTCTAAATCTGAGATATCACCAATTTGATGCCACAAAACACACTTCTCGATTAATAAACTCTGGATTTCGCGGATTAAATATAAGAACTGAGAAGTATGAAGCACAACAAAACCTCACTTTTATCACAACAAAAACATCAAAATCAAAACATATCAAAAGATAGTTAGTTTGACACAACCACGCTCATTAGATGCTCATTCTCACACAAAGACGAGATATCGCAAATTTCGAGATACGCCAACTTCTCGGATATCCTGCGGATTAATAAAAGGGATCAAAAATTGTTGCTGTGTTAAAATCACGAGAAAAAAAATTTTCCCTTGCACCTGGTATCCTGACATGATTTTTCGAGACAAAATGACCGTTTTAACATGATCCCGTGGTCTGTTTTGGGCTACCATGGCAGGATTTTCTTCTAGATCAAGAAAACTTTTTTAAAAAGCAAGGTTTTTACGGCTAGATGGGATGGGTCATGGTTTTTACGGATGGCTGGATGGGTCACAGTACCGTGTTCAGAGGATCATCTTGCATTGGAAGACCGTGTTTGAAAACCAACAACAAGGAGAAATTTTTCTTATCGTGATTTCAACACAGCAAAAATTATTGCAAAAACGGGTGTTAAAACAAATTTGTGGCATTGAACGACAGCCGCTCCGTAGCTTATTTATGTATAGATTTAAAAACCCGCATGCCGCAGCGGTGTGCGAATCGACCCCGCATGCCGCAGCGGTGTGCGAGTGCGAAATGCGGGTTGCGGGATCGCCGGGGCGGTTACACGTTTCCGTACTTCTCCACTGATGGCTATACCCGCGGCCGCTCTGCTCGTGCGTCGTCGTGCATGGCATCTATAGGCGCGAGCTTCGCCGAAAAAACTACCAATGCCCCTGGGGCCCTCTCTGATGAATGAACGAGCTCGTTCACGGCTTTCGATTGGGAGATTCGCGCGGCACCGTGCACCCCCCAAAAACACGTGCAAAACGGACCACTGGCCATGTGGCCACGCAAGGCGATACGGCAGTCGTTGAACTCATTCTTCGGGCGCGCGCGCACCGATCCCCGCGATCTAGATCGAGATAAGGGTGTGGGAGGATATTGTTCCACGATGCACGGCTATTGATTTACAGCGTTGGGCCAGGCTGTGCCGAAGGTCAGCACTGCGGATGGCTCTTGTTTGCTGCGCGGCTATGTCAATATTGGTTCAGAAGCGAGGACTTGATCGCTCTGCGCAGCCCGCCTGAGCAAGCGCGTGATTAATGAGGGCCGTGTCCGCAAATGACGACATTGACATGCCATCGCTTAATGCGGGAACAGTCAGCTTTGAGTACTTTCGGGCTTTTTCTGCCCGAGAAGTGGAAATTCAAGTCGTGCGTTGCCTAGGAATCGCGATACGAGACGCAAAATGTCCACTTCCCGAACAAAAAACATGGAGCTGCACGGAGTTGGCTGTCGCGCAGAGCGCGATGGCATGGCAACGTAGTCATTTGTGGACAAGCTCTTCGAGAGGGAACAAAGAAATCGGCCATCTCGGGACCCCGCGCGCCAATAATAAGTAAAATAAATTTACGGGCTTTGTTTGCCTACGGACGCTCTCCGACGCGATCATTGATAATACCACGAGTGCAGATTCACGAAATAGATTATTAAAATTACAAATCACCATCTAATAACAACTTTCCATTGCAGATATCGAAGCTGAGTGCCAAGATGACTATATGAAAATTCGCATCGGATTTAATGGATCGTTCAACGGTCTACTGTACTCGGCAGGTGAGCTCACAACTGATTCAAATTTTCATCGACGCACGATTAAAAGATCCAATTGGCGCGAAACTATGCCCATCTCTTACCCCTGACATTCTTGCGTGCGTCAATAACGCGCTTGTTCGCCAACGTTTACCGGGGCGATCAAGATCGAGTCCTATAGAATAAACATTGCAATACTTCCTTTACAAAAGAGTTGTCGATTGTGATCGAGCAGTGCGGAACCGCTCGTTATTTCAAAGCTACCCCAATCCGCGAAAAATTGCATACTCGGCAAAAAGTAACGGGCATTACTCTTGAGTGTTTAGAAGAGTTTTTCGGTTTTCATCAATGCAACACCGCTCATCAATCGAAACATCAAAGTCAAAGAATCGTCGGAACTTTCTTTACACAGTATTATCCTCCAGCTTCATGGGACTTGTTCGATTTTCCTAAAAGTGGAGCCAGCAGTTTCCGCGAGAGATGGTGTTGTTCATGAAAAGAACTGACTATCCATAGCCACGAGCCATGTTCAATTAAGATTTCTGCTCTAGCTTCGAAATCCGTTGACCGATCACAGACTCAATCCTGATCCAAGTTCTATTATATTCTCTGTTTTTCCCTCTCTCTCTCTCTCTCTCTCTCTCTCTCTCTCTCTCTCTCTCTCTCTCTCTCTCTCTATCTCTCTCTCTCTCTCTCTCTCTCTTTTCCTCTCTCACCCGTAACCATGAGAAAATGGCATAGAAACGAATTGATCGCGATAAATTACAGATATCTGTAATGCAAGCACGGAGGTCAAACAACCGGAGGTTCAAGCTTGATGAAAGATCTGCCCTGCGCGAAGGCAAAATAATCCCGGAAGAGATCCCAACAAGAGAAGCATTTACTCACTCGCTCATTGCATTGATATTTACGGACTCGTCGATCTGCGATACACAAAGCCGGGATCGCTTTAGTCGGCCAATTTATACATACATACGACGCGTTATCGCTCCATTACACGTGGAAAGCTTCGGCCTTTGTTGCATACTATCACCATCGAAAACTCCCTCCGAAACAATTGTGCAGATATATTGAAAGATCAAGTGCACCCATGTAAAAGGTATACAATGATCACGTATGTGTTATTTCACACATAAACAGTCAAGGTTATTCCTCGCGAAATAGTCGCCGGGATTATATTACGATGATCATTGATCATTGGAAATCAAGTGTTTGGGCGATGCAACATCGGGCACGGCCTCGTGTTAAGCATAAAATTTTGTCATGGGCAATAAATACACTTTTGACCGACGATTTGATCATTCTGACCATGATCCTCCGATAGCATCGTACCATCCTCCAAATCAGGGGGACCCTACGATTCTGAAATGATAATCACTCGTGTGAAGTCTTGAAAATTGATTTTTAGTGATCTCCCATTGGAGCTATTTTACTTGACAGAATCGAATAAGAATCAACAACAAAAAAATAATTCAAGAAAGGAATTTTGAAAAAGTTGTTTTTTTTTTTAATCATTTTGTTCTCTCCCTTTCAGTTCACACTTAATTGCTCGAAATAGAAAATGAGTGAAAATAATATCAGGCAGACCCTTGAGGTATTATTCTTTGAGATTCCTTTGATATCTGCCTCTGCTGAAGCGCTTGCACATATGATTGGACAAGTGTGGAATCAACCAGTTATCTATGATTGATCAGAAATGAATCCTCATCGCATGTGCAGCAAAACAATAATCATAAAGTGATTCGCAAGCTATTGTCAAACCATATTTGGAAGGCTATTTTACCATAATCATCAGAATATGGAGGCATCAAACGCTAATTAAATATATCATTAGGATAACTCCATCCGTTAACATTATGTGATGCATTACACGCCAAAGCTCAAGCATGAATGATCACGTGCCTAAATCAGTCGAGTAGAGTCTATAAGAGTTGCGTTGGATCTTGAGCCTAGTGCAACGTACTGACACAAATCTGCTACGCCTAACTAGCTGTAGTCACGGAATGCAGTTGAAAGAGACAGTTTAGTCTTCGTGCATCAGGAGGTGATGGAACAAGCAATCCCAACGCCGAGCCCAACGCGTAGAGCCACTGTAACTATTCGAAATGAATGTGATCTATTCTATGACTCATCTGGAGTTTAGAACTGAAACATACCATATTGACGATGAGGAGATGGTTTGATGTCAATGACAGATCAAAAAACACGCGATCTCTCATGAAATATCATTCATAATTCAATTATTTGAGATTCATAGCTTAGAAAATAGAACTATTGCTCAGTATCACCGTACACAAAAGAAAACTTTTGATTGCACGCTGGAGAATAAATTCCTCGCAGCGCTTTCAAAAAGATGAGACCACTCACATCTCAT
Organism: Eretmocerus hayati; assembly: GCA_029851415.1. Taxonomy (NCBI): domain Eukaryota; kingdom Metazoa; phylum Arthropoda; class Insecta; order Hymenoptera; family Aphelinidae; genus Eretmocerus; species Eretmocerus hayati. The sequence goes on from CM056741.1 coordinate 137,243,856, forward strand.
TAGTGCTTACTCTTCATTTCACAATCTGCTTCAACACTAATCACAAACTCATTTGAGAGTTGGGAGATGTAGTGAAGAGGAAGCTTTGGTAAGATCGGCGTATGATATAGGTGCGGTACTACAAGCAGAGAATTTAATAATTTAACGATCGTGGTTAGATCGACCGCACTCTGAACACTGAAAAACATAGAATCATCACAGTAACAATGCTGAAAAGGAGCAATAGCTGAACAATATCGCGTGTTGGCCATTCTTTGTCGAAGAGGTTATATAGAATCTCTTATCGTAAGGGAGCAGTAACATGTACGCATTACCCGAGAGTGCGAGAACGTCTTCCAATAATCTTCATTTCTTGAAGAATCAATCACTTTCATTTCTCAATCAACACGCAAACATTGACGAGCATCCGATGGTATATCGGCTGCTGCGATTCTCTGCGATGCATCAGAGAGAGATTGATTGATTGATAACAAATTTATTATGCCTTGGTCTTGGTAGGCCGTATGGCAATAGGCATACGAAAAATAACAAGAAGAGAAAATATAATATAGCGCTACATGTTAAATAATAATGTTTGAAACATACATATTCAATAACAATAAGTGATCAAACTGAGTTTCAAATGCATATTAGAGCAGTAAATGAAAATTGACATTGATCTCATCTAATTCGACATCGAGAATAATTCTGAATTTTAGAATAACAATATCAGATCATGAGCAGGTATAAATGAATTTATAAATCGCTCTGAGGATCAAAAAATTATCTTAGTTTCGACGAAAGTGAGCACAATTTGCGACTCTTTGCAAATACAATTTTCTCTGGGGAAAGGTCAAAACTGATGATCGCAAAAACTATAACTATCGCACGTAGACAGAAGTATTCCAACATAATGAACCTTAGGAGGATACATTTCCAATCAAACATGTCGTAAAAATGGAGACTCACACTATTTTTTCAAGATCTAAATCTGTTAGAACCCGAGTTTGCTCAGATCCGTCATCTTTTTTAGCATAAATATTGCTTTCCCGAATCCAAACGCACTTGAAATTATATAGTTTAGCACGTTCTTTGGCTTTAACACGTAAATTGTGGGTGAATTTTGGCAACAATTCATAAATGCCTACTTCATTTTCACTTGCAGAATCAGGGAAGATATTTTGTACTTTCAAGACGCCAAAGCAACGCTTTTTTCTCATGACAAAATTTCGGACGTTAGCAGATTTTAATTGAATTACAAGAGACATAGTATCTTTGTAAGAATCTCTGTGTTCGATTATAGGCGAAATATTACTATGGTCAAGATCCTTGAGCTTCATTTCACGCACATCGAGAACATCGTTATACAAAGATTCTACCTCCAGGGTTTGAAAAATGGAAAATGCTATATCATTCAAAGAAGAACCACAAGACTTGGGTACTCCCGTTATTTTGAGCTCAGATGATGGTTCGCTGTTCAAATGCAACTCTTTCAATTGGCTGAGCTCACGCCGAAGGAATACATTTTCGTTTTCTAAAGAACTTACCCTTTCAGATTGAAAATTCAACGTAGTTGTAAGTACATCGAATTTTTCTCACAGACAAACTCAACACTTGTTTATCTCAGATGAATTAGACTGAATCGCCTTGAATAAGACAGCAAATTGCTGAGCTGAACTGAATTTTTCGGATCCTTTTGGTAACCCGGCCATTTTATGCAGACGACACTAATGAAAATACAACACTCACGTCGTAGCGCACTAATTAAAGCAGTCAGTCAGAAGTTAGCCTCGGGTGATAATGCAGGGAACTGTTACACTGGCAATAACAGGGATCTTTATAATCTGTCAGACTGGAACGACGCGTTCAATGATGCTTGGAGAAACCTCGTGCTTGATAACCTCAAACTTGATGTTCAGACCAAAACGGCTTCCTGGCTCTCAAAAACGAGCCTGGCGATGGCGCCCGTTACGTGCTTCAGCCAGAGGAAGGCCGAATAGTCTGAAAAACTGCACCTCAATCTGAGGAGTATGCGATGATGAGTATAGGCAAAGTAGATTATAAGAGAGCGTGCACAATCAGATGCTTCTACTTACAGAGCCAGAGAGAGGGAGAGAGAGGTCCGAACATGTGAACCTCTTCCCTCGATTTGTGCACAAACGCGTTTGCGATTACACGATATTGAATCGCGCAGAGCTCGAAGCTAACACAAATGCACGGAATAAGAAATCATTGACGCGCTCCACGGTGGTCCTGAACCAAGTCTATCCTCCGCTGACGACAGCAAGTGGAATTCTTGTTGGATATGGTTCGGGGCACCTGTGGGATCACAACCTACTGAGAATCAAAATCGCTACTAAGGCCGTTTCTTGAAAAAGTCGAAAAAACGTGTTTTACTGATGTTCTTCCCTTTTTCACCCTCAAAAACTCGAAAGGGACGTATTTTGTCGAAAAACATGTAGAGCAACTTTTTGTAGAACTTAAAACGATAAACAAAAAAGATCTCTACACTTTTTTCCATATAAGACCTCTTGTTCCTGTAATAAACGTATTTTCGTCTAAAACTCGTATTTCATCTGTAATTTTTCACGGTTTCGAACCCGTAACTCGAAAGGAACACATTTCATCAAAAAATATGTAAATCAAATATTTGTAGATCTTCGAAAAATAAACAAGAAACATAAGTACATATTCTTCCATGTAAGGCCTCCGGTTTGTAATACGAGTCTCAGATGAAAATACGTTTATTACGGGAACGGACGACCTTGTATCGAAAAATGTGATGACTTTTTGATTTATTTTTCAAAGATCTACAAGAAATTACTGTACATTTTTTTCGATGAAATGCGTTCCCTTTCAGTTATGGCGTCAGAACCGTGGAGAATGACAGATAAAATACGAGTTTCAGACGAAAATACGTTTATTACAGGAACAGGAGGTCTTATTTGGGAAAATGTGTGGAGACCTTTTTGTTTTATCGTTCCAAGTTCTACAAAAAGTTGCTTTGCATATCTTTCGATAAAATGTGTCCCTTTTCGAGTTTTTCAGGGTGAAAAAGGGAAAAACATCGAAAAAACATGTTTTTTCGACTTTTTCTAAAAACGGCCCGAGTGGCGATTTTTATTCTCAGTAGGTTGTGATCCCACAGATGTCCCGAGCCATATCCAACAAGAATCCCACTTGCTGTCGTCAGCGGAGGATAGACTTGGTTCAAGTCCACCGTGGCTCATACGAGAAATTCGCTCACAAGATTCCGCCCAGCCGCGGTCGCGAGTTCAACAAAAGCGAATAATAATAAAAAAGCTGAAAATGTCTGGAGCTTGTATTGTTATGTTATTGTCGTGGTCATACAGGGTCCAGAACACCCAAATCCACCCAACTTCCTTACACTTTGAGAGCTCTCCAAGGGTAATGACAGACAACCCGCTACGTCACGAATCTCGCGACGCGACAACACCCAACACGACATTCAATTCATTCTTGCAAACCCAGCCATCGACGTATATGATCCATTTCCGTAAACCATGACTGACACTGTGAAAATGAATTCAAATCATTGATGGTTGAATTGAATGTCACGTCGTGAGAACCGCGTCGTAGCGGGTTGTCTGCCATCACCCTGATACAAGAGCGAGCCCGCGCACCGCTACATATATACACGGTCGGGCGTATTCATGAATTCATGGCGCCCCAGAAACCATATTCGACATTTTTACCATGTGAAAACCGACTTTGTGAGACCTTCTGGCCTCCCTAGTGACCAATACGCGTTTCACGTTCGAACGCATAAGCTTTGGGTCGTGCAAGCAGAAGGAGGTTGATTGTAATCATTTCTCGACGGAAATCGCGTTTGAGAATCCGTCTTCAAATGAAATTTAATCGAGATATTTCTCAACCTTCACAGCAATTCGCAGAACTCACATGTTCAACAGCCTGCCTTATTCCGCCTGGCGCTGACGTTGTGAGGTATTACAAGCACGTGATAGGGAAAATGCGACGACTACCTCATGATTATCTGATATAATTTGCAGGGCTTGGGAATATCTAAGCTGATTCCTCTCCGATTCACACTCTTCACCTATTCCACGCATCCTTTTTTACCCAAAATGATTGAGTTCTCGTTGAATATGATTGGCCGAGATCTGAATAGATTTTTCACGAGCTCTACTTACAGCTTCGGCCGATGAAAGGTTGATTTGAAGTAATTCATGATTTGATTACAGGTTACTCGTATGACCCTGACTGCATGTATGTCAACGGGACGGGGCGGGACTACTACGAATTTTTCATTCAATTAAATCGGTGCGGTACCCTTGGTGAGAACACGCATCATCAGGACAGTAGGAAGAATCCCACGGTGAGTCGAGATCTCGCGGAGAAGAACGGTAGCGAGTGCTGATGCCTCAGACCGCCGCCGCCGCTTCGTTCTCCGGAGCAGATCCTGTGGCTTGATAAGCAGGCCACTCGGAGCGAGAGTAAAACTAATCTGTTGAGAATATTCAATAACTATCGCATCCTTCACATTGTACTCTGTTCTCAGAAAAACTTGATGTGGAACACCGTTACCGTGCAGTACAACCCAATGATCGAAGAGGAATTCGATGAACACTTCAAAGTCACGTGCGAGTACGGCTACGACTTTTGGAAAACTGTCACGTTCCCCTTTCTCGACGTCGAGTGAGTGATCATACCAAAAGTTATTTCACTTCATTCTCGTATGTATACTCATAGTCTTTCCCTGTTCATGAGTGCGAGTGTAATTGAGATGAAGTCTATATCGGGATTCGTAAGGATCATTCAAACACATCCGTTTGAACCTCGACCCTTTGTATGTGGATAATTTCGTCGTATAAGTGCGGGCTTATCGGTCAAAAATGGTATTGAGTAGAGGTCACGCAGAGTATATCGATTTTGATAGATAAGAGTCCCATCGCCGCCTCGGCTCAAGCTTTGGGGACATTGACAATATCGATGAGAGCAGTGCTTGAACGACTATACAGCCATTTTCCAGCGTTGATTCGATCCGTTCTGTTCCACAAGTCCGGGAATTGGATCGGAGTTCAATAAGTCATTGCTCCATACTGGCACCAATATTGAAATCTCGAAGACTTCTCTCTGATCAAGCTTTTGGGTGCTCATCAAATTTCATGGGTTTCAAGCGTCAATGCAAGTGTTTGCGGCGTTACTGAATTTTAATATGATCTCAAGCTGAATAATATTGAAATTCTAATATCTTACTGTATCGTGTCTAAATTATGATCTCAGTGGCTGAATAGACTTTTCACATATATTTTTGTTCCCATTCGCACAATGTAAAGTCTATAATATACGTTTGTTACGCCCAACAGACACCGGAGAACACTTTCCGAGTACTAGGATGCTCATTAGACTCTGACCTGACTCATTAATTCAAAAATATAATGAAATAAGGAATATGAGAGGCCTTGGAACAATCTTATCTGCACTACGGATCCTCTCCGAGTACGATAAAGACCTACAACGCGGATTGAGAGTTTTCTGCCCTTCTTTCAGTTACTAGGTATACATTTTGGAGCCGAAATAGAGTTCCGAAACAGAACATATTAGAATGTATATGAGCGTTTCTCTGGAACTTTTGCACTTTGCTGAAAATCGTTGAAACATGAAAAATGAAAACCGCAACGCACACATGGGACCTTTTGCTCACATATTTGAGTAGTATTGAGAGTTACAAATCCACTATTGAAACTCATACAGAGTCGAACAAAAAGTAGTTTTTTGCCGATCTTCCAGAACTCCCTAAGCAATTATTTGGCGAGATTGACAATCCCAACGAATGCCTTGGCCTTTTTGCAGCTTCGTAAGGTCAGGGGATCCGATCACAATTGGTTTAATTAACATAGAATTCGATCCGCCAATGTGGGATAAGAAAAACTGAATTTATTTCGTGAGTCACGTTTTTCCTATTTCACTTCAGAACGGTCGTATTCTGGACAGAAATATCGCACCAACACGAGACTCGTCGCAAAATCTCCGCAATTGCATCTACTTTAGATATGCATTCCAAAAATTGCGTTCAGAGTCACGGCAGGAGCTTGGCGTAATCATCTTTGAGTTGACGAGACATGGTTGATTTTTCACTTCCAATTTTCAAAGTCATACAGTTTTGGCTGAATTGGTAGCACACTATCGCGCTCCTGGGCCATCTTTCTTCACTGTTTTATCCGCCAAATACAGATGGAATCATCCCGAAAAATAGCGCGGCATCACCAGAATATCCGTGAGACTGTACGAGAGTACCAACTATTTCCACAGGATCATCCCCACATTTCCTCTCTTCGAGTGAGCTATAATGAATCAACCCATACAGAAGCCAAATATATCTTATTTCAAGACTTAGATGATGATATTTCCACTTCGATTGGGACCGACAGACTCGATTGTTCTCTTATACCACCTATTCATAGCTGTATTCCAGCCGGTGGAGAAGTTCCAGAGAAACGCCCATATACAGGCTATGATTTTTTGCTACATCTATTTATATACAATAATATCGGATCGGAACAACTAGATGAAGTACATGTCGTGGAATCATTTAAAACCTTTTATCTGTGCCATGTGGGTACACGACATATCATTTTTTCGACAGCTGCATACATGCTTTGCAATTATTCGGAATAAAAATGATGTTTTCATGAACTTCATTGCTACATTATCAATCATGTTTGTTGACAGAGTGGCAACGGGGAACCCCGTAGTGTTTACTCTACAGCCGCCAGAGTGCTACATGGAGATCAGATACGGTTACGGAACATCCGGTACGCGAGTGGCTGGACCTGTACGAGTTGGAGACCCCCTGACGCTCATTATCTATATGCGCAGCAAATACGGTACGACTCCCCAGCCCCCCCCTTCCTCTAGAGCGCACCCTCCAATGATGGTTCGTTGGGAATTCCTCTGATAGTCGAATTCGAACCGCGTGTTAGGAACAAATTATGTACTTATCCATAACATTCGAATATCCACGATGAACATCAAAATTTTGATTTGTATGGATATTTTATTCTGAACTCTATCGGTGCATGATAATCAACTAATATATGACTAAAAAGTAAGGAAAGTCCATCGTATGCGTGTTTCATTTCCGAGAAATTTTCAAACAGACCATCATTTTCGAAAGGATAAATGAGGTTGATACCATCTCGATTCCAAGTCTATGTATGTGATCAACGCGCCCTTATGAATGAAGCAAGAAGCAGGATCAGAAGTTCTTAATCATCAATATTTCGATGAATCATCAGAGAGGCTCTATTCACAGGCCAAAAGTAAAAGTGAAATTCATTATCTGAGAATCTTTTATCAAATCCAATCCTCGCTCACACTTCATGATTACAAATCTCCGTGGCAGAGGAAGATATCGGGCCTACTATTCCATTTGAAGAATCCCGGATAAATCCTTTGAACGGATAAAATGATATCTTCACTGAAACTCCACCCCACTCTGGAATAGCTTTGATGCTTTGATGAGCGTGGCTACTGGGAAGCATTTACTTCTATAAGTGTCACTCTGTTTTGGAAACAGATTCCATCAAACGGAAACAAATCATTCACGCAAACTTATGTAGGTCCCAAATTTCGTGTGACGATGGCAGTATTTACATTTGCGAGCATGGTTTTTGAGAATTTCAAGAGTAACATATAACATTTATTCTCGCAGATGGTTTCGATATCGTTGTAAACGACTGCTATGCGCACAACGGTGGCAATAAGAGGATTCAGCTTATTGACCAATATGGCTGCCCTGTAGATGACAAGCTGATCAGCCGATTCCGAGGATCTTGGTCCGAAAGTGGACTGTTTGAGACGCAAGTATTTGCGTACATGAAGACGTTTAGGTTCACGGGATCGCCTGCTCTGTACATCGAGTGCGACGTCAGAATGTGTCATGGGCGTTGCCCGGTAAGCACACAAATACTGTTCAACGTGTTCACCACGAAAGCCACTTTTCAACTATTCCCAAAATAATCCAAGTCCGGCGACTCTTTCTGTCCTACTTCTGAATATCGGTGTGAACAAAATGAGCTCTATTGATCGATTTCGGTCGACATCATTTTCAAGACAGCGCGAGTCAGTATAAAGCGGGCTGTGAAAAACATGGACCCCAATAGTGGGCCTGGTCGTAGTCAACGAGTCAATCCGCTACGAATAAACAAGAGCTCGCTTGGAATCACTCCCTTTTCATATTAAAGTCTCCTCTCATCCAATCCTTCGTTTGCGGTGGAACGGATGCTTGAAATCAATCAATAGGGATCACCTTTACAAGGCAAGAAAAGTTAGTCCCTCGAAATTTTTAGAAGACACCTCGATGAACATACTAGAGAAGTTCGGAGGTAAAATATTATGAAGACGAGATTCCCAAGAACCGAGACTTTTAGCTATTTTCAAAGCTACTCGCAATTGTTGATGACACTAACGAAGAGGAATACCAGAATGTTTTGAATGGGCGCTTCATTTTGATGTCGAGCAGCCCATTCTTCCTCAGAATCATCCTTAGATCGCAAAAGAAAAGAATTTTAAAAGAACTGTTCCGAAAATTCGTATATCCTCTTATATTGCCTTATTAACTCATGTTACAGAGTCAGCCTTGTCACTGGAGGAATTCAAAGTCAATAGCAAAGCGGTCGGTTAGCAACATGATTGAGGGCCTTTCGACACCGGTTACCAGTTTATCCGAGAACGTCAACCTCTTCCAATCCCTCAGAGTCTTGCAAGAGGGGGAGGCCGACACCGAGTTATTCCAAAACACCACGTCACCCTTACGAAACAGTAAGTATATTTTCCTCGTCGACCTTTCTTATATTGCTCTCTTGAGAAGCATTTCTCAGAATAGGGAATCGAAGTAGAAGGACGATTGTTTCATATCAGAGCTTGAAACGCCTTGAGTCTTTCTCTCAACCAACACGCAGTAATGCCCGGTTGCCGATGCCACAGGATTTCTCGAGGCGCAATGGGTTGCATATTGTTTTCATCATATTAGTCAAATACCATGTGCTCATTCTATTGTAGCCATTTTAATCACAATGACATGATCACTTTTGTATTTTATGGAGAAGAATTAGCAGAACTAATTGAACAAATCCTCGATACGTCGTGTATAAACTCATTAGATCTCATTGGCCTGCTCCAAATCCACACTCAATATCGAGTTTGCGATTGGATCCAGCGGATCAATTGGATCGCCAACTAGTCTTGCTTAAGTATTGACGACATGACAGCGAGTCTATCGAAAATCCGCGCAAGTGGCTCCAATATGAAATATATTCATATGTGAAAGATCTCCCAGTAACACAATGATATCTGTCCCGAGAAGCGCTCAAGTAGATTTCTGACTTTTATTATTGCTTTTAGGTATCGACGATCAGAATATAGATCGGGTCTGCTTGCGATCCGGTCTGATCAGTGCAGTTGTCGGCCTTGGCTGCGGAATTCTTTGCATAATGGCAGGCACAATGTTGGCCATGTGTTCCAGAATGCGACGAGTGACTCGTGAAAAACTCCTCTCGGACAGCATAAGTTATATGACTCACAAAGGACGAATCAATTAGGCGAAACACGAGAAAATGACGACAGCTCAGAGAAGCGAGTCCAATTTCGAGATTCGAAATGAAGATTTTCGAGAGGAGTCGTCGTGAAAGTCGAGATTGACAGCAGTTCAATTTGCGTTCAATTTTGAGATTGTCGATTTCACACTGGAGAATTAGAGACGACATTATGCATTCGACAAGTAACGATGTGTCCTCTCGGGACGTGAAAATTTTCAAAGTTTAATATAATCGTGACTTAGTACATGGCTAGATGAATTTTGGCTGGTAATCGAGTTTTTTGATTGCCACAAGGTCTACAATAACTTTTGTGGATTTTTTTCAATATTAAGATCGCACCAAATGTGATTCCTTCTGAAAAACCCATATATCAAATGCATTGATCATATCCTTGACCCAATTAGTACATGCATGTGTTCGAATTAAGGAGCTCTTGGAGCTTACTTATGTAGAGACAAACATCGATGGATATATCTTCGGATGGGTATCTGCAAATGACTGACTCTAAACTCCAGGCTTTCTCCGCCTCGAGTTGACGTAGATTATATTATACTTATGCACAGAAGTTACACGTAGATTCGAATCGTTAGGATGTAGCCGAAGAATCATCTTATTGGATGCCATCAAAGATACTTCGCAATAGTCTCTAATCCTGAGATACTCTCTTTTAATCTATATTCAGGTAGCGTAACTGACTCTTGAGGACTAAGAGAAAAATATTCGAGAGCATTGAATAGCATATATTTACTGTGACCCAAAAATAATAGGCCCCAAAAAATTTATTTTTTCTGTTGAATATTTTGAAAACTGACGCTGTAAATTTTGGTTTGGGGGTCGGATATTCCAAAAAATAGTTTTCAGGACCCCGAAATTTACGAATTAAAGTTTACAAAACTTATTTCCGAAAAATACGCAAAATTTGTTATGATAAGTTGGGCTCAATTGAAAGGCCGTAGAATTCCACGAAAGAATGAGTACTTACAATTGCCATTCAATGCAGAGCAGATTTTTCATTTGATATTGAAAATTGCAGGATTCAAAGAGCAAAGTGGCTGCGTGAACGTCGCCGCCGCGTCAGTCGTGACAACCCCTTTGGCCTACACAAAAAATTCTGAAGTCAAGGCGTTTCGTAAACAAGCGTCTGCTGGCGTTCATGGGTTCGCATAGGTCAAGGTCATCAAAGTGTTGAGAATATTGACTGATTCGTGCTTTAAAATGCAGCAAGCTGCTGCATTTTAAAGCACGAATCAGTCAACATTCTCTTCTTCTTCAGCATAGCACCCTATGCTGAAGAAGCATTATTTGGATGCATCGCACACACCGATGGCAATGTAACCTCTAGAATTGTTTTTGTCGTGGATCTATTATATTCGTAATCAGATGTCTTATCATAGAATGATGAGTTACTGATTTTTTTTTTGGCGCAAATCTGTGTGTACACTCGAACACAAACCAAATTCTAGTGTCATTTTCCCGGTCTGAGCGATATCCTCAAAGGAATTTGACAGCAAATTCAAAAGAAAACCAATCATGTCTTGAGATCGATCAGAATGACTACTTGAGTGGCAACCTCGAGAGAAGTCACATTTCTATCTGTTTTGACATCAAATTCCCATGGTGATATTGGTCGGAGCAAGAATATGACATTCGACTTTTTTCTGAATACGAATTTGGTGATAGATTCGCGCATAGAAAATGCCAAATTTCAGTTGAGTGATTTCAGTTGAGGAATTTCGAAGCTACCGCGGCCTCGTGGATAAGGTCCTTGCCTCTCACGCAGAAGGCTGGGGTTCGAATCTCGGCCGGCACCAATGTGAATTTTCATAAGTGCCTTTTCGGTGGCTTCGGTGGTTCGGAACCCACCTTAAACTGTAGGTCCCGCAAAATAACCTCGGAAAGAGGTTGATAATGCGTTAATGAAAAAAAAAAAAAAAAAAAAAAAAGTTGAGGAATTTCCATGACATGGACCAGTTATCTAACTCTCATTGATTAACACAATTGCCATCCCGTGAGTGTCGCGATATCGTCTGCCAAGGATCCTGTGACAAAAGCTTTCCTCACGTGCTCAAATTCTCGTAAAAATATCACCTAGGGCAGAAAAATGACACGAGAACCTGTTCTGTGTACGAGCTTGGAAATAGATCCACGCAGAAAAAATATTTGATCTCGATTTAGTGACGAGAATTTTGATAACATAAACCATTAATGCAACCCCTTATTGATACACGCTATCTTTATCCCCTTAGTAACAGGATATCGTTGTATTCTTATTTACCAACGGTCTTGGGATAAATACTCTTCTTTCGAGTTTGTGCTCAAATCCCTGTAAGGATATAGCTCACACCAGGAGAATGACACTAGAATCTGGTTTGTCTTAGAGCATACGCTCTGATAGTCCGGGGGCTGGGTGGGCTCCCGTACGCACTTCAAGGTGCGACCACGAAACCAACGTATTTCAACGTATTTTTTCGTGTAAAATCCGAATTCGTCATTATTTTCTACATAAGTGGTGCAAATCACCTGCAGGAGTGCATTTTTCTAACCTAAAACTTGTGTTTTCGTGAGCTTGTTAACAGCAATCGTGTTTCATCGTTAAAAATCTCTGCGTGCGTTGGAATTCTTCATCTGAAGTATCTGAGCACCAGATCTGAGTCCCTTTGGAGCCATGTACAAGGCATTTGTCGCTGTAACCAGCGTTTAGTGTATAAAAAGTGACCCGCTGCCCGAGATGTCTCGTTCCATGCTCAATCCGATCGAATCAGCTCATTTTGGGGTTCGAAATTGATCTGACTTCAACATCTTTATATGACAATACCAAAAGCCCCCCCCTCCCCTAGCAATATATAGGATGTACTTGCAAAAATACGGCCAACATTCATGGAACTGATTCAAGATAGACCTAGATGTATCGAACTCCGCTTCATACATTATCTAATCGATTCTTTCATTTGTCAGCCCTGAATCAGAGGATTGGCAGTTGTGAGCTAGGTCATCAGAGAGCAGTGGTTCTATTATTCTTACTTTCCGTATGAAAAGCGGAACTCCGGCAGATAAAGCGATGCGGTCACCGCGCAAGCTGAAAATCATTCCCATTTTTGTGCGATTCTCTTGCGACTCGGGCTGGACGACGAGTGGAAGAGTACTTGTTATCATCTTTTTTGAATTTGTCCACTCATCGTTTAGCTCAAATCGTTAGAAAATCGGAGGGAAATGGGAATGAAAATACGCCTATATCATAGGTTAAAAGGTTCCCGTGGCCACACTCTCCTCCGATATTCTCGCGATTTCTTCGATATTCGCGCAAACGAAGAGGAGACGAATTCAAATGAGATGATAACAGGGATTCGACAACTCGTCTCACACTTCAAATCATCAAGATTTTTGAAATATGTATTCCCAAGTTCCATGGTTGCGTCGCGTCGCACGGTGACCGCATCGCCACGAGTTTTGACAGGAAGATTATTCAGAAGGGTTATTTATAAGTATTAACCGTGGGTGATCAATAAAAATTGTATACCGTTCAAAAATGTCTCTGCGACTTGCTGTTAGCGAAAAAAGTAATCTAATAAATAATCTAACTCATAATCTACCCCTCTCAATAGTCGTCCTTTCAAAATTGGTTTGATTGTTGTTTGCCCTTGGCGACCTCAGAGTAGTGACATGCGGAGTTTCGCTTTTCATAAAGGATAGTATACAGTAGAACCTGTAAAGTTGGGCACTCCTTATGTTGGACACCTCATTAAGTTGTACGCCTTTCATCGGAACCGAAAAAAATTACATTGGCTCAAATGGGAATTTTTCTCTGTATGTTGGACACTCTATATGTTGGACACCTCGCTAAGTTTTACCCCTCGCTAGGAACCCAGGAATAGTATTTCAATGTATGAAAGCCTTCAAAGTTGGACACTTCAAATTATATGACACATACTAGGACGTTCTCCAGCTCACATTATCAGAATAAGTCTGTATTGCCTACTGACCATCTCATAATATGATGTACGCACATACATGGTGTAAAAAATGTGAAAACCCACGCTTGTAGTTAACTGTCTCTAAAACGACAATTTCGAAATGCTTCTAAAAAGCAGGCTTCCAGGATTTTCAAATAACATCTATCAAAAAGATTCTATAGGGGAATGGTGACAAAACGACATGTTCAATTTTCTTTACAGATGTTCGAATATGATATCTAGAATTCTCAAGTATGACTCAGCTATCTATCGATTTCTCAATGAATTAGTGTAGATATTACGGATTTTTTGATTCATTTATTGAATATTTGAAATTACGAACGGTCAACTGATTTTTCAATATTCTCAAACAGATATTCGAAGAATATAACTTTGATCCTCAAGTGTGAGTCATCCATTAATTTGTCAGTGAATGAGTGTTTATGTTATGGATCTCTAGATTTATTCGTTGAGTGACTTGACGTTACGATAAGTCGATTTTTAGGCATGTCCGTGTATGTTGGACACCTCGCTATATTGGACACTTTTCTTCGGAACCAAACTGTCCAACTTAGACAGGTTCTACTGTATTTCGATATGAGGGTGTAGAAACTACTCTTTGCCCGGCCAGAGCCGCAATAAGTGTCACTCCCACTCATCGAACTATAGTTTTTGATCAACTGTGAGTAAAAAACGACATCATGTGCGATCTAGCAAGGTACGATCTTACGCACAAAGTATAAAAAAGTATAAATATCCATGCTCGCTGATAACTGCCAATTATCTGATTCAGGGCTGACAAATGAAAGAATCGATTAGATAATGTATGAAGTGGAGTTCCATACATCTAGGTCTATCTGAAATCAGTTCCATGAATGTTGGCCATATTCTTGCAAGTACACTCTGTATATTGCATGGGGAAGGGGGGGCTTTTGGTATCGTCATATGAAGATGATGAAGTCAGATCAATTTCGAACCCCAAAATGAGCTGATTCGATCGGATTGAGCATGAAACGAGAAATCTCTTCCAGCGGGTCACTTTTTATACACTAAACGCTGGTTACAGCGACAAATGCCTTGTACATGGCTCCAAAGGGACTCAGATTTGATGCTCAGATACTTCAGATGAAAAATTCCAACGCACGCAGAGATTTTTAACGATGAAACACGATTGCTGTTAACAAGCTCATGAGAACACATGTTTTAGGTTAGAAAAATGCATTTTTGCAGGTGATCTGCACCACTTATGTAAAAAATAACGACGAAGTCGGATTCTACACGAAAAAATACGTTAAAATACGTTCGTTTCATGGTCGCACCTTGAAGTGCATAAGGGAGCCTATCCAGCCCCGGACTATGATTCGCGCAAAAAATACAGCCCACCATCATTCAATAATGAGAACTTTGATGACAAATATGATAGATTCACGACCAAAACCTAGAGGTCATGTCACCCTCGGCGTCTGCACTACATCTTATGCCAAATAATGCTTCTTCAGCAGCGTAATACAAGAATGCCTTATACATTTTTCACCATCAATGAGATAACATTCTGAGCCCACTCTGGCAATCATAACCTGTGCGACCCCATGACGACCGTAAACACCAAAAGATTCTTGTTTGAGAAACGCCTTGACTTCAGATTTTTTGCGTAGTCAAGGGGGGTTGGCACGCTGACGCAGCGATGTTCACGCAGCCAGTTTGCTCTCTGGATTTCGCAATTTCCAACATCAAATAAAAAATCTGTTCTGCACTGAACGACATTTGCAAGTACTCATTCCTCCGTAAAATTTTACGGCCTTTCGATTGAGCCCAACTTGTCCTAACAAACTTTGCGTTTTTTTCGGAAATCAATGTTGTGAAATTCCATCTCCGTAAATTTTTGGGACCTGGGATTTATCATCTTGAAATTTCCAAACCCCAAGACCCAAAGCGACAGCATCAGTTTTCCAAAAAATTCAACAAGAAAAAAATTTTCCGGGGTCGATTTCTTTTGGATATACATAGAAAACAATACGAATAGATAATTCACGTAATCTGTCACATATGTAGAGATAAGGAGGATAATCTTGACGAAACAAGCTAAGAATTGAATCTTACTCCTCGATGGCTCACTTTCATCGATAAATTTTGAGCGATACATCGATTCCTTTAGGTTCGTCACTTGGACTAAAAACCCAAAATCTTGGTCTAATGTATGAGTGGAGAAAAAAACACGGAATGGATCGGCATTTCGATTTTGTATTCAGTATTACTTCCAGAGTTGAGTAATAGCAACAATTAGTCACGACTATCAATTGCTCCATTAGAATGAGTATCTTCGGGATAGCATTGGTGGATGAAATTTTGAGCAAAATACCGATAAAAACGCCCAAGAGTGAGTCACAATGATATAAGCTAGAAAAATTTCGGGAAAGGTGTAAATTAGAATATAATGCATGTTCATTTTTGACAATGTATTTTGTGGGGGGAAAATAATTATTGCGGCTCCGACCATGAATGAATTTTGTGTGATGGATAAAATTATTCCGCTCGGAATGCAAAAAGTCCTAAGAATTAAATCGAAATGCATCACAAGAGAGCTTAGCGATGCAATTTATCTCACTTGACGCATAAATGATGTGGATGTGGCACTTTTATAGCATATATACAACAAAAACGTCTCATTTCAATTAGATCATCGAAAAAACTGGGGGTCAAATATATAACGATGAGGAAATAGAACGTTCGCATCAATTTCTTTCAATGTAATATTGATTTATAGAATTGCATGAGTTTCTTTTCATGGGTACATCCCCGTATATTCAAACACTTCCTAGTAGTAATATTATGTAAATGGTCCATGAGTGACAATGAAATGAATGTTGAGATTTTAGGATAGCTATAATATGAGACTGAGTCGCAACTTTGAATTCAGAATTCACGCACTGGCATAACTTGATCAAAAAATCTCGATTTTCCCTGAAAATCAGTCAAATAGAATAATTTCCGTTATGCACAATGGAGTTTCGCCCAAAGAATCAATCACATTGAGTGAAGAATCGTTGGCTTTCAGTTCGTACATTCGGATCCATCCGATTGGCACTTGCTCTCACACAGTTTATAATACCTACACTGAGAATAAAATATTACCATCCGAACAATGCGACTGTGTTGTTACTTACGTGGTATTGCCGTCAGACCAATATTGGGTTGTTACCACAGCAAAACGATTTTGTGATTGCAGCAATCTGATATGAATAACCTCCAATAGTATTTTGTGTACCAAGTTGCAAAAAAGCAAAGCGGGTTTCTGCGACGAGGTGAACAGAGGATTTTATTGCTGGAAACGAAAGAAATCTCGAAAACGGCGTTTTTTTGGTTGGAAGAAAATATTTGAATCATACAGTGATCTCGTTATCAGTATCATTCCGTGCAATAAATTAGATGGCTCTCGAGGCAAAAATGTCGCAATGTAACTGTGACTTGAAATATCAAGTATTGGGGCATTCGAAGTATACGGGTTATATTTTTCGGCACACTGGCAACGGAAGCCTGTGGTTTCCGCCCCGATCCCGGGACAGAAAATGCCGCCCCAGGCCAGAAAACGAGTGAGCATGCGCAGTAGCCCTCGGCGGGCCAACCACATTGCATAAGGTCTCTACATTGCATTTGCATTATCACAGTTTCTTGAATCGTCCCCCTTTTTTTTATAAATATATCTTGATGGCTTGACTCGATCTCGGAGGACAATGGGGAATCGTGCAATGATGTTACAGCAACGATATATTGCAAATCAGTATATTTGCTACGTTTCGTCAACTATTTTTGTTGACCTCAGCAGGCTTGATGGATAATTCTTTATAAAAGTTACATTGAATAAAGAATTATCCATCAAGCCTGATGAGGTCAACAAAAATAGTTGATGAAACGTAGCAAATATACTGATTTGCAATATATCGTTGCTGTAACATCATTGCACGATTCCCCATTGTCCTCCGAGATCGAGTCAAGCCATCACGAGATATATTGCATTTGCATGCTCCGACGTTTTCTAACCTGTACGGCGGAGCGGCATTTTGCCCCGACATCGTGTCAGAAAGCATAAAATTTCGATACAAGTGTCACCGATAAACAGTGTACGAACCTCGGGACAAAAATAACCCATCGCGGCCGTGGGTATGCTGCCCTCGTCTACCGGCTCGTGCGGCAACCTAGGCCGCGATGGGTCACTTTCAGCCATTGTCGCCTAATGTACTATATCAATTCTGGTAGTAATGCCAGATCGTCAAACCGTTTGATGCGATAACAAAATCGATATATTATTCTGCTGATCTAATTAGTCATACGGCAAAACACATGCCCGTACGACCAAAAATGTTTCCTCAGTGTATATTCAAGTTCGATGATTTGCCTTTTTTTTAGTCTTGTTTGCCCTGTGTCCATCTAATTCTCAATCAGGTACCTCGCCACGATCAAAAATATATCAAAGTAAAAAAGTCTCGATACCCTGGCTCCACATGATCAGGTTATTACTTCATGGACCATCAAATGATTCTTCGATGCATAGAGTCGATGACCAGGAGGAGTTGCTACAAATTCTGATTAGAAAATATCATGATCCAGTTTACATCAATCCTCTCACCAATGACGATCAGCGCCTAAATTGTTAAAATTACTAGGGAGACCCAAATGTCGCGATCTGGAATGAATCTATGGACCACCACACGAGGGCTTGAACGACGAGAGATATTATACATGAGCAGATAAAAGAATTGAGATTTAACAAGTTTCACGAATATTCACTCATATGTATACGATGTATCATTTTGTGTTCTCAATGGTTATGATTTTCGATGCTATATTCATTTATTCGCAAAACTATGATGATTGTGCTATAGTATACATTCTATGAAAGTGAGAGACATGTATAAACGCTCATCTCCGATGTCACCTTGCGTTGAGTGATCATTACTTGTGCTCTCGTTATTACCACTTACATAACTAATGCGTTAGCAGACATTCTGATGACTCAGTCCTCTAAGTTACTTGTAAATATCATGTATGGAAGTTAAGTTCAATAGCCCTACAAGAATATCTGACGAATGTATCGAGGTCTCCAATAAATACGTTACGGATCAAATAAATTATTGCCTAATTCATGGAGAGCTCTGCCTTTGTATTACTCGATTGTCATGACATTGAAATAATCCTAAATCACTCTTCTGGCGTGGTGCGACTATGCTGCTGTTTTTCCTCTCGGCTCGGAACCGAAAATTTTCCTTCAGTTACCTTAATATCAAAACAGTATATTTTTGCACTGAGAGCGTTAGCCCGTTTGGGCACTGGATGAGTTTGTACTCCAATGCCCAAAATAGGCTTGCAAACCAAGAGTACGAGAGCCCTGCAATCACAAATTCGGAATACTTGTAAGTGAAAGTAATGGAGAATAGTGAAATGCACTCAACAGCTTTCTGCTTGGGACAACATTCTCTGATGCACACTCATATCTCTGGTAGAACTGCCTCAATCACGAGCATGAAAGTCTAATTGATTACAGAAACTATCTGGGGTGCCTCATGAATACGACATCTGTGATCAACTCTGTAGACTTGCAAAATCATTTGCATTCTAGTGCTGCAAAAACTAAAGTATAACATAGGGCCAAGTAGTTTGAAATGCATGTATTTCTACAAAAATACCTAAATTTCCCCCGCTCAAGATCTCGAATCTACCTAAATCTATATCGCACGAGGGCGACGAAAAGTTCCGGACATAATCCCCTATGCGGAAAGAATCATAACTACCGCCAAGTGTATACGCACTCGCAGAACTTGCCGCGCGTTCTTCTTATGTTTGTTACATCAGAATATGAAAATTTGGATTGTTCCAAGTGATCCAAAACGATCTATGCGTTTCTTAGAGCAAAAATACTGCTTTTGCAACTTTTGCCATATTTTGTTAGTCACTAAGAGCTATTAAACAAAATGAGTACGACCAATCTTTATGTATCTTAACTCATTTTTTGTCTCTATTTCAACTTCGAAAGCAAAATTAGATTCCTGAACAATTTTACGCTTATATTACAGAAAAGTGTTGTGTGACTGATTTGACCCCACGGCCCTCGTCCAAGTTTGGGGCAGTCTCAGAAATACTTGACTCTCGCTGTCACTCCTCGATCATTCGGTGTGTGTGTGTGTGTGTGTGTGCGTGTGTGTGTGTGCGTGTGTGTGTGACGTTTAGTAAGGCCTCACTGGGCGAATTTTTTTCGTTTGGATGCTATAAAAATGGGCACCAAAGTTGAAATTGATTGATGGATGTGGATAGATACTATAGAGCCTATCGTGTGGTACGAGAACACCCGAAAATCGAAAATATGACGTGTCACTCAGATCAACTCTCAAAATTCGCTGGGCTCTCGTCATTTTTACGTACTACAACACATTCTGTAACTTTGCTGGCATGCTTCTAATAATCGAAAGTTGTAACTTTTTTTAGAGGGAGATGTACATCGATGTACTCAGCCGTGACACGCATCCGACGCGACGGCCGGTCACTCCATTTTCATACATTTTTAACGCATTCTGGCCAGATTACAAGATGAATTCATTATGCTGCTCCTGCGGTATAGGCGAAAAAGTTGCCTCATCGCAGATACATGAGCATCATCAGGGAAGTTAAGGGATAGCATTCAAACGGGAAAAATCAGTGTTACTCGTGGTATATTTTCATCACTTTTCGGAGATGTACATCTGCTATAGCTCAAAGAACAGCCCCAAAATACTCAAACTCCATCCAGGAAAGCCTCAGAATATCGAATCTTTTTCGCTGAAAAGCAACTCCAAAGCGATTCGAAGCAGTACTTTCAGGGTCAATCGCTATGTAGCCTCTAAATCGTCAAAAATGCCACAAAACTCGATGAAACTCTCAATGGAATATGAATCGATGTTTTTAAAGCGTTTCTTTGTAGCACGTTCCCATATACAATTATGTTTCTTCTATCTTTAAAGAAGCTATATACGAAATCTCCGACATGTACCGTCAAATTGGGTAACCTTGGTACAGTGGGTACAACTTTGGTACACCTCCGAAAAACGACTTCTAGAGCTGCAGTCGGTAAAGTAGACAACCCTAAGGCTTCAATACCGGTCCTCGTCACTAGGAGCACGCATGAACAATATTTGAAACCGCCATAGATCCCGCGTGAATGTTTGTTGTTGTCTATCGAAGACTTTTTCGAAAAGCCTAATTTTGCAGCAAAAAGCGGATGCTCCAGTTAGTGTGCCCGGCAAGATCTGTGACAAGACGAACTATAGGTAAATAGCACTACATTTCGATCACATATGACACCATTTCAAGGGTACCATCGTTACATTGTGGTATTTACAACTCTACGAATTTTGGTGTCGCAAAAACGAAAAAAAGCCGTATTTTTGGGTTAGGGTGGGGTAACTTTGGTACACCTCTGCACGGCAGCTCGTTCATCTCTGTGATCTTATTTTTGACTGCGCTTATTTTCTCCTGCAAGTGGTATAAGACTTCTGTGATAGCAATTTGTCACTTCATAAAAAAATTTACTTGCAGATGAGGGTCAGATATGCCAGACAAAGAGGAAACCGGCGTTATAAGGGCTATACAAATAGACAGCTGCAAAAATGTCTCAACAAGATCAAGGAAAACAAATTATCTTATCGGAAGGCTGCCAAGAAATATAAGATACCTGTCAGCACCCTGATCAACAAGATGAACAATCATCATGCGAACAATCCAGGTCGCTCTACAATATTCACCCAAGAGGAAGAACAAGCTTTCGTGGACCACTGTATACAGACTGGTGATTATGGGTTTCCTCTTGGACCAATGGACTTGCGAATCATTGTCAAGATGTATCTGGACAAATCAAACCGTGTGATTCCAAATTTCAAGAACAATCTGCCTGGCCCTGATTGAGTCAGATGTTTCCTGAAACGCAACACCCAACTGAGTGCAAGATTTGCATCCAACATTAATAAGAGGCGAGCAAAAGTAGATAAAAATTCTTTGATGGAGTATGTGTCTAATCTTGAAGAGACACTTAAAGGTGTTCCACCCCAGAACATAGTCAATTATGATGAGACTAATGTTGTAGATGATCCTGGTAAAAAATTTGTACTTGTTAAACGGGGATCAAAGTATCCAGAGTTGGTGCGTAACTCCTCTAAAACAAAAGTCAGCATCATGTTCGCTGGCACAGCGGATGGAGAACTTTGGCCCTGCTATGTTGTTTACAAAGCTCGTTGTTTATGGGACACATGGACCACTGGTGGTCCTGATGATACTAGATACAGTTCTTCAGTAAGTGGTTGGTTTACTGCTCCTCATTTTAATGACTGGTTCAAGAACACAGCACTGCCAAAATTGAGAAGATTGCAAGGGAAAAAAGTGATAATTGGAGATAATCTTTCTTCACACATTACCATGGAAGTTCTGGAGTTGTGTCAAGAACATAATATCCATTTTGTATGTTTGCCACCAAATAGCACTCACTTGACTCAGCCTCTCGATGTTGCTTTCTTTGGCCCCATGAAGAGGGCTTGGCGAAAAGTTTTGAGTGAGTACAAAAATAGTGAAAATGGAAGAAACCAAACTTCTATCCAGAAAGAACATTTCCCTTATCTTTTGGGAAATTTGCTCAACGCTTTGGAAAATAAAGAAGCCAATTTAAAAGCTGGCTTCAAAAAATGTGGGATCCATCCAGTATCTCTCAATCGATTACTCGAAAGACTGCCTGGTGGAAATGTTCAAATTAACAATGTGACTGAAGCTTTTACTGATTATCTTAGTTCCATGAGGACAGAAATCAGTGGAAATGGACTCAGAAAATCTAGAAAAAGAAAAATAGATGTTCCTGCTGGAAAAAGTATTGCTCATGAGTTGAGTGCAGAAGAAATTCAGAATCTATCAGTGCCAAGTACATCAAAATGCACTCCTGCTAAGAGACCTAAAAGAGCAGCACGCAATTCTGATAAAAAAAAGAAAAAAGTGGCAAAAAAATGTGACAAGGATAATTCTCATGAGATCAGTGAATCAGATAATTCATGCCATCCACCTCATGCAACTGATTCCTCTGACTCATCAGATTCATTCGATGAATCTGAAATACCATGTAATCCAAAGAGACCTAAGGCTGGTAAAGGATCTCATGGAGGTTTCCTTCCATTGAGGAAGAAATTGGGAGCCTACGTTGCGTTTGAATATGAAGGTCAAGTATTTCCAGGGAAAATTACTAAAATTGAGAAAAATGGACCGTACATATCATCAATGCAGAAGTCAGGTCTCAAATTTTGGAAATGGCCTGTACAGAGAGACGAATTGCAGTACAATTGGTCTGATGTTCGAGGATGCATTGGAGAACCTCAAGCATCTACAAAGCTTAACGACGAAAACTTCAAGGTACCAGAGGTGGACAAGTTTTGGCGCTGAGACCTCCATTTTTTTTCATCCAACTTATCAGGAACTGTCTAACAATTTTCATTTTGAATCTGATATTCTCAGTATAAGTGCCTTTGTAAGGAATTCTAATTGACTCTCTATTGAGTAAAAATGACTGTGACCTTCAAAAGGGAAAAGTCATATTTTTTTTAGTTTGTGCAAAACCAAATGTTAATCACCATTGTGATAATAATTCTTAGATCTTAATTGTACAGAAATCAGTGATCATAATCGCAAATGCGAAAATTGTTTTTTTTATTTGTAACCTGTACAAATTTGTTGTGGAATAATGGAGATTATATTTCACTCGTTTTATAATGAATGACTTTTCTTTATCTTGCCCTGTGTGCGGTATTCCATCCCAGAGTTTCAAGGTCATTCTCATTCTTATCATTCGATGGCCGAACTGACCAAAATTTGCTTCAACGCTCCAGTTAAAAATTCATTCCAGTTTTTCTGGCATTGCCAATTGAGAAATGAAGGAAGACTCAAAAAGTCACGGTCGCACTTCGAATCTGCTCCTTAAGTTGCTTTTCATAATGGACCAACTGAGACGTGTGAGCTTCTTACTTTTAATGTAAACAAACCAGCATTCTCGTTACAAGGAAACCGTATTGCAGCATTCTCTCGGAATCCAGAGTGGAACCACGTGATGCGAATCAATTACACAGTTGAATGGACCGATTTTGAGTCTAGAGACGGTCCATAAGGTAGAAAAATATTTGAAAATGCTCAAAGCAAGACATTTGGCCGATTAAAATTGATTAGCTCGCGTCGCGGCGGCTTGTACTGGAATATTCTGTAAGTGTACCAAAGTTGCCCCATCGGGGTCTAACTTTGGTACACTTACAAAACTGCTACTAGCTCCGGTTCAGATCCACCAAATGGGACTTTGTAGCCCGTCAATCGAAAGCTGAGACTGTGAGCTTTCGATTGACCACTGCTTGAGGTAGGTTTTATCGATGTATGTTGAAACGCCGAGCCAAACTAAATAAAAAGTACCGAAATCGTACCAAATTTACCCAATTTGACGGTACGCCAATTTTTCGCCCCTATTCCACTTTTTGAGGCCAAAAGTCAAAAGTTTCTAAGAATTGCCCGTATGCTCGTCACCTCGTGGAAGTTCATCCAGATCACTCAGATATTAGTTTAAGGTAGTTGTACACTAAAGCTGAAAATACAGTGAAATCTCCGGTCGCACTGACACCTCTTGTTGCATCAAAACTGCCCGCTATTCGGAGGTGTCCGCTAATCAGAGGTTCATTTCTGTGATTATACTTCTGCAGGTCGCAAAAAATTGTCCGTTATTGAGAGGTGTCCGCTAATAGGAGATATCCGTTAAGGGAGATTCCGCTAAATACCAGAAAAACACCAAAGTTGGGGAGGATTCAGTTCAAGTGTTAATGAACATCTGTGCAAATTTTCAGAATGATTGACCGTTCTGTTTCGGAGTAGTAGCCATCAAAAACCCACCACTTTTAACCTTGCGTTTATATGGGAGTCGACGATCCCACATGAGCGCCATGCTAAAAGTGACGAATTTTGATGACTACCACTCTGAAACAAAACGGTCAATTATTTTAAAATTTTGCACAGGTGTTCATTAACACTTGAACTAAATCCTCACCGACTTTGGTGACATTCTGGTATATTTTGCATTTTAATGTACAACTACCTTAAGAGGATGTTAAAAAACTGCCAATGAGCAAAGAAACGTCTCTTTCGGAGGTTTGGGAGCTGATATATTCTGATTGTATGAAAAACCCATGTAATCTTACGGAATTAAATTTCTTTTATGTTACTCTATCCTGAAAATCACAACTTTGAACATGATTTTTGGATTTTCGTGCTATAAAATATCGTATGAGACTGCGTCTAAGTACTTACAACGCCCGCATCGCTCGTGCCATAAACAGTTCTTCTCACAAAACTACCCATCTACGTACAGTGTCATGAACATCTATTTTGAAAAATCAAGATAGCTCGGCTCCAATTGGTCAAAATTAAATTCACTCTGAATGATTTAGATGGTCTACAAACAACCTTCAAAATGAATTAAAGTACATCAAAAAGCATCGAAATGGGCTAAAATTTTGAGCAAAGCAGAAACAATGAGGTCAAATTAGGCACATCATACTTACCTTAGTCGATGAAACTGAGGAAAACATCGGGGACCGAAAATTCCCTTCTGGGAGAAAAGGATTCTCTTCTTTATTTCCGCTGTAGAATCCGAATTCGGCCTTTGTCCTGTCCCTAAACGTCAGGATTTTTTCGAATCGTAGAAAATTGAAAATGGCGTTTTCGACTAATTTTGTAAATTGATGTCATGGCGGAGTCTTCTTGTAGTGGATCAGAAGCATATCGAGACTACTGTTTCCTACGTATTTTGACCAGTTGAACACGATATACTAGTATGGTTTTAGAGAACTAAGATGCTTTTGAAACGAGTGACAAGCGAATTTTTCAAGTTGCTGTCAGCAAAACTCGACTGGTACGCAATAGATCTTCAAATGCTCACAAAAATCGACTAGGAACATCCTATTTGAGTGCACGAGGGCGCAGTTCCTTCGTTTTCCAATGGTTCTCCAAGGAGAAACATTGAAGCGCCCAAATAAACTCAAGATGGAAAACAATGTGAACATGATCGATTGCTCTGTGATGATATATCGAGAGTTACTTGGCATTCTCAAAGTATAACTGTGTGGGACCCCAGGTTTCGTAGCATGATAACAAACGAGACCATCTCAGTAGTTTCAGAGGACTACGAGGCCCGAAAACTCAAAATTTGACCCATTACTATTGCCACCGAGACTTGAGTTGGAGGGGATAGCCAACTCTACCGACGCTCGCATGGTGAGCGCCGCGCGCACTACCTGCGCAAAATCACGCGGACTCTCTTGTATAAGCTAACATGAGAAGATCTAGAAATGTTCCTCTTGGTCTCCCTCTGATTGTCAGATTGCTATCAAATTTGAGGTGGTCGAAGCTCACACGTTCCTGAATTGGATCATGTGCAGAGAAAATATTTCCTAGACACTTTGTCGCTTAATTTTTTCGATAGAAAGTCACGGCGCGCGAGAGCGTAAACACGTATTTTTCAACAATTTTTCTCAATTTATCGAAGCGATGCCGGGAGGTTGTGTAAGATGCATCTGCAAGAGCATTGACTAGACAATGACCATCTCAATCATGAACTCGATCTAAGGATTAGGAATTGAGATACAATGAGGTTTTCTGCACACAAAAACGCGCTCGCTGCTGACTGTCCGGTCGCTGCTCGCGTCTTCTGCTAACCTGTGCGGAATCGGCGAATGTCACAACATTTATCATTAAAGTACAAAATCACTCTGCTGACGACAACCAACGGCCTACACAACGCATGCGGGACCACTTCTAGTATCGATTTTCACAAGTTTCGACGACACAATTGATCAAGCATGATAGTATTATGAATATTTACACACTGCCATGTGCTAAGGCAACCGGACGAGTCCGCGCGATTTCTCCATAAGCCGGCTGCACTGAGGTGCTGCGGCTGGCCTGCAGGCGTCGTGGCAGTCTAGTCTCGGTGGCAATAGGGGGATCAAGCTCATCTCAGAGGGTGCTCACATCGCCTTTTTGGAATGATACCTGTACGTTTGATCCATCTATACGTAATTACACCAAAATTTGAAAATGATTTCTTCCTAATTTAGGATGAAACTCTTCCAATTCTGCGAGAGGTTCTTTCTCAAAAGTTCGACGCAGTTATTAAGGAGGCACGATCTTGGCTTGCATTATATGACATTCTCCACTCATTGGTTAATTCTACAAAAGGAGCTTGAAGCCGTTATACTAAATCGATTCGAAGAGTTATCAAGAAATCCTAATAGCTGAACAAGGTTGGTTTGATTGCGAGCTGATTCGCGTATATTTGCTCTCAAAAAAGAGTCATGGAGTGAATGCGAAACTCTGAACCGAACAAGGAATAGCTATTTTGTATCTTGGTGGCAAAAAGGTGGGTGCCGCTCACTGGTTTTCAGAATTATTCAACAGTGACTGTATGCTGCATCGTGCCAGCATAACTTGACGACTTTTTATACAGACATCTTGAAACAATGCCGTCTGCCCTTCTCCAACAAATAAAAAGTATTTCATCAAAACCACTCTCGTCGCTTACTCTAGAGGAAGGGGTGCGTGTAACGGATTCGGCTGAAGCTATTGCCCAAGTTTCAGCCAAATTCATACCCCGCACCTCAACACGTTCCTTGCTAGTGCATGTAGCTAACCTATCGTTGATGCGTCGACCCTTGAATTCCATCAGGTGTATCGTGTCGCACCACCCATGAACCTCTTTGAGCCTGTTATGCTCTGACAAATTTTGATAGCTGGCAACGTTCTTGGACATGTTTGGAAGATTTTGGAATTTACTTTCAAGTTGAACAAGGTATTTCCACCTCCGACCAAAGAAAGGGAAAACTTCCTTTGGAGTTCTTAAGAATATGAATTGTGGCGTGTGAACAATCTCTAAGGTGCCAATCGGAAACCAATACAATCAGATTTGATGTGCCACGCCACCAGGTATACTCTCTCTCTTTCTTTTCCTTCGTAGTACCTATGATTTATTCTCAATGACTCATGAATATACCCCCAGATCATTGGAAGATCGAACCATTGCAAATCTGGCATCATGGAAACTATACGGAGTACATCATGAGGCAGAGGTACAGAATTGATGGTTTGTATTCCTACATTAGCGGGATAAATGATAATTCGCATCGGAACGTCACGTGCTCTATTAACTTGTATATTTGACGGCAATGTGGATTAAATAACAAAAGTTGTGCGGTCCACTGCATCTCATTATTGTACGTGGCTATCTGATCTGTGTCATTACGCTGAATACTTGAAAGAATTTTTGCAGTCCATACATTAAGTGTTTACATAAATTACAAGCTATCCATATCGAACAAGGACTAGACAGAGGCAACCAAACGATCATCGCTGATGTTATGGAGAACTTCCATGAAAAGGTTCTTGGAATGAAGAAAATATAGGGATTAGTTCAAGGGGATTGAATCCCTTCATATGTGTCAGATGATCGCGTATGTCTCTGTTGGGACGTCTCTAATCGTTAGAACTCCCGTTGAGAGATCCTAATAAGTCTTGGCAGTTGTCAAGATGTTGATTCGTTTATGGATATCATTTACAAAAGACGGCAACTAAATCAAAATGATATCAGTGAGGCATTAATGAATTGAACTCGATGAATTGAGCAAAGAATCAAGCGTTCTTTGCTTTTCCGGCTCAACATTCGCGTCGTTGTTTCAAGTCCACAAAGACATTTCAATTATAACAGAAATGGCTGTTATTCGAATCAAAGACTCTATCTAGAATGAATAGAAAAGCATTGTCGCCAAGCTAGAAAAACCTAAACGATCCAAATTCGTTGAGAACTCGGGGCTTATAAGATAAAAACTATACACGGTTCTTTATCGACTGCGCGTATACAATAATGATCCTTAAACTGAGGAGATCTAGGTCGCTGTACATAACTAATAATCATAACAAGCAGAAAAATAGGAGCCGCTTCGAGCCTGAGGTGGGGGCTCGTCGGCTACGATTGTGAGAATCGCGAAAGGTGGGCATCAGAAGATCGTCTAATTAAGAGGGCTCTCCAGCCTTCTAAAAATAGCGGTGGCGCCATCTTACGGTCAAACAAGCTTATCGTGAATAAAATTGATTAGCCAAACCTTTTTGGGTGGATAGCGAAGCAGACCCACGTGCGGAGGATTTTCCTGCAAGTTAAAAAAAATTCCACTGAGATTGGTGCAAAATTCAGCGAGAATAGTTGCAGCAAAAAATTTTCACAGTCAGAATTGTTTGCTGCAACTATTCTCGCTGAATTTTGTACCGATCTCAATAGAACTTTTCCGGAATTTGCAGGAAGACGTGGGTCTGCTTCGCTACTCACCCAAAATTGTTAGTGCAGTGGAATATAGTTGTACAATGAACCGTTTTGAACGCGAGATGGCGCTGAAAACAGCTGGGGAGCACTCTTAAGAGGATGCGAGCAGCTTGGCTGTGGCGGCAACGTGGTGCTGGTGGTGGTAGGATGTGTCCTGGCCACCGTAGTAGTTGCTTGGCTGCTGGTGCTCGCTGACGGGTACAGACAGCTGGTGCGGGTGCTGATAGTAGGCCGAGTACGGCTGGCCGACGACGCTGCCGTCGCAGGCGCGCGGCTCTGTCTTCACTGCGCTCATGGCTGCGCCGCCCGCGCCCCCTGCCGAGCTCGGCGACAGCAGCGACGTGTGCCCGAGGTAGACCGGACGCTCCGACGCCGACGAGTTCGAGTTCGACGAGGACGGCTTGACGGCGTCCAGAAGGTGTTGCTCGTGCTGCTGCTGCTGGTGCGGGTGCTGATGCTGGTGCTGGTGTTGCTGCTGGTGTTGCTGCTGCTGTTGTTGTTGTTGTTGTTGGTGGTGGTGCTGTTGTTGGTGCGTGTGGTGGTGGCGGCTGGCCTTAAGGTCTGAAAAGGACAATTGAGATAACGTTGAGCAATGGAGTAGTCGTAGATTGGTGCATGTCAAGCTCGCCTTATACAGCCCTGGATAAATACTGATGGTACTGATCTAATTCAGCCCACGGAGAACGCTGATCTCTTGACAGGACTTTTAACTTCCGCTGAGCCATTATGCAAGATTGAACGAAGGAATCATCAAAGTGAAAGAATAAAAACAGATGGGCAATCAGAGTTTTTTGCTCAGTATTCAGGACCTACATCACCGAATGCATTGTAGACTAGGTGTGTCCAAGCTTGCAGACGAAATGGAGCGAAGTGTCGAACTTTGGAGGAAGTCGGATTATTGCGCAAACAGTGTTCATCATTACACCAAGGAACGAAATCTTCGAGTCGGAATATCTCCTCGGACAGATTACGATTTTCTTGTGTATTATTTGGCGTAGAGAACGATTTCGCAGTTCTTTCCGCACATCAAGGCTCTTCGTGTGATGTAAAATATTTGTTCCTCGGAGGATACCTTGGCTAGAATTCATAGTCGCTTTTCGGAGCAAACTTTCGCTCGGTCGGTAAAGACAAAGAATTTGTGGTCACAAAACTCGGATATGTGTACCCTTCTCTTTCAATTTCATGCTCTATGGCTAGCTGCAATCTGCAACACGCGAGGGCCAGCTCTTTGACCAAGGTCAACCTGTCCCGACACCAACTGTCTGGTAGGATTCTAATTGTCTAAGACTTTCAGGATTTGCGTGATTAGCATCTTCGAGAATTTCGACTTTTGTGTCGGCAAACTAGGTACATCTTTGAGGGATCGTGGCTCGTTGTGCATTCCATCTGGACCCACGTGCTTGGTCTTAAATTCAAGCTCCGAATTTGCCAAAATGTTATTTGCGCTAAACAGATGAATAATCGTCGAAGAGGATGGATTCGTCGATAAAGAGTTACGAATGTACCGATTACACCCATATATACATGAGGGAGCGCGCGGAGGGGGCGACTGATCTCGAGCAGACGACAACAATGCGGGCCAGGATCACCGAGATGTCAACGATTGACGGATTAATTTGCCGAATGCTTGCAATGAAATCATCTACGAGGCCAACAGAGCATATGTAACCCTCTACAGGAAAAAATCGGGTGCCAGAAACCCATGCATGCTCGAAATTATGTATGCGCCCCTCCACCGCGTCGCCACGTGTATTGGATTAATACGCGGTACAGGTGTGACTCATTATTGACGAATATCCATTCCTCTCATCAATCATTGCCGCCGTTTGATGCAGAAAAGCAGAGGGGAACAGTTTCCATCTTCTGGTAAATTCATCCTACTAAATAGTATATCATGTACCGAGTTTGTGAAGAGACGCTTCTCCGCAACGAGGTGCATAGTGCATATGATATTTTGTTGCTGGAAACGGAGGAAATGATGATTTTTTCTGAGGGTTCTTCGTATTCTCAACGTATGACTTTTCGATCGATTGATCAAAATTAATTTTATCATCTCAGGCTTCTGTCACGAGGAGTGAGTCGCCGAGTTCAACTCGACGCTCAAAACCGCGTCCGTGAAATACAGAACTTCGGGGTAGATGAGAAACTCGTTCCCGACTTACAGCTCTTACCGACCGAGCGAAAGTTTGCTCCAAAAAACGACTACGAATTCCAGCCTTCGACTTGAGCGAAATCCCGACCTTGGAGCTCGAAACGGAGTCCGGAGTGGCGTTTGGTGGCGTTCCCGTGAGGGCGATGACAGATAAAGCGCTACGAGACGATTTTGCGCCACGCCACGACCCAAAGATCCATCCTAACAAACCCGACCATCGATGGATTTGATTCATTCTCATAATCTACATCTGATACTGTAAGAATGAATTCAATCCATTGATGGTCGGGTTCACTGGAATGAATCTTTGGGTTGTGGCGTGCGATAGCGCGTCGTGACGTTGCGCAAAATTGTGGTGTGGCGCTTTATCTGTCATCATCCTAAATTTCCAGCCCCCAAGTCAGATGGGTACCGTCGTTAGGAGAAGTATTCCAACGAGGTTTTTCTGCAGAATTCTCTTCAGGAGAGCCTCTTCATCATGGAATTCCGTAATGCCGAACCGAAAAATGGTCACAATTCGTTTAAATCGTCTGAGTTTGAACAATCTGGTTGAATTATTCATTTATGATCTGAACTATACCAACTTTGAACATGAAAGTCTTTCATCATTTTTCGCCAAACTTGATCTTTATCGAGTAATGGGCGGTTTTGAAATGGAAAAACGCGAATTTCGCAATCTTTGACACTTAAGAAAAGATACAACAAAGTGAAAGATCAATGTTGCCACATGGGGTCATCTGTTCACTAGGATGTCCTCTACACAATCCGATACCATCAATCGATGCTCCCGGCCCGGAATTTCATATTTAAAGATCTATATTGTACATTCTCTTACATAAGAGGAGAAAACACGCAGACCCTGCTGAATACATTATACATATACACACTCTCTCAGCGCGAATCAGCTAGGGTAGCTGAAAATCAGCTATTGATAGCTGATTTCGTCAGCTAACGTGAACGGATTTTTACTGATTGAATCAGCTAATACACAGGGTTATGAACGATGATATACACCGTTCGGGAATGTTTTTCCCTGCGCACTGGGTGTCACGTGATGAATTTTTGGCTCTGGTATCCTAGAATCGTTCGTGCAGTGCACTGGGATCCATTTGATTACCCGATTTCTAAGTCCCAAGTAGTGCGTCAATAGTGGGCCACCTGGATCGAAAGTGGGCCACCTGTATCGTAAGTGAGCCACCTGGATCGAAAGTGGGCCACCTGTATCGAAAGTGGGCCACCTGGATCGAAAGTGGGCCACCTGTATCGAAAGTGGGCCACCTAGATCGAAAGTGGGCCACCTGGATCGAAAGTGGGCCACCTGTATCGTAAGTGAGCCACCTGTATCGAAAGTGGGCCACCTGGATCGAAAGTGGGCCACCTGTATCGAAAGTGGGCCACCTAGATCGAAAGTGGGCCACCTGGATCGAAAGTGGGCCACCTGTATCGTAAGTGAGCCACCTGTATCGAAAGTGGGCCACCTAGATCGAAAGTGGGCCACCTAGATCGAGAGTGGGCCACCTTGATCGAAAGTGGGCCACCTGGATCGAAAGTGGGCCACCTGTATCGAAAGTGGGCCACCTGTATCGTAAGTGAGCCACCTGGATCGAAAGTAGGCCACCTGTATCGAAAGTGGGCCACCTGGATCGAAAGTGGGCCACCTGTATCGTAAGTGAGCCACCTGTATCGAAAGTGGGCCACCTAGATCGAAAGTGGGCCACCTAGATCGAGAGTGGGCCACCTTGATCGAAAGTGGGCCACCTGGATCGAAAGTGGGCCACCTGTATCGAAAGTGGGCCACCTGTATCGTAAGTGAGCCACCTGGATCGAAAGTAGGCCACCTGTATCGAAAGTGGGCCACCTGGATCGAAAGTGGGCCACCTGTATCGTAAGTGAGCCACCTGTATCGAAAGTGGGCCACCTTGATCGAAAGTGGGCCACCTTGATCGAAAGTGGGCCACCTAGATCGAAAGTGGGCATCCTGGATCAAAAGTGGGCCATCTGGGCGCCGTAAAAAATTTCTCCGAAAAACTTCAGCCAGCTGGTTGAATGAAAACTTCAACCAGTCCAACTGGTTCTATCTGTGGATTATGAAAATAACAGTTGAATGCCCAGCCACAATCTGTCTGTGCGGTTCCCGTATATCGGGTTACCTATGTAAAAGGAACATAATGTGATAGGTGGTCATATGGGTGGATGGGAATGGGTGGATGGATGGATGATGGGTAATGGGTGGATTGCGCATATATAGCTCTCACGCCGTGCTGAATTTTATCGCAAATTCTGCAAATTTTCGCGGCCAGCGTACAAAAGTGTTCTCCAAAAGTTCTTTTAAACTGTAATCTATTCCATGCTGAGCAATGAAGAAGCTTCATTATCGATTTAGAAAGAAGTATGAATGAAATGAGGTTCATTTGCGAATTTTTAATGTTTCAAGTTGATTTTTATTGCGTAACGAAAATATAAGGCAAAACTAGCCCTGGAAAAGTTTGAGTAATTGCATCAAGCATAAGAAGACCGAAACCCGCACTATAAACCCGTTCGACTGCTCCCTCCCGTGCGGCGTGCCATGCCACTTTCCACCGCTCGGAGGCGCTGAAACTCATACTTCCCATAGCACGTTACACGCCACAAATTCACCTTCCGAGCATGAAATAAAGATCTCTCGATCTCGATATTTTTATGTTGTCGTCATATTAGGCTTCCTCTCAATATATCCTCCTTCGATCCAATGTTGATTACGACAGTGTATATTGTATACGGCACAACACGAATTCGAATATCGTTTAGCTGAAAAATCAGCTATTTAGCAGACTGAATCAGCTATGATAAGCTGATTTTTCAGTGAACGGTTTTTTACTGACACGAATAGCTACTGTACCTGAATTTCAGCTACATTAGCTGATTTTCAGCTACAATCACTGATTTATAGCTGATTATAATCAGCTATATAGGGCCTCCCGTGGCACAAAATGATTAGATATCGAACGAATACGCCTTAGTTCGTCGTGACTTGGTCTGAAAAAGTCGTTAATGTGTTCATGTCGATATTAGAACCCGGATTTGTGGACTTATTTCATCAGAATTATCGATTTAAGCGTGATTTTTGTGTTTGCTGATTTGATCAGCAGTTTGACGACCCATAGCAGTAATAGCTGATATTTCAGCTATATATTAGCTGATTGATACTGAGAGAGTACATATATATATATATTCTTTCTGTACATGTCTATGGGTCACGAACTCTTATCAGATACTCTTCCTTCAACTTGAGTCATGAGGCAACGACTCATTAAAAAGTACCCATGATTCAAATGCAAACTAAAGCCTATGCTCATGGAAGTTACGTACTCAACGCCATGATATATAGTGAAGGCACATGTCGCACGGACGATCTTTATTGAATTATAGTAGGCTGAGTGTTGTTTCTAAAAATTCAATTCTTCGTATAGTCACTCGTTGGAGCAGATGCTGTTCAGTCCCAAATTGGCATTAAAATTCAAGCAAATCTTATCCGACTATATAAACAAATGTTATTTTTAGCTTGTCGCACGGACACCAGCGAGGACCTGATTCTCGCGCCTGATATACAATTTCAATTTTCCAAGCTTATTAGATAGATATTCATTTTCAAACATCATTCCTCTTGCAATTTCTCCAGACACATCTCACAAATCTTATACACAACCTGTAATAACCAGATTTAACTAGGTGTATCTTTTCAGCGAAATTTCTAGAATCTCTTGGATAACAACTTCAATATTCCATTAAATATTGTTAATTGATCTTTTCGATGCTTTTTTCATTAGGAACCATAACTTCAACATTCCTTGATTCATATATTCAATTCTCGGCCTCAAGACTTGAATTTCATTTTCTTATTCTCATGTCCGTGCTTTCGTGGAAATGCCCTATGAGCTCATTTCGAACCTTGGTATTATCTGCTCAAAACTGATCGAATCATTTCCAAAAAAAAGTTTGAATCGAAAATAGGCAACTTTACCGAATTGCTTAAACTTGGTATGAACAGATTCTGACCATTTTGCGGTCTGGCAACGTGGATTTCTATGATCAGAAGGGTCTTCTGAAGAGGAGCCTGCAGAAAAGCCTCGTCTTATGATTTCCCCACCGATGGCGCCCGTTGGGTCTGGACTGTTTGAAGTGGAACTTGTACGGATGATGTAGATCCATCAATCCGAACGATGTGGAATTTTCTATCGAGAAAGGGTTGAGCAACTGTTTTTGTTACTGTTTTGTGTAGATCGCATGGATATGATTTTCAGTATTGAGCTCACTCGCGCCACAATCTTGTGCACGAACGAATGATCGAGTAGTGAGATAATGAGAAACTCTTGAACCTTGACTTTCATGAGCGTAGTCAGCGCCGATTTTCTGTGCGCTTTCAGGACACGTCGCCGTAATTTTTGTAGATCTTATAAACCGCCGGTTGCTTCCTGTACCCGGGTTAACTGGGCGTAATTTCACATATATAGTCATAGAATATGGAATGTTCTGGAATTTTAACATACGTATATGCATTACCCCCACCCGAAGCCCTCGATGGGCAGAAAAGTGCGTGCGATAATATCGGCAGTCAGTCGCTTGAGAGAGCGTTTCTGATTCACATGTCTATGTAGCGGAGCATTTTTGGGCTCTCGCTTCACATTACATCACTTGTGACTTTTTGGAATAAACGCATAACAACTAGTCCTTGTCTATTAATTTAAACGTGGATGCATCACTGGACTGGTACATTAGACAGTTTCCTTCAACCGAACGACCTGTAGTCAACGCAATCTTATGAACGTTTAATCAAACTAGAATCAACAATTGTACTAATGGACCCGCTAAAACGTGGGGATCTTTGAGGCAAAATTCTTGAACTTTTCAAAAGTTGAGTTACACGGAGACACCTATGTTGATGGTACATCAAATAAGAGCTCTTTTTAACGAAAAATGGAAGTAATCGCGAAGGGTTTGACTCATTGTGCTTCCAGTGCCGCGATGGAGACGTTGGGATTGCATTACCCACATTGACACATGATGAAAAAATGTAGTTTAAGCTGTGCCGCGGAAATTTCGATATTTGTGGGTCAAAGATGTACCAGCGCCAAATCTCCCTTCCAAAGATTTGAAGATGTATTTTTCAGCTTTTCGAAGCATATCAACTGAAGCACAAATATAAAAGTGTGTACTCATCGGTGACATAAGGATAACACGGGGTAGCATGGCACGGAATCTGACATTTGCCACTAAAATTAATCTCACGGTCAAATGGATTGAGCTAGTCTTGAGATTTCGCGATTTCAATTTGGCCATCAGATATTTCAATAGACCCATAAGAACTGGAACCATCTAAAAACGGGTGAATTTTATACTTCCTGACTGAATTCACTCCTTCAGAGATTCCGATTAGGTGCAATGCACGCAGAATCTCATAAAACAGTCAATACCGTCTCTTTTTAGACCGGTCATCTATAGGGCATCATGATGAGATTTCTAACAATTTTGGATATTCATGAATGTTCTGGAGGTGTGTTCTTAGTCAAGAAAGTTTCATTCACAATACTAAAAACTATTTATAGACCTTAACGTAATCAAGATCTCAGGAAGTATGAAATAGTGTTTGTAAAGTGACGAGTCATTTTTCACATTTGGAAATTCGGCCGTACAATGTCTTGAGAATGGTCTGGAAACTCAAATACCTTGAGTATACCTCAATCACGATAAGGAATAGTTGAGTAGGACTCATCAGTGCGAGGTCTTAGATCCATAAAAAGCATGAAATATCCCGAGAGTCGTGCGAGATTCAACACATTTTTGGTGGTTGGTGGGTCCTGCAGGACTCACCAACCACCTGCTAGCCTGGGCGCGCGGTAAAATGAGCTCCCTCGGATATGTGGCATATCCAATCTTTCGTTACTTTTTCATTGCTCAGAGGATCGACGAAAACAAAATGTCACTGGGATCGAGAATAGCCGAGTTGAAGCAAGTTGGAATAGCCAGGATCAGCGAGACCCGCATCAGGGTTGTGAGCTGAGAAAGTGGATAGTGATTTTTCCCCCTAATCTGTTTCGTGCCAAATATCAACCACAGAATCCAGCCTCTGAGACTTCTGTCCCCCTCAGATATCATTACCATAACGAACGTGAATTGGGCCGAACATAGGCTCAGAGGGTGGAAAGAACACTGTCTGAATACTGGTGTTGATGTTGTTATTACTCACTCTCTGAACTTGTTATTTCGCTACTTTCTCGTGTCTCACCGATTTTCGTTCAATTCCTTCGAGATAATAAATTCCGAGGGACCTCTGGATGCTCAGACATTTCACGACTACCTATCTGAGACCCATTGCCAGTGTTGGCACTCATCCTTTAGTGCATGGTCGGCCCCAGCTCTGGGTTGAACTGGAGTCTCCGCCGGATTCCTCTGTAGTATCTCGGTTTCGGCTCACTTTTGTGGCAGTAATAAAATCTGATAGGCTCAAAAGTCTTGCACAGAGGAAATAAGACAATCGAGATACTGTTGTTGACATTTGGCACGGTTCAGAGTGGGAGGATCAGTCATAATTCACTTTCCAAACTTCTTATCCCGCTAATTCCTCAAATCTCATTGGTTTTCGCTGACTTGCTTCACAGTAAAAAAATCTGAGGGACCTCTCGATGCTCAGAAATGTCACAACATTTCATCTCAGACTTATTACCAGTGTTGGCACCATTCTACTGTGCGTTGTGGGTCCCAGTTCCAGGTTGAACTGGACTGTTCACCAGATTCCTTGGTAGTACCTCGGTTTCAGCTCATTCTTGTGGCGGTAATAAAATCTGAAAAGCTCGGATCCCGCAGGGCGGAAAGAAGACTTTCTCAATTTCGTTGTTGATGCTTGGCACGGGTCCCCATGTAAAAAACGAATGACTTGCCAATGACTTGTGTATAGCTTGTGAATAGACAGAAATGGGCAGCGTTTATCAAGCTATTGACAAGCTATTCACAAGTCATTGGCAAGTCATTGAATGTAGTCCTACGAAATTTATCAGCGAAGATGCACTTATGGCTGGGCCTTAGGTACTGCTGGAACTTCGGCTCGGGTCCAGGCCGACCGTCGGCGCATCCACCCACACTGAGCGTGGGTGAGGGGCGGGAGATCGTTGGAGAATGCAGAAGGCCCCTCTCATGTGACATTCTAACTTTGTAAGTTACAAAGTTGGGAATTGCCGCAATAAAAAATTTGGCCGCGTCATCCTAGCACTCTAATGAGCTACCCCCATAAAACCCATCGTAAACCTTCTTGGTATATTTTCCAACTTATCATCATAGCCATAAATAGATAACTTTACTTCCACAACTTGATTCTTGACATCAAGAAGATCATTTAGAGACTTGAATGGCAAAAATCGGACTATTTTCAGGGTTTATTCATTAATCAAAATGATAACGTCGCACATCATTTGCGATGCTTAGAGTGATCCGATTTTTGTAACTCAAGTTTCTAAATGATCTTCTTGATGCCAAGAATAAAGTTGTGGAAGTAAAGTTATCTATTTGTGGCTATTTTGATGAGTTGGAAAATATACCAAGAAAGTTTACGATGGGTTTATGGGGGTAGCTCATTAGAGCGCTAGGATGACGCGGCAAAATTTTTTATTGCGGCAATTCCCAACTTTGTAACTTACAAAGTTAGAATGTCACATGAAAGGGGCCTAATGTGCTGGGAAAATACACCCGCGATGTTTTCGTTGTCGACGCGGGGCCTCTGGCTCACTTCGGCACGCGTTGTCCTCCACCTACATTCTACGTGGGTGGAAGGCTTGCGGGGAGGTCGAAATATCTTAGAAGAAACTCGGAGCCCTCGAGACTCAACACATTTCTGGGCCACAGCTACTCTCAGCAAGCATGCACCTCTGATATGATGTGTTCGCCCACATCTTGTGTATAGGCGGGTCAATTGCGGGGGCGGGTGAGTAGAGGGTAGTTAGTATCTCCTAGTATCCAAAAAAGATGGAAAAATACAAGAAATATACAAGAAATAAGGAGAGTGCGCTGGGCCCGCGAAGAGCGAGACAGACAATTTGAGGTTATATGGACGAAGTTTGGAAATTGGAATGATGCATTTGACTGAAAAGTTCATCCCGATCTCGAGGCACTCGTATAGCTTCTCTCGGTGGTACCGATCATATGTGTAGTAAATTAGAGAGCCTGGGGACATGAACCAATTTTGAATTCACCACCAAAGAGTTTTGTCCTCGGTCTCGAGATCTTGACGGACGTCAATTCCTTGTTTATATTTGTCGCCATCTATTTTCAATCGATATAGTTGTCGTAAGTACGAACACTTGTCGACAACAAACAACTAATTACCGTATTTTTTGTGACTTCGTGAATTTTTTAGAATTAAGTACAAGTATCCAATGCCGACCCAATGCCATAGCCCAAACCAACAGATCGACAACCGAAAGAAGCTATGCGAGAGCTCCGAATTTCGGGATGAACTTTTCAGCCAAGCAATGTATACTCTAATCACCAAAATTCGCCAATAACCTCAAATCGTCTTTCTCGCTCATGGCGAGCTCAGCGCTTTCCCTTCTCGTTTGTTGTGTTCTTCCATTAAGTGACACTACAAGTAAAATTTGTGATTCATTGGTTATATTATGATCATCTTGAATAGAACACAATAGAAATAATCCACTTATCACAACAATTTTCATCTTGAAAATATGTAACTGAGAACGAAACTTTCCCAAATATAGTATTCATGAAAAAATACCACACTATCATAATGACAATCGCCTTGAATTTGACACAAGATCTACTTTATCGGCAAACTTCTTGAAGTTTTTTTGCCGTTTACACGATTTTTGCCTCCCTCACCCGCCCTCGCAATTTATCCACCTATACACAAGATGTGGGCGAACACATCATATCAGAGGCGCATGCTTGCTGAGAGGAGCTGGGGCCCAGAAATATGTTGAGTCTCACTAATATGACCATCCATGAGGGCTCCGAGCTTTTCCTAAGATATTTTGACCTTCCCGCAAGCCATCCACCTACGCAGAATGTAGGTGGAGGACAACGCGTGGCGAAGTTAGTCAGAGGCCCCGCATCGACAACGGAAACATCGCGGGTGTATTTTCCCAGCACATTAGACGTTTTCCGCAATCTCCAACGATCTCCCGCCCCTCCACCCACGCTCAGTGTGGGTGAATGCGCCGACGGTCGACCTGGACCCGAGCCGAAGTTCCAGCAGTACCTAAGGCCCAGCCATAAGTGCATCTTCGCTGATAAATTTCGTAGGACTACATTCAATGACTTGCCAATGACTTGCCAATGACTTGTGAATAGCTTGTCAATAGCTTGACGAACGCTGCCCATTTCTGTCTATTCACAAGCTATACACAAGTCATTGGCAAGTCATTCGTTTTCCACATGAGTCCGAGTGGTAGGATCAGTTATCATTCACTCTCTGAGCTCGTTATTACACTACCTTCTCTTGTCTCACCGGGCTTTCGTTCAATCCTTTCACGGTGATAAATCCTGAGAGACCTCTGGATGCTCACACATGTCACGACCGCTCATCTGAGACACATTGCTAGTGTGAGCACTCATTCGCAGTGCATGCTGGTCGCCAGGTCCAGTGTAGACTGGACTGTTCGCAAAATTTCTTGGTAGTACCTCGGTCTCAGCTCACTCTTTTGGAGGTAATACAATCTAAGGGGCTCAGGAATCTTAGAGGAAGGGACAAACACATTCTGGATGCTGTTAAAGAAGTTGGGCACGAAACAAATCGGGAGGGAGAGTCACTATCCGCTCTCTGGGCTTACCATACCCCCGATATATACGGGTTCCGCTGATCCTAGTTATTTCAACTTGATCACTCGGCTATTCTCGATCTCAACGTCATTTTGTTTTCGTAGATACTCTGAGCGATGAAAAAGTAATGAAATATTAGATGTGCCTTACATTCGAGGGAGTCATTCATCTTACCGCATGCGTAGGCTAGCTTGATATGGTTCTAGTTCAAAATCGCCATGACTCCGCCATATTTGATTTTATCGATGTTTAGTTCGTGAATTCTTGGAGCAATGAGAAAGTAACAAGAAATTAGTCATGTCTTTTAACGCCTCACTACTGCATCGTCAATGTTTGGGCTAGCTTCAACT
Source organism: Eretmocerus hayati (assembly GCA_029851415.1). Lineage (NCBI taxonomy): Eukaryota > Metazoa > Arthropoda > Insecta > Hymenoptera > Aphelinidae > Eretmocerus > Eretmocerus hayati. The sequence goes on from CM056741.1 coordinate 137,285,066, forward strand.
TTCCTTTTCACAGGGCTCAATTTCTCGAGAACGGAAAGAGCAATTAAATCCGCTTTTCGGTCATAAATTAGCAATAAAAAGTAATAGTTAATGGCACTGTTCATTTGTGTTGGGCAGGACTTGACTGGGCCAGCTTCAACGTCGTCAGTATAGCTTTGCATTTCAGGGTCGCTCTAGCATGACATCTGGTGAAAAAAATGAGCCAAAGTGGATTCGTGTGAGAAAGTACTTCGCAAAATGTGAAAATCAATTTATTTCGATACTTTGAGACATGACAAAGTTTTGACTGGTGGTAAACTTTAAGGAGAAATTGGCGCGGAAAGGTCTGGAACGAGTCGAATTCACTTTGATCAAGGATTAAAACTGAGTGAGTAAAATTTTAGGCCCGAGCACCACATAATGTACGTGCTCACCGAGCCTACAAAAGTGATCTTCTGGCTCTCACAGCTGTGGAACTTGATGCTTGACACCATAGTATTTGAAATATTTGCCTACTTGGATCTCGAGCAAGCCAAACCGTGACGCATCACACGCGCAAAAGCCGGAAAAGAAAAGTCTCATGATACAAAGGCGACATTTTGACACTTTTTAATAATTTTTCAGAATAACTCCAGGTCAAAAATTAACCATCACGCCAAATAGAGCGCTAAGCAAGAACACTTCAAAAAACGTGCATGATTTTTTGCCCCAGCGTTTCAAGGGTTCTAACATCCAATAAGGTGACAAACCCGCATTAGGTATTTGAAAGTTTCCCTGGAAGTACTCATACTTAGATATACTTGTGATGCTAACTTCCTTGCCTCTGTCTTCGGATGGGACTCTCATCATCGGAGGTTCATTGGATCAAACCATGTAAGATACCTCTAATTCCACCAAAACAAAATAGTTCCTAAAGTTGTATCAAAACCCATGTCCCGGATAGCGCTCTCCTCGCTAGTCCACTTGTGATCTGAAACCCTCAATTTCGTGTCGTCGTTCAGAGAATTTTTCGTCTTTTACCTGATTTTTTGAATGTATGCGAGGAGAATTGTGATCAAAATATTGGACATTACATGGATTTGTTCGTCAAAATATGTATTGGAAAATAGAGTGCTCACAACGACTCTTCAACCGCACGTGGCAAAGTGAGGGTTACCAAGCAAATTATAACCCAAATAGTTCTCACCGTTTGAAGGCGAGGAAGCACTGGGATTATTTGTGTCATGGTCCGTGGTCGTGGACTGTCGCGTGCTTGACTCGAGTGCTTTCTTGGGCTTCCGCTTGCGTGTCTGTATGCCGTCCTTCCTCATGGCCAAAGGGCGATTGACACCGTGCAACTTGAAGTAAAGGCCACAAGCATTACACACGGGTTCTCCTTCGTTGTTGCGCCTCCAAAGCGTCGTCGTGCGGGTGCCGCAGTTTGTACAGCACGACCCGAGTCGCCTCGCTGCCGTCTGGAATTCAGAGATCTGTTCCATTTACTTACGGAATCAAACAAAAACCAGTACGAGTACAACTATTCTATGCCATAATCCTAAAACCAGCGGCGTCTCAGTATTTGCCCAGCACAAGTATGATAGTAAGAAGCAACTTGATTTTACTACAGTGAAATCTCCCAATACTAGATACTCTCAACAGCGGACACCTCCTAATATCGGACACTTCCTCCGTGCGACTAACGCCGTGATGTGTTTGCAATACTAATACATTTAATGAATGAATTTATCGTTCTTTCGAGCCACTTATAGTCGTCGCGCACAGGCGACGATCACAGTTTGACAAATGTCAAACTGCGACCTTCGAGGCTCCACTTTCATAGTGGCTGCATCACGAAGGGATTTTTTATTTTTTTGGATTTTTTAATTTTTTATTGAAAGATGAGATCTACCTTATCGGTATAATTTGCATATTTGCAATACTAACCCTGGTAGAAATGTGAACATTTTTTCTGGCCGCCTATGCAATATGAAGCTATAGTAGCAATGCATAACAGTGCAACTTGGCCGGTTTTTAGCCAAAAAATTCTCACCATTTCTACCAGAGCGAATCAATTCTGAATAGCGGACACCCCAGTAACGGACGCGGACACTTGTTCTCAAAGATATCATATACCCGAGTACAGTGAATAACCCGGTATAACGGACACCGCATCGAACCAAAATGAATAAATCTAAGCGTCTCCATCACAAGAGTTAGCCAACATTCGTTTCAGCATTGACATCGTGAATGCGAGTCGAAAATGAAAGCGCTTGACACACATGGTGAAGATCACAATTGTCAGTGACAGAGACGAAAATAATCTGTCTACTCGGAATGCAGCGGAGAGGTATTGCGTCGATAAAACTCGAATCAGAGGAATCATTAGATTCAGAAATAAATGTTGAACAACCGGATTCAATGACGAAGACAGCAGATTACCATTGTGGGGGAATATCAATTATAGTTTCGAAATAACAAAAATTCGTGACAGATTATTCAGGATAATCTTATGAACGGATAGTTTGTGAAATATAAAATGATTGAATATAAAACATTGGAAAATGTGGCCAATCAAACAAGTAAAGGGATAACTTTTGGTTTTTTGTCATTGGTATTTTGTCAAAGTGTGATTTTTTAGAACTCAGTCTCCCATACACAGGGTGGCCAAAAAATACGTACCTCCCCCCCTCCACTTTTTCAGAAACGGTTGGTAATTGCTAAAAAAACCGGAATACGTGTCCCCTCATTTGAAGGGAAATTCTACGGTGACCTTGTTTTGAACCTTGGAGGTCATTTTCAAGGTCATTTGGCGGTCACTTCGATTTTTTCAAATGAAAACACGTACTTTCGACCTCGGATTCCGAAAGAACGTGGAAAATTATGAAATTTTTGTCAGAAACAATTTTTTAATCGACTTGACCTTGGCGAGATAAACGGAGGTCGAGAAAATCTCCTCGATCGAAATTGTCCTAAGTCATAGCGAAAATGAGCTAGTAACCTTTTTTACCCTAAAAGTCATTTTCTCTGTCATTCGGGTGTTAACTAGATTTTTTTAGACGGAAATACCTACTTTTAACCGCGGATCCTGTAGAAATATGAAAATGTGTGAATTGAGCTACACCATACGGTTATCGTCAAGCCGTACTGACCTCTATTTGTCTCGCTAAGGTCAAGATGGATCAAAATATGTTCAATGGTATTTCACGTTTGTTTAGAACCCGAAGTCAAGAGTAGGGGTTTCCATTTGAAAAAATCGAGTTGACCTCCAAACGACCTTGAAAATTACCTCTAAAATCAAAATGTCCTCTTCAAAATAAGAGGACACGTGTTCCGGGTTTTTTTTGTAATTTCCAACCATTTCGGGAAAAAAGGCAGGGAGGTCACTTACTTTCCAGACACCCTGTATGAACTGTTCTTATGAAATTGAAACGAATCTGGTTCAGCGGCTATAGCAATATGAGAAATTTCCATTCTTGTATTAGTGTATGTGTATGCCTCACACTCTCCAACAGCGGCCAGTCCGATCGTACACCGACGGTGTTCGTTATTGGAAGATTCTATTGTACATCGGAAAGCTTACAACAATGTTGAGTTCTGCAATGTTGGATATTTTTCATGAAAATGCTCTCCTATTTCACGTTTATGCCCGTGAAAAGCTCAATGTGAACACGTAGGAATATTGTTATGATATTGAATGGAGATGACAGAATATTTAAGTGCAAAATGAGTCTTTAACCAGAAATTACTTAATCAATTGAGGGGGTGGGTGGAAAAAGAGCCTAAGTGCACTTAGGCCCTTTTTCCGGCCTACCGCTTTTTTGAACCCTTGAAGCATGATCTATCACCCCATGAAAGTTGTTTTTCCATAAACTTCGCAAAACCCCATAGATCAGAAAAAGGGCCTAAGTGCACTTAGGCCCTTTTACATATTCGATAAAACGGCCCCAGTGCACTTAGGCCCTTTTGTCGATTATATGATGGGAGTTACGCCCTTTTATCGATTGTATGATGAGAGTTAGATCCTCTGTCTATTATCTGAAGGCGGTTAAACCCGGCTAGACTCCTTGGACAGCTAGTTGTACAGTTTTGATGGGTAAGAACGAATCGCCTAACTACGATGCTGCACCATTGGACACGAATGGTTCGCCAATCATTTTGAAGAGAAAAGCATGACCTCACTATTTCATAAGCTTTGAGTGGGGAAAGAGCTTTCTAACGTCCCAAGGTCATCTCTGTGTCGTACGGTGTTTTGAGTAATCCTCCAAAAAAGTTGAAAATCGGCGTTCCATTAGTAAAATCGTGTTCCGATGGATTTCAATGAAACAACCTGATATTCTTCAACATATCTTCGGAACTCGGACAAATAGGAGAGCAGTATTCTTATATCGACAACCTGTGATTGAGGCCTCTAAGAAAATTGATAAAACATAAGAATTGATTTCTAACCATGTTACTTGTAATCAAGACGTTAGTTAACGACTTCATCGTGTTTGCCGGGTCATGTTACAGCGAAAATGGTTTCGAAAACTATCAGTCTTGGGCGGTGGAGAGTGGTCAAAAATGCAAAAATTATCTTTGAAACAAATTTCAATCCAGTATTTGCATCTCTTGTGCATGCCCGTCCTCTGATGTCTCTAAAAGTAATTTCAATTGATAGCCGCCTGGTGTAACTCACTTCAGAATGGTCACTCGAGGAAGTCGGTTCGACGCGTTAGATCACGAGATCTAGCTGGTCCAAAAACTGAAAAACTCCAAGGTATCGAGTCCGTGAACCCGCGGCTTCTCCAATGGACGCCAAGAATGCGAATTTTGAGTCGGATCGTTCCCAAGACGTGAACATGTGTTTTTCGTGTATTTTTTGATGTAGAAACCGAATCCGTGGTCATTTTCGTCCCCAACCTTCAGGATTATCTGGTAGGCTCAAATGGAGTAAGATAGGCTAAAGTAGGTTCAAGAAACGAGATCAAGTAAGAAATTGATTGGGCCCCATTCACTGTGGCGCCCAAAAATCGGACTCGCAACGGGAGTTCGGAGGGTCCGGGTCATCATACCTCACTAAACTTTTTTCACAGTCTCGTACCACCTTGAAAATGGAGAATCCAGAGTGACTCCCTCAAATGGGCCTTCTGTCCAGAGCTACAAGCAATAACGTAAGAATTGCCCATATAGGCCCATGTCAAAAAGTGATATATATATATATATATATATATATATATATATATATATATGAGTATACTGGGAATGCTAGCGTTTTTGCTTGTAGCTCTGAAATGAAAGCCCATTTGATGGAGTTACTCTGGATTTTCCATGTTCTAGGTGGTACGAGCCTGTGGAAAAAGTTTGGTGAGATTTGGTGACCCGGACCCTCCGGACTCCCCTTGTCAGCGTAAGTGTATCTCACGGGCACGATTTCTTCATACATAGCTATTTTTCGGAAAATCATAACTCCGACAGATTGGATTTCTCATCTTATTGTTGTTTGACTGGGGAAACTAGACACCTCCGAATTCCTCTCAAAAGATTATAACAATGAGACTCCGGAAGAGAGTTTTGTTTAGGAATCGAATCTCAGCACGAATGTGACTACGTAAAAGGGTCTTATCACTGCAGAGAGAGGTACCCACAAAGTCACCAAGACCTCGAAGATTTTCTAAAAGAGCCCAAACAACAGGGAAATTTTGTTCGAAAAAAGGGCCCAAGTGCAAGGGTATTGTTAAAAAGAGCCTCAACGTAGAAGTACTGGCAAAAAGGGCCTAAGTGCAACAGTATTGGTGAAAAGGGCCTAAGTGCAACATTATTGGTAAAAAAGGCCTAAGTGCAACAATATTGATGAAAAAGGCCTAAGTCACCGTAAAAACTCGTTCAAAAGGGCCTAACTCCACTATCGATATCGGGATAAAGGGCCTAAGTGGTGGGGTATTGGTAAAAAGGGCCTAATTTTTAACGAAAAAATTTTTAAAAAATTCTTATGACCTCCATATCTCTTTTCTACCAATTCTGGCTATCAAATCATGTTCTTTGGCCTTCAAAAAATGTATCTTCATGCTTGCTAAGTGAATATTGAGTGACCTCAGTTTCACACACTCAATGGAACCATCTTTCACGTGCAGGATCGATGAAAATGCATTCATACGTTGAATCGCAATTGGATATCTTGTGTGACATACCCATAGATATGCTGATGAAATTTGGAGGCCATTGAACTCGATTTCGCAACGTTATCCAACTTTTAGTGGACCAACTATCCCAAAAATTGACCCAGTATTGGGAAAAAGGGCTTAATTACATTTTTTCGAATGGCTGTATACCTCTCAAAATCGACAGCTACCTTCCAATTCCTGTGCGGTTGTTTTGGGGATGCCAAAACCTTTGAAATAAGCCAGGTATGCGCATCGAATCATGCCACGGGCATGATATAGTTAGTTTTTATCGTTTTTCTCGAAATGGCCGTTTTGTAATTAGGCCCTTTTTCCACCCACCCCCTCAATTGTTGCTAAGCTCGAGTCATGAATTTCAACTTACCAGGCGTTTCGTAGGCTTGATGAGAGGTCGATTCATTCCATTGATCTTATGATAAAGACCGCAGGCGTTACAGAGGTAATGGCCAGTGCCGTCGCGACGCCATAGGGGTGTAGAAATAGCCCCGCAGTTCACGCACTCACGACCCTCGCTGAACTGGAAGTCCATTGTCGTGTCTGTAATGATCAACGTTCACCAGTTAACATCATGAGCTGAAATATTTAAGTGATTCACGTGTATTATATGGAGCGAACAAATCATTTTTTCATCATATTACCGCTTAAAGTTAGTGTCTAATGTACAGAGAATAAGTGAATTTCTTTAGTTTGCCTAGTTCACGATCCACTTCTGCTGTTTCACGCCTAGAGAGTTGAGATACGTGAAAATTCACAAAACCTCGGTAGTAATAGCTCAATCTATTCTTACTCAATCATGCTTTATGGGATAAATTTCGATTCTTTTGTCAATTAAAAAGTCCATTGCTGTTAGAGCCGGAAGCGTGTGGTTCTCGACGCTGTGAAATTTGCATGGGTCCACCGGAGCAGCAACACACACAACGGTGCGGTCAATTGGGTGAGTGCGTGAGTTGTCGAAGATTGGGAGAATCTCACGTGAATTATTGTCGTGGGTGATTGGCATCTTAGTGGATGTTGACAACGAGTCTACGTGATGCATTAAGTCAAGATTACCGTAGTTGCCTAAATAGAGAAAAAAAAAGATTACCGTAGGGTGCATACGTTTCCAAGTTCACTGGTCGGCAACGCGGGAATATTACTACTTGTTTTCGTTGCGTCTCCGGCCGACATCAGATGAGTTTTCAAAAATTTCATCAAAATGACGACGCAGGTGCTACTTGTACAGCAGAAAGTTGTGAATTCAAGAGATGAGGGATCGAGATTTATCAATGATGATATGAGATACATGTTCGAGATAGAAAGAGTCAAATCATTAAGAGCTGAAGCAGAATGAAGTAATGACCAAAGAATTTGACCGAATCAACATAGGGAATCATATAAAGAGAGAACAGGATCGCAATTCTCTACAAATGAGTCAGATGCCAGAGTTTGCAACAGCTGATGAGCAGAGTACGAGCCAACGAGTCGCGGCAACTCCGAGTATACCGAATTTCCACGTGAAATCCTCAAGACAAATCAGTAGAACCTTAACACCTTCACTGCGATGGGCCCCACCGGTGGGGCCCATCGCACACAGGACCCGAACGCGATTTTCGCTGTCGCAGTGAACGTGTTAAGAATCAACGGAAACAATTCATCTTCCCCAAACAATGCCCTAGAGCACTGTCATCGATATGATTAATATGGATACAATGCCGGTGAGAACTGTATTCTGTCAGGAACAACGAAGTGGAAACACTATAAATGTGGTTAAATACATGACTAAAAAGGACATTGTCCTATACTTCTCAAAAGAGTAAGATTTTTCATAATCTGATTTCATAAGGTTATCGAAATGTATGTATGTTTATAAGTACAGTACCGTGCAAAAATTTGTGGACAGTGGTATGGAATTTTCTCTTGCTTCTAACGTCGATTACTCGGGCTTAGATCAACGGGAAGGAATCCTGTACAAAGCAATTTGAAGATGAGGAAAAATGCAAAATTTATGTGGTCTTTGGATTTTTTTTTGCAGCCCTTCCTAGTGGCTTAAACGGCTGATGTAATTTCAAGAATTTTGAAGAAAAAAACATTTTTACTCGATCAGCTGCAGTTTGGACGCGGGTTAAGATAGAGACATTTTTGTTAAAAAGTATCTTAAACAGCGCAAAAAATTCCATTTGCAATTATTTTTTGAAAATTTTTCACGTTGTGCGAGGAAGAGTGTAAGAGTTCTCAAAGTAGCCATAGTTATCGATTTTTTATATTTTTCTCCGTTTTTCATTGAAAAGCCCAGAATTTGGCTACTTTGAGAGCTCTCGCATTCTCGCTTGCACAATGTGAGAAATATTTGAAAAATCATTGCGAATGCAAAAGGAATTTATCCCGTTCTCCAAGATACTTTTTATAAAATTCCCCTATATCTTAGCCCGCGTTCAAACTGCAGCTGATCGAGTAGAAATGTATTTTTCTTCAAAATTCTTTAAATTACGTCAGCTGTTCAAACCACTAGGAAGAGCAGCAAGGAAATCCAAATCGTCAAAAAGTTAGAGTTTTTTCTCATGCTCAAAATGCTTTGTGCACAATTCCTGTATGTTGATCTGGGTCCGAGCAATCGACATTAGAAGCAAGAGAGAATTCCACATCACCATTCACGAATTTTCACACGGTACTGTACGTATGGATGATTGAATGGACCTTGAAGACTACGCGGTCTTATGCCACGACCACGTCCTGCGACACACGGGAAAAGAAGATTGGTTGTCCTAACCAATCAAAATCGGTTGGGATATTTGGCGCCCATCTAGTTGGTTAGATCATTCAATTCCTTTTGGTTAGATCTGTTGTTATTTTCATAACCCTCTCCAGGCAAGAAAGATACTTTGATCTCTCTTAACTTCTCCGAGTGAAAGTCCATTTCACTCGGTAAAGAGTCAGATATCAAGTAAATCAAAAATTTCACTCGGAAGTTGGAGTGAAATCTCACTCGGATGCAAGAGTGAGACGCTCCAATCAAATTTTAGGTTATGTTTTGCCGCACACTTGTTACTGATGGATCAATGCGTAGCTTACAAAGAGGAAAATAGTAGATTTCCTGCAATATTCGTTGAAAAACTGAGCTAAGAAATGTCAATATCCTCTTCCATAAGTTTTATAAATGCATGTACGGACCAATATTATATTATATTACGTATAAATTAATCAACCCTATTAATATAGAGGCAATGCCCTGTTACCGGGGAAATGTAGGTTTCACTTTTGTTATTTCTTCACCCGAAACAATAGCTAGTTTTCATATTTTCATTTCCACTTACGACACGTATAAGGTTACACGGTGCATCATTTACATAACAGAGTGCTATGGACCTCACATGTCAACAGCAGTAGTAGCCCAGTGGAGAAGCAGTCCGATTTACAATCAAGACAACCGAGTTCGATTCTCCGCACTTCCCAAATTACAAAAATATCGAAGTGACCATGCCGATACAGACGGAATTGATTTTTTTTCTTTTTTTTCGAACCTTCGGATGATTAACCCTCGGCTGGCACACTGGGGTGGAGTCCACCCGAGGCCTCCTGCATGAGTACGCCACGCTCGGAATTCATATATAGTTTCCCGGGTTCATAGTAACCTCTGTTGGTAGTCAAGACCTGCCACTTACCGACCGCGCACAGAGCGCCAGTTTTGGCGCGCTCGCTGCTCCGCCACAGCCGAGCCAAAAACTAACTGAGTGTTCGACACCCAGGTGTGCCAGCTATGTGCGCTATTTTTGAGTGCATTTTGTTGCAATAATAAATTATTGCAAAAAATTGCAAAAAAAGGCCTTTCCACTGAAAATATTCTAGAGGACGCAATTTTCGGTGAAATGAGCTGAAAATTTAACTGAGTCATCTCAAGATCAAGCAAATATGAGGATTCCCAGAAACTTTTGACTTTTGGCCTCTAAAAGTGAAATTATAGAAAAAAGCTGTGTACATGTCTGAAATTTTTTATACCCCTTCTTTGAAGGCTCCGAATACATAATCTTCCATGTGGGTCATCTGAAAAAAATCGCTAAACGACTTACAGAACAAAGTCTTGAGCGAGTACTTTTTGGAAAATTCGTTTCCGAATTTTCATTGTTTGGGTAAGCATTGGGGGGTTTCTCAGAATGCTTCAATGGACATGAAAGAGTCTTAACTTTCAGAATGCGTGATAAGAATTGTACAATAGTAATGATGGAGGCTTGTGATCTACTGAAGGTGGCAAAAATACACTAAATATTGAAGTGTCTCGGGAAAAATTTTTCTTCGTGGAGAGTGACAAATACAAACATCAAATACAAATCGTATTATTAACCAGGTTTTACAACTAGTACAATGTACTAACTACAGAGATGCAATTTGCATCTGTGCGTAGACTGGAGAAGAATACTACTAATTATATAAAAAACTTATGAAACTAAAAAAATACTAGAAAAATACTAACAAGATATAGTTAGCTTTCGTTTTTATACAGAAAATTTAACAATAATAGTTGATATGCATACATGCGCATTTTGTACATACTATAAAAAGATTCATATAGAGCCTATTTCCTCTGATAATGCATCGCATGTTCTAACCCAGCCTTCTAATTTCTTTTTGATCCTTTTGCCATCCAGGGACTTGAGTTCCGCTGGTAATTTATTAAAGTAAAAAGTTCCTATGTATTCATGGTTTCTTTTTCCCACTTCCTTTAGCACTTTTGGTAATTTAATTAGCTTATGTCTGGTAATTGCTCTGTTACTTATGTATACCTCTTTGGATTCATCATAATGATAATTCACGCATTCCAAAATAAAATTTCTCTTGAGGTCTAGGGGTACAGTAAAATCTTTATCCTTTTTTTGCATGATTTTCATCACTCTTCGGTGAATTCTTTTTGAACTTTCAAATACTGTTGAGTTTGCAGATCCCCAAGCTATTATACCATATGTGGCTACACTATAGTAAATCCCATACATTATATCTGCTAGGCTTTTGATATTTAGGATTCTACTGAGTTTACTCAGAGCATATATTGTGTATTTTGTCTTTTTTACTTTGTTTTCAATTTCAAGTTCCCATCTTAAATGACAGTCTATAATGATTCCAAGGTATTTCGCGCTTTTTACTCTCTCAACTTCTTTACCTTCGATTTCTAGATGGATACGATCCTAGTCATTTTTATACCAATCTGAAATGTCCCTGAACCCTTCGAAAGATTTGATAGAACATTCCGAGACGATTTCATCTATATAAAATCGTCAATTGTCCCCATTCAAACAGATGGCACTCTCAAACGCGCCAGAGTCTGAGCATAGCGAAGTGGATATGGTTTTCTGATACTATTACCCACTTTTTCTTGGTATTTGGGAGTCCGTCCGTTGATTACAGCAAGTGTACACCGCCGAGAACGGCGTAAATATACCACACGAGTAACACTAATTTCATTCTGGTTGAACGCAATTCCTTGGTTTCCCCATTGGTGTACATAGATGTGCAATAGATCGATTTTTTTGTTTTCGCGTGAGTAAGACGATGAGTTCATCGCAAAGTTCCTCTAGGATGCGCTAAAAAGTGTACGAGCTGAAGAATAAGAATAATGATTTCATATCGAAACGGAGTGACAGACCGTCCAATGCCTGTCACGGTTCAGTACATCGATGTACATGTCCCACTAAAAGAAATATCACAACTTTGGATCATTAGAAACTTTCCTGCAAAGTTACAGACCCCGCTGTGGTACGCTAGAACCGTCAGAGCCCAACGAATTTTGAGAGTCAGTCCGAGTGACACGTCGATTCCTCGGTTTTCGGGTGTTTTCTCGCACATGACCTTCTTTAGTATCAATTCGCATCCACCAATCGATCCCAAATTTGGTGTCCACTTTCAGGACGTCTAAACTAAGAAAATTTGACTGGTTAGGCTTCATGAGACGTCGTACAGCCCAAATGATCGAGGAGTGACAGCAAAAGTCAAAAGTTTCTGGGATTTCCTCATATGAGGATAAAATAGTCCAGTGGTCGATCTTTCAATGGAGGCCTTCATCCCGGCATTTTAGGTGAGAATAAAAATGCTCAATTCATGCGTCGAAATATGTCAGAATAAATACCTTTTTTCAAGATCTACTTTAGCGCTATTTTTTCTTTAATTGGCCTCATCTCGAGATGACTCAGTTGAATTTTCAGCTCATTTGGTAGAGGAAGCGTCAACCTCAATTCTGGTATTTACGTGTATTCAGTGCTTTTTTCAGATTATGCTTGACATTTTGAGTATATAAGCTATCAGAATGGCTAATTTACCACATACATAAGATACATTTGTGGGTACTTTCATAAAATATGTAACTCCCCTGAAATATGTGATATGAGCTCTAAAATCACTAATTGGGGAATTCTCAAAAATTCATGAACACATGTTAACCGTTCTCTTGAGAAACGAAATAGACGATTTATCTTCGAGTTATTACCATTTTGAAACTTGATTGTCAATTCTTGAGGTTATGTTAGCAGAAATATGGCCAAAAATTGGCCTTTTTTTGGCCATTTACATGAGACCATTTTTAACCTAAGAAAACTGGCCAAGAATTGGCCATTTTTTGGCCATTTACATGAGACCATTTTTAACCTAAGAAAATTGGCCAAAAATTGGTCAGGTGGCCAAAAAAAATGCTCAGATTTCTACCAGGGTTGCGTCCTCTAAAATTTTTTTAGTGAGAAGAGTGATATTTTGGATTTTTTGGACGTTTGTATTTTTTTAAAATTTTCATTCGACCTTAACAACTATCTCGGTACGGTGGTTCATTCAGAACATCTTAAAGAGGCTACAGAGAAATTTTGAAACCGAAAGATTGATTATAGTAGCCACAGCATTAATTTTTCGTCGTGGGTGTAATCCACCCAGGCGTGCCAGCTATGTTATGTGGCAAAAGTGTGCCAGCTAAGGGTTAATGATACTTCATTCATTTTATAGCCTGCAATGTATTGATTGAACGAAAATATTCAGTTTCGGCTAAATAACGTTTGGATTCCCCGAGTAAAGAATCTCACTCTTTTTTTGAGCGAAACTCACTCAGTACCGAGTTGCCACGATTTCACTCCGAACCCCGAGTGAGAACTCACTCTTTTCGAGTGAGATTTTACTCGGAAAAGTTAAGAGAGATTGCGAATTATGCAGTGAGTGGACGTTTCTAGGTGAAAAAGTCGGACTGGCGTCCGTCGGCTATCAAGATGTTGTCGATCGGGAGACCTGCTCACCACACTTTTGCTCCCGACGATTTTGCCAACGGTTGGATGACGGATAGGGTGTGATTGAGTCAGTTGTCATAGGTAATTTCGGATCTTAGCGATGAGAGCTCGCCATGTTTTTCTTTTTTTGCTAGTGGGATCTAGTCGCCATGTCAATATTCCACAAGATGACTAGTTAAACGATGACAATATAAATTGTAAGTTTCGTTTTGCGGGGTAAGACTTTGCCTCAGAGGATTTTTTGGACTTATTTGGAGCCCTTGAAACCGGTGGTGATTAGTTTTTATTCGTACTGCTTCTAAGCTGAATCCTGCGACGCGCATCGATTCGGAGATGGACTGTTTGTATTGCCCAGGGACCGATAGAATCTTCGTCTTATCTTTATCAACTTCTAGTACGATGTCACTTGCTCCCTCCATCATCATTTTCCCGTTATCTGCAACGTCCTCTCTCTTGTCACCCACAATTCCCAGGTCGACCGTGAATCTCAGTAACTGAACGGGCATATTTTTTTATTTTATAAAAGTTTATTGATTTTCAAATGTGTTATACATATGGTGGTGACAGGAGCGAATAAAATTACTAGAAAAATTCCTTGATTTAAGAACATTTGTCATAGGATGGTGGGGCGTATGGCCCTTGTAGGGCGATCTTGCTTCCCGATCGAGGTTTAATCTTAGTTTGGTCGATATCGAAATATATGGTTAGTGTTAGCGGTCAGCATTAGCTGGGAAATGTGCTATATATAACACATGATCTTATGGGGAAATTTAGGAGCATTTGAGAAGACCTAAGAGCGATATAACTGAACGGGTTCCTTTAGTCCTTCAAGTGACAGGCTAAGCCGTGAGTGAGCTACGGGTCTCAAGACCGATTCCAGAACAAAATTCGCAAGTGATATATGGAGAATAACTGGATAGAAATGGTTTCAAAGTATATTTTTGATGAGTGCTATAAGCCTTTAATTTTGTGATTGGGGACTTTTATTATATAGATGAACGATGTATTTTGATGATGAATATTGATAAAGAAAAGTTGAAGGGTTTAATTACAGAGGAACCCTGGTGGAAAAAACAGCGTAGTACTGCAGTAGTCTACTGTCTGGCTGATCGTACTACTGTAGTAGCTTACTGTCGTACTACTGCAGTAGCCTACTGCAGTAGTACGACCGTAGTCTACTACAGTACTACTGAGCGTACTACTGTCGTACTACTGGATAATAGTACTGAGCTGGATTTCGCTGCTGTGTTTACTTTCTGCCCTTGAGAGGATAGAGGCAAAGAGAAAAAATTATAAAAGGGTGAGATCTCTAGATGAGTTTAGGCTCACTCATGAGGAGCACCTTCGTAAAAGACTTGTGCGCTACTTTCTCAAAATGCTTCAAACCCATAACATAACATAACCTTCACACGCCAAGCGCGCGCCCGCTCTCCCCGCAAACTCACACAGCAGAAGACAAGAGTCGAACTGTCGCGGCCGTACTCATCGTTTTGTTTTGATGAGTCGAAGCAACAATTTAACCGTCTTATGTTGATACATTCTTTCGGATTCTGCCATTTGAGTATCAACGATAGGCCATGGATAACAAAGCCGGTTGTTATTCATGCCGATAAACAACAAAAATGAGGCCCAGATCACGAGCCCCTCGTGGGGGCTCGACGCGTATAAGTAACATTTGAGCACAAATTGTGATAGTGAGAATTAGCGCAAGTGGCAACGGGTCCGCCTCGCACGCGGGAGGCTCGGGATCGCTTCCCGGAAACGAATATTTTTTTTCTTTTTTTCCCGATTCTGTTTTTGTTTTGCTTTACGCAGACTTGCACTTTTTTCCTCGGTATCGAAAATGTATTCAATCCTAATTTTATTCATTTACAATGTAATTCAAATTTTGACATTCAAGTTTTAATAATCTATATGATTGAATTTTCAAAATATAACCGCTACAGCATATTTTCTAATTCAGTCATGAATTGATGAGTTACATTTTTTTTATTCATTTGGATTGAATAAATCCAATCTGCATTTATGAAATATTATTCAAAAGTAGAAAGTAATTAGTTAATTAATTTAAATATAATATTTGAAGATGTAAAAATAGCCCGTTAATTTTTCATTGGATTGAGAAATATGCTGTAGCGGTGCCTATATTTATCTCAAAACTTGAATGTCAAAATTTGAATTACATATATAAATGAATAAAATTAGGATTGAATACATTTTCGATACCGAGGAAAAAAGTGCAAGTCTGCGTAAAGCAAAACAAAAACAGAATTGGGAAAAAAATATTCGTTTCCGGGAAGCGATCCCGAGCCTCTCGCGTGCGAGGCGGACCCGTTGCCACTTGCGCTAATTCTCACTATCACAATTTGTGCTCAAATGTTACTTATACGCGTCGAGCCCCCACGAGGGGCTCGTGATCTGGGCCTCATTTTTGTTGTTTATCGGCATGAATAACAACCGGCTTTGTTATCCATAGCCTATCGTTGATACTCAAATGGCAGAATCCGAAAGAATGTATCAACATAAGACGGTTAAATTGTTGCTTCGACTCATCAAAACAGAACGATGAGTACTTACGGCCGCGACAGTTCGACTCTTGTCTTCTGCTGTGTGAGTTTGCGGGGAGAGCGGGCGCGCGCTTGGCGTGTGAAGGTTATGTTATGTTATGGGTTTGAAGCATTTTGAGAAAGTAGCGCACAAGTCTTTTACGAAGGTGCTCCTCATGAGTGAGCCTAAACTCATCTAGAGATCTCACCCTTTTATAATTTTTTCTCTTTGCCTCTATCCTCTCAAGGGCAGAAAGTAAACACAGCAGCGAAATCCAGCTCAGTACTATTATCCAGTAGTACGACAGTAGTACGCTCAGTAATACTGTAGTAGACTACGGTCGTACTACTGCAGTAGGCTACTGCAGTAGTACGACAGTAAGCTACTACAGTAGTACGATCAGCCAGACAGTAGACTACTGCAGTACTACGCTGTTTTTTCCACCAGGGAAGGTTTCCGTGATTTTCAATTTCTGGATCATCGGCAGGAAACGAGAGAGCATCCCGCAAATGGCTTCTTGCAGCGTATTTGCTGCTAGGTGGTTTTCGAACCCTTACGAAAAGCAGGTTCCGGGGGTTGGTAGATCTTGGCACAGAGGCTCAACAAAAGCAGTGGTGGGGGGGGGGGCGTAATGGCAGTTACGCCCTTTTTCACCTAACCCCTCAATTAGAATTTAATTGAAATTACTTTCTCCAGATCTGGTTTTGACGCTGGAAAAATCATGTTCACCCAAATCGTATTCCTTGACCGCAAGGCACAGTCCGCTAACTATATGCGACATCTACCCGAAGCACGAATCAAGGCACTTCTCAAGAATTTTATTCCGAACTCTGTTTAGTGCAACTCTGTCCAACTTGACCCCAATCTGTGCCAAACGGTATTCAACGTCAAGTTCGATGAGGAATGCAAGGAAAATGTCAGATTTAAGATGGAATAGGGTTTATTGCCCAAAAAATCCATTTTTCGGGAGCAATCGTCTTTTTTGAGGTTGTGTGGACTTTTCAGGATTAAGAAGTGTTAATTTCGTGAAATTTACATTTTTTCACGTCGAAGTATATGTTTTGCATCTTCTTTTTATTGGATCCTGAACGAGAGAGATGTAGATCAACCAATAAATGAGAAAATCTACTTTCTTGCGAATTTCAATTCGAAGTTAGCCCGCCAATTCTGCATGGATCACATTCGGGACTTGAATTCTGTGCCTCCTTCTATCACATAGACCATACCCTCAATGTTGAAAAGAAATCCGCGATCCTCGACTCAAAAGTTGACGATATTAAAAATAATGACTACCTTGGATTTCCAATCGTGAGGAGTTAATAGCAAGATGAGGAACCGTTTTTCACGCGGTGTCAATCTGAAGAATTTAATTTTAAATTTCACTCAAGTACTCTACAAGTACTGACTTCATATTATACTTGATACCATTTTTGGGGTAGTCTGTTATGAGCATTTTGAATGCATCGTGAGATAAGTAAACTGGCAAAACCGGGCTACAATGGCTGATTTTTGATCTCAATTTTATTCCACAGAGTACGAATCGTTGCTTGCAAATGAAACGATAAGCGGGGGTTGCTTCTATTGGAACGGAATTATCTTTAAGACATCAATCTTGGGATTATTATCACGATTGAGAACAAATTGCCAGTCCCTTCTCAGTCACTTAGGCCACTCAAAACGAGAGGATGAATAAAATGTATGCGGTACAAGGGGAGTGAATATAAAAATCGCCTGAAAAAAGAGCAGTGAAGCAGAGATCGAAAGCAAGTAAGGAGCAGTATAAAAGAGACAGGAATAGACATATGAATAACGAATGCGAACGCAGGCTGGAGAAGATACATAGAGAAGCTGGTGGAGTGTGATGGGTTGTAATGACGCCAGAAGAGGAGAAACACTTGACCTGTGCTCCGCCTGGATTGCTCATCAAAGAGAAGCCGCTATCACTTATCCCTGCACATGGCCCACGAGCGTCCGCGTGCAGCAGCAGACATTCTCACAAGCATTGCCATCCGCTGTCTCGGTATTACGTGAAATCAAATATTTTTCTCTATTTGGCCTCTGTATACTCCTGGGACTCGACGCTCACGAAATTTATCTGGCACTCGTATTCTGTTCTCCCGCATCGAGACGGATGATTTATTCTAGCGTCAGTATTGCAATGCGGTATGAGAACTATCTCGTCTTAAGCGATGATCATTGGTATGATACTCAAAGGTGTATTAAATTATGAGGATCGTGGCACCCCGATCTCGAACTCTAGCAATAGTATGATGTTTATTTTTATTTGCGTACAGTTATGTCTCTGGTCGAGCTCTCATTCTGTGGAAGTGAAATCAACCCCCTCATACTATTGAATCACAAAACCGTGAATATTTACCATGAGATTTTGACTGACAAGGGAGGACCACGGGGTCCGGGTCGCCAATCTCCCCCAACAATTTTTTACAGTTCTGTACTATCGAGAATATGAAGAATCCAGAGTAACTTTGTCAATAGTATATTAAGCAACTAGGGGTCAAACAGAAATTTGCGTACGAGTGCGGGTACGAGTGCGCAAATGTTTGTGTTGCTTACGATATTTTATGCTATTGCTGTGAGCAAAATTGCAACACGCCAAAGAACACGCAATCGTCGAGTTAGATCTCACATCAAGGAGCATTCAATCATTCTAGTCAATGTGCGCGGATTGTATTGAAAGTTGAATAGAAGATTTGATTGAAGGTAATACCAGAATGGGTTTCAATATAGTTTTCAAAAATCGATCGAGGAATTGATAGTAAGTTTGGTGATCTTCAGGCTATACATGATTGAGCAGCGGATTATCTCATGAATATAACACCATTCATGAGATAATCCGCTGCTCAATCATGTATAGCCTGAAGATCACCAAACTTACTATCAATTCCTCGATCGATTTTTGAAAACTATATTGAAACCCATTCTGGTATTCCAATAGCATGGTTCTCAATATTTATTTTGAATTAGACAGGCATATGCAAATGTATTAATTCTATCCTGATTTTAAATGAGAGCCAAGAAGGCTTAGGAGAGTGAAGTTATTTTGATCTTCTAGTATCTAAATGTTCACTGGAACCAAATCATTTGAACTTACAGAGGATATCTTGAGAGTCTATCGATCATCAACATTTCCCCTGTTACCTTAGAGAGCGCAGGTGGGATTCGTGCAGAATTAGTCGAACAGTTGGTAAAATCAGTAAAATGTACGCAACTTGGCCATCGCTTGACCCCGTTTATAAATTTGAGACATCAAACATCTAATATATGATGGGAGGAACAGCCGAATTGCGAGGCATTCCTTATCGAAGCAAGATTTCTTGACAGAGCTTCCGTCACTCTGATTGTCTGTGGAACATGCATCCCCTATAGAGCCACAGAGCCATCGGGCAGATATCAAGAACCCAACTTCAATATCATCATTAGCCTCAAATGCAGAGCTGATGATAGTTTCCATCCTCGTCTCTACACCGTACTGAATTATTCAGACTGTGAACAAGGTATGTGATATAAAGTGTGTGTTTTGCCCTGGTCTCTGTCTTGGGCTCATCAGTGAGATGAGTGAAGACCTTTCTCAGACAATATTGTAAATCGGGTGGATTTACATCAAGTTGAAGAAGGGTTAATATTGAAATTTTGGTAAAACAACCATCAATTGAGGTTGCCATCTAGTGATAAAGACACGAAGCAGATGTTAAGCTTCGTGCGGTAAACGACTTTATACGGCCTCATGTCAGCTCTGCATTTGAGACTATTAAGATGTTGGAGTTGGGTTCTTGATATCTTCCCGATGGCTCTGTGGCTCTATAGGGGATGTATGTTCCACAGACAATCAGAGTGACGGAATCTCTGTCAAGAAATCTTGCTTCGATGAGGAATGCCTCGCAATTCGGCCGTTCCTCCCATCATATATTGAAACATAGCGAGGGTATAAGTTTCATTATTCCACCAAACGACGTGAGGCCGTATGAAGTCGTTTACCGCACGAAGCTTAACATCTGCTTCGTGTCTTTATCACTAGATGGCAACCTCAATTGATGGTTGTTTTACCAAAATTTTAATGTTAACCCTTCTTCAACATGATGTCAATCCACCCGATTTACAATAGTGTCTGAGACAGGTCTCTCTTCGTCTCACTGACGAGCCCAAGAGAGAGACCAGGGCGAAACACACTTAATATCACACATCTTTTCACAGTTTAGATAATTCAGTACGGTGTAGAGACAAGGATGGAAACTACCATCAGCTCTGCATTTGAGACTAATAATGATATTGAAGTTGGGTTCTTGATATCTTCCCGATGGCTCTGTGGCTCTATAGGGGATGTATGTTCCACAGACAATCAGAGTGACGGAAGCTCTGTCAAGAAATCTTGCTTCGATAAGGAATGCCTCGCAATTCGGCCGTTCCTCCCATCATATATTGAAACATAGCGAGGGTATAAGTTTCATCAAATATCTAAGCTTGTGTCTTTCTATGACAAAAGCTTGATATATCACTTTTCAACATGGGCCTATATATGGGCAATACTAATGTCATACAGGCTGTAACTTTGAACAGGAGGCCCATTTGACGGAGTTACTCTGGATTCATCATATTCTAGGTGGTACGAGACTGCGAGAAAAGTTTGGTGAGATTTGGTGACTCGGACCTCCCGGACTCCCCTTGTGAGTTTACGAAGTTGTAGCTTACTTGTGAGCGATTGGTTTTCGGCCCAAGCCGCAAGTGACGGTCGGAATACTCACTCAGAAGCAGGTACTCTCATAATGGAATTGCTACTTTATTCAATTGTGCAAGCACCCAAACATCGGAAAGTTGCATAAAGTTGTCTTTTCGAAATTATTTTCCTGGCTATTTTTAGTCCGAATCCCCCGGCGGGGGCTTCGTCCCCTGTATTCCCCCCGACCCAATTTCACGATCGGGCTACGAACTGCTAGCCTTTCGAAGCATGATTCCTTACACTCTTGATTCACAAATTGGCTATAGCATATACTGGCAATGCAAACTTTTTTGCTTGTAGGTCTGTACAAATGGCCATTTGACGGAGTTACTCTGGATTCTTCATATTTTAGGTGGTACGAGACTGTGGAAGAAGTTTGGTGAGATTTGGCGACCCGGACCCTCCGGACTCCCCTTGTCTGTGCGAAGTATATTATTTCCCATGCCTCACGGGCTTATCGATCCCCGGCAAATGCTAAGGCTTCTATACACTGACACCTACACAGTTCACACACACAATATAAAATTAACTAAATACATGCTGAACGAGCTTGCAAAAGAGCCCCGTAGAAAGATTGAAATTGGGTAATGAAAAAGAAAAAACAAAAATTCTAAGTTCGATCTTCAGTTCAAAGAAATCGTATTTTCCGTGCGTAAATGGAAATTTGCGCACGGGATTTTTTTAGCAGCGTGCGCAAATGACCGATTTGCACAAGGTTTGACGATTTGCGGCGTGCGCAAAAAATAAATTGCGCACAGTTTGCACATTTACGCCCGCTGCTCGCCATTTGCGCACGGCACTCAAGCGTCTAAATGGCCATTTCTGACCAATTTTGCGCACAGGATAGCATAATTAGTATGTTTTGCACCAAGTTCATGAAGTTGTAGCTCGCTTCTGAGCGATTGGTTTTCGGCCCCAGCCGCAAGCGAGGGTCGAAATAATCGCTCGGAAGCGGAGAACCTCAAGGACGAGGTGCAAATGATATTTTATGCAAATTTACGAGCACCCAAACATCGGAGAATCACACAATAGTATAGTATGATACAAGGGCGCAAACGATGATTCCCGCACTTCGAGTGACTTTTTTAGGCCCGAGCCGCAGGCGAGGGTCTAAATAGTCACGAGAAAGCGAAAACCGTTGCGCCCGAGTATCATACTATGTTTTTCGATACACAGTGCGTAAAAGTGCACTTTGCGCACAGTTTGTTGACTTTTACTCACAGTTTATCGAAAAGTATAGTTAGATACACGGGCGTAAAACCTATTATTCACGTCCTCGTGATGATTCCGACCCTCGCCTGCGGCTCGGGCCGAAAACCCATCACTCGGACGCGAATAAAACGTTTTACGCCCTTGTATCAAAATGTACTATTTTGATCTTCTGTGAGCAAATGAAAAGCGACAAACAGTGTGCAAATGACTCATTTGAGCACAGACGATCAAAAATAGACCTTCTGTGTGAAACTACAGCCTATGACATTCGCATTGCTCATATAGGCCCATATTGAAAAGTGGAATGTATAGATAGATATACTGACAATGCTAACGTTTTGCATGTAGCTCTGAACAAATGGCCCATTTGATGGAGTTACTCTGGATTCTTCATACTCTAGGTAGTACCGAACTTCGGAAAGTCTTGAATAAAATCGGTGACCTGGACCCCGTGGTCCCCCCCCCCCCCCCCTTATGAGCATCCGGAGGTGAGTCAAATTTGTGAAGTTTACCCACTTCTGGATTACAGGGATATGTGAATAGGAAAGCTTGTCGACTATGATATTGACTATCAATTATTTAAAATGAATCAACATTGAAAAAATGAATATATCCTTCAGTTAGATTATTTGAGGCCACGCTGGGAGAAAAAATGAAATTTTCACAAGTGATGTGACATGGTATATCTCGAAACGGACTATACGGTTGCGAGATTGGTCATGGCAATAGCCGACACTTCCAACTTCAGTCTCGAATTGAGTCTCAGAAAAACTCAGACTATCCAAAAACGCATAAATATCCTCTTCTCTGAGTCGATTCACCTCAATAAAGGCTCCGCACTGTGCGCAATGAAAGTCGAATCTTGAATGAGTAAAGGTTAAAATAGTATGTTTTGCACCAAGTTCATGAGGTTGTAGCTCGCTTCTGAGCGATTGGTTTTCGGTCCGAGCCGCAGGCGAGGGTCGGAATAATTGCTCGGAAGCGGGGAACCTCAAGAACGAGGTGCAAATACTATTTTATACAATTTTACGAGCACCCAAACATCGGAGAATTGCATAATAGTATATTTCGCACCGAGTTCATGCGGTTGTAGCTCGCTTCTGAACGATCGGTTTTCAACCGGAGCTGAAGGTGAGGGTTGAAATGATCACTCGGAAGCGGGGAATCTCATGTGCGAGGCGCGAAAGTTATTTTTTGATCGTCTGTGCGCAAATGAGTCATTTGCACACTGTTTTTCGCTTTGCAATTGCTCACAGAAGATCAAAAAACATAGTATGACACTCGGGCGCAATGGTTTTCGCTTTCTCGTGACTATTCAGACCCTCGCCTGCGGCTCGGGCCTAAAAAAGTCACTCGAAGTGCGAAAACCATCGTTTGCGCCCTTGTATCATAATATACTATTTCGCAATTTTGTAGGCACCCAAACACCGGAAATTTGCGAAATAGTACTCTCTCCGCCGGAATCAGTGAAAATCGCTCCCAACTCACCATTTTGTAGTGAATTCCACTGCAAATCAGCGCATATGCACTGAAAGTCAGTGGTTGGGAGCAGTTTTCACTGATTCCGGCGGAGAGAGTATATTACGAAACGACTTTGATTCTTTACGCACTGCGGGAAATTTTTACACACAAGGGTAACAACTTTACGAACTGTTGAGATTTCTTTACGCACGAGCGTCAACAAGTGCGTAAAGAATCTCAACAGTGCGTAAAGAGTTACTCGAGTGTGTAAAGTTTCCGACAGTGCGTAAAGTATCGAAGTCGTTTCGTACGATATTCTTCGCAATTCGATGTGCGTAAAGTTTCTCCTTACGCACCGAAAAAATAGTCTTTACGCGCTAACTTTACGCACATGATTGCGAAATAGTATATTTCGCACCGAGTTCATGAGGTTGTAGCTCACTTCTGAGCGATCGGTTTTCGACCCGAGCCGGAGGCGAGGGTTGAAATGATCGCTCGGAAGCGGGGAACCTCATGTGCGAGGCGCGAAAGTTATTTTTCGCAATTTTGTAGGCACCCAAACATCGGAAAATTGCGAAAAACAGTTTTTAAGAAACGTTTTTATTCACTGCGTGAAGACACGTTGTAGAATTTGTGGGAGAATTCGGCAGAGTGTAAGAGAGATAGAATGTAGTTGAGCAGTGAAAATAGCTTGAATAGTATATTACGCACCTGCGTCCCCGAGGGGCCGAAAGTGACACAGTGCGGCCCGGGTGAGTTGCCGCACGAGCCGCCAGGCGAGGGTGGCATACCCGTGGTCGCAATAGGTTGCTTTCGTCCCGAGGTGCGTATAGTTCTTTTCAGTACACTTTCATCGAAATTCTATGGTTTCCGGCACGATTTCGGGGCAAAATCCCGCACCACCGCACAGGTTAGAAAACGTCGGAGCATGCATTGTAGAAGACCGAGGGCGGCGCAGCCCGAGGTCTGATGCGCATGCTCAGTCGTTTTCTGCCCTGGCCGGCAATGCGGGATTTTCTGCCCCGGCATCGGAGCAGAAACCCAGGCTTTCGGTGCAAGTGTACTAAAAAAAAAAACTGCACGATACACGACAAACGATGCATATAAGATAGCGAAGACGCGTGCGCTGGGCAGCTCGCATAAGCCCTATCTGGAGCCACTATATATTTCGCGAGTCACTCAGATTTCGGAAACTGTATTGAGAATTGAATGCATCAGGCCCTTAGGCCGAAATATGTCTCTTACATATGTCTGTATGGCCTCCGCAATACACGCACACACACACACTCATGACCGATTCAACGAAACGCATGTGCGAGCTGTGTTAATTCCCCGAGATGTTCACTAGACGGGCCAACTTTGACGAACTAGCGCTCGGGCGAATGCAATAAAAGCGTTTAATAATAAAAATGACCTTGTTTTCTTCACGAGCGATCACAAGAGCCGACTTGGAGGTCCATATACCATCGACGATGCCCAAACGATTGATTTTGTCGCTATCGAGAATTAAAAGTCGAGTATTGAGCTATCAGGGACTGATGATAAGAGCGTTAGTAGGCAACCTTCATTCCAGTAATAATCAAAACGCGAATGATGCATAAGCTGAGCCTCAAACTTGGACAAGTAACCAACAGGCCCCCGTAGATCTCCTTACTTTACTCGGCCGAAGTAGAACCGGTTGCATTCTTGACGGCTGTAGCTTGGCGGGATCGGCAGTACGGGCTATAATATAGAGACCCTCATGGGGTATAGCTCATGTTGGTGCCGCACGCACGCTAAAAACAGTTTGGTTAAACTAGCAAATTTTTTTGCTTGACTAGCGATTTTCTGCTGCTGTTTCCAGACAGCGAAAATAATTTGCTGTCGTAACTAGATCTCAATCTACTGGGACCCAGCAAAACATGTCATTGTTATTGAATTTGCTCTGAAGGACACGAGGTGAAGGATCTCTTAGGGATGATTACATGCAATTGTATTTCAATAGTGACGTACCACCGTTGGGAAAAAATGAGTAAACTCACCTTCTAAATCCTAAATTAATTGTGGAGGGTGGGTGATTTGGTTGTAAACAATGACAAGAGGTTATATTTATTATGGTTGCAAATTAGCCGCATCAACTAAACATGAAACTCGCCCAGCACGCAACTTGTGCTGTTTTACCCATTTCGAGTCGCTGCGACACCAACATTTTATGCTGCGCAGATGACGTAGCTGTTTTTGCAAAATAATTTGCTAGCTGAACTCAAAAATGTTTCTAGATTTGCAGAACGTCTTCTAGTGAAATCTGTTTGCTGATTTATCGAGGCAAACTGTGCCTGATTTGGCAGCAGAAATAGCAAGACCAGATAAAAATATTGTTGGATAAGCGAGGATCCTTACAGCAAATTCTGTTTTGCTGTCGGAGCTCGATCTTTTTTTAGCGTGCGAGGTCCCACATATTCTTAGCATAAACCTTTGGACTGCTGTCATTTTTCCCAAGAGAATGAGTACCTTCAAAGGGTCAGTTTCAATGATAGAGACATCTCATATGTCACGAGGATAATAATGCAAGGTCACCGGTGACTCATATATGAGCCAAGCCGGCAGCCTAAGGGTTATAACGATGAATAGCTCTGCCTACTCTCAGTAAATCCCTAATATTCCACATAATATTGATGTTTGAACCACTGCATTAACAGGGAGGAAATGTTCAATTGTTCAGATCAAATTTTATTTCACAGAAATCGGCTGCTGTTCTAACTAACAAAGCAACGATGGCAGTGAAATAACATGAAACATGTTAGTTCACATGATGTAAATCGCATTAAATGCGCAATTTTGATCACCACCTCGCACAGAGTTGGATCGATAAGCTTCACTGATGGGGCTAATCAACGCTCGTCGCGCTTATGAATGCTACACTAGCAGTTTTTATGCAGATGTCTGTTCAAAATGTTGGCTACTCGCGGGCAAGCTAAGCATTGGATTTCATTGAGCGAAGTGCTGGATTATGTCATGCCATTCAAAATGCATACATAGCAACACATTGGGGGTGTTGAGTTCGTAAACATGCTCAAATAATTGTGGATTCGAAGTTCGACTCAAAACTTGAGAGTGGGCTGCTTTCAAGCCATGGAAATTTCGCTCCGACTCTTTAAACAGCAATAATATATAAATACAGTGATGCGGGATAGTCCCAAAAAGTCTCAATGGACATGCTCACCAATAAAATACAACCCAGAAAAGTTTCACGGGAATGATCGAAAATCACTTCAGCTATATCGCGAGCTTGAAACATAAGTAATACCACTTTTGAGGGTACCTGGAGCTAGCAAACACTAACTCACGAATCAGCTCCAGACTAATTTCACTTTTATTACTTTTTTATCAGTAATTTATCACCGAAAAGAGAAATTTACTACCAGTCAGGGGCCCGAAATACGACAGTTTTCGCTAGCGGAAGCTTCCGCTAGCGAACACGAGGCCGTGAACGGATCGTACGGGAATGTGCGATAGCTCATTTTTTAATATTTTTCTATCACTCTAAGGATATTGCCTCAAAATATGCGAGTGGTATGATTCAGCTGAAATGCGATGATTTTTGCTAGCGTAAGCTTACGCTAGCGAACATCGTAGATAAGCGAAGCTTCGAGGAAACTTAGAACTACACGGGATTTTACTACTTTTATATGACTCTCGAAAGGTATAGTCGAGACAGTCCTAAGACCCAGAGGAAACCGATATTTGGTCCTGAGGCTAGACAAGAGCTGGAGCAGGGTGAGATGAGAACTATACAGTGAAACCTGTCTCTATGGGCACCTCTGAAATTCGGGCACCTGCCTAATATGGGCGGTTTCCGAGATCTCAAACATGTCATGTCACATATTAAAGGAACCTGTGAATTCAGGGCACCCACTCCGGTTACCAAAATGAGCCAGGTATGCATGTCGAAACTTCATGTCAAGCTCAGAATGAGTTTGAAAGAGACGTTTCCATATTGAAAATACGCTGCTAAAAGTGATTAGCAGAATGCTTTCTCACGGCGTTATATGATGATAATTTTAACGAAAAAGAAAGTACCCTATATTATGAGTTTTTCTTTTGAGGAAGCATTTCAGAGAGATTTGGGTCATCTAAAAAGAAGGTTTTTCCAACAATATCTATTGTTTGATTGAGAGAAAATTTTGATATAGTCGGTTTAAAGATGATTAAACTGGAGTCCTTTGTGAAAATTTCCTTCCCCCGAAAAAATCTTCATTTGAATAATGTTTTACGGACTTTATGAAAATTTCGTATCAGCCAATCGATTCAGAATGGCCCATAAGTAAGTCTTTAGGTCATTAGAATCAAGATAAATGAGTCGTAAAGGATGATACGAGGAAAAAATGAATATTAATTCTAATTTTCTACTATTTTTTGAGTTATTCTTTTGAGGAAGCTTCTCATAGAGATTCAGGCCATCTAGGCTGAGGTTTATTTAACAACATCATGGTTTGGTTGAGACGGAATTACGATGCAGTGGGTTTGAAAAGGGTTAAAATGAAATTTTTGGTGAAAATTCTGATTTTTTCGGAAATTTGAGATTTGTGAAGACTCAATAAAATTTCGTCATTAACCAATCGATAGATAATGCAGAAAAAACCATAGTTTAGATCATTGAAATTGAGATAAATGAGTCATAAAAGAAGGTACGAGGAAAAAATGAATATTAAGAAAAATTTCCCATTATTTTTTGAGTCATTCTTTAAAGGAAGCTTTTTAGAAAGATTTGGGCCATCTAGTCTGAGGTTTTTTTTAACAATATCCATCGTTTGGTTGAGACGGAATTACGATGCAGTGGGTTTGAAAAGGGTTAAAATGAAATTTTGGTGAAAATTATGATTTTTTCGGAAATTTGAGATTTGTGAAGACTCAATAAAATTTCGGTATTAACCAATCGATAGATAATGCAGAAAAAACCATAGTTTAGGTGACTCAATTCGTGGTGAGACCGTGTGAGAAAAAGATATTTATGTATTAAGAGTCGAAATTTGAGCTGTTTTGCTCTAAAAACCCCATGGATCAAATTTGACTGGGAGCTGAAAGCTACCAAATCACTGGGCTCTCATAAATTGGATTCTGTACAACTTGTAAAAAGCCAAAAATTGATATAATGAACAGTAAAAGAGAAAGCGTGTCCGATAGAAAACAACACACACACACACACACACACACACACACATACACACACACACACACACGGACAAAGGGGTGAAAAGATGAGTCTCTGACGGATTTGGAAGGCCATTAAGAGGAAAAGTGTCACCTACAATTGATAGATTTTGGCGAGAGGAAGAGAATGGTCTAAGGCTTTTTTAGATAAACGGAATTTTGTTGAAGAAAATATTGGTTTTAGTGGAAAATTTGATCAAAATTTTGCTGGTGTGAAAACAAAGCTTTCTCTTTAGAGAAAGCAAAAGCAAAAAATCATTCATGTCTTGAGTTCTGTGTCAGTTTGACGAAATGAGAATATATTACTCAACTATATATTTGAATATTTAACGAAAAATTTTAATGAGTCAATCGGGGGTATGATCTCGACATCCTTGTTGTTTGATACTCTATAATTCACAACTACTAATTTCTAATCATTCACAGCTATTCAGTCACTGACCTTGAATGCTAGAGCATTGGATGCTCACTTTGACGGAGGGTATTTTCGAGCATTTTCTGTAGAGATCCCTCAACCTTTGAGATTTCCAAATCCAAAATTCTGAGTTTGCGGACCCTCGATCTGGGTATGTTTCGAATCTTGAATTTCCGAATCACCATTATACCGAATTTCGAAATCCCGAATTTGAATAACTATGATTCTTCACATTCCGCATCTTGAGAGTCCCAAGTTCTATTTGTACTCTATAATATAGCATCAGATTCTATGATTCGAGCCCCTGCCTATTATGGGCGGAACGGACTGGAATCGGAGGTGCTCGAATTAGACAGGTTCTACTGTATAGGGTAGACTAAGCTCCCTCTGTACAATGACGTGTGATGAAGATAATTCATTCGCATCCAGCAACCTGTTTGACGATGGTCTGGGCGCCCGTGAATCTTCAGCGATACCAGGGAGATCGATAACAAATCAAACAACTCGATCATCGGTCCCAAAACAGGGGAGATCCTGCTTAGAGCCATTATCCGCACCGTTCAGACGTCACTATAGGTTGTAAGAAGTTCCAATGGATCTAGACCTGCAGAGAACTCTAGATTGGAGGCCCATATACCATCGACGATGCCCAAAGAATTTATTACCAGTCAGCACCCTTGGCTATAGGGCCCCAAACAGGAGAGAACCCAGCTCAGAGCCTTTATCCGTGTCGTTAAGAGGTCACTGTGGTTTGTGCGGATTTCCAATGGATCCAAAACTCTACGGAACTTCAAACCAAGTGTTTATGAACCATCGACGATGCCCAGAGAATGCATTACCAGCCGGCGCCCTCGGCTATGGGGCCCCAAACAGGAGAGAATCATGCTTACAGCCAACATCCACGCAGTTAAGATGTCACTGGGTTGTGAAAGTTCCAAAGGATCCAGGCTTGCACAGAACTCAAAATCGAATGTTTGAAGACCATCGAAATTGCCCAGAAAATTTGTTACCAGCCAGCACCCTCAGCTATAGGGCCCCAAACAGGGATGAATCCGGCACAGAACCATTTTATGCGCAGTTAAGACGTCACTGTGGGTTGTGCGGATTCCCAATAGGTCCAAAACTCTACAGATACTCAGATCGACTATGAGTGAACCATCGACTATGTCCAAAGAATTTATGGACAGTCAGCACCCTCGGCTATAGGGCCCCAAACGGTGGATAATCCCACTCAGAGCCATCATCCATGCCCGCAGTTAAGACGTCACTATGGGTTGTAACAAGTTTCAAAGGATTCAGGCTCGCACTGGACTCAAGATCGAATGTTCTTGGATCATTGAAAATGCCCAGAAAATGTATTACTAGCCAGCACCCTCAACTATGAGGCCCCAAACAGGGATGAGTCCTGCACAGAGCCATTTTATGCGCAGTTGAGACGTCACTGTGGGTTGTGCGGGTTTCCAATGGATCCAAAACTCTACAGATACTCAGATCGAGTATAAGTGAACCATCGACGATGCCCAAAGAATTTATCAACAGCCAGCACCCTCGGCTACAGGGCCCGAAACGGTAGATAATCCCACTCAGAGCCATTATCCATTTATTGGCATGATAGATCGATTGGTTAATACAGAATTTGGTAAAAATGTAGGAGGAAAAAATATAAAGTGGTTTTGCTTCACATGGTGAAGAATTTATGATTCAAATGATGTAAATGAATAAAAATATGAAATACATATCAACCAAGTGACAGAGAATGGACAAAAAATGAGTGTTTAAGTGATAAAAAGTTCGATATGAAAGTTTGTGGAAAGAAATAATTGTAAATGAAATAATAGAATTTTCGGAATTTTTCTTATTTTTATTATTTAAGACGCATAAGTCGTGTAATGTTTTATATAATGAGGTGTAAATCCGTGCAATACACCTTGAAGTGGTCCTCTTTGACTCATAAAAATTTCAGAAGGATACATTAAAGTGTTGAGGAGATAGGGTAACGCACATACGGACACACAAACAGACAATGACGGACAAAGATAAATGTTTTGCGTGGAGGGAATGATCGTGGAGGGAAAAGGATGACCTACAATCGAAAGATCTCGGCGAGGAGAACAGAATGGTTGAGACTGAATCCCATTAAGTTAACATTATTGGAATAAAAATGGATTTGAATGAAAAAATTGACGAAAAATCTCTTGTCACGAATACAACACTTCCTTTTTGAGAAAGCAAAAGTAATAAGACGTGAAATTGATCTGGGTCTGATTTGTGAGTTAGTGTTCGCTAGCTTCAGGTACCCCACTTTTAACGAAATACCACTCATGATGAGGTCACCCTTGTTCAACGCAATTTTGATCGATGCAATTCTGGATCAGGATCGCTCTTAGGAATACCACGTTTATCTTGTCATACACGTTTTAAAGACTTTTAGACCGATGCGCAACCCACGAAACTCTATCATTAAGTGGCCAAATTTGGCTCAACATTTTGGCCTCAAACGATAAAGACGCGGTTCCTTCTTTTCTTCTTATTCTCTTGTTTGTTAGCGTGAGCGAGGCCCCATGGAAACGATATTCTATTACCCTGGTAAAAAAAATCATGAGGTTTACGACCGTAATACGACCGTAGCCTACTGCTCAGCAGCCGTAATACGGTCGTAGGCTACGATCGTAATACTGAGCGTATTACGGCCGTAATCCCTCCGTAGGCTACTGCGCAGTACCTTACACCGGGAATACGGCCGTATTAGTCTATACTACTGAAATATTGGCCCACATGTTTACAAATTTTTGCAGTCCATGAATGTTGAATGAATTTTCCCATTCTTTACGGATGTGCGCTTGTGATGATGTTTATAATATTAGGAAAAATCCTGAGCTGGGATAGGACAAGGGTGTGACCTAAAAGAGCTAGAACAAAATAATGTCAGGCACCAAGACTGGCAAGCGCATCAGTTACTGTCGCCTGCCTCTTGATGTCAAAAGCGCTTTTGACTGCGTAAATCCCAAAATTTTGATCCAAGATTTACTTGATCTTAATGTTCCTTATGAAATCAGAATGTTCATCTTCAATCTCCTGTTTAATAGAGAACTTCACTTCAAATCGAAAAACTCCTTGAAAGGCCCCTTTCTGAGTGTCCTGGGACTCCCGCAAGGTTGTGTTGGTAGCCCTATTGAGTATAACATTTATACCAAAGACGCCCACAAATTCATTGAACCCAATTGTTTCTTTCTTCAATTTGCTGATGGCACAATTATCTACTGCTCTGACGTCAGTCTGGATGTTGCCTTATTTTCTGTCTAAAAAAGTGTCGATAATCTCTGTCCCTATTTTCTCAACAGAAATTTAATTCTCTCAGCCGAAAGAACAAAATTAACCATTGGTTATAGGAAAAATTTAGACCTGAGTAACTATAAAATCAAAATCTACGATTCTTTAGTGAGCCCCTCTGATGATTTTACCTATTTAGGCCTTCGCTTTGATAACAAAGTAACATGGGAACACCAATGTGACTACCTCATTAACAAATGTAACAGTGTTGCTAATATTTTGAAATTCCTAAGGGTCACTTGGTGGGGAGGTCAACCTCAAGTCCTCTTGAACATATACAGAGCCTTGGTAAGAGGCACCTCTGACTACGCCTCTTTCATATACTTTTTCAAAACTTATCAGAAAAAACTCAAGTTCGATAGAATTCAATGTCGCTGTATTAGATTAGCTTTGGGCTATAGAATTTCCACGCCCATCAGGGTTCTTCTTGCTGAAGCTTGTGAACCTCCTTTACACATCCGTTCCTATAACCTGGCTTGCCGTTACATCCTCAAGTCTTTTTTCAACCCTTGTAGCTTAACTATTAATAAATTGGCTGACTTAGACCTGTCAATCAGAGCAAAGGATCCTTTACACGTGAGCAGCAAATTCACATTATAGGAAAAATCCACTCTACAGTGATCACTCCTCCTTTCAATCATGATTATGAGTCTGTTACATTCAACCCGTCAATTGATTTCATCTCTGGTAGTCTAATCACAGATTCTCCATCACCTTGTCAGACTTTTCTAGAAAAGTTCAAAGATGCCTGAGAATCCTGTTTCAATTTTGATACTGATGCCTCAAGACTTTCCACAGGCTCCTATGTGGGCGTTGCTGTATACTCCTCTGATTGGGAAAATGATCTAATTATTCAGAAAAAATCTCTGGATATTCCTCTATTTTCACTGGTGAAGCTTTTGCCATCAAGCTTGCACTCCAATTCATCATTCATAACAATCTGTCTCCTTCAAATATTTTTACTGACTCAAAAAGTGTTCTTGACTCTTTAGTTTCCAACCCATATTCCAAGGATTTCTCGTATCTATCCTTGGATATTAAAAATCTTTTGTTAATGGCCTCAAGAAATCAGTTGACTGTCAATCTTATTTGGATCCCCTCGCACATTGGTATCCCTGGCAATGAATGTGCTGACTTTCTTGCAAAGGAAGCTCGAAAAGTCTGCCCTCTAGATGACTGTCTTGTTTCATACACTGATTTCTTTCAGCATCTTAATGAATCTTGTAAAACAAAGTTTCATTCGTATCTTCTTGAGTATAAACCTGAGACTGGTGGTCCCTATTTCCAAAATTTCTACAACAATAAAAAACCAAGACCATGGTTCTCTAAATGTGTTTTTTTCCAAGGTTTCACATCAGCTCTATCAATAGAATTTGATCTAACCATTACTCGTTGGCAGCTAGTCTCTATAAAAAAAACATTGTTAATTCCGAATGGTGCCCCACTTGTCCTTACACTCCTGAGGACATCAATCATATTCTTTCGTTTTGTCCAAGATTCTCCAATGAAAGAGTCACATTATTCAATTGTTTAAGAAGGTCTAGACTCCTTTGCCGTACAATGCTAAATCAATTCTTAAATTCCCAAACAAACAAACTAGTAAATTCATAACTAATTTCTTGAAAGCTTGTTCTTTATTTATTTGATTCAATTACTAATCCTCATCAAATTTTTCTATCTACAGCTCCCTATTGTCATCCATCTCATCTCATTATTCCTACTCCTTGTCTCCAATTTCCCTTTTCCTTTCCTTTATACCCTTCCCCACTGCTGCAGGGGAGTCAAAAGTGGGAAAAAGTCCTATCCCACTACAGTTCCAGATAATACAGATCTCTGCCTATTTGTGTTATGGCTAAAATCACATCTGCACTATAGCAGAAAGATATAGCCAATTTTTTGAAGAGGAAGAAGAAGAAGACTATCGTCTGCCTGTTGGCCGCGCGGCGCGGATAGGTGATAGGCCTGGGTTATATACCATCGCACAAATATGTTCGGGATTGTGCGGATATTAGACTGTGTATACGATATCCTCAGAAAACGTCATTGTTTATCCCTCAATAACTGAACGTGCATGGTTCCTACCGAGTGCAAAAATCTCTGTGCATCATAACAACCACATTATAAGCATCTCTTGAGGAGCCGCTGTTTCGATACAAGATTTTTAATTCATTCTAACAAGTGTAGCGTGCAGGTCGAAAGGTCAACATGTAAAAATGGTATCCGCGGGAGCATGGGGATCGATGCCGCGGGAGGATATTGTATATCTCTGATATGGCCATTGTTTATTTTTATCATACACTTGTCTTTATTCTTGCAAATCTACAATCACAATTTTTTTTCTTCTCTTCAATCAACATTATGATCCCATATTTTGTTAAAAATTTGAATATATTTCCCAAAAGTGCATACCGGGTGCGTTTCCATACTGGAGCGGCCCAATTTCGTTGAGGAGGACAGGTTTTGGGAACCTCTAAAAGTGCTAGTTTTTGAGTGAAACAGTGAATTAACCACCATACCAGGGCTTAATACCTGTGGGTTATTTGTTAACTCTGAATCGGCTAGGTTACCTTAGATTGAGCCAGTATTTCCGCCGTAGCCTACGGCCGTAATCCAGCCGTAGCGTACAGCCGTAATACGGTCGTAGCTCATGACCGTAATACTGAGCAGGCAGTACTGCTACGCTGATATTCCTACCAGGGTACATAGTTACCGTTGTTGGGTATGCCGTTTTTGGGTAGTAATGCGCATATTACAAGAATAAACTGCTTGATAAATTCCAAACCGAAATTCCATGTTCATCTCGAAAATTTCAGAAATTGTTCTAATTATTCCACCGATCTTTCGACTCGGTCACAAGTACTAAGCGTCATAATTGAAAACCCGAAATCCGTCCTCTTCTTTGAATAGCATTGTCAAAGTACGACATCATCGGGTGTTGTCCACCCAGTCATGTAAGTTCTGTCTCTCAATCGTTAAAATTCCATAGTTCAAACGAGCTTTCGAATTTTGCGCGATCATTTTCCAAGATATTAAAGATTTTCTGATATTCATAAGACCGTTATAGGCGAAAAAAGGGTGATCCACCAATTCTTTACAGCAGCATTCATTCAGTTATGACGATGGCTCACAAATAACTAGATAATCCGCCACTCTACACTCCACCAAGAGCAGGACTCGTGTGATCATCAGCACGGTACATCTCCATTAATTCAACACGTGCGCCCTGTCACTTTGGAAATTTTCAAAACCTACACCGCATGCTACCTTATCGTGATTGAACAGCGAGCATGGATACTATCATCGGTGCTCGTATACGAGTGAAGCCGGGAGAAAACGAGCGCGCCTTTCAATTTCACTGAGCGGCGCAGCGTTTTGGGCACGCTCAAACATGAAGGCTCACTCGGCCACGCGTCGATCCAAATGTCAAGGCAGGAATTGTCAAAGCCACCAAGGGCCTAGACAATGTTGTATGGGTGGTGTGGATCGCTCACCGTAGGGTGAAGCTCGCTGGAAGCTGGCACTGTCGTAGGCCCGCCAGGTGGACATCATCGCGACGTTCTGGGCGTAGAAGGGCGAGGCCGCGGCGGCGGCTGCTGCGAGGCTACTGTGGGGGTGCGCTGTGTGTGGGTGGCCGGTGGCATGTG
The DNA here is from genome assembly GCA_029851415.1 of Eretmocerus hayati. Taxonomy (NCBI): domain Eukaryota; kingdom Metazoa; phylum Arthropoda; class Insecta; order Hymenoptera; family Aphelinidae; genus Eretmocerus; species Eretmocerus hayati. The sequence goes on from CM056741.1 coordinate 137,320,942, forward strand.
GATGCGTGTGACTCGCGTGAGGCAGAATGCCACTTGCCGAGCTGGCCGAGTGGCCCGCAAGCGCATGGTGTGCGTATGTGTCCACCCCGTGCTGCCACGACGTCGCCTTCTCCCTGTAAAACCCAAAAATTTCATTAGTTTCGTCATTCAATCCTATAATTTCAGACCGATCCGATTGTCTGTTGAGTCACAATGCGGGCATTTCGGAAGTTCAAAAAGCTACGAATTGTGATCGAGATAATGCTCCAACTGGATTCGGCTCTAACGAAAGTCCGGTTGTTAAATGAAAATTTAGAATATCTCAATTCCTTCAACTGCGTAGGGAAGACGAGCTAAATGCCATCAACTATATTTTTTCCGAGGACGCACCTCAAGTTAATGATTTGAGCTCGCTCCTAGTAACACGTTTTAGGGCAATGGACAACAGCTCGGACTCTCACGCGGAAGGTTCCGGTTCGATCCCCACTCACGGCAAAATTTAAATATTGAATAATCCAACAAGTATGAATTTTCTCTAATCAATTACATTGTTAAATTCAATTACAATAATTTGCACCAATTAACATTGGACAGATAATTTTTTTTCTGGTGATATTCTGATGCCGAGTTATCACTCATCTATCTCAGTAACATCAATCGGACAGCATTTGAGTAGTCCATTAAATGCCCAAAAAATTCGGAAAAAATGGGAGGTGGCTCAAGGCGCTTGCGGCCTTCAATCATCCGCTCTTGGGGTGCGTCCCCAAATGATGCATATGCACTGCACATGTGCACATGTGCTCCTCATCAAATTTCAGCCAAAACCAGATGGAACTCGTCTAGATCTGCTTTGGATCAGCCGGGAACGCAGCAAAGATAAAACCCGATTCATATCAGAAGTTCTCTGATGCGAGCCGTTTAATTTTTGCTCAATTTCGATAAGCTGCACATGTGCACATGTGCAGTACGTATGCGCAGTGTGCACTGCATATGCATGCATATGCATCATTTGGGGACGCACCCTTACGTCAAGCATGCACGGGCCTCGCATAGATATTTTCCATGCGCCGCGCCACAGCTAACGAGTCTGTGCGAGTCCCGGCCCACGATACGGCTCTTGGAACAGAATGGTCACGCTTTCGCCAATCACTCATACTGTAAGGCATCGCAGATTCAATGATAGCATAACTTACTTTGATGTTAAGAGTCAAGAGTTCCGATAACAATTGACAAAAGTTACCTCTCTTTGGTGAGCCTATATACATACCACTTTATGTCGACTCAATATAATGACGTGTGTTGGTCGAGTGGTACATCTTCTGCCTCATGAACACGAGGTCGTGAGTTTCAATCACACATCGGTCAATTTTTTTTTCTCGAAGTTCTCTCCACGCTCTGAACTACTCTTTCAATAACCGTTCTATTAATATTTTCATGACTCTAGATCTTCCATCTCAGAATTATCTCAGTGATTGTTCCATAAATATTGTTGTTGGTTACTCGCCGAAATAATATCTATCTTGCCTTCGTTCTTTGGTTGGTGTGCACAAGAATATTCATGATATTTTCCCCTTGAAGTTGTGGAGTAAAACGTATAATATAACCTCATTTCATCATGTTTCAAAGGGAACACAGATAGAGTGTATATATGACTCCAAATCTGTTATCTGAGAAAACTAGCTGGCAGGAATTAAATTGACCTTGAGTAATTAAACATTTTACTCAAAAGCTGTTCTACACCATTTTTTCTAAGACATGAAGCATAGTCTGTGATGAATTCTAGAATATTTTGATTCTTGAGGAAGGAGGTCAGAGAGTATTAAGTAAACTCAACCAACATGAAAGCCAGCAGAGTGATATCCAAGTACATTCTCATTTCAGAACTGGATCAATTATTAGAGTAATCAGAAGCTCGTTCTGAAGTTCTCTACGGAGGATGAGTCATGACTTACTATTCTGAGATTCATATTTGATGGGAACTTCACTGTCACATGAGTTGAGCACCCTCCTTGTTTACTCAATCAAGAATTTCTTTCAATGTGAAAATTTGTGAAACTTTGAATCCCTGAAATTGGGGTCAGTATAATACTTTTACAGCGACTGCTTGATGGATCTATAATTTCCTACAGTTGGGCTGAATCTTTATTATGTGTTAGATGGATACTCCACAATCTCGAGTGAATTCACGGATCTCCTTTGAATAGTTCTTGGGCAACGGTAATGAGAAAAGTCAGTGGATAAAAGTCAGTGCGATCTTTTAGAATTTTTAACCGCAAGGCTGCTGAAAGATTGTCAGGAAAATAATGATGGGTATTTTTGGATTATTGCTCTGAAATCTACTCCCTCCGCTCGAATCAGCAGATATTGATTCCATTCAGTGCATTTTTACTGATTCACAGTGGAACTCCGCTTAGAACGAGCAGTGAATATGACTAAAAATCAGAGAAATCCTCTCATTGGAATCAATTTTTACTGATTATTGCGGAGAGAGTACTAGCAAAATTTCATACACCTCACGAAAATTTATCCGAATAAGATTTTTGACGGATTGCCGGTGGAATATTGCTGGAATTTTCGGAAATAACAATCCCTTGATATTGAACTGCGTCAAAATTTCCGAGGGAGCTATCGAGAACCTTTTGAAAATCATTCGAAAAGCTTCCAGTAGGTCCACAAAAGTCTGTCAATATGAGATTGCTTCGAAATTATTAAGCAACCAGGAGTATTTCAAAGTCGTATCCATAGAATAATATTGCACTGCAATATTTTGAAAACCCTTTCAAAAATCTTTCAGACAAACATTTCTGAAAAATTTTCAGAAATGTTCCATGAAATGTTTCAAGGAGCTCTCTGAAAGATATTTATCATATATTGCAATGAAAATATAACAAAAACATCCCTTGAAATGTTCCTGCGAGGTTTCTGGAGGATTTCATTGAAATATTGCAATGGAATATTACAAAAACATTGACTAAAATGTTTCTGCGAGGTTTCTGAAAGGTTCCATTGAAACGTTTCCCTGAAATATTCCCATGCTGTGTGGATACTCTGCATGGGAGTATTTAATCACATAACCTGAGCAGGCTATCAAACCAACGAACACACAGAAAAGTATAGGCAGCAGAAATCCCGGTGCGCGCTCGATTCAGCAATTCAAATGCAAAAGTCAATTGCTCTCTGGCGTCCATTGAACACTTAGACATTGGAACGAGCCGCTTTTCCAAATAGTTCGAACTAGCCCGGGCTGACTCGACCCATAGATATATGTAACGCTACAGCAGACGCCTGTATGATGGAAACTCACCTGGCCGAGACGATATCAAGTCAAGATTTGTTTTAACTAGTTCGTAGGATCGTTTATTTTATACTTTTTATCTTAGATTTAAGCTATTTACTAGAATCACTCGACTCATTATAATCTGAAAAAGTTTCCTTACATTTTTCCTGAAGCTCGCATCTTTTTGAGTCAATTTATGGAGGCAAGATGCGGATTTTGCAATTTTGGACACACTAAGAGCAGAGTGGAGTAAATTTCAATGTTACTAACAAGGTAATATTGTTAATTAGGATGCTCACTACAATATTGGGCCGCAAAAACCAATGACCTCATCCAAAAATTTTGTATCATCAGAATGGCTTTGTTGCAGAATCTCTTATGGGTTCATGTTGCCTACTTGGAAGGCACTTCGTATATACATACAAGCTTATTATTATTATACTGATCACAATGAAAATTGGTGGTGGAGTTGATTTTTCGATTAATTGCTTTTATTTGGTTTTACAGATGGCAAAATTTGCATTATTCCATTGCCAAATTGCTCATTATTGATCAAGTCTGCCGGAGAGTTCCAGGAGATTCTGTCGGAGGAGACATTCGATCCCAAAACCTAGAAAGGCAATCAAACCCGCAGATTACCGGATACTCGAACCGGAAATTCTATCAGGGGATAATGTTGACCCCGAAAACTAGGAAGGCGGTCAAACCCGCGAATAACCGGATACTCGCACCGGGAAGTCTGTCGGGGGATAGAATTAACCCCCAAACCTAGGACGGCAATCACACGCGCAAATTAGCGGATCCTCGGACCGGGAATTATATCGGGGGATCAAATTATCCCCAAAACCTAGGAAGGCTATCAAACCCGCGAATAACCAGATGCTCGGACCCGAAAATTCTGGCGTGGGACAAAATTCACCCCAAAACCTTGGAATGCGGTCAAACCCGCGAATAACCGGATGTTCGGACGGAAAACTCTGTCGGGTAATAGAATTAACCTTAAAACCTAGGGAGGCTATCAAACCCTGCAAATAACCGGATGCTCGGACCGAAAACTCTGCCGGGGAATGAAATTCACACCAAGACTAGGACCGAACCCGTAGATAACCAGATGCTCGGACGGGAAACTGTCGGGGGATGGAATTAACCCTATAACCTAGGAATGCAGTCAAACCCGCAAATAATCGGATGCTCGGACCGAAAACTCTGTCGGGAGATAGAATTAACCCCAAGACTAGGATCAAACCCGCAAATAACCGGATGCTCGGACGGAAAACTCTGTCGGGGGATAAAATTAACCCTAAAACCTAGGAAGGCTATCAAACCCTGCACATAACCGGATGCTCGAACCGGAAACTCTGTCGGGGGATGAAATCAACCCCAAGACTAGGAACGAACCCGCAACTAACCGGATGCTCGGACGGAAAACTCTGTCGTGGGACAAAATTCACCCCAAAACCTTGGAATGCAGTCAAACCCGCAAATAACCGGATGCTCGGACCGAAAACTCTGTCGGGGGATAAAATAAACCCCAAAACCTAGGACGGCAATCAAACGCGCGAATTAGCGGATACTCGGACCGGGAATTATATCAGGGAATCAAATCAACCCCAAAACCTAGGAAGGCTATCAAACCCGCAAATGATCGGATGCTCGGACCAAAAACTCTGTCGGGGGATAAAGTTAACCCCAAGACTAGGATCAAACCCGCAAATAACCGGATGCTCGGACGGAAAACTCTGTCGGGGGATAAAATTAACCCTAAAACCTGTGAAGGCTATCACGGCCGCGAAAAGCCGGAAGCTCGGACCGAAAACTCTGTCGGGGGATAGAATTAACCCCAAGACTAGGATCGAACCTGCAAATCACCAGATGCTCGGACGAGAAACTCTGTCGGAAGATGAAATTAACCCTACAACCTAGGAAGGCTATCAAACCCGCAAATAACCGGATGCTCGGACCGGAAAGTCTGTCGGGGGATAAAATTAACCCCGAGACTAGGATCGAACCCGCAAATAACCGGATGCTCGGACGGAAAACTCTGTCAGGGGGATAAAATTAACCCTAAAACCTGTGAAGGCTATCACGGCCGCGAAAAGCCGGAAGCTCGGACCGAAAGGTCTGTCGGGGGATAAAATTAAACCCAAGACTAGGATCGAACCTGCAAATCACCAGATGCTCGGACGGAAAACTCTGTCGGCGGATAAAATTAACCCTGAATCCTAGGAAGGCTATCAAACCCTGCAAATGACCGGATGCTCGGACCAAGACCTCTGTCGGGGGATGGAATTAACACCAAGACTAGGATTGAACCCGCAAATAACCGGGTGCTCGAACCGAAACCTCTGTCGTGGGACAAATATACCCCCAGAACCTAGGAATGCAGTAAAAGCCGCAAAAAACCGGATGCTCGGACCGAAAACTCTGTCGGGGGATAAAATTAACCTCGAAACCTAGGAATGCAGTCGAACCCGCTAATAACCGGATGCTCGGACCAAAAACTCTGTCGAGAATAAAATTAACCCCAAGACTAGGATCGAACCCGCAGATAACCGGATGCACGAACGGAAAACTCTGTCGGGGGATGAAATTAACCCTAAAACCTAGGGAGGCTATCAAACCCCGCGAATAACCGGATGCTCGGAGCGAAAATTCTGTCGTGGGACAAAATTCCCCCAAGACAAAGGAATGCAGTCAAACCCGCAAAAAACCGGATGCTCGGACGGAAAACTCTGTCGGAGGATGAAATTAACCCCAAGTCTAGAATCGAACTCGCGGATAACCGAATGCTCGTACGGAAAACTCTGTCGGTGGATCAAATCAACCCCAAAACCTAGGAAGGCTATCAAACCCGCGAATAACCAGATGCTCGAACCGAGAATTCTGCCGGGAGATGAAATTAACCCCAAACCTAGGAAGGCAATCAAACCCGCGAATAACCGGATGCTCGAACGGGAAACTCTGTCGGGGGTTGAAATTAACCCCAGAACCTAGGAAGGCTATCAAACTTGCAAATAATCGGATGCTCGAACTGAAACTTCTGTCGGGGGATAAAATTCACCCGAAAACCTAGGAATGCAGTCAAAGCCGCAAATAACCGGATGATCGGACCGAAAACTCTGTCGGGGGATAAAATCAACCCCAAGACTAGTATCAAACCCGCGAATAACTACCGGATGCTCGGACGGAAAACTCCGTCGGGGGACGAAATTAACCCCAAAACCTAGGAAGGCTATCAAACCCGCAAATAACCGGATGCTCGACCCGAAAATTCTGTCGTGGGACAAAATCCCTTCAAAACTTAGGAATGCAGTCAAACCCGCAGAAAACCGGATTTTCGGGCCGAAAACTCTGTCGGGGGATAAAATTAACCCCAAAACTAGGATCAAACCCGCGAATAACCGGATGCTCGGACGGGAAACTCTGTCGGGGGATGAAATTAACCCTAAAACCCAGGAAGGCTATCAAACCCGCAAACAACCGGATGCTCGAACCGAAACTTCTGTCGTCGGACGAAAATTCCCCCAGAACCTAGGAATGCAGTTGAACCCGCTAAAAACTGGATGCTCGGACCGAAAACTCTGTCGGGGGATAAAATTAACCCCAAAGCCTAGGGAGGCTATCACACCCGGAAATAACCGGATGCTCGAACCGAGAATTCTGTCGTGGGATAAAATTAACCCCAAAACCTAGGAAGGCTATTAAGGCCCCCAAATCAGCGGATACCCGGATCGGGATTTCTATCGGGGTATAAAATTATCTCCGAAACCTGCCAAAACAATCGAACCCTCAAATAACCGGATGCTCGGACAGGGAACTCCAGAGGGATAAAATCAACCCCAAAACCTAGGAAGGCAGTCGAACCCGCAATAACCGGATGCTTGGACCGAAAACTCTAGCGGGAGTGTAAATCAATCCCACAACATGGAAAGGTGACTATATTCCATTAATCCACAAATAACACCAAGAACCAGAATTTCTGGTACGGGATGTCTCATTGACCGAACTCTCTGTATTTCTCGACGGAGATACCGGATCTCTAGCCTATTAAGCCGGCCTGCATAGATTTTTGGTATGAGCATCGCCATTCATTCACGGGTTCCATTACCCTCCTAGATTTCGAGCTTCGTTTTTTCCATCGACAAACTCATCGGTCCGAGCGGGTATCCGCGAGTTGAACCATCTGCCTAGGTTCTGGATTGAATTTTTCCGCCAACAGAACATTCAACTCGAGCATCCGTTTATCTGCGGGTTTCATTGCCTTACTAGGTTTTAGGGATTCTCTCCCGTGGCAGGATTTTTGTCCAGGCATCTATAGTTTGCGAGTAGTTTGATTGCCCTCCTAGGTTTTGGGCTCGTTTCTGCCCCTCGACACATCTCTCGGTCTCCGATTATCCGGTTACCTGCCGTTTTGAGTACCTCCCTAGGTTTTGGGGTTGATTCTATCCCCCGACAGAGTTTTCTGTCCGAGTATCCGGTAATTTGCGGGTTTGACGGCCTTCCTAGATTTCGGGGTTAATTTCTTCCCCCGACAAAGTTTTCTGTCCGAGCTTCCGATTATATGCGGATTTGACTGCTTTCCTAGGTTATGGAGTTAATTTTATCCCCCGACAGAATTTTCGGTTCGAGCACGCCGTTATTTGCAAGTTTGATAGCCTTCCTAAGTTTTGGGGTTGATTTTAACCCCCGACAGAGTTTCCCATTCGAGCATCCGGTTATTCGCAGATTTGATAGCCTTCCTAGGTTTTGGGGTTAATTTGATCCCACGACAGAGTTTTCCGTACGAGCATTCGGTTATTCGCGACTTAGATCCTAGTCTTGGGGTTGATTTCATCCTCCGACAGAGATTTCGGTCCGAGCATCCGGTTATTTGCGGGTTTGACTGCATACCTGGGTTTTGGAGTTAATTTTATCCCCCGACAGAGTTTTCGGTCCGAGCATCCGGTTTTTTGCGGCTTTTACTGCATTCCTAGGTTCTGGGGGAATTTTTGCCCCACGACAGAAGTTACAGTTCGAGCATCCAGTTATTTGCGGGTTTGATAGCCTTCCCAGCTTATAGAGTTAATTTTGTCCCCCGACAGAATTTCCCGTCCGAGCATCTGGTTATTTGCGGGTTCGATCCTAGTCTTGGGGTTAATTTCATCCCCCGACAGAGTTTTCGGTCCGAGCATCCGGTTATTTGCGGGGTTTGATAGCCTCCCTAGGTTTAAGGGTCAATTTTATCCCCCGACAGAGTTTTCGGCCCGAGCATCCGGTCTTCTGCGGCTTTTACTGCATTCCTAGGTTCTGGGGGAATTTTTATCCACGCCAGAAGTTTCGGTTCGAGCATCCAGTTATTTGCGGGTTCGATAGCCATGCTAGGTTATAGGGTTGATTTTATCCCCCGACAGAGTTTCCCGTCCGAGCATCTGATGATTTGCGGGTTCGATCCTAGTCTTGAGGTTGAATTCATCCCCCGACACAGTTTTCGGTCCGAGCATCCGGTTATTCGCAGGGTTTGATAGCCTTCCTAGGTTTCAGGGTTAATTTTATCCCCCGACAGAGTTTTCCGTCCGAGCATCCGGTTATTTGCGGGTTTGATCCTAGTCTTGGGGTTAATTTTATCCCCCGACAGAGTTTTCGGTCCGAGCATCCGGTTATTCGCGGGTTTGACTGCATTCCAATGTATTGGGGTGAATTTTGTCCCACGACAGAATTTTCGGTTCGAGCATCCGGTTATTCGCGGGTTTAATAGCCTTCCTAGGTTTTGGGGATAACTTGATACCCCGATATAATTTCCGGTCCGAGTATCCGCTAATTTGCGCGTTTGATTGCCGTCCTAGGTTTTGGGGTTAATTTTATCCCCCGACAGATTTTTCGGTCCGAGCATCCGGTCTTCTGCGGCTTTTACTGCATTCCTAGGTTCTGGGGGAATTTTTATCCCACGCCAGAAGTTTCGGTTCGAGCATCCGGTTATTTGCGGGTTTGATAGCCATGCTAGGTTATAGGGTTAATTCTATCTCCGACAGAGTTTCCCGTCCGAGCATCTGGTTATTTGCGGGTTCGATCCTAGTCTTGGGGTTGAGTTCATCCCCCGACAGAGTTTTCGGTTCCGAGCATCCGGTTATTCGCAGGGTTCGATAGCCTCCCTAGGTTTTAGGGTTAATTTCATCCCCCGACAGAGTTTTCCGTCCGAGCATCCGGTTATTTGCGGGTTTGATCCTAGTCTTGGGGTTAATTTTATCCCCCGACAGAGTTTTCGGTCCGAGCATCCGGTTATTCGCGGGTTCGACTGCATTCCAAGGTATTGGGGTGAATTTTGTCCCACGACAGAATTTTCGGTTCGATCGTCCGGTTATTTGTGGCTTTGATAGCCTTCCTAGGTTTTGGGGATAATTTGATACCCCGATATAATTTCCGGCCCGATCATCCGCTAATTTGCGCGTTTGCTTGCCGTCCTAGGTTCTGGGGTTAATTTTATCCCCCGACAGAATTTCCGGTGCAAGTATCCGGTTATTCGCGGTTTCGACTGCCTTCCTCGGTTTCGGGGCCAATATTATCCCCTGATAGAATTTTCGGTTCGAGTATCCGGTAATCTGCGGGTTTGATTACCTTTCTAGGTTTTGGGATCGAATGTCTCCTCCGACAGAATCTCCTGGAACTCTCCCGCAGACTTGATCAATAATGAGCAATCTGGCAATGGAATAATGCAAATTTTGCCATCTGTAAAACCAAATAGAAGTAATTATTCGAAAAATCAATTCCACCACCAATTTTCATTGTGATCAGTATAATAATGATAAGCTTGTATGTATATACGAAGTGCCCTTCAAGTAGGCAACATGAACCCATACGAGATTCTGCAATAAAGCCATTCTGATGATACAAAATTTTTGGATGAGGTCATTGGTTTTTGCGGCCCAATATTGTAGTGAGCATCCTAATAAACAACATTACCTTGTTAGTAACATTGAAATTTACTTCACTCTGCTCTTAGTCTGTGCAAAATTGCAAAATCCGCATCTTGCCTTCATAAATTGACTCAAAAAGATGCGAGCTCCAGGAAAAATGTAAGGTAACTTTTTCAGATTATAATGAGTCGATAAGATTCTAGTAAATAGCTTAAATCTAAAATAAAAAGTATAAAATAAATGATCCTACGAACTAGTTAAAACAAATCTTGACTTGATATCGTCGTGGCCACGTGAGTTTCCATCATACAGGTGTCTGCTGTAGCGTTACATATATCTATGGGTCGAGTCAGCCCGGGCTAGTTCGAACTATTTGGAAATGCGGCTCGTTCCAATTTCTAAGTGTTCAATGGACGCCAGAGAGCAATTGACTTTTGCATTTGAATTGCTGAATCGAGCGCGCACCGGGATTTCTGTTGCCTATTCTTTTCTGTGTGTTCGTTGGTTTGATAGCCTGCTCAGGTCATGAGATTAAATACTCCCATGCAGAGTATCCACACAGCATGGGAATATTTCAGGGAAACGTTTCAATGGAACCTTTCAGAAACCTCGCAGAAACATTTTAGTTAATGTTTTTATAATATTCCATTGCAATATTTCAATGAAATCCTCCAGAAACCTCGCAGGAACATTTCAAGGAATGTTTTTGTTATATTTTCATTGCGATATATGATAAATATCTTTCGGAGAGATCCTCGAAACATTTCATGGAACATTTCTGAAAATTTTTCAGAAATGTTAGTCTGAAAGATTTTTGAAAGGGTTTTTGAAATATTGCAGTGCAATATTGTTCTATGGATACGACTTATCTCGACATATCACGCGATCAAATCTCCAATCTTATAAAGGTTACTCGTCCTCGTCGACATCAAGCCAGCGAGCAGACGACGTGTCTTCATTCAGCGCCGCGGGAAGAGGAGAAGGTGGCATAGCTGAAGCGCAAGAGGGGCGGGTGGCTAGGGTAATTTTTACCGTACCAGAGAGAAAGAGCTGGGTGCGCCTGCGCGCGCCGCGAGCCCCGGAGCTCGGCATCTCACCTAACCTCACAATCATTTTAGTGTAGAAGTACATTATTTGACTCGTTCTGATGAAGATGCTTGGATTTTGATCCGAGATCAGAGCATACAAACTGATGAATCCATTTGAAATTCGCTGAATCATCTTCATTCTCACTCCTGGTGATATTAATATTGATCAGAGCAACATCACTGCTAAGTGGCATGACAGAAACCATCTTCTTGGTACAGGGAGAAATTACCCTACACGCCCGTAAAAACTGGCGCTCCTAAGGTGGCGCGTCCCACGATTGCCGGCATGTAGGGTAATTTTTCCTTTACCAGTCTGGTAATTTTTATCGAAAAATTCCGAGCGTGTATTTTTTCGTTTCGCCCTAAAACTCTCCATACAAGAGATATGCGATTTTTCAGTTCATGAGCTGAACTTCGATTTCTGTTTCTTTTGGGTCGGTAAAACTCGATGAACCAGCGGGGTCTTCAAATTTCCTAGAGAACTTCCTTTCATATGATCAAATTGCATGAAATGTACGGGGAAGAATTGTTATAGAGCCAAAATAGGCCGAGAATTCGTTGGAAATGAATATTTAGCGTATTAGTGTGTAAACCTTGTACGTGTGAGGAGAATGATTTTTCGACGGTTCACCACCGAAAATAATTAATAGTGCAACTGCCATTCGTTAAGAGTGAACCGAACTCATTTTCCCATGATTGTTGTGGAATCAAATTGTACCAAAAAAATTTTCAGCAAGATCGAAGATAGTGTTTTTGAGAAATCGAATTTTTAGTTTTATTTCCAACGAATGTTCGGCCTATTTTGGCTCTATAACATCTATTTCCAGTGTGACGTGGTGAGTCTCAGGCCTCCTGCCCGCGCCTCTCCTCGTCCCTTGACGATTCACCAGCGACGACTTCGCGAGCCGCGCAACGCCTAGGCGCTGCTCGTCGGCCGTCGCAGGTGCATCGTCAGCACCTTGACGTGGCTTTGCACTCTCCCCTTTGGCACTACTTCATGGAGATGCAGAGCATCGTCGATGACGATGCTCGGCATGCTCGGGAGACCGCTCGGAGCGGCCAAGCCGCCCAGACCATCTCGGGTGCGCTTCGCGCCGCGATACACGCATACACACTTCCACTCTATAAGTATCATATAAAGGCATCAATAATAGTACATAGTGCCTATTTATTCAGATATTTCCCTCACATCTCACCTTATGTGCCGAATCCCCCCCACGTCTCACCAGTACATTTCATGCGAATTGATCATATGAAAGGAAGTTCCCGAGGAAATTCGGAGAGCCCGCTGATTCGTCAAGTTTTACCGACCCAAAAGAAACAGAAATCGATCGAAGTTCGGCTTATTAACTGAAAAATTGCATATCTCTTGTATGCAGAGTTTTGGGGCAAAACGAAAAAATACGTATCTCTTTATTTAGACTCTAGAATCATATGTTCCGGAGCGGGGAAGATTCGTTGCATCAACCTTTTTGGCTGCCCGATCTCAACTGGATTGAGTCATTCTGTCTCTGATTTTATTCGGTCCATCTGTATATGGGTAATTCCACGAGAAAACAATATATGATCAACAGTTGGATCTCAGATTTCCTTCTAAGTGGACTTTTTGGATTTTATAGGTTGAAAAATGAACTTCCTTCACCATCAAAAAAATTACAACATTTTTTTCGGACCCTGGTACACGAATCAAAATCATGTTTTCTACTTTTTCTTGCAAAATTTCAGTAACTTTTTTACACTCAAATCGTTATAGCTCAAGAATCATCCATATATCATCGAGGTTCTATAAGAACCAGAACTCGAAAGTGGTTTTTGATAGGCTTTTTGCTCACCTTTCAGATGCGCCGAATCGCGTCCCACTATCTGCGGTAATTTTTGAGCTATAACGATTTGAGTGTGAAAAAAGTTACGGAAATTTTTCAAAAAAAAAAGTCGAAAACATGATCTTGATTTGTGTACCAGGGTCCGAAAAAAATTTTGTAATTTTTTTTATGGTGAAGGAAGTTCATTTTTCAACCTATAGAATCGAAAAAGTTCACTTAGGCTGGAATTCATAGTCGTTGATCCGAAATCAGAATCGGCGGATTAGGAGCGCTGCGATCGCCTTGGCGAAACGTTATACATTTGGGTACGGCGATCGTAGCGCCCTAAATCCGCTGACTCTAATCTCGGATTAACGACTATGAATTCCAGCCTTAGAAAGAAATCTGGATTTTAAGGCGATACGGTCACCATGCAAGCTGAAAATCATTCCCAACTTTCTCCGATTCTGTTGCGATTTGGGCTAAACGACGAGCGCACAAATATTTGTCATCGTCTAACTTAGATTTGTCTGCTCTTCGTTAAGCCCAAATTGCGATAGAATCGGAGAAAGTTGGGAATGAAAATGTGCGTATATTATAGGTTAGGAGGTTCCCGCGGCCGAGTTATTCCCACTTTTCTCCGATTCTCTTATGATTTGGGCTAAGCGACGGATTGAGAAATACAAGTTGGACAATAACAAGTATTCGACAACTCATCTCACACTTTGAATAATCAAACTTTTTATGTAATGTGTATTTTCAATTTCCATGGTCACCCTGTCTTCCACGGTGACCGCATCGCCTTAAGCTGTTTTCTGGGCATTTTTTCGATTCCAATGACAAAAGACCTCAATTTTCTGCGCATGCGCGAGATTTTAGAATTCCAAAACCAATTTTTTTAGAGAAGCAGAGAAAATTTCCTTTAAACTGACCCCTTATTGAGTTCAATTTCATCAAATAGGAGCGGTGTCACAGAACCCGAATGATGCAGAACGATTCGAGCGAAAACATGAAGGCTTCCAGGCAATGACTGGAGCGAACATGGGGCCTAGCACCAAGCTGCTTTTTGTAGTGGCTGTCAAGAGTCACTGTAACTTTGGTTCAAATAAACGGATTCAAGCTCACCAAGGGGTCATTCTCAAGGAAATTTCCTCAGCTTTTCAAAAAAATTGGTTTTGGAATTCTAAAATCTCGTGCATGCGCAGAAAATTGAGGTTTTCTGTCATTGGAATCGAAAAAATGTCCAGAAAACAGCTTAAAACCCAAAAATACAGAGTAAAAATATTTTATTCGTGGAGAACACAACTTTTTAAATGAAAAGATGTACTTTCAAATCTTCCAAAAAAATAGCTTTTTGAGAAAAAAAATGAAAGATAATTTTCACGGAATCATCCATATATAATCGAGGTTCTATGAGAACCAGAACTCGAAAGTGGTTTTTGATAGGCTTTTTGCTCACCTTTCAGATGCGCCGAATCGCGTCCCTCTATCTGCGGTGATTTTTGAGCTATAACGATTTGAGTGTGAAAAAAATAAATTTAAAAAAATTTTTAAGGCAAACGCTTTTATGAAGGCTCATCTTTTGTCCTAGTGAGAAGGTGTTCGTTGTAGTTCTCTTAAACCCTCATAACTCACATAATTCAACTTACTATAAAGTGAAAAATAAGTGAAAGTCTAGTGATCAATTGTATTACAACTTAATGAAAGGACACTATTGAGGAGTTGAAGATGATGCTCCCAGCCCCTGATTGAATACTTTTTAAATTCTCACTTGAAACCTTAGAACAAATGATCAGAAATGCTGAAAATATTACCACCTTAAAATGTATATATCATAAAAGCGTGGGGTACCATGGAAAGGAGAAGTACATTGCATTCTCTTCATGGCTACCCCACGCTTTCATGATATATACATTTTAAGGCGGTAATATTTTCAGCATTTCTGATCATTTGTTCTAAGGTTTCAAGTGAGAATTTAAAAAGTATTTAATCAGGGGCTGGGAGAATCATCTTCAACTCCTCAATAGTGTCCTTTCATTAAGTTGTAATACAATTGATCACTAGACTTTCACTTATTTTTCACTTTATAGTAAGTTGAATTAAGTGAGTTATGAGGGTTCAAGAGAACTACAACGAACACCTTCTCACTAGTACAAAAGATGAGCCTTCATAAAAGCGTTTGCCTTAAAAATTTTTTTTAATTTATTTTATTTTGCTATTTTTAGTTGAAGTCAATCTGATAGCACCCATGGATTTCATCATTAGTTCTGTCTATCCACTCATTTCACATCTTGGATAACAAGTTACTTTTGGGAATACCAACTGATTAGAAGACTCGATAATGTCCCTTTCGGATGAACAAATGGATTTGATTCTTGGTTATCTCCATTGCCAAGTAACTTTCGAGAGTAGTCACAGAACATGCACATTCAGTCAAACCCCTTCATTATAATACACGAATATCAGCGTGGAGTTCTGCTAGAACTTGTATCTCAAACATCATCCTAAACCTTTCTCTGTCCGCCAATTTTTTGAGATTTTAGACTGTTGGTAGTTTCAAGGGTTTTCCATGAACTTGAAATATCTCACCTGATTCAAAAGTTTGAAGTTGATACTAAATATAGTTGAGTCGTCAGAAATTTGGGAGAATGGTTGTGAGTTGGCAAATTCTTGTTTGAATCATGATCTTATGCAATGACCAACAATCAGCTGCTGCAACTGTATGATTATCGTAGTGGATTTATAATTGTTTTCAAATTTGTTATCATCTCAATACGAATGGCTCTTCATCCCATTCTTGAGAGCCCCAGAATCTTCTAACAATTAAAAGTCTCATTCTTTGGTTTGTTGCCATGGGTGTATACTCATCATGAATCTACGCGTGGAGTCTGCTAGAGTCTGGTGGAGTCGTAAGACTGGTAAATGAAGTTCTCTAAGAGTTAAAGATGGCTCCGAATTCATCATTGAACATCAAGAGACCATTGTCAAGGTCAGGGACTATGTTCGAGGTTGATGGTACTTGGGAATTCTGAATAACGATTTCCAACAACTCAACTAAAATGACTTCTACATAACTACTCCTTTTCATTCCACTTTCCAATATTAGGACAAATTTTTTAAATCATTTTGGATTTAAAAAACCCTATTCTGCCTGATATTGAATATTCTGTGGTAAATCTGTGAGCTGACACAAGGAAATACATGTCCTGGAATGGAACACGCTGATATGCGACATCCCTCACGCGCAACAACACCACAACAAACACATTTTTTCTTGATCTGCTAGCTCCTAACTAAGGCTTGCACGTGGCCCGCACTACTCCAACACGACATTTTTTTATGGTCTATAACCATAATTTAGTTATAAATGTATGACTAACAAAATCGTGTCATGAGATGGGGAGGTTACGGCGTGGCGCCAACGTCGCGCGTAGAAGCTGCATCTCGGGTACCCGCATCTCCCACGGAACACGTTCACAACAGGTGCACTTTTACTCGACACGGAGAAACTCATTTTCACCAGGAAGCCACGATTCTTGGTGATGAGCCAAGATTGCTTGAGATTGCTACAGATAGCTATAGCCAGCTATAGCTAAGCGGCCCATGCTGTCTGCTGCTGTCTCGGTGCGCAGCTGCGGCGCGCGCGTTCTCATTGGCCGAAATGAGATCCAAGAGAAAACATTTCACTCACACAAAGATAAATGCGGCACACGTACGAGAAACTGCCCGATATAGGTATAGAAAATACCCGTCGAAAAGCGAAGCGACACCAATGACCTTGATGCCGAAGTGCATAAAAGCGTTTTAATTAATAAAAAGTTACGGAAATTTTGCAAAAAAAGTCGAAAACATGATTTTGATTTGTGTACCAGGGTCCGAAAAAATTTTGTAATTTTTTTTATGGTGAAGAAAGTTCATCTTTCGACCAATAAAATCGAAAAAGTTTACTTAGAAAGAAATCTGAGACCCAACTGTCGACCATATATCGTTTTCTCGTGGAATTACTCTAATGGCTTTGTCCTTTTGTTTACACCATTGCCAATCTCAAGAGAAAGTAGTCTGAATCATTCTCACGTTAATGGTCATACCAAGAAAATGATTGTACATTCAATCAATACTCTGTATTCTAATGAGGGAGGCTACCTTTGAACTGTACATTCATTCATTCACGAGTATTCGCTTACATTTGTGTCTTCCCAAAGCTAATCGTGTGACGAGAACCACGCTCCGATTTCTTGAACGAGATAGATGGTAATTCAATTCTTCGGATACGTTCGGGCTTAGTCTGGAAATTTCTTCAAACTTCATTGAATTTCATTTTGAAGCGCCAATCAGACCTCGAATAAATTCACGATATATGCTCTCTCAACATGAATCAGTTATTTTAGCTGATTTGCAGCTAACGTGGACGGATTTTCACTGGAAATCAGCTACAATAACTGAGAATCAGCTAAAATAGCTGATTTTCAGTCAAAATCCGTTTGTGTTAGCTGATTCATGTTGAGAGAGTGTGACCGACGTGGAATTGCCTCCGATGTTCGAAAAATATGATTAGAGAATTCCCTCAAATGCGGTCCTACTGAGCTTGATTTTCTACTGAAAGACGCTATTTTTGAAATTCTAGATTGTGTTCAAAGAGCGATTTTACATGCAGATTATATCAACACACGCTTTTAACGTCAAAAAAATCGGTTAACGACTCTCGGACCAGAAGAGTCATAGGTTTAGAACATCAAAATCGATGAAACTGGGTCTGACATATCATCTGAAACAAAGAGTGTTGTTGAAACCCTCTTTCCGTCGTTGCAACCTCCTGATTATCCTGAATCGAATACTGGACATCACATAGCTCTCAAAGTCATTTTTCAATAGTACCTCCTGGCGTAGGAATGGTTGCTCTCTCCTAATAAGTAAGCAGTATTTAGACATAAAGCTATTCTGAGCAGAAAAAATACGTATTTTTATCGAAACGCTTCTCTTTCAATTCAAAATCCCATTCGAAACAAAATACCCAACATCAAAATCGAAGAACCTTGTCTTGAAATGTGGTTGTATCGACTTTACGAGCGATATGAATTCTCAAGTTTGATGTTCCTAATTATCAAAAATGTGCTACTGAGTTCCACACTGAGAAAAAAAATTATTGAAATTCAATAAATATATTTATTCATAGAAGATTTAACTGAATCGAAAACTAATTTTTCAGGAATGAATGAGGTTTCATACTTTCAAATAATCATTCATTCATATTTACAATAGAAATGTACTCAATCATCAAATTACCGGAATCAGAAAAATTGTATTTAAGGGGGAAAAATGTTTATTCAAACTGAACATACATCCTCCGAATTGAAGAAATTGAACCATGGATTCTGATAATTCAATTTCTCCAAATCAAATAAATCAACTTGAATGAATTTGCATTGATATTTGATGAGATATTCCATCAAAATCAATTGTTACGTATTCAATCAGAGGAAACATTAACACTTACATCCATTGCACTAGATTTGAATGAATATTTATCCAATTCTATGATTGATCCAATGAATTCCAAGAACCAAAGTCTCATTTTGATAATATGGAATCTGCAAAATTCAACACGTGACCAGATCACGGTTATATCAATCCTTTATTCAAAATAAATCATTACTATTGGATTCAAGAGTCAGTTTCATTCACGGTACAGAAATCATTTTTCTAAAACGCTCTGATTGCTCAGATCATCAATAAATTAGACGAATGACTTCTAAGCCTACATCAATAACTTTCATTTCAAAATGAAAGATTGAGTTTCCACTACATTGTAATGGGATCTTGCATTCTTCGAACCTGGGGTCAACAGACTCATTTTATACACGTGTATTGGAATATGACGAATATCACCTAAATTTTTTGAATAAATCAGTTTCGTGTTTTTGGATGAATATGTATTTATAGTGATGATATGAATCTATTCAGTACTCGAGTTGATCGGATTGGAGGAATTATATCCTATTGGAATAGATTTTTATTTGAAATCTCATTCAATATTTTACACAGCTTGATCCCAGAAAATCACGTGCTCAGTGTAGTTCTCTACGATCAAGTTGTGCTGAAGGGATAATGATTGTACTAAAATACCATTCCTTTAGGATATTCCGAATAAATGTTTATTCAAAAGTAATCTGATGATTCTTATGTTTATCGAGTTGGTGAAAATAAATTAAAGGATCCTCTCCAATTATCCAACTTGGTCAAACTTTCGTTTGATAAAGGTCATTGCTATTCACCCATTGGGAATAAGTTATGGAATAGTTAATGATTTTGATGAGATATTTATTAAAACTCTTAAAATCTGTATTCGACCGATTCTTGCCACTAGATGGCGCATCGAATGTTATATCTCCCGAAATGAATTTCTTCGGGCTTTATTATCGTCCCAACAAAAAATTTCTCACGATAATCGACAGATCTTCTAACCATTTTAATGGCGGAACTCGGTTATTCAATTCGTAATAGAAATTCAAGCTCTTATTTCAATTTTTCATTAAGTAAGGAGGCATGAAACCCTTTCTCGCAAGCGATTAAATAGGTCCCCGATTGATATATAAGGCTCGGAAAGTCGCATGACATATACATGTAATATCAGTGCGAGCGATACAATTAGGTAATGATTATAAAGTGCGTTGGTATCTTAGATATGAGTAGCGAGTATCTTAATTATATAAGGATGGAATTAGAGACAATTGTTAATAATACTGATAATTATTGATCCCCCAACTCAAGAGAGTAATTTGAATAAATATTTATCTGATGTGAATAAACTTACCATGGTTGGCTAACAAACCATGTGCAATTTGCTTTGGGTTATCTATGATATTCCATATGAATGAATATTTCTTTGAAATGGATTTTATTTCATCGTTCTGAAGGAATATTTATTCATTTCGAATAACATTTATTCATTTGAGCATCGCAAATCGTTCAGATGCGTTACTTATGATAGAATCATCATCAGATTTCATCAAATATTATTCCGGATTTGATGAATATTTATTCATCCCGAAGAAATGCGTTTATTCATTTTGAATAAATGTTTGCCTAGGAGGATATGAAAGTATATTTATTCAAATCAGAAAAATTTTCTTCAAAATCGTTCAATTTTTTTTCTCAGTGCAGCAACTGTCGAAATAAATAAGCTCCCAACATCACGTGCACGCACATCCTGACATGGCTCCCCAAGAGAGGTTACAGTTGAGATTGCTTAAATATATAGAAAAAATGAGAAAGATACTATTCTTTATACCACTCAAAATGTTCGAAACTAATGATCATACACAAGAAATTGAGTCTAGTTATCGGTTCACGAATGTGCAAAGTAAAATACTGCTTTTCCGAGACAAATGAATGGTTGGGAGTTGAAACGGTGTAAGTCAAAAACTCCACTTGTGGGAAAAATGAGAAAGACGTGGGAAATCATGAGTGAGTCCAGCATGAAATAAAAATTCACAGCTCTTCTAATGATCTCAGTACACCGATCAAAATTGAGAAAGTACCAGAAAGTTAATTTATCCATCCGGAAAAAAA
Organism: Eretmocerus hayati; assembly: GCA_029851415.1. Taxonomy (NCBI): domain Eukaryota; kingdom Metazoa; phylum Arthropoda; class Insecta; order Hymenoptera; family Aphelinidae; genus Eretmocerus; species Eretmocerus hayati. The sequence goes on from CM056741.1 coordinate 137,341,547, forward strand.
TTATTTACAGAATTTCGAGTTATACACATCCTTTTGACTAAGAACGACCAATTATGCGTCAAAATTGCGTTGAAAATTTTTCGAAAAAGTTATTGCATGTATATCTTATTGGGATATGTCAATTCCTGCAATGAAAATATTGACACAGCATCTCGAGTTATACCGTTCTAACTTCCAATCATCGATTCGCATTTTTTTCCAACTTCCTTGCATTGTAAAATCTGTATGGTTGGTGATACTCATTCGCGCCACGGTATCTCATTCGCGAGATTCAGGCAAATATCTTGATGCGTTTTGTATGGAAAAATAATTTTGAGCATTTTTCAAGCGATGCTAATTCTGGTGGGAAATGTTTTTCTTGCAAAACCGAGGTACACTCAAGGTTTGGTCATCCACGCTACCCCCAGAAATTAACATGATAGAGTCTTCTGTTCGAGGAGGTTGAAAAGGTCCCGGTGACTCGCACATGAACCAGAAGAATGGAGAATATTATTAAATGTTCTATAGAAATACCCATATAAAGCACAACTTGTTATAAACATACGTGGAAAAATATCCCATCTCTTGTGGGGCGTTGATTAACGAGAATTAAAGTATTTTTCCACGTTTGATTATAATTACTTGTGCTATGCAGTCGTCGTTGTCAACTGATACAAAGCTGATGGGATCGACTGAGAGTCGACAAGACGGTCCTACAGAAAGTTCCATCTGAAGATAGTGCTTTCATTCACCGAGCCCATTGTTCTTCTAAATTAAGAAAAAAATGTGCAGTATTCAAATCTGGGGACGAGGATAGAATAGCTCTTTCCTGATAAAATGAATAAGAAAGCTACTCAAAGGTCCTCCCTGTGAATGAGTGAGCGAGACAGAAGACGTGGACTCACCAAACCGGCGAAGCGGAGCCGGGAAAGGAATGATACTGCGCCGCTGCAGTTGAAGACGGTATCGCTGGCCTCGACGAGGGCACATACACGGGAGCTTGAAGTTGCTGTGAATGTTGCTGCTGTTGTGGTTGTAGCTGCTGCTGTTGCTGTTGTTGTGTCTGCTGCGCTTGCTGTTGGTACTCAGAGCTCGAGCCGTAGCCGCTGGCCCCGCTCCCGTGGAACATTATCTCTTACCGGACGCTGCTACCACCGTGGCATCTGCTGAACATAGATTCGTCCTTTTTAAATGAGGAATTGAGTCTGACATGAGAAATATGATGGCAAGGATCACCGTTCCCACATCTCATACTTCTGCTGCCAAATAGTTAGGACAACTCATACGAGGCACGGCTTCACTTTCTTTCTCAATATTCACGAATCAGATCAGAATCAATCGGAAAAACAACAGAGTGCTTACCGAATGCCAACTTCATTACTCGAATTGAAATGATGATCATTCTAATGGCATGAGATCCTGCTTAATTCAATCTGTCGAACAGTCACATCTCCAAGTCAATTGTTTGTCGAAACGCGGATGGTCTAGCTCGTTCAAAAATTAGGGACGTTGAAAGATATCGAGATGCACCAAGTCGACAAGCTCGTAAAGAGAACACGCGCGTGATGAAAGCACTCCATGTGTCCTCAACGAGTCGATGAGACCTTATAAGCCTAAGAGCTACTCTATGTGAGTGGAGGATCGAACGAGGGTCCCACTCTAGACTTTCCTCATACGTATGCCTAATACAACATATATGTTGTATATATCGATATAGAAATCACAGTCCGAATAGTTCGACTCGCAGGGAATTTTCCTGGTTGGATTCCATGTAACGATGCCTGCACCTCATCAAACCCTATTTTGACCGCGACGGGGGTCATGGTTATCGGGTTAGATTTTACTTGCGACTTCTGTAAAGTCAACCAAACGCGCTCGCAATCGTGCGGCAAACACCGACGAATAGCAGTGACTGTACGCGTGAACGTTATTGCGGCGGACAGAGATGACGGACCGGCCCGGGAAACCGGGCCGGCCCTATTTGAGGACCTGAAAAAAAAGGTCCTCGCCTCCAGAAAAGTGAATCTGCCTGTGGAATTATACTTCATCGTATCATTGGAATCATTTTTTCTAATACCTTTCGCATCACTGCATCTTCGCTCATCTGCTTAGGATGAGAATTTAAAAACAACTCCGAATACGCTTGTTTCGGCTTCTTGAAGAGATTTGATTCGCAAAAATTTTATTTCAGAATCACTGTTTTGGTCAAAATTATTTCGGAGATCGTTCGATTCATTTCGATTTTCATCGACTCGAATATCGAACTCGTCTGCTACTTCAATAAGTTCTAATACGTTTGGAGGTTTTTGTGAGAATTCTGCTTTTGGAGCTGATGAAAGGTTGTCGGATTGGCATTCAAAAACAAGGGTGATCAAAAAGTGTACACATGCGGTGTGTGGTTACGCATATTGTCGGATCTATTAAACGGATGAGTGATTCAGCTCTAATTATCTGAGATCCGAGGTGAGCCAGTAAGATCAGTCCCTGCTTGGGTAGGCCGTGGCCCATCGAAGGTCGAGGGCCGCGGCCCACCGGGAAAACTCCCAAATTCCCAAATGGTCTGTCCGCCCCTGTTAAATTGATGAGACTCCAACGAAAGAGGGTATCCATTCTGAGACGACATCCCATGATCACAATAGACCAGTGAAATGAAGAATAACTGGAGGTGTTCGCTACGTGGTAGCTGTAAATGCCGCCAGAAGTCAATACATGACAGGTACAAGGCAGCGATTCCCGTAAAAATATAATTGCATAATTTGGTTCTATTGAGTAAATAGAGAACCGACATGACTACAAAAATTATTCGAAAATGCTCATATTATGGAAGTTCACGTTGAAATAGATACGATATGTGGAAATTCGGGAATTTTCTGTTGTCAAAGTGACTTAAATTTGAATCTGAAGTTTTTCAGATTTGAATTGGTGCAGTCGCCGCCATTCAATATGGCGGCGACTGCACACGAGTCACGTGACTTCAGAGTGTTTTCCACGATGATCCTGAGGCAAACCTGCGTTTTTCCACCGCGAACTTCTATTATTTGAGTAAAATAAGCTCTCAATTGTGATCCAGATAAAAGTTTCCGATTAAAAATGACATCACAACAGTTAGGGAATTTAGCGGCACATGTGCAGCCGCCGCGATATTGGATGGCGCCAATTCAAATTGTCAAAACTTCAATGATGACCGAAAACCATCGAGGTGTCGTAGAAGTTCCCAACTTTTTTCCTGTATGTATCCTGCCGCGAACTGTCAAAATATAAAATTTCCCGGAATTATGTCAGTTCCCTATTATCAAGTCGAATGGTTCAACAGATATGGACTGAATTCTTGCACAGTCGAGTGCTCAGCAATACACAAATAGTGGTACGTTCCACTCACAGAATGGCTGCGAATGATGTTCAAAGTTGCGAGCTGACAACCAGGCTACTTCCTCAGCATGAATCAGCTAAATTATCAAAAATTTACACTGGTGTTCATAGTCGTTGTGAACTCGAAGGTTGAATATTGATCCGCGGGTTTAGGTGCTGTAGTCGGCGTGGACAAAAAATGAGTTAGAGTCTCTGGTGTTCTGCTGCACTCGGAATACTGGGATTACGTATGGTGAATGCGAAGACTTGAATTTATTCTTCTGCCACGCCGATTACAGCGCCTAACACGCGGTCCAATCTTTAACCTCCGAGTTATCACCGACTACAAATACCAGTGTAAATCAAATCTGAAAGATTGAATCAGTGAAACTCTTTTGAGCCCATACAGTCGACTGGTTATTCTAATCTCACCCCTTCCCGGGCAAATTATTGATGAAAACGTGAGGCCAATTATACAGACTTTCAATAGCGATGATTATAGCTTTAAAAAATGCTTGATATTCATCTGCACCACTTCATACTGATACATTAACTGATTAAATCATATCATCCACAATGATCCATCAATTATATTAGTTCATCCCAAATTGACTTACTGATCTACAGTCTACATGGGCCGATACGGTCAGTAGCACCAAGTATACAGATAAGCACTGATACATCAGTAACAACACCCGACTTAGAATATATCATTTATAGACGCCACTAAGTGCCATACCCTGTTGATATTTCGGTAGTTATTAGTCATGGCAAAAGACAGTTCATTCTGGATTTGCAACATTAACACTTCAAACCATATGTTTCAACGATGTTGCACTACACACTGTAAAAAATCTCTGAAATAAAATTATTCCATGGGATGACAGATTCACAATGATGAGCTCAGTAAATTTACCAAAAATTTAGGAAATTTACAAGAGTCTTGTAATTTTACTCTGCTCAGCATGTGTGACTGGCGGACATCATGCTGAGCATAACAAATTTCCCATGCCAGGCTGATGGAAATTGCACCTGCGCAGTATTAAAGATCCAGAATGATTGTAGAGATGAATCTATTTAACGGAAGCATTATTTCTAGGTGTAAAAGCTCGTTGATGCATTAACCCATCAACATAACCTTGTGCTTTGTTATTGTTTCATAGGTTGCCATCGCGAGAGGAAATTATAAGTGCGCGTGTAAATTTCATCTGCTCAGCATGATGTCCGCCGATTACACATGCTGAGCATGTTAAATTTCATAAAAATTTTTTACAGTGTAGCCTCCAATCCGCAATGAGTACCTATACACTGATACATCAACGCCACGCGAAGCGACACTTAGTAACCAGATGCTTATTGTCTTAGACATAAGCAGCAAGTGTCTCAGTTATGTATATGTTACGGGCAATGTCCGATTTTGGGCATTGTCGACAATGACCAATATGGCTTTGGAGAATCGGACATTGTCGACAATGCCCAGGGGGTTTCGAGCACCATGAAACGGCTCAGATTAAGCTTAGAAACCGGAAATTAGCTATCGAGTCTAACTAAATATCTATCCTGCGGACCACGAATGTGCTGAAAGATTGAATTAATCCCGATTGCTGCAATGATCTTTCATGATTGGGTGTGAACGGAAATCAATTGCTTGACATAAGAGCATGTCTTTGAAGCTTATAAATACAGAAGGAGTTTGAAAAATGTGTGATACATTTTTGATAATCATTATCACTCATAAATACAGTAAAAAACACATTTCAAGTACATCAGATTCTATCACAGTAGAGTGAATTGATAAAATTGTGATAACTTAGTAGAGTGAATTGTGTGGACTATTACGATTCGGTATCGACGCGCGACTACACTTCAAGGCAAACACTGGACCGCGCGAGTTCTGCAAGCGTGTACATTGTGAAAATTTTCTTCAAAAACCCTTAACCAAGTAGTTGAAAGATCAATGCGATCAGCCGGCCCAATGGAAATTTTAACCATGTGGTTGAAAATTCAACTAGCTTTATGAAATACCAGGTTGAATTTTCAATCAAAGTGTTGAAGTTTTCAGGTAATCAGCTAGTTAAATTTTTCAACAATTGTTTGGAATTTTCTCGGAAAGATCGTCCACAGTTTACTTAGTACGCTTTGGATTTATGACTCGTGCAATCATCGCAGCATTCTGAAAAGGGCTATTCGCTGTAAATTTCTTTTCAATTTGCGCATTTTCAACCTGTTTTTGAAGTTATTGAGCAGGACCCACAATCTTAGATGGGTTCCGAACCACCAAAGCCACTGGAAAGCGACTATGAAAAATCACATTGGTACCGGTCGTTATTCGAACCACTTATCAGTGACATAAACGGATAAATCTTATGATCGTATGCATGTGAGTGACATTGACACGAAATCGTGAAAAGTCTTCCCGCTTGCGGACTAACCGAACTTCATTTGTTGCCATCAAAATATCACGGCCATTGGTAATGATTGACCGTGACCGCAAGGCCTTGGGCATTGTCGACAATGCCCGGGGAATGTCCGAAATACACAATGAACGCGGACATTGCCCAATATATCCGGGCATTGTCGACAGTGCCCGTAACATATATATGAATGAAAGTATAGAGACAATTTTTAACAATAGCGATACTTACCGATCCTCCAAATCAAGTGAGTAATTTGAATAAATGATTAACTTTTTGGTGCGAATAATCCCTTCATGGTTGACTGTCAGACTATGTAGAGTAAGCTATGGTTTTGGCTCCTTATAATATTCCTTAAGAAAAATTTATCAAAATGGATTCTAATTCATCGTTCTGAAGGAATATTCATTAATTGACATGCATCTATTCATTTTGAATAAATATTTGCCAAGGAAGATATGAAAGTCTATTTATTCAAATCAGAAAAGTTTTCATCAAAATTATTGCTCAAGTTCCTCTCAGCGTGTAAAGTTTCTTCAAGCATTATCAAATGTAATGTTTATAATAAAAGTCACTTTTTTGATCCACAATTACAAAAATAGGCGATGATTACAAATATTTTGATGACGCCTCCTGAAAATACAAAATTCAGCAAACACCTTGATACTGGCATGTAAACTACTTTTGGATCGTATAGTCTCTCATAAGCAATCGCTGTTGTAACCTTTTTCGCACGATATCTCAAAGTGTCTTCCTGAGTCGAGTTGTAGCTTACAACGTATAAATCCACCAGATAAATATAAATGTTAGATGAGAGATGACACGATTCGAGAGAGCTCCTATACACTTGAGAAGCATGGTGCTGGGACTATCAATAATCTATAACGAGTCCGGATTGTCACTTGCTCGCACTGGCATCAGAGAATCAAGGTTTACTTTTCCGGTATACTAGTGGAAATTTCCCGAAAAACTATTGTACGCGAAAGATACATTTTCTAGGGCACCAAATTTGGACACATACAGCGCGAGGAAGGAATTAATTCCGCGTTAACATCAGTTATATGGACCTATACCTGTCTCCAACAAGACTGAAGGAGCTCGTACAACAAGGCAAAACTGCGTCGTGGAGGAGTCAAAAAAAATCGCGCAAAGCCAAGTTCGAGCATATGTATACGCGAGAAAAACTCGAATCGGGCTGTTAATGCAACGCCCACAATGTATAGAAGGGATGGCGCCGACGCGGGAGAGTAACGATGCTAAATAGCTCCACTCGGTGGATGAGACTTTGCCCGCGCGCCGCTTCTTCCACATTCCCCGCCGCACGACTGCGCACATTCTGCGGCAGAGCATTATGCCCGCGAGTGAGAAAAGGCCGCACGCCACCGCGAGTCCGAGACTTAATTTACTGTTGCACTCAGTCGAGTCAAAATAAGGAAACAAAGAGGGTTAAGAAACGAGTGAGAGAGAGCGAGAGCGCGCGCGAGCAGGTTTGATAAATAAAAGTCTGGAGAAAGAGTGAGAGACGAGAAAAAGGGAGCCAGATGACGCAAGGGGTGAGGGGATGTATTCCCACCTCCCGAGCGGCACTCGATAGCAGCCATGACGGCGATGCGCGAGACCGCTCCACTTGTGTGGGCGGGACTTGCGGGGAGGCCCTGCCCCCTGTGCCGTTGCTGTGGATGCGAACCGTGATCTTCATTCGCCCGCGCGTGCCGACGCCCGCCGAATTTTTGCCCAGGCAACGCGCACGAATACGCCAGCTCAAATCTGCAAACTGTGAATAACGCGTGATATACCGAGAGAGCATTTGCACTTTGCACCCTCTCGCGATTGGATCGATCGAGCTCTGCCTCCCTTTGCGTGCCAACGACGTCGCCAAAGGCGCTGCTCCGAGCGCATGCGTTCACATCGCTCAACTCCTCATCGAGTCCTTCCGTATTACTTTTTCGGCTCTCTCATTCCTGCCGTTGAGCTCTCAGCATCCTTTACCGAACTTTAAGTTTTCGATCTCGAGGCTGCTTCGCCGATTCGGCAGCAAGCGATCATCTCTCGACTTGTTATTTATTGCAAAAGCAGAGATTGCAGGATTCAAAATGACCCCCGGCAGATTTCTGTAGGTGCTATAATAGAAGCCAAAATATGACGCTGTCAATCTTTTTGGGCAAAGTGGACACATTCAACCCCGTGGTCACATTCACCCCGGTTTACGGTACTCCAATACTGAGAGCTCAGTATGAGTCTCTGATTGCATGCAAATACACAACATCAAAATTATCAATAGTCCAACACCGAGTAACAGTGAGAGTCATCCAATTTGTTTCGTAGTTTTTCTTCTTGGGTTTCTTTTCTCAGCCAGCTTCCTCTTTTGAAAAATCATGATATCTTGAGAAGAACAAACCTAATTATCGTCCTTGTTCTCCATAGGTTATGTCAGATTGGGTAGAGCTGTATTTCATCCGTCCTAAATTAAGAATCGATAAACATCATCAGCTCATACAAGCTCGGACTGCTGTTCATTTGAGAGTGCTAATAGTTTCGATGCAGAGTTTCGAGAGTTCGGTGTCATTTGTTCTCAAACTCTGAATAAATATCCAAAAATCGTCGACATCCTCCTCTCTTAACTTTTCCGAGTGAAATCTCACTCGGAGTTCGGAGTGAAATCGTGGCAACTCGGTACCGAGTGAGTTTCACTCAGAAAAAAGAGTGAGATTTTTCACTCGGGGAATCCGAGTGAATCCAAATGTTATTTAGCCGAAACTGAATATTTTCGTTTAATCAATACGTTGCGGGCTATAAAATTAATAAATAATTATTAATCATCCGAAGGTTGGAAGAAAAGAAAAAAATCTATCACGCCTGTAGCGGCATGGTCACTTCATTATTTTTGTTATTTGGGAAGTGCGGGTTATCGAACTCGGTTGTCTTGATTGTAAGTCGGACTGCTTCTCCACTGGGCCACTGTTGCTGTTGACATCTGAGGTCCATAGCATCGTCTTATAGGAATGATGCACCATGTAATTTTATACGTGTCGTAGGTGGAAATGGAGATATGAAAACTAGCCATTGTTTCGGGTGAAAAAATAACAAAAGTGAAACCTAAATTTCCCCGGTAACAGAGCATTGCTTCTATATTAATAGGGTTGATTAATTTATTTATACGTAATATGATATAATATTGGTCTGTACGTGCATTTATAAAACTTATTGAAGAGGATATTGACATTACTTAGCTCAGTTTTTCAAGGAATATTGTAGGAAATCTACTATTTTCCTCTTTGTGAGCTACGCATTGATCCATCAATAACAAACGTGCGGTAAAACATAACCTAAAATTTGATTTGAGCGTCTCACTCTTGCATCCGAGTGAAATTTCACTCGAACTTCGGAGTGAAATTTTTTATTTTTTTGATATCTGACTCTTTACCGAGTGAAATGGACTTTCACTCGGAATCCGAGTGGAAAATCTCACTCGGAGAAGTTAAGAGAGTCGCACCTTCTTTTCATGTCCCCAATCCACCTATCGCTATTCTAAGGTGAAGTAGATTCAGCAGAATTTTAAAGAACTTATCGAGAATTCAAGTACTTTATTTGATTTTGAGGCTTTGAAGGGGAGTGTATGAGATCCAAGAACATGTAACTGAAAATTCAAGAACTTTTTATAGAGTGAGACGGCGCTATACAATAAGGTCACCGCTCGCAGCGCAACTACATACATATGTTGCAGGCCAAAAGGATTTTCAGCCAGATAGCCATCTTCTATGGCCCATCGCTATCAAGCGGCCGATACGACTCACGACACGGGAGGAGTCCATCGGGCTGAAATTTTTGGGCCGATAGACTCGCGTTGGGGCAGGTGACGGTCGTCCGGAGGCGTTTCAGCCACATAGCCACTGCGGACTAGTAGAGAGTTTCGATTGAACTGGAACGGTCAAGTTGATAGACTAAATACTTCATGCATCTATCGGGCTGGTTCCACTCCGAGACGCTTATATTTTCAAGCCAGATCGACATCGGACATGCAACACACCAGCGAGACAACATTTCTTCTTATTGTTCTCTGTGTGCTAGAAAAAATAATTGGATGGAGATAAGAAGAGATTGTTACAACAGACAAGAATTCGATGCTCTCAAAATGACCAATGTGTCACGAAACCGATTTTCTACAGTTTCGGTGGGTGATGAATGATTATAGATGAAGTATGAATTTAATGCTTTTTTTTAGACTGTTTCGTTCTATCAGTTAATAGGGAACGAACGACGTTTCAGACCTCTGATAAGGTCCTCCTTCAGCTCGTTTGTTTTCTATTAAGTAGTAGAACAAAATACGCTGCTAAAAGAGATTAGCAAGATACTTTCTCTTAGCGAAATAGTCTCAGATGATCACTCGAACTAATGATGAATTTGGAAGACTGATCAAATTCCGAAATCATGATTGAAATCCCCGGAAAATAGTTTCATTTTCCCTGTTGTCCAATCCATTTCATTCTCACTCCAGATCATACACATGTTTAACATATGAAAACAATCGTTCGGTTGAGGCGGAGTTTTGATACTGTTATGCAAATTATACCGATAAGGTAGATCTCATCGATATTTCGACTCTATTGCTCGATTTGATGAAATACATTTAATGAATGAATTTATCGTTTTTTCGAGCCACTTATGATCGTCGCGCTCAAGCGGCAATTTCATCTCTCGGTCAATCTTTCAATAAAAAATTGGAAAATCCAAAAAAAAAATAAAAAATCCCTTCGTGATGCAGCCACTATGAAAGTGGAGCCTCGAAGGTCGCAGTTTGACATTTGTCAAACTGTGATCGCCGCTTGAGCGCGACGATCATAAGTGGCTCGAAAAAACGATAAATTCATTCATTAAATGTATTTGATACTGTTAGTTTATAGATGATGAGAATGGAGTTCTTCAAGGGAGTTTTGATTTTTGGAGCAAAATAACATTTAAATCGGGTTCAAATGTAGTTGAATCAAATTCGGTTTCAACCAATTGATGTAGAATGCTGGAAGAGCATCTCTCTAGTTTATTCAAAGGTGGATGGATTCGTTGTAGAGGGAGATATAAGCAAAAAATATATTCTAATTGAAATGTTCTCATCGTATTTTGAGTTATTTTCACAAGATTCTCTTTTAGAGGAATTCAGATAACCTACACTAGAGTTTTTTAGGCAAGATATATCGTCTGGGGTCTTATTCTAATACATTTTTCCCGCGACGGGGTGGGAGAAAACCCAGCACTTCCAATTTCCGCCTAGTTTACATTTAGTAAACAAACTAGTTTGTAGCATTCATTGCCATGAAAATATCATCAGGATATATTTAATTGCGTATCTTTCCGAACCCTCAAACATTTTTTAGCACCGCACAATTCTAAGATTGGCCGAAAAGTCATCTTAACATGAGATTGAATCATTTTTAGACCACACGCAACATTTCCGCTTACTAATCTGTCACTTTGATCGGGATCGAAAAGTGATCCAATTTCTTGGTGTGATGACTTTTGGTCCAATTTTAGGATTGTGCGATGTTGAAAAATGTTCGAGGGTTCGGAAGGATACGTCATTAAGTATATCCTGGTGATATTTTCGTGGAAATGAATGCTACAAACTAGTTTGTTCACTAAATATAAACTAGGTGGAAATTGGCAATGCTGAGTTTTCTCCCACCCCGTCACGGAAAAAATGAGAATAAGGCCCCTGGTTCTCGGTCTGGTTGAGGTGAAGTTTTGAAATTGTTGGTATGAAGATAATTAAAATGCAGTATTCAGAAAATTTTTGGATTGTTCGAGAATAAATTTAATTTTGACTGTATTAGAATGGATTTTGAAAAAATTCGGTATCAACCAATCGATCTACAATGATGGAAAAGTATCAACTTAGTTTATCAGAATTTGAATGGTCTAGTTTGTGGAGGAGATACGAGGGAAGTATGAATATTGAAAAAGGTATTTTTGTATAGTTTGAGTTGTTTTTTTGAGGAAGCTAGTGATGAGGGAGATTTGGGCTATCTGAACTGAGGTTTTTTTTATCAAAGTCTGTAATTTGGTTGAAACGGAATTCCGATAAAAATGGGTTTCAATATGCTCAAAATGGAGTTTTTGATGAAAATTTTCGCCTTTTGTACAAATTTAGGTTTATGGAGATTAAATGGAATTTCGGTGTCAACCTATCGATAGATTCAGTAAAGAAAAATATAATCTAGGTAACCCAAATAGCCGAGAGATTAAGTTAGGAAAAGTTATTTTACTATGAAAGTAAACAATTTTAGCGATTTTACATCAAAAAACCTCTAAATCAATTTCGATTGGGAGAGGAGAGCAGCCAAATCACTGGTCTCATCTTTGAGTGATTCTACACAACTCGTAGGAAAGCAAAAATCAATAAAAAGGAGTGTAGATGAGTAAGCGTGGCGCAAAAAAGACAGCACACACACACACACACTCACACACACACACATACATACATACATACATACATACAGGCTAAGGAACGGAAAGATGAGTACCTGAAAGGTTTTGGAGGATTTTAGGAGAAAAAGTGTTACTTACAATCGTTAGTTTTTGGCGAGAGAAACAAGATGGTCAAAGCATTTTCGTGATAAGAGAAATTTTGTTGAAGAAAATATTGGATTGAATGGAAAAATTGATCAAAAAATTTGCTGGACCGAAAACAAAACTTTCTCTTTGGAGAAAGTAATAGTCCAAAAGAAGCATTAAATCCATACTCCGTCATTGATAATTGCTGGACATTAGAGTCGAAGAAAAAGAATCATAAATGATTATATTTTTCAATAGCAGTTATGTAAAAACTTTTTCTCAAGTTTGGTAGGAAGAATATTTTTATCATGTATCGGTCTAGACTTTTTGATAAACTGTGGATAAAATTGGACAAAATGTGTGCAAAATTCACTTTTGCGTACGATGCGTCAAAATGTACCATTGTCCGTCCTTGACGTCGATCGAGGCTTTTTAGACTATTCAAATATTTTTTGATGTGATTTGTAATCTGCAGCTTGGAACTAATCAAATGGAGACCAGGCCGGTTTGATAAAGAACAGGTTTCCCAGAACCATAAGTATGCAGATTGAGCAACAAATATACAGTAGGAACTACTCGACAAATGGCCCACTGAGAACTTTCATTTACCTTTGCCACATTGACTGATTTTTGGCTAGATTATTGTAGATGGATTCCATTTAAAAACGACACATGAAAAATAGTGATGTCTCGGATCGGTTTCTCGTAGTTTTGATTCGATTCTGTAGTCCAAAATATGAAGTTTCCACCCACTGGCAGGTCCCAAAAAAAATTTCGGAGTCGCCTGCGGAGCTATTTCTGTTTGGCTTTTCGCATCAAAATCATGATTTTTTTTCACAAAATTGAATATATCTCGAGTTTGGCTCAAGATAATGCAACGCGATTTGCGCCATTCAAAAGATCTTGAGAAAACCTATCAAAAGTGACCTTGGAAATTTGCTCAGCCTTTTCAGGCCCTGATCAGGCAAAATCCGGAAAAATCAGTCTAACTTGATTATCTTACAAAACAATTTTTTTTGATTTTTCAAAAATATAATTTGTGATGTAAAATTGCATGATCTTCCCGATGAAACTAGTCCGAAGTTGTTTTTTACGGTTTTATGCGTTTTCTGGTCAATTTTCCAAATTCTCATTCTCTGACCAAGCAGAAAACAGAGATTTCTGCGCATGCACGTAGTTTACCGAATTCCGAAGTAGTTTTAATCGAAAGCTGAGAAAATTTCCTTCAAAATGACCCCTGGCAAAAGTAAATCACATGTTTCCAGTCAGTATTTACAGCACCTTCATTGTAAAAGAAGGATGACCAGAGTGAGATGACCTTATCCATCGTGAACCAGAGCCTTGAGACCTTCTCTTGCATTCATGCTGTCAGTGGTGTTAAAAATCTTGATGTCTAAAGAATCGTGTAGCTTCAGTCTCGTCGATCAAATGGAGTTCTGCAACAGGTCATCTTGAAGGAAATTTCCTCAGCTTTCGATTGGAACTACTTTGAAATCTGGTAAACCACGCGCATGCGCAGAAATCTCGGTTTTCTGATTGGTCGAAGAATGAAAAATTGGAAAATTGGCCCAAAGACGCATAAAACCATAAAAAAACAACTTCAGGTTAGTTCCATCGCAAAGATCGTGCACTTTTGCATGAGAAATCATATTTTTGAAAAATTAAAAAAAATTGCTCTTTGAGATAATCAGGTTAGCCTGATTTTCCGGATTTTGCCTGATCGAGGCTTGAAAAGGCTGGGCAAAAATTTCCAAGGTCACTTCTGATAGGTTTTTTCAAGATCTTTCGAATGGCGCAAAGCGCGTTGCATTATCTTGAGCCAAACTCGAGATATATTCAATTTTGTAAAAAAAGATCATGATTTTGATGCTCTAGTGAAATCAAAGAGTCAAACAGAAATAGCTCCGCAGGCGACTCCGAAATTTTTTTGGGACCTCCAAGCGGGTGGAAACTTCATATTTTGGACTACAGAATCGAATAAAAACTACGAGAAACCGATCCAAGACATCACTATTTTTCATGTGTCGTTTTTAAATGGAATCCATCTGTACACAAGAATACAAGGTAATTCAATCTTCTATTAGTGGACAGCTGCAGTGAATTTCATCATCATCTACTGGGCTTATAGCATTTGTGTTTTTTTGTTATTTCCAAAGCTGTCGAAAACCAATTCGGGTTTAAGATTATAGACCAGAGTGTGATACATCCTACGAGTTACTTCAAGCCAGAAGTTAGCCATGAAATGGGTAAGTTGGCGACCAATTTTGGCAGTATCAGTATCAATAAGATGGGACGTGGTGAAGATTGACTTGGAAAAACATAGTTGAAAACCAGTCTGCTAGCCTGCTGGGAAATGACTCTTCCGAGCCGACTTTTCGTGAAATATAGTTCAACTTTCATCCACGAGGCTAGGGTATGGAGTTATGGAGCGTGCTCATCGTTGATGCCCTTGTCCAATAGAAATTGGCAAAATCTTTAACAAAAATTAGTTTGACTTTTGGCGCGACGCACGTGTCTATTGTCACTTGGAATTGGAAAATTGTTAGCCACTCTTGAGAGTCATGATAATGAGCAGGCTATCAAGGAAACGACAGTTCGGGGCAATCATTCGCCCAACGTCTTCTTTAGGCGCTCTTCTCTTGCCTTGTGGTGTCTCGCGCCGAGCCCCAATTTCATCCAGTGCAACTCAAAACTACAGTAATAATGGTATTAGATATCATGTAACATCGATTATCATGTAAAATCGACGGTTTTCTTAGAGAGTTCTGTGGGTGGAAAAGTCTCAAATATTAACGAGAATCGTAGCATTTTTCGTATGGTGCATGCGTGGTGAGTTTTTGAAGTTAGAGGTTATCTCTTTCCTGTATCCGATTGTTTGTCTCCAACATTCATTCTCTTCGTGAATAGAAAAATTCTGCGAAAAATTAGTCGAGTGAACAAATGTTAAGCAGTGAAGCATATTCAAGAAGCATGGGAGGCCAAATCTTGTGAAAAAACAGGTGGACATTTCTTATATGCGGTGGTTCAAAATTCATAAAGACAAGGGTAAAGAAAAAGGAAAAAAGGGCAAGAGAAGTCAAAGTAAAGGCCAAAGTGGCGAGGGCACACACAGTAATGACAAACAGGATAATGACCATGCTAGTGATGCTGGAAATCCCTGAAGTGACAGAGCCGAGCAGGTAGAACAATTTTCGAGCTATTCCTTGAAGTTTGAGAGCTCAGTTTAATTCAATAATTCATACACATCAACAGTCTCTTGCCAATATTCCCAACAGCGCTACTGCCAATCACCAAAACGATCATACCGGTGAGCTCGAACAAACATCTTGTCAGTCGTGACTCTAGTTGGTGTTTGTTAAATGTTGTATTCCTCTTTCGCAGTCAACGAAATGAATGTTTTAGATCAGAACATCCATCAAACATTTCAATTCAGTCAGTTTTGTTAATCAGTCTGGTACACTAGTAGCACGGTACCTAACAACCACTTCACCTAGCACACCAGCCACAATTCCAAACCAATCAAGCGCAGCTCAAGCCAGTAATAAGCAAAAAGGTTAATGTGCCACCATTACTGTTCCCCTACCCTGTAATGATTGTAATCAAACCCTTCAATTTCTCAGAACTGATTGATTATTCCACAGAAAGCCCTAAGAAATCTATGAAAGCAAATCGGACTGAAGGTAAATCTTGCACTTCTCAAACTACAGGGTCAGTTGAGATGATGCAGTATGAATTGGTGTTTTTTCTCTTGGTACCCTCCATATAGAACTATTGGCAACTTCGTGGAACGAGTGACAAGAGCACAGTAACCGACTCAAAAGTCTCAGTGAAAACGTCGAGAAATTGAAGGCATTCATCATGAACGGTGCTCTTGGAGTTCAAGAAGTAGAATTGATTGCCTCTGACAATTTGTTCCCACCAATATCTTACCAAATGATTAGATTGTGAGGGGTGGCACGGTTGATTGCCAGAACTTGGGAAATAACGGACACCCTACTGAACCTCGCACATCTTCTAAGTGAATAGTATGCCCACTGTTCTCATCTCTCCCGATTTTCCAAAACTATTTGACAGTATTTTCCATGGTAAATTCTTACAAAAACTTCGTGTGCAATTCGTTCACGGTAGCATACCGTGGCAATTGCATGTTACCCCGTACAGAATTGCTCTTGGATGGCTCTCTGCTCAAAGTTGCGGGAAGTACTTGCTAGGCTCATTACCATTCTCCGTGATTGATACAGGCTTGTTTAAATAGCTCCGCCACAAATTTTGCCTCAGCCAATATATCATCGTTGTGTCAATCCAGTGGAAAAGAGTAAGCAATTCTAGCTGACTGTTCTCCCAATACTAAAGCTTCAAATCAATCGTTTACACTAACGTCATCTAAACATATGAATGAATCACTCTACACCGATTCGGAAAATTCCACTCATGATCAGTTCAAAGGGAAACTTTCCAATTATCTTATGTCACGACGGGACTGTGATGACTGTCCCAATCGTGCGAAGTAAGAACATTTAGAAATGCAGTACCCAGTAAATGGAACATGAATACCTCCACTAAAACAGCCATCACTCTGACGCGTTTGGGTCTGCAATATTTTTTCAAAAAGCACTTGGAAGATGAGAAAAGAGTCCATCAAATTACGTGTTTCAAAAATTTTTTTGATCGAAATTTCATGCCTTTAATTGGTACTCAAAATTGGAAAAATTTTTATTTCATTCAATCACCCTCCATTCATATGCAAGTCATGCTAGCGTAAAAACTCTTGCGAGATTTTTTAACTCTTTTCAAGACCTCCAAGATTTTTTTTGAACGTTGCTCTACGATTTTTCACACTCGAGTTACAGGCGACTCCGTAGAAAGGACTTTGGACAGGTTGAGGGTATTCAAAGTATGAAGACATCGGTTTTTCTGAGTTGAGGTGAGCGGAAGTCCTTTCGACCAATCTCTGGAATGAATCTGACAACAATTTCATAATATTCAGAAGATTTCAAGTCAAAATCGTGGATCATGACCTCTTCCGTATTTTTGCTACCCTCAACCCGTACAAAATTCTTTCTACGAGATTGCCTGTAACTTGGGTGTGGAAAATCGTAGAGCAACGTTCAAAAAAAGATTTTGAATGTCTTGAAAAGAACTACAACATCAAGAACCTTCACGCTAGCACGACTTGCATAGAAAATGGAGGGTTATTTATTCAAATGAGAATATTTCCGATTTTGGTTGTCAATTAAATGCATGAAATTTCGATCGAAAAATTTTATAGATTTTTTTCTCATCTTCCAAGTGTTTTTCCGGAAATCGTTGTAGACCTAAACGCGTCGGAGTGATGGTTGTTTCAGTGAACGTATCCATGGTCTATTTTTGTTGCAGGGTACTGTAGTCCCGATCACCATTGCTCACCTCCTCTCTTCCTCGCCACAATAGCAACGGCAAGATGACAATACTGGCCGTCACACTGGTGGGCATTGTCAACAATGCCCAAAAGAGCCGGGTATTAATGACAATGTTCGCATATGGGACATTGCTCGTAACATATAAAACTGTACAACCGCAGAGAAGCATCAATATACCATGCAAATTGGGCATGTAGGATTTATCTCCTGCCTTTAATGAGATATCAGTCAATCAATAAAGAGGATATCCAACGTAGCCACCTCGACATTATCTTCTGTCAAGAAATTTCGATATGTAGGGGAGAGCGGGGTATGTCGGGCATAGCTAATTAAAACCCGCTTGGCAACTACGATTTTTACTTTAATCTGATCTGCGAGTGGGCATTCGACAGAGAAACATCTCAGGGATGATGGGATATTTTTAAAAAATTTTTTCCACTCGCACATCTTCATAGAAATACTATTTTATAAACCTTAATCCTTGGGGCACGATGGGTAATCGCGGGGTATAGCGGACAGTCGTGTAGGGTATGATGGACACTCACGATTTTTAAGTAAAATGATAACACTACACATACAGAATTGTTGTCATTAGCATATTTGAACATTTTTCCACCTAATCTGATGCCTCAGGTCTATGACATGCCGTGAAATGTTGGTAAAACTCGATTATTCAACAAAAAGATGTCACAGCTCGGATCTCACTCGCTCGCACACACGAGTTTATGATGCATGGCACGAATCTGGTGGTCATATTATGTGATACAGCTTCTAATCCACCACCCACAGCATTGATAGCACTCACTTTTTACTCACATCGAGGTAAAATTATCAATAATATCGATAAACAATCACATCGGTGGTGCAGCTGGAGCAGAATATCAACAACACGAGGCGACGCGGAGGTTAGGTTAGGTTGGGTGGCGCCACGCGGCTCGTGTGCTGTGGCTGTATGTTGGAACTGGCCAACGCGCCCCGCTTTTTGTATCCATTATGCCCCGTTCCACTCATCTTCGTATTACTATTATTGCTCAAAAACTACTCATCGGATCACTTCGATTCAAATTGGAGATTAAAGCTAACGAACAGAGCTACCGATGAGAGATGGGTAGCCAAGTATTTTCGATCAAATTGGCGCACGAACGGTAGAGTGCATACAGGCGTGACAAGCGATATTTTACCTCGAATTTCGACCTACGCTTTTGAAGGGTCAAAACGCATTGAAATTTCTTGTAACTCTCCAGGGAAAAACTAGGTGATACACTGATGCGAATTCATGAACATTTGGATTTTTAAATATTTTTTTGTATTTTATGACTGGGGTGCACAAATTTTCGAGCTGCCCACCATACCCCGCTCTCCCCTACATTTGTAAAGATTTTCATGAGGAATTTCTTCTAAATCATATGGAAAGCAGGCTAATCCACCTGATCACCTCATCAAATGAACTTATAATCGAATGAGCGGTTTAAGCAGCATCAGGGTTCAAAGTGTAGCTTAACGAAAGGAAGACCATCAGATGTTCGGAATGCACGTTTTTGCCAAAATCTTTTCACACACTCGTACCACCAAGAATACAAGGAATCCCTGTCATCTCTGTCAGATCGGCAATCTCAGTGGAGTAATGGACTAATTGAGTGTTAAGGGCATACGAAAGCTCTACCTTACCATATGAGCAAAATACGGCTACATTGAATTTTCCTAGAAAAACTGTGTAATATCTCGAAAAAGTGAATGCCTTATATTGTACTCTGTGATCAGATCTACCATCTAAAACAAGAAAGAAATCGATTAGTTGTGCCGTTTCTTCAGAATCGTGGTCACGGTGATTGTGTTGGTATACCTGTATCAAGGTGACCACGATTCCAGGAAAACAGCAGCTTCAATCAACTTGATTCTTCTTCTAAATTGTAGATCTGATTCCCAAGTACAAAACAATTGATTCTTTTTACGTAATTCTTCCGGAAACGATAGATATTGACCGAGAATCATAAGCGGCAAATTACCGGCCTGCAATCAGCTGATCGAGACCGAGGCTTCGTGTCATCGCGCAGCGCGCAGACCAGACAGACGACGCAAACGTATTATACCTGTCCCGCGGCATCGGCTTATCGGCTGTGCTTATTATTGTTATTGGCGGCATGAAAGACGTGCCACCTCCCGGTGCTCTCATCGAGGGTGTTCTGGTGGTCAACTGCTAGTGATCGCGAGTGCTCCGGGTGACGGTGATGGTGTGATGCCGGTGAAAAATGTTCGCGTAAATCTTGGTTTATTTTTTTTTTTTTTTTTTTTTTTTTTTTTTTTCATCGGGCAACGGCTATACTGATTCCATCGAGCATGACGTCGTCAGCTGCTTGCGATACGCCGATTCTTTACAAGTCAATTTGAATAGAAAACACAGTTTTACTGAAAAATAATCAACGTTGGTGGTACCTAAAATCATCACAAATTGAGCATGTTTCGTACAAACTCAGTGTTTTTTGTAGTTTTCTGATGCGCTAGGTTGTAAGTCAGTTGCTTCTGCTATGTTTTTGTATGAGGCTACATGTCATAGATTTTCATTTTCAAGATTCTTTTCTCCACATCACATTAAAACTCAGACTTTTTGTATGCAAAATGATCTAAAAATTATGATCTTCCTACTCACGGTGCGCTTCTGAGGAGGATGAGTTTTTCAAAATTGTCAAAAGAAACTGGAAAGTAGATGTTTTTCTACGAAACTTCATGAGCAGAACCTGATTTTGAGCGTTTCGGATCAGCTCCTTTTTTGAGTAGTTGTCAAATTGATCATTCCCCATGTATTGCTTATGGAGACATTAGGCGACTTAACGTTTTATTTGCATCTTCGAGGTTTTTTCGTAATTATTCAGAAAAGGTGGGGCATAGCACAAAATGCTATGAACAGTTTTTTAAAATTTTTTTGGAGAACAACAAGTAGACGTAATGAGATCAGTCGAGAAGTTTAGGCTTCCTCCATGGTGTTGAAGGGAATAGTAGATAATTAGCAGAGGGCGCGAGGTTTTTTGTGAGAAACATGAGCTTTCACTGATGATATGTCAATCCCCTCGAGTTTGATGATTCATCTACCCACGTCATTTTGTAGGTCTTCAAAAAATCTATAAAGAACAGTTCTCGACATTTTTTGCTATGACCCACCCTTTCTGAGTAATTACGAGAGAACCTCAGAAATGCGAAGAAAACGTTAAGTCGCCAAATTTCTCCTTAAGCAATACATTGGGAATGATCAATTTGACAACTACTCGAAAAAAGGAGCTGATCCGATTTCGCTCAAAATCAGGTTCTGCTCGTGAAGTTTCGTAGAGAAACATCCACTTTCCAGTTTCTTTTGACAATTTTGGAAAACTCATTCTCCTCAGGAGCGCACCGTGTACTGAAATGGGTTCTGCTTGAGAACACAATTTTATGTGAGAAATCTTAAATTCGATCGTAGAGGACTAATATCTGTGTGAATGAATAGACACAGTAAAATTGCGAATTTAACTATATTGCGACGTTTCGTCTGCATGTTTTGCAGACCTCATCAGGCTGTAAGCAAAGACACAATACACTCAAGATTTTTTATACATGAACACCAATTATCACTACCACAATGGTAAACCAAACTTTCACATACCTAGAAGGCGTATACGAGATTCACATTATTTAAAATATTTTCTAAAAACGCCTAAGCTCACGATGATGTGAGACGCGTCTTTCGTCAATCTTTGGAGTATTAGCAGAGGACGGTTTCTTGCGATATTGTATGTATGTAGGAAGGAAAAGAGAGGAGAAGGTATCATGTGATTGAAGAGGAGTGACAGGGGGAAAAGGAAAGAAGTGGGAAGAGGGTCACAGCTGATTGTAGATATATGTTGATAATATGAACTGAGCTGGCTATTGCAGGATAGATCTGTAGACCCGATTTAGATATGAGATATCATCTTTCAAATTGATGTTATTAGTGTCTGAGTTTATAAAAATCATCTCAGAAAGTGTTCTTTTATGGAAATTTGGCTCTTTATCAAAAATTGTGGTGTTCTTCCAATCAAACTCGTGGCTCAAATTTATTCGATGAAGTGAAACTACTGAATTAGGAGTTTTGAAACTGATATGTTCGCCAATTCTCACATCTAGGGCTCTTTTTGTCTCTCCTACATAGCTAGCCGGACAGTTTTTACAATTTGTCTTATACACTACATTTGGATTTTCAAACTTTTTCAGAGAGTCTTGACCCAATTTTATCACTTTGCCGAGACCCTTGTTGATTTTTGGTAATGTCAGTATATTGTGTTTCTTGAACAGATAAGAACATTTTTGAAAGAAACTATTTCTGTACGGAATGCTCACTTTTTGGAGACAAGAAATTGTACGTTTTACACTCTATCTTGATTGTGGTTAAAATTTTTAATTTTTTCAAATCTGTTTTTCATGCATTTTTCGATAACTTGTATGGGAAAATCATTTTTTAACAGCAGTTTCTCAACAAATTTTATATTTTTCCTATGAAACTGTGGATCAGATGAAGTGATGGCACGGTTGACTAGGTTATATATGCTGTTTTCTTCCAGCTTCATAGGATGATTGGAGTGAAAATTCAAAATTCGATCGGATGTAGTAGGTTTATGAAACCAATCAGTGACAATCTTATTGTCTCTCCTTGTCAACTTTAAATCAAGGAAACTAATACCATTATTGTTCTCAAGTTCATGAGTAAATTTCAAGCTATTATCATATTGATTGAAAACATCGAGTACTAATTTCACTTGCTCTTTCTTTATACATAGGACAGTATCATCAACGTAACGGTAGTAGAATAATGGTACGCAATTATGTTGAGTTCTTAAGGTTTCTAGACAATCATTTTCAAGGTGTTTCGTTACCAAATTTGCGAAAAGGGGTCAAATTGGGTAGCCCATCGGGCTTCCAGAGATTTGTTGATAAAACTGATCTTCAAACTTGAAGTAGGTGTTCTCAAACAACAGCTTGATGCTATCGCGAATCTCATCAAATGGGATTTTGCACTTTGAATTTATGTCATTGAACCTTCGATCTAAACTGATTAGGACTAACCCCAAAAGAACGTTTGTGAACAGAGAGATCACATCTAATGAAATAAGTATATATCCGTCAGGAATGTGTTGACTTTTCAATTTTTCTTTGAATTCTAAGCTATTATTAATATGGGAATTAGGCCTCTTTGAGCATTTTTTCAACTCGTTGTACAGTGTGACTGAAGTGAAAGAGGTTGGGCTATTGATAGTAGAAATTATAGCCCTTAAAGGGTTATCGACTTTATGGATTTTTGGAAGACCATAGGCTCCGGCCATAGAAGTATCAGTCAATGAAAGGGCGTTTGGTGAAATTTCTTGGATAAAAGATTCCTCTCATTCCAACTCTTCAGCACATCTGAACACTTCTTCTGAACTCTCGCTAAAGGATTGAATTTGACTCTTTTGTACACCTTCTTATCAGATAGTAATGCTCTCATTTTTGTGGAATATTCAGACTTTTTCATACACACCGTCACATTCCCTCTGTCTGCTCGAGTGAAAAAAATTTCAGTATTGGAATGAAGGAAGGCTTGAGTTTCTTCGAGTTTTTTGGCAAAAGATTAATCCGTAACACTGATGTGAGTGTGTTTTCCTTTTTCAAACTTGATAATATTACACACGTTCTGTCTCAATGAATCTTCCTCGACACTGTTCAAATCGGATAATCTAAGGCATGTTTCTACATCTTTTACTGTACTTAGGATGTCTTTAGTCCCGAAAGAAGATTCTGTACTATAGTTGTGACCTAGTGATACTATGTCAATGACATTATCCGGTATTCCTACTCCACTAATGTTCTTGATCCAATGTTTTTTGTTGACTTTGGGTCGTCTCTCTGATGGTAACAGTGTCATGAACTTTTTCTTATGAATATGATTGAATTTTGACTGCGTGTATCTGAATCTTTGTTGGTTAAGATCAATGAACACATCTAACGTATTTTGGTCTACATTTGACCCATATAAAAAGGCTTTGAGATTGTCTAGATTTTCATCCAAGAATCGAAGATGATAATGTATGTCTCTAACTTCATCATTCAGAAGTCGTCTGGAAACAGTTTGAGCGAGTGAACGCTCTCGTATACGCCTTCTAGGTATGTGAAAGTTTGGTTTACCATTGTGGTAGTGACAATTGGTGTTCATGTATAAAAATTTTTGTATGTATTGTGTCTTCGCTTAAAGCCTGATGAGGTCTGCAAAACATGCAGACAAAACGTCGCAATATACTTAAATTTGCAATCTCACTGTGTCTATTCATTCACACAGATATGAGTCCTCTACGATCGGATTTAAGATTTCTCACATTTTAAAATCAGAACTTTGAGGACGATTACAAGTTTCAAAATTCCATTCTGCACCAAGTCTACGATCGAATGAAGACTACAACCAACATCCAAGAAACCATGAGTTTTTCCCAACACATACGGGATCGTTATGGCCATCATGTTGTGTCCACAATGAAGAAATACATCCAAACCAACCTCCGCATCGCAGAAAATGTATCGAGACGGCGGTTTCTATTAAAATGCAGGAGCAACGATGTTGTACCGAAACACCTTGAGTATATACAACAACGCATCAATCAGGTGACTTTTCCATAGCGTATCGAGTAAACGTTCTAATCATTCACTCGCTCAAACTGTTTCCAGACTACTTCTGAATAATGAAATTAAAGACATCCATTATCATCTTCGATTCTTGAATGAAAATCTAGACAATCTCAAAGCCTTTTTATATGGATCAAATGTAGACCAAAATACCTTGGATGTGTTCATTGATCTTAACCAACAAAGATTCAGATACACGCAGTCAGAATTCAATCATATTCATAAGAAAAAGTTCATTGCATTGTTACAATCAGAGAGACGACCCAAAGTCAACAAAAAACATTGGATCAAGAACATTAGTGGAGTAGAAATACCTGATAATGTCATTGACATAGTATCACTAGGTCACAACTATAGTACAGAATCTTCTTAGACATCCTAAGTACAGTAAAAAATGTAGAAACATGCCTTAGATTATCCGATTTGAACAATGTCGAGAAAGATTCATTGAGACAGAACGTGTGTAATATTATCAAGTTTGAAAAAGGAAAACATACTCACATCACTGTTACAGATTAATCTTTTGCCAAAAAACTCGAAGAAACTCAAGCCTTCCTTCATTCCAATACTGAAATTTTTTTCACTCGAGCAGACAGAGGGAATGTGACGGTGTGTATGAAAAAGTCTGAATATTCCACAAAAATGAGAGCATTACTATCTGATAAGAAGGTGTACAAAAGAGTCAAATTCAATCCTTTAGCGAGAGTTCAGAAGAAGTGTTCAGATGTGCTGAAGAGTTGAAATGAGAGGAATCTTTTATCCAAGAAATTTCACCAAACGCCCTTTCATTGACTGATACTTCTATGGCCGGAGCCTATGGTCTTCCAAAAATCCATGAAGTCGATGACCCTTTAAGGCCTATAATTTCTACTATCAATAGCCCAACCTATTTCACTTCAGTCACACTGTACAACGAGTTGAAGAAATGCTTAAAGAGGCCTAATTCCCATATTAATAATAGCTTAGAACTCAAAGAAAAATTGAAAAGTCAACACATTCCTGACGGATATATACTTATTTCATTAGATGTGATCTCTCTGTTCACAAACGTTCTTTTGAGCTTAGTCCTAATCAGTTTAGATCGAAGGGTCAATGACATAAATTCAAAGTGCAAAATCCCATTTGATGAGATTCGCGATAGCATCAAGCTGTTGTTTGAGAACACCTACTTCAAGTTTGAAGATCAGTTTTATCAACAAATCTCTGGAAGCCCGATGAGCTCTCCAATTTAACCCCTTTTCGAAAATTTGGTAACGGAAGACCTTGAAAATGATTGTCTAGAAACCTTAAAAACTCAACATAATTGTCTACCATTATTCTACTACCGTTACGTTGATGATACTATCCCATGTATAAAGAAAAAGCAAGTGAAATTAGTACTCGATGTTTTCAATCAATATGATAATAGCTTGAAATTTACTCATGAACTTGAGAATAATAATAGTATTAGTTTTCTTGATTTAAAGTTAAGAAGGAGAGACAATAAGATTGTCACTGATTGGTTTCATAAACCTACTACATCCGATCGAATTTTGAATTTTCACCCCAATCATCCTATGAAGCTGGAAGAAAACATCATATATAACCAGTCGACCGTGCCATCACTCTATCTGATCCACAATTTCATAGGAAAAATATAAAATTTGTTGAGAAACTGCTGTTAAAAAATGATTTTCCCATACAAGTTATAGAAAAATGCATGAAAAACAGATTTGAAAAAATTGAAAATTTGTAACACAATCAAGATAGAGTGAAAAAACGTACAATGTCTTGTCTCCAAAAAGTGAGCATTCCGTACAGAGAAAGTCTCTTTCAAAAATGTTCTTATCTGTTCAAGAGACACAATATACTGACATTACCAAAAATCAACAAAGGTCTCGACAAAGTGATAAAATTGGGTAAAGACTCTCTGAAAAAGTTCGAAAATCCATGTGTTGAGTATAAGATAAATTGAAAGAACTGTCCGGCTAGCCATGTAGGAGAGACAAAAAGAGCCCTAGATGTGAGAATTGGCGAACATATCAGTTTCAAAACTCCTAATTCAGTAGTTTCACTTCATCGAATAAATTTGAGCCACGAGTTTGATTGGAAGAACACCACAATTTTAGATAAAGGGCCAAATTTCCATAAAAAAACACCCTCTGAGATGATTTTTATAAACTCAGACACTAATAACATCAATTTGAAAGATGATATCTCACATCTAAATCGGGTCTACAGATCTATCCTGCAATAGCCAGCTCAGTTTATATTATCTACATATATCTACAATCAGCTGTGACCCTCTTCTCACTTCTTTCCTTTTTCCCCTGTCACTCCTCTTCAATCACATGATACCTTCTCCTCTCTTTACCTTCCTACATACATACAATATCGCAAGAAACCGTCCTCTGCTAATACTCCAAAGATTGACGAAAGACGCGTCTCACATCATCGTGAGCTAAGGCGTTTTTAGAAAATATTTTAAATAATGTGAATCTCGTATACGCCTTCTAGGTATGTGAAAATTGGTTTACCATTGTGGTAGTGATAGTTGGTGTTCATGTATAAAAAATCTTGTATGTATTGTGTCTTTGCTTACAGCCTGATGAGGTCTGCAGAACATGCAGACGAAACGTCGCAATATGGTTAAGTTTGCAATTTCACTGTGTCTATTCATTCACACAGATATTAGTCCTCTACGCTCGAATTTAAGATTTCTCACATTTCAAAATCAGAACTTTGAGGACGATTACAAGTTTCAAAATTCCATTAATCACAATTTTATCATCTTCAAATACTTGGTTGAGCAGCGAGCCCGAATGACTCTTAGAGAAAAAGTAGATAATTGGATTTGCAGTGACCTCCAAATTGGGGCTGCTAGAATCTCTACAATTTTCAGGGGTTCTCTCAAGTCTTTTTGTCTTAATCCGTTGAGAATTGGCTTTACTGTGGAATATTTGTGATCTTAAGTTGGAAAGTTACATTCTAAACTTTTTAGAGTCCAGGTATGTCTTGATAAAATCCAGGATCTTATTATTATTTATTGGCCTCTGAATCATTCTCTATCAATCTCACTATTCTATTTAAAGTGCCAACTAGACTATCCCAATTTACCTGTCCAGAAATGGCGCGCCCGGATGACTTTGAGAGCAAAAGTAAATGATTGAATGTTGCAATGGACTTCAAATTGTGTCTGCTAAAATCTCTACAACTCGCAGGGGTGGGTCCAAGTGTTTTCGTTGGGATCTGTTGAGAATTTGCTTAACCGTAGAATAATTGTGATCTCAAGTTAGAAGGTTACATGATAAGTTTTATAAGTCCAGGTATGTCTTGATAAAATTCAGGATCTTATCATCATTTATTGGCCTCTGAATCATCCTCTACTAATCTCACTATTCCATTTAAGGTGCAAATTACACTATCCCAATTTATCTGTCCAGAATGGCGCGCCCGGATGACTTTGAAGGCAAAAGTAAATCATTGAATGTTGGAATGGAATTCAAATTGTGTCTGCTAGAATCTCTACAGTTCACAGGGGTGATATCAAGTGTTTTTGATGATGTCCGTTGAGAACTGGCTTCACTGTGGAATATTTTTGATCTCAAGTTGGAAGGTTAGATAGTAAATTCCATGAGTCCAGGTATGTTTTGATAAAATGTTAGGACCTTTCTATCGTGTATTGGCCTTTGATTCATTCTCTATCAATTTCTCATTCTATTTATGGTTCCCACTAGAGTATCCCAAAGTAACCTGGTCAAAATGGTGCGCACGGATGACTTTAAGAGCAGAAGTCAGTGATTGGATTTAGTATATCAGATTGAATGTAATGACTGTGACGCGATATACATAGGTGAATCCAAATGTAAGCTAAAGGAGAGAATGACTGAGCATAAGAGAAATTCAAAAAAACCAACGAAACAAAACTTTGTCATACATAATCATTCAACACAACTTGGCCATACTTTTGATTTCTCTCGACCAAAACTTTTAGATACGGAACATGATTGGAAAAAACGTCGAATTTCAGAAATGTTACATATCAATCT
The DNA here is from genome assembly GCA_029851415.1 of Eretmocerus hayati. Classification (NCBI taxonomy): domain Eukaryota; kingdom Metazoa; phylum Arthropoda; class Insecta; order Hymenoptera; family Aphelinidae; genus Eretmocerus; species Eretmocerus hayati. The sequence continues at coordinate 137,369,918 of CM056741.1, forward strand.
AGCAGATAATCCGATTAATGCAGTGACTGACTCAGGGAATCTCAAATCTTTCTACAAACCTATTCTCAAAAAAATTAAAGATAAAATTGTGTAAACTTGAATTTAACTCTGGCAAATTCTTCTCCATTGCACATTAATTTAATTTCAAAAATTGCGGTCAATTTGATTCCTTTATAGCGTCCCTACATACTTATTCACGAATCTAAAATAGCAGACAAATTACCAAAGTTTCGATCACCAGACACTTGAGGTCAATAACATCATGTCCTCAAAAAGACTTTTTGCTTCAAATTATACTTTCTCAAAACAGTGAAAGTCGTGACACGATAGGGATATTAGTGACTTGAAAAGATAAAATGAGAGATCCATATCATACAATGAGAGAAGATTCTTTATATAATTTTTGTATCCTACTGACGTATCACAACATGTGATGAAAAGCTATACAATTGGTATGTATAATGGTATATGTAGATGAGATGTATGACAATATTGTTATATAAAGTTGATAAATTACAGACACTTGAAAAAGGCGACAAATAATCGCCGAAACGTCGTGTTAGAACAAAAAGTACTTTGACTCATTAAATCGATCGAAGAATCCTCCAATCAGTGATTGGATGTTGCAATGAGCTTCAAATTGTATCTGCTTAGATACTTGTATTCCAGAGGAGTGATTTCATATTCATTTGCTTAGATCGGTTGAAAATTGTCTTACTTGTGGGGTTTTTGTGACTCAAACTTCAGAAGTTAGAAAGTCAATTCTGTGATCCTTAGGATATATTGATGAAATTCAGATTGTCATTTTATTGTCAAGTGTGGGCCTTAGGATATTTCTGACCAATCTAACCATTCTATTCTAGGTTTCAACTAGAACATCTCAGAATACTTGGTGGAATTGGTGCGCTCAAGTGACTTTCGCAGCCAAAGTTAATCCTTGGATCTGCGATGATCTTTCAACTTATGTTTGTTAAGACCCTTGTATTTTAGAGGGCTGATTTCATCTTCATTCCAAGGTATGTCATGATCGTATGCACCTCTAGGATATATTGTATTAGCTTCTATTTGAATGTTTTTGATTACTATTTCTCTAAACAATAATTGTTACTATTCATGAAATACTTGATCCAAAATCTTGAACCATGTCTTGGTGGAGTTGCAATGCATGAAATAGATAGATTTTATTGAGTTCCGGATGGAGTCTAATCTGTGCCTTCAATCAGAATTGAGTCCTTGGAGCAATGTCTGTGGTGATACAAAGATAATGAATTTCTTTAGGTACATCGGTAACATGGGTGCATCAGTTATGGTCAACGAGAGCAGGTATGTTGAATAATCAAGATCTTGAATTTTTTCTCTCAACAGTATCCACAAAACAGCACAAGAAATATGTAGAGAGCAGTGTGCTTGTGGTCAATTCTTTAGGGAGAAAGTTGTCAAGGATTTTACTTCTGCAAAAATCACTCCATTCAAAATGAAAGCACATAGTACAAAAATGTATACCCATACATAGTACAAAAATGTGTTTTCAAGAGTGGAAGTGATAGTTCAACCAAAATGCCATGCACATAAAAAATATACTTGCTAGTATAAACAAAATATGAGCATGAGCAGAAACGTTACTGGTTGTCGCATGAAAATATACTTGAGAGTATATAAGACATGCGAACAAGATCCTTGTTATATCAGTCATTGAATATCCAGTATTGTCTAGTATGCCTTCGAGCCTTCGAGTATGTCTTCTGAGCCCAAAACAGAAATTCAATCAGTTCCCTGCAACAAGAATTTCTGATTCCAAAACAGAAATTTAGGCAGTTCTCTGCAACAAGAATTTCTGAATCCAAAACAGAAATTCAAGCAGTTCTCTGCAACAAGAATTTCTGATCCACCATCAGTTTGTACAATAAAGCGTAAGTAGATTACTATTATAGAATCCAACACATACAGCACGCCTTTATGTATATAGCTGTGTGTCTTTCACTTGCATAACACAATACCTGTATGCATGTGAAAAACAAGCAGTTTTGCAATGCGACGCGTAATATACCAACAGTGTATGACAGCATCATTTATTGTGGCGCCTCTGCAGGGCTGCCTTGGTACTACTGACCCAAACAAATGACCGCTCGGCCGGTAATGGTAGAGCTTTCACATGGCCTTAATACTTTCTTGATCTTTTGACGTTCTTCACTTATATGAACACTTCAATGCGATTCTCACCCCATTTGCCGAGACTCTGATTCTGTCGACATTTTTTGTGGGATTTACAAAGACAACCAACTTGACCTCGATAGGGCCGATGAATTTCTTTGTCGTAAAATAGTGAAAACCTCTATAATTCGGCGCCTACCCGGTGCAGCACAGCAGAAAGCCGCCAATCTCGCTCAGTGTACTGGAGGCTATGCTGTATGCACTCATATGTTCACAACGCCTCCCTGAAAACTCGTTTAGCATCAGGGCAGTAATCTTCATGGCTCACCATTGATCCTTATCGAATCACCGCAATTGTCAAGATTGGATCCTCTGTGAGTGATTTCTCTTTCACTTTCCATATTGACCATATATGAGGAGAGCAACTTGCACCAACACTCGACCAACAATTTTATTGGATGATTTTTGGTGTATTCAATTATCAATTCCCGTAGAATTGAGTAATTTGGATCCAGTTTCGACCTTCTAATCGCCATAACTTTGACTAGAATAGAGCTATAAGAACGTTCAAGAGCTCAAAATTTGGGTCTTGGTTTCAGGTATCCAATGCTTTGCGCAGTATTGAGATCGGAGTGGATAGACTTGAAGAATGTATTAAACAAGTAGGGTGGTTCATAACTAACCGCATCTTCGGGGTTATTCGGCCCACCCTTCAGGAGCCTCAACTCTTGGTTGAAATTAGCTTCTCTATATTCATGTTGGTGCTATGTGATATTCTTTTTCCCTTGAAATGGTTCCCTCAGTATCTTTGGAAGATGGTTGTTCTGGAAACTGCCGAAAGAAGTGAACTTTCTACAAAATGAATAGCCTTTACACAGAACTTCTATGAAAATCTCGTAAGATCTAAAGGTATTGAACATGATGGGATTCTAACACTCGAATTACAGAGTCATCTACTTGTTATCAGTCGTCCAGTCAAAATTATGAATCCATAAATCACGTCTCTGGGTAATAACTTGATGCAGAAATTTCTTCAGATTAGATTGGGGATAAATTTTATCAGAATGAGATCCTTTTTGGTTTGGTTGCCACTTCATCTCTTGTAAACGGTGATTTAATCCTCTTAGCTGTGAGTAGAGTTCAAAGAGTTACGAGAGGTGCACAGAATGGGAAGTCAGAACGTTTTTGGATTTGGAAAATGAAATATTAGTGAGAATTTCGAAGCAATATCTGCTATGCACTCCTCATTCAGAGGTCAGACGTATGGCTAGATATCGTCGCGACTTGAACTTGTACAAGCGGAACGGTTGAACGTATGTCTGGATAGCAATATCAACATCTTTGGGGAACTTGTTTGGCTTCATACATGGAAGAACGAAATGAGGAATAAATAATATCTCATCATTCGTACTATTCCGATCTTGCACCTCCTGTCAATAATAAGGTAAGAATCTTTCGGACCTCTGTTTTGATTAGATTTAAATGTTGGCACCACAAACAACAACGGAGGAGAGGAATTCCATTCAGGAGATTTTTTTACGTGGAGAACCAGATAAAAGTTTCAAAGGGTCCATTTTTAGCAGAATTTTCCTACTGCTTCCATTTCCAAAAAACTAGGATCCAAGCATTGTATGAATCGACTGAGGTCCTTAGAAATGTAGCCGAGATATAGGGCTTCAAAACGAGCACTTTTAAGAAAGAAAAAAACGAGCACTTATAAAGCTCTGTAGGATGCACGAGCCGAAAGTTACGACTAACACAATCTCATTTCCCAAAAGTGGACCAAATTAACCCCCCCCCCCCCCCCGTCCGAATCACCCGATTCTACGGTTTTCAAGAAGAGTTTCCTCTGAGAATATCTACACATTATTCAATATTCATCCTATTAAAACGAGCAGATGGGGATTTGGTATTTTTCATTTGGTTGGTCCCGAGTGGCAGCTTTGCACGAACTTTCCATCGTTAATAGCCATATCACCAAAAATCCTGTTCTGTCAAGGTTCAATGGATCACATGTGCAGTGTTCATAAAATGAGGTATATTTTGGGCCATTCTGTGGGAGCAGGTAGTGTCTGCATGAATCACTCAAGACAATCAAAAAGTATCCTAGAAAGTTCATAGACCTCGCTCTCAAATTTCGGTTTTTCAATTGAGCATTGGAATTGTGATGGTGCAATGTGAACTTGAAGTTTGAGTATTTATCCTGATGAATGCTCGTAAATTGTGATGGGGCAAATTTGCTACCACGATAAGTGAGATGTAATATTCAACTTCGTCATTTTTCTAGTTATTCGTCAGTTACTTGATAAAAAATAGATAAATAAATGAAGTTAAATAATCACACTACTTGAGTTCTTCATCGAACATTTCGAAGCAGTAGATGGATTGAAAGTGATCACGCGGAATCATTCTAAGTGGGTCCGACAATGTAAAAGCCCCAAAGAGGACTTTCATCAATTTGCGTGAGACTTCACCCGCAACTGCATTCCCTCCAACCAGAGGCCATGTACAATTTTAGAATGGCATTATGTGGTCCCGAGTGGGTGTAAATATGAGTGCGCAATATGGACGATTCCGCGAAAACGGTTCAATTTGATATTTCGGACACCTGGGCTTCGCTTTGAAAGTGTTGAAGAGGTGATAGGAGGATTGCTAATTATACGGTACATTGTGGCGAAGAGACAGCTCGCATATTGAACCGAGCAGCAAAATTCTACCGAACGTATCCAAGGCGATGGAGCGCTAGAGAATGCATATTACATCGGCTCAGTTTCTTTTATTGCCTCAATCAAGGCGCGACGATGGTCATCGCGGCAATCCTGTATCGTTGTACATCCGCCCGCTGGCGTAAGGAGAGAAAAGAAAAATGTTTCGAGGCTCGTGAATTCGCGCACGTGTTGAGGTTCCTCGGCTCGCGCTTCGCGACAATATAACGACACGCGGCCCGTCATGGATGCAGGCGGGCGGGCACACACACACTAGCGATCGTTATATATCGGTATCGGGCTCGACTGCTATACAAGCGTGCGGTGAGGGGGGTCAGCGCGCGGGACGACGGACAGGCGCGGCGCGGCCAGGCGCCATGGCGCCGAGCTCGTAGAAGGGTTTTCTTGTAACGCACTCACACTAATCCACCTCGGTCATTCGTCCGTGAGCACCCGTCGCCCGTGCTCTTGAAAATTCGTATAGGTGCTCACCATAATAGTGGGCCAGATGCAGCAACAGCAGGCCAAGCGATGCAAGCACATCTGCGACCGCATATATCTGTATAAAACGCTCTTCGCGTGCGTGACTTGCTCGGGTCCGATCGTCTTCATTTGGTGGTGACGCCGTGCACAGGACAAGCCCTCGCCAGGACGCGAGAGTGCCGCAGAGCAGAGAGATTCGAGCGAGGTCTGAGCGTCGCGCACATGCGGGAAGGATGCAACGCAGAGTATGAGTGCGCGCGACGCACATAACGTGCCGCCAGCCACGCAGATAACAGCCGATACGCTTGGCTCCACTTTTTTGGCTTTCCTGCTCGAGCGCCGATAATGGCTCGACACTCTAATTAAGGATTAGGCCTCCTGCCTGGATCCGCATTTTACTCAACTCTCGACTGGTCGTCGCCGCCACCATCTCGGCCACTGCTGTCCTTTCGGTACATATTGCATTCTCGAGAGTCTGATCAATTTTAACGGAATTCCGTAGTAAGGTAGACTCTCGCAAGTGAAACGCTCTCCAAGCTGCGCTTTGTAGTGAATGGACCCCGCGCAAAACACTGCACTGATCTTGATTTGACTCCTCGAGGACTCCTCTAATGATGATTTTTTTCCGATTCATGGGGAGGCAGCACATTTCAAATTAGCTGCAAGAAAATCATCTTTCGTTCAACTTCAAGTTTTCAAGAAAACTTTGGTCAGACATAGAGGTAGAAATAAAACCATCTATCTTTACTCTCTCTTGCTGATTCCAAAAACACCACCATGTCGAAGCTATAACAAGTCTTGGACTTGAAATTAATCAAACTTTTGGGATATGGGAAAAGACGATCTCCCACGGAGAGACTGAGAAGAGCGTGAGGCTAAGGAGTTTCTGCAACGCGTCATGCTCGAAAAACTCCGAGCGTTACGCGCTCAGCTATTCCTCGCATGAGGTTCGAGGTACAGCAAATGCGTTCGAGCGCTGGAAAGTGATCGCACGATGAGCATGAAGGGCTGCCCAGCCCGGCGTGCCCACAGGACAGAGAAACGTCTTTTATACGTCCATACGCAGACGTATAAAACTGCATACGCGTCTCGTGCGGAAACATTTTTCCTTCGGGAAAACCAAGCTGGACGGTGCCATCACCCACATCCAGCTTGGTTTCCCGAAGGAAAAGATGTTTCCAGCACTCGACGCGTGATGTACTATTGCAGAGTATAGTGCTTAGTCCATGCTTCCATGCTCCGTCGCTCGGTCAACCCATTTTGCGCTTGTATCAGGGTATCAACACGGTACTTATCCCCTAAAATATCCTGTACTTTGACGAAAAATTAGCCTTCGTCACTACCGAGAGCTGTAGACGTTTGAAAATTTACTTCTTATATTCAAAATATGTCAGTCTGATGATAATAGGACGAAGATAGCAAAACTACAATTTTAAAATTTTTTGGTGTTTATATTTTCTTTTTCCCACATAATCAGATATTCGGGCTTGGTCTATGGATTGGTTGATTCTTTGGATGGTTGGGTTCTTTTGTGAGAATTTTTCACATTTTTTTCATGTGTCCAGGAGATATTATCGCCGATTATTCAAAATCGGTCTGAAAAGATTTCTGAGGCTCTTTGCAATGTGAAATTATTTGTTTTTTCATAATATCGAGTCAAAATTGAACTATGATGCCATTTTGAGCAAGAGAACTGGCATTCTTTGAAAATTTTCTTTCTCAACGTCAAGCAGCTGAGTACAATGCAAACTGCGATGCCACTCAATTCTAACGCCATATTTTGATTAAACATAGACAACCCCATGATCAGTTTTCGAGGGTTTTGGTGAACATGGGTTCTGGAACAACAAAGGAGCGAGTCTATCATGAGTATAAAGGGGTGACAGAGCGAAACCCGTTCTGCTGATATTCTGGATGTCAATAATAATGCATTCTGATACTATGATCTCGAGGTTTAGAATCTGCAAATTAGATTATTCAGTGTCTCGAACGACAAAGTATCGATGTTCACAATGAGAATTGGATTTGGAATGAACCTCTCAATAGCATATCTATCAATTTCGGGTATAAATCAGTTATCTGAACGCAAATTTGAGTGCGACATCGTATCTCTTGCCTAAATTTAGAATGTAACTCTCCAGGATCGCCTCGAACACGAAATTACCGACCCTGTACTTCGAATTTTTGTTGAGGGGCCTCTTACGTACTCAAAAACAAGCCCCAAGAAAATCTCGTGGGTATGTCATTTCAGGCGCTAATGAATTAAGATTTCCATGGCCCCCATGATGCACCCATTTTGTGGGTCAGATTGCTTCGATCGCTCTGAAAATTGTTATTTTGTACTCCTGGAAATTTGAAAAATGATGTCAAGATATCTAATCGAAACTATTATTGATAAAGGTTTCAATAAAGATTTTTCAGATCTATTTTTCTCGCATTTGGACGGCGGGGTGGGACCCTAAACTCGGTTCAACGTGTTGGTCAGAGACATGTACTGCAAATGTAGGTGTTTCAAGGCTCATCTAAGTAATAAAGGCTGCTTGAAATCTGTGAAAACTATTTTTGGAGCAAATTTGGATAGAGCAATTAGCATCTCCTCCTGAAACGACTCCGTCTACATCACCGAAAATATTTTGAATCAACAGCTAAATCATGACTTTTTTGAAAACAATGATGAAGGCGATGCGGTCACCGTGCATCGTGACCATGGACCTTGAAAATACACCTTACATGAAAAGTTTGATGATTCAAATGGTGAGACGAGTTTTCGAATACTTGTTATTGTCCAACTTGTATTCCTCAATCCGTCGCTTAGCCCAAATCATAAGAGAATCGGAGAAAAGTGGGAACAACTCGGTGGCGGGAACCTCCCAACCTATAATATACGCACATTTTCATTCCCAACTTTCTCCGATTCTATTGTAATTTGGGCTTAACGAAGAGCGAACAAATCTAAGTTAGATGATAACAAATATTTGTGCGCTCGTCGTTTAGACCAAATCGCAACAGAATTGGAGAAAGTTGGGAATAATTTTCAGCTTGCATGGTGACCGCATCGCCTTAACAACAAACAATTTGATGAGGAACAGCGAAATACCGGTTACAAAACATAGATAATTCTAAGTATAATATCCATGAAATCGGGGCCCACAATGTCCACTCATGCATGGTTATCAGTGGGAATCATGAGGAACGGACGCTGTTGACAGAGAAAGCACTCGTCGGTTCGATTCAGTTTCGTACCGATTTCCTAACTCACCAATCTTATGATTGAGTCCTATTACTCTTGACCGCTGAATCATTCATGTCTATTGAAGCGTTGTGTTACGTTAACTTGAACTGACAGAAAAACTGGCTTCACACTCGAGCTTAGTGGATCTTTTTAGGAGCAGGAACGAGGACAGGTACTCGAATAGTTCGAAACCTTTCAACACATAATTGCGACTTGGTAACCGGAGTGCAGAGTACAAAAATTACGCAGATGCGACTGTCAATCACTCCGCGCGCGCATGAAAATGAGGATCAATTAATTGCGCGAGGGACCACGGCACTCGCGACGAACGGATCACTGAACTCGCGGCCCAACCAGAATGGTAACTGGCCCAGCACGGTGAGTAACGCTGTTTGATTATACTGCTGAGTGAGAGAGACGGGTTCAGAGTAAGGCGATTCCATAGGACATTGCGTGGCGAGTAATGCGTTCTGAATGAACCATTTATGTGGCCGAGAGATTGATTGATTGATAACCTTTATTCGCCCGAGGGCAAAATTAAAAAAGTACAGTAGCATAATTCACATATGTTACACCTACATAATAAATAAATAAAGATGTATGAATATTTGTCTTTTCGGAATTATAGGATCACTAGAACTCGACACGCGCGCAAGCGCGCTGATTCTTAAAGTTCACGTGCGTTGAAAACTGAAGTAATAAGTGGGACAAAACAACCCTCAAATTTACAGATCATTATGTTTCGTGATTATCATAATCGTGGTTTGCCACTCCAAGTAAAAGCTTTACTCATAAAATTATAAACTGAAATATTGTTTCAACTTTTTTTAACAGAAGGAATTGCTAGCTGTTTTTCGTAGTATTGGTTGGTTTCTCTTGGATTCCCTTTAGAATATAGAAATCTCTATGATTGATGTCTTTATAAAAATGGCACAGGTATCTTTTCTAAATTTACGCGTTTTTACGCCTTTTTTATCTTGGAGATATTTTTCTATCTGGGATAGTCTTCAAAATTTTAGCCGGATTTTAATAAGTAACTATCTCCGTAGATTGATATATAGAGCCAGATATTGAAAGCCTTGAAACAGATATTTAAAGAGCAAATTCATTACTCGATGACTCTTTTAAAATACAACTTTTCGCAATTTTTCAATATTGGTGCTTACAAGATTGCAAAATTGCAATAAATGGTATTCGCACATCATTCATTAGGTTCCCCGCTTCCGAGCGACTCTTTTAACATCCGCCTGCTGCTGGATCCGAAAATGAATCGCTCAAAAGCGAGCTACAAATTCATAAACTTGGTGTGAAATATACCATTCCTGTGTCTTCCTCAATCAAATTCTTCGCCCAGCAGTGAGTCGATTCCCATAAGTTCCTTCTAAGAGAGGACGGGAGTTTTGGTGTTGGCACCTGAAAATGCACCAAGCAATTTTCACCATCCAAATTACGGTGCCGTTACCAAATTTGATCGGTCAAAACTTCTTACTTTAATTTGAATAAATTTGAAATGAAGATGTTTACTTTTTTAAGGCTACGAGGATCCATTCTTTGAGCACGACGAACAGTAAAATGGTGTGAAATATCTATAACTCGCATGTCTGTTTGTAGTTGATGCGACAGTGCGTGAGTGGAGCGAGAGCGATCAAAGTGAATCAGCTCAGATGGTAAAAAGATACGATCGATACATGGTTTCAAATTTCTGACATAATTATTACTAATGATACAATTGATTTACTATTGAGAAAAAAGGGGAATGATGTGGAAGAGCACTTGCTTCCTCCGCACTGATGTAAAAAAACTTTACGCCATGTAAATCTCTGCTTCATCACAAAACTGCGTAACTTTTTCTCTTTCGAAGCTGCAATCATACTCTTCTTCGCGAATGAAGTGCGAGAGAAATACACAATGAAGATCAACAGTTGACAAAATAGATATCATAAATTCTGGAAAACCGTCACGCGAAAGATAGAAAAAGATACCTTATTCGGGATTCAGGCATATAAATTTATAGGCATTCAACACGATGCTATACGCAATGTATAACTCCTAGAGTATCGTGCTTAGAGTGAACTTCAATTAAAACTCACCTGTTTCATCATTCGTTATCAACGAATCGCTTACTTATGGCAATATTACATCAAAATTAAAAAAAAAAACTCCAAACCCGTCTGTTTTCATAGTGTCGGCTCCAAGTTTGGTTACATCTGTACTCTTGCTCACACTGATCCCAAATTTGAGGCACGCATTTATATCTATCTTAGAAGAACACGGCGCATTTTCAAAATCTGAGATATCCCCAATTTGATGCCTCACATTACACTTTTCGATTAATAAACTCTGCATTCCGCGGATTGAATATAAGAAGTAGGAAGCACAACAAAACCTCACTTTTATCACAACAAAAACATCAAAATCAAAACATATCAAAAGATAGTTAGTTTGACACAACCCAGCTCATTTAGATGCTCATTCACACACAAAGACGAGATATCGAAAATTTCGAGATACGCCAACTTCTCGGAAATCCTGCGGATTAATAAGAGGGATTTGATGTATGTCCGTGCTTGTAGATATAAGATGATAAATTCATGTATGGGTTGTACGGACTTTATTTTTGCCAATATTTGGCCAACGTTTCGCCAACTTATATGTTGGCCTCTTCAGGGCACGAGTGACTAATATTAGTACATACTGCTAATAGCAGAGTCATCTAATTTAAAATTTAAAATTTAAAATTAGATGACTCTGCTATTAGCAGTATGTACTAATATTAGTCACTCGTGCCCTGAAGAGGCCAACATATAAGTTGGCGAAACGTTGGCCAAATATTGGCAAAAATAAAGTCCGTACAACCCATACATGAATTTATCATCTTATATTTGTCTTTTCGGTCAAGGAATATTAGAATTATCACAGAAAGTGACTAGTCATTTTAAGGCATCGAAGGATGCATAAAAGTCAAGTAAGAGAATGATAAGATACATTTTCATATACAAATTTCAGTCTTTACAAGAACAATCGAGGAGGAGAAAATAACCTACATAATAAATAAACACCTACATAATAAATGAATAAAGATGTATGAATATTTGTCTTTTCGGTCAAGGAATATTAGAATTATCACAGTAAGTGACTAGTCATTTTAAGGCATCGAAGGATGCATAAAAGTCAAGTAAGAGAATGATAAGAAACATTTTCATATACAAATATCAGTCTTTACAAGAACAATCGAGGAGGAGAAAACATTTTCATGTAGAAAGGCATATAAAAGGCTTGGGCCAGCAGAAATATCACAGGAATTACAATTTAGTGACGAAATAGCCACGTATGACTCTTTCAAAATAGGAAACGCTGATTGAAAAGAGCCCAAACCTATCACAGTTTAGAGATTAAAATAATGCTTCCTCTCCACATCAATCCTCTGGGAAGACTGGGTCAGAAGGAAATCTCTTAAGGCCTCTTTGAACACTGATAGAGACAGAGAGATGGCTAGAGAGTAACGCGGTTCCGTAGGACATAGCACGGCGAGTAACGCGCTTTGAATGAACCTTTTGTGTTCGCGGTGAAAGTAGCCGGTGCATACCTGCGGAAGGGATGCGCTAAAAAAACTTTAAGAGTGCTTTATGTTGTATGTCGTGAAAAATATTCCTAGAAGTTGATTTGAAATGTAATTACGTGTGCACACGTCAGTTGTTTGGAATAGCAAGTTAAGGCAGAATTCACTTTTTAGTCATTTTACTCCACAGTAGAATACATGGAGTATGATATAAGAATGATACACGTAATGAGCGATACAGAGTTAAGAAAATGCGTCAATCAGGGATGATGCACCCTGCCGAAGGACAGTCTTGAACTGACGCCACTTGAGGCGGTTGGGGCGGTTGGTTTCCGGCTGACCCTTCATGCGGGGGCCGGAGAAAAGCGGATGAAAACAGGCGGGAAGTGGCAACACGATGGTTACATACTTTGAAGACGTGCATGTGTGCTGTCGTTGGAAACACGAATGCATGTGCATCTTCATGCATTGGATATACCAACACCCTTTGTTAACGATGCGCACATGCGGTCGATCAAGGTAAAATCAAACCGCACATTTCTGACAACTTTTTTGAATTCAAGTGAGACTAAGGCTTTCTCAGCATATCAGCAATCATCTCTTCAGTTGGACAGCAAAGGTACTTGGATATCTGCTTGTCTTGAAGATCTTTGATAGAATGGAATTTCGTATCGATGTGCTTCGATCGCTGGAGAAACCTCCTGTCATCAATCCATTTTAAGCAGCTTTGATTGTCTTCGTAGATCACTGTTGTTTCTTGAGCTTTCTCTTAGAGCGCATTCAATAAGCGGCAAACCCATATGAGTAGTTCTGCGGAGACTTCGATATTTGGGGGTCGATAATGTGCCAGCACTAACTCCCACTTCCTAAGGTTCTAAGATCTATTCCTCGACTTTTTGAAACATATAAAGTATGAATGAACTCGCGCGCGAATGTAAATTCTCCCACTCATAAGTACCATAAGGATAGTATGGAGAGACCCGGTAGTGGGTACGAACCTGACATTTTGACACCAAAATTGATCTCACAGCCAAACGGTTTGACTTATAGTCATGAGATTTAAAGGAAATTCATTGTGCCACCAAATACTTTGTAAAAAATCGACTAGGACCTCCGGAGTCATGCGTTTGACGGTCGCACAGTAGCGCCCTGCCATAAAAATTTAGCAAAACTAGATTTTGGTGGAAAAACTGCTCTGCGAAGTGGGAAAATGATTTTTTTTTAATATTTTGGGGCATGGAAAAGTTGCGTCTGACGATTTACCTTAAGAATAAATTGCCGCGGAAAAGCCTGGAACGAGACAAATTGACTTTCATCGAGGAAAACTGAGGGAATAAAATTTCAAGTAAAATTGCGCCACAAAAGGTATGTGCTCGGCGCACACACGAAAAGTGGTCTTTGGTCTCTCATAGCAATGAGATTTGGTGCTTAATACCATGATATTTGATGTACAATCTCGCCCGAATCCCGAACGAATTCTACTGCGGCGCCTCACGCTCACAAAAGTCGAAATAATGGAAAACCACGTGGCACAGACCTGACATTTTGACCCTTTTTTCGATTGGTAGTTCTTTTGGGCCACCGTGCATCAGAGAACTGATGATTGCAACAAGAAGAACACAAAAAAAATACATCGAAAATGACATTTGAGGTTTTTTTCCCAAGCGTTTTAAGGGTTCGTACAAGGTGGCACACGTTATTTCAAAGTTTCCACGGAGGTACTCTTATCCCTTCCTGAGTCGCTTCTGCGAGGGCAATGTATTCTACTTCAGTTGATGACTGCGAAAATCATGTTTGTTCCCTGCAGCTCTAGCTGATTGGTGAGTCTTGGAAATAGAAAAGATAACCGCTCTTTGACTTTCTATCAATACGATCTTCAGCCCAATCCTACTAATTCAGACGGGGCATCCCTTTTCATAAGCCGAAGCTTGAAAGTTTTTGCCCCTTCCAGGTAGCGGGCAACTCTCTTGGCGTATTTACAGCCACGTACGAAAGTGCCCCAATCAATTGCTGATTGCTTACTTTCGTCGGCATGAGTGGTAGATCATCAGCCCTGTCCTTCAAATATCCTAGATACATCGTAATCTTAGAGCATTTTGCGTCATCTAGCCCAAAACGGTTCAGAACGTTCTCATAGTACTTCTCTTGTTTGACATGAAATATGTCTGCTTCATCTCGACTTATTTCACTACCAAGATAGTTTTTCAGATCACCAAGATCTATCAACTCAAATTTCTCCGGTAAGAATTTTTTGACCCCGTCCATCTTGTCTCCTTTTCTTGCAGCAATCGCCATGTCATCGACGTTGATCGCGAGATAGATGATATCACCATCATCATCTTGTTTAGGATGAAGACATGGATTAAGAGGCGCGATAGCGCCTCGCTGGCGAGTATGAAAAAAAAGAATCGAGCGAGGCGCTGTGCCTTATATACAACGAACTAGGGTTTTCTAACCTCTCTCTTCTTTCTCGCGTCACTCAACCCCTCTATTTAGCTCAGTAAACACCATCACGCTTTTCAGACGAGTTCTTACGAATGCTAAATAAGCCCCCATTACGTTCACTCGACGGATTCAGAGTATTTTCGGCTTTTCTTCGTCATTCAATTGTCTTTCGAAGAAAGAATAACTGAAGGCAAGTATATGGATCCCATTCTGGAAACTTTTTTCGCAGCTATTTTTGCTGCCAAATTTCAAACTCGTGAGAGTAGCCAAATCACGATGCTGAACGCAAGTAAAAATTTGGGCCTAGTTGATACTTCGATTTTTGACTGATGCCAAATTTTGGCATACGCAGCAGGAAGCTAGATTACTCAAGTGTGACCGATACAATGAATCCAATATTTGATAGATGCAATTACACGTCATGGAATGGAAGCCATCCCTGAAGCAATAAGGAGGGAGGAATTTTTTGTTCCCCCGCGGAATATTTTTTGATAGTATTTTTATGAGGAAATATCAATTTTTTCCAGTAAAATGGGTGTAGTTTCGATTTGACGCAAGATACGACCGCGCAAAGTGTGGCATTCCAAAGGTCTTCAAAGAATCTATCGAAAATAATTCGTTTCACCTATCAGATAACGTCGTAGACGGCTCAAGCGCAAGTTTATACGTAGCATGACTGGGGTTCTGTATACATCACGCGCGTTCTCTTCTGCTTGGTGTCGAAAATCTTACATCACACCGACACACTAACACGAATGCATGTCGAAAATTCATCTTAAACAATTGACAAAGAGTTTCGCGAGTAACCCTCACAATGAATTTTTAATTTACTTAAATACGAGAGGGAGGGCACTAAAGATCATTAGTAATCGACGAGCAATGCCATAAGAAAGCACTCAAATAACTTTTCCCCAGGCCAAAATCTCCTCATACATCATTAAAACTCTAATGAAATGGTATGACAAGGTTAGAGTCGACGAATTCAAAGTATAGTTACGTGGTCGCTCATTCTTTTCTTTCGAACCCATACTTGCCTGAGCGCGCGACCGCGCGCCTCGATGAGACATAATATTCATTCAAAAGCTCATTTTAAAGTGATGTAATGCTCAGGGTGGAGGGTGAATATTCATAGGATTGGGATTAATTGAGGGGGTGGGTGGAAAAAGGGCCTAATTACAAAACGGCCATTTCGAGAAAAACGATAAAAACTAACTATATCATGCCCGTGGCATGATTCGATGCGCATACCTGGCTTATTTCAAAGGTTTTGGCATCCCCAAAACAACCGCACAGGAATTGGAAGGTAGCTGTCGATTTTGAGAGGTGTACAGCCATTCAAAAAAATGTAATTAGGCCCTTTTTCTCAATACTGGGTCAATTTTTGGGATAGTTGGTCCACTAAAAGTTGGATAACGTTGCGAAATCGAGTTCGATGGCCTCCAAATTTCATCAGCATATCTA
This sequence comes from Eretmocerus hayati, assembly GCA_029851415.1. Classification (NCBI taxonomy): domain Eukaryota; kingdom Metazoa; phylum Arthropoda; class Insecta; order Hymenoptera; family Aphelinidae; genus Eretmocerus; species Eretmocerus hayati. Next base: position 137,385,954 of record CM056741.1, read on the forward strand.
TGGGTATGTCACACAAGATATCCAATTGCGATTCAACGTCTGAATGCATTTTCATCGATCCTGCACGTGAAAGATGGTTCCATTGAGTGTGTGAAACTGAGGTCACTCAATATTCACTTAGCAAGCATGAAGATACATTTTTTGAAGGCCAAAGAACATGATTTGATAGCCAGAATTGGTAGAAAAGAGATATGGAGGTCATAAGAATTTTTTAAAAAAATTTTCGTTAAAAATTAGGCCCTTTTTACCAATACCCCACCACTTAGGCCCCTTATCCCGATATCGATAGTGGAGTTAGGCCCTTTTGAACGAGTTTTTACGGTGACTTAGGCCCTTTTCATCAATATTGTTGCACTTAGGCCTTTTTTACCAATAATGTTGCACTTAGGCCCTTTTCACCAATACTGTTGCACTTAGGCCCTTTTTGCCAGTACTTCTACGTTGAGGCTCTTTTTAACAATACCCTTGCACTTGGGCCCTTTTTTCGAACAAAATTTCCCTGCTGTTTGGGCTCTTTTAGAAAATCTTCGAGGTCTTGGTGACTTTTTGGGTACCTCTCTCTTTAGTGATAAGACCCTTTTACGTAGTCACATTCGTGCTGAGATTCGATTCCTAAACAAAACTCTCTTCCGGAGTCTCATTGTTATAATCTTTTGAGGGGAATTCGGAGGTGTCTAGTTTCCCCAGTCAAACAACAATAAGATGAGAAATCCAATCTGTCGGAGTTATGATTTTCCGAAAAATAGCTATGTATGAAGAAATCGTGCCCGTGAGATACACTTACGCTGACAAGGGGAGTCCGTAGGGTCCGGGTCACCAAATCTCACCAAACTTTTTCCACAGGCTCGTACCACCTAGAACATGGAGAATCTAGAGTAACTCCATCAAATGGGCTTTCATTTCAGAGCTACAAGCAAAAACGCTAGCATTCCCAGTATACCTATATATATATCACTTTTTGACATGGGCCTATATGGGCAATTCTTACGTTATTGCTTGTAGCTCTGGACAGAAGGCCCATTTGAGGGAGTCACTCTGGATTCTCCATTTTCAAGGTGGTACGAGACTGTGAAAAAAGTTTAGTGAGGTATGATGACCCGGACCCTCCGAACTCCCGTTGCGAGTCCGATTTTTGGGCGCCACAGTGAATGGGGCCCAATCAATTTCTTACTTGATCTCGTTTCTTGAACCTACTTTAGCCTATCTTACTCCATTTGAGCCTACCAGATAATCCTGAAGGTTGGGGACGAAACTGACCACGGATTCGGTTTCTACATCAGAAAATACACGAAAAATACATGTTCACGTCTTGGGAACGATCTGACTCAAAATTCGCATCCTTGGCGTCCATTGGAGGAGCCGCGGTTTCACGGACTCGATACCTTGGAGTTTTTCATTTTTCGGACCAGCTAGATCTCGTGATCTAACGCGTCAAACCGACTTCCTCGAGTGACCATTCTGAAGTGAGTTACACCAGGCGGCTATCAATTGAAATTACTTTTAGAGACATCAGAGGACGCGCATGCACAAGAGATGTAAATACTGGATTGAAATTTGTTTCAAAGATAATTTTTGCATTTTTTACCACTTTCCACCGCCAAGACTGATAGTTTTCGAAACCGTTTTCGCTGTAACATGACCCGGCAAACACGATGAAGTGGTTAACTAACGTCTTGATTACAGGTAACATGGTTAGAAATCAATTCTTATGTTTTATCAATTTTCTTAGAGGCCCCAATCACAGGTTGTCGATATAAGAATACTGCTCTCCTATTTGTCCGAGTTCCGAAGATATGTTGAAAAAAATCAGGTTGTTTCATTGAAATCCATCGGAACACGATTTTACTAATGGAACGCCGATTTTCAACTTTTTTGGAGAATTACTCAAAATGCCGTAAGACACAGAGATGACCTTGGGACGTTAGAAAGCTCTTTCCCCACTCAGAGCTTATGAAATAGTGAGGTCATGCTTTTCTCTTCAAAATGATTGGCGAACCAATCGTGTCCAATGGTGCAGCATCGTAGTTAGGCGATTCGTTCTTACCCATCAAAACTGTACAACTAGCTGTCCAAGGAGTCTAGCCGGGTCTAACTGCCTTCAGATAATAGATAGAGGATCTAACTCTCATCATACAATCGATAAAAGGGCGTAACTCCCATCATATAATCGACAAAAGGGCCTAAGTGCACTTAGGCCGTTTTATCGAATATGTAAAAGGGCCTAAGTGCACTTAGGCCCTTTTTCTGATCTATGGGGTTTTCGAAGTTTATGGAAAAACAACTTTCATGGGGTGATAGATCATGGTTCAAGGGTTCAAAAAAGCGGTAGGCCGGAAAAAGGGCCTAAGTGCACTTAGGCCCTTCTTCCACCCACCCCCTCAATTCTTATGTTTTATCAATTTTCTTAGAGGCCTCAATCACAGGTTGTCGATATAAGAATACTGCTCTCCTATTTGTCCGAGTTCCGAAGATATGTTGAAGAATATCAGGTTGTTTCATTGAAATCCATCGGAACACGATTTTACTAATGGAACGCCGATTTTCAACTTTTTTGGAGGATTACTCAAAACACCGTACGACACAGAGATGACCTTTGGACGTTAGAAAGCTCTTTCCCCACTCAAAGCTTATGAAATAGTGAGGTCATGCTTTTCTCTTCAAAATGATTGGCGAACCATTCGTGTCCAATGGTGCAGCATCGTAGTTAGGCAATTCGTTCTTACCCATCAAAACTGTACAACTAGCTGTCCAAGGAGTCTAGCCGGGTCTAACTGCCTTCAGATAATAGACAGAGGATCTAACTCTCATCATACAATCGATAAAAGGGCGTAACTCCCATCATATAATCGACAAAAGGGCCTAAGTACACTTAGACCCTTTTATCGAATATGTAAAAGGGCCTAAGTGCAGTTAGGCCCTTTTTCTGATCTATGGGGTTTTCAAAGTTCATGAAAAAACAACTTTCATGGGGTGATAGATCATGGTTCAAGGGTTCAAAAAAGCGGTAGGCCGGAAAAAGGGCCTAAGTGCACTTATTGGGAGTTTATCAAACTATGGGTTGACTTCATGCGCATCTAACTATATTGAGAATGTTATTCAATTTCCCAATAATTATGCATCTAATTCATTTTCTTGAAAAGAAGTAGGTTAACTCACTGGGGCTACGGGTGGTGTGCTACCCTGTTAGATATATTTCTACTAGATCCTAGTGGTAGTTACTTTGAGAAGCTCATTTTTTCACTTCAGCATTTGGATTATTTGTTCGATAATACTGGTAGGAGGATTAATGTATTGAGAAAATATGATACGGTGTCATGAAATTGGTGACTTTCCTTCTTCAACAATATTAGTGTCTAAAATATAATACTGGGGAGTTTTATATAAGCAGAGCTACAACCAATCCAAGTCAACAATTGTAATCCAAACAAAATTGGATATTATTGGACACAAACCTTATGGGATGCAATAATTGTTCGTATCCTTCCTTTCTCTCTTACGTCATGTGATTTTATTGGAATTTGAAATTCGTGAACAGAAGAGACATGTATGACTTTACTTCTGGACTTTCATGAGAATGGAGTGAGATCCGCCCCCCCCCCCTCATTGACATTTTTACTAGTATATAACTAAGCGAGTATGAAATTCTCAACCAAAATCACAATTTTTTATTCACTCACGACATAGTTTAAATCAAATTTCTACTCTTGAATGGAATGAGATCTAGGAAACCATGTCGAGTATTGTCTAGGCAAAATTATTGGTGTTTATGCTATTGCACAAAACTGGGACTTTTATCTTCTGATCAGGTCTATTAATGAAACATCTCGATGACTTATTTCACTCATTTTCCATGATTTCATCAATCGTCCTCATTAGAGAGATAGAGAAAGAATACTGGGATAGTGGGGATATAGTGGAGTCAGAATCGCCAATAATAATCCACAGAGATTTCATGATTTTCGACCTCGAAACCATGCAAATCAACCACTATTTTATTGAAATAGGACCAAGTTTAGCACTTCGTATTGATAATCAGATACTCACCCCTGTCATCAGAATTCTGTACTTTTGAACTTATTTCCACCGGTCTTGCATTAGCACTATTCGAATGACTAGGATGGAAATCTGATTATTATTTTGAGATGCTAAATTTGGTTCCATTTTACTGAAAGTGGTGGCTGATTTGCATGGTTTCGAGGTCGAAAATCATGTAATCTCTGTGGATTATTATTGGTAATTTTGACTCAACGATATCCCCACTATCCCAGTATTCTTTCTCTATCTCTCTAATCAGGACGATTGATGAAATCATGGAAAATGAGTGAAATAAGTCATCGAGATGTTTCATCAATAGACCCGATCAGAAGATAAAAGTTCCAGCTTTGTGCAATAGCATAAGCACCAATAATTTTGCCTAGACAATACTCGACATGGTTTTCTAGATCTCATTCCATTCAAGAGTAGAAATTTGATTTAAACCATGTCGTGCGTAAATAAAAAATTGAGATTTTGGTTGAGAATTTCAAACTCGCCTAGTTATATACTTGTAAAAATGTCAATGATGATGGGGGGGGGGGGGGGACCACCTTTATTCGGAATGAAACTGTATTCTCGGAGATGTTCATCAAGTCGATCATTCCAATTTCTAGCTGACTGTCTCAAACCGTAGAGAGCTTTTATCAATAAGCAAACTTTTTCTTCTTCATCAATAATTAACTACCCTTCCGGCTGCCGCATGTAGATAGTTTCTTTCAGCTCACTATTAAGGAGAGTCGCTTTTGCATCGAAATGTTTGACCACCATGCTTTTCATGCCTGCTACAGTCAGCAGTAGACGGAAAGTGGAATATCTGACGACAGGTGCGAATACTTCGTCATAGTCTACACCATACCCCTGTGAGAATCCGCAAGCAATAAGCCGCGCTTTACATCTCTCGATTCCACCTTCTGCATGCCTCTTTGTTCTGAAAAGCCACTTGCAGGACACAACATTGCAGTTTTCGGGCGGAGGCACAAATTCACAAGATTCATCCTGCTTCGGAAATTCAATTTCTTCATCCATCGTCTCCCTCCAGCGATCTGTATCAGGTCTTGAAAGCGCTTCTTTGACGGTGCGAGGATCAGTTCCTTCGTGTATAAGGCATGCAGTCTCTCCGTACCTGACGCATGGCACACCTCGACTCGATCTTTCAGAGCGTCGAATGTCTATCGGTGTACGAACTGGTTCTGTTATTGCATCAATGACAATACTGCCAGATTCACATAACTCTCCATTGGTATTTCCATATTCATTCAATGAATCGATTTCACTTGAGGTATGGTCAGATTCACCATAAAATGTTGGAAGCATAATCTCACACTCGTCACAAGACTTACAATAGGAGCCTTCAGTCTCAAATTCTCTATCGAGGAAAACAACATCTCTACTCACCTTGATCGTATTAATGGTTGGGTCCATGAATCTATGAGCTTTTAACTCTTCGGGGTACCCCACAAACACCAATTAAGAGGATGGCGCATACCGGCCGAAATTCGTCTGCTAAATTACCCCGAATCCGTAAAAACCATCTCTCGTCGTGAATATCCACCTGATCAACTTCAAATTTCACACAGATATAGAAAAATATCGTAGAATTGGCGGAAAGTTAGTGACTTACTTGACAAATACTTGTGAGATTCAAGAATTGTCTTGAAAGTGGAAAGGCTTTGAGGTTAGGCTATGATTATACTCGCAATACGAGAATTGTGGATGCTGAACCGCCTCGAGAGGGACTTTCCGCCCAATATAAGGCTCTACTCTATCTCTGGCCAAAATTTCGGATCGATTGAATCGGTTTTGGGGACGTGAAATGGTTTTTGCTTTTTTGGGGTAGTGCAAGTCAGAATTTCGTATCGCAAGGTCGAAAGGTGCATTTGTCAAGTTGGCAGCATTGCCGTGGTCTCTGTTTCGCTGACGTCGACTGCTAACATCGCGAGCGCATTTCACGTTACACGCTGCTTATCAGCATGCCACACACAAATCCTTGCAACCGGCGTTTTGCGAGAGAATCGTGGCTTTCCAGTGAAAAATAGTGTCCGGGTCGTGTGGAGGTGTGCCTGTTACGTGTGGTTTGTGCTGTGCTGAGTGTATGATGGTGTACAATAGCGAGCATTGCGAATACTCGCATGCCAGAATGGAGTCGTGGCCATCTCCTATGACACGACTCTGTTATTCTGCGGAATAACAAAAATATAGCTCAGGGCCATAAAAAATGTCGTGTCGGAGCAGCACAGGGCCTTCTGGAGTCGAGCGAGACCAAGAGAAAACCTTCATGTGGTGAATTTGTAGCGTGAGTGATGGTATATGGCAGCATGTTTTTCCTATCTAATTGCATGTAGTTGCTTCTGTCAGTTCTTAGATTTTTCCCTCATATATTCATTTAGAGACGCTTTGAAAAAGTTTTTCCATTCAAAATCATGGGATAAATATAATGCATTGTATGCAAGTGGAATGGAGTAGATTAGTTGTCTAGAAAGTATTTTGGTTGAGTTTCTGAATATCGTGGTTCACAAGTAACATCAACCTCGAATATTGTCTCTGACCTTGTTATTGGTCTCTTGTTACTTGCTGATCACCACTGAGCCATCTAGAACTCCTAGAGAACTTTATTTGCCATTCTCGCAGCTCCCCAAATGTAGATGCATCATAATTACTAATGCACTCATGGTGAGGGGAATAGATTTTCAGTTGTGAGCAGCAGTTCCTTAGACATTCAGAAATAAGGTGAATTATCAATTATATTGGAATGATATTATGAATAGAAAACTATCCATGAATACTTTCCTACAATCAAACAATTGCAACGACATGTTCTACATTTCTCCCAAAGACCATGGGTCAATCAAGTATTTGTCAACTCAATTTTCCAAATCCTTAACGACTCATAACTACACTTAGTTTCAATTCCAAATTCTTGAATCAGGCAAAATAATTGCAGAGAACTAAGAGCTTTCTAGAACCTGTTTTTTGGAATAATTGATTCCTTCTCAATGATGGTTGATGTGAGTACTTGGGGTGCGAACTTGGATATCTTTTTATGAATGTGAATTATGTGAATTTGCATGCTTCGATACGTTTCAATGTGTGAATTGAATTTACGCGCGAATGGAGATGCCTATCTGTTTTGGAGAATCGATCTGCTTTCCAAGGAAGTTCCAGATCTATTATTGTTTTCGAACATGAATTTTGGTATTGACGTAAAGTAAACCAAGAAGGATCTTTTGGGAAAATCGACCTGCTTTCCAAGCAAGCCCTGGATCCATTCTTGTTTCTGAACACGAATTTTGGAATTGACGGATGGTGAATCTCAAAAAGGATCTGTTTGGGAAAATCAACCTGCTCTCTAAGGAAACTCTGGATTCATTATTGTTTCTGAACATGAATTGTGGAATTGATGGATGGTGAATCTCAAGGAGGATCTGTTTGGTAGAATCAACCTGCTTTCCAAGGAAGATCTGGATCCACTCTTGTTTCTGCACATGGATTTTGGAACTCACGGATGGCAAATTTCAAGGAGATGGATCTTCTGCTCTCAATCAGGAATTCTGGATCGCTGATTGGAGGAATCTCATTTTTGTTGAAAAATGAGTATACCCTTTTTGTCAACATAAAATTTTGAAACGCTCTTGTTTTCGAGGAAATGTTCTCTTATTTCCAAACCATTCACGTTTGTGAGCGTGGATATATTGAATGCAAGGATGTAAATGGTAGATCCATTGTGATTTGAAAAATCTGAATCTTTGTGAAGAGTATTTTCAAATCATTGATTTTTGTCGAGTTGGGAAGATTGAACGCTGAGATTTGCTCTTTTTGAAGAGTAAGTCAAATTTTTCACACTTGAGACTAGTTGAGACTGATCTTGTCTCAGTTTTTGAGCGCAGATTCTCACTCGAGCTAGTACACAAGTCATCCACTCGTGCGCTAACAAGTCAGTGTTGCCAACAACGAAAAATAACATACGAGAAGCCCATTCTAAGTGTCGCCATCTACACTTAGGATGTGCTACTAATATGAGCCCGTCTGATAACCCAAGAGAGTACCACATCCTCTTAATTGTCTTCCTTTTAGCTTCTTATTTTGCTCTTTGGGAATATGCACATATGCAGGACAGTCAAAAACACGTATAGATAGGCAACGTTACGCCTCTGTGAAGACCATAATTCGGATGGAGTTTTACCGGTTGCTCTGGTGCGCAACCTATTCTGCAGGTAATTTGCTTTATTGACTGCTTCAACCCAGTACTTTCTGTCAAGTCCAGCTCCGATGAGCATGTATCGTACCATTTTAAATAACGAGCGAGTTTTCCTTCCTGCTGCCCCGTTTTGAGCCTTCGAGTACAGTGCTGTATACTGTATGCGAATGCCTTGGCTTTCCAGAAAAGTTCGCAACCGCCTATTCTTATACTCAAGTCATCTATCAGAACGCATGATTTTGGGAACCTTCTTTGTCTGGGTTTCCATCAAACTAACAAACTCCATAATGTAGTGTGTGTGTGTATGTGTGTGTGTAGCGAGAAAAATCGTCGATGATGGTCTCTACGACCCGTTCTTGACCTGGGGTTTGTACTTCAATATCGCCACAGATGTCTGTATATATGAAGTCAAGTGGTGCTTGAGATTTTGAAATAGACTCCTGCGGGAATGGCAGACGTGCCGTCTTCCCTTCATAACAGCAATCGCAATGTTTTCGCATCCCGCAGTCTTTTACGTTCATTCCAACGACTAAAGCTCCTTTAGTCAACAACTTTATTGCATCTAGATGTCGATGCCCAAAACGCTTATGCCAAACGTGTTGACAGTCTTCACTGTGCCCACCGTAGACTGCCTTTGCCACGCACGCCTGTTCGAGTGGCTGCCGTTCATAGAGATGTGATGGCGTTGCTTGAGCTATAGCCTTTACCTGATCACTCCTGAGAAATTCACATACATCGTCGTGAAATATGACCGTATATCCTTCCATGATGAGCTTTTGCACCGATAGAAGGTTAGAACCAAGACCCGGGTCGTAGAGTGCGTAGTGAACTTTCAACTCGAGGATGCGACCTTGACGGATGTGCATTTTATGGAATCCGAGCCTACGTCTTTGATTTCGACGCGTTTCTCCTCATCTACCAGGCAGACGTACCCCGCATTGCTTGAATCCAAGTCACTGGAGAATTCCTATTCCCGAACCATATGGCTAGTAGCTCCGGAATCCACTACCCAAGGAGCTTCTACCTTATGTGACTGCCGTGCCCCAAGGCAGATTTCACCTTTTGCTAGAAGCACGTAACCGCTACAGTCGTCTTTTTCATCCTCAGAGACTTTATTAGCTTTATTTTTCTTCTCTTTCCAAACCTCATATTTTTCGCACTCTCTATATGTCCTGGTTCTCTGCAGAAGAAACATTCAATTTCATCAAAACTTCCTTTATTCTGGAACGCAGCCTCCATTGCAGCCTGTTCATCAATCACATGTTTCCTGGCATCATTCAGACTTTTTCGGTGTCTGTATTCGGCTATCAATTTACCCTTTACGAATTCAGAGGTGAGATCTTATTCGGGTCTACTCTCGAAAGCTGTGATGAGGGTATTATATAACTCTGGTAAGCTACGAAGTAAAACCGATGCGACTATGTCATCTGCCAAGATATAGCCGTAACCAGTTACTTCATCAATCCAGTCGAGCAATAATGTCACGTGTTCTTCCATGCATGCCCCCTCCCAAAGTACGGTGCGGAAAATTTTCTCGTAGCGAAATAGTTTATGTGATAGTGATGCCTTCTTGTGATATTTTGCGAGCACTAGCCATTGACCACGGGCGCTTTTCTCATTCTTGATGTGTAAACCTTCAACGAGTAACCGATCACCTTGCGGTGCTTCGTCTTCTTTTGTCCACGCATTATTAAGGAAGGGAGCTGGAGCAGGAACATGGACAACATCCCATACGCCCTTTTCCATGAGAAGGTGTTTCCTTTTTTTGCAACTCCACGCCGCAAAGTTTCCACCATTGAGTTTCTGAGTAGAATACTTCACGTTTCCTGCCATTGTTACACAATTACATCAGTTCTGTATCGTTTCCAAACCAACGGTCCCTCTGTATCACTAACCACAAACCTAATGGGCACACTCTTCAAACTTCACTTACTGAGCGCATAACCTATTATTTGAAATAACAAGTTTGGACAGAATTCACTTTTTCGTCACTTTAATCCACAGTGAAATACATGGAGTATGATATAAAAATGATACACGTAATGAGTGATACAGAGTTGCGAAAATGCCTCAATCAGGGATGATACACCCTGCCCGAAGGACAGTCTTGAACTGACGCCACATGAGGCGGTTGATTTCCGGCTGAACCTTCATGCGGAGGCTGGTGAAGGAAAGCGAAGGAATACAGGCAGCAGGAGCTGGCAACACGATGCTTACATGCGTTGAGGACGGGCATGTATGCCGTCGTTGGAGATACAAATGCATGCGCGTCTTCATACATTGGTTGTACCAACACATAAGTATATGCTGGTATAAAAATTTTTCCTTTTATTAATACACCTGCAGTTTCCTAGGAAGATGCTATGTGTAGCTACCGTTTGACTTTACCGGCACACAAGAAAAGAAAAAGTATCTGTTTTTTGATCTGACCTAGTTTTCTTCGTGTTTTTGGCACGCTGAATCCAAATCCAAGGTCGGTTAGGCCCGTTCCTATCTTAATTTCGATAAAATCGTGATATTAGGTGGAAATCGTGGAAAAGAGTATAATAGCATCATAATTTGGATCAACAAATATCATCTACATATTTTGGGCTAAAAACCTGTACTCGGGGGTTTTTGGAGTTGTTGAGTACGAATACAAAGTCAGAATTATGATTCCCTCAAATCCAAGATGGCGGTTCCAAAAAGGCGGAAGGGAATTTCCGAAAACTGCTCAGCTTAGCTCCAAAAACTCTTCTCGGAGGTTTTCGGAGTCACTGATAATGTGAAAATCATGCTTTTGTCCAATCCAAGACGGTGGATTAAGATGGCGGACGGGAAACCTCCAAGAACTGATGACTTTGGGTCTTTGAGCTTTTCTCAAAGGTTTTTTGGGATCCTGATATGATTCCAAAGGGAGAATGAGTCTCCCTACGGGGACTCTCTCGACAGTTGAGCAATCTGATGACGACATGAGGGAGTGATTCACTACGAATCCCCAGGCTCGAAAATCTTCAAATCCAGTCACGCTTGAATTCAGTACTCTGGTGATGAGAAGCGGGAGAAGGATCAGACCCAAATCCTGGGGAGGCAACCAACTTCCAAGCTCCTGAACCCTCAAACCCGGTCACTTTCGAGTCCGGTAATTTGGTCATGAGAAGCAAGAGGGTGATTATCAGACCTCAAACCAGAGAGGGCAACGAAACAACAAGTTCTCAATACCACTATCCTACCTTCCCGCCTCCACCAAATGAGTATACTGACGAGGAGGGCGTAGGGGAAAGATCGGCGAAAATGAACAGCTCGAGAGTGATTATATTTGTGGGTTGAAGAGCTTGACGATTTTGTTCTCATCGAGTGATTCGGAGGAAGAAGTCACCCCCTCACATCTCACCACGAAAGTATTCAACCCAACGGTGAGCGGGTTTGTGAATATTGGAGCCTGGAGGGTTGTTGCCTTTCTAGTTTTCAGGTTCCAAAATCGTCCTCTCGCTCTCTATCACCAAAGAACTCAACTTGAAGGTGATCAGGTTGAAGGATTTGGGAGCTTGAAAGTTCGTTGTGAATCACTCTCTCGTGTCGTCATCAGATTACTCAACTGTCGAGGAATATCCTGTAAAGGCATCAATTCTGCCTTTGAAATCATATCAGCAAGCCGAAAAACCCTTGAGAAAAGTTTCAAGACCCAACGTCACCAGTTTTTGGAAGTTTCCCTTTCCGCCATTTTGGTTCGCCATCTTGGGTTTGGGGGATCTGTTTTTCTGATCCCTTTTTCGTGTTCAGCGACCCCAAAAACCAGCGAGAATAGTGTTCTGAGCCGAAATGAGCAGTTTTCAGGGAATCTCGTTCTACGATCCTGGATCCGTTATCTTGGATTAGACAAGTTCATGATTTCGATATCATATTTGTGATCAGCGACCCCGAAAACCCCCGCGAAGATTTTTTGGAGCTAAACTGAGCAATTTTCGGAAATCTTCATCCCGCCATTTTGGAATCGCGATCTTGAATTCAAGGAATCATAATTCTGACTGTGTATTTGTATCCAGCAACCTCAAAAACCTACGAGTACAGGTTTTCAGCTCCAAACATGTAGATTGATATTTATTGATATATAAGTTGTGATGCTATTCTACCTCATTTCCCCGATATCCACCAAATTTTCACGATTTCTTTGAAATCAAGATAGGAACGGGCCTAACCGACCTCGGATTTGGATTCAGCGTGCCAGAATACATGGAGAAAAGTGCAAGGAAAAGTGGGCCCGGTCAAAAGTACAGATACTCTTTCTTTTTTTGTGTGCCATTGTTATTTTCTACGTTTCACGTGTGAGAAAGTATGAGCTATCAAAATACTCAACACAATGATTTTTTCTCAGATACGGCACCCAAAAGGTGACAAAGTAACATTCTGAGCATCATAATAGCGTGTAAGTTCTCAGACATATGGCGTGAAAAATAATCAAAAAATAGTTACACGTTGCCCTTTTTCCCACTCTATAAGACTCCGTTCGCAAAATTGTCGTATCACCCACGGTGCGTCATTCAGCCGAAAAAGGTCGGCTTGCGTTAACATGGGATTTTTCTCTGGGGTATGTTCCGGGGTCATTAGTAGATCATTTTCCAACAATAATCAAAAAAATCGGTCGAGGGTTTTTAAAATAAAGTAGATTTTTCCATTTTCTAAGCTATCCTCCGAAAATGGTCTATTTACTTCATTACTCACGTTCGTTTCTTGCTTTGAAATCGACTATTCAAAATGACTAAAGTACCTATATTCGACGTAAAAAAACCCAATCATTCGAAATCCGAGGTCCCCATTGAGCCCAGATAAGATCCGAATAATTCGGAATGGTTTATAGAGCAGGGAACACCCTTTTTACCGAAAAATTTTACGTAAAATCCAAGGATATCCTTTGTCATCAGGGGACATGGATTTTATCAATATTAAGGCGTGTATGTACATATCAATAATTACGTATTTCACTAGTATTTGGTATGCCCGAGACCTTCTCATCATTTGATTGGAATTCTGAATGTAAGTAAGGAACTATATCTGAACAGCTTCCGAACAAAATAAGGGTTGTTTTAATGCGATTTGAATTTTCAATAGGTACAATCTTGTTGACATATTAAAGACCCATCTCACATCATCAGTTTCTATGAACAAAAGTCTCGCTCGATTATCATTGTGACAAATATCACAGGGTGCACTAACTAAAGAGATACACTTTCGCATCTTATATTCTGTAAAATTTACCGTTTAATCTCCATCAAAATGGTGAGATATCTTATATCCTTCTATGAATGGTTGAAAAAATAAGTCATGCATGTAATCCATTGAATTCGCATACTGCGCGGAAAAGACGATCTGAAGAAGCAGAGTGTGCAGAATGAACTTTATATTTCTTTCAAATTTCACTGAATTCGTGATGAACTGACTCGAATGCTTGTTCGTTGTACTTTCCAAGACCAGTTCCAGTTCTACTACAAAATTCTTCAATATGATACATAATTGCATGAGCTTTCGGTGTAACAAATACCCAAATCCAAATAGCCACCGCGAAAATCTTTCAGTTTATCAGCATATTGAGAATCGAGATTCGTGCCAAAACAAGCTCTCACGACTTCTTCAAAACTTTCAAAAATCTTCGCATATTCATTAGCATAAGGATTATCTCTTCTTTCTATGAGGTTGATGTTATTTAGTAGCTTGCTACAATCGTTACCATTGAAACTCTCACCAACGTGAATGATCTGGGGGTTTACCATTCCAAATTATTCTGATCTAACCTGGGCTCAATTTGGACCTCGGATTTCGAAAGATTGGGTCTTTTTACGTCGAATATAGGTACTTCGGTTATTTTGAATAGTCGATTTTAAAGGGAAGAATGAGGGTGAGTAATGAAGAAAATAGACTACTTTCGGGAAATAGCTAAGGAATGGGGAAGTTGACTTTATTTTAAAAACCCTCGACCGATTTTTTTGATTCTTGTCGGAAAATGATCTACTATTGACCCCGGAACATACGCCAGAGGCAAATCCCATGTTCACGCAACTCGACCTTTTTCGACTCGACTGAATTACTCACCGTGCATCATTCTCACCGAAAATGTAACTGCCTCTATAGAGGAATTGTCTGCCAATATTCACATTTTCGGAAATAATTTTTGTTGATCCCCTCAGTATCCGCCAGACATCGCCTATTTCCAGTAACTTCTGCAAAATCTGAAACAATCTTTACTGATTCCTCAATAAAAATTGTAGATTTTTCGAGTAAAAAGTACGTGGATTTTCCAGTAAATTTTGCAAAAGCTGAAGCAATTTTTACCGATCCCTCAATAAAAATTGTAGATTTTTCGAGTAAAAAGTACGTGGATGCACGCATGCGCTAGCTGGTAAATACGTAAACTTCGTCTGCTGTCGATACAGTACCTTTGCTGTGGTATGCTGCAAACGACTATGCTGCGAGCCTAATAACCTATATGTTGAATAGACGCGGTCACAGCAGCATTTATGTGATGCAAAACCGTTTTAAAAAAAGCGCCAGGCTGTTAAATAAGAGGTTGAGAATAATCATCTCAGAAAGTCGATGATATGGTTGATATATCATCACCACGTGGTAAATCTGGTGTGTAAGCGTGCAGAGCAAAGCAATTCTACTTTCTCTTTTCTAGTTGATTGTGGCTCTTAGGATAAACAGTTGCACTGTGTGAATATTCTTCCAGTCTTGAACTAAAAATGCACATTTCGTGCTGATCCTTCCTTTAACTTGTGTTCAACTCTTGGAGCCCTTTTAATGACTGTAATTCGAATATCGAATCAACTTGTGATGGGTCATTATCTAGGACTCCTAATCCAAACAAGTTCTAAATTCAACTTTGTTTCTTTTCTACTTATGTAATGTATAAATATATCATCCATACAAGTTCTCTATACGCCCCGCCAGGTGTCTCGCGACGTCTGTTCAGCTGCTGCTGATCCCGACAACAGCGGAAATTTTATTCCCCAGCGTTCACTATTCAAATGTGAAATAATTACAATATTATCTCTTTGTTCAAAATTTTATGAGCTATCACGAGCATTCAATATCTGAGGCGTTCCCTGTCATTCAGCTGGCATTTGGCTTTAGTATTGAACGGATTTCCGTTCTCGCGAGCGACGAAGGTTAGGCATGGTTAGTATGTATACGAGTTCCGAAATGTTCGCATCAATGGTAATATCATCTGCGTGCGAGCGATGTTACCGACTGCGATAGACATAAGTGTGCGAATATCATGTAATATAACAATATAGGTAATATAATAACAATAATACCATTTTTGAATAATTCCAACTCTTTCCTCCCCTCCAACAAAAATTACAGACTCGACGTCAAATTTTACAAATTTATCTGTAAAAAGGTCTCAGGACCATCTGCCTAGCCTACTGTGCGTGATAACCACTCTTTCATGGTCTGTTCCAAAGTTACCCCCCCCCCCCCCCTGTTCCAAAGTTACTCCGGTTTGCGATATATATTGATCTTTGAAAGTCAGCTTTCGGGTAGATCGTAGTTATAAAAGTCGCCTCCTGAGCAACTTCTGACTTTGACAATTTCTCTCCACAGTTGGAAAACATTGTGTAATATCAACCACGATCGATATGGGAAACAGTAGTCAATATATTCCCGAGAGTGATGTGTTAACAGTATTCTGAAATTTTATTGACCGATCTGCATCGATCACGAGTAAATTCATAAATCAATCAAACATGAATGAGATAGTCTTATCTGCAAATGTAGACGATTAATGGATGGTAAATGTAAATGACGATGTGCTTCCTCTCTTCAGAAAGAGTGACAGAGTTGATAGACAGGCCGTTCGCGGAATTATGGCTGCAAGGAAAGAGCATGCGTGAACACAACGGGAGAAGGGATAATACTTTTTGAGACACTCGATTGAACGCCGATATAAAAGTGCAGTGGGACAAAGGCGAATGATCGTACGTACTGCACGTATGAGTTTCGCGTTGATGTGATCCATTCGCACGATTACACAGCAAACTGAGAGCTCAGTCTCGGATAAAAGAGCGTGAGCTACATAGATCTGAAATGGAAAAACTGATATGTGGGAATTTAGTTTGGCGTCGCATCGTAAATTAGCGGAAAACTCGATAAATCAACGCTCACAGCTCTAAGCCTACGCTCGTAAATTATCATACAAACTCGCGCGCGGCACGAAAGAAGGAGGCGAGTAAGAGAAGGTGTATCGCGTTGGAGAGTAGGTATTAGTAGGCGAACGGGTGTAGGCTCTGACGTTCGGCTGTATTATACACGATACACGAGTACACGCTGGGCACCTCGCTATAGCCACATTCACATTGCACCACGACGGCATGGCTTCTCGCGAATCGCGGAGTGGCGAGAATCACCACAAATCGATCGCGCGCGCTATACACCGGGTTCACCACACAACGTACAGTGGAAAACGAAAGCTCGCTTCGTGTCGCTGTCAGCGCGGCGCGTGGTGCGAACGGAACCATCAGGCGATCGGAGCCAGGCGACTTTTCGATCGACTCGATCGCGAGATGGAGCAGGTAGTATCGCCAACTACCGCGAGCCGCTGCGTCTTGCCGATCCTTTGGCGCGCACACCAGCGTCGGGTAATCGAGGTCGGCTAGAGCCCCTAGTTCCCGATGACGCGAACAGCAGCTGAATCAGCGTGGCAGCTAATCGAGGTCGGAGGCAGCGGGAGGTCGCGCAATCCCCACACTTCATAAACTTGCTTTTATATTATAACTCTCAACTTGCTTGCGCGTAATTTTCTCCGATCGCCTGTCGATCGAGTGCGCTATGCTACGAGAGAATACGCTCCCTATATTATACCTCGTCCGCAGCTTGTTGTGGATCGGTTCTGTGAGCACGCAGTGAGAGCGAGTGGGCAGTCGCGATTGAATAAATTTGGCGATAAGTAAAAATCTGAATCCAACTGGACTTGGACGCTTTTCACACATTCTAACTTTGGAAGAAGCTGGAAGTCTGAATTTTTTGGCGTTGTTGAGAAAACAACATCATAGTTTTGGCATATGGACCCCGACTTCCTCTCTATTTTCGTGAGATTACCAAGAGGCACGGAACTGATTGATACCAAGAATAAGTTCACCAGAAAGTCCAGGCGTTTATCTTCATAGTTCTACGCGCAGAATATCAATTAATGCACTCTACTAATTGACGGGGTGGGTGGAAAAAGGGCGTAACTGCAAAACGGTCATTCCGAGAAAATCAATAAAAACTTAATAGAAACCGCTAGAGACACAATTGGACGAGTTGAGCTGACTTATTTCGAAGAAGATGGCATTCTCAAAATAGCCCAACCCGAGCCCGGGGATGAAATTTGAAATTGAGCTTTTTTTCAGCAATTTCAAAAAATGCAATTACGCCCTTTTTCTGAATACAGGGTCAAATTTCGGCCTTTCTTCCTCACAAAAAGTGAAATTAAATCTCGAGATCAAGGCCAATCGTCTCCAATTTTGAGAGTGTTTCTGGGCATGTTTTGAAAGATATCTGATTGCCAGGGGGTGGTTCGATTCATGCTCCACGGTTCTATGGACGAGGAAAGCTTCCATCAGTCGTGTAACGACTGATCCAAAACGAAAGTAGCGCGGTCAGTTTGCACGGAAGACTTGGAGGGTAGAAAATCGGGTTTCGTGCCTCTCTTCGGGCGACATCCTTCAAAGTTACAACAAAATCAGTGACCCGCAATCCAAAAGGCGGTGGTATTGGCAAGAACCACCCCAAGTAGTTGCGTATGGTGGTGGGTGACGGCTTTGATCAAGATAGATCTTTATTGACAATCCGTAGCTATATTTCTCGCATACAACTTCGAAATACCTAGGACAAAATCTTGTGATGTTCAACACAGTCGCGCAGTGCGATAGAAACGCCGCGCCGCAAGGAACATCAGGGCTGTCGAGATATCCTATGCCCCAATTAAAAAATGACAGGTTTCCACACTCAATAAATTTTAGAAAAAAATCAATGTCTAAATCAACAAATGTGACTCCGTCGGTTCATTCGAGTTCATGATCAGACTGTGCCGATGGATATCCCAAGACTTGAATTAAATATCAAGCACAAGGACCTTAAAGGTGCGTAAAGTTTACGGTACCACTTTCCCTATGACCTCCAAATGAAGGATTTGATTATTGAGCAGTACAACACACAATTGCCTTGATGGTTTACTGGTTAAGGCGCCGCCGGTCCGGCTTTTTAAATAAAATCCTTCATTCAAAGAACCATAAAATGTTCCATGAAGGTCTATGTGCTTGATATTTTATTCAAGTCTTGAAGTGACCATCGGCACAGTCCGATGATGGGCTCGAATCAACGAGAGAGTCACATTTCTTAATCCTGAAATTTTCCTTGAGCCATCGATTTAAAATATATATTAGTTAAAAAATCGATTTTCTGATCACATTACGGATCGATCTGATACGACTTATCTGAAAAAGTGATATAGCTGGAGAAGTCTGCACGAAGAAGATGATTTTTGCAGATTTTCTCGTCAATTTTACTGAACTTAGGCATCCGTCTTAAAAACGCACCGTGGACGAACGTCCTCAAGAAACTCTACTTGTTTTCACTGTACAATCTTCAGAACCAAGGTTTAATATCATATTCCGGAAACGAGAGATCTTACAAAGCCGAAAAATCGGTGAAAAATTAGTAGATGTAATGAGGACTTTTGACCTACCTTCGATACAACGAATGCGATTACCATATAGCACAGTTTCATCTGAGTCGCATTCGATGAATATTTCAGTTCTTACTGTCAAGGGGATTGCTTAGTATTATGACAATTACTCCCGTAAACTTTCAGAAGAAAATGTATTACTGTTTTAGAAACTCTATACCAAACGTCTTCGTTCTCCACTTCCTCTATATAACTTCAGATTAGGAATGGACTTCATCATGACGTGCGCATAAGCTTCGTATTCTCTTTTAGAAACCGATTCCGTATATTTTCACGTCTACAGACTCGTAGTCACTTTATGCACCGCGCGCTAGGTGACTACGAACCCCATCACATCGGTTGTGACTAGAACAATCGTCACGTTTCCGTTTACCCATTCGGAAATTCAGTACCATCCCGCGTGACTCGTAATTACATCACATGACCCGTAATAGCATCACGTGACTGATAATTGCATCACGTGACCCGTAATAACGTCACGTGACTGCTTATTGCATCACGTGACCCGTAATTGCAGCACGTGACTCGTAATTACGTCACGTGACCTAATTTTCTATCACCACCGTGTTATTCCAACCGTATATAAGTCCGTTCTTCCAAGCCCAAATTATTCAGTCTCACCCGGCGCTCTCTCGCCGTCGCCTCGCCACGCTGCCGCTCTTCGCCTCGACGCCGTTACTCTGCCCGAATCGCTTCCGCTCCTGGACCTGGTGCGCGCTCACTCGCCACCCCGGACGTGCTTCGACTTCCGCGAGTTCCGCGCCTCCCTCGAGTCATGAGTCACCGCGTGTGTGTGGTTTTCGTGTTTAGCACTTCGGTTTCTGAGTCGCAATTAGTGTTGGAAAACATTCGTATTATTCGTCTTCCTACCCCCGCACCTGTTCCAGTGACAACCTTGTAAAATCTTAGAATTTGAATCGAGACATTTGCCAAGTGTGTAGAATCTTTCAAGCTCACGCATCTGGGAGCGCTTCAGGCTGCAGCCGCTGCCCAGCCATCTAGCGACCCTCGCGCCGATCAGCCCAAGGCCGAGCCGTCGAACGGGTGAATTTTTAATTCACTCATTGACAGGGATCCCGAGGACTCGCTATACGCGTTTTCCCTCAAGATCCACCTGTCGGGCACTGTCAATTTGGCGCCCAACGTGGGGCCCAGGGACATTCTTGTCCAGTGTTGTATCCGAGGATGCAAGGATCCACGACCCGATGAGCAGCCTACCCCGGACGCCGCCCGTATCCAGAGACTCCAGGCTGGCGTCAAGCACTTCTGGGAGTGCTGAAACACCCAGTGGCGCCCATCAACCATCGACCATGGTGACCTCATCCCTGGACGAGGAAGAGGAGCCACCCGACCTACCCAACCTATGGACCAAGATACCGCACGCATCTGTATACTGCTGAGACTCTGCCTCTCGACAGACTGCTCCTGGCAGCTATCATCATTGCTCGAGAGCTTTCAATATCATTTCGCCTCAACAAGGTTTATACCTCCGATTTACAACGACAGATGCAAGTATCCCATTCCGTCTTCAAGTATACATCCAAACGCGCTGCATTATGACCCGGTGAAGTTTGAAAGCCCGGCCATCAGTGCAACGACCATCAGTCGAAGAAGCTCACTCGTCACAGAATCTCAGCCGAAATTTTTCCCCGTTACTAAACGTTCAAGAGTTCAGAGCTGCGGAAACCCAGCTTTACTCTACACGACAGACTACACGATACAACGTCGAGCCGCATCGAGGGCACGCTTTCCCGAGATCGCCGCACGGTTCGATCGCATCCTTTGCGCCAGCGTCGCCAAGCACCATAATCAACAATATTCCTGGACACTTCATTGGGCATCGTCAGATGACTGCCTGATTACGATAGGACCAGCAACGCTCCGAACACTTCACCGTGAGTACACAAGAAGCTCCGGTTACGATAGGATCGGACACACTCCGAACACTTCACTGCGGGATAGAGCTATCCTCAGTTACGATAGGATCGGAGACACATCGAACACTTCACTGCGGGCTATAGCAACCCCATTTTCGATAGGATCGATGCAACTCGACATAGATCTATGTCCACATTCGCCGACCAACCCTTGTGGCGGGGACGCCTGCCAAACAGAGGACTCAAGTCGTGCCTAACCCGGAACTCAAGAACTCGACGCAGCCAAACCTGCCGTCGACTAGGGAAGCCCAGCCGAGACGGACGTCTTAGCAGAACTAGCCGCTGTGATCGAGGACAGATCACACCTCGAGAAGTCCAGCGATGGAAGCAGAGACGAGACTTGCTATCACTGGTGGAAGCAGCGATTGCGGCTATCGAACGCAAGTTCGCGCAACCATCGCCTTCACACCTAAATCACACTAGGAGCCAACGGAGCGATCCTGAGCAGCAATCCTAGGGACAATACGGATCCAGTAACGTGCACGTATATATTCATCCTATAATCAACGCCGCTGTATCAGGCATAGACTTAATTCCTTCAAATCATTCCCCAAGACCATTGTATCGAGTCTTTTCTTGCAAATATGTATCACTATTTTTATCGACTTGTAATAAAAAGTCGACAACGAACCGAGTGCAACCACACATGCAGATAAAATCAACGCGAAAATTCACGTAATCAATTTCCCCCGGACGATTTGACGTGCGCATAAGCTTCGTATTCTCTTTTAGAAACCGATTCCGTATATTTTCACGTCTACAGACTCGTAGTCACTTTATGCACCGCGCGCTAGGTGACTACGAACCCCATCACATCGGTTGTGACTAGAACAATCGTCACGTTTCCGTTTACCCATTCGGAAATTCAGTACCATCCCGCGTGACTCGTAATTACATCACATGACCCGTAATAGCATCACGTGACTGATAATTGCATCACGTGACCCGTAATAACGTCACGTGACTGCTTATTGCATCACGTGACCCGTAATTGCAGCACGTGACTCGTAATTACGTCACGTGACCTAATTTTCTATCACCACCGTGTTATTCCAACCGTATATAAGTCCGTTCTTCCAAGCCCAAATTATTCAGTCTCACCCGGCGCTCTCTCGCCGTCGCCTCGCCACGCTGCCGCTCTTCGCCTCGACGCCGTTACTCTGCCCGAATCGCTTCCGCTCCTGGACCTGGTGCGCGCTCACTCGCCACCCCGGACGTGCTTCGACTTCCGCGAGTTCCGCGCCTCCCTCGAGTCATGAGTCACCGCGTGTGTGTGGTTTTCGTGTTTAGCACTTCGGTTTCTGAGTCGCAATTAGTGTTGGAAAACATTCGTATTATTCGTCTTCCTACCCCCGCACCTGTTCCAGTGACAACCTTGTAAAATCTTAGAATTTGAATCGAGACATTTGCCAAGTGTGTAGAATCTTTCAAGCTCACGCATCTGGGAGCGCTTCAGGCTGCAGCCGCTGCCCAGCCATCTAGCGACCCTCGCGCCGATCAGCCCAAGGCCGAGCCGTCGAACGGGTGAATTTTTAATTCACTCATTGACAGGGATCCCGAGGACTCGCTATACGCGTTTTCCCTCAAGATCCACCTGTCGGGCACTGTCAATCATTTACATTTCACTTTAAAGGTAGAATTTTCAGATTCGGCAAGAGACGTTTGACTCGCATAAAAAACGCCCGGTGTGAACTGTTTAATTTGCTTTAGATTTGAATTCCAATCAGTTCTATAGCGGAATAAATGACTAGTGAAACAAAAAAGAAACAAAATATTTGTTGTGCTGTTATTGATCATCACTCTAGAAACAATAGTGAAATGAGTCCGTTGCTGACTTGTGAAAAATCAAAAAGGTTCCCTGAAAGTTACTACTAAGTATTTTGGAACCATCGTCCAGATTTACATGATTCGAACGCGAGAAAGTATTTCAGGTGCATCCACCTCAGAAATCTACGGACTCTAAAATAATCGTTGCGGTTTATTGATAATCGAGATAAATATTATACCACTATAAATTACAAATTTTTCGTCATCCACATCGAAGGCTGGATGTGTGTATAGATGTCAATGCAAAGTAACTGTTTCAGGCCATCATCATTCTTCATGCACGTAAGCAATGGATACGAGACCTTCTAGTTCTCCAGAGAGTAATGCAAACAACGATCACGAGAATAGAAGGAAAAAAGTATTGTATTTCAGATGACTGTTGGGAACTTGTCAAATTTTTTCGGAAATATTGAATGATCATTCACAAATTTCCCCAAATCGAACAATCATGAACATGGCTTTTAGGTGTCGAAGACGCACAAAAACTCTTCCACTAATCTTACAACTCCCTTGCAATCTTCGTATTCTGCAACAATCAAATACTTTAATCCCAAAAGTTGGGGAGACCCGGAGAACGATAAGCGGGACACGATGACGAGGGTTCACTAGATTCTCTAGATCGCATACAACACGACTCATAAGAGAGGTACTAATTGGAGCCTGCCTTGATATTCACCGATCACGGTGACCAGAGTGATTCCCAAATTGACATGCGATCAATCGTAGACCAGTGCTCCGTATCTCACATCTGATAAAGAATTAACAGCCGAAATCAGAGATTCACAAATTTTCTCCAACAGCCGATCGATGGTGAATTGACAATCCACCAATTGAATTTTCAAGATATTGCAAAATTGTCTTTAATTCGATTGAAGAATGCTTATGAGTGAAGCATATCGGGCAGATAGTGGTAAAAATTCCTCACTCGCGCTCCGTGCTATCAAATTGTAAAGCGTGAATAGGAGATGGGAAATTATACAGCGGCAAGTTTCCGTTGTTCTGTTGGGATCAATTAAACAAACCCATTAGTAGATCTCGAAAAAAGCGGCAGAGAATGAAAGCGAAAACCACTGCAGCATAAAGGTGCCGACGTACTCTTGCATTTTGATTAATGCGAGTAGGATAATCTCCACGAAAGAAGGAGAAAGAAATTAGAAAAAAACGAAGAGCTGAGAGAACGCGTTTGGTGACACATCCACATATTTCTTTGGACATGCGCAAAAAAGCACATTTATGCTGATTTTACGGGTGACGATCGTTAAGGAAATGTGTTTTCGGCAGTATTAATTTTCAAAAAGACGTAATGCGAGAGAGCAGTTTTGTGTTCGAGCGAGAGTAGCCCGAGATTCTTCTGTGCTATAAGTTCCCTTCGACTCCTCGTATCAAGATACTTATTTGCACTTTTACACAAAAAACCTCATAAAATACTCTTGCGTGCATTTTTTGTCGATACGGCTGTGGAATTTCGATCATCGCCAACTCTGCTGAAATTCGGAAATAAAATGAACGGAAACAGACAATAGTATTAGAGCTCTAGTAGTATTCCAGTGTTGAATATGTTACTTTTGTATCCATTGCGCGCATCACATTTCTTCCACCCCCGTAAAATAATTCTGACGTCGCATTATTATAATTACGGCAAACTGTAATTGAGCGGTCTTTCCCATGAAAATAATTTTCAGCCTCAGAATTCAACGGTCAGCGATTGAACATTGATTGTTTCCTCATTTACGATTGTATTTTCGAGATGTCATCCAATATGTCAAGAAGTGTTATCCCATTGATGCCGTATGTACTGCGGTGAGCATGTACCGTATACCGGGGTGACTTTGTCACGCTCAAATTCCAATAATCACCGCGGCTTGAGGCGAGTTCTCATGCCTACTTAGATCATCTTTTTGCCCGAATCTGGTGCAGAGTGCATCCGTGCACTGTCAAAAGTATATTTCAGGCCCTCACTGCAAAGACTTCCACTGATCATTCGAAGATGCAAAATATCAGTGCGAGAATTTGAAGTGAAATTGAGAGACGAAAAATGTTCATCAGGGTATTTTGGAAACTCATGGAGGAGTAATCAAATCGTCTGAGCCTGATAATGAGGATTAAAATAGTTAGAAACCCAGCCAAAATTTGTCCGTCAGCATCTTGCGTATCGGGTTACCCATGTGGAGGGAGTGCGATGAAGTTCGATGGCTGGCCGTATGGGTCATGGGTGGGTTGGTGGGTGAATTGGCGGATGGATGGATGTACTCGAACTTTAGTGAATACAGTGAGTGAGATGTTTCACTGAAATTTCAGTGAATATCACTAAAGTTTCGATGAAACTCCTACTGAAATTTCAGTGGAAATCACTGATGTTTTAGTGAAACTTTTACTGAAATTCCAGTGAAAATCACTAATGTTCCAGTGAAACGTTTCACTGAAATTTCGGTGGAAGTCGCTAAAGTTTTAGTGAGACGCTT
Organism: Eretmocerus hayati; assembly: GCA_029851415.1. NCBI lineage: Eukaryota > Metazoa > Arthropoda > Insecta > Hymenoptera > Aphelinidae > Eretmocerus > Eretmocerus hayati. The sequence goes on from CM056741.1 coordinate 137,411,115, forward strand.
CCCTGAAATTTCAGTGGAAATCACCAAAGTTCGAGTGAGATGCTTCACTGAAATTTCAAGGGAAATCGCTGATGTCTCGGTAAGACCATTCACTGAAATTTCAGTGAGAAAATCAATCAAATTTCGGTGAGACAATTTACTGAAATTCCAGTGACTTTTTGGGTAGGACAGGCATGGCCACTTTCGTCTCAGTGAGCATGATTCACAAGATTTACTTATTGATAATGAATGTTCAGTTCACTATATTCTAACGGGTTATTCTACCGTAACAATAATACAATTTAGAAAGGTCTTTAGAGAGAATTACATTCAACACAGGGATAAAATAAATGCGATAATTAATAATTCATAATGAAAAACGCCTAGCCAAAGTTTTTCCTTCCCCTTTCCGCGTATCGGGTTGCCTAAGCGGAAGGGGTGAAGTAATAATGGGTGGGTGGATGGGTGGATGAGGCGGTGGTTGGGTGGCCGTATGGGTCATGGGCAGGTTGGTGAATCCGTGGGTGATAGATCGATGAGTGGGTCTGTGGTTAGGTGGTCGTATGGGTCATGGGTAGGTGGATGAGTGGCTGAAATCGACATGGGTAGGTGAATGGGTGTGAATGCGTTATGAAGAATTGAGTCACGAGGAGTTACCCTCATGAGGAGATACTCTTATGAAAATCTCTAAATAATTCAAATCTGATAAATTCAATTGAGTCACTCATATACAATTTAGGACGGTTAATTCTTCAAATAATTAAGCGCCAATCTAAAAGTTGTCCGTCCGGATCCTTCGTATCGGGTTGCCTATGTGGAAGGACTGAAGTATGCTCTCTCCGCCGGAGTCAGTGAAAATCGCTCCCAACCGCTGATTTCCAGTGCATATGCACTGATTCGCAATGAAATTCACTGCGAATCAGTGAGTTGGGAGCGGTTTTCACTGATTCCGACGGAGAGAGTGATGTTGGCGTGTGGATGAGTGGATGAGTCGTTAGATGGGTGGGTAGGTCCGTGATCGGGTGGCCGTATGGGTCATGGGTAGGTTTGTGTGGGTCAGTGAGTGATTATGGCAATGATACAGAGAAGCCGTGTGGAGGCACAAAAATAATGTGAATTTTTTGCGAAACTTATATCGATTTGAGCTAACCAGGGCTGCAGGATATGTGGGTCTCTGATTTCGGTGAACAGTCTCATTCAACCTTCAAAGACGATATCTGAAGGCGTACAGTTGGATGCTGAAGCATTTTAGAGTTACAGACTTCGGTATTGCCCACAAGGGTTCATGCTAAGAAAACATAGTGAAAATAGGTTATTCATTGATGGCACGTTTTAAGCTCTACAATATAAGTATTCTCAAAGTCAAATATCTTTAAATACCAGATTCTATTGGCTTTTGAAGATTCGTGCGTTTTTTATTGATTGATACTACAAGTAATGTGTACGCATTCATTGCGTTTGTAAAGAGTAGCTGTTTTATACAACGGACTGACTCATTTTTGGCAACGCTGGGGATGGAATGGGACGAAAGGTTAGGAAGTAGGTATATTTAAAATTCTCATTTTGTAACTCCAAAAAGTAAGCACCCAGTTATTGCTTGCCACGCATTGCAACAATTTCGTTAGGTTTACTAACAGAATATTTCGCTTCAATGAATGTCACAGAGAGATTATTGTTTAGAATCATCAAACCACAACACTCATATTTAGACCCAAATCAAATCAGAACTTGCAAGGTCAACTAGGCAGTCTAGATTTAATTTGTCTCATGAGGTATAATAGGTGGGTGTATAAGGGTGATGGACAGGGGGGCATGGATAGATGAATGGTCGGATTAATGAGTGGGTGAATGGTTAGGGATGATAATGGAGGTGGGGATGGGGATGGGAAGTACTCGGCTGAAATGATCCAGTCCGATCTGGTTCGTTCTAGATTGGCGTTATTGAGTCAAATTCGGTGTAACTGATTCTTATGCGGTCTATTCCCTTCTGATTAGGTTAGGTTTAGCCTAGTTCAGTCGAATTCGTTCTAAATGAGCTTAGCCCGATCTACATCGGTCTGGTTCGGGGTAATTAGGTCTCTTTAGGTCAAGTTCTGTTAAATTAGATCTAGTTCGCTCGAATTCGGTCTACTTCAGTCTAGTATTTTCAAATACGGTCTAGTTCGGTCCGATTCGATCTACTTCAATCTAGGTCGGTCTAGTCCGGTCTACACTGAGAAAATTATTTGCCAGAATTGAATAAATATATTTAATCGTAAATGCCTTGTGTAGATTGAAAAAATATTTGTTCTCAGTGAATACAAGATTCTTTTTTCAGATAAATATGTATTCACTGGTGATTTTGTGATCTATTCACTCATGAATTAGGCCACAATGAATAAATTGTATTCGATTCGAATACATATTTATTCATAAGTTGTACATTCAGTAAAAGCTGATAATAGAACCAAATAATCGAGTTTATTCAAAACAAATATATATATAATTGAGTAATAATATGCGACCAAATGATAATTTATTTTATAAACTCGAATTTATATGTGTTCAATTAGCCAGGACCTCATAAAACACAATTGCACCCATGGGTTTGAATGAATATTTATTTAAAGTCACGAATGGTCTGTTCAATTTGAATGAATAAGTTAACGTTCTCATTAAACAGATATTTCAATTGTGAAGACACGATCGTCGTCAATTTCAACAAATATTCATTGAAAACAGATAAGTTCCCGAATTAATTACCACCTTGCTCAGCTAATTCGCGGTGTCACAAGCTCGGGTCAGGATTTCAAGAAACTAACCATGAGATTTATACGCATCCTGATCATGAACTTGTATCACGGTTTTCATTTATTGAACAATAGGGTGGGCCGAAATGTGACTTTATTCGGGAACCGATAGGCGCGGGCTATTGCGCGAAGGTTGGTTTTTCACATGTAGATGTGGGAAAACTTTTGCCGGGCGCTGAGAAATGAGATTTTAGGTACCGGCAAGAGCCGTCAAGCTTTTGTCCAAATGAGCACAGATTTGAATAGAAATGTGCCTACCCTGGTAGAAATGTTCAACATTGGAAATGTTCTCCGTCGCATTTTATGTACATATTTAACGGACTAAAAATGCTGTGGTGATAATCGGCCAAGAATTGGGCATTTTACAGGCATTAATGTGTAGATATAACATTATTTGACCTAACCTCAAATATCCAAGGGCATATTTGAGTCATTAAATGCCCGTGATAAATGTCGTTGGAAGGTGAGCAATCCAAAACATTTTTCGGACATTTAATGGACATTTGATGGATTAATTTTTATATTGGTGGTCTCATAACCTAGAATATCAGCGAGATCGTTTTTCATAGTGTATTTTATTATTCTGAGATCAAATTTCAAATTCGAATGATCTTTTTCCTTTAGAGTTCTGATAACGGATAAATCTTTAGAGTTTTGACGAAGTTGAATGCTCAAGCAGTCTTGTGAATTCAAACACATTCAAACACATTCTTGAATTTCAAGAATATTCTTTTGAAAATTTTGCTAATGCCTTCGAAACTATGTTCAAGAAGATTCGATTGAAAATTCAAGAAAAAACTTGAATTTTCAAATAGATGTACATGAAAAAAATTCAAGCACCGACTTGGAAAAAGCTTCAAGAACACTTTCTTGAATATTCAAGCAGAAATTGTTTACAGTGTATGTAATCATTGAAAATCGAAAGATATTAGAATTCCTTAATCCCTTCAACTGTAGAGAAGAAGAGCTATAAATGCCATCAGCTATATTTCTTCTGAAGGCACATCCTAAGTTAGTAATTTGAGTCTGCTCCGAGCAACACGTTTTAGGGCAATGGCTTGGACTCTCACGCGGAAGGTTCCGGTTCGATCCCCACTCACGGCGAAATGTTATAAAATAAATCTAACAAATATGAATTCTCTCCAATCAATTATAGCGTTAAATTCAATTAAAATCATTTGCACCAATCAACAATAGGTAGATAATTTTTTTTGGTGATATTTTGATGCCGAGAACTCACTTATCATTCTCAGTAACATCAAGCAGACAGCATTTTAGTAGCCCAGTAAATGCCCGAAAAATGTAGAAAAAATGTTCAATAAGTTGGAAATGCCAAAAAAATGCCTTAAAAACCGTTACATTAAGTCCGTTTGTAGCCCGTTTCAAATGGGCATTAAATGTCCGGTACTCCATTGGAAACGGACAAATAATGGGCAAAAAATGTTTGACATTTCTACCAGGGTGATTCGCTCCTTTTTTATTCCTAACTCTGCCTTTATTTCTGGCGCATCTAAACAATCCCTAACGTCGTTTGGCTCATTTTGAGGCTTGTTTCAGGTTCTTCAAAATGAGCCTAAATACGTCTAAATTTGACCGAGCAGGGCCCATCAGCTATCTTGATCCATACACATGTGGTTTCTATCGAAAATACCGAAAATAGGCAATTAGGCATTGGCGAGTTTGTTGAACACGCTAGCCCCCGCACGACCGTATTAGCTGTACTTCTGTACGCGTTAGTGACCTCTCACAAAGCTGCATTTTAACATATGTAAATATGAAATTTTTGATGGTGATGATTATACGAATATTCGAGAAAGCTTATTCACAAAGGGCAATTTTGAACTATAATAATAACAGCATTGTCTTTATAACTCTACCGCGCCGTAAGTCATGCTGAGTAAATTAAATCTTGTACGAATAATTGAGTTTCAAAAATGAGAACACAAAATGTCAACGAAAACCGGAGCACTAAATGATTCTAGCGTTTTGAGGCGTTACGCTACCATATTATTATGTTCCAGTGGCCTGGTGATCACATCTCCTGCCTTTCAATCAGAAGATCTCCGACTCAAACCCCATCACGGACGTATTTGCTCATCTCAATGTGATTCTTCGAATGATTCAATGAATGCTGAGTTCGAGATACACAAAAATATCCAATTAGAACTCTTTTTATGAATGAAAAAGTTTAATTTCACCTAACTTGTTGGCAGTTTACAATTAGGATCTGTAAAATTTATAGTTTGAATCTGTAGAATTTACAGATTCAAACTGTTGGTATTAACAGATTCAATGTCTTACGGACAACATAGTCAACGACAACATAACAAAGTTTTCTCTGTTGTTTCAACATATTGAAATTTACAGTGCAGGCTTCCAAGTCATTCCAATTTAAATTCGTTCGAAAAATAGTTGAAAGTCTGTGCGTGAACAATCATAATCATTCTGTGCGGGCTAGTTTGACGGCATTCATTTGAAAATTCCGAGTGAGTTGACTGCACTCCACGGTTCCGTCCTAGCTTTGCACGCTTGAAACTCGCGGTACAGCTGTTCCGTCGGCCCACTGAGGCCACTGTTTGCAATTGCGCGCGCAAATGAGCATCACTCCATGCTCATGTAGTCGCTCATCTGGGTACACATTACACAATGCCGACGAGCGGGCTTCTATCGATGTGTTCCCTCATGTCCTGTTGGTGATGTGAAAGATAGAAAAAAAAAGACTCTCGATCGTCGTATTGCCGCTTTACTTATATGCCACATATATAAGAAAAAAAGCGATAAAGGCCGAGAGGGAGAGCAGATATGGCCGTAGGCAGCCGAGACAGAGACGGGGAAGGAGATGGAAGGAGCGAGCGATATAGCTGATAGAGTCTGAGTCGCCGGCCGGGGCAGCCCTTGGACTTCCGGTTTCGGCGTAGAACACGACTTTCCAATAAAGTCGCCGAAGTCGGGCGAACACGGCATCCTTTCCGTCGTCCTCGGCATCTGCTGCTCACTGCTTATTTACGTCCCAACACATTACACATACCTATCATCATTCAACCTGGAATGTGAGCGAGGCTGGTCAGGTATAGAGCGCGTAGACCCCCAATGCTCATAATTTATCGAAACGCTCGGACAGCATCATCAAATTGGACGCCACTGCATGGGCCATCGTCTGCTCACGCCGATGCATCTGCTTGCATCATCGACGCAGCTCCATCGCAACGTCTTGGTTGAAAGTGCCCAATGCGACACGAGCGACGATCACAGTTCAAGACGCGCAGCACCAGCCGCTAACAATCTTTTTTTTTATACACTTCTAGAAATGGAAAATCGAGCTTCACCACCTGACAACCATTGAAGGCGACTAACTCAAAATCTGCGGTAGTTGAACTCAAATCTGAACAATGCATGTCAAATTTTTCCACTTCTAGGAAATCTGCCTCAAAACGTCTTTCGTTCTACTAATGGACAAGTCGAGTTATCATTTCAAATGATTGTTTTCATCATGGAGTTAGCGTGTAATCTCTATATTGGATCAACAGCCCGTGATGGTGTTCATTCAAGTCTACTTTTACCCTCCCTATTGCAATCGAAAATGCGTCGATTTCGTTTTGAACCGGAAAGTTCTTACACCTCTTTCGAGTCAGAACGATACCAAAGCAATATCTTCTAACACGGTGTCCTTGAACCAACTTTAAATGAGTCGGGAGACCACCTCGCCAAATATTTTCTTAAATGGTTGTTCAGGGCTCAAATAACATCTTCCGACTGTTTTTAAAATCGCCTACGTTAGAATTTTCAAATAAATCAACTTTTATGATTTTTTTCTGAAAAAATTGTCAAAAAACGACTTTGACGCGCTTTGGTGATGGAAAAATCTTAGTTATATGCTTCAAATTTCACAAAAATTTCGTCACAAAGTGCAGATGGTTCATAACACTCTATCCCAAACGATTCGCAATGTAATGCGTAGAGGAAGGGATAGGCTTCGTGAGCTGTGACTAATGCTTGGGTAGAGAGTCAGATATGGCGAATATAGAAAGGTCCACCTATCTATATTGGGAAATTTGTCGCCTGCTCACGGCTCTGTCTTCTTCTTACTCACATTGGTCCTAATAATATGTACACAATGCCTTGGACTCTCGGCAAGGTCCTCATCGCGCAACAAAAGCTCTCACTCCGGTTTTGGAGAGCTTGCAGGTTCGTCATACCTGCTCCACATCTCGCATTTGAGTGGAGGGGGTAGCTCTATCGTAGTTCTAAGATGTGCTTGCTTTCGTGAATAGAACCGACTCAAATTTTGGGTATTGTAAAAGGAGGGGGGAGTGCAGAAGATGGAAAGAGAAATGGAAGACCGCTCCAAAAATGTTCAGCGATTGACGGTCAGAATGATAGATTGCCCGTATCTGACTTACCTATGTCTGACATATAGATAAAGGTTCTTTATCATCTTGCACGTCAATGGCTCAACATTTTTGGAGCGGTCTTCCATGTCTCTTCTCATCTTCTGCACTCCCACCTCCTTTCTCCTGCACAATACCCAAAATCTGAATCGATTCTCTTCATGAAAGCGAGCACATGGCATCTTAGAACTACGATAGAGCTACCCCCTCCACTCAAATGCGAGACGTGGAGCAGGTATGACATACTTGCAAGCTCTCCAGAACCGGAGTGAGAGCTTTTGTTGCGCGATGAGGAGCTTGCCGAGAGTCCAAGGCATTGTGTACATATTATTAGGACCAATGTAAGTAAGAAGAAGACAAAGCCATGAGCAGACGACAAATTTTCCAATATAGATAGGTGGATCTTTCTATATTCGCCATATCCGGCTCTCTACCCAAGCATTAGTCACAGCTCACGAAGCCTATCCCTTCCTCTACGTATTACATTGCGAATCGTTTGGGAAAGAGTGTCATGAACCATCTGCACTTTGTGACGAAATTTTTGTGAAATTTGAAGCATACAACTGAACGTTTATCATCACCAAAGCGCGTCAAAGTCGTTTTTTGACAATTTTTTCAAAAAAAAATCGTAAAAGTTGATTTATTTGAAAATTCTAACGTAGGCGATTTTAAAAACAGTTCGGAGATGTTATTTGAGCCCTGAACAACCATTCAAGAAAATATTTGGCGAGGTGGTCTTCCGACTCATTTAAAGTTGGTTCAAGGACACCGTGCTAATGCAGTTTAGAAATGAAAAAAGTTCAGAAGTAGGTAGAGCGAAAGCTGGATTCTCATCATCTTGGTCTGAAAGACGTTGAATCACAATAATATGAGCATTCCCCATTTCACATGAGAATAGCGGCGAGAGACTTCAAACCCATATCGATCACAATGGAAAAAGAAGTTGCAAAAAGTTATCGGGACGAAAATGCTGCAAATTGGTTTGATTCTTATCTACCAAGGCCGACTATTTCAAAATATAGGCAAGAGTTATACCAATTTCCATGAGTCCTCGATAAGTCTTGTTGCGAAATCGAAACAACGAGCTTCGCTATCAGGTGTCATGATTGTTGCATTATGATTTTGAGTTCGCGTTCAAGTAGTCCGTCATTATCTTCGTGTCAAGTTATGGCTATCTGTGGGAGTTCCAGCCGAGAAACTGAATGCGTTCGTTCTCATAAGGCCATCCATCAAAATCGTTGTCCGAGGTGACTTACTACATTTTTTGCATGTAGGCGACTAAGAAAACCAACGATCTATCCCTAACGCGAGCTTATACCACGTGATATGAAAGTTCTGGAAGGCTATAAAGTTGTCACCTTCGACTGCTTCAAACTACGCAAATTATCGAGATCGAAGACCTTGTATTATCAAGCAGAGATACTCTCTAAGGTGTTTGTAGCCTTAAAAAGAATTGAAAAATACGGAGAGAAAGGCACTCACTGTTTATTACCGAGAAGGACGCTGAAATTACTTTTGGCTCTCTAAAGCATCTTGCAAGATCTTGCATGCAACAATCCGCTGAGACTATGAAATGTAGGGTTCAAGTAGAACCCTGGTAATCCTACACTTAATGTTAATCACGGCAGTGAGAAAAATTACTTGATCAGAAGATATTATAGGGAAGGTGTAAAGAGTTCTACAAACTTCAGCAGGGCCACGGATTCTTAGAATTATATATGCTCAACTCTGCGTAGAAACCTCATTGATAAACAAGAAGGCGCAAGATCGAACTTTTCCAGCTGTTGAACAAGTTTTTTAATCTTTCGATTCACGATTATGATCAATTCGATGGCATTTGTCAAACATGTGTATAACGTAGTTCTGTGGAAATTTTGATATCATGTGCGCCTCATTGTATCTGCGCTCTTCTTTGCGCAATCATTATTTTTCCGATTCTGGGTTGCCCACAAATATTACCATCGAAAAAGAGGTCAAAATTTCAGCTCCGTATCATGTGGCTTTTTTCCGGTCCTCACGAGTGTGAAGCGCCGTGGCAGAGCTCTTTCAGGACTCGTACGCGGACAGACACATCAAATTGACATGGGCTCCGGCTAGGATGCGAATCACGGAACCCGTATTATGTTGGGATCCGCGTGATTCCCTTGCCAACATGAGAGTGCACTGGGTTCACAATCGAGCTTCGTGGATCGTTTTGCAGGAACAAGGGCAGGTGCTCGAATGACTCGGATTCTTTCAATGCATAATTGCGACTTGTCAACCGGAGTGCAACGTACAAAAATAGCACAAACTCGACTATCCATGATTTCATGCCGAGATGAGCGAAATTGAATCAATGATAATCATTGTGCGAGGGTGGGGAATTGCGGCACTCCGCGGTGCGCGGTTCGCTGAGGTCGCGATTGGGCCAAGGTGGTGGCAATAAGCAAGGTAGCGAGCGACACGTCCGCGGGGTGACGTACACCCGGAGAGTGGCTTGGAAGGATTGAGTGTGAGATGTAGCGCCGGGTATGGACCCGGATAGACTGAATATCGGTTGTGAAAACGAGGAAACTTAACGCAATCCTGAATGACGTTGCATGGCGAGTAACGCTGTTTGATTGTACTGCTGAGCAAAAAAGACGGGTATCGAGTAACGCAGTTATGACATAGCGTGGCAAGTGACGCATTTTGGATGGACTATTTTTGCTCGCTGTGTAAGTAACCGATGCATAGCTGCGGAAGGAATGCGCTAAAAAATCTGTGAGTGACATAATGTAGCACTCCCAGATTTTTTGATATATTATGCTGTATATCGCGTTCAAATAGTACTGAAATTGATTGAAATTACTTACTGGTGCATTCGCACACGCCAAAATGGAATGATATCCGGTACCCAATCACACAGCTATACAAGAACCGAAGAAACTCTTTTTGGGCGCATGGCGAGGTTGTACATTTAGTAGTGCAATTTTTCCTAAAATCTTACTCACTTGATGAAAGTGAATTTGCCTCATTCCAGGGCCTCTCCTTATCGATTATTTCTCGAACTTCATAGTCAGACACAACTTTTCATTCAAAAAAGAGATTTTCTCACTTCGCAGTGTTTTTTTCGCAAAAATCTATTTTTCTCAATTTTATGGCCAGTTTCGTGTCATACTAGTGCGACCCTTAAGAGCGAGGATACAGAGGTCCTAGTCAATTATTTCAAAGTATCTAATAGCCAAATCAAAACCTTGAGACCTTGAACCGTTTGCTTGAACAGTTGGGCCTTGGGATCAGTTTTAGTGACAAAATGTCAGGTTCCGTGTGAAGCTTCAAAATGCCAGGTTCTGAGCCCTACTGCCGCTTTGTCCGTGTTATCCTCACGGTACTGATGAGTTCGAAATGCTTATATTTGCGCGCGAAATAGTTTTTGCCTTGTGAGTTGCACACAGTTGGAAAAAAATAAAACATCTGAGAATCTTCAGAAATGGAATTTGGGGTCAGCACACTCTCGGTCATCAAATATGGAAACTTACACCGAACTATACTTATGTTCAATGGAATTGAATGTTCACACACAACTGGACAACAAACTTTTGGGTTAGGAAATAATGCATCGACTGGGCGATAATTCTTGGTGTATTTTTTGCTCGACTTTTTGATGTAATAACCAAATTCAACCCCTGATTTGCACGTACAGGTCATGTTTGAACATCAATGAAATCCTCCGATCGCCAATTGAGATATTAGAACTTTTCATGCGTCACCTCTTTTTGTTGTGAGCGCTCTCTCGACCTTCCCCAGTTACCCCCCTGCCCCCTTCTCTGTGGCAACTCCGAAACTCTTTCGGATCGAAAATTCCACTCATGCTCGAGAGGAACTCACTTTTTCCAGATTGCCAGAACGGACGGGGGGGGGGACTCATTCGGAAAGCTTAAGAGGGCGAATAGGGCTGAGATCACAACCTTATTGAAACAAAATTACATCACTCTTCCTGTTCGTTCGTTACGCTTTCTTCTAGATAAAATCTCAAATCAAGAGTACACAGACATCTCCTGAACTTTGGAAGGAGAAAGATCAGGAGAACAACAAGTAATAGATAATCAATCTCAAATTTAATCCATTGAACTCACATACAACTCGTAGTATGCGATTCGGGCATTCGGGATGATCGCGATAGACCTTATCCTTCGACATTTGAAAAACAATGTAATGTATTGATCGAGGTATGGATTCGAAAGTCTGCTCGCTATGACAAATTTTGGCGCTTTTTCGAAATGAAAATCCGAACTTCCACAAGTATTGGGTACTGGTGATAGACTCTCGAGATCGCTCTCAACCTTAGGGATTCGAAATCAGCTCTGATAATTTGTGGATATGATAAAACCTAGCCATTCAAGAAAGATGAAATAGAGAGGTCTAGCTTTTCTCATATCTCGCGTGAATCTTTATGAGTTATTTTAGATATTTCGCACACCAGTGAATCTGCCTGCTCATCGTCTAACATGCATTGAAATCGCATATGCGTGTATTGTTGCATGTGATGTAACTAATATAGATCATAATGATGTTTGAATGGCACTAAATCCTGACCAAATGTTTGTTTTGAACGACTTTTTATCAAAATATCGTATCCCTCATCCAAAGCTCCATCGTAGGTGGGTTTGGATCAAACCAACGGATGATATGGACCAATCTACGTGGAAGCATTGTAGTTTATCTAGCTCTGAGAGTCGTTCTGAGTCGGGAGGTGATATGTCGAGTGATTGGGGAAGGATCGTTGTGAGCATCAAAACGCGTGAATTTAAGTAGCACATGAATGACATTTATTTCAAAAATCGCCGACCGATGATTTTGACTATTTTTGGAAAATGACCTAGAGACTAGTTCAGAAGATATTCGATTGGTATTTTTCATGATCACACAACTAACACTTTTTCACCGTTCCGACCCGCCGTGTGTGCGCATGGTGTGACGTATAACTTGTTTTCTATAGAGTACACAAATGAGCTGAGCAACACCACACGAATCGACTAAAATGGCCTTGACCAACGTTTCCCAGGATATCTGTTTAACCAGACACATGCACGAGCGTTTTGTAAACTGGCGCATCGTCGTCTATATTGGCGCAAGTGTAAACTCCAAACGATTGCCCGTAGCAGTGGGTTATTCGCGCCACGCCGACCCGGCTGGGGCGCGGCCCGCTACAGCGACTACGGAAGCCGAGGTAGCGACCGAGCGTGCGTGCTGCAGGGGGTCACCCGGAGCGTAAGCCGCTCGATAGCTCTTCGATCGCTTGATCGTAGCTGTGATATAGGTAAAAGCTACGAGCAGAGATTCCACGTGCGTGCCCGTCGCTAATAACCGGTAGGCGCGATTATAAGTGCGCTGCACCGAACCAGATCGCTCGCGCGCTTATATACGTCCAGCTCTTTCGTTTCCCATAAATCTAGCCGACCAGCAGACATAACGGACCACAGAATTTGCTCACTGGCCATCGGTGAGCTTTATTTTTGTTTTGTAATTAAATCTCGTACCCAAAGAGCATGATCAGGCGGGCTCGCTCGCGATCATTAATGTGCAGCCCAAGCTTAAGCTTGGGCGCAGTAATTACTGAGCATTCGTGCTCCCTCATACGACACTATTTAAGCCTCGTGATTTAGGAACATGCGCTCCTTGACTTTTCTCCGCAGCTTCAGTAAGGTCAGACGTCTGTCTCCTAGCGAGATACCGACTCCAACTAATCACACCACGATCGAAGATTCGCTAGTTGAAATGTACGTATTCGGCTGCCGCAAAATCCTTCCTTTTTCATTCTAGATGGTCACCAATCTTAGCTACAAAGTACACCTTTCATAATTGTATAGAAATCAATCTCTCAATATGAAGAAAAACCTATTGCAGGCATCCTATGATCTCTGAAATAGATAATACTTATAAGGGGGGGGGGGGGGGGCACGGGGTCCGGGTCGCCAATCATCTCCAAAATTTTTTCATAGTTTGGTACCATCTAGAATATGAAGAGTCTAGAATATCTCCGTCAAATGGGCCTCCTGTCCAGAACTACAAGCAAAAACGTTAGCATTACCACTATATTTATATATATATATCACGTTTTAACATAAGCCTACATGGGGAATGCCAAAGTCATAGGCTGTAGCTCTGAACAGAAGGCCCATTTGACGGAGTTACTCTGGATTCTTCATATTCTAGGTGGTGCGAGACTGTGAAAGAATTTTCTCGAGATTTGGTGACCCGGATCTTCCGGACTCCCTTTGTTAGTCTTGGTTCCTCGCTTTGGGCAAAATACCTTTTCATTCTTCATGATCACGATGAGCGTGGATATGATCAGATTCTGCTCTCCAATCTCTTAATCAAGTCCGGTCTTTTATGATTAGATATTTGACATAGGGTATAGGGGAAGAGCTAACAGTCGAAAAAATTCGTGAGACAACACATCAATACGAACCATGGTTCCAAAAAAATAAAACGTTTTGGACTCGAAGAGCTCGAGCCCAAAACATGGTATGGCTCTGATTATAAGTCAATCTCGAATTTTCAAAAAATTGTTCGAGTATTACCAGGGCCAATTCTTTTGGTATCGCGTTTTAAAAATCGCTAGTGACGCTATTCAGGGCCGAGGCTTGTTTGTGTGTGTGCGCATATATATGATATGTAATTGTTCGATTAACACTTGTTCCCCAAGTTTCAATTTTTCTATTGATTAATTATCGAGTTCGTCTGGCCACTATTAGGGTCTCTCCGAACCTGCCTCCAAAATATGTTTCCCCATATGATCACAAAATTAGGATGATTCAAGCGGAAGCTCATAGAAAGATCGAAAATTAGGAACAAGTGTCACCCTGAGTACATATATGAGAGGTTCTACAGAACTTCTGACATTAGGCGTACTGCACGCTATCTCTGAACCTTCAGAAAATTATCAAGTTGTCGGAGATGATTTGGATAGGTTCCAGGGCCTCGGAATGTGTACTCTATTCGCTGTTCTGTCAAAAGAATCTGGCTATCCACAGCACGGCCCGCAACCCTCATTTCTTAGGTATCTCTTGGCGTACTCGCGCCATTTTTTGATTTCTTCAGCCTGCTGCAAAAATAACATTGCTCGAAAAATTTTGCCAAAATTCAGTGACATTTTAGGCACCCTATATATTGAGAAAAGATTGGTTTCAGACGCGTGCTTCCAACGTAGCATTGATTAATAAACGTCGAAGTCGCGTAACCGGATTTTCACAAAAATTTCAGATTCTCCGCACTTTGCTTATAAAAAAAATAACATTTGCGATAGTTACATGATCAAAACGGTTTTCAATAGCTGGAAACAACACCAATAATATCCCGTGTGGTTTGGGTGCGTGCGATCAACTGCGTTGAAATGATAGCATCAAGAAAACGGGTCAGTTCATGCGCCCACTCGACTGAAAAAGGTCAAATTTCCACGGCACAAGAGGGAGAAGGAGGGCACGCTCCTGGGATGTTTTGCCCATTTTTTTCCGACTTTTTTTGAACAATATCCCATAGTTCCCACGTCCTCATGTGGAATGTTATTTGAATGAGAAGCATTACAAAAATTTTATCGATGGGGTTGATGTGATCGAGCCCGTTTTAGCACTTCTATGAGGTTGCAATCGCTCATACCATATGGAAACAGATGAATCACACCAGAAAACCCATTTTACCTGCAAATGCCACCATAGACTTGATTCAAAAAATTTTCAATTAAAGAATTACGGTCGAGGCGTCAGACCTCGAGCAGCAGGAATTCGAGAGCTCGCGCTTGTCGTACAGGCTCATCAAATATAGAGACAGCATTACGCTGTAGATGTGTATGTTTGTGCTAATTGGTAAACATTGTACAGAATTTTGGAGGTCTGTGTACGGAAGGGGGGGGGGCTTGTAGATATTTGCGCAACTAGTTGTTTCCTGATTCTAAACTCTGCTATCAATATCAATTTCGGGCACTTAACGACAGTTCTGTGCGAATCAAGTATTAAACCCACTTTGAAAGGATTCTAAGTTAGATACATAAAAATAGCTCACGTGGTACTGGATCGTCGATTGTGATAGGATATTCAATATTATTAATTCATGGAGAATAGTGAAAACAATGCTCGAGTTAAGAGGGAAAAATTGAGACTTAGATGAGAGAAGCTATTGGAGAAGAAAAAAGGCTGAGAGATTTCAATCAATATAAGAGGAGTTTGGCTGGAAGGTAGGTGTATGACGCTTTGAATTTGAAGCTTTGAAGGGGAGAAAATTGTAGAACATACCTTCCATATTGAAAAAGGGAATATTCTCATCTATCCTTCTCTTTCATCTCGACGAGACAAAATATGGAGCTCTTCCTCGTGATTATTACTACTCTCGCCATCAGCACCACCCTTATATGGGGCAAAACACGTCAACTGTCCATGGTTGTTCCTTGGAGGGTGAAACATCCAGTTTTGTGCCATCTGTAGAGACCGTAGATCCCACGGACGAAAAAATCAATGACATCATTTCCGATATATTTTTGCCTCAGCTTTCCAATGTCCGGGTTTGTTTTTCAGTTTTGTGCCACCATAACCTCATAAATTAGCAATCAAGTTTTGAAATGTCAGTAACTCAAAATTACCCCTTTTTCAGCTTTCTTGACATTTCCTATCGAAAGATCAGGTAATTTGACTTCTAAATAGCTCTCGAAAAAATGGGGTTTTTTCTATTTCACTAGGAGTAAAGCGACGATGAAAGTACGAGTGCTGTTTACCTTTCGCGGGCGTTCTGGGCCGTTCAATTTGACGCAGGGAAATAATCAACCGAGGCATCTTCGACGTATTTTTATCTCATCTTTCCGATGGAGAGCTCCGTTCATACATTTTGATTTAACATAACCTCAAAAAAACGGGAATCATGCATCTAAAGAATCTTAACTCAATTCAACCTACTTTTTCGTCTTTTTGATGACAATATTTGGGGAATTAATTGATGTTCATGATGGAATAGTGTTCTACGATTGATTCCCTAACTATTCCCAAGAAAAATAAGATAATGAAGAAGAGGAGCACTCCTAATGTCACGCGTACGCCGAGGACTCAGTTATCCACTGCTTCGTTCCTCGTAGAAGCAGGTATCTAGTCATTTGGACTCTATTTCATCACTAGAGATTGTGAAACACATCAAGGATCATCAAATCCATTGAGAATAGTCTAATCTCCCTAATCAGGCCATCGAGACGACGAAAAAATAGGTTAGTTTGAGTTCGAACCTTTTTCGACTTATAATTTCTCTTTTTTGAGGTAATGATTGACCAAATTAGAAAAAACGGAGCTTTCCATCGGAAAGATGAATCAAAAATACGTCGAAGATGCCTCGATATATTATTTCCCTGCGTCAAGTTGAATGGACTAGAACACCCGCGGAACGTGAAAAGCACGTGAATGACCACTCGTACTCTCATCGTTGCTTTACTTCTAGTGAAAATCGAAGAACCCCTATTTTTTTGAGAGCTGATTCAATGTAAAATTTCCTGATCTTTCTATTGGAGATATCAAAATAGCCGAAAAAAGAGGTAATTTTGAGTTATTGCCATTTCAAAACTCGATTACTAATTTTTGAGGTTATGGTGGCACCAAACCGAAGAACAAACTCCGCCACCGGAAAGCTGAGGCAAAAATTGTCGGAAATGATGTTATTGATATTTTTCTACGTGGAGTCTACGGCCTCCACAGATGGCTCAAAACTACACGTTCTACCCCCCCCCCCCCAGAAAGCAACCCAGGACAGTTGACGTGTTTTGCCCCAAATCGTCGATCGAGAAACACTCTGGGACCTTAGTATTCGAATATATATTATCACGATCCCGATTCATAGAAAGACGCGTTGAAATGATTCTAGTTTCCAGAGGTACTTTCCATGAATACTCCTCGTGGTGTAAGAACGAGCTGGTGAGAGGTAAAAAATCGTTGATTTTCAGTCAAAATTACTCAAAAATCTGACCGATAACCACATCTAGCAGAGCGTGAATGATTTGATGGGTATACATTCGACTGGGAGTATCTAAAAATCCTTTGGACGTCTGAGAACGTTTTTGGTTGGTACAAAAATAGCATTCTCCCAAATCAGTGGACACGCACTTTCCCACTCATTTTTGAGGTTATAGTTACCATTGAAGTTGATTCCAAACGCGTGCCATGAAAAAAATATTTCATTTTGCAGTAGCCCAAATGTCAAAAGTTCTGTAGAATCTCTCATATATGTGTGTGTATAATCGAGAACACTTACTTATTTTGGAACCAACAATTCAGAAGTTGAAAACAGATGCCCCGCATATCTATCCAAACCTTTTCCATTCCTTTCACATATTGAGTTATATGTTATAAAACATATGCAGAAATTTTCTCGGAACGAATGAAAACGGTCTTAGTGTGATTTTTACATGGATTAAGACATAGGGAAAGTAGTCTACAGAACCGACATTTCCGGTTTTTGATGTTTTATTGTCTAGTGAGAAGCCCTGACGCGATGAGACCAAACGTACTTGAAATTGTGTGTAGATTGTGTTTTAGATAGTTAATTTCAGTTGGAAATACATGCTTTGGATCGGATAATTCCGTTTCTTCCTCTTTTTCGTGCTATTGAGTATCTCACGGGACAGCTTTTGAGTACACTGACTTGACATACATGGAACTGACGTTTTGCCCTCAAAATCTATCGCAAAAATAATGGAATTGGCATAGAATCTTCTCCGCGCGGATTGCCTCTCATAGAGGCTCGTTTTTGTGTTTCCAGCAATCAATTCGTTCAAAAAGAAGTGCAGGCGTGCCCCCCTCCCCCCCGCCGCGAAAAATGTATCCCAGACCAGTTTCCAACTCGTGACCTCCAAACAGTCGACGTAGAAGTGAATATCGTTCTTCGTCAAAACCTCATTACTAGGTTTCCCGATCAACTGATCTAGATGGAAACAGTTCGGTGATATGTGTTTCAACCCCTCCGCCAAATCAGTCAATATTTTAACGGTATCCAGCACTTAGTTCCAGAGAGGGAAATTGTTTCGTCGCTATTTAAACATAAATTTGATCTCAAACTAGAATTCTGAGCACTTCGTCGCACCCCTGAGGAAATTCCCGGTCAAATAGAACAAAATAAATTCGATACATGGTCAATCAAAACGGCACCAACAGACATTACAACTCAAAATTAATAGTAGATATGTCATCATGCATAGATATATATCATAGTCTCATCAAATCGGCGATTGCTCCGAAACGCGTGGTCGTGCAGGAAATTTTGGAAAAGAGCATTTTGGAGATCACAGAGAAACCAATCGATTTATGGGTTCGAACATTTTCCTCCGATCTTGTTCGTACTGAAATTTAACGGGGACGATCGAAGAAAAATTCTCCCAGCGGATCACCTGTAATTCTGATGGGGGTGGCTTGATCACAAAAGTTTCAATGGGATGTACTAAGTCGTTCAAAAACCTACAAGTTGGTCATTGATAATTTATTTCTATGACCTCGCTGGTCCGAACCACGAGCTCCGAGAAGGAAACCTTCTAATACATAGCCCTTTACGAAGATACTGAATCGCGGTCCGACCCCACTCGCTCAATGCTCAGGCGCTGTTCTACCGTCAAGAACTGCCCCAAAAATTATCGAGCCGCATGGTTTGGCTATCCCATGGTTTTGACGTAAAATTGTCTGAATTTCTCGAATATGCTATCAGATTCCTCCCTAAAAGTGACCTGGAGAGGCTAATCTAGAATTAAGCGAGTTTTTGGAGCAAAAGTTATAAAAGCAACTGATGATCACATCCAAGCAAAAATCTGATAGCATGTCTGAGAATTTCAGACAATTTCACGTCGAAATCATGCAGTTTGGTGATTTTTGGGGTGGTCCTAGATGGTAGAAGAGTGCCTGAGCAAGTGGAGTCGGAGCGTGGTCCAGTATCTCGATGAAAGCTATGTATTAGACATTTTTCTTACCGGAGCTCGTGGTTCGGACCAAAGAGGTCGTAGAAAAAGACTTCCAACGACAAACTTGTAGGTTTTTGAACGATCTATAACATCCCATTGGAATTTTTGTGATCAAGATACTCTCATCAGAATTACAGGTGATCTACTGCAAGCATTTTTTTGAGATTCTTCACATCAATTTATCAGCACGAAAAAAATCAGAGGAAAATTATTCGAACCCAAAAATTGGTAGGATTTTTGGTGATCTTCATTTTGAAGATCACAAACATCCTACCAATTCATGGGTTCGAATAATTTTCCATTTGCATTTTGCTGCTTTCAAAATCTTCGCACGACCAAGCGTTTCGGGGTACTCATCGATATGGTGACACTATCTATGATCAATTAATTTTGAGCCGTACGGTAATCTTATCTACACACGGATCAGAATTGGGTCCCTTCATATATTTTGTCATAATATGAAATTCTCTCCAGTATAGATATAGACAACCTTTCGAAATGGATTGAATAATCATAGCTACCGTGATTTTCCGTGCAGTTAATATATCCGAGTAATAATTAAGAGGTGATTGGAAATTTGCTCATTACGAAAAGACCGCTTTCGAGCAACGAAGCGTAAGGGTGCGTCCACAATTGAGCGCGCGCGCGCACCCCCGTTCTCCCGCGCGGCTCCCAGCGCGCGCGCTGCTCCTACCATAGAAAAATTACGAAATTCCCTTGTCACCCATAGGTAGTGCACTACTTTCAAAGTACACACAACTGATGGGTGCACCAGTTCTATATACTTTGAAAGTAGTCGGTAACGAGGAAAACTCGTAATTTCTCAATGGTAGAAGCAGCGCTCGCGCCGGGAGCTGCGCGGGAGCACGGGGGTACGCGCGCGCGCTCCATTTGTGGACGCACCCTAAGAGATGATGAATCGCCGATGACGTGTGCGCTCGTCTCACATGCACACGTAGTGCGGAGCATCGGCTCGTTGTACTTGTGATATGAAGTTTAGAAGAAGTGTCCCACAACACCCACAAAATCTGAGTTGCGTATAAGTCATAATATTATGTATGAAGGATTTTCTGATTTCCGAAACCACGGTTGCGCTTCCATAGAGATTTTCAATCCCCGTCTCAAAAAGTTCCTAACTAGAAATTTTCCTTCGAATAGTAGACAAGTCTACATAAGAGTGCAAAGCAAGTCCCAGCAGTGGCAGTGCCAAGTTTTGTGCCGGTGCAGCTCGCCGAGTACGCGCTTGCACTGGTCGTACAAAATTAATTACCTTATACCTGCTGTGAGATATCTAACGGTTTGGCTTGCTTTCTCTTGATCCCGAGCCATCCCGCCACGTGAGAATTATATTCGATCTCACCAAGCTTATGAATACGTAGCAACTCAAAAATATTAAATACATGACCACCTATATTTTGGAATACGTTGATAGGTATCAAGAGGAGTACTCGTTGATACCAGAGATTGGCGTTGGAGGAAAAAATTTGAATACGTGAGAAACCCTGTTTCGGAAATTTTCCTAAATTATTTTTTGATCGTCTGTGCGCAAATGAGTCGTTTGCACACTGTTTTTCGCTTTTCATTCGCTCGCAAAAGATCAAAAAACATAGTATGATACTCAAGCATAATGTTTTTCGCTTACTCGTGGCTATTTAGACCCTCGCCTGCGGCTCGGGCCTAAAAAAGTCACTCGCAGTGCGAAAACCATCGTTTGCGCCCTTGTATCTTAATATATACTAATTTATCCAGAAATCATATGTAAAGTCAGACATGATCTCAGCTGATTGTTTCCGACAGGAAAGATGAAGGACCATTATTCATGGGTGAGTAATTCTACGAGGGAACGATATATGGTCGACAGTTGGGTCTCAGATTTCTTTCTAAGTAAACTTTTTCGATTTTATAAGTTGAAAAATGAACTTCCGTCACCATGACAAAAATTGTCAATTTTTCTTCGGACCTTGGTACAAAAATCAAAATTATGTTTTCAACTTTTTTTGCAAAATTTTCGTAACTTTTTCACACTCAAATCGTTATAGCTCGAAAATTACCGCAGATAGAGCGACGTGGCTCAGCGCAACTGAAAGGTCAGCGAAGAACCTATCAAAAACCACTTTGGAGTTCTGCGTCTCATATAACCGCGGTTATATATGGATGATTTCGTGAAAATCATCTTTTATTTTTTTTCTCAAAAAGCTATTTTTTGGAAGATTCAAAAGTACATTTTTTCATGTAAAAAGTTGTGTTCTCCACGAATAAAATATTTTCACTCTACATTATTGGGTTTTCAGCTGTTTTCTGGGCATTTTTTTATTTCAATGACAGAAAATCTCAATTTTCTGCGCATGCGCGAGATTTTAAGATTTCGAAGCTAATTATTTTGAAAAGCTGAGGAAATTCCCTTATAAATGACGACTCGTTGAGCCTAAATCCGTTGATTTGAACCAAAGTTACAGTGATTTTTGAGAGCAGCTACAAAAAGCAGCTTGGTGCGAGTTCCCATATTCGCTCCAGTCATTGCCTGGAAGCCTTCATGTTTTCGCTCAAATCGTTATTCACCATTCGGGCGCTGCAACTCCGCTACTAGTTGATTAAATCGAACTCAACAAGAGGTCATTTTGAAGGAAATTTTCTCAGCTTCTCGAGAATATTGGTTTTGGGATTCTGAAATCTGGCGCATGCGCAGAAAATTGAGATTCTCTGTCATTGAAATTCAAAAAGCGCCCAGAAACAGCTTGAAACACAAAAATGCAGAGTGACAATATTTTATTCGTGGGAAACACAACTTTTTACACGAAAAAATGTACTTTTGCATCTTCCAAAAAATAGATTTTTCTTACTCCAACCTAAAAATGCCATGGTCAAATGGGGTTTTAGGGTTTTCGCAATAAAATACGCTGCTAAATGAGATTAGCAGAATGCTTTCTCTTAGCGAAATAGTTGAAGAGGTTCACTGAAACTAATGAGAAATTTGCAAAACTGATCAAATTCCAAAATGATGATTGGGATTCCTACAGAATAGTTTTATTTTTTAATCTAATTTAATTGCATTTCATATCACACTCACAATCCAATGATTGGATCCAACCAATCGATGTAGAATGAGGAAAAAGTATCTCTCTAGTCCATTAAAAGGTGGATAGATTAGTTGTAGAGGGAGATATGAGGATAAAATGAATTTTAGCTGCAATTTTCTTCTAATATTTTTGGTTATTATTACGAGATTCACTTTTAGGGGAATTAAGATGACCTAAACTGGGGTTTTTCATGGAAGATATGTAGTCTGGTTGAGGGAAAATTTTGATATATTTGGTGAAAAGATCATAAAAATGGAGTTTTTTAAAAAAAATTTGGATTGTTCGGGAATAAATTGGATTTTGAATGTATTTAAAAGGATTTTGAAAAATTCGGTATCAACTAATCGATTTAGAACGATGAAAAAGTATAAACTTAGTTGAGTAAAATTTGTATACATATATTAGTTTAGGGGATGGGTAAGTGCGGAAAATGAATTTTAAATGCGATTTCCTTCTAATATTTTGAGTTATTATGAGGAGATTGCCTTTTAGGGGAATTCAGATAACCTAAACTAGGGTTTTCCATGGAATATATGAAGTATGGTTGAGGGCAAATTTTAATATAGTTGGTGTAAGGATTATAAAAATGGAGTATTTTGAAAAAATTTGGACTTTTCGGGAATAAATCGGATTTTGAATGTATTAAAACGGATTTTGAGAAAATTCGGTATGAACCAACCGATTTAGAACGATGAAAAAGTATCAACTTAGTTGAGTAAAATTTGAATAAAGTAATTCACAGGAGAGATATGAGGAAAGTATGAATATTGAAGAAAATATTTTTGTATATTTTGAGTTATTTTTTTGAGGAAAATAGTTATCGGGATTTGGGCTACCCAAAGTGAGGGTTTTTTAGCAAAACGTGTAATTTGGTTAAAACAGAATTTCGATAGAATAGGTCTAAACATGCTCAAATTGATGTTTTTGTTGGAAATTTTGGTTTTTTTATAAAAATTTACGTTGATGGAGTTTGAATGGAATTTTGGTATTAACCAAATGATGGATTGAGCCAAGAAAACCATAGCCTAGGTAATCAAAATTGGGATCAGGTAAAGTTAGAAAGAGATATTTTAGTATGAAAGTAAACAATTTCAGCGATTTTACCTCAAAAACCGTTTAAATTAAATTCGATTTGGAGAGGAGACCAGGCAAATCACTGGTCTCATCTCTGAGTGATTCTATACAACTTGTAGAAAAGCAAAAATCGATCAAGTGGAGTGTAGAAGAGAAAGCGTGGCGCAAAAAAAAACAACATACATACACACACAGACACAGACAAAGGGCCGGAGAGATGAGTCACTGGGGGTTTTTGAGGATTATAAGGGGAAAAGTGTTACTTACAATCGTTAGATTTTGGCGAGAGGAATAAGATGGTTAAAGCACTTTTGTGATAAGATGAATTATGTTGAAGAAAATATTAAGTTGAATGGAAAAATTGATCAAAAATTTGCTGTGTCGAAAACAAAGCTTTCTCTTCAGAGAAAGCAATAGATATTTACGATGCAAGGGGGAAAAGTGCCACTTTCTGGCACGGCGTGAAGTTAGCGCTCGAGTGCTTGCGCGAGGGAGCTGAACGCCGTGCCGATGAGTGGAATTATTGCCCCGTGTATCGTACTCTATTTTTTAGCAAGTGTGCCCCCATAAATTGTGGAGGAAGCGGGGAGATATGGGGAGCAAGCGCGGGATTCAGGGGCGTCAGCCCCCCGAATGAAAGAAAATACTCCGTTAGTGCCCCAAAATCCGTATCGACTATCATCATCTGAAACATGAGTGATTTCCACTGAAATTTCAGTAAAAGATTCACTAAAACTTCAGTGATTTCCACTGATATTTCACTAAAACTTTGATTATTTCCACTAAAATTTCAGTGGAACGTTTCACAGAACCTTCAGTGATTTTCACTAAAATTTTAGTGATTTTCACTTCTTTCAGTGGAAAATCCACTGAAACTTTAGTGTTGTTCAGTGCGATTTCAGTGAAAGTTTCCCTGAAAATTCAGCAATTCCCACTGAAATCACTAAAGTTTAAGTACATCCATCCATCAGCCAACCCACACACCTGACCACTAACCCCCATTCACCCTCCAACCCACCCACCCATCTTCCCACCCATGACCCATACGGCCACCCATCGAACTTCACTCCCTCCACATAGGCAACCCGATACGCAAGATGCTGACGGACAAATTTTGGCTGGGCTTCGAATTATTTTAACTAGCGTTATTGCCTACCTCGCTAACGCTCGTCCGGCATGAAAGTGTCTCTCATATGGTATGAGCCCCTGAAATGCTTCTGTAATTCAACAATGTACCGTTGAGATTTCATAATACAGTGGATTCGAAAAAAAAATTTCCTCGATGTAACATAGTAACTGTGATTGAGAACTATTGAGTTGGTGTAATGTTACACATGGTGGCGTTCCTGAATCTCCAGTAAGTATCTGGAAGTTTCGCCCAGTTAGCCAGTCCCAGCGACGGCCTCAGACCCAATCCCAGCCCCAGCCTCAGCCTCAGCATCAACCTTAGCGCAAGACCCAGCTCCAGTCTGAGCCTCAGCTTTAGCCTCGCCCCATCCACGGCCCCAGCCCCAGTCCCAGCCACAGCTCCAGACTCACGAGAGGAACCCACGAAATCCAGGTCACCAAATCTCACCAAATTTTTTCACAGTCTCACAGGCCACAGGCCTTGCCTCATCCCTAGGTACAGGCCCAGCCTTAGCCCCAACCACAGCCACAGCCCAGCCTCATCCCAAGCTACAGGCCCAGCCTCATCCCTAGCCACAAGACCAGCTTCAGCCTCAGCCATGACGCCAGCCCCAGCCACAGCCCAGCTTCAGTACCAGACTCAGCTTTGGCAACAGCCCCAGCTTCGGCTCAGCCCCGGCCTCAGCGTCAGTCTCAGGCTTAGCCACTGCCCCAGCCCCAGCACAATAGCATCCCTAGTCACAGTCACAGCCTCAGCCCTAGCTCCAGCCCAAGCAACAGCCTCAGCCTTAGCCCTAGCCTCAGACCCAGCCTCAGCCTTAGCCCCAGCCCAAGCCACAGCCCCAGCCTCAGCCCAATACACAGACACAGCCACAGCCCAGCCTCAGCCCCACCCGTAGCCCTAGACCCAACTTCGACCCCAGCCGCAGCTCCAGCGAAAGCCTAAGCTCCAGCCTTAGTCACAGGCCCAACCCCTGCCCAACCTCAACCCCAGCCACAGCCCATCCATCCAAAAGGAAAGTTTTGACTGATTGGATCTTAGAACAATTGTTCGGACCATCGAATCAACTAAGTAACCCAATCCGTACGAATAAGTCAAAAGCCATCACCAGCAACACCAACACGGACCCATTGGACCCACCAATTCACCGTCCATGACGACCCACCGGACCCACCGATCCGCCGACCCACTAACCCACAGACCCTCCAAACAGCACCTGCGGCGGCACCACGATACGAGGCATCCGGACGGATAAAATTGGACAGGCGCTAAATTAATTCAATTCGTTGGAAGGATATTGCGAAATCTACGATTATTTGCCTTATGAATCCTATCCCACTAATGATTTGTATCTAGATAAGAAATAACCACTGAGGATATTTCTCTCTCCAGCAATGAATAACATGTATACCCTTATAATCCATCTCGTTTGACTCAGTCAATACACTAGTTTCGAAATAGTTATTTACATCTAATGATGCAATTATACTGAAATAGACAACTATTAGAATCTAATAGACAATGGAAACTTGAGCGATTTCCACTTAAACTTTAGCAACTCCCACGGAAATTTCAGTGCAAGTTTCACTAAAATTTTAGTGATTGTCACTGAAATTTCAGTGGAAGTTCATTGGAACTTCATTAATTTTCACTGAATTTTCAGTAATTTTCACTGAAATTCCAGTGGAAGTTTCACTTAGACTCTAGTGATTTTCACTGGAATTCCAGTGGGAGTTTGACTGAAACTTTAGTAATTTCCACTGAAATTCCAGTGAAACGTATCCCTTCAACTTTGTTGATTTCCACTAAAATCACTAAAGTTCAATTACATCCATCCATCCACCCACCCACCCACCTCACCACTAACTTCCACTCACCCACCTACCCAGCCATGACCCATACGGTCACCCATCACCCTTCACCTCCTCCCGATAAGGAACCCAAGACGCGACATGCTGACGGACAAATTTTGGGTGGGCTTTTAATTATTTTAATTTGTGTACCGGGGTACGAAAAAAATTTTGCAATTTTTTCATCGTGACAGATGGTCTTATTTCAACCCACAGAATCGGAAAATTCACAAAAAAAGGAATCTGAGACCCTACCTTCGACCATATATCGTTTTCTGGTGGAATTACTCGGGTAGTACTTTTTCAGATCCACGCGGTCAATGAAAAAATGAGCAATCTAGTTTCCAGAGTCGTAAAGAGAACCCTCTGTCGTTTTATCTCAATTATCCTCACCTTATCACAAATAGGCATGAGAATATACTCCATTTCTCACAAAACTATTAATAGTTCTATCGACTAACCTCAGTCCGTTTGCCAATCATCTCCGTCGAGAAGTTATGTAAAACCCGCTGATCATCTTCCACATCCTCTGCAATCCAGTAATGGCCTGTAAAATAATGTGATGTTTAATAGATTCAAAGTTTGAATATCCACTGAGGGGTCCTGTAGGATCGAGCGTTCATCAATATAAAATACGGGTTCGGTATCGGAGACCGAATGAAAAGGTTTGGTCAAATTAGAATAATTCCAAACACGACATCCAACTGATAACGAATTATTAAAAATGTTTCCGGAAAAGAACCCAATCCAAGTCGATGTACGTGCCTTCAGAGTCATCAGGGTCGCTGACGATACACACATGCAGTTTCGTGCGCATAGTTGTTGTGTACACTCGAGAACAAAGCGAACCGCAATGGCTATGATGTTCAGTGACCATTCGAGATATATCGTCTCGCTCGTCAGTACTGTCGCTTGCAGTCAATAGCTCATAACAAGAGTACACTGTAAAGAAATTTTATGCAAAATTACCAATCTCAGTGAAGGTAATAGTAGTTGGATACCACGCTGGGATGTGTCGATTTACAAGTGGCTTGTAAATTTCATTTACCGGCTGACGGTAAATTCGAGACTCGAAGGAATCTTGTTCAACTGAAGTGTATGGGTTACTCAGAGGCTCTACCTGATGGAATTGAGTCTTGAAATGAAGCATCTTAGACCACGATGATTTCGGAGAAAGAAAGTGACCCGTGCGAGTCGAAAATTGGTTCATTGCTCAAGACATAATCACTCGTCCGCGGAGGAGCTTCTTAGGTTAGTTATGCGTGGGCCTAGCAGACCAAACTCCAAATCCGCGTATGCTCGGTTGAGCTGGAATTTACAAGCCTGAGCGAGGGAATTTTACAGAAAATTTTACCAGTCTGAGACTGGTATCCAACTAGTACACCCTCTAAGACTGGTAAAGCAAGCGTTTATAAAGTTACGAGGAATAGGATGAAATTCACCACTCTCAGAGTCGTATTTTCCTCAAGCTAGTTGGTGAATTTCATTCAACATTTTTTACAGTGTACGGGTGCGAGCGAGGGGACGATATATTTCGAATGGTCACTGACCATCCGACTGCAGTTCAGTTCGTTCCCGAGTATACGTGTGAAGTGCGCATATGCCACTGCGAGAGAAACAAATCAAATCCGTCGTGTTTGGTGCTCAAAACAGTCACTCTAAATCTCTTGGAGGGAAAAAGCCTCCAACTAGAGGCTATTTCTCCTCCAAGCTTACAGGTATTTCGCTTGAAGGTAAATTCGCCTCCAACTGGAGGAATATTTACCTCCAAGCTGAAGGGAAGTTCGGTTTTGCCTCCAAGGTAGAGAGGTAACCTCAAAACTCTTGTAGACCGACGCGAGTTTCATCATTGACACAACTCGCGGAAGATTCTTTTATTACTCGAAATACTCAATAATGATCCTCTCTGACGAAATTCATAATTCGATTAATATCAGAGTAGTTGAGCGCACGGCGACGCGAGTTATAATATATCATAATATATGCACGCGGCAAGCATGTTGAAACGTGTTGCACGACTTGTATTATGCCCTTTATTCAATGCCTGCATTCTCATAGAGCTGGCTATTTCGGGGGCTTTTCAACAATATCCCTTGTTTTGACGGTAGATATGATGGGCCACGAGAACAATGCCCAAATCACAAGCTCCCTGAGGGAGCCGATGAACATGTAAGACTTTCAAGACTACGTCAACAGAGATTCGAAGTGGTCTACTATTAAACCATTTGCTCGGCAACCCAAAGGTCGACAGTTCGCATCCCGCTACGGCCAAATTTTTTTTTTTTTTTTTTTCGTTTAAACTAGTTTTACTTTATTATCACTATGATATTTTCCATGAATTCAACTTGATTATATTCGATCACTTCTTGAAATGATTTGACTAAAATTATTTATCGAACTTTTTGCATCTAGAATCATATTTCCAGTTAAAGTGCCGAAAATTTCTTAAGATGATCCTTACGAGAAATTTGCGAATCTTAATAAAGACGCATAAATTAATGGGCTTCAGCGATACCTAGAAAAATGTTACAAAGTTGTACAAACTGTGGATTTTTCTTTATTTTTATTGAATCCTTTCAAAAATTGCCTCAATGAATTGGGCTCGAAACGCTTGAAAGTCTTGGAAAAAAAAAAAGTAGAGCTAGACGTAGTAATAATAAAGTAGTAATAGTTTAAACGAAGAAAAAAAATTTGGCCGAAGCGGGATGCGAACTGTCGACCTTTGGGTTGCCGAGCAAAAGATTTCCCATTGGACCGTACATGTTCATCGACTCCCTCAGAGAGCTTGTGATTTGGACATTGTTCTTGAGGCCCATCTTATTGACAGTCAAAACAAGGGATATTGTTGAAAAGCCCCCGAAATAGCCAGCTCTATGAGAATGCAGGCATTGAATAAAGGGTATAATACAAGTCGTGCAACGCGTTTCAACATGCTTGCCGCGTGCATATGATATATTATTATAACTCGTGTCGCCGTGCGCTCAGCTACTCTGATATTAATCAAATTATGAATTTCGTCAGAGAGGATCATTATTGAGTATCTCGAGTAATAAAAGAATCTTCCGCGAGTTGTGTCAATGATAAAACTCGCGTTGGTCTACAAGAGTTTTGAGGTTACCTCTCTACCTTGGAGGCAAAACCGAGCTTCCCTTCAGCTTGGAGGTAAATATTCCTCCAGTTGGAGGCGAATTTATCTTCAAGCGAAATACCTGTAAGCTTGGAGGGGAAAAAACCTCTAGTTGGAGGCTTTTTTTCCTCCAAGAGATTTAGAGTGACTGTTGAACAAATTGAGGGCCGATTTTTGTTCACGAGCGGTTACTCCTGACCATTCCCTACATAAGAGCTGCAGGGCAGCCACCTGCGATAACGTTTCCTGTGCATATTGCAGTCGAGCAGGATGCAAGTGACTGGACTTCTGAAATCAACTTGGAGGTTCACCAACACCCTAAAATATCTCGCGAATCTAACAATTTCATCATTTGAGATATGTTTTGATTGATGGGTATCCAGCAAAATATTAGACGGTCTTGATTGCCTCTCCTACGAGGAAGACGTCACTGAGGAACCCTCAACGAGAAAAATTGCTGCGATCCGCTCCACCTGCGGGACGGCACTTGATTTTCATCAGAAAAAATAGTGTCCGCAGGAAAATTTAAAGATGTAACATCCAATACTACAAAAATTTCTCTCCCGTCATACAGGCACCAAAAGTTGGTGCGTGGAAATCAAAAATTAGTGCGGATGACCTCTGGGGGTCAATTTTAAATACTGGTCGTGCGCCGCTCGACCACTCGCGCTGGCCGCACGACCAGCGCGGATAGCGTTCACGCGCGGAAAGAACATACGGAGTTTCTACGTCTTAATGTCTCCCGGTCTTTCTGCTACGCAATGAGATTCGAAAATTGTCACGTAGGAATGAGTCGGAGGAGCTGCACGATAATTATTATTCATACTAAACTGCAAAAGAACAGTTTTTCATTGTAATATGAGGTTATATGTTGGTTCTCTCTTTGTAACCTCACAATGAATTTTCTGTCTGATATGGTGCAAATGAGATGTGTGGTGATGTGCCTCAATCCTCAATAATGAGAGTTGTGGCAACATTTTTTCACAGGTTCTCATCATGAGCATGCTGTAGACTTCTCTACCGAGAGAACAAAATTTTGTTGTGGGCCAGCTCAAGCAGGTTTCAAAGAATCTATGGAAAGAGTTTTTGGCCACAATGATGCTGGTCAACAAATAAATTCCACCTTACTTTATCCTTTAAAATTTGAGCATTGGTTTGGATTAAAATCAAAAACTCATTACTCTGCTACATTGAATCCATTCATCCTAATGATTCAATAGGTTTGTTTATTCTTGATGGATCTCATGTGTCTCTATTATTCAGAGAATGTGATGATACTCTGAGAGGAAAGTCTGATGATAAAAGTTGGAAACTCAAAAGAGTATGAAACTTATTAGTCATAGCGTATACTTGGATTCTCAAAACAGTTGGGCATTGAAGTAGACTACTCTATGATCCTGGTATCATTTCATACTCAGATTTTGGTATGAGAAAAGCAGCAAACTTATATCAACAAGACAGTACATCATCTTTCGTCGAGTCAAGATTCATTCTCTATCAAACACAGCTATTTGATAGAATTTTTTGTAAGAGTGACCAATAAAATTGTATGGAGATTTCTCAATAATTCTAGGGTTGGTTTGAATGTGATGGCTCAATGGGGGTTTTAGTCCAAATTCAAACAATCTATTCATCCTGACCTCAAACTATATTGCCCAGAACTGATTTGGCCGGGTTTTAAATTTACTTCCATTCATCAGAATCAGTATTCATGAAGGAGATGATAAGCTTTTTCTGCTGATCTGAACTATTTTCTGGAAAGTATAGAATTCAATCAATGTCTAGATCCTCAATAGCTATTGGCTTATGCAAGGACACAGTAGCATTGTTAAGTGTGAACCATGGGATAATGGGATATAAGCACTGTATTACCTACTCATGAATTTTATTCATATTATTTCCAGATTAATGTATGCTCATCTGGTGTGAATAAAGTTCATTATATTCACAACAAGGACATTATTCCTGGATAACTCACTCACAATTTTATTGGTTACACAAGATTCTATTAAATGGCTGTGTAATGAATCTTGACTCGACGAAAGATGATGTACTGTCTTGTTGATATAAGTTTGTTGCTTTTCTCATACCAAAATCTGAGTATGAAATGATACCAGGATCATAGAGTAGTCTACTTCAATGCCCAACTGTTTTGAGAATCCAAGTATACGCTATGACTAATAAGTTTCATGAGTTTCCAACTTTCATCATCAGACTTTCCGCTCAGAGTATCATCACATTCTCTGAATAATAGAGACACATGAGATCCATCAAGAATAAACAAACCTATTGAATCATTAGGATGAATGGATTCAAATTGTAGCAGAGTAATGAGTTTTTGATTTTAATCCAAACCAATGCTCAAATTTCAAAGGATATAGTAAGGTGGAATTTATTTGTTGACCAGCATCATTGTGGCCAAAAACTCTTTCCATAGATTCTTTGAAACCTGCTTGAGCTGGCCCACAACAAAATTTTGTTCTCTTGTTAGAGAAGTCTACAGCACGCTCATGATGAGAACCTGTGAAGAAATGTTGCCACAACTCTCATTATTGAGGATTGAGGCACATCGCCACACATCACATTTGCACCATATCAGACAGGAAATTCATTGTGAGGTTACAAAGAGAGAACCAACATATCACCTCATATTACAATGAAAAACTGTTTCTTTGCGGTTTAGTATGAATGATAATTATCGTGCAGCTCCTCCGACTCATTCCTACGTGATAATTTTCGAATCTCATTGCGTAGCAGAAAGACCGGGAGACATTGAGACGTAGAAACTCCGTATGTTCTTTCCGCGCGTGAACGCTATCCGCGCTGGTCGTGGGGCCAGCGCGAGTGGTCGAGCGGCGCACGACCAGTATTTAAAATCGACCCCCTGGTACTATTTTCTTGCTCCATTAAACCTTGCGAGTCGGGGCTGAATATTCCCGCCGTATATCCACTCAAACGTAGTAGACAGAGGGCATCATTCCTCATTAGTGACATCAGATGGATCCAAAGCGCTCTTGGCTTGAGACAAAACCCCTCCTTAGTGGCAACGCTGCACTTTTTCGCACGCTATTTTGAGGAAACTACCGAACCGATCTCTACCAAGTCTGTTACACTTCTTAAAGATCCGCCCCAGTATGCATATCTCGAATTTTACTCAGATTGATGCGCTTGGTGCTGAAATTTTAATAGTGTTGTAAATCAACACTACCCACATACGTTGAATTTGTTATTAGTGTCTCTTCCTGCTTATCTTCGCCTCGCAGTTCACTACTCTGAAATCTATAGCCCGCGGGCTAGGCCTCAAAAATGTGTGGCACAGTGGAGGCAGATTCTTCATCACGTAGGCGGGAGGCAGGCGTGGGCACGTTTTCACTAATGCTGCTGATTTACAAATCATTCATACGGCATGCCAGTCAATTCCTCAACGAAAACGATCGCGGGACTCTCCCTCTAAAATCAGTGAATCGAGCTTCCCGTCAATCAGGGAACCTGGTAAGACAACCTCTCCGTGGCTGGGTTTCCTTGCTGACTGCAAAAAGATGGTGGGCAATCATCTGAGGGAAGATTTTCTCAATATCAGCTCCCTGCCTAAGCACATTGAAGAATTTCATTTCCACATTCCCCACAATCCTTCATTCCATCTCTTTAGGGTGGCCGAGACATGGATGGACTATAAAGTCGAGGACAATCTCATCCATGTCCCGGGCTTTTCAGTTGTTCACCAAGATCGAAACAGAGAGGGAGGGGATGTCGCTCTTTT
Source organism: Eretmocerus hayati (assembly GCA_029851415.1). Taxonomy (NCBI): domain Eukaryota; kingdom Metazoa; phylum Arthropoda; class Insecta; order Hymenoptera; family Aphelinidae; genus Eretmocerus; species Eretmocerus hayati. The sequence continues at coordinate 137,444,223 of CM056741.1, forward strand.
TGTACGCATTGACTACAAGATTAAGATATTGGCTCAATCTAACACTACAATGGTGAGCCCGGGATACCGGAGTACTTATTTTGTAGCATACAAAGAGGAGACTCTCCTCCCATATTCGCGGGGGTGATTCACAGCCCCCCACGTGTGCCAATGCAAGAGGACTCTGACATATTGAACTGACTACGCGAACTTTCAAGTGACTATAGTCACAAAATCATCACGGGCGGCCTGAATGCTAACTTTTTGTCGACAACGACTGACGCCAAGATCATCAGACAAATGACAAAAGGATTGTCTTCACAGCTAGTCCAGCATGGTTCGACATACCACACACATACATCTCACACATGGATCGACGCAATACTGATTGATGACAATAACACAATTCTAGATCACCAGGACACTCATTTATCATGTTTTGGTTGTCACGCGCCCAGTGAAGTAACTATTGACATCTTTCTCCCCGAAACTGTGAAGAATCCTTTCTCTTCTCGAAAATATAGTGACATCAATCCGGATCAACTCAATGACATGCTACTACAGATGGGCTGGGGATCTCTAGACAATGCTGAAACCAATCTGGAGGAGGCTGTTGAGTGTTTGAATAGGAACATGCGTGCGGCGATAGAACTATTAGCGCCACAAAAAATGGTGCGGCCGCAGAGGAACCATCCTCCTTGGGTTGGTCCTGAGTTGAGGAGGCTCATTGTACGGTGCCGAGCGGCCAAGAAGCGCTATCGCCGCACTGGCCGGGAGGCAGTCCGCGATAAGTTTCTTCAACTAAGCGAGGAGATTGAAGAGCACCTAAAGTAAGAGCGTAATACTTTTTCCATGATCACCTCTTCGAGGCACTTGATCAGAATGAGGATACATGGAAAAGAATGCGGAATCTTGGCCTCCTGCCCAAGAGGAAGGAGGAGGAGTTACATGGTTTAACACCGATTGAACTGAATGACCACTTTGCAGGAGTCTCCATCTCACCGCGGGAGAGTGGAAGAGAGGCATCAAAAATCGTCACTACATCTGATGATGAAGTTTCCATTTTAAACCTTCTACTTCGGTCGACGTCATCTAGTCTCCCAAACACTCCTCTTCGCAAGCTTGTGGCGTGGATGGCATCTCCCAAGTTGTGATCGCTAAGACTTTCCCGGCTGTAAGCGACAAAATTGTCAAAATTTTCAACTCCTCCTACACTCCGAGTATTTTTCCCGTAGCTGGAAATAAAGCGCAGCAAATTGTTCTGAAGAAAACAGCAGCTCCATCTGGAGTCTTGGGCTTTCGTCCAATTGCTTAGCTGTGCTTTCTTTCCAAAATTTTGGAGAAGATACTCTTTGGAAGATTCTATCGCAGGTTGTGATTTCAATTTATATAATGAAAACTATCGGTTTTCCCTGCTAAGAATATATTTGCACTTTAGTGCGACGTTTAGACCATTTTTTATGACCCTTATCAAGCTGAAAATATTATCACAATTCATTACTCAATACTTTTTTGTTGCAATACCAGTATCATAACTAATTTCAATTATATTATTCATGCTATTTACCTTAAAATTTCTGTCTTATCACAATTGAGGGGGTGGGTGGAAAAAGGGCCTAATTGAGGGGGTGGGTGGAGAAAGGGCCTAATTACAAAACGGCCATTTCGAGAAAAACGATAAAAACTAACTATATCATGCCCGTGGCATGATTCGATGCGCATACCTGGCTTATTTCAAAGGTTTTGGCATCCCCAAAACAACCGCACAGGAATTGGAAGGTAGCTGTCGATTTTGAGAGGTATACAGCCATTCGAAAAAATGTAATTAGGCCCTTTTTCCCAATACTGGGTCAATTTTTGGGATAGTTGGTCCACTAAAAGTTGGATAACGTTGCGAAATCGAGTTCAATGGCCTCCAAATTTCATCAGCATATCTATGGGTATGTCACACAAGATATCCAATTGCGATTCAACGTCTGAATGCATTTTCATCGATCCTGCACGTGAAAGATGGTTCCATTGAGTGTGTGAAACTGAGGTCACTCAATATTCACTTAGCAAGCATGAAGATAAATTTTTTGAAGGCCAAAGAACATGATTTGATAGCCAGAATTGGTAGAAAAGAGATATGGAGGTCATAAGAATTTTTTAAAAATTTTTTCGTTGAAAATTAGGCCCTTTTTACCAATACCCCACCACTTAGGCCCTTTATCCCGATATCGATAGTGGAGTTAGGCCCTTTTGAACGAGTTTTTACAGTGACTTAGGCCCTTTTCATCAATATTGTTGCACTTAGGCCTTTTTTACCAATAATGTTGCACTTAGGCCCTTTTTACCAATACTGTTGCACTTAGGCCATTTTTGCCAGTACTTCTACGTTGAGGCTCTTTTTAACAATACCCTCGCACTTGGGCCCTTTTTTCGAACAAAATTTCCCTGTTGTTTGGGCTCTTTTAGAAAATCTTCGAGGTCTTGGTGACTTTGTGGGTACCTCTCTCTGCAGTGATAAGACCCTTTTACGTAGTCACATTCGTGCTGAGATTCGATTCCTAAACAAAACTCTCTTCCAGAGTCTCATTGTTATAATCTTTGAGGGGAATTCGGAGGTGTCTAGTTTCCCCAGTCAAACAACAATAAGATGAGAAATCCAATCTGTCGGAGTTATGATTTTCCGAAAAATAGCTATGTATGAAGAAATCGTGCCCGTCAGATACACTCACGCTGACAAGGGGAGTCCGGAGGGTCCGGGTCACCAAATCTCACCAAACTTTTTCCACAGGCTCGTACCACCTAGAACATGGAGAATCCAGAGTAACTCCATCAAATGGGCTTTCATTTCAGAGCTACAAGCAAAAACGCTAGCGTTCCCAGTATACCCATATATATATATATATATATATATATATATATATATATCACTTTTTGACATGGGCCTATATGGGCAATTCTTACGTTATTGCTTGTAGCTCTGGACAGAAGGCCCATTTGAGGGAGTCACTCTGGATTCTCCATTTTCTAGGTGGTACGAGACTGTAAAAAAATTTAGTGAGGTATGATGACCCGGACCCTCCGAACTCCCGTTGCGAATCCGATTTCGGGGCGCCACAGTGAATGGGGCCCAATCAATTTCTTACTTGATCTCGTTTCTTGAACCTACTTTAGCCTATCTTACTCCATTTGAGCCTACCAGATAATCCTGAAGGTTGGGGACGAAAATGACCACGGATTCGGTTTCTACATCAAAAAATACACGAAAAACACATGTTCACGTCTTGGGAACGATCCGACTCAAAATTCGCATTCTTGGCGTCCATTGGAGAAGCCCAGATCTAGTTGTCGAAGGAGTCTAGCCGGGTTCACGGACTCGATACCTTGGAGTTTTTCAGTTTTTGGACCAGCTAGATCTCATGACCTAACGCGTCGAACCGACTTCCTCGAGTGACCATTCTGAAGTGAGTTACACCAGGCGGCGATCAATTGAAATTACTTTTAGAGACATCAGAGGACGCGCATGCACAAGAGATGCAAATACTGGATTGAAATTTGTTTCAAAGATAATTTTTGCATTTTTGACCACTCTCCACCGCCAAGACTGATAGTTTTCGAAACCGTTTTCGCTGTAACATGACCCGGCAAACACGATGAAGTGGTTAACTAACGTCTTGATTACAGGTAACATGGTTAGAAATCAATTCTTATGTTTTATCACTTTCCTTAGAGGCCTCAATCACAGGTTGTCGATATAAGAATACTGCTCTCCTATTTGTCCGAGTTCCGAAGATATGTTGAAAAAAATCAGGTTGTTTCATTGAAATCCATCGGAACACGATTTTACTAATGGAACGCCGATTTTCAACTTTTTTGGAGGATTACTCAAAACACCGTACGACACGGAGATGACCTTGGGACGTTAGAAAGCTCTTTCCCCACTCAAAGCTTATGAAATAGTGAGGTCATGCTTTTCTCTTCAAAATGATTGGCGAACCATTCGTGTCCAATGGTGCAGCATCGTAGTTAGGCGATTCGTTTCAAGTCATTAGGCCCTTTTTCCACCCACCCCCTCAATTACAAAACGGCCATTTCGAGAAAAACGATAAAAACTAACTATATCATGCCCGTGGCATGATTCGATGCGTATACCTGGCTTATTTCAAAGGTTTTGGCATCCCCAAAACAACCGCACAGGAATTGGAAGATAGCTGTCTATTCTGAAAGGTATACAGCCATTCGAAAAACTGTAATTAGGCCCTTTTTCCCAATACTGGGTCAATTTTTGGGATAGTTGGTCCACTAAAAGTTGGATAACGTTCCGAAATCGAGTTCAATGGCCTCCAAATTTCATCAGTATATCTATGGGTGTGTCACACAAGATATCCAATTGAGGGGGTGGGTGGAAAAAGGGCCTAAGTGCACTTAGGCCCTTCTTCCGGCCTACCGCTTTTTTGAACCCTTGAACCATGATCTATCACCCTATGAAAGTTGTTTTTCCATAAACTTCGAAAACCCCATAGATCAGAAAAAGGGCCTAAGTGCACTTAGGCCCTTTTACATATTCGATAAAACGGCCTAACTGCACTTAGGCCCTTTTATCGATTGTATGATGAGAGTTAGATCCTCTGTCTATTATCTGAAGGCAGTTAGACCCGGCTAGACTCCTTAGCCAGCTAGTTGTATAGTTTTGATGGGTAAGAATTAATCGTCTAACTACGATGCTGCACCATTGGACACGAATGGTTCGCCAATCATTTTGAGGAGAAAAGCATGACCTCACTATTTTATTAGGTTTGAGTGGGGAAAGAGCTTTCTAACATCCGAAGGTCATCTCTGTGTCGTACGGTATTCTAAGTAATCCTCCAAGAAAGTTGAAAATCGGCGTTCCATCAGTAAAATCGTGTTCCGATGGATTTCAATGAAACAACCTGATTTTTTTCGACATATCTTCCGAACTTCGATAAATAGGAGAGCAATATTCTCAAATCGACAACCTGTAATTGAGGCCTCTAAGAAAATTCATAAAAGATAAGAATTGATTTCTAACCATGTTACCTGTAATCAAAATGTTAGTTAACCACTTCATCGTGTTTGCCGGGTCATGTTACAGTGGAATCGTTTCGAAAATTATCAGTTTTTGCGGTGGAAGTGGTCAAAAATGCAAAAAGTTATCTCCAAAACAAATTCCAATTCAGTATTTGTATCTCTTGTGCATGCGCGTCGTCTGATGTCTCTAAAAGTGATGTCAATTGATAGCCGGTGTAACTCACTTCAAGAGAGAGGTACCCACAAAGTCACCAAGACCTCGAAGATTTTCTAAAGGAGCCCAAGCAACATGAAAATTTTGTTCGAAAAAAGGGCCCAAGTGCAAGAGTATTGATGAAAAGAGCCTCAACGCAGAAGCACTGGTAAAAAAGGCCTAAGTACAACAGTATTGGTAAAAAGTGCTTAAGTGCAACATTATTGGTAAAAAGGGCCTGAGTGCAACAGTATTGGTAAAAAGGGCCTAAGTGCAACAATATTGGTAAAAAGGGCCTAAGTCACCGGAATAACTTGTTCAAAAGGGCCTAAGTCCACTATCGATATCGGGATAAAGGGCCTAAGTGGTGGGCTATTGGTAAAAAGGGCCTAATTTTTTACGAAAAAATTTTAAAAAAATGCTTATGACCTCCATATCTCTTTTCTACAAATTCTGGCTATCAAATCATGTCCTTTGGCCTTCAAAAAAAGTATCTTCATACTTGCCAAGTAAATTTTGAGTGACCTCAGTTTCACACACTCAATGTAACCATCTTTTACGTGCAGAATCGACGAAAATGCATTGAGACGTTAAATTGCAAATGGATATCTTGTGTGACATACCCATAGATATGCTGATAAAATTTGGAGGCCATTGAACTCGATTTCGCATCGTTATATAACTTTTAGTGGACCAACTATCCCAAAAATTGACCCAGTATTGGGAAAAAGGGCCTAATTACATTTTTTTGAATGGCTGCATACCTCTCAAAATCGACAGCTACCTTCCAATTCCTGCGCGGTTGTTTTGGGGATGCCAAAACCTTTGGAATAAGCCAGGTATGCGCATCGAATCATGCCATGGGCAAGATACAATTAGTTTTTATCGTTTTTCTCGAAATGGCCGTTTTGTAATTAGGCCCTTCTTCCACCCACCCCCTCAATTGCAATTCAACGTCTTAATGCATTGTCATCGATTCTGCACGTGAAAGATGGTTCCATTGAGTGTGTGAAACTGAAGTCACTCAATATTCACTTAGTAAGCATGGAGATACATTTTTTGAAGGCCGAAGAACATGATTTGATAGCCAGAATTGGTAGAAAAGAGATATGGAGGTCATAAGAATTTTTTTAAAATTTTTTCGTAAAAAATTAGGCCCTTTTTACCAATACCCCACCACTTAGGCCCTTTATCCCGATATCGATAGTGGAGTTAGGCCCTTTTGAACGAATTTTTCCGGTGACTTAGGCCTTTTTTACCAATATTGTTGCACTTAGGCCCTTTTTACCAATAATGTTGCACTTAGGCCCTTTTCACCAATACTGTTGCACTTAGGCCCTTTTTACCAATACTGTTGCACTTAGGCCCTTTTTACCAGTACTTTTACGTTGAGGCTCTTTTTAAGAATGCCCTTGCACTTGGGCCCTTTTAATAGAACAAAATTTCCCTGTTGTTTGGGCTCTTTTAGAAAATCTTCGAGGTCTTGGTGACTTTGTGGGTACCTCTCTCTGCAGTGATAAGACCCTTTTACGTAGTCACATTCGTGCTGAGATTCGATTCCTAAACAAAACTCTCTTCCGGAGTCTCATTGTTATAATCTTTTGAGGGGAATTCGGAGGTGTCTAGTTTCCCCGATCAAACAACGATAAGATGAGAAATCCAATCTGTCGGAGTTATGATTTTCCAAAAAATAGCTATGTATGAAGAAATCGTGCCCGTGAAATACACTTACGCTCACAAGGGGAGTCCGGAGGGTCCGGGTCACCAAATCTCACCAAACTTTTTCCACAGGCTCGTACCACCTAGAACATGGAGAATCCAGATCAACTCCATCAAATGGGCTTTCATTTCAGAGCTACAAGCAGAAACGCTAGCATTGCCAGTATACCCATAGATATATAAAATAATATATATATCACTTTGACATGGGCCTATATGGGCAATTCTTACGTTTTTGCTTGTAGCTCTGGACAGAAGGCCCATTTGAGGGAGTCACTCTGGATTCTCCATTTTCTAGGTGGTACGAGACTGTGAAAAAAGTTTAGTGAGGTATGATGACCCGGACCTTCCGAACTCCCGTTGCGAGTCCGATTTTCGGGCGCCACAGTGAATGGGGCCCAATCAATTTCTTACTAGATCTCGTTTCTTGAACCTCCTTTAGCCTATCTTACTCCATTTGAGCCTACCAGATAATCCTGAAGGTTGGGGACGAAACTGACCACGGATTCGGTTTCTACATCAAAAGATACACGAAAAACACATGTTCACGTCTTGGGAACGATCCGACTCAAAATTCGCATTCTTGGCGTTCATTGGAGGAGCCGCGGGTTCACGGACTCGATACCTTGGAGTTTTTCATTTTTTGGACCAGTTAGATCTCGTGATCTAACGCGTCAAACCGACTTCCTCGAGTGACCATTCTGAAGTGAGTTACACCAGGCGGCTATCAATTGAAATCACTTTTAGAGACATCAGAGGACGCGCATGCACAAGAGATGCAAATACTGGATTGAAATTTGTTTCAAAGATAATTTTTGCATTTTTGACCACTTTCCACCACCAAGACTGATAGTTTTCGAAACCGTTTTTGCTGTAACATGACCCGGCACCACGATGAAGTCGTTAACTAACGTCTTGGTTACAGGTAACATGGTTAGAAATCAATTCTTATGTTTTATCAATTTCCTTAGAGGCCTCAATCACAGGTTGTCGATATAAGAATACTGCTCTCCTATTTGTCCGAGTTCCGAAGATATGTTGAAAAAAAATCAGGTTGTTTCATTGAAATCCATCGGAACACGATTTTACTAATGGAACGCCGATTTTCAACTTTTTTGGAGGATTACTCAAAACACCGTACGACACAGAGATGACCTTGGGACGTTAGAAAGCTCTTTCCCCACTCAAAGCTTATGAAATAGTGAGGTCATGCTTTTCTCTTCAAAATGATTGGCGAACCATTCGTGTCCAATGGTGCAGCATCGTAGTTAGGCAATTCGTTCTTACCCATCAAAACTGTACAACTAGCTGTCCAAGGAGTCTAGCCGGGTCTAACTGCCCTCAGATAATAGACAGAGGATCTAACTCTCATCATACAATCGATAAAAGGGCGTAACTCCCATCATATAATCGACAAGAGGGCCTAAGTACACTTAGGCCCTTTTATCGAATATGTAAAAGGGCCTAAGTGCACTTAGGCCCTTTTTCTGATCTATGGGGTTTTCGAAGTTTATGAGAAAACAACTTTCATGGAGTGATAGATCATGGTTCAAGGGTTCAAAAAAGCGGCAGGCCGGAAAAAGGGCCTAAGTGCACTTAGGCCCGTGCACTTAGGCCCTTTTTCCACCCACCCCCTCATTTTTTAGTACATCAAGGATCGAGACTTCTTCTACAAGCATAGCTACGTGTCAATTTGATGGTACATACATCTCATTAACGAGAATTTTTTCAAAGTAACTAACCAATCTGTAATTAACGTTATGTTCGGTGACCCAAAAGATTTGATCAAACACTATCAATATATGCAGGCCTACTGATGGTGTTTCGGAAGGTCTTTTTTTCTCGATCTCTCAGTATCTTGGGGAGAGAAAGGGTGGAAATTCTCTGTCAACAACAAGTGAAGACTCCCCAAGAGTGGCTAATAGAATCGAGTAATAGATGACAAGGTTCAATGAGTACGAGACGATAATACAGAAATCTTCCACAGTTGGGTCGGTAGTATAGATATTGATTGAGATCGACGGAGAACTTGGGTGATTTACTCACAATAATCATGAACTGAGTTAAGCCAAGATTTTTGAAAGAACCTATTGTGTTTTTGTAAACATTCTTCAAAAAGTTAACGTCTTCTTTTCGGTTGATCGTGTATGAATGATAACAAATGTTGAGCATTTCCGAAATAAATTTTGGTCTGTATCTATGTTCGACATCTAAGACCTCTACGTTTCCAAAATTCATCTGATGAGAGAAATTTCCTGCATGTAAGGCCAAAACTGATGTTTCTGCTTTGTTCCTCACATCTCGTTCATGTTCATTCTCTCTTACTTTTAGCTTTCTTTTGCTAGTTCCAATGTCTACAACCGATCTTGTAAATAATGTTTGACTTCTCCATATTCGACTTACATCTTTATCCAATTTCTTTACCCAATTTATCTTATCGACCAATTTATCATATTAACCAAATTATCTTTACCAAATTTGATAAAATGATTCAGATTATTACAATTAAGATCAACCGGCGTCAGGGTAAAATTTTTTTCATCATTCTAACCTAAAAAGGCCGCATTCAAATGCGGTTTTAGGGTCCTCATGATGAAAAATCATTATTGCTCTGTCCTCGCAGGCCCATTTCGGGCGCGGAGGACTTATTTCCCTCGCTTCGCTCGGGAAATAAACTGTCTTAGCGCCCGTACTGGGCGCTAAGATACATACCAACCCCATTATACATACCAACATTATACTGCAGCGTCGGTGCCCTTCCTCAGTTCAATGAGGATTTGTCCTTCCTGTGTCTTGCGGATGCCCGTGACTTTAGAGCCCACTTCTTCATTAAGGTCATCCGTCTTTATCTTGCGCAGCATATCTGCGTAGCTTAACCCACCTTGGTTTGCCGTGACGAGAACGGCGTCGGATTTCGCTCTTCTTGGCTTTATCTTTGCCTTCTTTCCAGCGGTGTCACTTGATCGACCGCTTTTCTTTGCCCTCTTTGTATTTCTCTTAGAGACCACTTCCTGCCAAGGCCCGTCCTGCTTGGGCCTATTAGGAGTCGATGTCGAGCGCGGTGTTTCGAGGGCTCCCGATGGATGTCCGCGTCGCGTCCTCTTCGTATCGTGCTGTTTCCCTTGTCGCGATTCCGGTTTATTCGCCCCCTTCCCTGTGTGCCGCTTCCCGACGCGGCTGGCCCAGAGGGCTGCGCACTCCTCTTCATTTTTAGGGTCTTCTCCGCTTCGAGAAGTGTCGTCTCGAAAGCCGCTCTCTTCCCTTTGTCTGCCGCAAGTAGGCCTTCGAGAGCGTGGCCAATCTTCTTGAGCTCTTCCATGTCGCCCTGAGTTCCTTCTGGGATGTTGGAGGCAGACTCGGCTATCCCTATGACGAAGTTCAGGTGGTCGAGGAGAAGATGAGTCTTCTCCTCCATCTGTTCTCGGCACATTTTCAAGTCCCTCCATCCTTCCATTAGATCGGGGGCCTTGTCTCCACTTCTTTGTCGACTGGCCTTCTCAGGTGTGGGGAACCGATCGATGTCCATATCCTCCGGTGTTTTTTGACCTTTTTCGAGTCCGCGGTCACAGTCCTTGGATGTCAGGGTGTCTTCTGACTCCTGGGACTCCGTGGTGGTGTTAGAGTCCCCCGAATCCGAGCTGGAATCGGCGGTATCGTCTCCCTTGTTCTTGTCTTGCGTAAGCTGGATCTTGATCGCGGGGTTGATCTTCATCAGCTTGTCTGACGCCGCTTGCGCTTCTGCAGCAACCTTCGCGTTCTTCTCTTTTTGGCTCAAGAATGTGAGCTTCGATTGCTTCAGCGTTCGCTTATCTACTTCCTCACCTAGACCCTTTCTCTTCCTGCTGTTCGGGGTGAGGTCTACTCCTTTCTGGTGTTGGTCCTTTCCTCCAACTATCTTCGCCAGAGGCGTATTTCCATCGCTTGTAGCTTTACGCGTGAGTCCACCAGCCAAGTGTGCCACTGGTAGCGCGCTTTGCATCGTTGGGCCCCCCCCCCCCCAAGATCCGAATGGGGCCCCGCTTTACTTGGGGAATTCTTGCCGTCAATGCTGGACATCTTTTTCTTTCTTCTTTTTTCCAGGACCTGGAATCGCATGCTGGCCGACCCCGGACCAGACCAGCACGGGTGTGGTGTGTTGTGTGATGCGTGTTCTGTATAATGTTGGTATGTCTGTGTAATGCTTGAGCAAGCGTAAGTATGGTGCGTGTAGAGTGTAGTGTGTGTGTTAGTGTAAGTGTAGGACTCGGGTCCGGAGGGGCGTCACTCCCTCAAGCTCCAAGTGCAACCCTAAGGTCACACCCAAAGCCCTCTACGGGGGCACCGCCAGAACTCTTGACGTTATTTAGCATCAATAGTCCTCCGACAGTGAGCCGACGCTCGATCTCGTAATAGGCTCTCAGTCTGTTAATGCAGAAATCAATCGAGTTGACGAGAGCAACGAACACTTTTATCATTTTAATGTCAATTGGTACTCGGGGAGGTGGGCGATTCATTGCTGAGTGATTCGTGACTTGGTGATAGGGGTTCCCTAAACCGATTCGCTGGCAGGGCGTATCCCTGCCCCACGTCCATGGAGGCGAAGCTGGGCACCCGGGATATGAAAGTTAAATTCCTGACATCCTCCCCTAGAAGAACGACATAGCCATTCCTCAACTTTGCTTCGCCCCGTTTGGTCCGCAGCACGGACTCCCGGACTCAATAACAGCTCTTTCATAGCAACTTTTGATTCCAATGAACATTTCAGATTCTTCCTTCAACGTTATAACGGTAAAGTAAGCGTTGAGACTCCGGGAGTACTATGCCAATTGCAAGATTGCAGTGCGTGCCTTCGTTCAAACGGAATGACAGCTGATTAAATTGGGATATCACAAGATGATTTAGGAGATGATATTGATTTCACACTATGGAATAAGGGTTAACTCGAAAAAGATCAACGAGTGTGAAAGCTTTCATCATAGAGTTTGCTGACTCTGTCACTAATGTAGGATCTCATTTCTCTATAATAGAGATTCAACAACAAGAAACTAAAAGATATTGATATTGACATTGATATTGATGGATTTATTCAAATTCTTCTATTTTTATTATTGATATTGATGAATTAGTTCAAAATTCATTCAAAAGGTGGAAACAATTGGCTCGAAAAAGTGGAACTACGGTAGTCATACATTTTGAGTTTGCTCAGAATTGGTCGATCTTTTCGAGAAACGATCCAAAGTGCCTTTTCGGAGAACAAGCGAGTGTCAACCTTCACTGCTGTTTGCTACTACAAGGGTACCACGAAAAGTCTTGCGATTATCTGCGAAAACACAATTTATGACTCAGCACACGCCTTATTTGCCTTGAGGGAAATTGAAGAATACTTGGAAGAACACATCGATTTCCAGTTGGTTGGTGAGATCCTTATGATTTCTGATGGAGCGCCCGGTCATATTTAAAATTGATTTCAAGCTTGAGAACTACTGAATTCTTTAATCAAACAATCTTGGATTTTCCCGGGGACAAGTCATGGTAAGGGAGCTTGTGGTTAGGGAGCGAGGGGTTAGGTGGTTCAGTAAAACATTATGCAAGTGTTCATAACTTGAGAAGTCATACTACAGATTCTATTGATGGTGCCTCTTCTTTGGTGATAAAGTGAGCAATCATACTGAAGCAATTACACTGATAGAGATCAAAGACACCAAACTTGTCAAAATCCGGTCAAAAAAGAGAAGGAGTGGGAGAAAGTTCCAGCTTTCGATAGAATCCGAATTTCTCATGCCTGGAGAACTGAGATTTCTGAGGATGGTGTTAAGGAGTTCCAAATGGCCCGAACTGCACAATCTGCATGGGATGATATGACTGTTTGAGATACATGATCGAATGACGCATTACCAGTTTTCTGTGCAAGATGTATCATGTTTGTAACATCCAATAAATGAGACCCTTTGAGTACACTACTTCGATCCAATTTACTCATATGTATCATTTTATTGCTGTGTGATAATTTTACCAAAGTCTGATGAACTCAATCCCAAGGATCTCTCATTGACCAATAAATCGATCAATCAATCATTCAATCAATCATTGGTTCGAAAACGGCATCGGAATTGGCACATCATATGGATATTCTTCATGGCAGTTTTTCGTCTTTTGGAATCGGCTGATAGTCCTCAAGGCCGAGGTTTTGACATGAAAATATCTTCCAACATCTAACCTAAACGTTTTATAATAAGATTTTCATTGTCCAAACCGAGGAAAGGTCTTTGAACTCCCACTCTGTGGATTATTGCAGCACATAGAATGCAAGGTTATGGAAAAGTAAATTATACGTTGACACGGAGTTGATATCAACCTCATCCAAGGAAATACCGACGGATTCTGATTTTGCGTGAAAAGTTGTTCCTCATTAAATTATTCGTGCATGCAGTCCGATGCGCAGTCTTTAGGACCCATGCACTAGTTATGCAAAAACGAAATTGGCAGTCTTTCACCCCCCCCCCCTCTCTGCAAGGCAGCGTAGAATTTCTGCAAGACCCCCTGCCCTCTCTCCACCTGGAATCTTACGTAAGTTTTCCATCTCGAAAAATGTTAGGCATCAGAAAGGAAAGGTCGAAAAGTTTGCTTGTTGTATCTATTGCAGTTATGCGCAGCCATAATGAATAATCCGTTTCATAGTCATGGCAAATCGAACGATTTCCTAAAAAGTGCGGAGGGTGAATGTATAAGGTGAGTTCACCCAACTTGCCCTCGTTGAACCATTTTCTCAACAACTCTGGTTTATTTTACTACTATGGCCCATCTCAATATTTTCCAACATATCTTAGCTGATTTTGAAGCTTGTTCCAAATTCCTCACAAAATGAGCTAAGATACGATGGAAAATATTGAGATGGGCCATAGTAGTAAAATAAACCAGAGTTGTTGAGAAAATGGTTCGACGAGGGCAAGTTGGTCACACTTACCTTACCTCTCAAACAATGTGCTCAGTCCAGTTATCAGGAGTCCAAGGACTCCTCATTACCTCATTCATTCTAACAGATCGCTAGTCAGGAGTAGATATATCTCATGTACCGAATTGTAGACAATGCCCTTTCTCCACAAACCGAGTGTTGGCAGTCAGCGAAGCCACACGAGATTTGTGATGGTAAGCGTTTTTCTCACAAGGCACATAATGGTTTTTCCCGACTGGCGCACGGAAACAGCGTCCATCCCATCCGTTTTACCGCGCAAGGACTATGATTGGAACGTGTTGTATTACAATACCCGCAGTGATGGGTTATACAAAGCATACAGACAGAGGCTCTTTCGATTCTAATCATATGGGGATAACCAATTTCGAGCGAACCAATCTCTGATATAGAGGTAGGACTCGAGCGTTCGAATCTTCCATTCGAAGAGTCAAAGCTTCTGGCAGGCTTGTTTGCTTTTCATGTCTAACGAGAACCGGTGAAATTGGTAAGGAACGCGAGATTGTATGGATGTGATCCAAATACGAGAAAAAGTCCTTCCGTGAATCATGACACATACTCTAGTACCAACTCGGGTGAACCTATATATCTACATGAGTAACGCCCACGAGGCATAAACCTGAGTGACGGGACTGAGAGCTACCGGATGGCGAGTCGCTCTAGCTCGTGAAACATTGGTCGACTGTCACATCCAAAAGAGCACTTCTGCGCTCGTTTCTGCGTTTTGAGACTAAACTGTAAATAATACCGACATGAAAACTCTTACGTAAGAGTTTTGTGGAGCCCCCCCCCCCCCGCATCAATCGTGAGGGGCCGTGAGATCTAGTCTACACACTCCCAGCTCTTACGTTATCAATGCACAGTCTCCTAGTTCACGCGGGAGCCTACCCAGCTTTCAGACTATAATCCGGCGCGCCATTGCACGCGTCACCGCTTGGATAATTTTCAAAATCAGCAAAAGAGACTCTCAGCAAACAGCAGGCCAACATTCTCAGCGTGGGATGTGCCCATCTAGTCGGAGAGCACTAGCTAATCGAGTTGATGCCCGCATCGATCCTACTTCAGGCGACAGAGAGGCACCGAGATGGGGCTTTGGCACTGGCTAGGAGTAGCTTAGTCAAGTCGTGCGATATTGCCATTTAATTGCCTCATTTCAATTTCAGCTGGCTTTGCGTGAGATGACGGGAAGCATAGGAAAGATATCCTCGC
The DNA here is from genome assembly GCA_029851415.1 of Eretmocerus hayati. Lineage (NCBI taxonomy): Eukaryota > Metazoa > Arthropoda > Insecta > Hymenoptera > Aphelinidae > Eretmocerus > Eretmocerus hayati. The sequence goes on from CM056741.1 coordinate 137,459,309, forward strand.
TCGAGCTGGCTTAAAAGCTCGCGCTCGCATACACAGGGCTGCATATAACACGAGAGGCAGCCATTTATCAAGCTCGCGCTCGGGCCGATTCTGCATGCGGAGCGCACTGCTTCGGCCGAGCCGAGCGATTCATGCATCTCGCTACAGGCCTTGCGCTCTTTATCCCGATAGTGGCGTGGGCGCGCTTCTCGCTCTTGCTATGCAGCGTGCCCCGGCTTCTCCGACGTGTTAAAATAATTTATGATCACGCGCGTCGCGCGCGGAAAGATCGGGGTGAAATGAGGGGAGGCCACGTCGTCGTCGGACAAATGGCTCTAAAGTGCCATTCCTGCGCACGTGTGCTCTGATAATTTACAGCGAGCAGTTTCGCGGAGGGCTAGCTGTCTCGCGCGCATTCGATATGTACAAAAACAACGAACCGTCCGTGCAGCAGGCCGCACCGGACCTTATTGCAATCGCCCGCCACCGGGCGCGCTCTATTTCTGCGAGACGAGGCGTGGTCGAGCCTCTCTGTACAGGTGCGATTTGGACTCTAACGCCAAATCACAAATTTTCACGGCTGTTTCTCATCAGCCTTCTGTGACGGGAGAGTTACAATTGGACAATTGCGACCTTTGACGGAGGGAAAATGGCAGTGGTGGAGCAAAATTTAATGATTGGGGACAGTGAGAAATTGGGGTAAATTCTTGGTATTCGGAGGTACATGCCTAATATCAAGAATTAATTTGCTTCACCGATGTCATTGTCTACGGTGGCACCTTGGTCGCTCCGTGCTCGGTGGGAGCGCTGCTTAGCGGCGTCTCCCGTAAAAGCTGCGAGCGAAAGCAAGTGCAAATTCTGGTGGGAAAGATACACGTAAAACATAGGCACAGCTGTGTATTTCCATTCTACCGAGAAAACCGCTGCACCAACCCAAGGACACTATGCGAGAAAGTTGTGGTGCCACTAGTAACGAAGAGATTGAGCCCTTGTGAGCCCCAATCAGAGCGAAATTCCGAAAGTTTTAGTAATCGAAACTTCTGAAGCGGGCCTTGCGGCCGAAAAGGCGGATGGTGCGGCGGCATTTGGAGCAGACGAGCCGCCCAAGATTTCCTATTCAGCATGGGCCGCTCGACGCTCGGACTTGCACTCACCCCAGTTGCCTCAATTTTGATCTGATAAAGATACTTAACAGCTCAAAATATTCGTCATACATAACTCTACAACTTTGTCGCTTACTATCTACGGGTTTAGTGCGTGGTTTTCTAGTTATTCTGTTCTGAGCCGTGTATGCCGTATGCTGCCGTAGTCTTACTTTTCCTCCAGTTCAATGCGCAGGCTGAGTCGCGCTTTGCTCACCATGGGCGCCTCGGTCGATTTTTTGAACCACAAAATGGCGCGGCACGCCCGGATAGTGCGCTATAGCGATTGTAATCATAAGCTAATGAGGAACTTTTTTCTATGACACCAAAATGAGCTACAGTTCATCCTCGTGCAAATGATGCTCATTCACATTGTGTTTGCACAGAATTGACAGAATTGAGATTGTTGGAATTCTTGGCACTGTCTTGTTTTCCATCACTTCCAAGTGATTATTATACGCTTCTTTTCCACTCCACTGAGCCTCAGTTTTCTCGTGTTACATCCCATAAGAGCTCAGCTCGATTTCATATTTTCATTTTCACGTACGAAACGCATAAAGTTAACACGGTGCATCAATCCCTCAAGAGGATACTATACGAGTAATGTTGTCATCAGCAGCAGTAGACTAGCGCAGAAGCAGCCTGATTAGTGAGCAAGACGATCTCAGTTCAAACCCCCGCACTTTTCAATGAGATATCGAACTCATCATGCTACTTTGAATGAAGTTGGTTTTATTCTTCCTTTCAATCCTTCGGATGATCAATAACAATTCCTTACATCGACCCGCGTGGAAAAAGTTCCCTGGGAAAACCATGGGAGAATGTTCTGGGAAAATCATGGGGAAATCATGGCTTCTGTCTGAATCCCAGGATCCTCCCATGGTCTCAGCTGTCGCCTAACCATGGCAAAACCCTGGCCAAATCCTGGCGAAATCCTGGCGAAACCATGGGATAATCATGGCAAAATCATGGGACTTTTTTGAGTAGATTTGTTGCTTCGCACGATCGCACGATTTTCCCAGGGTGATTACTTCACTTTGTGATTTATTCAATTTACATCACAGATACGCAACTGACAACTAGAATGATACCATTTCAATACACTAATCGGACGGAATGTTAAAGAATTGAAGAAATTTGTATGGGACTCGCAGTTTTCTTGGCGTGTCGTTGGCTGGTCTTGACATGCCGCTGTCGAGTCACAAATCTGAAGACCCGCTGATGTCTGTGTTCAACTCGCGACATGACACATCAAGATGCCTAGTAGCACACCTTTGGATCGCAAGCCTGCTCAAAAGGATCACACGATCACGTTTTGAGGGAGATAGAGACGTGTGTCCTCACTAATCGTACCAGAGGCACATTCCTAAAGCAATTCCGAGGCATTCGCAACCAATCACGTCTCAATTGATGGAGAAACCATTGCGAAAAGAGTAACCCCGTTTTGCGCGAGACTCCGGCACAGCCTTAAGCTAATGATTTGTCGTCTAAAAGAAACACGCATTGTCTTAAACTTATGGATATGCCGTATACGCAGTGCCATCCGTTAAGATGAGAACAACGGCTGCTGCATTCACTGATTATCAGAGCCTCCAATCTTGACTGATTCAGGTCAGGGTGGCACACTGATCTATTTCGGCAAATTATGAGATGCGCCTCGAATTATTGAGACCTCATAATTTCCAATCATCGAATCTTCTATTGAACAAACTCAAGTTCGCGTCTCAACGAACTTGGCAAATGAGGATCATTTCCAATCAATCAAGCTCTCTCTCTCTCTTTCTCGAGACGGCTACCTATTACACGTTCCAGAGCCTCGAGAAAGCCACTTAACGCGTCTCTCACAGGCCGTCTTTTTTGTTTCGCTCAACTAAAACTCATCCGTGGATATAATAATGTATTGTACGTTACTATACGGGAATATAACGCGCGTCATCTCGTTGCTATTTCCTCGAGTTCATAATAATATGCTGACAACATCAGAGTCGAGCTACTCTCAGCCGATCCTCTCCTGTCTCCCTATTTTGGTTTGTAAATGAAGATCATTAATTTGCCTTGACTGCAAGCAGCTCCCAATCACGAGAAGAAGACACTGACTCGATCATATATACATATATATATATAGACACTAAAATCAACACGTTTCTCTTTGGGCCTTGATACATCACCGTTTATTGCCACCTCGGGTAGTATGTTAGCGCGAGCCTATGAAGACAAAATGCAAATACTCACGTCGCGCAGGCAATAAGCAGCTGAATAAAGTAGCTGACGCTTTTGGCTACCGAAAAAATCATTGATACTTTCGGGATCTGCGCACATTCGAATCAGCTAATGACCGCCAAGAATTTTTGCCCCCCTCGGATTCACGGACATCTTCCCCCTTCTCGATTTTCATTCATTTACTGATATCTGGTGCCCACTGGTGATGCTGCAGAGCACAAATAATTCAAGTATGGCCAAAGCACCTGTGCAGCGCTCCATGTAGATCTCATTTAAAAATGTATCAGTTGATCCTCATCGGGGATCTCGTGTCGAGAGATACCCGATCAAAGTCGATTGTGTATTATCTGAATTTTGATGTTGAGAAACTGTTATTGGCTATAACATATTATATTTCTTTCGTTGAGCCTTTGAAACACTGCTGGCGATTTGAGTATTTGAATCAATATAATGACAGGTCCAAATGAAATGTTTCAGTATATCGCTCCAAGTCTCCACGCGTCTCTCGCCACGGTTAAAATGAGTTTTTCAACTGCTACACTATAAGAGACTTTTTCTAATAGAAACTGTAGAATCGAGAATAATTTTCATAGTTTTTCGTTGCAGCTGTGGGACACACTTTTTAGTAATAGTATTTGTAAATTAAGCACCAATTTTTACTACCCAAGGATTAATTTTTATACCCAGAACTATAGAAATAGGTGGATGGGGCGAGCGAGCGGAGAAAAATATTATTTCGATTATAGTCGCTATGCGCTGTGATGATGATATATCAGTGATTCCGTTGAAGGTGTGATTTTCCGTGTTCCGAGTTTCCCCAAGTTTCTGAGGGTTTGAATATGCATTATAACAATTTTCTGGGGTATATTCTATTGGTGCGCAACTATGTTCATAGTTTTTGAGTCAATTCTAACGTCCCCGTAATTTGTAGTGCCTCATAAAGGGCCGAAATGTCAATTCCGTCCCCTGTAGAAAACCCACCTTCGACTCTTGCATTCACTGCAGCGCATATGCAGAGTAAAAAACCCCTATGTGTAGCTAAGCACTTCAATTTGTAATACTTCAAACAACATATTCCACCACTTTGCGAGTCCAAATTAAACCCTCAGCTCGAACACGGCCATCCGACATTTTGAAGACGGGTTTGCACCGAAACTGCTCGCACAGCACTAGTTAGGTCGGCAAAGTTCCCGATAGTCTATTGAGCCTTTCTAACCAATGGGGTTGATTTTCAGATACCCAAATACACCTAATTCTTGCGCGACACTAGCCGAAAACTCGAATCCGTGGCCGAGTGCACCATATAAACGCGTTTTCCAAACGGCGTACAAAATTTTCGGTCACTTCCGTCCACATGTTGTGCTCCTCCCCAACGCGCTATATCGCTTTGTGGAACACATTTTCTTGAAGTATTTGGTTGCATTGGATCAAATCTATGCGGAAAAGAGTCTCCGATTAGTTGGCGAGCCGTGAGAATATTTCTAAGGCGAAATGTCAATTCCGTCCCCTTTACGACCCCTTAAACTCGACATATCTTTGTCCGGCTTCAATTTTGAGCTACGTAGCTCTAGGTACTTCTTTTTTGTGCCAAAACAAGTGGATCAAAACTCGTCTGGGGCTGAAATAATTTTTTGACCCAAATCATTCCCTACGACGATTTTGGTCCCAAAAAATCACACTTTCGGCGGAATCACTCATATACCGGACACCTTTTCCGAGTAGTGTAGTTTGTTGTGGAGGCTCACCGTCTTATATCTTACATTATAATACTTAATTATTATCGCATCGCAAGGGAGAGTAGGGTAAACAAACGCATTCGCTGTTATCGCTCGCTATACTTATATATGTCGTAGGCCGATAGAATCTTCAGGCCGTTAGGATTTCACGTGCGGCGCAACACTGAGCACTTTTGCGTAGAAAGTGATTTTTTATTCAACACTAACCCATCCCTCTTGTTATTGACTCCGAGGAGATGACAGTACTGTTATCTCCTCGGCGATCGGTAACAAGGGGGATGGGTTAGTGTTGAATAAACAACCACTGTTTAAACAAACTTCTGTGATGCTCCTTACGCGCTTGAACGCGTGAAATCCTAATGGCCTGAAAATTCTAACGGCCTACGACATATATATATATATATATATATATATATATATATATATATATATATATATTCGCACGTGCGATCTCTGTTGCGATGGACTATTCGGAGCTCGTATATATACGAATCGAGGTAAGCGTTCGTCGCTTGCGAGAAGAGCTAAACTTGTTGATATGAATTCCGAGTGGATTGTTATGAAATACTATATTACGCAACAGATGCGAGAAGGTCAATTTCCGCACAAGTTGCCAAACGAGTGCGAGAAGTTAATATTCACGCACACTTTGGAACTTCTCGCACAGCCAGAAGAACACATTTACGCACGCTCGCGAAGCGCGAAATTCCGAAGTGTGCGTGAATATTAACTTCTCGCACTCGTTTAGCAACTTGTGCGGAAACTTCTCGCACGTGTTGCGTATAGTATTTTTTGCAACTGTGCGCGAAGTTGTAATTAAATGCACCACTGTCCGAGCAAGATCATTTTGAGAAAGAAATTTCAAGAAAGGCCAAATTCAGAGGGAAGACGTGACATCATATTTTGTAACTGTGCGTGAATAATTATTCATTAGAGCGAGAAGTTACATTCAGGCACTCTCCACCAGTGCGTACATGTAAAACTGTGCGAGAAGTCATTTCCGCGTTACTTCTCGCACTGTAAATAATGAAGAGAAGTCTCATTTTTTTACAACTTTGCGCACACAGTTGCCAAATAGTATATTAAGCAACAAGGGTGCCAGCAGACATTTGCGCACGAGTCACCGCAACGAGTGTGCGAATGGTCTATTTGCGCACGAGTGCGGGGACAAGAGCGCAAATGTCGGCACCCGAGTTGCTTACGATATTTTTTGTTATTGCTGTAAGCAAAAATGTAACTCGCCAAAACCCTTCAAATAAGTAGCGGAGGTCGCGAAAGTTGACCGTCAGCTAGGAAGTTGTTCGATTTTCCTTTTGTTTGTGGTTAAACGGATTTACAACGATCAAGGATGTATCGGATGTACAAAGATCCATTTCATGGATCTTTGTTCTCGTTAATCAAATTGTGTATTTTAAGAAATTGATCTATAGATCTATCAAAGCGCTTACTCCGTGTCTTTAATACCTTGGATATTATCATTTTTATTCGAAATACACATATTTCGAATATTTTCACAATGCTTAGTAAAATTCGGAGTGCGTCGTGTCATTCGTGTTCTTTGGGTAAATGACTCTTCTGATCAGAGATAATGGTAGGGCGTTAGGAAGAGACAGGGCGGGGTCCAGGGGCGGCAGGGGGCGAAGCCCCCGCCGGGGGGTTGGGGGGGCTCCGCCCAACCCCCCGGGACTGAAAAAAGATTCTGAAAAATGTATCAGAAAAAAGACTTTTGCCCATATAGTATGTTTCCGCATAGCTTGAAATGTCTCCAATCATCTAATGTATACTGTTTCTGACGTTCGGTACGTGCACCGCTAGATGATCAATTTCGAATTTTATAGTCCGTAAGACGATAATTTGGTTAATTAAATACTATCTGAGAAGATGATTTCAGAAATGTTGATGTGGTGGTGATCGAATGGTTCGCCTCAGATAAAACTGCGAGAAATGGAAAAATTTCGGGTAATGATAACCGTAATTTTGGGAATAAGAAAACTGCACCAATGGATAAAGAAGGATCGGTGCAAGAGAGATAATTTCTCTCGTCGTTGATTTTAAAAGTTTATCGTGTCGTGTGATAGTATAATTCCAATGTTATGGTGACTTTCCTCATTCGATCTGACTGCTTAAATTTTGAATTTCATGTTTTCAAATTCATCGTCCAAGAGATTAGTTCGAAGATCGTAAAGGTCATTGACAGTCCATTCTACGCAGGCGTTATATTTATTCTTCGGTGAATAAATTACAGCCTCAATTAACATAACCATCTCGAGTAATATCTTAATTGGTCAGATGGTTTTTAATATGCAGTTTTTCTGCTGAGCGTTGATAGAGCAATGGTTGCAGCTTCGAATGCAGGAGGATCGTTTGAATTTCGAATATCGCCTACCGCTACCGAACTTACCCTCCGTATATAGTTATGCGAGAGAACCGTGACGCGGCGCTTCTCGATCGTTCATTTTCATTCTTTAGTGAATATAGGATGATCAAAAATCAATCCAAATTTGGTTAGCAAACTGTGCGTAAACGCCCCATTTGCACACTGTTTCATCGTTTACGCCGTGCGCAAATGGATATTTGCACACGCACACTATCGTCTAAATGGCCATTTTTGCGCACAGAATAACAAAAAATTGATTCCCATGCCCCAAAACAGCCTAACCTCGCATCGGTGCATAATGTACTATTAAAGCTCCAGTCTTGCTCTTCCAAGTCTCATAAGATCCATTCCAGAATACTCCTGTACCGTTGTTTTGAGCTACCGGAGCTAGCAGGAGATTCTTCCAAAAATCATCGATATTTTCATCGGTTTTTTTCGAGATCAAATTGGGAAGATCCAGATTCGGGTTGGTGAAAATGAATGATGATATCTTAAGGTACGCAAGAAGACCTCCAAAATGAGCTCTGATAAAGTCCATTTTGGTCAAGTAGAGCCTAAGAGTTCGAATCACAAAATTGGAAAAAAAATTTTTGGGTGTCCTGAAATTTTTGACCGGCAGAGTATTTTAGGATAGTATCCTAACTTGTAGGAATTGTCTTCGCTCTCTGTCATTACAAAGAGCCATCTCAGTCATCGAGTGAAACGTAATTCTATTGTGAATTGTCAATTCAACCACTAAGAGTCAACATATATACTCAAGCATGAGTGATTTCGAAACTCACTCCTAGCTTAGAGTCAAATTCCACTTCAACAATTTTAGAGAGTGCAAAATTGTCAACTGAGGACATGAGATGCGGAGCATTGAAGCACCATCCTCATATCGTTCTTCATGACCAATGCTTCGACTGAATTGGACGTTCACGGTTATGGCAGCCGTTATAAGCTTCCAAAACGCAACCCTCGCAATAAAAGACATCTGAAAATGATTCTTTTGACGAATCGACCAATCGGACCAACTTTCTCTATTTTCGTGCAGACAAACCATCATTTGAATCTATACAATCTTCCGCGTCCGCAAAAGATGAAGCATTCGTCCGGACTTGTTGCGTACACTGTTATAATAATCATGCTTGTCCCAAATATTGGATTTTATGTAAATGCTCAATAAGTCTACATTCCCACAGATTGTTACATGCCCCTGAGTAATGAGGAAAAATGTGATATTCTGCATCGGATCTGTGCATCGTTCTTGAGGGCGGGGGAGGGGGGAGGCAAAGTCAACACAGACACTATAATATGGAAGTTTAGGCATCAACGCGCGTTAGACAATATATTTCACGACAGTGGCGCTCCTAGGATTGACAAAAATCTGCTACTCCTGCATCGTAACAAATTGAATATTGCACTATGGTTTGAAAAGTGTCCAAAATTTCATGTGCTCACCTCGGCCTCAGTAAGGGAATGGTACTCTTTTTGGTCGCAGCACCATGAATTTGAGTAGAATGGATTACAAGCAAAAAATCGGTAGATCCGCGTGTCCTTTTTCTAAACATTTTTGGAATCGGAAATTCAATGCCCAAATGCCTACCAGATGAATACGTATTTTCAAGAGTTTTTGTGACAACTCCGGTCTGGTCAAACTCTCGAAGGACACGTCAACACGCTTCCGAGCGTCTTATCGAGGCATCCTTTTCGTCGTTTTTTCTGAGACAAGAGCATGAAATGGCTCTCAAACTAAATGCTTTTCAGCTATACAATCTTCCAACTCTGCTGCACCTTTGAGCGTGGACAAACATTCTTCCAAGTATTGAAAGAGGTAACAATCTCAAATAAACATCTTGAATTATGCACAAGACTCCTTTTAAAGAATTTTTCAAAACAGATTATTCCGAAGATAAACGATGACAATTTCTAATCATATAGCCCCTAAATGGTGAAAATTTTTTCCATCTTTTGTGCAATCATGTGACTTTTCCGTTCAATTTTCCGATTTTCTTCTCCATACAGCTGATGGAAAAGTACAATTTGCACCGAGTAGATGAGGTTGGAGCTCGCTTCTGAGCGATTGGCCGCAGGCGAAGGTCGAAATAATCGCTCAGAAGCAAGGAACCTTATGAACGAGTTGGGAATACTATTTTTGAAATTTTGCGATCATCCACACATCTGCTTCATTACATATTTTGCAACATAATAAACAATAATTCTATTATTTAGCTATTTTTGCGTTTCGTCTTCTACTCTTTATTCGCCCTATCTAATTGTATCTGTCCTACCCTGATTACACACAGCGCCTACTTTTGTATCATCATGTACATGAGTACATTTCAATTCTTCTCTGTTGTTCTATATATATTATTTTCTGTCTGTTTATCTACAGCGTAATGACACTATAGAACAATGGATCGATAGAGCGTGGGATATCTCCTTCATCACAGTATTGAACAATGGATCGATGGAGTGTGACTTATCTTGTCGTTCAGGGATTGCTGTGATTTTGCATTTTACTCTCAACAGTGCGACTGTGTCTGATACGAATTGCTTGTTCGGTTTTTCATTTAGATTTAATCTCAATTCATCATAACAAATAATGGCTAATTCAGCATCATCCAGTGGTATCAACAATGATCAGGAGGTCATGCGTCCTGCTGAAATTGTTGATGCTGCAAAATTCATAATTAATCATGATGGGGCTGGCAATGAAGCACTACCTCCCAATATTGATGCCCTTGACAATTCAATTGGATTGAAAACCTCGCCTGGAAAGTCTTAACGAACGCTCACAAAAAGGTACAATCTACATAAGACTTGGTGTGCAGTTCACTCTATTAATAACTAATTTTTGGAGGGTGCCTTATTTGTATATTCAAGACATATGTTAAGTCTTCAACTCTTTGGTCTACCTATTCGATGAGGTTTATGATCGGGAGAATATATCAGAGTTTCATAGTGAATTCAGCTATCTGAATACAAATCATGGGAATTGTAAGCTCAAGCAAGGTCGAGTTTTAATAACTGAGTAGGTTCAATAGTTTTGCGTTGAGGCTATAATGATTGGACATCCTTGTCGGGTTGCGGTCATGCAGGCGCTTATTCCCCCAAAGATGGCTGCCGTTGAATATGGGTTTAGCATTGGGTGCATGGGACCATATATATATGATATATAAGGCTCTCGAAGACTCGGTGGTCTTATGGCCGCAACCACGTCCCTTGGCCACTGGAGAGTTGGATGGAAGCAGCCAAGGGTGGTCGCGTCTAGGCGAAATTGAGGATTGGTACGCAGCTGCATCCAGATGTTCTTCATGGAGCGGCCCGCTCGCCACGCGTACGCTCTCGCCCCCGCGACCATAGGAGGGGAAATGGGTTTTCAGGTTATTCTTCTTAACGCATCGACGTATTGTCGCCATATAGACCTGTTTCGTGCTTGTGCTGTCCACTCCCTTCTGTTGCACCCTACTTCCGCCATGTCTTCCCGTACCTTATCATTCCATCGTATCCGAGGTCGACCCGGTGATCTTGGAAATTTGATATGACTTTCCATGACTTCGCGAGCCATTTTACCCTCACCCATCCTGGCTACGTGTCCCGCCCATCTGGCTCGTTGAATTTTGATCATTTGTACTATTCACGGAGTTCGGTGCAGTCTGTCGAGTTCATTGTTGTGTAGTCTCCTCCAGTGACCAGTCCTCGTGTCTAATTTCATTCCGAAAATGCTTCTCAGGATTTTATTCTCGAAGGACGGGAGTTTGCACATTTGTCCCTTTGTTAGTGCCCATGTTTCGCACCCGTATAAAACCACCGGCCGGACTATGCTTTTGTACAAGGTGAGCTTTGACTCGCTCGTGAGTAGCTTATTTTGCAGTAGTTTTCGGATAGAGTTGTAGCTCTTGGAACCCGCGTTGATTCTATTGGCGACTTCTTCGTTGATGTCGTTATTCTTATTGATTATCGCACCGAGATATTTGAAGTTTGGTACGGCTTCAAACGAGAAATTTCCGGCCTGTAAAAATTCAGTGTCGTGTATGTCTGGGTTCCTGCCTGATCCCATGTATTTGGTTTTATCTTCGCTAACTTCCAATCCGACCTCTTTCGCTCCCTCATTAATAATATTGCGTTTTTTACTCTTCCCGGTCATTGGTCATTCTTCAAACGCAAGAGTGATAGGCCAGAATCAAGCATGAGTGTTTCATCTCAGACTGAGTAAACAATGACTCGAATAATACAAAAGCCCCAAACCAATGCTGAAGCTATACTAAACGGTAGCCATTTTACGCCTGTTTACAGGCAACCCGACAACCATGTCCAATCCCTGGAGTAGTCGTTAGCTAATAGTATATTACGCAACGATGTCGAAAAGTTGGATTTACGCACGAGTAAAAATCTTTACACACGAGTGTGAGTCTTTACGCACTAGTGAGATTCTTTACGCACGAGCCGCGTAGCGGCGAGTGCGTAAAGTATCTCAACAGTGCGTAAAGATTCACGTCTCGTGTGTAAAGGTTTTCCGAGTGCGGAAACCTTTCGACAGAGTTGCGTACGATATTTTTCGAAATTTTGTGCGGAAAGTTAGTATTCTGTCGGTTACCTCATACGTTAAACCCAGTCGCGATTGGGGCAGATGGAGGAAGAGGGCGTAGAGCGGTGTCCAGGGGCGGTAGCCCCTGGTGGGGGTGCAGGGGGCGAAGCCCCCCGACTGAAAAAAAATTCTGAAAATGTATCAGAAAAAGATCTTTTGTCCGATATATCATATGTTACCGCATAGATTGAAAATATCGATCTCAATTCTCAAAAGTTCTAGTAGTGGACAAGATCCGAGATATCTAAGTTCATAAGATGGCATGAATTTGAATTTTGAGGGAAATTATTACGGAGTTATATGAATGTCGCCAAGGACAGGCAAAAGTAAATCAACGAATCCACGGTTCAATAGAAAAAACGTGGAAAATTATAATCATAATTTGTATATACATATTGTACTGCGAATTAAATTAAACTCATATTCTACCGAAGCGACCGATTTCCATGTACAATTCGATGACCAATCAGAATATTTGATCTATGAACTAGCCGAGAGAAGAAAATTGAGTATAACAATTCAGAGAGCTCATAAGTATTAATTCCATCGAGTGAAAGGAGTCATTACACCTGCTTTGGACAGCTTCGAATCAAATATTGGAGCACTCAGTTACTAGAGAATTAGGACAGAGATCATTTCGCCAGTCTACGCAGAAACTTCAAGAGATATCGTAGAATATCAGGCTAGAAATAAAATACGGCAGTGCGTAAAGATACGTACCGGTGTGTAAAGACATGCCTCACGCACTGTTGGTGACTTTACGCACAGGTCTTTACGCATTCCGTGCGCAAAAATTTCTTTACGCACGGAAAAATGTTCCTTACGCACTAACTTTACGCACATGATTTCGAAAAATATATTTTTAGAGTATTTCTTCTACTTGTTTTTACAATTTTCCATGTGTTCTTGGTACTCTACGCTCTTTAATCATCTACGCTGTTTGAATCACTTGCAGTAGTGGTTGCTGCTGGGCATCTGAGGTTTATTACACGTTACTCTCAAAGTTTGAGGTTTTTGATGATTCTGGACCCATCAAAATACCAATAGAGAACACTAACACCTGGATGACCCGTAAATTTGGTATTGTTGGACCTTTTTATGCAACTTTCAAGCGTTATCTTGGAGTTCGTGCTCATCATGTGCCACTTGAAGAACTCTTTGTGACTTGCATCAAAGGTAAATTCATCATTGTGGGTAGAAAAAGAAATCATTGACGTAGTTACTGTTCTTGTTGCTATTCATGTCAAACTACCATTTGCTGAAGAGTACGCAAGTTACTCCATGCAAACATCTCCTGCCACTCTTTATACCTATGTTCAGGACCTCAACAAACATCGTAAGAGAAAGAATCTCAAGTGCCCACAGGGGTATGTGGCAGATTCACAATACACAAAGAACAAAGCTGCACATCAGATCACTGATTCTATCATGTATGATGGAAATCGTTGGTAATTTTCTCCTGATCAGAGTTCATCATCACGGGTTATGATTCAGCCTCAATCTGAGCCCCAGTTGGGACTTGCTCTCAGTATGATATCTCCTCAAATCATGAATTTGCCATCATCCTCTGTACGAGCGTTACCTCGAGGCTTTTTCACTGACAATCGTAAACATCGTGAAGCATCAGCAACTATTACTTTTGTTATGCGCAATGCCTCTACATCATCGAATATCACACTTCAATCTCTTTATCGGTGAGTGACACCATCACACGTACTTCTATTCGTTCCTTCTTACTTGAAGCTGTGTACATCCTGTGACAGCTCATTGCACGCTCAATTTTGCAAGCTACCGTCTCATCCATAAATATCAATGGATTTCGACTGCTTGCAATCAGTTTGAGTACATCTACGTGGAAGCTTTCTTGGAGGTTATGTTATAACCTATAATTCAGCAACCACATTGCCTGCCACACGTGTTTGAGAGTTTCAGACTCCATTCGGCTACCTATGTCAGTTGTCAGGTGGCAAGAGCCTCCCACCACGCACAGTCCTACTGTATCATCTCAGTGATTTGTTTGAAGCCCACTTGCAATTTCAGAATCGTGTTTCTGCTACAATTTTGTGTGTCTCAAAGTGGAAGTGTCAGTGTTTTTCATAAGTGCTCATATCTTTCAGGATACAAGCGCAGGGGATTGAGCCTAGGGACGTTCCTGAGGCTCCTCCCTGGTTCAACCGTTTTCTGCATAGGTTTGATGAGCAGAACATAGAAAATTATGAGAAAGTCGAAATACTTGTGACACACTTAATTGATCTAGAGAAATCAATCCGTATTTCTCAAAGGCAACTCCATGCAGAATTTACTGATGTCCAGTCTCGAGTTAACAGTCTTGCTCGAAATTTGCTTATCGTTGACACGCCTGAAATTTGTATCACTGGCATTCCTGATGAGGTCAAATTTGAACCTGAATCAGCAGTCTGTAGAGTTTTAGAATCGATCGGAGTGAAAGAATGCGTTGCTCAAGTGAGTGAAATTTCTGAATGGTCCTCGCATAAAAATGTGGCTAATTCCGCAGCAACACGCAACCCGACTTCACATACAAGATCTTGCTCTACTCATACTTTGAAAATTAAATTATACTCGGCTGTTACGTGAAACAAGATTCTTTCTCGTGTTCCTAAACTCTGAAACATGACTGCAAAATCAATATTCAAAGCTGGTGGAAATGAAAGAGTATATGTATCGGCACTCTGGCCAAAATCCGTGTACGAAGTGCTCCCTGCTGCGAATCAAAAGGCTTAAATCAAAAGTGCTTGCATCCAACTGTCCGCAACAATATCAAAAAATTCGTCTCTCACCCCCGTACACTCCCAAGTTGATCTCGATCGCCTCTCACCAATTATTTCGTGAATCAAGATAGCTTCTGCTGTAGACGTCCAATATTCATTATTTTCTTCTAAATGAAAAAAAAATTGTTTTTCTCCTCTCCTTTCAATAACCTCTCGATAATTTTCTCTTTTTCACACGTAATGGAGTACTTCTGTCTCTTCTATCTGTGTAACTATACTAAATTATAGGGCTGTATATTGCACAAAAATCTCCACTTTCTCACGGTAAGCTATACTCCATAAGCATTTCTTGTACTTGACAAATCTTTAAATTATTCTCCGATATCAGTGTGAGTTTAAGTTTCGTTAATCCATATCTCATTACGCATATACGTCCAGTACCTCTGTAATGACGTATCTTTAGGAGTTTTTTTATATAATACCTCATTATTTACCTGAATAAGTAAGCTATTGCTGTAAATATCTACAACAGGGCTGGATAGGGTCCCACGTCCCACCCCAGAGCCCCAATGTTAACAAAAATCAATCAATAAACCAATCCCAAGCATGTTATAGCTCTTCTTGGGCGATGGATGGGCAGGTTTTTCCATGTCTATGACTGGTAAGGTCGTTGCTTCTAGGCATTTTTTCTCTGTTGAGAGAAGTAAAACAGTGGTGAAGTCCATTAGAATAGTATATCAGCCTAGACTCATGAAACCACCTAATTTTGTGGTGTCAATCAAGAGTGCTGTTTCATCAATAGTTCCGATGCTTCATAAATCAGATTTGACTGACCTTTTACCTAACTTTTTGGAATCTGAAAGTTTGGACCAAAATTTTGGGGACACGAGAGTTGACTCTGGTTCGTCTCATTCTCAAAGTAATCCAATATGAAATCTGAGGCCAAACCTGGTAAAGAGTTTGAAGCGAATCAGTATGTTGGCCGACCTTTGTATTAGAGTGACCCTGTTTTTTTTTCAAGTATATGCCTACGCATCTTCATCTGATTTTTTCCCACAAGTGCCCAGTTTTTCCAGCAAGATCACAATGACCACCCTCCGGATACAATCCAAAAGAAGATCTCAGAAATCTTTGCTTGGGTTCGTCGGTCACATTCTACTGGGAGACATTCAAAGTCATCTCCTGATTATCGTGCCCTATCAGTTCTCTAGGTATAATACTTCGGACCAAAATGGAGATTTGCAAGACGCTGGATATAGAATTGGGCCTGCCATTGTTGGATTAGTTGAATGGTTAAACATTCTCATAAATTTTCATATGCATATTGATTCTAAATACTTAGGGGAGAGTGGGGCAAAATTGGACGGATTTTGCAGTGGGGCTATCTGACGATACTTGGGGCTAGGCGCGCTATGGGACTTTGAAGTTCAACTATTGAATATAGTGTAAAAAAATTTTCAGACCCCTAGGTCTCAGCGTTCATACTTTTTCTTGAAGTTGAAAAACAAAAATCTGTCCAAATTCGCCCCGAGCTTGGGGGCACTTTTGACAAGTTTTGGGGGCAAATTTGGACGGCCTTCCAAAATTGAGATATGCGGCATTATTCCTTACCTATTAGAGTCGCATTTGCTCATCAAAACACGTGGTAATAACTCAGAACCAAGACGGAAACCCGCCTGAGACTTTTACATCCTCCCATAGCCCGACCAAGCGAGCCATTTTTGTGTCATTCTTCAGCATTATTGAAATAGGCGCTTCATTGGTGCACTACCGTCTTCAGCAAATCAGTAATCGACTCGTGGCTTCTAAGAGTTGACTTTTTCTCGTTTTTCTTCATATTAGAGGTATTCATACTCGCCTCTACATAAACGATCCCGCTGATAGTGTGTAACATTCGAGGCAATGTCGCCGAAAATGCTTAAATCGAGCGCTATTTTCGAACAGGTAGAAAGCGACTTCTGACCTCTAAACTGACTCCTAAAACCATCATTGGACATCGTAACTTCATTTTCTCACCCATTTTCGATAACCTAACTCATCTTCAACCTCCCGCGCTTCGAAAGATTCTCACAGATGCATACGCGACTTGATACGCGCAATTAACATCGAAAAACACGGGCTCGCGATCGGTCGACCGGTTTTAAATGGGATTTAGCATTGTCCAATTTCGCCCCCACCAATTCGTCCAAAAATGTCCCCAGGCGTTTTTTTCGCAGAATTGCGATCATTTGGGCCCAAGTGAACCGATTTTGGCCCACGACGGCTCAAAATCTTCGTTTTGTAATGTAGTTTTTGACCCCCAAACGGCGATTAAGCTCGTCCACTTTTACAGAAGTGACGTGAATTTTTGCATTTGGAAAATAAACCGCGTGAGGCCCTCGAAGAGCACCCCTATGTCAGCGTGGCCGCCCAGTATCATTTTGGGAGGTCTAACCGCCATAAAAACCATTGTCTGTGATGGTATTAAAAGAGAATTTACGCGGCGAAAGCCTAGACTCGCCTCCGACCGAGCTATCTCACTTATCCAATTTTGCCCCCATCCAATTTTGCCCCACTCTCCCCTACACACGAGCCCCGAAATTGGTCGCGGGTCTGCCTTAACAGACTTTGACACGTTCACTGCGACGGGTCCCACGGGTGGGACCCGTCTTTGTTCGGGCTCTAAGGTGCACCAAACTACGTAGACACATCCAATGGCTTATGTTGCAGTCTCGACTCATACCACGCCAACAACATATGAGGGTTTCCATGGAACATTTAACTACTAACCATCCGAAATAGGAAAAAAAAATTCCATCGCACACGTTTGAAATGGTTTTTATGTGATACTAACCAGGAGAGGTCATCACATCCGGATCACGGATTTGGCTGAAACTTTGAGAATAGTCTTCTTTCAGCACCAAAAGATGAAACCCAAAATTATAGACCCTAACGCTCAAGCGTTTTTGAGCTATAGCCAAGGACATTAGCATTGCAGGTATACCTTTATGTATGAATATCAGGGTTTGTTAAGTAACATAACAAAATTGCCTTATCGATTTCGTTATGTCACGTTATCATGACAAAAAACGAAATTAAGAGATAATTTCGTTACGTTAGGATAATATAACCAAATACCGTAACGTAATGTCACTAAACGTAATACAATAACGTAACGAAACTCCAATCCTTGGATTTCGTTTTGTTATTAATAACGTTATTCTACAGTAACGAAACTCGACTCTTACGTGAATAACGTTATTAATAACGAAACGAAATTCAAGTATTGGAGTTTCGTTACGGTATTCGAGTAACGTTATTCACATTATAATTAATTTCGTTACGTTACTTCCGCGAGTAACGTAACGAAATATAAATTGTATTTTGTTTCGTTTTTTCTCTTACGCCGAGTGATCAGGACGAAGTTTTGCCCCATGAGGGCCTTAGATAGAGAAGATCGGATATGACTGATTCCTAATGCGCCAGAAGGTTAATTAGTGGGTACAACCAAGTATCCGGAGATACTTTTTTCAAAATTCTCCTACGACGCATAGAATCCGAGATACCGTCATTTCCAGAAAAAGGTGATATTGCGTTCACTCAGAATTTATGAGCGGCAGTGAATACTAGAGAAAAATAACGTAACGAAACTCGGAAAAGAATTTCGTTATGTTATCGTAACGAAGAACATTAACAAAATGTCTTGGAAATTAAGTTACTCAATTTCGTTATTAGTTTCGTTAGTTTCGAATAACGTTATCCACATGAATTTCGTTATACGTTTCGTTAAAAGTACCGAAACTCATAACAAAACGAAATTCAATTCGTTATGATTTTAACGTTATTCTTGTAACGTAACGAAAAACATAACGAAATTCTACCCATTATTAAGCGAAATAACGAATATCATAACAGATCTCCGAGGGTTTCGTTAATAACGCACCATAACGAAACTAGCGTTATTTGTCAAACCCTGATGAATATCAACATGGGCCTATATGGGCAATGCTAATGTTCTTGGCTGTAGCTCGGAAACGCTTGAGCGTTAGGGTCTATAATTTTGGGTCTCATGTTTTGGCACTAAAAGAAGACTATTCCAAGAGTTTTTGCCAAATCCGTGATCCGGATCTGAAACACTCTCCTGGTAAGACCTCGAAAACGTGTAAAAAGAGTGGTGCCACTCTCTCCCAAGCCAAGGTATCTGGTTCAGAACGACAAGAACGGAATTTCATTGTTGAAATATTTGCGAATCAACTTCAATCGAGTAGATTCGATTCAAAATATTGTCTAGACGATCAATGGGGATTGTATTTCGCCTGACTTGACTCTAAGATGAATTTCATCATTGATTTTCCGAAAATTCGATGTAAATTTCCAAAATCGAGTCACGACTTAAGAATCTCATTTCAATTTCTAGATTACACTGTGGTGTTATTTTGTTCATATTTCAGCCGTATACTATGTAGAAATCAAGAAATTCGCGGTATCATCACGTTTATAGGCTCATTTAGCTTACCATCGAGATTCAAATATTTCTCCTTAGCTTCTCACAGAAATACCGGTCGACAATTGCAACTCAAAACAGTGCGCGATTATATCCTTTTTGTGATGAAGAAAAAAGAGCATAACATTCCAATCCTGTGCTTTACGTTTCCTGAGTATGCCATCAAAAAATGACCATTTTCAGAGCCAGTTGCGCGATAACTTTATGAGCTTCGAAGCTTCATAAAATGTGTCCGGATCAACGCACACTCACAAACCAAACGGGATTCGATTCGTCTTTTTTTTAACTTCGGAAACTCATTGCTGAATTCTCCATTTCGCACAAGGTATTTCATCATTTTCGTCAACAATAGCCAAAAAAAGTTTTCCCACAAAACTCGGTAACATCGATGAATGAGAGCTAATATCATAGCCAAATCAGCGCACACTTCTGAATCAAAGATTTTCTCAAAATATGAGATTAGTAGATGGATATATCATTCCACCGAAGTAGTTGAGGCATAGGTATTTTAGTTACAGCCTTATCAATTCAAAAAATGGCGTTGGTACGTTTGTAAACTACCCAAAAATCATCTTTTGCGGTCTGCTATTGACAAATCAGGATGCGTTTCAACAAAAAACAATGTAGTCCATATTGAATGATGCCAAATACTATAAAATGCCACTCCTGCGCACTCCGAATAGTTCAAAATACTCCTGGAACACTGTAGTAACACAAAAGTCAAAAGTTCCGTGGAAACCCTCATATGTGCCCGCCAGTTTCAGCATCGGACTTGATTTGTACAAGTTACTCGATATAAACTCAGTTTTCGCGAAAATTCCGATAAATGTTACAAAAATAGCCAGTGAAT
This sequence comes from Eretmocerus hayati, assembly GCA_029851415.1. NCBI lineage: Eukaryota > Metazoa > Arthropoda > Insecta > Hymenoptera > Aphelinidae > Eretmocerus > Eretmocerus hayati. The sequence continues at coordinate 137,479,398 of CM056741.1, forward strand.
TATGAATTCATCAAGTCTTTTTGAATATCATCCAGCGTATTTTGCTCATTCGAAAATTTATGTCGTAAGCTACAAAATAAGCCCAGGCACGCGTGCTTTGAGCGACATGGAGCCGAGTAATTAGAAATTGGAACGTGAAATAACTACGAGGCAAACTGACCAAATAGTATACATGGCACCTGCACTTCCTCTCTTCTCAATCTGTTCCATCTCTCCATGTACGAGGAACTTTTTGTATTCAGAAAAGTTGAAGAGTATCTCGAATAAAAAGATGTGTCTCGTGGATTCACGAGGATAGAAAATCATACTCGCGTGGATCACAATCACACTCCGCATTTCATAATTACCAGACAAAAACTCACATTCCAGGCCTATGCTAGCGAAATACCCGAGTGGTACCGAGAAATCAACAAATGCTCCCAAAGAGCTAAATTTTACATCTTAGGATCACTAATTTAGCCAGTTCGATCATTTACACCACCCCCCCTTGCACTATAAGAATTCTCGCGGATCCCACCGGTGGGACCCGTCGCACTGGAAAGGGTCAGACATAATTGTGTGCGACGGATCCCACCGGTGGGACCCGCGTGAATTCGTGAGGATCTTGTGAATAGATGTCAAACTGATGAGATTCCAAAAGGTTTGACTTTTGTAGGGGCAAAATCACGCGTCTGTACTCTCTCGCACTCTGGGACGGAATGCCTATTTTCACCGTCGCAGTGAGCGTGTCAATTGTGACCCCTACGCCAGTACTGTTGCAATGTCGTTCAAGTCCCTGAAAACAGTCATTAACCAGTACGTACTAACCAGCTGTGTTAGTCTTGAACTGGCACTGCTGTTACAGTACAGTTGCAGCGTCGCACAAGGCTTGCTGCAGTGTAGCGTATCTGCCCTATGGATCTTGAACTGGTATCGCATTAGAGTTAGGTTCAGGGTTCTCAATCGGGTACGGTAATAGAAAACACGCATGCAATGAAATTACTTTGTTGAAATGGAGTTGATGACGTGAAAAACAAAGTTACAATACACTTTTTCATTTGGTGAACGATAAGTATTTTTAAATAATCACTGAAAGTTGGACGCCCGTTCAAATCGATGTCACGTGATCACTGTCTCCCGCCGACTAGACTGTCACCAATCTGCCGGGTCTGGTCGTCGTGGTGAGGTTGACGTCGTACCTACCGTCGGCTGCGGTGTAGTTTATGTTATCTGATAATAACAACATGCCGCAGAAATGAGATAATAACAATTCAAAACTAAAACTGTCAAAGTAAGTCTCAGACACGTTCCTCAGCTGCTAGACCAGATACCCAAAGGCAACACCGAGTTCTCCATGTGTTTGTTCTCTCATCAGATGAGTATTCTACCGAGTACAAATGAGGATGAACCAACTGAAATAGAAGAACTCTGTTCTTGGTGAAGAGATCCCACTTTATTTCCAGGTTTCTGGTGTATGGGAATACAATGGAAATGACGGAGCCGTAGGGGTCTTGATACCACTGACTTTAATCAACACTCAAAAACATTTAATTGGCAGACCATAGGTTGATGATTTCACCACTCAATATCCATAACTTGTCATCTAGTCCCAAAACCCAGTGGAGCATTCAAATCCCCAAGTACAGCAAGGGGGAAGGGGAGCTTATGTGGGCAAATTGGATGTTCAGACACGTATTTCTCATTTCATAGCCTTTAATGTTTCAACGTCGTGGTGCATGTTGCACAAATATATCTATAAGTTGTTCAATTATGGAAAAATTCCTTATCCGCTTCTATGAGATTACCCTACGTTGACTCAAGATGGAACATCCTTCATGAAGTCAACCGTAAAATTTCAGGTATTCCAGCTGTAGTCAGATTCATAACTGGAATGGAAACATTCCATGTATTTTGCCACTACGCTAGTCTGTGCTGACTTTGGATATTAGTGTTGGTTCCTCGATATACGGTTGTTCTCATTATTACTTTGTAAGCAGTGTTCATCACCACAGACCAAACAGTCTGAAGCATAGCAGAGGAATATGGTTGTTTTGGGAGAGTCAAGATTGAGTTTCTGACAATGTGACTAGAGACTGCGAATGGACATAAATGATTGGGATTCCTCGCTAGACAATAAAACGTCAAAAACCGGAAATTTCAGGTCCATGTACTATTTTTCCTATGTCTCATACATGTGAAAACCACATATACCGTTTCAACTCGTTCCAAAAAACATTTTTGCATATGTTTTATCACATATTATTGCTCAATATGTAAAAAGAAATCAAAATAGTCGACTCAGACACGCGCAGACTCAATATTCAATTTCTGAATTTTTGGACACAAAATGTGTAAGTTATCGCGATTATACCCATATAGGGGAGAGTGGGGCAAAATTGGACGGGGGCAAAATTGGACGGGGGCAAAATTGGACGGGGGCAAAATTGGATAAGTGAGATAGCTCGGTCGGAGGCGAGTCTAGGTTTTCGCCGCGTAAATTCTCTTTTAATACCATCACAGAAAATGGTTTTTATGGCGGTTAGACCTCCCAAAACGATACTGGGTGGCCACGCTGACATAGGGGTGCTCTTCGAGGGCCTCACGCGGTTTATTTTCCAAATGCAAGATTACACGTTGCTTCTGCAAAAGTGGACGAGCTTAATCGCCGTTTGGTGGTCAAAAACTACTTAGGTCACAAAACGAAGATTTTGAGCCGTCGTGGGCCAAAATCGCCCCACTTGAACCCAAATTATCGCAATTCTGCGAAAAAAACGCCTGGGGCCATTTTTGGACGAATTGGTGGGGGCGAAATTGGACAATGCTAAATCCCATCTAAACTCAGGCGACCGGTCCCGTGCCTGTGTTTTTCAAGGTTAATTGCGCGTATCGAGGCGTGTATGCATTTGTGGGAGTCTTTTCAAGTGCGGGAGGTTGAGGGTGAGTTAGGTGATTGAAAATGGGTGAGAAAATGAAGTTACGATGTCCAATGGCCGTCTTAGGAGTCAGTTTAGAGGTCAGAAGTCACTTTCAACGTGTTCCAAGATAGTCCTCGATTTTCGCATTTTCACTGTCGCATTCGGTGACATTGCCTTGAATGTTAGACACTATCAGCGGGATCGTTGACGTAGGGGTAAGTATGGGTACATCCAATTTGAAGAAAAAATAAAGAAACCGACTCTTAGAAGCTGCGAGTCTATTGCTGATTGCTGAAGACGGTAGTGCACCAATGAAGTGCCTATTCCAATAATGTTAAAAAATGATACAAAAATGGCCCGCTTGTTGAGGCTCTGGAAGGATGTAAAGGTCACGGGTGGGGTTCTCTCTTGATTTTGGGTTATTACCACCGGGTTTCGGTGAGTAAAAATGACTCGAATAGGCGGAGAATAATGCCGTATACCTCAATTTTGGAAGGCTGTCCAAATTTGCCCCCAAAACTTGTCAAAAGTGCCGCCAAGCTCGGGGCGAATTTGGACAGATTTTTACCTTTCAACTTCAAGAAAAACTGTGAACGCTGAGACCTAGGGGTCTAAAAGTTTTCTTACAATCTATTCAATAGTTGAACTTCAAAGTCCCGTAGCGCGCCTAGCCGCAAGTATCGTCAGATAGCCCCACTGCAAAATCCGTCCAATTTTGCCCCAGTCTCCCCTAGTAACTCCAACTCGACCGCTGACTGGCTCGGTATGTAAACGAACAATTATTACCTGCTCAATTACCCGAGATGGGTGCCAACATTAAACAGGTTCATCAAACACTTGATAAGCTATACGTCTAGTGTCTTGGAAGCCACCCCACATTGAGCTGGTGTTCATATCATAGAGGTGCCCGAGTTATCGAGTAAGGATACCGTTTGAGTCAATATGTAACATAATTCGGTTTTACGCTGAGAAAGAAGCCACAATCGGAAGGAGCCCGACGTTTAGGAGTGCTCACAGAAATCAGAATCTACACATGTATAAGGTCATTGTATATTTCAATATCTATATTTGGACACCACTGCTCTAGTATTCGTGGTTCTTCTCACGTTCGAATCCAATTAGTTCATGACAATAATCTTTTTCAACCTTCTTTTGACCCCCAAGTGGAAGTTCCACGAGTAAGATCTCCTTCTGCACGGACATTCTTGTTACTTCGTTTTTTCTTACTGGGCTCCCGGTCATTTGGTATCTCTCCCATCACTCTCTTGTTGAATTTATGTACTTTCCCTCTCTTGCTATTCTGAATTCGTCACATCTCCGAGCACATACTAACTTTCCAACCAACCTGTGCTTGTTCCTCATTTTCCAATTTTCTTCAGTGCTGAATAATTCTCCAACAGTAAAATTTTTTCTCTCTTTTTTACTCTATTCCATAAGTTCTGTAGTCTATATTTTCGTTGTCTGTATTTAACGCTTGCGCTCCAATATCTCAGTCGGCCCTGTCCTCATTAATTTTCTAACACACTAATAGTTTGTTTCGAACCTACCTCTTCTGGGAAAATCGATTTCGGCAACTCCCCAACTTTTCACACTTCCATGTTGAATTACTCCTAATGAGCATTGCTCCCAATGCTTGGGTACTTTTCAATTTCTCGCACACTCTCCGGCTACACGAGGTACAGCGGCTGACATGGTCAGTGGCCACTTGAGACTTTCCGTATAATCCGCACTCGTATCATAATCTATTAGTACAAGGACAATATATACATCTCTAACGTTTATTCGCTCAATGCCGCGCCGTTTTGCCGTTCAAAAAAACGACCGAGGCTCCCATGGTGAGCAAAGCGCGACTCAGCCTGCGCATTGAACTGGAGGAAAAGTAAGACTACGGCAGCATACGGCATACACGGCTCAGAACAGAATAACTAGAAAACCACGCACTAAACCCGTAGATAGTAAGCGACAAAGTTGTAGAGTTATGTATGACGAATATTTTGAGCTGTTAAGTATCTTTATCAGATCAAAATTGAGGCAACTGGGGTGAGTGCAAGTCCGAGCGTCGAGCGGCCCATGCTGAATAGGAAATCTTGGGCGGCTCGTCTGCTCCAAACGCCGCCGCACCATCCGCCTTTTCGGCCGCAAGGCCCGCTTCAGAAGTTTCGATTACTAAAACTTTCGGAATTTCGCTCTGATTGGGGCTCACAAGGGCTCAATCTCTTCGTTACTAGTGGCACCACAACTTTCTCGCATAGTGTCCTTGGGTTGGTGCAGCGGTTTTCTCGGTAGAATGGAAATACACAGCTGTGCCTATGTTTTACGTGTATCTTTCCCACCAGAATTTGCACTTGCTTTCGCTCGCAGCGTTTGGCTCGTTCTACATAGGATGCGCTCAGTGCGTGAGCGTACGCGCATACGCCTGCGCTCAGAGCATTTAATCCAAGGAATTTCATGAAGCAGCCTTACCAGTCGTTCTTCACTCAGAATTTCCCCAAGGGAAGAACTGGTTGATGATTGGTGGAACCCGGGTGACATTATCGAGACAAAAAATCAAGGTTCTTCGTGTTTCTCCACATCCAATCAGAGGAAAACATCAGCGACGACCACCCTAAAAGCTACGCGCTCTTTCATTATCGGTGGAATACGGGACCCATGAGATTGATTGATGGCGGTCTCCTAGTCTCATTTTTGGATCAGAAAAACAATTTCCTTCATGTTTTCTCATGAACAAGAAGGAGAAACCAGCAGTGGCTGCACCGCGAGACTTTTCGGGGGAGAATCCAGGTTGAGCAACGTTTTTGCAACTCAGTAGCTGCATTGGTGACCACCCGTCTTAGTTTGCGGAGATTTTATCTTTGTTTGAGATCAGAAACTAGGCAAGAACAAGATGAGTGGTCACCAATCCGGATACTGAATTCCGAAACCCTTACTTAACCTGAATTTTTTTCGAAAAGGCTCGCCCGGCCAACGTTGATGTTTTTTCCCTATTTGTTCATGGAATAACACTGAGAAACTTGATTTGTTGTCTCGATAATATCACTCGGGGTCCACCAATCATCAACCAACTCTTCACTTCTGGAAATTCCGAGTGGAAAACGACTGGTGAGGCCGCTTCATGAAAATCCCTGCATCAAATGGTTTGAGCGCAAGCGTATGCGCGTACGCTCACGTGCTAAGCGCATCCTATGTAGAACGAGCCTTTGCGGGAGAGGCCGCTAGACAGCGCTCCCACCAAGCACGGATCGAATTGCGAGACGTACGCTCCTACATGGATCTGACTCGTCAAGTATTTGCTATTTGGTGCCACAATCCCAATTTGAATATAACGTTCGTGCTTCACACATTTCTCCACGATATTTGGGTATAATGTCGCTCCTATAAACTTACTTTTACTGGTCAATCTTCTCAAATCTCGCAGTATTTCGATGCTCTTGCCTTATAGACTAGGCGAAACTACCGCCATCGTTTGCAAAAATAGCTGAGTGGAATTTTTTTGTGGGATCCTCTCCGGAAGACCCTCCTGATCATAGAGACGTATGGACCCAAGCCGAATTCCGATGCAACATTGTTTAAACCGAAATTGTTTAAACAATTGACAAAAATCACTTATTTCGCCCTGAAAGTAATTTTATAAGGTAATTTGGGATATTTTGGATCGAAAAGTATTCTTGTCATTTTTCCCTAGGAGCCATCATTTCCGAGCTATAAGCGTTTCAAAGTTGAAAAAACGCGAATTTTGCGATTTTGAACGTTAAATAAAGGTAACAACAAAGCGAGAAATCGATGTTCTCAAGGTCGGGATCTATCCACTAGGGTGTCATCTACAGGTTCCAATAGCAAAAGTCCATGGTCCCGGCTCAGAACCTTCCGTTTTCCGGAAGTTTTCAAAGCACTGTTTCTACAGGCGCCAGTATGACTATATACATCGCGGGTCGATATATATATAGTCAATCTCAGACTCATTGAAAACAGTGCGTTGAAAACTTCCGAAAAACGGAAGGTTCTGAGCCGGGACCATAGACTTTTGCCATTGGAACCTGTAGAGGACACCCTAGTGAACAGATCCCGACCTTGAGAACATAGATTTTCCGCTTTGTTGTTACCTTTATTTAACGTTCAAAATCGCAAAATTCGCGTTTTTTCAACTTTGAAACGCTTATAGCTCGGAAATGATGGCTCCTAGAGAAAAATGACAAAAATACTTTTCGATCCAAAATATCCCAAATTACCTTACAAAATTACTTTCAGGGCGAAATAAGTGATTTTTGTCAATTGTTTAAACAATTTCGGTTTAAACAATGTTGCATCGGAATTCGGCTTGGGTCCATACGTCTCTATGATCAGGAGGGTCTTCCTGAGAGGATCCCACAAAAAAATTCCACTCACCTGTTTTTGCAAACGATGGCGGTAGTTTCGCCTAGTCTATTATTCGCAATTGCCAATTGTATGTTCTGACCTCCCATGTGTTCATTGAAATGATTTGTTTACATCTGTACGGAGATTACTGTCTTCGAAGGCTTGTTTGGTAAGCAAGCATAAGCCAAATCATCTATCAGATAATGCTCATATGAGTACGATTTCACGAGCCGCTCTCGCCCCCGAAAAGTCTGTCGCACGAATCAACAGCAGTGCTATAATGTAAGGATGAAGGCATCGACCGTCTCACGCGCGCTGTTATCCGGTCGGTCATCTCTATCTAGATCTACCAATCTGATCATTCACGTCTCGCGGATCGCTTTCCGGGATCGAATTCTGATGTACACTCCGTCGGGTCTCGCCTCGTCCACACATTTTAAACTTCTGCTGCTCGCGATCGCCGATTCAACGCTGCACATGAGTACTATATTGGACACAGCGGTAGCTGTGCTCGAAAGTATGATGGCGAAGCCTTCGAGCAGCTCCGCTGTGTATATACGCACAATTCGGGCATTCTAACCTCCTTTTGATTTTCGAACATACATTAGATGTTAATGCGGACTCCAAAGACACGGTATTCCCATATCGGAATCGTTTGAACTGAGAGGGCTTTCGGTGCAAAACTTTGATTTTGATGATAAATGTTTTATTTGCTGAAATATGGAATACCGTATTTCGCTGATGTCGAAATCGTTTTTGGACAGGAACCTGTTTTGACGGACATGACGTAGTTCAAGAGCGCGTATTTTCAAATGCGAATTAATGCTGTAGGATAGATGATGATTCAAGCCCGAACTTGTGTCGCTTGCAACTACGCGAGAAAAAGTGTGGCTGTGTGTGTGAATGTGTGTGTCGTCTGCTGTGGTGGAACGCGGAAGGCACGGACATTACCGATCGATGGTTCGATCGATAGCTCGCGCGGACATCTGAATATTCGAAATATGCGGATTTAGCTCAAGTAATGCGTTTTACACGTGGACCGAGTCAAATCCTTTGGTATATAACTATACATCTCAAACATTCCGTGATCTGATATAACTCAAACAGGTATTATGCGTTAAAAGTATGGTGGTTCGTGTTATTGTAGCAAAAACAGTGCAGATGTACCACCATACTTTTGACCCATATACCTTTTTGAGGTGTATCAAAAATCATCGAAATATATCCGCATGATCTAAACACGACATGCTTGAGATGTTGTAGTGGATATAAATATACGTGAGAGGCAGAGTCAGGGCAGAGAAATGTCAGAGTAATACATTGATTGAACAGGCTAGCAGTAGCAGCGTACGCTTGCCAAAATTGATTAAGAGGTGGAAAGAAATAGCGACAGTTGCGGAACTGTGTATGAATTCGAAAAGTGCTAAATGAGCGGAACCGGACATTCTTGTGGAATTTGGCCATTTGAAGCCAAGTTCTTTCGCTTGAGTAAATCAGTTCGGAGAGCGAAGGCAATGAATTTCAGGCACAGTTGTGAGAGTCCCAGTCCAATGACTGGTCATCAAATTCCCCAAATTGTTTGGTGCTCTAAGTGGGCAAGCTCACAAGTAAACGGGCACGTTGTAGCTGCATGGTTGACGCATCAAAAATCAACGTGGTCTCCCCATCTAAAACATAAGATTCCATGAACATATATGATCATGGAATTCGAGGATTCCATGGTCATATATGATCATACTTGAAACCGCTTTAAACATTTCATTTTCATTCCAGAAAGTTGTGATATATTGATTTAAACCTATTCTAACATCAATACGTCACGATACTGATCATATACTACATAAAAAAATCTTTCCAGGAGTCGGTCTCAAGTTCCCAAAAACTGACATTTTTTACGAAAATTTTTATTCAATGTGGATGTTCTCTGTTCAGTGCTTCAAATGTTCAAAACCTGAGAATGACTTTGAAAAAAAATTTTCTGAGTAATATTCGATCATCATCGTGAAGTATTGATGTTGAAAATTAGTATAACCCACCTTCCCGGAATGGAAATGACAAATTTTGAAACCGATTTTATTCATGATCATATATGACCATGGAATCCACGGATTCCATGATCATATATGTTCATGGAATCTTATGTTCTACATGGGTCGTAATCTCACAATTTGATGCAGATAATCTTGTCAGACGATCAAGGGCCCCATCGCTATTCTTGACTCATATTGTCGTAAATAGGGTCAGTAAGTCAAACTCTGCAGCAGCTGATGAGTGCTCAAATTCAAATCCTGCAACCCCGTGAGTTTGCCAGACTCAATAGCCTGACAGTGCTTGCGACACTAAAGGCGCGCACGCTAAGTAATTGTTATCATTGTGTACCTTCAGCTATCACAGTGTCTAACCGATTGTGAGACTTTCTTACTTTTCGGATCATCCGTAAGTGCAATGCATGTCAAAAATCCTTCAGAACTTTATCGCCGAGCAAATTTTTATCGCCATCATCTACGATCTAAGCCTAACAGTTCGATGGAAAGTATGAAATATGAGTGGTTCAGAGTAATAGTGGACTAACAAGGGGAGTCCGGAAGATCCAGGTCACCAAATCTCAAGAAAATTCTTTCACAGTCTCGCACCACCTAGAATATGGAGGATCCGGAGTAACTCCGTCAAATGGGCCCTCTGTCCAAAGATACAGGCTATGAGATTAGCATTGCCCATATGAGTAATTTCGAGATAACTAATGCATTTCAGTCTCTAAAGCGGCGCGAAAAAAAACGCTCGGAACTGGTCCTGCGATGATTATTTCTGGTCTACATATCGTCCAGAAAACATACCCCATCGGGCACAAATTTTTTTCCACGTGGGTCAAAGTTATGTTGAATATTTCGATTCCACGTGTCACGGTAAAAACAGCCTTGTTACGGTAAAGACATAGACTCGCGTTCGGACGATTGTGGACTCGGTAACGCTTATTTATATTAGCCATATCAGTATGTTTGAAAGAAATGTAATATAGTCCTGATGTATCAGGCTGTTCCATGGTTTTAGAACTTTAATACTAAATAGCTAGTCAGGTGATATCGTTCCAAGATTATGATTGAAGAAATTGCTCTAATGTTGATTCTCAACCGCGCTTGTTCTGTACATGTCAAAGTTCTTGACGGGTATAGAATATTCTTTCATTCAAAAACTGAATAATACACTCAGAAAAGTAACAAAATAATACGAGAGCCTCACGAGTTGTGCCGAAAATCTATATACCAGGGAACGAATAAATCAAATGGTGATTCGGGGCAATTTTTGTATCAGTTTCATCAACTGTACATACCAGGAATATCTTACTCGGGATTTAGATACGATAATCAAAACAGTAAAGAGGAGTCAATCTTGTGAAGTCTAAGACTAATTTAACATCTGCACAACACTTCCGGAAACGGACTATCCCCCACAATGTATCAGAATACTCTAAAACGTACAATCTGAGAATAGGGGCCGATACCCATAAAACATGATCGAATAGTCGAATTGATATACAGAGGCGTTTGCAATACATACTATACTCGAGGATATGTTCGTCCTGCGGTTTTTTGTACGTTACCAACGTTAGACCATGAGGCTGCAGTCTATTCTTCATCTATCCTAACAGTTATCCTTCATTCTTGCACGAGACCAAAATCATCGTGATATCGTCCGTTTTTGGACTTTTACCTTTCTCCTTTTGAAAGTATTCTCGGAAATTCAGTCTGTCTGATAAAAGAACCTAGGGGTTTTGATTGAATAACAGGTATTGTTGGAGATTGAATCACGCAATGGTATCCGGTCGACTGTTACGTATGATAGATCGGAATTCGCTGTGGATCTTCGAAGGGAAAGGCAGATTCGAGACACTTGATGCGATTTGAGAACAAATTTCCTAGATTTAGATCGATAAGATTGTTCACGAATGACAATAAGTGTCTCGAATTCATCTTACTCCCTGTATACTGGCTATTCTGGGAATCCCGACCTGCAGAAGTCGCATAGTAGCTATACTGCCACAAACACCCGCCGCGCGTGCGCAAACTGCTTGTACAATTTGCGTATTGGCCGATGAAACTCAAAAACTTTTGTTCAATTCTTTCCAAGTAATGTACACTTGTGATGGATAGACACAAATCACATTTTTTCAATGGAATAATACTATCTTCCATCCACGTATATTAGCTTTGGATTGTCCAGGGCTTCTTTCTCCATATGACTCAATATTTTTGCTTAGCAACGTCTATTGCGCTGTTCCTTTCTCGTGGAGGGGCTATGTATAACATTGCTACACAGGTAATATAGACGTCGATCATCAAGTATTTTGAAGAATTCTCGAATACTCACAAACTACAGATACTCGCAGCTATATATTAGTTAGTCCAGAGAAGTTCGCAGATCGTGAATACCCTATCTACGCTGCACATCTACCCATGCCTATGACAGCACAGCGAACTCACTACTGCCCTCCCAATGTCACTCACACACGTACATTCAAGCGAATACATTTGACTATATGTTTATTCGATATCTTTCAACATTCCATCAAAATTCGAGTGTTTAGCTGAGCCTGATCCGCTTTAAATCGCATTGGTTTGTAAAATTGTCGAAAAAGTGGTCACGGTAAAGACATTTCGCTCGAAAATTGATCTCACGAGCGCTGTATGTCACGGATCGCTTTGTCCGAATACATGGCATCTTTTTTCGATGGGATGTAGTTGTAAAAAAATTATTAGGCCTCAATATTGTATAGGGCGCGAGAGACATGTGGCCACGGTAAAGACACTTCTTATTTTGCAACGAAAAAATCGAGAAGTATCGGTGTACTGTGAGCTGATTATGGACTATATCAATACGCCGCTGGCGGAGTTTTGTTCTGTGGCGAATTAAGATCAAATTACCACCGGTATGAAGTTTTTCGGGACGATCAGCGAGACTGTAGATGGAATATTCAAGAGTATTCGAAAAATTTGCAAACCCCGTCGACAAAATCTATAAGGCGGGCGTATCAATGAACAAGGTATTGGGCACTGGGGGGATACGGGAAATGATTCTTGCATACCTTAACTTTGATGTTGAATTCGTCTGAGATACGTATTGAGTGGGTCTTCCGATAAAATATACACCTGCGAGTTACGTTTACGACAAGTCACGGTAAAGACATTTTGGGGTCATATCACGTGCTGGGATCAACTAGATGTCTATAGTGCCACTAGTAACTGTTCGAACATATCTGTTTCAACAAGATACACCTGATTTCAGTGTTAAGCCGAGCCCATTTGCTCATTTTACTTGATTGCTAGTCGATGACACGATGTGCATTAGTTATCGCGAAACCACTCATAAAGGCTCATGTTAAAAAGTGATGTATATAGATATGCTGGTAATGCTAACGTTCTTGCTTGTAGCTCTGAAATGAAAGCCCATTTGACGGAGTTACTCCGGATCCTCCATATTCTAGGTGGTGCGAGACTGTGAAAGAATTTTCTTGAGATTTGGCGACCCGGACTCTCCGGGCTTCGCTTGATGTGGATACAATTTTAAATAGTGCAATGAATCAGCCTGGAAATTCCGTGCATTTTGGCGGGTCCAAATCTATCCTCTGCAGACGGTTCTTTCCATCTCTTCTATCAGTTAAATTGAGGGAGATCACAGAATGAATGAGTTGCAAAAGTTAACTTACGAAGGGAACACCAACCGTGCGGGTCCTGGATCTTGACGAAACTTTGGGAATCTTCTTGTTTTGGTTAAATGTTAAGGTATCTCGAAGGATTTAACTCGGGATCACTCTCGTATTCTAAGATACAGCTATGGAGGTTAGCATTGTTACCATATATATTTATATATATATACACACGATTTTTCAACATAGGCCTATATGAACAATACGAGTCTATAGCCATATCTCAGGATAGAAAGCATATCGGGCTAAACCCTTCGAGATACCTTCATTTCTCACCAAAAGAAGATGATTCCCAAATTTTCGTCAAAAGATCCGGGACCCGCAAGGTCGGTGTTCCCCTTGTTAGTCCACCATCACTCTGAACAACTCACAATACCTCCGCATTCCGCATAAGTTCCGCCGTGCGATCAATCGGAGTAGTTTACTGAGTTTACATGATACAATCAGATGTAAAAAGTTCGCTATCCAAAAAACAATATCTCAATCCTGAATGCTCAAACAGGGCGATGAAAAGAAAAGTAGCAGAGACTAAAGATAGAAACACTGCCAATGTGAGAGCTAGAAGAGGAAATAGGTAACGGGGAAGAAAAGAAAGGATATCAAAAATGTTCGGGCTCAAGTTGGTTCCTTTGAGATTGAGTAACAAGATGATTGGCGACAACTAATTAGGCCTGCAGACTCTATTCGCTGCCAAGATGCTTCTACTATAAACCTCATCCGCATAGCTCAGTTCGGCAAGACGAGACTTCTCTGGTTCAAACCTTAAGCAAATTACCCTCAGAATATCCGTAAGCAGGAGCACGCATAGAAACAGATGACTGTAAGTACCCGCCAGCTACGATATAAACAAATTTCGCGTATTCAGAAGAATTATGCAGATGCTCAATACAACGCTTTTATGGTTCCCTGAGCTCATGCTGGCATTTACCCATACTGACGGCAATTTTCATTGGAAAATTATAGTGTACGGATGAAGATCTGCGCGGCAAGCACGCATGTTATTGCTTTTTCGTCGATTGCTTATCATTCCCCCGCGAACTCGCGATTGTCATTCACGGAGCTATTTACGCTACACGAAGCTTATAAGGGCTTTATAATTTCACGGCATGAAGTTACAATCCGATCGCTTGTAGAGAGGGGGGTGCCAATCGTGCCGTGTATGAAGCTACAGCAAAAAACGGCCGCTAGGGGGCGCTCAGGACACATGCAATTCTTCCGTCCGTGTGCGTCAGTGAGAGTTCCCGCAATACTCTCTCACACAGATACACACTAGCGCACACCGACGTACACGGACGACAAAATCCATGTGTTACGGAGTTTATTTGACCATCAGCGCCACCCTGGTGGACAATTCTTTGCTATAGCCTCATTGTTAGGACTTCTTGAGTCTTGGTATTTTGCAGTATCAAGCGACATAAGCCTCTCTTTTACAATAAGTGCTCAACCGGGTGCCTGCACAAGGATACCGAAGAAGTTTTGGGTATCCCGCTCGCCCATTCTATGCGAGCGCGTTGCATTACAGAAGACTGGACCGTCGAAGCTACCGATTTGGACGCAGCGCCATAGTCCATGTCGAGACCAAGGCCCGCTCGCATCGAGCGTTTTTTTTATCCCCGATGTGACGTCGTATTACAATCAAAGGTCAACTGCATCCACTCGTATAATTGAGTACAACCCTTTCCCAATCCGAGCAAGCGCTGGAATCATTTTCGAGCGTGAGCGCTGCCAGCAGTGTAGCCTGGATCATCACCGCTCACGGTCGTCCTGAAGCCGAAAAAAGATGGACAAAAATGACGAAAAAAAGTGAGCATACTATCATTTTTCTCGCAAGTTTTCACTGGAGAATTCATTTTCACCAAAATCGGATCTGCTTCCGCCTTATTATGCAGCAATGGATTGTATTTTCGCATTTGAACCAATGTAATTTCGGCCTAATTACAGCCATCGAGGGCCATCTTTCACGGTAAAGCCTCCAACTCCGCCCCACTCAATTATTCTTCAACGTATCTTAAGGGCATGTGAAAGCTGACTTTTACCGACTGAGCGGACCGTGCTATGAGCAAGGAAGGTTGGGTGAGATATCCTTATATATATCATAAGGACGGGGGCGGAGGGGTATCGTGACTTAGGAGAGAATGTAACTCGACGATTAGTCAACATATCAGTCGCAATACGACCTGATTTATACATAATAGCTGTATCTCTATGCTCGAGTCCATGCTTCTTGATGCATACATAGACTCATGACTGAATACCTTGCTATCTGCAAGTTATACTGATGATGGAGATTACTGATGCGAAGAATAAAGGTTCCCGTTCACATTTTTTATATACTTTCAAGTATATTTTTTATGTGACATCTAGTGATGATTCTGGTGGGGCTCACATTTTCTATATACTTGCATTCAAGTATATTTTTTATGCGACATCTAATGATAATTCTGGTGGGGCTCACATTTTCTATATACTTGCATTCAAGTATATTTTTTATGTGACATCTATATAGTGATGATTCTGGTGGGGCTCACATTTTCTATATACTTGCATTCAAGTATATTTTTTATGCGACATCTAATGATAATTCTGCTGGGGCTCACATTTTCTATATACTTGCATTCAAGTATATTTTTTATGCGACATCTAATGATAATTCTGCTGGGGCTCACATTTTCTATATACTTGCATTCAAGTATATTTTTTATGTGTCATTTTTGTTGAACTATCACTTTCACTCTTAAAAACACATTTTTGTACTATGTGTATTCATTTTGAGTGAAGTGATTTTTGCAGAAATATTTTCCTTGGTAACTTTTTCTCCAAGCAATCACTCGTATGCACATCTCTACACATCCTTGAGTTACTTTGTCAGTTCCAAGAAAAGAAAACCTGTTCAAATCTGTTTTGATTCTGACACCTAACTGCCTCTCGTTGGCTAAAGTCATGTATTAATGTTACCGCTGGACCTGAAAGAATTCTTGATGTTAGTATCACTACTCATGTTTTAGGTATTCTTCAGATTGTATTGAATGTATTATTCAGATTGTAGACTCAAATTCGACTCTATTTGAGACTCAAAACAATTCCAGAATTTCACGCGGAGCAACTCGACAAAGATAATTTGTTCCAAAAATTTTGGGATACAAAGTTCAAGATTAATAATAAACAACTAGAAATCAGTAAATACAGATAGAAGCTATGAAGATATTATTGGAGTACACACATTCATGACATTCATGACATTCCTTGAAATGAAGATGAAATCACACCGCTGGAATACAAACATAATTGGGAGCTCGTAGCATACCCAAGATCAGCTTTCGCTTTCGAAGTCACTCAAGCAAGCTATTCTGAACAAATATTTCAAGGTATTCTGGTTGAAACCTTGAGAAGAATGATGAGATTGATCAGAGATAATATAAGGGCACACAAATAACAATGAGTTTCTGAATTCCACCAATAAATCCATGGTATTATGGAATTTACCATCTAAGTTCCCAATTTCAAGTCACAAAAGCTCCACAACTGAGCCAATTCTCAATAGATTCAAAAAAGTGAATATGAAATCACCCCTCTAAAATACAGGGATCTCAGCAGACAAAAGTTGGAGCTCATAGCAATGACCACTCATTTACTTTTGCTCTAAGAGTCACCCGGGTGCGCCATTTGATCTTGGTAATTTTAAGATATTCTAGTTGAAACCTTTAGTAACATGGTGAGATCAATCAAATATGTTCCAGTGATCAACTCATGACAATAAGATTCTCAATTTTATCATTTCATTCTTTGTAGAGTGAAATCCACCTTGTGACTTTCCAACTCCGGGTCACAAAATTTCCAAGACTAAGCTCTAATGCTCAATAGATCTAAATGAATGAATGTGGATTCACCCCTCTATAGTACAGGGATTTTAGTAAACACAAATTGAAGCTTGTTGCAAACTCCAAATATTTACTTCTGCTCTAAGACTTACCTGTGCTCGCTATTTTCACCAAGTATTTTGACATATTGTTGTTGAAACATCAAACAGAATCATTAGTTTGTTATGATATCATCTGGAGGCCTTCACATTACAGGAACATTCTGAGCTGCATCAATACATTCATAGCACAAATAGCTAAAGTTTGGTGAGACCGAAAGGTTGTAAACCTATCTGATAAGCTATCTCATGAATCTGTGTAGAGATAGCATTTTTTGCAAGTTTGGTGGAAGCATGCCTTTCTTCTCAGTTTATCGATCAAATGGTTTCTTCTCTGATCTGTTTTAGTGTATAACTTTATCAATATCTTGAGTAATGCTAACTCCACATTCTGTATATAAATATCTGATGTCCACGAAAGACAATTCCATACCTCGAAAGGCTCAGATTTGGATGTCAATATCAATAAGGCCTTGCCTCACATTACTGTTTCTGTTAATTACTAAGTCACTTCAAGGCTCAGAATGATTATCACTGTCACTCTTATATATTCACTGCTTTTCAAATCAAGGAGCAAGTAATTGCCTCAAGAAACAGGATTGTCACTCAGATTGTCAATACTTGGATTGGTTCTCCTCAGATATGAACAAAGTTATTACTATTTTTCATAAAGTTTTGCCAACGAATGAATTTTCTGTTCCTGATTTTTATTATGTGCAAGTCAAATATGAGTACCGCGCGACAACTCACGACAGTCCATCATCGTTCATTCAAAACAATAACAACAGCTTGGTGTGGGCGGTAGATGACCTAACCCAACCTTGCCTCGACTCAGCCAAAATCACAGCTCATGGGCCTTCCGCAATGTCATACTTCTGATCATTTTCTGAACTCTTTGAGGACGATTTCGGAAAAAGTACTCCCAAGTATGGAAGCTTTCGGATGTGATCTATCATTTAAAAAAAGAATCGATATAATTGATTGGATATTGCCTTCAAACTTTGGTTTCGAAGTCAGGCGTGTGAGTATTTTCTCATGCAATGGTCAACTTCGAAACCAAAGTTTGAAGGCAATATTCAACCGATCAACTCGATTCTTTTTTTGAATGATAGATCTGATTCTAAAGCTTCCATACTTGGAATCACTTTTTTGAGATTCACCGTAGAACTCGGGAGAAAAATCGATTCGTCAATGGTTAGGGTCGTCGGTAAAAGTTGGCTTTCACATGCCCTTAATTCATTTTGTAGATATCGACAAGAGCTTGAGAATCATCCGAGGTACGTTGGGTTTCGAATCACCAGAGCTAATATATGCCATTTTCGAGGAGCATGAATTTCATTTTCCGAAATCACGCAGTCCTTTTTCTATGACCAATCGAGGCTTCTCGAGCCTCTAACTCTGGCGCATCTTAGTATTTTCCAACGTACCTGAGCTCATTGAATAACTAATCACAAAATCTTCACAACGAGTTGTGATGCATTGAGTTAGAGTGACTCAGAGGCAGAATTTTGTATGCGAATGGAGCATAAATGTCGTTTTCCAGAAACAGGTTTGGGTCTTCTTGAGTTTCCAACTCCGGTGCATATACATATTTCCGAGACTATTTTTTCATACATCTCAGCTCGTTTCACAGTTTTTTTGTGATTGAATTGGAGGTCATGTGAACCCAACGAGATAATACGGAAATACATGCACTAAAATCTCAAGCTCGAGGATGCTTGAAAATGTCTGTGAAAAACGACATATATGCCTCATTCACATAGAAAATTCTGCCCCTGAGCCACCCAAACTTAACGCACCACAACTCATTGTGTAGATCTTGTCATTAGTTATTTAATGAGCTGAGGCACGTTAAACAATACTAAGATGCGCCGGAGTTAGAGGCTCGAGAAGCCTCGATTGGTCATAGAAAAAGGATTGCGTAATTTCGGAAAATGAAATTCATACTCTTCGATAATGGCATATATTAGCTCTGGTGATTCGAAACCCAACGTACCTCGGCTGATTTTCAAGGTCTTGTCGATATCTACAAAATGAGTTAAGATACGTTGGAGAATAATTGAGTGGGTCGGAGTTGGATGCTTTACCGTGAAAGATGACCCTCGAAGGCTGAGAATAGGCTGAAATTTTAAATGCGAAAATACAATCCATTGCTGCATAATAAGGCGGAAGCAGATCCGATTTTGGTGAAATTCTTCAGTGAAAACTTGCAAGGGAAATGATAGCGTGCTCACTTTTTTTCGTCATTTTTGTCCATCTTCTTCCGGCTTCAGGACCACCGTGCGCTTTTGGCTAACATCGACTCGAGTACAAGTTTTAACTCATTACTGTCAATTTATCGCTAGCTAAGTAAAGAGACAACGGATTAACAGCCTTTAGATCGAGGTTCGACTAACTGTGGGAGATCTCCCGTAGCCGACCCTCAAGTCATATATAGACGATCAAGAGTTTCAAAATGTGGCTTGAAAATGGTCACCGTGTCGTCGGTCTAAACGAAACATTCAGTTGAAACAACTGAAAAAATTCAGTTTTGTGTGACGTGAAAAGAATTTTCACGTCTGGGAATGCATGAAGCTGTGGGTTCGATGACTACATCAATAGAAGTACACGAAGAAATCATTTTCTGTAGAATGTACCATTCGCAACACAAAATGTTGTTGATCACAGTAGCCATTTGAGGGGCCGCGTGGAAAAAGGGCGTAATGGCGGTTACGCCCTTTTTCCTCCCTTTCGCTTTTTGAGCCCTCTGAGGGGTGTTCTAACCACCCATGAAACCCGTTTTGAAAAAAGTGTTTATGAACCTCGAGATCTTGCAAAGGGCGTAAACGCCATTACGCCCTTTCTGCGATTTGACAACACATAAACGCCTTTACGCCCTTTTATCCATGGAATTGCGTGAGTTACGCCCTTTCGCTCATGAACTTTTGGAGGTTACGCCCTTTTCCCAAATTTTCATCTCTTCATACTAGTTTGACTGCCGAGTTGACTGCCTTTCAGCTTGCAGTGAATCAAACCACTCGAAATATTTGGTATTAGAAGTTTAGAATTAAATTTCCAACGTATATCGTGAAGCCGCAAGTTATTTAGATTTCGTGAAACAGAGCCCGATGAGTAACGTCGCATATCACTCATCATTTTTCACCAATGCAAAACCATATTCCATCTCGACAGTATCCAGCGGACCCGTACGTTATTAGGTATTTTATTCATAGAATCATCCAGGAAAGTATTCACACTCCAATCAAATGCCACGGTTAGTCATGAATAATCTACGAACAACAATAGCAAGGGTTTCAAAATCATTCGATTGCCGCTCACGCAATATAAGGTAAGTGTACCCAACTTGCCTCTGTACCCAACTTGCACCCATATGCCGATCTCAGGAATGGGCGCTCGTTGACCTTCCCGCAATTTTTTTTACGTTTGTTATGTTAAAATATGAGAAAATACGTAGTTTCCATCGACCCCGGATCATTTCTGCATTCTCCTGCGTTCTCCAGAAAATATAAAGTGAGTTTTCCATTTTTCGTGTTTGCACGGCTAAGAAATCACCGAGGAAATCGCGTTCACTAAAACCGGTGCCAATTTATTTTTATTCGACCAATCTCCACGTACCTTAGCGCATTCGATTCCTTGTCTCAAGACCTTCAAAATCCGCTCTTCAGGGTTGCAGAACTCTGATTTGGAGCGATTCTATGTACAAAACACGAAGATGGTTTGAGAATCAAGAAGGCCGACATCGGAGTGTACCCAACATGCCCCCATATGGTTATCTCGAAAAGGCGTGCAGTATGGCTTTTTTTACCACTCAGAACGTGTTTATCACGTCAAAATAGGTCGGAAACGATGTCTTGGGCCAGCTTCCCAAGTAAAAAAGATTTATAAGGACATTATAAACTCGTTATAAAGTGACTTTATAAAGAGTTTATAATTTGTGAACTTATAAAAATTTTATAAAAAATCGTATAAGGTCGTATCAAGTCTCACTCACTTGAATAGCCGCAACAGGTCCCCAGAGCGCACCCGGCATATTTATCGCGACACCCGATGACCTGGGGCTGAGAAATTCGCAACGACGGCCGTTATGACTCGTCGATTCGCTGCGACCAACGATGACGATGACGATATCACGAGCACTCTTGTGTGCTCGTGATTCCAATCATCACAGAATTTCAGAATTATGCTCACTAACCTGGAAAAGAAAACGAGAAAAACCACAAAGTACTCATGTTTTCTTCACCCGTAGCGAATTTTTTCAGCGGTCATAAGCAAATCATGAGGTTTGCGAGGAGCACAAAATTTGTTAATGAAAAAACAACAGTATCTTTAAGGTTATCTACATTGAAGTCGGCGAGCCATCAATGGAACAATCATTATAGCTACGAAAAACTACGGTACTTATCTGAATTTTTTCAAGCTACTTCTCTTGAAATTGTTGCACCGGCTTCCATCTCATCTTTTTTGAGACTTTGTGCAAAAGAAAGACTGCAAAGGGAGGCTCTAGTGTTGTGATGCAAATTGTTGACAAAGTTCAACTGACTGAAACTATCACTCGTCTGCACTTCTGCATATGCCTCATTAAACGCGTACCAAGTTCAGTCAGTTGAACTTTGTCAACAATTTGCATCACAACACTAGAGCCTCCCTTTGCAGTCTTTCTTTCGCACAAAATCTTAAAAAAGATGAGATGGAAGCCGGCGCAACAATTTCAAGAGAAGTAGCTTGAAAAAATTCAGATAAGACCGTAGGTTTTCGTAGCTATAATGATTGTTCCATTGATGGCTCGCCGACTTCAATGTAGATAACCTTAAAGATACTGTTGTTTTTTCATTAACAAATTCTGGGCTCCTCGCAACTCTCATGATTTGCTTATGACCGCTGAAAGAATTCGCTACGGGTGAAGAAAACATGAGTACTTTGTGGTTTTTCTCGTTTTTTTTCCAGGTTAGTGAGCATAAATCTGAAATTCTGTGATGATTGGAATCACGAGCACACAAGAGTGCTCGTGATATGGTCATCGTCATCGTTGGTCGCAGCGAATCGACGAGTCATAACGGCCGTCGTTGCGAATTTCTCAGCCCCGGGTCATCGGGCGTCGCGATAAATATGCCGGGTGCGCTCTGGGGTCCTGTTGCGGCTATTCAAGTGAGTGAGACTTGATACGACCTTATACGATTTTTTATAAAATTTTTATAAGTTCACGAATTATAAACTCTTTATAAAGTCACTTTATAATGAGTTTATAACGTCCTTATAAATCTTTTTTACTTGGGTTAAAGCTACAAATGTCGCTGCACGGTGATCAAAATGGATCAAAGCGATTTTATTCACTTCATCGCCGATTTACATTGTTTTAAATGATGGGGGCAAGTTGGGTATACATTTTTGTAAACTCTCTAAAATCACCTTTTGGGAGAATTCAAACAGCCCGGCTCCACTTCATCCAAATTGGACGTTTCTTAGCTCATTTTAAAAGTCTTGAGACAAGCTTTAAAATGAGCTGAAGTACGTTGGAAAATATGGAGATGGGCCAAAGTTATTAAGAAAATGGCTTAATGGGGGCAAGTTGGGTACACTTACCTTAGTAGTGGCACTCGCGGGTGAAGAATGATGACGGTCATCGAGCTACCTAAATTCACAAGTATACTTGACATGTTTACGAGTCGATATCCGTTTTTGAAAGTGGAGGTCACCGACCTTTTTTCCGCGTAAAAAAGTCATAAGCATTCCGCTCTTATACACGTGTTTTTACGGGAGTAAACATAGGAAAATTCAGTAATATCTGACAAAGAACCCTAGAAATCCCAAAAAATTGATAGACTCGCATAAAACCTCGGGGAACACATTAGTACGGCAAAATATATGTCAAGCCGACCAAAATAAGTAACTATCAATGTGGCAAACAATGCATCTTTGAGAAACCACCAAAAGCATGCCGATAGTCTTTTGAATCACTTCTCAAATGCTGTTTTTAAGATCAAAATCGGTCAAAGCAGTTCAAAGTTATGAGCAAAATACAGCAGCTCGAAATCAATATATCAATTTTTTGGTGGAGCTCATACGATAGCTCTATTTTGGATCAAGAAATTAGGAGCGAGATGATTGTGGAGAACTTCTTACAATACACGAGAATGAAAAACATCACTTGGGAACTTTTGAAAGTTCACTTCGGTGTACTCCACCACCAATTCCCAAAAAGGGCGTCACTGCATTAAAAAAAAATTCAAAAGGGCGTAACTACCTCGATCAGCCCTCGGGGATATGGAAAAAGGGCGTAATTGCAGGGAAAAAAAATTCAAAAGGGTGTAACTGCAAAAAAAATAAATCAAAAGGGCGTAAACGCCATTACACCCTCGGAACTTTTCCAATCCTTTCCCGAAAATATTGAAAAAGGGCGTAATTAACATGTTCAAATTCCGAAAGGGCGTAAGTCGCTGAGTGACCAAAATCAAGAATGCGTAAGTTCGGCGCGATTCGGAAAAAGGGCGTAATTACATACAAAAAATTTTTCAAACAATTCCCCTCGGCACGGAATTCCATTTTTATGGGTCTAAACTATCAGAACATGTTCTTCTACTTCCAAAATAAGTTCCTGATTATTGATATAGTGACCTTAGAACTTCCGTATTTTTGGGCGTCCATATTGAGCTTTCCGCGAGTACAGAGCTCCTGAGCGTGGGTCGAACAACTTCACCGCTATGAAATATTTTTCAGTAGGTGCCCATAAGCATGCTTGTGAATTTTGAGAGGGATTGGACCTGATTTCGGGACTTGATTCCACTTTTTGTGAAGAAGGTGCGCCGAAATTTGACCCTGTATTCGGAAAAAGGGCGTAATTGCGTTTTTTGAAATGGCTGTAAAATCCATTGGATCAACTCTAATTTCACGAGGCTTGCACTGATATTTCGAGAATGCTATCTTCTTCGAAATAAGTCGGGTCAACTCGTCCAAATACGCCTCTGGCGGTTTTTATTGATTTTCTCAAAATGACCCTTTTGTAGTTACGCCCTTTTTCCACGCGCCCCCTCATTTGGATAAGCCCATTCAATTTCCACATCTTTTGCAAGAAACCGAATACATTTTTTGAGCATGGTGACATGTGCCTTGATCGGGGACATCGACCTTATCCAGTAATCATTTCAAAAACCCCAAACAGTGACAAAAAAACATTCATTAGCTATTTTCTGAGATCAGCACCACCTATGATCACGCTCAGCTCCTGAGTATCATCTCCGAACGAGGAAGAAAACTCTTCTCTGGAACGATTTCAGGAGGCAAGAACGTGTTTGAGAGAGTAAATGCGAATTGTAGATCAGGTTTATGCGGGGGTACGGTAATCGATCATATGGTCTGCAACACATTGGAGTATATCTATAAAGCTGCAGCAGATTCGTGGTTTTGGCATATACTCTGAAGCAGATGATTTGATTTCCCCGTTCTTTTGGTGCAATTGGGTATCCCAGGGAACAGTTTTTGAGTACATGGACCTGACATTTCGCCCTTAAAATCGATCGATGGATCAAATCGAGGAATCGCCATAGAAACTTCTCCACATAGATTTCATCTAATCCCATCATATTTTAGTGGAAAAATTTGCTCCCGCCCAGATAAATTAATAACTAGGGTAACGTGGTATACGTGGACTTGACACAACTTAATTACATGGCTGATTTTCGGCTACAAATGTACATGCAGCACTAGGAACTTTGTATCATGACTTCTTCATTACTCTAACCTAAAAATGCCGAAATTAAATAGGATTTTAGGGTTCTCGTAATGAAAAAATATATCCGCACCTCGCTTGCAAGCCCATTTTGGGCACTGGAGGACATGTCTGTTTCGCTTCGCTCGACAGACAAACTGTCCCAGTGCCCAAAATGGGCTACCGCGCTCAGTACGGAAATATACTATTTTTCGCAATGAGATTCGATTGTTTGCCACGTTTCCTTGGAATTTTGTCCGCGTCAAAGCGACCTAGAGTAAATTTAGGATACGCTGTGAGCATTTGAAAAAAATTCTCTCATTTTTAGTGAAAATCCCATAACAAGATTGAGGCACATGGCTTGGGGACTAAACTAAGCATTTTGGCTATAATACCTGTGAGAAATAGTTGCTTTAATATTGTATTTTGAGGGAAAAATTTGGTGATAGCCACTGCCTTGAGTATTTCGACGATGGCGCAAAGAATATACGTGTGAATGCGAATATAACAGTACACGGACCTGACATTTCGATCCTTAATCTTTGAAAATAAAAAAGAGGAGTGAACGAATCAATCTCGAGATCAATCTAGAAATCTATTCCCAAATGTATTCCAACAGAATACATGTAGGGAAATTTGAATAGAGTGATTCGGAGTTTGCGCGTCGAAATGCAAAGCCATAACACGTTCCGGGCAAGTTTTCGCGATAATACTCATATACAATGCCATGGAAGCCTACTGGGACCCACTTTTTGGATGACTCAGCCCCTCAATTCCAATTTGGATCATTTCAATGCACGGATACGGATACCTTCAAGAGAGGCTCAAAACAGATGTTTCAATGTGTGTCGGTCAATGACGAACTATTTCCATCTCTACATCAATCATTATAGACCGTATAAACTCACTTATTTATTACCAAGCATCGCGTGAGCGTTGAGCGAGGTTGAGTCTCACGTACTTCCCAAAAAGTGAGTACGTGTTATCAGACCTTATTAAATCGTCACAAACAGTTAGTTTTGGCTTAGAAAACAATATTACCGTGCACGATTGCGATGGGAGCTTGCATGGCCGTCTACATTTCAATGGTGGATATCACAGGGCCATAGCATAACATGTCTCTGCGATGATATCTCCAAGATCTCAGAACCCATCATACTCACGGGACGAGCGCCTGTTATAGGACTTTCGCTCAATTCGTCGAAATCTTTTAATCGCGGATCAATACATAAATTTGACTTGAACCCAAAATTGGTATTTTGCGGGAAAATCTTTTGAATGGAACTGGTGACAAACTTTGAACGAAACTTGAAACGCAGGTGCAACCAAACTCAGACTCAATTTGCACGGAATTCGAACATAAATAAGTGGAAAGAGACTGATAAGAACGGATTTTGAACAAAAGTGGAGCGTAGTTTTCACAAAAATCAAACTATACTTGAGTGAGACTTGGACTGAGTTCAAAATAAGCATGAATCTCAGTTTGAACAAAACTTTAACGGATCTTGCATGAAACTACGAATGACTTTTGAACGAAATTTTCACGAAACTTAAACTGGACTTGAACATAAAATAATTAAAAAAAAATAATTTTAAAAATTCGCTTTTATGAACATAATAGCAACGCAAAATGTGAAAATAATCTTGAATCTCCTTTCTGCGTCTGTAGCATAGATGTTGGCTAAGTTTACTGACTTACATGCTCCAAGATATTCATGATTTTAGGAATAAATATGATGCAAGCGTGGGTTATCAACTGGATTCATCAACAGTAGTCTTCATGATGTAACCCACGCTTTTATCATATTTATTCCTAAAATCATGAATATCTTGGAGCATGTAAGTCAGTAAACTTAGCCAACATCTATGCTACAGATGCAGAAAGGAGATTCAAGATTATTTTCACATTTTGCGTTGCTATTATGTTCATAAAAGCGAATTTTTAAAATTATTTTTTTTTAATTATTTTATTTTCATATTTTTACTTCATATCTAATCATTTAAAATGGACCATGATTCCAAAAATTTAATATCAGGCAAAAGCTTTGGATAATCTTTGAAATTTCTCTGGCTGATTATAATGATAAGATGTGTTCATTCCTGCATAAGTATTGGGATAAGAAGGGCTGTAGAGTACAAATGGATCAGTAAGAAGTAGAGCGATCAGCCATGGTTGATCCCAAATTATGCTTCTTGTCATGTACAGCAAACCGGTAACTTTGTAATGAATGCCAAGTTATTGACAAATCAAATTCAGGAGGCTGTATTTAGCTTATTGACAACATCAGTATATCTCTATCAATTAATATTCCATAATATTTTACAAGTCAGAGCTCAATCATAAATAGGGATATCTGCTAATTCTAATCAGTCGAGCGATGCTTCATACTTGTAAGAAACTGAATAATCCTTGAGCCCTCTATGCCTGCTGATACCGCACTAATACTTTGGTATTAGTGTTGCAGAATTGTAAACATCTACACAGAAAGCATTGGAGTGGTGGAATTTAGTTGAAAATGACTGCTAAATTTTTGTAATGGATGTGTCAATGGTAAAAAGCATCCTCAGGAGTGTAAACGAACCAGCACTTGATACGCATGGAACTATTGCAACTGTTCACAACATAAATGGTCTATTCGATCACTAATCTGGAGTTCTGAATAATGGCATACTTAATTAACATTTAGGAGAGAGATTGACGTCAGTTACTAATCAAGTGACACACAGTGTCTCATGAAATACAATTCATCACTCTTTTAGCACTTGATCAGAACTATCGCTTGATTTTTCCACTGTTATACAAAACTTGATTGCGTACTAAAAAATTTAGCTCCTCACAGCTATATGACAAAATATAGAACCATCAATCACCTGTCAGTAATTCTACTGGTCTGAACATTTGTTTCTAATACTCTTCTCAATTGCTTTGACACTGTTCACAAATTTATCTACAAATTGATGAAGATGAGATTCATCGCAGGATAGATCAAGAACTGAAACACATTAATGAAATCACTTCATAACACAAAATATCTGCACTGAGCTGCAATCTGCAACAGCATCACATAACGCGGTTGAAGAATCGTAGAGGTTATATGGGTATGTAATTTTCGCAGGCCGGCGGGCGAGAGCATTGCTTTATGGCCCTTTAGACCGTAATCACGGTAATCACTGATGATCATTTATTGAAGTACTATTACGTACTCATCATGCGCAAATTAGAGAGATAGCGAGGATCTTTCAGCATCTCCGGCTGATGTGCTATATATGTGCTCTGCTCACAGCTGTGAGTTGTGACACCTCATA
This sequence comes from Eretmocerus hayati, assembly GCA_029851415.1. NCBI lineage: Eukaryota > Metazoa > Arthropoda > Insecta > Hymenoptera > Aphelinidae > Eretmocerus > Eretmocerus hayati. The sequence goes on from CM056741.1 coordinate 137,507,270, forward strand.
GATTCTTTCTCTATACTGTTCTCTACATGTTCTCCCCTTGATCCTGCGCACAAAGCCGCGTTTGCGTTTACACAATGTTAAATCGCGCATCAGAGCATTCAGAGCCTCGACACCAACACAACTATACCAAAGTGTGTCAATGACACGCCTCACACAAAGTTCCCCGACAGAAATCTTGTCTCCGCGCGCCCGAGTGCAATAAAAGCGAATAAAAATTTGGAAGCGATTCGCACGGGACTTGAGTGGTACTTGAACCAAACAAGAAAAGGACTTGAATGAAGTCCGAAAGCAGTATGAACCTCATCTTCAACAGAACTAGAGAAAAGACTTGAACGAAGGTCGCACAAAACTTGAACGTTTTAAAAACTTGTTTCTAAGAAATTTAAATGAAACTCAAGTGAAACTTGAATGGGACTTGAACGCAATGTGCACAATTTTGAACTAAACTTGGTGGAATCTTCACAAAAGTTGAATGGAATTCGAAAAGAACTTAGGTGGAAGTGAACGAAGCCAACATAAACAAAATTCGAACAAAATTTTAGCAATTCTTGTACACAAATTGTGGAAACTCGGACGAAAGTCGAACTCTACTCGCACGGAACTTGGATGAAATTGGAACGCAATTGGCACGAGATTTGAACTGAAGCTGATTGAGACTTGTACGAGATTTAAATGGGAACTTCAACGTGATCTTTTCGAAGTATGAACCTTTTCGGGACGAAATTCGACCGATATTGAAGAGAAATTTGGATAAAATTTGCTCGAATTTCCAACGAGAGTCAACCAAAACTTGGCCGAAATCATAATTAGACTTGATCAGAACTTGACCGGAACTTGATCGGGACTTGAACGAAACTTGAATGGAACTCGGATGAAATCCGAAAGAAGCACATGATCTATTTTGAACGAAACTTCAACATTACTTGGACGATTGTTGCACAAATGTTGAACAATATTTGATACTTCGAACGAATTTTGAACGAAACTTGAAGGCGTAACGGGCGCGAGCTCGCACAGGTGGGCCCGCACTTCAACTGAACACAGTACGATTACTCACATGTAACAACATGTGAGAGTCATCTGGTGCAGCTGGGTTAGCTGAGGCAACAGCGTGTCAGACTTAGGACCAAGAGGTCGCCGGATCGATCCCCGCGCGGCGACCGCATTCTTCATGCGATGCTTGAAGAACGTTTCGCCATCAAGGTTCGCTATAGCAAAACTGCTTGACATGACGATCAGCAGATGTATGTCTATTCAAAAAACTTTTTATGTAATAATGTGAACTATTTACTCGTCGGCAATTTTCTTTAGCCTGATGAGGCCGTCGAACCTTGATGGCGAAACGTCGCAAATAAACCATTTATTGCATCACCAAGCTGTTTCCAACATCTCGTTACAGCTGCCCTAGTCCTACGAGCAGGCCTGCTTACGAGATCGAATCAGTCATATAGCGATTATCATACATTAGGACGATCTTGAAAAACTTATATCTTCCCATCTCTGACACTTCTTTTCGATTCAGGCAAAGTGTCCGGAGAGTGAATTTACGTCTATATACCAAGCCTGTAATTTGACTACATGATTTGAATCGGTTTCATTTCGCGCGTACTTTCTCAACAGAAGTCAACTAATAGAGACGGGCCCTCACAGGATATCAGTTGACATGCCCTGGTAGAAATTGTGAGCATTTTTTGGCCAAAAATTGACCAACTCTAACCTAATTGCATTGTCACTATATCTATATATTGCATGCATGGCCAAAAAATTGGTCACATTTCTACCAGGGTGTTTGACTTCCACTTGGAAACAGTCTAGGCTAACTGATCCGTGCTAAAATCTCAATCCACTTCAATAGGTTTCAACTCATCGAAGCGGGAATTTTATTCACGCTATTTATAGTTAAGCTGATTTAGGTCTTCAATAGGCTGATGCGTGGGTTCACTGGACCTGCGATTAATTTTGGCATTGTACAGCTACAGTTACACCGACCTCAATATCGGGCTTTTCAAAGGCTTCATTATAACATGTTTACTCTCAATTGTCAAAAATATGATGATAATAGGTCTGAATGTCAAAATATCACGTCACACAGACCCGAGGTGCAGCAGACTTAGGACACGCTCAGCAACGGAATTCATAAGTTTATGAAGGATGTTTGATACAGATGAAGTATGCATCTGACAACGTCAACTCCATCGCAGTCATATTATTAGGATTCACCGTTTAAAAATGTTGATAAATGTCTCCTTGTGGAGGTGTATTTCCATGCGGGCAAAAAACGAGAAAGGTCAAACTACCTGCGCAATCTCCAAAGCAGTTCACTCGAACTGTGGAAGCATGTGCGTAAATGTGTATTTGTACGCTCAAGATAATATTCCTATCACCATTCATGACACAGAGCGATAATCTTCTTTCGTTCCCACTGTGAGTCTTTTACTATTGTGAGAATACTACATGGAGTGCAGAATTTCAAGATTGAGAAATTTTATCGCACGGTATTCATACCGGAAATAATGAATAAAAAAGTACATCTATTCGGAAAGGCACTCACATTACACGATTTTTAATCAAAATTTGAAGTACGACCAATTCCGTAGATTTGGCAAATCCAAGAAACCAACACTAAAAGAAGATTGGGGCCTCTGAGGCTGTTGCTAAGGGAGCTGATACGGCTAACAAGGTTGGGAGCCCAGATGAGCTCCTAGATTTGGTGCGTCCGATGTGCCGAAATATAACACCCACGGTACTTGGAAAATCACTGAAATTGACCCGTTTTGAGCGCTAGCTTGTGCGTAACCCTTGCTAGAATAGCCGGTCAAGTTGGATGTGGAAATCCTAGAAAATATGAAACAAATCCTCCGGCGAGTTTCACTAATTCACAATCCAGGATCGATGCACAGAAGAATGGAAATCAGAAAAAATGTTGGAAGTTCAATCTCGATGTAATGTCCTTTTCTCAGTCAGAAAACATACCAGAAATCACTAATGTATTCATATCATCTAGTGTGAGAAGCGCTTCTCTACGCAGGATAATATAAAAACGCAATATGTATCTCGTGCGTAGAACGTGTTTTCTACACTTGAGTAGAGAGTATATTCTGTTGTGAATGCACTAATATGTCAAATCTGACACATGGTGAATCAATGCACTTAATTCAAATTTGGATCGCAAGAATAGTAAGAATAATCACATCAATGCAACGCTCTAGCATGCGGGTAATGAACGCTCTTATTGTTTTTCACCACGACTCCAGGTCCGACTTGGTTATGAGTCTTCTGCGAGTCAAAACAAATACCGGACACGTTCGTAGGGGTAACCGAGCTACCAATTCGGGAGCTCAGAGCTCCCGGCGTTGAGATGTGCGATCACTTGAAGTTTGACGCGTCCAACGTGCCACCCATAATGTCTCCAATATCCCAAACAATCTTTCAGTGAAGGAGACTGGGCCTGATTCCTCCAGGATCAAGTATTATGCAGAAGCACAACATCTATATCCATGTTGAATCATCATAAATAAAAACAATAGTTTTTATGGCACTGAGGCCGTGTTTGACATGATACTCAGAGCCCAGACTGGAAAAGGTTAGGTTCTAACAGACCTACGCAGTTTTTTTCGCGATTGCAGAAATCGCCGCGCGGTAATCCTTTCGAGACTGGCGTATATTTTTAAAAGCCTTCTGGCAGCCTAAATTTTCATGCTACCGTGAATCGTAAATAAAAAGTTGAGGGCTCGCTGTTAAGTGCAAGCTTCCAAAAAAAGCTGTCGAATTTTTCCGGACGATTCCGGCAGTTTTGATTGGAACAAGACATTCTTAATCAAGATGCGTGGTGAACTTGCCAGAAAGTAGATTCCTCCATCTGATGAATGATTATTTCCAACCATTGGATACTTCTCCAAATCATTCCAGGGTTTTTGTGTGCAAACAATGATCTCATCGCGTTCAAACTAAATAGTCTGATTATACTATATTCTCTAACACGAAGAAAAAAGTGAGCTCAGATGTACAAAAATCTATAAAAACGGATAAACCATGTTTCCATGAAGTGATCACGGGTATTACACCAACTGGCTATTTCAGGAACAAATTCCACATGTCTATACACACTAAAATCTTCAGTTCATTGATGATCATCTCTATGCAAGGAGTTTTCCAACTCATTCGTGGCTTTTGAACTTGTCGCCCGTGCGCGGCCTAGTAGGAATTTTATAAAATACTTAGGCGTTGTATAAATTGCATACAGGCATTCTATAAAACTACCGGATTGGATACATCGCCGTTGACAAATTATTGTATGATGAATTCAAGTCACAATATTGTGTAACGTGGTGAACAACAAAAACTGCATAAGAAAGTACTTATTATCCCTCGATGAAGTGATCAGTGGTCGATCCTGAATTGAATAACCTATGAGAAGGATGACCTCCAACAATAAGATCATTATCCGCTCTTCGAGATTTTTCCAGAACTGGATGGTTAACACCCAATACACGTAAAGCGTAATATACATCCCAAATTTAGCTTCACCGAAGCCTTAGAATCTGTATCTACACAGAATGAACTTTTGCACCTCCCGTGCACGCGTGCCATCTCGTACAATAACTCTTGAAACGCCCGAGAAAAAACCTTTCAAGATCATTTGCAAAGTATATTTTGTGCCCTTTTTGGCGCGATTGTCAAGTTTTCGATTCATCAGGGCTACTGAAAATCCCCATCATCAAAAACGGGTTAGAATGCCAGGTCCGTGTAATGTGGTTTTTCTTGTTTTTTGCCTTTGTGAGTGTGAAGCGCCGCGGTCGGGCTCGTAGAAATTGGAGCGGGCAAACTCATCAAGTACAATCATATTAAGGTAGTACCCGCGTGCAGGCCCGTATCAATGAGAGGGCGCCGGAGCTCGAGTATAGCGTTGCCGCGGGAGCGGAGCAGACGACGCATACCACAAAGCATGGCGTTGAACCCGAAAATGCCCCACCGGCCGACTTTGGAATCAATTTGCTCAAGATTTTGATCGACCAGCCACATTTCTGCTGCTGGCAAGAGAACTGCCAAGACCGCATTTATACGTATATTAAAATTTTACAGAACTTGACATATTTATTTCCGCATGAGCAGGTATAAACAGTGACGCTCCCATAAGACCGCGTGTATAAGCGCGTCAGATGCCGATGCTTTTTCCTCAGAATTTATATCGGCAACCTCCTTTTTTCTTGGTAGACATGGAAAACTCAGAGTTTTAGCTTCAATTCTAGCTAACTCTTGCGACGCGAAACATATTTATTTGAAAGTGCGGGTACTACCTTAAGCATCATTTTCCCACAGGTGATACAAGGATCAAGAGACCACTCTTCAAGTGCGCGCTGAGCAAGTATAGACATATTATTGTGGCGCAATTTTGCTTCAAACTTCACGCGTTCAGTTTTCCTCAATAAAAATAAATTTGCCTCATTCTAGTCCTTTCCGCGCCAATTAATTGCAAAGTTCATTGTCAGGCGCGACATTTCCATCACCTGAAATCAAAGAAAATTCTATTTCCACACTTTAGGGAGTACTTTTCGACGAAAATCTAGTTGTGTCAAATTTTCATGTCAGATCCATCCAGTACAGTGCGACCTTAGTCAGTTTTTCTCAAAACATTTGGTGGTCAAATTAAAATCCCAAAACCTCAAAGCTGCAGCTCAACCCGTTTGACCGTGAAATCAATTCAAATGTCAAAAGGTCCACGTGACACTTCAAAATGTCAGGCCGCGATTGAGTTTGATGCTTACTGCGGAAGCGAGAATTCTTTTGCTTTTGCGCCAATCATGATAGTTGCTTTTTTTCAACCATCATCTAAATTCTATATCTTTCTCAATTTTTATGAAAAACCACGTTATTGGAAACGACACAATGTACTTTCAAAACAATAACATTGGTGGCGGCGATGGCCGTAACCACGTTTCTCACAAAAATTGAGAAGAATAATGTATTGGGTTGAATCAAGCATACCAATAAAAACTCTTTTGCTCGGACACTAAAAATCATTTATCTCAATCGCTTAGAATCTCCGCCGATATCTTAGAATCTTCGGCAGAGTAGATGCGTAGCGCTGGCACATTTTCGACCCCCAAATATCGAGATCTCCGCGAAACTACTCATATACGATGCCGCAAAATTCTTGGAGATATTTTTATGCGATGGTAAAGTGTATAGATGGCTAATTTTCCATTTTCGTAACAACCGATTTGGATCAGAACTTGATTCCATCTGGAATCTTCGATCAAAGTCGACAAAACAGAGAATATGATTTGCTCAGCCGTGCATTGAGTCAAATTATTAGATTGTCAAGATCTACAATCGACACAGAATCATTTGTATTATGAAAAATTCTCCTGTAATTTTTAAAAGCTTCACCAAGGTCAAGATACAGTAAGACCTCCTAAGTATATATATAGGTTGCAAAATCCGTTTTACTTGGGGAAGCCTTCCACCCATGGAGGTTGGAAAACATGAAGTAAGGTCACATGATTCCTGAATCTTGGTTCCACTTACACAGGTGATTCCACATATCGAGGTTTTCACTTAATAATTGTATCTGTGAATGGATGATGAGACGAATGCTCACAAAAACTCGAGGAATAGTACGCAGATATTTGTACTTCCAATGCACTGTGACATAATTTTACGGGTCAATCGAGGTGTCCATGGATATTCACTTATGCGACCATCAGTGCGGAAGCCTATCGTGAAATCTTTCAGAAGGCCTATATTCAATCGTTCAACACCAAAGTGCATATATTGGAATGAGTAATGGGAATCCATGATGATACCCTCTTATATATGGGCGTTTCTCTGGAACTTTTACACCGGCTACAATGCAGCTATGGATGATGATATAAGAGAACAATCAAATCTATCGGCCCCAATCGAAGTGGAAATATCATCATTCAAGTCTCAATATGAGATATCTTTGGCCTCTGTATGATCAGAAAAAGTTGATTCGTTCTAGCTGACTCAAAGAGAGAAAATGTGGGGATGATCCTGTGGAAATAGTTGGTACTCTCGTACAGTCTCACGGATATTCTGGTGATGCCACGCTATTTTTCGGGATGATTCCATCTGTATTTGGCGGATAAAACAGTGAAGAAAGATGGCCCAGGAGCGCGATAGTGTGCTACCAATTCAGCCAAAACTGTATGACTTTGAAAATTGGAAGTGAAAAATCAACCATGTCTCGTCAACTCAAAGATGATTACGCCAAGCTCCTGCCGTGACTCTGAACGCAATTTTTGGAATGCATATCTAAAGTAGATGCAATTGCGGAGATGTTGCGACGAGTCTCGTGTTGGTGCGATATTTCTGTCCAGAATACGACCGTTCTGAAGTGAAATAGGAAAAACGTGACTCACGAAATAAATTCAGTTTTTCTTATCCCACATTGGCGGATCGAATTCTATGTTAATTAAACCAATTGCGATCGGATCCCCTGACCTTACGAAGCTGCAAAAAGGCCAAGGCATTCGTTGGGATTGTCAATCTTGCCAAATCATTGCTTAGGGAATTCTGGAAGATCGGCGAAAAACTACTTTTTGTTCGACTCATTAACGTGATTTTGGCGAAGCCACTTACAAGGGGAGGTCCAACCTTGCGGATCACGGATCTTGATGAAACTTTGGGAATCATCTTGTTTGAGTGGAAAATGAAGGTATCTCCAAGGGTTTGATCCCATGGGCCTCCTATCCCGAGATACAGCCATGGAAATTAGCATTGTCCATATAGGCCCATGTTGAAAAGTCGTATATATAGATATACTAACAATGCTAATCTCTGTAGCTGTATCTCAGGATAGGAGGCCCATGGGATTAAACCCCTCAAGATACCTTAATTGCTCACCAAAACGAGACGATTCCCAGAGTTTCATCAAAATCCGTATTCCGCAAGGTTGGACCTCTCCTTGTTAGTCTATATGAGTTTCAATAGTGGATTTGTAACTTTCAATACTACACAAATATGTGAGCAAAAGGTCCCAGGTGTGCGTTGAGCGGTTTCCATTTTTCGTTATTCATCGATTTTCAGCAAAGTGCAAAAGTTCCAGAGAAATGCTCATATATCAAAAGATGCTGAACATGATCTGATAGTATAATTGTATGTTAGTCGTGGATCTCTGAAAAATGTGAAATGATGACATAATAATACAATGGGCTCTCTGCTCATCCATATGCCACAAGTATAATTTTGTACCACATTGTAATTATTGTTTCGTTAAATATATTGTGCTGATGTTGAATCAAACTTTTACCGCCGGTGTCTATAGCAGTGCAACGTGAGTGAAAGTTGTTGCTAAAACTCATCTAAAGAATATGCTTAGTCAGCCGAGCTTGCAAATTTTCCTTTGATGGTTCAATTATCCATGCATTTGACGCTGATGTTGAGTATAATAGACGCGTGTAGAACTAATTTGGGTTCCAGCAAAAAATTATGTATGAGAAATGCGAAGTTTGAGCCCAATGTGTTGACTTCATGACACTTTCACTCATCATTCCGCGTCATGACGGGACGTGCCAATAAATGTGACGGGATTGCTCAACAACAAAATTTACCGATCAGTGAAGCACGTATAGTCGCCCAAAAGCGGTGATCGTGTGAGGAGCGAGTCAACTGATCTCACTGAAGCTGCTAAACATTCAGATAAAACGACCCAACAGTATAATTGATACTCACTCATTAGGAGTCTTTAATTAGCATGCTGATTTCCAGACGTCTGATGCAAGGAAAATAATTCTGGTGATAATTCGGCTGTATATCCGATTACAGTTAGTCTTTTACGATTATTCTATCGTGTCGTAAGACTGCAGCAGTCTGTTCCAAGTTTTGACACAAATAACTTACTGGCAGTAAGGGCGCTTCACGTCAGGTAGAGTCTTGACCTCATCGGTCTCGGTCTACGTGCTACGGGTCATATGCACACCATTTTTCACAAGAGTCATGTCACGATGCGAAGAACGATGCCAAACCACCAACCAGGACGCGCCAGCACTTGAACTGCCTTCGGATCGAGCTGCAAATAGTTACAACGTTATCACGGACGAGAGTGCAAAAATTCGTTCTAGCGTCTGTCGGATGCTCAACAGAGCAAAAGATGGCACCGGCCAACTCCCAGATGAAATAGCTCGCTTGCGAGCACAGAAAGGCACTTTATCACAAATCACAGAGAGCACGAGACGACGACGCTGTCGACGTCACGATCGGCAGCTGACGCAACGCACGTTGACGCTCGGTGGCCACCGACCTGCGCCGCGAGACGATCGCTCGCTCGGGATTGTGGATGCAGTCGCCGGCCGCGACTCCGATACTGTCCTGCTTCGGAACTTGAGCTTGCCAGCCTGGCCACTATCATCGGAAACGGGATGCTAGGCGAAAGCGCAGACGGCCTCAGAGGAGGCGCTGGAGAAAGTGACGACGACGACCGCTCATTGCCGGGCGAGCTACACGGCGTCACGGAGGGGGCAGCCCGGGCGCTCGGAAGCCCGTCTACTGGCCATCTACTGGCACGAGCGACGAGGGCGGCGCGTCGACACTGGCCGCGGAGGGCGGAGCGTCCGGAGGCGGTGCGTTGCTGTCGGGATGGTACACGCCGCCCCCCACGGTGCTATGCGCTGATGGGGCACGAGCAAATTCCGAGCGCATCGCGTGGCGTGGCAGACTTCGATTGTGGCATAGCGTATACTTTACCGCGGACACCGGGCAAAAAACGAACCGGCGATGGGAGATATGCGCCCGACGCCAACCGGATTGAGGAAAATCTGCACCCCTTGGTGGGGCCGGGCTGTTCCCGCGATTGTCGCGCTGCTTTGCCTGTAATTGTATTCGCCTCTTCTTCGTTCTCCGCGAGCGGCTCCAGCCCCCGGGCATCATGCTTGCCTTTTTCGGAAGATTAGAGATTCTGAGCGTAATTGCCTCGAAACCTTGGAATTTCTAATGATATCGAAACCGAAATGATTGTGGAGGCCACCTTCAAGCCTCAGACCACAATTCTCTCGAACCATTCTCCTGATGCGATGGAGACTCTCCCCAACAATTTGGTTTCGCATTCCTCATTCTTTGCGCCTCTCACACGAAACAACTCCATACTGCGCTATGTGATTTGAATCATTCGCCATTCGCAACCATGAAATGATTCTCAATGAACATTTGAAGGGGCAGCAGCATGGAATAAGCGGGTCCGTTCTTCCAAAGCATTTTTCAATCATTCTCGGAACATGCAGGAGAGTCTTCCCATACAATATCCAGCTCCATAAGTATCTAATTGTATAGTAATTCCACCTATTATGTCTCTGTAAACGAACGCAGGCTTCGGGAATTTATAATTCAACACACTTCTGGAAAAATGTGTAACAGACTGTAACGTGTTTCTGAGAAATAAGGATTTACCAGGTTCACAGATGAGTATTATCATTCATACCTCGAAACGGAGAGATCGGAACTATAATTTTTAGCCACAAACGAATCACAAAACTGACATTCTCGTGAAATGAGTTCCAAAAAACCTAGATCCACAAAATGTCATTTTGCGACCAACGTGCTATGAGATACGTATAGAAGCACAAGTATATGGAATGTGCTATACAGACAAAACTTTCCAACGGAGATACCTCGTAAACCCAAAAAAACCCTCAACTTGACATAATTGTCTTGGGCCTTGGAAACATCTCGCCACCTCGAAAAATATATGGAAAACTATGAACTTCCCAATTAAAGTCTGATTTACCCGTGGAGAGTCCCTTACTGGAAATTCATATCTCTGATTGTAGTCGAATTTGAGCAAACAAAATCATCCCAGAAAAAAAACATATGAGAGATTCCATAGGAATTTCAACATGTTACGTTACAGTTGAATTTCTCCAAAGATCTAAAACAACCCAGAGCAAGTTTTGAAATTGGATTCGGTTGGTTTCATCAGTTCCAAATGTGTCGTCTACGATTTATTTAGCTATCGAAATCTAGCTGCCCACAGGAAAGCCTGCAACCTCTGTTATCTTTAAGGTATTACACACGTGTCATTACACGTGACATTTCTTTGTTGTGACTCGTATGGAAGTAAAATTATTCCCAAAGCTCTGGAAGGGAATATGTTATCATCTACGAATCTCATGTTTCAGACAGCATTCGCTTGATGGGAGTGCTTCGAATGTAGCACGAGAGAGTGGAAACCAAAGTCGCGTACACAAATTTAACGAAAATTCTGAATCCCTCACTTCACTAACGCTCGTCAAGAAAATAACATTTTCGATAGAACTGCTATGAAAACGAATTAAAGAAGTTCAAAATCATACGAACAATTCCCTGTTTGGTTTGGGGGCGTGAAACCTACTAACAAGGAGAGGTCCAACCTTGCGGATCCTGGATTCGTCCCAAACTCTGGGAATCATCTTGTTTTGGTGAGAAATGAAGGTATTTCCAGGGCTTTAGTCCCGTGGGCCTTCTGGCTTGAAATGCAGCTATGGAGATTAGCATTGGCAGTATATCTATGTACATGAATTGGGCGGCTCCGGATCAGAACGGTATAAGTCCATTTTTTCCATTTCTGGAAAATGCGCCTCAAAGTTTTTGTGATATGGAAAATTCGAGCTATCATCTAAACTAAATATTCTTATTCTACCATGTAGTGAGTGTGTTTTCATGTCATTCTTCACGTGGGGCGTATTGATTATCAATTGTTTACACTTTTTACATCTCATTTTGCAATAAAAAATGGACTTATACCGTTCTGGTTCGGAAAATTTTTCGACTTTTTTTCCGGATCAGAACGGTATAAGTCCACCATTTCTGAAAAAAATTTCCATTCAATATTTTAGATCGGGAGAAGTAGTTGATATTATGGATTTCTACTGTTTCAAATACGAAAATATCGAGAAACTATGAGTTTCCACCTTTGAGATCAAAAAACGTTAAGAAACCATGGACTTATTACATGGACCAATTTATTTTAGCAAGAAGAAAGGTGGAAAAATTCCCCAGATCAGAACGGTAAAAATTGAGAATTTTTCGGATTTTTAATGACTATCCTCGACTTTTTCTCACAGTAAACAAAGCTCCTCTCTAATCTAGGATGACTTCTATTGAATCTCATTCACAGCCGAGACTGTTTTTTTGCAAAGAGATCTCATTCAGGATATCGTGACTAAAGATATATTTTTAACATTGAGGTCAACAAGGGTCTATTTGGAAACGGCAGTCCGATCAAGACAAGTTTACTCAACTACCTCGGTCCCAAAATCTAGTTTTTTAGGGACCACAGAGCACGACGCTTGAGTTCAAAGAGTCAGAGACAGTTTGAAATTGTATAGGAAAATTCGTAATGAAGAGACTTTAATCGACCAGGAAATCAAAACGGTAAATTCGGATTGATCTCCACTCAACAACCAAGAAGGATTGTTGATCAGCTGTAGAAATTCGTTGCAGTTAGCTCAATTCAGGAAGGCTAGTATCTTCACCTACGAGATTCGCCCAAATGAGGTTGTCTCGCACCGAGTGGTGGCGGGAAGATCGAACCGAAGACCGGATGACTGTTAATAAAAAGAACCCCATTTGATAGATCACAATCATTCATAGTGAAATCGTAACCGAATTATTGTAATGAAGCTAGAAATTCTCCACCCTTGGCATTGTTTCTGAGAAGGAAGTGTACAGCTCAGTTGAATTTGGCGTATCTTAGACGCAGTTGATCTTCCGTTTGATAAGATGCCTGGAAACATGATGCAAAATAAAATCTCCTTGCAAGCTCAGTACGGATCGCTCTCACAACTGTGATTCTCGAACCATCATTGAACAACTCGGTTATCAATTATGATGAGAGATTATGAAAAAAGACTTCAGAGTTTCCAAGAGAAAAATTCCAGGCCCATGGATTACTGTCCGGAGGTTGTTCATTTTCACAGGATTCCCCTGTGTCCAAACGCGTAAAAAAGAAGTGATCGGACTTCGGCCCACCTCCTTCGAAACCACTCGATGCAATCATTTGGACAACATAGCAAACCTAATTCATATTTTCTGGGAGTAGCTACTACTTCTAACTACTTGTAAAAGCACGACAGCTAAACGTGGATGACCCAAAAGCGATATCATTGAGCGAGAACATGGACTTATACCGTTCTGGTCCGGAAAAAAAGTCGAAACTTTCTTCGGGACAAAAACTGTCATGTCGCTAGTGATGCTTCAAAATGCATTTCTACTTCCGGAGTTGTGCATATATGTTTTCACATGTATTTTCTATCGTTTCCCGTCAAAAACTCAATTTTCAACAAAATGGACTTATACCGTTCTGATCCGGAGCCGCCCAATTTTCAATATGGGCTTACATTGGCAATGCTAATCTCCAAAAGTATATCTCACGACAGGAGGTATATGAGATTGAATCCTTCGAGATACCTTCATTTCTCACCAAGATAAGATGATATAAGGCACCCGAAAGAAATTTTAAAAACAGTGTGTAGCTATCTCAACTCCACAGCTGAAAATCGCCCGAATTCTGAGATTTGCCCATATCGTCGCATGGGGGCCATAACGTTCTTATTCAACTTTTTGCCCGAGAACGCTCCTATCCAAATTTTCGCCCGAGAACGCTCCTATTCACATTTGCGCCCGAGAACGGGCTGGTTCGCGTGAGAGCGAAAAACGCACCTATTCAGAATCATCTCGAAAACGTTCCTATTCAAAAAGTGCACCCTGTATAGAATCTTGCTATGTACTGCAGGTGGAGCGACTCGGGAAACTCTTTCTACCTGCGCACGGTCCGCACCTTGCAATGATGATGAAGGTTATTCTTACGATCTGCAACGTCGCGAAATCTTGACTGGAGAAGATAAAATTTAGCGTAGCTGAGATTTTCGAGTTTTGAACGAATACTCACTGATCTATCGTCACGAACTGTGATGAGAGAATCCCACGAGAGAGAAAGTTTGAGTGAAGAAGTCGAACGCATCAACTAACAATATATAAGTATATAAGTTTCACTTCATGCAAAAATGTTGATAGATGTACGAAAGTAGTTGTATGTACGCTTAGAGTGATCGAACGAACAGCAAACGAGTTGCTGCATCCTAAAACAAAGATTCTTTTATTTCGAGATTTTTTATTAGCGGGAGTTCAACGATGAATTCTCGTGTCAGTAGTTTCAAAACAAGTTAATACAACAGTAAAATGGTTGGCATTCCAGAAGTATTTGTAAAAAAATATTGGAATGTTATTTTCGACAAACTTACATGATACATGCACAAACCTTATGAAAATTTAAGACTACAGTACGACAAATTGTCATCAACAACTATGCCTAGAAACATTTTGTACAAAATGTGTCAAGTGAATCATGTACAAAAATTCTGAGAAAGATGAATCAATTGAAATTATTGAGAGTCTCAGTATCGAAAAGTTGTACCTATATTGACAAATCCTACGTACAATTGATTTTATTGCATTAATCTGGACTGCATACAAGCTTACGCAAGTGCAAGAATTCGATGGATTCTTACGTATTTCGAATTCTATTAGAGAAAATTTGGTATAAGCTTAAAATACACTACGTCTTTGATCATAAAAACTCGGTTGACTCGTAGATGCACAGTACGACCCTGAATCACTTGTCTAAAATTCATGTGAGATATAGTTCATAAACCTCGCATTAATCACATTCTTTACATTGTACCTTGTATTCCACAACATGTAGTAACTAATCGTCCACTTATTTGAGAAGTTCTGCATAATATTCATGATACTTTCCGGGGATAGTGAGCTTGTCCATCATGGTTTTTATATCTTTCTGCTTTTCCACGCTCAAAGGTAGTTTACTGGAGTAAGCCTTGACCAGGGGTGCATCCAAACAGACCTCCATCTCGATGACGCTTGTTACATTTCTGTAATTTCGCTCACCGTTATCTGGTAGATAGTCTGCGTTTCCATCCACGTGGTTCTTATACTGATCGGAGCGCCGATGGCTAGTCTCTTCGTTATACAGAACAGTTGGAGTGGCGTTCAGATCTCGTATCCCAAAACCGGGATCAACATAGAAATTATCTTGAAATGGTAAGGCGTAACTGTCATCAGCAGCAACAGCAGAACTTGAGATCCACGGATCACAATGAGTCAGTTTTTGAGACCACATACCTGCATATCAGATAACGCGATTCTTTTGACTTTGCACGAAAGATGGATCATTGTCTATACCAGTTGAACCTGGTACAAAATGGCTAGATTGGCCAGCTTAACAAAGTGAGACTTATGGGATGAAAATTATTCCGTGTAATGTATATAATACACATACCAATTCGATTACACGTTCGTCGAGAGACATCAAATATAATTGTTCGGTTAGAAATGAGGATAATCATCGTGTACTCCTCGAGAAACTAATAGATGGAAAGAGAGAAACTACACGACGCAACCAAGCACAAGTACGAGGATCGCGACTATCGAGGCTTTCTTGTAATGTTTACGATCAAGTGTTCATGACGAAATGATTTCGATAATTATAAAAATTATGAGGGTATATGGAGAATGATTTGGTTTCCTCTCACCATTCGTTTGATGATACGTGTTGAATAGACTGCCCTCACTAGTAGTGCCCTCCACGTAAGATCCGAGTGCATCACAATCATTACTTATACTCTGGATCGCGAAGCCTCCAGCTCCTAGCGACGCTAGAAAATCGCAATTTTATCAAGAATGGATAAACCTGTATATTATACACATTTTTGAATAATTTCATTCTTTTCCTCTGAAAATTCTCTCCGACTATTTCTTATATTTTTTCATCTGAACCGAAGAGGATTCATGGAATTCTTCGGGAACATCGCCATTTTTTGAGTTTGGAGTCAATTAAACGTATGACAACTAGGAATCTTGTTCTGAATAAATGGACATGATGCCATATGTATAACGCCACGAATCGGCCTAAAAACGAGGTAAAAATGTGTCCAGATGTGCATATTACTCATTTGATTGAGATGTATACCAAAATCTGTCAATCTGTGGGGGTATGATGAGATCAAATATTAGAATAGCCTATAAATGTTTTCCTTCTGAGAATTTACTAAACGTTTGTTTCTGCATCAGAGAAATACGTGAGGGTGTAATTTTTCAGCGCCCTGCTTATATCCGATTTCTCAGGACAGACTTCTTAACTGAAGTCAAAACTCGGTCCAAGAACTGCAAAAAGAGTAATTCTACGTGAAAAGAGTGGTCGATTGTACATGGTGTTCCAAAACTCTTCCTCATAGTTTTCCATCTATTCTATACTTCAAATTATGACGAAGAAACGGTTGCTAGGACCCTAAATAATTTTTTTGCGTAGCTGGTAAGCAAGTTGGTGAAACTTTTGATTTTTTTTTTTTTTTTTATGGAAGAACTGCTACTTTTTTCCCACTAGAACTGCTACAGGTCTGGAACAGAATAAAATAATGACATGTGGATGAGCGCATTCGGAAGCTGAGACAAAAACCTATCAAAATATGCCTTGGAATATTTTTTTCGAGGTAATTGGTCTTATATATGGGGGATTCCATAAAAATTACCATTTGATTCTTTTCTCAAAAACACATTCACAAAAAATTCTGAAAACACATATTTTGGTGTAAAATTTGATGTTCTCTACAAAAAAATGTTTCAGTCTGGGTTCTGCAGTCCCCAGTGAGTTTTGAGCGATTTTTTCGCGATTTGATTTTTCGACCAATGAAAACTCGAGAATTGTCTGCACATGCGCGTACCTGCGCAATCGATAGCCCGTAAAATTTCCTTTCAAATGACCACTGGTGAAGTTCATTTTCATGTTTATAGAGCTGGTTATTACATTTGAAAGGGAACACACAGAGTAGGGTAGTCTCCGGAATCCACGTCAGTCGTTCGCCAGAAAGTCTCAGACCGGGGGTTCCGACAAGTTTATAGGATTTGAGAGAGTAAATCTTTATGTTCTATGGGGACGCTTAGAACTCCGGTTCTACAGTACCAAAATGAATTTACCAGTAGTTATTTCAAAGGAAATTTCACGGGCTATCGATTGCGCGAAGTTTCAATCCCGTCAAATCACGCACATGCGCAGAAAATTCTCGAGTTCTCATTGGTCGAAAAATCAAATCGCAAAAAATCGCTCAAAACTCACTGGGGAGTGCAAAACCCAGATTGAAACATTTTTTCGTGAAGAACATCAAATTTTACGTCGGAATATGTATTTTCAGAATTTTTTTGAGAATGTGTTTTGGAGAAAAAAATTAAATAATGCTTTTCATGGAATCCCCCATATATAAAACCAATTACCTTTCCAAGGCTTATTTTGATAGGGTTTTGTCTCAGCTCTCGAATGCGCTCATCCACATGTCATTATCTTATTTTGGTTCAGACCTATAGCAGTTTTAGTGGGAGAAAGCAGCAATTCTTTCATAAAAAAAAAATCAAAAGTTTCACCATCTTGCTTACCAGCTACGCAAAAAATTTTTTTTGGGTCCTAGCGACCGTTTTTTCGTCATAACTTATTGAGACATAGAATCAATGAAAAATTATGAGGAAGAGATTTGGGACACCATGTACAGACCATGCATTCTTTTCACGTGGAATTACTCAAAAGCAATTCTCATGCATTACAAGACAACTCCAGAAGAAGCAATTGGCACATTATTACTCACTCACTTTTGATGTACTGTACAGACCAGCAAGATCAATTCCAGACGCGTGCAATGCGGAGAGAATTTTGACTGGTTTGGAACCGAGTTCTGTGGAATCTTTCATATAAATCACGGAGAGTAATGATCTTGGAGTATCACACTATTCACTATACCGGGAGGCCGCCGCGGCACAGTGGATGAGTCATCGGGTTCGAATCCCGGTCAGGGCACCACTGAGATTTTTTCTCATGTGCCTTTTTTTCGGCGGTCTCGGTGGTTCGGATTCCACCTTAAACTGTAGGTCCTCCCCACCGAGGTACAATTCGGTAGTTAGCAGTATATGCTGACACGCTGGTTGAGCGTATCTCAACTCCACGCACATGGGTGCCGTCTGGGCGGGGCCTACCGGCGGAACTAGACGTAAAACTCAAACCATAGTTTATTCACTAAACCGAGACCGCAAGGGGGATTCTGAATCCCGGGGTGTGACGACCTCCAGCCCCAGTTGTCGGCATACCTTACCCGGGCTTCGGCCCGAAGCCGGTAGGGAGAAGCTTGGTCCCGAGACTGGTGGTCGGCGTTCTTTGGCCCCTCCAGAGAACCCGCAAGGGTTGTTGGGGCACCTTGGTGTCTCAACCCTGGAGTCTGAAGAGCTCCCAGCCCCAGTCAGCGCCCGCCGGAGCGTGGAGATCGCACATCTCTATCCGGCACCACGGGAACGGGTGAGTCTAGGGACTCGCATTGGAATCGTTTTCGGGCGATAACAATGCGAGCCCGGACGACTTAACCATCAACCCAAGGGACTCCCTGGGCTCCAAGGAAGCCTAGAAGAGTCCCAAACCCTCACCAAGGGTGGGTTCGGCCTTGTACTGGGGGCCGTGCTTAAAAGTCGGTAGTCGGGGAGAAAAAGCGGGTCAGCGCTGAATCACTTGGTAGTTTGGTAGTGACCGTCCTCCAAACCAACGCGCTGGCAGGGCGTATCGGGTTCCCTGCCCCGTGCCCATGGGAGCAACCAGGCTTGAGTCGAAAGGCAGGGACCCGGTATACAAAAACCAATATTCCTATTCCCTAAACCCAGTGCCGGCTTTACCATAAGGCAAACCCAGGCACAGGCCTATAGGCCCCGACCACCAAAAGGCCCCCACCATAGCATGCGAAATTTTTTTTCTTTTTCAATTCTATACCGATAAGAAACGGGGTGGACTGAAGTAGTTCGTCAAAAAATCTGCTGGATTTATCATGAGAAGAATCGAAAGACATGCCAAGAATGTACTATGATAGAGGAGTACAATAAACTGGGATGAAGGTGTTCGCTTCCCCCAAAAAGATTGTCAGCACCATATCTTCACTTCTGAAGCACCTACAGAAACCTGCCGGGGGTCATTTCAAAGCTTGAAATCTCTACTTTTCAGACAAATAACTGCCATTTTATGAAAATGTACACTAAAGTACTTTCTTTGCTATTTAATGAAGTTTGAAGGTTTAATGTCCCTAGAAAACAGGGGTTTTTGTGGTTAGCAGAGAATTCTGACGTGCTATCTCGGAATGAACCACGTGCATCATGTGTTCAGATGATGACTATGCGTTGGAAAACTATGATCAGGTACCCCGCGCAAGGGAATATTTCTGGTCTTGTGATCTCACCACGGCTAGTATTATTGCAAAAACAGGTTTTTATATCAATCCTGTGCCTCCACTGCTAACGGACGACTTTTCGCTCAAGAGTATGTTACAGAACAAAGGAAATGTGACCTCGAACATTCAAATTGGTCTATTCTAGCCCGTATTGTGATTTTTTGAAAATTTATCGCAAAATTAGATTTTTTTCCAAATACCAGGTGGACTAATTATCTCGTGTGACTACGAGGTTGCATTGTATCGTTATAAAACCACCGGAATCATGTTCAGTGGGTCAAAATACGTATATGATAACATATCTTGATATGCTTTCAAAATCTTGAATTTACGAGCTGTACGCTTTAGCCGCAGGCGAGGCATAGTTGGACAACTCCACCCCTGTTGACGCGGTGAATGTGTTCACCCTGGTTTTTTGCAGTTTTTGAAAAACCGTGGGGTCAGAATCAAAATCTGACAACGGGAACTTGTAGTCGAGCTCAAGACTCAAATTTCTACTATCCATACATCATGTTTTAGTGTGTTGAAAGATCGGAAGAATAACAGTGCAAGGTCAAAAGTGGTCCACCTTCACCCCGGTTCACCGTACGGAGATGGTAGTTTTCGGTTTGTTGTGCAGCAAAGATGCCAAATTTTGATGTGAAAATCAATGTTGTTCAGAATACTTCATCTAGCCCACGATGCTAGACAATTTTCTAGACCCGTCAAATGTTCCACATTTAGCAAATTTCTCTATTTATGGGTGAATATTGGGCTTTTTTCGAGAATCGGTCCGCCCTAGCGTTGAAATGTTTTGTTTATACATATGGATGTTGGAAAATTTTTCGCTGGACGCTGAGAATTGAGATTTTAGGTCCCAGCAAGAGCCATCAAGCTTTTATCAAAATTAACACAGGTTTGAATGGGAATGTGCCTAATTCGACATTTTTTTCTTGCTAACTTTGCTTGTATTTCTGGCGCATCTGTGCATTTTTCAACGTACTTCAGCTCATTTTCAAGCCTGTTCTAAATCCTACAAAATGAGCTAAAGTACGTTCAATTTCAATCGACCAGAACTAATCTATCTTGATTTTTCCAAAGAATGATCATTATTCGATTTCTCAAAAATAGGGGACTTCTCGCTTCTAACTTTGCTTGTATTTCTGGTGCATCTGAACATTCTTTAACGTGTTTTAATTCATTTTCATGCTTGTTACGATACCCCCAAAATGAGCCAAACTACGCCCAATTCCGACTAACCCAAGATTATCTATCTCAATTTTTCCAAAAAGAGATTATTTTTGGAGAATCCAAAAATAAGCGACTCCCCACTCCCACCTTACTTTTTCCAAAAGTTGAACTTGGAACTTGACGAGTATGGCTGACCCCTTCCTGCTCCATTTTTATCTGGAATCAGATGACCAATTTCAACTCCTAAAAAACTTGAGGAGGATATGTTGAGAAATTCGATAGCCAAGTCTGAACTAGACTAGACTTGATTTATTAAGAGTTGTTCCAACTTTTATCCAGTTCAGATTTGGCTGCAGAATTTCTCAACGTATCCTCCTCAAGTTTCTCAAGAGTTGAAATTGGTCATCTAATTCCAGATGAAAATAAAGCAGAAAGGGGCCAGTCAAACGCCAAATTTGACTTTTGGAAGGAATGAAGTTGGAGGGGGAGGTCGCTTATTTCTGGATTTTACAAAAATAATCTGTTTTTGGAAAAATTGAGATAGATTGGCTCGGGTTAGTCGAAATTGGAAGTACTTTAGCTCATTTGTAGGTTCTGTGACAAGAATAAAAATGGATTAAAATACGTTGGAGGATGTTCAGGTACGCCAGAAATAAAAGCAAAGTTAGAAGGGAGAAGTCTCCTATTTTTTAGAATTTCAATAATAATCACTCTTTGGAAAAATTAAGATAGTCTAGTTCTTGTCGATTGAAATTGGACGTACTTTAGCTCATTTTGTAGGATTTGAAACAAGCTTGGAAACGAGCTCAAGTACGTTGGAAAATGCTCGGATGCGCCAGAAATACAAGCAAAGTCAGCAAAAAAAAGTATCGAATTAGACACATTCCCATTCAAACCTGTGTTAATTTTGATGAAAGCTTGATGGCTCTTGCTGGGACTTAAAATCCAATTTCATAGCGTCCAGCAAATTTTTTTCCACATCTATATATACAAATACAACATTTCCATGCTAGGGCGTATCGATTCTCGATAAAAGCCCTTTTTCGGCCCATCCTAAAAAAAATTCGTGTATATCTGTATTAGTTATAATTTATGCCAAATTTCGACGTTCGAGTGAAAGTTAAATCGAACCTACTTCACGCAGAATTTTTTAGACCCTTCCCTCCTTTTTCCCTACATAATATCAGCAAATGTTTCAAGTAAATCTGATCCCCTTACATAGGCCCCCACCATCCAGTGCCTAGGGCCCTCGGTGGCCTAAAGACGGCTACTGATGACTAAACCGGTCAAAAGTCCAAGCGCACACTAAATTTGTTTTTTAATATTGTGAGCTGCATTACTCGGTTTTTCTTGATCATGAGGAATTCATTTGGACTCGTTTTGAAAGTTTTCTTGCAAACATTTTAGCATGGAATCATTGTTCGCTTTCATTCGCCCGAATTCGGATCTTGCCAATCTTAGCTTGAGATAGTGTCTATTTCGAGGATTTCTGAGAGAACTTTCTGGCTCCCGCACATTGGAGGCACATGAATGTTTCGGTATGAGGCTTGAGGTACTTATGTCTCCTGGGACAATCAGGTCAAAAGTTTGAGCGACCCGTGTTGCTTTGATAGCAACGCGACCTCGCCGTCTTTGCGTACAACACACACGCTCTCGGCGAGGCAGAAAATTAACATTTAGACTAGGCAAAATCACCACCATCGCTGGAAAACTTATTCTAGGGGAATTTTTTGCAGGATCCCCTCCGAAAGACCCTTCTGAGTCCGAAAATTCATGTTCCCAGACGAAATTCGAATGCAAAATTGTTTAAACTAAAATTGTTTAAACAAATTGTCAATATCGACTATTTCGGCTCGGGAGCAAATTCCTGAGGATATTTGGCTTATTTTAAACAGAAAATCTCTCCTGTCATTTTTCTCTGAAAGCCATTGTTTTCGAGCTAGGAGCGTTTCAAAGTTGAAAAAATGCGAAAATCGCGATTTTCAACGACCGATTAGAGTACGAAAAACTTGAAAATCTCATGTTACCAAAGCGGAAAAATGTTGATTGGGATCTTCTCAACAATATTCGATAGCAAAAGTTCATGTTCCCGAGCAGTAACCTATTGTTTTCCTGGTTTTTTTCAATGTTAACAATGTGTAGTTGCGCGCGCTATAGCATAGGATGTCGGTACGAGCAAGCAGACGACGCGCGGGCCGCCATTGTTGCATCTCTATGGCTATAGCGCGCGCAACTACACATTGTTAACATTGAAAAAACAATAGGTCACTGTTCGGGAACATGAACTCTTGCTATTGGATATTGTTGAGAAGATCCCAATCAACATTTTTCCGCTTTGGTAACATGAGATTTTCAAGTTTTTCGTACTCTAATTGGTCGTTGAAAATCGTGATTTTCGCATTTTTTCAACTTTGAAACGCTCCTAGCTCGAAAACAATGACTTTTAGAGAAAAATGACAAGAGAGATTTTCTGTTTAAAATAAGCCAAATATTCTGAGAATTTGCTCCCGAGCCGAAATAGTCGATATTGACAATTTGTTTAAACAATTTCAGTTTAAACAACTTTGCATTCGAATTTCGTCTGGGAACATGATTTTTCGGATTCAGAAGGGTTTTCCGAAGGGGATGATGCAAAAAATTCCTCTAGAATAATTTTTCCAGCGATCGCGGTGATTTCGCCTATATACTCTCTTAACTTCCCCGAGTGAGATTTTTCACTCGGAATCCGAGTGAAAAATCGCTCGGTAAAGAGTCATATATGAAAAAAATCAAAAATTTCACTCGGAAGTTCGAGTGAAATTTCACTCGGATGCAAGAGTGAGACGCTCAAATAAATATCAAACAAGTGAAGTGATGATACCTTGATGATCCACTGTGGATTGAATTTTCTTATGAATGTTTGAGTTTGGAAAATATTCAAAGGCTACCAATTCTGGAAATTTTGGAAGGCTATTCAATAGTAATAATAGAAAAGCATACTGTTGGCTCTCAAATCTATTACCATATCAATATATGGTACAATCAGCAATGGGATATAGCATACCCACATCAAATGAGTGACACCTGGTTGCAGTCGATTCTCATATGTAACGCATGAAATCCCTGATATCCCTAAAATTCATGGCCAATTAGGAATTCTTGGTACCTAGATCATAAAGTGTATGTCATTGAGTACTGCAAGTGTAGAAAGAGATGAAAAAGTGACAGCCTGACAGCTGTTCTCTTCTGCTAGCCCCCCGCTCTTCATCTGACTTCTGCTCTTTATGCCATCAGTTGAATGCATGGATCAGACAGTTTAGTCTGCTGGTGTGCTTTAGTCAGTATAAGTCAGCATCATTATTAGCATCATCTTTACAGGGCCTCTGTACAGTGGTATTGTAGTATACCAAGATGATTTCAGAAGAGATGTATGGAGTGCCAAATTGTTTAGTGCCAAATTGTGGCAATAAAAGAAATAAACAAGCAGGTGTGATGCATCATCAATTTCCAAAAGATCCAGATCTCAGGAATCAGTGGATCCAAAGTTGTGACCTAACCAACAATCACCTTAGCACTAAATCATTTGTATGCAGCTCTCACTTCTCTGCTTCTGATTACTTGCCAAGTGAGTATTGTATTTTGAGTTCCTATACATTGAATTCATCTCTTGGATAATTGAACTTTTCAAGTTTGATGCGCGGTAAATATTTTTTCCTTGCTTCAGCTTCTAAAAATAAGAAGACGTTGAAACCATCAGCAGCTCCACATGTTGCTGTTCCTGTTCCAGAGTTGCCTAGTACTTGTGACGCTAACTCTCAACAACCACAACATCGCAGATATGTGCCAAGAATTCTCTCAAGAAATACTCATATTCACAGGTATGAATATTGATATAGAACTTCTGATTTCTCAATGCCATTTTGAGGAATGTTTTGGGAATGTAAATCTGAGAGAATCATTGTCTGTAAATATTTGTAAGACATCGAATAGTACCCATGCATCTCCACCAAATGATAGTCGTCACACTAACCACAATGAGGAAGTTACTGTCCAGGTCATGAATGATTCAAGCACTGTCGCCAGGGATGATTCAAGCCCTGATGGTAGTCTTCACAGTGCATGTGTTGGAATAGTATCGTGTCAGCATATTGAGAATTCAGATGAGAGTAGTACACAGTTTGTTACAGTTGCTGAGGAAACAAATGGTGTTTCTTTGAATGATATTTCTCTTGATGAGATTATACCTGATGCTGACAGTTCCAGCTACGAAGAACTTGATCATGAGCATAATTGTGATGAAAATGAGGGGGAGTTTGTTGAAGATGATGGTGGAGCCAATGAATTATTGGATGAACTTGAGAATATCAATTTAATTGAAGATGCTCAACTTGATCCCAGCCACAGCGATGAGAATACTAGTCCAGTTCAAGAAACTGTGAGAGAAGTGAGAAGAAAAATGAGGAATGGGTGCAATATCAATTTGCTGGATACGATGAAAACTGATGAGGACTTTATTGCTTTCACCGGTGTTTCTCAAAAATTGATGGATAGCATGGAGCAGGCTGTATTGCTGTGTGAAGATAAAAGGCAGCAACAAAGATTCCAAAACTCTCCAAAAGAGAGAATAGCCTTGTGTTTGTGTAAGCTGAAGCTGAATCTATCTTACCGGTGCTAAGCAGTTTTATTTGGCATGGATAGGAGGAGTTGTTCTAAAAATTTCTCCTACATGGTTGATCTTTTGTCAGATTTTCTTCAAGATCTCATCTACTGGCCAATCTATGAGGAAAATCAAGATAGTATGCCAAAATATTTCCAATATTTCCCCAAGACACGGGTAGTGCTGGACTGCACAGAGATTCCAATTGAGAAGCCAAATTGCTTAAAATGCAGGTTGCGGTTGTACTCCCATTACAAAGGATGTGAGACAGTCAAGTTTTTAATCGGTGTTACTCCATGCGGATCAATCTGTTACAAGAGTAAGGCTTATGGGGGACGAGCTTCTGATAAAGCTATTTTTCTCCAGAGTAATCTGCTAGATATACTAGATCCTGGGAGAGATGATATTATGGTAGACAAGGGTTTTGACATTGATTTGGAATGTCTTGAATCTCATATCAAGCTCATCAAACCACCCAAATTAGGATCATCCGCTCAAATGAGTGCTGAAGATACATTGTACACCAACAGGATTGCTGCTGCAAGAGTGCATGTTGAGGGATCCATTCAGCGAATGAAATCATTTCAAATAATGAAGCACAAAATACCATTACTTACCATCCCTCTCATTGATAAAATTAGTATCATAGTTGCAGCATTAGTAAATCTGAAAAATCCTTTGTTAGCAGATGACAAATGACAAATTTTTGGGGTTAGCGAGAGGCTCCTGATTCATCAGATTGACTAGTTTTCAGTGAATCAGGAAGCTGAATCTTTCCCTCCATAATGATAAATTAATTGATGTATTTATATCATGGGAAAAGGAAGAATATGAGAGTGAATATGTGATGAAATTGATGGTGTGAGATTAATTATCTGAAAATACAAATATCAATAATTGAAATGTACTGCAGGGTTGGGTAATAAAATAATTTAATCAAAATACTTTGTTGCTTAAAGTCAGTTATTACATACACTCAGAAGCGCATACAATTATTCTACATCTTCACACAGAAGTCTGCAGAGTATATCCTCACAACCGCCTGGAAGAATAACACAATTTTTACAGGTGACAACAACAACAAGAGCATATTCTCCTATACATAAATCTACGCATCTCAAATATAATAACATCTAGTAGGTATCGGCAGGATGAAGATTGTCTTTACAGCTAGCACTATTATTGGCTACTTTTCTACTTTTTGGTTGAATCAAGTTTTGGCAAAAAGATTGGAGCCTACAATTTAAGAGGAACATTGTTATTTCAAAAACTTCTTCATGCTGTTAGAGCCTTGGAATACAATCAAGAATGCATGCGATGCTGGGCCTATTCACTTGTTGGAAATATCCTGGAAAGCCTGTCTTGGCAGGAGCGTCCCAGCAGTACCCTGGGAGTTTTTTAGTCTTTGATACCCATAAGCAGAGATATGTTTCAATATCTTGCTAAAATAAACAAATTGGAGAGTTCTGACATACTCATGAGTTAAATCTTCGTCGTAGGGAATTTCTATGACATGACATGTGTCATCGAAAGATGAATATACAATGAAGTCACATTTTTTCATACCAGAGATGAACATTCCTAATTGCACTTGACAAAAATATTTATGCTTTTTTTTCAAATAATACACATTATGCTCATCTCTTTGAACGCAAGGCCACTCCTCCATCACATCTGCAATTGTTTTAGTCTTGCCAAGTTCAGGACATTTGATTTCTATGGTATGTCCTAAGGCACTTCTTGCAGTGGGAGTGCTTAGTAAGCTGGAAGCACTTGGTACGCTGGGAGTATCTGGTACGCTAGGAGATTGTGAAATTCTATCATCATGATTTGCAAACACTATCCCATCTAGACTGCTATGAAGCCATGAAACATCTGGGTGAACGAGCGAGCCAAGCTGAGTGACAGCATAACCAGTCTTCTTTTCATAACAGGCTCTTGCCTTGGGCTCATTCTTTATCCCATGTGCAGTGCTGTCATTGCCATGGAATTGATTGTTTAAATGCTTAAGGATTTTGGAGTCCCAATCAATAACTTTGTTTTTGTTGTGAGGAGATGCTATAGCTGTGTACAAGTAATAGGCAATGCTGGCTGAGATCCTTATTATTCTCTCCCACTTCCAAGCTTCACCTGACTGGGTCTTAGTCCTTATGCATAAATCTACAGCCAAGTCCAAGTCTACCTCAACATGTTAGTGGTAGAAGTCACTCTCAACTTTGTCAAGTCCTTCGAGGGTCACTCGCTCTCTCAAACCATCAACTATCTTGAAAAATAGACAAACATTGTTGTTGATTCTCAAGTAGATTTTTGAATCTAGTGATTTCTTGCAATCACTCCTCGTTGCATAAACTGGACCACCACCAACACTATCCACTGCAATTACTATTTTATTTCTGGTCCCATGACCAGTCTCGAGTGTGGATATTAAAGATCCAGGTTGCTCTGTGAAAGTAAAATCATTTTTTGAACAAGAGAATTTTGAAAAACTCTGCGGTGATTCAGTTGTTATAAAATAAAGATTTTACCTCTAACTAAATTTTTGAACACTTGTAATCGCAGACTAGGACACACAGAAGAGTTTGCTTTGTAGCTACCTTTCTTATTGAAAGGTTTCAAATGGCACATTTTTTCAAAAGGCACCGTTTCATACATAGCTTTCACATCTGATTTCAGTTTTCCCCATGTTTGTTTTATGTCAGTGCAGGTAGCTTTGTCAATGTTTTCTTTTTTAGTCCTAAAAGTCATTCACAGTAAATCACATCCCTGTGACATCGACGACGAGCTAAAAGTTGACTACGTCGACATGCCAAATATATAGCAGACAACTTACCTGATTAAATAGATAAGCATAGCCATAACATGCTTGCAAATACCCAACGCCCCTCCGGCACAGGAACATTTACTCGTGATTTCTCGCTTTTCAGAATCTTTTTCAAAAACAATAGTGAAATTTAGTTCACGAGGAGTGCCAAAGAAATCGGTGGTTTGTAAACACAGCCCGAGTAGGTCAATTTTT
The DNA here is from genome assembly GCA_029851415.1 of Eretmocerus hayati. Classification (NCBI taxonomy): domain Eukaryota; kingdom Metazoa; phylum Arthropoda; class Insecta; order Hymenoptera; family Aphelinidae; genus Eretmocerus; species Eretmocerus hayati. The sequence goes on from CM056741.1 coordinate 137,535,351, forward strand.
TCCTCGCTTTCCGCCGTGATTCCAACATACATCAAGTGATTAGCATTTGCCACCCTCTGCCCCTCGACATACTTTTGCGAACCCTCTTCAGGTTTACCGACGTGGTCGACTAGATCACTGATATTTATTAAATACTGCATTATTTACAACTAATTTAACTTAGAGCTAGCTATCCTAGTCTAAAGCTAACTTGGTCGGCTGCCGCGACTGCGGCCCAGATCACTGCCGCTCCGATTTGGAGATCACGTGATTGGGTGAGCGACAACTCAAAAACTACGCGCATGGTGGCGCTTTAGTCAGGGTTGACACCTCGAATTGGAACCCGGGTTTGTGGAGTTTTCCCGCCAAAATTATCGATTTAAGCGTGATTTTAGTGTTTGCTGATTTGATCAGCAGTTTGACGACCCATGGGAGTAATAGCTGATATTTCAGCTATATAATAGCTGATTGATACTGAGAGAGTATAACTATATATTCGTAACTATATATTAGGGTGTCCGTTATTTCCCAAGTTTCTCCGATTTTCCGTGCCACCCACCACAACCTAATCATTTGTTGAGATATTGCGATAAAAAAATTTTCGTGGACTCAGGTGATGTTTAAGTGCTGTCCCACCTGAAGCGTTCTTTTCTGAATTATGGCCTCAAAACGAATTTTGATTCAGTAATCAACATTTCTTGCACAAGTGCGTGCTTCTATACCCCTGAAAGCATTTTCATTTGATAGCCAGTACGATTCCCTTCAAAATGACCACTTGCTGAAGTCAATTTGATGGAGAAGATCTAGAGTTATGGCTGTTCTCGAAACTTAGAAAATTCAAGGTACCAAATCCGTGAAACAGGGTTTTCCTCGAAGAATCCAAAAAATACGAATTTTGAGTCGGTCTATTTTAAAGATGTGAATATGCGTTTTTGTTGTATTTTTGAACGTAGAAACAGAATCCGTGCTCAGTTTTACCTCTAATCGTCAGGATTTTTTACTAGACTCAAAAAACCGAAAAAACAAAAAACGGTCGTTTTAAGTCACTTTTATGTTCTGCAGGTGGATGATATGCAAATGAGTGGGCTATCTCCGGTTCTACTGTATCAAATTGAATGTTTCTGGTAGCCATTTTGAAGGTTATTGCACGCGCTGTCGATTGAAAATATTATTAAGGGCGTAGAAGCGAATGCATGCGCGGTAAATGCAAATCATTGACTCAAATTATTATTTAGAAGGGTACATTTCAAATAAGAAACGCTCTAGGTGGGGCAGCACTCAAACTTCACCTAGGTCCCTGAGAATTTCTTTCTCGCAATATCTCACCAAATGATTAGGTTGTGGCGGGTGGCATGGGTGATTGGGGGAACTTGGGAAATAACGGACACCCTACTATATATGTATGTATCATCAATGCAACATCTCAGCATTTCATTGTTGGTTTTACTTCTCCATGCATGTCATATGGGCATTTAAATTACGTTTCTTCAAGACAATTTACTCACAAATTATTTGAAAATTCGAATCCCATCGGCATAATGAGGAGAACCGTCTGTCTCACCGAAAGTCGATCAAAATTTTGATTCCGTTGCTTATCGGTCCTATCCTCGTTTTTTCTTCTCTTCTATAACAATACTTCAGCGGTCCAGTCTGTTAACAAAAAGGCCAAACCAAAAGGTGAAACGAGGGACGAATGTGGACACCAATAATGGCCGGCGTCACGTGTTTGAACGATCTAGAATTTTTATGGAGCAACTGATTTCGCCCAGAGCCTGCGACTTGCGCACAAATTATTAGTACGATTTTCCACGAATATTTCCCACGAATCGGAGAATTTTATCAAAATTTTATCGAAGACCTACTACCGTGAGCACTCTATTTTTTAACCAATCCGCGCAGCAGATTGATTGCTCGGTATAAATCGTACATTGTGCGATGAGAGGAAGATGCCAGAAATTATAGAAACGAGGCACATATTAGGCGCACATTTCTGAAATCCGGTCATGATGGCAGAGCACAGGTTCAAATGGCAGTTTGAAAAGAAATTCAGTGAGTTCGGATTATCCACAACCTTGTATATGAGGTCAATGACATCCCCGTGCTGAGCAACAATTAAGTCATCTATATTAGTTTGAACAGAAAAGTGGTTTCAGGACAGCTCTCGCAACTCTGATCGATAAAGTAAAGAGATCATGGCTTGCTATACCAGATAAGAAGTGACGGGGTGATTAGTTAGACCGCAAATCAGTCGAATCTAAGTCAACTTCTCCTTCTTCAACAATGCACAGCTTTTCTACCTTTTTACCATATAATGGTGCAGATGTGTTACTTGATATGGTGTCTGCCTTGAAAGAAGTAGGTCAACGGGCTCAGACAGCACGCATCTTGCCACAACCAACTTTGACTGAGCCAAGTTATGACTGATCTTTATTGGCTATGGGAAGTATGAGTTTCAGCGCCTCCGTGCGGCGGAAAACGGCATGCCACGGGAGGGAGCAGTCGAACGTGTTTATATGTGGTTTAGTGCAGGCTTCGGTCTTCTTATGCATTTAGCTCGAAAACCATAGCTCGGATGCGGCAACAGTATGCGAGGCGATTGTAGGGTTTTCGAAAACGAAGAGTTTGAGTTATTGTGAGTCCGAATCCGAGCAAAATTGAGTAAACTAGAGCGAGTTGAAATTTTTGCCTATGCTTTTTGCATGGGCGCGAGCATGAGCGTTGCGGCGCCACTGCTCAACCACCGCTTCTGCCTCGACTCGCTCCGATATTTTTCTCGCTTCGGGCTTTGTGAATCCTTCAATAATGGTCTGATTGATACGTATGATAGCTCAAAGTTTTCGCAATTAAAAATCTAACAACTTTCTCACTTACTGTTACGAGGTTTGAGCGATAGGTTCTCTCAAAAATGAAGGAAAACCCCTACCACGCGCCTAATTTGCATGCTCTATTTCTGACCTTGATTTTTGGGAAAATCGTTGCTCAAACCTTGTAAGAGTGAGCAAGAAAGTTATTAGATTTTTAATTGCGAATATTTTGAGCTATCATACATGCCAATCAGACCATTATTGAAGGATTCACAAAGCCCGAAGCGAGAAAAATATCGGAGCGAGTCGAGGCAGAAGCGGTGGTTGAGGAGTGGCCGCAACGCTCATGCTCGCGCCCATGCAAAACGCATAGGCAAAAATTTCAACTCGCTCTAGTTTACTCAATTTTGCTCGGATTCAGACTCACAAGCACCCAAACTCTTCGTTTTTGAAAACCCTACAATCGCCTCGCATACTGTTGCCGCATCCAAGCTATGGTTTTTGAGCTAAATGCATAAGAAGACCGAAGCCCGCACTAAACGACATATAAACACGTTCGACTGCTCCCTCCCGTGGCATGCCGTTTTCCGCCGCACGGAGGCGCTGAAACTCATACTTCCCATAGCCAATAACAGTTCTGACTTGAGACAATGATAAAAGTAATTTGCACAAAAATGAATATTTGCTTTTATTGAGGGATATGAACTAGTGTATAAAAATCATTTCACTGACTCGTCCATCGATTGAGAAATCCATTTCTCCTGGTACACAACTCAATCCATTGTTTGTGTCAATTGTTCGTTCATGCACAACTTAGTTAGCTATTACTAGTAGATTCTCTCTTCGTCAGGATATAGAAGAAAAACTTATACTTGTAAATAAGAAAATCCTTCAACGTGAACGCCATACTGTTCGTAAAGACTGGTCGTAAAAGCTTCGGCTTCTTCTTTTTCAGGATCTGAAGTCGAGTTGCTCTTGTGCTTTTCTTGATGCCTGATCTGAAAAGATATAAATGGTTATAAATGAACGGCGAAGTTTTGAGCAAAACACGTGATAGAGAGTGAAATATACAGTATAAGCTCGAATAGCCGACACTTTTTTGCGCCACTCATAAAGTGTCTACAATTGCGAGGGTTTTCCAAAATTTCGTTTATCATCCTTCATTCATTAATGCGTCGATAGAAGAACGGTTTCGCCATCTTATGGCATGTCAGAATATATTCAAGTCATTATCACCATTAAATCGGTTCGCCAATTTCATAAACAAATAAATCGTCAATTTTTCAAGAAATAGTCAGCAATAGACGTTTGTATAATTGTTCGCTCAAGAATTCTCCGTTTTTGGAAGAAATTTTGTTATTCATCTGAAGTGTCTCTAACCAACTGTTTGAAGTTACGAAATCAAAAGTTCTGGACTCCTGAGCTTTTTCTTCCAAGATGGGTGATGGATCAACTTGAGGTTACTCAACACCGGGATAAGATTTTTTCTCGCTCTACAGAAGCACCCGAGTAGTATGTCTGCCATAAAATGCAAAAATGATGTTGACTGCCATTCAAATTGTACATTCTGAGTCTCAATGGTGCTAGTGACAGCCATTTTATGTGTCATTGTACTCTTGAACTGAAAACTGATCGAGGGAGAAAATTTGGTATGCCCGTTGATATTGCGATGTGAAATTGCACGCAATGGAACCATTTGACCGGTAAACATTTTTCGCTGTTTCAAGGACCTGATCTCATGAAGAGCCAATGGGAATCAAATCGAGCTTTAAAAAGTATCCGCTATTGCGCGGTATCCGCTATTCGAGGTTCTACTGCAAGCATTATTGGTCATTCATTTTTTTCTCTTCCTTATGGGAGCGAAGCGAGCCAAGACTATGTTTTTAATACTTTTGATGACTGTAGGACAGCCAGGGGCCGTATTCTAAATTTTGCGGTAAAATTATCCGGCAAAATTCACTGCAAAATTAGCCGGCAAACGTGGCGCTCAATCGGTAATCTGTAAATATTTCCGCTATTGCTGCAGTTTGCCCGCGCGGTTTATCGTATTTTTCACGGCAAACGCTATCGGCAACGCAAATATACGGCAAATTGAGCCGGCAAACTGCAGCAAATGCGGAAGTCTTTACAGGTTACCGACTGAGCGCCACGTTTGCCGGCAAATTTTGCGGTAAAATTTGCCGTAAAATTTTACCGCAAAATTTAGAATACGGGCCCAGAGACAGAGGTCAAGATTTGACGACAGAAACCGTAGAAAACCGTATCGCAAATAAGCTTTGCGATTGCTCAGGGTATGCCAATAAAAGTCATCCGGTTCGGTGATAACTAAAGTCCGTCACTCCATGACTGATAAAATTCATGGTGAATTCGGGCAGATGGAGCACATTTAGTCGACGAAACATAACTTCATTTCTCAACATACAGGAAGTATTATTTCAAAGTCTGTTGGTAAGTGAATAAAATGTACATACGGACCTACATGCATAACTGTCTTGGCCAATGTAATCTCGACACCCAGAAAAAAGGGTCAAAGTAAGACATGGGAGCTTTTCCAATAAAAGGAAAGTATTTCTTTTTTCATCACAGATGTTTCGATTCTACGACGGGGGCTGAATTTTCTTTTGATTTGGGAGATAGTACTGTATAGTGAGGGGATGTATCACTTTGCACTCATAAGTACCTGTTCTCTTGTGGGAGTGACATGCGATAGTTCCACAACAATTTCCTCGCTTCCAATCATTTCGTCGAACTTCTGTATGTATCTTGAAACTGGAGGTGTATGAGAGTCATCAAGATTACCATGGTGACTATTTTTTGCGGAACAAGTAGAACTGCATCTAATGAAATGGGCACATAATTTCTCGCTCCTCCGTCGTCGTAAAATGTCTTCTACGAATGTGTTGTACGAATCCTGATTGCGAGGTCCTCTACAATTACCCGTCAATGAACATACAATGAAAAATCGGAGCTCCGAACAAATCTCTGATTGGTCAGCTATGGTTTTCGTTATCGAATCCCAAGTACCATGATCAGATGCCGTTGAGCCTGTTTTTTCATTCGTTCGACATAAATCAAAGATGGCATCTATGGCACCAAGAGCATTGGTCTCGCTGATCAATCTTTTCACATTATCTACTTTCGTCGTGTCAAATCCTTCTTTCAATACAATATTCACTCCGTAATCCCGCCATAATTTGACTCTGGAATATGTGAGTTCGTCGTCGCTCGTCGAACTGGATAAAATCACAATTTTCTCAGCCCCTCGAGTAATTAACCAATCCGTTAATTCCAATCCGAATTCTGTCAATCCCTCGATAATTAGATATGATTTGTCCTTGGAACAGTACAGTCGTGGTATGGCTGGAGCTTGACGGAGGTGACAACCTTCCGGCTGGACTTTCACGATAATCTGTAACAAGCACATTGCACATAGAGTTTTCGAACAAGTAATATAGTTCATGTTGTTATATCCTGCACCAATTTCTGATTTGAGTAACAATGTAACGACATTGATAGATTGCAATCGTGGCTGGACAACGCATTATCATGAATCTTCGACAACATCACGTATAGACGACGCGATACATTGCCAAGTATTTATTTTTGTGTTAACTAGGGCTGGGACTATCCGCAAATTATTCGGATACTTTCCGGATATCCGGATATCCGGATGGTAAAACGTTTTGTATAAAAATCAAACATCTCTAATCCAGCATAATTCAAAAATATCCGGATATTCAGATATGCAAAAGTCCCAGCCCTAGTGATAACCATTCAGTCTAGATTGATGAAATTTTTTTATCTTCTTTCAGGCTTCTGAAATACAATCAAAACATCAAGTAATAACAAAGAAAATATATTTCCCTACTATTTTTGAGGATGCTGTACACGGTGGCATTGGTTGAAAGTTGCCCAAATGTTATTTCCCATTGTTGATTAACAAGTTAAAATAAGGACTTATTCTAAAAAAAATTTTCCCAACGGTGGAAACACATTAGATCTACTCCAATTAGACCGTCCAATCAATTAGGGTCAAAAAATCAGATCTCCTCTGCAATGAAGTTGAAACGAATTGTTATCACTCAGAGGAGGAATTTTAGCGATACGTCCCAAAAATGATCTTCTAATTGGAATAATTCCGTGGGATTATGATACTCTTGATTCTTTAGCGTCTACCGGACCAGATCCATCAAGTTTGGCGTCCTTCCAAGTACTCCACAATAGGCTCAAGAGAAATTACGTTTTTTTAATTTTTCATCTAATTGTCACTTCTTAGCGGTCTATATGGAAAATTTTGAACACCATAAAGGTTTTTTCTGGTAGATTCCGTTGTCTTTGATACAATCCATCAAGATTCATCTCAAAAGACCCATTGAGAGCAAAGCTTTGGAGCTTTTACGGATTTCAGAACGCCTATTTCGTTTTTCGGATCCGAACTGAAAATTTGCATTGCGCTGATGCAAAGTCGATCTGGGCTATAAGACACGTGACGCCTCATTTTGTCTATAGAACTAATATATACTTTCATCGCAAAGGGAATCTAGTTTCTTGACCCCACTTCGTTGAACTGTCTTAAGGCGATGCGGTCCCCATGCACCGTGACCGCAGAACTTGAAAACACATTGAGCCCAAATCACAAAAAGTGCACAAAAGTACCAGAGCAAAATGTAAACAACTTTATGGCAGTCACCCTCTAACCTATATATTATAGGAACTTTTCATTTCCATTTTCTTCCGATTCTCTTGTAGTTTGGGCTTAACGACGAGTGGACGAATCTAAAATAGATGATAACAAGTATTCGTGCACTCGCCGTTTAGCCCAAATTGCAAGAGAATCGCAGGAAAATGGGTGTGAATTTCAGCTTGCATGGTGACCACATCGCTTTGAGTAGAGTGGGTCATCCTGATTGGCTTCCATAGATCTCAAAGACCATAATTAAGGGTGACCAAGTCCCATGGACTTCAAAGTAAAATTTGATTTATATAAAAGAGTGCAACCATTACTCGACCATACAGAAGTGCAAGCATATTTCAATTCTTGCAATTTTTTGGCAAAACTGCCACAGAAAGAAAATACATTCGTCTACACCATCGTCATCATTTTTTAGGGTACTTCACATGATGGAATAGTAGTATGGAGAATTAAAGTGTCGATCGTACTGCCCGATACGAGCGAGGGTCAATCGCACAAAATACGGAAAAAGCACTTGTTGTATTTGCTTACATCCAGAAAAATCACCACCAACACATTTGAATTGAGACAATCTCTCACTCCCAGCATAAACATGGGAAAATTTCGAATAATAGGCTCTAGAGATCGGAAGATACGTTAAACTTGGTAACTTCGCGTAGTTTTGGTTGCACTTCTCTAGCCACCGTTTTGTTATGGAGGGTCGAAGACACATGGATAAAATTTTATTTTCAAGTTTAATGGCCGTGATGATCTGTGATCACGTTTTTGAGAACTCCCATGTAAAATGGGGACACTTTGACGTATGTTAACACAGTATCCAAGAACACTATGATCACATGTAAACACCTGTGAAACAACTAAAAAAAAATTTTTGGCATAGTGCGACTAAACGGCTATTTTCCCTCCTGGCTCGAATCAGAAAATTGGCGTTTAGTCGCCCTGATACCAAAAAATAGTATACAGTGCACCTCCAGATTTTAGCGATTTTTGGGCCTCCTTCAAAGTAATCTAGCTCCCATTAGACATGAGATAATCGACTTTTACTAGTAGTCATTTTGAAGGTCTTGAAAGAAGCTACAATTTGACTACTTGTAAAAGTTGGTTATTGGACTTTCCATAGGAGTTACAGTCGTTACAAGTTGAGCAGTTTCGTGAAAATGCCAAACTTTGAGCTCAATTAAAAAAAATCGTTTTCTTTCTTTCGACCCCAAACCTGAGCGAATATGTTTTTCGATACAAATACTATCAATAAGTACAAGAGTCTGTGTGGGCCATTCAATTTTCGATTTTATTCAGCCAATTTAAAACACCCTTTTTTGAATTTTTGCTTAAAATGCCAACATAGGCATGGCTCGCATATGAGGAAATCTACAGAACCTTTGACTTTTAGTGTACCACACAGTATCTCAATGAGATCGCGACTTTCACGCCACGGAAAAATGTTTTTTGATGGTTTCTATAGTTTCCAGGATGGTACTCTATCGATTTTTCATGACACGTGCACTACGCTCTTGATACAAATTGAAGAATCGTCGAATTTCGTACTTTTTCAGTGTAACTGGCGCGTCTTTCAAAACTGTTCGGCCTCTGGAGAAAATAACACTGTACCAAAAAATTTGAAAAAATTCCACCTGACTCTTCAAACCTGATATAATCATAAGACATTTGTCCTAATAGCGACTCAGATCCATGATCAGCACAGGGCTTCCATGAAAAGTGTAACTCACTTTTTGGAAAATACTCACTTCCTCCACTTTTTCGTATGTAAAAAAAATAACATCCGAGTTAGGATGAATCAGTAGACGAGAAATTGAAGAGTAAGAATAGACGATCAAAATGCTTCTTCGTTTGACAGCGACACATTATTCTGGTCGAAGATCTGTGACGTTGAATTTGCGAAATTGTTCGCGCCCATCGCTTCAAAAAAGGACATAAAACTTTGTTACTCGAATACAGGATTAGCAGATGTTGCTCCCGAATCCTATTGCCCATTTCACATTGACGTATGATGATTTACTATGCACTTCAGTGAGGTGGCTATAACGGTTGTTATTTGGGGGAGGAGCTCGGGAAACTTGTTCAGCCCCTGAAAGCTGATTTGTTCGGTCGGCAATGATGCACGTAACAGGTCTAGATTATAGCTGTCGACTTTTTATGTAATTCTCACATCATTTTCACACTTCAAGCTTATCACAATTCAAGTGGGAAAGATTTGGGAAAGAAAAAATTGCATATACTTCCGACAACTCTGTCGACGCAAGAAAAGTGAATCTTGATGAGTATAACAGAAAAAGGATCAATTCTGGGAATGGAATTCGATTTAACGGGTGCAACAACATCTTCATCAACCATCATACTGCACTATTCACGATCCATCCATGTGAAAAACTCCTAATAGTGGAAGAACGTAATAGACCGATTCCCCCTCATTGTTTTCAGGGGATTAGCATCTCTCAAAAATGGTGGGCACAACTTTTCTTCACTTTTAGGAGGTACCAAAACACTATGGAATTGGTTTCAAAAGCGACAAGGAGGAAAAAATTTTTTTTCTCGGGTGGTCCAAAAGTTAAAGGTTTGGTAGATTTCCGCATATGCCTCCATCTGAGTTATCGTGCACCAACCTGGGTAGAATTACTCCCCAAAGTACCCCCAAATAAGTACAAGAACTTCCGGAGGCAAGCCTCAAGCCAGAAGCGAGCTGGAGGTTCAAACCATCAAGTCCAAAATGTGCATTATTTCGTCTAATTCGGGGCAGGCGAGCAAGGGTTCGATTTCCCGTGTTTCTGCTCACAAACGAGACGAGTGGCTAAAATGTGAATTCAAACATATTTTTCCCGCTCAAAATGACCGTCTAAACACGATTCCGGGGTCAATTTGGGCCTAGGATATCATCCAATACTTGAACGGCGTTGAACGCCATAATAACAGGTTTTGCTCTTGTACTGCAAAATGACGATGATTTAGGGCCAAATTGACCCCGGGATCGTGTTTAGATGGTCATTTTGAATCCGAAAAACATGTTTGAATCCCCATTCTAGCCACTCGTCTCGTTTGTGGGCAAGAACACGAGGAATCGAGGCCTCGTTTGCCTGCCCCAAAATAGACGAAATAATGCCCATCTCGGACCTGATGATTTGAGCCTCCAGCTCGCTTCTGGCTTGAGGCTCGCCTCCGGAAGGTCTTACACATATTTGGGGGTACTTTGAGGAGTAATTCCACCCAGATTGGTGCACAACAACTCAGATGGAAGCATATGCGAGCCATGCCTATGTTGGCGTTTTAAGCAAAAAGTCAAAAAAGAGTGTTTTGAACTGGCTGAATAAAATCGAGAATTGAATGGCCCACCCAGCTTATTGTACTTATTGATAGTATTTGTATCGAAAAACATATTCGCACAGGTTTGGGGTCGAAAGAAAGAAAACGATTTTTTTAAATTGAGCTCTTTGGCATTTTTCCGAAACTGCTCAACTTGTAACGGCTGTAACTCCTATGGAAAGTCCGATAATCAACTTTTACAAGTGGTCAAATTGTAACTTTTTTCAAGACCTTCAAAATGACTACTAGTAAAAGTCGATTATCTCATGTCTAAAGGGAGCTAGATTACTTTGAAGGAGGCCCTAAATCGCTAAAATGTGCTCTCAGCAAATAGCTCCTAGAAGTTGCTAGTCTCAATTATTGCTCTTGGACAATTCGTTTCTTGAAAGTACCATTCTTGGGAAAGAAAATGCCCTTGAGTACGTCCAAAAATATTAAGTCTTTGTCTATACGGCCGGACTCGCGTACGCGAAAAGAGAGTTATGGTGGACGACGCATGTGACGTCTTCGCCGAAAAAATCCCTAGGAAATCCGTCGCGTACGCGAAAGACCGCGGGCCCTTGGCCCAGCCTTCGCGTACGCGAGAGGGCCCATTCTTCGCGTACGCGAAAAATTTTCCGGTTCGCGTACGCGAAGATTTTTGCGAGGCGGCTTTCCGAAAATTTTCGCGTACGCGAAGAATGGGCCCTTTCGCGTACGCGAAGACTCTTTACGTACGCGAACACTTTGCAAGGTGACCGTCCGAATATGGAGAACAAGCACATTTTCGTGTACGCGAAGGAAGAAGCCTTCGCGTACGCGAAGAATTCCTGATTTTGCATAAACGACAATGGCGTGGAATTGATTCTCGCTTCAATACGAACTACGACCATCTTCGCGTACGCGAAGACTTTGCAAGGTGTCGGTCCGAATATGGAGAACAAGCACATTTTCGTGTACGCGAAGGAGGAAGCCTTCGCGTACGCGAAGAATTCCTGATTTTGCATAAACGACATTGGCGTGGAATTGATTCTCGCTTCAGTACGAACTACGAGGCCGAAGGGAGCCCATTCTTTGCCTACGCGAAGACTTTGCGAGGTGCGCGTCCAAAAATTTTCGCGTACGCGAAGGCTTTGCAGGATACCTATTGAAGTGAAAATTTGCAATTCGAATGCTCGAAATTTTCTCTCGCGGGCGTAAAATGATTATCGATTTTATTATGTGGCGACCACGAAAATTGTCTGCTGAGCATTGTTTTGATTGAGTTGCATAACCCCCCATCTCGTGTTCTGCCCATTATACTAGATAAGTTTTCTCGTTTACCAGCCTGGTGATAATGATCCACAAAAATCCGTAGACGTAAATACCTTCAATAGCTCCTGTAGAGTCATGCTGGTCCCCAAGTCTTGAAATCAAAACTTAATGTTTCTTTGAAACGGCTCTTGGGTATCATGTAATTTTGTTGAGGTCCAGATTGACGCGGTGATATGCAATATGCATGTCACAATCACCTTTTGTGCGATATGACTCTACTAGGTGAAACCAAAATATGATTTCATCAGGGTATCTTAACAACTTCTGAAATCATGCCTTCTTCCTTTAGAATTGGCTCAAGTTCAAACTATGATGCTTGGGTATTAAGCTACATATCAGCCAATTAAACTAATTTCAGATGGATGATGGACCATGAATTCAGAGAGTCAGCAGATATCTCCAGGGATTCAGGCAGCTTCGGGAGAAAAATTTTAGATCTACCTAAGATTAGTGTGAGAATCAGACATGAATTATTAGTTGCCTAATGTGTAGTTCAATCTCTAAATTCACGCCAATTTTTAGGAAGGGAGAATTGATGTTGAGAGTGATTAAAATACTTTAGTAGAATCATATTTTGGTTCTACCTATTAGTAAAGTCATATTGCACAAAAGCTGATTGATCCATGCGTATTGCGTATCAACTCATCAATCTGCAACTCAACGAAATCACATGCATCACACCTAAGAGCCGTTTTAATGAAACATTGATTTTCAATTTCAAGACTTGGGGACCAGCATGACTTTACAGGAGCTATTGAAGGTACGTCTACGGATTTTTGTGGATCATTATCACTAGGCTGGTGATCACAAAAACATATCTAGTAATAAGCAGAAGAGCACGCGGCGGGGGGTTATGCAGCTGGATCAAAACAATGCTCAGCAGACGATTTCCGTGGTCGCTACATAAAATCAATAATCATTTTACACCCGCGAGAAAAAATTTCGCACGCGGGCTGCGCCGTGCGAATTGCGAAATTTTTCACTTCAATAGGTACCCAGAGCGCCGTTTCAAAAATCTTCGCGTACGCGAAGGAGCCATCATCTCGCGTGCGCGAAGACTTTGCAAGGTGCCGGTCTCAATATGGAGAACAGGGACATTTTCGCGTACGCGAAGAATTCCTGATTTCGCATAGGCGACAATGGCGTGGATTTAATGCTCGCTCCAATCGAGCAGCTAGCAGGTCTGTGTAGCGTACCACATTCGCGTACGCGAAAACGAAAAGCGAGCTACTCAATTGTCAGGTACGCAAAGGGAGCAGTCACGAGTCATTGGCATGAGGATTACAAGGTGTTTCTTGCAAAGTTAGTTGCCTGGTTAAATAATCCGCGCTGGACGGCAAGGTCTCAGGTGTGTGGGCTTCGAGCGAGGGGGGCAGCGATGACCCTTATCTCTGTGTGTGTATGTGCTCGCGTGATGTACACGTACATGTATGCTCAGACAACCAACTATGGCCCTGGATCCGCCTCTGCGCGAAAGCGTTACGAGGCGCCTTTCCAAATATTTCGGGTACCCGAAGGGGAAACGATTTCGCGTGCGCGAAATTAGTATGTCATCCACTCTTGCCTTTTCAGTCAAAATAGATACATAATCTTGGCTCCAAGATGGAGACCACCTTCTGAGCAGTTTTTCTTGACATTTCTCCATTCCCAGCTATTTCTGCAGCATTCCGCTGGCAATCTGTCACCAGTTTTGATCAGGCGCAAATTTTCGTGATGTTTGTAAAAGATTGCTAGAAGGTTCCACATTAATATCCCAAAAGTATGATTATCGATCCCACTGACAATTTTTCAGTAAACCACTTGCTGAAAAATCTTCGAATTTCCTAGAATCTTCAGAAAGATAATAGTTTCACTTAAAAACCATTCTCAAATATCTCTGAGATATTGCACGGAATGCCTGTTCTCCATATTGAGACCGGCATCTTGCAAAGTCTTCGCGCACGCGAGATGATGGCTCCTTCGCGTACGCGAAGATTTTTGAAACGGCGCTCTGCCAAGCCTTCGCGTACGCAAAAATTTTTGGACGCGCACCTCGCAAAGTCTTCGCGTAGGCAAAGAATGGACTCCCTTCGCCCTCGTAGTTCGTATTGAAGCGAGAATCAATTCCACGCCATTGTCGATTATGCAAAATCAGGAATTCTTCGCGTACGCGAAGGCTTCTTCCTTCGCGTACACGAAAATGTGCTTGTTCTCCATATTCGGACCGACACCTTGCAAAGTGTTCGCGTACGCGAAAGGGCCCATTCTTCGCGTACGCGAAAATTTTCGGAAAGTCGCCTCGCAAAAATCTTCGCGTACGCGAACCGGAAAATTTTTCGCGTACGCGAAGAGAGCCCATCTTCGCGTACGCGAAAAATTTTCCGGTTCGCGTACGCGAAGATTTTTGCGAGGCGGCTTTCCGAAAATTTTCGCGTACGCGAAGAATGGGCCCTCTCGCGTACGCGAAGGCTGGGCCAAGGGCCCGCGGTCTTTCGCGTACGCGACGGATTTCCTAGGGATTTTTTCGGCGAAGACGTCACATGCGTCGTCCACCAGAACTCTCTTTTCGCGTACGCGAGTCCGGCCGTATAGACAAGCCGTAATAGGCTAAAAAAGGGCCTCAAATAGATCTTTTATGGGCCCTCAGGCCCATGGGGGCCTTCGAAAAAATTCCAAAAAATTTTTTTCGTACTATTTAAACATGGTACTGACAGAAAAAAAATTTTTGGGATTTTTTCCAAACCCCCCTGGTGACGGCTCTGGCTGAAATGCTCCGAAATAGCCCATATGTATTTTCCTTGGTATAACTTGATATTTTCATCGTACTCTATAAGCCCGGAAGAATATGGAGAATTGTATCAACTTGGAACTCAATGGGTATATATTCTGTAACTAATATTCCTCTGTTCTGACTTCTCAAAGAAGTTTGATCATTGATAGATTTGACTAAAACTCGCGACGAATCGTGAGAATGAACTGCAGAATGCTAGATCGCGTAATTCACGGTGATCCTGAACCAAGTCTATCCTCCGCTGACGACAGCAAGTGGGATTCTTGTTGGATATGGTTCGGTACATCTGCGGGATCACAACCTACTAGGAGTCAAAATCGCCACTTGGGGCGTTTTTTTAAAAAGTCGAAAAAACGTATTTTTTCGATGTTTTTCCCTTTTTCACCCTGAAAAACTCGAAAGGAACGCATTTTATCGAAAAATATGTAGAGCAACTTTTTGTAGAACTAGAAACGATAAGCAAAGAAGATCTTTACAAATTTTTCCATATAAGCCCTCCTGTTCCTGTAATAAATGTAATTTCGTCTGAGACTCGTATTTATCTGTCATTTATCACAGTTTTGACTGTGTTACTCAAAGGAAATGCATTTTCCGGGAAAATGTTGGGACAATTTTCCCAAATTGTTCATGAATGCATAGAACAAAATGTGTCTCTTTTCTACATAACGCAACCTGTTAGAATTTTAACAGTATTTTATACAGAAATTCAAAACTTCATCAGTTTTAACAATCCGGACCCCATAAATTCGTATGTGTAAGGTGCACATGTTTTTTGTTCATTTTTTAAAGATCTACGAATAATTAACGTACATGTTTCTTGATGAAATGTGTTCCCTTTGAGTTATGGGATCGAATCGTGAAAAATGACAGATAAACTACGAATAGACGAAAATACGTTTATTACAGAAACAGAAGACCTTGTATCGAGAAATAAGTTCAGACCTTTTTCGTTTAATTTTTAGAGATCTACACTCTCTTAACTTTTCCGAGTGAAATCTCACTCGGAAAGAGTGAGTTCTGACTCGGAGTTCGGAGTGAAATCGTGGCAACTCGGTACCGAGTGAGTTTCACTCAGAAAAAAGAGTGAGATTTTTCACTCGGGGAATCCGAGTGAATCCAAATGTTATTTAGCTGAAACTGAATATTTTCGTTTAATCAATACGTTGCGAGCTATAAAATGAATAAATAATTATTAATCATCCGAAGGTTGGAGGAAAAGAAAAAAATCTATCACGCCTGTAGCGGCATGGTCACTTCATTATTTTTGTTATTTGGGAAGTACGGGGAATCGAACTCGGTTGTCTTGATTGTAAGTCGGACTGCTTCTTCACTGGGCTCCTGCTGCTGTTGTCATCTGAGGTCCATAGCACCCTGTTATGTAAATGATGCACCGTGTAACCTTATACGTGTCGTATGTGGAAATGGAGATATGAAAACTAGCCATTGTTTCGGGCGAAGAAATAACAAAAAAGAAACCTACATTTCCCCGGTAACAGGACATTGCTTCTATATCAATAGGGTTGATTAATTTATACGTAATATGATATAACATTGGTCTGTACATGCATTTATAAAACTTATGGAAGAGGATATTGACATTTCTTAGCTCAGTTTTTCAAGGAATATTGTAGGAAATCTACTATTTTCCTCTTTATGAGCTACGCATTGATCCATCAGTAACAAATAAGCGGTAAAACATAACCTAAAATTTGATTTGAGCGTCTCACTCTTGCATCCGAGTGAAATTTCACTCGAACTTCCGAGTGAAATTTCTGATTTTTTGATATCTGACTCTTTACCGAGTGAAATGGACTTTCACTCGGAATCCGAGTGGAAAATCTCACTCGGAGAAGTTAAGAGAGCAAAAAGTTACTCTATACATTTTTCGATAAAATGCATTCCTTTTGACTTATGGGGTCAGAACCGTGGAAAATGACAGATAAAATACGAGTTTCAGACGAAAATACGTTTATTACAGGGACAGGAGGTCTTCTATGGAAAAATGTGTACAGACCTTTTTTGTTCATCGTTTTAAGTTCTACAAAAAGTTGCTCCACATATTTTTCGATAAAATGCGTTTCTCTCGAGTTTTTCAGGGCAAAAAAGGGAAAAACATAAAAAA
This sequence comes from Eretmocerus hayati, assembly GCA_029851415.1. Lineage (NCBI taxonomy): Eukaryota > Metazoa > Arthropoda > Insecta > Hymenoptera > Aphelinidae > Eretmocerus > Eretmocerus hayati. The sequence continues at coordinate 137,552,327 of CM056741.1, forward strand.
ACTCTTTTTTTCGACTTTTTTAAGAAACGGCTCAAGTGTCGATTTTGATTCTCAGTAGGTTGTGATCCCACAGATGTCACGAACCATATCCAACAAGAATCTCACTTGCTGTCGTCAGCGGAGGATAGACTTGGTTCAGGACCACCGTGAATCATAAAAATGAATTCCAAATTGAGGGCCCGTAAACTTATTATGAACCCAGAGTGTGTGAGCTTTTATCGCGATTATCACCAATTTATAGGGCACGTGGGAAAACACTTTGAAGTGAGTTCACAATCAATTGGGACTCTCCATATAGCACCGACAGATGATGCTTCAATAGTGGATATTCGATATGTTCGACGCTGGTCACGCCATCTACTGGATTCCCTTTATGCCATCAATTGATCAATTGATCCACTCAAAGTGCCGGGTTTGGGAGAGATACTTCAACAGTCTCGCAGCATTAAAATTTGTTGCATATTTTGATGCTGCGAAACTATTGAAGTATCCAGAAGTATCACTCTGTCAGACCGGGCACTTTGAGTCGATCAGATGATGACATGGTAGTTGTTTCGAAGGAAATCCAATAAGTGGCGAGCCCAACATCGAACATGTCGAATTGGTGGTGCCCATCTACGGTGCGAACACCCAAACAGCCATCCTTACTGCAAGTATAAATATCCTCAATATGCAGGATACTCGGGTTTAACAATTTAGAAAGCAAATAGCAGCAAATAGATTGTGACGAAGGAGATGATTTGGAGATTCTGCAGATAGCTCACCTTGCCTAGAACTTGCTGTGTAACGCAATCCTCGAAGGCTTCACTCAAACAATTACGAGTGTAGACGTTCCTCGCTAGAGGACGAACCCAACTTCGATTAATTCCACTTCTGAGTAGCGTTGCCAATGTCTTTTTGAGTCTCGAATCCGAAGCAAGTATCCTCTTTGGCACAACAGAGAATAGACTTATCTCTTTCAGGAAGATCTCCATACCAACGCTCTCATGAACTCTACTATCTGCTAAATCGCTTATCAGCACCACGCGTGCATTACGTTTTGTGACCGCAAACAGCTCTTGAAGACTTTTCACATTGTTTTCATTACAAATAACAATATCGATACCTTGACCTCGAGTATTCACCAAGACATCGTCTCGGAAATTTCCCTTGCAGAATCTCAGCATATGGTTATCCGGTACATTGGGGCACGAAGATTTTATGAATTTCCTTTCGGCGTCGGTCTTGTAGGTTACGAAAACTTCACATTTCATGGCCAGAGCGAGGTAGAGTAAGGCTAAGCCCTCACCAGTACAGACATTACTCAGGAGAATTTTCTCTCCTTCTTTCACTTCTGCTTTACAAACGAGAGAAGAGAATGCTACAATATACGATAAGGGGACCGTAGCTGCATCCTCGAAGGTCCATGAATCAGGTATAATCCAAGTCCAGTCTGGATCTGCTTCGACAAAGTTCGATAAGGAGTTACCGCGTGTTATTCCCATAACTCTTCTCCCTCGAGAGTCTTTTCCTGCAAATTCCAATCCCGGCCTCAGAGGTAATATCCTGTTCTTTCCATCTGTCTCAGTGGGATCTGTATAGAAACTGCCTTTAGCTATGAAAATATCCTGAGCATTCAAAGCAGAGCATTCAACCTTTATTAAGAAGTCAGAAGTATTCAATTCAGGGCCTTCTGTCCAAATGAGTTTGGCAGAACCACGACTGCAAATTTGTTGGGATGTCCAATTTTCACACGGCTTCCGCTTGAGATGCACTTTGGTCTTGCGCAATGTCGCCCAAACACCTTGAGCTGTCAGGATATTAACGTAAAGATCTGACTCCAACTGGTTTGCGAAAGATGCATTTGATAAGGAATTTTCTTCTAATTTTGAATCTCTGATACAGAAGAATTTGATATCGGTCGAATTCTCGAGTCTTTTCGGTTCATTAGTCAAGCTGAAAATGTTATGATCGCTTTTTTCTTTCGTGACAATAACAACTCGCTCGGCATGACGAGACTCACAGATACTTCTCACTTCTTTTAAGGCCGATTCGATGTCATCAGAAACTTTGATGAATTTGATTTTCTTGAGTGGATGAACTTTCCGTAGCAGCAGAATACTATCATTCTCCAATTTTTGCGAGAAAATCGTCTTGTATCCAATGGATTCGGCTAGACTTTTCAAGCAACTTTCGTCCTGTTGATCAACGAAGAATAGGACAAATTTTCCAGCCTTCAACTTCTCCCAAGTGCTTCTTAGATACATGTCCCTAGAATCACCGACGATTATGCTCAAAGTATCCTGAAACGTCGCTGACTCATGCGTAATTAACTCCGTTCTGAAGGAAGATGCCTCTGGTATGTCAAATAACATACCCTTCAATAATTTTACTTTGGGGGAGCCCGTTTGGCCCACTATTGGCAATTTTTCTTGTTTTGATGAGAACGTGTTCTCGTCCACTAGTTGTAATGCGTAACGTAGTGCCTCTTCCATAGACAATCCAGGCTCACCCGAATTAAGCACAACTTTCAGAACATCTGGGCTCATCGTAGTCTGACCCAATTCCTCAGCTACTGTTGTAAACTTGATGTCGTGGATCTCCAACCCTGTGGCTTTTAGATGGTTAACTTCCTTATCAATCACAACTTCAGTGCCTGAGAAGAAAAAATCAAGGAATAAAAGTTGATTTATCTAAAGAATTTGAAACAATCGGTATAATTATTCGACGTGTGAACTCGGGAAATTATTACGACAGATTCCGTAACCTAGGATGATCATCACATAGATTCTCTGGGTTCTTTCATGTATTATTCATGAATAGTATCTCCTAGTGTGACGAAGCGCTCTGAAACTCTCACGCTTATTAGTTGTACTATGAGTTTTCAAAGTGATGCTGGTGAATGCACTGATTCGGAGTGGCTAATAAGAGTTCATGCGGGGATGGAAAGTATACCTTGAATCACCTTCTCATAGGCCAATGTGCAATCTTCAGAGTTCAAGAATTAATTGAGCGAGATGTTGTTGACCACCCCCCCCCCCACCTTTTTGCAACCTTTTAGAATAAAAAATCACCAAGTCATACTTAAAGCTCGACTTCATAAAACAGTCATCAGACTTTATCTCTCGGAACACCCATACATGGATAAACTGATACTCCGAGGTAAATTTCGTCGATGACTCCTCTGATATTTCTAGGAAATGTTTCAATTTGGAATAGTTCCATACTCGTTTTCTCGAGTTTGGGAATCATCGCATGAATCACTTTTGGCCAAATTTGGTGACTTTCTAAATGCAATAATGAGTGGAGAAACAGATCTTTGTGGTTGTGTTCAATGTGTTTTTACAGAATCCACTTCGTGGATACCTCTCGCTCTAGATATTGTGCAGTGGTCTCTATCATTTTCCAGAATTGATGCGCACGATGCTTGAATTTTGAGTATACATAAAAATACATACCTTTCCCCATTCCACACTCTTTCTCAAGTTGTTGGATGTCCAAGACAATTTTGCGGATCAAGAGAGGCACCTGGACCTGTCGCGAATCATTCCCAAACACGAGTGTTTGAAAAGCTCCATCAAGATATGTTACCCAATTACTATTCCACTGCATACGAGCACGAGTCCCATTCAAGGATGACTCTGTGACACTCTTAAAATCTCCAGAATACTGATATCCTCGCATTTTGAGTTCTCTATAGAACTGATCTTTACAAAGCATGCGTTGCAATGTTGATTGCTGTTCTGTTTTGTTAACGTCCTCTGGGTTCGGCACACTATCGAATTTTATGGTGCCGGAAACTACGAGCTCTTCATTCTCCACAACTTCAAATTTCCCAGATCCTACAGATGAATTAAATAATGGTGCGTCAAGTCATATCAATGTGATATTGAAGCGTTACCAACAACGATTTATTCGAAATCTCACCTTTTGAAACTGTCACTGTGAGTTGAGCAATACTATCATCCGAGACGGTAACCAATGCTTTGTTAATTTTGATATCTTCAAAAACAACGTTCCCTTTTCCGTTGGGTTCACAAGCTCTTAAAATCTTGCAAGCATGTTCCAAGCACAAAGACAACGGGATGGATAATCTTCCATTTATGACGTTCCCTCTGAGGTATTGATACTCGTCCGAGTTCAAATCAATTTTGAAAGTTCTTTCACCCTCTTTCACCTCTTCCAGTGGCGAATAGTAATTGACGAGCCTGGAAAAGAGTGATCCATTCTCAACTCACAATTGCACATGTACATGACATTCCTAGATTGAGGGGTTTGTCGAATAGACTAGAGATATCCCATGGGCCGCATTCTATCCGTGAATGCGCCTATTTCTCAATAAATATTACACCGAAGCCGCCTAAGCGTCGGGACTAACTTCCCTCCAAATTCTGCGCCCCGAAGTTTGGCATGATCGATTTTTGGCCGTGGAGGATCAAAGCGTTTTTTAAATTTTTGAAAAATCCTCCGAACAGGAGTCATGCTCTCGAAATTTCTGCATCACATTTGCAGTACTTTACCAGAACATCACCTACATCTGAGACTATGCCACGTTCAGACTGTCAAATGATGACGAATTGTGAGAATCACCCGTATACATGCGCGAAACGTAATGCACTGTATCTCAACAGCCTCTAATGAGTGAGCATTTCTTCGGTCAAAAACATTCGAATCGTAAGCTGTCTGTCGAGTTATATACACGGGGAATTTCGTAGAAAAGTGAACTTGGTAATCTCACCAATCGGTCGAATGATCCCATTTGACGAGCGACGATAGGGACGGCGTGCCTCTGCCCACGGGGTATTGAACCTTGGGATACAGGTTGGCAATCTGGGGCTGCAGGCCAAAGTTGTACATCTTTCCGAGGCCGGTGAGCAGTACCTCCAAGTTATCGGGGTGGCCTCTCCTGGTCAGGGCAATGTTGGCACAGCCCTCGGGCAGCGATCTCTTGAGTATGGCTTGCAGCAGACCGTGCGGAGCGATCTCGACGCAGATCGCGTTGGCCGGTATCTGACGAGAGGTTTCGTCGAACAAAACCGGGCTTAACAGATTATTGGTATGGTACTCGGCGGAACTTAGTCGGGCCCTCAACGTGTTCCACTCTCTACGTGGTACCGACGTGCTAATCCACTTTGAACTGCGTGGTCGGGGCTCCGGAATGACTTGTTGCAGACGCTGCATCAGGTTGGGTCCGGCCTTCGCTATGTAACGACTGTGATACGCTATGTTGCTGCATGGCACCTCCCTGGCAAATATTCCTCTGGCCTTGGATGATGAGAGGAAATTTTTTTCATTAACGTCAGACCACTATTTGAAAACTAGGTCTTTCCCCAGAATGGGAAGAACCTCTGGTACGTTGTAAAATCGTGCGATGGCTCTGAGAATGAAAACGGTTTGGCTCGTAAACCCAGGCCGAGCCCAGACCAATGTTTCTTACGATATGTCTCCGAGTTTTTTGAAATTTAGAGATTCTGGAAATTAGTGTGGTGGTTCAACTATCCATAACGCACCTTCTGCTGAAATTTCAAGGAGCCTGTCCATCTTGTTTTCGAGTATTTAATATTGAAAGTTCGAGCTCGTAACACGTGAAGGATAGGAACGGCGCAGCAGAAGGCAACTTTTTTGGGCCATTCTCACGAATGATCTGACAATTCTTTAGAGAACTCGCTGAAAAATTGATATGTCGTTCATTCACACGACGGCTAGGATGTTCCTAATGTTTGGCCGCGCGCAATGCTAATTTTCTGCCTTGCGGAGAGCGTATGTGTGTGAGCGTGTACGTGCACAAACTGCTTTGTTGTGTAATACGTCATTGTACAAAAAAGACGGCGAGGTCGCGTTGCTATCAAAACAATATAGCTTGCCCAAACTTTTGAGCCTGACTGTCCCCGGAGACATACCTTAAATATTCCATCAAAAATATTTTCTTCGGAGATTGCTGGATTTTCGATCTCGGAATCCGAGAAAGGAGAAGATTTTACGTTCAAATATGTGTTTTGGACAAACTCAATCTGTTGATCTATGTGAAACACACAACATTCATCCAGTTGCCACCGTAACATGAATTATCGAGTACCATACTGACCTGATCGAGTACTGTACTCGGAGTGACACTCGTGATCGAGTTCTTCAAACCACACGCACGATCTGGGACTCTAGGTTGTATTCGTAATCTGATGTTCAAAGTGGTACTCGTGATCCAGGACTCGAGGTCATATTCGTGAATCAGTCCTAGTATTTGTCATCTGGTGCTGGATCACAAGTACCACCTCGAGTATTCGATCTGCACAGTTTCACACGACAACTCAAGTCCTCTCGACAACCGGATAACCACCATGTGTTTCTCGTGGATCAAAAAATTAAATTTGTACAGAACGCAAAATTGAATGTAAAATCATCACCTCTTCCAGGTTCCGAGGTCCATCACCCAGTATCCTCTACATGAAAAATTGTCGATTGAATATTGCAAAATTTCGGAGGTGTAACAGCAAATCCGCTGCCATGCCGAGGACCAGCAACCCCCTCGCCTGCGGCTCGGGCCAAGAACCAATCGCTCAAAAGCGTGTTACAACCTCGTGAGCTCAGTGCGAAATGCACTATTTCCAAATTGTGAAATTCGATATAGTCAGTTCTAGAATTCAATTTTATTGTAGTTCTGGTTCATGAAGAAATAGACGCTATGGTCTCCATTAAGATTCATAAATGATTGTCAGTTTGAGAGCTTTTGACACCCCGAGTGACACCCAGACCGAGAAATTACGATAGAAAGTCTAATAATCGCCCGAACAATAAAATGTCCGCGTATTTTGCATAATGTTTTTCTCACAGGATACCCAGAATATTTGTTTAAGATGAATTTTTACAAATTTCGGTTGATCTCAAGTCACATCTTCTAGCACAAGCGCCGGCGCCGTAGTTACAAAGAATATACGCGAAAGTTTTTCAATGCTTAAGGCTCCATCTATCAATTCATTTAAGGGTGAATTAGAAAATGGTTCAAGATCAAGGGCACAGGCCATAATATCGAATTGCCTTGTATGTATTCACCGTCACTTACTGTCAAGTTTGCAACGAAAGCCTTCATAGACTCAGCGGGACCGCTAATTGTCGAGCTTTCGGGTCCATTGTGACAAGCAACGTCGATGTCGGGCGGACAGAGAAGCTTAACTTCATCGTAGCCGAGCCCCACAGCCGCCATAGATCCTCTGAGCAACTCCGTCTCGGTGGACGCCAAACCACGAGACAGGGCTGCCATTATCATTTGCTCTGCGGTGAAACATCCATCAGCATATGCGCAGCCCAACTCGCCGACAGAGTGCCCCATTATATAGTCCGGCTCGAGTCCAACGGCCCTCAAAACATCTGTTAGGCCGATCTGGGATACAGATTCTCACTCTTATCTTAAGATTTTCATGGTATTGAGTTTTGGCTGCTCATTGCTTACCTGTACCGCAGCAATTCCGATGAAAGAGTTGATAATTTGATCGAACATTTTCGGATCTTTTTCCGTAATGATTTTGAATATATTGAATCCTCTTGGTCTCAGTACTGCATCACATTTTCTTATAGCAGCCTCAAAAATGGGCAATCTCAACAAAGCTTCGCCTGAAAATTCATCCTTGTTAGATGAATATGAGTTCATTTTTCTCTGAATCTAGAACCTCAAGTAATACAAACCCATTCCGACCCATTGAGACCCCATTCCCGAATAGATCCACCAGATTTCTCTCTTTTGTCCAGAGTTAAATTCAATTTCCCGTTTCTTCAATCCTACTGGAGGCATTCCTTTCGACGGTAGCAACGTGTAACCTCGATAAAGATGACCATCCGTCTCAAATTGATAAACATCATACAGTAGTTGAAGAAAATCAACGTCCACTGGACGGCTCTCCATCTGTAAAATGAATTATTGCAAGCCTTTAGATGCAAAGAAAGCATACAATATGAAAAAGTTATTCGTCCTATTATGTCAAGTTCAACAGCTTTGATGAGAAACCGAAGGAAGAAAGTTTCTACTAAACTCCTAACGTTTTTTTATTCAATGAATGATGGTCTATCAATCGAATCAGCCCTTCCTTGTTCGCTCCCGAGTTCGTTCAACAAAGATATCTGACTCGAAAAAAAAAATATGATACGATGAGGACAAGTAATATTAACACTTTGTACGACATGGCTCTGGGCAAAGTTAGAATAGGTCGACTTTCAACAAGTCCAGCTTGATGATTTGTAATGCAATTTCAAAGTTCAACTAGCAAAGTATGTCCATAGTTTTCTCATGTTAACTCTACCTATCACGACGTTTAATTTTACTATACTCACGTAATCTATAATTGTAGTGACTGCCTCCTCCGTTCGACCCGATGCAATGATGAGACGGGGAATTTCATCCTGCGCCTGACCATCATTTTTCTTCTCCAACTTTCGTGTTTTCAAAATAACACTTGCAAAGTTTCCAACAGCCGAAGTTGAATTAACTGCCGCGTATTTGCCATTCCACGGTAGAGGATCTGTGGGAACGTAAATTCTGCCTTCCTTCAATCCTGCTGCCTTCGAATTTGGTTCTTCATAATGTAAGGTCGGTGGCATGATTCCGGTTTCAGCGCCAATGATGATCTGCAAAATAGAATGTTTAAGATCGCACTTGAAAAGTTTCCACGAGTGACTCCAAGAACCGACTAATACGCATAATCACCTCGAATGATTTCAAGGTGCTTGTCCTGGTGCAAAAAACCGACCATAGCTCAGTCGGTTATAGGTAAGCAAACCTAGCGAGCGCAAACATGGTGCTCTGGCGAGGGCACGAGTTCGAATCCTGGTTGAGTCAACTTAACACTTTTTTGACGAAATTTACCGGGCGAATTCCGATTGAAATATGATATACCTGCGCGTAAAATACACTTTTAACGCACTTTGAAAAAATACGGAAACAAGCAGCGTAAAGAAACAACGAAAATTCAAGCATACCGCTATCCGATCAAGCCAATACCATCTATAAAACCACTCGTGTGACGGCTAAATTCATGTCTGCTATCTGATACCGAGAGATATAGCCAAGAATATTAGAAGAAGAAAAAATCCTGGTGCAGCGACGTGATTTGATAGTCATCACCACTTACTTTTTTATTCACATCGGTTTCGACAAAATTGTGATTTTGGCGTATGAGTCTCTTCTGTCAATAGAAATGCAAGCTGGAAATGGAACTCTCACTTCTGGGAGCGCAATTTTCTCTAGACAAATGATAATTTGGTCGTTTCGCAGCCCTAAATTTTTGATGGCTGTCGCGGGAAAACTCGACGGTGGATCTCGAGCAAACTTGGTTGAAAAATGCTTTATTATGTAAATTCCCTATTCCAACAATCTTATCGTTTTCTACCGTTTCTCTGAACGGTAAAAAATTCGTTGAATTTTCAACCAAAATTTCAACCAGCTGGTCGAATTTACAACCACACTGGTTGAATATTCAGCCAGTTGGTTGAATTTCTAACCAGACTGGTTGACTGAAACATTCAACCAACTGGTTGAACTTTCAACCGAAAAATCATATTCGGTGGTGGATGGATCGATCGATCGATCGATGATGGGTGATAGATGGGTGCATGGTTGAAGGTTGTATGGGTGGGGGGAGAGATGAAGGGTGGATGAATGGTTGGTTGATGGATGGTCGATGGATGGATCGATGGATGGATGATACATGGATAGATGCGTGATCTATGGATGAATGATGGTGAATACATGGACAGATGCATAGTTGATGGTTGAATGGATGATGAGCGAATGGATGTGGTATGAATGGCAAATGAATGGATCGATGTATGGATGGTTGATGGACAGATGGGTGAGGTATGGATGGTCAAGCGATGGATGAGGAGTGAATGGTTGGATGGTTGATGGTTGGATGAGTGAATGGATGGATCATGCATGGATGGATAGATGGATATACGGTTGATGGGTGGTTGGACAGACGGGCCGATAGTATATGGATGGTCGATACATGGACGGTTGATGGTTGGATAGGAGGGTGGTAGGATGATGGATAGACGGTGGACGGATGGATGAAAAGATGAGGATAAATGAGCTATGCTAGCTTGTATGGATGAATGGATGAATGATGAGTGTATGGATTTATGGATGGGTGGATGGATTGACTGATAAATGGATGAATGGATGATTGAATGAAATCATGACTGACCCATCATCCATCCGCCCATCGACTATCCATTGACCACCCATCCATCCGTCCATTATACATCCATATGATACTGGCACTCACATTGATGATAAGAGATTCTATTGCACTCATGAATTCGATCCATGCTTCATGGAATGGATAAATTATGAGAACGTGAACAACCGAGTTCCAGTTTACATACTACCTCAAATATTATTGTTACTTCTATTCTTAGCTCATTTCGAATTCACTCAATATTTAATTTTAAGTCTATTCGCAATTTTAGTTAGTCACTAGCAAACCATAGATTAATACTATAGTTCGTTATAACTAAACTTTCAATACCCTGCACCATAATTCGACTGTAAATATGTAGCAATCTGTAATTCGCCATTTGGGCATATGGGATTCTTCCCCCGCCCTCAATTAAACCATCAATCAATCAATCAATCAATCCATCATACATCCCACCCATCTACCATCATCCATCCTTCCACCACCCACCCATCATCCATCTTCCCAACTATCAAACCATCGACCATCTATACATACATCCATTCACCCATTATCCATCTATCCATCCATCCACCCATCAAGCCATCATCCCTCCACCCACCCATCATCCATCCAACCATTAGCCACCCATCCATCTATCCATTCATCTGTCCATTCATCCATCCATCCGTCCACGCACCCATCACCCATCCTCCTGTCATCCATCCCCCCATCACACATCGATCGTTCGATCGATCGATCCATCTACCATTTGCCCATTCATCCATCCACCCATAACCCATCCACCCCTCATCTATCACTCCATCTATACACCCACCATCCATTCCTCGATCCAGTCATGGACCCCATCCATCATTCATTCATCGAACATCGATCCATCATCCATCAGCCCATCCCTCCATCCATTCTCGTCCACCCATATAACCACTAGGGTGGGCCGAACAAGAGCTTTCTTTGAGAATCGATACGCCCTAGCGTGGAAATGTTGTGTTTGTACATATAGATGTGAAAAAATTTTCGCTGGACGCTGAGAAATGAGATTTTAGGTCCCAGCTAGAGCCATCAAGATTTTATCAAAATTAACGCAGGTTTAAGTGGGAATGTGCCTAATTCGGCACTTTTTTCTTCCTAACTTTGCTCGCATTTCTGGCGCATCTGAACATTCTTCAACGTGTTTCGATCCATTTTTATGCTTGTTACAGAACCTACAAAATGAGCTAAAGTACGTCCAATTTCGACTAACCCAAGTCAATCTATTTCAATTCTTCCAAAAAAGATTATCTTTGAAAAATCGAAAAATAAGCACTTACCCCTCCCTCCTCACTTCTTCCATTAGTCGAACTTGGGACTTGACTAGTATGACTGAGTCCTTCCTGCTTCATTTTTATCTGGATTTAGATGACCAATTTCAACTGCTGAAAAAAAAATCTGAAGTGGTTGTAAGTTGGGAACGGCTCTTAATAAATCAAGTTCAGTCTAGTTCAAATTTGGCCACAGAATTGCTCAACATACTTTCCTCGAGTTTTTCAGGAGTTGAAATTGGTCATCAAATTCCAGATGGAAATGGAGCAAGAAGGGTTCAGTCATAGTCAAGTTCCAAGTTCGCCTTTTGGAAGGAGTAAGGTGGGAGGGGGAAGTCGCTCATTTTCCGATTTTTTTAAAAATAATCTGTTTTTGGAAGAATTGAGATAGATTGGCTCGGATTACTCGGAATCGGACGTACTTTAGCTCATTTTGTAAATTCTATGAGAAGCATTAAAATGGACTGAAACACGTCGAAGAATGTTCAGATGCGCCAGAAAAACGAGCAAAGTTAGAAGGGAGAAGTCCCCTATTTTTGAAAATTCTAATAATGATCACTTTTTGGGGAAATTGAGATAGATTGGTTCTGGTGAGTTGAAATCGGACGTACTTTGGCTCATTTTGTAGCAATTGAAACAAAATTGAAAACGAGATAAAGTACGTTGGAAAATGCTCGGAAGCGCCAGATTTACAAGCAAAGTTAGCAAGAAAAAAAGTTTCGAATTAAGCACGTTCTCATTCTGTGTTAATTTTGATGAAAGCTTGATGACTCTTGCTGCGACCTAAAATCTCATTTCTCAGCGTCCAGCGAAATTTTTTTCACATCTACATATACAAACACAACATTTCCACGCTAGGGCGTATCGATTCTCGAAAAAAGCCCTTTTTCGACCCACCCTATGACCACCCATCACATTCTACCCCTCTCACGTAGGCAACCTGAGCCGCACGGGCAGGTTGAGCGTTCAGTTATTATGATAAATCCACATTGGTTGAATATACAACCAAACTGGTTGAACTCCCAACCAGTTGGTTGGAGTTTTTCGGAAAATTTTTTACAGTGTATAGTCTTACTCTATTGTGAGATTCAAAGAAATGCGATTTTCCGTCTCTTCACCCGTAAACTTATTCGAGGTGTCAACTTTGCCGTAGCAAACAATGTATTTCAGATAAGAAACGGCTTTGCAACAGCTCAATCCTGGTCCACCTTATGCTTTTCTCATGGATTTGTGGCACTGACAGTATCGAGCCCGCCTCGGATAAGTGAAACGTTGAAAATGGTCAGAACAGTCGTTCTTCAATTGGGTAACTTTGGTACAGTGGGTGCAACTTTGGTACACCCCTAAAAAATGACTTTCAGAGCTGCGTTCGGCAAGGTAAACGATTCTGTCGCTCTGAAACCTATTCTCCTCCCTTGATACACACATAAACAATGTGTCAAGCCACCATATATCCCGCGTGGATGATTGTGGTCGTTTATTGGAGCTTTTCTCGAAAAGGCTGACTTAACAGCGATACGCGAGCGATCCTGTTAGTGTACCTGGCAAGAAGTGTTCCGAAACGATCTAAAGATGAATAATGCTACATTTTGACTACATATATCACCATATTGGAAAAACCATCGTGACATTGGAGTATTTACATCGTTCTGAATTTTTATGAATGAAAAACAGGAAAAAAATCATGAAAAATCGTACCAAAGTCACCATACTCTACGTAAGAAGCATGAGGATAGTTTAACTTCAAAACATCTTCCTGTGGCAGCTTCTTTTTAACTCATCTTGAGTCGAGTGATGGTTTACGAGGTTTTAAAATGTTTCAAACAGCTTAGAACAAGATTTCTCAAAGATTAAAATTGATTCACTCGCATGGTGGTGGGTAGAATTGAGATATTCTGTAAGTGTACCAAAGTTGCCCCATCAGGGTCTAACTTTGGTACACTTTTTCAACTGCTATAATAGCTCTGGCTTGGACGCATCAAATTGAGCTTTGTAGCCCGTTAATCGAAAGCTGAGGCTGTAAGCTTTCGATTGACTACTAATTGATGTAGGTTTTGTCAATGCATGTTGAAATGTTGAGCCAAACAAAATAAAAAGTACCGAAATCGTACAAAAACCACCCAATTTGACGGTATGTGAGCACCGATGAGAAAGCCTCCGAAGGTCCCAAGTTGGAGGCAAGAATACCTTCAATTAGGGGCATTCAGAAATATTCCCAAGCTTGGAGGCAAAATTACTTGCAGTTGAAGGCTCTTTTCCTCCAAGAGATTCAGAATGAATTTTAATATTCAAGGATTATATCGTTTCAGAATATGCTCATCAAGAATAGTATCAAGAAACAAATTTGGAATTCCAGGGGAAGTGTTGCTTAACAGCGAACGATGAATAAAGCATTGACTCACTTTTATGATTGAATTGATCGTGGCGACCGATGTCGCATTTCCAATGACCGACTTGACGGAGCCAATGGGAAGTGGTCTCTTTCGTTCACCGTAGACTGCATCGATGGCATCGAGTTCGTCTGCATCTGCATTCTTGATACCTAGCCCACTGGCTTCCAGATAAGCTACGTCATCTGGGGTCAGCCGGCTTTCACTGAGTAATTCTTTCATCAGCTTCACTTGATCGGCGACTTTCGGGAAAAGAAGGCTATTGTTGATTTGCACGCTGTTTGAATGCTCCACTCGAGCATTCACAACCTCTAGGTAGCATCTTTTTGCATCCGCGGCTTTCTGAAGGTAGAGTACGGCCACTCCATCGCTTCGAGTGAATCCATCGGCCTTGTCGTCGAAACTTCTGGTACGCCCGTCGCCAGACAAGAGGCCTGCATTTATAACGGAGAGTTTAATCCGATGTCAAATTCCCTCATTGAGTTCAAATTACATTGAGCGGGGCGAACTTTGAGGCCATCGTGTTACAAGTGAGAAAAATATTTTCAACTCTGGAGCATACAGCAGACGCTTAGCAAATTGAACGCCGTTCTCGCCACGAAACAAATGGGGTACTTTTCTCTGAATAGATTCTCAAACGCGAGGGCTTATTTTTTTCGTGTTCACTTCATCCATGGCTTTGAGCTCGTTCCAATTTCAATTTGAGACATGTATTCTTGATGAATTTTGAATTAATAACTGACGAGATAACTGAAGGCAGAAGCGGAAGAGGGGTCGGTAGCTCTTAAAAAGGCCGCGTGGAAAAATCCTGCCATCTTCGTCTAAAGTTACGTGGTTTTTCTGAATGAATACACTACGTGGATTAGTCGGAATTTATCGTCATCGGCTAGTTATCGGGAAGGCATTAACTCATACATATGTACGAATGTGACAATGAAGTAGCCATACATTCGCTTTTACGTTATTCCTCTGCATGTACTTGCTCTGCTGGAGAGTTCAAATCAACCTCGGCTTCATGTAAAAAATCACCAACATTCAATTGATCAATAACATAATCGAGGACTGTTTCCTCTATTAGTCTAGGCGCCCACCGAGGCTCCCGTGGCCACTTCAATTCCCCCGGAAAATCTTAACGTTTTCCTACGTATTTCGATGCGCTGAGTCGATTTTTCGAGGTCGCTTTTCCGAATTTTGATTACTTTTTTTGTTATTAACAATTTTGTGTGCAAAGTTGAGATTTTTTGCAAATATCTCGAGTTATATGCATTTCCCGGGAAAGCTTCATCGGATCAAAGTTGTAGATCGTGGAATTTCCCACAAAAAAGGTCCTCACAAGTTTCCTGGGAAATGAAAACCCCAGTCGGAAAGAGCGCGAAAAGCGCTCGGCGCGGTTAACATGCGTTTAAATGGAGCCGTCGACGGTGCGCTGTTTGATGCACTGCCATTTTCACAATTTTCGTTTTTTTGCGAAGCGACCTGGCTCATGTTGTAGAGGAACAAGTCTACTTTGATATGGTACGAATTAAATTTAGAAGGAATCGAATAATTTTGGACTTTTGACGAGACAGAAAAAAAATCGAGCGGACGGCATACATGTGTGCGTGTGCGACAAGCACACGCACATAGTGTATGAGCCCATCGCACACGCACACATGTATCCCCTCCGCTCGATTTTTTTTCTGCCTCGTCAAAAGTCCAAAATTATTCGATTCCTTCTAAATTTAATTCGTACCATATCAAAGTAGACTTGTTCCTCTACAACATGAGCCAGGTCGCTTCGCAAAAAAACGAAAATTGTGAAAATGGCAGTGCATCAAACAGCGCACCGTCGACGGCTCCATTTAAACGCATGTTAACCGCGCTGAGCGCTTTTCGCGCTCTTTCCGGCTTGGGTTTTCATTTCCCAGGAAACTTGTGAGGACTTTTTTTGTGGGAAATTCCACGATCTACAACTTAGATCCGATGAAGCTTTCCCGGGAAATGCATATAACTCGAGATATTTGCAAAAAATCTCAATTTTGCACATAAAATTGTTAATAACAAAAAAAGTAATTAAAATTCGGAAAAGTAACCTCTAAAAATCGACTCAGCGCATCGAAATACGTAGGAAAACGTGAAGATTTTCCGGGGGAATTGAAGTGGCCACGGGAGCCTCGGTGGGCGCCCAGACTATATGGACAGAGTTAAATATCCAACAAATCAATCGAAAAATTTATGGAAAAAGTTTCTTACCGAGAGCTCTAAGCTGATAAGAAACGTGAGGATGGAGGCATGAAATACATCCTGCAACGATAGCACCATCGCATCGTCCCTCTTTGATGGCAAGATAAGCCAATTCCAAGGCTGTGGCAGATCCAGTATTGTCACTGTCTATATTCACACTCGGTCCATTTAAACTAAAGAAAAATGATATTCTATTTGGGATCATGGCCTTACTGCATCCCACGATTCCGAAACCATCCAGCTGTAACACGCAAAGATTATGGTTGGTGTTTACACTATTATTAAAAACTGACCAATCCGACCATCACCACCGTTGGAACTGGTCCAGTTGTTAGTGTTGACAGCGGCATGGAAAATCTCAATAAAACTCCCACAAGATTAAACGCATGCATGATGTTCGCATTTTTGTCATATCTGAGCATCGGAAAGCGCAATGGTTTTCTCAGTGTGATGTATGTAAGGGCCATACGTAAACCACGTATCCACTTTGAGGGATGGGGGGGGGGGGTCGAAAATGTCTGGAAATCGGAGTACGGGGTGCGCGCCACCTCCCCCGCCCCCGCTCCTGTTACTTTCAGTATTTAGAACCATGCATCACGGTCTCTGAAACTCGATAAGAAAATTTACCTGGACTTTCCGGTGGAAGACAGTTTTTTCAGCCTCTGACAGACTCGTTGCAGTGAAAACGGCTATATTAGCTCCTTTCAAACAACGAGGATTGACGCCAGCGTCCATTATTGCTTCGTAGCTACACTCTAGAAGAATTCTTGATAATGGATCCATAATGGCCGTCAGTCTTGTGTGAACACCAAAAAATACTCGATCAAATTTTTCAATGTTGTTGCATCTTCCTATTCGTTGCGGAACTTTTGGAGTATCTGATGAAATAAGTATACAATACATTCAATGAAATAGATAATGCAACTCTTTCTGCATGATATGTCTAAGCATCATTGACTGTGAAGAGGATGCGCTTGAATTTAAAATTGATTTATGGGTCGTCACACCTTACGAGGAAAACTCCTCCCCGCCGAGAAAATCGTTGGGAAAACCAAATAAAGTGTTCTTCGTAAAGGCTGTTGAAATAATGTCAACGTATTTTCAAATATTCACCTTGATCTCAAGAACTGTGAGAATCCATGGGCCTAGCTCACAAAATCAAAACCCACGTTCAGACAATTAACGCATACTTACGTTCTCATTCTTGCAAAATTCCATACGGTTCTGCATAAGACCATTAGTGCAATTACCCAACCGTTTCCTTCAAAGTCCCACAAATGTTTTTGGATCATTATGGTACAAATGATTCTAAAAAAATTTGAACAGTTGCTCAATTTTATCGAAATTTTCACTCAACTGACGATGAGTCTTTTCTCAGCATTCCCCGTAATCATTCGTAGCGCGGCCAACGTTCGTAGTTTTGGGGCTTTTCCTAACAAGATCATCGGTTTCGAATCAAGGAAGAAGTATGGCTACATCTAATACTACAGAGGAACCTGATTCTTCCGACTTCCGTAGTCATCTCTCAATTTTGTCAATCCGAAGAGAAACCATCCTTCGGAAATATCATTTCCTCGTCATGGGTGATTAACCGTGGTTACGAGCACGATACCTCAAATAGGAACTATGAACGCCCTCGACGCTACTGGATACCCTACACGATCACCAGTTTCGACTTTTATAGTGAGAATATTGTCCACGATTTAGGTAAATTTTTCTTTTGGTTTCTCCCAACACGAGCATAAATACGAAGTAAGCTACAAAATCACGCTGTTTTCTGTTTCAACGGACCCGCTGATGAACAACAGATTTCCGAGACGCATTTTTATCTTAGGGATCGCAAAATTCAAGAAAAATCAGCTTTCGCACGGTTATATGCCTACGGATCTCCAAGACGGTTTCATTCATTTGGATGTGATTTTTGAGCATTATCAATTTTGACAGACGTCGAAGGACACTTCTGGATAGAAATGAAAAGTGCCGAATAATTCAACCCACCGCGGTGGCGGAAAAAAACGATACCATCTGGTCTCGGGTTATAGTGAATGCGTTCATACCTCGGTTCATACAAACCAAAAATGTGTTTCGTGGATTTTGAACATTTTTGTGAGCTTGGGTACCGGATTAAAAACGAGAACTTACCAAAACTCCATCTGTCATGCTCCTCCGTCGTGCAGTCAACTTGATTCAACAAGTTATTTTGAAGCTCCGATACGTTGTCTGAATTCGGGAAACGACCAGCAATTCCCGATATCACCACCGGGTTATCAAGCGATTCCGCATCCCCGTCCATTATCTCAGCAATACTAAACTCGCAGGATGCTCTTCAGTGTATTAGAATCCTTTCTGAATTCGTTGTTTCAGCCAGGCTCTAGCGAGGGCCTCTTGTCAGCGTTTTTTGTATGTGTTCTATGTACGGTAACCTTCCGACTGAGAGGCTACGTGTGTTCCAAATAGGATTCAGCACCTTTGTAAATGAATTTTCTATGACGCTAGATAATGTGAGCGGAGAGGGGCATCGGCGGAAGCGTTCGACTCAACATTTTCCGTGGAGCACGCGCGTAAACGCCATATAGTAGATTATAGACAATCATGAATTATTCCATTGGACCCTATTGAAGTGCGCACCGATAGAGTTCCCGATCAAGAACTTGTTCGATACTAATGCTATAAGGTGATGTTAAAGCAACGTTCGGAGTTGATAAGTTGCTCCGGACGTGGACATTTGTGATAATCGGTGATCCACGAGTGTGTACTCTCAACCTTGAAGAGTGTTTGTGGCGGTTTCCCAAAAAATGACTTTGGCAGTTTTTAAATATTTACTATCGATGCGTCACAAAAAAAGTTCGAGCAAAAATGAATAGATTATACTGGAATATCAAAAGCCATCTCTCGCGCAGTATCACATTAGAATACTTTGGAATCAGTCCGTTAATAGCCAAAGATTTACACATGGGTCGAGGAAAAATATTCTCCAACATCGCTTAGGTCGCCTCTGCGAACTATTTTGTTTTCCAACTAAGCGCGGACGCGGATTAATTCATGTTTCATTCATTTCCACTGAATAACCTCGAGCCCATGACATCCGCTGGGCTGGCGTTTGTTTCACTCTATCACGAACTCTTTTCTGCTTCAATTTCAGAATCGTGGTCGTGCATTGTAGTAACAACATTCTCATAGGTAATTTTCAAATTTGCATAGAAAATTTCAGTGACTGGAATTGCAAGAGATTTGATTTTTACATTATAAACAAACCAATTACATCTTCTCAAGAGTTTGAAAATATTTTTTTGGATTTTCCTAATCCAGTTGACTCTTCTCTTATGTTTGATGTCTTGCTCATGTGGAATATAAGGTAAGTGTCCCAACATGCCCCCATGGAGCCATTTTCTGGGAAATTCTGGTTTACTTCAATTTTTTCCAACGTACTTTAACTCGTCTTAAAGCTTGTCTCAAGAACTTAAAAATTAGTTGAGGTACGTCTCATTTTGACCAACCAGAGTCCAGTTATCACCATTTTCTCAAACGGTTCCTTTTGAGAGTTTCTCTCTAAATGAGTTCGAGTGAAAGATTACTCGGTTTCACTCGTTTCGAATGTAAACACTCGAAACGAGTCACGGCGCACAGTGGAAAAGACCGGAATTTTTTGGCTCAAAGGTTAACATGCTTGAGTCATTTGACTTTTGAGCTAAAAAATGTCGATCTTTCCCACTGGCGTCGCAATCCGGCTTCGAGTGGACAAATTCCAATCACTTCAAATCAAAAGGCGCGGCAGCGCCTTGCTGGCGAGTATAAAAAAAAATTCGAATGAAAACGACAGTGCGCACACGCAAGGCCACCGTGCGGACCGTGCCTTATATACGTTGAGTTGGGCCGTTTTAACCTCACTCATTTTTTCTTATCATCATATTTATAGCATTAAGGGCAATGGTGGACATTAGCAGCTCTCGGCCAACAAGTTTTGTTGTGTAAGATGTTATTTTACGAACCTTCTGCCATTTAGTGATTTTGTATTGCTAGTCCCGCACTCGCAAATTGGCAAGAGTCTCAGACGATTTGACGCCCGGGACAGAATTTTTCATCATCAAACTTTTTCGAGTTTCGACTCATCTCGAAGTCGACACTGCGTCGGTGTGACTCGAATCAGCCTTGTGTGCGATGTGTGTGCGTGCATGAAACGAGCGCTCGACGAGACATACGGGCAAAAATGAGCTGATGAACCTGCGCCGCGACTGTAGCAGACGATGCACGTGTTTACTTCGGCTGATTTTCTGCACGAGTACAGTTTATAAGTTTACATGCCAATCGTAATTGTTGGTTCTTTAAGAAAAGAGCCACCTGATGTGTGTTTCTTTGTTTGAAGTGAATAAAAAATGATGGGCAAAAGCCAATATGCTCGCCGATTTGTGTGTGTCATCTCGCTATTATACAGTGTCAAGAATAATCCTTAAATTGGGAGAATTGAGAATTTGATTTCAAGGATCTATGTGCCAGCATTAATTCAGATTTTAGCAGTGTATTGATTTTCAGTTTCATCAATATTTGAGACAGTCACAACTCTGAAGCTATAGATTATGCATCTCAGAATATTTATAATCTACTCTAGTCAGAAAATTAGCATAGCGACAAATGGAATATCTCTTGTGCTTCTTTCGGTATCTCACCAAAAATCTGTTCGTATCCAACACAAGAGGGATCGTCTATCACTTTGAGATGTTGTGGGACTGGGCAGTCTCATTCATCACTGGGTCCATAGAACAGTTGTTGTTTGTTGTGATATGTGCAGTGATCCCTGGTGATGCTCTAATTATTTTTGTATAACATACTCCTATTGCGTATTACTCTCATCCAATAGTTTCAGCTAGACTTTTATGGTTTACGAATCTTTGCTGTCTTGACACGCCACTCACATTCTTGGTATAGAGTTGTTTAACGGGTAGCTTGCTCGGGTTAATTTCTAATTGGGTCTAGAAAGTACTACAGGGTTCATCTGTTACATCAAAAAAGTTATTCAGAGTTAAGAGCACATTTACGCTTTTGGTGAGAAGTAGTAAGTCCAACTTGAAAAAATTGATCGTTGACAAGTCAAGCACTAAAAATAGGATCTAGATTCATACAGGTATGTGGATGTGCTTTGAGGATCACTTCATCTCCTGTCAAAGTATGTCTCAGATAATGCTATTGAAACTTCATTCACCTCAAAATAAGTTTGCATGTGTTACTTCAACTTCTTGAAGTTTTACAAGTTATCAATGTCCAAGTTGAAGTGTGTTTTAGTTTTTGGTCTTCAAATAATATTGGGGACCATAATTCTATATCTCGTTTATTAATCATAAATGTGTTGAATACTTTGATAGTTAGCACCCTCTCTTGTTGAATAGCGGATGAACCAACTAGTGTGGGGAGTTTTCGCTATCCAAAAATTTCCCATCAACTGAAGACTTCCTGCTCTTACAAGTGAAGTTGGGAGTCTTTGCATCAACTCAAGTCGAATAAAATCAACTAATTCCAAGTTTTGCTATCTGAGACACAAGGTTTCACTGCTCGGAATTTCCTTCCTTAGGATTCGAAAACATTTATCTTGGAATTTAACACAATACTGCTCATCGGGGGAATGATTGAGATAAATAGAAGTCTTTTGGATTTTTCAACATGCTACCATTCACAACTCATTCTTCATTTTGAGAATTTTTAATCATTACCATAGCCAAGTATTGAAATTCCCCCCCCTCTACTTCACTTTTTCTAAAAGTTTAGCTTGGCGAGTATGACCATCCTTTTGCCCTATAAATTCATCTGATATCAAAAATATGAATTTCACCCCTTGAGAGTTATGAGATCAGGGATTACATGTCGAGTGAATATTTACCATAATCTGAACGAAAAATGAATGTAGAAAGATTGAAGAGAATTTATTTCAACTCTTGAGAGTCATGAGATCAGGAAAAAGTATGTCGAGTAATTGTTCTGCAAAATCTGAACGTGGAACGTATTAAAAAGGATTGATAACATAACAATTTGATTATCGCTGTAATTTTGAATCAACTTGAGTTACTCACCATCTCTACTGACTTTTAAATTGGAGTGATCAATGCTGAATTGAATTTTCTTGCCATCGTTTTCTTTTCATTGTTCTAGATGGGTTACCATTTTCAATATATTCAGCAGATGAAAGAGATGGTGAATAACTCAACTTGATTAAAAATTACAGCGATAATCAAATTGTTATGTTATCAATCCTTTTTAATACGTTCCACGTTCAGATTTTGCAGAACAATTACTCGACATACTTTTTCCTGATCTCATGACTCTCAAGAGTTGAAATAAATTCTCTTCAATCTTTTTACATTCATTTTGCGTTCAGATTATGGTAAATATTCAGTTGACATGTAATCCCTGATCTCATGACTCTCGAGGGGTGAAATTCATATTTCTGATATCAGATGAATTTAATAGGGCAAAAGGATGGTCATACTCGCCAAGCTAAACTTTTAGGAAAAGTGAAGTAGGGGGGGGGGGGGAGATGAGATTTTCACTCGTATCGAGTGAAAATTTCACTTGAAGCCGAGTTGTGACCGTTTTCACTCGAATTCTTCTAAAGAGTTTACAAAAAAGTTCACAAAAGTGTGTGCCCAACTTGCCTCCATATCATTTAAAACCATGTAAATCGGGCATAAACTGTATGAAACGGTTTCTATCTCTGTGCAACCACACTTGTAGCTTTTCCAGCGACGGTGGTGCCTCTAGCGGTCAAATTGGTATATTGCCAATAACAATTTTTTAAACACAAAGAGGAAAGAAACCAATAGTACTGCGCCCTGCGGATTATTTTTCTAAACATTTTAAAAGGAGTTTCATCGAGATCGGTGCAAAATTTTTGAGCTCAATTTTGCATCGATCGCGATGAAACTTTTTTGAAATTTGTAGAAAAATAGAACTAGTGAATGCTCGGACCGAGAATTTTGACCGGAATATATTTTTTCTCTCAGAACCTTGGATGACAAATAGCGTCCGGGCATCTGCGGGTTACCTTGCCTCCCTAGGTTTTGTGGTCTATTTTTCGTACAGAACTCTCGGTCCGATCCCGTGGAGCCAATATGAATTATTGCCCCATTCCTCTATACCCTCTTCTCTTGTCTCCCAAAAATTGTTTGCAGTGGTCCCTCCGCCCTAATAATCTGCCCTCATACACCAATCGTGAACATTTTCAATTTATTTTCAAGCCATTGAAATATCCACTAATTGATGGGTTTGATATAGAAATATGATCCCTGGATTGAAGATAATCTCTCAGTCACTTACAAGGGGAGCATCAGGTGTCCGGATCACGATCTTGTCGGAATTGTTTTTACAGTTTTGTATCGCCCAGTATATGGAGAGTCCAGAGTAACTCCGTCAAATGGGCCCTTTGTTCAGAGCTACAGCCAACAACATTAACTATTATATACGATAACAACATTAACATTAAATACGATTTCCGATCATGTCGATCGAGTGTCAAAAATTAATTACAAATTACAACATTAACATTGCTAGTATATCTATATTGGTGTGCGTTATTTCCTAACTTTCGATTTTCCACGATACCATCGTGAATTTTCGATCTTTGATATAAAAAAATGAGAAAAAACTTTTACCGCGCCCTGTGCGACGTATCCTGCTTCGCCGCTCGAACATTATTTTAACATTGAAAAGCCTATGCTGAAAATTTCGCCCGCCCCACCCTCCGTGCCTCTGGAATCACTGTGATTTCTCATGGCCCCTCTTGGACCATGAAAAATATCAAAATGCACTATTTCGACGTGAAATTTCACGAGGAACACGATGAAACTGTCAGTTTTGAGTTTCAAAGTGACCCCGGCGTGATATGAACGATTCTTTAAAAAAATTACTGATATCACACCGGGGCCACTTTGGAACTCGAAACTGACAATTCCATCGTGTTTCTCGTGAAATTTTACGTCGAAATGATGTATCCTGATCATTTTTCAGCTTCCAAAGGAGCCATGGAAAATCACAGCGATCTCAGAGACACCAAAGGTTGGGAGGGTAGAATTCTCAGCATAGGATTTTCCATGTTAAAATAATTCTCGAGTGGCACAGCAGGATACTTCGTACAGGGCACGGCGAAAGTTTTTGCTTATTTTTCCATATCAAAGATCGGAAATCCACGATGGTATCGTGGAAAATCGAAAGTTGGGAAATAACGCAAACCCTAATCTACATACACTCGTATATAATAACTTTTTAACATATGAGCAATGATAACTCCAGTGCCTGTATCTTTGCTGAGGAGATCCATTTCACAGAATTACTCTGGATTCTTCATATTCTAGGTAGTACAAGACCGTGAAAAAAATTTGGACAAGATTGGTGATCCGGACACCCGGTCCCCCCCTTTTTAGATGGAAGAAATCGGAAAACTTTCGCAAACGGTGTACGAATCAGCAAATTGATGTCAAAAATGGTCTAATTTCTCCCATTCGAGTTTCTAAATGATCGCCTTAACGCCAAGAATCGAATTTTGAGATGAGAGTTATCAATTTAAGACTTTCCCAATGAGTTGGAAAATGTATCAAATGAGTTTATGATAGATTTATGGGGGTAGGCACAACGCGCAGGGACTGTCGTGGAAAAACACCATCAGGGTCTCAGTCCGAGCGGACTGCTGCGCCATTTGCAATTTGCGATTTGCAATTAGCGATTAGCGATTTGTGATTTGTGATTTATTCCCAACAGGCGATTCAGCCGCGATTCCGCATCACCGCAATCGCGGCAATCAGCTGCCAATATGAACAAGCTCTTTGATGTTCAGAGCTGACAATCTCAAACGATGCGAGATAGGTAGTTAGATTCTTCAGCTGTGATAATTTGGAACCTACGAGAAAAGTTTTTAGTGACAAATTCACCGTTATTCTTACTGTTCGGCGCAAATTTATACCCGAAAGCGGGATTTTTTCTTATCCATCTCTCAAAATTATCCCTTCAAGATCATAAGGTGAGTGTACCCAACTTGCCCCCATTAAGCCATTTTCCTAATAACTTTGGCCCATCTCCATATTTTCCAACGTACTTTAGCTCATTTTAAAGCTTGTCTCAAGACCTTTAGAATCAGCTGAGATACGTCCAATTTGGATGAAGTGGAGCCGAGCTGTTTGAATTCTCCCAAAAGGTGATTTTTGAGAGCTTACAAAAGTGTGTACCCAACTTGCCCCCATCATTTAAAACAATGTAAATCGGCGATGAAGTGAATAGAATCGCTTTGATCCGTTTTGATCACCGTGCAGCGACATTTATAGCTTTTAGCTGGCCCAAGACATCGTTTCCGATCTATTTTGACGTGATAAACACGTTCTGAGTGTTAAAAAAAAGCCATACTGCACGCCTTTCCGAGATAAGCATATGGGGGCATGTTGGGTACACTCCGATGTTGGCATCCTTGTTAACAAACCATCTCCGTGTTTTGCGCATGAAACAGCTCCATATCCAAATTTTGCAATTTTGAAAAATGGATTTTGAAGGTCTTGAAACAAGGTATCGAATGCGCTAAGGCACGTCAAGATTGGTCGAATGAAAATAAATTGGCACCGGTTTTAGTGAACGCGATTTCCTCTTCGATTTCTTAGCTGTGCAAACACGAAAAATGGAAAACTCACTTTATATTTTCTGGAGGACGTAGAAATGATCCGGGGTCGATGAAAACTACGTATTTTCTCATATTTTAACATAACAAACGTAAAAAAAAATTGCGGGAAGGTCAACGAGCGCCCATTCCTGAGATCGGCATATGGGGGCAAGTTGGGTACAGAGGCAAGTTGGGTACACTTACCTTAGTTTTACTTCTTGACGGGACATATTGCATTTATGGCACACGCCATTCGAAAATTTGTATCTGAAGAAGCAATTTCGTGCGCAGGGTGCACTAATGAATGTCCCCACTCGAATTTCACACGAATTAACCAGCACAAATTTTCCGCCCTCAAAAACCATGTCACATTCCGTGACCGCTAAGAACAACTTCTCGCCGGGCTTTATTTCTATCGGAGTGAGAGGTTTTTTTCCGAGTGCCATCTCGTTTCATTCGAATTTGAGTACTTGACTCAAAGTTCACGCGAGCGGAGCCAAGATTCGCTGATATTTTTGTAAAGTCAAAAAATGTGTCACATACCATGGCATCCGAGTCAGAACATATCCAATGACTCCAATCACTCACAGTTTTGTGTTTTTCAATTAATTTTTGGTGGCACTATGGAAAGGGGCATAACTCTAGATGAGTCGATCCGAAAGCACGCGACGAGCTCGTGCGATGCTCTGAACGTCAAAATGTTACATCCCGTGGCCCCAGTATACGTAGACTGATTTAACGTCACCGCGCGTTGGTTGCACTCGTGGTTGCATCGATGATGGTAGGGATACTGCTATAGACTTGAGATCTTTCGTCACAATGATACCTCACTCGGTATACTCAGAATTTTAACTCCAAATCGACGGGGGAATGAATGCAAATTGAGTAATCGAAAGGTAGAAGATGTGACATTAAAGACAAACTCCATCCCTGGTAGAAAATCAAAAGATATTTCTGCCAGAAACTGGCCACTTGTATGCTGTGTCTGGCCATAAACTGGCCAGACACTTCTGGCCAATTTCTGGCCAGAATGAAACGCTAAACTCCTCGATAAATGTTGAGCAGATCTGGTCTGGATCAAATGCTTGGTTTCTGGCCAATAACTGGCCATATTGCGACGAAGAAAATGTCCAGATTTAGATCACATGCTCTGTTTCTGGGCTAGGACTGCCGAAAAACTGTCTGGAATGGAAGCAATAGCAGATCTTTATTGGAATGACTGTACAGATATTATATTCATATCATAAATCTTATGTGATACAGATGCACGTGACACATAGTTAAGAACAATATTTTCCACAAGTTGCACTGCATTTGAAAGTCGTTGGTAATGGTCTCGTCACTCCCTGAGGATCTGATACAAAATTGAATGTGTTGTATCATATCTGGAACAGAATTATCTAAGATGAATCCATGATCATCAGAATTTCACTCACAGAATATTACAGAACACTCACCTCTTTGAGTGTTAAGTCATCATCACTCCATCAACTGATTCATGTGTTCAAATTGGTGAAAATATATTCAGTGGCACTTCCAAGTTCCAGCACCACTGTAACTATGTAAGATAAAATCCAACGCTAGAGACCAGACATCTTGAGCGTACATCTAAGAGTTCAAAAAGTATGCAACTATATACCACTTTTCTTTTTTTCCGAATGTATTATCATCTGTGCATAGGAAGAATAAGATCTAAAAATTGGTCGTTGAGACGTGAAAAACGAATCCTGACCACGCCACTTGACCTCAAAATGAATCATGACTTACCCAACGATTCGGAAGAGGATTGTTCACTGGAGATTATAAGCTGTTATCAATACTCGAAAGAGTTTTCTCGTTTACGCAAGTTACTCGCTAGAAATTCACGAGGCACTTCGAGAGAATAGAATCGTAAACCTCAAATACAAAATTTCACTCGACATGCGGTCACACGCGATCTCGATGCATGAGCACTGATCCGATGGGCACACGCAGTCGCACCGCTATAGCCAGAGTCAGAGATCAGAGATGAGACGAAGAGGGAAGAGGAACGAAAAGGGGAGGAAGGGAGAAAGGCGAGCGCACATAGAAGCGAACGATCGTTCACATGAAGACATATTACATTTAGGACATGAGTAAATGGACGGCTCTGGACCAGAACAGTATATTTCCATTTCGAAATTTCAAAAAACTGCTTTGGTATTTTGAAGGCTGTTTCTGTTGGTCATAACTATATGGACGAATTCCAATTCATCATTCTAATTAACAATTCAATTTCATAACGCGAGAATAATTTCCCATGAAAGTAATTGCCGTCCAAAACAGTCCTAAAAATCCCAAGGCAACTTTTTGTAAATCTGAAATAGACACATACCGTTCTGGTTCACACCCGTCTAAATACGCGGTACAAAACAGGTACATTCAATTTCCTTATTCCTGAAAACAATGCCCGCTTTAAATAGATACCAATGATTCATGAAGTAAGAATTTAGCCATAAAGTATAACATATGACGACCAAATAATGGCCAGTCCATGGGGATACACGGCAATTTTGGATTCCACTCGCGATGGCCAGTTTCTGGCCAGAAACCATTCACACAACTCCTCATTCAGTGTTTGAAGACTTTGGTCCCCAAATTTATGGCCAGTTCATCGCCATCTTCTGGGCAGTTTTGCTGAACATATTTTGATGATGTGGTTCTGGCCAGAAACTGCTTTCAAGCCAGAAAAATATGTTCAGTTTTCTATCCAGGGCAGTTTTAGGCAAAATGGTAACTTTCGGGGATCAGATATGATGAGTTCAGACGACGATTTTTCGTGGAGAGAACCAGAGAATTTCAAGATGTTCTCAAAACCTGAGATGCTGTTTTTGGAATCTTCCTTGGAAAACATGACAAGTGGAACGAAACAGTTTAGTTATAAGAGACATCGAGATCCGGTCCAAGCCCGGGAGTGACTCTCTGACTGTTTCTTTTTTCGGTCATTGTGGAAGGAATTTTATTCCTATGAATGTCTTGATACTTTGTACCCAGTTTCGTATTTTGTTCACGTGTAACAGTCAATATGAACAAACTGTTATCCCCATACTAGAACGGTGAACCATGAACTCTTGCTTGTACCCCGTACTAACAATAAATGTGAAAAAAGACGTTTTTAGTGAGGTTGAAGATATCAACTGACTACATCACAATATATTCTCACAGAATTTTATTTACATCAACATCCAAAGACCGTATTGTGCATACATTACAGTGCTCTGCGCCCTATGAAGAGGGGCATTCTAAATAATATGTATTGTTACAGTCTCTACAACTCATATCCTGGTTGATTACCATCAATTTCGAGGATCAAAAATCTCAAGTTTTCTCACATCGTTTCAGTGTATACTAGGAGTATGCATTTTCAATTGAGCAACTTAAAGACGAAGAGGAATGATCCATTAATAAAGTTTAAATCACTTCACCATCCTTATATATCAATTCATATCACTGTACAAGCGTCAGCAACAACACTACCACTTATTTGCACTCAAAGGCCGATAATAATTAGAACGAAGAGCGATGCCTCCGTCGTGTCTCGTCCCTCGTCCAATTCGATTTTGAACATATACATACACGGGCAAATTTGGAAACCATATTAAAGTGACACACTATATTTTATACATGTTGTTCTCCTTATTCCTTCAAAATAAAGACATAACTTTACCAGTTACTTTTACATACAAAATTATAGTTCGATTGCAGTGAATTATAGCTATTGAGGGTGAAATAAGGGGAAAACTTTACACCACAATGAATCAATCTCTAAACCATAGATAATGATTCGGTGTACGTATCTCAGACAAAAAATGTCAAGAGACAATTTACAGAATTGGGTTTCAGGCAACGAGCTATTCATTCGATTTATTGAGTACCTCGTTCAGGGAGTGGTAAATAACGGTGGTATCTCACAACTATAGCGTGAAAACGTCTCACGGTGAGTCATTTGGGCAAAAAAGGTCGAGTTGCGTGCACGTGGGTTTTGCCTGTGGGGTATGTTTCGGGGTCATTAATAGAATATTTCTCAACAAGAATCAAAAAACTCGGTAGAATTTTCTCAAAACAGTGGATTGCCTTCATTGCTCACTACCGCCTGTCGCTTTAAAATCGACCATCCAAAATGATCAAAGTACCCATATTCGACGTAAAAAGACCGAATCTTTCGAAATCCGAGGCCAAATCAGCTCCTGATACGATCTGAGTAATTTAAAATGACTATAGTGCACGAAACCCTTTTTCCACTGATAAAACTCACGGAAAATCCAAGAATATCCTTTGTCAACGGTAGATATGGATAATTTGAATACAGATGGGGTGTTTATATTGATAATACTGTGTTTGAATGATATTCATTATGCCCAAGACTATCTCATCATTTGATTGGAATCCTGAATAGACGGTAACTTGAAAAAAAAAAAAAAAAAAGGAACACAGAAACTGTCACTCAAACAGCTATTACGTACTCCGACGCCTTTGAGTGACCATAATAATTTTGCGAAAAGTTACTAAACAATCACTCACCCTTACTTTCTGTGCAGATCATGCTGACGTAAAGATTCTCGCAGGATATTGCAGCTCTTTTCAATACTTTCGAGCATACCGTCCCTGGTAGAAATGGTGAGCATTTTTTGGCCAATAACTGGCCAAATCGGATGGCCAGTAATGCTTTTTTGGCCAGTTTTTGTCCAATAGGATTAAGCACGAATCTATTTCAGCGGCTCTTCGAATGGTTTCATAATGGATTTTGTCAATTGTATAAGCAATATCTATCTTTCCTGAAATTCTTAGCCGATGAGCACGTCAAGCTTCAACATATTATACAAATGAAGTTGGAGATCTTGATAGATATTGTCTTTCAGAACTACCGGAACTACCAGGATTACAGCATGGTTTTATTATGAATATTTGTATGAAACTATGTCAAGGGCGATAAAATGAATGCGAGATGACGGTTCAAAAATTCTGGAAATGTTCATGAAGTAATCAGGAAAGATGAGGATAGTATTCTAGGATATGGAATAGTGTTCGCGAGAAAAAAATTTGACCAAAGAGTGTGGTTAGCTCAGATACTCAAAATGTCAAACATAACCTCAATACCCGTAATATTGGACATAATCTCAAAATAGCTCTTAATACAATTAAATACCAAAATCAAGGTTGGCTCTTACTCTTTCGATGATCATATCTGGGCTTGGAGGGGTATTCGAAAGGCAATTTTCTATATTGAGATAATGATGAAATCCATTAATCAAAAATCCTGAGAAGATGTTTATCAATGATTTCACGTTGATAATTCAATAATAAATACTGAAAATTATCAAACAAATCACCCTCAAAGATGAATTTTACCATTATCTCAACCCAAAAGTTGCCTTGGGACCCTACGAAAGCACAGATGAGTTCATCGATAGAGTAGGCGTCAACCTCAATTCTGGTATTTACGTGTATTCAGTGCTTTTTTGAGGTTATGTTTGACATTTTGAGTATATAAGTTATCAGAATGGCCAATTTACCACGTACATAAGATACATTTGTAGGTACTTTCATAAAATATGTAACTCCCCTGAAATATGTGACATGAGCTCTAAAATCACTAATTGGGGAATTCTCAAAAATTCATAAATACATGTTAACCGTTCCCTTGAGAAACGAAATAGACGATTTATCTTTGAGTTATATACCATTTTGAAACTTGATTGTCAATTCTTGAGGTTATGTTGGCAGAAATATGGCCAAAAATTGGCCATTTTTTGGCCATTTTTTGGCCATTTACATGAGACCATTTTTAACCTAAGAAAACTGGCCAAAAATTGGTCAGGTGGCCAAAAAAAATGCTCAGATTTCTACCAGGGGTTCATCCGAACAAAACTCTTTTCGCACGATCGCTTGTAACGCAGGTCCAAAAGTATGTAGAACAATGTTCAGAAAAAAGATTCACAAGGTCTTGAAAAGAGCTACAACATCCTGCGAAAATCTTCACGCTAGCATGATTCGCATAGGAATTAGGGGCGAGTGAAATGGACATTTTTAGAGCATTGAGCGTCGATTATAGGCCAAAAACATTCATCATATTGATTTTCAGGATACACAACTTGATTGATCTTTTCCTCATCTTCCAAATACTTTCCGTAAAATTATCGTAGACCCGAGGACGTCGGACAAATAATTGTTCGAATAGGTTTTCCGTGTTCCATTCTTTCCAAAGTACCGTCTATTCAGAATTCCAATCAAATGATGGGATGGTCTTGGGCATAACAAATATCATTCAAACACAGTGCTATCAATATAACCCGTCAGTATTCGAATTATCCATATCTATCGTTGACAAAGGATATTCTTGGATTTTCCGTAATTTTCATCAATGGAAAGAGGGTTTCCTGCACTAAAGTCATTTTTAATTACTCAGATCGTATCCGGACCTGATTTGGCCTCGGATTTCAAAAAATTGGGTAAACTTACGTCGAGTATGGATACTTTGATCATTTTGAATAGTCAATTTCAAAGTGAGAAACAAAGAGTGAGTAATGAAGGAGATCGAATTTTTTGAGAAAATAGCTATAAAATCGAAAAATCGACTTTCTTTCAAAAACTCTCTACAGATTTTTTTTGATTCTTGTCCCAACATTTCCCATAGAACATCCCAACATAGAACATTTCCCAAAATGTTCTATCAATGATCTCGAAATATACCCCACAGGCAAAACCCACGTGCACTCAACTCGACCTTTTATTCACCTAAATGACTCGCCGTGATCTATCAGAGGTCCAATTCTCTTCATAATTTAACTCAATCTTTGAATTCTTATCTCAAGAACATGAGTCCAAGCAACGAGAATTACCCTTGCGATTTGTTGTATCTACAGAATCTCTATGGTTGTATATAACCGTGATTGTTAAGGTTGTTCTTTGGGTGTTAGGAGATAGTCTACGTGATGAATTTAGATAATTATCTTACATGAATACGATGCTACAATTATTATTTACATAATTTGAAAATAATAAAATAAAGGTAGACCTAATATTCTAGACCATATTTCAAAGTACATTCGTGCTCTTTTGCCTTGACCTACAATATCACCTCGACCGTGTCACTCCGATTGATATTTGTCAATCCCATTGAGTTCCAATACGCTAAACTCCAACACTGAAAAATCTGAACGGCATGGGCGAAGCGAAGAGTCACTCAGTTCTCTCAGTCATACTTCGAGGTGATGACAGGAGAGCTTATTCACCTGCGCGAGAGGTGCCGCCTGTTTCCAGTGAATCTTTCATATCGATTTGCGTCGCTGCAGGGCTCGTCGAAATGCAGGTATGAGCATCGGGAAACGGAGTGTGCAGAGTCCGGTCGATAATGTGGGAATTTCTCTTTTCTGCTTTGCTCCTCAATTTGACTGTGGTGCAAGTCGGGTACCGTCTTGATTTTCTATGAAATGCTGTCACTCGGATGTGCAGCTGTGGTCGACGTTATCACCGTCCCTAGATCCGTACTACATCGGTCAGAGACTGCCTCTACTGGTGGCAAGCTGAAAAATTGATGATAATCGATGAGATAATAGTCGATTAGATGATTCACTGTGAGTGGGTGCTAAATTATGGGACAGTGCAAGTCACTAAGCAATCTCATTTACTTCGACGTCATGCTAAATAGCAATATATGATTCACTTCAATATGCTAACGACAGTAGCGCTATCGGGGCCTGTTCTTTCAGATTATGGTCCACAATCAGTTGATGAATTATAGCTCGAATTTTTCCGAAGCTTTGTAACAGTAGCCCAGTGTTTTGGAAAGATGATTTCACTCGTACTGTGTTGTACATTCAATCGAAATCATTCAACGGATAGAAGTATGAAAGTCTCCATTGTAGGATTTTTTTACGGTCATTGAAATCGCAGTCTGTTGATCTTCGGAGTAAAACCAATAGGATCCAATGTATCACGTATTAGTTCAAGCGAAGTTGCCGATGCCTGCAAAACCCTTATTTCCAAGGGCATACAGTTAATTTTGACACTTTGATCCAAAAGAAGTTGATTTCTAAACTCGGTAATATAAGAGCAAACCATCTACATTTGCATTGTCCAATAAAATCATCCAGTACTCTCTGTTCATTCGAAAAAGTCATTTGGAAGTTTCCAATTCTCTTGACGGTACCATAAGGATGACACAGATAACGCGGTAGCATCACACGGACCTGAAATTCTTAAGCATCACACGGACCTGACATTTTGCCACTAAAATTGATTTCACGGCTAAACGTTCTTAGCTACAGCTTTGGGGTCTTGGGATCTTCATTTGACCACCAAATACATTGAGAAAAACTGACTAGGACCTGTGGGGTCTCGCGTTTGAGGGTCGCACTGTACTGGATGGATCTGACATGAAAATTTGACAAAACTAGATTTTCGTAGAAAAGTACTCCCTAAAGTGTAGACATAAAATTCTCTTTGATTTCAGAGCATGGAAAAGTTGCATTTGACGATTTTCTGCAAGTGAAAGTTGGTGCGGAAAGGCCTGGAGTGAGGCAAATTAACTTTAAAAAGGTAAAATTTTGGTCAAAATTGTGCCTCAAATGTACGAGCTCATCCCTGAAAGTGCTCTTTTGATTCTCATAGCTGTGGGATTTGATGAATTATTCCATCATATTTGATAAATTCATCCGACCGGATGCCTAACATGGCCTAACAAGTCCCTCGGCAGCGTTATACATCCATAAAGGCTGAAAAAAGGAAAAACCATAGCGCACGGAACTGACATTTTGACCCTTTTTCCGATAATGATTTTCTTCGGCAACCCTGGATGAGAAAACTTACGATTGCGTCGGAAAGATAACAGAAAAATACGCCGCAAATAACTTGTTCGGTTTTAGTCTCGAGCGGGCACACATTACTTCGAAGTTTCCACGGAGGTGCTCATGACTGTGAGGTTCACTATAGCCGAGGCTACCAGTACCAACTATTGTTTAATGGCCTACCCACAAAATAGCTGTAGACATGCATGAATATCTTTCAGAGTACGGTTAATCAGAATGTCAAGTCCACACTGTAATGGAAATTTTTGAAAAACTTCAACCGGTACTTGAACGAATAGCTCGACCTTTTTGTTAAAAATTCAACCAACGGGTCGAATACCCCTTGAAAAAAGTAGACGCAGAGACCAACCACTCGTTTGAATTGCCAACCGCCTGTTGAATGTGCTAACTGAAATGATAACCAATTTTTACAGTGTACGTGGGATCAAATGTTAAAAAAGTGGGATTTATCTTAATATTGTTGATTCTTCTTGATCTTGGAGGACAGGGGTGAATGAAAAAACACTCTTCAGATAGAAATGTTCAGTTGCGACGTTTCGTCAATTAAATATTTCCATCTGAAGAGTGTTTTTTTACTCACCCCTGTCCTCCAAGATCAAGAAGAATCAGCAATATTATATCAAGTTCGGAGACGAGAAGTTATCAATCATATAATTAGAGTTTACCTTCGTAAGAAATACGGAAGAGGGATGAAAATCCCAAAACGATATTATAACCGAATTGGTTTTTCTCAATCAAAAGACATGGCCTGATATCTCAAAACAAATTGACGTGGAAGCTTTCTGACTCTGAGAAGAAAATCTTAAGACAACCGAATTTTCTTGGTAGGGAATTTTATTCTCCAGTGGTAACAGACGAGGAACGCAAGTCTCACAGATGTGCAGCGGTGCTGTCATATAGTAGCAATTTTAAATTTGTATGAAAAGAAACAACTGTGCTCATACTAGCCCAAACGTCTATTGATACTCGAGTTGTGGTTAAACGAATCGTCCAAAATATCTGAATACATATGCCATGATAGCTCTGCGATGACACCTCGTCAATTGATCGCAAGGGCCAATTGATTGATTGCCTCTCTTTGGTTCAAAATTTCCGAATCATTGCTCAATCGACATATATTTTGCAATATTTCATTCCAAGAAGGAAGACTGGAATGATCAAATTCAATGAGTATAGTTCAATTGACTTACGTAAGTGTAGTTTGACGATTTAACATAGCTGCAGAAGGTGAGCTTATAGGCGTATGAGGGGCACCGTACGAAGGTAACGTAACAGATATTTGCGTGGCAGAGAGCGAATTACTTGTCACTACGTAATGTTCTTCAGACCCAGGGTTCACGCTTTCATTAGTATACGTGTTTAGCTGCACCTTTGATTCCACTGCAATGGTTCAGAAAAAAGCTTGTTCTTAGTTGAGTTTCAAGATGATAAAAAAAATGAATCGTGAACTCGTGTAAGAGAAGACGAGCAAAAAACAACTACGGTGCCGCTTAAACCTAAATAGATTACCCTCCACATGCACAAATTGAATTTCGATCCTTTTTGAAATTAATTCATCTGATTGTTCACAACGCAATGCAAAAACGTTGTTCGCATGTAACGATGAGGTGAAAAACCAAGTAACAGCAGAACTCCTCGCAACTCATGACTTGCAATCGAATTCGAAGCAATGCGTCCAATTTTACAGTTATACTCAATCAATATTTTCTACTCGGTCATCTGAATTTCACTCGAACGGACGACTCGATTTTGAACTAAGCGCTTGTGGCTCGATCCTTCTAATTCAAGAAATGTTTACCCCTGATCTCGAATAATTGAGAGTGTAACTTGAGTGTAGAAATATATGTTATAGGACTAGGTCAGAGTATCCTGAGTATCGCTATGCCACAGTCAAGAATCAAACTCAAAATATATATTTACGTGCAAATATGATAATCTAACGCAAGTAAATGAAAAAGTTTTCGTCCTCGAAACAATCGTCTCACAAGAATGATTACAAGGTAAATATGATTTCTTGACATCCCGTGCCCACTCCCATGTAGGTAGTGCGACTGGTCTTTTTTTTCATCTTCGGTGCGAGAAAGTTTCAATTTTGCTTGAATTTCTGATTTTCCTCTTCACGTCCACGGATAAAAAATACGGTACTCACAGAAATCAATGGAACACGAATGTCTACACAAAATTAACAATACCTCCAAAGCACTTCGTCGTCCAGAAGTTTAAACAAAAAAGTTATTTGGAAGATCACAAGAAAAATTCATCGATTAATACACCTCAACAAATTTTCAAGCAATTTTGATCCGTCGCGGCCTAGGTTGGAAGACTGAAAATATTATCCATCAAACAAACACCCGCCTCTTTCACGGAAGTCATCCGATTATAAATACGCTGCTGAAAGATATTAGCGGAATGCTTTCTTAAAGCTTTTGAAAAACGATCGAAAGAAATTGCGTATTAAGGCCAGCCTGGAGTCCCCGCAAAACCGCAACCCGTCACGCACCAGCGTACTTCCAGGTTGGGGTAACACGCAATGGTTCTGAAAGTGGAATCATTGTTTATACGCTTTTATTGGAATTGGATGAGTTGCCCAGCCAGCATCCCGACTCCCAAATTTCACTTTATGAAGCCAAACAAAATCTACAACATTCGCGTTTGGGAAAATTTTTCGAAGCACGGTTGGTTCAGGGATAGTTAGGTGATTGATAATGGGTAAGAAAATGAAGTTACGATGTCCAATGACGGTTTGAGGAGTCAGTTTAGAGGTCAGAAGTCGCTTTCAACGTGTTCCAAGATAGTCCTCGATTCTCGCATTTTCACTCTCGCATTCGCTGATATTGGGTTGATTGTCGCACTCCATCATTCGGATCGTTGACTTAGGGCAAGGATGAATACCTCCAATATGAAGAAAATCTAATGAAAGTCGACTATCAGAGGCTGCAAAACGATTGCTGGTTGCTAAAGACGGCAGTGCGCCAACAAACCGCCTAATTAAATAATGTTTAAAAATGACACAAAAATGGCTCGCTTGGTCGGGCTATGGGAGGATGTAAAAGTCTCAGGCGGGTTTCCCTTCTTGGTTCTGGGTTATTACCACGTGTTTTGATGAGCAAATGCGACTCTAATACGAGAACAATAGTGCAGTGTACCTCAATTTTCAAAGGCTGTCCTAATTTGCCTCCAAAACTGTCCTAAAGTGCCCCCAAGCGCGGGGCGAATTAGGACAGATATTCCTTCTCAAGCTTCAAAAAAAAGTATGAACGCTAAGACGTAGAGGTCTGAAATTTTTTTTTACAATCTATTCAATAGTTGAACTTCAACGTCCCACAGCACGCCTAGCCCCAAGCCCCAAGTGTCGCC
The DNA here is from genome assembly GCA_029851415.1 of Eretmocerus hayati. Lineage (NCBI taxonomy): Eukaryota > Metazoa > Arthropoda > Insecta > Hymenoptera > Aphelinidae > Eretmocerus > Eretmocerus hayati. The sequence goes on from CM056741.1 coordinate 137,590,211, forward strand.
AGATAGCCTCACTGCAAAACCTGTCCTAGTTCGCCCCACTCTCTCCTATATGGAGCTTGAGACAAGAGAGAAGTTCAGTGGAATAAGATGAGCAAGTCGCTGAATTTTGGTGGTTATTGATTGAATGGTTGAGAATCTACGGTGAAGAATGTGATAGTTTTAGACTTGAAAATTGAATTTTATCTCATAAAAATAGTCAGGAGTGACGAACTAATAAGCAAAATGAGCTTGAAATGGATTGGGCTCATAGCCCACTAAGATTGAAGAATTCGCCGAAATATCAGGACAATTGGCCAAACCATTCAAGAGTTTTCGAATGGCATACACGTGGTTATCAGAAAAATAATCATTTTTAAACAAGAAGGTAAATAATTTTTCTGTATCAACCAAACGCTTCAAAATGGCGTTGAAAATTACGGGGAGAGAGAGTGTGTCTAGATTTCTAAATGGAGGGAGATAGATGATATGGGACTTGGATCAACAGTGCGAAAAAGCATGTTAAATTTCGGACAGGATAAATTATATAGAAGACGAACTAGACGATCAGTGTCGCTGGAGTTCGAATGAGTTGATCCCTAATTGATTGCAAGCAATTCCTCATAATTTCATGGAGATCGGTCGAAGAGGTCAGGAATGACCTGCCGGAGTCAATTTTACTACAAGTGCGTGGAGTTTGACTATTAATAAGTGAAATTCACTCCAACGAGTTGAGCACGCATGGTAGTGGAAAAAAAATTCACCACGGTCGTTGCATATTTGGGGAGGGGCGGGGGGGATGTATCAATACTAATCGATTGGTTTTGTCGAGGAAAAACAAAATTATATGGGTTTCATTAGTCAAATACGACTACAAAATGGAGAAGAATGAATGAAATGGAAAATTTTTGAGCAAAATATTCCGCACTATTACAAGGCCTTTTCTTCTAGACAGCAAAATTCAAACGGGATATTCACCACATTAGTATTCACCACATTACTACAGAAACCATTAATTGTAAGTATATCATATATTTTGTAGTTACAATACTTCCTATGACACTCGGGATATGCGTTACAGTAGATTCTAAAGCTCCTTGCTGCTGATTTTAATGAGAAGAACGTGTTTTTTGGATTATCAGATTCTTCAGCTCACTGAAAAAGTTCCAGAACGCTCCAAACACTCAAGAACTGGCAGAAAATTGTTGTGTGACTAGAACATCATTTGAAGTATAGGTGAAGAATATTTTGGTATTATTAAAATGGGCTTCAAAAGAGTAACTAGAAAATTTCTGATCTTTGCCTTCCACGGGTCCTGACGGGGCCGGGGTCGCTCCAAAAAATTCTACAGCCGATCAATCGATAAGTGAATCCGTCAGCTTTCAAATACTCTCTGAAAGATTAGATAGTTCAAAACCATGAGCAAATTACGCCAGTACAGTCTCGTTTGGGGTTTTTCGGGAAAAACACAAAAGAACTATGGTGCAGAGCGAAAACATTTCTTCGGGCCTAAAACTGTGGGGTATACCACATTCCGACACCCCAAAACGAAAAAAAAGGCGTAGGAACATTTTGAAAATGGTTGCAGAAACGCTGCTGAATTGATATGGGCGTACTCAATAGTGCTATAACATTTGCTATCCCGATTCTCGATGTCGATACCAACTCTCTGAAGCTAAACATGGCAGAAACATCCAATACAAAATGATAATTGCGCCTACGAGACTTATTCATCATTTCAGGAGCAATGAGATGAACAATGGACTAGTGATAGTAATTTTGAGAATCATCTTGAATCATGGGAGTACTGTATAGCTCACCATAGACTCACCGAGTAGACTGGACTTGATCTCTTGTTTGTGAATGGCATTCGATAGCCCATGATGGTTGTTGACACTTGAATGATTCTTCGGTTTTCTCTTCCTCGTTTGTATGCCTTCCTTCTTCATACTCATTGGTCTGTTTACCTATACATAGAATGAAATTCAATCAATTGAATGTCGTTGGTGCAAATGTCTTGGATTCCTAGTTTGTGATTGAATTTTCGAGGCTTTTGACACTTCAGATTAATGGATTTGTAATCTGATAACAAACTCATCACATTAGATGATACTATTTCAAGCTCTCAGAATTTCTGATAAGATTTTTTGTCGAAAAAGCAGTAATACGAATGATAAACGAAATTGAGAGATAAGCCAGACATAACATTGATAGATTAGAAAATACTTCAACTTTGATAGAGCCAGTAACGTTATTGGCAGCCTACGAACTTTTGAAGGGCGTTGTAATCACGCAACTACCGTATAGTTTTTTTCGGTGTTTGAGCCAAGGATAACTGTGCCTAACAATGTCTTTGGTATGTCATCGCGGGTATTTGTAAGTTCTACTCATGCAGCCGTGTCAGGCACTAAAAACTTGTCTCTCTTGGTTTGCTCCCTCAAGTTTTTCAGGAATTATCATACATGAACAACTCTATCTCAGAGAAACTATAAAAGAGCGTACTGAGAGTCGAGTTTGGAAGACTCATAAATTCTTGTTCTCACTAAGTACAAAATCTCATAGTAAATGCCTCTCTGGGTGGATGAAAATCAGTCTCTGTAAGCCTTATAGTTCGTGATATAATACAGTTTTATAATACAACTGTTCAGCGAGTCACCAAATTTCACTACTTCCGTTGTTCCAACTATTTCGGTTTTTTTTTACCACGAGTAAGGATGAGAAAAAGCATTGACACTAGACGGTAAGATATATTTCCTCACTTGAGAAACGATGGGTTCACTTTGCATTGCTTCCGATAGATCTGTAGAAGTCTTTTTCCGAGAGAACCCGTTGTTGGGTCAATTCAATTGACTCAACTGCAAGTTCTGACTTCATTTCTAAGTCAATGATCCGCCGACCATGAGCCCGTCGAAATCACGCAAATCACACAACTCTTCTATAAAAACAATTTTTCTCTACTCACGCCATGAAGTTTGTAGTATAGTCCACATGCATTGCAGACCGGTTCTCCGTTATTGTTTCTGCGCCAGAGTGTGGTAGTAGTGGTCCCGCAGTTGGCGCACCTGGCACCATTTCGCCTACCACCAGCCTAGAACAGTCAAAAAGAGCTTCAATGTTTTTTTCATTCTCGCAAGCTATTACCGTAAATAATCCATTGCACGGATTGGAAAAAAGACGCCTCTGCTCCAATCGGATAGAATAGTACGACCCTGCACTCACCGGGGGCATGGAGGCCTTGGGCTTGACGCGCTGCGCGGGTGGCCTGCTGACTCCGTTGGTCTTGCAGTAGATGCCGCAGGCGTTGCAGAGATAGAGCCCCGTGCCATCCTTCCTCCAGAGGGGCGTTGTGTTGGAGCCGCAGTTGACGCACTCCTTGGGCTCGACGCCGAGCTGGTGCTGGTGGGATCCAACGCCGGGTGGTGGCGCTGGCAGCGCTTGTTGTGCGTCGAAGGCCTCCTGCTCGGCGCCGGGCATCGGCAACGCGGCCCACGGCGATCCGGGCCCATTGGCGACGAATGGGCCCACTGGACCCGCGAAAATCATCCCCGCGGCGGCGGCTGCTGCTGCTGCGGCGGCCGCGGCCTCGGCGCCATAGCCCTGGTGCTGCGCGTAGTCAAAAGGCCCGGCACCTGTGCCCGGTGGCGGAGGGGGCGGCGGCGAGTGGCCGCTCGACGTCGTCCAGTACTGGTGCTCGGCCGGGCTGGGCTTGGTCGCGAACTGGTACGTGACCGTGGGGCCCGGGTACAGGCCGATCTGAGACGGCGAGCCCGGCTGCTCGAACGACGCCCGGCCCAGCGACGACGAGCTCAGCGTCGGGTCGCTCTTTATGTACACGCTCGTCGAGTGCTCTACCTGAAAACAGAACTCTAGCTTTAGTCCCAATTCATTCGATCGCTGAAAAGATACCGCGAGAGCAACGCAACATCAGGTGTCTGGTCGCGTCTCTCGGGTTGTCCTGGATGCTATTTCGGCATGTCTAGCAAATTTTGTCGTTTCTCTCGCGATTCAATAATGATTTTGTCGTTTCGATAGTGCACTTGACGTGATACAATTTAGGAGCATGTTTTCCTCCCAATCCAAAACCTGGTTGAGAGGTATCTTCCGTGTCAACAAATATCATGCTGAATGTAGGGTTTTGGAAACATCAAAATTCCAACAGTTTAAGATCCGTACAATTGAGCATTCAAGTTGAATTTCCTCCGACCCGCTCTTGGGGTGGCATTTGCAATAGCTGTGGTGAATAGTCGAATTCAACAAACTTAAACGTTTTAACAGGGAAGAAAACAATTTGAGTGACGATAAATTTGATATGTTAATTAAGTACGGATGAATAGTGTCGAGAAGTATATCTTTAGACTTCATTTTTGAATAATGTATAGATTCGAGTCATTGGAGGTTCAAGTTCCATGTTACTTTGATCGTTCCAGCGACTTTGTATAATTCTCCAGGCTATACGTCCGGCTGCTTCATTTTACATGCTCTAAGACCATAAGTGCATTGATAAAACTTTCTTATTCAGAAAAACGTTGAGAAGGAGAGTATTCAAGTTTCATTCGAAATGGAGGTGTTACAGTTTAAAATTACTCAGATCATTACCATATTGAATTATTCATGATCATACCCAAATGTTTCACTACAGAACCGCGCATGAGAGTATTCGTGTCAAATTATTCATCCACCAACTGAATACATGACACGAGTTGAGGAGCTACTATACACAGCGCATCTCCACGATGGGAAGCGTCAATGCAAAGAAGAAGGGGTTCTCGAATTTTTTACTATGTACTTTTGAACATATCAAAGTGACTCAAGTACAACCAAGGAGCAAACGACGTTTCATGCAAACCTGTACATATTATTTGAAAAAGAATAGTCCGGTCAGTATAGTCTCTAAGAGAAAAAATCATTCTTGATAACTGAGCACCCGAAAGTACTGGGAGCACCGTAGGTATCATAGATATGTGTGCATGTATGATCTGTTTCAACAAAGATCAGAGAAAAGCTTTTACGGAAAATTCTCAAGTGCCATTGAGCCTAAGATTTGCATGACCATATCCGTAGAAAGAATTTACTTTTCACATACTTTTCATGTAGAATAGTATATTTCGCACCGAGTTCATGAGGTTGTAGCTCACTTCTGAGCGATCGGTTTTCGACCCGAGCCGGAGGCGAGGGTTGAAATGATCGCTCGGAAGCGGGGAACCTCATGTGCGAGGCGCGAAAGTTATTTTTCGCAATTTTGTAGGCACCCAAACATCGGAAAATTGCGAAAAAGTGTTTTTTTGCAGGTTAAGTCCACGAAAACGTCAACCGTATTTTGACGGACTTGAATTTGATTTTTGAGGGCAGATGAGAAGATTCAGGTTGGAGAACTCGTGGAACTTATATGGTACGGACTCGAAAAAAAGTTCGATCTTCTCGGTTTTAATCTGACAAATGTGAAAAATATTAGTGAAAATTGGCTGTTCGTGCGCGTGACACCCGTTACACTCGGATTTTGCAAATTTTGCGATCACGAGTGAAAGTGAGGTTCGTAAGGCCAGGACATTATTGTTACATGTAATTGGATCACTCCCCGCAGCGATCAAATTTTTATCGTATTCGAGTTCTATTTTTTTGAAATTCTAGTGCGTAACGGGTGTCAACCCACCCCCCCCTCCCCTACCCGCGGACTTGCTGTGCACGAAACGCGCTTGTTGGGCTCTCTGGAACAACTCAAGTTCCTTCCTAACAAGGAGAGGTCCAGCTTTGCGGAACGTGGATATTCTTGACAAGACACTCTGGTAATCATCTTATTTTGGTGAGAAATGAAGGTATCTCGAAGGATTTAATCCGATATGCCTTCTATCCTGAGATATGGCTATAGACTCGTATTGTTCTGTATAGGCCCATGTTTAAAAAGTTACATACATAAACATACTGACAATGCTAATCTCCACAGCTGTATCTCAGGATAGAAAGCCCATCGGATTAAATCTTTAAACAAGATGATTCCCAGAGTTTCGTAAGGATCCGTGTTTCGCAAGGTTGGACCTCTCCTTGTAAAGCGCAATGATATTGAGCACAACTTCGTTTGAGGTGACACCATTTTTTAAAAAAGGTCCTCTAGGTTCTTGTTCTGTTTCTACTGTATCAAAATATTTCTCACACAAGTCCGTCAGCAACGAAGGTGAAGGATCCCGTCTAAGATTATTGCCAACATGCGAGTAAGAAATAAAAAACTGATTCGAGAAAAATGCGGGTAAGAGAAGCATAATGCCAAAGTTGCTGGCCACAATTGGGTTTTTGTCAAAAAAACTGTTGCATCTCCGAAAAACAGGGCGAACGATCAAGGAAAAATGTGAGATGTGCGAGAAATAAGATTCAAATAACGAAATAGAAGCGTGAAGCAAGTAAATAGGAGTAAAAAGCTGCATCCGTCACAGTAAAATGATGAAATCTATTTTATTCCCACTTAAAATATTGATGATGGGGAACATCTCTAATTCTCATTCTCGACACGTATAGGACACGAAAAGTCATCAGCCGTCCGATTGTACGAATTTCAGGCATTTTGGTTAGCCCGTAGCATTGTCCATGACTAACTCCTGCAAATCGTTGTTCTGGATCGGGAAATCGGAAATATTCACCCAGTAGGTATTGCTATTATAATGAGATGGAGCAATTTTTTTACAAATGCACTCGACAGGAAGCTGTACTGCATCGGCTGTGGTGTTCGGGATCTCTCGTGTCACTCGCACTCGTACCATAACCTTATATTAGTGCAAGGGAGACAATAGATCTCAAACGTTCATGGACCGTCAGCGCTAGTACAGTTCAGATCATTGGGGAGTGTATAGTACATTGGCATTGCACTGGCGTGATGCCTACTCGTTGAATGCAGTGTGATAGTGTGTTTCTTTTGCCTTGATACGACAAAAGAGAATATTCACACCATTTGCGTCAAGATGAATAACATGCAAAATGTTGAAATCCAAAATAACCACGAGTATGATGAGCGTAAACTACTATGTATACTTCTGACAACCGTTCTTATCTTTTGTATGAACTACAAGTCAATGGATATTGAGAAGTCAATCGGTAGCGTTTTTTATCAATCGTATCTTCGATTCAATGGGTACAAATACGGTGATTTGGTCTAGGTCTTGTCAATGAGTTGGAATCTAAATTATATTTATGAATCGATAATACAATCTAACGATCGGCATTTTTGGACAGTCAAAATTTCCATCAATAAAGAAGTTCTTATTCCAACTCCAAATGAGATAAGAGAGCCTCTTGATGTGAGTTTATGGGTGTGATGAACCCACGAACAATACCAATCTAACTCTCTCTCTCTCTCTCATTATATAAATATGAGACTGCTTTCTGGAACTAATTTGAAGGGACTTTTCTACTTGAATTTGTTTTCCTAGGTTCCGGGCAGACTTTATCGAAACAATGGAGACAATTTGCCAATGAATGGGTAATAATATTCTGAGGATGAAACTCAAAAACCACAAACAGATTTATGGAGAATCAAGGTGTTCGTGATCAACACTGTCGGTATTTTCAATCTCCTTCGGTACCAAATACGGCCCATGATTTGAAATTCATATAACCGATACCAAGGGCGATATTTCAAAGCTGCAAATATTCCTGTCACCTTCTTTCAAACTCAAAGTAACAACTTATCACGATCTGAGTTACGTGAAAAATTATGTTTCGCGCGATTCTACGAAATTATACGGTCATTGTGCCTAGTCGGAACCTCGATAGAAGTAAATGAATCTGGGAGAAAAATATTCATTCAGTCCCATATAATCTGGATTTGAAGAGGTTAAAAGCTTTTCTGTCACTACTTAGGCCTTCCGCGGTCACTTTTTCATCAATGAAACTAGTCTATAATGGTCCCCCATTTGCCGGGTAGTACCTTGATAGATTTAGGTGATAATCGCGGAATATAAAATCTGTACAGCAGCACACTGACAAGGGGAGTGTGGAGGGTCCGGATTTCCAATTTCTCACCAAACTTTTTCCACAGTCTCGTACCACTTAGAATATGAAGAATCCAGAGTAACTCCGTCAAATGGGCCTTCTGTTCAGAGCTACAAGCAAAATCGCTAGCATTGCCCGTATCTATATAAATATATCACTCTTCAACGTGGGCTTATTGGGCCTATATGAGCTAGGCTAATGTCATAGGATGTGTATCTCTATAGACAGAAGGCCCATTTGACGGAGTTACTCTGGATTCTCCATGTTCTAGGTGGTACAAAACTGTGAAAAAAAGTTTGGTGAGATTTGGTGACCCGGACCCTCCGAACTCCTTTTGTGAGTGTCTTACCTCTCCGGTCCTCGAATTTTGACTAGATGCGGGGTAAATGAATATCTCCTGGTGCTTGGGGTAGTTGTAACTGGCGGGCGCTTGCTGGTACGCCTCCGACGCGGCGATGTACTGCGTGTAGGAGACGCCCTGATTCGGGGGCAGAGGCACCGTCTCCAGGGTCGTGTACGTGCTGGAGGCCTTCAGGCTCTCGTTGGCCACGCTCACCTCCGTGCTGTATTTAACGTTTCCCGCGGCGTCGGCGTACGCCGTCGCGAGCAGGTGCTGCTGCTGCTGCTGCTGCTGTTGGTGTTGCTGATGTTGTTGATGATGTTGTTGGTGATGGTGGTGATGGTGTTGCTGCTGCTGGGCTTGTCTGATAGCGTCGAGCGGGGGCGAGTAGTTTTGCACTGGCGAGGCGAGATGCACCCCGGCCACGACGCCCGTCTGGCCCGCCACGATGCCGTCGTAGCCCTCGCTGGAAGCGTTACCCGGCGAGCTCTGGTAACGCGCCGTCTGGTGCACTGCCTCGTGAGGGCTGTACCTCTGATGCGACACTTGGATCGCGCTCTGTCGCTGCTGCTGCTGCTGCTCTTGAACTGCTATCACGTGAGCGTCCCGCCTCGAGCCATCGGCATCCTCCGCGTACGTCACGTACGTTATGTGATCCGCCTCCACGGGGTCCGAGGTTGGCGCCTCAAATCTTCAACAGAGCAGATGCGTTGCTACACAACATGTCACTTATTCACAATCAGTCTGACGTATTCGTTACTAGTGGCTGTTTTTCTCCTACACGTCCAATAACCCGGGAAGTATCCCCGAAAACCTCTACTATTATTAATACGTAAATTAGATCAAATCCTGAAACGGGCATCGAACTAATACCTGATTGCAAAGGGAATAAGTAAGAACAAGAACATTTTTCAAATTCGAATATATGTCGTTTTTGTCCTATCTTTACTGAAATGATGTAATCTGATTGTCAGGAATGCGTATTTCAATGCTCAGAGCTCATGTGAGTGAATGAGTTTGGAAAGCAGCCTCTCATCGGGACTTGATGTATACTTTTCTCGTTGTGAACTGGCTACTTCAAAAAATCGCGGGTACCAACCTGGGTGAGCCGTCGGCACTCATTGCGATTGATGCTTCCGCTTTAGACCCATCGAGGCGAGCATCTCGGCCATTCGATGTGGCGTATATAATATGATGCTGTTTCTGCTGCTGTTCAACCAATCGTTGTTGATCATCGGGGCTCTGTTGTTGTGATGTGTGAACGTGGTACTGACTTGATTGTTGTTGTTGCTGTTGCTGCTCAGCCACGTAAGGAACGGGCGTCCCCTGCCCATCGTGCTTCACATGTCTGGGATCATGTTGGTGGTTTTGTACTTCCTGGTGAGAAATATCAACCTCGCTGGCCATCGGCGAGTCCAACTCCGAGTCGACAAGAGTCTCGGTGATGTGACCAGTGGTCGTGATGGTTCGCACGTGGCGGCGGCTGGTTATCACGCTTGGTGGGTTGTTTGCATGATTCTGCTGTCGCTGATCGTCCATTTGAGGCAGTGGCACCATTTCGTGGGATGGACTGTCTTCTCGCTTGATATTCGACCAGTCTAAATCTGCAGCATCGGGCTGCGATGTATTATCTGTCATACTCTCCTGAAACAAAAATAATACATTACTTCGATTGTGGGATCCTCTCGATACCGATGTCATTGGCACTATTGTATAATTGTCGCAATAGTTTTCTCAGCTCACTTAATTTCATCATAGCTTGAATATTAAATACGGATCAAAATTAGATATAAACTGCTCGTGATCATAAGCAGGGGCCAAGACCGTGAGATAATCATACGGTAAGCGTGCGGATAGCTATGCACTTTCAAGTAATTTGAAAGTATAGTTGTGAGCTAGAATTCGGACTCTTCACTAGTAAATATCGATGCAGACTGCGTTGTCAGCTCTTAGAAATAGCTATTTTTGTGGATTTCTCATGACTCGCAACAATCAACAAATATTACGATCGGAAGAATCGATCCACAACCCAGAAGTTGTTTTTATTTCTACCTTCATTTCCTCGTCACGGTGCGCTTCTGAGGAGAATAAGTTTTCCAAAATTGTCAAAAGAAACTGAAAAGTGGATGTTTTTCTACGAAACTTCATGAGCAGAACCTGATTTTGAGCGGAATCGGATCAGCTCCTTTTTTGAGTAGTTGTCAAATTGAACATTCCCCATGTATTGCTTATGGAGAAATTTGGCGACTTAACGTTTTCTTCGCATCTTTGAGGCTTTCCCGCAATTACTCGGAAAAGGTGGGTCATAGCACGAGATGCTGTGAATAGTTTCTTAAAACTTTTTTGAGAAACAACAAGTAGACGTAATGAGATCAATCCAGAAACTTAGGCTTCCTCCATGGTGTTGAAGGAAATAGTAGATAATCAGCAGAAGGCGCGCGGTTATTCGTGAGAAACTTGAGCTTTTACTGATGATATGTCAATCCCCTCGAGTTTTATGATTTATCTACCCACTTCATTTTTTAGGTCTTCAAAAAATCTATAAAAAAATATTCTTGACATTTTTTGCTATGGCCCACCTTGTCTGAGTAATTACGAGAGAACCTCGAAGATGCGAAAGAAACGTTAAGTCGCTATTTTTCGCATCTTCGAAATTTTCTCGTAATTACTCAGACAAGGTGGGCCATAGCAAAAATGTCAAGAATAGTTATTTATAGATTTTTTGAAGACCTACAAAATGACGTGGGTAAATAAATCATAAAACTCGAGGGGATTGACATATCATCAGTAAAAGCTCAAGTTTATCACGAAAAACCTCGCGCCTTCTGCTAATTATCTACTATTTCCTTCAACACCATGGAGAAAGCCCAAGTTTCTCAATTGATCTCATTGCGTCTACTTGTTGTTCTTCAAAAAAATTTTATAGAACTATTCACAGCATTTTGTGCTATGGCCCGCCTGTTCTGAGTAATTGCGAGAAAACCTCAAAGATGCGAAGAAAACGTAGAGTCGCCAAATTTCTCCATAAGCAATACATGGGGAATGATCAATTTGACAACTACTCAAAAATAGGAGCTGATCCGATTTCGCTCAAAATCAGGTTCTGCTCATGAAATTTCATAGAAAAACATCCACTTTCCAGTTTCTTTTGACAATTTTGAAAATCTCATCCTCCTCAGAAGCGCACCGTGTCGTGGAATTCGTTTTTCCTACTTGCTTGCCACCAAGAAAGCACTGTTACTAAAATTTGTGATGATTCAACTAGGTATAAACGAAAACAAGCGCCCTCCAGCTCATTCTGTATTTGTCTTGAAATCAAATTCAATGTGTTGTGGAAGGAAAAGCTCTAACAAGAATTCCCCTTACACAAATGACTAAGAAACAGTGATTTCTCATCCAACGAGAGCAAGTTGCACATATTTGCCCCTCACTCAGGTTCTTTTTTGCTTAACCCATTAACGCCTGAAATGACACATTCATGACTTTTTTGGGGGCTCATTTCTGAGCATCAGTCAGACCGGACCGGACTAGATCGAACTGGACCAAACTAGACCAAACTAGATCTAACTAGACCGTCTCGGACCGTACTACACCAAACTACTCTCTCCGCCGGAATCAGTGAAAATCGCTCCCAACTCACTGTTTTGCAGTGAATTTCACTGCGAATCAGTTGGGAGCAGTTTTCACTGATTCCGGCGGAGAGAGTAGACCGAACTAGACCGAAAAAGGTACAATAATTCTCGTACGGTACTAGTACGATGATTTTCGCACGGTACTGGTACGATGATTCTCGTAGGGTACTAGAGCAATCATTCTCGTGCGGTACTAGTATGATGATTCCCATACGGTGCTGGTGCGGTGATTTCCGTCGGTACTAGTGCTATGTACGACGATTCTACAGTACGATGATTCTCGTATGGTAATGATACGGTGATTCTCGTGCGATGCTGGTGCGATGATTTTAGTACGGTAAGAGTAAGATAATTTTAGTACGATACCAGAAACATACATATAAGTACCGTATCAGACAAAATTAGATCGTATTCAACGAAACTATACCGGAACAGACCAAACCATCTATCCATCCACCCATCGACTTATCCATGGTTCAATCGGCCACCAATCATACTTCACCCTCTCCATCAGCAAGGCAAACCGATGTACGAGATCCGGACGGAGAAATTTTGGCTAGGTGTTTAATTATTATAATTTCAATAATATTCATGCTAGAGAAGAGAAATCAAGATATCACGATGAGAAAGTTCAATCCTTAGCTTCATGTCCAGAATTCGTAGTAGAGTCGCAACATGTGATCGTGTCTCCAGTGCAAATATTATTCCCACGAGGAATGTATTTTTCATACCTAAACGCATGTGAGTAATTCACTGTAGGCCTAAGGCCGAGCAAAGCAAGATTTTCGCGTTCGTATAAGAGTAATTCCGCGCGAAAGCGGACCACGAATTGCAAACATGTTTCAAACTCTTTTTCCGACATTTTTAATCGATTCTATTGGCCAAAAAATGAATTTTTCACTCCCTGTGGGGTCGAAAAATCTTTTTTTGTTTCCCTCCAAAATATTTTTTTGGTAGTTTTTTTATAAGGAACTATCAATCTTTCTCTCAGTAAAATGGGTATAGTTCCAATTTGACGCGAGATACAACCGCGCGAAGGGTGGCATTCGAAAGGTCTTTAAAAAATCTATTGAAATATGTTCCGAGAATTTTTTTCTCGAATTACGCTTACTAATTACCCTTATTACTAATTACCCTTCATAAGCAAAAGGGTAAAAAACATTAAAAATTCGATTCCTCAAAAACCAAATTTTTTAAAATCTGGCAATCCACACTTGGATGTAAGATTGCTTCTTCTTCCAGGGGAAAGTGGTCCCGATCTGTGTTTTTGGGTTCTACGCTGTTTTTTTTTTACGTTTTATCAGCCTTTCCGGTTGAAAAATGAATTTTATAGCACTCTAACCTAAAAATCGCAACTTTGAACATGATTTTTGGATTCTCGTGCTATAAAATATCATATGAAACTACCCATCTACGTGCAGTGTCATAATATACTATTTCTGCGCATGCGCAGAAATTTAGACTGCTGAAACCATTTTTATTGCAAAGCCGAGGAATTTTCCTTCAAAATGACCACCTGACGAAGTCAATTCGATGTACTGGGCCCAAATTTAGAAGGTCTAAAAAATAATGACACTTCTACTCGAGTCACGATACTAATGGGAAAGTGCAAGATCTGCATTTACCCCTCTTGAGGATGCTTCATCATTAATGTGATGTAACTTTGGGCCAAGTGCGTTAAATTGACTTTGCCAAGTGGTCATTTTGAACGAAATTTCCTTGGCTTCTCAATAAAATTGGTTTCAGCAAGCTAAATTTCTGCGCATGCGCAGAATGAGTCATGTCATTTTTCAACCGAAGAGGCTAAGAATATTGATAAAATGTAAAAAAAATGGCGTAGAACCCAAAAACACAAATCAGGACCACTTTTTTCGAAAGAACACATAATTTTACATGGAAATATGAATTTTCAGATTTTTAAAAAAATGGATTTTTGAGGAATTGAATTTTTTCTGCTTTTCACCTTTTTGGTCATAGGGGGCGTTCGTAGCCTCAAAAAAAATTTTTCGAAACATATTTCGATAGATTTTTGCAAGACCTTTTGAGTGCCACTATTTGTGTGGTCGTATCTTACCTTAAGGCGATGCGGTGACCGTGCACCGTGACCATGGACCTTGGAAATACACCTTACATAAAAAGTTTGATAATTCAAGGTGTGAAACGAGTTGTCGAATATTTGTTATTGACCAACTTGTATTCCTCAATCCGTCGCTTAGCCCAAATTACAAGAGATTCGGAGAAAAGTGGGAATAACTCGGCCGCGGGAACCTCCTAACCTATAATATACGCACATTTTCATTCCCAACTTTCTCCGATTCTATTGCAATTTGGGCTTAACGAAGAGCAGACAAATCTAAGTTAGATGATGACAAATATTTGTGTGCTCGTCGTTTAGCCCAAATCGAAATAGAATCGGAGGAAGTTGGGAATGATTTTCAGCTTGCATGGTGACTGCATCGCCTTAAGTCGGAACTACACTCGTTTTACTGAAAAAAAAATTGGTATTTCTTCCTAAAAACACTATCGCAAAGATATTCCCCACGGAAACAAAAGACTTTTTTTGGACCCCATAGAGAGTGGAAAGTTCATTTTTTTGGACCATAGAATCGATTAAGAATAGTAGGAAAACAATCTGAGATATGTCTGCAATTCATGGCCCGCTTTTGCGCGAAATTACTCATAAATGAGATTTTTCTAAGATTGTTTGCAATGGCAATGCAGATCCTAAAGCGAGTGCTAAATTATCCCACGATATCGTTGCCTGTTTACGAGTGTCTCTAATAGTCGATCACTGAGCGAAATCACTCTGTGATCAAATATATGCTAGGCTCGAATTTATAGTCGGAGTCCGGAGTCCGGAAATTAAGCTAATCCGAATCCGAGATTCCACAATCGCCGGTCTTGATAGATACGGAAACTCGCCGCACCGACTGTGGCGCCTGGGATTAGCTCATCAAGACTCAGAATTGAGTCTATGAATTCGAGCCCTAATGAATGAGTAATTCCAAGCAACCTCCAAATCCATCGTTCATTTTCCTATTTCCACTGAGAACATCTTATATCAATACTCGGTTGAAAAATCATCCATAAATTAGATCTGTTAATCGAGGGCAACATATTAGTCTAATTTACAGATAGTTATGTCGAAGACGAGGGATGCATGATTCCATGTAGTATGGATGAATTCCACGATCGACAAAATTACATAACGAATGAATGTACCATATCAAACGAACCTCGCACTCAAATAAGATGATCAAACAATCGTGACAACAGCAAAGCGCGAAGTGAGGCATGAACAAATCTAAATCACTCATGACAACGCGAGAATTCCTTTGCCATTCGACTCGCTCCTGGGATAAAGCAAATTCTAAGAGAGAAAGAATGTATTAGTGTTCGAATGAAACATTTTAGTGGTGAACTTTCAAGAAATTAAAATAATTAAAAGCCCAGCCAAAATTTGTCCGTCAGCATCTCGCGTCTCGGGTTGCCTATCGGGAGGGGTGATGGGTGGCCGTATGGGTCATGGTTGGGTCATGGGTAAGTGGATGGGTGGGTGGGTTGGTGGGTGAGTGGGAACTGTTGGTCAGGTGGGTTGGTTGGTGAACGGATGGATGTACTTGAACTTTAGTGATTTCAATGGAAATCAACAGAGTTCAAGGGATACACTGTAAAAAATTGGTTGACTTCCAACCCAATTGCCCAACCAGTGGTTGAAAATTCAACCACTGGTTGGATGCCAAATTCAACCAATTGGTTGAGAATTCAACCACTGGTTGGATGCCAAATTCAACCAATTGGTTGAAAATTCAACCACTGGTTGGATGCCAAATTCAACCAGCTGGTTGACTTTTTTCCCACAACAAATATATAAGGATGAATGCGGCGCCCACGATATTGATCGATGGTGGTCTCCTGTTGACACTTTTGATTCGGAAAAACAAGTTTCGTCATTTTTTTCACAAACAAAGAGGGATAAACATTAGCCCCGGTCCCGTATGGACGACAAAGCGGGTTGCCTGTCCTGCAGGAGTCGAATACACGTCGTAAGGCTGGAGGGATGGATAGATGAACGGATGGGGTGGGAGGGTAGATGGGATGGATGGATGGAATGGAACGGAATGGAATGGAACGGAACGGAATGGAATGAAATGGTATAAGATAGAACGGAATAGAATGGAAGGGGATGGAGGTGTGGAATAGAACAGAACGGACCGGAATGGAACGGAACGGAATGTGTGAAATGGTATAGGATAGAACGGAATAGAATGGAAGGGGATGGAGGTGTGGAATGGAACGGACCGGAATGGAGTATAATTGGAGTGGAAAAAAGTTCCGGGCCATTCCGTTCAATTCCACTCCGGTCCGTTCCGTTCCGTTCCCTTTCATTCCGTTCAATTCCACTTCATTCAATTCCGGTCCGTTCCGTTCCATTCCACACCTTTCCATTCCGTTCCGTTCCATTGCGCTCCGTTCCATTCCGTCCGATTCGAGTCCGTTCCATTCCATTCCATTGAGTTCCATTCCATCCATCCATCCTGTCTAACCCCCCCCCATCCGTCCATCTATCCATCCCTCACGTACGTCAACCTGGACCGCGACCAAAATGTGACAATTGTTTTGGGTAGGACTTAACTGTTCTAATTGTATAGAAAGTTTCAGAATTTGCCTATTTTGCCTTTTCGAGAAAATCGACTTTGAAGTCGTCAAAATATGCCCGACTTCCAGAGGCCACAGCTCTTCGAATATTGAGCCTAGATCAACGTACCTGGGCTCAAATTGAAGCTCTGAATTTGCCAAAATTGTTTTAGGTATTAAATCGCCAGAAAGATTATCGCGAAGGATGATAGCGTCGATTATAAGTTACACGTGGTCACAGTATACCTATATATATGGTGAGATGGCGGACGGGTGACGCCAGCGCGGGAAGACAAGTCTCGCGATAATCTCGATGCATGCATAGGTTTCTAGCACCCGCTTTACGTCTGCAAGGGGTTAGATCTGCTCTGCTGGCCTCGTAGAAGGTTCCAATGCAGGTATTCCCCAAGTCATCCCGTCAAACGTCGATCCGGGCGATCCCAGCCCGCAAAAGCAGTGTTGTCGTCTGCTCGAGATCAGTTGCCCCCTTCGCGCGCCGTCTTGCCGTATATATAGGTATACCCAGTACACGCGAAAACCTTTGACCATGTAATTTATCTCTTTCGCTCATTGTGTGGTCTGTTTGACGCCGAAAACAATTTTGGCAAATTCAGAGCTTCAATTTGAGCCCAGATACGTTGGTCTAGGCTCAATATTCGAAGAGCTGTGGCCTCTGGAAGACGGGCATATTTTGACGACTTAAAAGTCGATTTTCTCAAAAAGGCAAAATAGGCAAATTCTGAAATTTTCTATACAATTAGAACAGTTAGAGTCCTACCCAAAACAATTGTCACATTTTGGTCGCGGTCCAGGTTGACGTACGTACCAGCCTTACGGCGTGTATTCGACTCCTGCAGGACAGGCATTTCTGTATGTATACAGAAATGATGAATGTTCAACCGTGATGACTGGTGCTTATCACGCTTCTTTTAAATTTAACTGGTGCAAAAACTGTGATGAGACTTTTTAAATCTAATAATGTTCCCTTATTGGGTCCTCCATTCATCCACCTCCCGAGCCGCACGTTCAGTCATATGGCGTCGGAATCAACCAGTGGTTGATGCCGAAAATCAACCAGTGGTTGATGCCGAAAATCAACCAATTGGTTGATTTTCGAGATCAACCACTGGTTGAGGGAAAAACTTCAACCAATTGGTTGAAGATTTTGCCACGGATTTTTTACAGTGTACGTTTCACCCAAGTTCAGTGAAAATCGTTGAAAATTGCTAAAGTTTCAGTGAAACTTTCACTGAAATTCCTGTGGAAATTTCTAGAGTTTCAGTGAAAATCACTGAAATTTCAGTGAAATTTCCACTGGAATTTCAGTGGAAATCGCTAGAGTTTTAGTGAAACTCTCACTGAAATTTCAATGAAAATCGCTCAAATTTCCACTGTCTATTAGATTCTAATAGTTGTCTATTTCAGTATAATTGCATCATTGGATGTAAATAACTATTTCGAAATTAGTGTATTGACTGAGTCAAACGAGATGGGCAATAAGGGTATACTTGTTATTCATTGCTGAAGAGAGAAATATCCTCAGTGGTTAGTTTTTTATCTAGGTACGAGTCATAAGTGGGATAGGATTCATGAGGCGAATAATCGTAGATCTCGCAATATCCTTCCAACAAATTGAATTGATTAAGCGAAATTTCCAGATACTTACTGGAGATTCATGAACCTCACTATGCGCAACATTACACCAACTCAATAGTTCTCGATCACAGTTACTAGGTTTCATCGAGGAAATGATTTTTTCCGAATCCACTCTATTATGAAATCTCAACGTTACATTGTTGAACTACAGAAGCATTTCAGGGGCTCATACCATATCAGAGACACTTCCAAGCCGGACGACCATTAGCAAGGTAGGCAATAACGCTAGTGCATTAATTAGGCAGCATAGAAATTATTGGAGTGGGTGAGAAAGTTTACTAAATTTAACCATGATTTAAAGCAAATATTTCTATCGAGGTTTCTACACTGTCATGATCGTTTTGGGGGCTTGGTTAGAGGCGAGCAATAATACCCCGTTCCCCACATTTCCAATCATGCCAAGAATGAAGAGGAAAGGAGTTGCTGTTTGACAAAAATATGTATTGCTGAGTGTACCCAACATGGCTCGACACGCTGGCCTCACAAATAAACGCCCGCAAACATTGATGCGCATGGGTGTTCTGTTGAACAATATACGACAAAATTATTTGGACTGGCCTAAAAGTGCGTGCGTGATGCATATCATTGAAAGTGATTTTTCACAATTTTCGTGTTTGTATCGGTGGGGCCGAGTTTAGTAGAACCTTAATCATCAATCTCGGTGCTTTGGCTCTAAGATTTGTGAGCGAACGATCTTTGAAATGTGCAAATGAACGGCTTTTAAAACTCAAAATGAATGTACATTTGTCGCGTCAAAAAATAGCGGAGAAAGCAATTGGGCCCGATGCCGTGACTGCAGTTGCCACTGTGCGATAAATACAATTTTATGCTTTGGATCGCCGATTTCCACTACTCAAAAGCAGTGAGAACGAATATGGCACACCCTCTCCCGAACTACTGGAAAATCACTATTCTGTAAATCTGATGATGGACTAGCTCTGATTTGCCAAAGAGTTTGGAACGAGCTTTAAAATGATTTTGAACTTATACGCTGCAAATCATTAGATTGAGCCAGACTTGTTAGTAAAATAAGGCAAGGGGTCACCCAAGTACACCTACATCATCATAGTAATGTTGCCGTGATCGACATGTATATCCTTTCAGTTTTTAATACATATGGTGCACATATGACAAATAGATTGAAAGTGTATGTTCCGGTATCTAGTCGCATAAGATAAAACTTGAGAGATACAAGTAGAATTAGAAGTAAATGCTAGAGCTTGCAGAAAATATTAATTATTCGATTGACCGGTGGTTGAGGTAGGATTTTTAGTTAAAATACTGTCGTAAATCGTATTGGCCGAATGTGCCATCGTGGTTATAGTTATATCAAGTGTGGTAACAGGCAAAAACAACATTAGAAAATTAGAAATACAGAATCGCAAAACTGCTCATGCACGCTGTGCTGATGGGCGAGAGAATCAAGTAATTTCACAAACCATCCAGCACAGTGAAGAACGTCTCATTTCGCACATGATATTAAACTTTACTCATTTCCCGAAACAGGCATATATACACGCATGCACAGATTCTATACATTGATAAATCTTGCGTTGCTCGCATTCGAGTCTTTTCGTGTGACGAAATCAGAAGAAAGAAGTTGCCATCGCATTAGTCACTCTAAGTACGTATTGCTCTGAAGACTTTACCGCTCGACGTTACAATTTGGCTCTATTGCTTTATTGCACGTATTTATAGCCTTGTACGTTTTCTTACTGTTTGCTTTCTGATAAAACGAATAAATAAAAAATTAACTTCAGACTGGGGAGCGTGAACAGCATTAGGTCAAAATTGGCTCCTAAAAGTTGAGAATATTTTTCAAATCAATGGCTTATAAGCGGTGCAAATTTTTACCAAATACTTTTTTCAATCTATAAATAGAAATTGTTTCAGATCCATAGTACACAGATATCGAATCATTCATCTTCTTTTGAGCTATTTGTTTTGTCAACCTTTGCTTCATAAATGACATGATCCGATATTAAAGCTCACAGAACTGATCACACAAAAGTGATCTGGATAAGTTTAGAATTCCGCACTAAAAATTGGTGGCTAACCCCAAAATCAAAACCTTACATTGGAACAACTTGATTTTTCTGTTCCTCATCTCTCACTATATATGTATTACGAAGAATTTTACGCATAATGTCCCATTTTGCCAAAATCACTTGAGTTTTGAGTCATCGACCACATCCCAAATAATCATAACGCAAGAGTGTACAACTAATCGATGTGACATACACTAATACACACCCTTTTGAAAATGTCAAAGGACATTGTCATCACCTATGACGACAATCAGTCTGACGATGTTGTTCTCAGCTCTGATGAGTCACAACAGTCAAGTTTCATTATTACTAATTGAAATCGCTTTCCATCCGCTAAGAGCGCGCGCGTCAATCCAAAAGTCAACCGGACTCATTCGATCATCAGACGATTCGAAAATCTCAAACGCGCTTAGCCAAAATCGTAATTTTATCAAAAATTCGCTCGCCCGATGACCACGGTAGCCGAGGCTGTGTAACTCCAACAAGTGCGCTTTCCTTGTCGCAGGGTCGGGCCCACATACCAGTCGAGATCAATTTATCGTTTCAGTGCAACCAAACGCTAGTTCTCGCTCAAATAGGGCAGACATTTGGGCCTCTACACTGATCGCATTCATCTCCGCGCTGCATGCGTTATTGTAATGTGCAGGATGGGTTGTGCTGCTGCGTTAATACGACCGTAAAAGTCAAGCGATGCGCGGCACACATTCGGCGCTCGTTTTTTAAGAGCTCGCGCGGCTGATCCCTCTGACAATAGGCCTCATCGTCCCCGACACTCCGACTAGAATAGGTTTGGATAAGACGGGGGGAGGGGCAGATTCGGGACGGCGAGGACGATGGCACGCGTCGCTAGCGCGGCAGGTGAGAGATCGGCTCGCTCGCGGGTGACGTCGCGTCAGAAACGAGCGCAACGCGGGCACACCTCGTCCGTCTTGAGAAAAATGTGAGAGATCTATTTACTCTCGAGCGTTCGTCACTTCCGGTCGGCAATGTCAAGTTTCGACTTCCGCCGCACTGCGCGACGTTAGACGCTTTGACGAGCGCGAACTATTACGGACCTGCGTGCATCATCTTCCGTATCACGAGCGCCCGAGCGCACATATCACTGCTGCCCTGGATTGCTCTCACCTCTCGTATGCGCATACAAAAGAATTTCCTCCCTTTTGTTTTGCCTCTCTAATGTATATTGGCCCGGCCCGGCACCTCGGACCGCCGTTCTTCCTCGTTTCCCCGCTCTCCGTCATCTGTTCACGCTCCACCACTATTGGCACTCGAATCCGAAACCTATCGGTGTCACAATCAGCTCAACGAAATCAAGGACACTCAGAAAACATTGCAGGTAATTTTCGATCCACTGAACCCGTGGAATTCCCTCTGCATTGGTGCTGATTGTTCAGTAGACCGCTTGCTTTTTTATCAAAAACTCGGGGAGCGGGAAGGGGGGGGGAGCGGATCGCCGCGAATCCATTGTTTAGAATTAGATAGGATGTCTGTAACGAGTGCCATTGAATTGTTAGACTAAAACTTGAACGTATAGGCTTGCTAAAGGCCCAGTCCCAGAATCAGGTTCATCGAGTTGCGAATTATAAGTTGCAGTTAAGGAGCCACAAATCATTGAAAATTGTAACCTTAATAATAACTTTACGGCTGTTTGCTATTAGTTCCAAGCAGATAATCAAATCGATATTTGACCACCGTAGTTGAGTGATCACGAGTAGAATTTTGTTAGTGTGATTGATGTTTAATCGTGAGCTTGAAAGACAACCACGAGGATAGAGGTAATAGTAGGTAAAAAAGAACTTCTGAGCTCCAGGACGAGAAAAAAACACAAGTTCTAATGGAGTGCTGGATTGGTTCTCAATATGCATATGAATCAAATGTAAGTTGAGACATCATATATTCGTCTGTGTAAATATCTCGTCTAAGCGGAAATTTTGTACAAAACTCCACTGAAATCTTGAAAAGTCTGCTGTTACCTAAGCTTTTCTAAATGTATTTGTCGCAGATCCGTGGAAGTTTTTGTGTTTCTATATAAGTCATTTCGAAGCATTTAGGCCAGAGCCGTCATCAAGGGGGTGTAGGGAAGAAATCCAAAAGATTTTTCTCCATCAATACTATATGTTGAATGGTACAGAACGTTGTTCTTGCAATTTTCCGATATTTGATGCTCACAAAATTGCAAAAAATAGTACTCGCACCTTGTTCATGAGGTTCCTCGCTTCCAAGGAATTATTTAGTGATCTCGGTGTGAAATGTACTTTTGATTACTCGAAAGGGGCCATGAAATACCCATTTTGAGCCCGCTTTAGCTTATTTTTGAAAAAGTATAGCCCCAACAATCTTCACCTTTTTCTGACGTATTTGGACGCTTATTTCCCAAAACTATAGTTATTCGGTCCAAGATCGATAGTTGGGCCTAGCGACGTCTAGGAGCTACTATTTTCCGAGAGCAGATTTCAGCGACTTCTGCGTTTTCTTCAAAGGGATCTAGTTCCTACTGGGAATGGGGTGGCTGACTTTTACCAGTAGTTATTTTGAGGGTCTTGAAAGAACCTGCGATTTGAGCAATGGTAAAGTTTGGTTGTCACACTTTTTATAGGGATTGCAGTCTATCCAAGTTGAACAATTTTGTAGAAATGCCAAAGAGCTCAAATTTGAAAAATTGTTTTTTTCTTCGATCCCAAACCTGTGCGAATATGTTCTCCAATATAAGGACTATCAATATCTGCAAGAATCACGGTGGAGAGATAATTTATTAATTTTTGGCATAACTTTAGAAATACCGTTTTGTGACTTTTTGCTGAAAATTGAAACATAGACACGGCTCTCACTCCTTCCATCTGGACTAATGTGCACCAAATTGCGGGAAATTACTGCCGAGATTACTACCCGAAGTAACCCCAAATATGTGTAGGGATTTTACTCATTCTAGCTCACAAATGAGATAGGGAGATGGAATAGGGGAAGAAACATGCTTTTTCGACTCAATATAACCACCTAAGGTCAGTGTACCCAACTTGCCCCCATTAAGCCATTTTCTTAATAACTTCGGCCCATCTCCATATTTTCCAACGTACCTTAGCTCATTTTAAAGCTTGTCTTAAGACCTTCAGAATAAGTTAAGGTACATTCAATTTGAACCAACTGGAGCCAAACTGTTTGAATTCTCCTAAAAGGTGATTTTTGAGAGTTTACAAAAGTGTGTACCCAAATTGCCCCCATTAAGCCTTTTTCTTAATAACTTTGGTTTACTTCAACGATTTTCAACGTGCTTTAGCTCATTTTAAAGCTTGTTTAAAGACCTTCAAAATGAAGGACAGATCGAAGCATATGCGAGCCATGCCTATTTAGTAATTTTGGGCTGAGACTCAAGAAGCGGTATCTCTAAATGTACGCCGAAAATCAGGAAATGATCTCTCCACCGAGATTCTTTTTGACATTGATGAGAGAAGGGTGCTTCACGCATAAGATCAGCGTGGAGTCAAAAGTTTTTCCAAGCTTTCCTCGTCGCAATTTTTGAAATTCCATATTCCATCTAAAAATCCTCCGATCCATCCTAGGAACCATACGAGTCTCGGAGGCTGCATAGATTGAATGAAATTATATTCAATCTATAACAAGGTCAACGAATTCGCAGATATACTTGCATCGCTCGGCCGATATGAAGGCATTGAATTATTTGAACTCCCCGCGATGATAAATTCATTGCGTAATCATATCGATTGAACATCGAAAATACTTGTGATATTGATGATTCTTGTGTTAGGGAACATATTCGTTTAATTTTAAGGGAAGGCGCAACCCTAATTCGAAAGTCTAGCCTAATCAACCGCGAGGATCCGAAGATTCAGATCTAAAGGCGTTCTCTCAAGATAATAGTTATTTACGATACAAGGGACCTAACAGCCTTATTATTACACGGCGTGAAGTTGGCGCCCGAGCGCTTGCGCGAGGGTGCCAATCACGCCGTGTAATAACCAAGGCTGTTAGGTCCCGAGTATCGTACACTATTTTATAGCACCGAGTGACATAAACCCGCCCTTTCTGCGATTGATGGTGCACCCGAGCGCTCGCGCGAGGGTGGCGGTGGGTGGTCAGGGCGGGGGTAAGCGGGGGGGTTCGGGGGGGCGGCAGCCCCCCCGACTGAAAAAAAGTTAAGAATCTGGTCCTATAAAATAGAAATCACACACCCGCGATTAAACCCACCGAGTGATGATGAAGACGTTTCTTGTAACTAAAATAATCCATGAGCATCATCGTTGGTTATTATAGTAATATAGGGGTTGTGCAAGCCTCATCCCGGCCAAGACCTAAAATTTTCCCTTTCAGACTTTATCCTAGAACAATTTCTATTGTTACGCTAGTAACTAGACTCCAGAATAATTTGGAGTTTAATCCTTCTGAGACATTTCATAACGGCTGTTTGAGAATGGAAAACTGTGTAATGTAACACCCCTACCGCAAAAATGACGAATATGCATATTTGATCTTTTCAAATGAGGTACAATCCCTCATCATACTGATGCAGTCTCTAATTTTGATATGTATCTGTTGTCATTCCTTCACAACGGTGCATCAAATGCAAAATTCGGCATGGTCAAAGGTTTCAAGGTTAGCACGTATGTATGTACATACCATAGACATAGAAGCAATGTCTATGGTACATACATGTGCAGAACTCAGCCACGTGTTTATGTTTATGTTTATGTTGCTGATGATTTATAACCATGAGCAGGAGTGTTACAGTCATGACTAATTTTCTTGCTCTTTACAATCATTGATGCGGATAAAATTGCTCCAGACATGATCCATCATAGAATTCTTATCATTTTTCTTCAAATTTCGATGCCTGCATACATAGTATGCGCAAAAATTGCCAAAAATGCCCTTGTAACCTCGCAGTGAAATAAACTGATTTGCTGCACCCCGCACCCACGTGAAGTGAGCGGACGCATTATTTCACAGTTGAATAATAGGCCATTTAAGTCCCGCAAATGCGTTAAATAAACGCGGGTTTAGGTCACGCAGTGCTATAAAAACAATGACGTAGTCAGTTTTAAAAGAAAGAGGAAAAAATAGCTCCATGGTATGTTTCCGTACTGACCGCGGTAGCCCATTTTGGGCACTAAGACAGACATGTCCCCTATTAGTGCCCAAATTGGACTTGCAAGCGAAGTGCGGATATATTTTTTCATTACGATGAGAACCCTAGAATCTCATTCAAACGGGGTATTTTTACACTCTAAATCTGAATAAGTGATTTCTACTAAAAAAAAAGTAGTATACTACTTATTCAAAAAGTGAAAACTCGCCCTGTACTTAGAATAAGTAGTGCACTACTTATTCAATATGTAGCTCTCGACCCACTAGTTGAAAAAGTGCATAGCTATACTTCGAAATAGTAGCTATCTACTATTTGAAAATGTAACCAGCTACATTTTTGAATTGTGCCCCATGCGAGCTGGACAACAGCTGCCGTCGGAGATGGTGTTCTCGGATCGGGCACAAATCTGAGGCAGTGTTGGTGTTTGTCGTTTTTTTTAGCACGCATGGAGTGGCAGGATATATTAGTTTCTCCCTAGTACATTTGTACAAACCACCACTTGGCACAAATCATCGTTTATGTAAAGAAAGCGTCGTCCAGACGTGGGACACCACGCGTCTTGACGACGCGCGGCGGTCTCGGGGACTTGCACCAACTAATACATGTATGTACATCATCAACTCATAAGTACGCTCGAGGTGCACGGATAACTGCGCGCCGCGAAAATAATTATTAAACTCTGCACTTTTGGCGCGAATCATCGTGTCTGCGGAGATGGCGTCGTCCAGGTGCGGTTGCGGTGTTGCTCCACTACATCATGCCGACGATATCATCGGGAACTCTCATCATACCCGCTACGTCTCGACCCACGTGGTGTCACTCGCCGGCACGCCTGAGCTGGCACGAGTACAGAGAATCCACACCTGTAAGAACACTTCACCTAAAACACATGTCCATATCACCATGGAGAAGGCGTATCCGGTCCGAATGTCCTATGTCACGACCAGTCACGACGCCGTCAACAAGGACACGCACTTTGGTGGTTATAACGCACTTGGCAGCCGAATAATCGCGGGTGATCAAGAAAGAATGATCTCGTCGATGCCGCACCGCCGAGTAGGCAACACATCATACCCGCGCATGCGTCTTTATCGCAAACGCGGCACTACTTATTGAAATAAGTAGTAAACTACTTATTCACGAGTAGCATCAGTTACGAAAATGCTTCTAAGTTTCATATCTACTATTTCGTATGTAGTATACTATTTATTCATAAGTAGGTTTCGAAACTACTTATTGAATAAGTGGCAAAACTGCTTTTTCAGATTTAGAGTGTAGGTTAGAGTGATAAAAAAGAGTTTTAAGGCCGATTCATCAAGTTTTGTAGGACTAGTTTCCTTTGTCTGGATGAACATTCCGCATTTTCTCGTTAAAATGCCTCATAACTAAAAAAATAGTGATTTTTTCAAAAACTCACAAGGATACTTTAATGGTTGTTTCTAAAAGAAAAAAGTCATCAAAGTAACGCACATAAAATATCGAAAGTCAAGGAAAATTATCATTAAAAAATTATATAATTGAATGAATATATGTGTGATTTTTGAACAACAATTTCCGACTCTTGTCATCGGTGCCGTCGCTAAGCACAAGCCCGCGAAGCCATATGGCTTGAGGACCCGTGGCAGCGAAGGCCCCGTAAATCTGCTGCAGAATGTTTTTTCTATCTGAATTATTTAGGTAGAACAAAAAACTATGCGAAAAATGATCGAATGACCCCGAGAGAAATTCCACCAATCATAAACCGTACTAGTATGTCAACTTCATTAGGAATGTTTCCAAAAATGTTCTCCTTCTTTTTATATGGGGGAGGAAAAAGAGCTCTCGGAAGAGCTGCAATGAGTATTCATGGAAGTTTCTCCCGTCTTGGTATATGGAGCCATGCACTTGTAAAGATTCTGTCGGTGGTATAAAATCAACCCCAAAACCTACGAAGGCAATCAAACCCGCAAATCACGCCGGATGTTCGCCCCAAAAATTTTGTACGATGAAAAATCAGCCCCAAAACCTAGGAAAGTAATCGAACCTGCAAATCACTGGATACTTGCACAAAAAATTTTATAGGGTGAAAAGTCAAACCCAGAATCTAGGAAAGCAACAAACCCGCTAATACCCGGATGCTCGGACCAAAAATTCTGTCGGTGAAGAAGTCAACCCCAAAACGTAGGAAGGCAATCAAACCCGCAAATATCCGAATGCTCGGCCCGGAAATACTGTCGGAAAATCCCAACCCCAAAATCTAGGAAAGCTATCAAACCCAGCATATAATTGGGTACTCGCTTTAAAAATTCTGTCGGGGGAAAAGTCAACCTCAAAAACGTGTAGCATTTGTCTCGATGCAAAACAACTGTAATACATCCTTAACACCTTTCAGATTTTTTTCTATAATTCAAGTTTCTAGGTAGATGAAATATCGCAGAGGACCTAAAGTAAAAGGAATTTCTGAACCAACTCTTTTCTGTGAGAATTAAATCGAGCAATTACATCGATGGTCTTTGACAGAATTATGGAAAAAGTTGGGAAAATGTAGCTCGCAAAATCCGTAAGAATGAATGTGATCTTAAAAAAATAATAATCGAGCCAGTGTACACTCTTCAACGGTCTGAACTGTCCGAGCTCTACATCGCGCTGTCTCACTCGCACTCATTGATAAAGGTGAGAAAAAAGTGAGACAGAAAGACCGTGAAGTGAACTGTCCTGGTCAGTTCAGACCATTGGGGAATGTACGTACTTTTCTGCCATTCAGACCCATTTTTGACACATATCTCAAGACCGATCTCATTTCATCCAATGAAATCGATGATAGTCCTCCTCGGGAATCTTAAATATATCTGAATCTGATGATGAAAAGATCTAATCCAGTATTCGCAGAAGATGCGTTGATCTCAAAATAAGTGGGAGTATTTTAGAATGTTTTCCAAAGGTCTTAGATCGGTCACCGGATTCATTCTTCACCAAAACCCACCGTTTCAAAGTGATGATGGAAAAATATATGATCACTCGTTGCAATCACTGCATTGATTACTTCCTCGCGAGGGTCTCCAGATTGAGGTTTCAAGCATTCGCGGTTTTGATTTCTCATCCTAGATTTTGAGTGTGATTCTTCGCCCAAAAGAATTTTCGGTCTGAGTATTCAGTTTTTTGTGGATTTGATTGCCTTCCCAGGTTTTGGGTTTGATTATTTCCCTGCCAAATTTTCCGAGATTTTCGGTCCGGGTATCCGGTTATTTGCGGGTTCGACTGCTTTTCTGGGTTTCGGGTGAATTTTTTCCCCAACAGGATTTCCAGTCCGAGCATCCGAAAATCTGTGTGTTTGATTGCCTTTCTGTGAGTTTTAGAGTTAATTTTCCCCTCGACAGAGTTTTTGGTGCGAGCATCCAGTTACTTGCTGGTTTGATTACATCGTCTTTGCCATTGCATGGCTCTAATACAAAGACAGGTGAAATTGTTATGAATAGGTATTGGGATCTGCTCAAAATTCCATTTCAAAATTCCGCTGAATCTACACGGGCCCCTACTCTCGTCGGGCTTGGAGCCTTGATGACTATAAAGACGGCACTATTTGCCATCTTTTTATTTCGATAGATATTCATTGTTCGATCAACAAACTAATCACGTGATTTTGCATAAAAATGGATATTTCTCGAGTTATGAGGCATTTTCAACAGAAAATACAGGAATTTGAATCGAAAAAATGGAACTAGTCCTAAATAACTTGACGAATCGGTATGGATGTTTTTTGAAGGATAGTTTTGATGACTCGGAACAAATCGTCGTATGGGTTTAGCGATTCCTTGGAAGAGGTGCGATCCAGTGAATAAAAATGCCCGAGAAGTTGTTCTTCTTTGAAAAACTGATCACGCTACTTTTTCCGTATCGAGGGAATACCCTTGAATATGAGTCTCCAGCTCCCTCCACAATTTTCAAGGCCGGACTCCAGAATTAGGGTTACACCTTCCCTCAAGGTCGAGAATGAGAAAAATGAAAAAAAATCTTCGATAACGGGCCCTAGGGCCCGCGGGTAGATTCAGAAAGAAAAAGAAAACAATTTGTTGTACTGTTTAAACGTAGTACTGAGAGAAATAATTAGGATTTCCCCCAGATCCGTCTGGTGACCGCTCCGGCCGAAATGCTCCGAAATTACTATGATGCACTCACCCCTAAATTTGCATCTGTCATTCTTGCGAGGTAATAGATACGGAAACTCCGACGCGTGTAATCTTGCTACCGGTATCAATTAGCTTTTTGTTTGTAAAACATGAAGTAGTAGTGTGTCAAACAAATTCAAAACATGTGGAATCTTCGAACCAAAAAGGACTCCTTGGCTCAAATGAAAAGAATATGAGTAGAGATAAGATATGAATTCAAATCAAATTCATCAATGATAGCGGGGTACCCATGAGACTCATGATAAATTTTGAGATAAGGAAGAAAGTTAAGAATATAATAACAGACTCACGTGCAGAGATCGAGACGAAGACAAAACTACGAATGACCTTTATTTTCATATTCATTCAAGTTCAAAGATCGATGGTTCATAATCTGAATGCGTCTAATATAGACCAACGTCATCATGTGTGCATAGAAGGTTGTGTAAAATATTATGATGAGCCTATTGAAAATGGTTTTGCAATAATATGCTTGATCTCCGCCAAATTTTTCTGATATCTTCCAAGAGACTTATTTAATGAAAGGTATAAAGCAATGAACAACCCTGTAATCATTGACTTTTCTCTAGTAATCATTGGCAGAGTTTTTTACTCTCAATCATGTTTCAGGTTGTACTTTAAGAACGCCAACGAAAACTTTTACCCGATACCAAAAATACTGGGTGCATGAGGTAAGAACGGGCGATCAGCAATCGGTAGGTCAACCATCTCGGTCGCTGAGTTGTGAAGAGGTATGGAATTCTCCAGTTTCGATGCTCACGCCCATAAAAATGATACGAAACCCGTGAAAGTTGAACAATAATCATCTTTCTTCAGGACTTTTCCCTCCCTTGACGGGCGGGATTCACGGGTAAAAGCAGAAAAGTTAGAGATAAGTTGATAATATTGTTCGAGATATTGGTTAAGGGGTTCTTTAATGAGTGACGATACCACATCAAACTTTAAACAACCCAAAAATTCGCCCCTGTTCATACAGTATATCTGTTGAAGGCGACCGTTGAACTCATGAATGAGTAAAATACTGGTTGACCCTCACTCAGTTTTTATAACAAGAACATGCACCTATTTTTGTGCATAGAACTCACGCTTTGGTATAGCTGTAAAAAAACTTTTTCTCATCTACAATTATTCTTGATTCTGAACACCGAAAAACGTCTCCAGTCACCATTAAATGACATTTAATTTGAAACATATTGGTGATTAAGTCTTTTCAGGTTTGTCTACGGCTGATTACTAGTCTCGTTACTAGTTGTAAAATTTATTAAGAAAGTTTAGAATGAGTGATCATCTACTGCCCAGATGCACGCTTACAGGATGCTTTTGAAGAAAAAATCGCGGTATTTCGTATAGTTATTGCGATATTGGATCTTTTTGAATTTCTACTTTTGATTTATCACTCAGGCCATGGTCAAATTCGTAAAAAAGGGATTACAAGAAGACCTTCACATTGATCTAATCTTTAAATACATTTTGGTTGCAAGTATTGCGCATATTCTCCCTGCATACTTGGAAGAGACTTGATATCTTGAGCATCTTCATAAACGCACTATAAAATTTTAATCGCGGCCTCCTCGCAAGGGCAGATCGGGGAAGGGGTCGAACACACGGAAATTTGCGGGTGCACGCGCTATTAGGCAAAATGTTTACCCATGGCGAAGAAGGAACGATCGCCTTTACCGCCCGCCCCATCGGTCCGCGCTTGGCTTTTTGATATATTTGAAAAAACTGGGGAAACGAGTTTGATCTGCAGTTACACTCAAATCCAATTAGAATCGATGAATAAGAATTGGCGTTTGAGATCTTCTGCGATCACCGGACCACTTTTACGAATTCGATCTAATTTGAGTGCGGAATTGGCGTTCCAGACCACCTGAAATAACTTTGTCTTTGATAATCAAGCCTAACAAACGAAAGAACCGATTTATCCCGAAAGCAAAATATGGCTGTTTCATACATCCAGCGATAAATAGGGTAATTGTATCGAAAGTGTATCCATTATGAGCCAATTTTCTTATAACTTGGATCCTCAACGATATTTACGATCGTGCCCGAGCTCATTCTCAATCTAGCCCAACGAGTGAATTTACGCGAGTTCGCGAGAAAGTGTACCCAACATGCCTCGATTGTGTATAAAATATCTGAGGTCCAGTAAAATGAAAGGATTCCTGTGTTCCATAAAAGTAAAATTGCGATATTTCCGCTTTTATTAGAAATTCAAATGAAACGCTCCTTAGCTCGTTCTACAACTTGTTTCACACACGTTCAGATCGATTTAGAACCATTGCATTAACCCTGAAAAGGCGAGAACGGAGTCAGTAAAGAGAAGTATGGGCAAGTTGAGTACAGTCCTATAGTTAACGGCGAGTTTAACGGACACTCTCTGTATTTTGCTCACGAAATTATTCCGCGTGAGTATCGATCCGAGTTTTCCAATTTAGAATAGGGACTTTGAAAGTGTTGAGACAAGAAATCAAATACGTCGAAGTACGATAAGATTGGTTGAATCAAAAACTGTTGGCACCGGTATAACTAACTGCGAACTCATCGGCGATTTGTCATAGCTGTGCAAAAGTGGAAAATGCTAATCTCACTTTAAATTTTCTAGGAGAAACAGAAATCACTTCGGGGTTGGTTCAAATCATTTAATTTTCTCATATTCCGACAAAAAACCATTCAAAAAATTTGCGACAAGATCAAAATGTGTCGATTCTTGAGGTTTGCGTATGAGGGCAAGTTAGGTCCAGGGGTATGTCGAGTACTCCTACCTCATTCATCAAATGTAGGTTATACCTTTGAGTACTTCACAATACTCGACGTACTACTCGAGGGGTACCGTGAAAATTACGTTGCCAAGTGTGAATTCGTTTTATTTCATATGAACGTGTAAGACGAGGTAGCTAGGTGAGTTGGGATATTTTCAATGATACCGTCGCATAAAATAGTGCGTGACTCAAAGGTACAACGTATCACGTTACATCATGAGATATCACTCAAAACCATGGATTCACGAAGAATTGATGTAGTTAACGGCAATACGCAAAATTTTCCAGTGCCGCAACCGCGGTTCACACTTCTGTCGCACTCTTATGCCCCAGAAACGAGACTTCAGATCCATCATACGAATACTGAGAATTCTGGGATAATAAATGTAGTGCGTGCAGGCATCATGAGCGACCCGACGCGCAGCTTCGAATGTCGCACTCAATTTCAAGAACGAGTTGACTGTTGGACCTATAGGCTCATGCTCGGCTCACGCGGAAAGGGGCTGTAATTGGCGAGAGCGTGATCAGAATCAGAGACAACAATCGGCTTAAATGGGCCAATGAGCGAGCGCGTGCAGCAGATTGATAGTCTTGAATACGTGTCAGATGAGGAGGACTCCCGCGTGCGGGCAAGCAGTCGCCAAAAAGAGGACCCGCGCTTCGCGTCGCTGCTCGACGATCCCGCTGCTAATACAAGCGATACAACAAAAAGTTTAAACTCACCTCCGTCGTTGGCAGCCGCATCTAGATGGAATATTATCAAGGCGTATCGCAGAGATATCCGAGGACGGGCCGCTGATACGTTGGGACCGCCACCACTGCCGCAGGGAGCGCGACAAAATATCGCTCGTCGGCCGAAGAGCGCCACCAGCCTCGGTTCCGGATGGCCTCGTGAGCTCGGCTCGGGGGGTTGAAGCAGGTCTGCAATCGTTCGGCACGAGACCGCGGGGATGATGATTCGAGTGGTGACCGATGCGGGTGGAGAGCGATGATCGAGCACACGAAAAACGCTGATATACGGCACTTTAGCGCGTCAGCCGAGCGCCATCCGCGCGCGGCCCAAGTCGATCGGTCGGGTCGGGCGAGCGACCGCGGGGTGCAGCAGCGTGCGGGAGTCGCCGATGCGAGCCCTGGTGCGCCGGCGGCGAGACACGAATTCGAACTGAAGAAAAATAGCCTCCGCGGAGCGCAGATAAGACAGGCTGTTGCGTGGAGGTGGAAAAGGAGGCTCTTCCGCGCGCGCGGAGAGCAACGAGAGCAGCGTGAGCCACGGCGACCGACTCTGCATGTTATGTGTATGCGTTATTGTAAACTGTATGTTAGGTATCGTTGACGCATCATCGGTGGAAAAGTGCACGGAACACGGAAACGCCGCGGGGAGGATGAGGGAAATAGAGGGATGACGGAGCCAAATAGTGAGAGGAGAGCAGCGAGAGATAGGCGGGCAAACACGGGACTAGTCATAGCTTGCGAATAAAACAAAACGAGGAAAACACCGTGCCACGCGTGATGCGAGCTAGGCATTCTGGCTAGCAGTTTTGGAAAACAGCGAGGGGACGGAAAATTACTCCCCGAAAGCTCATATTCCTACCGCTGAATTGCCCTCCCAAATCATGATTATTTACCAATTTTTTCACTAACATCCCCCATTATTAGGAGCGAGGAGCCTGCAATATACCGAGCATTCCATTGGGATCCATTGGGATGAGGGCTCCATATGGGGATGAGGCATCCATTGGAATGAGGGCTCAAAATTTCATGATACAATCGAAATCAAATCGAGATCAATTACATGGTCAAGATTCGTTTTCTAGCGACTTATTTATGCGAGAATGGACAATGAAATTCGGTCATTTCCCAGTCTCAGTCTAAATTATCTTGGAACTCTTTGTAATCAATGGAGACTTGGTTCGCGAGCATTCACAAGCATCAAACCGAGCATCAAACTTTATGGCTTTCTGGTAAAGAAAAGACTAGATACCACGTGAACCCATGAAGTAATTTTCAATCATGATTTAATGTAGTACGATTGGAGCACGATTGTCCGATTCGTCTCACTATCTGGCTTCTTTCACTTCTCAAAAGGCTAGAGAGTAATTCAAAATCCCAACTGGAGTAGCGTAGAATTCAGACTATAACCTAGTCATCATCTCTCATGACATTTTAGTGCGAATGAGAACTCGTGCCCTCGCGACTGATGAATCTTACGCTATCTGCTGCAATCGAAAGTGAACAGCATTGTTGCTCATCAGTCTTTGAATCCAAGTTGGATTAAAAACGGGCATAATTAGAGCGAAAAAGTAAAGAAATATTTGGAACTTTTTCACAAAGTACACACTGGCTCAAAAAGATCGGGATCTGAAGCAAATATGACAAGATTGCTTTAGCGCTCTTATTTGCGAGACAAATCATGGCTGGAGAGGAAAATGCTCGGGAAAATGTATCTGAGGCATAAGCTGAAAATATAACGTAACGATAGAATAGCACACCGAACTTTGTTCAAATCTTACCCAAAATCGTCGATGATGAAAGCCAAATTAACTCGGCCAATGACTATAACTTGACAACACGTCTCAAACTTGAAACCGTCTTGAGATGTTCTTGTATTAGTGGTGTGAATGAAATTGCACCGAGAATTCCACGGTCAGGGTGCACGGCTATTGCATACCTTCATATAATGTCAGAAAGATGCGAATCCTACATAGTGATGCGAAAAAACCTGCCCAGTTCGAGTCCTAACTTTCGCTTGCCAAACACCGAAAAATTTGATTGAATTATTAAATTCGAACTGGCTATATATGCAAGATCCTGAACACTAAATGAGCTCCTGTATAGATATCGAAATTCTTCCATTCTGACGAAACGTCTCATTTCATATGGGAAATCTTTCCAAGCAAGATTCCACCCATTGTTATTACAGCGTCTTTCGATTGAGGTCATTTATACAGAAATACCGAAGAAATACAGTTAATACTACTGATGTTATACCTCAACAGGTTAGAGCGCACTTCTTTGATGTTTCAAATCTACATCAATCAAAGAAACTGAGGAAGATTCATATTTCCGTCGAATCCATCAGGAAATAGCCGGAGCCTCGGCCGGAGCAGACCTGTCCAGGGCCATCTTGGTGCGCATGCGCAGAGTCTCTCATTCATGTAGTCAGATTTAGCTCCGCCTCCGGCATGCGTGCTCTGACTTGTTCTGACTTACAGTTTGCTGAATGATGCGTCACTTCTACCTCTGCATCATTGTAAGGTTATGATTTTATCGAGGAACATATGCAATGAAGACGATAAGTTTAGACTTACATTTATTTACAAACACGGGGCAAAGCATTTCTCAGACGTTTTCGAAAAAGGACGAGATGTGTTGTAATGCAACTTTTAGATGAATTACTAGTTTCAGATCAGGGCAATAATGATCAAGCACGATTTTGGGCCGATTTTGTGAATCTTACTGGAGTAATCCAACTGCTGGCACCATCTCTGATCACACGATAGAAACCACCAGTATCTAATTCTAATACCTTTGCGGTCAATCACACGTTGATCATATATGTTTGTGAACTGTCGATCAACTCAAACTTGCTCTTGCAATACTACATCGCCTTCACTCATCTAAGGTAGTCCATACAAATTGTACACGGTCCGCTACTGCTGCTTAGTCGAATACTCCTAATACATACACGCGTTCCGTAAAGAGTATCATACCGAAGAAGAAATATCTTGTAAGAAGACGGGGAAGCATGTCAAATCAGCATCCAAAGCTCTGGCGGAAAACTAGATCAGGGGGTCATTAAGGGTGATGACAGACAACCCGCCACGACGCGATTCCCACGACACGACATCGAACGACACGACTCGCGATTCATTCGAGTGAACCTAACCATTAGTGGATTTGATTGAACCAGTTATGGGTTTTGAATTCGAATCAAATCCATCAACGGTCGGGCTCAATCGAATAAATCGCGAGTCGTGTCGGGCCATGCCGTGCCGTGTCGTGTCGTCAGAATTGCGTCGTGGTGGGTTGTCTATCATCACCCTAACTGTGGGCCATGGCACTGCAAATTTCTGCAGCTTTGAACCCTCACACTTTGGAGGAAAACATTTCATATTCAGCGCAGAAGGCGAATTTGTGTAAAACTAGGTGAGAGGAAGTATAACTTTCTAAGCAGAAATCGACCAATAGCGACGAAAAATTGGCATCTGTCGCATTTATGCTAAATATTGCACTTGCACCTCGCTCGTCTGGCTGTTTTCCTGTCCCTGAGCAACTATATTGCTGCCCGTGCCACAACACAGCCGGATCTTGAGTCGTTGCACAATAAGAAATCAAATGAATCCCGAACCGTAAAGATTGGACATGGTTGTCGGGTTGTCTGCGCACAGGCGTAAAACCGTTACCACCGGAGCTGAATTTAGCATTGATAGGGTTAGAGCTTAATACTCATTCGTGCTTTTGATGAACATTTGATGATTGGGAAGAGCTAGAAACTCAATATTATGAACATGTCGCATATTCTGCTGGGATCGATTATTGCAATGTCTCTCGATAGATGCATAGACTTCCCTAGAATAATATCAAGTTTGCTGTGACTTATATATGAGTTATGAGAGTATGAAGAATAAGTTGAAGTCGAATAAACGTTCTCAAGCGAGTTGCGGTGAAGTTTTGACTCGAAGTTACACAAGTCAAGCTCGCACTTGAGTAGAAATCGACTCTTATAAGAGTCGATACAATTGTATCGGGAGGAATCACAACAATTTCACACGTTCCTCGATAATTCAGTCAAAATTGACCTCGAAATGGACGGTATAACGCGAAGTTAATGACTTTGAGGTGGTGAAAACGTTCTTTACGCGACAGTAAGAAATGAAAATTATTGAAAATCATTTTGGCGATCAGCTTCAGTTTCAAAGCTTGCAGAGTTCTCTCAAAATAACTTTTAGTGAAATTTCACTCAAATAAGCTTGTTCATGAAATAATTGTGTGCATAATAGACCTGATGATTCAAAAAACCGTTGAAGGCGATACGATCACCGTGCAACGCGATCATGGAACTTGAAAACACATTTCATATAAAAACTACAATGAATCGGCTTTCCACACGAATCATTTTTATTACGCATTTTGTGTTTGCCACTTCGTTTTCCCACCCAAATCACAAGAGAACCGGATAAAAATGGGAACAACTTGATCGCAGGGACCTCCTAACCTATAATATACGCACATTTTTATTCCCATTTTTCTCCGATTCTCTTGCGATTTGGACTTAACGACGAGCGGACGAATCTAAGTTAGATGACAACAAATATTTGTGCACATGTCGTTTAGCCCAAATTGCAAGAGAATCGCAGGAAAATGGGTGTGAATTTCAGCTTGCATGGTGACCACATCGCCTTGAGCAGAATTTTCTGGGTATGGAACACTGTAGCACTCCAAGTAGAAAAATAAGCTGGTGGGCATCTTCTCAATCAAGTTTTTCAATCAATACACAATTGATGTGCTAACCTCCAATGACTATATCCAGCCACACTGCAGGAAAATGCCCTGTTCCATTTTGAAAATTTGACGGGATAAAAAATGTGGGGAATCGCTCGGCACAAATCGTGGAATATGCGATGATTGACGCGCGGACGAAGACGAAGTTGACGACGGCGGCGACGCTATATAGCTAATACATATATGGCCGTGTTTGCTCAGGCTGATAAGGCTCGAGGCACAGAGTTGCTGGGTGGAGGAACGTACATATACTCGGATCGCTGCGAAGATAAGGAGCGCATGGGCCCAGAAACGCGCTATCCACGTTGACATCGCAACGCATGTGATGCCGCAGCAGCATCATCAGCAGCGCGGGGAAGCTTTACAAGGCGAGAGAGAGAGAGAGAGAGCCTAGCACACAGTCGGTGCAACACACGCGGCTGCTAGGCCTACACGGTGCAATCGCAGTCTCTGCACGAGGCCCGAGACCGCCAGCAAACACCGCGATATTGCCTCAATTCCGAGACGACCGCGATTCAATAATAACCGGCATATATAAAAGTAGTGCGGAGCGCGAAGCTCGCTCGGCAAGTGTACCGAGAGTCACGCGTGCACATCGTGAGCGCGTTGCGCCCGCGGTGTTATACGTTCTGTAAATGTGTACGAGTGGAGTTGTGTGCTCATCGTTACACGCCATACTCACGATTTGTTCGCCCACCCACTCGAAATGATTCGAGGTTGCTGAGACGATCAAGAGGTGACATGAACCTAGATCTCGTCGCATCGGCGTAAACGATCGACACTTGCCGCCACTACCGAGTTTGCTCCTGATGTGTCCAGACGAGCGCGGCGCGCTTAGAGAAAATTGACCGTGACGAGTCCGATGCCACCCCGCCCCGAGGGTTCCCACGAGCATTTTTCAGCTCTAGATAGAGATAATACCTTATCGATGGCATGACGTGTGATCTGTCAAAAGTCAACAACACGTATAGTAACAAATTTTGGGGTCGAAGTGTCTTATTACTGGTTTTCTTGGGTATTATTGACGTAAATAGATCCGGAGATTCATCTGCGCCTGTGCGTTGGAATTTTTCTACCTCAGAAGACTATATCGTTGAAAAATTGCATTTTTGTGTTTCCCTATATGTATATAGTATTTAAAACAATAAATAACCATGCTAGAGTTTCATACAGCAACTTGTAAATGAAGCGAACTTGATCAATGCCCCAAGCTTTGGTGGGTTTCATTTGGTGTAAGTACCCCATTGAGTTCATGAAAATGAAAGAAAATTGAAGTAGCGTTTCACCTCGCAATTGAAGTTCCAAACAAATTGGGTTCTAGTTCCTACACGACATTTTCATCTTGAGTTCTTAGAAGGATGCAAATCGCACCGATCCATTTGATACTTTCAAAACCGTTATTGTCCTCTCTTCCAAGTGTCATCTTAACTCGAAAAATATGATTATTCTTCAAAAAAAATGTCCCTAAGAGAGCCCTCTTATTTTTGGCATATTCACAAATATTTTATCCTCAAAATTGGACGCAATAATGAAAGAGAAGATGAGCTTTAACGAGCATAGGAACAATGTGTACCTAACCGAAGGTTGATGAGACATTCCAACTCCAAAATTGTGTCGATTAGCGTAATCATTATTCTATAAGGAAGCTAGAAAATGAAACGGTGCAATTCGCGGACCCGCCAAGCGCGTGCATGTGCGTGGGTTTTGGTACGAGGAGTCGAAGGCCTAGCGGACCAAGCTAAGCAAAGGCTATATATATGTAAGGCCCTCTTATCGAATTCAGCTAGCCAAAAGTCCGAATATTAATTTCCATTCTTGATGGCCCGGAAATTTGTTATTACTTTTATACTAGTCTCGCTTTCAATCGTGTACTATGCCAAAAATGTTCTTTCGTGACAAATCGCGACCGAAACGCTGTTTGTCTCTATAATTTGGTTAGGAAAATTGCCATTTAGCCCCGCACTGTACTCTATTCAACGAAGATACCATGGTAAATAAATATGTAACGCGATCCGAATCTGTATAGACAATTTTTGAAGCGTGTGACGCATTAGATAAGGCTCCTCGGCAACTGTTCATTCCGGGGTGGTGCTCGTGATTGTGTTGACGCGTAAACATATTGACCAGACAGATAAGTTCATAAGAGGCGGTTTGCGGCAATATTCGTATGAATCAGAGTTGCATCAGTAATGGGGGGACCGTTGACTCGCTGACCGCGTCGCGATACATTTACCGCAGCACGCCAATAAGGGCCCATTCATCAGTCAATAAAGCCCCGGGGCCCTGAAGAGTGGTGTCGTCATCGTACTATTTTGTCAATGTGCGATGCGCTACCCCGAGCGAGCGATGATGGGGTATATCGAGCGCCCCGTGGAGCTCAAACTGTGGCCGACGGCACATGCAAGAGGCGGGGGTATGACAGAGTCTCAGCCATGCAGACACAATGCCGAGTGTCGCACTCGCTGCCCCTCTTCGAATCCGAGCGCTGCGCGAATAATTGGAGGCGTGCACGCCGCGCGGACCACGGTGATTCAGCGCGTGCGTCAGCCGCTGTGTGTGAGAGAGCCGACCGATTCCGACCAATGGTGTTTATCTCTCGCGGCTACTGGGCACTGCTACGGCTACTACTTGGGATTCTCTTGTTCTATTCATCGATCCATTGCATACAAGGCACGCAATCATCTGAACGAAATACGCTGCAAAAATACGTTTGAGGAACGCTCTCTCATCTCCTTCTGATCGTTTCGATATTCAAAACTATCAAATCATCCAGTCATCATTATTTTATCTGAACTTGAAATCCATTTCCTTTTCTTCAATGAAAATTTGTTAGTGAATAGAATTTCTCCAATTACATGAGAAGAGTATATTAAGCAACTAGGGGACAAACAAAAAATTTGCGCACGAGTCCCCGCAACGAGTGTGCAAATTGATCACGATTTACACCGTGTGCAAGCGGGTTCAAGCAGTGCACAAATTATAAGACTTTGCGCAAACGATCAATTGGCACACGAGTGCGGCAACCAGTGCGCAAATGTTTGCCCCGCGTTGCTCACGATATTAGACTGGAACTCATAGTCGTTAATCCGAGATCAGGATCGGCGGATTAGGAGCACTGCGATTCGCTGTGCCCAAATGTAAAATGCCTCGCCATGGCGATCGCAGTGCCCTAAATCCGGTGACTCCAATCTCGGATTAACGACTATGAATTTCAGCCTCAAAGTTGCAACTCGCCAAAAATACGCAATCATTGAATTAAATCTTACATCAATGACCCTGGTAGAAAAATGAGCATAGAAGTACTGGCCACGGCACCTATGGTCGTATTACGGTCGTAGTTCTACGATATCGTACCTCTACTGTCGTACTACGGTCGTAGCGTTACGATCGCATATCTATATATGTCGTGAGTTAAAGTAACCTTCAACAACAGCTGATCAATGCCAATAAAGTGGACTGTCGACTGCGTTGCAAATTCTCTCTTTGATTATCGATTTTCTTTCTGTCGTATTAAGAGTAAGTACTATTATACTATCAATTGATACTGTTTAAGCTCCTTTGTTTGCTATTATGGAAAGTATTATGACTACAAAATATGATTTACTTTCAATTAGTGATTTCATGTCTTTTTGATAACTGTGCGTCAAAGTGCAAAAATCGTATTCTTCCATTCATAAATAAATTTCTAAGGTCAAACGAGCTTGACAGTAGAATATCCCGCAATAAATAAATACTGACATCGTATAGGGAAGAGTGGGGCAAAATTGGACGGATTTTGCAGTGAGGCTATATTAGGGTGTCCGTTATTTCCCAAGTTCCTCCGATCACCCATGCCACCCCCCACAACCTAATCATTTGGTGAGATATTGCGAGAATAGTATATTACGCAACAAGTGCGAGAAGGTCAATTTCCGCACAAGTTGCCAAACGAGTGCGAGAAGTTAATATTCACGCACACTTTGGAACTTCTCGCACAGCCAGAAGAACACATTTACGCACATATGTACTTCTGGGTGTGCGAGAAGTTTCGAAGTGTGCGTGAATGTTACTTCTCGCGCGAGTTGGCAACGTGTGCGGAAACTTCTCGCACGTGTTGCGTATACTATTTTTTGCAACTGTGCGCGAAGTTGTAATTAAATGCACCACTGTCCGAGCAAGATCATCTTGAGAACGAAGTTTTCAAGAAAGGCCAAATTCAGAGGGATGACGTGACATCATATTTTGGAACTGTGCGTGAATAATTATTCATTAGAGCGAGAAGTTACATTTACGCACACTTCACCAGTGCGTAAATGTAAAACTGTGCGAAAAGTCATTCACGCATTACTTCTCGCACTGTAAATAATGAAGAGAAGTCTCATTTTTTTACAACTTCGCGCACACAGTTGCAAAAAAAAATTTTCAAGGACCTAGGTGGAGTTTGAGTGCTGCCCCACCTAGAGCGTTTCTTATTTGAAATGTACCCTTCTAAATGATAATTTGAGTCAATGATTCGCATTTACCGCGCATGCAACCCCTTCTACGTCCTCAACAGTGTTTTCAATCGATAGCGGGTGCAATTTCCTTCAAAATGACTACCTGAAACATTCAATTTGATACAGTAGAACCGGAGATAGCCCACTCATTTGCATATCATCCACCTGAAGAACATAAAAGTGACTGAAAACGACCGTTTTTTGTTTTGTCGGTTTTTTGAGTCTAGTAAAAAATCCTGACGATTAGAGGTAAAACTGAGCACGGATTCTGTTTCTACGTTCAAAAATACATCAAAAACACATATTCACATCTTTAAAATAGACCAACTCAAAATTGGCATGTTTTGGATTCTTCGAGGAAAACCCTGTTTCACGGATTTGGTACCTTGAATTTTCTAAGTTCCAAAAACAGCCATAACTCTAGTTCTTCTCCATCAAAATGACTTCAGCAAGTGGTCATTTTAAAGGAAATCGTACTGGCTATCGATTGAAAAAGTTATCAAGGATAACGAAGCACGTCCATACCCAAGAAATGCTGAATACTGAATCAAAATTTGTTTTGAGGCCTTAATTCAGACAAAAACGCTTCAGGTGGGACAGCACTTAAACATCACCTAGGTCCACGAAAATTTTTTTATCGCAATATCTCAACAAATGATCAGGTTGTGGTGGGTGGCACGGAGGATCGGAGAAACTTGGGAAATAACGGACCCCCTAGGCTATATGTATATTGACGATACTTGCGGCTAGGCGCGCTATATGGGACTTTGGAATTCAACTATTGAATAGATCGTAGAAAAATTTTCAGACCCCTACGCCTCAGCGTTCATACTTTTTCTTGAAGTTTAAAAAAAAATCTGTCCGAATTCGCCCCGCGCTTGGGGGCACTTCTGACAAGTTTTGGGGGCAAATTTGGACAGCCTTCCAAAATTGAGATAGACGGCAATATTCTCCGCCTATTCGAGTCGCTTTCACTCACCGAAACACATGGTAATAACCTAAAATCAAGATGGAACCCCTTCGTGGCCTTTACATCCTCCCATAGCATCAACAAGGAGGCCATTTTTATATCATTCTTTAACATTATTGGAATAGACACTTTATTAGTGCATTACCGTCTTCAGCAATCAGCAATCGACTTGCGGCCTCTAAGAGTCGACTTTCTTCCTTTTTTCTTCACATTGGAGGTACCATACTTGCCCTAAATCGACGATCGAAATGGCACAGTGCGACAATCAACCCAATATCAGCGAATGCGCCTGTGAAAATGCGAAAATCGAGCACTATCTTCGAACACATAAAAAGCGACTTCTCCCCTCCAATCTGACTCTCATGACCATCATTAGACATCGTAACTTCTTTTACTCACCCATTTTCAATTACCTAACTCACCCTCAAACTTCCGCGCTTTGAAGAACTCGCACAAACGCATAAGCGCCTCGATACGGGCAATAATCCTCGAA
Source organism: Eretmocerus hayati (assembly GCA_029851415.1). NCBI lineage: Eukaryota > Metazoa > Arthropoda > Insecta > Hymenoptera > Aphelinidae > Eretmocerus > Eretmocerus hayati. The sequence goes on from CM056741.1 coordinate 137,633,947, forward strand.
AAACACGGACAGGCGATCGATCGACCGATTTTAGATATTAGGATTTAGCATTGTTCAAAAATACTCCCAGTCCATAGTTTGTCCAAAAATGGCCCCTGGCGTTTTTTTGCAGAATTGCGGTTATTTGGGCCTAAGTGAACCGATTTTAGCTCACGAGTGTTCAAAATCTTCGTTTTGTGGTGTAATTCCTGACCCCTAAATGGCAATGAAGTTCGTCCAGTGATGCAGGAGCAGCGTAAACTCTTGCATTTTCAAAATAATCCACGCGATACCCTCGAAAAGCACCCCTATGTCAGCGTTGACTCCGGGTATCGTTTCAGGAGGCCTAACCGCCATAAAAACCGTCGTCTGTGATGGTATTAAAAACGAATTTACGCGGCGAAAGCCTAGAATCTATCCTGACCTAGCTATCTCACTTATCCAATTTTGACCCCGCCCAAATTCGCCCCACTTTTCCCTATAGGGTTCTGACCGTAATACGAACATAGCGCTACGGTCGTACTACGCTCGTACTACGCTCTTTTTCCTATCAGGGGAACACTCAATTATTTTGTTAGGAGGGATAAAACTGTCCATCCCAGAGTCTACCTCTCAATTATTCGTTGGAACAAAAAATGAATAATATCATACAGCTTCGAGAAAACAGTAAACTTTTCATGTTACTTCTGTGAGCAAAGGTGCCATTTGTCTAAGACTAACCTAAAAATCGTAACTTTGAACATGATTTTTGAGTTCTTGTGCTATAAAATATCGTATGAGACTGCGCGCAGAATGGCAGTTTTGTTACGATGGACTTACAGCACTCGCTTCGCTCGTGTCATAAACAGTCCTTCGTACAAAACTACCCATCTACGTACAGTGTCCATAATATACTAATATGCAATTTTCCGATGTTTGGGTGCTTACAAAATTGCATAAAATAGCATACGCGCCTCGGTCATGAGGTTCCCCGGTTCAAAGCGAGCTTCAACCTCATAACCTCGGTGCGAAATCTACTAATTTTGAGAAACTGAGAGACGAAGTGGAAAATCAGTGGGAAAAAGTTACTTTCTCGCACAGTGTGTCTTAATAACTGATTTCTTCAAAATAAGCATGCATGAAATAATTGAACAGCAACATTGGGAAGTTTAGAATGCTACTCTTGGATGCCAGAAGTCTTAGACTAACATGGTCCGAAGATGGTATTGAAATTCAAACCAATTTGACGTGGAAGAAGTATTAAGAGTATCGAGCTGTCGATAAACTATGCTCATCACTGAACAATTTAAAACATACCCTCAAAGTTTCATGAAAATCGATTGAGGGAATCAGAGAACTCGTGAAACAATGAAAGGACAATACAGAGAGACAGTGCACATACAGGTATACGGTCATGAACAACGTGTAGCTCAAAATAACTCACAGAGAGCGTCGAATATGAGATGTGGAACAGAGGTACCACTCGATAGGTCACGGTCAGTGAAATCAGATGAATGAACTTTATTGCATTGGGATCGGGATCGATCTAGGGGGCCAAGAATAAGAAAATCCGTCGATGTGGAATACTACATTTTCTCTTCCAACTGGTAACTTCCGTCTCGATCGAAATAATTCAATAGTTCGAAAACCAAGGATAATACGGTAAACGAAAAAAGGCGAGTTTTCGCAATGGCATAATCATGGGGTATATTAAGCACGGTGTCCTTTAGCCAACTTTCAATGAATCGGAAGACCACCTCGCCAAATCTTCTTTGAAATGATTGTTCAGGGCCCAAATGACATCTTCCAATTGTTTTCAAAATCGCCTACGTTAGGATTTTCAAATGAATCAACTTTTATGATTTTTTTCTGAAAAAAACGTCGAAAAACGACTTTGACACGCTTTGGTGATGACGAACGCTTGGCTTTATGCTTCAAATTTCACAAAAATCTCGTTAAGAAAAGCAGATGGTTCATGAGTCACTATCCCACACGATTCGCAATGTAATGCGTAGAGGTAGAGATCGGATACGCGAGTTGCTTCCAATGCTTGGGTAAGGATTCGGATGCCGAATAGAGAGGTCCACAAACCTATATTGGAAGACTTTTAGCATGCTTACGCCTCTCTCTTCCTCACCTTTTCTCACATTGGTCTCGATAGTATGTGAGCAACGCCTTGGACTCTCGGCAAGGCCCGTATAGAGCAACAAAAGCCCTCATTCAGATTCGGGAGAGCTTGCAGGTACATCATATCTACATTCACTTCTTACATCTGAGGGGGAGGGGGTCCTATCGTAGTTCTAAGATGGGATGTGCTTGCTCTCATGAGGAGAATCGACTCAAATTTTGGATGAAAAGCATGAATAAGAAGTTTGGAGTGTAGAATCTGAGTGAGAAACATGGAAAATTGATCCAAAAGTGTTCGGCAATTGATGTAAAAGATGATAGATTGCCTACATCTGACTCACTTATATCTGACATAAAGATAGAGGCAATCTATCATCTTTTACATCAATTGCCGAACTTTTTTGGAGTAATTTTCCATGTTTCTCGCTCAGCATCTGCACTCCAAACTTCTTATTCATGCTTTTCATCCAAAATTTGAATCGATTCTCTTCATCAGAGCAAGCACATCGCATCTTTGAACTAAGATAGGACCCCCCTCCCCCTCAGATGTAAGAAGTAAAAGTAGATATGATGTACCTGCAAGCTCTCCCGAGGCTGAATGAGAGCTTTTGTTGCGCGATAAGAGCCTTGCCGAAAGTCCAAGGCGTTGCTCACATACTATCAAGACCAATGTAAGAAAAGGTGAGGAAGTGAAACGCGTAAGCATGCTAAAAATCTCCCAATATAGGTTTGTGAACCTCTCTATTCGCCATCCAAATCCTTACCCACACTGTAGAAAATTGGATGAATCTTCAACCAACATTTCAACCAATTGGTTGAATTCTCAACCAGACTGGTTGAATTTTTCATTCAACCAACTGGTTGAATCTTCGTCCAAACAATAATATCCCGTGATGGATGGATGGATGGATGAATGGATGGATGGATGGATGATGGGTGGGTGGATGGGTGATGGTTGGATGAGTGGAGAGAAGAATGAAGGGTGGATGGGTAACTAGATAGATGGTAGGTGCATGGAAGACGGGTGGATAATGGATGGATGGATGGACCCATCACCCGTTCATCCATCGATCCATCCACTCGACATCCATCACTCCATCTATCCACCCACTTACTGTAAAACCTAAACAAAAATAATCTTCATGCTGATCTCCAACTGAGACTGAATCGAACGAAAGCTTGTACTGAATTGGCTTCCTCCTTGTGCTCTCATGCCTCACCTCATGCCCAGTCGTGATCAAATATCTTGATAGAGAGCTTTGATCACGTTGCTCCAGTCAAAACCGTGAAAATACATGCTCAGCAGAAACCGTGGGTCTCAGCCGATATGCGGGCACTCATGGCCACGAGGGATGCTGCTTACAGGCGCGCTGAAACATATGGTAAATCTTCTGATATGTTGCAGTATCGCGACATTGGGAGAATTGTAAGTAACAAATAAGACGCTGCCAAAAATGACTATCTCTCTTCTATGATTGATAAATCGACTGATCCTGAGACTCTCTGGAGGCAACTTGGAGGTATGGGACTCACTACACCAAAGTCTCCATCGCCGCTGCGATACTTTCCTTCTGATGCTCTCAACTGTCATTTTGCCGCTATATCCTGTCAAACCCCAGCACTTGAGCCTAGAGACGCGTCGGATGTACTGAAAATTCCTTTAAAAAATGAAATCCCAGATTCTTTTGAATTTAAACACATCACCGGTGTAAACGTTGATGAAGCCCTAGCAAAGGGCACTAAAAATTGTTCTGGCTCAGACCTGATCAGCACAAATATGCTCAAAATAGACTACCCAATAATTCGACTCCACTTGATTGAACTTTTCAACTCGTCAGTGATATCTGGAGAGTTTCCAGACTGCTGGAAAATTGCAACCATTACCCCTCTCGCGAAATGTCACCCTCCTTCCTCTCCATCAGAGACTCGACCCATTGCACTGTTATCTGAAATCTCAAAACTTCTGGAGCGTAACGTGCATAAACAGCTAGCTCAATATTTAGCGAGTTATAACCTACTTGATGCGCATCAATCGGGATTTCGGTCATATCACTCAACTCGAACTGCACTCTTAGGATTCACTGAAGAGGTTCACCGTGGTATAGATTAACGTATGCTCACTGCGCTCATCTGATTTGATTTTTTGAAAGCATTTGACATTGTATCACACAAACTTATCTTGAAAGAACTGCGCTCACTGAACTGTTCAGATACAGTCATCAAACGGTTTGCAAGCTACCTATCAGGGAGACGACAAGCGCTCCCTCAAAAACCACTGAAACCTTTGCAGGGGTTCCACAGAGCAGTGTCTTGGGCCCCTTATTCTTTACCATATTTATTAATGATCTACCAAAAGTCCTTCGCTTCACCAAGCATGGGATATATGCAGACGATACCCGAATCTATCTCCAATGCCTACCAGCTGATCTGTATGAACACATCCAGATGCTAAACGAGGACTCAAATCGAGTATACGCGTAGGCCTGTGAAAATTCAGTTAAACTCAATCCGGATAAAACAAAATTCATTATACTTGGCAGTTCCGCATTCCTACGCCCTATCGAGCTATCGAATCTCCCACCTCTGATCATCTACGGAATCAACATTACTCCATCGAATCAAGTAACTGACCTTGGAGTACAACTTCAGTCCAACCTCAGTTGGAAAAAACATATAAATTCGATAAGCAGTCGTGTGCATGGATCCCTCTATACTTTACGCTTCCACAAAAAATCCTTCAATCAAAAATTGAAACAGCGTCTTGTTGAGACTCTCATATTTCCCTACTTCGACTACGCCTGCGCTGTCTATAATGACGTCTCAGATGGAATAAACGTCAAACTTCATCGACTCACGAACGCATGTGTTCGGTTTGTGTATGGAAGCATACCTTGGACAGCACCTGTCACGCCCGACCGCTTAGCTCTAGGTTGGCTCTGCGTAGAGAACCGTTGAATGTATCTATTGTCATCGCTAGCTTTCAACATCATATCGGCGAAAGAGCCCACATATCTAGCCAAACTTTTCCGACTCAGGTCTGATGCTCCTGATTTACGTACTTCGAGCAGAAATACCCCTAGACCCTTGCTATAGACAACACCACGTACCAAGACTATGGAGAAAAGTTTTCACATCACTGCATCCGCTTTCATTAACGCTAAGGCACCTGAGACAGTTTTTACTTGAAACACTCACAGGGCTTCAAGAATAAAATTCGTGATATCTTAATCTTTCGAAAAAAGAATGACTAGACGCAAGTATAATAGGGATTTTATTCTGAAAACTTCCTTCGCAGCAATTTTTGCTGCCGAACTTCAAACTCGTGAGAGGAGCCAAATCACGATGCTGAACCCAAGTAAAAATTTGGGCCAAGTTGGTTCTTCGATTTTCGACTGATGCCAAATTCTTGACATACTCAGCAACGAAGCAAGATTACTCAAATGTGACCGGTACAATAAATCGAATATTCGATAATTGCAATGTCACGTCATGGTTTGAAAGCCTCCCTGAGATACTCATGAGGGGGGGGGGGGGTTATAGTTCACGACATCACGTTGCAATTATCGAATATTCGATTTATTGTACCGGTCACATTTGAGTAATCTTGCTTCGTTGCTGAGTACGTCAAGAATTTGGCATCAGTCGAAAATCGAAGAACCAACTTGGCCCAAATTTTTACTTGGGTTCAGCATCGTGATTTGGCTCCTCTTACGAGTTTGAAGTTCGGCAGCAAAAATAGCTGCGAAGGAAGTTTTCAGAATGGAATCCCTATTATACTTGCCTCTAGTTATTCTTCCTTCGAAAGACAATCAATCAGAGATTCGTAGCATCTCTTGGATTTAAAAGGGCAAGGTGAGGATGGTGAATCGGCCATGGTTATGGTTTCAGATCCGGACTGGTCATCTTTTTTCCTTTTTCCATCGTAGATATTATTGCTTATGGAGCCAACGATTATTCACTTTCAACTGAGCGAAACAATCTCGCTTGATTCCAAATCCAAACTTGATCAATAACGATGTATATTGGGTTTCGACAGATTTTGGGAGAATAGCGATAGCCTGGCTGGGAAGAATTTGTTTTACATTATCCGATAACGCCGTAAACGACTCAAACGCTATTATAGGTTGTACTATAGCATGACTGGGTTAATATTGATAAGTGACAATCACCGCTTATGCTTGGTATTTCCACAAAAAATTTGCCTAAAAGTACTGTGATTAAACTCCTCTCAAAAACTGAAGGCTGCTCAATTCACCAAATGAGTACTTGCAATTTGTCGCAGTTGAATTCGTCAAAAATTGAAATTACAGTTTCAATAATTGTTCAATGCGACTTCGGTTTCTATAATCTTTTGGTAATTACCCAACAACAAGATCTCACAGCTCCTCTACTGCTGTCTCCATAGTCGGCATTCTTGATCCAAAATCTTACGTGATAAGGAATTGATGTTACTAGATCTGAGCTTCTAGCCAGCAAAATGATAGTCTTTGAAATTTTGAGCAAGTGAATCTTTTTGACAAGCCCAGATTCAGTGACTTGCTTGGCTCCGTCCATTATGGATTGTTTGGCGATCAATTTAGTCGAATTGAGAAGTTGCTATGCGGAATTGACGTGAAAATTTGTTATTCGTCGATACAACTCAACACAAAGTGTATCCAAAATGTATACTATCATCACTGAATCTCCAATCATACTTAGTCGTGGATGTTCTACATTTTCGCTGGTGCCGATCATCTCGGAATTCCGGGATATTTGATGCAGAATCTCGCAAAAATACACTTCCGAACCGATACCATTGCTTCAAACGCCAATTAACATCACAAAACTTCGTAAAAAATACCATCAGCATCTTCTCTACGACTATCTTTCACCAAAAAGATAAGGACCTTTTTAAAAGTCGTTCAACTCTATCACTAAAAAGATTTTGCTGATCATACACTGAAAGAACTCGAACACTGTGTTGAAAGGGATCTTCGTAAGAGTGGGTCCATGAAGAATTGACCGAACTTCGAACGATTATTTTGCTTATCTGATTTCGAGATGTGCATTTGTGTGTTTCTGATATGTTTTTGTGTATCTCCGACCCACGCTGACACTTTTTTGCACGTCATCAAATAATCTTCGTATCCGCTCTTTAGTTTGCTCAGATCAAAACCGATATCAAATCAATGTAAACAACCCAAATTCTCTATTAAATGGTTGGCACATTCTATGTCAATCTATAAGAAACGATCCATGGCATGAATAAACCACGTGTGCTTTGGCACAACATTGTAACAGCACGAATCCGGGTCTACTTACTACGTACGTCTCTAGAAATGATAAAATGAAATTCACACGAGTTGACACTAACACCCCACATGAACGCGTGCGTTTTCTCCACCTCAATAATCAACACGCACTATGCGTCGCATTTACACCACTCAATCCGAAGCTTTCGAATAAATAACCCAAAAACTGATGAAGAATGAGGCTCACGAGAGCCGTACTTCATTCACGAAAACGAGATGACACGGTAGCCGAACTTCTATCATTGATTGTCAGCAGAGCAGACAGCCACAAGTATTCTTATTCTGTATACATCACGCGCTTTCTCTTCTGCTTGGTGTCAAAAAAATCACATCACACGGATACGCTAACGAATACATGTCGGAATTTTATCTTAAACAATTCACAAAGAGTTTCTCGAGTAACCCTCACAGTAAAATTTAGATTTTGTAAATATGAAATTGCAGGACATCAAGATGGTTGCTAATCATCGAGCAATGCCATAAGAAACTACCGAGAAAATTCTTCCCCGAGCCAAAACCTCTTTGTACATCATTAAAACTCTAATGAAATGTTATGACAAGGTTAGGGTCGACGAATTCAAAGTATATAGACCGGAAGCTCGTGAACTTTTTTGTGCCATATTCCATAAAGGCTGGAAAGGTTCTTAAAATGTTGTCCTCGGTGTACCTAACCTAAGCCCACCGTCAGCCTTCTCAGCGCCTGGGCGTTTTTGTAAAATTAAATTTTCAACCTGATTTTCAAATAACTTTTTCGACCAACTCATGTGCTATATGACTTAAAATCTGAATATTTCTGGGATGATAGATCATGATCCAAAATGATCGAAATCAACCGTCAGCCCCTCTGCAGACTGGGCGTTTTGCGTCAGCCCTTTGTTCAATATTCAATGTTGACAAGTTGGTGTGCTATATTCATTAGAATCTGAAACTTCCAGGGATGATAGATCATGATCCAAAATGATCGAAATCGACCGTCAGCTCCTCTCTAGACTGGGCGTTTCCGAGACTGACGATTTTTCCCGATGTAAACAAAGCCCCGCTTTGAGGCCGCGATTTATACATCAGTTTTGTCTCATCTACACGCACCGTCTCCGTGGTCTAGTGGATACGGTTCTAGTATGCAGGTGGGGGGATTGGGGTTCGTATCCCGGCAATTCCAAATTTTCTTTTATCTATTTCTTTTCATTCTTCTTCCGATGTTATTTCAACGCGAGTTCAACCAATCTTGACGTACCTTGGCGCATTCGATTCCTTGTTTCAAGACCTCCAAAATCCATTTCTCAAAATTGTAAAATTTGAATATGGAGCTGTTTTATGTGCAAAACACGGAGACGATTTGTAAACAAGGATGCCAACATCGGAGTGTGACTAACATGCCCCCACATGTTTATCTCGAAAGGACGTGCAGAAAGACTTTTTTTACCACTCAGAACGTGTTTATCACGTCAGAATAGGTCAGAAATAGTGTTTCAAACCACCGAAAAGCTCCAAATGTGCGTGCACGGCGATAAAAAACACTTTATCGCCGATTTTCATCATTTCTTACTCGGAAGAATTGAGACAGTTCGGCTCTCATTGATACAAGTTGGGCGTAGTTTAGTGCATTTGAAGGTCTTTAAACAAGCTTCAAAATGAGCTGAAGCACGATGAAAATCGTTCAAGTAAACCAAAGTTATTAAGAAAAAGGCTTAATGGGGGCAAGTTGGGTACACACTTTTGCAAACTCTCAAAAATCACCTTTTGGGAGAATTAAAACAGTTTGGCTCCAGTTGGATCAAATTGAATATACCTTGACTTATTTTCAAGGTCTTAAGACAACCTTCAAAATGAGCTAAGGTACATTGGAAAATATGGAGATGGGCCAAAGTTATTGAGAAAATGGCTTGATGGGGGCAAGTTGTGCACACTGACCTTATTTACTTATACATGTGTATGTGTATATACCATATTTCCAATCGTATACTATTACAACAGTCATTTATTTGTTATAAACATATGTATATTTTCTATCAGGGCTGAATAGGGTTCAACCCCAAAGCCTCAATAAATCACTAATCAATCAATTAATCAATCACCTACCATCCATTTTTCTATCCATTCATCGACCCCATCCATAATCCATCCATCGATCCATCATCCATCAGTCCACCCTCCCCCATCCATCCTTATCCACCCATACGACTATCCACCATATTCTACCCGCCACACGTAGGCGACCCGATGTACAGGAACCTCACGGACATATTGTGATAATCCACATTGGTTCAATATTCAACCAAACTGGTTGAAGTTTTTCGGAAAATTTTTTTACAGTGCAAGCATTGGCCGCACTTCGCGTATCCGATCTCTTCCTCTACGCATTACATTGCAAATCGTTTGGGATAGTGAGTCACGAACCATCTGCACTTCCTGGCGTTCATCATCACCAAAGCGTTTCAAAGTCGTTTTCGACGTTTTATTCAGGAAAAACCCATAAAAGTTGAATTATTTGAAAAATCTAACGTAGGCGATTCTGGAAACAATTGGAAGATGTCATTTGAGCCCTAAACAATCATTTCAAAGAAAACTTGGCGAGGTGGTCTTCTGACTCATCAATAATTGGTTCAATAGGACACCGTGTAAGTGTTCTCAGATCGCCTCCACTGTTTTTGTTTTGACCATAGCTTTCGCCTGTCTCAACACTTTCTAATCAAGCTTGGCTCTATTTCAAAATCTAAAGACTGAGCTGATGTACACGCCGATCCAACTCATTTGGCGCTAAACGAGTTGCAAAGAGTTCTAGAAAAATTGATTGTTTTTGTAAGTTTCCGAGAGGATGTGCCTTATGTGCCCCCATAGTCATTTTACGACTCTATGTATGTATGCTCAATGGCAAATACTTCGAGACCAGATACGTGAGAATGTAAAATACCAAATTTCAGCATCTAATGGGTTTCATAAATCGGTTATCTCCAACTTTGCAAAAAGATTTTTCTCTAGCATGGCTTGAACGAACCGTCACGAGTATATCCAAGATAATCCAAGAGTCACACAAGTCAACGCTTTCCGATTAATAACCGCACAACGATAGTACTAATCAAGGAGAAAAGTACGGCAATCCGTGATATGTTAATTGTCGATCGGGACAAGCCAGCAGCGCGTACCGTCACTGCGAACAACTGTTGTCGGGGAGTAAATGTCGACGCCCGCGCCGCCGCCGACGCGCGCCTCGCGGGTCTCGTGGCAGCTCGTTCCTGCTGTCAAAATAAACGACACTATCGCGATTTATCTCGTTTCCCATGATAATAAGAGATAAAACTGCATCATTACATTAGCTATTATCAGCTAAAATGATAATTTTCAACCACGCTGGCACAGAGTCAGAAGAGCGATCGCTACGACGATTTACACGATGGGGCCAGTCAACTCCTGCACGTGCTGCGGGTCTCACCTCTGAACCATTCTATCAAATTTTAGTTCCTCTTTAATCAATACAGTTCTCCGATCGACGTGTCGCGCGCTCGCAATCCCAAAGTTTTCCGTCGTGCCACGCGCCACGCTTCATTTGCATTTGAATGAGCGTTCGCGATCATTTTTTTACTTGTACATGCACGCTACTTTTTATTATGTGCCTTGTGAATTTACTCGTGTACGTGGTACAGAAATTTCGTTCGCGGTGTTTCATTGGGATTCAAGTTACTCTGTGATCGCGTTACAAAGTATCAGAAATTGTGAGTTGTTACTCGCTATTTCGACACGGTTTGCCCCAGTTTCACCGGAACCAATGTGACGATGAATATATTACGCATATCAATATACTGCAAATTATCGCGACGATGATCGGAAAACAGACTGAGATGTGAGCTCAAGAGCTGTCCCATAATTGTACCGAAATTATTTCGAGATCGGTTTAGTCTTGGGTTCAGTTATGCCTGGGCAATGATTGTTGAGACATATTGTATAATAATACTTGAGCGAATGCATATTTGAACAACCGGCTGAATCGTACGTGTGCGCTCGATGCTATGTGTTCAACCAACATATTATTTCAGGGTATTCTTCCTTAAATTTCATCCACAGGGTTTGGTAAAAAGTCGTGACAATTTTTTGAGTGAGTGATTCGTGTGAGTGAAATTATACAACATTCTGACATGTTACTCTATAGGCTGGAACGGAAAAAATGAACCGTCAGAGATTATCACCTCCGATTATTGGATTAGCTATCGATAATGCGAGTCTATCTTATCAATGAAAAATGTCCTCGTTTGACGAAAATAAGAAGTATATGACATTAAAAGTAATCAATCGACGTTTCACTAAGATGGAGAGTGATACAATAATCTTCCATGAATGAGGGTCTCGAGTTTCAACGACTCCATATTTCCACCGATTAAGCACGTTGATGATTATCAATTGTTGATGATACATAGTCCAGCACAGCAGCCTGAACACATCAGAAAATTGCTCAGAAATCAAACGTGTGTTCGTATTAGAACGAATAAGCGTACAGTTTATTGCGCAAAAATAATGTAAAAACCAAAAAATCCAAACTAAAGATATTTTTCGTCTCTATTTTTCTCTCTTAAAATAAGCATGGGATCAGCTATTTCATGAGATAGCTAGGGATTTCATAAAATCACGAGCGGGCCTCAGTGAGAGCATGAAATGCCAGTAAAAAAGCGTTTGAACGATACCGCTCCCGTACCTCTCTTCTGTTTCAGAAATAGTCAAATAGAGTTCTAACAGCCTTTACCATGGAAAATAATTCCGGCAAGGAGTTGTTCATGAAAAATAGTACCTGAAAAAATTGTAAAAGAAGAAAGACCTGCCGATGCTGTGCTCAGTCTAAACGGATTATCACCAGGAAATGTTGAGCTGGTATATGAGTATAATTCCACGCGAAACAGACCTACGAAAAAGGGTCATGTCTCAGATTGTTTTCTTGGCTTTTCCATTCGATTCTATGGTACAAAACATGAATTTTTCGCCACCCATGGAAGCCCATAAAAGTTTTCTAGGTATGTGAGGTACATACTAATTTATCCTTCTCAATCGTCTTCAACAACGAAATTTGAGTCTTTTTCAATAAAATCCATAATCCTCACATTCGTTTAGAGATACAGAAATGCGGTTTGCGTCATTCGGGTAATCTTGAAAAAACCTATCAAATTCAGTCCTGTAGATATGATTTTGAGGTTATGAGTGGCTTCAGTGGGCAAGAGAATGAAAAATACGAAAACATTAATTTCTCAAAAAGGCGTGGTTTTTATTCCTTGAAAATTCGATACTTGATGTGAAATGTTGTGTTCTTTGAGAAAAAATTAATCCCGAACATTTTTTGCGTCCTAAGGCCTGTTTTTGCTATTTCCTGCAATTGTATATTCTAGGCGATCGAACATCGTCTGTTTTCTACGCATGCGCAAGAATTTGGATCCCTGACACCAATTTCATTGGAAAGCCAAGAAAATTTCCTTCAAAATGACCACTTTGCAAAGTCGATTTCATCAACTGAGACCGGAGCTACAACGTATGCAAGATGAACACTCAGCTTGGGTGCGAAGTATGGGTGTAAGCCCATCCCGCGCGGATTCCCTCCATCACTCTCTCGGGCACCTCCGACATATCTTCTGAGATCCAGTGTTCTTCTGGACGTTGTAGCTCTGGTCCAAATGCATGGAATTGACTTTGTCAAGTGGTCATTTTGAAGGGAATTTTCTTGGCTCTTCAATAGAATTGGTTCTCAGAATCCAAATTCCTGCGCGTGCGCAGAAAACAGACGATTTTTGATCGCCCTGAAGATAAATTTGCAGAAAGTAGCTAAAACAGGGCTTAGGACGCAAAAAAATGTTCGGGACTACTTTTTTCTGAAACAACACAACATTTTATATCAAATATCAAATTTTCAAGGAATAAAAAGAATGGCTTTTTGAGAAATTAATATCTTTGTATTTTTCATTCTCTTCCGTACTGAAGCCGCTCATAGCGTCAAAATTAATCCTATCTACAAGACTGATATTGATAGTAACAACAAACCCAAAAGTCCATAGACGCATTCCTGGTTGCTTTGAAATCGATTTGTGAATTCAAGTTATGAATTTAGATAAGTCTAGGAATAATTTTCTCGGTGACAGAATCTGTGGAATTATGAATTATAATTTTGAGTGCATCGCTTGACTAATACCGTAACCTGACTGCAAACAGCACACCTCTGCGTGATGAGTTTGTATTTGGAAGTCCTCTGTGAAACTTCCGTCAACCCCTTATTCTTATCAATTCATCAAAAAGTATGGAATCTCAGCTTCTTCCATGTAGTTTTTCATCATTGTAGCCCATAAATACGAAAAATGATCCCATCACTTCCTAATAGAAAATTTGAGCCACCCGTAAGACGTGGACTGAAAATCCAATCTTCAAATGAGTTTCTCTCGAAAATTCCATCGTCAGCCCATATATTTTCTCAACAACAATCAATTCAGGGACACTCAATCTCTTAATTTTAGCAGCCCTGGCTCCCTGGCCCAAAAAGCCTGTAACTGAAGAAGTTCTTCAAAGCGTTGCGGAATCAAATCATTCCACACTTTCACTGAAATGGCTTATCATTTTATCAAATGACTAGGTATTTCATGGAATCTCAGAGTGATGCTTTGACTGTAATATATGAGTATTATCGCGAAAACTTACACGCTTTGGTCCTCAAAATACAGAAGTTGAAAATTGATGTCACGCATGTCTATGCCGACTTCCCTCATTCATTTTCGCATAAAGAATGATAGTCTATCAGAGAACTCGGGAAGAAATTGTTTTAGAACGAGTTAGAACGATATAGGTGATTTTCACGTGTATAAGACATAGGGGAAGTAATACATAGAACTGACATTTGCGACTTTTGGAGTTTCATCGTCTAGCCACACTGTAAAGTTAGAATATCGCCTGATGAAAGGTTTTACTTCAACCACGTGGATCCAGCTGACGTTGTCGATGCAGTGTACTCGATAAAATCAGAGGCAAGAGGAGCTGATGACATCCCTCTTAGTTTTGTCAAAGATTGTCTTCCCTATATTCTGCCAGCTCTCATGAATATTTTTGACAGCTCACTACAAACTGGAATCTTTCCAGAAAGGTCGAAAACAGCTCTAGTAACGCCACTACCCAAGTGCAAATCTCCGTCGGAATTTGGGCATATCAGACCGATAGGTATTATAGGAGCTCTAGCTAAAATTTTTGAAAATGTGGCTTTGCGGCAAATGTGACCTCTATCGAATTGATCAGTCCAGTGCAATCAGGGTTTCGTAAGAATCACAGTACATACACGGCCCTTGTTAAGATTGTGGACGACATCCGAGAAGCGATGGACGACGAGAAAGTTACCTTGATGGTGGGTCTCGATTTTTCACGTGCGATTGATATGGTTGGTATCACTCTCTTCGTCGAGAAATTAAAGGCGTACGGGTTCTCAGATTCAGCATGTGGGTGTATTAAATCTTTCTTGACGAATAGGACTCAAATTGTGAAGATGTCGGACGGGATTTGTTCGATCCCGCTTGTCCGTAATGCTGGTGTCCCTCAAGGTTGTGGAATTAGTCCTCCATTCTACTCAGTTTTTGCTAATGACGCTGACTCGGTTTGTCGGCATTGTAAGTCGCAGTTCTATGCGGATGACACAACAATTTACTCCTATGGGCACATTAAAGATATTCAGCACATAGTTCAGGTGGTCAATGAAGATATAAGGTCAGTGTACCCAACTTGCCCCCATTAAGCCATTTTCTTAATAATTCTGGCTAATCTCAATATTTTCCAACGTACTTAAACTCATTTTGAAGCTTGTCTCAAGACCTTTGAAATGAGCTAAAATACGTCCAATTTGGATGAAGTGGAGCCGAACTGTTTGAATTCTCCCAAAAGGTGATCTTTGAGAGTTTACAAAAGTGTGTACCCAACTTGCCCCCATCATTTAAAACAATATAAATCGGCGATGAAGTGAATAAAATCGCTTTGATCCGTTTTGATCACCGTACAGCAACATTTGTAGCTTTGAGCTGGCCCAAGACATCGTTTCCGACCTATTTTGACGTGATAAACACGTTCTGAGTGGTGAAAAAAGCCATACTGCACGCCTTTCCGAGATAACCATATGGGGGCATGTTGGGTAACTCCGATGTCGGCTTTCTTGATTCTTAAACCATCTTCGTGTTTTGTACATAAAATCGCTCCAAATCAGAGTTCTGCAACCATGAAGAGCGGATTTTGAAGGTCTTGAGACAAGGAATCGAATGCGCTAAGGTACGTTAAGATTGGTCGAATGAAAATGAATTGGCACCGGTTTTAGTGAACGTGATTTCCTCGGTGATTTCTTAGCCCTGCAAACACGAAAAATGGAAAACTCACTTTATATTTTCTGGAGAACGCAGAAATGATCCGGGGTCGTTGAAAGCTACGTATTTTCTCATGTTTTAACATAACGAACGTAAAAAAAAATTGCGGGAAGGTCAACGAGCACCCATTCCTGAGATCGGCATATGGGGGCAAGTTGGGTACACTTACCTTAGATCATTTCAGGAAATGGGCCATGCAAATTGGGATCGTATTGCATGACAAAAAAACGAAGGCCATATGGTTTGGATCGCGATTCTTCATAAGTAAGATAAAGGAGATGAATTTACCACCGCTCTTGATTGGGGGTCAGATAGTTGGATACTGTGAAACCATAAAATTGCTCGGCGTAACTTTTGATAGCTGCCTCACAATTCGTAATCAATGCTCTAGTACGGCGAGAAACTGTTTCGCTTCGCTCATCAAACTACGAAAATGTAGTGATTTTATGTCCAGAGAGACCAAGCTTCAATTGGTAAAATCCCTAGTTTTCCCTCATTTGGAATACTGTCAAGGCTTGTTTCTTGAGCTCTCCAAAGAACTCATCATCAAACTTAGTCGCTGTAAAAACGCAGCTATCCGGTTCGTTGTATCGTGTAAGAAATCAGATCATATCTCACCCTGGTATTTTGAGATCCAGATAATGCCTTATGCTCCGAGAAGAAAGTATCTGAGTCTGTGCTTGCTGGCTAGTGTGCTTAGGTCATCTGAACCACAGTACTTGAAAAACAGACTAGAATTCAGACCGGTGGATAGAGTGGGATCTAAGAGATGCTCTAAGTTTGATCCAGTACTGCCGTCTTGGTCAACGATTAGTTAGATATTCATTTGTGGTGAAATGTATAGCGTTATGGAACCAGTTGCCTGATGACATGGGAAGCAAATATACCCATCCATCATTCAGATCCAGGCTTTTCTTTCATATGCTGGGTAGCGACACCTGGGGCTAGTTTTGAGAGCGGTCTGATCGGGTTTCCTTACTGCTACGCACTGGGAGTATGGAATGGTATTTAGATTCATAATTCTGTAACAAGTATTGTTCCATTTTGACTGTGAGTGGGTCTCACAGTTGAGTCTAGTGATAAATCCTTCAGGGGTGTGAAATTTTTTATTTTTCATCCCCTTTTGTGTAAATTTGTTTAATTTTTGTAGAATTTTTCACTTTTTGTGAAATATGTTTTTATTCTTGATTCAGTTTTTCTGTAATTTACTTATATCTTTTGTTTGAAATAATCAGGATTGAGTTTTATACTCATGAGTACAGCCTGGAAATGTATTTATGTGTATGGATTGTATCTGAGTAGTCTCGACTCTATTGGACCTGGAGTCTACGGTTGAATAAAGATCTATCTATCTATCTTTTTTTTATTTTTTATTATTATTTATTTTTTTTTTTGAGTAGAATATAAAGGAAGATCTGATGAAAGGCTATCCTTACTGGATCTCCCACCGGCAGACCATAAGCGCTTTCATTTTGATTACCCGGTAAACCGGATAAGCATGAATCCAACGCCCGTGTGCTCTGGGGGCTAAGACCTTCTGCTCTCAGCCCTACGATGTTGGCAAACCATCATTGCGGAACTGGGGTCAGCTAACCAGTATCTAACCAACCCACCCCGGAACCGCGTTATCATTACTCCAGGGTGGGAGGCGTATCGCGCGCCATGGGGCATTCCTCTTTGGTGTGTCCGCTCTTCTGTCTTCTCTCTTCGTCGTCATTGATCACTCTTCAAGTCATCGTTGTTCGCTATGCAGCGCCCCTTGCTTGGCGCTGCAATGCCCGTTCTCGCTCTTCTGTTCGGGTGATTGCCGTCTTGATATAGGCGGCGATCTTATCCCATGTCTCTTTGCTGCGGAGCATGGACGGCACTAGATTCTCAGGGGTGATCTGATCTCCATGCCAGTTCGCGAGCTCCGCTCTCTCCACAGCTGTGTTCATGCACTGGAAGAAAGCATGCTCCACATCGTCCCAGTCTGCCGCACATATCTGACAGACCGGGGTCTCCCTCTCCTGGTACCGCTCCAGATACATTCCGAAGCAGCCATGTCCACTAAACGCTTGCGTCAGCCAGTAATCCAGTTCTCCGTGAGCTCGATCGATCCACCTAGCTATGTTGGGGATCAATCTTCCCCGAGTAAAAAGGAATCATATATGACCATATATGGCCATACATGGTCATATATGGTCATCCATATATGGTCATATATGGCCATATATAGTGTGGACATATATGGCCATATATAGCCACATATGGTTATGTATGATTATAAGGTATAAGTGTACCCGATTGGAACCCGCATTTGCCAATCTCACCACTGGGTACTCGTTGACCTTCGCGCAATTTTTCGCGCAATGTTCGTTAAGTAAGAATATGAGAAAATAAGTGGCTCAGGTCCACCCTCATTCATTTCTGCGTTCCCCAGATAACTTAAAGTGGTTTTTCCATTTTCCGTGTTTGAAAAGCTAAAGAATTATCGAGAAATTTGCGTTCAGTAATACCGGTGCCAAATTTTTTGGGTCAAACCAATCTCAACGTACTTCGACGCATTCGATTCTTTGTCGCAAGACCTCCAAAATACGCTTTTCAATAATGCAAGAGTCCGATTTGGAGCTACTTTATGTGCAAAACACGGAGATGATTCGGTGAACGAGAAGGCTAACATCGGAGTATACCCAACACGTCTCCCTATGGTTATCTCAAAAATGCGTGTAGTACGACTCACCACTTTCCACCACTCAGAACGTGTTCATCGTGGCGAAATAGGTCAGGAAGAGTGTTTTAGACTGGCGAAAAGCTTCGAATGTGATACCACGGTGATGAAAATGGATGGAAATGATTTTGTGCACTTCATCGCCGATTGACATTGTTTTAGATGATGGGAGCAAGTTGGATACACACTTCTGCAAAATCTCAAAAATCACTTTTTGGAAAAATTGTGATAGCTCGGCTGTTTGGTCAAATATACGTACTTCAACTCATTTTGAAGGTCTTGAGACGAGCTTTGGAATGAGCTAAAGTACGTTGAAAAATTGAAGTAGACTAGGGTTGTTGAGAAAATCCTTTAAAGGGGGCAAGCTGGGTACACTTACCTCGCGTGATTATGGAAGTATAACGACTCTATTTAATAGCTGGCTAGGGCGATTGGACGTGGCAAAAGGCTCACTTTGATCGGATTCGAAAGTAGGATATTAGCCCGGTCTCTGCGAGGGTCTCCAGTAGACCTTTTGTTGGTCCGTTGGAAATAGCGAGGTGACTGCACCAATGTGGAGATGGTATGTTCCTAAAAATTTTCGGCCCAAGGTGGACATTGTGCTTTTGTTCAAAGCGGAGCTATGCGTTTTTTAAATAATTAATTTCCGATGTATGTCCCTCGTGCTCTAGTGCCAGGGTGCTCATTCGAAAACTTCTTCAGTGTACTGAAAAGTTTTTGTTGGTTCGCTATTCTGTAAAAATGGGCTCAAATCTATACTGGAATCTGAATAAATCAGCACCTCGGCCCAAGCACGGATACTTCGCACCTGGGCACGCTGAGTGCCCAGTCCGAGATTATACCACGCTCTGTACGAGGTGCTGGTTTACCCAAAATCCAGGATAAATTTGTGCCCGTTTGTCCAGAGCAGAAAACTTCACCAAAAACTTTCCAGTGTGTGAATTTTTACTTTTCACCGCAGATCTGGGGTCGGCACTTGGGTTTCCGTGAAGTTTCACATATGAGAAGGTATTTTGGAGAGCTTTTGTAAATCATTGAATAGCTGGTAAAAGAGGGAACGAGGAAAAATAATCAAAAACGAGGTTTTGTTGACAAAGATCACCATTTTTCGGATCTAGGTCACAGTTAATCATCAATATCAGTTTGAATCCAAATCCAGCAGCAATTTTCACGACGGAAATGATGTATTTGGGTACTTAAAAACCTCAATGGCGTTCTAGCGTGAGGCTCAAACATGTTGGGACCAGTGGAATTTTTAGTGTTTTCGACATCTTTTCTTGAAAAATGTCGGCTCGTGACGGCACGGTTGAAAATTTTTTTCTCGGTGTATATAGAAGAGGGTTTCTCATTCTTTGGTCATAAAGAAACGATCTAGGGGGCGCTCGTAAGAGTAAAAAAAGCTGAATAATGAGGGACACTGTAGTGAACATTCCTTGGCATTCTTTTTCTTTGCGATGTACACTCGGCGTCAATGAATATTTTCCAGAACACGCACCCCACCCGTACATTTCTAATCTAGGGTCGCGTGTTCTTTCAGTGTTCTGGAAAGTATTCATTGACGCCGAGTGTACCACGTGTTGAGTGATGTTATGTTTTGGAATGCCATATGCTCTTGTTATTGTTTTGGGGCTTAGCCAATCTTCTTTTATAGATTATCCAGCCTCAGAATTTACAATGAAAACTCATGATCGAGTGGAAATGTCCATCGATCGGCTTGTTGGACTCTTATACCTCGCAGTACAAGAGTCCAACGATGCGTGGAAAACTGCGTGGTAGTTCATGCGATCAAAATTCTCTAATGTAGATCAGAATTCGCACAATCCCGCATTCAAACCTCTTAGACAATAGTAATGCCTAGCAGATTCAAGTGATGGATTTTAATTTTAGACATTTGATCACCCAAATTATGACTGCAAAATTCGAGAAAATTCTGTATCATAGGGGCCACCCACAAAAGACTTCCGCACTTGAGGGGGGGGGGATCGCAATTGTGACACTTTAGGACGTGGGGGGAGGGGGCGGGGTCGATGCATTGTGACGTCCTATGAAAATGATCCATATTTTAGGATTGTTGTCGTTTCTCGGTCAAGTTTTGATATCAATCACCAGTGGAAATATTTCAAATTTGGCGCGAACGTCACGATTCGACTATGTGAAGGCAGCTTGAGGCAAGATTCAAGCTTTGTGCGCTCCTGTATTGCCTCGTTCGATTACAAACACGGTGAATCGCATACCCGAGTTTGTGAGAGTTGTAACGATCGTCTGGATATATTATTTTGAATTTTACTTAATCAGATGAGTTTCTCGATAAATATGTTGAAGATTGAACTGATTTTTTCCATATTGAAATATTTGTTCTCTTTGTGTATGTTGTTAAATTTTTAAATGAGTTGACGAGAATAGAATTTTATCATAGCTAATTAAGCATTGTGGATGAATTATGCCTTCCTGTCTTCTCTTCCAAAGATATATGTTATACATATGTAAATGCTCTGAGGAAACTATTAAACTCATCGTTCAAATCATGTATCTCGTGAATTGTCAGTGTACAAGCGTTTAAATACCCAGATATTATTCAAATCAAAATTCTCACCAGAAAAGGGGGGGGGGGGGTAGATGAAATTTGTGACATCTTTTTAGGGGGGGGGGGGTCGAATGATATGTGACAAGGTGTGACAAAGCGGGGGAGGGGGGGGGGGGGAGGGGTTCAAAATCCATCAAAAACCTGCGGACGTCTTTTGTGGACGGCCCCTAGGCAGCGGTAATGCCAAGCGGATTCGGATACTGCTTTTAGGTTTTCAACATTTTCTCAACCAAAATCTGAACAGGAAAGCCGAAACAAGTTTGCATCATTAATAGACAGATAATAGACAGGGTCAGAATAGAATCTCATAATAGAGACGTGGATGAATACACGAAAAATTGTAGATTCGACTGTTCAGTTATGAGATCAATGTTCTTGAAATTGGTTGAGTTCTTGGAAAATTCCATACACGAACCTTTCAGAAATTGGTGATACCAAGCAGATTCGAGTTCTGCTGTTTTGTGTTTCAAAGTTCTGTTAGCTTAAATTTAAACACAAAGTTTGGGAAAGTTTGCATTAAAGGTGCATTGTAAACACGAATTGAACCGGTACCCAGTAGCTGGGAGATGCAAAAATGTTTGAAAAGAATTTTAGCTTTGATTGCTCATCTATGGGATCAAATTTCTAAAGAATGGGTGGGTTTTGCGTGAATTCCCAACGTGACTCTACTAGAGAATGGTGTCAACAAGTAGATTCGATTTTACATGTGATTATGGAAGTCCTGTCAGCTAAAATCTGACTAAAAAGTCTGAGATGAGTTAGCATCACAATGAATGGTGAAATCTAGTTGCAACAGTAACCCGTACCTGGTGAGTAGACAATTATTTGTAGATTATGATTCTGACGGCCCCGCAATGAGATCACTATTTTCAGAGGGGCGCAAAGGTTTTTGAAGAATTCCACACGTAAACCTATCGAAAATCGTCATGTTATATCCGAGTGCGGAATTTGAAGAGAGCTCACTCACTTACAAGAATTTTGATATTATGGTTTGATCATTCATACCCACGATTTTTCAAACATTTTTGCATCTCCCAGCTATCGGATACTGGTTCAATTCTTCATAATTTTACCTTCAATGCGAATTTTTACGAACTTCGTAATCAAATTTAAACTGATAGAACATTTAGACTCAGACAGCAAAACTCAAATCTGCTCGGTATCACCGATTTCTGAGAGGTTCGTGTATGGAATTTTCCAAGAACTTGACCACCTTCGAGAATTTTGATCGCATAACTGAACTGTCGAAGCCATAATTTTTCGTGCAATTATTCATTGAGATACGGTTCTGACTCGTGCCTATTATCTGTATACTCCCTGTTCAGATTCTGGTTGAGGAAAAGTTGGGAACTCATAAGCAGTATTCGAATCTGCTTAGCATTACTAATTTTTAGTAGGTTCACCTTTGTAAATTTCGAAAGACCCACCCACTTTATAGAATTTTGATCTCGTGAGGAAGCAGTCAAAGCTACAATTTTTCATATTCTCTTCCTTCTCCAGCTACGAGATATCCATCTAACTCGTGCCCATAATCTCTGTACCACCTATGATAAAAAGTTTTCTCAAACTTTGTAACCGAAATTTGGGCGATGAAATGTCTAAAATAAATAAGCACCACCCGAATCTGTTAGGCATTCCTATTGTTTAAGCGGTTCACATCCGGGATGAATCAAATTTAGATCTACATTAGAGAATTTTGATCGCATGACTACTGGACATTTTTTCTACGCATTATTGGACTTTTGTCCTGCAGGGTACAACAGTCCAATGTAAACACTCAAATAAGAGTTGAAAGATCTTTCCAAGATAAACAGAAGAGTGTTCTTGTAAAATTTTCATCAAGCGCACCATTTTCGCGGCGAGTTAAACGCCGAGGCAGGTTCGGGACAACTGGTTCGACATGCTGCAAGGCATATATGTCAGGAAGGAAGCATTCCTTAAGAAAAACATCTGGATACAAATTGAAAGATCTTGAAGAGGTGAATACAAAAATGTTCATGCCACACATCTCAGTTCAGTGCAATATTTCGTACACTGTATTTACGTGCATGAATTTGAACCAAAATTTCCAGCCATGGTGGTTGAATACAAGAGAGCGTGGTTGAAGTACAACCACCGTAGTTGAATCCAAATTCAAACAGGTGGTTGAAATTCAACCAACACGAATAAACCTAATAATCATAATTGAAATGTGGACGGCCGAGAATATTGATTCTTTGTAGCTTTGATAGAATATACATGCAAAATACAAAACTACGATAATTGTTATAAGGGTGTAAGAATTTTGATATAAGGTCAGTGTACCCAACTTGCCCCCATTAAGCCATTTTCTTAATGATTCTCGCTAATCTCGATATTTTCCAACGTACTCTAACTCATTTTGAAGCTTGTCTCAAGACCTTTAAAATGAGATAAGATACGTCCAATTTGGATGAAGTGGAGCCGAACTGTTTGAATTCTCCCAAAAGGTGATTTTTGAGAGTTTACAAAAGTGTGTACCCAACTTGCCCCCATCATTTAAAACAATGTAAATCGGCGATGAAGTGAATAAAATTGCTTTGATCCGTTTTGACCACCGTGTAGCGACATTTGTAGCTTTGAGCTGTCCCAAGACATCGTTTCCGACCTATTTTGACGTGATAAACACGTTCTGAGTGGTAAAAAAAGTCATACTGCACGCCTTTCTGAGATAACCATATGGGGGCATGTTGGGTACACTCCGATGTCGGCCTTCTTGATTCTCAAACCATCTTCGTGTTTTGCACATAAAATCGCTCCAAATCAGAGTTCTGCAACCCTGAAGAGCGAATTTTGAAGGTCTTGAGACAAGGAATCGAATGCGCTAAGGTACGTCAAGATTGGTCGAATAAAAATAAATTGGCACCGGTTCTAGTGAACGCGATTTCCTCGGTGGTTTCTTAGCCGTGCAAACACGAAAAATGGAAAACTCACTTTATATTTTCTGGAGAACGCAGAAATGATCCGGGTTCGTTGAAAACTACGTATTTTCTTATATTTTAACATAACAAACGAAAAAAAAAAAATTGCGGGAAGGTCAACGAGCGCCCATTCCTGAGATCGACATATGGGGGCAAGTTGGGTACAGAGGCAAGTTGGGTACACTTACCTTATAAAAAAAAATATCTAGGAGACTGTGCCCTCCCCTAGATTTTCCGCGTCTAAGGCAATATACTGACGATGTCAATAACTTTTCGAATATAAGGAATATCGATGGAACTCCTTAGGTGACTATTGAAATACCTCTGGCAACTTCTTCGATATTTAGTGCCATATCAATAAAATATTATAGGATATCGAGTGGAAGAAATCATTCGACTTATGGATACGCAAATTTTTCTTCAACCTGATCCAACGTATGTACCACGAGTATACAACATGAATTGTATGCTTGAGCGAGGAAGTTTAGGGATGCCAAGGGAGACAGTGGATGAAAAATTGAAAGCTTTTGGATATAAACAAAACATACATATATTCTTAGTAAGTGTCAACAAAATAAGAACTAATTCAGGTACGCGGATTTTTAGAAAATAATTTGCACATTTTTTCCAATGTGCAGCTAGAGAACAGTCGATTACCAGGAATCTTGAAAAGTATTTGATAGGCTCTGAAATTCATGATCAGTAACATATATTTAATAACAGTTCGAAACGAAAAATATTGCACGTGGTCACTAGAGAATCTAACTTCGAAATTGAAAGCTATACAACTCATAATTCATTTCTCCAGTTTTACACAATTCATGAATTGTATGCTCTTGTAGGTCGTGGTACGTCTACACACCGATGGCTCAGAGTAAAAAGGAACTATCTGAAACCGTAAGACTTGAAGGGAACTATCCAAAAATGTCTGTAAAAGGAACTATCTGAATTTGTTCACTTGATAGGAACTATCTGAATTTGTCTGGTTTAAAAGGAACTATCTGAAAGTTTTTGGTTAAAAGGAACTATCTAAGTATCTGTAAAAAGAACTATCTATAAATTTTTGTAAAAGGAACTATCTAAAAAATGTTTGCTTAAAATGATGTATCTGGATTTGTCTGATTTGAAAGGAACTATCAGAAAATTTATGTTTCAGGAAGGAACTATCTATAAATTTTTGGCTGAAAGGAACTATCTGGAATCGTGAGAGTTGAAAGGAACTATCTGGATTTGTCTCATTTGAAAGGAACTATCTGTAAATTTTTGGTGACTCTTAAACCAGAAATTCACAGATACTTCCTTTCTGAAACGAAAACTTGCAGATAGTTCCTTTTAAATCAGACAAATTCAGATAGTTCCTTTCAACCAAACATTTACAGATAGTTCCTTTTAAACCAGAAATTCACCGATAGTTCCTTTCTGAAACAAAAATTTTCAGATCGTTCCTTTTAGCCAAAAATGTATAGATAGTTCCTTTCAAATCAGACATATCCAGATAGTTCCTTTTGAGCAAACATTTTTAGATAGTTCCTTGCACAAAAATTGTTGGATAGTTCCTTTCAAGTCTTACGTTTTCCGATAGTTCCTTTTTACTCAGGGCCATCGACATAATCAATTCATGTACGATTCGTTCGGCCAATCGGTGACCTGCATCACTAAGACCCTGGTCATTGACTATGATTTCTGGGCGAAATTTGCAGTTGAGAGATATACCAAAATATCGAATCACATAGCTAAATGTTGATTTCCGCAGGACCACTGGGTGCCAAAATAGATGTACAGATTTCGAGCTGATATGAAATTTATGTATGCTGAAATACGTTAATACAGTCAATCAGGTGCGTTACTTGATTTCAACTACGTGGTTGAAATTCATTCCTGAATCGATTTTTCAACCACGTGGTTGAAAAATCGATTCAAGCACAGTGCTTGTAGACAAATTTCAAGCAGTATTTAAAATACTGACTATAAGTTTTTTACAGTGTAATCATGTTCCAAAAAACGTTCTAAACCTCTATCGACCACAAGTGTAAGGTCAATATCTCAGAAATGCGTCGCTCACGGGAAAAAGTACATGAGCCTGAATTGAAGGACCTTTGAGATAAACAAAACAAAATCCTAGTGAAGTATTGGTCAAACGCATCATTCTCGAGCCTACAAGCCACGGAACTAACGTTAACGCTTGCTGCAAAGACAATGTCACAGAAATAACGTATCTCTGAAGAAAAAACACTCGACTACAAATTGAAAGATCTTGCAAGGATAGACAAAAGAGTGTTTATATAATAGTTTGATTAGGCGCGTTGTTCTTCTTCTTGGCGAAAAATTGTCACTATACCCCTTTTCCAACAAAAATCGACCTTTCTCCCTCAACTTTGCCAATCCTGATCAAATCTAGATTGACCACCTCAACGTTATCTCACTTTACCCCGAAGAAGTTTTAGAATGAGCACCCTGGCACTAGAGCACGACGGACATACACCGGAAATTAATTATTTAAAAAACGCATAGCTCCGCTTTCAACAAAAGCACAATGTCTACCTTGGGCCGAAAATTTTTAGACACATACCATCTCCACATTGGTGCAGTCACCTCGCTATTTCCAACGGACCAACAAAAGGTCTACCGGAGACCCTCGCAGAGACCGGGCTAATATCCTACTTTCGAATCCGATCAAAGTGAGCCTTTTGCCACGTTCACTCGCTCTAGCTAGCTACCGAATAGAATCTTCATACTTCCATGATCATCTATAACCATACATGACCATGTATGGCTATATATGGCCATATATGTCCACACTATATATGGCCATATATGACCATATATGGATGACCATATATGACGAGATATGGCCTTATATGGTCATATCGTCGCCCCCGACGAAGAAAAACACGTCCCCATTTAAGAATGCATTGGGAGAACAATGGGAGCCGTTTTTCTTCTTCGGGGACGACGATATGTATATGATTCCTTTTTACTCGGGTTCGCGTCCACTTCCCTTTCGTTGAGCTCTCCCACTCTTTTTGCCACTCTTCGACGGTCTGCCCCCTCTCGACATCTCGTATGAGGGCCTTACGAGTGGGGTTGAGCACAACTCCGTCGCTCTGAAGGGTTTCTTGGCGTTTCCATACCCGCACTCTCTCGGCTACAAGCAGTCGAATGGGTGATGTACCCGCAAGCACACAGGCTGCGTGGTCGGACACCGTGCAATAAGCGCTGATCGTCCGTAGCGCGAAACGCCGCTAGACTGGACCTAGCTTTGCATCGATCACGGACCCTCTAGCTACCTGTCCCCAAACTGGTGCGTCGTACAGTATGATGAGATAGCTCACGGTGCTGAGTAAAGCTCTTCTGTTCGGCTTGGAGACACCCATGTTTGGCATGAGCCGCTGGAGGGCGCCACCGACCCTGTCCGCCTTCAGAGCTGCTTCTCTGGCTTGTGCCTTGTAGCTCCATCGGTCATCAAACCAAACCCGAAGGTACTTGAGTTCGCTCTTGAGTGGAATCTCGTACCCGTTGATGGAGAACACGATAGTTCCGAAACTCCTCCTCTTGGTGACTAGCATCGCTTCGCACTTGTGCTCGGCAAGCTCCAGCCCGTTCTCAGGAAACCACTGTCCAATGCGGTAAAGAGCTTCATTGGCCACACATTCCACTTGCCACGCGGTTTCGGCGACCACGACTAATGCCGCATCGTCCGCGAAGCCAATGAGTTCTGCCCCATCTGGAAGACTCATGTTCAGGAATTCGTCGTATTGCGTTTTCCGTTCGAACGGTCCTGGCACGGATCCTTGAGCTATCCCTGCAGATAATTCCAGCTCAACCCTTCCCTCATCTGTGTCACATACGAGGACTCTGTCACGCAGTCCATCGCTGATGACTGCGAGCAGATGAGGAGGGACTCTTCCATCTGAAATATAGATCCGTTCCCAGCTTGCTGTGTTGAAAGCATTTTTCACCTCCAAGCATATTATGGCACAAAACCCTCCTCCTGGTTGGGGAGCCATTGTATGCGCTCTGTAGACTCTGTCCTGTACGCTTCCTATTGCGTGCATTGTATTGCTTCCCTTGCGGTAGCCGAACTGCATCGGGGACATCCCTCCGCTACGCTCATACTCTTCCTCCGCCCGGTTCAGGATCATGCGGTCATACATCTTCCCGATGTTGTCCAACATATTGAGTGGCCGATTCGATGATGGCTCCGCTGGTTCTCCACCCTCTCCCTTGGGAATAAGGACTAGCTTCTGCCGTTTCCACACTTTCAGGAACACTCCCGCGAGGAGACACTTATTAAACAGCTTTAATAGCAGAGTAGGCTGCTCTCGAGCCACTATTTTAAGGGCTTCATTGGGGATACCGTCCGATTCCGGGGCCTTGCCATTCGCCAATCTCGTAGCGGCTCGTCTTAGCTCTTCTTCGGTGAAGAGGGGGATTGGCTCGGAGATAAACCCAGGGAATGTGAGTCTTGGCTCCCCTCTCGGGTAGAGTGCCCTGGCAATCCGTAGAACTGACTCTTCGTCAGTTGGCGCTGTTGGTCCGTCTCCCAAACGCAGTCTGCTCATGACCACCCGGTACGGTGTGCCCCACGGATCTTGATCGACCACGCTGCATAGCTCCGACCAGCACTTCCGTTTGCTGCGACGGATAGCATCCCGAAGAAACTTCTTCGCCTCTTTGTATGCCGCTTCGTCTGCTGCCACTGATGGACGTCCACGTTTGCGCGCTCGCTTTGCTCACCTCCTCTTAGCGTTTGCGCTGTGGCGAAGGTCCCTGACTTCATCGTTCCACCAGTATACTTGCCTCTTCTGGAACCGGGGTTGCTTCCTCCTCGACATGGAGGCGTCGCAGGCTCGGGTGATGGACCGGATGATGCTCGTGACCGTTTCCTCCGGCGAGAGCTCTTCTCCGGGGTCCTCTGCTCTCAGGATTGCTTCTTTGAAGCTTTCCTCGTCCAGTTTGCGGACTTGCCATACCTCGATCTGCTGTGCTACGCCTGCATCTCGGCGAAGGAGATCGGTTTCTGGGTCTATCTATCTATCTATCTATCTGTCTATCTATCTAAATCTAAAACTGTAAAAATTTACAAATTGAATATATATAAGTTACTTCTGTAGGTAATTCTGTCATTCCTACAAATAAATATGTAGTTTCAACAGGAATATGTGATCTACAACATTGGAAGATGTAGATCTTCAACTTGGCAGGAATGTTTGCATTTGAATCTGTAGATTATACCAATTCAATATATGATTCATGGAATGCCATGAAAAATTCCCTGATGCGCGGGAATGTGTATATGAAAATATGGACGAGTAGAGGATTTTCTGGATGAACTTGATTTTTCTCTCCTTGACGATGCTTTGAACAGGAGTTTTAACTAATGGGAGTCGAGAAATTTCATTCCACTCGAGATCAACGATCAATAAAGGATTTGAAAAGTCGAATTTCCTCAAATTTTCCGGAGCTTTCCAATTTTCCCCAGAAAACGATGGGTTTTGATGACATGCTCTGGCGAACCATTTCCAAAATATGGTAAAGAATGCGGAACAGTTATTTCCCATTGAATTGAGTTTGCAATGATCTATAATAATTTGTTGATGCTAATTTCTGATTATTGTTATAACTCAGCACTACTAAAAACGCGTTGACTGAGTCATATTACGTATGAATCATCATGTTTCATGCATGTGATCACGAATCGTCACGGAACCCAATGCACAGAATGGTACTGACATTTTAATAGAACACCATGTGTAAGTCCTAGTGGTACAGTGGTCATGCCTCCGGATGTCTAACCCACGGTCTTATACACAGGTCCTACAACTCCCATGGTGAGGGAAGGTCCTTTATTGAGGCGGCGTAAGCTTCTTCTTTTGGCCACCACGCGTCTCTACTGATCTTTCGAGAGCACGGCCGAGCGCGTGCGCGCAGGAGAGGAGATCGTCTGCTCTGCTGCTCTGTCTGCTGCTTGGCGGCTCACTATTGCACGAGTTTCATAAAACCATGCTCTCATCGAATTTCATGACGATCCCCGATTGCGTTGATCGCAGTGTTATCTGTTTATCAGGGTTCCATATATCAATCTTTGACTATCGATGAACTCAAGCTTATCATAAGCACCAACTGGGGCCATCAAGCTTAGAGGTAGGTTCTTGTTATGTTTGACAGGTAGCTAGAGGGTCCGTAATCGATGCAAAGCTAGGTCCAGTCCAGCGGCGTTTCGCGCTACGGACGATCAGCGCTTATTGCACAATGTCCGACCACGCAGCCTGTGTGCTTGCGGGTACACCACCCATTCGACTGCTTGTAGCCGAAAGAGTGCGGGTATGGAAACGCCAAGAAACCCTTGAGAGCGATGGAGCCGTGCTCAACCTCACTCGTAAGGCCCTCATACGAGATGTCGAGAGGGGGGAGACCGTCGAAGAGTACCAACAAGAGTGGGTGAGCTCAACGAAAGGGAAGTGGACGCAAAGATTGATCCCCAACATAGCCAGGTGGATCGATCGAGCTCACGGAGAGATGGATTACTGGCTGACGTAAGCGTTTAGTGGGCATGGCTGCCTTGGAGAGTACCTGGAGCGGTTCCAGAAGAGGGAGACCCCGGTCTGTCAGATGTGTGCGGCAGACTGGGACGACGTGGAGCATGCACTCTTCCTGTGCATGAACACAGCTGTGGAGAGAGCGGAGCTCGCGAACTGCCTTGGGAATCAGATCGCCCCTGAGAATCTAGTGCCATTCATGCTCCGCAGCAAAGAGACATGGGATAAGACCGCCGCCTATATCAAGACGGCGATCACCCGAAAAGAAGAGCGAGAACGGGCATTGCAGCGCCAAGCAAGGGGCGCTGCATAGCGAACAACGACGACTTGAAGAGTGATCATTGACGACGAAGAGAGAAGACAGAAGAGCGGACACACCAAAGAGGAACGCCCCATGGCGCGCGATACGCCTCCCACCCTGGAGTAATGATAACGCGGTTCCGGGGTGGGTTGGTTAGATACTGGTTAGCTGACCCCAGTTCCGCAATGATGGTTTGCCAACATCGTAGGGCTGAGAGCAGAAGGTCTTAGCCCCCAGAGCACACGGGCGTTGGATTCATGCTTATCCGGTTTACCGGGTAATCAAAATGAAAGCGCTTATGGTCTGCCGGTGGGAGATCCATTAGGGATAGCCTGTCATCAGATTCTTCCTTATATTCCACTTAAAAAAAAAAAAGGTTCTTGTTATGTTTACAACAACGTGTCCGCGGTCGAGCGGATAGCGTCATCGTTCAATTTTTGCATTCGATGGGTGCAGGTTCAAATCCCGGACGGGGAAATTTTTTTTTCCTTCGTTGGAGACAGCTCTTACTTTTGAAGACCACGGGGTACTTGTACTCATCTGAATATTATATTCCAACTGATTGACTTAATAATATCACTTTGGAATCCTTTACATGGAATGAGATAAAATTTATTCAATTCATATCAATTTGAATACAATGTAACTCATAATTCATTAATTAAAACTAAATATCATTTGGAACAATTTTTGAACCATAAATTTTCAAGGAATTCATTCTTTAAAGAATCACTTCATAACGAACATACATAAGTATTCTAATTGAATGATCGGTGTATTTCTTTCGTTTCTTTTCAAATTACGGACTCATTCATAAAATACCATAGCTTTTTGAGATCTGTTTTACGTGAATACATAATACACCGAGGAACAAAATTCACGGTCAGGAATAACCCATTTGGGGAAAAATAATTTTCGTCTGTATTTTTCCACTTCAAAAACGAATCCGTAAGCAAATTCGCTACTACTTTTTCCAATTGTAAATCACAGATTCGCGAGACAACGGCTCTATCTTTACCGTTTTTCCGCTCATCTTGTGAAGCCATCAGTTTGCAAGATTAGCAAAAGAAAAACGGTAAAGATAAGGTCGTTGTTTCGCAAGAAAAATGCCCTGACGTGTAGGAGTGAGCCTCGCTACGGATTCGTTTTTAACGTGAATAAATACAAAAGAAAATTATGTTTCCCCGCTTCCCCGAATGGGTCATTCCGGACCGTGAATTTTGTTCCTAAGTGTATCATTGACGTAAAAACATCTCAAAATACTTCGGCATTTTATGAATGAATCCGTAATTTGAAAGAACGGAAGAAATACACCGATAATGAATACTAAGGTCTTCAAAAACAAGAGCTGTCTCCAATGTAGAAAAAAAAATTTCCCCGTCCGGGGTTTGAACTTGCACCCATCGAATGCAAAAATGAAACGATGATGCCATCCGCTCGACCGCGGACACGATGTGCTAAGTACAACAAGAACCTACCTCTTAGCTTCACGGCCCCAGTAGGGGCTTATGATAAGCTTGAATTTATCGATAGTCAAAGATTGACATATGGGACCTTGCATTGATAAACAGATAACGCTGCTATCAATGCAATCGGGGATCGTCATGAAATTCGACGAGAGCGCGGTTTTATGAAACTCGTGCAATCGTGAGCCACCAAGCAGCAGAGTAGACGATCTCCTCTCCTGTGCGCACGCGCTCGGACGCCTATTGAACGACAAGTAGAGACGTGTGGTGGCGACGAAACGAAACTTCACGGTTTCAGTAGTGGACCCTCCCCCACCGGGTTGACGGACCTGTGTATAAGACCGTGGTCTAACCGAATGATCGACGTATCGATCCCCATCACACACTAGATCTGTTTACGGATATGATTTTTCAGATATTTCATCAAATTCTAAGCCTAAATAGTACCTGGTGAATTGATTGAAACTTTTTTTGGACGAGGAAATTGCCATTTTATCAATTTGGAAAGCCATCGGTTCATAGCTTGAATTTGTAAAATTTACAGATTCAAATTGTAGATTCAGCGAATAAACTGCATCCGGAAATCAACAGATTGAATCTGTTCCAGGGAATACTTTTCCATGTAGTGTTTACAGTTTGAGATTTACAGTGCAGAAATCCTGACGCGATGGAACCACACTGAGAGAACTTCGGGAACCGCATTGCCAGAGAGTGGAGGCGTCGCGCGCCAAGGCTTGTCGGGACCGATGCGTTCGCGACATTGAGACGCGGGCTATCCCCACTCTCCGCGCCCCTGGTTGCCTGGTGATGAGTAGATACCTCTCACTATGGGCAGACAGCCACCCCCACTCCTCCCCACTCTTTTGTCACCTTGCGCTATAGCCGGTGCCTGGTGCTTGAATTTCGGCGGCTCTCGCGTATATGGTGGGGATAGCTATATGTGTGCTCCCTATATGAGTGTGCGCGTAATCGCTCATAGTATTACACTATCATATGTTTGACTCGTAATACTCGCGCTATCATTTGCTCTATAGCGCGTATTCACGAATGCATCTGAACTATGCGTAAGTATTTTATACTTGAAATTAATATGCATCTACTGTATACTGTGTATTCGAAGAACGATGGATAATATGCTGATGACCATTCGTTGAAAATCATTTTAAAATGTTTCGATTCAAATTAAATTTTGAGATGATACTTTTTGCTCATTTGATGAATATTTGATGGTGAAAAACTTAGGATATGGTGGATGAAGGTGATCAGTTTGAATGAAAAATATCGTTTTATTCCCTCCAATTTATTCATCTGTGTGCATTTTGTTTCTTTTCGTGCACCACAGGACTCAATCAAATTCAATGAAGGTGAATAATTCATCATGACTGTTGAAAACTGATATTCTTTTGGTTACACATTATAAATTGAGAGGGGAAGCGGTGCGAAATATACAGTTTCGAGCGCTAACGTGACTCTGGCAGATAGTTGTCATATATCGAGCAATGTGAATGACGCGTGAGCTCTATTTTTCTGGGGAAGAAATATTTGAGTATATTCACTGTGTGTTGTATGCTACAGATATTCAAGTATGGTTTTGCTCGATCAGTTGATATACATTGAAAAATTATGAAAGTTTGGATTGATATGAAAATTTCTGCAATCTCAAATAATTCTCTGGGCTCTTTTAATGGAAATGTGGATGACTCAAATTTGGGATACGGTGGAGATAGGTAGTATGCATAAATAAAAAAGTGCGATTTTGTTTTTCGAATGTATTCACCTGCGTGCATTTTATTTTTTCTATGCATCGCAAGATTTAGTTAACGAATGTGAACAGTTCCTCGGATATATCGTCGAATAAGTACTCATTGGTTACAAAGTCGTATTCATATTTCATTCTCTCTATAACAAAATCTCTCACATTGAATTTATCGATTGGTACATGATTATTGTTTGATACACCATTATCGTTTGATACAATATTATCATTGTTTGGTACAATATTATTGTCTTTGGCAATTTGCGACATTGTATTTTTACATTCACTTAGGCACTTTTGAACTTTTGATAATTTCTCGATTTTGCGCACTATTATATCAGATAGATCCATCAGATTCCCGAAAATCACATGTTAAAAACTTACACTTGGCACATACAGAGATTTTTTCTTCGCTGGCTCTCCATCATTTTGCTCAACAGAGGTGTTACACCCACCCCTTTTCTCAATCACATTCGTCTTGGAATTATATGTATTTGTGAAGATCACCGCTAATCTGTCATTGATGACGATCGAAGCCCTCCATCTCGTAGTCACGTCGCTCTCGAAGGAAGCTTGCACTTTGCCGAAATTTTCCTGCAGTTGATTCCACTCCGACTGAGTGAGTTCGTTTCCTTGCAATAGCCCCAACAAGGAGATAACAGGTACGAATGTATTGTCCTATTGCAGTTGTAGAGACACTGTCACAAATTTTGACTCGCTGTTATTCACAGCATAAGTAGAGCCGAGGAATTTTGGTTTAGTGAGAATTCGGAAAGCCATGGTAACGTGAATTTGTAACGTGCCGGTAGCAAGTGCGCTTGGCGACTGGTAAGACTATTGAAAATTTGATGAAGTTATATCGATGCATTTGCTGAGACAGCGGATATGTCTTTTTGGATCGCCTCATCACTTCTGCACAGTACTTTTTTGCAGCAATCGCCACCGCAATCCAACGTTATTCGTTTTTTGTTACCATGTCGATCTTTTGCCAACGAGTGAGTCTTTTTAAGTTCAATATAAAAATTTCTTGCTATAGTCATTCTCTTTACGATTTTTCGTGAACATACTATTGAATCTATTCATTCCAAAACCGCTAGACAAGAAATGACAAAACATTATGCAAAATTGTCCGCAAACATCTGATTTTTCACTTTGCAATACCATCGTGTTATATTTGAAACCTTTACAATTTCTCTTGAGTCGATCAATGTGTTCTCTGATAAACGGGTGTCTGCCAAAACTGTCGAAAAAATATCCAAAACCGGAAATATCGCCGTAAAAAGCAACCCAGTGTGATCCCATCCCTGTATGATCTGAGCAATTAGCAACAGTCGCTGCAGGCTTTGCCCATACCATTGGAATCCTGTCCGAAGCAAAAACACCGCACGTATCAACCGGGAGATCTCAAAGAGTACCCAATATCTCCAAGGTGTTCATTATCAATAATACAATGATCGCTCGTTGAGCGTTGGTCAAAGTTTTTATATGTGACTCGCAACCATTTTCTCATTTTCTTGACATTATTCAGAGCACATTTGAGGTTGGAACAATCGTTCTTGATGAAATGAAGGTACAGTGCGTATTTGACGACGGCAAGTCTTCGAATGACGGAAATTCATCAATATCAGCTAAATTTATTATCTCTCGGGCTATAACTTGCTGCAAAAACATGACCTTCTCTTTACCGTAAGTGAAGATTGAGCGAGCTCTTTTCGATAACTCTCGGAGATTCTTGAACAGCTGATTGATCTGAACCTCACCCTCGAACCATTCAATACCATGTCATCGAAACATGCGTCAATCATTAGCTCTTTGGATATGCTCTGGTAAATCACAAAAATTACACAGTGGACTCGTCACCCAATGAGCCATGAAAGAACCTTGGTGTGAGATCACAGCTGTTTCTTTCGGCAAAACTGAATTTTTGCCGTCTCTGAAGCTTTCAAAATCGATTACAAAGTCCATGATGCTCAACGTCAAGTATCAATGATAGCCCGTTGGTTACTGGCAGGTTTTCTTCGGCAGCTGATCTAGATTTGACAAAATATTTGCTGGCGTTCAAATTTAACCGTTAAAATCGACAATAACTTGACGTGTTGAATCGATTCCGAGTAGGTTATCGTATTCTGAATAAACTATGCAATTTACAGTAGATTCCAGAGCTTCTGCGAATTTGACCTCGATTCTCAAACAGACATTTTTCACCAATTCCCAATGACTCGAGGCGTTAGCAGATAAGTCAGGTGTCGGATCGAAAGCGAATAGACAATACCCTTTAGCGTAACTGTCTCTCGAAATCTTGTTACCTTGATTTAGAAAATGCACTCCACCTCCAGAAAAAAGCGTATGATAAGCTTCCACGTACAAA
The DNA here is from genome assembly GCA_029851415.1 of Eretmocerus hayati. NCBI lineage: Eukaryota > Metazoa > Arthropoda > Insecta > Hymenoptera > Aphelinidae > Eretmocerus > Eretmocerus hayati. Next base: position 137,670,340 of record CM056741.1, read on the forward strand.
TTCTCCTCGGAATTGGGCTGCAGGGGTTTTGATGGTATTTGTGTTCCATCAATATAGAGCGAGAAGAAATTGATATCATAATGCTTGAAATTGAAAGGGTTGAGTGACTTATCGCCGTTGAAAGCTTTGTTGTCGACAAATCCAACTATTATACGCTTCGGCAACTGAACAAGAATAACATTGTCTAGAGTTTCGCCGAGAATCCCTCCTCTCATGGTTAAAGTTTTCACTTCTAGACGAGTAAGGGGATACTTTGCAGTTGCTTTCGATAGAGCTTTTGCGTATGCCAGTAGTATGCCTGGATTAATTTTTGATCGCTGCACCAGTAATGTAGCCTCCAAAATATGGACCGAGTGATGATTACTCACGCTCTCCATCAAACAGAAAGAATCGCGAGATCTATTGAGTTTGACTCGCAATTCCACACCGCCCAAAAGGTATCTAGCAAGTGAGAAGCAATCCACATGTAGATGCCCAATGAGATCAATACATTTACCATTTGCTGTTAAACTACTTCTCTGCGCAAAACCAGCATTTTCTGTGGAAATCGAATCCATCTTTCCCGGTGTACCGTCATACCACAAGCAGCTCGAAAGATGTGAATTCTCAGCATCGCTGCCATAGTTGAGAAGAGTTTCAATGTATGATCTGTATGCGTAATTATTATTTGCAGGTGTTACCAATTTCTGATTGAAAAAGACATCGAATTGATTGAACATCGAGTGTAAAAAGTTGTTCACAGGGCCGACCACGTAGTCATTCGGCAACTTCTCGCCAGTAGCATTCCTTATTTTCACTCTCAAACTCAGTAACGTATGAGCCAAATCAATGTAGTCCTCTCCGCTAGAAGGGATACTGAATTCTTTGGGTAAATCGTCCGATAGAGTGGATATTGGCTTGTAGCTCACCCATTGAGAGCTTCCTATTGTCGTCTGTGTGAGCGGTAATTAAAAAAGAGACAGCTTTCCTTTCAAACACTCACTCGAAGCACTGTGCAAGAATGCCATTTTCTTCTATTTGCTGAAAATATCCTTGATTGCTCGAAGTTTCTTCTGAGATTTTCTCACAGTCTGTTTCTTGGGAACGGCTATTTATCCTGTTTCTTCTGAGTTTTTGGAGTACGATTCGATTCATTCTTTTTTCCCAACGACTCTGTGCTTTCGGGTTCGCTGTCAGGAAGCAACTGAATATCATCGGGTTCTCTCATTCTTTTATATTTTTTCTCTTCAAATAGCTGATTCAGTTTTTGTTCAGCCTGTCGTTTCAGTGCATTGCCGAACTCTCGCAATCGACTTTCTATCGAATTTCGCAATGGAATATTCCCGTGAGCAATATCTGATACAACGTTGTATCCAGCGCGCATAACTTCCTTTCCAACTGCCTTAGACCTTCTTTTTAGAATAGGTAGAACTCTTCGGTATACACCACCTAAAAAACCTCCTATTCCTGATCCTCTCTGAAAACTCTCAGCGGTACACAATGAGCCCAAGTTGTCAAGAAAATTAGTACCGCCGCCAATCTGGGCATCAAAATATTCATCGTAACGCGACATCACGAATAACGTCTTTTAAAATGCAATGTGACACTGAGAGTCCCGTGATTGAATGAGACGTTCCTCCCGAACTGATCCTTTATACAAATTTTCATCATCTCAAACTTTGTTTTCTGCAGAGGTAAGTATCTCGGGCGAGAAAATGTATTTATTTTATAAGACCCAAAGTTGTTCGCATCGATACTAATTGGAAATTCACCGAGGAGAGAAGACTGCGTGTTTCGAACAATCTATGGCATACATACATCGGAATAAACGGATAGAACCGATGTCGAGCCATTATCAAGCGAGGCAGGTGAATGGAAACGATATTTTGTCTTATCGTCAACATAAATTTTATATTCACTATCGGCCCCCAAGATAAAACGAATATTCTCGGAAAGTGTCAATTCGTAAGACGCGGCTTCTTTACATATTTTCTGAATTTCAACAAATCGATCGTGATCAAGTGTGAATTGCAATCGTCCCATGATATTGCCCAAACTATTGAGTTTTTCGATAAATTTTCCAATAGACGAGCAAAGGCCGTGCAACGAACCAATTTCTCGACGAATATCTGGGCGTTTTCTCTCATGGCCTAATTCCATCACCTCACCCCTCAAAGAATTACTCAATTCCTCTTCGACATCGGATTCCAAGGATTCCGAACAAACTTGCACGTAATCAGTGCTGTGCGGCAGGTGCATACAAGTTTGAGGGTATTGAACTTCGACTATTGCGACAGTCCATGACCCGTTTATCTGTAGCTCGTGTGGTAAGAGTGCTGTAAACCTTGACGCATGGTTTTCAGGGAAGTATCCGGTGCTATTGTTGCTCTTTAAAACAACGTAAAATTCGTCCTTCGTTCTAAATTATGAATCTGATCAGCTTGCAACCAACTGTTGAATTTAGCGGGATATCCTGCCCAAGATACAAAGTACTCTTTGTTCCGTCCAGATCCGCGAGTCCGAAGTATTTTATCAATGATAAAATTGTCTTCGTCAATATTCTTCCTCACACGAGAAAGTTCTTGCTCGTAGAAAATACCAGCGATGACGGTGCCTTGTAAGTCTTGCAGATTATAAGCGTATGGTGCCCGAGAACCGGATATTTTTACAATCTTGAGAATTTCCTCAGAATATACGGCTCCGTATGCTTTCACAAAGACGTGCGACGCTGTACTGATCCTAACAAGATCTCCAACACTGTATTAGCTTACCACGACTGGAATGTTTCTCGTATTTTCGACTCGAATTGTCACGAGCTTTCTGTGAGCATTCTGGAGAGTGACGTCACAAGGCCTTATTCTGATGCTTGAATTTTTCGTTCCGTTGTAAGACTCCACTAACTGTTGTAAAATATCAATATATTTTTTTGTATTAAATCTCGTAAAATAGCGCCACAAACGACCCTTCAGCGTTCTATCGACTCTTTCAACAACACCACAATGGAATTCTGCATTTAGAGCTTCTCGAAATTCAATATGGTATTTTTTGAGCAGTTTTTGAAATTGGCCTCCCTCGAATTCTCTCCCCTGATCGGTCTGTAAGAGCATTGGAACACGGTTATTACTACGTGATAAAATATGATCGAAACCGGCCGTAACATTGATGCAAGTCTTATCTTTCAACGGCTCGACCCATACGTATTTTGATAAAACATCAATTACTACGAGTACAAAAGTGAAGCCTTCGTTATAAGCCTTGATGGAACGAAAATCCATAAGATCAGCCTCCCGAACATCATTAACATTGGAAACGTTATAGTGCCGTCTCTGAAATCTTAATCGTCTTGGCTTATGAAGCGTGTAAGCATCTTGAGATCCTAACGAATTTGTGACCTGTCTCCTCGTAACGTGAATATTCCTCGATCTAAGCTCGGCAAGGAAACTTTTTATTCCAGAGAGTGATGCAGGGTTTTCTGGATTGTAATAATAATTTTCGAGTAGCTCTTCCATCATGTATTGAGTGTCAAAGTAGCCCACGAAAGCTTCGTTTTCTTAGGGCTAGGTGTACTATATCCAAGCGTAGAATCAGCTGTCTCGTTAAAAACTTCGCTGCAATCCTCTACGTTGTTGGATTCCTTTTCGTCTCCACCCAGCGTCGGGTCAGCCAAATTACTAGGTGTTACAGCCGAGTCGCTAAAATGCCGAGAAATTCTGCCGTTCTTCCTCTTCAAATTCGTCAGAGGTGTATCAGATCCATCATTCAACAATGAGGTATTGCCAATAAATTCTCTCGGGATAGTAGACTTCTGCAAAAAATTAGCAAATTCTTGCTCCCTAACCGCTGATTTCCTCCATCTGACAGCCAAATTCACGAGATCCACAATATTTGAATCAGAAATAGCGGTGTCGTTTATACGCACGGTGCCTGAGCCGTCTCAAGAGATATGCTCTTGACATCAGCCATGTAAACATTTGAGTAGCTGTCCGCATTTCCATCTATATGTATTCGGAACGCTGTTGATGATATTTTCATCCGAATATTTGACCAAGGTCGCGCCATCCCCTCCGTTATCAAGAACATCGTCATCAGTACTTTCTGCGCACTCAGTTCGGCCATTACTACTCTCGTGATTGTCATCGTTAAAGAAGAGGAACCTCTGAAGTGCCTGAGAAAAGAGCTTCCATTTATGGCGCTTGTCTTTGACATCGGCGTGCAGGATGTCGTACATGTCCTTGTCGAATCTGGATGACACATTCCCAGGGGTCTGCACAGATTTGGGCGATTCTGTAGCACTCTCTTGCTGTATTTGAGAATTTTTTATCGGTTGGATATTTTTAACCATGGCTTCGGGCACCAGGATCATTTTTCGAGCGTGTTCCATGATTGAAAAGATTCACTTCTTCTCGGAAAAGTATTTGAGTACGAGCAATAACAATGTCGGGAGAAATTCAGCTATTTTTCGGATGATGACGACTCTCTTGCTGTTCCAAGTACCGCTCGGTATAATGAGTTTTCGAAGAATTTCAGCGTATTTCCTCAATTTCCTCTTTTCGTAGTCATTCAGTGGAATATTACCATTTAAAATATTCAAAGCACACTCGCATATGCATTTGATGAGACCACTCGCAGCTTTTTGCAAGACAGCGATTCCCTGATCTTTGCTCAAACGACAAAGAGCTCGTAAAAATTGAGGCATATTTGCAAGAAAAGGCGACGATGTGGACGGAGCCATCACATCCTATCGAATGATGACAAGCTATCAGATGTCACTCTTTTATACCTCTCATTTGGGTACATACACACATTCGTAGCTTTTGTTTGGAAAAATATTGGTCCGAAATCGAAGTTCATCCGGTGCCGATTGGGTCATATCGAATAAAAGATATGAATGTGGTTTTGCGGTGGCATCTTTGAAAATTTCTCTGATGAAGCGTGGATTCTCGGGATAAACTTGTCTTGCCAGATGCTGTATTTGCGCTCGATCTCTTGGATTTTTGAAAACCACAAGGTAAGAAACATTCAACGAAATATCTCTCTGCGATTTATAGAAAAGATTTTGGGATGTGGAAATGACGCTCAAGCTGTGATGGTGCGAATGTTTTGAGGATAAATCAACTATAATAGGATTCGATGCTTCTCGCATAAAGTCGTCAATAATGATCAATTTTGGTCTCTCGTCGTTGCCAAAGTCAGAAATTTGTGGGATACCTTCGCGGAATTCTACAAAAGAGTCAAAAGTAGTGTAAGCTGACCGCCATTCGGAGTAGTAAAAGATGATTTTCTCGAATTTTGTGTCACAAATGTAATCTCGAAATTGGATAAAAGCCTTGACCCAGGTGATCTTTCCACAAGAACTTGGTCCACAGCATAAAAGCGTCAATGGAGGCGACCACTTTGTCTCCATATCGATGAATGATGATTATTTCAGCGGAGCAGAGATTTTATAGCCTACAAAATTCGTCAAACCGTGGCGGTGGGCGGGCGGGCGGCGCGCGCGGCATTGTCATGAGCGAATGATTTGATCGTCGTGTGTATAAGCTGACATCGGCGATTGTCGCGGTTACTGATCGTCTTATAAGCTTATATTGCGATCGGTGCGCGGTTTCGATCGTCATTACCAGCTTATTGACGACGATCGACCGTAGCCGCTGATACCTGTAGATTCAATTTCGGGAATGTCATGAGAATCGATTAGAGGATGAAATTCAATTCAATTCATTTATTTTCTTGATTATTCTGTTTGTATCCGTACGGATATGACAATTCATCGTTTACAAACCACCTTTTTGTATATACGGGCTTACAATTTTTTGTCTCTTTCCGAGTTACAACTTCTCGAAATTCAGTGCGACGTATAGCGTCATATTCTATATAGTCCGGTCTTCGGCCGACCTTTTGTTGGTCTGTTGGCCTCCAGCGAGGTGACAATTTGGCTGGATAAGAGCCAAAATTACAAGAAATTACCGCCAAAGGTGGACACTCTACGTGTGGTACAAGCTGAGATATGGATTTTTTAAATAATTAATTTGTAAGCGTTATATGTCCGTTATCCTCCAGTGGCCACCCTATGCTCATTTGGAAGCTCACAAAACGTATATTGAGATGGAAAGAAGGTGGACAGTCCTAGTGTGGTCGGAATTGGGGTATTGAGGGCCTAAAGGTCAAATTTTTGGGTCAAAATGGCGAAAATGACGATTTTTCGCATATAACTCAGAAACGATGCACCTAATCGAAATTTGACATCAGTACTTTTTTGTTCATCTTGTTAAGATCTTGAAATTTGTATTCGGGTAATTTTTCTCAGAAATGCGTCATTTCTGAGATAATGGCGTTGCGAGTTGTGAAAAGTAGACGCTCAGACCTCCTTATACTTACAACTCAAGAACGGCGCACTTGGTCGAAATTTTACATCAGTACTCTTTTGTTCGTCTTGTCAAGATCTTGAAATTTGTATTCGGGTAATTTTTCTCAGAAATGCGTCATTCCTGACATAATGGCGTTGCGAGTAGTCAGGATTAGACGTTGAGGTCTCCGGATACGTACAACTCAAGAACCTTGACCAAAATTTAATATCAGTACTCATTTACTATTCATGTATTTTGAGATCTTTAAATCTGTATACGTATCTTTTTCCTCAAAATCGGATAATTTTTGAGGTATGAACATTATCAGTTGGGGCTAGCAGGTGCCTCGAATGTCCTTTGCATCGTGGATATAGGAGCGTGGAATCGATGTATTTGGGTGGTAAATTGGAAAAAACGATGATCTTAATCAATTCGCGCGGATGTGCTCTGAATCATACTCGAAAATTCATCTCAAAAACCATACTTTTATTCAGAACCCACACCTTCTGCGATAACACCGCGGCATCATTCATGACAAGTTCCCAAGTTGTCTTAATGGTGCTGGGTTTTTGAGTATGATTCAGAGCACATCCGCGCGAATTGATTAAGGTCATCGTTTTTTCCAATTTACCACCTAAATATATCGATTCCACGCTTCTATATCCACGATGCAAAGGACATTCGAGGCGCCTGCTAGCCCAACTGATAATGTTCATACTTCAAAAATTATCCGATTTTGAGGAAAAAGATTCGTATACAGATTTAAAGATCTCAAAATACATGAATAGTAAATGAGTACTGGTATTGAATTTTGGTCGAGTGCGTCGTTCTTGAGTTGTACGTATCCGGAGACCCCAACGTCTAATCCTGACAACTCGCAACGCCATTATCTCAGGAATGACGCATTTCTGAGAAAAATTACCCGAATACAAATTTCAAGATCTTGACAAGACGAACAAAAGAGAACTGATGTAAAATTTCGACCAAGTGCGCCGTTCTTGAGTTGTACGTATAAGGAGGTCTGAGCGTCTACTTTTCACAACTCGCAACGCCATTATCTCAGAAATGACGCATTCCTGAGAAAAATTACCCGAATACAAATTTCAAGATCTTGACAAGACAAACAAAAAAGTGTTGATGTAAAATTTCGACCAAGTGCGCCGTTCTTGAGTTGTACGTATAAGGAGGTCTGAGCGTCTACTTTTCACAACTCGCAACGCCATTATCTCAGAAATGACGCATTCCTGAGAAAAATTACCCGAATACAAATTTCAAGATCTTGACAAGACAAACAAAAAAGTATTGATGTAAAATTTCGACCAAGTGCGCCGTTCTTGAGTTGTACGTATAAGGAGGTCTGAGCGTCTACTTTTCTCAACTCGCAACGCCATTATCTCAGAAATGACGCATTTCTGAGAAAAATTACTCGAATAAAAATTTCAAGATCTTGACAAGATGAACAAAATAGTACTGATGTAAAATTTCGATTAGGTGCATCGTTTCTGAGTTATACGCGAAAAATCGTCATTTTCGCCATTTTGACCCAAAAATTTGACCTTTAGGCCCTCAATACCCCAATTCCGACCACACTAGGACTGTCCACCTTCTTTCCATCTCAATATACGTTTCGTGAGCTCCCAAATGAGCATAGGGTGGCCACTGGAGGATAACGGACATATAACGCTTACAAATTAATTATTTAAAAAATCCGTATCTCAGCTTGTACCACACGTATAGTGTCCACCTTTGGCGGTTATTTCTTGTAATTTTGGCTCTTATCCAGCCAAATTGTCACCTCGCTGGAGGCCAACAGACCAACAAAAGGTTGGCCGGAGACCGGACTAATAGCTAAAGGTGTCTCATTTCCGCTTTTCACATAATTCCTGAGCCAATCATAATTTATCAAATTTTTCGTCTGATAGTTGAGGGTAATAAACGTCGAAGTATGGACCATCGGGTTTACGAACGATATAAGCGTAAAATTTCGGACCTCCCGACGCAAAGCTTCTGATATAGCTACCTTTACCGTATGATTCCAATTCTTTGGTCAAATCGCCCAAATATGGGCCGCACTCGGGCGTATAGTCACCGGGTTTACCCTCGTCCAACCATATTATAGAGTCGGTGTCCCAGGAGAGGGCACGACGCCTGAGTTTGCCCAAGTGCTCATACAATTTTACCCGCGCTTGAGCCGTTACAAACGCCGCAATCACAACATTCGTCATATTTGACGGTTCGAGAGCTTCAATTTTGTGTACATATGATACATACAACACTTCATCATTGACAGGGAGAATTCCCGTAATCTCCAATTCAGGGCTGGTGAATAGCTCCATGAAACGCTCTTGCGTATTCACAACTTCCGTCTTTGTGAGATTATCTCTTTGTCCGAATTTTCCCCACAGATTGGTCAGCATTCAGTTAGCAATCGATCGCATGCCGGGATTCTTTTTGATCCTTGCGGGATCAAGTTTTACATTTTCAACACGCTCGTTATCAGAGATATATTTAGCCTTTGATTCTTCATCGGTACAATCAACGGGGAACCCACTCGATTCTTGCTCGGATTTCAAGAATTTCTCAATATATCTTGCCAAAATCCCTCCCAATTCCGTTTCCAGTGGGAATTGAGTGGTTTCATAGGCCCAAATCTCATGTACAGCTGTTATTTTGTAGCCTTTCTCTACCGCGAGATTGAGCTCTATGGACACCCAAACGCTCTCGAGTTCTCTTTCCTTAGGTCCGCGGGGACAAAAATCATTCATCATTTCCTCGCAACATACTCTGCAGAGAGGAAAAAGTAATTTATCGTGCATCCTGAATGGCAAGACTGCATGATACAGATCAGAAGGTGGTAAAACAGTGCAAAATATGATACCTTTGACTTTTGAAATATCCAAGTCTTTGCCAAGAACTTCTTCGCATTCTTCCTTACCAACGTAAATACTTGGATGCCCGACAGGGAATCCGCCAGATTTGCCTATCTTTGGGTACATTGAACAAAAATCGTAATATATTGATTTTATTCTCCCGGATGGGTCGAGTTCAACCACTTTCACAGAATTACCCCTCCGGCCGCCACAAAATGCGATGCGTTGATCTAATCGCGGACGTTTGAGGTCTGCTGCATGTGCCTTCAAGAATTCAGAGAGTTCGCTGTTATTCTCTTTTTCGCGCTTGAAGTCGCATTCCCACTTTTCAATCAAAATATACCCAAAAGACGAAGTTCTCTCGAATATGTTATTTGTCCGGGAAAGCCTGTCATCCATCGTTTCATTAGAAGTAATGACCTCGTCTCTGTTGACTGTATTGCACTTGGAGCAGCCGTGCCAATAACAGCCGTGAAATTGAAAAACGTATTTTTCATTCGTTTCTGGATTTTCATAATATCCGTCGACCACATACCCTCCTTTGATTCGATACTCTTTTGAATTTCCTGCCTGTATGATATCGATGCCCCTCGAATATTTTTCTCGCAATAGCCATTCGATAGCGACGCGCGACTGATTGTTCCCTCTGCGGTAACCTCCGGCAAGGATGATTCCAATTGCATCTTTCTCTAGAAAATTCAGACGAAAAACTTTCATACATGCACCGGCAATCGTGATGCTCTCAAATGGATTCCCATTTCCCACCTCGACGAGCAACTTTCTAAATTCTAGAGAAGATCTGCGAAGGATGTCAACATCTGTCTGACAATACTCTATTTCCTTTTGAAAATCAAAAATGTACTCACTCAGCACCGTATCTTCGTGCCATTTCAAAAACTCTTCACGATCAGTTTCAGACATGGTGTCGGGTGAATAGAATTCTACTCCGCGCATTGCTCCCCTATAATTTTGATTATCCTTCGTGTTAAATTTATGCGAGAAAATACCTTTGAATATATCCGAGAATCCGAAGGCTTTTGGTAGAGCTTTCAATGGCAACTGGAAAAAATTGATACTGTCTAGAAAAATCGTAGATCCGACTTTCATTGACATTATCTGAGTGCCCTTCATGATCAGCTCCGGCTGATGGCCATTTTCAGCCAGATAGTTGAGCAAAAATTGTCCGTCATACCCTTTACTGAAATGTGCTAAGCAAATAATATTTTTGAAGGCTGGGGACTCTCGAATTACCAAGTTTAGCAACTGTTTCACGGGATCAATTTTAGATGTATACTCATGCACACCACACGTATAGCATATCTTTTTTGGCTCCCATTTGTCCATACAATCTGTACACACTTGTTGGGCTATGCCCAGGACAGGTACTTCCACACTCTTATCACCCTCCATTTCCTCATCCTGTCTACACTCATAATCATAAAATACGTACATCGTTTTTCCATTCGACGGATTAATTTGATCGTCATTATTTTTAATTTTTAACGGTGACATGAAACATAAATGATGGAAAGGTCTCTTGCAATTACAAATTTTACAAAATGCATGACCGCATTCGTGTATCTTGTCTTTTGAGGTGAGTTTGACAATTTTAGAGGATTTATCACAAAAGTATACACCTTCGCAGATGCTTAACTGCTTTTTATCAATCGTCATATAGGAACCAGCTCTCAAATGCCTATCAAAGCATTCTTGACCATAAAAATTTCTTCGGCATTTTTCGCATTTCACTACTACTAAATTGTCGCACTGTGGGGTTCCGAAACAAGAGGGACATTTATTAGAACATCTGTGATCATGTTCATAGCAGTAGGATCTATTGCATGGAATACAAAAGCCTTGACTGCCAGAAGCTTGTAACATGTTCAAAACTGGCTTGTAATGCTCTATACGAGGCATATAAATTACTCCAATTGTGCGTGAAACGCATCCTTTCAAACCGACAATAATGTTGGAACCATCAAATATTGGTCTATCACCACGACCTAATCCTTTGAAATTATAAACAACGAGAGCAGTGCCGTCGCACAGTGGGGCCGAGGAGTTCTTGAATGATTCGCCATTACGTGAATTTGCAACTAATCGACATATGCGCAAACAGAAGACTTTTGGATGAGTGAGAACAACCTCCTGCGTCTGCGCATATGTCGATTGGTTGCAAAGCCACGGAATGGCGAATTATTCAAGAACTCCTTGGCCCCACTGTGCGTCGTTTGCGAGTAAATTTTGAAATTGTCCAATCTGCTCTAAGCCACATCCTCTCCGTGAAATTCTGACGCCGGCGTCTCTAATGAGTTTATCAGCCATTTTTGATTGATGTTTACTTCTATAACGGCGAATCTTACTCCACTCGATGTGTAGGATGTTGTTTTTTCCACGCTCTTTTCCTCGTCTGCTATGCACTAAGGTGACTACGATGGCTCTAGGTAGGCACTTATTGTCGTCGTTCCTTACACGTAAGATAGACCGTTTAAAACGTTTTCGTGTGACAATCGTATTCGGCGTCCTCCTCGCGGTACTCTGACAATTGCTGTATCCAATGTGATTGGCGTGTCTAGAGTCAACACGGTATTACTTTGAATGGCTCGATGAATTATTCCCCACAGATCGTCGAAATAAAAATCTCTTATTTCCCGAAAGGACATCCACAGACTACCACGAGACAGGACTCGTGCCAAAGAAGATATACCTATGAGTCATTCTTTTTAATATCGCCAGGTTTTGTGGCGGGGGTCAGGGATTTTTCTGTAACTTTAGGTACATGTTGTATATGATAGAAGAAGATGAAAAGCACAGTTTTTAGGTCCCGAAAGTCATCCGCGCGAGTTTGGCGCCCTATTTTCGTTTTCAAAATTCGTGAAAAATTCGATTTTTCAACTTTTTGATTGATTTCTCACCAGTATAGAACCCGGTAAAAAAATTATCCAAGACACATATTTCGACGTAAAATGAGCTGAATTTTACGAAAAAATACTCTCAGATCCGTCAAAGGTAAACATAACCTCAAAAAAGTGGTTTTTTTCAGAAAAACACAATTTTCAAGTCTTAGGCCCTATTTTATCTCAATTTTGACATTTTTATCGGATTCCTCGTCAAATTTTACGTCGAAGACCGTTTTTTACTAGACGAGAGACTAGACTAGAGATTATAAGGTCTCCGGGACTTCTGATACCGTATCCTAGCAACAAAATGACATTGTTTTAATAGTTTGAGTGACTTCTACGTACAAATACTCGAGCTTTGATCCAATACGAGGAGGCTTGAACTCACTCGAGGAATAGATCTCGAAATAGATCAAAAGTTTCTTTTCGGAATAACACGCGTATATTCTACTCATCTATTTCTAGGCGATTGGAAATATTTTTCTTTCACTGTGTGTACAAATACGGAAAGAATGCGCCCTCCTGAGATACAAAAGGGTGTTTCTGATCAATTTCGTGAGCACTTTGAGATTGATTGTGAAATTGTCCAAACTCTCCTGATAGCAACTCAAAAAATCACCTTGTCCTTCGTTCCGAACGCATGCTAGCCCTCTAAAACCACTGCCATCGTGTTCAGCAGCTCGAAATACGTCAGAAATCATAGTCTGGGTACGCTCAAAGCCCGCTGCAAGGTTGCACCATCAAAATCATGTATCTACAGAATCATCAAAAAACGCTAAAAACGCAGTTTTTTAGAAGCTCAGTATTTCGCGATTTAAAAAAATTCCTGATGTCTAGGTGCAAAACTGGTTTCGGATTCGGTTTCTGCGTCGAAAAATACACGAAAAAGTCATTGCTTGATCAATGCGCTACTTATGAACCAACATTTTGTTGTCCAGTGTTATAAGTGTCCCTCCCGAAACGAACAATTTAGCGCTATTTTTACGACCCTGCTACTAAAGTTGTTATTATGGTGGCCAAACCCATCTTCAGCCCGATTTTATGGAAACGGTTCTCGACGTAAAATTTGACGAGAAATCCGATAAAAATGTCAAAATTGAGATAAAATAGGGCCTAAGACTTGAAAATTGTGTTTTTCTGAAAAAAACCACTTTTTTGAGGTTATGTTTACCTTTGACGGATCTGAGAGTATTTTTTCGTAAAATTCAGCTCATTTTACGTCGAAATATGTGTCTTGGATAATTTTTTTACCGGGTTCTATACTGGTGAGAAATCAATCAAAAAGTTGAAAAATCGAATTTTTCACGAATTTTGAAAACGAAAATAGGGCGCCAAACTCGCGCGGATGACTTTCGGGACCTAAAAACTGTGCTTTTCATCTTCTTTCATCATATACAACATGTACCTAAAGTTACAGAAAAATCCCTGACCCCCCGCCACAAAACTTGGCGATATTAAAAAGAATGACTCCTATATAGTCATCTGCTAAGCACTCCAGAGTAATATAAGTGTGTATACCGCGAATTGCGCTTTCCAGCCATATCATGGCACTTACGCTAGAATTGTTCGGTCGCAGTAATTGGAGAGTCACTCGTCTCCCTCTCATTCGGAATCGCCTGTAGAATCTTGTCGTCTCGTCGACGACTGCGAAGCGTTCTCCTGGAGGCAGGATCTCCAAGAAAGGCTCGTTGACGTTTGGCTCGGCATCTTCGTCTGCTAATAAATTGGCTCTTCCGTGACCAATTTGGAGAATCTCATTGTCTGTCAAAAATGCGCCAATAATATCAAAATCTAATACTTTACGAGTGATTTGGTAGAAATCTTATCTCTAACTTAGAATTTCAATGAAGTTCTTTACTTGCACTCTGGATCAATTGAAAACGTACAAATTTTGAAAAGAAGCAATTTTTGCAAAATAAAATATCTAAGAGCGAAATTCATTGAAACTACGATCCGCGTAATCATCGGAAGGGAAGCACGCAAATGATTGCATAATTCAGAAAAGTAAATTTCAGACGTTTATTCGAGCGCTATGACACTAGTTTTAGAATTTTGTGTATCATCAATGTTTATGATTACTTCAGTTTCGTTATGACAAAATTGAGGATCACAGTGATAAACCAACTCACTATCATTGGAAATCAATTTGCATCCGGGGCTCTCGCTGGGACTGGAAATCAATACATCGGAGCTACACGCTGGAGCTTCGTCATTATTTGGCGCCAATGCCGGAGGATTGGGATTGTGATGCTGAATTTCACGATTCTCGGCATCTGCACAGCCTTGTTCAAGTTTTTTGAACTTAGTTACATCGATAGGTTGACTTAATTTCGCATCTTTGATTATTGTTGGAGCTGGACAGTAGGCTCGTGATGGGCCAACTTGAGCAGCTTCCATCTCTGGATTTTCGAAAATATCGGGGTGCGAGTTGGGTATAATATCGTCTGATACGTCGCTATACAGGGACCCCCAGCTGAAATAAAAAAGCTCGCAACTGTGGATCAATTGACTCCTTGGGATTCTTGGAAAAATAGTAAAAAAAATCCTAACAATTAATTGATCGAATTATTGATTGATGTATTCCCCATAAGAAATAGCATAGGGCCAATAGTCCCGCCCAGAAGCTCAGTTGAGACAATGATGAGGGCAGAACAGAGGCGGGATCTACCACAACTCTCTCACAAACAGGGTACACCTCGTCCCTCCGAACACGTGTGTCATAAATGCATCATGCATTGATCTCGAGTAAGCGATCGTGGGCTCAAGGCTCAGGTACAAACTATGCTCGAATACCATGTGCGCGCCCAGTACGGGAGGGTCATCAAGGACAGCGCCGTGCAGGTAATTGCATCTGCGGCACCTTCCCTAGACCAACACGTAAATAAAGGAATACTAGGCTCGAGATTTTTGTACGATAGGTGACCACTGGCCAAAGTATCGCGCTTCGAGTCGGGAGCACTGTCGCGCCGGCCAGCCACATCAGCTGAAGAGAGGAGATAAGCAAAGTGCAGAAAAGAGGAAAGAGAGAGAGAGAGAGAGAGAGAGAGAGAGAGAGCGCTGATGTGTACCGCGTACATGCGTATAGCTGATGCAAACCAAACGCGGAACCTAATGGCACGAACAATTGCAAGGTACTCTAATGTTCTAGGAAGCTGCTCTCTTTTGAGAGAATAGGAAAAGATAGAAGTGATTCCGCGCTTCAAATATTTCAAACTCTATCACTACGTTGAGAGTGGAAATTATACAGCAATCAGCAATCGCATCGGTACTATCGATACACTTGTTTATTCTTCACTAGAATTCCCAGTAGGATAAAGACAATCAGGTCTTGCGTTCGTGATGGATTCTGTAGGACATCTCTTATAAATTGATCGCATCTGTTTGTACTCTTATTTACATTTAATTGCTCTGATATCGCAGCTTATAATAACCTCATCAAAGATAGTATCTTACAATTTTCAAGTTTAATAAAAAATCCATATTCATGTTTCTCCTTATGCTTAGAACTTTTCCACAGTCGAAAGGATACCGATCGCACAACAATTATATCATCAAACACTTTCTCCTCACCTAAATGTCAATCACTATGAATTCATTTCAAAGGGTACACCGATTTGATTGTGTAATCCTCTTGCAAGAAAAGGCTTTTCGATGGTCATCAGTAGTCACTCCTCATTCAAGCGTTTCACACTCATCGCCTGGGGATTTGTTGAAATTGGCCTCCCTCAACTGCAATACATTGTTCAAGTTTTTCAGCTACCATCTGAGTGGCCGATTGGACCTCGTCTGGGGTTATTTCCCTGAAAGCATTCACAATCCTTTCTCTCAACTGTTCTTCAGTGTGAATTGGCACGCTGTACACCATGGATTTAATTCTTCCCCATAGATAAAAATCACATGGTGTTAGATCGGGTGATCTTGCCGGCCATTCAATGGGTCCACCTCGCCCAATCCACCGACCAGGAAAAATTTGATCAAGATAGGCTCGTACGTCAGCTGTAAGCATACAAAGCCCACCAATCAAAAAATTATGTGAGCAGATAGTTTTCTATTCGAATCATTTCATTGAATTCGTAATTAGTCATTGGTAATCATTTGCGGTGAGATATTATGATCTCTTTATCGAATCAAAGATTTTTGAGAAGATATGAGATATTTTCAAGCCCAGCAGAACATATGAAATTGGAAAGATAAGGTGTGTCTTAGAGACATTGTACGGTCCGATGACACGGTCTCTTCAAGTACAATTCGATGAATAGTGTAAGTACACCATATGCCCCCATATGCCGATTTCAGAATTGGGCATCCGTGATTTTATTGGGCCATCTTAGACCCCGATTGGACTAAATAAGGGAGAATGAGACGTGTTTCTTTATCTCAGAAAGTGATTCTCGCGAAATTTTTTTATAAATGATTTTTCTGGTACAAATCGGCTTCTCCGGATATTATACACTCATATCAAAGACGTACCCGGATACGAATAGCAACGGACTCGATACTTATTCGAAATATTTGACACTGATTACAAATCACGACCTGAGCAGAATGGAGACTTGATAGAAATGCGATTCATACCTCTGAAGTGTGCTGGCGCGCCATCTTGCAGGAAAAAAATGAGATTAATCAGCCATTCAGGAACACCGGCTTCAGCTAGTATTCGAGGCAGATCTCGTAGAAGCTCTAAGTATCCGTCTCCATTCTGACGGATGGGTATGAATACCGGTCCAATCTGTTACGATTTATAAATCAGTACACTTATTGATTCAATACATGATTATCGACATGATCGCAATTGATGAATGTTTTACTCACCAGTGTGTTGCCCAACAGACCAGCCCATACATGGATGTTCAATCTGAACTGCGATTTGGTACTCCAGGTTTTGAATGGGTTTCGTCGTGACCAAGTGATGAAATTCTTTGTATTCTGTAGGCCCCCTTTGGTGAACATACATTCATCCGAAAAGAGAATCAAACTCAACAAATTTCGATTGTCATTGATCAACCTCAAAAGTTCTTGACAGAAAATGATTCTCCTTTCTGGGTCTGCACGGATCAGTTCTTGAACCTTCACATAATGATAAGCTTTGTATCCTCGCCTCTTGAGAACTCTCCAGATACTCGTATCAGAAATGTTTAAATCCCTCTCTCCATCTTTTAGACTATTCGTAGGGTTTTCTTCGTAATATTCGATGATCATGTCTTCGTTGTCATCGTGTAGAACAGGTCGATCTCGATATCCTGGAATACGGCGCGGGACAAGTGCTTCAAGTGGATCTCGCAATCTTAGAACCGCTCTCAAGATAGTTCCAGCACTCGGTCTTTCTCCAATAGGGAAAAGGGGATGATCACGACACATCCGTGAAGCGGCCAGAGCATTGTGCCCCGTGATTACATAAAACTCAACCATCATGGCGTACTGACCCTGCGTGTAGACGACCATGATTTTATACAATCAGGCACAACGCGGGCACTAAGAAATGAGTAACAACAACACGTCTCTACACACTCGAAAACTGCAGCAACCTTCCCGAACTTTACACTTCCGCATTTCGCGGGAAACTGAGGATCTTGAGAAAAATTCTCCGAACCTGCACTATGTGAGAGTATGGAGGAATTTCTTCCGGTGTAGCAAAATGCAAGAAGACGTAGGAGCCCTTTACCTGATGGAAATGATACGCCCATGTTGGGGGTCTTGCATAAAAAAATGCGTGGATAAAGGAAAACTGACCTGGTCTACCAACTCACTCATCGACTGGAGTGTAAGTTCCGAAGCACGTGCACCTGATCAAGATAAGGTTACTTTCTATCCTCCGCAAAAAAGAGGCAACTCCGTGTGATTGTCTTTACCGATTTTTCAAGATGCGTATGAGATCTGGCCACCTGGTTCTGGTCAATAGGAAAAACTTAGCTACTCATTCAGCGGCTCACTTTACTTTCTCAAGAGAAAGGGTCGTATTCGGGTTAGCTCATTCGACGTGAACTCTCTCTCTAGCTCTCTCTCTTTGTTCAACTATTCGATTCATAAATTTGCCCTTTCTTCATTTAGCGAAAACCAAATGGATGCAACAGCCTCACTCTGCAAGGAATGCACCCTCTTCTCACCATACATCCGCAAATGGGAATCTCAATGTTTAACCAAAGTCTTCGCCAGGAGTTTTCTCACTCCCGATATTTTTATCTGTGAGACATCAAGAATTTGACTCGAAATTCAAGCAAAAATGAATCAGCATCGAATGATCAGTGAAGATTATAATTAACGCACTCTTCTCTCCACTACCTTGATGGACTACTTGTAGAAATATCCATCAAGAATTGTGTACAATCCCGACTTGAGCCTATCCCTCTAACATGTGACTTATCCATTCGATGATTATCTTGATTATAATCATCAGGATGCGCGAACTTCTGGAGTTGTGACTCATTCTGAACGTGACTAAGTGAACAGCCAGAAGACGGAAAAATACTGGCCCAATTCCTCAGATAGGCATTCTTTGTGTCATCTGAATCATTTGGCAGACTCGATCCGAATCAGATGCATATCAACTCATTCCGTAGGTTTGGGGATAACTTTTCAAATGAACCGGAGTTGACAAATGTCATAGTGCATTCAACTTTACTATTTTATTTATTATAGGACAGCAGCTGTTGTCGATGAGCTCAACGAAGTGTATACCATTCAAACGAATCGAGAAGTCACACGAAAATTCCAGTACAATACCCGGAGTACTTGTTTCCTGCTGGGATTTCCAGATCAAGGGTACAACCCTGTGGTAAACTTTGTGTCCGTGATTTGGATGAGAGGAGCGAGTGCAACTCTCGAGAAAATTAGACCGCGTTCGGTTTGCATTGGTTTGCATCAGCTATACGCCGGTACACATCAGCGCTCTCTCTCTCTCTCTCTCTCTTTCCTCTTTTCTGCACTTTGCTTATCTCCTCTCTTCAGCTGATGTGGCTGGCCGGCGCGACAGTGCTCCCGACTCGAAGCGCGATACTTTGGCCAGTGGTCACCTATCGTACAAAAATCTCGAGCCTAGTATTCCTTTATTTACGTGTTGGTCTAGGGAAGGTGCCGCAGATGCAATTACCTGCACGGCGCTGTCCTTGATGACCCTCCCGTACTGGGCGCGCACATGGTATTAGAGCATAGTTTGTACCTGAGCCTTGAGCCCACGATCGCTTACTCGAGATCAATGCATGATGCATTTATGACACACGTGTTCGGAGGGACGAGGTGTACCCTGTTTGTGAGAGAGTTGTGGTAGATCCCGCCTCTGTTCTGCCCTCATCATTGTCTCAACTGAGCTTCTGGGCGGGACTATTGGCCCTATGCTATTTCTTATGGGAAATACATCAATCAATAATTCGATCAATTAATTGTTAGGATTTTTTTTACTATTTTTCCAAGAATCCCAAGGAGTCAATTGATCCACAGTTGCGAGCTTTTTTATTTCAGCTGGGGGTCCCTGTATGGCGACTCTGGAAAACGATATAACTACGTTAGATGAGCCATATGTAGGTCTTATAGATCATAACAAGATAAAATGCTTACCGAGGATTATGCGCTCGTATGATCTTTCATCTCCGGATTGCTCGGTGTCGCTCTTTTTGACTCCTTCAGATTCGACCTCAACCAACAACTGAGAACCATCTGAAAATTTGAGCATCAATCGTAAATATTACTGTGTCCTCCCCGCGTGCGTGTGCGTGTATGCGTGTGAGTGTATGCTCACGTATGAGAGCACGTGAAAATGAATCGAGTGCATCGAAATAGCTAAAAAATACACTTACCCATATCGTGTTCAGATATAGCACGCTCGGCAAAAAGGGTATCGGCACACGGTCCTTGTACCGCTGCATTAGTAGCCTCTGATTCAAAATGATCAAGATTGTTGTGAGCTTTACCTTGCTCGCAAGCTTCACCTTGTTTAGCTATAGCAGCGCAAGCACACAGGCTATCGTCTTCTTTCATTTCTGGACACCCATCAAATCGCTCGTTAGATCAGGACTATTAGTTCGAACCATGGTCTATAAACGTTGTACTTACGTTCAAGTGCTTTGGTTATCCGAGACGCTATTAGCGACCCTGCTATACCGCATGATATCACGACGTCTTGAACGACACATAAGCACTCACTATAGTCAAAAATCCCTTTTTTCAAGGCCTTGTCGAGTTCCCAGATGGGAAGATCTTCGACTAGATGCCTCAATTCCCTGCGAAGCACGTGTTCAGGAAAAAAATTTAGCTCGTTGCCATCACTCTGCGCTCTTCTTCTATACCGGATCATGCATCGTTTCAAGATTTCTGTCACAAGCACGATACACTTGATCAGCTGGGCGTTCATTTTATTATTTAGCACGAGCGATGTATACTCTTTCGATCGGTAAGTCAAACTGCAGAAGCAACGAGACTCAAAGCGTGAATCGCACAGGATATTTTCGACTACTTAAATTTTGCGTCAAGCGACGGGTAGAATCAGCACTTTTGATGGCCTGACCTTCGCCCCGCTATGCAAGTATGCTTCCTTTTTTATGTTAACGTCGAGCGAGCGCTAAACATCAGCATTTTCACGCGCCAAGTTTTGCGCAGGGATGCATCGTATGTCTCCAGAAACTTGGAATCCAGAGCGCATCAAATATTAGTGCTTTGCTACCATTTGCAGCTACTCGAGCATAAAGGAGAGTCATTCTCAAAGTTTTCGTGTGAAAATAAAATCATCACGGAATTAATGAAGTCGGTACTCATACAGTGTATCTTGCGTCTTCACGCACTGTTACAAGGAACTGTGCTAAAGTATAGCAGCATCACATTACACGAATCGCAGCTATCCTGTCTCGAAGTGATAACTCTGAGAAGAAAGCTGCGGAATTATATAACACATGTGCCAATGTATCAACTCTGTGCAATGTATCAATCAATCAAATCTGTGGCGGTCGGATTAAAGGGCGTAAGTCCATTTGGATGAAAATCGAGAAAAATGTGTTTGAATGCTTTCATTATAATACAGGAGAGTGGGCTTACGCGCTTTTACAAATGGAATTCTTTACCAGCAATGCAACATTTTGGTTCGGAAGGAGTTTTAAGTGGTGGAGATGATCCAGTAGAACATCGTAGATGCCTTAACTCAAACTTTTGGAAATTGGACTTACGCCCTTTAGTCTGACCGCCACAGAAATATGCGTAATATTTTCTGCAAGTTATATACCATGGAAATACTGGTGGATGTATTGTGTGAGTTTGGTTTGGATCGGAAGCCGATGCGTGCGGAGATTATGAGTGAATGGCGATGTAAGTATGATGAAATTTGAGATCATTATCGTTTCATCTATTAGTATGTTCAAAAATATATTATTTATCCTCAGCTATGGACAAAGACAGAAAAGAAGAGCGAGAGCGGATTCAAATGGAAGATTCAATTACTCAGAGTTTGGCCCCAAGTTTAGATCTTGCAGGTATGGAGTTCAAATTGAAATTTATTTCATGGTTGGATTCAGCATGAGACATTGAATAATTGGATATTATTTCCAGTGCTCAAGCGTCTGAGGAAAGGGTCGCATAGAAACCCGTGCAATGACCCTCAATGCCACGGCTATCCGTTGTATAAGCGGACACTAGCAGGAAGGGCTATGAATGAGCTACTTCACCGACGATTATGAGCCCAATTAGAAAACAGTCGTGCCGAATACGCTAGGCTCATGGCGACCTTCGAAGTGCTACGGAAAAGGATGATCATACCCCTCGATCACCATCACGTGGTATTATTGCTTGGTCCTCAATATAAGGTCTGTTTGAATTGTACTTATACGGAATCGCGACGTAATTTCGGGAAAAAATTCTACATGGAACGGAGGTTCCATGTGGTCTTGATTGTCAAAACAGACAATTGGTAGAACTACCTTCTGATGGATTTGACGATTTACCAGATGTCTATCACATCAAGGCTTCATTCACTAAATTAATAGACATTATAGAGATGAATAATGTTTTAAAATTACGACTTACAACTTTCCGTCTTAGTTTAAGGAGAGACCAATTTTATGAGAACGAAATTGTATGCAACCATCAAAAATATAAAGACCAATGGGAATCATGGGTTGAATAATGTACAAATAATAATCTACCGAGGAAAAAACCTTAAGAGATAACGTGATAGAAAAATGAAAAATGATCGTGCGATTGTAATGAACGAATTTATATTCATCGATACCTTTGATGAATTATTCGCCTTCATTAAATTTGATTTAATCCTGTGTTGCACGAGAAAAAATAAAATGCACACAGATGAATAAATTGGAGAAAATAAAATGATATTTTCCATTCAAACTGATCACCTTCATCCACCATATCCCAAGTTTTTCTCCATCAAATATTCATCAAATGAGCAAAAAGTATCATCTCAAAATTTAATTTGAATCGAAACATTTTAAAATTATTTTCAACGAATGGTCATCAGCATATTATTCAATGTTCTTCGAATACACAGTATACAGTAGATGCATATAAATTTCAAGTATGAAATGCTTACACATCGTTCAGATGCATTCGTGAATACGCGCTATAAGGCAAATGATAGCGCGAGTATTACGAGTAAAACATATGATAGTGTAATACTATGAGCGATTACGCGCACACTCATATAGGGATCACACATATAGCTATCCCCACTATATACGCGAGAGTCGCCGAAATTGAAGCACCAGGCACCGGCTATAGCGCAAGGTGACAAAAGAGTGGGGAGGAGTGGGGGCGGCTGTCTGCCCATAGCGAGAGGTATCTACTGTGATGATCGTCAAGCCCGGGGCAGCAACTTTCGCGACTTCCAAACGCGCTCTGCTCAAATTGTCTAAGAGTAGTTCCACGCGAAAGTGACCTACGAAAAAGGTTCATGTCTCAGATCCTTTTGTTAACATTTTTATATGATAATATGGTACAAAATATGAATTTCCCACCACCTATGGCGTCCCGAAAGAATTTTTTGGTCCCATGGCGAGGATCATCGAAAATGAAGTAAAATACATTTTTTTTTCAATTCTAGCAGCTATTTTCACTAAAATGCAATCGAGTCGAGTTTGCTCACAGATACAGACATGCGGTTTACGGCATTCAAAAGGTCTTACTCTGGTATTCATAGTCATTTCTAAACCGACGGTTAGAGTTTGATCCGCGGTTTAGGCGCTGTAGTTGGTGCGGCCAATAAATGAACTAAAGTCTTTGCATCATACCAGCGCAGAGGAGCACCTAAGACTCAAACTCATAATCTAGCCACGGCGACTACAGCGCCTAAACCGCGGATCAAACTCTAACCCCCGGTTTAGAAACGACTATGAATACCAGAGTTAAGACGACCTATCAAAATCGCTATTGAAAAGTTGATTTTAGGGTCATGAGTGGTCTGTGTGAGCAAAAGCGCAGGAATTTGGACTCTAGGAAACAATTTCATTGGAAAACCAGGAAAATTCCTTTCATAGAATAAAGATAATAGCCAACTGAGAAATCCAATGTTTAATGATTCTTACACTTTTGCTCCTACATCAGGCCGCGGTTTATTTAAGACCTTTTGAATGCCGCAAACCGCACGTCTCTATCTGTGAGAGCAAACTAGATTTATTTGCATTGGGGTGAAAAAAAGCTGCTAGGATTTGAAAAATGTATTTTACTCCATTTTCGAAAGATTGAATTGAAATACAGAAAATAATATGATAGCTGCACTGACCGCGAAATAAATAAGGTGTCGCCGAGCCGGCCGGGGTTCCCTAGACCGCGATCACCGTTGTCACTTCGTTAGGGACGTATAGAGGCGCACACGTCGCGGAAATGTGGGCCACCTCCCGCGACAGCTACTGCCCTGAGTCGGGACCGTGGCGCTCGCTACCTCGAGACGCGCGCGATCCCGTAATCCGGGAGTATCACTGTCGCGTTCGTGGCAAGGGGGGTCCCGAAATTCTCTCAGTGCATATGTTCCTGAAATTCGTGTTTAGATGCTTGATCAGAGTCGGAAACACATACCCCGGAGCAGATAATTTCATTCTTCCCTCTTTTTTGTGTTATTGAGTATCACAGGACACGGCTTTTGAGTATACATGGAACTGGCATTTCATCTTAATATTGACCGCAAAAAGAATGGAGTGCACGTAAACATTTTTCCTTGCGAGTTTTATCTATTGTCATCAATATATACTCATGTAATAATTGACTGCGCCGAGATAAATTGACTTTCGGTAGGATAACGTGGTATTCACTCCGAGATTCAGCGGAGCGCCACGTTGGGGCTGACTTTGGAACTATAACTGGCGTACTGCAGGGTGACGCCATGCTGTTGCTGCGCCATGCCAATGACAATAGTGAGCGTGCACAGGCGAGGCACAGGATAGGCGCAGACGGGGTTTCCGTGATATTGGGAGGAAACCGGAGCTTGAACTTGCTAACAGTAAGCGACAAAGTTGTTGGAAATTTAATTACGAAGATTTTGAGCTGTTGTGGATATCAATCAGATCAATATTGAAAGATTCACGGAGCTCGAAAGAATGGATGCGAGCCCGCGGCTTGTGTGGCGGCTGCGACTAAAAGCACGCCAAATCTCGAAATCGCCTCAACTAGCTCAAATTCGCTCATTTAGGCTCACGACCGCTCAAACTCTTCGTTTTCACAAGTTCTACAACTTTTTTGCTTATTGTTGCCACATTTGAGCGATGGTTTTCGAGTTTAACCCTTACGGAGATTCGCCGTCTGCTGCACAGTACGCCAGTTGTAGCGAATGCGGTGGCCACGGGTCGCGCACAATCGCCCGTTTTGAATTTCAAAAGCGCGCGTCTCGGAGCGAATACATGGAACTGACAAATTTGATTAGGAGGCTAATTTTTGGCTATCAATGTTTTTGCAGTACTCAAAGTTTTGATTCTGGGCAGTTCCTCGCAATGTGACTCGATTGTTTGGCATCTTTCCTTGAAATTTTGTTCGTGACAAATTCCTTCAAAGTTAATTCAGGATACTTTGTCTACCTATTAAAAGAAGTTCTCATCTTCAGTGGAAATTCGATTAGAAGAAAGAGGCACAAGGCTCGGGGACTAAACTAAGCATTCTAGCCGTAATACCTATGGAAAATAGTTTGTTCAATATTGTATTTCGAGAGAAAAATTTGGGCGAGCCCATTATTATTGATCACCTTGACGCTAGCACTGACAGTGTGCTTAGAACTCTCATTATTACTACTGTACATGGAACTGACATTTCGACCCTTAATCTTTGAAAATAAGAAAGATAAGTTGACGGAAAGGTCTGAAACTTCAATACGAACTGTATTTCGATGAGATACGTGTAGGAAAATTTGAATGGAGTGGTTTGGAGCTCACTAATCGAAATGGGAAGCCACTACACTGTAAAAAATTTCTGCTTGAATATTCAAGAAGTGTTCTTGAAGCTATTTCCAACTCTCTAAACCTGTTGGAGTCAATTTTGACTCCAAGTGAGTCAAATTTGACTCACGTGGAGTGAAATTCAAGTGAAGCTCACTCCAACGAGTTAAGCATGAAGTTGGTGCTTGAATTTTTTTCATGTACATTTGGTTGAAAATTCAAGTTGTTTCTTGAATTTTCAATCAAAAGTTCTTGAAAATAGTTTCGATGGCATCATTGAATTTTCAAGAAAACATTCTTGAATTTCAAGGCAAATATTCTTGAAGATCAAGAATGTGTTTGAATGCACAAGACTCCTTGGGCATTCAGCTCATTATCTAGGATTGGAATAGGGACTTGTCTTTCGAGAGTTTTATTACTATTGAACCAAAGGGGTACCATTCATTAGCGATAGTCTTTATTATTGTTTTTCCAAAAAAACTATCAAATCATATACACGGGAAATATTCTCCAATTCAATAGCGGTGACTGGACGCCATTTTTGTACAAACACTTGATCACTTAATCACTCAAATCAGATTCAATTTACGACATTAAAGTTTCCAGCAGTCCCCAGTGAATAACTGAACCGTGATGTATCTGAATATTCTGAGCTTCATCTGAATCGGGAAATTATTAAAATTTTCCCCGGAGGAAGAATCATAACCTCTTCACTGCACGTGTCTTGCCTTTTGCTCCAAACTACAGTCTGCTACAGTACGCTCATCCAAGGAGGCAAGGAACTAACGAAGCTGAGCCTCGGTCAAGTCGCGTTTCGCGAAATCAGCGCAATCGGCTTGTGCGCACACACATACACCCACTTGCTGAGCACATATACACGGCGGTGGTGGCTGAGCACTGCTAGTTTCAAAAATTCAAGACAAGAACTTGAATATTCAGTTAGAAATACTTGAAAATTTGATTCAAGTATCGTTTCTTGAAAATTCAGGTACATGCTGTGATTGAAAAGTCAAGAAATTTTTTACAGTGTACACTTCCGTGTATAAGCTTCCGCGGAATTGCGGAATTACGATCGGGGACCTTGTGACGAATTGCACCAGAATCCCAGAGCGTGTTTGGATGAATGAATGACTACGAATGGTTCAGTAAGACCGATTATGGAGCTTGATTGAACAGATCTGTGAAATTTTGATTCCGAATTGGAAGAGAACTTCTCGTGTTCCGCAAGGCACCTGTGATAGAGAGCTTCAATCACCAAAGAGTCACGATTCGCAAACTCTGCTCCCCTTTGTTAGCTATTATTGTATTTTGAAATGCTAACTAAGCACGCGAAGTTGCAGTAACTGGACGTCCCTACATCTAAATTTTGGAGCTAGTTTTAGAGAGCTATATCTATAGTTTAATATCTTATGCCATTGTGCACAATCATGATTCCGTAAGGGATGAGTATGTAGCCACATGGGAGATGCATGTTTGGCCGTGTTTGTTTATGAACAGCAGCTCGGTTCGGCGCGCCGATTAGATAAGGACGCACGCCATAAGTATACTCAGAGCACGAGCGGGCGTGCGCCGTCGTTTAGCCAAGCGGCAGCCCAACTCAACGCGCGAGAAGATGACTTCGTCATCAAAAAATGTCTTCGATCCTTTGAATATATACCCCCAAGCAAAGATATGTTCATTGGAAGAGTATGCGCTAACTTCAATTTTGGTGTGTAGAATCTGAATTTTAGATATCTTCAGTGCTTTTTTGAGGTCATGTTCGACATTTTGAGTATCTTAAAAGAGTCAGCAAGACCGTTGGCGCCACGCAAAAACTTCGGAATTACAATTTCGTCTTATTCTGCTACTCGGTCGTTTCCCGAAAATTTGAACTCGACAAGTGAATCACTGATATTCTGCATGTCCATTTGGGATTGTTGTAATTGTTGATAATACTATTATTCATTGAAACGAGTGTCATAACTTGTTATACAGGTGATCGAGAGTCTTCTCAAAAATCCAACGATTTTCTAACAAGCTTCGTTGGTATTCAAGACTAACAAGGGGAATCCGGAAAGTCTGGGTCACCAAATCTCACCTAAATTTTTTCACAGTCTCATACCACCTAGAATGGGGAGAATCCAGAGTGACTCCGTCAAATGGGCTCTCTGTTCAGAGCTACAGCCCATGACATTAGCACTGCCCATGGAGGCCCATATTAAAAGTGATATATATATATATATATATATATATGTGTGTGTGTGTGTGCGTGCGTGCGTGCGCGTGGGTGTGTGTATGTATATGTATCATTTTTTGACACTGGCAATGCTAACGTTTTAGCTCGTAGCTCTGATCGTATAACGCCCATTTGACGGAATTACTCTGAATTTTCCATATTCTAGGTAGTACGAGACTGTGCGAAAAGTTTTGGTGAAGTTTGGTGACCCGGACTCGCCCTGTAAGTGAAGAGTGTTTTAGGAACATTTCCGCAGACGCGTGTACATCCCATTTGCTTACTCAAAATATGTGAACAAATTCTCTAGTCACATGCGAGAAACATCATTTGCTGGACACGATCGATCAGGGGAATGCATATGAACAGGAGGGAGAATGATTTCGAGAATGTCTCTTTCCTGTGCACGTTTCTTTCTTGAGAGAGGCTTGCGTTATCACGGCGATTGCGATCAGCAAATCCTACGCGAGCCACCTTATCTCCCTGTGCATAGGTCTGGAAAGAGAGCAGGCAAACGAATGAGAGAAGTATGACAGTAGATGGTGGCGTGGATAAGTCGTTTTTAAGACCTTATCAGACTTGCCAAGACTCGGCATATGACGGACAACACCGAACGATCGCCGACGAGATCTTCGATTGAGATATTGTTCGAGGAGCGAGAGTGACGCTTCGTTAACTAAGACGGCGAAATATATAATAATTCCAACGCTATTGTTGGAAATGTGATCAAGTCGTCGCCACGAGCTTGTATTAAAAAACGACTGACCAAAAGTCTCACGGAGAAAGAATGAACAGCGCGTAAATATGGTGGAGCTTACATTCATTGAGTGTAATAAGCTCTTGCTCCCACTCTATCTCAAGAGATGCTGCCATATCATACTGGACACTGCCTGAAAGTATCCCTATGATACTAGTTTGATTAGGATTGAATGGTGTTGAAAGTTTTGACCCGCTTAAATGGGAACACCGTAAAAAATGTGTCAACTCCCCACTAAATTCCTCAACCAGGTGGTTGAAAATTCAACAAATGGTTGGCTGCCAAACTCAAGCAGATTGTTGGAAATGAATTACATCCGATAACAAATGAGATTAAATTATAATAAGTAAGATTCACAGAATGTTCATGGGAAACTCATGCTCTATTGATGCAAATATGATGCCATTGGTCAATATGACAAGGAGGAATTCGAGTTTACAATTTATGCAGCCTTCCCAGTTAGTATGAGATTTACACATGAATAATATTATGCTCCTTTTTCATTTCAACATGAATTATAGGGCAGCCCTCAACCATAAAGCGCAAATAAGATCAGTTTATAGCGTATTTATCCTGTGATGGAGTTATTCCGAAAAAATTTTCAGCCGAGATTGACAGGATGTTTTGGAGAAATTGGGTTTTGTTCATTTTTCGTGTATTATCGATTTTTGCCAAAAATTTTCCACTCATTTCTACCCCAAATACATTTTTTCCCGTCAATATGATGCATTTGATCACGAGGATTATGAACTATTGAAGTGTCTAAAGAGCTGGCCGATCTGTTGACTTTTCTCAATGTCAAAGAGGAAATTCCCAGAGACGTCGCTCTGAGCCTCTAAAATCCAAAAATTAAAAATTTTTAAAGGGAAAAGACTTTCGAATGAAAACAATATTACGCGTCCCATTATTTTCGGCCTAGAATCCTATATATTCCAAAGAGGGGCAGATTCATTTTTCCAGGATTTCGGCTGCCAGATTTGACTAAAATCAGCCTAGAAAGACGCTGCTGAAAGAGATTAGGCTCCCTCGAAGCGAAATAAGCTGCCAAGGTTACGTCGTGTGGAGTTGATTTGGGGTCCTAAATTCTGCTGGGATGTTGTTTCGATGACAAATGAAGCTAGAACATTGATACATGTAGTGAAGAATATATATTTTTAATACTGATTTTTCTCCCGTATCTTTTTATACAAGCCATCCACCAAACTTTCAATGACCTCAGTAGATATTTTCCAAGCATCCTTCATCGGTTGGTTAATACCAAATTTGAGTCGAATTCGGATTGTATGATTGAAATGAAGGTTTTGGCAAAAATGTTGATTTTTGTGGAAAGAAACTTGATTTCAATCGTGGTTTACGAATACAGCTCAAATCCGGTATGAACCAATCGATAGAGAATGCTTAAAAAATATTAATTTAGGTAAATGAAAGTGAAATAGATGAGTTTCAGAGGAAGACACGGGGGAATAATGAATATTCAGAAAAATGTCTTATTCTATTTCGAATTATTATTTCGAGGAACTTGTAACCTCGCAGTGAAATAAAAACTGATTTGCTGCATTCCGCACCCACGTGAAGTAAGTGGACGCATTATCTCACAGTTGAATAATTATAACTAGCGTTATTGCCTAACTCGGATCGCTAATGCTCGTCCGGCTTGGAAGTGTCTCTGATATGGTATGAGCCCCTGAAATGCTTCTGTAGTTCAACAATGTGACGTTGAGATTTCATAATACAGTGGATTCGGAAAAAATAATTTCCTTGATGTAACCTAGTAACTGTGATTGAGAACTATTGAGTTGGTGTAATGTTGCAAATAGTGAGGTTCCTAAATCTCCAGTAAGTATCTGGAAATTTCGCCCAGTTAGCCAGTCCCATAGCGACGGCCTCAGACCCAATCCCAGCCCCTGCCTCAGCCACGCCCCATCCACGGCCCTAGCCTCATTCCCAGCCTCAGCCTTAGCCACAGCCCCAAACTCAGCCTCGGCACCAACCTTAGCCCAAGACCTAGCTCGATCCCCAGCCCAGCCTTAGCTGCAGCCTCGGCCCAGCGTTAGTCTCAGACTTAGCCACTGCCCCAGCCTTAGCCTCAGCCCCAGCCCAATCTCGTCCCTAGTTACAGCCACAGCCTTCAAACTCAGCCTCAGCGTTAGCTCCAACCTCAGCCTCGGCGACGCTCCAGCTTAGCCTCAGCCCCAACATTGGCCCCAGCCCCAGCTTAAGCCTCAGCTTCGATCTCATCCCCAGACTTAGCCCCAGACTCAACCCCAGCTCCAGCCCGAGCCACAGCTTCAGCCACGCCCCATCCACGGCCCCAGCCCCAGTACCAGCCTCAGCCTTAGCCACAGCCCCAAACTCAGCCTCGGCACCAACCTTAGCCCAAGACCTAGCTCGATCCCCAGCCTCAGACCAGCTCCAGCCTCCGCCCTAGCGTCAGTCTCAGGCTTAGCCACTGCCCCAGCCTTGGCCCCAGCTCCAGCCCCATATCATCCCTAGTCACAGTCACAGATTCAGCTTCAGCCTCAGCGTTAGCTCCAACCTCAGCCTCGCGGCCACCCTCCAGCTTAGCCTCAGCCCCAACATTGACCCCAGCCTCAGCCTAAGCCTCAGGGTGCGGCTACATGTAGTCGTTTGAGGTGATTCTGAAACAGTGGGCAGCGCCTCTAATGGTAATCAAGCCGTTTTCTCCATGTAATTTGAAGCAAACACCACCGCAGCCTCCGATGGAGGCGCTGTCTCACTGTCTCAGAATCACCTCGAACGACTGCATGTAGCCGCTGCCTTAGCTTCGGCCTCAGTCCCAGCCTCAGCCCCAGCTTCAGCCCAAGCCACAGCCTCAGCCTTAGCTCCACCCAACAAACACTGGGACGTTTTTAAGACATCTTTAAGATGTCTCGGAGACATTCGAAGACATCTTACGGGGACATCTTTTTTTCATCCCTAGAACGATTCTAAATACATCTAAAAGACGTATTTTCACCATCCCCAAGGATATCTCCGCAAGAGATATCCTCAAGAAATCCCCCAAAATATGAAATGGGATGTGTCTACCCCAGCTATTAAAATCCTGAATTTCAAGATTATATTTGGGATGAAAACAATGTTCAACACCAAATCAAGTCAAAGCATTGGTGAACACCGATTAGGTCACTTTTGTTCCATTTATAACCTTAAAAGTGATGACCGGTGACTTGAACTTGATTTGATTTGGACATTGCTTTCACTTTTCAGTGAAAAATATATGTGTTCATGGTCCAAAAAAACATGAGATGTTTATTTAGAAACAAAACTGTAAAAGTTTGAGTACAATGACAGAGTTTGATTGGTCCACGAGCTATGATAATATACATTGACTCGAAAGAAGTATACTAGTCGATTACAAATTTTTGAATCACCTACATTGGATTATTACATAAAATAAATGATTCAACTTATTTGAGTCGAGAAGCACAATTGAACACTGTGGAAACGCCATTTCTTCTAAGAAATTATTAACAGAGATGACGAAAACTTCAACAAAATGATGAGAATCTGTAATATTGAGTGTCGGACCAACTCCTGAAGACTAGTGATGTTTGCTGATGAGTTTTGCTGAAGGTGTAGACTATCATAGCTGATCATTGTAGTGAAAAGTTCAAGATTCCATCTCACTGTGTAGATATATCTTACCTGGAAATTAGAAGAATTCCATCTGAAAATGTTATAAGACAATGTGCTGGAGACCTTTACAAAATAGAACATGTCGGATACTTACAGAAGTTACTGAGGCGTGGATAGAGATCCTACCAAACAGAATCACCGCTGGAGTACTTGATGAGTATCTCTTAGAGTTGAAGATGTCATCTCTTGGATTGCACAAAAAAATATTGAGTTTTGTCATTCTGTTTATAATGAGAAGGAAGAAACAGGATGATATTACCTGCTGATCAGTTGAAAATGTTTTGAAGATTTCTCCCATAGAGTGGAATAGGTTTACCTCCAATCATCAGTTTCTTTATAATAACCATTCTTGCCAATGAATCTTTATGATCAATTGACTATTCTATCATCAGCAGAGTTCATACTGAAAATCATGAAAAAGATCCTTAGTCAAGTTGGTTGAAATATTGTAGTAACGCACCAAAGTATATCAGACTAATGAAATAAAACATACCATCACTTATATTATTGATCCAGGTTAATCCAAAACAGAATCTGTAGTACAATGGTGAATGCACTGTTAACTCATTTAATTTTCCAACCTGTGGATTGAAATTTGTGTCAAAGCTGCCGTCAACCAGAATCTGTGGAGAACTTTGCGATGGGCTCATTGTAGAGGTAACGATTCTCTCTCTCTCTAGAAAGTGAGAAACTGGTGCTCGTACAAATATTATACTCTTTTGGTGTGAACAACCACATCATCACATCTTTAGCCTAGATTTTTCAATAACTTTGAGCATTTTTTTGAGGTTATAGGTTAAAAAAATGTTTGAGAATATCACTTGGGAATTCTGAAAATGAGGATAAATCACCAGGAAAGCATAATGAGGGTGTTCTTTTCTTGGGGTTACAAAATAATACTTAGCTGAGTGTCATTCTTGATTGAAAATCTTGTGGCATTTTGGAAACCCGCAGCCGGCGTCCGCGTTTTTATGCAGGAAAAGAACAACAATAATGATAAATTTCTTCGCATCGCCAAAAAGTCGCATGTGGGAGACGTCTTATAAACGTCTCCCAAACGTCCCTCTCGGACTGTCTCACGCGGAGGCATTTTAAAGACATCTTAGAGATATCTTTTGGAGACATCCCAACGAAAGATGTCTCCTAACGACGGGGGACATCTCCGCTGTGGTTTGTTGGGCAGCCTCAGACCCAGCCTCAGCTCCACCCGTAGCCCCAGACCCAGCCTCGAACCCTGCCGCAGCCCAGCGTCAGCCCCAGCCTCAGCTCTAGCCTTAGTCCCAGCATCCGCTCAGCCACAGACCCAGACTCAGCCCCAAAAGCCTAAGCTCCAGCCTTAGTCACAACCCCAGCCCCTGCCCCAGCCTCGACCCCAGCCACAGCCCATCGATCCAAAAGAAAAGTTTTGACTGATTGGATCCTAGAACAACTGATCGGACCATCAAATCAACTGCCCATCCGTACGGATAAGTCAAAAGCCATCACCAGCAACACCAACATGGACCCACCGATCTGTCGACCCTCTAACCCACCGACCCACCAACAGCACCTGTGGCGCCGCCACGATACGAGGCATCCGGACGGATAAAATTGGATACTATATAATATCACCAGTGACGCCATCACAATACGAGGCATCCGGACGGATAAAATTAATATACGTGAAATATATAATAAGGTCATTACCTTAGCATCAGACCTAGACCGAATGAGGCTCCCTTAGAGTGAACTGAACCAAACAAGAACAAACCAGATTGAACTACACCGGATGAGACCGACCTACACTAACCTAAACCTGCGTGATTTTTGCAAAAATCATTAACGGGAAAAAAAACGATACGGTATTCATTCCAAGAATCAACGTCAAATCCTCAAAGAATGATATCTCGTTCTCTATGGTACGTCGACGATTCCCTCTCAGAATCGGATTTGCAATTACTATAAATAAGTCTCAAGGACAATCATTTGAGAGCGTTGGGATCTATTTGCCGGCACCAGTATTTGCACATGGGCAATCATACGTTGCTCTGTCAAGAGTCACATCAAAAGAAAATTTGAAAATTGTTATGAAAAATAGTGCTAGGGAGAGCAGAGAACAAATACTTTCAGAAAATTCATCTAAAACGCCTTTCGCTGGGACTCAGATTTATGCCACGAATGTTGTATATCCAGAAATATTTTGTGATTAAGCTCTTGAACAAATTTAGTCGAATTCCTTAGTTTCTATTATTCCCACATGTATAAAGTTGAATTTGAAATATTATGTATTCTCCACAGCATCACAACAATTTATGATTTCTACTCACAATCAAGAATCAATTCTCTCGTGAAATGTACATAATGTAATAAATAAAGAAATCAAAATAGTGACTCAATACAGTGTACTGAATTATTTTTGGAGCATTCCCAACACCAGCAACACACTCAACGCCAACAATACCAACACGGACCTACCGGTCCCACCGGACCGCCAACACACCAGACCCACTAACCCACCGACCCACCAACAGCACCAACGACGCCACCACGATACGAGGCATCCGGACGGATAAAATTGGACAGGCGCTTAATTAATTTAAAAATAGGTCATAGGTCATTTGAGTCAGGCGAATGCGTTAAATAAACGCGAGTTTAGGTCACGCAGTGTTATAAAATCATCTGACAAACACGGTGAAATGGTCAAATCCCGTGTTAATTCTCAACTTCTATGAGAAAAATCGTTTTTCAATGTTCGAGAATTTTTTTTGGGTCCTAAATCCATAGTTGTCGGTATGCAAATATCCTTTTTTTGTTTGTCGAAGTTCCGAAAATATGTTGAATATTTTCAGATCCATTCGTTGAAATGCATCAGAATGCTATTTGATAGAAGGAACATCGATTTTGAGCAATTTTTAGAGCGTTTCTAAGGTGCCGTAGAAAACAGGGGTGACTTTGGGACCTCGTACATTGGGGTCAGAAAGCGGGGAAACATACCTTCGGGGCCATACTTGACAAGGTCCATTTCACCATGCTTAACCACCTAATCCCGTTTTGTAAGCCCATCAGCCATGGTTCTGGTAGTATGGATCAACAAAATTTGCCATTTTGTCTTATTCTTGACATTTTTGTGACTTCATGTCTTATTTCAATCGAAAATCTTCCTTTCACATGAATGAGGTGGCAATCGTTTTGTAAATAAGTTTGAGGAGACTCGCGCAAATTTTAACTAAACTGTGAACTTGCGTTAAAGCGACTTATATTGATAGATAAACTAATGAGGAATCATAATCCACCAAGAAAAGAGGGGGTTGACGATGAAATTCGCGAGAAAAATCGTTTGGCAGAAAAAGTCCTTATACACGTATCCTTATGGGCTGGGCAAGTTAAACAGAGCACACGCGTTAACTAAACCTTCATTATTGAGGATGAAATGATAAATCGACATTGTTTTACCTGGCGCGTCCAATAGTGTAAAAAAATTAATAGGTTGACGACTTAGATTCGAGTAAATTGAGTTCAAAGTGAGTTTTGAGAGTGGAGCAGCGCGCTGCGCCGCACTGCTTGCGTTGTGAGTATACCTCTATGTAGCGTCAGAAGCGAAACGGAAAAGAGAAAGGCTGCGTCCAGATTGAGCATATAAGCGTGTGCCGTGCATGTGCCGTGCAAGTTTCTAGGGGACCCGCATGCAGACTAGGCCGGTACGGCAGATTGTCGATTTTGTGTTTACTGCTTCGCAAAGCTGCATCACTGCATGCAAATTATGCTAGGATAATAATAGATAGTTTAGCAAAATGATTATTCCCAAGACAGGTGATGAATTCATGTTTCAGGGATGATTCATTGATCATCGCCTACGTAATGGACAGAGGCGATGGTCATGACGAACGCTCAATCAAACAGCGTGCATTTAGTGTGAGGGGTTATAAGGGTATTTGCACCAAAACAAGTCTCTACCTAATATATTGTGTGGCCCCACTAGCGAAACTCTTATAATAGAATCCCTTAAACTTTGTGTATGATTAATTTTTCACATTATTAGAAAGTCATAGATTTTCATCACCCATCGGTTCTGGAACAACCTTTCAAATATCCTGTTTTTGATCATTCTGAGACTGGAAAGGCTCTACAAGAAGAGTTTTGGGTTTCTTAAGTAGTATACATATCAAGTACTCAATGACGCACTACTTGAAATGTTCTCTAGCAAGGAGCTACAATAAAGCAGGGACTTCACATTGAGTCCA
This sequence comes from Eretmocerus hayati, assembly GCA_029851415.1. NCBI lineage: Eukaryota > Metazoa > Arthropoda > Insecta > Hymenoptera > Aphelinidae > Eretmocerus > Eretmocerus hayati. The sequence goes on from CM056741.1 coordinate 137,706,631, forward strand.
GTACAATGAATTTCCCATTCATCTATCCTAGAACATAACTTGTCCCTATAATGTTGAAGTGCATGTATAGGAATAAGTTATTAAGATGTAGAAATGGACAGTTCTCTGAATCCAGCAATACGAAAACCCAAGCTCTGATAAAAATCATACCAAATGTAGAGGGAGGATGGTTAAGAATGGTTAAAAAAGTGTAAGCGTGTCACTCATCATGAATCTTATCCTCTTCCGCAGTCAGAGTTGAAAGTAGATCTATCTCCATCTGGAACAATAGAACTCGAGCATCAACTTGTAGAGGTCCTGGAAGAATATGAGTTCCAAGCATCAGAATTATTATCAATTACGTCAAATATTCTTACTACAACATTTGACAGATCTTGAAAAACCAAGACAGTTTGAGAAAGATCCTTGTTCTTGAAAATCATGTATAATTTGGAATGTGAGGAGTAACATTGCCCTAGCATCAGTTTTCATCCTGAATCATTATTCATGACTTGTTGCAACAAATGAGTTTGTGATTTGCCCAAGTGATATCACACATAGATTATGAATCAGAAAACTTTCTGCATGGTGTCCGAAGTAGAAAGTGGAATATAGAACTGATAGAAAAATCCTTATGTTTTAAATAATGCACATGATTTGAAGTTCTATTGTTCCAGATGGAGATAGATCTACTTTCAACTCTGACTGCGGAAGAGGATAAGATTCATGATGAGTGACACGCTTACACTTTTTCAACCATTCTTAATCATCCTCCCTCTACATTTGAGTATGATTTTGATCAGAGCTTGGGTTTTCGTATTGCTGGATTCAAAGAACTGTCCATTTCTACATTTTAATAACTTATTCCTATACATGCACTTTAACATTATAGGGACAAGTTATGTTCTAGGATAAATGAATGGGAAATTCATTGTACTGGACTCAATGTGAAGTCCCTGCTTTATTGTAGCTCCTCGCTAGAGAACCTTTCAAGTAGTGCATCATTGTGTACTTGATATGTATACTACTTAAGAAACCCAAAACTCTTCTTGTAGAGCCTTTCCAGTCTCAGAATGATCAAAAACAGGATATTTGAAAGGTTGTTCCAGAACCGATGGGTGATGAAAATCTATGACTTTCTAATAATATGTGACAAATTAATCATACACAGAGTTTAAGAAATTCTATTATAAGAGTTTCACTAGTGAGTTCACACAATGTATTAGGTGGAGACTTGTTTTGGTTCCAATACCCTAACCCCTCACACTGAATGCACGCTGTTTGATTGAGCGTTCGTCATGACTGGCCATGACCATCGCCTCTGTCCATCACATAGGCGATGATCAATGAGTCATCCCTGAAACCTGAATTCATCACCTGTCTTGGGAATAATCATTTCGCTAAACTGTCTATTATCATCTTAGCATAATTTGCATGCAGTGATGCAGCTTTGCGAAGCAGAAAACACAAAAACGACAATCTGCCGTACCGGCCTAGTCTGCATGCGGGTCCCCTAGAAACTTGCACGGCACATGCACGGCACACGCTTATATGCTTAATCTGGACGCAGCCAAAGGCCTGACTACTTGCGCGCGGGGCCCCGTGCTAGGGTGTGTCCACAAATAGAGCGTACGCACTGCTCACGGCTCACAACGCATACCCACGGCTCACGTGCGCCATGCGCTGCTCATCGGATTTTAGTCGACGAGTGACATGGATTTCCCGGAAGATCGTCATCCATTCTCGATCGCTAACCCAAGTTCTGTAGTGGATCCAGCCAGTAACGTGAAAAATCCATATCACTCTCCGGCTAAAATCCGATGAGTAGCGCATGGCGCACGTGAGCCGTGGGTATGCGCTGTGAGCCGTGAGCAGTGCGTACGCTTTACTTGTGGACACACCCCTAGGTACGGCACCACACGCGCGAGCGTCCTTAATATAACTTCAGAGACTTTTATATCTATGAAAAAATGTCTATCAAAAACTCAGCGGGTAATTTCCTGATGGAGCTAAAAACTGGAACCTCTCGTACGACCGCACCGTAAAAAATTGGTTGAATTTTCAACCAACATTCTAACCAGCTGCTTGAATTTTCAACCAAATCGAATTCCACCAAAATTCAACCAGGTGGTTGAATTTTCAAGCAAGTGATATCATTCAATATTGAATTCCAACTTACGTCGGTCGGGAATCCAGGTTAAACATAGTTTTGTTGTGATCGTTTCTGGATGGGTGACCTCTGGTCGGGATATGCCACGCATAGCTCGCGCGAAAAATTCGTCGATTTTATTATTATGGTTATAATACAGGACCTACGAGATTGATAGATGGGGATGATCGGTTGACATTTTTGGGTCAGAAAAACAAATTTCGTCAAGTTTTCTTGTGAACGAACAGGGAGGAACATGTACCATTTCCATTCAAAACCACCTATCGATCCCATGGATGATCTATTAATGGGCTTATCCACAGTGATTGTATATTTCCAACTAGCGGTTGGATTGGATACGCGTCACTGAATTTTTTCCCGAGAACGCTCGCGAGGCCACCACTGATGTTTCTTCTTATTTGTTTACGAGAAAACATAACGAAATTCGTTTTTCTGACCCAAAATGTAAACCGATCATCACCATCTATCAACGTCGTGGGTCCTGTACCATTAGAGTCAGCGAATTCTTTGCGCGAGCTAAGCATTGCAGCCCCAGCCGATTGGTCACTAATCCGGGTACTAAATCGCGGAAACGTTGCTTAAGGGAGTAACCTCGGTAGAAGATCCATCGATCAGATTTTTGATTAAACTTGGCAGAGAGATGTATTTGCGTGTCAATTGGACACAGTCAAAATTTCACGAGCATTGGCTACCCCTGAGTTAAACCATCAGCATAAACATTTTTAGAGGTTATACACGCTGTCTTATGGGGCATCGCGATGGTTATTAGACTATAAAAGACTGACCGATCAGTTTTTGTTCAAATCTTGCTCACTTATATATCTTGATACAAAGAACGTGCTCGAACTTTTTTTCAAGCTTTGGTTAGCTTGGAAAGAAGTTCTGATTAATTTTCAGCGTGAGGTCACGAATAAGTCACAATTAAGACAAATTCGACGATTATCAGGGATTGATATTTCATGAATTCGTGAGTCGGATGCTTATGCAAGTTTATGTGAGGGTGTATTGAGATCTGATTAACACATAAGACACACATGTAGGCAAATTTGTGGAAGTTGAAAAAAGTCGATCGATTTGACTCACGCGGTACCGAGGTTACTCCCTTAATCTGAATTTTTCCCGAAAGAGCTCGCTTGACTGCCTCTGATATTCTTTCCTATTGGTTTGTGAAAATACACGAAGAAAAGGTATGGATGGTGGAATCGGCCCCAGGCTACATCGCCAGGAAAATTATGGGGTTCAGTTGGTACATGTGAGATATACCTCCAGAAAGAATTTCAGATTTTCAGACCCCTCCAGGCCGATACACGCTCTTAAAAACTGAAAATCGGTATTCTTTTTATTGTGACGAGACCAATCGACGAAAAAATCTGAAAAAATGACAAAAATCTGTCTCAAAGCAACAATTATGAAAAAAATATTCCCAGGATTTTTAATTATTACACAGCGGCTAGAAAAATTTTTCAAATTTTCAAAAATTCACCGAAAAAACGGGGCGACAGGTGCAGGCAGGAAAAGAATTATTTCTAGTGTGTTTTTGCATATTCTACCTAGAAAAAATTTTTGCCCCATCTTTTACGTGGTACAACACCTCGAAAAAAATTTTGAATTGCCAAAAACGCTGTTTTTTGGGTGGAAAGCTATTTTCAACGTATCCAGTGATTTTCCACACGAGTGAGACTATTTTTTCGGAAAGATCGTCGAATATTACATGAAAAACCATGTGTTGAAGATTGATTTGGTGATTTTCGGATCGAATCTAGTCTCAGAACAACCAAAAATTCATCAAAAATTGGATCGCCCACGCTCTCAAGATGGTCCGAGCTTTCTCCATTCCGTAGAAGCTTTCAAATTCCATTGAAATATAGGAAATTGAGCAGTCTATTGCAAGATGGGACTCAGTATCAAGCCCCCCCCCCCCCATCCCCTCTCCCCGATCCGTCAAAAATCATACAGAAAATCCCCAGACACTCTTGAGAGAGCCTGATCAATCTCATGGAATAAAACGTTTTGATGACCAGGGAACGATGATTTGCACCACCAGTCCATCCATCATCCTTGAACCTAGAACAAACTCAGGGACAGTTGGAATCGAAAAATATTTGGCTACCCTCATCCTGTTCGGGACACGAGAGTACCATCACAATGACGAAATAATTGGCAAGAGTTCGAAATGAAAGCATTAGACTGCTGCGTTCGTTGCACTCTGAACTAGGATATAATGATGAATTCCACGTCAAAGCGACCTACGGAAAGGGTTCATCTCTCAGATTCTTTTTTAACCCTTTTCATTCGATCCTATCGCCCAAAATAGGAACTTCAGACCACCTATGGGGTCCAAAAAACATTTCTCCTCTCCATTGCACGCACATCCATGAACAGACCAAAAATTCATCGTGTAAAAATCGATGCTCTTTTATCCACGAAAATGGGGATATTTCGAGTTTTTGAATAGCTATCGATTTACGGGTTGCGGCATCTGAAAGGGCATCAGAAAACCTATCGAAAGCGTTGTCGGAAATTCCTTTTCTGTGACTTGGGGGCCTGCTGAAGGCAAGAAAGTGTTTTTCACTAAAACGTTAATTCCTCAGAAAGCCATTCTCTTTATCTTTTGTAAATCAGATTTCCGGCGTGAAATGTTGCGTTCTTTCGGAAAAATTGGTTTCAGAGAAGTTTGGGGCGATCCAAGTGACTTATGAGCCATTTTTTGAAAATTCAATTTTTTGGGTTTCAGAAAAAGGCGATTCTTTGCGCATGCGCACAAACGTAGACTTTCGGCGCCATTTTTAATGGAAAGCTGGCCAAATTCCCTATAAAATGACCACCCGCAGAGTTGAAATTCATGCACTGAAACGGGATCTGCAACGATTAATTATATCGAATCAAAATCACATGAAAATTCTGCCCTTTAACGCTTTCGGGGCGCCTGCTGAGATGACACATTTACCAGATCTTTTCGGGACTCATTTTTCAGTACGAAATCGCCCTAGAGAAATTCGGAACACATGGTTTCAACGTAAAATTGTTTGAACTTTCAAAATATTTGATGAAAAATCCCGCTTGAAGCGAACCCGAGGTTCTACATTCAATTTTTTGCAATTTTGAATGTGAAAAATCGATCGTATTTTCTGGCAAAATATTGAATGTAGCACCTTGGGTTCGCCTCAAACAGAATTTTTCATCGCATATTTCGAAAGTTCAGACAATTTTACGTTGAAACCATGTGTTTCGAATTCTTCTGGGGCGATTTCGTACTGAAAAATGAGTCCCGAAAAGATCTGGTAAATGTGTCATCTCAGCAGGCGCCCCGAAAGCGTTAAAGGGCAGAATTTTCATGTGATTTTGATTCGATATAATTAATCGTTGCAGATCCCGTTTCAGTGCATGAATTTCAACTCTGCGGGTGGTCATTTTATAGGGAACTTGGTCAGCTTTCCATTGAAAATGGCGCCGAAAGTTTACGTTTGTGCACATGCGCAGAGAATCGCCTTGTTCTGAAACCGAAAAAATTGAATTTTCAAAAAATGGCTCATAAGTCACTTGGATCGCCCCAAACTTCTCTGAAACCAATTTTTCCGAAAGAACGCAACATTTCACGCCGGAAATCTGATTTACAAAAGATAAAGAGAATGGCTTTCTGAGGAATTAACGTTTTAGTGAAAAACACTTTCTTGCCTTCAGCAGGCCCCCAAGTCACAGAAAAGGAATTTCCGACAACGCTTTCGATAGGTTTTCTGATGCCCTTTCAGATGCCACAACCCGTAAATCAATAGCTATTCAAAAACTCGAGATATCCCCATTTTCGTGGATAAAAGAGCATCGATTTTTACACGATGAATTTTTGGTCTGTTCATGTATGTGCGTGCAATGGAGAGGAGAAATTTTTTTTGGACCCCATAGGTGGTCTGAAGTTCCTATTTTGGGCGATAGGATCGAATGAAAAGGGTTAAAAAAGAATCTGAGAGATGAACCCTCTCCGTAGGTCGCTTTGACGTGGAATTCATCATATACCCTAGCTCAAAGTGCAACGAACGCAGCAGTCTAATGCTTTCATTTCGCACTCTTGCCATTGATTTCGCCATTGTGATGGTACTCTCCTGTCCCGAACGGGATGAGGGTAGCCAAATATTTTTCGATTCCAACTTTCCCTGAGTTTGTTCTAGGCTCAAGGATGATGGATGGACTGGTGGTGCAAATCATCGTTCCCTGGTCATCAAAACGTTTTATTCCATGAGATTGATCAGGCTCTCTCAGGAGTGTCTGGGGATTTTCTGTATGATCGTTGACGAGTCGGGGAGGGGGTTGATACTGAGTCCCATCTTGCAATAGACTGCTCAATTTCCTATATTTCAATGAAATTTGAAAGCTTCTACGGAATGGAGAAAGCTCGGACCGCCTTGAGAGCGTGGGCGATCCGATTTCTGATGAATTTTCGGCCTGGAGGGGTCTAAAGGTCTGAAATTTTTTCTGGAGGTATGTTTTAGATGTACTGAATGAACCCCATAATTTTCCTAGCGATGTAGCCTGGGGCCGATTTCACCATCTTACCCGGCTATACCCTTTGTTTTTCTGGTCCAACAATGTACGAAGACCACCACCTAAATAGGTCAGCATCTAAATGAACATACATCTCATGGCTTGCGTATCTGGGAACTCTCAGCCATTGAGTATTCAATCAGCTGGTTGAATTTTCAACCAATTTGGTTGAAGTTTTCATTGAACCAACTAATGGAAGTTTTTTGAATAAATTTTTTACAGTGCACGTGTTGAATAGCCGAGAATGGATTAGCCATAAATTTTGTTCCGACTAGACGAAGTTCAGCAAAATTTACATGGAGTCGTATGACACTAAAATCAACGCGTGTGGTGATTTTCATCACAATCTCAGTGTTAAATCTCTGAGGTGCGGTATTTCCTTATATGGAGGGAAATTGTGCACATGGGGCAAATTAGGTACCATTACCCCAAGATGGCTAGTCGTCCAAGCGAATCAAGTGAGTAGTGAGTACGCATACCTATTCATCATAAGCTTTGTTGGTAACATACTAAGATCGGTCGAACGAAAGTGAGCCCCATATACGCGTTTTGTACTCCATGTTGACACGTATCCGACAGCGCAGTTGCTTATTAGGTGTCGTGTCTACAAACTCGAATGTCCAGGTTCAAATCCCCGTAAGTACAAAATTTTGATTCTCCGATTACGTCGTTTCTCGTGACAGCTATAATATCACAGCCCTAAAAAAAAAGTGGTCCGAACCTGGGCTCTCACTATGTTATCTTTATGTTTTTTGGGTCACTGATTCCGATCCCGGTGTGGGGTTTTACCGATCACATCGTTTTTTCGAGATATCGAAGATCAAAAGGAGGGGAAAAATGGAAAATCGTTGAGAATTCTGATATATGTTTTTTGTTATTCTGTGCGCAAAAATGGCCATTTAGACGCAAGTGTGCGTGTGCAAATAGCGAATTTGCTCATTATTCCGACACAACTGTGTGCAAATATTTTTTCACGCAGTGCGCAAATGAGGCATCAGTGCGCAAATACTCGTTTGCGCACTGCGTAAACGAAGAACAGTGTGCAAATGAGGCATTTGCGCACTGTGCAAATTTCGTTCGCGCACTGGACTTGAGTTGTTTTCTGATCACTCTATACCATCATCTATCTATATATCATCATCATACATAATTGTGAAGAATATCTAAGTTCGATCTTTCGAGCACCAGCGACAGTTTTGAGCAACGTGGTAACATACTATATGGGCGATAGAGTTTTTTCTGATACATTTCTCAGAATTTTTTTTCAGTCGGGGGGCTCCGCCCCCTGCACCCCCGCCGGGGCTCCGCCCCTGGACCCCCTCCACCGCCCTCCTGTGACCCCGTCATGCAATGTTCCTCTGAATGCTTGAGATGCATTGATCATTCGTTGTAGGTGATGCTTCGGTCACTTCTCGCTACTGTCAAAATTTTTCAGAAAGTCGTCATGGATCCCAAGTAGTTCAAATGAAAATGGTTCATAATTTGTTTGAGGAGGAAAAAGGACTCGGAAAGTTCGTACACACCAATGCGAAAAAGGAACAAAGTCCGTCAACTCTCGAGACGACGCCCAAGTCTCACAGCATCCCCTAATTTTTTGATGTGTTTTAGGAGGCGGGTTACATTTTTGCTCACAGAAATAACAAAATAGTATATTAAGCAACAAGAGCGCCAACAGATATTTGCGCACGAGTCACCGCAACGAGTGTGCAAACGCCTCATTTACGCACAGTTTCATCGTTTACGTAGTGTGCAAATGGCTCATTTGCGCACTGCGTGAACGACGAAACTGTGCGCAAATGGAACGTTTGCACACGAGTTGCGGGGACGAGTGCGCAAATGTCGGCGCCCGAGTTGCTTACGATATTTTTTGTTATTTCTGTGAGCAAAAATGTAACCCGCCTCCTAAAACACATCAAAAAATTAGGGGATGCTGTGAGACTTGGGCGTCGTCTCGAGAGTTTACGGAATTTGTTCCTTTTTCGCATTGGTGTGTACGAACTATCCGAGTCCTTTTTCCTCCTCAAACAAATCATGAACCATTTTCATTTGAACTACTTGGGATCCATGACGACTTTCTGAAAAATTTTGACAGTAGCGAGGAGTGACCGAAACATCACCTACAACGAATGATCAATGCATCTCAAGCATTCAGAGGAACATGGCATGACGAGGTCACAGGAGGGCAGAGGAGGGGGTCCAGGGGCGGAGCCCCGGCGGGGGTGCAGGGGGCGGAGCCCCAGAATTTTTTTCTCAGAAAAAAAATTCTGAGAAATGTATCAGAAAAAACTCTATCGCCCATATAGTATGTTACCACGTTGCTCAAAACTGCCGCTGGTGCTCGAAAGATCGAAGTCAGATATTCTTCACAACTATGTATGATGATGATATATAGATAGATGATGGTATAGAGTGATCAGAAAACAACTCAAGTCCAGTGCGCAAACGAAATTTGCACAGTGCGCAAATGCCTCATTTGCACACTGTCCTTCGTTTACGCAGTGCGCAAACGAGTATTTGCGCACTGATGCCTCATTTGCGCACTGCGTGAAAAAATATTTGCACACAGTTGTGTCGGAATAATGTGCAAATTCGCTATTTGCACACGCACACTTGCGTCTAAATGGCCATTTTTGCGCACAGAATAACAAAAAATATCGTAAGCAACTCGGGCGCCGACATTTGCGCACTCGTTCCCGCAACTCGTGTGCAAACGTTCCATTTGCGCACAGTTTGGTCGTTCACGCAGTGCGCAAATGAGCCATTTGCACACTGCGTAAACGATGAAACTGTGCGTAAATGAGGCGTTTGCACATTCGTTGCGGTGACTCGTGCGCAAATATCTGTTGGCGCCCTTGTTGCTTAATATACTATTTCGGGTCCGTGAACACGAATCCGATGCTATATTTCATTTACGGTCACATAAATCTGAGATATCGACTATAATTTGAGTCTTATGACGGGAAATTCGACTTTTGACATCAGATTTTGAAAGAGCACAAAATTCTACGTCCAAATATGTGTTTTTAAGAATTATTCAGTTGCTTTTAGAAGGTCACACAGCGGAACAACTGAGCACTTGACGAGAATATGACCCACTGACCTGATGCATGACTCACCAAACCACCGGCCTGGTGAGCTGATGTATGACCTACTAACCTACCAACCTCTTTATCAGCCACATATGGCATCATTCCGTCGGCTGGTGACCTATAGACCCACTGACCTATGTACTTGTCATATCACCCGCTGTTACGCCAACCTGCTGGTCGGCCTACCGACTCATGTATCTGACGCATGACCTACTCACTCGTGAACCTGGTGACCTCAGATGACTAACAGACCCACCGACCTAATGACCTGTCGTATAACGCGCAAACCTGACGAATGACCTAGAATCACAAGAATGAGGATTACAAGGACTCAGTTGCGGAATTAATCAAGAACCTAGAAACAATAGGCTGCTTGATGAGTTTGAGGATGCATTTTCTCGACTCACACCTTGATATGTTTCCGGGGAACTGCGGAGATCGTAGTGAAGAGCAGGGAGAACGCTTCCATCAGGATTTGAGAGAGATGGAAAGAAGATACCAAGGGCGATGGGATGTCAATATGATGGCTGATTTTTGTTGGACAATGAAGCGAAATATCAAAAGGAAGGGAACGAAACGGAAAAGGAATCCCCTGCATCGAGATTTTGAAAGCAAGAGAGTGAGACATCACAAGAGGAGTGAATGAAAGACATGAAATTCCGTTCGATCTGTAAGTTTTAGTTCGAATTCTTTGATCAATAAAGGAAACCTGAGTGGGAAACAATTTCTTGAACGACAGACTTCATTTCTTCACATCCCTTAGGGATTGTATTTATATCCTCGTACAGTATGGCGGCAGCATTGTGGGTCTTGTGGCAGACTTTCGAGTCGATGAATGGGTGGGCCATACATCAGGTCACATGGCCGTTAGATCATATGGCAGGTCAGCAAATCGGTGGGTGGTACGGCAGGTCAGTAGGTCGAGGATCCACGAGGTCGTATATCGGGTCAGTGAGCTGGTGGGTCTGTGAGTCTGCCGAAGTGTCGCCAAATGTACAAGTTGATGTGTCATGTATCGAATGAATAGGTCGGGATAGGAATAGGTCATTCGTCAGGTCAGCGGGTTATATCAGAGGTCAGTAGGCCGGTGGGTCTGTTGGTCATCTGAGGTCACCAGGTTTGCGAGTTAGTAGGTCATGCCCCAGATGCATGAGTCGGTCATGCCCCAGATGCATGAGTCGGTAGGCCGACCAGCAGGTCGGCGTATCGCCGGAAGATATGACAAGTACATGGTCAGTGGATCTATAGGTCACCAGCCGTCGGAATGGTGCTATATGTGGCAGATAAAGAGGTTGGCAGGTTAGTACGTCATACATCAGCTCACCAAGCCGGTGGGTTGGTGAGTCATGAATCAGGTCAGTGGGTCATATTCTTGTCAAGTGCTCAATTGTTCCGCTCTGTGACCTTCTAAAAGTCACTGAAAAATTCTTAAAAACACATATTTGTACGTAGAATTTTGTGCTCTCTCAGAATCTGATGTCAAAAGTCAAATTTCCCGTCATAAAACTCAAGTTATAGTCGATATATCAGATTTGTGTGGCCGTAAATAAAATATAGCATCGGATTCGTGTTCACGGACCCGAAAAGCATATTCATCAGAATTTTCAGCGATTTTCCATTATTCCCCTCGTTTTCATCTTCAATATCTCGAAAAAACGACGTGATCGGTGAAAATTGTCACTGGGATCGGAATCAGTGACCCAAAAAACATAAAGATAACATAGTGACAGCCCAGGTTCAAACGAATTTTTTTTGTGGGGCTGTGTATTGAACCACACAGATTATGGGGAAACAGACTGGGAAATGGTACAAGTGATAATATTTTCAATTTCTATGTGCTAAGTCGAAACCACAAGAGAATTCGAGGGAAATTAGAACAAAACTAATTTGCCCGGCTACTGCGTGCCCTTGAGCGTTAGACTCTGCAGGTTTCGATATCATCTTTTGCTAAGAGAAGCTTGTCCTCACAGTTTTAGCCTAATCCGTGACATACACTCCCTGGACCCTCTTCGTTACCTCAGAAATCACGGACTAGAGAAGATGGCAATCACAAAATTTTCTTACAATGCCTCCAATCGCCTTGGAAGAATGGAACCGTAGTGGAAACTCAATATTACGATCTGTTTCAATGATACCAGTTCGGACAATTTCGCAACGGGTTTCGGCTTGGGAACATGCATAACTAGCACCGGTAGGGTCTTACGGAGGGCATACGCAAAAGATGCGATAAACCAGTTTAGCAAGCGATGCCAGTAATTTCCCCTTAGTCTGGGCGCCCACTCATGCTCCCGTATGCACTTCATTGGCCCTCGAAAATCTCCACGTTTTTGCCGCGCTGAATCGATTTTTCGAGGTCGCTTCCCCAAATTTCAGTAACTTTTTTTGTTATTAATAATTTTATGTGCCTAATTGAGGTTTTTTGCCAATATCTCGAGTTATATGCATTTCCCGGGAAAGTCTCATCGGATCAAAGTTGTAGATCGTAAGATTTTCCACAAAAAAGGTCCTCACAAGTTTTCTAGGAAATGAAAACCCCAGTCGGAAAGAGCGCGAAAAGCGCTTGGCGCGGTTAACATGCGTTCAAATGGAGCCGTTGACAGAGCGCTGTTTGATGCACCGCCATTTTCACAATTTTCATTTTTTTGCGAAGCGACCTGGCTCATATTGTAGAGGAACAACTCTACTTTGATATGGAATGAATAAGATTTAGAAGGAATCGAATGATTTTGGACTTTTGACGAGGCGGAAAAAAATCGAGCGTGTGCGACAAGCACACGCACATAGTGTATGGGCCAATCGCCCACGCACACATGTATCCCCTCCGCTCGATTTTTTTCTGCCTCAATCAAAGTCCAAAATTATTCGATTCCTTCTAAATCTAATTCGTACCATATCAAAGTAGACTTGTTCCTCTACGACATGAGCCAGGTCGCTTCGCAGAAGAATGAAAATTGTGAAAATGGCAGTGCATCAAACAGCGCACTGTCGACGGCTCCATTTGAACGCATTTTAACCACGCCGAGCGCTTTTCACGCTCTCTCCGACTGGGGTTTTTATTTCCCAGAAAACTTGTGCGGGCCTTTTTTGTGGAAAATCTTACGATCTACAACTTTGATCCGATGAGACTTTCCCGGGAAATGCATATAACTCGAGATATTGGCAAAAAACCTCAACTTTGCACATAAAATTGTTAATAACAAAAAAGTTACTGAAATTTGGGAAAGCGACCTCGAAAAATCGATTCAGCGCGGCAAAACACGTAGGAAAACGTGGAGATATTCCGGGGCAAATGAAGTGCATACGGGAGCATCGGTGGGCGCCCAGACTACCTGGTCTACAGCGATGTTATACTCAATCAAGGTGCTTTTCAAAAAGGGCAACAGTCCAACGAAATATTCGATCTTCTCTTTCCGATAAACTACCCCGGGAACAACCTGAACGATGTGCAGAAATGGGGGGTTTCAAGATGGACGAAGAACAGAACTGTTCAAGACAGTCGGAGAAGTCGGTTTTCCGCCAATCGTACAGAATTACCCAGTTCGATAGTGCAGTGCTAATTTTCAGGTGATGGAATAAAAAACAATACTCTGAGCTATTCTTATTTTATTAAAAATAATCATTATCCCTTCGTGACTCTTGCAAGATGAATTATTCATATCTAAGTACAAAGTAAGAAGTCTTATCGTATGTTGGGTGGAAAATGACCCTGCTCGGTATTTTTCCATTCTTTTGGAGATCCAGATCTCAACGAGGCCAACATATACAGATCTCGGATTTATGTAAAGTATTCATCGGCTTGCGTTGGTTAGACTTGTACTCAACTCTGGCAATTCGGCCACCCGTTAAAAATAGCTGTACATTTACGCAACTTCATCTGTGGAAATGGTGTTGTTTTTTCCTCGATCTAGATCAAAAGTTTGCACTTACGGTGCAACTGAGAAAATCCAATTTAATATTGATAGATTCATTCTCCATCGAACTCGGTCAATAACCAGTTATCACCAGTCATAATAGTCCTAAACTCCAACCAACCAGCTATTCATAAGTACGATCACAAATAAAAATGACAATTATGGTATTTTCGCGGAAAGCCATCGTTACTTTGATGGTTGTAATTCAATGTAGTCCTAGCCGACTTCCTCGTGAAATTGGTTCTGATATACATGTAAAAAGCACTTAGAGAAACTCAGCGTGGAACTCAATGCCAACTTGAGGAATTCGAGGAGCAAAACTGACCTTGATTAAGCCAAGAACTATCCGAACGACAAGACTCTCTGGTCTACACTCCATCTTGTTTTACGCCAAAGTATTCACAATAGCAATCTCGGGCGAGCTGACATAGCACGTTATTGGCAATATCGATATAACACTGTAACGGATTAATATTACAGACACGTGAATTGAAATATCGTCGAAATGGTGACGGGTAGAGATTCAATCAATGAGAATTTTACTATACGGCACAAATGTTTCCAAGTACTCGGAGGGTACGCCGGGGTGCCGAACAACCTAGGCATATTAAGGCTAGTCCGTAGTGCTCTGTCTTATCGACACGGCACGAATGCAACAATTTCTAATTTTTAAGTATTTGCAGACGCTTTTCTAATCAAATCATTGAGTTAGCGCGCTTCGCAGTAAAATTTCCAACAATTTGAGCTCTGTCACGTCTTAAAGCTCACGATCTTCAGTGAACGTTTTGTCAAACTGCAATCTTGAGTTATCCTGCTGCATCATGGAACCTCGCGGTGATGCGTGTTTGCCATTTGTCGTTTCATTAAAAAGATATTGCGAGTTTTGAGTCGCGGTAAAGCTTAAATGATTGCAAATTGTATCACGAAGCGCGCTAACTCAATGATTTGATCCGAAAAGTGTTTGCAATTATTTTAAAACCAGAAATCGTTTGAAGTAAGTCATGTGGATTACCATGGCGCCATCTATGGGATAGGAAGCAGTACGGACTGGCCTTAATAGAGATTTCGGCATCAAATATAAGGAATGAGAACACTGGATGACAAGTTCGAAACTTACAGGAAAAATTCTTCAGCCAGCTATTGTCAATAAAGGGTTCCTTCAAATGCAACGAGAGGGAAGTATTTGTTGGTAGAGATCACCAATTTCCTTTACAACAGGTCTCTAATATACGGTACAGTGAGAGGATCTGGTTCAGATTGATTTCAAATGATAATTCCAAGATCTCCTGCAACCAGAGCGGCTCTTCGTACTAGATTTTGATGTCAGTTCAAAAGAGCCAGCGCGGAAAGAGCCGAGAGCGCTATTCTCACAAGAATCTATCTAGTCAACGAAATCGAATTCGCTATGGAGCACAAACAAGCTACACGCTGAGTTTTTCCCAATACTATTGTCACATACCGTAACAACTAAATAAGTTTTGGTATCGTGCTGTTGCGCTCCTGGAGCTGTTATTTTGCCTATATCAGACAAAAACAAGGAATTATGAATACGTAAGACAAGGAACAATGCATCGTACTCCTTTTGTTACTTGATTCGAAACGCTGTATCAATACATGGACTGTATCGATACATCAATACCACAACTCAAGCTCAATAACTAGATATCAATATTCACTCAAGGTTAATGACGCTAGCTACGCTTTGGGAATGCTCAATGGACTCGTCACCTCGGTCGGTAACTGAGGTGAGACTTTCTTCTAGACTACGATCTCGAACAGCATCAAACATCCTCAGCTGGGAATTAGTGGTGACTTGAATTCCACTAACATTTAATCGGTAAGAGTGAGGATTCACACGGACCCTCTACGTGTGATCATAATGTACTTAGATACATGCACACGGTAACTAGGCTTCTAAAAAAATTTATCTTGCACCGACACCATCTGAATCTTGAACATATCCTTTCCAATCTGTAACATAATCTTCATCCTGACATCATATATATGAAATTGTCAAAAACTCTCGAGTTGATCGCGAATCAACTTTTGCAACAATCACACTTATAAAATCAGTATTATACGACGGAGATACTAATCATAAATCACGTATTGGATTCGGTTTGTTCAGTATCACGCTCATATTTAGAAATAATGTCATGATTCATCCGACTCGTAGACCTATTAGCTTAAGGTGATTCTTCTGTAAAATTAGTTGTCGACAGAATTCTTTGTAACACGGCGAAAATTTAGTTCGTGTATGCGCAAAATAACAAGTCATCGATCGTCTCGTGTCAGAGCCTTGGCCATCTAAAAACCGAGTGTTTTGATAGAATTCAACATTACAGAGGGGGCTTTTGAAATGGCACACCTTCAAGTCTCTCACTCATCGCGACAACAGAAAATGATAGAATTGCAGGAGGAAGAAGTTTATATGATCATTAATCTTTCGGTGATTGATCGTCTAGTTTTTACGTTGTCATCAGAAAATTGGAATCGCGAAATGGACTATGCGAAAGTTCTGTTTATGCGCAAATTATTGTCTGGTTCAAGTGGGATTTTATCAGAAATGTAAATATGCCCAATTGCCCATTCAAGGCCATGCGGTAACCGTGCAAGCTAATTTTGTTCCAAGTATTCTCGAATCTTCTCGCGATTTGGCCTGAACGAGTTGAGCCACACTTGTTATCATCTAAATTGAATGGCTCAACTTGTTGTTTAGCTCAAATCGTAAAAGAATTCGAGAATACTTGGAACAAAACTGTGTGTACCAGACGCCCAGCGGTTCCAACTTTTCTGCAATAATCTAATGATCTGAGTTGAACGTTGAGTTGTCGAGAATAAATAGGACAATAACAATAACTAGACAACTCATCTCAAATTTTGTACCATTAAATTTCCACGTAAGTGGTGAATGGAACTTTACGGCCGTGCTGCACGGCTACCGCATGCTCTCAAGTGCACTCTGCCTTCATGAAAAGCGATGGTGGCGCCTCTAGCGGTCAAATTGGTATAATGCCGATAACAATTCCCAAAAACGAAGGGGAACCATTAGTACCGCTGACTGTGGATTATTATTATGTAAATGTAAAAAAAGTTCCACCGAGATCGGTGCAAAATTGAGTTTACAAAGATGCGGAAACTTTTTCTTAGCGTTGTTGAATTTTCCCCGCAACATTGTGGGCTCAATTTTGCATCCATTTCGATGAAACTTCTCAAATTCGCAGAAAAATAATCCACAGGGTACTATTGGTTTCCTTCCTCTTCCTTTTTGAAAATTGTTATTGGCGATATACCAATTTGATCGCTAGAGGCGCCACCGCCGCTTCTCAGAAAGTAGAGAGCACTCTCAAGCTTGCTTTTTGATGGGCAGAACAGGCCAATTCACCCAAATTGTATATTTGTTAAAATCGATGTTACCGAAAAAGTGAGGATAAGTAGCCATTGACTTATGTAATTGCAGAACAACTAAAAGCTTCGAATTAGGTTACCTTAATCAGTTAAAATACAAATCTGCCAACGAATCAGACGGAGATCTGAATCTGTACATTCAAGAGATTCAATTATACCTATGACACCCGCTCGCTACAAAATTCTACGTTATAACTCAAAATCTATTCCAAGCTTAATCCTAATCAATTGTGTATTTACATGAAATCTTCGACGTTGAAAGATTTTAATCATTCTTCAATCGCCAAGAAGGTGAATAAAAACGTCAAGCTCAATCCTAACCAAAGTGATAGGAATTTGCATTTTTGATTATTTGAAGGCCCGCATCTTTTGTTCTTTTATCGCGCCACCAATCATCAACTAAATACGTTGCACGGACGCAACTTGAACAAATATGGTCAATTTGAATTCAACGATCGTCAGTTGAAGTCCTTTTGTTCCTAACAAAATATTCGACATCTTAAAAATATTTATGTACAAGAGATGGTTTATTCTAAATCATGACGACTCCTTTCAAGGAATATGATATCTTGTTGATTATCAATAGAAGTATGCATGTTCCTTGTTGGAGTATCAATTATATCATGGTAACCGCATTCCACAATGCGAACAATTGTGCTTAGAATTTGCTTAGACGTTTCACAACGTTCAAGAGTACCAAGAAATTTCCATGCATATAGCCACAACCACCCACACAACATGGCGAGGGAATGGCACCTACAGCGATATGCCTGCTGGTCGTTCTATAGTATCTATGAGCAGCTTGCCACTCGGCCCAGGTGATGTATTATTGAGGCTCATGATGTGCGGTGAGGCGGCCGCGAGCTGATTATGGTCCGGAGAGTGTCCGGCTGAACCGTGAATCGGCGATCGCGTGGAACAAGGTGGCGATGGACACTCAACTTTGGGGGAGTGTCTGTTATCCAACATATGATTCTGTTGCTGTTGTTGCTGGTGTTGATGTTGGTGCTGGTGATGATGGTGCTGGTGATGTTGTTGGTGTTGTTGAGCCATGACATCGTAATATACGTTGGATAAGGTTGGTTGGTACGATATTGTTGAAATCCTATTAGCCTGGGGCTGACTGCTGTACAAACTCGATGCATACGTCGGCTGAGTCACACCAGCGTGGCTCAATCGTAGGTCGTTGTAATTATCTGTAACATTATTAGGAAGATTAGATTTGCGAAGAAGCTTTCGATGTATCTTGCCTCTTTCCATCAATGATTCAGGAAAAAAGGTTTCGGTATAGCCGTGTCATCGATGGTTCACACTGATTTGGTAGGACAAGATTTCTTTTGTGATCAACACAATAACCATAACTGGACACGTAGCCAGCGCTCAACGCAACTTGCACGTGACCTAAAACTTCCCCTCCAAGGTCTTTGATATGATAACTCAAAGAGTTAACAAACAGTTGGGTCATGCTAAAATCTTCTGGATAAAAGGAAAAAATAATTTACGTATAACTCAGAATGATACTCTTGTTTTGCCGAACAGATACTCATCTGCAGCTGTTGGGCTTAGAGTCTCCTTCATATGAGAGCTGACGTTAGCAACTACTAGCTTCCTGCGCACCGATATTTCATCATGAATTGCATCCATCAGCAATCGGCACGCATCGCTGAGGCATTCAATTACCGGATCTCTTCGAACAAGGAGAGGAGAGAGTAATTTGGCGATTGCAGATACGCAGGCTCCAAGTTTTCGTTGTCGTTCAACAATGCGGCTGTCTCTCGATCGGGTTGTCTTTATCATTGCTAAATTGACTTCGGCATTCATAATCAATATTGATGAGAGTTATTGTTCGAAAATTGGTGCGCGGCACACATAAACAATAAAAATATGCAATTTTTCACGTCTTTCTGATTTTTCCGTCATGAGTCGAAAAATATCAAATATTCGGGATGATGTGAGGAGAAATAATTTGTAGATCTTTAAAAGATCTACAAAATTGATCCGAACACTATTTCTCGCTAATTGCAAGCCTTTGGAGTTATTCCTCATCAAATCAAGATCGAATTTGTTTAAACACACTCGCTGAAATTGTTTATAATGAGCTCAAACTATTTTTCTAAGATAATTAAGTAAATTTGGAGTAGGAAAGATCTCTTGGTATTTTTTCTTAAGGCGATGCGGTCGCCGTGCACGCTGATTTTTGTTCACAAAAATCTCAAAATCTTTGCCAATTTGGGCTAAACGGCCAGTTATCCAGGCTTTGTAATCATCTTAATTGGCCCGGATAACTCTCCGTTTAGCCAAAATTGGAAACGATTTCGAAGTTTTTGTGAACGAAAATGTGCCTGTTATATGGGTTAGGAAGTACCCGCGAGGAAGTATTCTCGTTCATCACCGAAAATCTTGGGATTAGTGAAAAATGACGAATATCCACCACAATTCAGATAATAGTACGTAATGGACAACTTGTCTCAAACTTCTTATCATCAATATTTTGAGTTACATCTCAATGAAATATAATTTCCGGGTTGCGCGGTGACCGCATCGCCTTAAATTTGATTGTTTTCGAGTAATGAGAATCTCTGATGAATCGTCTTTCAAAGAAAGAAAAACGCGAGCCAAGTATGAGGCCTTCTCTCATAAAATACTCTTTGTAGTTATATTCCCTCTAGAAAGTAGTTATATCAAACCTGTGAGAGAAATTCAAATCACTACAGAAAGGCCAAGTAAGACTCAATTTCGTTTATTCGTCGCTTTGGGCTGGTGCTTAAACTTCGTAATCATCAGGGCGAAGCAGGACTACTTGAATGTAATCGGAGCGAAGTTTTCGATATTCGATAATTGCGATAGACGTCGGAAATGTTACCTTTCTCATGTTAGTACAGAAATCGCTCACAACTTACGACGTCACATCGCAATTACCGAATATTGAATACATTGCTCCGATTACATTCAAGTAGTCCTGCTGCGCCCTGAAAAGTACGATGTTTAAGCACCAGTCCGAAGCGACGAATAAACTAAACTGAGTCTCACTTGGCCTTTCTGTAGTGATGTGAATTTCTCTCACAGGTTTGATATTACTACTTTCTGGAGGGAATATAACTACAAAGAGTATTTTATGAAAGAAGGCCTCATACTTGCCTCGCGTTTTTCTTTCTTTGAAAGACGATTCATCAGAGATTTGAAGCATCTTCCAGAGAACCACAATCAATAAAGTTTCAATAAACCCCTCTAGGAGTTTGATAGCCTATGAGCTGGAACCCAAGATCCAAAAGTCTATAACTTTAGAGAGACATATGAATATCACTCGTTCTCCACAAATGAATATCACATTGTGAATGAGAGGTGATAGCATAATCAAGTCATGGATATTATTAGAGTCTGAATGACAAATCAAGAAAAGTTCTATATTTCTTAGTGGTTGAGTATGCTCGATTCAGAAAGGAAACTTGTTCTCCCTGAATTTTTCATTGCATTATTTGATTACATTCCACAAGAAAGAGAAAATCTCATAACACACTCGATGATGAAAGACTGACTTATATTCATCGCGAAAATTTGAAAGGAGTTAAAAGTTACCGGTAATTACTCATGTCCTAAGTTATCCATTCTTCACTATGAATTTCATTTCAGGAATGACCGTTTACGTGGACGTCAATGGGTAGGATGGGTGGGTCAGTAATATTTCTAAATCATAACCTCATTCCATGATGATAGAAAGTGATCGTTTGGAAAAGAACGAGTGTCGAGAATCATAGTCTCACTGGTTTTGCAGCTCAGGGTCTTGGTCTGACAGCAACTGCCATAACACGTAGTTCGAGCTCTCCCCCTCTGCACATATGCCTATGATAGAGAAATTTGCGCGTCGATACTTACTTATTAAACGCTTTTATTGCACTTCGCCGTGGCCATAGTTCTTACATTCTAGTAACATCTAGTGGACACATTTTTGCATCCTGTCTACCGATAAACTAGGCATGCGCTGCATATTGGCTCTTTATTGTACTGCGTGACCGGAAGTGTCGTCGCTCATCGAGCTCGCTCGGATTTATGAAACTTTGGCAGGCTGCGACATGTTTTTTTGATCTGCCCGCACCTCACCCCGGGTCACCGAAATTTCTATTATCGTCTGCTATCGTCTATGGACCGGACCATCAGTCTTCTGTTGCCGCTGCCACTTAGCTCATTTAGTATTTGCATTTTCCGATTCTTTGTGGGCGCGTGTTTCTCGTGCAGTTGAGTAAATGCCAAATTCTTTTCATGGAAATCGTTATTCATCAATGCCAACTAATAAGTTCAAGTACCATGAGGTGACTATGTGCTGGATCTTTAGTGTTTGGAAGAGCGCGTGCTCAGGTTATGAGTATTCACTTGCATGCGTGTATGATGAAGGATGAACCAATATCAGCGATCGAAAGACAATGTTTGTCATATTGTCTACACTGTCTGCTGCATCCGAAGATGAGTGACTCGCGACATAATAGTGGTGACATATTTTAATGCGAGAAACCCAATTATTACTTATTAGCTGCAATATTCGCTGCCAGCACACGTGTTTTCCCCGTAATTCCTCATATACGTCGCACAATTTTTCCCACGTGATTTACATTGGTCTACCGAATTCTATCTGCACTACACCGGACAGAATCCTATCGCAAATTACAAGATTTTGGAAAGTGAATAAAAGCGTTTTTTAAACATTCTTTTTAACTCTTATTACTTATATTTATAATGAGCATGCTGCATACTCGCGCAGCTGTCTGCTGTGATGTTGTGATTGGAACATTAGTTGTAAACACAACTCGAGTTTGTACGATATGATCGGGAGGACCTATGATTTCACTTTAGAAAGTATTTTTGAATGAATGCGAATTTTTGCTTTGATGCAGAAAAAACACTCACACAATTCTTGTGAAGATAACATAAATGATATCTCAATCGCAGATAGGTCCCAAAAATGTTCATTAGCAAACAAATACGGGTACTTTCATCAATAAAACGAGAGAATCACGGGTCCATCTATCTGGGACTATATTTACAAGCCCTAAATGTTGAAGTCTGGTCCAAGGCTCGCAATCATCATTCTTTGCTCGCCAGCAAAGCTTCTCCCATATTTATACACTACAACGTGTGGCAATCGTTTACAATGGATGATCGATCGCATATTCTCACACGGATGCTCTAACACGAATGCATGTCGGAATTTTATCTTAAACAATTAGCAAAGAGTTTTTGCGGTAACCCTCACACTGAAATTTTAAATCTAATAATATGAAAAGGCGAGACATGTAGAATCATTGCAAATCGTCTACTATTAACTCAACAAAATGTTAGGAAAACTTGTTCAGGTCTAGAACCTTTCTGTACATCATTGAAGCGCTAAGTAAGTGGTTCGGCAAGGTTACGGGCGACAAATTCAAAGTATAGTTACGCGGTCGCTCATTTTTCTTATACTTGCCTGGGCGCGCGACCGCGTGCCCTGATGGCCAATTTCGCGGCTCTTGACCCTGAATGCATTCATGAAAGCGACACATGGAGTATCAAGAGTCGTGAAATTTGCCATTCTCATTACTCGGAAACGATCAGGTTCAGGAAAAAATATCAAGAGATCTTTTCTACTCCAAATTCACTCAATTATCTTGAAAAAATGGTTTGAGCTCATTATAAGCAATTTCAGCGAGTTTGTTTGAACAAATTTGATTCTGATGTTGATGAAGAATAACTCCAAAGGCTTGCAATTTGCGAGAAAAAGTGTTCGGATCAAGATTATTCCCCACACATTCTCCCGAATATTTGATATTTTCCGACTCATGATGGAAAAATCAAAAAAGACGTGAAAAATTGCATGTTTTTATTGTTTATGTATGCCACGCCCCAATTCTCAAACGATAATCCTCATCAATATTGGTTATCTATGGCCCGATTAAGCCCTAGATCGTCTTGAAGTGCCGAGTTTAGCCACTTTCTCGAACCAGAAGCGTTTTCGGGAGGGTCACACTCCTGACTATAAGGCAAGGGGAAAAACCATCTCCATGCCCCAAAACAGCCTAGCCTCGCATCGGGAGTAATATGCTATATTACAGAGAATCATAATGTTAAATAACACGCGTCTCAAGAATTCACGCGCAGCAACTGTATAAATAACACTCTGAGAACTGTCAAATCACGGGGGCCTGTCAACTCGCGGTGCTGGATATCGGAAACTATGCGACCAGTGCTAAGAATGGTAAAATTCATACCATCTGCCATTTCAAAAGGCGATTTGTGTTTGTACAGTTTCCAACCTGGTAAAAACTCACGCCGGGCTCGTAAGAGTCACGTTTTGAGTACGGTATTTTTATCATGCTCAGCACTGGTCGTATACCGTCAAATTGGGTAACTTTGATACAGTAGGTGCAACTTTGGTACACCCCTGAAAAATGACTTTCAAAGCTGCAATCGGCAAGGTGAATGATTCTATCGCTCTGAAACCTATTCTCCTCCCTTGATACACACATAAACAATGTGTCAAGCCACCGTATATCCCGCGTGGATGATTGTGGTCGTTTATTGGAGCTTTTCTCGAAAAGGCTGACTTAACAGCGATACGCGAGCGAGCCTGTTAGTGTACCTGGCAAGAAGTGTTCCGAAACGATCTAAAGATGAATAATGCTACATTTTGACCACATAGATCACCATATTGAAGAAACCATCGTTACATTAGGGTATTTGAAGCATTTGAAATTTTAATGAATGGGAAACAGGAAAAGAACCGTGAAAAAACGTACCAAAGTTACCCCACTCTCGGTAAGAAGCATGAGGATAGGGTAACTTCAGAACACTTTCCTATGACAGCTTCTTTTCAACTCATCTTGAGTCGAGTAGCTGAGGCTGTAAGCTACTAATTGATGTAGGTTTTGTCAATGCATGTTGAAATGTCGAGCCAAACAAAATAAAAAGTACCGAAATCGTACCAAAATCACCCAATTTGACAGTAGTTTCCAATGCCTAGCACTGTAAAAATACACCGGGAGTTTTTACAGTAATCAAGACGGATAATAGTCGACGAAGGCAAATCAGGCACACCCTCTCTTGAACCCGGAAGAGAATCTTTTCTCCCATTCAAATCTCCCACAACATGGATTCAGTGAAAAGTTTCTGAACATTTCTTTGATGAAATTGCATGTCTTGAAGTAAGTTGCAATAAATTGCAACTTGAGCTCAGAGGAGCTGCAGGATACATACTTGGATGAGCCCAAGTCACGAGGACGAATGGAATAAGAGTACCATGCTAGTTTATCTGAAGAAAATATCATACCTCTTTTGTCAAGTAATATCCGTGCATTAAATCTCGGTTCCCAAACCTGGCGAGGAATTCCTGATTTTTCTCATTTATTCGATAATTCGGGGTTTTCACTTGTTGGAACAGCGATACTTTTATCTGTCTTCACTGTAGTGCACTGTAGTAAAGTCGAGAGTAAAGTGAATGCCTCCAGCGGCCGTTTTGAAGTGAATTGCATCGGATTCTCGTGTATTAGTACTTTGCCGGAGTCGTAGATACACGTTACACATGAATTCGAGATGTCCCACGACCGCAGCGCACCTAGCGGAGCATGTGTCGAATCTTTTATACCCCTATCAGCTGTTGATGCAAAAGTATACTTATATCGATGTTGATGCCACATATACTAGGGGTATAAGAGCTTCGCGCATCGACCACTCGTACTGCTTTTACACGTGGGAGTTGGCGCTCGAGTTGGCGGACATCTCGAGTATGGTGTACGTATTGCATCAAAGGTGGCTCCAGGAAGATATTCTTGTGAGATTGATGTATCATTTACGATTCAATAGGCAATTTGATGTAGACAGACCAGAAATAATAATTTGAAGGTATCTCTCCGGGTTTTCCGATTTTCTAGGAAAGTTTCGAGGAATTTTCTGCTGATTCGACTCTCCATAACACACTTTCTTGCAAAATTTGAAGGAAACTGTCCATTTTGTTTTCGAGAATTCAACTGTGAGAGTTCGAGATCGTAACACGTGAAGTGAGCAGAGAGCGGTTATTGCGGACAGTTCTTGTAAAAGCTCTGAGGATTTTTCGAAGAAGTCGATAAAAAATTGACATGTCATTCATTCAACTGTTATCTACATCCTTGCCAAGAATAGGAACCCGTGCCCATTCATTTTTTTTATGTACGCGAGGGCTCGAATGTTTGTGATGTTTGTCCCGCGATTTTCTGCTGCGCGGAGAGGGCGTGTGTGTGAGCGTGTATGTACATACACTGCTTTGTTGTGTATGTTTATATGTCGCAGCCTTTTGGTAGAATCAGCCGTTTGGCCAAAAAGCTAGCCTTTTGGCCAAACGCCGCCTTTTCATTTTAAAACAGTTCATTCTACAATTGGGCGGACTAACACCAGCCTTCTGATCAAACGGCTACTGTTTCCCAGCCATTTGGTCAAATGGCGGATCGCGCGCAGCCTTTTCATATTAGAACTTGCACTTTTCAATATTTCGCGGTAGATTTGTGAACTTCAGCTCGTGAGAATTAAGATATGGAGGTTGTATAAAGCGTGATACGTGAGTTATTACACGTGAAATAAATGATCGGTAAAACATGATGTCCAGATCTTCTGGGCATGATTTTTCACCAATTTTATATCACAAAATGTGATGAAACACCGACCGCTTGGGATATTTTACGTGGTTGGTGAGCATATTGGCTGAACTTTCGATCTCATTCGATGAAAAAGCACTGACTTTTCCAGATGAAAACAGCTATCGCTCTGAAACGGGACAAGATATCGACAAGCGATTCAGCGCATTTGGAAGTCAAGACAGAAACTTATCAAAGTATACCTTGAAATATATTGTAAAAAGTCATAGTCTCGTATATAGAAGCTTTCTGGAAAATCGCGATTTAGGTTTCCTTCCAGAAAGATATTTTCAAAAAATTTTGAAAACATAAGTGTTAAAGATAAGTGTTATCAGAATTATTCCAGAACACTGTCCTGGAGAATGGAATTGAGTCGCGATTTTGACGGAGTTTTCAAATGCGCTGAACTTATCGTCGATATCTCTTTCCGCTTCAGAGCTATAGCTCTTTCGATGCGAAGACGTCAGCGCCTCGTGTCAGCGCTTTTTCATCGAAAAAATAAAAATTCAAACCAATCTGTTCACCAGCTGGACAAAAAAAATTTTTGGGGTTCCGACGGTCGGTTTTTTAACACGTTTTACGATATAAAATCAGTGAAAAATCATGCGCAGAAGATCTGGACATCATGTTTTACCGATCATTTATTTCACGTGAAATTACTTATCTGTCATTCCTTAGATTATTCCCGTTACCTCATTTTCACGAGCTCAAGTTCACAAATCTACCACGAAATATTGGAAAGCGCATGAGTTCTAATATGAAAAGGCTGCGCGCGATCCGCCATTTGACCAAATGGATGGGAAACAGTAGCCGTTTGACTAAAAGGCTGGTTTTAGCCCGCCTAATTGTAGAATGAACCGTTTTAAAATGAAAAGACGGCGTTTGGCCAAAAGGCTAGCCTTTTGGCCAAACGGCTGATTCTACCAAAAGGCTGCGACATATACACGAATGCACGATACGGCTTTCGAATGGCGAGGTCACGGTGCTATCATGACAACACGGCTCACTCAATCTTTTTATTCTGATTATTACAGGAGATATACTTCAAGACAAGTAATTTCAAGTTTTTCTATACAGCACATCGATAGCATTCAACGAGGGAAAAGTAATTGGATTTGTACTATCGTTTTCTAAAGCGTAGTAGTAGCATAGAGATATTCTGAAACAAAGACATTTCTTTATCGCCCATCAAAATTTAGAGATATATCCACTTGAACAAAAATTCTGATACAAAGGCATTATGTTTGATAAGAACTTGGGCCAGAGATCGGGAAGAGGTTTTCCTGTCGGAGATTTTTTGAAACAAGCCGATCGATCTGTTGGCAATATTGGCGATCTTCTGTCAATGATGCAGCCCCTCGTCTAAAAAAATTCAAGTGATGGAGCTACCAAACCACTCGTGAGCTTTCAACTGCGTTCCGCCGACGAAAGAGAGAGGATTTTACGAACGACTTCTTTTGACATACGAGCTTTCTGGCGATTGTAAGATAGAGTATTGAGAATTCCCGAAACTGCGATTGGGGTTCAGAAATTATCACCTATCATTGAATATTTTCCATGTTGTCATTCAATCACACTCATAACTAACTCTCTCATATAATTCTCTCATATAATACGATGTCTCAATCTGTCAGACAAAATAGACTCATGTGATTCTGTAGTGAGATTTGGCAAGCATGAATTCATGAAGAGCGGGATTCTTCTTACGAGAATTTGATCCAAACCGACAAGTCAAAGAGAATTCTCAAACTGTTGATCATATAATATTTCTCGTTTTCAAAATACGGGCTCATTTTGAGATCAGTAGGGTTTTCGCAATAGTTGTAATCAATCTCCTTGAACAACAAACATTTGTATTCTGTTGGAAAATGCCTAGTGACGCGTCATTGTTAGGAATTACTCGTCGATAAATGAAAACTAAAATTTTCTCTATTGGAATTCATAGATAGCACGATTTTCTTTACTTTAACCGAGGTCCTGCGAATTCTCCTCACAAATTCAAAAACGAGGTGTAAAGCAGTACGATCATGCGTAAAGCAATTGCTTTACGATCGCTAATGCGTAAGGTACTGCTTTGCGCCCGGTCGCTGGGCTTCACGCATCAACTTTACGGTCAAGTTTTAACCAATAGTATTTTTCGATCGGCTGGGCGTGAAATGAACGGAAACCGCCGTGCGTAAACCAAGCAGTTCTACGTGAAATAAGTGGTCGATAAAACATTATGTTCCGGATCGTCTGCCCATAACTTCCCACTGATTCTATGCCTCAAAATATGAGAAACAAACGTTCGCTAGGACCCCAAACAATTTTTCACGCAACTGGTAAGCGAATTTATTCAACTTTTGTTCTTCTTTCGGTCAAAAAAGTGCTGGCTTTTTCTCCCTAAAGCAGCTCTAGTTCAGAAATGAAGAAAGATATCAACACGCGGTCGAACGCATTTGGAAACTGAGACGAAAACCTATCGGAATATGATTCGACATACTTTTTTGGAATTGACTGGGCTCATTATAGGGGGGATTTCGTGAAATCGACTATTCAATTTTCTTCCCAAAGATAATATCCCGAAAAAATTCTGAGAAGACTTTCTTCAACGTAAAATTTGATGCTGTTTTCCGAAATGATGTTTTTTGGAGAGTGTTTTAACGTCTCCAGCCAATTTTAAGCAATTTTTTGCGATTCTATCATTTGACCGTCCAGAGCGCGTCAGTTATCTGCGCATGAGTGTAATTTTACGGAATCTAAACTCTGCGCAATCGATAGCCCGTGAAATTTCCTTCAAAATGACTACTGGTAGAATTTATTTTTAAAGCTGTGGAACCGGAGTTCTGAGCTCAGAAAGAGAACAAAAATGTTGGATGCCCCGAGTCCTAATTACCTGTACCCAATAGTCGGATCCACCGTTCCCAAATTCTCGAGTGAAATGCCGAATTGACGGCACGAGTCCCGCATTCTCTTCCAGCCTTCGTGTTTCCTTGATAACGTTATACCTCTGGTCTACTTGCATCAAAACAAACTTCAGCAGGGGTCATTTTGAAGGAAATTCCACGAGCTACCGATTGACCGAAACTCAGTCAAAACAATAAGTTTTATGTATATTCTACCTTGTGACGCAAAGTCGTTTGAGATGAGAATTACTGCTCATGCATGAACTCTGGGATCCCCCAAGTTTTTCAATGAGTCCTTGAACATTCACTCATGGGGAAAGAGGTGATTTCCTACTACAATAACTTTCTAGTATTTTTTGAGTTTGATGTGTTAGGTCGTCAAGACATTTGAGTCAAAACATTCAACCTTGTTCCTCCCTAATGTGGCTTTGCGCTCTTGCAACTGTTGTTGAGGCCTTAATAAATGCATCAATTGAGGAGACCCTGATTGTCTCAACATGTGAGCAAAATAAGCAACTAACATTTCTCTGAACTTTTACTGTGTATAGGTATTTTAGAAATAATTGAATTTGAGGCGTCAACTACTTGAACTGATTTTTTTGAAGGAATATTCTTGGCCAGTTCCTTCATCTGAAAAGTGTCCATTAGAACTCACATTCTTCAAGAGCTTCATTTCAAACGTATTCATTATTGAATTTCAGAGGATTGAGTTTTTAAGCTTAAATTACTGAAGCAACATCAGTTTGAGTACAACCATCTGAAACATACACTACCGCTCATAAATTCGTGAACGGTGAACGCACATTCAGCCCCACTTTGAGAAGCGATATCTCAGACTCTTTGCACCGTAGAACAGTTTTGAAAGAAGCATCTCAAAGAGCAGAAAAAATGCTAACTTTTCGGTGGTTTCAATTATCTCTATTGTTATATATCGAAGGCACTAGATGCGGGTCAAAAGTTAGAAATCTACGAAAATGTTCACTTTCATTGATACACCTGCAGTTTTGCTGCAAATGAAGATACAGGGATTCTGCAAACGGCATCTTGTAGAGCAGAAAAAATGGTATGTGTAGCCATTTTTTGATTATTTTTTCCATTCCGCATGTAAGAACGTACCAGCTGTCAAAACACCCGAAATTATATTTTTTCATCGGAAGCGGCATGGAAAACGGCAAAAACCATCATTTTGGGTGTTTTGACAGCTCGTACGTTCTCGCACGTGGAATGTGAAAAATGATCAAAAGATAGCTACACGTAGCATTTTTTCTGCTCTACAAGATGCCGTTTGCAGAATCCCCGTATCTTCATTTGCAGCAAAACTGCAGGTGTATCAATGAAAGTGAACATTTTCGTAGATTTCTAACTTTTGACCTGCATCTAGTACCTTCGAGATGAACCATAAAGATCATTGAAACCACTGAAAAGTTAGCATTTTTTCTGCTCTTCAAGGTGCTTTTCTCAGAATTTTCCTACAATGCATAGAATCTGAGATATCGCATCTGGAAGTGAGGCTGAACGTGCGTCCACCGTTCACGAATTTGTGAGCGGTAGTGTACCTGTATCAATTTTGAGATGGAATTTTAGTGTGAAATGGAATTATGTTCATAACAATCAGACTATAATGAATAAAAAATATTAGTCACAATTTCCGAGGATGCCTTTAGTTTTTTATGAGAAAAATGTTCATTCTCATGCATCACTTGATCACTTTAAAATATTAATTATTTCATTCCAAATGAGGGTTTGTATGTACAATTGGTTGGGGTTTGAATTAAGTGAGCTTTCCAGAATGCCATTCCCGGCAAACCCAAACCATAACTAGAAAATTAGCGAAAACTATCTCCGATTTTCATGCGCTCACAATGGACTCCCATGGCTATCCCTGCGAATAGCGTTTGACTGACTAATTTTCCGCTTTTTTGGTTTCCGCTTGGATTACCCGGAAAACTTGCGAGGACCTTCATTGTAGAAGGAGTTGCGCTCTATAACTTTGATCTCTGTAGTTTTCTCTTAAAAATGTTTATTTTTTCATATATTCGCAAAAATCCGTGATTTTGCACTGAAAGTTGTTCATAACAATGAATTTCGGTTTTTACACCTAAACGACTACGCTCGATCGATTCAACGACTCAAATTACAAGGAAAGTGGTTGTCAAACTTTTGAAAATGCATAAGAACTACTCAAATACTTTGTATTTTTGGTGTCCCATAATACGGACACTCGGCGTGGAACACCACGTACATGGGTGTAAAATTCTGTTTCATGATTAGGACATGAACTTTATCCTCATCTTTTGTCTATAAATTTAATTGAACTGACGAAACGAGGGTGCTTTTTCTGTTTTTCAGACCATTAGACCACGCTTCACGTGCACCCAGAGAAAGAATCACCCTCTTAGATGATATGAGCGTGAATTGAAGCTGAAATCTTTCGGGCATCTACCTTAATACCTCTAGCGACTTCGTGATGTCGTCGGTGTCAGTGAGCCCAAGAATAGCATCGCAATAGGAAATGCGAAAGAATCAGTCTTAGCGGCAATGCGCTCTGCTAATCATCTCGTCACACCATGGCGTATTAGAGTAGGCGAAACTACCGCCATCGTGTGCAAAAATAGCGTAATGGAAATTTTTTGTGGTATACTCACCGCAAGACCTTCCTGATCCTTAAGGGTGATGACAGATAAAGCGCTACACCACGAATTTGCGCCACGCCACGACGCGCTATCGCACGCCACGACCCAAAAATTCATTCCAGCGAACCTGACCATCGATGGATTCGATTCATTCTCGTAGTCAATGACTGATACTGTAACAATAAATCCAGTCCATCGATGGTCGGGTTCGCTGGAATGAATGCTTGGGTCACGGCGTGTGACAGCGCGTCGCGGCGTGGCGCAAAATCGTGGCGTAGCGCTTTATCTGTCATCACCCTAAGTCATATGTTCCTAAGCCGTATCTGGGTGCAAAATTGTTTAAACCGAAATTGTTTAAACAATTGAATAAAACTGTTTATTTTGGATTCAAAAGATGTTTTTTTAGGTAAATTGAAGCATTTTAAACAGAAAGTTACTCTTGTCATTTTTCTCTAGGATCCATTGTTTTTGCGCTATGAGCATTTTAAAGTTGAAAAAACTCGAAAATCGCGATTTTGAGGCCCGGATTAAAGTGTCATAATGGTGAAAATGTTATGCTCTCACTAGGGAAATTTGTCAATTGGGATCTCCTCTACAAGTTGTGATAGCAAAAACCCATGTTCCTCGTCGATTTACCTTCGTTTTTTGAATGTTAATAACGCGTCGTATGGCTCCAGTTCACTGGTGATCGCAATGCTCCCCGCGCCACGATATTCGCTCCGAGATTCAGCGGAGCGCCACGTAGTGGCTGACTTTGGAAGTACAACTGGCGTACTGCTAGGGTGACGCCATGCTGCGCCATGCCAATGACAATATTGAGCGTGCACAGCGAGGCACAGCATAGGCGCAGACGGGGGTTTCGTGAATTTTAGGAGAAAACCGTAGCTTGAACATGCTAACAGTAAGCGACAAAGTTGTTTGAAATTTAATTACGAAGATTTTGAGCTGTTGTGGATATCAATCAGAGCAATATCGAAAGATTCACGGAGCTCGAAAGAATGGATGCGAGCCCGCGGCTTGAGTGGCGGCTGCGACGCCTATACTAAAAGCACGCCAAATCTCGAAATCGCCTCTACTAGCTCAAATTTGCTCGGATTTAGGATCACGACCGCCCAAACTCTTCGTTTTCACAAGTTCTACAACTTTCTCGCTTATTGTTGCCACATTTGAGCGATGGCTTTCGAGTTTGACCCTTACGAAGATTCGCCGTCTGCTGCACAGTACGCCAGTTGTAGTGAATGCGGTGGCCACGGGTCGCGCACAATCGCCCGTTTTGAATTTCAAAAGCGCGCGTCTCGGAGCGAATGCAACGTTGCGTCGTCTGCACGCACGAGGTGGGAGCCCGCGAGCACGCGAACGGGCGCCATACGACGCGTTATTAACATTCAAAAAACGAAGGTAAATCGACGAGGAACATAGGTTTTTGCTATCACAACTTGTAGAGGAGATCCCAATTGACAAATTTCCCTAGTGAGAGCATAACATTTATCCGGGCCTCAAAATTGCGGTTTTCGAGTTTTTTCAACTTTGAAATACTCATAGCGCAAAAAACAATGGATCCTAGAGAAAAATGACAAGAGTAACTTTCTGTTTAAAATGCTCCAATTTACCTAAAAAACATCTTTTGAATCCAAAATAAACAAATTTATTCAATTGTTTAAACAATTTCGGTTTAAACAATTTTGCACCCAGATACGGCTTAGGAACATATGACTTAAGGATCAGGGAGGTCTTGCGGTGAGTATCCCACAAAAAATTTCCATTACGCTATTTTTGCACACGATGGCGGTAGTTTCGCCTACTCTATATATACATGCAAGGATGGGAATCCACCGATACTTGATACTCACGCGATAACACAATGTGCGTGGAAGGCAATCGTATTCAGTACTTCGACGGAACGGAGCTTTGATGCATAGTTTCATAAATCGAGTGCAGTCCAGAGTATCAGCATCGGCTAGACGATCGAGTTAGTTGAAATTCTTCGGGATTTCCGCTGTCCCGCAAAATAGGGGGAAATAGCGGGAAAATCCAGGGGATAGGGGGAAATAGCGGAGGACTTTATAAAGGAAATAGGGGTAAAAGAGCAAAATAGAAGCCTGCGTATGCTGTTCTACGTACTGACCCAGAGACGGTTGATCATGCGCTTTGAAAAATGGGAACAATTACCTGATTCAATTTTCAGCGAATTGTTATTGTTGTTGTTGTTGTTATTGTTGATATTGTTGTTATTACTGCTGTTCATGCTGCATGATGCGACAGATCCGGGCAGTGGCGTGTCACTCATTTTCATGGTTCTTGGCTTACGCTTGCGAGTCTGTATAGAATCTTTCTTCATCGTGAGAGGCCTATTGACTCCGTGTAACTTGAAATACAAACCGCAAGCGTTACACACCGCATCTCCGTGTGTGTTTCGTCGCCACAGCGATGTTGTCGTTGTGTGGCAGTTGCTGCACGAGAGACCAGCGCGTCTTGAAGCAGACTTGGATCAAAGAATTGATAAACTTCGTTAGATTTTGGAACTGAAGAGATTTATTGAATATACGAGGAATAGAACTCAATTAGAATGACGTGGGTGAAATTACGAGGTAGTGGCTGTGACTTTCAAAAATTCTTTGAGGGAAGAGAGGATGAATATGCCGGTGAAGTCCGTGTGAATTTCAGCACCTACGTATCCCATACCGTAATGCAAGTTAAGAAGACATGACAATGATAGATATTAAAGAGAGTATCATTGAGAGTTTTTCGTGTTTATCGCATCTCAGGAAGCAGTCTCAACTGTGCGGAACATTATTGATCTAGATATATTAGAAGCGCACGTTCTACTTTTGGAACAATCGTTGGTCACTTTTTACGAATGTTCCCCGCAGTTTATACTTTGCTCACTGGTGTATGAGGAAATCTCACGACGAAGCAAACTGGCCATTCAGTAACTTCACGTTCAGATAATGAGCACTATCGTTAACTCAAAGCTCACGCTGGGGAATTTCAAAGACTCGATAGTTCTGCGTCCCTCTTACGTATTCTAACATATTCAGCACGATGATGAGACATAACTTCTGATCTCCGAGTTCATGAATTTCTCAATGAATTTGAGATATCGCGAAAACTGGTAAGCAACGTTAATTCTTTGAGTCTTTGAGAGTTGGCGTTATTTGTTAGATTTACGATATCTTGAAAATTTAAGAGTTGTTTGAGAACTGGACAATATGAACAACCTCTTACGTTCCTTCGTATCTCCCGGGCTGTTGGCAAATCGGTCTGAAAATTGTATGGATGGAATTCGTGTGATGTGAGAAGTTAAATGCTGTTGGCTCGGACCCACCCTGATAGAAAGTATATTCAAACGGACGTCAAGGTTGGATTCAACGTTGGATTAGTGTGATCCAACTTTGATCCAACAATGTAATGCTCGTTGGATCAAACCTTGATCAAATTCATCCAATTACTAACCTCACCTTACGATTTATTATAGAGTATATATATTACAGTAGTTTTTTCCTTGTATAACGCTCCTACGGAATCTCTATTGAGATTGTTAAAAGCTATTATTACGGTAGCTAATTTGAATTACTGAATTACAGTTGTTTTAGGAAACAAATTTATTTTACAATTTTATTCTTGTTGGTGGAATTGAAAGTGATCGAGTATCATTGGACACAATCTTAGACAACTCAACACAAAATTCAAACCCTTTCGACAAGATGATCTTCTTTCTGCAAATAATCGAAAATAATCTTCATACAGAAATTGAAAAACTACAATAATTAACGGACTCACCAAAACATAACCTGTAATGAACGAGCTTCTTGACCATCAATAATTACCTTCTATGACGAATATTAGTGGTCTAAAATGAGTTTCTAAATGAATTACGTGGCAGAGAATGAGATGGCTCCGATTTTGTCCACAATATATTATTCAACAATGGTTCAAACAATAACTGGTGCACCGTATGATTTTCCCTCGCATAATAAAATACCCACACAGCAGACGATGTTTACGCTCCAAATCAAACATCGGATCAAGGTTTGATCAATGGAGCATTACATTCTTGATCCAACCTGTATGCACAGTTGGATCCAACTTGGACTTGAACGTCAAACTATTTGAAGAACTTTCTATCAGGGCATGCTGCTCGATCTATCACAGTTGTGATCATTTATTAAGCATCCGTGAACTTCCAATCCTCATTCCATCGCTGTTTCAATGCACACAGCGACGGGGGGGGGGGGGGTGAACATTCCGAATTCATCAGAATGGCATCTTAATTCATCATCGAAGACCTACAGATCTATTGCAAAACCCGTACAGAACATAAGATTCCATGAACATACATGATCGTGGAATCCGTGGATTCCATGTTCATATATGATCAGGTATAGAATCGGTTTGAAAAAATGTTATTTTTATTTCGGAAAGACGTGATATACTAATTTGCAGCTGGTGTAACATCAATACTTCTCAGTATTGATCAAACATCACTCAGAAAAACCATTTTCGGAGTCATTCTCAGGTTTTGAACATTTGAAGCACTGAAGAGAAAGGTTTCGTAAAAAATGTCACTTTTTTGAAACTCGAGATCGACTCTTGGGAAGATTTTTTTCAGTAGTATATCATCAGTATCGTGACGTATTTATGTTAGAATAGGTTTGAATCAATATATCACAACTTTCTGGAATAAGAAAAAAATGTTTGAAACGGTTTTACGTATGATCATATATGACCATGGAATCGTATGTTTTACATGGGAAGGGATTGTGGGCTCAATTTTCTAAATCACATTGCGGGTGAAAATGAGAAAAGTTAATTTAGCATAATCCAGTCGACAAAAGCGAGGACTAGCGTGTTTGGCGTAAACCAGCACATTTTGAAATATACACGAAGACTAACACATTAAAATATGGTAGTTTTCGTCCTAAAATTGAAATGTGGACTTCTTCAAATTACTGTAGGAAAATATAAAGAGAAACACGGTTCAGAGTTTGAGACGAAGAATAGAACTTTTCGAATGCAGAAAAAACACTAGCTACGATAATCATGTACATAATCGACGCCTCTTACAGTAAGTAACACATCCGCTCACCGTAACGAAGACTAATACATCATGTTACAGCGGCGAAGATTAGCATTTGCTCGTTAACGCCACGAAGACTAACACTTACTCCTCAACGGCACGAGAATTAACCCTTTTGAATACATTCTCCCCAACGGTATGATTATACCATTTGGATCAAATTTGATCCAAGTATTTGATAAAATTTGATGAATTGGTCAAATTATTTGAAGAAATTTCTATACGGGTGAAGACTAAAAATTTCGTCTTAAGGCGATGCGGTCACCGTGCACCGTGCACGCTGAAAGTTATTCCCACTTTTCTCCGATATTCTTGCGATTTGGACTAAACGACGAGAAGATGAATACTTATTATAATCTAACTTGAGTTCGTCTTCTCGTCGTTTAGTCCAAATCGCAAGAATATCGGAAAAAAGTGGCAATAACTCTAGCGCAGGCCATAGACATAGAAGTATAGACTGCTGGTCCCGTATACTCGCCGTTGTCATCGAGACATAGACCTTCGCGTGAGAGCGAGAGAGACGGCAAGCTCCAAGGCGCACGCTTTTAATACGCGACTGCTCTGCTGCATCTCTCTCACTCTCATTGGGAAGCCTCGATGTCAATGGCGAAGATACGGGACCGGCAGTCTATACTTCTATGTCTATGGCGCAGGCACCTTCTAACCTATAATATAGGCACTTTGTAATTCTCACTTTTATCCGATTCTTTTG
Organism: Eretmocerus hayati; assembly: GCA_029851415.1. Taxonomy (NCBI): domain Eukaryota; kingdom Metazoa; phylum Arthropoda; class Insecta; order Hymenoptera; family Aphelinidae; genus Eretmocerus; species Eretmocerus hayati. The sequence goes on from CM056741.1 coordinate 137,743,661, forward strand.
CGATTTGAGCTAAACGACGAGAAGACGAACTCAAGTTAGATAATAATAAGCATTCGTCTTCTCGTCGTTTAGTCTAAATCGCAAGAATATCGGAGAAAAGTGGGAATAACTTTCAGCATGCACGGTGACCGCATCGCCTTAACGCCACGGAAAGTAACACACATTCTTCTTAGCGGCACGAAAACTAACACATTTGTCTTATCGGGTCCGATAAGTCGAATTTACTTGTTTCTAGAGCTTATTTATCAGGGTTGATAATCGAGTGTGTTATTTTTCGTGGTGCTAAGGAGAATGTGTTACCTTTCGTGGCCTTAACGAGAAATTGTCAATGTTCGTGCCATCAACGGAAAAACGTTCATCTTCGTCCATCACAAGCAATGAGGTGTTACTCTTCGTAAGAGGCGTCGATATAAGCCATCTATCTATCAGTGCGCGTACAAGGCATCCAAACTAATAACTAGTAAGAACTCGCTCCCCCCTCTCTCTCCCTTTCTTACTTCCTCCCGAAGATCATACTACTTGTGAATATACTAATTGTTCTATATAATAATTTGTTAACCTTACACTGCCGGTCAAAAGTTTCAGGACACCCAAAATTTTTTTTTCCAATCTTGTAAGTGGAAGTACTAGGCTCTACTTCACCAAAAAGGATTCTGTCAGGGCTCATTTTGAAGGTCTTTTCACGTACTTCAAGATAGCATTCCTCATTTTCATCAGTGCGAATCTAGATCTTCCCAATTTGAGCTTGAAAAGTGCCAATTCCGATGATTGTTGGGAGAACCTGCTGGCTCCGGTAGCTCAAAGGTACAGGAATATTGTAGAATGAATCTCAAAAGGCCTAAAAGTACAAGCCTTAAGCTTTGAAATCCGTTTTCCAACATCCTTCTACATTACTTCTACTCCGAGCTATGATATTTCCTGTGAAGAAAGATTTTTCGCTAAAACTAACACTAAAATTCGAAAAAGACAGACAATTGCGTTTGAAGGGAAATAAAATCTCTGACCCTGGTATCTATCTTTCGAGTCATGATCAGAAGAACAAGAAACCTTTGCAACATGCCCCAAAAAGTGAATTTGTTCGTCATTTTTTAATAAAGGTGCTAAGTACTATTTTTGGGAAGACTCTCCTCAGAGAAAATATCATAGCTCGGAGTAAAAGTGACGTAGAAGGATGTTGGAGAACGGATTTTGAAGCTTCAGACTTGTACTTCCAGGTCCTTTCAGATCTATTCCGGAATATTTCTGTTCCTTTGAGCTACCGGAGCCAGGAGATTCTTCCAAAAATCATCGAAATTGGCCATTTTTCAAGCCTAAATTGGGAAGATCCAGATTCGTACTACTGATGAAAATGGATAATGCGATCTCAAAGTACGTGAACAGACCTCAAAAATGAGCCCTAATAAAGTCTTTTTCGATCAAGTAGAACTCAGTAGTTCTGCTCACGAAGCTGGAAAAAAAATCGTCAGTGTATAATTGTTACTTTTCGTTTCTGATAAATGTTTTTGTTTTTGCTGAAAATCTAGAGACTGCAATTGCTCATCTTTAATGACGGAAAAGAATATGTACAAGAATTTTGACTTTGATAAAGGTTGTTTTCCAAACTTCATATTACAGTTACAGAATGATAATTAATAGAATAAAAGTATAAAAAGCCTTTTATTAATAACATTCACATTCAAAACAGATATGGATTTGTCTCCCAAAATTATTCGCATTTCTTATCAACATCTTGTTTGCGGTGGGGCCCATATTTTTCATTTCCAAATTTTCGCCAATTCGTAACGGTTCGAAGATTATTCCGATTTACAATTCATTATGGTGATCAATTTCGCTAAAGATATGATCAATGAGCCAAGGATGAATTAACCTCATGTCAATAAGTTTGCCGAAATCAGAAAGCTCAATCTATGACTAAAATGAACTAGCGTAAAATCGCCTTGGCAATGAACATTTCAACGCAAATGATATTTTTCTTACAATAAAAAAGCTAGTCCTCATTTCAAAATTCGAAACGTGTTAGTTTTCGTGTACGCATTTCTCAAACGTGCCAGTCTTCGTGTGAAATTATGAAATGCAATACTTCTTCGAGATTGTGTTAGTCTTCATGAGTTTCAAAATTTGCTAAGGTAAGGTAAGTGTACCCAACTTGCCTCTGTACCAAACTTGCCCCCTTATACCGATCTCAGGCATGGGCACTGGTAAACCTTCCCGATAATTTTTTCTACGTTTATTGTATCAAGACATGAGAAATAAAGTGGTTTCGATTCACTCCGAATCATTTCTGCGTTTCTCAGAAAATTCAGAACGATTTTTTCATTTTTCGTGTTTGCACAGCTAAGAATTCACTGAGGAAATCGCGTTCAGTAAAAGCAGTGACAAATTTTTCAGATCCACGAATTTCAACGTAGTTTGGCACATCTGATTCCTTTTCTGAAGACCTTCAAAATCCATTCTTTAGAATCGCAAAACTCAGGTTGGCAGATATTTTATGAGCAAAATACGGAGATGCTTAGAGGCCCACACCGGAGTGTACACAACATGCCCCCATATGGTTATCTCGAGAGGGTGTGTAGTCGCGAATTTTTCAACACTCAGAACGTGTTTATCAAAATGAATCAGAAATAGTGGTCTGGGCCAGCGAGAGACTCCAAACGTAGTTCCACGGCGATGATAACGGATGGAAATGATTTTATGCAATTTATCGCTGATTTACATTGCTTTAAATGATGAGGGCAAGTTGGGTACACACTTTTGCAAACTCTCAAAAATCACTTATTGGCAAAATTGCGACAACTCGGCACCAATTCATTCGAATTGTAGATCTTAGCTCATTTTCAAGGTCTTGAGACAAGCTTCACAATAAGTGAAAGTATGTTGAAAAATATTGAGATTAGCCAAAGTTATTGAAGGAACGGCTCAATGGGGGCAAGTTGGGCACACTTACCTTGGCTTACGCCAAACGTGCTAGTCTTCGTGATTAAGCCGAAACGTGTTAGTTTTCGTGGGGAGGAGGGGGGGGGGGCAAAACGTGCTAGTCTTCACGGAAAATGTGCTACTCTTCGTAAGGATCTGAAATGTTGAGTTCTTCGTAGGGGCTGACGAAATATTCCCTCTGTTGCTTCTAGCATCGCGTGCAATTTGATTTCTACATCAACAGAAACTTGATATCAAATCCATTGCAGGAAAAGTAAGAGGGTAACAAAAATCGAAAATCGACGAAAATACTCATTTTACAAGGTTTGACATACTTCGATTCTGTAACATGCTCTTCCTCACTTTCCTAGCACCGTTGACCGGATCCCACTCTAATACGTAGCAATATCAAAATCCCTTCACAAACATGCGGCGGAGCTGGAAAAAGATTCACCTAACAAGAATATACATCATCAATGTGTGAGTACCGTCACATTCAAAGAAAAGTTTCCGGAGAGTTAGTTCGGGCGCTGGCCAGGGGAGGGAGGAAGGTCATTAAACAACTCCTATTTCAGAAGGTATCGCAGTGATTTCAAATGTGTTTCAAGGCGCTGAAACGATTGCACGAGGTCATCAGCCCGAAAAACTCTGGTGCTGTTGTCTAAAATAACAATATTCGGTGCAAAATTATGTTTATTTGATAAAAACTCAGAAAATATGCATTTTGAGGGAAAATTGTAGAGGACCAAATTTGTAGAGCACAAAATTTTCCACGAAAAGAAGGCCGGATAAGTTTCCAGAAAAACCCAAGCTTGCCACAGTGGGGAATCTGCAAAAACCGTTCCGCCCGTTCAACATGGGCTTACATAGGGTGGCCTACGCAGCGCTACTGAACTCGCTGCCATTTTGACGATTGTCAATTTATGTCTAGTCGACCAAGTGCATCTCCAAGAGGATTAAATTTCCTTCAGAATGGTCTTCTTGTGATTCCATCGAACTCAAACGCCTTCGACTTTGGAGCGAGAAAGAGGAAAACTACTGATTCTCAGACTACAATCGTGATGCACCGCTGCGACTCGGTCGCCGCGCCCTGACAGTTTCGCTGCGGGAATAGCGTTGAGACACACTATTCCTCTTTCTCTTGATCTGTGCTCGAAATGGTTCTCAACGGATCAAGGGATTCTAATTTTGATGGCGGAATATCGCAAAATGATGCAAAAAAGAGTCATCAATAATTTCTTCTAAACAAATGAAAAGTTGATGAATCGACGGGAATAGTAGATTTCGATACGAGGGCGGGGGTGTTGGTTTCCGCGGCCCGAGCAATGTTTTTCCGGCCCGAGCCTTGGCGAGGGTCGAAATCATCGCTCGGAAGCGGAAACCACCCCGCCCGAGGGTCGAATACTATTTTTTCATCGTCGGCGTGGGAAAGAAAATAAAAAAACCGCTCTTTCCCGCACAGACGATGAAAAAAGTTTTTTCCAATCTCTTTGAGTGTTTTTATATTCTTTCATGAAAACCCTCGGGTTTCCCGTAAAAAGCTGTCAAGTTCCACAGAAGACAGAATTTTCAATTTTTGAGGGCCTAATGAAATTTTTAGATCCGACGAAGCTCAAAATTTTTCTTCTGTGTAGTCCCTTCCAGCAAAACTGGTGAGAAACCCGGAAAAACGTAAACCGTCTATGCCACTCATTTGACACTTTCCCATGTTTTTAATACCATCAATACGAACACTCGGTTAACACCTGAACTGTCCACACTACAGGGGCATGCGGTAGCTGTGCAACGCGGCCGTAGACTTAAATTCACATCTTATGTCAAAATGTCGATGAGGCGAAGGTTGAGATGAGTTGTCTAGTTATTTTTGTTGACTCCACAACTCGCCGTTTAGTCTACATTATAGAGGTGTAATAAAAAAAATGGGAACAACTAGACCGCTGGTACCCTCTAAACTATTTCCAGCACTCGACGCGTAATGTACTAAAATAAGCACATTGTAATTCGCACTTTTATCCGATTCTTTTGCGATTTGGGCTGAAAGACGAGGAGAGCCTTTCAAGTTAGATAATGACAACTGTGGCTTTTCTTACCGTGTATCCCAAATCGAAGGAAATTCCGAGTGAAGTGGGAACAAAATTCAGCTTGCACGGCTACCACTGCCCTCAAAGGTTTCTCTCTCAGGCTAATAGCATAGAAAAAAGATGGGAAAGAGGCCTTCAAGTTGGCTGCAGTCTGGAAATTCAGTTGGTTCCCGAGCGTACTTAGAAGCAAGGTTGGCGTATTCTCATTGTTACTCACGGGTTGCCATGTCCCGTATCGATAACAGTTCGCTGTTGGGAAACTTTCAGGAGTTCCCACAAAATTCGTCGAATACTGATTCGATGATCGTGTTTTCTCAATCAAAGTTTGTTCTGACAGCCGATACGGATCCCATGGACTCGAACTTTCCAAATGTTCTCCAAGAACTCGATTGTTTACTCAAACGAATCCTTCTCCAAGAGCATTTCTTCTCAGTCGATTTGAGGTTGTGGCTATTGCCACATTAATCTCGCAGTTATCCATCAACTTATCGAAGCTCGTCTAAATTCTACGCGCGTTAGATTGCGAATTTGTGAGCCCTGACCAAAGTTGTGACGAGAGAACCATTGAAAAAAAACATCTTAGTGGAATTAACGAATTTGCGTGTCGACAACTTGAATCAGGACGGACAAATAGATATTGAGAACACAGGAATCAAATCAGTATAATACCGCCTCTCCGTAAAATTCACGAATAATCTTGATACAGAGGGGTGTCAGCAAATGGAGGGAAGGAGCTCAGCGAACCAGTGTATGTGATACGGGACGTGGCAACCTGCAAGTATCAATGAGAATACGTCATTGCTCCGATGAATTGTTGATGATATCAAAAACACGGGAAAAAGTCAAATGAGTGACACAGACGGGTCACGTTTTTCCGGGTTTGTCACCAGTTTTACGGGAGGAGGATACATGGAGGAAAATTTCAAGCGCTGGTAGGTCAAAAAATTTCATCAGCGACTTAAACTCGAAAATTTCGACTCTTCCAAAACTTGATGGTTTTTTTTTCGGGGAAAAACTAAGGAATTCCATGAAGACTGCCAAGACTTTTGCGACGTAGAATCACTCAAGAACCCTAAAAAAAATTCTCCCGTCGATCCATCAACTTTTTCATTCCTTTGTAAACAACTATTCATAGCTTTTTTTGCACGTTGAACGCGCGGAACGGTTGGGTTTTCCGACGGACTCATAAGAGCTCATTTCACAGGGAATGTTCTGCTTTACAACTCTGGTCCGTCATAAATTTTCGATAATATGCATATTCTACGAGTTTTTTCTTCTAAAAAAACCATGGCTTTGCCTAATAATTGTCAATCCCAATTAATGCCGGGGTTTTTAGGCTGGCGACCACCAGGATCCGATTCAGCGCCTCGAAATATATTAATATCACTGAAAGACCTTCTGGAACACGAGTTGCCAAATTAGACCCGCCTCCACCAGAGTTCGGACTGAGTGTGCTGCCATTTTGGGGGTTTCCAAATTTGAAGGTCTCAACCGCCTAATTTGTGAGATTTCTTCACATGCACGTTGATGTACCAATTCGTATCAGATGTATCGTCTCCGAGATACACGTGGTATCGTTTAATTATCATTAGATTATATAGAGCTGTGGTGATGAATGTGCACTGGACTATATAAGATGGACTAATAAGGGGAGGATCAGGTGTCCGGATCACAATCTTGTCGGAATTGTTTTTACAGTTTGGTATCGCCCAGTATATGAAGAGTCCAGAGTGACTCCGTCAAATGGGCCTTTTGTTCAGAGCTACAGCCAAAAAGCAATAACATTGCTGGTACATATACATGTAAATGTATGTGTATTAGGGTGGGCCGAAAAATGACTTTTTTTGAGAATCGATACGGGCTAGTGCGCAAAAGTTAGGTTTCTATATGTAGATGTGAAAAAAATTTTGCTGGGCGCTGAGAAATGAGATTTTAGGTTCGAGCAAGAGCCATCAAGCTTTTATCAAAATTAACGTAGATTTAAATAGGAATGTGCCTAATTCGGCACTTTTTTCTTCCTAACTTTGCTTGTATTTCTGGTGCATCTGAACATTTTTGAACGTACTGTAGGTCATTTTAAAGCTTGTTTCAAAACCTACAAAATGAGCTAAAGTACGTCCAATTCCGACTAATTCAAGCCAATCTATCTCAACTTTCCCAAAAAGTGATCATTATTAAAAATCCCAAAAATGGGGCGATTCTCCCTTCAAACTTTGCTTGTATTTCTGGTGCATCTGAACATTTTTCAACGTACTTTAGCTCATTTTGAAGCTTGTTCCAAAACCTACAAAATGAGCTGAAGTACGTCCAATTTTGACTAACCCGACCCAATCTATCTCAACTTTTCCATTGCGAGTTTTGAAAGGAGTGAGGCGGGAGGGGGAAGTCGCTTATTTTCGGATTTTTCAAGACTAATCACTTTTTAGAAAAAATGGAGATAGATTGGCTCGGGTTAGTCGAAATTGGACGTACTTCAGCTCATTTTGTAGGTTTTGGAACAAGCTTTAAAATGAGCTAAAGTACGTTGAAAAATGTTCAGATGCACCAGAAATACAAGCAAAGTTTGAAGGGAGAATCGCCCCATTTTTGGGATTTTTAATCATGATCACTTTTTGGGAAAGTTGAGATAGATTGGCTTGGATTAGTTGAAATTGGACGTACTTAAGCTCATTTTGTAGGTTTTAAAACAAGCTTTAAAATGACCTAAAGTACGTTCAAAAATGTTCAGATGCACCAGAAATACAAGCAAAGTTAGGAAGAAAAAAGTGCCGAATTAGGCACATTCCTATTTAAATCTACGTTAATTTTGATAAAAGCTTGATGGCTCTTGCTCGAACTTAAAATCTCATTTCTCAGCGCCCAGCAAAATTTTTTTCACATCTACATATAGAAACCTAACTTTCGCGCACTAGCCCGTATCGATTCTCAAAAAAAGTCATTTTTCGGCCCACCCTAATGTGTATGTATACAATTTTTTTTATAATGGGCCTATATGAGCAATGATAAGTCCAGTGCCTGTATATTTGCTGAGGAGATCCATTTGACAGAGTTACACTGGATTCTTCATGTTCTAGGTAGTACTAAACCGTGAAAAAAATTTGGACAAGATTGGTGATCCGGACACCCGGGCCTCCCCTTGTCAGTCATTTCGAATCTTAGTCATTCTGATCAATACTCAACTGAACATTGATGCGCAAACAACCTTTGAAAATCTAGATGTACGTGTACTATGTATGACGTACGTCAACCTGTACCGCGACCAAAATGTGACAATTGTTTTGGGTAGGACTCTAACTTCTCTAATTGTATAGAAAATGTCAGAATTTGCCTATTTTGCCTTTTCGAGAAAATCGACTTTTAAGTCGTCAAAATATGCCCGACTTCCAGAGGCCACAGCTCTTCGAATATTGAGCCTAGATCAACGTACCTGGGCTCAAATTGAAGCTCTGAATTTGCCAAAATTGTTTTAGGTATTAAATCGCCAGAAAGATTATCGCGAAGGATGATAGCGTCGATTATAAGTTACACGTGGTCACAGTATACCTATATATATGGTGAGATGGCGGACGGGTGACGCCAGCGCGGGAAGACAAGTCTCGCGATAATCTCGATGCATGCATAGGTTTCTAGCACCCGCTTTACGTCTGCAAGGAGTTAGATCTGCTCTGCTGGCCTCGTAGAAGGTTCCAATGCAGGTATTCCCCAAGTCATCCCGTCAAACGTCGATCGGGGCGATCCCAGCCCGCAAAAGCAGTGTTGTCGTCTGCTCGAGATCAGTTGCCCCCTCCGCGCGCCGTCTTGCCGTATATATAGGTATACTGTGACCAAGTGTAACTTATAATCGACGGTATCATCCTCCGCGATAATCTTTTTGGAGATTCAATACCTAAAACAATTTTGGCAAATTCAGAGCTTCAATTTGAGCCCAGGTACGTTGATCTAGGCTCAATATTCGAAGAGCTGTGGCCTCTGGAAGACGGGCATATTTTGACGACTTAAAAGTCGATTTTCTCGAAAAGGCAAAATAGGCAAATTCTGAAATTTTCTATACAATTAGAACAGTTAGAGTCCTACCCAAAACAATTGTCACATTTTGGTCGCGGTACAGGTTGACGTAAGTCTATGTATGTTGAGTGTAAAACGGCTAAAACGGTAGACCTCTGTTTTAAGTCTATACATATTAAGCCAGTCCATGATTATTAGATAGAATGATTGCGCTACATCTACTGACTCTGTCTTTCTTTCCCTCTGTCATTCATCTGTTTCGAGAAACTCGGATGGAAAATTGACTCAAATGTGCAACACCACAAGTTGATCATGTCTCGAGTCACTCGTAGAATAGGAACAGTATCATCATCAGGAGTTCATTCTTTTTGTTCTTCCGACTTTAAATGAATAGGGTATGTTACCAAATTTTTCTTGTTTCTCAATATCGATCAATCATCATGTCTAACATTCTTCACTGCGTTTTTACATTTAGAAATTTTTAAAGACGAAATGTCGAAAAGTAGAATATAATCCTTTCTATCATTCTTAGATTCTTTTGTGCTACTTGTACGATGTTCGCTCTCCTTCGACGGTTATTGATAAAAATTATTGAACCGTGTGAAAGAAGATTTCACATAAAGATGTGAGGACTTCTTTTGAAGTTTCTTCAGGACTATGAAGAGGATTTCGGATACTTGTACTATCGAGTTCTCATATATCTCCGTAGAGTTCTAGTAAATCTAGCGAGTGATTCCAATTCTGAAAGAAACAAGGAATCAACGTTACTCTCTATAGATTTACGATACGTATCTCAAAAATTCACGGAGCTCAAAATTACTATACGGATCAAGAACTCGGCAATGTTGATAAGTGTGCTATATAGAGATAGGACTCCAACATCTTTCCAAGTATTTCTCTAGTTCATAAACGAGCGAAACAATCTACAAAGTATTTCTCTAGTCATGCAGTATGATAATTTCTGAAACCACCGCTATAGCGCTGGCATTTGCACTCTTTACAGATTTTCAAAAACATATGAAATTCGATTTTCAAAATGCGTATCGAGGTTGAAGTTTATGTACTTATGGTGGAAACGCGTTGTTTTCACGAGTTTGGGAAATTATGCATTTTCGCAAAAATATATATTCCAGCGTAGCACACATCTTCCACGGTCGAAAGCTACCAAAGGCGCAGAGAAGAGAAGAGTTTACGGTGAAAGCTAGAGATATCTCACTTAGATGAAAGTATCGAAAATGTTCAACTGGAGAGGAATTCAACTGGACACTATGTATCGAGTACGATAGAACTGACACGAATTAGTATCAGAAGTGATTGAGCTATGATCTGCACAGTATGAGATTCCACCAAGTATCATAAGCGATTGGCGTATGGCGTGCTAGGCTTCCACGTGAATGTTTTCCGAGAAGATGAAATCGATTTCAATTCAACATCGATGTCTAGCTCGACAAAAATTTTTGAACTAACAATCATAAAAGCTTAGATGACGAATATTTTATAAAACGAGGAACAGTGGTATCTCTAATACATTATATTATCCGACCCCGTGAATTGTTCGCACAAATCTAATATTATATTTGTATGATCTATGAATTCAAAGATTCGTGCCAGCATTTGAATACGAGAATTTCGCTGTCAGAGCTTCCTTGCAAAATCCAGAGTTGACAATTTGTTGAGCACCTCTCACAGCAGAACTTTGAAATTGCGGGTAAGCTTTCCAGAACTGCTGTCAATGCATCGATGAATCACGATAAAAGTCGAGATAGGTTACGGTTGAGGTCAGGATTCAGTTAAAAAAAATATATCTTCGTGATCAGGAGTTTGAATAATTGATGAAAGACAGTTTACATTTTTTGCTCTGACTAACATGAGGTATAGCAAGAATGAGAAGATTCAGAAAATTAGAAAGAACGCGAAAGTTGAAAACTGCTGTAAAAGAGAAATGGAAATGATGATGTAAATAATAACGAAAGAAAATCTATGTTAGAGATTCAGATTAGCAGAGATGGATTGCGTTATTGTTATACCACCTACCAAACGACGGCTCGTTTTGTCTTCCGAAGTGCGAGAGACGCCATTATACCCAGGGAAGCCTTTGTAGTATTCGCCCTGGTCCGCCACTGAAACAGACATGAGGCCAAGAATTAGAGCTATGATCTTGAATTTGGTTCTCACAATTTCCTCCACTTTCGAACTACACGAGTGGCCAGCTACTTTCATGCTAGTACAACGAAGCATCTGGTGCATTGGTACTTTATTTTGCAAGAAAGAATTGTCATTGAGGCAAAATGTACGTTCGGTCAAGGGCGAATATCCACAGAGGCTCCTGGTTGCCTTCACACAGGCAGTGTTTAGGAAAATGACGGGTTGCCTTACTACAGGCGGATCTTGAGCTGCACGCTCTACTTATGAAGTGAAATACAGTTGTCAAGAATGGATTTGCGGAAAAATCAAAAAGAAAATCGTCGTTTCTAAAACAAATAATCTCAAACACGGAAGAGTGCTGATCATCGTTACCTTCGAATTCAGACATGCACTAAAAAGCACAGCCCAATCTGAGCTATCAGAGCTGATTTTACTCCGCAAATCGTACCTGAACTGTTAAAAAGCAGACAAGGGAAATGAAAATTGCAAGTAATCATTTCCTCTTGATACCAGGTCTGGATGATCGCTCCTTGCTTACCATGCGCCGTGACTGTTTAACTAAGGGCCGATTCATGCCATTCATCTTGTGGTAAAGTCCGCAGGCGTTGCAGAGGTAATGGCCGGTGCCATCTCGTCGCCAAAGCGGTGTCGAGACTGCCCCGCAATTCACGCACTCACGACCCTCGGTAAAGTATTCAGCTTCCATGTTGTGTTCTGTTTTCGTTTTTCAAAAATAAGACTTTCCATCTTCTTCGTACTTTTTGGAATCGATCATTCATCTCCATTCGTTTTTCGTTTTCAATCCAAGACTCACACAAACCCGATCTACAATTAATTTTTCCTTCATCACACAGACATTCACACCAAGGAGGGGGGACTCAACAAGCTCATGAGCAACTTTGCAAATCTACACTTCTAAGACTCTTCGATGTTTCAAACTCATTGTACTTGGGTTACAGATACATCCTCAAAAAATATTCGAATGCAGAAATGCAGTGTAAAATCGATCAAGACATAAGATTGACAGTTTGACCTATATTGTATACCTGAAAAATGAGGAAACGTTGCATATGCTTTTGCGGAGGATAGAAATGCGATAGCTGTGTATTGAAAAGTAGAAATAATGCACCAACCACCTAAACATCGAGGTAGGTTTTTACCTCTTCGATCCTTCTCAAGAGCAAACAAATACTTTATTGTCTCGACACTTTAGACTGTTCATTAATTCGGATAATGTAGCCAATTGTGGTACTAAATTGATAGCAATACTTCAACCAGGAAGGAAATTTCGTCAGACTACCATGAAAATTGATGGAGACGTAAACAAGAGAGATTTTCAGACCTGACATCGACCATAACCGTTGTTGGCTGAGACACAATATTTCCCTCCTTGACAAGGAATACGCAATTCTTCAGATTCTTTCCACGCATCGTTATTCATTGGAAGAAACATCCGATGAAATGACCCTTCGATTTTTCGAACAGGTCCACTAAGAAACTCGCGATTAATCAAGTTCCATCATATCCTTGTATCACACTCGCGATGATAGAAAGGTGTGTGGATGATCATTTTTCTCATGACCTCTCGATAAAAAGTATGGCGAACACCTCGACAGAAAAAAGGCCGGGATATACAATGTAAGTATGTATACAACTGCAGGATTTATCTTTATGTATACGGATGTATACCACATGTATGACGGATGTGATGAGCCTCAGAATTTCGCATGCATGGTCTGTTACAAAACGCGATTATCAGTGGCCCCTTTTCACGTGCAAGCTGCTTGCCTCAGAACAACTGCCCGGAAACCGAGACCATTTTTCACAGCGATAAGGGAAAGTAAAGTCGTGGATATATGCATTCGGTAATTTTGCTATTCAGATGACAACTATTCTGCGTGTGAACGAAATACGGATGGTTCGACTTCAGTACAAAGTATGGTGCTAATGAAAAATTTGCAATATGGCGAGATTCCATGACAACTGAAAATTACTCTCAATGCTTCACCGTGTTCGAGAATTTCAAAATTCTCTCAGTCGCGAGAACATGAAATAGGAATGTCTCGAAAATTGAGATAAAAACAACTCTTTTCCATAAATTCCGAAGCGAGCGACAAGAGAGAACCAAAGCAACAGATTATCGGACGTGCTTGCATTTGTTACATTGACAAGGACTGTCCCTTCTAAGGTTCTTGAGTCAACTCACTAATACTTTCAGGTTTTCTATCATTCTGGGCCGTTTTTTAACACGTGGGGCCCACTCTTCATTGAGTTTCAGCTCACGTCCAATAGCGGAGACATATCCAATGGCTTATGTCGTGGTGGTTTCTCGTTGTTCAAGTTATAATGAACGTGTGTGCACAGCAATTTCGGCATTGGACTCGACTTCGCTGAGTTTTCCCTGATTTTCGTTTTTTACTCAATTTATTCATTAATCACATAAAATCAAGCGATTTTCAGCAGACTACTTACCTAAAATTCGACAACTTCCAACGTATCTTAGCTCATTTGGGAGGTTATTTCAAAGTCTACAAACAGAGCCCAAACACGCTGGAAATTATCGAACCCCGCTTGAGTAATCTTCCATTCTTGCGCGGAAAAAAGTTTCTGCTAGATCAAAAAACGTGGGTTCTTTTAAGGACAGCCTTTGCTCTGTCGTATCGCTGTAAAAGTCTTGGCATTAAAGATATAGAAAAAGATGATCGGATTGGATCTATCACTTCTCATGCTTGAAACGATTTGAACAGCGTCAATGAGCCACAAGTCGCAATCCAAGATCAGGCTCAGGAATGCTGAAGCATGCTAAGACCATGATCAAACATTATTCTCTAGGTGAAACGGATATTGGAGTACAAGTTCTCTTAGAGGCTCATGACATTGAATTTGATGATTTTATTGATCAGATCAGAGGAAAACTTTTGCGCCCCACCGGTGGGTCCCACAAAAATTCATAGAAATACTGTAAATAGATGCCAATTGATGATTATCCAAAAGGTTTAGCCTCCGAAAATGTTGAAACACACATTTGTACTCTCTCACAAGCTAGACCGGAATCGCGATTTTGCCTTCACAGTAAACGTGTTAAAGAAGTCGAAAAAAGTTGATATTTGTACGTTCTCCGATCTTCACATCGCTCAAAAACTCGCAAAGAACACATTTTATCTATAATTTATCATGCAATATTCTTGTGAAGTAGCAGATGAGTTCCATCGACACACAGACGATCAACGTCTAGGTATTCAACATCATCTTTTGAACATACTCACAAACTCTAACTATGGTTCATTTCTTAAATTTTGGAATGCCGTAAGGGAGCGATTTTAAGGCGAAGCAGAAACATGAAACTGTCCGAGTTTTGTCAAGATTTGTTCAGCCAACGCTGCTTGCGGTGTACTTCTCAAATTTTGAATTGCACTTTGAACACACTTTCCAGATTTTGAGCTGTCATAAAAAGTCAAATAAGTGTTGAATATTACGCTAGGAAACTCGGTATAGCATCTTTTCATAGGTAAAACTACTGATGATATAAGTTGCCTCGATGGCAATTGATACAGCTTTGCAAAGCTTTCGGCAAAGATGAAAACAGCTCAACTTACTTGTACTCAAGATAGATATCAAATATTCAACATATCTTGGTATACTGGAATCACATTTTCACGTGGAATTCTAACACGCAATGAGCAAGGTGGCGCGAAAGTAGAAGAAATTAAGCGGGATAGATATGTACATTATTTGAATTGATTTCATAGGAAGGCAAAGCCAGACTGATACCAACCAAATCAATTCCCATTGAATAAAACAATATTCACGGCTCACATAGAAATCAAAATCAAGATCGATGAAACATTTATTGCCTTTTGATAATTAATTTAACCGACTCAAATAATTACTTGAGCTCAAGTATTTTTCCACTAATTCCTCCGTTAGGCAACCGTGACGAACTCATTCGGTTCAATTTTAACGATCTCAACGCTAAACTGTTTTTGATGATTCTTTAACGGCGAGTCAGAACAGGTTGTAACTTTTCTGGGTGTTAATACTCAATTTGATCTTTCATCCGGTCAGAGCGAATTTCATAAATGTTACTGGGCTGAGAAACTCCAATTCTCGGGACTGCTTTCAAAATCTTAATATGCACCCACACGACTAAAAAAAAGTTATTGAAAGAGGGAACTGATAATAGAAAGCAGTATCACTTCAAATTGGTCTCGAATCGGTCATATCTTCAACTCAAAGAGTGAGTTTAATGAAAGTCAAGGATATAAAATGTGGTAAGTGTACCCAACGTGCCCCTCCCCCCATTAAGCCATAGTGCCAACAATTTTGGCCCACTTCAATGTGTTCCAAGATATTCTGCTGCATGTTAAGAAGACTCCCCAACTGTTTTCAGCGCCATCTCGCGGTCAAAACGGTTTATGGTAAATAATTAATTGACCGAACAACTTTGAGTGGACAGCGATGCAGACCCATGTGCGGGTTACTCATCTGCAAATGTTACAAAGAGTTCCATTGAGGTTGGTGCAAAATTGAGCGAGTATACTTGCTTATATATAGTTGCAGCAAAAATTTCTGACGATTTTTAAAACTAGTAAAACTTTTGCTGCAACCACTCTCGCTCAATTTTGCACCAATCTCAATGTAACTTAGTCTTTAATTTGCTGATGAATTTTCCGCACCTGGGTATGCATCGCTAACCACTCATCAAAATTAATCGGTTAGTTAATCATTTCGAATAAACCAGTTTGACCGCGAGATGGCGCCACCGCTATTTCAAAAAAGCTGGGGAGCACTCTCAAGGCTTGTCCCAATCCCAAGACCTTCAAGAAGAAGTGAAGTGAGTTCAATTGTGAACCGGACAGAGCCGAGCTATTTATATTATGACTTCTCTAAAAGTGATTTTTGCGAGTTCGCGAAAGGGAGTACCCAAATGTCTCCATTATTTTCTCAACAATCTTAGTCGAGCTCAACATTTTTCAAAGTACCTCAACCCATTTCGATGATTGTTTTAAGACCTTCATAATTAACTGAAGTACGTCTAACTTCAATCAACTGGAGCTGAGCTGTGCCAATTTCCTCAAAAAAAAAGGTATGTAAATTGACGGTAAAGTCCATGAAATTGTTCCTATCTGTTTTCATCGGCGTCAACCACATTTGGAGCTTTTCGCCGATTCAAAAACTATTTCCGGTTTATTTTGATGTGATGGACTCGTTCTGAAAGGTAAATAAAAGAAGTCGTACTGCACAATCTTCCGAGATAACCACTTAGAGCATATTGGTCACACTCCTAAGTTGATTTGCAAACAATCTTCGTATTTAACTCATAAAGTCGTTCCAAATCCAAGATATGCCAGGTTAAAGGGGGGATTTTGAAATTCTTCAAAAAAGGAATCGAATGTGTTCAAGACGTTATGATAGGCTGAAACAAAAACTTTTGCACCGGTTCTACTACACGCAATTTTTTGGCGATTTATTGAGTGAGCATGCAAACACGAAAAAAACAAAATCTTACTTTGCATTTCCTGGAACAAGCAGAATTCATGTAGGGCCAGCCCAAATCACTCATTTCCTCATATTCCAATATAAGGGACGTAAAAAAAAATTTGTGAGAAGGTCAACGAGTGCCCATTTCGGAGATCGGCATATAGGGTCATGTTGGGTACCATTACCTTATATTATCATTGCGCATTCAATCAATAGTTTCGTCAAACAATGCGGTGATCTCTCGCGAAATACACATGGAAACACTATTTATTTTGAATCCAAACCTTGAAAACCATTGATGTATTCTGCACTCAAAATACGAGATTTTAGTTCGCTTGCTGCAGAGCCATCCTCTGCCCTCCAGAGAAGAGACATTCTGGTGTTGGGAGCATGGAGTAGTATCAACAGCATAAAATTGTGTAAAGAATGTCAAAACTAGGGAGTCAAAAATCTTTGATTCCCATCTTTTTCGCCAAAAATAAACTCACTAGGGAGATAAAGTGTTTGTCGATATGATCCTGAAGTGTAAGAATATTTTGGGAATTCCAGAACTTCTCGATGCTCCCAGCAAAAGTCATCATGAGATACCAGAATTCGCATTTGTCCAGTACACTGTAACACTTCTGAGAGAGAAGGTGAAGGAAGAGAGATGGAATGGGTGCGAGCACTGATTTCTTCTCACAGTTTCCGGTGACACTTGATGATAATTATATTTATCATCTGCTCTTCTTGATGATCACTAGATTTTCAATCATATCGTTTCGTACACTGACAAAAATGATTCTGGAAATATTCCAGAGTCATGGAAATATTCCAGAGTCATTGAGATCCGAGTGTTGCGAACGCATTTCTTCTGGAATTATTCCATCTCACTCGGGAAATTTTCCAGATCATTCTGGAAAAAGTCCTGATTCTGATCAGGAGAATTTGGTCTTGGAAAAAGTCCGGATTTGATCTGGAGTTTTTCCTGATCTAGACTTGAATAAGTCCATAGGCTTTCTTGAATAATTTCAGAACATTACCCTGCATAATTTCACTAGGGTGGTCTTGAAAGATTCCGCTGTTACTCTGGAAATTTGGCCGAGTATTTTCTGGAAAGAATACAGAGCCCCTCGGTACTTTCTACCGATTCTCACAATGTTCATCTTTACCTGAAAGATTCCTGATGAGAAATGGAGTAATTACTGATTCACATCATGAGTATTTCGATTTTGCAGTCGACGTTATGCACGACCTCCTTGAAGCGATATGCAGATACGATCTAGCCATTATTTTATCACACTTCATCTCTCGTCGGTATTTCACTCTAGACACTTTGAATACGAGAATTTGGAATTTGTTTGAAGCAATGCATGCGAGGAGTAAGATTTCGGCAAAAGTTTCCCGCAATCGTACAAACGTAGCACGGACTATTTGCGTAAGGAACCAGTGATACCTGAATTACCTGTTTTTGAGCAAGAGTCGCATGGAAGGAGCGCCAAACCTAAATCGTTTTTTAAATTTCTTAAGTGTTATACCGCAAAATCTTCCTTTTCCATTTGTAAAATCATACGAATGGATCCGCGAGAGTGGATGTTTAATTAAACCTGGCAATATTATTGTCAAATCCGAGGATGAGGGACCGCAGTTTGATCTTATTTCATTGATTTTCGATGGAGATGATGGCAATTTCTATGTTTTATGTAATCGCCTCCAAGATCCCAACTACAGTATGCACCACCAAACATATTATGTGAGTGATACAGAATCTTTCGAGTGGTTCTTGTATAACAAAGATGATATCATTGATTGTACCATTACTCATTGTAATGAATTGGAAGACGGCTTCTTCATAACGAAGACATGGATTTGAAATGAATATCGAGACTCTCCGCCAGGTGGCTAACGCTCCAAACCACAGCATCGGAAGTTTCTCGCAAGTGCCTAACCAAAACCATGATTCGTATATAAGAGCACAGAAACTGCACCAACTAATGTGACATGAATGTATTACTACTTTAGATACATATATACTTAAGGAACGACTTGTAAGCCATCGAATATATTTAATAAGGATAAATAGAACTATATCTGTAACTTGAATGCAATATCATCCCTTTCCCAATAAGACAAAATTGCAGTGTCACTTCTGACACACCTCCAATCATGTCATTTCAGGTCAGGCCTTTCCCGTATAATCCTCCCGATTAGAAATATTTTTCAAGCTACAATCAAGGCTTGATCAAGCACTTGATTGCCACTTTCAAGCCTTTATCAAGCGATGTAATGGCGCACGGATCAAGCCTGGATCAAGTTCCTTGATTTTAACGACGAAAGTCAAGGACCTTGATCAAGCCTTGATCAGTGCTTTATCAAGTCGCCAGTGAGCCGATTTTTTTTATGATTTCTGAATTGAGGCAACCTAACCCTATTTCACACTTCATGATTGATATCTGTTATCGGTGTAAATTTGATATTAGATTCTCATCAATTAAGACAACATTTTCTGCAAACAAAATATCTTGTAATGTGAGAGTCAATCTTTAATTCCAATACTGTACTTTAGAATATATTTAGATTCTCAAGAAGAGAAAGCTTTCAATAATGTTCATTCATAGAATCTTTATCACAGTGTTCATCTTTTTACGTAAAGGACTTGGTGATAGTTTTGGACACTGATATCAAATATTTGAAACATTATTAGGTTTATGGTAGGATATGGACACAAGCCTTCGCTTAAGACAATCATGATTTTGATTAAATTGGTAAGTTGGAATAAAAAGCGAAAGGTAACAAGAGATGCTGAA
Source organism: Eretmocerus hayati (assembly GCA_029851415.1). Classification (NCBI taxonomy): domain Eukaryota; kingdom Metazoa; phylum Arthropoda; class Insecta; order Hymenoptera; family Aphelinidae; genus Eretmocerus; species Eretmocerus hayati. The sequence goes on from CM056741.1 coordinate 137,763,072, forward strand.
AGAATGGATCTTGTATCCGCATGGACTCATATCATCAGATAAATTCATGAGTATCATAGGTGAATGATTGTATTTTTGATTCCAATTCCATCAGTCTATCTCCCCAGAGAAATAGATAGCATCCGTATGACTTCCAATCATGTACTTGCTAAACTAATTATGAGAAAATATAACTGATAATGAGGGGAGTTACTGTCAAAGGTGGGAAATATAACAGATGATAGGTCGTTCAAGCGACATAGAGCACCTGCTGTAGTTTCCATCTTATTTCCCCTGTGATTTATTCCTCCAATCCTCTACTCACAGTCAAGTAACGCTTAAGTTATCACTGTGGCAGACACGCTTCTTAGTTGTCACACTGCTACTTGTCCAGGACATAAACACTTATTCTTTGTGAAATAACGGATGATGTAACATTTGATTCCCTATATATCAGTTCTCAATTGAATAATCATAATTTTGAATGAGAAATGTCAATCCTACCTTGTCATCTTGCTAACTGATAAAAGTTCATTTTTGGGAACTGTGCGCTCAGTGTTAAAACACAGAATATTAACACAATCATTACTTCATTTCAAGTGGTTTCAATGTCATCGAATTGTGATGAGTTCAAGAAGTGATTCATTTCATTCATTCATTCTAGAATTGATACTACTGATGGATATATTCATCAGCCAATAATATGAGACCAACATCACAAGAGCTCTGATGCTAAACAATAACACAGTCATCACTTCAACCCTTCTTTCTGGCAACTTTAAATCATATTCTCTTCCAAATTCAGAGACAGATTCAGAAGTAATGAGCATCTCTTTGCTCACTACCTACTTTTTTTCTAACTTGTCACAATCACAACACATAAAAAATTTGATTCTGTTGTAGGCATGGCTCCTAAGACTAGTTACAAATAATATTTATGCTGAAAGGCTGATACCCTGATACATTCTGAAACATCCAGTTTTTAAGATTTATTCAATTTCTGAATATTTCATTTGTAGTGAATAAATGGAAAAACTTGAAGAAATGTGATGATATTTGTGGTAGCTACTTTTAGGTTAGCTCCATTACGTGCGAACGAATCGCAGCAAATCAGCTGCCGGATTTATTGTCCGGACATGGCACGGCTAGGCACGGCGGGGGTACGGCACCCACAAATCCAAATCGGGAATCAAGCCCCTTGATCCAGGCTTGATTGAGGCGCCATTACATACTTGATCAAGACACAATCAAGTTCCTTGATCAAGGCTGGATAGAATCTTCAAGCGGCTTGAAATACTTTCTAATCGGGCTGTTCAGTGTCGTAAATCCGCTCATTATTTTGCTTCGTCACGCTATGAACGGATGTAGAATCCATGCGGACTATTTCGTGACTTTTTGTCCTAAATCCACTCAGGAGAAACTCCCGACGCATTCAGGACTATTTCCAGATCGCAACAGGATGAAATCCTGATGTCCTCGTGAAATTTTCCAGAACAGGCTTGAGGAGTATTTCCTGAGCACATGCATTCGCAAAACTCGGAATTCAATGATCTCTGGAATATTGTCTGATCTCCTTCGGTAATGATTCCATATCAGATCCGGAAAAACTCCTGAGTCATACGGGAAACTCTCCCGATTTGCATTTCTGAACGGTTCAGGAATAATTCCAGAACAAATGCGTTCGCAACACTCGGATCTCAAAGCACCCTGGAATTACTCCTGATTTTTTTCTCTCAAAGTAGTTACTGAAAAATGATGCTATCCTCAACGAGTGATTTTCAAGTTTCCTTGGAAAGTCTCTTTACGACTCCAGGTTTGGCGGAAATAAAACAACCAAGTGCCCGTTCTTGAACTTTAAAAAAAAAAAAAATGAATGTACTCCATCACTTCTTTCGATCAGAAATGCTCCCATGTAAGATGTAATTTCAATTTGAATTTCTGAGTTTTATGTCAATTTTGAGTTTATACCGATTTTTCAAAGAGCGATACAGTCTAAGACAATCTCAATTTAGTTCAACACCACCTCAATCTTATTTGGCAATAGGAAAAACAAATTGCAATCATTATAAATGAGGCTTAGAGCAAATGGCTAATTTGGTGTCACGAGCAGAAGGAACAGTGGGATGATTTTGCAATATCAGCTGACACCACAAATTATTATTATCGATTAGAAACTGGCATGAACGAGAATCTCTATCGATGAGTTTCGGGCTACCTGCGCCAGAATAGTTTTAAACGCATTCGCAAGCGATCAAGGAAGAAACGGTTGGACGTTTGAAAATGCAACTTTTTCTGCACTATCAGCTAGAGACATTGCTATGAAGGGGGGTCATTCGCTGATCCCGTTTCATCTTCCAATCAACGGTGATTCAATCGACCCGAGAGTCGATCACTCCACCGTCTTCCATAAATCGTTCAAGAGAATCACACCTGAGCATAGAGCCTAAAACCGTGGAAGTTCACCAATCTGTGATTTAGGGATGTCAAGAGTCAGACGAAAATTCACGTAAGAGTTTGATGGAATTTTTCGGAGTACGACTCAGCAATTACTAAATTGCTGTTCTGTGTTGAATCCCGTGCCAGTGAGACAGCGAGACGTCGAGCTTGAACAGTGCATCTAGTACCCGGATTTTGAACATTTTCACGTTGTTTTCGTAGCCACCCATCAATCTTTCAACGTGTTTGCTGCGGATCCATTTTTTCTGGTGATTTTGCTCTTCGAAAGCCTCACTCTCGGTTCAACCAAATATTTCTCATACTATGCCTCCACCTATTATAGAGTCAAATTGGAGAAAACTCACCGAGTTTTGAGCTGCAGAGCTTCAAGAACAGTTCCCAAATCTTTTGGTACATGGTTGGAGTAAAGCCCAGGGGCTAGAGATTATAACTGAAAGTAACTTGTTAACGGAATATTCCAAAGGCCGAGTCTACATAGACGCGCTCACTCGGGGCGCGCGCCCTTCCTCCGCTCGCACTCTCCACCCAAACAGCGGAGTAGGTAGTACCGAAAATGGGATCTGAAAATTTTTTGACGAGTGTTTCCTCTCAATCGGAGTATCAGCACGAATTAGTGAGATAAAGAACAGCCAATTTATCGCGCAAATCGATCAAAAAATTGATTTGCATCGAATAGAGATCGAAAAGTGAGAGACTTGGATGTCGATCGATGTGCCTAATTTCACCACCCCCAACTTCCCAGGTTCCCAACTCGCGGTTCATTCAACAATATTCAATATTATTTTGGGTTTGCATTGAGACTTTCTCCAGAGACTGTGGAATGAGCAAAAGTGTGGGGAATTCTGGTTAAGAAGAATCGAGCTATTCCATGTGCATCAAAGATCAAATTTGTGTTACAAGAGTCACTCCTCCGTAAACTTGGGACATCTCGGGTGTTATTACGCAGGATTTCATACCCTTTAGCTCATTATTCAGCTTCTGGAATAAGTACCAATGTATAATCAAGATAATACTGAATATTGCTGAATGGTTTGCATGTTGGAGACCGGATGGGAAGTAGGGAGATGCTCATATGAGACACAACCACGCCTCTCATTATTCGATCTCTATTCGATGCGAATCAGTTTTTTGGTAGATTTACGAAATAGACTGGCTGTTTTTCATCTCAAAAATCCGTGCTAATACTTCGATTGAGAGGGAACACTCGTCGAAAGATTTTCAAATTTCATTTTCGGCACCTACTCGGCGAGTATTCCGGTGTTTGGGTGGAGAGTGCAAGCAGAGAGAGCGCGCTCACCCCGGGCGCGCGCGCTCTCTCCGCTCGCACTCTCCACCCAAACACCGGAGTAGGTACCGAAAAATGACCCACATAAGTCCCCTTATAATTCGAGTTTCCAGTCCGACTCCGTGAGGTGAAAACTCGTCAATCTATCGTTAAGAATTGCCCAAAAACTCATTTGCATAGAATTGAAATTGGAAAATGAGGGACGTGGATGTCGATCGATGTGCCTAATATAACCAGACCCCCAACTTCTCAGGTATCTAACTCTCAGCCTGTTCAACAATATTCAACATTATCTTGGGTTTACATTGATACTTATTTCAAAAACTGTAGGATAGAATCAATCGTGAAGAATTCTGGTTAAGACGAACCGAGCTCTTGAAAATTCACAAAAGATAACATTTGTGTTACAAGAGTCACTCCTTCGTGAATTTGGGACATCTCGGGTGTTCTTAATCAGGATTTTATAAACTTTAGCTCATTATTCAGCTCCTGAAATGAGGACCAATGTATAACCAAGATGATGCTGAATATTGTTGAACAGGCTGAGAGTTAGATACCTAAAAAGTTGAGGGTGGCAATATCACGCACATCGATCGACATCCACATCTCTCATTTTTCAATCTCGATTCGATGCAAATGAGTTTTTGAGTCATTCCCAACGATAGATTGAAAAATTTCCCATCTCACAAACTTGGCCTGGGTGTTTGAATTGCGAGGGAGCACTCTTAGGTGGGTTTCGAATCATTTTTCGGCACCTATTCCGCGGTGTCTAGCCCGGGTAGAAAATGCTCAAGATAGGCCGGACGAAAGATCCGACCCGGATCCGAGCTTCGTCCGGCTGGCCGGAGCTTACGTCCGTCGGTCGTCCGGACAGCTAACCCGGTTTGGACCCAAGCCGGACGATTCTCCGGATCAACTTTTTTGAGTACTGCAGCCGGACCACGGACGGACCGTGGCCGGATGAACACTCAGTGCAGGTTGTAAGGTCTACATAACCTTGTATTCTACTCATATTTCTTAATTTCTGTATCTCGCAACAGTTTCACAATTGAATTGATATTAGTCAATTCAACCAAGAGCTACTGGATGATGTGATTTTACTGATCCAAAAAATGCCAACATCCAGCTGCTATATATTTCTCGCATTTGAGCGTTGAGTAGCGCAGCTACTTCTGGCATTCTGACAATTAAAGTGTTTTTCATCTCTCTGAGATTATCATCATATTATCTCTAGGACTTTACGAAGACTAAATGGGACGAAATTACCTCAAAAATATAGAAACTTAATCAAAGTTGCTCTAAGCTTGCGTAAAACACTTGGGTTTGAACATAATGTGTCATCAATTAAAGGATAACAAAGAGGATAGAATCCATCAGTCGAAATATTCAAATGAAATCCTAGAAAGCTGTACTCCAACTATCTTAGCATAGCAAAGCTATGGGTGAATAATATAGTTTGTAACTCCATTTCTCATGAGATTCTCGAAGTCACTTTCTTCGAAGACCATTGGTTTTCATCTTTCGAAGAAACATCCTAAGCCCAGTCACAGTGCTCGAATGACACAAATCAAAATCATGAATGATTTTTAGATCAATGTTGTTGAGATATGCCTGAAAATCAATCTAAATATGTTGTGTGAATAAAAGTAATCCAAGAAAATTTAGTCATCCAAAATGATGAGTGTGCACGACGCAGTGACCAAGTATGAAGCAAATTCAACTCTAGCAGCACAAAAATTGTGGGTATATTCTAATAACTGCATCAGCTCTCTCGTTATAACTAATATTGTATATCCAATCTTAGCAATCATACATAAAAAATGTGCTTCCCAACATGCACCTTAGATTTCGTCTTCATCATCTTATAACCGCATAAGTAAATAGTAAACAAGGTTATGGCGGCTCGCATCTCGTCCAACAGCTGATCCGTCCATCATCCGTCTGTGATCCGGGGAACACAGCTGTACGAACTTGATCCGGAGAATCGTCCGTTTTTGATCCTAGCCGGGTTAGCTGGCCGGACGACCGACGGATCCGGACATCGTCCTCCTAGCTTTGCCCCGGATCCGGGCTGGATCTTTGCCGGATCGCATTTTCTACCCGGGAGGTGGAGAGTGCGAGTGGCGAAAGCGCACGCGCCCGGAGTGAGCGCGTCTATGTAGACTCGGCCAAAGGCTGTGTCTACATTAACGTATGGTCCGCGTATGCGTAGCGCAGCGGACGCGTAGCGCGCGAGCTTTCTGCTATTGTCTGCATGTTTACTTCTGGAGAGTTTGGGTTTTCTGATGAAAATCGGATCATTTCAAGATTACAACGTGAGGGGAAGCAAGGTCACTAATGTGCGGTCACCCAAAGTTGACTAAATTAGAGACCAGGGTGATGAACGAGCGGTGAAAGATGAGGTAAACTTTGTGAAAGTGGGAGTAGCTTGAACGACAAAAGATTCTCTCTATTTGGTTGATTGACCAAATGAAGCATGATTTTGCACGGGGAAAGGGTGTAACACAAACCCTCCTATCCGTCATTATGCTTAGATGATTGATTTTTACCGTGAAAGCCCAATTTTCCAACAACAAACTTGCTGGGAGGATGAGAGTGTTTCTTTCTCTGGCATGCATGTGCGTCTGGTATTTGAAAATCGGGCTACTATCATGAAATCAATCATTATCAAGCAATAAATTATGAAATAGGTGAATCATTGGGCTCTCAACTGCACAAACGTGTTAGCAACGAGGTCAAAATTCATAGCCTGAGTCCATCGTATTGGAAAACAATGTGTTTCGATTGCCTTAGATCTTCATGAAATTTACCTCGAGAATATCTGCTTGTTGATAACTCTGGTCTAAGATTTTCACAATTTTGAGTGACCGTGTACAATGATACACCTTCCCGTCATGTGATACTTCTGCAATCCAATTTTCACCTGAAATACTCACCACCTCGAAAAATAAACACGCAGACAACATAACCCACTGGAGCAGAAAGCTCAAATGCCACGCGTCCGCTGCGCTACGCATACGCGGCCCATACGTTAATGTAGACGCAGCCAAAGCAACCTCTGTTGGGTAGTCAAGATCATATCGGATTGTATACGCGTATAGTCCTCACTTGACAAAAAAGAAGAAATGACTGATAAGTTGGTCTTTTACGCTGTTGCTAACAGCTGTTCCTCCGTTGCCTAATCAAGTAAGGCAAGATAGCAAATTTATGAAATTTGCAAGCTGTCGGCAAAAAAATTAAAGGTGAAAAAATATCAATTTTGGGAAAAATTTGGTTATGGAGAAAAATAGCGAGGTTAAAACTTTGTTGATTCCTTTCAGTAGATTGCAGTGATGCTCACCAAAGGTAGACAATTTTCTGCGGAAATCTGACATTTCATGTATCTCATCTTGATTTCGATTCTTGATTGATGTGAATAACGTTCGCAATATTTTCAGTTTGAGCTTTTCATTCGCGGGACGAAAAATGTAACTGTTTCATTTGTCTTCATTGCTCCGAGAGGTTCGGCGAATTTATGTAAGCAAAAAAATATTTCAATGGTACATCTTTGAAGCGGTTACAGCCTGCTTACTGGGAGTGAGTGAACCATTTTCAAATTTGCTATTGCACGAGAATTGTGAAGAGAAAGCGATTTCTCTGTAAATGAGGAAAGTCAAAGAAATGAAGCCTCCCGGATTGCGCAGAGGTCAATTTTGACCATTCAAAAGATAAACAAGCTCTTATAAAAATAATAAATCTAACGAAATGCCGCCTCCCGCAAAATAAATTTAATGAGAGCTGTGAGCGATAAAGTCTGGTCGACATGGCGCATTATCACATCTGGACCCTCTTTAATTATGAAGACTTCGTCTCGCCGCAGAAATAGCTTTGACGAGCAATACACCAGTAGAACCGTAGATAATACGACACAACAAAAGTACATCCTGTGCGATACCCCAACTCCGTTATTTTCCATACGAAGACCTTGATCGTTATGCTGTTATTATAGTGTATTGGAATAGCTTTCATGTTGAGTTGTCACAAATTTAGTATAATAAATTTATACTCGGAAAAGTTTCCTAGCACGCGCTGGGCTGTGGAAGTGTTCCATGTTTGAATTGATATTTGGTAGGCTTATAAAGGAATTCATTCTCTCTCCCCTGAACTTTATATAATTCGAGATGCCCCACGACCATACCATCGAGCGGTCCGCACCTAGCGGATTATGTGCCCAAGCTCTTATAGGCTCCTATCAGCTGTTAATGCATCAAGTGTAACTAAATCGATTAGGAGTCTAAGAGCTTTAGGCATCGACCACTCGTACACGACTCTACACGGAGAAGTTGGTGCTCGAGTCGGCTGACATCTCGATTATGTACAGGATTTTTTCAGAAAAACGGCGCAGGCAGAAAATGAATACGAGATCATGTCAATTTCAATGTGTTTGGCAATCATGAAAAATTATTAAATGGGTCATGAAAGTCTCTGTGGTGTCGTTAAGTTCATCTCAGTAATATATTTACAGATTTTTACGCGGAAAATTTGTAAAACAACATATGCGTTTCAAACGAAAAACGCTATTCTTCACGAAACTCGTAGTGAAAACAAGCTTTCAGCGATCGGCACATAATATATCTATTCGTATATATTCGTTCTTCTCCATCTACAGCTGTGCACTCATTGATTCGTATACGAGTAATTCCGCGCGAGACGCGTATGCAGTTTTATAAGTCTGTGCCTCGGCCTGTACGCAGAAACATATTGTTCCCAGGTGTCCTCGCGTAGCGGGTATCAAAAATCCATCCTTCAGGCTTTTGGAAATCGTCTATTTTTTGCGCATGCACGCAGGAGCTTGGATTCATCAAACCAATTTTATTGGAAAGCCAAGAGAGTTTCCTTCTAAATGACCACTTGCCGGAGTCAATTCCATGCATTTGAGCTAGAGTTGCAGCGTTTGAGAGACCACTCATTGAATCTCGATAGCTCTCCAGAGGTGGGTCGGAGGTACCGCAAACAGCGGTAAGGAAAGTGCCCTCGTCCGATGGCGTCCTACGACTTGTCGCACTTGAGCTGAGGGTTCATATTTCATACGTTGTAGCTACGGTTTAAATGCATGAAACTGACTTAGCCAAGTGGTCATTTTGAAGGAAATTTTCTCGGCTTTCCAATGGAATTGGTTCCAAGAATCCAAATTCCTGCGTATGCGCAGAAAACGGACGATTTCCAAAAGCCTTAAAGATGGATCTGTGATAATTAGCAAAAATGCGCCTTAGAATGCAGAAAAGGAATTCAAGACTAATTTTCCCTTTTCCTGAAAGGACACATCATTCTCGAGATCATTCTACATAAGATGTCAAATTTTCGAAGTTCTCAGGAATTGGGTTTTTGAAAAATTGAGTTCTTTATATTTTTTACCCTTCTGCAAAGTAATGTACGTTGGAGATACCTGGAAATTTCTAAAAATTAAATGTCAGGAAAAAATTCTGAGACATGACCCTTCTTCGTAGGCCTGTTTCGAACGGAACGTGTCATATAAGAAGTGTCTTCCCCAGACTTCTAGATGGATAAACGGACGGAACGACGGGAAAATCGCTCTGAATGAATGTACTCTCCAAATTCCTCCGACCACTTTTTACCCCTGCTTTAATTGATTTGAAGTTAGATTGCGTCCACTCAGTGGCTCTATCGAGTTGTCTGATTTGTATGCTAAGAAAAAGTATAATATTTGGAGAATATTTCATCATCTGCGGAGAAGCGTTATTGATTGAAAATATTCGTACTTTCGAGGCCATAAACATAAATGAAAACTGTTTCTTTAACAAATGTAACGCGCGCCCCTTTTAAAAGTATTATCGCGCAAGTCTGATGGCACGTACCCTACAATGTTTCAACATATAGCCAAGAATGGGGAAATCAAAACTTGTTATCTCAAGTTGCGAAATATACATATTTGTAAAATCGCATTAGCATCGACAAAAACGACAATATAGGAGCTGAGATGCTATCTGCCGAAAAACCGAATCGGATGAGTTGCCGGGCATTTGAAAAGGAAGTTATTCAAATCATGTTGAGTGGATTAATAATGTTATTTCGCAAAAAGCTCAACGGAACGATGCTGGATTTGAAAACTTAGACTTTCATCATTTGTTCATCGATTTGCTAAATCTGAATCGAAAGAGAATTCGTATTTTTCACAATGAAGAAAATTTTCTGACGAAAATTGATGTGGTCTGTTCAGAATGGATAGACCGTATGGACATGATCTTGGGATCATTTTAGGGCATGATGCTTTGACTCCGAGAGCGAATGTTGGTAGTCTTCTTTCGTCTTTTTAACGAATGAAATCAACAGAATGAAGTGTTCAGCTTCTTTTATGGAGATCACAGCAAACAACAACAAGAGCTACGATAGTGATATGAAATGTATAATCTTTCAACTCGAATGAAACTGCTGGGCTCGCACCCTCCCTTCCTGTGTCAATTGGAAGTCAGTGTTCTTGGAAAACTGTTTAGCTCGCACAAATCTTGCGTACATCATGTTTTTCCCAAAAATTGCAATGCTCAAAATATGAAACACACGTGATAACCAAAGCAAAAAGTAGCAGAGAATTTATCGTATCATTGGTCAATTACTGGACAAATAAATCATCAAGTCGCGGATCTGTTGACTCGTCACCATGGTCAATCGAAGCACCCAGTACAGTAAATATTTCGGCTTTATGGATGTTAAATAAAATAGTATCTAGTCTCATCTTGACTCGCAATCTTGATCCCAATGAGTGTAGCCGAAGCTTCAAGAAGGTAGAAAATAAAGTTTCAGAATAGTCACTACCTTGAATCACTAGACTCAATCCGACCTCTTTCAATTCAGCTTGAGCGTGAAATCAAACTTCAAGACTTGTCACTATAGAAATCCATACATATGAGAGAATCCGCAGAACTTTTGACATTTGGGTATGCCGAAAACTGACATTCTCTTCTTCGTATGGAACGCGCATCTTTCACAAATTTTTCTGGTTACTAGGACCTTCTGAATCGAGTTCTGAATACGTGAAAAAGATGTACCCACTGCTTTGGAAGTGTGCTATTTCTTTATTGATGAAGATGATTTACGTTTAGCCATCTAACAGACACTGAAGGCATCAAACCTAATCTAGATCTAATATGTATTATACTGTTACATAGTACTCACAACACGCAGAGGTCATTTTGAACACAGATACACGTTGTATCTAGAGAGCCATCAGGCTCACCAGTTGTATCTTACAGTCTTTTTATATTTCGACCATGAACGACATTGACACGTGCAAGTGCTCGAGTTCTTCCTAATATTCGCAATTTCGCGTCCGCGTTCGTATTTTCAAAGAATTCACCACAAAATTCTTGAAACCGAGTCTGCAGTGACACATACCGGGATAAAATTCGTTCTCTAATGTGATTCAATAGTTTTCAAGATTGATATGAACGAAGCGCTCGTAGAAGCGCTTCCCATCCATGAGCTTCATCACATGGTATGAAGCTTCAGGGCAAATCTACCATTCCGTCAACCTTGTTTCGGCTGATCAAAACTCGATTGTTAGCTCGATTGTTAGTGACGAGACAATAGAAAATAGCTCGCACCACTCGGTAATCTGTTTCATTCTCTTGATACTTGCCGACGGCACAATAAAAATGACATTTCTCAATTTAAATTTGTCAAATAGAAAAAATACCTCTAAAAAAGGCGATATGTGCGCGTGACACCCGTTACGCTCATTTTTATTGAAGGCTTTTATTGCACTTGACCAAGCACTAGTTCGTCGAAGTTGGCCAGTCTATAGTGAACATGTTTCGTGGAATCATTTATGAGTGTGTGCATGTATTACGGGGGCGCATACAATCAATCCCCAACACAGTTTCCGAAATATGAATGACTCGCGACATAGTGGCGCGATATTCTAATACGAGACACCCGTATCCGCAAGTTCGAGCCCTGTAAGACGGTGTTGAAGATAGCTCTCTAAGGTAGAAAAGGACACGTGATATGCAGGAGGCGAGTACAAAAATTTAAACAAAACTTGGCATAAAGTTATTTAAACAACGGCGAGTGATAAAAACGTTAAAATTCACTTGTTTGAGTTGATGAAACATTTAAAGGAATATAATAAATAGGGTTGTAGACCGAGTACCAGACCGTTCTGCGATGGCTTGTTTTTACTGTTTGCTTCTACCTTAGAGTTTCTTTTCCTTCACGCTAGATGTGCCACTTTTACTCGAACACGAGGATACGAGCTGCCCTGCACACGCGCCTTCGCTATAGTTTCTTATATACATCGTTTGTCGTGTATCGTGCAATTTTTTTCCAGGCAATTTTCACTGCTCAACTAAATTCCATCTCTCTTACACTCTGCCAGTCTCCCGCAAATTCTACAACGTTTCTTTGCACAGTGAGTAAAAGCGTTTATTAAAAATTCTTTTTTAACCCTTATTTATTGTGAATTGAACCATTTCCTGCTATGGCCGGAGATGTCGCTCACTCGAGCTGTTTTTTATTTAATTTCAAGGGCATAACGGGTGTCACGACTCCCGATTGGATTTGCCCCTCATCCTTGCTCTCATCAATACAATCTTCCAAGTGTTTCCCATCCAAATAACTTTTCATATTTGGGTATAAGAATTGTGAGATATTTTTTGGAGTTGTGAAGGAAATGGGCAAAATTCGACCTTATTCTGGTGAGTGGGCGTGAACCTATCCATCTTTCTGAAGCTACACTGTAAATCTCAATTTGTAGTTTACTTACAAATTGAATTTGTACTTTGTCGAATACTACAGATGAATTTGTAGTATACTAACATTTTATTCCTCAACTGCTAGCAGTTCCGGCGACATATATCCAATATGCTGTCCGTCAACCGAAAACGGAGACTGTAAACTTTTGATCGAACACTGATTGGGGTGGCTTTTTTCAATACCTATCGAAATTCCGAGCCAAACGGAATGAAAAATACCAAGATCGTACCAAAATTACCTAATAATTTCACGGTAGCGGACAGAATTTTGGGATAGCCTGCAAGCCTTTGTGGAAGGTCCAACTGTTTCAGATGCGATGATGCAAGCTCCAGATATTTTACGGCCGCGATTCCACTCCAAGTCATTCGATTTAGACTACTGCATCAAAGTGTCGAGAGTTATGTTTTCAGAATCATCACGTGCTTAAAGTAAATAAGATCATCTTCAACTTCTCAAACGATTGCTACATTTCTCCATGGACCATTAATCACACACTGGTTGAGGATCTTTGAATTTGGTCAATATGTGTATTGAAGGCGGGACAAGCTAATGAGTAAAAACAACCATTTCAAGAGAGAAGAGTTGAGAAATATTACTCTTGAGACATCACAACACACAGACTGCGTGAAAATATCTTATCGTTCGAATTCATGTAGTTCATGGAGTTAGAAGAAGATATGGGACTGCTGAGCTCCCGCGACACGGTAGTAGCCGTCCGTTTCCTCACTGACCCACGACGAAGTCTGATAAGTGCATTACTTTATACTTGTCAACGAGATAAGAGCAACGAAATTCATCCAATTTTACCAGGCGTGACTGGAGGCTGCCACAGAGAGGAGACGTTCACACGATTCATGCCTCAAATATTACGAAATTTCCGAAAACATTGAAAGCTCATTCCTCATTTTGTTTCACGTTGGTCAGAGAGCTAAGGAAATCGGAACCGACAAACACAAATAAATGAGCTCACAAATAGAGATCGAGAACACATATTGATTCGGAAGAGTCATTCAATGCAACAGCTACTTATACTTTTTCAAAAAGTATGATGAAGTACGATGATTCAACCCAGATGCGGCCACATACGTTTTTCCTCATTTGTGGTTCAGTCTCGGAGGACTACACGCCTACTCTGACTCCCTCGCGTCATCTTCTCTCCGCCTTTCAATTTTCCTCTCCGCCGCGTGTAGAGCCATGCATCAGGAATATGACACCAGCGACTGCGCTTTCTCACACATTTTCCGTTCGATCAATCAACGGAACAAATTTGTTGCGCTTGGGTCGATAGATCAGCTCGAATTTTTCTGACGCATGACACTTGTTTCAACAGTGACAAAATCGGTGCTAGCATGAATTACTCGCTCGCGGTTATTATAATTCATCTGTCTTGGTTAAGTTAAAAATCTCGGGTACATCAATCTCAATGCTGCATATTCATTATATTCATATGTAACTCTTGGGAAAACGTGCACTGGCACGCACATAGGTAGCTCGGTTGTATCGGTGTACGGCATGGCACAGTGCAAGGTACTCTGTACTCAGATGGTTGTGCGCTCTCTTTGAAATTTGGAAAAGACCGTTACAATAGGGAAATATAAAGAAGTTTCTCGAGACACAAATATGTCTGAAATCATAATGATTGATTGATAGATCATAGTAGGGATTGAAGAAATTGATGAGTATTTTATTTTACGTGGCGTGCGCTCAAGACCAATTAATTGATTTCTGGGATCTGGTAAGCTCTGCTGTCATGAAACTAAATCGCTGGCTGGTCTGGTCACGGGAGAGTGTAAACGCCCACCGCGGGTTTCAAACAGACTCGATATTCTCATGAGACTTTTCGTGGGACCAGTGCACACTCAACATATGGCAAACATTTTCAAAATAAGTCAACACCCAACGTAATGACACAAAAGAGGAACAGTGTGAGATTTTTCTGGGGAAAATAGTGGCGTATCAAATTGTTAAGGAAAATTCTTGAAATCGATACAGTGACAGTAACAATTTTTTTCATGCGTGAAGAGAAGAGACATGTCATCAAGGAAATATGTGGATGAACTCGGTCAACGTTTTCTTTATCGAATCGAAAACATACAATATCACTTTTGGAAACATATTCCTTGGATGACAAGGAAAATAATACAAACGTCAAGAAACTTGGAGTCTTATCACCTACTTGCGTGAGAAAATTCACATTTAGCTATAAACATTCTCTTTTCATATGCAGTCCGCTCGCAATGTTGGACTTTTCCTCACAGAAGAAATTCAATGCGGAATGTCTTAGCAACACGCGTCACGCAAAACTTCTAGAACCAAAACTTAGTTCTCTTTTGATAATACGAAAATAGTTTTCCAAATACTTGTTTTGTAAACAAAGATGTATGATTTTGAGCCAGCAATATTTTCCACTCTTAATGTTTACCCGCAAGAATTAACGAAACAAAAAGACGTTAATTTTCTGCTCATCCATTTAGGGAAATTATCGCATTCAACGTCGAAGTTGTCCGAAACTACCAACGGACACTCAAGGGAAACTTACACTGAAGAGAAAACTTCCGGTGGTGGTGAAATAATTGAATATCAATAACGCACCGTAAGGAATGCGTCACCTCGAGCAAAAAAGTTCCAAGGTACAACATTCGATATCATTCATCTGTCCCGCCACTTTCTTTGCGTATCACTGTCGCATTATTTCAATCTTGATTTTCTTTTTTGAGATTGTTTTGTCAAAGATATGATCTTCAAAATAATGAATCAGCGATAAACTTTCATGCGTCTTTTTCACTCTCTGATCCTTCGGAAGCATTCAGGTGATCGATCCAAGCTGGCACAACACCGTTGATTCGCGCGGCCCGACATGTATTCGATTTTCTTTTTACCAAGAAATTTGTGCAAAGCAAAAGAGGATGTGCCCTAGCGTACTCCTGTCAAGCTCAACCGGACACCATACTTGTCAGATTGTGTCAGTAGAACACCTCATTCGTACAGATAAACAAACACAACAGGACACGACACTACACAACTCACGAGAGGAATAACAGGAGTTCTGCAATTACGAGGGATCATTACTCGTTTATTGAGCCTCGATTAGTAATTCAGTTTGTTCCTGCTAACTGTTGACTATAGAATCACGAAGAAAGGAAAGCAAAAATGGATTCAATGTATTGTCGCGTCTTGTAGCTCATATATCTCGTTCATCCAACGCTGCCAATTTTCAAAGCGAGACTGCTGTCCCCACTCATCCATGCACACTCCGTCGTCACTCGCTCATCAGGTATACACCATAGAGGTATCACAAATCTAACACCTCTATGGTCTGCACTCTCTCTCTCTCTCTCTCTCTTACTCTGATCGTCGTATCATGCCTATAACGAAATACGATTGGTAATGAAAAAATGGGACTCACGTGCGGAAAGGCTGGCCCCTGCGGAGCCGCTATTGGAGGCGGCCGCCGCGACAGCAGCAGCAGCCGCTGCCGCCGCGGCCGAGGAGCCCTGGTGCTTACGCGCGGATCCGGAGCCGGACGAGCCGACGACGCCGACACCGCTGACGGGGTACTGGGCCGCGCTGAGCACGGACTCGCCACCGCCCGAGGCCGCAGCGACCGCGGCGTAGTTCGACCAGGACGCGGCGACGTCGGCTGGCTGGGGCACGACGTAGGGCGTGTAGCGCGAGAAGCGCGGCTCGAAGCGCTGCGTAAACGCGGGCAGGCTCGATGCGGTGAGGGGCCCCTTGGACCCGGTGCCACTGCCGGTGCCGCTGCTGCTGCTGCTGCTCACTGTTCCGTACTCGTCACCGCCTCCGCCACCCCCGCCCATGTGTGGGAGACCACCTCCCAGTGCGGACACTGCAACAAAATCGAGGTTTCAGCATTGTCTGATGCGCGGACATATTTTACCCAATGATGCTGCGCTTTGAGAACCGCGTGCGACAGCAAATTACATCTATGCAGGTTGCAACCAGACTATTGATGAAATTTTCAAACAGCTGATCGTTCACCATATCAATGTCCGGAATGATTGATTGACGAGGTTTCATACCCCACAACGGTAATTTACCAGACCAGTAAAAAACAGAGAGATTTGAAGCAACGAACGTAGAGCTGGGAGATTTCAAAACTCGTTCGAGATTGAGAAAATCATGATTTTAGATGTCTTCTCGATGAAGATAATGCGAGGCTACTGTTTTTCTCTGTTCAAGGTTCGACGATTCGGGGTGAGTCCTTTGTGAAAAAATTCACGAGTCTGATCAACTCCGGTCCCATGGGCGATGTGGTCGCCGTCCAACCCGGAAATTACTCTCCACTTACATGTAACCCAATATTTTGGCAATACGAAATTTGACACGAGTTGTCCACTACTTATTACCATCCTGATTTGTAGTGGACAACTCACCATTAGTCATCAATCACAAGACTATCGGCGATGAACGAGAATAACTTGCCCGCGAGAACTTCATAAGCCATATAACAGACACATTTTCGTTCTCAAAAATCTCAAAATCTTTTCCAATTTGGGCTGAACGAGGAGTTATCCAGGCCAAGTTAGATGATTATAAAGCTCGGATGACTCGTCGTTTAGCCGAAATTGTAAAATATTTTGAGATTTTTGGGAACGAAGTTCAGCGTGCACGGAGACCGCATGGCCTCAACATTTATAAGTAACGATCTTTATTATGCTTTCGCACCTCTTCTTGTGACACATTCATCGCGAAGGATCACATAGTTCTGGTAAAAATTACGTTTTCTTTTCATCAATTTTACCACCGAAAATGTGTTGAATGATCTGACATTTGACTCTGCCTCTAAAGAACGAGATAGCATTTGGTTGAGTCACCTAACTCGCAAGTCTCAAAAAAATTATTTCATCGTTTTTCGTGCACATCTGACATCACCTTCAACACGTTCACTGCGACGGATCTCACCGGTGGGAACCGCGATTTTTGATTTTTCAGTCTTTGCCGAATCGTACTGGCTCGGAAAATACTCTCAATGACAATCAAATATGGTGTTTTACCTCGGTAAGAACTTAAACCATGAGATTAGAAACAATTTACTTCTATACCGATATAATTGCTAGGATACGGGATTCCAGTTCATATCTGAATTGAAATCACGAAAAAACGCCGTCGCAGTGAACGTGTTAATCGTAATTTCTGCTTACTGTTCCGAATGTATCGTCGATATCGTGAAATAACATATTACAAACGAATAAGGGGGAACTAAAAGTATAATATCATTAAGGCCATGCGGTAGTCGTGCAAGCTAAATTTCGTTCCAGTTATTCTCGAATTCTCTTTATAAACGATGACCTATGCCATTCAAGTTATTATCTAACTTGAATGGCTCAACTCGTCGTTCAGCTCAAATCGCAAGAGAATTCGAGAATACTTGGAACAAAAATGTGTGTATATTATAGGTTAGGATGTCCCAGGCGCCCAGT
Organism: Eretmocerus hayati; assembly: GCA_029851415.1. NCBI lineage: Eukaryota > Metazoa > Arthropoda > Insecta > Hymenoptera > Aphelinidae > Eretmocerus > Eretmocerus hayati. Next base: position 137,780,982 of record CM056741.1, read on the forward strand.
GGTTCCCACTTTTCTGCAATAATCTAATGATTTGGGCTGAACGTTGAGTCGTTGAGTATAGGTCGAAAATAACAATAACTAGACAACTCATCTTTAACTTTGTACCATTAGAATTTTCACATAAGTGGTGAATGGAACTTTACGGCTGTGCTGCACGGCTACCGCATGCCCTTAAACAGAACAGACTTAGGATTGATTAAGGATTCAAAATCAAGATAAAGAGTTTCTTTCATTGATAAAATTACTCTCTCTTGCCTTTAGTGCACCTAAAAACATACTACATTCAGAGTGAACGCGGGGCTCCGTAAGCCGTGGTTCGTGCTCAACAACGACCTCAGTGTATTCATGTTGAACTTTTCAGCACGGAAGAATTAGTACGATTCTTCAATCGTTTCGAATGCCTTCAACGTAAGGCTACAGACTTGATGCTATGTTGTACTGAACTGGGCAGGTCACACATAAGCGACAACTCATAACAAGAAGATGAAAACAAGCGATGAATTTTTATTTGCATGACTCACGCTCACTTCTATACGGTATAGAATTCAAATCCCGAAAAGTCGAGGAGATGAAGGTTAAAATGAAATCATCATAAATCAACACACGTGGTTCCACCGGGCCAAGTGGTAAAAGCTCAGTTCCTCATCCAAAACTATTCTGAGAAACCTTGTCAATTTTGAACCGTGAAAACTTCAACGGGATTGTTCAAATCGGAAAGGAGCCCATTTGGATATGTACACGAATATTATCCCGTGGTTTGATAGACGATGAAAGTATAGCAAGATGCCACCTCAATTTCTTGCTTTGAATCGATGCTGTTGGGATGAATCGTTTTGATTCAAGGATGTTCACGGGTTTCTATCCGAAAAAAATCTCGAACAAATGTAGTATTTTTAGTTTCAACCCGCATCAATTTGGAAATGTCCTGAGCAATGTAGTCGGTAAATTTTGGAAAATTGAGAGTTGGTGAGATGAGTGAAAATACCAACTTACTGGAAGAGACTGTTAAGGCCGTCACTTCGTTACTCGTCAAGAATTTTCATCTCATTTGAATAGACGTAAAAAAAAAACTTTTCAAAACCGAGAGTTAACGATCTGAACATTCAACTGCACCAACCAAATAATTCTCGAAATGATTGGATGAATCTTAAGTGAATGCAAAGTTGTGCACAATGCTTCCAACATCTCATGTGGGAATCAGCGCTGGTGGGAATCGGAGCAACTCGCCGCGGGTAATTGAAATAGTATATTATGCGTCTCGTGCCAAAAATCTTTGTTCTTCGCAAAAACTTTGCTGGACGAACAAGGTTTTCGTGAAGAAAAAAGTTTTTGGCACGAGACGCATATGCTGTTTTATACGGCGAGACGCGGAAACACGCAGTTTCCGCTTCGAGTCGTATTTGTTTGTACTATAGCTGCCTGAGTACGTCCTACTCTTCACAGTCAATATTGTCCGATATAATAGTCTATATGAAATTTCAGTATGACGGAGAACTATGGTATTAATAATAATAATAGTGACCTTGCGATGGCCAGAGCTGCGACGAAGCTGTGTTGAGGTCTGCGCCCATGAAGATTGGATACCCAGAGTTTGATCCAGTCGTGCTGATACTGCTCACTGCACTCATGCGATAGAGAGATGAGCTGTAAAAAATGCATGAGATTAATAACGAGAAAGATACCAGCTACATGTTGCTGAACTCTCTTAACTTCTCCGAGTGAGATTTTCCACTCGGATTCCGAGTGAAAGTCAATTTCACTCGGTAAAGAGTCAGATATCAGAAAAATCAAAAATTTCACTCCGAAGTCCGAGTGAAATTTCACTCGGATGCAAGAGTGAGAAGCTCAAATCAAATTTTAGGTTATGTTTTACCGCACGTTTCTTACTGATGGATCAATGCGTAGCTCACAAAGAGGAAAATAGTAGATTTCCTACAATATTCCATGAAAAACTGAGCTAAGAAATGTCAATATCCTCTTCCATAAGTTTTATAAATGCATGTACGGACCAATATTATATCATATTACGTATAAATTAATCAACCCTATTAATATAGAAGCAATGCCCTGTTACCGGGGAAATGTAGGTTTCACTTTTGTTATTTCTTCACCCGAAACCATTGCTAGTTTTTATATTTTCATTCCCACTTACGACACGTATAAAGTCACACGGTGCATCATTCACATAACAGGTTGCTATGGACCTCAGATGTCAACAGCAGCAGTAGCCCAGTGGAGAAGCAGTCCGACTTACAATGAAGACAACTGTGTTCGATTCCCCGCACTTCCCAAATTACAAAAATATCGAAGTGACCATGCCGCTACAGGCGGTATTGATTTTTTTCTTTTTTTCCAACCTTCGGATGATTAATAATAATTTATTAATTTTATAGCCCGCAACGTATTGATTAGACGAAAATATTCAGTTTCAGCTAAATAACACTTGGATTCACTCGGATTCCCCGAGTGAAAAATCTCACTCTTTTTTCTGAGTGAAACTCACTCGGTACCGAGTTGCCACGATTTCACTCCGAACTCCGAGTCAGAACTCACTCTTTCCGAGTGAGATTTCACTCGGAAAAGTTAAGAGAGAAATATTGTCGATGAGTGGTCAAAATGACTAAGGTAGACACACATATAGAGTTTTGAGCCAACACTGGGAGTTGATGAGTAATTGGAAATCCGTCCATGCAGATACATTCCACTGACCCTCAATCAATTTTAGTACACGCCGCTTCAATCTGATCGTCATCGTATACTGTTTGAATTAATTCTGTGTACCAGAGAAAAATTTGGTACCGCCTTTCAATGCAATTGTTCAAGTCGATTATGGTCAGTCAATGTCCGCAATGATTCCCCGCGCGGAAAGAGACATCAAGCATATTTGATGTATATTGGGCCCACAACAGTTGATGCCGAGGGCGCGCGCGCCAGTCGTGTTTGGAAACACACGTGTCACTGCTCGGGATGTGGGCCACTCGCGGGGTAGCACGCGTTGGTCACAGCTGACGAGCCGGACAACACGATATTTGCATTAGCAAACCGCGCTGGTCCGACATTCAAGTAATAGGATGCCCCCACAAGTGCCCTGTTAGTTGGCAGCGAGCGTGTTGCCCCCCCCCCCCTTCCGCGGCAGTCTAGCCCAGTCCCGGGTACCACGAGTCTGGCGCGCGGCTAATTTGCATGGCTCGCATGCGGCCCCCATCCAGGCACACACTACCCCCCTCGAGAAAAGGCTTCGTCAGTGGGTATATCGCAAAATGAAGATAGGAGGGCTCAAAACTGCATCTCGCAGCGCTCTGTCTCACTCGCTGGGGTTGTTGAGGCGACGCAACGAGCTGTGCCCACACCCATCACGCGTTTCGTAAATGAGCGATGATTCAACGATGAATGCGGCCGAGCGCGAGCTATAAATCACCCCGTCGAGACGCCTCCGCGATACCATCCTAGCTCGAATTTTTTTCATCTTCGGGAGGAGATCCTTCCCAGGCGCATTCAAGAATTTTCCGAGCCTTACTCACTGCCTCGGTCTGGCCTACGACCTCACCAATGTACCGACCGATTTGGTCTAAATGGCCAAAGACGCAGAGCGTTAGTGTGCGGCTTGGCGCACCGGCGAGGCGGGCATTTTCATTTTCTAGTCAACAACGTTTCACGGTCTTATCTGATTGCGGAACGATCTTCGAGAATTCATGAAATGGGCCGATTTTGAGGACCCGATGAGTAAGGAGAGTGTCCCTCGTCACGACTGAGAGCTGCAGCTGCACCATCGATGCGTCTCGCGCTGACAAAGTATCTATACAGGTGACGCATCGCGGACTTATTCCCGACCTATTGCCTTGCATGCCTTTGACATTTTAAACCGTTCCGTTTGTTTCAAAACACAAGTACGCACATCAAAATTTACTGGTTCCAAGCAAACGTCAGATTAGAAGCACTATCAGATGGAATTCTCGACTTTTCTCGAATTTGCGAGCGAAAGGAGAGTGGAGTTTGCTGTCAGACGCCGAAAACCGCAGTTGCTTCCTTGAGTGCGGCGGGTCTCACTTACAAGGGGAGGTCCAACCTTGTGGAACACGGATCTCGATGAAACTCTGGGAATCATCTTGTTTTGGCGAGAAATGAACGTAGTTCCGAGGGTTTAATCCCATGGGCCTCCTATCCTGAGATACAGCTACAGAGATCAGCATTGTTAGTATATCTATATACACGACTTTTCAACATGGGCCTATATGGACAATGCTAATCTTCATGGCTGTATCTTGAGGATAGGAGGCCCATGGGATTGAACCCTTGGAGATATCTTCATTTTGCACCAAAGCAAGATGATTCCCAAAGTTTCATCAAGATCCGTGTTCCGCAAGGTTGGACCTCCCCTTGTTAAACCAAATTCGTGTTCCACGACCCCGAGTTCGAATTGAGCAAGTTTTGTTCAATTAATATTGCGGTTTCGCAGCCAAAGTCATTTTCAAAGAGTCCTGATGGCCAATAATGCTCGCAATAATGAAAGAGACTGCTGATTCTTCAACAGTCGCAAAAAAGTACAGCCTCGAAATGATAAAATATCGTTTACTTGTTGAAAATACAACTGAGTATTCATTTCCATGAACAAGAGTGAATTGGGAAAAAACTGATCGTGGGGATGGGGCGTAAGACTGAATTTAAAATTGTTTAGAGGCACAAAGGAGTGTTTGGCTCTCAGTTTTCCTGCAATTTGCCTTTGTTTTCTCGAAAAGGAATGGAATGACTGTGAGAGAACGTCGCCAAAGCACGTACATTTAAATTAAAAACTGAGATCGCGAGAGTCGATTGAAAGAAGAATGAAATTCACACGTGACAGCTGTATAAAAGGCGGATTCTGATTGAATTATGTCTCAAACTATGCACGGCGTAGCTGAGCATCAATGAGCACAGCATTTTGTCTAGTGCAATCTACAAGAGCTCCGTGCCCAATTAGCTGAATCGCTGACCGCGCACCGCGCCGCGCCGTCTCGACAAAATACGCGTGCGCCTGGCCACCGATCGTTATTCCTGATGATGAAAAGGCGCTAAAAAAACCAACGATCCTTCAGCAAGAAAATTTCTAGATGTAATCTAAGATTACGGCCTTACCTCGGCGACGACGTCGGCCCGTCCATCGACATCTCGGAAAGCGCTCCGATGCGTCCCGGTGAGTACGCAACTATTGTACGTATTTCAGATGCGCGCGGGCTTTTCGGCGCGATCGGTATCGGGGGTGCTCAACTGGCGAGATCGTCCACTGATGATGCTGTCGCGGTCGCTGTCGTTGTCACACTGTGCAGGACGAACACGGAAGAACTGTGGGCCGGCGGAGGCCCACTGCGGCACTGCCAAGTGCGACCGCGGCGCTTATCAGCAGCGGGTTCGCGGACGAGCTCCGCGCGCGAGACACGTATTCGCGTGCAAAACGCCTGCCGAGATGTCAATATCGCGACGACCTTGGAAGTTCCCGGCCGGCCCGAAGCACGTATATTGGTACGCCGCACGGCGCTACGTGCTTCCACGGTGACGAACGAGAGCCGATCGCGGCACGCGCCAATTCGCAAGCAGGTACCGCAACAAGAAATCGAGCATCGACAATTTCCCCCCGCTTCGAGTAATTGTAGGTGACTGCTCCTCCACGGATTCACGTACCCACATGCGAGTATCTCAGTGGTCGTTCGGATCTGCTACGCCTCTAGCGGTCCATCAGCCGGAATGAAATTAAATTTGATTCAAGTATCTCGCGCGGCACGTGACATGTAATTATCGCCGCCGTCCGCGACTATCGTCGTATGCCAAATATCGCGAATCGCTCGCCTTGCTGTTCTTTTGGCGCTTGTTCAACCCATTCGCGATGAGTAACTCGATATTATGAAGAATATGACTTTCGAATGTGAATCGACAAAATTCATTCAAACACACAATGATGTTGAGCGTACCGTTGCATCAAATGACTCATTTGAATTAGTAGGTCAGCTACACTCCGCGTGCTGGATTCATAAGTATTTCCTTTTTTCTTTTTACACGTTTAAAGTAGCAACATTGTAATATTGTACACTAGAGGGCTATGAGGTTTTCCATTTCACAAAAAATTCCACATCAAGTCAAACAGTATAACAAGATTAGTCAAAACTACTGTTGACAACGTATTTGAATCATATCAAGTCATAAATAACTGCTGAATTTCACACACTTGTCAAGATTGAATGGTCTTTTCTCAGACTAAATCAAGAGTATATTCCGATACAAGGGTGTGAAAACTTTTTTTCGACACGCTGTGTGGAAAAGTGTCTTTTCCGCACTGAATTTCTACTTCCTCGCACAGTTTGTCGAAAAACACAGTTCGATACACGGGTGTAAAACCTAGTTTTCGCATCCTCGTGTTGATTCCGACCTTCGCCTACGGCTCAAACCGGAAACCCATCACTCGGGCGCGAAAAGAAGTTTTCCAAGGGATGGGTTTTCGGCCCAAGTCGTAGGCGGGGGTCGAAATCGTCACGAGGATGCGAAAAATAGGTTCCATTCCCTTGTATCGAACTGTGTTTTTCGACAAATTGTGAGAGAAACTGGAGAATCAGTGAGGAAAAGATACTTTCGCGCGCAGTTTGTCAAAAAATGTATTCATACATACGGTTAAGAAGTTGCGGTTATCGATTCGCTCAAATTTCGTATGAGAATTGTCCACCCGAGTTCAAATTGATCTCAGTGGAGACTAGAATGAAAATAAAGTAGTCGTGATTTCAATTTGATTCTGAATCGTTTTATAACTCCCGACCATTATGGTCGAGAATTTATAATTGCGAACTGGCGTGGATACATAAACGTATCAAAATGTGCACAAAACATGGAAAATTTCCACAGAATTCGTGTGCGCGTTGCAAGCTTTGTTATGAGCGATGCCGTGCGAGGATCAACAACTTAGTATGCTCAGAGATTAGAGAAAAATCTGGATCAACGCTTCTCGCTTTGAGGTCTTGAGAACTTGTAATCAATGGTAACATTTATCTGAAAAGATTAAACTCTACGGTCACTTTTTAAGGGAGAATCGTTTGAAAATCATGAACTGAAGGAACACTGAGCTTCGAAACATGTCCAACAAGAATCCTGAAAAAAGCGTTTTAAAAATAGACATGTTCATGCTGAAGAGCCTCGATGTCATGAGAGTTGCCGTACTCACAACAAGAGAGGATTTCGAAAACGGCTGTTGACATAGCGGTTTCCAGTGTTGCGCGAATGCACAAGCACACGTGCTCAGGACTGATGTCTCGACATGGAGAAAAAAGGGGGAGGAACCGGAATAAGGAAAACTCGATCATCGTCGCAAACGTGAGCTTCTTCTTTTGCACGACTCGCAACATGGTAATGATCCAATACACTCCTTGGAGAATAGGGCATAGAAGTGCGAGAAAGAAGATGGTGCCCAAATTGCTAATTGAATAGGTACAGCAATTCATCTATTCGAATCTTGGAGTGATTTCGCTCAACATACAATCATCGGAATACTCTGACATACCTATTTTGTGAGAACGGTATTGATGAACTTAAATCTTGGATCATCATTGAGTTGTTTTACACACGCATTAGGAGATTATGTATTTGAGTAGTGAGACGAGGGATCTGCGATCATAATAATATACTAGTTTCCATCATTAGGCTCGAAAATTCAAGCATCAAGTGAAATACAATGATGCCAATTATGCCGTGCAATAATTTTTTAACCAATCAGAGCGCAGAAAACGAGTTTTCGATCTTCGCGGGCAGTGACTATTTTCTCCAAGAAAATACTGGCCCCTGCTTGGCTCAACTTTATCGTTTGATAACTCTGCGGGTATCACAGATAGACGATTGGACCTCTGAGGTGAAAAAAATCTTGACACTATTATCTATCCATCCCTTTATCCCGTCCAATCCGGGAGGGAATACCCTGTATATATGAGGCTCTCTTCGTTCCGGGTTGTGAAGCAGACCACTGTTTCGAGTTTGATAAATCCCTTCAATGTCCATGTCTATCAAAAACGCTTTTTTCGATACACTGTGCGCTTGCTGTGCATAAAAGTGAACTTTGCGCACAGTTTGCCGACTTTCACTCACAGTTTATAGAAAAGTATAGCTCGATACACGGGAGTGAAACCTATTGTCCACATATCCTCGTGATGATTTCAATTCTCGCCTGTGGCTCGCACCTCGGCTGGGTCCGAATACCCATCACTCGGACGCGAAAAAAAAAGTTTTTACAGCTTTGTATCGAAATACTATTTTACAACTGTGTGCGCAAGGTTATAAAAAAATGAGACTTCTCTTTATTATTTATAGTGCGAGAAGTAATCCGTAAATGACTTCTCGACAAGTTTTACATTTAAGCATTGCTGGAAAGCGCGTAAATGTAACTTTTCAGTCTGATGAGTTTTCATTTACGCACAGTTCTAGGGTGTCTATAGGACTGTTCGCGAGTCAATTAAGGCGATGCGGTCACCGTGCATGCTGAAAGTTATTCCCACTTTTCTCCGATATTCTTGCGATTTAGACTCAACGACGAGAAGACGAATGCTTATTATTATCTAACTTGAAATCGTCTTCTCGTCATTTAACTCAAATCGCAAAAGAATCGGATAAAAGTGAGAATTACAAAGTGCCTATATTATAGGTTAGAAGGTGCCTGCGCTAGAGTTATTGCCACTTTTCTCCGATATTCTTGCGATTTGGACTAAACGACGAGAAGACGAACTCAAGTTAGATTATAATAAGTATTCGTCTTCTCGTCGTTTAGTCCAAATCGCAAGAACATCGGAGAAAAGTGGGAATAACTTTCAGCGTCCACGGTGCACGGTGACCGCATCGCCTTAAGGCTAGTCCGTAGAGAATCCGGATATTTTGCCCGGTAGATGGCGCTTTGGTCGTAATGCATGGGCGATGGGAGATTATGAACCACTTTTTTGCCTCATAGTATTTCAACCACACATTTCCCACTCAAACGAGATGAGTCAAAAGAAACACCATGATATTTCCCATCGAATGAGTTGTTCCACACCCGGGTATTCATTCTATATTTCCAGAAAATCGTAGTTCTTTGGTTTGCTGAGCAAATTATACTGCTCGACGCTCACACTAGTTCAAGGTTTTTGCGAGCTAGATTCAGAATTTTCGGGCGTGGGAGGGCTCATTCGACAGGAAATTCCAATCCACCAATGGCCTAGTATCTGATTTTGGCCAAAACTGTTTTGTTATTGAGGAATAAATCGGAATAGTCGTGGCGCGCTCTGTCCCTGCCTTCAAGCTTTTCTCGATTCCTAATGAATGAAATGCCATGAAACTTTGCATGGTATCGTGTTATAAGATTTCGCAGGTGGCCTAGTATCTGAATAACACATTCAGTACCAATAAAAGCGTAAAAACAATAATACCGCTCTCAGAATCATTGGATGCAGCTGCAACCTCAGAGTACGCCGGTGCGTGTCTGGTTGCGGTTTTGCGGGGACTCCGGACTAGCCTTAAGGACTTCTGAAGAGCCTTTTAAGGACTTGAATGAGTCATTTAATTGAAATGTCGCATACTACCTTTTGATTGCGGATATCCATCTGATAATAATATCATTGACCAATCACATTATAAATTACGCGAACCTCCACAATTATAGTCGAATAAAAATCACTCAGAGCCAGATTTCTGGCTATGAACTTTTTGTTGAAAGATCTTTGAGCCAACAAAAGGGAAAAATGAATTTGATATTGTGGCACGATTGTTGGTGATAATCATTCAATGATTTAGATTACTTGAAAATCGCTGAGGACGGTACAACGATCCAAGATCGAAGCTGTATCTCAATTTTAGAAAGGTTGTAGCCAGGGTGTGTTGAACGAATCATGTATCTCATGAAATTGTTAATTGAGCGCTGATCTCAGCTGATGTGCTGATTATGACTGTTTGATATTAATTAATCCAATTCGAACCATGTACCTTGAAGGCTCCTCTACAGAAATATCTTGCATCGGAGGGGCCCCGCCTTGAATGTACATGGTTCGAATTGAAGTAATTCAATATCAAACTTACTATGTCATAATCAGAGCACATCCGTTGAAATTAACTCTCCATGGCCAAATTTACGGATTACATGATTCTAGATGAGCGTCCGCGCAAAGATTTAAAGTCATGAGTCTTATATGGCACACGAACCTCAACATTTCAAGGATCAAGCTTTGTAATTCAGGGCTTAAGAGGACGTCGGATACCGACATTGTCGAGTTTTCGAATTTCTCGATGAAATTTCGAGATATCGGGATTCTACTAAGTAACGCCGATTCTGTATGGCTCATAGAATCGGCGTTACTTGTTAGATTGTTGATATCTCAAAAATTCATCGAGAAATCCGAAAACTCGACCATGTCGGTAACTGTACAATATTGATAGAACTCCGACATCCCCTTAAGGGGATGTCGGAGTCTCACGGAATTTACGAAAAAACACTTTACGCAATGGTTTCTACATCAATTAAGACGAGGGTGGTCGCAAATGATTCGGAATTTCTTCAAGAATCGGCCTCTGGTACAACCTATGGAAATAAAAGTCTCCCTCGCTCTTGGAGTGAACCAGGAAATGCGCGATATTGCGAGTATGATTCTCAGAGATCGCGACTTTGCACCTTAGATCGATTCTTATGACAGATGGAGACGATCGTTCTCATCATTCGCACCAGAGACCGATTCCTGAAGTAATTCCGAATCTTTTGCGACCACCCTCATCTCAATCGGTGTAAAAATGATTACATAAAGTGTTTTCTCGTTCCGCGCGAGACTCCGACATCCCCTTAAGGACTCTGGGAACTGCTACACACCTTGATTTCCAAAAAATGACGTCACGTCATTCCTCTGCATTCGGTCTCTCGACAAATTGTCGTCTTCAATATAATCTTGCTCGGACAGAGGTGCATTACAACTTTGCGCACAAACTCAAAGAATAGTATACGCAACAAGTGCGAAAATTGACCTTCTCGCATTTGTTGCGTAACATACTATTTTCTACCTCGGTGCTCGAGACTTAAATGATCACGAGACCATTCATCCAATTTCGATGTCCATCACAATTAATTTCTACGATGCAAAAAATTCATTAGATGCGGCGGATACTCAGGTAATGGCGTACTAACCCATGTAAAATGTACGATTCCATGAATGGAACATATGTGATCATAGAATCCAAGAATTCGATGGTCATACATAAAACCGCTTCAAATATTTCTTTTATTCCGAAAACTGTGATATATTGATGTAAATCTGTTTCAACGTCAATACATCACGATACTGATGTGTACAGCTGAGAAAGAATCTTTCCGCGGGGAGTCGGTCTCAAGTTTCAAAAAAGTGACATTCTTCACGACGAAAAATGATATTCAATGTTGATTTTTTCTCTTCGGTGCTTCGAATGTTCAAAACGTGAGAATGACCCCGGGAAAGATTCCTCTGGGTGACGTTTGATCAATACCGTGAAGTATTGATGTTTCACTAGCTGTAAATTAGTATATGACGTCTTTTCGAACCGAAAATAATAAATTTTAACTGATTTTAGATATGTTATCATGAGTAATTTGGTAGATTTTTCGTCCTTGATGTTTAATATATGAGTTGATTATTTGGTCTCATCGACCATGAACGACGGTGGGGAACTAAATAAATTCCCAAAATTTCATGAAAGAAATTTTATTGCTACGTTTCGTCCACTAGGTTTCGTGAACCTCATCAGGCTCCAGGTTTCTGTTTTGACATATGAAGATAGAAAATATGAAATTTTTTACAAATGATGGATGTATAAATATTCAAGATGCGCAACTTACGTTATTCCTTAGATCGTGATGATATTTTTTACAGATAAATAGAATTTACCTGTATCGGCAAGAGCCAGACGTTATGTCTGTGCTCTATTACAAGATCGTTCAAAAAATATTATGACGATCTGAAGAATAACAAACCTGGAGCCTGATGAGGTCCACGAAACCTAGTGGACGAAACGTAGCAATAAAATTTCTTTCATGAAATTTTGGGAATTCATCTAGTTCCCCACCGTCCTTCAAGATCGATGAGACCAAATAATCAACTAATAGATTTTAGATATGATCGTACATAACCATGGACACGGAATCATATGTTTTACTTCGGAATCTAATTAGAAGTACAAACAGATAAGTTGGCGGGTTCCCTGTAAGATGGCAAAATAAACGTCGGAATCGAATTTAGCTCACTGATTGGAGTATAAGCATAGAGTGGTATTATATCTCTATGAGTATAAGAGTATAATAATCGTGTACGCTATCTCAACTATAGCGTGCTCATGAGAGTGTTTCGTAAGCACGCTGAAATCTAAGGTGACGATCTGAAATTCATTTTGAGCCCTATTGCACTCACTTGGTCGACTTGGCTATTTCATATGTCAAAAATAACAGAGGAAGAGTAAAAGCTAGTTTTGAGAAAAAGTAATACAGAGTACCTGAGTTTGATTTGATAAAACCAAGTCGTAACTGCACAATGAGCTCACCACGTGGAGAACGATGTATGAAATATTTCAAAGTTTCGCTGAGACGCCTTGCAATGTTTTCTTCTTAATCAAAAATTCGAACGATCGCTCACGCATTCGCAACAATAATGCAACTAGGCAACTTTTAATAATGTATGGACAAAGGCATCAACTCGTGTTGCTTCTGGGAAGCTCTCTTGATCGTTCTCTAATGACCGGAACAAATTCTTCAAGCCTCTCAACGCCTGGTGACTTATTCCTCTCCCACTATTTTCTCTCTCTCTCTCTCTTCTATACCTCTCATTTCTCTCCAACAATAGCGTTCCTTGAGCTCTCGCTTTCCTAGCGGCGGGGACCTTCTTTAAAATAGCCAACACAACAAATTCATTAAATTTGTCCAGATCGGCTGCGGTGATTTCTCATTTCTCAAACTTTACTGCTGTTTAACGAGCGCGTGTTAAGGCCTCCCGAAGTTACTTCCGGGTCCGACTGCTCAGACCGTCAATTGTCGAGATCAAGATCATTTTTGTAAATCTCTTTGGCGATCTCTCCCTGGGATCGGTGAGCAATTTTATGTTTACTTCACGATTCAAAAGTGTTCGACAATAGCATTGAAGCGAATGATCGGACCGCCGATCAAGTTCAAGATAATGAGTAAGAGTAGAAAGAATTTCTAATAAACGCTTTTATGAACCGTGCCAAAAACTTTGTCGGTCTTGGCATGGTGTAAAGGAGGTAGAGTTTGGCAGATCGACGGAAATCGATTGGGAAAAAAGATGCACGGTGATGGTTGTCGTATCTCGTATTAGAATTTCGGCGCTATAAGACGGGTTATGAGCCACTGCGTGCTCGCATCAACTCGCATCGATATCGATCTTCGCGCATCCTCCCTATTAGCTGAGCAGCTCACTCGCATGCGGAGAATGATTCACTCACTGCGTCGTACACTCGGGAGCGAGCTGAACTGTCCAAGCTCGACATCGCGCTGTCTCACTCGCACTCATGGATCGAGGTAGGGGAAAAAAGAGACAGGCAGATCGTGAAGTGAGCTGTTGGTGGACAGTTCAGCTTGCTCCCCAGTGTACATATAGCCAAGCCTGCCCCAGCCTGCCCCGGCCCGTGTTAACAAATAGGAAATCAAACCGGGAACCTAAAATTTTGGGACAGTCGCGACGAGCCAAGTACGGAGGAAGATAGAGAATGGCTCGACGAAGTGCAATAGAAGCGCTTAATAATAAAAAAAGAGTTTGCGCTTAAAACAAGAGTTCAATATCAAATGATGTAGATTATACTCGGATGATATCGAGTGATAACAGGCCTATAATCTTCTAATACGTAATGACAATCATTTTAACAACTTGACATCCAACGAAGTTGAATCGTTTGTAAATCCGAGCAAACGTAGATTATAATCTATATTATTATAATTATCCTAGCCAAATATAGGACTATTCAAGAGCACGCTGACCGATTCACCCTCGGATTTACCCTCGTATGTACTTACCTCGAAAATGTTCCAACGAGTGTAATATTGTTTTCGAGGTGGCTGAGATGGTAACAATGTGTTGCCCGATTCTTTCATAGCCGTAGCTGGCTTGGCTTTCCTCGACAGAAAGTCGAAGGTAATAATACTATTGGAGGAAGTAATTTTGACCTATGACCTTAAAAAATATAATGAAAACATTGACATCCGGTTGGAGATATTTTTTCTGTTGATCACACTTGCAAATCTGCCGCAGAGCTAAAATAAATTCGATGCTTAATACGAGGCACTCGAAACGAAATGCAAAAACACGAAATTCAATACGTGTTTGAGCGTACTGAAGAGATGAAATAGCATTCGAGTGTACAATAGTAACGGCGGCGACTCGGGGTCGTAGCCGAGATTTTATTTAGCCTTCATCAGCCTCGCGGCGCCATGCCATCCACCGCCGAGCGTTTACGTTGACGATGCAGCTCTAATATTCGACGTATCATTTTGCAACCAGGATTTTTCCTTGGAATCTTTCCAAACGTTACAGCTCTGGTATCTGAATCTTTTTATCTGACGGGTGAAGAGGTGAACTCACTTGAGATGATGACCACCAAGAGTTTTTCTATCTGATCGCTTTGATTTCGTCTGATACATACTTTGTTGCACATTTGAGCACTCGGATTCAACACATCATAATGAATGGTAAGATGATGAATATTTATTACAGTAAAAGTGAAGGAAATCATGGATTCAGCAGTGTAGTCTACATGAAATAGATGTCATGGAATTGGTTCATGGTATCTACCAAGTCTTTTTCAAGAAATTCTCTCGGTATTCGGGATTTTCTAGTGTCTTAGGGAGGTAGAATTCCCTGGGTCAAAAGTTAAAATTAATCAGACGTCAATCAGTCCTTTTGTTTTACATTCATTAGTCGGATGTCGATACAGCGTAATTCACATAACTTTTTAAATACACCGAGCGTTAATAGCATTAATATTCGGGAAATTCATCGGTAATGATCAAAGGCGGGTTAGGGCAAAATAATTCAACGGGGAGGCAAAGGGTAGTCAAAATGTTTCACGTTTTGCCGGTGACCAGCGAATTTCGCCCCACTGCGGCAGGCATCATTGTGCTCATCGCGCCTCATCGAAATCTTGAATTCCATAAAGAACGTTTCACGATGCACGCTCTTTTGAACAGATAATTGGAAAATAAATTAGAAAATAAACGATCACAGCATTGCAGATCGACAAGTGACACATTTGTGGATGAATCCTGGTTTCAAGTGGACACTCCATGAGTTTTATTTGATTTCCAAAAGCGAAAGGCATTCTCTGAGATTTCCTTCATCAACTTGATTTCCGAATTTGGTAGACTCCGTTTGTTTCCAAACGTCTCTAATACACATATAATATCTATGTTATCAATGACGCATCAAAAATTCTTCAGGAAAAAAACTAAATTCGAGTATAAGATGGTACTCCGAGACAGCAAGTCCAAGATGATATTGAGAGAATGATTTGGTTATCGTCTGAAATGCTCACAAGCATCGCAAACTCCAGTTGTGGACATCCACAATGCTGCAGAGATACCACAATACCAAACAGTATACACAAAATACAGTAACAGTCTAGTAAATATTTGAAGAAAACAGTTCCGTCGTTGGAAGAAATTTCCAAAAAAGATACAATCGACGTTTGAAAGTAAGCGCCTTGATGTAGAGAGTACTCTGCATGTTTACTTTGGGTCTAGGTTTGTTCAGATAATGACGTTCGACTAGAATGAATCCATCTTTTTCCAACGTAAGTATTTCCCAATCATAATTTGATGTTCAAACTGATTACAACTTAGATAGCGAGGAATCGGGCATAGAATAGAGCTCAAATCAAAGGCTCTAAAAAATTATTCCGCCGCTTGCGTTGCTTGTTGAGTGATGATCAAAATCGGAAACAACTTATTGTCGTGCTATATTGTTAAAGCTCATTTGGCCGAGCTTTTGTAATGAAAATGTGTGCCATATAATTGCAATCATGGCTATTGCTCATGATATGTTTCATCGCAGTGTCGATTATGACTCAGCTTGAAGAGAGACGCTCCACCAGTGCAAATCGTCGCCAAAGCCATCAAGCTCAAACAGCAACTAGTGAAAGAATAGTGAACACAAACTGAATTTATTATTCGACACAAATGAACAGAGAGTTTAGCTTGTAATTACTCAGTTATACGGCGGAGATAAGTATCGATAGTTAGATCAACCTATTCCAATCTCTGGGCAGACATGAGTAGTTCCGCGGAAATTTCGATATTTGGGGGTCGAACATGTGCCAGCCCTAAATCTCACTTCCGGAGATTTTAAGATATTCTCTTCGACTTTTTGAACCATGTGAAACACCAATCCACTTGCGCACAAATATCAACATTCTGAGTCTAACGGGATTCCTGCGAGTTGTCGAAGAAGGACTAATTCCCAAGGACTTGGAAAGAACCAAAACCAGAGATATTGGGCACTGGGATCTAGGAGGTACGTCTATATTAAAAAAACACTGCGTGGAAAAGTCCGAGAATTCAAAGGTAAGAGAAAAATAAATATTCCGTCGTGATCAATTTTTAGGTTCCCTTACACCTTCGCAATGGAATCAGAATCTCCCGTCGATGGAGTTTCAAATAAGTTTAGTTTTCAGCTCTTTCCGTCATAAATGACATGAAAGATTGTGTTCGGTCTATTATGGTTGCTCGTTTCCTTCATAGTTTTTACGTAACAACTCGGCAAAGTTGCGTTTCATCGAAAAATGTGTGGAATGATTTTGTGTAGATTCTTTCGAGACCTACTATGTAGCTAGTGTACTTTCAATCACCAAAACCGATTCAGCTGAGGCGAGATTCTCGGATAAAGAAAAATATAACGGAAACTCATCGAGTCCTTGAAGTTTCCCCTGAAGTTTTATGCATAGGCGGTGAGTCTCCCTGTTATATTTTTTCGATTACTTCTGAAAACTCTTTCTTGTAAGAGTCTCTTCAGTATCGCAACAAATATAGTCAGTGTCACCTAACGTCATCTTATAATACTTATTGACAGCCATTTTTAAAGCTCGATTTACGAGTGTTTAGGATAACAAAATATGTGCCCGTATTTGAAATGATGACATTCATCTCTCGCATCCAAATCTCAAAATGGAACGAACCAAGTCCTACAAATGAGAAGTTTTCAAAGAAGTACGGACTTATCAAATCAAATAAGGTCATTTTCAGGACTGGAGGAACTGGAAGCACCAATAGACACCCTGGATTGAATATCTCATCCATAAGGTATCTGTTGACGGATAAAGAGATATTTAGAAGTTACGTACAAGCCGCAAGCTCCAATTGTGAAGGTGGCATTTCTGAAAATCGCCTTGTTCGCCCTTGCGTGTATGAAGTTGAGTTTGCGAATGGGTACTGGCCCGCCCAGAGTGGGCGTACGTAGGGGCGTATTGCACGCAGTGAACGCTGATGATGGTACTTGTGTTGGTTATACAGAATATGTAGAAAGAGAGCGTGACGTGGAGTACCAAATAGCACGGAGCTCGACAGACAGAGATGGTTGTCTCGAAAAGAGCATGGACTGCAAGTGTTCAACTCCTGCTAGATGCTCTCTGGCAACGGTAGCTCGAATATTAGATTTAGGACAGCCTGTAGTAGGTGGTATTTAGGTGGTTCAATTTCATCGAAAAATCGGAGGCTCCGCAATATCAATAAGTTCGCAAGCAGTTGAAGGAATGTTGGTGTAGGATTCGCTGAAAAACTTTGCAGATCAATGGTGTTAAAATGCAGTAGCGAAAACACGTGCAGTTACAATACATTCGGCGCCAGTGTGTAGGCCAAAGCATTTCTGAATTTTCATGTCCATGCGGGCTCCGCCTTCTTTCAGAAACACCTACTTTGTACATATTATTTCATGATGAGAATAGTTTACTGTGATAACTACGGTTTTGAATACCGCCGTCAACGTACAATACATGTTACGCCACGATTTCGCGCCGACAACGACTCAAATTGATGAGCGCAAGCGATACGGCGCAGGCTTGCCTCCTCTTTGGATCATTAGAGCATCCGCTTTCTACTCATTTATGATTCTGATTTCTGACAATTTCATCTAGCATTTGCTGCTGAGATCCGCTTGCCTCATTAGACAGTACAAATTAGAACCCGCTTACATTCTATTTCTAATTTCAATTTTTGTACTAAAACTCGCTGACAACGGAGAAATTGAAAAAACATACGAAACAGCATATGATGTTGCTGTTTGTAAAGACTAGAACGAGATCGATGTATGGATTTGGAGACAATCGGCAATCATGGCCATAAGACGACGAAATCGAGTTAAAGCCATGCGGTAGCCGTGCAAGCCAAATTTTGTTCCAAGAATTCTCGAATTCTCTTGCGATTTGGGCTAAACGACGAGTTGAGCCACATTTGCTATCATCTAACTTGAATGGCTCAACTCGTCGTTTAGCCCAAATCGCAAGAGAATTTGAGAATTCTTGGAACAAAAATGTGTATATATTATAGGTTAGGATGTCCCGGGCGCCCAGTGGTTTCCACTTTTCTGCAATAATCTAATGATTTGGGCTGAACATTGAGTTGCCAATAATAAATTGGACAATAACAATAACTAGACAACTCATCTCAAACTTTGTATCATAAAAATTTTCACATAAGTGGTGAATCGAACTTTACGGCCGTGCTGCACGGCTACTGCATGCCCTCAACTGATCGCAGGAGAAACATTTACATGTCGCACATAATAAGATCAAGTGAAGGCAAGAACCGGAACCAAGGACTGCGTTGTTTGGCTGCCTGAACAAGCTGTTGATGATGGTGTTGAAGTTTGAAACGTTTCAATACAACGAAATGGATAACCTTACGCCCTCAGACAGTTTTCAGAGCATGAATTGAGGTCTTTTTGTTCTGAACAACAGCAAGCAATGATCGGTGTGATAAATCCTACCAATGGTTGGTGATTTGAGTCTTGGAAATTCTACATATTCCTGAAATTTTATTTTCATCGTTGAGAAAAAAACGTTCCAAACTTCAACACCATTGTTGATGCACCCTCATGATTCAACGCTCACAGTATAAGCTATTGTTCCTCTCATACCGAAACCAAATTTAAAGATCACCCGAAATCACCTCCTCAATTTCAAGACTAAGACAAGATAACAAGAAACAAGAGACAAGAACAACAAGATAATGATTGTCAGGAATTTCTGTCCAACTTATTTGGAAGATTTTCATGTATTTCCATGAGTATCGTTACGTTTTCCCTCGGATATTTTTTATTCACAAACAAAATTTTTGAGAGAAAAGTGCTATTACGCATCAAAAATGAAGAAATTATACCTGCGGGGATAATAATTTGAGATTCTTTTCCCTCTTAGTTGGTAAAAAGCATAAAAACTTACCACTATATAAGAATGAATTCTTTTGCCATCAATCAGCTCATTTTCGGAAGAGATAGCATCTCTGAATAAAATGGAAGAACATTCATAAGCGACTTTTAAAGCTCTTGTATCTCGTCTCTATCCACTAATTTCTGTAGAAAATGTAGTCCAGATGATTAGAGATTCGCGCAAAATCGTGGTAATGACCCCTTCCAAGCTGACACATCGGATCTATCCAAAGTTGGGTAAAAATCTCGACAACACTTTTGAAAGTCTATGAAAAATGAGCAAAAGGAAGGCAGTAATTATTGCAGCTGATTCATAGGTATCAATTTCTGAAGATCAACAAATTATTTGGTAACGAGATAGTTCAAGGTCCGACAGGCGTCAAAAAAATCTTTACAAATCCGAGTGGTTTCAGAAAAAACTCTCTCACACAGTAAGAATTCGTTTCAACGTGAATCGTATCTGTTAATCTTGAAATGGCTAGTAATTAGTATATTTCCGAACTGACCGCGGTAGCCCATTTTGGGCACTAGGACAGTTTGTCTGTCGACGCAGACATGTCCTCTAGTGCACAAAATAGGCTTGCAAGTGAAATACGGATATATTTTTTCATTACGAGAACCCTAAAATCCTATTCAAACGCGGCATTTTCAGGTTAGAGTGATGAAAAAGATTTTTCCTCACATAATCAACTTGGGATGAATATTATTCCTCCATTATTATTCCTCAATAACTCGAAAAAAATTCATTGCACCGGGAGAAATGCGAAGAAATGAGGAGTAATCTTCTATGAGGCTCTCCAAGATTAATTAAAGAGGTCACTTGCCAATTATACGACGAATAATGCATCTGTTTTCGAGTTATAAAGCACCTTGGTTCAAATTTTCTGCATTTCGCAATAGCTTCATTATTCACATAATACAATACTCCGTTTTTCATATTCGCGGTATAATTCGGGGTTTAGGATCATCTGAACTATTTCTTTGGGATAAAATAAACAAATACATGGAATAAAAAGTTCGGGGACCATCTAGGCCATTCGTTTGGATAAAATCAACAAATACATGAAGTAGAAAGCTTTTCAAAACCTTATTTCGGCGTTCCCAAATGTGCCTGGGATTATGAAATAAAGAGTATGTGATGTACTGAAAAGTCTAGAGCGAACTCAAAACTGATGCACCATTTGAAAAGTTGTCATCAGACCTTTTTCGACACCCTGTCGGGAAAGTGTCTTTTCCGCACTGATTTTCCACTCTTTCTCGCACAGTTTGTCGAGAGCCAACACAGTTTGATACACGGGTGAAAATAGTATATCTTTTCGGGTTATGGAGGGAAAACGCCGTTCTACGGCCAAACTAACGCTCTTTATCTCATGTCAGTTGTAATGGAAAAGATCTATATATTTACTCGCTATATTTTGATAGATGAACCGATGTGATTTAGGTTGAAACCGATACTTGCTGTGAAAGACGAGATCCATGAGCTCCCAAAAAACACTCCATGGTCGGATTTTGGAGGCATTCCATCACGCCTATCAGACCATTGAGGCGAAGTGTTAGCAATTGACAGCAAGTTGTTGATTAAAAATTGCGTATAAGAGATAGGAATAGGGTCCGTGACAGTTCAATATTTGACCACCTTGCGCGTTCTCTCGTGGTATTGTGGATCTGTAGTCAGGGTTGACAGCTCGAATATCTATACAATTATTCGAATCATATGGATTATTATTTTCAAATCGCAATCGAGTTTGATAGATCATGAGGATCTTGTCGTTGTTGTAGTATTTGAGAGAATGGAATTCCTGACCGGAACAAACACATGATTTCTAATTAAGATCGTTCACAGCGATTATAATTTCGGGAAACTCGATGAGCTGCATGCACCACTCTCAGCAGATAGCGCAGTCCTGAAAAACATTTCGGCTATCATGGACGATTCGCCACGTGCAATATGATACGCTCATACTTCCGTATTTGGGCTCTTCAAAGTATCGACATTATTCTCTCAAACAGTTGAAGCAGCACCGTGACAGAAACGCGCGTCCAAGTATGATCGCATCATACTTGAGATGAGAACTCGACACGTGCATCGTGAGAGCTACAAAACAAGACAACGACCGTAAGTATAACACATTGATGGAAGATTTTTCGAAGCTTGTAAAATTCAGCTCAGGTTTTCAAGTTCGTAATACAATCCAACATAAACGGAAAAATGTTGATCTCGACAATATCTGCTCAAGCTATAAAGACTCACCTCAAATTTTTCGTCAAATTTAGTTGCGAGCTCATTCAAAATGTACCAGATCAAATTTCAATCAGTTTTCATTCGATTTTTTTGCTGATGCATGGACACACTTTCGAACATAATAATGTATATAGCGGCGACTCAATATGAAACAAACAAGATTTGTAGTATAATCATCAGATGTCAGCTCACTTGCTGCTAATCGGATGAGAAAAATAATAATTTATCGCCAGCGCATACAAGTAATCAGCAGCAACAATGAAAAATTAGTTACACTTCAATTATGATATCATCTTAATCAAATTCACCAAATTAGAACTTTATGAGGGTGTGAATTTAGTGTTTCATTCCAACAGACGTACATTTGACGTCAAACGATTGTTTCGAGGATCGTTTCAATCGACCATGAAAACAAGCTCAACATTTTGCCCTTAACCGATAGAAAATCGATAGAAAATGCTGTGCTCGTTGTCGTGGATTGCGGAGAGAATCTCTCGGTGCCAAAGTGTACACTCGGCAACGGTCTGAACTGACTCAGCTTCGATCAATCGATCGGGCTTGGGAAGTTCAGGAACCTGTAACTCACGCGTGGTCTCTTGCAATGCGTCCAAAGTTGCTGAGCCCGATCGATTGATCGAGACTAGGTCAGTTCAGATTGTTACCGAGTCTAAATATGATGAGTAATTTGAAGTAGTTCTCTTACAGTGTCTGACTAAAAAAGAAATATTTCAACGTATGTGTCTGAGACGCTCCTTGTGAACAGATGAAACCTGCTGAAATTAAAGTCGAGGACTCGAATGTTTATTGTATGTTCGCTAAATTACTGATTGTCAGACCGATAAGTCCCAAGTCAAGGCGCAAGTGGATCAAAGTCTCTCGGACTTAGCCTCAGATTGGGAGTGATTCTTGACCAGAATCAATCACGCTAGCCTTTACTCGTGAATATAATGATAAAGCCTCTTACAATTTCTGCTGTTGAAAATGTTAGTTGCATCGAGGCAACCGCAATATTATAATGATTAATAGTTTCAATGCGGTTCTACGCGGCTCTCTGCAGAATCAATTTTATAAGGAAACGATATCTTTCCAAAACAATATAGTTTATCATCGTACTGAGCGTGTCGATCAACCCATTTGGGATGTGTCAAGCGAGGCAAGAAAGACATGTCTTCCAGCGTGGTCGAAATGAGCTTGCAAGCAAAGTTCACGTGTATTTTTTTCATTACAAGAGCGCTGAAATCGTGTGCAAACGCAGAAGTTTTAGGTTGGAGTAATAAAAAAGAATTGACCGGAAATCTCATTTCTACAAATCAGAAGGAACTCAATCTTGATTCGTGAAGTAAAGAGCATGCACAACAACGATAGTAATGATGGGAGTCGAGAGTTCCAATCATCGGGAGATAGATGGACTGCTCTATGAGAATAAGGTTATACATGGAAAAATTGCTTTCTTCGCGAAAAGAATTGCATGCACTCCTCGATGCATTCCAACACAGAAGAATAGCGTATAATCATAGCGATCGTGAATCATGTGTAATGTTTCAGCAGACAACTTCAGTGTAAACCATCAACAATTCCGTACATTACAAATATGACTCAACATCATCCGTTTGACTTTTGCGGTGAGAAATCGTGGCTCCTTAAATAACAGCGCACCTTGAAGTGCATAGTGATTGGATCCTCGCATCTTTCCAAGAACCGATAGAGACTGTCTTAAAAGTGAAAAAAACTCTGCAGAACAAGAAAATAACTTGTTTTCAATTTTCCACGTTCATTTTCATTGCGGAGAAGCTAATTGAAAAGTCAGATTCTTACATCGCTATAAATGATTTTCCATTGTCCGGAGCTCCTGCGACGTCACAAGTGAGTGGATCCAAATCGGACCCATCAAAATAGCATGGGGAAAAGTTTCAAAACCATACCGAGTTTGACTTTCCAGCCTTTCGGAATCAAAAAAGTACCCTCAACAAGTACATTGTAGCTTGTCTCCGTGGATTGCAGAAAGAATCGCTTGATATGCCAAGTGTACCTCGGTCATTGAGGAGTGTGATCCGATGCAATAAATCACTCTGCAACCATTTTGAATCTACTCAGTAAAAGTCATCCATTGAAACGCCTCACTGGATCAACCAGTAAGATCCCACGTCACTGGTTTCCAGTGAAATGTACTGGAGAACCAGTGGATTGAGTCAATTGCGCATGGCCCACAGGATAGGTAGCTCTCGCTGCGCTGTGGCGGCCTACCCTGGCCCTGGCCTGGCCTAGCCTGCACTGACAAGGGGAGGACCAGACCTTTGGATCACCGATCTTGTCCAAAATTTTTTTACAGTTTTGTATTATCTAGAATATGAGGAATCCAGAGTAACTCTGTCAAATAGGCCTCCTGTTCGAAGTTACAGCCCATGACATTAACATTGCCCATATAGGCCCATGTTAAAAAGTGATATATATATATTGGTGTACTGGCAATGCTAACATTTTTGCTTATAGCTCTGGACAGAAGGCCCATTTGACGGAGTTGCTCTGGATTCTTCATATTCTAAGTGACACAAAACTGTAAAAAAAATTTGGAAAGGATTGGTGATCCAAAGGTCAGGTCCTCCCCTTGTGAGTCGAGCATCTGTTCGTGGTTCTCCCGCTCTTAAGTACCGACCTGGGCGTTGGCTTGTGGTCTCGCAGAAGCTGAGTATGGCTTGAGCCCTGGTGAAAAAGCATTTGTATTTGTTTGAGTCGAGATTGCCCCTTACTCGCGAAGGCTGAGTAGTTGGCTCCCCGTGTGCTGAGCTCTCGTGGAATATGTGCATGTGTTGGAAGTTCTCGTACTAGTGGAAGCTGAGTAGTTGACTCCTCGTGGAGCATGTGCATCATCTGGTCGTGGTTATTCTAGGCTCATGGTTCGTGACTTTGTCAAAGCTAAGTATCTGATTCTTGGTGAAGTATGTGCGTGTGTTCGTGGTCCCCGTACCGGTGGAAGCTGAGTTGTTGACTCCCGGTGGAGCATGTGCCATGTTCGTGCGTATCGATGCTCATGGCTCGTGGCCCTGTGGAACCCGAGTATCTGAGCCCTGGTGGAATATGTGCATGTGTTCGTGGTTCCCGTCTTAGAGGAAGCTGAGTAGTTGACGCCTGGTGGAAGATGTGTATGATTTTTTCGTGATTATTCTCGCGGCTCGCGGCCTTGTATAACCCGATTGTCTGAGCCCTGGTGGAATACGTGCATGTGTTTGTGGTATCCTGTATTAGTGAACACTGAGCATCCGAGCTCCGGTTTAAATATTTGTGACTAACAGGTACTCCACTATTACGAGATCATCTGTAACATATTACCTAATGATTGAATAAATGATCTAATCTATGGGATTTTAGAATTTCACTTAGCTATATTGGCTATATGTATATCAAGCCTCAACCGCCCTCCCACAATCGCCAAGATTCACTGGTTTTTGATATTCTGTGCGTAAAGTTGGGTGTAAAAGTCCATTAATTGGCAGATGTGCGGTGCGCAAAGTTGAGGGTCATTCATTTTTACGCACGGATACCGGTGCGTAAAAGTAAAACTGTGCGCAAAATAATTTTACGGTGTGCGCAAAGTGTCGAAACACGTGCGTAAAAGTAGAATCTGTGCCTAAAAATCCATTGAGCGATTGTTTCGCCATCCCTAATTTTCCACCGAGTATTATAGTCGATCACGTATTACGAGAAATAATTTGAACATTCGAAATTTCTCGGACGCTTGTATTATTATTTATTTGACCATGATGTTGGCAATAACTTTGGAAAAAATTGTACGTATACCATTTTGTTCAGTAGATTAATGAATCTTGTTTATCTACACAAGATCATGAATAGTTTTGGTTAAACTCTAAGTTCGATACAAATAATTCTCAAAATTTTGCTTACGCAACAAGTTTCAACTTTCACAAATGGACTCATGTTATAGATTGAATGTACCGATACATACAAAAAATGTTTCAATGGTAGTCACACTATTTCATCTATCTCATTAGTGAAAGCATGAAATTAGTGCAACTCATGACAAGGTGTCCAAGAATTGTTAAAAAATCGCTACTTTGAGTACGTATGTACATACTCACAGTATAGTGATGCAATTTAAATTTTGAGTATATGTTTAATTCTTTGTTAAAGTATGAATCAATATTTACCATAAGGCGATAGAGAGAGTACAAAGTCTAGGTACAAAGCCATAATAATGGCCATTGACCTTAAGTTAAATAGATATTCTTGTTCAAAATCTTCTATGTACAAATTTGTATTTTCATATGTTTTCTGAACTTGATTAAATAAAATTATAGGATAAATCGTATTTATTTCTTTCTTACAGATTATTGCCATTCAAAAATCTCTAAATATTCTTGGAAATTCCAGTATGCGATATTCCAGTTCACGGGACTTTGTTTGCGCGAATCATTTTGTCGAAACTTAACAAAATTCCTCAATATTCATGAATTTCTTTTATCATTCCGAAATTTCAATTGAAGATGATTGAGTCATCAAGGTTTTAATTAAACTTAGGCACAAAGCTTTGCTCAAACGACAACTTGCTGATAGCTAATTATTTTTTAAAACTATATTCAGAATATTTTTTCAGTCGGGGGGCTCCGCCCCCCGAACCCCCCGGCGGGCGCTTCGCCTCCTCTTCCCTCCCCCGATCACATATAGTCAGACAGGAGTGGTCCCAACTTTCCGCACAGCGATATCAAAATAGTATATTACGACACTGCACGTAGATGGGTAGTTTTGTACGAAGGACTGTTTATGGCACGAGCGAAGCGAGTGCTATAAGTCCTTCGTAACAAAAATACCCATCTGCACGCAGTCTCATAAGATAATTTATGGCACGAGAATCCAAAAATCATGTTCAAAGTTGCGATTTTTAGGTTAGAGTGCTATAAAGCATCGTAAGCAACTCGGGCGCAATTTTCCGCACTCGTTTCCGAAAATTCGTACGTAAAAGACTTCTGCGCACAGTTGTAACTTTGCAAATTCCGCAGAAGTTACAACTGTGCGCAAAAGTCACTTTTACGCACTCTTTTCGGAAACTTGTGCATAATAGTTATTTACGATACAAGGGACCTAAGAGCCTTATTATTACACGGCGTGAAGTTGGCGCCCGAGCGCTTGCGCGAGGGTGCCAATCACGCCGTGTAATAATCAAAGCTCTTGGGTCCCGTGTATCGTACACTATTTTATAGCATCGAGTGACATAAACCCGCCCTTTGCGGGTGTCATAACACACCCGAGCGCTTGCGCGAGGGTGGAAGCGGGTGGCTAGGGCGGGGGCAAGCGGGGGTTCGGGGGGGGGGGGGCAGCCCCCCCCCGACTGAAAAAAAGTTAAGAATCTGGTCCTATAAAATAGACATCACACACCCGCGATTAAACCTATCGAGTGATCATAAAGACGTTTCTTGTATCTAAAATAAGTCATGAGCATCGATGGTTATTATAGTAATATAAGGGTTGTGCAACCCTCATCCCGGCCAAAACCTGAAATTTTCCCTCTCAGACTTCATCATGAAACAATTTCTGAATTTACGCTGGTAACTAGACTCCAGAAAAATTAGCAGTTTAATTCTTCTTAGACATTCCATAACGGCTGTTTGAGAATTGAAAACTGTGTAATAACACATCCTCTCCGCAAGGATCACGAATATGCGTATTCGATCTTTTCAAATGAGGTACAATTTCTAATACTGCCATGCAGTCTCTAATTTTGATACCTATACTTATTTGTTGTGATTTGATCACGACAGTGTATTAAATGGAAATCCAGCAATATCAAAGGTTTCAAGGTTAGCACAAATATACATGTGCAAAACTCAACCACGTGTTTATGTTTATGTTTGTTGATGATGATTTATAACCATGAGTGGGAGTGTAACAGTCATGACTAATTTTCTTGCTCTTTACAATTATTGATGCGGATACAAGTGCTCCAGACATGATCCATCATAGATTTTTTATAATATTATCTCTATTTCGAGGCCTGCATACATAATATGCGCAAAAATTGCCAAAAATGTCCTAATAACCTCACAGTGAAATGAACTGATTTGCTGCATCCCGCACCCACGTGAAGTGAGCGGACGCATTATTTCACAGTTGAATAATAGGCCATTTAAGTCCCGCAAATGCGTTAAATAAACGCGGGTTTAGGTCACTCAGTGCTATAAAATTTCTTTGCGCCCTTGTTACTCAATATACTATTTCCAGTACACTGCTCACTGGTTTTCCAGTACGCTACTCACTGGGGAACCAGTGACCAGTAGTTTCTCACTGGTTTGAACCAGTGAAATTTCACTGGATTGCCAGTGAACGGATCTGGACTGGATGAACCAGTAAAAAGTTACTGGTTTCCAGTGAAATTTCACTGGATGACTTTTACAGAGTAACTTTTGCCATAGAACTTGGGGTTATTGTTAGCTCTTAGCCTATACATATATCTGCTTTGGATTACGGTATGCGCAACGTGACTGAAAAATGTTAAAGTTGAGAAAGGTGAACAAAAACTGAAGAATTCAGTGAGGCTCCTTATTAGTCAATCAACAGTATACATAGAAAGCGAATCACAGTCGTACGTGAAAGTCCCATTCACGAATCTATAATGGCCGCGTCGCCACGTGCTCCGTCGCTTATCTGGAGGCTCGCGCACTTTATCGCCTCGCTATCGCACAAGCATAACTGCTTTCGACCTTTCGTATCTCGCATAACAACCTCGCGTAATATCTACACACCTAGCACCTCCTAATCATCGAGCCGCCCGAGCTACATCAGATTTCGCGCGCGCACCGACGCTGGGATAATAAGGTGGCGAACGTTCGATGCAGCACTTCAAGATGGATATTCGTGAAATAAAAGCTGAACGGTCACAATCGGAAATCAGAGCTACGAGCAATATTATTGACGGCTATTTCCAGCTCACGCAGCGACGAAAGTTCGGCGAATCAAGATCGGATCACTTCAAAGTGCAGCGCCCGTGGCAACTCTACACGTCTCGAATAATCGAAAATACGCCCGCCTTTGAGCTCTCAACTCGTTCTCCGAAACGCGCGTCAACAGGGAGTGAAAACAAAGGCGAATGTATAGAGACAGAAAAATAAGTGGGAATGTAAATGCAAAACAAAACGCTATCATCGAGAGTGTAATACCTACGAGAATCCTAGACAACGTCGCAATTCAAATCTGAGGAACACCTGCAACGGCACTCGCAAGCACATGATAATTTTGTACGAAACGGATTTGAGGTGAGAGCTTTGCGAAGGTTATTTCAATTTGAGTCTTGCGACGCGACAAAGTTTACAGTTTCGCACTCGAATCACGACTCGACAACAACCGCAACAACCGACTACACAGGAGATCGGAATCGTTAGAATAATATGTATAACTCTTGGCTATGGGGATGAGATACTAACTTGGCCGTGGTCGGCGAGTGCGGGGCCGGGCTGTGGTGCTCGTGTTCGTGCGGGTGGTGCGCGCCGACCGAGGCCTGCTGCTGCTGGTGATGGGCCACAGCTGCGTACATGGGGTCGAGGTAGAGCGAGGTCTGCAGCCTGTCGTCCTGAAGGTGGCCGACCGACGAAACCGGTTGCATCGCCGTCAGATGAGTGAAGCTGTGCAGCCTGGTGTGCTCGTCGCTCGGGCTGTAGCCACCGCTGCCGTTGTCCGGGTGCCTCGGATGCTGTGCCCCGGCAGGCGACAACTGCTGCTGCTGCTGCTGCTCGTCGTGACGAAGGGGGCTGCGACTCAGCGAGCCGGGCGTGCTGGAGCTTCTGACCGGCGCCGGCACCGGCGAGACACCCTCCTCCGCGCCACCCGCCCTCATCTGCAGATAGGTATCGTCGTGTTGTTGCTGCTGCTGGAGCGCGTCTTCCTGACCGGCGAGCTGCTGGTGCTGCTGAGCTTGCGAGTGGTGGGACGGCGACGAGGAGAAAAGGGGCCCCATCGGAAACTGATCGGTCCGAGCGGGAGCCCTGGCCTGCTGCTGCTGCTGCTCGACATCCTCGCCATCCGAGTCCTGAGACTGGGGGTCGGCCGGGTCGCCGTGACGCTGAGATTCCATCGCGGCAGCGTGCAGCTGGAGATGGTGGTGGTGCTGCTCCAGGTGGTTGTGGTGATGGTGATGGTGGTGATGATGATGATGGTGCGCGCTGCTGGGCGAGAGCGCCTCCGTCCCGAAGCGATTCATCGCCGCGACGAGAGGCATGAGACTGCCGCCGCTGCCCGTTCGAGCTTCGAAGTCTTCGAACTTGCTGCTGCTGCAGCGGCGGCGGCGGCGGCAAACATAGAGGGCGGCAAAACGTTGATGATGGCGTGGGGGCAGCGAAGCCGATGACGATGATGGTGCAGAGCTTGAAGCTCCGCGCGCGGTAAGTACTGCAAAGTACTTGGCGCTGAGGCTGGAGCCAACGTTTCGATAATTTTATTGCTGGTTCTGAGGGGTATATCGTGATCAAACTTACGATTAGCGCATGCTGATTCGAAGATTCCCTTAACGAGGGAGCATCGGCTAATTATGCTGTCACCATAAGTTTCCGAGCACCAGCTGGACTGCCGCAGCCGTGGTCGTCGTGAACCGAAAAGTTGAATCTGGAAGGATGTTAATCATTTATGTAGGACCATGAAGAAATAGTTTCTGGTTGCGAGATACCCATTCGACAGGAAACCTTAGTTCAAACAGATGATCAACTGTTCATATGATCATGACACATTTCGCCTCTCATTGTTTCAGGACAGGGGATCTCTAATACTTTTCATTCTACTTTAGCTCATTCTGAAACTCGTTCCAGGAGCTCCAAAATTAGCTGAAATGAGTCAAATTTTGACCAACCAAAGTCGAGTCATTGCAATTTTCCGAAAAAGTAATTTTTGGGAAAAATGCTCACCACTTCTATACCTTGAACATACATAATAAAAATTTTCGCCATCGGTTTTCCCGAAGGTAATTTTGCAGGTACGCAGCACGGAGATTGCCAAAAATCGCTCAAAATTTTTTGGAGAAACGCATACATCTTTCAGGGCCCATCCAATCCATTCCATTTCCTCTATTGTTTTAATATAACAAACGAAACAAGATTCGCGACGTGACCTTCGAGTGTCCACCCTTGAGATTCCTGCCAGATTCTAGTTCACTCGATATTATGCATATTTTTATTCAGTCGAGGCCAGGAAGGCTCTGCAGTGGCCATATAATTTGAATTACAGTTAACGATTCAGAGTACATTTGATGGTTGTCAAGGTCAACTCTTCGAATGTACATATGTAGGAAATGAAATGTGGGTATTCTTGGCTCCAAAGTCGGATAAACTATAGCTATTATCGAAAAGATATGCACATGGACTGATAAAATTCTATTCAACTATTTATGAATTATCATATACTCTCACAGGCCACGATTTGACGATTAACTTATCATTGTAACATTGCGATGAAGGGGCCCGGCACTGATTAAATGTTACAATCTAAACTTTGTTCATACCTTATGCAACCTTATCTAATATCAACGACGATAGCGCAGTGGCATGTACCAAACGGCTAAAGGATAATGTGAAAAATATCTAATACAGTTTAATCTGAAGATATTGAAGAGTGCAATGAACGACCGCCGCGACGGCGATGTATATGGAGTCAGTCATAAAAGATTGTTATGATTTGTAATATTGTATATGTATAAAGATATTAGAGAATCTACAAATGTGATAATGCATACAAAATGTTCAAGCGATACATTGTTGTGCTGCATTAATATAAGCGCTCACTGCCTTACGGTCAATTGATAAGTGTGTCTCGTTCGCGAGTAAGAATGTTTTTTGACGTTATTTGTCCGTGATTTTATCCATGCATATAAAATGTATGAATACCATCCCGTTACCTCAAAAATTGTGGTAACCACGGCTATATGGTCAATTTTAGAATGACATCACAAGTTCGCGAAAAAGCTGTGACGCATTCTTTTGACTTTTTTGTGGCTTTGATGAGACATGAATTATTCTATTTGATGACTGGTTCTTAAGGAACTAAAGTTATATGTACTTCTACCAAGGATGAGTGCACATCAATTCTCATTCATCACGATGAAATCGATGTTACAACTTACGAGAATTATATAGAATATGTGTATTGACGTAAACCCATCAGATGAACAGTCGCAATCAATATAAATAATAACTCTGTAAGTGCCAAATGACATATACACTGAATATACGTGACGGTGGCAGCAATTTTCCAGCTGTCAGAATTTTAATTATTTCCGGAGAAGTTGGTCAGCTTTTTTATTCAAATGAAGATTCACCACAACCTTGGAGATACTATATATTTTGATGAATATTATCACTTTTGAACCGACACATTTGGTGGGGTCGCTGGGTGTCAGCTCGGCCGATCATCGAAGTTGAGCATCGTTGGGCGCGGTTAGTACTTGGATGGGTGACCGCCCATCTCGGTCTAATCAACCTTGACGAGCTGACTTTTCTGATCGATTAGTTGACACTTACACTTCAGCAACGTGAGCGGCAGAGAGGCACGAAATGTTATAATTGCGATGTTCATGCTCACGAAAAGTGGCATGAGCAAGGTAAGGGTAGCATGATAAATATGCCGAACTCTCCAGAGCAGGTTTTCTCCTCTCAGGAGTTTTCCCTCGCTCCACGGGCATGATTCCCGGGCGAATGCGGAGAGAATTAGGTTAGGGTGAGTGGCTCGATCTCAAAATCGCCACGATAAAACACGGGACGTTAAAACCCACGAGATCCGCCCAGGTTGTAATAGTCCATTGGCTGAAGACGACCGTTGAACACACGGAAAAATATATATATATATATATATATTATCACTTTTTTCACGAGACATGACATTTAAAAAAATTTTCTCAGTTCGAGTGATTGGTAATTGAGCGTAATGGAAGCCCAATTCCAAGTAAAAGAAAATCCCATGTATCGTCGATGCCCCAGAGTGATAAGGAACTATATCATCTGAAAATGTACGAGTAAAAGGAACTGTCCAAAAAAATATTGGTAGAAAAGAACTATCAATAAGTTTTTGGTTGAAATGAGCTAACTTGAAATTCTTAGTTGAAAGGAACTATCTAAAAATTTCTGATTTCAGAAAAAGGAACTGATGTCTGTGAATTTTTGGTTAAAAAGAACTATCTCTTAAGTTTTTCTCTAATGAACAATCTGTGAATTTTCGATTAAAAGAAACTATCTGAAAATTTTTGGTTAAAAAGAAGCCTCGACAAATGAATAGAGGATTCATTTGTGGAGGCTGCAACTTTAGGAAAGTTAGTCGACGGCAGATATATAGTACATATATATGTGTGTGTCACATATAGTATATACCGAGCGGTTCTCAATTTTTTTACATCGCAATGGGCCGACCGTTGAGTATCCTGATATTGAGCACGACAAGTAAGTAAATGTCGATATGTGAGTGCGGGCTCGGCCTACGATGCTGCACATAAGAGCACATTAGAATACAGCGCTTGGACCGTTGAGCTCGCGGGGTCAGCGCGCTGTAATGCATGCAGGAACATGGCTGCCACTTGCTGCATGTGGTCTGGGAACGCTCTCAATCCGTTCGGAAATATACTTAATAATGTACAGCTGCATCACTGGCGGACGCTCTCTTCGCGCATCCGAGCTTCTGCGCGCATTCTCAACGCCATTTTGCGCTTACTCGCGTTGGCCCGCCTCTGGCACGCCCACATGTAAGAGCGAGGGCCGACCGCCCCCCCCCCCCCTGGGTTGAGACATCGACGTCGCATAGCGTGGAGAATAGACAGTCATGTTTTTACAATGAGATAGATCAAGTTTAGGCAGGCCCGACAATTTTACTATTTTTATCTCGATTTTTATGTGGCATCCATCGTTGAAAGCGCGACTTTCTGCGCCGAAAATCCGGCTACCTTGATGAACAGCCATGAAATTCCGTGTGCATCTCGTGCCGAAAACGCATTTATCAACATTTCTTCGGCAACTCGATACATAATATACCAGTTTTTCAATTTCCTGTACCTAAGAGCATTTTGAACCAATGAGTTATACTTCATCCTGCGTACCACAAAAGTCAATTTTAGCCGGGTATATATATGTAATATGATGTGACTTTGGACCCTGAACGCATCGGAACAATTTTTCGTCCGATGACTAGAATGAAAATTTGCTACTTATAAAATCGAACGAATATTGAGTTGAAAATTTGACACGATTAGACTTGATTTCAACCGAATCACTCAATTCTTTTGAACGCAAATTTTCATCATTTCGCTGAAAATGCATTCAAACATTTTGGAAGATTCTCAGCAATTTTTTTCAATGTAAAAATATATCAACGCATCACATACTTAGATACTAAATCAGCCTGAATAATGTGCGAGAAGGACAGATTCAAACAGGAGAATGCCCGGAACTTCAGTTTTATCAACCCTCATCAGCCTTCAATTTTATATGTATACAATAATCAACATTGACCCAGAATCAAAGTCCGTAAGAAAGAAAGCATTTTTGGTTATGTGGATGATCATAGTGAACATTGAAAAGTCATAATAATTAATCATGAAGTCATAATAGTCCATGTGACCTAAATTTCGAATTAAAATTATAAGAAATCATAACTCTCGAATACATCGAAAATGGAAGATTGGTGAATAGCCCTGGTACTTTTCTGTCACAAAGGATAGGCAAAAAAAAATTTTATCGAAATTAAAATTTCCTCTATTATATCGTATTCTTCGTATTGGTTTGGGATATGAGAATAAACACTAAAGAAGTTAGTATGGATCATAGTATATGATTGCCCTGGTGGGCACATAAACTCAAAGGACAGTCTCTTTCTCGAGACGAAGCTAGACAAATAAGTTCTCATCACTCGAAATGAGCCTGCAAGCAGAGGCAATAATAATTTGTCATCGTGAGAACCCCAAAACTGCGTTTGGAATAGCGGAGTTTTTAAATTAGAGTGATAATAAAATCCTTCTTAGTCCATATCCCAATAACTCATCAGTAGGGTACTTTTTGACAATGCTGTGCGTAAAAGTGTCCTTTTTGTCTTTCGATCAACTAGAGTAGGAATGAGCCATGAACTGCGATGGCAAAGCCACTCGTCGACTTTTGATGTTGCAAAATTTACTTGTTGTTATTGAATACCCGTTGATTAGATCTGATCTCTCTGTACCAATATGTTGACTAAAATTGTCTATAAGGGGTTCGTTTATGCTCTGGTATGAATTGATCCTTATTTTGCTCTCTCATTAATTTTTTGTAGCAAAACATGGTGGAGAATACAATGATTTTGCAAATATTTTGTAAGTGTGACCAAAGAAGTAGTAGTCCCGGGTTCGATTCACAGGAAAACGGATATTTCACAGACAAAGTCGAGATGTTTTTCGATGTAAACTGTATACACACAAATAGCCGGTTTAACGGGAAACATCACCAAACTATACGAAATTTTCAAAGATCGACAGCAATGAACAAGCTGGAAGCTGCAACTTATAACGAAAATTTAGCCCCCTGATTTTTGGAAAGTATTAAAATGAAGCTCGAGCCATCAGAGATTAGCAATGCCAAGGTCATCATACCATATTCACTGTATCATCAAGCAATGAGATGATTATTGGACCTGGATTCTGTAACCAAATTCGCATTTGTTACTGTATTTCAGGTAAAATTGCGTGCAATGTCAGCTTTCGACTAAAATCCTAAGATTGCCTTGAATGTAATACCGGGGTTTCTCGGCACATATACTATATGTTCAAAAGCAGTGGAAGACGATGATTGATTGAAAGAATATTTTGAACGCTGAGGGGGCAAAGGTTACTCTTATCTCTCTTTCAAGACTCACGAAAACACTCTGTCATCCGCAATAATGACGATGACCGCTCGCACGCAGCACGGATTATTTTTTAAATTAAATTTTACACGTATTATCTGAGTGATTGATTTCGTGACCAAGATTTCCATTGATTTAAGGACGTTTGCACAAACTGCGTGCGCACAACTTATTGATTTTTTGTGGTAGTCTCAAAGAATTTCCCTCAGCACGGGCAAATTGTTCGATCGAATTTCAATTCAACGCTTCTCGGGTAGGAAAGTGCTCCTGCTAAAAATTTTTTTGGTCGGACTATGAAGTAATCCATAGCAAGAGTATGACATGTTTTATACTTTTGCTACGTCTTCTACTAGCAAAAATTGATGTTCATTATACAACAATGTATTTTGGACACAGCGCATAGCCTGCAGTTTCATACTCTGCACAGTTGCGTGGAGGCTATAGTGAGCCTGAAGTAGTCAGATGCAAAGGATAAAATCGCCCGCTCGTTGGCTGGAGACCAAAAAGGTCATCGACGTGCTACGCATGCGACTTTCCGCTGGTCCCTTTCACTCGCTCCACGGAACCATCAATGAGCGCGCTGGATTTTTGATGATCTTTTTGCCGGATCTGCGTCACACTAAATAGTTCAGCCTCACTAGTGGAAGCTGGGCCCAACACATCGTAACAGAGCGAATTTGGTTATCCTTTAGCGTTTAGATATGGTTATAGAAAGTACGACCCATTGAGAATGGGTCAGAATCACAGCAGTACTTGTCGAACAATTCGTAATAGCCCAGTAAAGGTCACTGGAGTCCTCTCAGAAAATTGACCCTCGCTTTATATGTCCAAGAAGATCCAAAAACGTCATTACATCCTTCATTCGCAGAGGAATACAATGATGTATTATGAAATCATCAATCGTGATTCAAGCAAGAAAATACCAATGTAACAACTGAATCGATGCACAGGCCTACCTAATCAATTGTAGGATATTGTATCCTCGAAAATGTAGTCCAATCGAATGCTGGTGATGCGAAGCTAGAGCTAAAAAGTGTTGAAATATATGCTTTGGATAAAAGAGAGATCTCGAACTTCATACTCATCAAGTACTCTTACTGATTACAGAATCATCAATAAACGATCATTATTCGATAATTGTCAAATAACAACCACACATTCGGCGAGGTATATATAGTTTGCCTAGACAAATAAATTTTGATTCTAGAGATACCAGATCTGAGTATATTACTTATAGGCGTAATCACACATGTGAGGACGGTTTTTTTTTTTATATCGGTTCAACGAAAAGCGAAACAAAAAAACAGCGAAGGGTAGAGAATGGAGTAGTCGGACTCACTCACCCCGGGAATGATCCGAGCTGTCTCGTGATCTTTGACCTTGTTATATACACATTCAGTTTTTTTTTCCAATGGGTCTGAATCTTTCCTGTATACACAATCGAAGACGAAAGCTCATTAGTCAGCGAGTTGCTGACATAAAAAAAAAAAAAAAAAAAAAACGACGGCGTGTTACGTACATTGCACGAAAAACGAATAAATCAGCTGATCTAGATTGGAAAAGTCCATCATATTTGGATCCTGATTAGTTCGCTTGATCTCATATGCGGTACATTTTTCTCATATCGTACCGTGGATTGATCCGCCAAGGAAGAGCTGAGCTAGAGACTCTCGCTTATCGAAACTAAAATAGATCGCATTACTTTTTGAAACCAACCTAAATCCACCGTACGGATTCATGAGAAGATGACCATGTGTTCGCAATTTGGTATCCTCATTTAAAAGGGGACTCGTACCTATGACAAAGAATTTTGAAGAAAAATTACGCGAAAAAGGCTTGACATGTTTTGCTGAGCATCTATAACACGGCGATAGAATTTCTCTACACATTATAGGTGCGAATTCAGCTGGATAGTGGGTTGATGAAGAGCAAGTCCGCGAAAACGTCAACCGTATTTTGACGGACTCACATTTGATGTTTCAAGGGTTATTAATGAGAAGATTCAGATATAGCACTCGTCAAACTCACTCACGCACTTGGGAGATGGTGCGGACTCGACGGAGAGTTCGATATTCTCGGTTTAATCTCACGAATGTAATAAATGTCAGTGAAAATTTGCGCGTGACATCCGTTACGCTCGTATATGGAAGTCTGAGGTTCGTAAGTGGATCAATCACCGCAGCGATCAAATTTTCATCGTATTCGAGCTCTTTTCTTTTGAATTTATAGCGCGTAACGGGTGTCACGCCCCCCTCGCGGGTTTGCCCTTAAAATTCCGAAAGCCAAAAATTCGAGATGTCTAATCATACATGGAGAGTCAAAAATTTGGAGGTATGGAATGGTTAATACGATACACAAAATTCAACCAACGGAGACAACGTCATCCCCCGGTGCGTGTAACTGAAAATACGATGTCAAGACGTGAGACTAATGTTTGAGATGAAATTCTTTCGAATCCGATGAAAATAAGACGGCTCGTAGGATTTCCCGTGGCCACCCAATCGTAAACGGCTTACACCACTTTGCGACGGGGCGAGCAGGAATAACCCTCTCTGACCAAGATTACCGCCAACTTATCAGCGCGTTATGACAAGTTGAAATGATGACATAGAGTCGGTACACAGGGCTTGCAAGGCATCAGGCTTCACTAACGAGCGAGTGTTTTCCGTTTGAGAGTATACGGAGGGGCTAGCGCATCAATAATAATCGTCAGTCTCAGCAATCATATGTTTTGACTGGCTGCGGTGTATACACATGTGGCTGGTGCTTTTTAGATATCGATAGATAGGGGAATGGCTGCATCGGGATTCCACTGGGATGCGATGTAGTGACGCCCATCGTGCTCTCGACCCAAGGCCCGATCAATCAGTAGCTTCGTCGGTGTAACCCATCGTGTTATGGCACAACTCTAACCCCGCCAACGGATGCAGACGTCCATCTGCGTTCGAGGATGGGAGTAACGAGAAACTCCTGCTATTTCTGCATATCATTTCCTGCAGAGGGCTCATCATGATGCGCGACCATCCAAACGGAGTGTGCAAATGACGGGCTCGTTAATTTGATTCGTTGGTCAGAATGAAAAGCTCCATAATAATGCAAAGCA
The DNA here is from genome assembly GCA_029851415.1 of Eretmocerus hayati. NCBI lineage: Eukaryota > Metazoa > Arthropoda > Insecta > Hymenoptera > Aphelinidae > Eretmocerus > Eretmocerus hayati. Next base: position 137,819,575 of record CM056741.1, read on the forward strand.
TAAAATCTTGTCGACCGATTTTGCACGACGATATCTCACTATACTATGTGCTGAGCGAACTCTGTGATTAACTTCACACGAATTTTGAGCCCTTACCCAATTTTATTTAGTGTATCTCTTACCGATGCTGAATAAAAGCGTTATCGATTGCAAAAAGGATACTTTGCTTGGTAAGTACTCTTACCGAAATATTAAAAATGCTTGGAAAGATAAATTTACCGTGATCAATGTACCATACCCTCGCCTTCTCGCATGGATAAGAAAATCTGGTTTTTTTTTTAGGGCTCGTGGGTATTTCATGTTATCGAGATGTCACGACTCCAAAGCATCCGAAGAGGGCGTATCCCGAGGCGTATCCTGTAACTGTAAATTTGCAATTTTTCCTCATTATCACATCAGAATGTCTTGCATCTGCTGAATTTATTTCCAAAGAAGCCAACACATATACCAGAAGAGATTCATGAATCAATCAGTAATTAATTTCTCCTTGAGTTATGTGCTCGTGAAATTGACTCGGCTCTGAGGATTGACTCTGTGAATGACGCGTCTCATGGAAGTAACAAGAACGAAAAAAATGAGCCACGGCGAGAGTGATTGAATCTCATATCTGACAAAAATTCTCAACTTAATGAAAAAACCAAGTGAAAGATTGCCACAACGTTTTTTTTAATCCACCAAGATTTTATAGAGATCGCTATAGTTTGGTCCAATTTGTTCATTTTTTCGACTTTGTAAATGGTAAACATGAAAAGTTGCACTGGAAATTCACTTTACATATCTCCTTCAAGTGACACGAAGTAACGCCCGCATGCAATCACGTGAAAAAAAAAGAAAAAACGTAATAATGTGGAACACGGAGGTGAGGGATAGATCGCGCAGGCGGTAAGGGGGCGGGGGGGGGGGGGCGAGGAAACACTTCCGTAGGGCCGTGGACTCAGCCCACGAACATCCCCGCGTCGCTGAGGCTTATTATATGTGCGCAGATCGTTTTGCCAACGCGGCGGTATTTTAGAGAGGAAGAACAACAAGCTTTTTCACCTCTTATCGCGGAAAGTGCGAGCCGCATGCACACGCGGGCGCTTGATGGCTCAGCTGCTCGTTTCTGTTGGCTGTGCTATTGATGGGGCAAGCAGCCACCTACACGTCCCTATTATAATACTTGCTCGAGTTTCTCTTCCGCAACACACAGACCTGCATATTTGTAGTTGGCGACCGTTCTGTAAACTTCATTTTATTTACGCAAGCGACTCGATATTCCAAGCCCAAGTATATCGGTAGTTCCGCGGAAACTTTGAAATAATGTGTGTCTGCTTGTACAAACCCTTAAAACGCTTGGAGAAAAAGTCTCAAACGTCATTTTCAATGTATTTTTTTGCGCTCTTTCTGGCGCAATCGTCAGTTTTTCGATCCGGGGCCGCCGAAAAGAATTATCATCGAAAAAGGGGTCAAATTGTCAGGTCCGTGTGATGTGGCTTTTCCATTTTCCGTGCAGAAATCTCAAGAAGAATCTCGCAGGTATCTCACAGGATTGTCCTAGTCTTGGTGGGATTCCTATCGGGGAATTCCTACCGGGATCCCACTCGGTCAGTCTACGCTTTTTCGATGGGACCCTAATGAGATTTCCCTGTGGGATTCTCACAGGGATTTCCTCCATGAATCGTATGCAAATTATTTATATAAAAACAAAAACAAACTCAAATGCACTTGAGAGCAATGTAATTTAGGGTTCCATCATTAGAATTGTATTAACATTTATGATAAATTAATTAAAATCTATTACCTAAATAAATTAACATTAACAATATGACAACAGCATCGGCGGAGGCTCGAACCCATGACCTGTGGATTAGGAAGCAGGAACCTAGACCATTACTCCAAAGTTTCAGATGCCATGCGTGATGCTTACTTCGTACTAGAAACGAGTACTCTCCAACTATTATCCTTCCTCTTAAAGCGGAGCTCTCTTATCCAATTGAGTAACTCTTTCTTCAACCAACACAATTATTTTATTGTTGAATTTGATTGGGTATGCTTGTGATGAAAAAATGTTCAGGTTCACTCTTAATAACTCTTAAACACGTCATTGTGGAATGTATACCTCAACGCACGCTTTCGGTTTTGATTGAGGTCCTTATGAGTCAATTTTTAAAAATCCCCACAATCTGATTAGATACATGAATATACAATGTATATTTTATATACACTCACTCACAAACGCACACATAGTATGTATATATATATTCATTATACCTTTTTCAACAATTTCTCAATCTTTGAGTACCTATACTCAAATTCATTTCCGAAGAGTCTGGTCCATTGTAAAATTGGAACGCGTGGTCAATTCCTACTGATACTCATTAACAAAAAGGGTTTGAAGATCCACTGTCAAAATTGAACAAGAATATGTTGTCAAAAATTTCATCATAATTGAGAGAATCTACATAGATGATGAAACAATCGTGAAGAAGAAATGTTCTCTTCCATCACCACCAACAACTTGGCTCTGTGAAATCGAAATCTGCAAACTCAACATTTCTGTTGAGACTTGTTGTATAAAATTCAATGAGGATACTTCGTGAGGTATTCGCAGGGATGCCCTGTTCATCCCCGACTTCCTCAACACTCAATTGTTCTGTAAGTCGGTAAGTGTGATAACTTCTCTAAGAGGCCCGGCGACGGGTAATGGCGTGGATATCCCGCAGGATTCTCACGAAGATAACCTGCGTACATCTAATATCGCTTTGGCCATGGGTTTTCTGATTAGATTCACGTTGGATTCCTACGAGGTATCCTTCCATGGATTATGCCGAGGACATCACGTGGGATTCTATTGGATACATCCTCCTCATTCCCTAGATCTCTCTTACAATGGATCGTCCAACCAGATCCGAATGGGATTCTTATCAGGAGTCTTTGAATGGATTCTGCTGTGAATATCTTGCGGGATTCCTGTGGGGAGTGCCGGCATATTGCCCATTTCATCCCAATTCGCGGGGAAATCCTGCCAGAATCCTGTGTGATTCTCGTGGGATTCCTTAAGATGAGGATGAGGCTGGGATATCGCATGGGGATCCAACGTAAACGCAGGGAAACCTACGATTACTTCTGCACGGGATTTTGTGAGTGTGTAACACTACCAAGAAGCTCGCTCAGATTCCGGGCTGGCAAACTTATCGAATATATTGGTATTAAGCACCAAATCCCGTTGCTATGAGAGCCCAAAGACCACTTTTTGCATGTGCGCGGAGCACATACATTTTGTGGAGCTGCTCGTTGGAATTCATCTGCGTGCACGAGGAGAAATAAAAAATACTTATACTAATACGGATCTCTGACTGAATTCTATAAAAATAGGATCCGTGCACCAATAACTGGCAAGTGGATCAGATGCCGTTCTTACAAATTTGAATTTCTCAGAGTACAATCCACTGGGTCATACTGACGTGATTTTTTTCTGATAAAATTCTCATGTGGATCGTGAACTGTGGTGGTAAGGAAACCTGTTTCAATATAATGGAGCAAGCGAGACTAAATGTTTTCTTAGCTAGTTAAAAATTAGCATACTGATAGACAGTAATGACGTATAGGGATTGGACATGGTTGTCGGGTTGCCTGCACACAGGCGCACGCTAAAAACAGTTTGGTTAAACTAGCAAATTTTTCTGCTCGACTAGCGATTTTCTGCCGCTGTTTCCAGACAGCGAAAATAATTTGCTGTCGTAACTAGACCTCAACCCACTGGGACACAGCAAAACATGTCATTGTTATTGAATTTGCTCTGAAGAATATGAGGTGAAGGATTTCTTATGAATGGCCACATGCAATTGTAATTCAACGGTGCCATACCACTATTGGAAAAAAATGAGTAAACTCACGTTCTAAATCCTCAATTAATTGTGGAGGGTGGGTGATGTGGGTGTAAACAATGACAAGAGATTATATTTATTTTGGTTGCAAATTAGCTGCATCAACTAAACATGAAGCTCGCCCAGCACGCAACTTGTGCTGTTTTACCCATTTCAAGTCACTGCGACACCAAAATTTTATGCAGCGCAGGTGGCGTAGCTGTTTTTGCAAAATAATTTGCTAGCTGAACTCGAATATGTTTCTAGAGTTGCAGAACGTCTTCTAGCGAAATCTGTTTGCTGATTTATCGAGGCAAATTGTGCCTGATTTGGCAGCAGAAATAGCCAGACCAGATAAAAATATTGTTCGATAAGCGAGGATCCTTACAGCAAATTCTATTCTGCTGTCGGAGCTCGATCTTTTTTTAGCGTGCGTAAAATGGCTACCATTGGATCTAGATTTAGCATTGGTGGGGTAAGGGCTTTTGTATTATTCACGGCTAAGCTCACTCAGTCTGGCGTAGGGCATTTATGCTTGAATCTGGTCCAATCATTATTGCGTCCAATGGGCATTTATTTATGACCGGGGATAGGTAGAAACTCAATACTATGAACACGGACCCATGCACCCAGTGCTAAATCTATACTCTTAGGCGGCCATCTTGGAGGAAAAACGCCTGTTTGACGGCAACCCGACAAGTGTATCCAATCCCTATATATAGATCCTCATCACGACTTTGAAACAATTTAAACGAAATTCCGATACACCGTAGCCATGGCTACGGCGTATCGGAATTACGGTGTATACTGCAGTATTACCACTGGAACCGACGAATCCGTCTTTCGAGCTTATCTTGTAAAGATCAAAATAAATATGATAACAAGAGGGAAGATGTCCATATGCAGGTATTGTTACATCTACCAAGAGCCTCCTGTAATCATCACATATGTCCTCCCTGACAGTGATTCAGAGAAAATATTATGTGTGTACATTTCGATGCGCTTGCGATCAAGTGATAAGAGAGTGCATGGCTGCATGCATATACCCATTCAATTCACTCTACGTATGTACGTGTATGTACACACTAGACGAGTAACTTTTCACGTTTGATAGGATAATCTGCCGCGTGTAGTACTGATGTGTACGCGGAGACGTAGAGGAACCAAGAGAAACGTAAGAAGAGATTAGCCAAGGACGTCTAGATAAACCTTATGAAACCGTTGCCATTGCGGCGATCCGCCGCGTTGCAGGTCGCGACTAACGTTCAGCGCAGCTGCAGCCAAACATTCCTTTGTCTCGGTAGCGTTCGTTAACGTTTGATCACTCTTCACGCCCTCGAACTTGCCATTGCGATCTTGTTATCGGGCTCAAACTATGCTCAAAAATATTCAGATTCGACCACCATGAATCATTAATGAAGTCTTGAAGAGAAAAATGATGCCGTCAGGGGAATTCTCCTCTGTGCTCTGGGATGTTATTTTCATAGAGTATTTTGAGTGCAAATACGACCCACCTGTCCTATACCTATACATTAGGGTGGTCCTTATTTCCCAAACCCTCTTTTTGTACTTCTTCCACAGTTTTCTCGCATCCTTATTACTAGAAAATGGTGTTTTTACCGCGAGGGAGACGAAATAGTATATTATGTGACGAGTGCGCAGCACGAGTCGCAAACGACATTTTCTAGCTGTGCTACGTCGGAAGCGCGACTTTAGACGAGTCCTCGCGTAGCGAGGACGAGTCGAAAATCGCGCTTCCGACGTAGACAGCTAGAAAAAAAAATCTCTAACCGAGCCGCGAGAGCGATTTTTAAATCAAATTCCTTACCCAGTTTTTGGAATTTCCTGCGCATGCGCATGATTGTATGCTTGTATAAGTATCTCCAAACGATAGCTGGCAAAATTTCCTTCAAAATTACCCCTTAATCAAGTCGATTTGATGCATTGTAAACGGAGTTATGAGTGTTTTTGGGAAGTAAACGAGTTGTAGCTGTCAAAGACGGCCGTTTTGGTTGACTCACAGATTTGACACATTGGGCTCTTCCACTTTCGAAAAACAGTCATAACTCTGGTTAAGGTGCACCAAATCGACTTTATCAAGGGGTCATTTTGAAGAAAATTTTGACAGCTATCGTTTGAAGGTACTTTCACAAGCATACAATCACGCGCATGCGCAGGAAAGACCAATAAATGTGTAAGGAATTTGATTTAAAAATCGCCCTGGCGGGTCGGTTACAGATTTTTCTTCCGGCTTCCTCGCGGTTAGAACACTATTTTATAGTCACAAGGTTGCAAGAAAACCGTGGAAGAAGTCGAGAAAGAGAGTTTGGGAAATAAGGACCACCCTACTATACATATAATCAAAAGTAACAAATTCGCGCGCGTCAAGTTTAGTTTCCCAACACATTAAATGCCCCGAGATAACGTTCGCGCGCGCGATCTGTGCGGATTTTTAAACGCTTTTATTCCACTTCGCCTTGGCCATAGTTCTTATTGTTGGCCATGGTATTTTTCCCCCATTTCTGGAACAACGTTTTGGCTTCCTGTTTTTCGTTCGCTTAGGGACCCCATGATTGACGACTTCAATCAACTGAGTGTTAGCGGTCGTACGCGGTGGGGGTGGGGGGGAGGTTGTCCTTGACTACAGTATCTGCTGCACGTAATGATGAGTGTGTGACTCGCCACACAGTGGCGCCACATTCTAATACGATGTAGGAATAAGCTGATGGCTTATCCACTACTAAATGAAATGACTCTACACGCTCGAGCAGAAGGCTCTTATGCGTTTCGTCCCCCACCTGCAACCTGGTTCATCGTAACCGGACTCATCAGCAGGGCTGGTGTTGCAGGTGGTGCCCTGGACGCTTGGCGATGAAGCTCTTATGCGCTCTTATATACTAATCGAGGTCTTGTGCCGTCGATTGCGGGAAAGGAGCTGGATCTGTCATCCATCTATTGCGCATGTGAGGTATTATGTACCCCACAACGAGACACCCATAGGGCTTATATAGGCTGCCCAGTCCCAGTGTACGCATAGTTTCTTATGTACCGTGCAATTCCTTTCTGCGCGATTCTTTTTTATCGGTCTCTCAAATTCTATCTCTATAATACACTACGCCAAGCTCCACCACGCCGTTTGGATCAGTGAATAAAAGCGTTTTTCAAAAATTCTTTTTAACCTTTACTTATTATCAAACGCTGCTTAGGGTGATGACAGACAAAGCGCTACGACACGATTTTTCCGCTACGCCACGACCCAGAATTCATTCCAGCCAACTCAACCATCGATGGATTGGATTCATTTTTATGATATTAGTTGTGGATTATGGGAATGAATCTAATCCATCGATGTCTGGCTTTGCAGGAATGGATTTAATGTTGTGTCGGGCGGTGTCGTGTCGTAAGATTCGCGTCGAAGCGGGTTATCTGTCATTACCCTTATATCTGCTCGTGTAGTTGCCCGATTTTCGGCTTCCGGTGACATATTTGTAAACACGTGCTCGGCTAGCCGTGAGTGAATCCTCCTTCGCATGCGTGTGTAAATGTATACATATCATTGCCGAGAGGCATGCTGAACAGGATCAGTACTGAAGAGGATGCGTGTATGGTGAACCGATTGATCAGCGATCGACCAGACAATGCCTGTCTTTGACTAACGCTGTCTGGTGCATCCAATGATGAGTGTGACTCGGTGACCTTGTGGCCCCATATTCTGATACGAGATAAGCGCTAATATTTTGACAGTCCAACGCAAGCGTCTTCGCTATACTTTTATGCATCGTGCTGTCTTTTTCCAGGCCTTGATTCCCATTGGCCTACCATATTCTATCTCTTCTGCATCGTGCCGGATTTTCTCACGAATTCTACAACGTTTCCTTGCGCGGTGCATTAAAGCGTTTTTCAAAAATTCTTTTCAAGTCTTACTCATCATTACATCTAAATATGTAGGTACTCAATTGAGGGTCGGACGTTAGCAGTTGGTTATGTTGCCTTGTTCATTCATCAATAAGTGTATTTCTGCTGTATGAGGCTATTATATGAGCACCACTGGTTCATGTGTTGTGCTTTTTAGTCTCCGAGGATTCATACTTGCTCGAAAAATTGTCATAACAATGTAATGTTGCGGTTGAATTCGCTGAGGATATGACTAACAACTCGAATAATGCTTCTCTCTCGCAGTAATCTTGCCCACAATACAAGAGTCCATTTGGTGATTGTTATAACAAGATCACGAGGAAGCATCACCCCTGCTGTGAGCGTGCTGACCCAATAATAGTATATTATGTGAGGAGTGCGCAGCACGAGTCACAAACGACATTTTCTAGCTGTGCTACGTCAGAAGCGCGACTTTAGACGAGTCGAAAATCGCGCTTCCGACGTAGACAGCTAGAAATAGATGATCATCGGCAAGATCCCGAAAGTTTCAGTCAAAACCTTGGATGCTATGGAAATTGAATAGTTTTCGTAGACATCGCCAAATTCTGTTTTATCGTTTAATAATGATAATTCATACGACTCGACGCGCAGCGAGGACCCAGCTGAAAATATATACGTATCCCGATGCGCGGCTTGGTGCGTATTGGGGCACGTATGGCGCAGCGTATTGCAGCGCGCAGTGTAGCGCGGAGGATCCGGGTCGATAATCTCGGGGGTCCCAATACGCATCTCCGTACGTGCCAGCGCTTCGGAGCGAAAGTAATGGTGACGCCCAGCTAGTGCATGCCACGTGGTATTTCGTTCGCGCGCCCATTACATGTGCCCATACTGCCCATACGCGTTCCAATACACATTCCAATAAGTGAATCGACCAGCTATATATAAAACCAACTCAGCTATGCAACTCATGCCTTTGACCGATAGGTGGCTGCTATGTTTTTGATCCTGCACGAGAATTTTTCATGATTTCCAACATACTCTCATCTGAGATTCTCCAAAAATAGGTCATGAAGTCCTCTTATGACTTTGAGGGTGATAAGAGGACTTCATGACCTATTTTTACAGAATCTCAGATGAGAGTATGTCGGAAATCATGAAAAATTCTCGTGCAGGATCAAAAACCTAGCAGCCACCTATCGGTCAAAGGCAAGAGTTGCATAGCTGAGTTGGTTTTATATAGCTGGTCGAGGCACGTATTGGAACGTATATTGGGACGCGTATGGGCAGTATGGGCACATGCAATAGGCGCGCGAACGAGATATCAAGTGGCATGCACTATATATATAAAGCTTGCCCGCTCGCCTGCGGCCCACGGCCCCGCACAGCTGGGCGTCACCAATATACATTCACTCCGAAGCGTTGGCACGTATGGAGATGCGTATGGGGACGCCCGGGATTATCGACCCGGATTCTCCGCACTACACTGCGCGCTGCAATACGCTGCGCCATACGTGCCCCAATACGCACCAAGCCGCGCATCGAGATACGTATATATTTTCAGCTGGGGAAGCGCGGAAACCGAGGCGGAAGAAACACGCAGTTTGCGCGTCTCGTGCTAGAAACTTTGTTCTTCAGCAACGTTTACTTGGCGAAGAACAAAGATTTTTGGCACTCGACTCATAATAATATATGTACTATTGTAAATTACTAGCTCAATCTGAATTCTTGGATCAAAAAATGCGTGTTTTATTTACACAGAGATATAATGATTGTCGGATCACGGTAAGACAATTGACTGGATGCCTTTTTAAGGTGGCCCCATGTGGAACATAAGATTCCATGAACATACATGATCATGGAATCCGTGGATTCCATGTTCATATATGATCAGGTATAAAATCGGTTTGAAAATTTTTCATTTTTATCCCGGAAAGGCGTGATATACTCATTTACAACTGGTGTAACATCAATACCTCCCAGTATTGATCAAGCATCACTCAGAAAAACCTTTCTCGGAGTCATTCTCAGGTTTTGAACGTTTGAAGCACTGAAGAGGAAGGTTTCGTGAAAGATGTCACTTTTTTTGCAACTCGAGACCGACTCCTGGAAAAAATTTTTTTCAGTAGTATCAAATCAGTATCGAGACGTATTGATGTTAGAATAGGTTTGAATCAATATATCACAACTTTCTGGAATAAAAAAAAATGTTTGAAAAGGTTTTACGTATGATCATATATGGCCACGGAATCCGAGGATTCCATGATCATATATGTTCATGGAATCGTATGTTTTACATGGGGCGGAGGAGTCGAGGCTTGTTTTTTTTCCAAAACACACCATAGAAAGTCTATCGAATAAATCCTGAACAAATCAAGTGAGTCAAGAGATAACACATTGATCAGGCTTATAAAGCAGTTGATCATGAGATCGATGGAAAAATATTTACGTTAAGTTTTCTGAATGAAAACACTCGAAACTGATGTAAATGAGTTGACCACCAATTTTTTCTATCGTGCTCAATTTTCCAGGGCTGGATTTCCATAGCTACTCCTGAGCCAGATGCATGTAGATCCATCCAGAGGAAAAGTGCTGCGCCCGAGGCTGCGCCTGTATAATAATACCGCAGAGAAAATAGAATCTCCTATCAGAGGCATGCATTGCTCACTTAGGGTGCGTCCACAAATGGAGCGCGCGCGCGTACCCCCGTGCTCCCGCGCGGCTCCCGGCGCGCGCGCTGCTTCTACTATTAAGAAATTACGAGTTTTCCTCGTTACCGACTACTTTCAAAGTATATAGAACTGGAGCACCCTTCAGTTGTGTATATTTTGAAAGTAGTGCACTACCTATGAGTAGTTCCACGCGAAAGCGACCCACGAAAAAGGGTCATGTCTCAGATCCTTTTGTTAACATTCTTATTCGATTCTATGGTACAAAATATGAACTTTTCACTACCTATGGGGTCCCAAAAAAAATTTTTGGTCCCATGGCGAGAATTTTCGAAAATGAAGTAAAATACATTTTCTTAAAATTCTAGCAGCTTTTTTGCACTAAAATGCGAATAAGTCGAGTTTGCTACCAGATAAGGATATGCGGCTTGCGGCATTCGAAAGGTCTTTCAAAAACCTATCAAAATCGCCATGGAAAAGTTGTTTTTGGGGTTATGGGCAGCCTGTACGAGCAAAAGTGTAAAAATCACTAAACAGTGAGTTTCTCAGTTGCCTATTTTTTTCAATTTTTGAAAATCACATATTTGATGTAAAATTTTGTGTTCTTCCAGACAAAAGTGGTCCCGATTTCCTTTTCCAACGTCTAAGGCCTGTTTCTTCAAATTTTTGCAAACCTATTTTTTAGGCAGTTTGGAATCGTCTGTTTACTGCGCATGCGCAGAAATTTGGACTGTTAGAACCAATTCCATTGGGAAGCCAAGAAAATTTCCTTTCAAATGACCACTTGGCAAAGTCAATTTCATCAATTTGGCTCGGAGCTACAACGTTTGAAAGACCACCGAATCTCGATAACCAACAAGAGGTGGATCGGAGACACCGCGACAATAGTAGGAAAATCCGGGCACCATCTCTGGCCCGATGTATCGTTTGCCTATTGACGCACTCGAGCTGAAGCTTCATCTTTTGTAGGCTGTAACTCCGAGCCAAATTGATGAAATTGACTTTGCCAAGTGGTCGTTTGAAAGGAAATTTTCTTGGCTTCCCAATGGAATTGGTTCTAACTGTCCAAATTTCTGCGCATGCGCAGTAAACAGACGATTCCAAACTGCCTAAAAAATAGGTTTGCGAAAATTTGAAGAAACAGGCCTTAGACGTCGGAAAAGGAAATCGGGACCACTTTTTTCTGGAAGAACACAAAATTTTACATCAAATATGTGATTTTCAAAAATTGACAAAAATAGGCAACTGAGAAACTCACTGTTTAGTGATTTTTACACTTTTGCTCGTACAGGCTGCCCATAACCCCAAAAACAACTTTTCCATAGCGATTTTGATAGGTTTTTGAAAGACCTTTCGAATGCCGCAAGCCGCATATCCTTATCTGGGAGCAAACTCGACTTATTCGCATTTTAGTGCAAAAAAGCTGCTAGAATTTTAAGAAAATGTATTTTACTTCATTTTCGAAAATTCTCGCCATGGGACCAAAAATTTTTTTTGGGACCCCATAGGTAGTGAAAAGTTCATATTTTGTACCATAGAATCGAATAAGAATGTTAACAAAAGGATCTGAGACATGACCCTTTTTCGTGGGTCGCTTTCGCGTGGAACTACTCCTATGGGTGACAAGGGAATTTCGTAATTTTTCTATGGTAGGAGCAGCGCGCGCGCCGGGAGCCGCGCGGGAGCACGGGGGTACGCGTGCGCGCTCAATTGTGGACACACCCTTACTGATCCTCATGACGCTCCAACGCTCACCCATGGTTCTTTCTAAAAATTCAAAATTTTTGGTAGCCATCTTCGAATTTGTAGCACTCATTGTTGTGTCAACCGTAACACGGAGAGTAACGACTAAAAACAGAATGGATAGTAGAAATTTTTCATGGTCATTTCCATTCGATGAATCAAACTGCGGTAGTTTTAGGCTAAGTACTAACATTTTGTCAGTAACTTGACATTCCGAATGGTGCACTCATGTGAGATCACAATTAAATATTGTAGTTTATGCGTCAAACTGACCACAATGACTTCAATAGAGCTTGGACGATGCCCTGTTTACGCATGGTAAATGTCTAGATGGCATTATGGATGGCAGAAAGGCGGCTATGCGCAGGAGGGGGGGGGGGGGGCTTATCGCAAGAATAGCGTGCTCGCGATACACACTGCCCCGACCGCGCGAAACTTATCTGTGCTAGTTGCAAGCCAGAGGTTCTCATACTACTCGTGGTTCTCACGCACTATAGGAACAAGACGCCGCGCGATCGGGAATAATCGGCACATAACATCGCGATCCTCGCTCATTGGCATCCATCAGGGGCAGAAGCCACACTGACCAATAAAGCTCATATTCTAATAATATGTTTGAAGGTTTCTCGCAATGTACACTCGGAGGGAAGGTGAACTGCAGCGGCTGTGACGGTCAGTGTTGGTTCGAGATCTTTCGTCTCTCTCGCACTCAATGGGTTGTGGCACGAGTGCAAACTAGATGGAAGATCTCGATCGGTCACTGACCGTCACAGCCACTGCAGTTAACCTTCCTCCCGAGTGTACACTCAAGGGTAGCATGATAAATGTGCCTCTGGAGCAGGTTTCCTCCCCTCAGGAGTTTTCCCTCGCTCCACGGGCATGATTCCCGGGCGAATGCGGAGAGAATTAGGTTAGGGTGAGTGGCTGGATCTCAAAATCGCCACGATAAAAACACGAAACGTTAAACCCACGAGATCCGCCCCGGTTGTAATAGTCCATTGGCTCAAGACGACCGTTGAACACAAAAAAAAAAACTGGCCAAAGCGTAGAACTGACATGCATGGAGCTGACATTTCGCATTCGCTCGCATAAGTAATGGAGTTGACGAGAAAAGTTCTCCTCGCGGATTTCCTTTCTCCCTATCACACACCAATGGAGAAGACCGTTTGCGCCCAGATCAATTGACTTCTAGAGTGGGGTAACATGCCACGGAAAAAAAGACTGATTAAGACAGCTATTCAGTTGGTTAGAACAACAGAAAAATTGGTTGGAGATTTTGAACACTTATCAAGTTGGTTAGATCATTCAATTTCATTTTGTTGTATTTGACTGTTATTTAAGTAACCTTGTTTATGTCAGAAAGACAATAATTTCAAACAAAAATGACTGATCTGAGTCGATGGGGATGATAAGTTTGTTGCGCTGTACAACGTCTTTCATTCAAATATCAAAACATTTCGTAAAAATTTTGACCCACATAAGAAAGAGATGGTGAAGATTCTAAGAAAATTTTATAATACACGAAAAAATGAATTTAGGGCAAGGGCCATTAATTATGAAAAAAGTTTCGAGTAGGTAACAGTATTAAAGAGCGAGAAATTGTCCACACATTATTCTGGCATCACTATCCCACATCTAGACCATGAAAAATTCTGTGCAATGCTCTACTTTATCCCCGCAGAGGGATGATATAGAGCATTGCACATTGCATAATACATTATTCCACAATAAGCTTAACTCACAATCTCAAAATTGCTTGTTTCTTCCACAATACACACAGGAGAATTTTCAAAACATCTTAATTGTGTTGAATATGATTGGAATTTTTTCAAAAGACACTTGTTAAGGTGGATTCGGTTATGTACTTTGCCGAACGCCTCAAATGTTCGAGGGCGATTCGAGTGATTAGACATAATAATCCGAGACGTTCCACGATTGCAGTAGGCTCTCAACATTTTTGTAATCATCCATCAAGAATCATCAAATTTCCGAGTTCACCACAATAACAACCGTGCACCCATCACAGTATCTCTACTCAATATATACCTTAGAGGTTATTTGCTTGTAAACAATCTACACGAAAAAATCAGTTGGCCAGGACAACAAACCTCGTTTGTTGATCTGACAAAACTCTGATAATCAAATCGGTTTTGATTGGTTAGAAGAACTAATCTTTTTTCCGTGATGGTACGCACGGCACTGACATAAATAATTACATAGCTAATTTTCGGCTACAAATGTTAATGCAGCACTCGAAATTCCAATTTTGGACCCTTTCCCGCGCTGGGATTCAATTGTATGACATGTTTCCTTGGAATTTAGTTCGTGACAAAGTCCATCAAAGTGAATTTGGGATGAGCTGTTGTTTACTTTAAGAAAATGTATCATGTCTGGATTTTAGTGAAGTGCCATAAAGAGAATGGGGCACATGGCTCGGGATCTAAATCTGAGGATTCTGGTCATGAGACCTATATATGAAAAATAGTTGGTTCAATATTCTATTTTGAGGGAAAAATACCTTTAGCAACGACCACTCCGATGCTGGCGCTGGCGGTACACGTCGAAGTGCAAATATGACAATGCACAGAATCTGACATTTCGACCTATGAAAAAAATGGTGAGTATAATGGACCGATTTGAAACTGTAATATCAACTATATTCCGATAGAATACGTAAGGGAAGATTTGAATGGAGTGATTTAGAGCTTGCTCGTCGACATGCAAGGTCATGACACGTCCCGTGTATAAGTTCTCGCACACGGTGCTCGGGAAAGGGCGATAGGTTGAACACAATTGTCACCCAAAACTGAACACGTGGTGATTTAGTAATATGCCCAAGGATCAAAATCCCGATTCAACCGAAATGGAGCAATACCCTTTTTTGAAATGCGATCTTGATTCGTATTTTCACGTGTTAATCAGATGGAGCTTTTTCGAGCAACATACTTGTCGAGACAATAACGGCTCACAAAACCCATAACTTCAATGAATCTCAATATTTTCCAACGTACTTCAACTTATTTTGAAGCTTTTTCAAAGACCTTCAAGATGAGGTAATGTGAGATTCAATTCAACACAGTAGGCTTGAGCTATCTCAGGAGTTGGAAGCTCGAAAATTCTTAAATCGTTAGAAGAGAAAATCTCTTGTATCGATTCAAAATGAGGTTCCTCGACTCTAGTTTGTTGAAATCAAACACACTTCAGATCATCTTGAAGACTTTAGAATGAGCTGTAAAATAAGCTCAAATAAGTACGTTGAAAATAATTGGGATACGTTTGAGTTATGAGCTTTGGGAGCTGTTATGGTCTTAACAAGTAAAAGTGCTGAAACAGCTCCATTTAATTAACACGTAAAAATACGAATCGAGCTCGCATTTCAAAAAAAGGGATTGCTCCATTTCGGTCCTAACGGGATTTTGATCCTCGGGCATGATACTAAATCAACACGTGTTCAGTTTTTGGTGACAATTTTGTTCAACCTATCGTCCTCTACCGAGCACCGTGCGCAATGATACCCAATAACTACTTATAATATCAATTTTGAGCAATAATTGATATACATCAACGATTGGAATTTTTCGATCGGTTGTTCAATCTAAGGGACGCGCTCGGGTGAAATTGTTTGTCCTCCAACTATTAGGGACTTCCCGTTTAGTCGACTGAATTATCACAGTCTCCCATAGTTCGAATTTATAATTAGAGCGAACAAGCATCTTCTGAATCCACTCGATTCCATCGTCAATTATCTTGTCTAATAGAAACTTGAATGTTTGTATTTCCAGTTGCATAATTATATTGTTTATGATCTTGTTAAGCTATTACGTTCTTCTGTGTAACTTTATTAATTGGTACTTTTCTTTCCAAACTGACGAGAAACATCCAGGGGTTGTGGGACACGAATTTGGCTGAAATTCTAAACTAGCTGTCTCGTTTTACCACCAAAAGATGAAACCCAGAGCCACACTCGCAAGTGCTTGACCGCGGAGTTGTAATACTATATGTATAGAAATTTACATTTCTCCTCTTCGGTACTAGAGGGCAATGACTATATAATGATGAGTAGCGTAGATCAAAAATGGTTGAGCATTGAAGTGAACTTTGCAAATACGGCTTTGGGTTTCATCTGTTATTATATTGGTGGTAAATACAGGCTATACCCCGCGCGCTGCTCCTCGTATCAAATATTTATAATTCATCACAAAGGTAACTGTGGATGTAATTTTTTCATCAAATTTTTGCGAATCGTGTCTTTGTAATTTCTTAGACGAATTTCTTAGTTGCTGCACAGGTGGACTGAAATAACTTCAATTTGAAATAGAGTGAAACCCGAGTGAGACTAAATTTGTAATTAATATATTCAAATCGCCTATCTGTCCAACCTTTGCGCGCTTTCATGTTTTGGCCGGCAATCGTCGTGCTCTTCCCGTTTCTGCATCACAAATTTTTCCAGCCAACCCAACCATAACATACACACATGATCTTTACACCCGCGTTCTCGTGCTTTCGAAACAGTAGGCCACGCGTCGCGAGAATCGTTCGATCGTTCGAACACAAAATCCTCTCTTTGTTTTTTTCTTCGCGATCGAGTCTACGCATTATAGCCATACATGCTGGTGGTGGTTTTACGATGTCGCAACTCTTTAACGGCTCCGCTCCATTACTCGCGCGCCACCGAGAAGCAAATTAATCCATTGGCAAAACGCGTTTGCTTCTCGGCCTCGGTGCCTCGTCGCTATGTAGCTCTCGCTCACCCTGCGAGAGGTCCATGAAATTCTGACAAAAACTTTAAAGAAATTGAAACTTTCTCATTGCAATTATACGGCTCATATGCAATAAGCCAACATTGAAATTCATAATCGTGCATACATACGCTGACAGCACAATCGCTAGCGATTTTCGAATCCCGCGACCGAGCAATTCAAAATTTGCAAGAACAGGAGCGCGCATATTCGTCAGTATTTTGCGCGGGGAAATGTATACATTAATCAAAACGAGCAACGTGGCGCGCGGAGGCCAACTCTCGCGTCTCGCTATTCCCGAATGAATGGTCTTGCGGGTGTTATTGAAAGCTTATACATACAGTAATCGGATGTTATGTTAGCACGTGCGTGAGCTCTCGAGACAGAGTGCGGCAGTCGTAGTGTCGGATATCAGATACTCTCGACTCAATCTCGACTGATAAGGCCTCGGCACTCATTCAAAGCATCTCCATTGATGGAAAACATATTTTAAACGCCTGATGTAGCAGTCATTGCTATGTGTATAATGTCACCGCAACGGCTGACCTCGCACACAATAGACTTTCAGCTCAAAAATGATACGTCGCTCTCAGCGATCGATCCAATTAAATCGAATCACATGTATTATATGAGTTTACCGTGGGCAAAAAAGTTATAATTCGAGTCAAACAAAAGTCGATTCCGAAGCTGAACCCATAGAATTGTATCACACTGACACGAGGCGCGGCACGATAGCCACGTTGGCTTTTGCGGCGCGCCAGCGAATCGCGGACGTATTTAGGGCGGATGCCCACATGCGAACGGGCCTCACCAGAACGCAACCGATAACCTATACGTTGACGACGACGACGCTGGGCTGCGTCTACGATGGAAAACTATTGACTGTACTGGCTCGACACATTATAGCGCGAGGCGAGCCAGCTTCAGATAGCGGCCAACAGATAAGGGGATGTTCCGCGTATGACACGCTCGCAACTATATTCGAGCGTAATAACAGCAACTTTGAGAGGGAGAGAGAGACTTATGTTGCTCTACATTGAGTGGGCGAGCTAAAAGCCAGTAGAAAATATTTTTTTCCACGAAACAGTTGGTAGTCACGGCAATAGCACAGTATCGGAGCAGAGAGTATTCGAGGCCGCCACTCCGCGATCGAGCCGTGCGGCAACGCGGCACGCGGAAATGAAATCGCCGGTGTACTGAACTCTCATTCATAATGTGCGTATATAGCTGCTCCCCTTTTCTCAGCTCCCGGATGGATATATGCATCTCGGTGGACCCGTAACTCTATTCAGACACTATTTCAAATTTATATCGGTTCTTTTTCAAAACCAACTCGGATTCGAGTCGTCGAACCTGGGCTACGGCTCCCAAATACCGCGGATGAGCGCATAATTACATGGTTGCAATGCCTATTTCCATCTGAAATACATTGTTGACGCTTCTGCAACAGTTGAACCTCAAAAGTCGGTGGGTAGAATCCGATTTGAATTTAATTTTAGCGTATGAGAAAGTTGTCGTACTGTTGGTTTCTGTGCAAAATTTCGAATCATGTATGCTTACTCATGAGAAATATTGAAGATTTTTCGTCCTTGATGATGAATATTAAAGTTGGTGTCTTGTCAATCTTCCGTCCTTCAAGATCGACATACACTGTAAAAAAATTTATGTAAATTCACCATGCTGAGCACAGGAAATCTAGGGACACCATGCTCGGCATTGTAAATTTACAAGCCCGGATGGGGAATTTTCGAGCGTGCTTGTAAATTTCCTTACCGGTGGATGTCAAATTCCCGCTTGGGAGCCGCCGTGCCGTGCCTTTGTGACAGATCCTTATCAGTGTTTCTATAAAATGTCGAGTTGTCGTTGATTTTACATCTAGCCGTCTTTTCTAGCATAGTAGTGAGATATTGAGATGTGTTGATTCTTACGGTAGATGGAATTTTTTGGACAAAAATGCATCGATTTTGTTGTGGACCGGTCATAACCTAATACTGTATGGCCTCGTTAAAGAAATTGATCGCGCTTGAATAATTCTATAAAAAGAAATCCGTGGATGAAAATGTTTTCTAATATCGAACGTCGAGCTCTTTTCTCGCTGCCGGCATCACACACAATCACACATGCACGTTCACGAGCAAGTTCACAGAGAGCAACATCCCTTTATTTACATCGTTTATTTACGTATACAGACGTTGACGAATGCCCATATTGCCCATGCACTTTCGATTTTCGAGTCTGCTCTCCACTCCCACATATATACAGTTGTTCGCTTTGAACGGCCGCGATTCAAAAATTTTCAGATTGCAACTCGCGCACGCGTACTCAAATGAAATTCACAAGCCTGGGACGGGAAATTTACAAGCTCCGGAACGTAAACTCACCATGCTCAGCATGGTGTCCCAGGATTTCCTGTGCTGAGCATGGTAAATTTACAAACCGCTCGTAAGTTTCCTCACTTTCTGGTAAATTCACCATGCTCAACACTGTGAATCTACAACCCCACCAGGTATCTTTACCTCGAAAATTTTTTACAGTGTACTACTACTCACATCAGGCCGAGAGAGTCAGTGCCAATCGAAGGCCGTAATAAAATCCACATTTGAACGTTTCGTTTGCTGCCCGAGTCCATCCAGAAATCCCAACTTTGATACCATCCGTTTTCGAGAAAAATTAAAGTGAAATCAATAAGTTAACGAAACTCAGCGAGATATAGGATGAATTTCGTCACAAACCTCAGCGAACTTTACGTAATGTTTGGATACTTCTTTTAAGTTTCAATCCCCCCCCCCCCCCCCAAATATTCTGATGGCCAAGCTCTCTGTAAACAAATTGTAGAGTCGACATCGAGCAGATGAATGCTGGAAGAAGTATCATTTCCCTCTAGAATAAATGACTTGTTTAGATCCTATGATTTCATCTCGCACTTCATAAAACTTGTCTCCTGATCGTTGCATCGTCATTAGACCCGCAAAAAACTCTACCAGTACCGAATCTTCGATCGTGAACGATGATAGATATGCGTTGATGTTACAAAGTGTCCAGTTTCGTGAAGCCAACCTAGCCTGATGGACCGTCGATGTTGATTCGGATTTGAAATCATATAAAATTATACTTTTACGGATCGTAATTACAAGGTTTTTCCCAGGCCCAGTTGTACCTCCCTTCAAAATCTGGTGAAAAAGCCGTTTAGCACAGCTCATCGTGGTGCTCTTATCGTGGGTAAAAGTTTGAGTCAAAGCAGAAAAGCACATACTGAATTGGTATCGGATGAGCTTACAGCTTGCTCGAAAATTTGACTAACTCTGGTATTCATAGTCGTTTGTAAACCGAGGGTTAGAGTTTGATCCGCGGTTTAGGCGCTGTAGTCGTCGTGGCTAGATTATGAGTCTGAGTCTTTCCGTCTTTGGTGTTCTGCTGCGCTGGTACGATGCAGAGACGAAAATAACGAAAATAGACCACGAATTGCAGACATATCTCAGATTGTTTTTCCACTATTCTTAATCGATTCTATGGTCCAAAAAATGAACTTTTCACTCCCTGTGGGGTCCAAAAAATTTTTTTGTTCCCGTGGGAAATATCTTTGTGATAGTGTTTTTAGGAAAAATACCAATCTTTTATCAGTGAAGTGGGTGTAGTTCCGAATTGAGATAAGATACAAACACGCAAATAGTGGCATTCGGAAGTTCTTTCAATAATCTATCGAAATATGTTTCGAAAAATTTTTTTTGAGGCTACGGACGCCCCCAATGAGCAAAAAGGTGAAAAACATAGTGCATTCTTAGTTCATCTATTGGCCGCACCGACTACAGCGCCTAAATCTCGGATCAAACTCTAACCCTCGGTTTACAAACGACTATGAATACCAGAGTTACTGTTATTCAAAATTTGCCCAACACCAGGGACGAGAGAAGAGAACCAAGGTAATACAAATGCAGATGGGGAAAAAGTTGACCGGAGCTCGGACGTGTTTCAGAACACCGAGGAAAACAATTATGGGTCACGGCACCGTAAAAGAAGAGAGAAAAAATAAAAGTCTCGACTATTCCGACCGTGACGCAATGAATTTCACCGCTACGGACAATAACGCACTCGCTCGCTACTTGCTTTTGTGCGCGCTTGCTCTGAGAAAAAGCAAGCTCTCGAGGGTATACGCAACCAAAGAGTTGACAATAAAACCTTTTCCTAGCTCATTCAATTTTTTTACATATTCCATCATATTCTCAAACTCGCACTTACTGGAGCAAGTCAAAATTTACATTTGAGTTGTTTTCTTTTCAAACGCATGCTTTTGCATGACGAAGCGTGCCCAGGAATTTCAATGATCTTAGCAATTCATGAAATATTCACGTATAGATGCAATGAATGTAGAACGAATATAAACCTTGTGAAGTGATTGGTTTTCTTTGCAGCGAATGCAGCTTACTAGGATGCCCGAACTTCCAGATATAAAAGCCATTGCTTTGTATTTTAACATTCGTGCATATGCGATAGTGCATGTCAATCAAATCACTAATAAATTTTCTATACTGAATTTGATCACGTTTCCAAGAATTAGTCCAGATTAATCTCTACTTGTACAGTACCCTGCAAAAAAAATTGAACACGGATACCTTCACTCAAACAGACATCACTCCGACGCGTTTGGGTCTACAATAATTAATGATTCCTTTTTCGTTTGAGAGCAGTGCCCATTACAAAGTGAGTCGGGAATGGGTCCCAACTGCGTAGCGGTGTAATTAGTTGTTGCGTTACAAGAACATTTGGGAACGATTTACAATGGTAAACAACGCAAGCAATGATCGTATACGACTATATTAGAAAACAATCATGTCATGAAACTAGTAGCTCAGAGTAAATTAGAGTAACGAATGAAATCAGAATGAAAGAGCTATGCCTAGTATGACCAGTAGAATAGAATACGAGCAATGGATTCGGGGCAAGTATATAGCAATCGTTTTGAGCATGCCTGTAGTGAAAGAATTTATGCTCTCTAGATTCTCAATCGTAAAGAACGAGATGATTGTTTGCAAATTTGTATCCTTTAGATACCTTGATCTGATGAAGCCTGCGTATACAGGGCAATCGTTAAACACATGCAAGAGAGATTCAAAAACAATTTTTGTATTGGTCGATTTTGTGCAAGGGGTTGGCACGTAGTCGTAGAAAAGGAATCCCCGAAAGGCGGTAGCCTGCAAATATTCTCACTCGTGCGAAAAGGAAGTTTTGAGGAATGTAATTTTCGCTCGAAGAGCAGGGTTGAAGGATCTCGATTTCCTTGTACCCTGGACAGTAAGGAGAGTTGAGCACTCCTATACCATTGTTCCAGCTGCGTCTGATCAGAGCTCCTTTGATAATGGGTAAGGCTTTCCTAATTGCAGCGGGGTCCTGGAGCTCCCATAAGTACTTATGCTCACACATATCGAGGACTTTCTGCATTTGTTACGTGCAGCTCCACTTAGCGGAGTCGTCCTTGGTGATTCTAGATTCTTTCAACTTTAGATGCACGCGCTTGGGATACTTTTTTTCACCATCTGTAGAATTTTTATCTGGTACTTCAGAGCTCTCAGTACGATTCCTATGGCTTGTTTGATGTTGCAAGTTCCCAATAGAATCATATCGCCAGGCATGGATAAAGGCAGTTGAAGAATCGCTTGTGGACGGAATTTTGAGCCTGTTCGATAGAAATTGTGTGTCAAAGGTCCCAGATACCAGAGTCATAGAAAACTGTGGGTGGAAATATCGTATTAAAGAGTCTACGAGCCGCAGCATAGCTAGGTATTTTGCTGGTTGTGAGTGTTGACGAGATAGCACCGAGAACTGATTTGCTATTAGCGAGTGCGTTGTTGGTTGCAAGTATGAACGTACCTGTCGAGGAGATAGTCACTCCGAGATATTTGTAACTTTTCACAATTTCAAGGGGAGTGCAATTGCATTTTATAGAACGGATCTGTTTGGGCCTTTCATTCTTCTTGGAGACCATCATTTCATTCTTAGACAGCGTCGAAACCTGTCCGAGAGCTTTCAGAAAGCTTTTAACGAGAAGTCCGAAGCCTTTCCACTGAACTTCCCGGAAGGTTTTAGCGAAAGTTACTAAAAATCTTTCAGAAAAGGTCTCATGGAGGGTTTTCAGAAAGATTTCTACAAGCTTTCTGGGAAACCTTTGTGAGAGTTTTCCTAAAAGAAATCCAGCAACTTTCACTAACACGTTTCTGAGGAGAAGCCCATGAACAGCTACTCAACAGTCTCGCGCCCAGGTTTTCAAAGGGTATCAGGAAACTGTCGATGGAACCAGCTCCCCAAAATTTCCTCTGGGAGGTTTTCGGTAGATTTCCGAAACGTGTCGATGAAACCCACTTCCGGAAACTTCTGCTGAAAGGTTTCTGAAAGGTTTCCGGGAGGTTTCGACAGATCGCACCCCCCGAAGCTTCCGCTGAAAGGTTTCCGAAAGGTGTCGGTGAAATTCGCTGCCTGAAACTTTCATTAGAAGGTTTCTGAAAGGCTTCCGCAAGGTGTGGGTGACACCACCCCCCCCCCCCCCGAACCTTTCGCTGGAAGGTTTCTGAAAGGCTTCCGAAAGGTGTCGACGAAAGCCACTTCCCGAAACTTTCGTTAAATGGTTTTTGAAAGTTTTCCTGAAGGTGTAGATGACACCAGCTCCCCGAAACTTCCGCTGCAAGGTTTCTGAAAGGTTTCTGAATGAAAGGTTTACAAAAGGTGTCAACGAAATCCGATTCCCGAGGAAAGTTCCCGGAAGGTTTTGACGAATGTCACCTACCCAAATTTCCGTTGAACGGTTTCTGCAAGGTTTACGAAGAGTTTCGACGAAACCCGCTTTCCGAAACTATCGCTGGAAGGTTTCAGAAAGGTTTTCGGGAGGTATTGACGGGTTTAGAACCCACTTCCCGAAACTTTTGCTGAAAGCTTTACTGAAAGATATCCGAGAGGTACATGTCGATGAAATCAGACCCAAAACCTTTTGCTCAAGGTTTCTGAAAGGCTTAGAGAGTCTGTTGACGGAACCGGCTCCCCGGAAGTTTCGCTAAAAAATTGTCACAATCAAGAGGCGCAACAGCGCCTTGCTGGTGAGTGTGAGCAGACGAAAAAAATCGAGCGAGGCGTCGTGCCTTTGTTTTGAATTGGGAGTTTTCTAACCTCGCACTCTTTTTCCGCCTCACTTATTATCTCGATCAGGGTGTGTTACCATCTCCTCCCTGTTCATTCAAAGCTAGTATAATGAGCATTTACCACTGGTATTCAATTTCTCGGTTGGAACCTAGTGGTTTTATTTCGCTTCCTCAATTTTCACCACCTCAAAAAATTTATCCATTTGATCACCTGTAACGTCTGGAATTTACATCGTTCACATGAATGAGCTCGTCGCCGATGAACTAATTCATCCATGCGAATCAATATCTTGATCAAAAGCAATTTGAGACAGTTATTACTGAAAAAACTATCAGTATTCAATTGTACCTCAACCAAGCTCTCCTTAATTGGGAATTGGGTGATACAGCGTGATGACATTGATCTACTGCTCTCATTCAGGTACAATTTCGAGTTATTGGTATTGTAGGACTCACCGTAGTAAACTAAATCTAATTGTGTCATCAGCATGTCATGATTTAGATTCACCGCGAAATGAAACGCCGATTATAAATTACAAAAATGTCGCATCTACATGTGATCCCGGAGGCTTTTCTCACAAGAACGTACATAAGTACTCTTGTGGACAATTTTCTTGTAAAACGGTGGGCGGGGTCGCTATGGTAGAGTTGACCTACCTTTTTTGTTAGAAAATCGCTAGTTAGAGTGGGCCGAAAAACCACTTTTCTTGCTATCAATACGCTTGGGGTCGGAAAAGTTGGGTTTCAACAAGTTACAGCAAGAGCTGTGACGGTTTTTTTTTCAAAATAATACAGTTTTAAATGGGAGAGTACCTTTTTTGCTCATTTTTTCTTCACTATTTAGCACGTATTTCTGACGCATCTTGACATTTTCCAACGTATCTCAGATAATATTGAAGCTTATCCTTAACACTTCAAAAGAAGCTGACGTACGTCTTATTTCGAGTTATTGAAGCTGAGCTATCTCAATTTTTCCAAAAGTTAAGTTTTAACGAAAAAAGCGGAAAATTGCGATTCTAACCTTGTGAACCTTGTTGAACGATCGAAGCTCCGACTGACTAGACAGCACATAAAGTATGATGTTTGGAGGTTCCCTTTGTATCCTCACTCTTCAACAACAATTGAGGTAACAGGCACTAAGGCTGCCCAAGAAATTCAGCAATAGTATCGGAATGATCGAGTTTCAGGACTGACAGCCAGAGCATGGTTTTTTCGGACTTGGGAAGCAGAGGCTAATTCTATGTGGAACTTGATCGTCTGCCACAGACCTCTCAAACTGTGTCTATCATCATGACAACCCTCCCTCTTTTCTCATACGGGCTTCGGACCAACAATGGCAGAGTTACGATGTTTTTTTGTATTTCTTTCTATTCTCTTTTTTCTTGGATTCTTGTATTTTCTGAATTTTTTTGGAATTTTCTATTCTCCATTTTCTTGTCTTTTATGATTTCTTCACCTTATAATCATCTTGCTTTCATTCTCATGTTATACATTCGATTATTTTCCTACCTCCTTGGAAGTTATTTCATATTGTTGATAGATTTTGGAATCATCTCAAAGAAGCTTGGAATCTTTCTTCAAATCGAACCTCGGCACCGAATGCCTAGATCGAAGCATTGCTAATATACAATTTTATGCAACGCTGTGCGTAAAACTGTGCGAAAAGTCAACTTTCTATGCAAGGTACCCGTGCCGAAAGAAATGCAGAAAGTCATTCTCGCACGGCTAAGTGTGCGAGAAAGTGAAATCTGTGCTAAAATGGATTCATCGAAATTTCCATAGCAAATTGGAAACTTAGAAAAAAATTCAATGAGTCAACCTTGCATGTCAATCTGTTTCTAGTAGGCGGATTCCAACCCTTTGATAACTCATCATTTTATATTTTCATCTTTACTTGAAAAATACTCTCACTGGATAGAGATATATATTTATCCATTCAAAAGCCACCTTTTCAAATGTATTTAGATGATTGATCATCATCATACATAGTTGTATGAATTATCAAAATTGAATCTTTTGAAATTCGGCGATATTTTTTAGCAACGAGGTAATACGCGATATGAGCAAGAGGTTTTTTTTGATACATTTTTCAGAATTTTATTTCAGTCGGGGGGCTTCGCCCCGGTCGCCCATTCCCTACCGGCAACTTCCCCGAAAAGTTTGTCGAATAAGCGACTCTGACGCATTACCTAGAAATGGTGAAAACGTTGTTCCAGTTGAAAAAAAGTTATAACAAAAGTCCATCTCTCACTACACCAAAATAATTGGATTCATTTTGGAGGTCAGTTGACATCCCTAGAAAAGTGCCATCGATTTGTATTAGATCAAGGTACTCGGCAATGAGTACCTTTTTGTGATTTGATTTTTAGAATACTTATTGGTCTAAAGGATACTTATTTCAATTGAATAAACTCAGTATAGGATAATAATTGTTATCATTTCATTCAAGTCCTGACCGCCAATTGTTTTAAAAGTTGTGGAGGCACAGTTTTCCGCACAGGTTGCATAAAATAGTATAAGCAACGCGGGCGAAAAGTTCCCGCACTCGTGTCCGGAACCGCGCGAGAAAGTAACTTTCTCGCACTCTTTCGACTTTCTTGCACGGGTATTATGTAGTTCTCGCAAAGCGAGAACAACATAAGAACCGTGCGAGAAAGTGGAATCGTGCGAGAAAATTACTTTCTCGCACTCTTTCCGGACACTCGTGCGGGAATCTTCCTTTTCACCCATGTTGCTTAATGTACTATTCTCTATTTTCACCGCTATAAACTTTAGAAGATGCCTCCGGTACCAGTTTAACCGTTCGCTCTACAGCTCGAAAGCGGCAAGGGTACACACTAAATTTCTATTTCATGGGGATATCGTCACTTACATATTACACACTCAAAATACATCTTGATCACATCTGTTTCTACAGTTCGAAGAACTGGAGGAGATCAAATATGAGCATTCGACCAATCAAACATATCTACGTAGGTTTTAGCTTGAAGATTGACTTTAGACATTTCAAATTTTGGAAAGCCTTTTTGCACGGTAGCCTCAGATTCCCTTGCCTGAATATTTGTGTTCAAAGCTGTGCGTCCAACTTGAACATTCGCGTCGCTCAACATACTCAGTAGAATATTTTCTGAAGCAGTGGAGTAAGCGTTTCGTTGAATCACTGGATCGATAACTTGCAAGTACTATTCTGGCAGATAACGTGAATCTTTTGTTAACTCAGAGAGATTCTTTGTTCCCTCGAGATTGAATGTCTCATTTTGATGCGGAACCAGGAAGGAGCGTATACTTCCAGAATGAACTCGACCACGACTCGGAGTTCAAGACTTGGTGTTTCCGTTGAGGCATAGAGTCTCAAAACTCTGTTAGATAGAGTCAGCGATCTGGAAAGATTCACCTTGGACGGGTTTTGATTCGCAAGGTCTACTTCACAATCACCTGATTTCATAGCAAGACATATATTATATACATATTTTCGATCTTTGCTCAATTTTACGGAGTCCAGTTCAGGCGAGTCGCAATCAAGAACTCTGAATCTTGCAATTGGCATGTTTTCGCAACCTGGCAGCATTTTACTGATGGTTCCTCTGCAAGATTTTGGGCCTGAAGCTGTGCCATTTAATTTCAGGAACAGACGTCTGATAGGCGGTTCATTGAAATGGAGTGAGCAGATAAATCTCTGCAAGGGTCCAGCAACTTCATTTTCATTTCCTTTGATCACGCCGTTTTTTCTACCGTTATTAACCACAGTCTCGTCACGACCAATAGCCTCGGAATGATCGAATGTTTTAGGTTGATTTTCTTCAATATACGATACAATGCACCCTAAGGTACATGTAGAGGATCCTGTGATTGAAGATAAACGAGTTTTATACTTAGAGTTTGGATCTTGGATCGAAGAATAATGATCCCCTATAACCTCAGTCGGATACGATTTGGAATTTTTCTGATCCATGAACTTAGTTCTATCATGACGACCGTCAAAGTACAAGGCGCGCACGAGGTCATCCCCAACATTATCGCCTTTCAAAGTGAGCAGATTTGAATTTTCCTCTCCGCAATCTGTTTTTTTCGATAACGAAAGATTGGAATGAGCCTGTGGCCATCTCCATATCTCCTAAGACGGAGGTGTCGATTGCAGCCCCAGCTCTGTCGCAATACTAAATCGGTGACAGACTGCAGCTGTATGTAAAAGTTCAACCCTAATCTGAGTACTTTACGAAGGTCTTCGCCGTGGTGACGGCTGATAAGATTCTTCAGAGAGCGTCCGGCGGCGAAGGTGATCAAGTATTGGGGGCGCTTAATCGGCTGAAACTCTGGGCGCTCGAGCGGAGCGGGTTCGAATCCCGATCGGGTCAGCTCAGAATTTTCCTTTGAGGAGGGGAATTTTTCAGACAATGTTTTTGGTCGGGAGGAAAATCCTGCCACGCAACTTACACGACAAACAACACCCACATAACTACACCACCTAATTCTGAAAACTCACGATCCGTCTGAGTACTAAGAAAAATCCTGAATACTCACGCATTGCGCAAAAGAAGCCCATTGATGGCTGTATCAGAAGGGCTCTCCCCAGATGCCTCCCTGGAATGCTAATACACACACACAGAATTCTTCAGAATCAGGTGTATTTTGTGAGTTCTCGGTCTGTGGAGGAGATAGAGTGTCTTGGGATTCAGGTACATCGGCCCGTGCTCTCTTGGTCCTCGTCGAATTTTCACTGATATTTCCCGACTTTCGTTTGATACATCTCGTCTCACGAGAATCGGAAATACTCATCTCCATCTGCCTCTTCGTTCTTCGGTTCTGCAAAAATTGCTTCCTACCTATTAGGACCTCCCAGACTTTGGGATAGTTACAACGCACAAATGACTGACATTTACAAGCTGCTATATCGAACAGTTTCAGTGAATCTATTTGAAATTCTTTGATTCTCATTCTTGATCGTTCATCTTCATCTTTACGCTTGACCATGAGTTTCTTGTTTTTATACTTTTTCTAATAGTTCAAGATCATGGTTTTGACTCTTGCGTGGGTAACAATCGGGATCCCTCATTTGGAATACATTTTCTCAACCATTGAATCGATAGACTCCGCAACTTCTCCGATGGGTGAGTGTTTCCCACCCTTGGACTTCCCACATACAATGCTTTCTAAGAGACAGGCACTCAGAATATCAAGAAAAGTGAGGAGACAGGCGTCTGGTAGCGCTTTAGGTGATTCCCAAGATCGGACACTGATAGTGCCGAGGATAGTATCTGTAGGTGCGTTTCGACGTTGACGTGGTTCACAGCGAATGTTAGCCAGGATCTAGCCTCGCGACTCGATTTTCTGCTATACCTGTCTTAATACGCCGTGCCTACCGTAGGGATACTGGACGCGTGCCAGTGATGACATTAACGCTGGAGAATTTCGGGAGCAATAACTTGGCCCCAGTTCACAATTCAGTAGCGGTTTACTAAAAATCGGCATCCACCTGATAGTGACGCGCCGAACTCACGGGTGAGGGATCACTACGATGCCTATATGAGAAAAAAGTAGGGGTTGTTATGATGATAGATATAGTCTAAGAGGACTGTCACAAACGATCTGAGGGAACTTCCAAACATCACACTTTATATCCTGTCTAATCAGTCGCGCACAGCCTCGATCGTTCAGCAAGGTTCACAAGGTCAGAATCGCAATTTTCCGCTTTTTTCGTTGAAACTCAACTTTTGAAAAAATTGAGATCGCTCAGCTTCAATAACTCAAAATTAGACGTACCTCAGCTTTTTTTGAAGTGATTAGAATAAGCTTCAAAATGAGCTGAGATACGTTGGGACATGTCAAGATTAAATAGTAAAGGAAAAATGAGCAAAAAAGGTACTTCCCAATCAAACCTGTATTAATTTGAAAAAAACCATCACAGCTCTTGCTGCAACTGAAGATGTGGTTTCTCAGCGTCCAGCGAAAAAATTTCCATATGTACTAGTTGAAACCCAACTTTTCCGACCCCAAGCGTATCGATAGCAAGAAAAGTGGTTTTCGGCCCACTCTAACTAGCAATTTTCTAACAAAAAAGGTAGGTCAACTCTACCATAGCGACCCCGCCCACCGTTTTACAAGAAAATTGTCCACAAGAGTACCTATGTACGTTCTTGTGAGAAAAGCCTCCGGGATCACATGTAGATGCGACATTTTTGTAATTTATAATCGGCGTTTCATTCCGCGGTGAATCTAAATCATGACATACAATTGTCGATTATGTAGATGTGTACGTTCTTGTAAGAAACTGCAGATATAACCGCCTGGTCCCTTTTTTTCTTTGTACAAAATAACCAATACGTAGTTTGAAGATATGGCCAGACCTTCCAGTATTGAGCTATCGAATTTTATAAGCAATGAGGTATACCTGAATGAGAGCAGTAGATAAATATCATCGCGCTGTATCACCCAATTCCCAATTAAGGAGAGCTTGGCTGAGGTACAATTAAATACTGATAGTTTTTTTCAGTATTAACGGTCTCAAATTGCTTTTGATCAAGATATCGATTCGCAAGGATGAATTAGTTCATCGGCGACGAGCTCATTCATGTGAACGATGTATGTTCCAGACGTTACAGGTGTTACAATAAAAGACTCCCGGGCCCGTCGGAATCCATGTCGTCAATCTTTACCAAAACCTCTTTGAAAAATCCAGAATATTTAGAATTTTTGAGGATTCGTGTTCATGAATTTTTGGTACAAATAGTCCATTTGTCAGAGTGACTGTGGGTTCTTGATACCCACGGTTGTACGAAACTGTTAAAATATCTTGAAGAAAATCAGTTGAGCGCCTTCCATGGTTAATCTCGTATGTAACGAAGAATGAAAATACGAAGTTATGAAGTTGATAACTTTACTTTGAGTAAGTGGTCGTGAAATGCTAGCAGTGTAGGAGCCAACAGTTACTTATTGGACAGATGAGGAAAAAACGAAGACCCATATGAATTAAATCAATAATCTATATGATGGAGATCGTAGATTAAATCTACACTTTATTCAAGCATACACCGAAAGCACGCTAGAAACTTTGACATTCATGCTCGCAGATAGAATGAAATAGAACAAGGGCACGGACCGAGGACCGGACTTAAGTGTGAACTAAACGTTTTTGGACCGCCTTTCAACATCCATGGTGCAACGATATGAAGGTATTGCAAGAACTGTTGCATGGACTAAATGGTTTCCGATGCCAATGATTGGACATGTACAGATGGTCCATGGACGTCGAACCAGCATCCAGTTCCATTCGTGCAGTCTTACGCGGCATCATTTTGAATAGCGCACGCAAGCGCACTTTATGCTATCAATGGATTATAAGAATCATTCATAGAGATATAATACCAATTGGTATTCTATCTCTATGGAATCATCTCATCGGACACGGAACATTTTTTATGCAATCCACAACACATTGCTATTCATATTTGAGAGCCAAAATGTTGTACAGTAGTAATATACGCCTAAGACCAAAACACTTGATACAAAAGAACGCTCATTACGAAAGGGAGCTCTCCGGTCCCTTGAATCCCCTATTTTTGCACGTGTAATATTTCACAGATGAGATGAAAAAAGTCACGGATAGTGAGGCAATTTGAATCTTGGGAATCATTAGTTATAGAGAAAAAAAAAAGAATCATCAGTTCGGCTCGCTACAGGTCTGCGCCTTTCATTGTAAATATGGCAAAAATCTCTATAAATAAGCATTTCAATTATATAAATGAACGACATTCTTCGTGCTAGAGATTCACCAATTACACGTTGCGTGGACGTTAAGAAGCTCTTAATTCGCCTGAAACCATACGTACAGCCGATTGAAACTTCGAATGCAGGGAAGGAGATCGTACAAAATACGCTGCTAAAAGTGATTAGCAGAATGCTTTCTCACGGCGTTATATGATGATAATTTTAACGAAAAAGAAAGTACCCTATATTTTGAGTTTTTCTTTCGAGGAAGCATTTCAGAGAGATTTGGGTCATCTAAAAGAAGGTTTTTCCAACAATATCTATTGTTTGATTGAGAGAAAATTTTGATATAGTCGGTTTAAAGATGATTAAACTGGAGTCCTTTGTGAAAATTCCCTTCCCCCGAAAGAATCTTCATTTGGATAATGTTTTACGGATTTTATGAAAATTTCGTATCAGCCAATCGATTCAGAATGGCGCATAAGTAAGTCTTTAGGTCATTAGAATTGAGATAAATGAGTCGTAAAGGATGATACGAGGGAAAAATGAATATTAATTCTAATTTTCGACTATTTTTTGAGTTATTCGTTTGAGGAAGTTTCTTATAGAGATTCAGGCCATCTAGACTGAGGTTTTTTTAACAATATCCATCGTTCGGTTGAGACGGAATTACGATGCAGTGGGTTTGAAAAGGGTTAAAATGGAATTTTTGGTGAAAATTTTGATTTTTTTGAAAATTTGAGATCTGTGAAGATTTTATAAAATTTCGGTATTAACCAATCGATAGATAATGCAGAAAAAACCATAGTTTAGGTCATTGAAATTGAGATAAATGAGTCATAAAAGAAGGTACCAGGAAAAAATGAGTATTAAGAAAAATTTCCCATTATTTTTTCAGTTATTCTTTAGAGGAAGCTTTTTAGAGAGATTTGAGCCTTCTAGTCTGAGGTTTTTTTTAACAATATCCATCGTTTGGTTGAGACGGAATTTCGATGCAGTGGGTTTAAAAAGGGTCAAAATGAAATTTTTGGTGGAAATTTTGATTTTTTCGAAAATTTGAGATTTGTGAAGATTTTATGAAATTTCGGTATTAACCAATCGATAGATCTTGCAGGAAAAACCATAGTTTAGGTGACTCAATTCGTGGTGAGACCGTGTGAGAAAAAGATATTTATGTATTAAGAGTCGAAATTTAAGCTATTTTGCTCTAAAAACCCCATGGATCAAATTTGACTGAGAGCTGAAAGCTGCCAAATCACTGGGCTCTCAGAAATTGGATTCTGTACAACTTGTAGAAAGCCAAAAGTTGATAAGGTGACCAGTAAAAGAGAAAGCGTGTCCGGTATAAAACAAGAAACACACACACACACACACACACGAACACGGACAAATGGGTGCAAAGATGGGTTTCTGGCTGATGTGGAAGACCATTAGGAGGAAAAGTGTTACCTACAATTGATAGATTTTGGCGAGAGGAAGAGAATGGTCTAAGCCTTTTTCAGATAAACGGAATTTTGTTGAAGAAAATATTGGATTTAGTAGAAAATTTGATCAAAATTTTGCTGGTATGAAAACAAAGCTTTCTCTTTAGAGAAAGCAAAACAGACGTTTGCTCGGGAATTTGCGAGAGCTTTGTTAAACCCTATGTAACCTGGTCGACTATTGTCAAGAGCCCCGAAAGTATATTGGCAAATTTAAAATCAGGTAACTTTGGACCTCATAGAACCGTGATGGAGATTTGAAGCACAAGGAGTTAGGTGGCCCACTGGCACGGGTCTCTAGAACTCGGTTCAAATTCGTGGTGCAGACCCCTGGTAGAAATCTGAGCATTTTTTTGGCCACCTGACCAATTTTTGGCCAGTCTTGGGCTAAAAATGGTCTAATGTAAATGGCCAAAAAATGGCCAATTTTTGGCCATATTCCTGCCAACATAACCTCGAGAATTGAAAATGAAGTTTCAAACGGTAATAACTCAAAGATAAATCGTCTATTTCGTTCCTCAAGGGAAGGGTTAACATATGCTTATAAGTTTTTGAGAATTCCAAAATTAGTATTTGTAGAAGCTCATATCACATATTTTATAGAAGTTACATATTTTATGAAAGTACCCATAAATGTATCTTGTGTATGTGGTAAATTGGCCATTCTGATAGCTTATATACCCAAAATGTCAAACATGACCTCAAAAAAGCACTGAATATACCTAAATACCTTGTCCAACATTACGGGTATTGAGGTTATGTTTGACATTTTCAGTATCTGAGCTAACCACACTCTTTGGTCAAATTTTTTTCTCGCGAACACTATTCCATATCCTGAAATTCTTCCCTGATCACTTCATGAACACTAGCGTTATTGCCTACCTCGCTAACGCTCGTCCGGCTTGGAAGGGTCTCTTATATGGTATGGGCCCCTGAAATGCTTCTGTAGTTCAACAATGTAACGTTGACATTTCATAATACAGTGGATTCGGAAAGAATAATTTCCTTGATGTAATCTAGTAACTGTGATTGAGAACTATTGAGTTAGTGTAAGGTTGCGCATAGTGAAGTTCCTGAATCTCCAGTAAGTATCTGGAAATTTCGCCCAGTTAGCCAGTCCCAGCGACGGCGTCGGACCCAATCCCAGCCCCTGCCTCAGCCACGCCCCATCCACGGTCCTAGCCTCATTCCCAGCCTCAGCCTTAGCCACAGCCCCAAACTCAGCCTCGGCACCAACCTTAGCCCAAGACCCAGCTCGAGCCCCAGCCCAGCCTTAGCTCCAGCCTCGGCCCCAGCGTCAGTCTCAGGCTTAGCCACTGCCCCAGCCTTAACCCCAGCCCCAGACCAATCTCATCCCTAGTCACAGCCACAGCCTCCAAACTCACAATCAGCCTCAGCCACGCTCCAGCTTAGCCTCAGCCCCAACATTGGTCCCAGCCCCAGTTTAAGCCTTAGTTTCGGCCTCAGCCCCAGCCTTAGCCTCAGCCCCAACATTGGCCCCAGCCTCAGCCTAAGCCTTAGTTTCGCCCTCAGCCCCAACCTTAGCCTCAGCCTCAGCCCCAGGGGTCTGATTATGGGATCTTGCGCGCGCTCGCTGCGTTGCGTAGGATAGCGTAGGGTATAGTGTAGAATATCTTTCCTCTCTCTTAAGATATCCTACAATATTCTACGCTATCCTACGCAATGCAGCGAGCGCGCGCAAGATCCCATAATCAGACCCCAGCTCCAGCTCGAGCCGCAGCTTCAGCCACGCCCCATCCACGGCCCCAGCCACAGCTCCAGCCTCAGTCCCAGTCACAACCTCAGCCTCAGTCCATCCTCAGCTTCGGCCCGGCCCCAGCCCCAGCCTTAGCGCAAGACCCAGCTCCAGCCTTAGCCCAGCCTCGCCCCAAGCCACATCCCATCGATCCAAAAGGAAAGTTTTGACTGATTGGATCTTAGAACAACTGATCAGACCATCAAATCAATCAGACCATGTATCCCATCGACATCCATGTAGGATTATTTCCTATGAACCATCAAAAGACCGATACAGGAGTAACGAATCATTTCTTCTGGTCATTCTCTTCATTCACGTTCAGTATCTTCAATAAATCGATCTGGTTATGATGAATTTCCCTTCTTTTTCGATCTCTTTCTCGTGATCCGTCGTCCCATAAGCTCTACAAATAGCTGAACAATCTCTCCCCCCCCCCTTCCCGAACGGTAATTTGAATTGTCAAGAACGAACGGGGCATATTCTTCCGCAGTTTTTCCAAGATCTATCCCGAAATGCAAGAGAGGTCTCGACACTTTTTTTTTAAAAAACGCGTCCTGTTCGAGCTATAGAGCGAGGAAGCGGGGGGAATATGATTTTTGACGGGAAAACCTCTGTTTTGTCCAACAGGTGAAAACGGGAAGAGGAAAGGACATATTCTTTCGCAATTCTCCAAGATCTACAAAAAAGGTCTCCACACATTTCTCGTAAAAATGCGCCCTGTCCGAACTGTAGAACAAGGAAGTTCGAAAGGTGTCAAAAACACGTTTTTCGGACTTGTTTCGGAAACGGCCCAATTGGCGATCTCGATTCCAATTGGGATATGATCCCAGGAGTGCCCAGGAACACATCCGACAATAATCCCGTGGGTGGTCTGCACCACGAATTTAGACCGAGTTCTAGAGACCCGTGCTGGTTGAGTCTCATCCAATGACAACTGGTTGCTTACCGAATTTAGTCATGCATCTGACATCAACCAGTGGTTAAAAAATTTGTTGAAAAATCAAGCAACTTCTTACATTGACATAAGACAATGTGAGGCATTCGAGAAATAAGGCCTGAGCTAAAATGAAATAGAGTTGAACATGTCAACGAGTCGATCGTGCAGCTCGCGACGCTCGAATCGCTGAATATTAAAACAAAAAACAAAGAGAGCAGTGCGTGCGTCACTTCTTGGTCCGAGCAAACTAATGTAGTTGGCTTTTTTCAAGAGTGTCGCGTGCGCGTCTGACGTTATATCTGAAAGGCCTATCCATTCATGAATCAAGTTAGGTGTACTACCTCAAGCTAGCAGCCAAGTCAATCGAATTGTTATGAGGTCCCGGAGTCGAGAGCTCATACGAGAGCTTAAAAACAGTCAGCGTGAGCAGGCAGACACATCACGACGATCGACGATCGACGCACGTGCGTAATACTTCATTCATAAATCCGTCATCCCGCGCTCGAAGCGGCTCAAGAGGGTGTGCGCTCATCGTGGATGGATACGTACTTGTTAACTTCATTTGCTGAAATCGACACCAGCGTGCCTTGGGCTCCCTTTTGCCCCCCCTCTCCCTCTTAATCTATCCGGATGAATGTTCATCCTTCTTCTCCCGTTTCATGAGCTTCGAACTCCATATTTGTTTCTCTCTTTTCACTCTTGACGTATCATAACATCATAACATGTCAGAAGGCAACACTCTCTCATGATGTTGCTGTATACAGTATATCATTCCATCTCTACGTGGATAAAAAAGATTTCACGTAAACGCAAACCCTGACTCACTTCAAAAGAATTGAGCTTTGTACACTTTTCTCTTTTTATACTTCACCCATTTGTTATTTTTCGTCATACCATCTAATACTTCAATTAAACTTTGTTCGCACGCCAGCGAGACTTTGAGGCCGAAATGATGAATTGTCATAATATTAGAATGTGTGGTTTGGGCGCTTTTGTTTGCATCGACCTCGTCGTCGGTCCCTGTGCACGGAATTCACGATTTATGTGATTACCAGCGTATCTGAGTGATTCTGTTGAAGTGGAATTTTCCGTCTTCCAAGCCCCCCTTCCCCCAAGTTTCTACGACTCGGAATGCACTTTGTAGCAATTCTCTAGGGTAAATTCTATTGGTTTGCAACTATGTTGATAGTTTTCGTGACGTTCCCAGCGTTCCTGTATTTTATCATACATGATAAAGGGTCAAAATGTCAATTCTGTCCTCTGTAGACAGCCCACCTTCGACTCTCGGATTCACTACAACGCATATGCAGAGTCAAAAATCCCTATATGTGTAGCTGTGCACTTCAATTCGTAATACTTCAAATAAGATAATCCACCACTTTGCAAGTCGAAATTAAACCCTCAGCTCGCGCACGGACATCCGACATTTTGAAGACGGGTTTGCACCGAAACTGCTTGCACAGCACTAGTTAGGTCGGCAAACTCCCCGATCGTCTATTGAGCCTTTCTAACCAATGAGGTTGGTTTTCAGATACCCAAATACACCTAATTCTTGCGCGACACTAGCCGAAAACTCGAATCCGTGGCCGAGTGCACCATATAAACGCGTTTTCCAAACGGCGTACAAAATTTTCGGTCAATTCCGTCCACATGTTGTGCTCCTCCCCAACGCGCTATATCGCTTTGTGGAACACATTTTCTTGAAGTATTTGGTTGCATTGGATCAAATCTATGCGGAAAAGAGTCTCCGATAAGTTGGCGAGCCGTGAGAATTTTTCTAAGGCGAAATGTCAATTCTGTCCCCGTCAATTCCGTCCCCTTTACGACCCCTTAAACTCGACATATCTTTGTCCGGCTTTAATTTTGAGCTACGTAGCTCCAGGTACTTCCTTTTTGTGCCAAAACAAGTGGAAACCAACTGCAACGACCCGCTAAAACTCGTCCAGGGCTGAAATAATTTTTTGACCCAAATCACTCCCTACGACGATTTTGGTCCCAAAAAATCACACTTTCGGCGGAATCACTCATATACGGGATCCATGAGATTGGTGAACGGTAGTCTCCCCACGACATTTTTGAGTGAGAAAAACAAATTCCTTCATGTTTTCTTATCAACAAATAAGAAAAATCCATAGCATGTATTCGTTATACCTGAGATCTCGTCCATAGTTAATAGTGGTCAGAATCACGCATATAGTTGCGGGCTTCGGGACTTTGGTTCATTTTATTACGACATGACTAAGACCTCATTAGTGGACCAAATACTCTAATGACACTTTTGATCATCAAGCCAACACATCACGCGAGCTTGCATTCAACTTGTAGAGCAAAAACTCGAGAAACAGCGTTTCCTACTGCAAATTACATCCATGATGATGATCTGTTATAAATCGAAGATTTGCTTTGGAAACAGGCCTTCATCATACAACATGAAGGATATGCGTTCAGAGAATCCATTACAATGCATTGTTCGACCAATTGAGCAATGGCGAAGTCGATGGTGAAAGCTTCTTTTTCAAAGCAGTTCAAGGGATAGACGTCTTTTCACGAAGCCTCGTAACATTTTCACGATTTATTGTTATCAATTTTTGCGGTGCCGCCAACAGCTACGAAAAACTTATTGACGACCAGAAGCAATACATATGAATCGATCTTATAAGAACACCTCATGCTACAACACATTGGTGAGGAGTGTCACTCCCTAGAAGAAATTTGCAATTATTGCTTTCAGCATAGAAAGATTTTGGCCCCACACTATCTGATACACTCAATTGATCCCGTTCGGTGAATTTTCACTAATTCACAATGGGATTTAACTTAACAGAAGTAAAATTTTACCAAAAATTGGGAAGGCTCTTCGATTAGGAGCAATTTCTATTGTTTCATGCGGAGAGAGCAGGTTCAAAGATACCTCGAAAGATACGCCAAAATACATTCGCCTACGCTCGCGTGCGGTTCACAGAAATTACTTATCATCAGTTCGGCAATGAGCAAGTAGATTACTCACCAGAATTTCCGCAGCAAAGTGGCGTATCGAAGATTGAAATTTACAGGATTCTAAAGGATCCCATTTGCACCCACCGCTGCAGATGCAAGCGAGCCGAGCAACGCGTTCTGATCATAGATGGTTCAGATGGCGTTTTAGCGCTTGCACGAGGTGATGCTGACTGAGAGAAGCCATATATGCTGTGGAACAAGAACGAACGAGTGCATCATAGGTCGCGATTTGCGGATAGCCTGACGGAACGAGACATGCACACGTGGGCTCGCAGGTTGCGCGATCGATTGGCACTGCGAAGCCGCAACTGCTATCGGCACGCTCGGCTTGCAAGCTCAGCGCTGCAACGCACTCCGCGGCACCGCCATGCCGCAGCGATGACTATAGCCACACGCGGTTCTCGATCGCTATGGATCGCTC
The DNA here is from genome assembly GCA_029851415.1 of Eretmocerus hayati. NCBI lineage: Eukaryota > Metazoa > Arthropoda > Insecta > Hymenoptera > Aphelinidae > Eretmocerus > Eretmocerus hayati. Next base: position 137,858,867 of record CM056741.1, read on the forward strand.
GATCTTTGCCAGTTATGAATTGATAGAAAATTACGGCTGGTCTACGAGTCAATGTTGTTCTTTATTACGAAGACAACGTTTCGATGGTTAATTTACCATCCTCATCAGGTCTCAATCTATGAAATCACAAGTATAATTCGCGAGTTTGAATTACTCATCAGATATAAGATGAGAGTCATTATTTGATATTTTTCTAAAAAATGTTACATATGGAAAACGATCATTTTGTTACATATGTAACATTTTTTAGAAAAATATCAAATAATGACTCTCATCTTATATCTAATGAGTAATTCAAACTCGCGAATTATACTTGTGATTTCATAGATTGAGACCTGATGAGGATGGTAAATTAACCATCGAAACGTTGTCTTCGTAATAAAGAACAACATTGACTCGTAGACCAGCCGTAATTTTCTATCAATTCATCGTAAGCGAGTGAACAATCATGAGTTTGCCAGTTATGATTTTGCGAGTTGGCGATCCAAGCGCTGGACGCGCCGCACACTATCGTTGTATAATTCTAACTCTGGCCAAAAATCGCTTCAAATTCGTATTCAAGCTATCGGGATGAATCAACCAGGATATTCTTCGTAATTGACAGGGCCATGAGTTGTGCTAATCTGATTTTGTCTCAGACAAAGGGGTGGGGGGGGGGGGGGTGTTGAATGCGAAATGGGGTTGGAGATCGATATGTCGCCGGAATAAAACTCACGCGTGGCAAGTCAGTAGCTCTACCGCCGATCTGCAATCACTTGAAGTACCTTCAAGAGGTAGATGGCACTACTCTAAGTTCAACCCCGAGACTGAGAATCACCACAATCAGCTCTGAGATCGATTCTGAGCTGAGAAGAAGTGATGAATCCTGCGAAATAGTCGATTATGCTGGATTTTGAGTCGAGAATGATTCTACTGCCAAGTCTTAACCCTTTTCGAAACATTTCTTCATCGATTCTCAGAATTTTGAGCCTGGGCGAAGCTCTGAGCATTGCTGCGGGGAATTCTGAGATCGGTTCAGATTGATTTTGTGGCGGGAATGTCTCTTCAGACCTGAAGAGGCATCCGAGATGATCGATTTCAGCTCAGAATGCGATATGCTGCCAGATTAAAAACACTCTGGGTGTATTTCTAGAGCATTGGACAGAATTTTCAGGCTGGTCTCAAGTCTGGGAGTTGTCGCAGAGAGATTTGGGATCAATATTTGTCCAGGAAAGGCTGTCAGATCGTGCAGATTATTAGACAAATCGTGATTTCTAGGTGGAAAGAGAGTGTACTGCCGATCTGTATTATTTTGGCAGTACTTTGAGTTCATCCACATTTATGGGGATCAACGCAATCAGCTCTGAGGTCGATTCTGAGCCGTGGAGAGGTGACGAGCCTTTATAGTGCAGATTATTCAAGGAAGGGTGAGTTCTAGGTGTAAAAGAAGTATACTACCGACCTGCAATGACTTGGGGTACTTCTGAGGGATGGAAATCAATATTTTGAGCCCGATTTCAGGTCGAAGAGTTACCGCGATCGGCTCTGAGATCGTTTCTAGACCGAGGAAGGGTGATGAGCGCTGCGTATCAGTCGGAGATAGTGGTTTCTAGATCGGAATTCTCTCTGCTGCCATCAGAAAAAGCTTCCTCGTGCATTTTACCATAACTTAACAGGACTTTGAGTCCAAGCATGACTCTGAGAATTTCCGTGGACGAGTTTGGAATCGAATTCGATCTCTTCTGAGTCGGGAACGTCTCTTTAGCACAGGATTCGATCAAGAATGACCGATTTCAGCTCGGATATTGATATGCTGCCGAGTCAAGCAAACTACGAGTGAATTCCTCAAGTGCTGATCAGAATTTTGACCCGAATTCACTGTCTGCCGCTGAGAGACTTGAGGAGGATCTCACTACATCAGTGAATAGACTTTGAATTAGACTGGAAATTTTGATGAGTGGTCTCAGACCGCATCTCAAATTTTTTCGGTGTGTCAGAAGAACCACTTTTCCCTGACGCTTATGCTCTCGCTATGAATTTGCACCCCACAACATCTCTTCATTGTCGAATGTCGATCTCGCGAATCTCAACGGCGATTGTAATTCATAGCAGAGTCTATTGAAATACTCGTTGATATGGCAGTGGGACTGTCTCATACTTATGAACCATTATTCGCGACCAATACGCACCACTCGTAGCTTTTTCTTGGCTCAGACCCAATCTGGAGCCCATTGCAGTGATTCTCAGAAATGCGGTTGGGCTTGGTGTATATCCTTACATCTTCCGCATGTACTGCAAGTTTTTGTGGATCGGCGGTATGATTTTTTTTCATCTAAAAATCATCATTCCTCAAATAATCTGCATTACTCGACAGCTTTTCCTGAACAAATATTGTTGCCAATTTTTTTTTGCGGTACTTCTTGACCTACGGATTGATGTCGTTATTCTGCTGAACACTCGACAGATTAACTCCAAGTGGTTTGGAAGTGGCAGCATATTGATTTCCGAGCTAAAATTGGTTTTCCCTGATTCATTCCAGTGCTGAAGAGACGCTCTCGACAGGGTATTCGGATCAAAATCGATCTCTGAAAACCGGAGAATTTGTAGTAAAATGGATCAAACAGGTTCTTCGGGTGGCAGTAGGTCTGTCTTTGACTTATGAATCACTCTCCGCGACCAATACGCACCACCCACCGCTTTTCCTTGGCTCAGAATCAATTCAGAGCTGATTCAGTGATTCTCCGACATGGAGTTGGGCTTGAATTATTGCCTCAAATCTCCTGCATGTACTGCAAGTTTTTGTAGATCAGCAGTATACTTTCATTCCACCTAAAAAATCATCATCCCTTCGATAATCTGTAATATTCGACAGCTTTTCCTGGACGAATATCATTCTCAAATTTCTCGGACGCAGTCACTCGACGTGGATTGGGCTCAAAATGTTGATCAGCACTTGAGGAACTCACTCGTAGTTTGCTTGACTTGGCAGCATGTCAACATCCGAGCTGGGATAGGTCATTCTTGATCGAATCCTATGCTAAGAAGACGTTCCCGACTCAGAAGAGATCGAATTCGATTCCAAACTCGTCCACGGAAATTCTCAGAGCCATGCTTGGACTCAAAGTCCTGGTAAGTTATGGTAAAATGCACTAGAAAGCTTTTTCTGATGGCAGCAGAGAGAATTCCGATCTAGAAACCACTATCTCCGACTGATACGCAGCGCTCATCACCCTTCCTCGGTCTAGAAACGATCGCAGAGCCGATAGCGGTAACTCTCCAACCTGAAATCGGGCTCAAAATATTGATTTCCATCCCTCAGAAGTACCCCAAGTTATTGCAGGTCGGTAGCATACTTCTTTTCCACCTAGAACTCACCCTTCCTTGAATAATCTGCACTGTTCTATAGCTTTTTCTCGACGAATATTGATCTGTGATTCTTCTACGGTGATTTCTAGACTTGAGGTTAGGCTCGAGATTCTGTTCGATGTTCTAGAATCTCACTCGAAGTGTTCCTGACTTGGCAGCATATCGAATTCTGAGGCGAAATCAATCATTCTCGGATGGTTGTCATATCTAAACAGACTTTTTCGCCACGAAATGGATCAGAATTGATCACAAATCCTCCCACCGCAATTTTCAGAGCTGTGTTTGAGCTCGAAATCTTGGAAATTCATAGGAGAATGTGTTCAAACAAGTTTTGGAACGGCAGTAGGATTGTTTCCGACTCAGAACCCCTTATCTCCGACTAGTTATCAAAGCTTGTCACCTTTCTACGGCTCAAGATCGACCTAAGAGTTGATTGCGTTGATTCTCATACATGTGGATGAACTCAAATACATCCTTCCACTCTCAAAAAGTACTCCACGTGATTACAGATCAGCAGTGCACTCTCTTTCCACCTAGAAATTACGATTTCTCTGATAAACGATACGATCAGACAACCTTTTCTGGACGAGTATTGATCTGAAATCTCTCTGTGGCAATTCCCAGACTTGAGACTAGCCAGTAAATTCTGTTCAATGCTCTAGAAATACACCTAGAGTGTTTTTAATCTGGCAGCATATCGCATTCTGAGCTGAAATCGATTACCTCGGATGCCTCTTCAGGTCTGAAGAGACATTCCCGCCACAAAATCAATCTGAACCGATCTCAGAATTCCCCGCAGCAATTCTCAGAGCTTCGCCCAGGCTCAAAATTCTGAGAATCGATGAAGAAATGTTTCGAAAAGGGTTAAGACTTGGCAGTAGAATCATTCTCGACTCAAAATCCAGCATAATCGACTATTTCGCAGGATTCATCACTTCTTCTTCTTCTTCTTCAAAAAGTTGGCTATATCTTTCTGCTATAGTGCAGACGTGATTTTAGCCATAACACAAATAGGCAGAGATCTGTATTATCTGGAACTGTAGTGGGATAGGACTTTTTCCCACTTTTGACTTCCCTACAGCAGTGGGGAAGGGTATAAAGGAAAGGAAAAAGGAAATTGGAAACAAGGAGTAGGAATAATGAGATGAGATGGATGACAATAGGGAGCTGTGAAAAGAAAAATTTGATGAGGATTAATAATTGAATCAAATAAATAAAGAACAAGCTTTCAAGAAATTAGTTATGAATTTACTAGTTTGTTTGTTTGGGAATTTAAGAATTGATTCAGTATTGTACGGCAAAGGAAACTTAGACCTTCTTAAACAATTCAATAGTGTGACTCTTTCATTGGAGAATCTTGGACAAAACCAAAGAATATGATTGATGTCCTCAGGAGTGTAAGGACAAGTGGGGCACCATTCGGAATTAACAATGTTTTTCCTATAGTGACTAGCTGCCAACGAGTAATGATTTAATCGAATTCTATTAAATAGAGCTGATGTAAAACCTTGAAAAAACACAGTTAGAGAACCATGGTCTTGGTTATTTATTGCTGTAGAAATTTTGGAAATAGTGACCACCAGTCTCAGGTTTATACTCAAGAAGATACGAATGAAATTTTGTTTTACAAGATTCATTAAGATGCTGAAAGAAATCAGTGTATGGAATAAGACAGTCATCAAGAGGGCAGAATTTTCGAGCTTCCTTTGCAAGAAAGTCAGCACATTTATTGCCAGGGATACCAATGTGCGAGGGGATCCAAATAAGGTTGACAGTCAACTGATTTCTTGAGGCCATTAACAAAAGATTTTTAATATCCAAGGATAGATAAGAGAAATCCTTGGAATATGGGTTGGAAACCAAAGAGTCAAGAAGACTTTTTGAGTCAGTAAAAATATTTGAAGGAGACAGATTGTTATGAATGATGATTTGGAGAGCAAGCTTGATGGCAAAAGCTTCACCAGTGAAAATAGAGGAATATCCAGAGATTTTTTTCTGAATAATTAGATCATTTTCCCAATCAGAGGAGTATACAGCAACACCCACATAGGAGCCTGAGGAAAGTCTTGAGGCATCAGTATAAAAATTGAAACAGGATTCTAAGGCATCTTTGAACTTTTCTAGAAATGTCTGATTAGGCGATGGAGAATCTGTGATTAGACTACCAGAGATGAAATCAATTGACGGGTTGAATGTAACAGACTCATAACCATGATTGAAAGGAGGAGTGATCACTGTAGAGTGGATTTTTCCTTTGAGATGAGTGATATCTCTAAATGCTTTGAATAATGTGAATTTGTTGCTCACGTGTAAAGGATCCTTTGCTCTGATTGACAGGTCTAAGTCAGCCAATTTATTAATAGTTAAGCTACAAGGGTTGGAAAAAGACTTGAGGATGTAACGGCAAGCCAGGTTATAGGAACGAATATGTAAAGGAGGTTCACAAGCTTCAGCAAGAAGAACCCTGATGGGCGTGGAAATTCTATAGCCTAAAGCTAATCTAATACAGCGATATTGAATTCTATCGAACTTGAATTTTTTCTGATAAGTTTTGAAAAAGTAAATGAAAGAGGCGTAGTCAGAGGTGCCTCTAACCATGGCTCTGTATATGTTCAAGAGGACTTGAGGTTGACCTCCCCACCAAGTGGCCCTCAGGAATTTCAAAATATTAGCAACACTATTACATTTGTTAATGATCTAGTCACATTGGGGTCCCCATGTTAATTTGTTAACAAAGCGAAGGCCTAAACAGGTAAAATCATCAGAGGGGCTCACTAAAGAATCGTAGATTTTGATTTTATAGTTACTCAGGTCTAAATTTTCCCTATAACCAATGGTTAATTTTGTTTTTTCGGATGAGAGAATTTAATTTCTGTTGAGAAAATAGGGACAGAGATTATCGACACTTTTTTGGACAGAAAATAAGGCAACATCCAGACTGACGACAGAGCAGTAGATAATTGTGTCATCAGCAAATTGAAGAAAGAAACAATTGGGTTCAATGAGTTTGTGGGCGTCTTTGGTATAAATGTTATACTCAATAGGGCTACCAACACAACCTTGCGGGAGTCCCAGGACACTCAGAAAGGGGCCTTTCAAGGAGTTATTCGATTTGAAGTGAAGTTCTCTATTAGACAGGAGATTGAAGATGAACATTCTGTAAATCTTGGATCAAAATGTTGGGATTCGCGCAGTCAAAAGCGCTTTCAACATTAAGAGCCAGAATAACAATGAATTTGTTCTCAGAGAGAGACCTGTAAATGTCTGTTGATAAAGCAGCTAAACAATCAATACAAGATTTTTTTTTCCTGAAACCGAATTGAGAAGAGGGAAGAAGATCATTATGTTCAATGTAGAAATTCAGTCTGTATAATATGGTTTTTTCTAAACACTTTAGAAGACAGGAAGCCGAAGCGATAGGCCTGATTTTTCCTGGCGTACTTTTTGGTATGAGATGAACCAAGAAATTTTTCCAAGCACTAGGAAAAGAGTTGGAAAAAAGGATCGTATTGAAGTAGTCTACGATTAAATTCAAGTATTCGGAAGGAAAATTTTTAATCATAGTATTCGAGATTTTGTCAAGGCGAGGAGCACTTTTAGATTTCAGAGAATGAATGGCATGATTCAGTTCAACGATGGAAATAGGACGAGAAAGCGAAGAATTATCAAAGTGTTCATTAGAAGGGTGAGAGCAGTGTTCATCGATACTTGGAGGAGTGTACGATAGTGGAATAGGACGACAAAAATTTTCGATAAATTGATTGGAAGCGTTTATATAATTCTGATCATTAATGTACTGTGAGCATGAATTTAGAGAGTTGTGTTTGAATTTTTTAACAATTTTCCAAACGTAAGAAACAGGGGATTTACAGTGGAGGGTTTCTGTAAAGGCTCTAAATTTTTCAGATTTGATCTTATGAAGTTCTCTTGCGCATTGAGCTTTGGCTTTCTTGAATTTAATCCAATCAGCGAGATTTGGACAATCTAAGTACTTACGGAGAGCATCCTCTCTCATAGCATTCCTCTCAGCTCAAAATCGATCTCAGAGCTGATTGTGGCGATTCTCAGACTTGAGATTGACCTCAGAGTACTGCCATCTAACTCTAGAGGGTGTTCCAAGTGATTGCAGATCGGCAGTAGAACTACTGGCTTGCCAAGCGTGAGTTCTATTCAGGCATATATCGATCTCCAACCCCATTTCGCGTTCAAACCCCCCCCCCCCCTCCCCCCAACCTCACCATCTGAGACAAAATCAGATTAGCACATCTCATGGCCCTGTCAATTACGAAGAATATCCTGGTTGATTCATCCCGATAGCTTGAATACGAATTTGAAGCGATTTCTGGTCGGAGTTGGAAACATACGACGATAGTGCGACGATCGACTCGAATAAAAATAAGGTGCTGTGAGAGCCACACTACGCGTTGCACCATGCACAACCACGGTTGCACAACGCATATTGCAACCAAATGTTGGCTACTTAGTCAAAAATTGGTTGAATTTTCAACCAGTCTGTTGATCTTTACTCTGAAGAAGTTTTTCCTTCAACTCGGTCGTTAAATTTTCAACACTCTCACCTTGGTTGCCACAGAATAAGAAGAAGAAAGGGGAATTTTCTAACAAAGGGATTCAAATTCTGAGTCACGTTGGTCGTATATCCAGTTGAAGTAACGTTTCAGTGGTGATCGTATCCGGACCTAGACCACGTTGGAAGTTTGCCGACGCTATTAATATGAGTACGATAGTAGAGTCGGCAAAATTTCACCGGATTCATTAATACGGGGTCCATGAAATTGGTTTACAGGATTGGTCTCCGTGTGGAACTTTTTTGAACAAGAGAAGAAGTTTTTTCGTAATTTTCTGGTTCTACGTTTTACCCGCCTACAGTACATCCTCAGGAAATGCTGCGCACAAGGATACCTACGAGTTCCGTTGCTGGATGTCGACGTATCTGTTCTTCAGTTTCCCATCCTCGGGACTCTAGGTTCATAAAAACGCGATTGAATTACCCTGCCTGCATCTATGTCTGAACCATCTATACTCACGTACGCACATGTGTGAGTGGGTGTCGATGACGGTTGGATCCTCACCTTTTGGAAGAGAGCTCAATAGCGTCAGTGCTGAAAACGAGCTAGTACGATACACACGATCCGCACGTCGTGCTAGACTCTCATGCACACATTTTTCGCACTTGAAGAAATAAAGGATTGTGTACAAGATAAGACAACGAGTTCAAATTCCATGAGATTTCACTGTCTAACGTCAAAGGTGGATACGTAATTAGCAAAATTTTGTAGATAGGAAAGGTCCTTCGAGTCGGATATCCTGATGCATAACTTTGTGACATTGCAAAATGGTGCAGTAAGGAAGTAGTACAATGCCAATGTATCAGTGCGCTCGTGATCCATTCTCGGCAGCTACCTGTCGTGATGAGCTTTTGGTTCTATTATCAAGCTTGCTGAACTCTACGCTGCGACACGCGCCGTTTCGCCACACTTACAGCTCTCCATGCAGCTGCGTGCTTGATTTATGCAGCATCTGTGCCAGCGATAAGCATCACAAGCTTCGCTCGCTGACACAGTGCGGAACAATCGCAAGAGCCGATGAAGTTGCTCACTATCAAAATGATCAAAACTCACCTCATAGTGAACTAATCAACATTTAGTGATGTTGCTTCTAGTACAGACGCTGATTGCTACCCACCGGATAAGAAAATCACATAATGTGTATGCGTCAAGCATTCAGCTCACAGTGCATCCGATCAAACTGCAGTGAATTTGGTACCTCATAGTACACAGTTTAATTAAATCTGTTTCACCTCACAGTGAATGTAATTTTTGCAAGCCATATCATACACCCTAATGGGGTGGAAGGCATCTCAAGTGCAAACGTTATCGCCTCACAGCGAAACCTGAACATCTTGAAACATATAAGATTTGATCTGTATCACTTCATAGTCAATCTATCTCAAAATAGTGTGTCGCCTCACGGTGAACTACTATCACCTCAAAGTGAATGACACCGAGACATTCGATCCTATGAAGTCAGATCATTCATCTACAGGAGCTGCAACGATCAACCGAGCGTAGTTTTTGCCGTACCATCAGAAATCGGAGCATACATCAAACCGTAAGCGTTCTCTTTGAATCACCTATTGAGATTGTATACTTCCTTAAACTTTCACTTTATGCAAAAATTGAACCCTTTGGTATTCTGAATTCGAATTCCCACCCACTTCAAAATGAGCTATTTACGACTGAGAATGCTCTCTTCTCGGCACGGTTCGATAACCGGTCAAATTCTGTCCTTACAATCAGTTTTAGATAACTACAGAGGTGACCACGACGTGGCGCAACTGAATTCGCGGCTGCAAAGAGTCACTTCTTCATCAGAGAAGCTCAATACTACGTGGAATGAGGTCGATGTTCTTGATGAATCCAAAAAAGCAAAAACAAACAATTTTTGATATTTGATGAATTTTCCAAAATCATGAGCAAAGCTCAAAAGATAATTGACGAAGCATCAGCCGAAGAAAAGAGGATCGAGGCAGCAAACCATCCTCAAAATTTCTTGGATTCGGGGGCAAGTCATGCGTCATAGGATGATCATCATTCGGCCCAATACCAACAATCGATGGGAATATCGAGGGATGGCTAGCATTGAGAAATTACTTTGAGTCACTGATTCACAATGATCCAGAAATCGGAGAAATGGCTAAATTACACTTTTTCCGTAGAGCCCTTACAGGAGATGCTATGAGAAAGGTTTCAAACTTTGTTTCTAGTGCCGATACCTACGAGCATGCGTGGAATTCGTTGTACAAGGCGTACGATAACAACCCGCTTTTGATTCCAATTTACATGTGATCGCTCTTAGATCTTCCCTATCAGAAGAGAGACGACTTCAAAAGTCTCGAATCCATCGTTGACGAAGCTCAACAGCACGTGAGGTCACTTCAAATTCTAAATATCAGGTACCAGATGAGATGGTCGTCACTTTGATTGAGAAACGATTGAACAAATTGACCAGGGTGAGATAGCGCCAAGTATTGAAGCGCGATGAAATTACAACTTTTGAGAGAATGGTCAATTTTGCCCACGACACAGACAATCGTTATAACTATCAGGACTCCGATGAATCAGCGGGTCAGAATCGCACCGATGGAGGCCCCTCGATCAAGATTCGCAAAATCGAGGCCAAGCCTTCGGCAAAGATTTTCATTACTAAAGAGGATAGATAGATAGAGGAAAAGGATAGATACAAAACTGTTAGAGATTCAAAATTGTATTACAATTGCTTCCGGCATCATAAGATAAAGGATTGCAAAGCAGGCAACTGCGAAATTTGCAGTCAAAAGCACAACCAACTTTTTCATGCCTGTAAAACACCACCCGAAGATGGCGATAAACCAATTTCGAAGAGTTGACTATATCAAGATACAAAACAGAGTATCACTCACGCAGGTCTTGCTGCCAACACTTCTCATACATCTAAGGGCTTGTCTCCGATTCGAGCGCATGCGATCCCACGGCGCATCACACGGCCTAACGAAATCATGACTGGCGCGATCATGAGGATAATCAAGAGAAATGGATCTCCACGCTCATGCAAGGCTCTATAAGACACTTGCCTCACTGCATGATTCATCACAGAAAGATGAGTGAAACTCTTGTACCTTTCAAAACATATTTGCTATTTGACAATTGGAGCCATGAACGACATGGATACAACATCAAATTAATACACTGGAGTCACTATCAGACCAATCAACTCCTAGTTTTTCGAGTCTCTTATCATTTTCATTGTCTCGCACACGATCTCATAATATAGGTCTGGGCACTCCATCATACAGCAAAACCGCCGCGTTTTTGCGTCGTGGCTTGGAAAGATGCCCGCTTAGCGAGGGCGCGCTCTCATTGATGGTTCGCCGTGATGACACGACTATTATTGGTAAACACAGCAGTCGACGCTGACAATAACTGACAGTAATCCAAATCATTTCGTATATAGCAATGCTACAACCGGTGTCGGATTCTGCTTTGTACTTTTTTATTCTTATGAAAATTGTATAGATAGTCAACGGTGTGGGTTATTGTATCAGTTTCAAATTAGTGTCAATTGCTGTATCGTTGTATCCGGGTGTAAAACTAATCGACCTGGCGAAGATAAATGTTCGTGATCCCAAGAGCCCAAGGACGTCTCACTCTCTCTTTCTCGAATAAACATCAAGTATAATGAGCTCATAAAACAATCACCCGCTCGAAACATTATGCGTATTTGTCATAGAATAGAGATCTGCTAAGCTCTCAACCAATCAGATGAGCGCTCCTGGCCGAGCGGCCATCTTGCCGAGCCATGACTCAAAAACGTGACGGTTTTGCCGTATGGTGTTCCCAGACCTGTATATAAGATCGTGACCCTGCATATCACAGAGTTGAGTCACGCTTATCTCCAGATTAAGGCTAGTCCGTAGAGAATCCGGATATTTTTACCGATAGATGGCGCTTTGATCGTACTACATGTGCGATGGGAGATTATGAACCACTGTTTTGCCTCATAGTATTCCAACCTCACATTTCCGACTCAAAAGGAATAAGTCAAGAGAAACACCACAACATTTCCAGCCGAATGAGTTGTTCCACACCTGGGTATTCATTCTATATCTCCAGAAAATCGTAGTTCTTTGGTTTGCTGAGCAAGTTATACTGCTCGACGCTCACACTAGTTCAAGGTTTTTGCGAGCTAGATTCAGAATTTTCGGGCGTGGGAGGGCTCATTCGACAGGAAATTCCAATCCACAGATGGCCTAGTATCTGATTTTGGCCAAAACTGTTTTGTTATTGAGGAATAAATCGGAATAGTCGCGGACGCGCTCTGTCCCACCAAAAAATCGCCTTCAAGCTTTTCTCGATTCCTAATGAATGAAATGCAATGAAACTTTGCATGGTACCGTGTTATGAGATTTCACAGGTGGCCTAGTATCTGAGTAACACATTTAGTACCAATAAAAGCGTATAAACTATAATACCGCTCTCGGAATCATTGGATGCAGCTGCAACCTGAAAGTATGCCGGTGCGTGTCTGGTTGCGGTTTTGCGGGGACTCCGGACTAGCCTTAAAGAACTCAACATATCGCGGAGCGTCAAACTAGCTGATCCAGAGTTTTATAAAGCGACAAAAGTCGATATGTTGACCGGATCCAGTCCGACTTTATCACTCGTGATGATTGGTCAGATGAAATTGTCTATGAATGAAAATCTAACTTTGCAAAAAAACAGATAAGGCTGGATAATTGGCGGCGCGATGAATCAATTCAAAAACACCTTCACATTGCATTGAGCTCATGATTCGATTTCGAAGGTTCTGGAAAATCGAATAAGTCTCACCGAACAAACCAATTTGGTCAGCGGAAGAACAATTTTGCAATGATCACTCCAAAAAATATGCAACTGGAACCGGAGAAGGTATATTCATAGTAGCTCAATCTCGTAGAGAGGGTCGAACCGTTGTTCTAACCAAAAACACAAAGGCTACAATACCTACAGAAGAAGTACGAAGCAAATCCCAGTTTTGAGATACGAAAGTCATGAATGAATATACTGCCTTAGGTCACATGACCCATTACCGCAATTTATCTTCTGAACGTTATAATTTGTCTCATCATGCATGTTCCATGGAATGGAAGGTTCACCGCGTGAGTTTAAAATTGTCCGCTTTTTAATCTCGTTTTGAACCGACGTATCATATTTGCACCGAGCCGTTCGCCGGCCGCCGCCGCTGCGGAGACCAACGAACGGCGGCCAAAGGTCGTAGAAATCTTGCCGGCAAAACGTTATATCTAGGCTCGCGCACCCACGGCGCTCCGCGCAGCGCCTTCCTCTTGCTCAGTCTTCGCGAATCACTCATCGTGGAAGAAAGGAGTCAATCATCGAGCTATTCATTTTACGCGTCTCCTGGTCGACAAAAATTTGTGCTCCGAAATCGCGCGCTCACGCCTCGCGCTCCATTATCGGGCCGTGCCGATTCCTAGCCTACAAAATCTTGGCTATACGTGAACGCGGATTATTGTAATAATAATCCCATAGTGCAATCGCGACGTTTGTGCACTGCAGATACGAACAATAGCTGATTCTTGCCGCACGGGCAGAATTTTACGGACCAGTGCCAGCAGAGCATATTTGGTCAACGGCTCGCCGCCACTTCGTTGCCGCAATCATCGACGGGTGATTTGTGCGCATCGACAACGCGATCACCAACGAGTGATCCGTGAGACTGCACACGGAAGCGTCGCATCTCGGAAAGCAGGTGCATCCACTGCACCCACGCTCACTAATACACACGATCACACACTCACAAACTCACACCTTTATTCTAACGAATTTCTGGTGTGTAAAATCTCATTTCTCTTTCTGATAATAAATTGAACTCTTTTACTATTTTTTGGGGTTTTTTGGACAGGCCTTATGCCTGGTCTTTTTTGCCTCGGGTTGACACCATAAACTGATTGTGTTTTCATTTCATCTACCCTTTTTCCTTACTTGATAAAATTACGAACGTGAAGTACGGAATTCGGACAAATAGTTCGGATTTCGACGATACAATGCAGTCGTCAAAGATTCAAGTAACACTACAAAATTCAGAGTAGTTTCCGATGCATCAGCAAAATCCAGCAATGAAAATTCTTCAAACATTTTTTACGTTGGTCCAACCATTCGGGACGATATGTTCACCAATCTCCTCAGATTTCGAACATACATCCTGGTGTCGTTATAGTTAACATCGAGAAAATCAATCGGCAATTCTTAATCCGGGAGGAATATAGAAAGTTTCGAATAATTCTTTGGCTAGAAAATGATAAAATATCAGAGTTTGTTTCAAACACATTCACAATTGGCGTTCCGTTTGCGCTATTCCTAGCCATACAATGTTTTGTTGAACTATAGTTAAAATTTACAGCTATAGCTGGAATAGAGAACTGACATGATCACAAAAATTATTCCGAAATGCTGATATCATAGAAGTTCACGTTGAAAGAGACACGATATGTGAAAATTTGGGAATTTTGTGAGGTAAGAGTGATTTAAATTCGAGTCTGAAGTTTTTCAGGTTTTGAATTGGCGCCATTCAATATGGTGGTGACTGCACACGAGTCACGTGACTTCAAAGTGTTTTTCACGGTATTTCTGAGACAAACCTGCGTTTTTCCACAGCGAACTTCTTATATTTGAGTAAATTAAGCTCTCGATTGTGATTCAAATGAGAATTTCCGATGAAATATGACATCAAAACAGTTAGCGAATTTAGTGGCACATGTGCAGCCGCCGCCATATTGGATGGCGCCATTTCAAATTGTCAAAACTTCAATGATGATTTAAAAACCATAGAGGCGTCGTTGAAATTTCTAACTATTTTTCCTACATCTATCTTGCTGCAAACTCTCAAAATAAAACATTTCCCGGAATTATATCAGTTCCCTATTGGTGCAGTGAGCCACCTCATGGCTTCGAAAATATTGGAAATTTTTATTTTTATTTTTTCCGGTCACGTGAGCAGACTCAAAATCTGGAGTTCGCAAAATGATCAAGAAAACGATCGATCTTTCTGATACAGCCAAATTGGAAATGCGACAATGGGCCTAAAGTGGTCCAGAGATCTTAGGAAAAGCACACTAGGGTGTCCGTTATTTCCCAAGTTTCCCCGATACCCCATGCCACCCCCACAATCTAATCATCTAGTGAGATATTGCTGGGAAAAAATGTTCGGGATCTAGTTGAAGTTTGAATGCTGACCCACGTGGAGCATTTTTTATTTGAAGTGTACCCTTCTGAATAAAAATTCGAGTCAATGAATCGCATTTACCGCACATGCATTCCCTTCTACGTCCTTGAATGTCTTTTCAATCGATAGCGGGAGCAATTTTCTTCAAAACGACCACCTGAAACATTCAATTTGATACAGTACATCCGGAAATAGCCCACTTGTTTGCATATGGTCCGACTGAAGAACATATAAGTGACTGAAAACGACCGTTTTTTGTTTCGTCGGTTTTCTAAGTCTAGTAAAAAATCCTGGTGATTAGAGGTAAAACTGAGCATGGATTTCGTTTCTACGTTCAAAAATACATCAACAACACATATTCACATCTCTTAAACAGACCGACTCAAAATTCGCATTTTTAGGACTCTTTGAGGAAAACCATGTTTCACGGATTTGGTACCTTAAATTTTCTAATCTTCGAAAACAGCGATAACTTTAGTTCTACTCCATCAAATTGACTTCAACAAGTCATCGTTCTAAAGGAAATTTCACTGAATATCAATTAAAAATACATCAGGTAAATACAATCAAGTGCCGATTACTGAATCAAAATTTGCTTTGAGGTCACAATCCAGGAAACAACGCTTCAGGTAGGTCAGCACTTGAGCATCACCTAGGTCCACGAAAATTTTTTTATCGCAATATCTCAACAAATGATGAGGTTGTGGTGGGTGGCGCACGGAGGATCGGAGAAATTTGGGAAATAACGAACACCGTAATGTACACTCGCCGGACAAAATATCTTCACAAGGGATTTTGTCATTTTTACTTTTTGGGTTGATACTGTCATGCATTTGTTTCAAATTTCCGCGTTCCCTGAGCAAGAAGAGCGATGGGCCGTGCCAACCTAAGAAGTGAAAATCACCAAGTAGCATGTGAAGATATTTTGTCCGGTGACTGTACCTCAACATGATCTTGACGTAGACTTTACTTTAGATCACGATAGCTCTCTCAAAACTTTTGAGCTGTCTTGGAAGCCAGAGCATAATGTTTTTTCAGACAAATTTCAAATGATACCAGTAGAGGTGGTGAGGTGGTGATCGTATCCGGATGGGTGACCACTTGCCTACGTCTCGTTTGGGATCAGGAACTAGGCTAATGCAAGATGAGTGGTCACTCATCCGGATACTAAACAAGCTGAGGAGTATTTTGCTAATAACGTATGCGCCTTTGACGTTAGAGAGTGGATTCTCGTGGGTTTTGTCAACCAAACATAAGATTCCGTCAGAAGTAGCAAAGATATTTGATCCATTAGGCCTACTCGGTCGGATGACTTTATATGCAGAGAAAATCATTCAAGACTCGCGGCACGCCAAAGTAGATTGGGATCATCCCAATCTACTTTTGCGTGCCGCGAATCTTGAATGATTTTCTTTGATGATGGGATGATGGGATCTTGATGATGGGATGGGATCATTCCATTCCATCAGACATTAGTCGCAAGTGGAAGACACTGTGTGATCAACTCGATCCCATAGATTCCATCAACTTTACTCGCAAGGTCATACACAGATACTGAACATCCCGAATCACATGATTCTGCGGTGCTAATGAAATCGGCTATGTAGCTCGCTTTTACATTCGAGAGAAAACTGTGCAAGGTCATTACCATACTACACTGTCTCGTTCAGACTCACGCGTAGGTCCTCTTAAAACCCGGCCAATACCTCGTTTCGAGTTATGTGCAATGAATTTATTGTCTGATCTTCACACTCAAATCGTCAAATCTCATACTTTGGAAATCAATACCACATATTTTCGGTCCGATTCTACCATAGCTTTCAACTGGTTGAGAAAATCACCTCATTTATTGGATACATTTGTAGCCAATCGAGTCACAAACATTCAATTGAAAATTGGCGTGAACTTTCGGAATCATATCCGATCATAAAACAACCTAGCAGACAAGCTGTCTAGAGGTCAAGTGCCACACGAATTCCTTCAAGATCGACTCTGGTATCTGGTCCAGAATGGTTCACTTTGAACAATACCGAGTGGCCTGTAACTTGTTTCCCTCATTTGGATGAATTACCAGAGGTACGGAAAGCTTGGTGTATCGTAACAAATGCAGGGCAAGAACACTTGCTCAAGGTCATAGTATATTTTTCCTCGTTCAGAAAACTCACCCGGGCCGTATCATAGTGGCTCCGACTCATCGTTCATAAATTCTCGAAAGGAAGTAATTGTTCAACGGGACCGTTGAAGGTAGCCAAGATGGCGAGAGCAGAAAAAGGCAAAATCTGTTTAAACCAGCAAGATTCTCTCGTGTGCGAAAGCTTAGCCTTCTAGCGACGGAAGAGTCTACCTCGCAAGAACAAATCAGAGAACTTAGATCCATTTATAAATGACGATGGTATCCTCAGATTCGGAGGTAGATTACAGAGAGCAGTCATACCGTATTCAGCCGAACATCCAATCATATATTGCCCCGAAAACAGGGCATCACAAACTTGATCATCAGAAGTTATCATTCACTTAATTCCACTCAAGAATATAAAATACTTGGTACGCTATCCGCGAAAAAGTACCATGTGTAGTCCAATTTTCCAGCAGTCGACTAGTCGGGGAAGTGATTTGGGCTAAACGCTCAATTGCCAATGATTATTTTACGGCTAATAATATCCAGCCTGATTTAGTTGACCAGATATACGAAAGTTCATGAGCCGAACCGTAAAATCTTCATAAATGAATTGCTCCCCCGTGAGAAATGCAAGGAATATTGTATACGATTGAGGTCAGTTTCAAGCTGTTTAGGTCTAAGATATGTCTGGCAAAGTGGCTAACATTCCTGGGTTAGGCGGAAAAAACGGCGAGCGAGCGCATACGTTCGAATCTCTTACTGAACTTTAGGTCATCCAAACGGCCTGTCGGAGTGGTCCGGAATTCTACTTCTACGGCCTCTAACAAAATCCAGAGCTGCACTATCGTTCCGGAGCAAAGTAGAGCTTCGGCAGCAGCATCACTGAGGTCTCCCTATTTGAATACGGATGCTGAGGAGTGACGAGGGAGTGGATGTTCCTTGAAAGTGGGATTTATCAACCTCAACTCCTTGACAGATAAGATTGAGCATCTAAGCGTACTCGTCGCTGACGATCCCTCCTATACCATCGATTCGGGTGACTGAGTCGAAGCTAGGCGAGTGTGTGGATGACAGTCCCGTTCAGATTCCCAGGGTTTCACTGTTGAGATAAGATCGCAGCAGAGAGGGTGGTGGGGTTCCCTTGTATGTGCGTAATGACTTTAGGGTTGAAAAATTGATTTCGGCAAATAATTTTAAGTCAGGGAAACCTGATATGCCTGAATTTCTATTCTTGAGCGTACTACAACTGTTGCTTACTTGTGATGTGATGTAAGTCAATGCCATCAACACATGACCGAACTTGAGTCTCGATACAAAGTTGTGCTCGCACCAAGTCATCGTGGCCCTCAGCTCTTGTCCACTGACAATGAGTATTTGAGTACCTAATCGATTAATGTCATGGGGCATTGAAAATCCTGCTCTATATTCAGATGCTGAGAGCATCCTATTTGAGCTGCGGTATTTGTAAAAAGATATCGCTTGTCAAGTATAGGTACATACTTAATAAATAAACACATTGATAACCATAACCTCGATAGGTTATATTCCACTTGGATGTCCATGCCCCATGCGGTCTCTGCACCGCGAAACAGCGCAGGTAACAAAAGATGCAGCGAAATTCGATAGCCAATCAGGGCGCAGTCCATCGTACAAAACTACCCATCTACGTGCAGTGTCATGATATACTATTTGCACCCTTGTATCGAAATGGACTATATCGTGCACGGGTGATCGCACCGCCTTGAAAAGACAGTTCTTGGAGCAAATTAAGACAGCCAAATAAAATCGAGGCGTACGACAATTTTCTTCGCTAATTCGACTCACATTTGCTCATCCAAGCACGGAGTAATAGCCCAGAATCAAGATGAAAACCCGCTCGCGACCTTCACATTCTCCAATTAGTCTCGGTGAACTAGAAATTTTCATGCCATTCTTTAACATTATCAAAGTAGGCGCATCATCGACGCGACACCGTCATTAGCAATCAGCGATCTATTTACAGCTTCTTTTTTCCGTTATTCTTCAAATTGGATTAACTTACACTCGCTCTCCGTCAAATATCCAAATAATGAAGTATGGCAATCAAACCGAGAGCAAATAATATGCGTAAAACAAGCACTCGCTTTGAAGTCACTGACCTCTAAATGTGACTCCTGAGTCGGTTTTCTGACACTGTAACTACATACGCTTCCTCGCCCATTTTCAATTACCATACTCACTCTCGCCCATACCGCATCGAGACAAATTCGAACAAATGCATACGCGCACATATTCTCGCCAAAACACGAGAACTCACCCGGTCCACCGATCTCCTTTATTTCCCCATTCGCCTCGTCCAAAATGCTCCCCCCCCCCCCAACATTTGTGATATAAACCGCGTGAGGCCCTCAAAAAGCACCTCGATGCCAGTGTGAGCTCGGAGTACTGTGCTAGTCGATGTTACATAGAAATCATTGTCTGTGATGCTTCTAAAATATAATTATGCGCAGAATCCTAAATTCATCCCTAAGTGAGCGATATATAGCTCATTCTTATCTGCCCTTGTCTTGATTCTCTATGCTCTCCCCTACATATGTAAGGGTTTTTCACGATTTTCTACTCGTCCTGGATTTCTCTCGTTCGTGATGGTCGATATAATTCGGCCAATCCTACATGAGTACCAGCGTTTGTCAAAACGGCCGATTTAACCAAAAGACTGCGACAGAAGCACGTCGATGTTGATCCACTAGAGGAGACCGAGAGAAATTCTGATGGTAGCAAACGTGAGAAACTGAAAGTTCCCTTAGAGTTGGATTGCACAGTTTGCTTGCCAAATACGAATATCATAAATTCGTGTATATGGAAAGTGAAAATTTTATTAAAAAATAAAAGATAGGTGATGCTTCAAGATTTACTAATGAATGAATGAATGATATAAGATGTTTTCCTTTTATTTTAAATCCCTGTAGAGCTGAGATATACCTCTCACTATATTCTCGTGCCTTTTTATACAACCAATAGAGATTTCAGTTTGCGTCCTCGGAAATTCCAAGTGGGTCGACAAAAAATTTGAGTAAGAAGTTTGATCACAAAAATCAACAAAACACTCATTGCGTAGAATTCAGCAAAATGAAGATTTTGAGGCTCAAAACAATTCAGCCCAGAACATAATTTCAGCCGCATTCAAATTTCTGCCCCTCAGACGGTTTTCATTGTGTTCATGTTCATCTTTTGATGTTAAGTCCTGAGTCTTATTTGATTTACCCGTAACTGCTCAACGTCTAACAGCTGCAGCTGTATTATGATCGACTTCAAATCGCTCCATGCAAGCCACGCGGTTTCAAGCTTCGAAAAGGGCGAATGTGCGCTACCCGCGGCCAGGGCATTCACTACCTGTAGCTCCGAAGTGGTGCACAGTTTAGACAGCGCAGCATATACGGCGTCAATTCAGCTCGAAAACTGTATTGCTACGATCAGTAAGCGAGGAAGTTGTAGGGCTTTTGCAAATAAAGAATTTGAGTTGTCGTGAGCCTGAATAATTCGCATGGAACTCGACACAGAACGTTTCACTCTATAGCAACGACTATTTACATTCACGCAACAGTCTCTCAAAATACCACGAGCTGTTGACTCTTATGATTGTGAACTGCCTGTAGATCCTTGGGTGGAGGGGGGGAGGGGGTGTGAGATAATTGGAGAAAAGGAGCGTCTTCGTATGACTCGTAAAACTAAAAAATATGACACTTGGGATTGCATTTTGAGTTGTCTTTAGTATCAGAAACAGTTTACAAACCATATAATGGTTTTCAGCATCGAACAATAGCATCCACTTTACAATTTTGCCAGGACCAATTGATTCCTTTTCGGTCAGTTAGTTACAGAATAAGTATGAAATTATGGAACTAGATAGTACAAGAGAAGTTAATGAAGTATGCATAAAGCTCGTGACATGATTTCAAGTGATGAAATCCAAAACTAAACAGCGAACAGCGGGGGAAATGTTTCACATAGGCACTTTCTGAACGGTCCTATTCGTGAGCGAGCTGATGCAGAATAAACCAAAACCATGAATACCGTTCAACGTAGATGGAGCTGTCGAGGCTGAGGTCTTTAGATAACTTAAAAAGAGCATTGTTTAAATGAGCATGCTATGTACAATTGAAAACACAGTTTTTGCTGTTCTTTTCTAGTGCGATAGTTTTTAGGACCATGAAAATTTTCATTTCATCAATGTCCATCACTATAACAAAGAACAGAATCCTTTAACTTCTGCAAAAGAGATTTCGAGTTGGCCTAGTATATTACTGAGGGCGCAAAGAGGGCCTTAGCTTACTTTCCTAGGGGGAAATAGAGAAAGATGATTCTTTCTACTCCCAAGTATTGTTACTTTTCACCAAAGCGGCGACAGCAGAATTGACTCAATCATCTACTCAATTCTGGATTGTTTTGAAAGTCTTTTCTCTTGGTCAGTTAATGTGGTTTCGTAAGTAATGATCCTAGAAAGATACTTAATCATCAAGAATCGCTCGGCATTGCTTGATAAGGATCATTTTCAAAATTGTGAGGGGACTGAATGTCGATGAGTACTCGAGAAAATGTCTCCGATGTCGTACAATGTCTCATGGAAATGACTTCTCAAGAGTTCTTATGTTCAACAATAATAATCATCTATCTTCCGTGCTCGTAAAAATAAATACGTTGTGGGGAGGGGGAGTGGCGGCTGCTTACTACTTCCACCACAAGAGCACAACACTACTCTAGTGTCTGGAAAATGCAAGTTCTGTAGTTACTTGGGATCTCCTTAAAACACTTTTCTCCAACAAGTTAAGAAATTCCAGTTTTGTCATTTATGTAAACAAGTTAACCAATTACTAATCCACAGCCTAGCCTGAACTGAGTCTTGTTATGATTGAGCATTCCACTCAAAGCAAACGTGAATGGCAGAGGCTGCAATTTTTTCTCCAAAACAGCGCCAACAGTCCAGTTTGAGTCAACACTCCCTGAAAAAGAGCAATGGTTCTCAATACAATCTTAATCACAGCCTCATCTAATTTGGATGAAAATTCAGAGGGCGGAAGTCACGAGATTTAACGTGAACGGTTAAAAACACTTGATACGTTACTAATCATACTTCATCTTTTATTCGGGTAGGACTTTTGTTATCCTTCCGTCATGGAGACGAAATCGTAAGAAGTGTACGAGAGTAACAGTAGCCCATAAGAATAATTCAGTTACCCAAGTCTGGTAGCGGTCAGACTAAAGGACGTAGGTCCACTGGGATGAAATTCGAGAGAAATGCGTCTGAATGCTATCATCAAAATACTTGAGGGGCGTTTAATAATGATAGCGGGTTTTCGAGTATCTTCCATCACTAATCACGAAACAGATCCATTATTTCGTGAGTGGCGTGTGGTACTGTCCTAAAATACCAATATATGGCAAGAGATCTGGCAAAAGGGCGTAAGTCCACTGGACTTATGCCCTTTTGCCAGATTAACGTCCCAAATCCTTCATCTCTCGCATCTAGTGAGCAAACTGAGATCGGAATCGTATCCCAGATTTTTATGATGAGCTTGTGAAATTGATTCTCAGTCATAAGGTGGGTCAGCAATTTCAACGGTGGCTTGTGATTCGCGAATACACGATTTGATTTACATGGCGATTTGAACCTTCGTACGAACACGACCACACTCACCTACACAGATACACACATCCACACACTCACACGCACGCACACACAAACCCTCAGATGAAAGTGAATAGCTTATCATAAATGATGTGAAGATTCTTGAATAATCAATGAATTCAAATCATTGTCATGTTCTCCCTAGAAATTTTGTTCATATCATTTCCGATTGATATAAGGTAACTGTACCCAACATGCCTCCGTATGCAGACCTCAGACTTGGGCTCTCGTTGAGCATCGCTCAAGTATGTTTTACATTTGTCAAGTTGAAATATGGGGGAATCAATGATTTGGACTGACCTCGGGTGATTACTGCGTCTCCTAGGGAATAGAAAGTAAGTATTTGCATTGTTCGTGCTTGAACATTTGAGAAATCGCCAAAGAAATTGCTTCATAGTAAAACCGGTGTCAACATTTTTTGGTCCAACCAATCTCCACGTTCTTAAGAGGATGTCGGATACCGACATTGTCGAGTTTTCGAATTCCTTGATGAATTTTTGAGATATCGGGATTCTACTAAGTAACGCCGATTTTGTATAGCTCATAGAATCGGCGTTACTTGTTAGATTTTTGATATCTCAAAAATTCATCGAGAAATACGAAAACTCGATCATGTCGGTAACTGTACAATTTTGATAGGGCTCCGACGTCCCCTTAAGCGCTTTCGACTTCTTTTCAAAACGTCCCCAAAATCCTCTGTTTTGGATTGCTACAGTTGGATATCATTCGCAAAAATGGAGACGGAAATTGGTGTGTACTCAACATGCCCACCATGTGGTTATCACGGAAGGGGGTGCAGTACAATTTTTTACCACTCAGAATGTGTTTATAGAGTTTGAAAAAGTCATAAATAGTTAGTGTTTTGGACCAGCAAAAAGCTCCAAATTTGGTTGCACGCCGATGAAAACGAATTATTTCATCGACGATTTACATCATTTTTCGGGGAAATTATGACAGCTCGACTCCAGTTGGTCGAAATCAGTCGTACTTCACTTCATTTTGAAGGGATTGAAATAAGCTTAAGAATGAACTGAAGTACATTAAAAAATGTTGAAGTAGGCCAGAGTTATTGCGAAGATAGCTCAATGGGGGCATATTGGGTACTCCCGCAAACTCTCAAGAAATCACTTTTCGTGAAAATTGTGATAGCTCGGCTTCAGTTGGTTAAAATTCAACTCATGGTATCTTAGAGGTCTTGGAACAAGTTCTGCAATGCGATGAAGTGCGTTGAAAAATATTGAAGTGGCCCGAGACTATTGATATTATATTGGCAAAACGACTTATGGGGGGGGGCATGTTGGGTACACTCACCTTACATGATAAATCTTATATAGTTTTAATTTCATCGTTGAATGTTATTGTGAAAAAATATTTTCTTATGTTTGTAATCTCGATTTCTAACCTGAATTGTGGACTTACGCCCTTTTCCCTGACCAACGAATTCCAAGGTCTACAGAATGGACTTACGCCCTTTCACAAATTCAGTTTTCTCCCGAGAAATACGATATTCGCTTCCGGAAAGTGTTTGAAGTGATGAAAAAGGTCGAGTAGGACACCGCAGATGCCTTAACTCAAATTTCATGAAATTTACACTTACGCCCTTTACTCTGACCGCCACAGAAGTTATTGCCCAAGGGTGTTAGACCTTTTTTCGAACTAATTGGGTCCAAGTTGAAAAAAATATTTCCGGGTAGAGACGTGCACACTAGGGTGGGCCGAAAAACCACTTTTTTCGATATCGATACGCTTGGGGTCGGAAAAGTTGGGTTTCAACTAGTACATGTGGAAATTTTTTCGCTGAGCACTGAGAAACCACATCTTCAGTTGCAGCAAGATCCGTGAAGGTTTTTTCCGAATTAACACAGGGTTAAATGGGAAAGTACCTTTTTTGCTCATTTTTTCTTCACTATTTAGCAAGTATTTCTGATGCATTTTGACATTTTTTGACGTACCTTAGCTCATTTTGAAGCCTGTTCCAAACACTCTAAAATGAGCTGAAGTACGTTCAATTTCGTGTCATTGAAGCCGAGCTATCTCAATTTTTCTAAAAGTTGAGTTATAACGAAAAAAACCGAAAATTGCGATTTTGACCTTGTGTAGCTTACTGAACGATCGAAGCTCCGACTGATTGGACAACACATGAAGTGTTATGTTCGAAAGTTCCCTCAGATCG
The DNA here is from genome assembly GCA_029851415.1 of Eretmocerus hayati. Lineage (NCBI taxonomy): Eukaryota > Metazoa > Arthropoda > Insecta > Hymenoptera > Aphelinidae > Eretmocerus > Eretmocerus hayati. The sequence continues at coordinate 137,883,947 of CM056741.1, forward strand.
TCTGCCACAGACCTCTCAGGCTATATCTGATATCATAACAACCCCTCCTCTTTTCTCGTACGGACTTGAGATCGACAATGGCAGAGTTACGTTTTTTTTTTATTTTTCATCTTTCTTTCTGGATTTTGTATTTTCTGATTTATTTTGTAATTTTCTTATTTTCATTTTCTTGTCTTTTCTGATTCTTTCATCTTATAGTTATCTTCATTTCATTCTCATATTATATTTTCGATTATTCCCCTACCTCTTTGAAAGATATTCCATACTTTCAATAGATTTTGGAATCATCTCACAGAGGATCGAAATCTTTCTTCGAATCGAACTTCGGCAACGAATGCCTAGATCGAAGGGTTGATAATATATAGTTTTCACTATTTTCCTCACCATAAACTTTAGAAAATGCCTTCATTATCCGTTTCAGTAGCGGTTCACTGAAGACCGGCACCCACCTAGTGGTGGCGTGCCGAACTAGCGGAGGAGGTGCTACGACGAAGCCCGTATAAGAAAAGAGGAGGGGTTGTTATGATATCAGATATAGCCTGAGAGGTCTGTGACAGGCGATCTGAGGGAACTTTTGAACATAACACTTTTTTTGTGCTGTCCAATCAGTCGGAGCTTTGATCGTTCAGCAAGCTACACAAGGTCAAAATCGCAATTTTCGGTTTTTTTCGTTATAACTCAACTTTTAGAAAAATTGAGATAGCTTGGCTTTAATGACACAAAATTGAACGTACTTTAGCTCATTTCAAAGTGTTTGGAACAAGCTTCAAAATGAGCTAAGGTACGTCGAAAAATGTCAAAATGTGTCAGAAATACGTGCTAAACAGTGAAGAAAAAATGAGCAAAAAAGGTACTTTCCCATTTAAACATGTGTTAATTCGGAAAAAACCTTCACGGCTTTTGCTGCAACTGAAGATGTGGTTTCTCAGTGCTCAGCGAAAAAATTTCCACATGTACTAGTTGAAACCCAACTTTTCCGACCCCAAGCGTATCGATATCGAAAAAAGTGGTTTTTCGGCCCACCCTAGTGCACACTGATAGTACTTCCGAGTTTGCACCAATTTTTCCGCGAAAAATTATATGTGTATGCTCCTCTGAATCATGAAAATTGATTAATCTCGATTTTAGATACATACATGATTTTTGCCAAAAAAGACTTCACCCCTCCCCCCCCCCAAAACCCAGAGTTGAGATGATTTTCCTTTTTCCAAAAAATCACAGTGCTTTCATTATTTATTGTAGGGAGTGCAGCTTACATAATATAATGAATAAGGTATAAAAAAAACTTTGGTTTGAGTTTTACGTCTAGTTCCGTCGGTATAGGCCTCACCCAGACGGCACCCACATGTGCGTGGAGTCGAGATACGCTCAACCAGCGCGTGAGCATTAACTGCTAACTATCGATTTATATTTGGAGGATCTACAGATTTAGGTGAAATCCGAACCGCCGAACCACCGAAAAAAGGCACGTGAGAGGAAATCTCAGCGGTGCCCTGACCGAGATTCGAACGTAGGACTTCCGCATGGGAGTCCGATAACTTGTTCACTATGCCACGGTGGCCTCGCTGAATAAGGGATACCAAAAATAATGGACATTGATTTACCAATTCGTTTTTTTTATGTCATGTTATAGTGGACAATTGATGAAGATAAAACAAGAAGCTGCCACGCTACTTGAGCCATAAGATGCGGAGAAGGGGAAGCCCGCGCGTCGGCGCTCGGTTAATTGTTCCGAAACTGGTTCGCGCATTTCAAAGCCGTTGTTGCTTTGAAGAATGATGATACCTTTAGAATTATAATACGCCCAATCACGACGATTATTGTTTTGATTTGAGGTACCTAGCTCTGAAAAATATTACTGATGAACTTATCAGATTTTCAATGCAATGGAATCTGAAGCGGTTATTAGCGATGGATTCACTATCGGAAATTCTTCTTCCGGTTGTTGTGTGATAAATCGCTGTGATTGATGGAATCCGTTCGATTCTGCCTCACTGATGACAATCCTCTCATTCAAAAACAATCCCTGCGAATCATCACACGGCGATCGGAAGGAAAATTTTCTGCTAGTAAATTCATCGCTGATAACCGCTTTAGATTCCATTATTTTGAAAATCTGATAAGTCCATCAGTAATATTTTTCAGAGTTACCTCAAATCGATAACGAATCATGATGATTGGTCGTATAGTTCTGGAGGTATCGACAATTTTCAACGCATCAACGGATTTGCTTGAAGAGCACGGCAGCTTTCTAACACGTTTATTATATCGTTCCGCAATCATGTGCGTAAATTTAGTGCGTAAAGACCATTTTTTCGGTTCGTAAGGAAAAACCTTTACGCACATCAAGTTGCAAAAAATATCGTACGAAACGACTTCGATACTTTACGCACTGTCGGAAACTTTACACACTCGAGTAACACTTTACGCACTGTTGAGATTCTTCACGCACTCGCTGTCCGGCAGTGCGTAAAGAATCAAAGTCCTTTTGTAACATACTATTTTCAACTACCAATTTATCACGTGGCGCAGAAAAATAAATTGGTCAATCAATGCGTAAATCACAAAGATGTGAGAGATATCACTCTAGGTATCCCTTATTCAGAGTAGATAGATAGATAGATAGATAAACGCTTCATTCTGCCTGCAGGTAAAAACAATATCAATACATTACTCACATACAACTTATGGAAGCTTTCTTCAATGATGAAAAAGAGAAATTACCCGATACCTATTGCTAAAAGTGCATAAAGAATCAACAATTGTTATTTGGTCAGCGCTATTCACAGTCTTGTCTTCATCACAGAGTGATATGTCACTTACATTATATCAGGTAACACAGTTACTAATGTCACGAAGATAACAAATAGCCTACTTTCTTGCTTGGAGTGCTCATTCCAAAGCATCTGGAATTATTGGGGAGTCTTGGGAGTCAAGCTTGAGTAAATGAAGTGTCAAAAAGTGTTTGAACAATGACAATGAGGATGAATTGCGTAGGAAGGGCGAGAGAGAGTTCCAGAGCCTAGCGCCACGATACTGAAAGGAGTATTCAGTAGCCCTGAGCCTGACTCTGGGGATGTTGAGGTCTCTCTCATCACTCCGACTGGTAGGCCTGTGCCGGTACTTGTTGAACATTGCTGCTAAATATTCGGGCTTCTTCATTCTAATGGCTTTGTACACAAGTACAGAGTATGCAAGCTGCGCTCCCTACAATAAGTGATGAGGGTATTGTGATTTTTTGAGGAATATAAAATTATCCCAGCTCCAAATGGTCGGGGGATGGATTTTTTTTTCAATCAACAGGAAAATCGCAGCAATCAGAATCCATGGTTGATTTTACTATCGAACCAATGAGAGATGCGCTATTCCATTTGATTATTGCGAGAAAAATTATGTTTCGAAAACACCTGATTTTAAACAATTTGAATCATGAAAATCGGTTGCTTCTTTTCAGGGGGATGTATACATGAAGCTTGTCTGCTCCTGAATCTTTTGGTCGGGTTACCGTAAGTCTTGTACAACAAGCTCGAGAAATTAGCGTTAATTATTGGCCTCTCATGATAGACAACTGTCACTGTGTCAAAAGTATCCAAGATAAATTCGCGAAAAATCATGCATGTGTCTAAAATCGGGACTAATCAAACCTGAGTCAGAGGAGTATACACATCAAATTTTCATCGGAAAATTTTCTGCAAAAACAGCCATTTTTGTCACTTTCTCTCAGATGACGGACAAACAATCAGTGTTGCAAATTTTCAATTTGGCCTACAATTTGCGGTTACTGTATAGCACTACGCCTTTCCATCAGAAATATTTTCTCACAAATTGAATCCCGACTTTTCAGAGCCCGGAAGAATACTTTTCTTAACTTCACGATTTTGTTCCTCGAGTTGGCCAGAGTAAAAGACGGTACAAACTCGGCAGTACTGTGTGCACCCCTCTACCCAAAAGCATTTCTTCCTTCTGGATCCAAGTAGTTTGGGAGATGACTGTTTCTGAATCTCATACTTTAAGACAAGCAGTGCTCTCGCATGGATGAGCCGCGAAGTCTTTTCTGCGCATATTACTATCTACTTATTCGCATTCATTTTTGCACGGAAGTATGTATATAGTGAACATTTCGCCAAACTTTGCTCACAGGATAGCAAAAGTAGTAGATCAAGCATCTGAGCGTGGATAAGGGTGCGCGTGGATAGTACGGAATAGGTTGCATTATGACCCCAGAAGAGGTTGAGAATCATGATTAGAAAAAAAAAAACGGGAAGGATGCTAGACGTTTTTCAAATCATAATCATCCACGGATGCAAGAAGCGTACACTTCCAGCTCATAATGATAAAGGCAAAATTCTCGATCTGCTGCAGGTAAAAAGATAGTTCGTCACACACATAAATTGCGGAATTTCACCATCACTGAAGATTTTAACACATCTTCAAGGAATTTTTCGTCTAGAATAAGAGTTGCTTGAAAGGGCCGGATGCTCTCTGTTTTTTCATTCAAGAAACCAGAGTATTTTTCTATAAATATATAAATTGTTAAAATTCTCTATAACCCGGATTAAATCTCTAAATTCTATCTTGTTGGATTTCGTACATTTGATACAATTCCCCATGCCCTTCGAGGTTCCATAATCTTGTTATAGCCCTATCTGACTGTTTTGTGTGGTAATCGAGGTCTATTAACAGTCCCAGAGTTTCCAGACTATACTTTTATACATACATCATACGGCCAAATTTTCAAATTGTTGAAAATGACTCGTCATTGTACGAAACCTAATTTTACGTTTTCTGAGTTTTTGATCGGGCATGAGTCTGTGGACTCATATCCGATGCGGGATTTTTCAGTGAAGAAAATGAGATTCATGTGACCAAAAGTACTGCCGTCCAAATATAAAAAGGCCGTAACTGCAACCTTGGTCGAAATTGAGATATTATTCTCCAAAAATTCAAAGTGACCAAAAAGTCAGCTCGAAACTGAGGAATTATAAGTCCGGCAATGCAAAGTCGCAAAGTCTTTTGCGATTTTCTCAATTTCAACTCAGCTGCAGTTACGGCTTTTTTATATTTGGATGGTAGAGTACACCCTAGGATATTTGTGAATATCCAAACTCGTGAGGAATTTGAGCCTGACATTCTACACGACTAGTCAAAAAGGTGACATTCCAGGATATCTTACGAGATTTTACGGGCATTGCGATTTTTAAATCTCTCAACAAAAAAAAAGAGGTATTAAGAGTGCTTTCGATCTTTTGAATAGTGGTGGTGGCGCCTCTAGAGGTTAAATTGGTGATTGCCAATAAAAATTTTCAAAAACAAAGAGGAAGGAAACCAATAGTAACGGTAAAAAAAGTTTCATCGAGATCGGTGCAAAATTGAAACCACAAAGTTACAGGAACTTTCTCTGGCGTTGTTGAATTTTTCCCCCAACTTTTAGGGCTCAATTCTGCACCGATCTCGATGAAATTTTTTGTTAAATTTGCAGAAGAATAGTCCGCAGATGGCGGTGCTATTGCTTTTTTGCTCTTTGTTTTTAAAAATTGTTATTGAAGAAAGATAGAGCATACTTAATAATTTTTTGGCTGGTCTGAATTTTACTGGGTTAAAAACCAAAGTCTAGTTCAATTGAGCAAATATAATCATCTACCCTCAATGATCTTGAAGGTAGATGTATATAAAGATAGTAAGCAGAAAACAGATGTATATAAAGATGTGAGAGATATCACGAGAGTGATATGAAAAGAAACTCACCTTTAAAAACTAAATCTGCTTTTGGTAGGTCAACTTGATAGGCAATCGTGGCAACTGCCTCTTGCATTCTGCTATTCACCTCTAATTCCACCCCAACTTGGACCTGTTGACTAGCTTTCTGATGAAAACAAACGTGACAGCCGGCAAGACCTAAAATAATATTAGTAAGCCATTGATTCAAGAGGATGTTGAACACTGGTATTGGTATTGCTCCATATATTCTCATGAACTATCGAAATTCAGTGACTATTAAAAATACTCGACGACAGTAGAAGATTCATGGAACTGACATTACTATCTAAGCTGACGATATTTTACGAAATTCACTGAAAAACAAAGAATATAGCAATGTCAGTAAGTTTGCTATAGGGATTTGCTCGGACATTTTGAGATAAAAGATGAATTAGCTAACTTTGTAAGAACTCAGTAATCTGAAGAGCTCAAAAAGCATTCACAACCTGACAAAATACGTGTTTGCTGGAATAAAGATGAAGTTTTGATCATTAAAAACCATTGTAAAATGTTCATTACATATAGAATCATCATTTGCAACAATCGTGGAAACGTTGGTTAAATCTTCTAAAATTCATCTACAAAACAGCGCAGAAATAATCTTTTATGGATAGCGTGGATGGATTATCAGGCCATCATACAAGCTGTCAATTGGATTGCACACAATATAATATAAGATGTTTGTGTTTCTAGAGCTAAATAATGATTCAAAGATCCATTGTACTTACCAAGGCTCCCACTCACTGTTGAATCACCCACTGAGTAACGACCAGCAGCTGACACCACTGATATGTATCCACCTGGTATTCCAGGACCTTGCTGATAAACCAGCTCTCCTCCCAACGCTAAGTTTGGAGTTACACTCTGCAAGTAGTGTAGAACTGCCAATCCTGCAAGAATATTCTTAAATGAATCCATGGTTTAAATTGATTGAGAGATAGATTTACACTTATTGTTAGTCAAAAGTACCTGAATTATTAATAATATCTGGATTTCCCACAGTCAATGAAAGAGAGTAGGATTCACCACGGTAGTCTGTTGAAATTTGCACGGCTGTGAATTTATTCCGCTGCACTTGTGTTGCTAGTTTGCCCCGGATTTTCTTGTTGAATTGATGTATTATATTAGCATTCAGATTTCCACTTGGATCAATGTCACCAATCAAGACTGGAAACATTTCTGTTGGTGAGATCTGTTTTGTTCCTACATATGTTGCTCCAAACCTTGAAAAAATTTGTTTTAGTCCTTGATCACTCTTTAGTGCCATGGCTGTTGAATTTAATGAAATACTACCTATATCCTGATGGCATAACAGAGCTCATGTTGATTGTGTGAGAAATCTGGAAATGACTACTGAGCCCCTTGTTCAACATCAGCTTGGCACCTTCGAAGTTGATAGGGAATATCTCTGAAAGTAGATAGCTTTTCAATCAAGAGTATCAAAAAATTTGATTCGATTTTGGCTTGGTCAAATTGCTCAGAATTGCAAGGAGAATTGATTGTAATTTTGGGAGATTTTCTAATTTCTTAAAAGAGAGTACAGCTGTGAGTGCAATGGAAGTAAAAGCTTGTTGGAGAGTTCACTCTGATGAATATCTGAATCATGCTTGAGAATCAAATGAACCAATCAGTTCACTATCCAAAGAACTAATTTTAATGATACTCTTATAATTAAAAATTGATATAACTCACTGAGGACTGGATCAATTTTGTACTTTCTGAAGATTTGAGGAACAGACGTGATTGTGGTTCTGTGGTGAAAGAAATCTACATAGTACACATCAAATAGATGATAGCTTTGTAAGCTGGATGTTTCTTTTCACTGAGTTTGAGCAACAAAAGGATGAAGCTCAGCAATGATAATCCTGATGCGTGAAAGCTCTGAGCCCAAGCAGTTTAATTCTTTTAAAGCCCTCATGATTGAAAAAAGACAATGTGCACAGCACTCACCCTTGCACTTCTTGTGTAGGTCTTCCATAGTACCAGGATTTTCCAGAGGTTTTTCCGTGACAGCAGATACATTTTCCTTGTCTGAGGATGTTGACGGCGAGGGTGGCTGAAACCCCATGCTTGGTGGCGGCTGTGCCGTAGCCGCGTGCACTCTTCCCACGGTGTTTCCCATAACTTAATTATTTGACGCGTGCCCACTTAGAAGTAGAACGAGAAGCGCTGGATACGACTGTCCGTTTCACAATCCGGGAATCGTCACCTCCTGGAGAAAAAAAGGCTATGCTTTACGAGTTCGGGTAGACCCCGAAGGTTATCCCAGGTTATCCGCACGTGTGCGCGTGCCGTGTGCCGGGGTGCGGGACGTGGATTGGAAAGTAATGCATATATTTTTATATGTATTGCCGGGTCGGGGTGTTACACAATCGCAACGTGATCACGTAGACACCGAATCGGAGATTATTCTTCTACTCATGACTTTCGCGATATTTTCTCGTTTGAAAGAATTTGCTTTCGGCAATGGTGGAGATGGAAACTTGAATCCGACGTAAAGTATCAAAAATAACGAAAATTATGAGATCCAAAAACGAACATCGAGTATGTATATAGATGACTGCCTAAGCCCTGCGATGTTCTAGATAAGTCAATGTGCATTCCACTATGAGATGCGACGATGACAAGTTCGATCAATTAGATTTGAGCATCACATACCATAGAAAATATAAAATGATTGACCTCGATGGCTTCGAATGCTTCGATCAGCTTCGATCTGGAGACAATGTGATTGAAATGAATGGTGGCTGGCCACCTGGCCTTAGCCCTGGCCTGCACGTGATGTGATCTGGACTGGAATCATACTAGCCCAACCTCAACGGTGGATTAATTTGAATTTGGCGTCTGCTTTGTTTTCATCCGTGCACGAAAACCTGTGTATGGTTGTCTGGAAACCGAGATTCACCTTCAGATTTTTCAACAATACATTTTCTTAATCAAGATGGAAGATCTACCAAACTCCAATCTTCAACTCGTGCTAGGAGTCAAGGAAGGTAAGTAAGGATTTTCAGTTGGTTTACTTTAAAACTAGCCAACAGAAAAACTGTGATTTGTGATATTCCTAAGACTCTGTTTACTTTCAGGGGGCAACTTCGATAGGATCCTGAAGCCAACAATCATTATAGCTACATTAAATGGTCACTGTCGTGAGTCTAAAGAAATTCAGTCTGACTGTAATCCTCAGTATGCAACAGACCTAACATGGGACACAGACAAAAATTCTCTGAGGAAGTATGTAAATCCATCCTATTTGGATGATTGCTAAATTTATTACTGATTTATATATTTTTTTAAGGATGAGATGTAACCAAACACCTGTGAAAATTGAATGCTATGCTGTCAATGACAACGGTAGCAGAGAGAAAGTGGGTTACACTCTGGTCAGTGTTAGAGCTGCTCAAATTGTTCCTCAAGACAAAGAATCGAGTATCAGAACAACTTGGCACGATATCTTGGGAATCAGAAATGATTTCAGTAGTTGCAGACCTAAATTACTTCTTTATCTAATCATCAAGGAGAGGAAAGAAATCAAACCTGACAGAAACTCAATTTCAACAGTATGGACTTTTCATAAAAATTCTCATACGCTTAATATCAGCCACGAGTTACAGTCGTGTCCATTGACCATCATTTTATTTGTGCAGAGTGTAGATTCATACCAGGTGAGAGATAGCAATGCAAATGATATGCCTGTATGGTTGGAAGAGGAGCATTTGATTCAGCTTGGACCACCTGATACTTGCAAAGATATATTTTTGTTTAGTATAGTAGCCAGAGCAGCAAATAATTTAGTCGACTCAGTATCAGATTATGAAATGAACAGAAGTTGTAGGATTTCTATTATTTATCATGTATTTGACTCTTTTTTCAGTTTGAGACCCTTTGAATCAAGACTGGCAAGTACTCTATTGATTAATGAAAAAATAGTTGTTAGAATGAGATCCTCATTTTGTGCTCTCTTGAATTACTTGAAATCAAAATCACATTTTCTCATTAAAATGAAAGTTGATGGGACTTTTGTTGGTCAATCAGAAATTAATCTAGAGTCTCTAGTAGAAACAAATTATATACAGAGTATTAATAAAAAAACCTATGGCTCTGCTTCTACAAAAGACTATTTCTGTGAGCTGAGAAATACGGATTCCAAAAGGATAGAAGAAGGTCAAAAGAGAGGTATGGAAATATTACTCCTTCTGAATCCTCAAGGGCCTCAATAGAAAGTGTGCATTTGCTCTTTTTCCCGTCTATTTCTCTCATTTTTTCACCTCGCCACAACGTCTGAACCCAAGTTCGTGCGGAGAGAAAAAGACGGGGAAAAGAGCGATATCGCACTTTTTGTGGAGGCCCTTAAGTACTCAAACTGATACCTAATTGTTCAGGTGATGTAGTCACAAAAGCAGCCGGTTTGGAAGTTCACATAAGACTCCAACATGTGGGGACTAGCAATGCAATGATTGAGAATGGTCAGAGAGTCACCTATGAACCGCAGCCCAGTGTTGGATTCCAAAGAAAACCCAATCACCTTGATGTGAGTTGATAATTTCATAAGTCTAACTATCTACAATGCATTGTATTTTTCAAATGAAATGTTCCAATTTTTTCAGGAAAAAGTGAATTTGACTTCTGTGCCATACTTTTGTAGGAATCCTGATCCATCTATTTATAAAGAGCATCATCAAATATTTAACCAGAAGCTCACCAGTTCTGGTGAAAATCTTGAATACCCCTTCATAAACAGTCCAGTTCATGGTATGTGCAATTATCCTCAGAATAATCCATCCAAGTCCTTCAGAACCAGGACTTATAGAAGTTACTGTCTGAGTGTGCACTTGAAAGCTATCAAGTTCTTTGATCCAGATCCTGATTTACAGAAGATTGAATTTAGGTGAAAATTGTCAATTCAAATATACATTACTTCATAAGACTGGATCTTGACATATCAATTCTAATCAATTCCAGATTTTACCAACCAGAAGGTGAAATTATAAATAAGGTTTGTGTCAATATATCAGTAGGTGCTGGGCAGATGGTATCACTTGAAGATGTAAATTGCAAATTATATTTCATTACGACAACTCAAGAATTTGAAGGATTCTTAGAAACTTTTTGCCCCAGAATTAATGTATGCAATGCATCTTCTTCAGTTAGAAAATGCTTGGCTCAAGTGAATTTTGATATCAGAAAATTTCTCCTCAGCAAAAAGGTAACCATGAAATCGGAATCGAAGGTATTGATTTATTATCAATGTATGATGAAAATATTTTTTTTCCAGAATTTACTGGAATATGAAGCTCCAATGACTAGTTGTCGCGATAAAGAAAAACTTGGCATTATCAGTACATCCATAACTTTGAGAGAATGCGTCGCAACTGCGCATAAAAATGGTAAGTTATTTAAAGCATTATCGCTCTTCAATGATAATTGTTTTGATTTGAATTATTCTACGTACTAATTTCACACAAGAATAAAACTAAGTATTTCTGCTTTCAACACGTTGAGCCCCATCCTTCAATTTAACAACAACGTCCAAGTAATCCTTCACTTTGCTGCACCTTGAATATACATATGACATATGTACAACTCAATATACTTCAGTTTGTCATTCTCGTTCTTGAACGCTTTCATACTGTGGGCCAGCCATTCAGATTTTATTTAATATCACTCCACGGCATTAAACTCGTTCTTTGATATCAGCGTCAATACTACAAGTCATCCACAAGTGACGAATACGAAACTGCAAAAAGCAGTTTCGGCGATATTGAGCACTGGGCTTCCAGGTAGCTGCCAAATACCAAGAAATTTTTTATTGAAATTCTTGTAGTGAAGAACGATGCACCATCCCTCTCCCATTTTCCTAAGCACATGCATTTGTTATGATTAAAATATAATTCCTATGTTAGGCAGTGCATGTCCTAAACTGGAGTTGCACATTTGAACCGTGTAGTTTACCGAGATATTCATTCGGTTCCGCACCACTCAAACATCAAAGTTGGGTTATAAAAAGGTAATATTATGTACCAATCGAGTATCAAGTCTCACATCAAAATAGTCAAAACACAGCCGACATTCTGTCCTGGAATTTTGCAAATTTTTCGAATGCTTCTCGATAATTCGAATCCGAGTCAGCGAATCGCTTCAAACGGCTGTATGACGGCGGTAATTGATTCCTAATACGCCAAAGAACAAAATTCTACCACGAGCAGAGTGATGAATTTCGTGAGCAGCTTCCTGCGAGATGATTTATGGCAATTTTTCCGTTGCAAAATAAGAGATGTCCTGGCCATGGTCACTGGCTCTCGAACACTATGCAACGTCAAGGTCCAGACATTTTTAACTGTCTACCCTCGCCGTAAAAATAGGCCGTGTAGTATTCTGAAAAAAACGATCCGTTTCGATTTACGCCTTTGAGATCACTTTTTGTGACAAAATGTCCTTACCGTGGCAAAAATATATCGAAAATTGCTCATTTCTTTTACATACAGTACCGTTCAAAAGTTCTCGATGGGTGATCCCTCAAGTACCCTGACTTGCAACAGCGATAAGTCGAGTTCTACGCGTTGTACAAAAAAATATTTTGAAAAGCCCGAAAATACTAACTCTTCAGGGGTTTGGGTGATTCTTATCGAATATTTTTGAAGGTCCTACACGCTGATAAAGAAATAGAAAACCTAAAAATCGTTTACTTAGATATGGCAGTTCTGAAAGAAACACCTTATAGAGCGGAAGAAATGCTATGTGTAGCCATTTTTTTTCAGTTTTTTTCTTATTATTATCTTTCACGTACCGCGTATGAGAACGTACGAGCTGTCGAGAGACCCAAAATGACTGTTTATCACCGGAAACCTCGCCGGAAACGGCACAGAAAACGGTGAAGAATCATGAATTTGGAAAGCTCGCACGTCTTCATACACGGGATTCAAAAAAGAATCAAAAAATCGCTACACATAGCATTTTTCCGCTCTACAAAATGCTTTTTTTCAGAATTGCTGTATCTTCGTTCGCATTGAAACTGCAGGAGTCTCAATGAAAGTAAAAAGTTTTTAGATTTTCAATTTTTCCATCAGCGCGTAGGACCTTCAAAAATATTCGATAAAAATCATCCAAACCTATCAAAAGTTAGTACTTTATCTGCTCGAAAAATGCTTGTTTGAAAATTTCCTTACGACGCATAGAACTCGACTTATCGCTGTTGCAAGTCAGAGTACTTGAGGGATCACCCATCGAGAACTTTTGAACGGTACTGTATATTGACTAACGTCTATGCCCGTGTGAGAATTGTTTTTGGATATCAGGTAGATTGGAAAATACTTATGAGCGGTCAGATTCCAGCTATATTTCAGCTAGTTAACTTTTGGTGAGTTATCTCATGAACACTCATTTTTCAACTCGGAAAATTTCTGAGACTTGAGCATTATTCGACTGTTTGATCTTTCGTGGAATCGGTCTGGACCATCGGAAGATTCAGAAGTCAGTAAGTCTTTTCAAAATTTGAGCAAGTGCCCTGTAGGAAAGTTGACAGGGTTTACTGCTGTAACTTACAGTCGGTCATAAGGAATAATATGGTTAAGTACAGGCTGTCAATTAAAGCAGTAAACCCTCCTAACTTTCCCATATAGTGTGTATCATATTTTGCATAGGAATTTGGAGAGACTTACACAATCGTTCCTCAGATTGTGGGAAGTAGCTCGTCTGTGCCTGAAATGAGATGACAGAATGTCTACTGTACTGAGATGTCGTCAGGCATCGGCCATGTAGCTTCTAGACCATGAGTCGCATATGTATGCACCCAATCATCGACATCACACATGAAAATCAGAGGTTTCGGTCCTCCGGTGCGCACCAAGATCGCGGCAATCAAGACCCACTTTATTTATCCAAGGTGCGCCTTTGAGTGACTAGAATCTGCTATGAGCATTTTTACGCGTATTCGGATAAAACTATGAAACACTGTACCTGAAGCAATGTCGCTAATACGACCAAAGGGCACATGAAAACATGCAATGGGATTTCGAAGAAATCATTGAAAGCATACTTGAAACAATTTTTTGTTGTAGAGTTTCGACTAATTTTCGAGAAATAGTTGAAAAGGTGTTTTCTCGACACTCTTTAATCTTGTATCCTCAACAACTCCAAAGGAATGTAATTTGTCGGAAAATGCGTTGAGAATTTTTTGTGGATCCCTGAGTAAAAAACTTAAATCATATCAGGAGTCCCGTTAACGTGATCGGGGGATTTATTCCAGGATTCAAATTTCCTTCTGTAATTTTTCACGGCTTTGACCCCGTAACTGGAAAGGGACTGAGTAATCTTATCGAAAAATGTGTGAGGCAATTTTTCACAGATTTTAAAAAATATACCTACACGATGTCAACACGATTCCTAATATATCGCGACCTGTTTGCATATTATACGGTTTTCTATCGTAATTCATTTTTTTTCTGCGAAATTAAAAAATTTTGAACTCATGCGGTCCTTAATTTACTGTATATACAGAAAATTACGAAATTCGGCACAGCGGTCGATCGGTATCTTTAACTGCTTCAGTCCAAATTTCAAGAGCATTTAGAGTACTTTAGAGTTAGAATATAAAAGTTTTTGGCAGTTTCGTAAGCCGATAAACATGGTGGCTTACGGCAAATAATAAGCGGGCTAATATTTACCGCACAGACTTTCACGAGAGTCAATCCACAGAAGGAAGGAGGCACGAAAAACACAGAAAAACTAACAGATTATGATTCAGAGTCCACGAAGGAGGATCCTAGTGCACGTGTCACTCATTATAGATGGTCGTCTGTGTGTGCAGAGTGGAAATTAGCGCGGCTGTAATCTGCACTTCCCATCAGTACAGGATTGTGCATAAGGCACGTAACCATTTGGGGGGGGGGGGGGAGGTTCGAATCTACGGTTAATCACGGTGGGGGAGGGAGAGGGGGTCACTTTGTTGAGTAAATCAATAATGGATCATGTAGGGTCTCGCTAAAACAGTGATATTTTCAAATTACTTCGTTGTACGGGGAATGTTCACAAGGAATCTAAGAGGTCACGAGGGAAATTACTGAATCGGTTCTTGAACGATCTCCAACATCCCGTGGGGATTTTTGTGATCAAATTACTCCCGTCAAATTAAAGGGGGAGCCATGAGAGAAACGCTATTTTAGATTTTTAACGTTGATTACGGCCACTTGAAAGTCACATGTTTAAAAGACATGAATTGATAGGTTTTTTCTGTAATTTTTAAGGTGCTTTACTTCAAATTTACCGTAAAAGAAACCATATTGAAAACATCGCTATTTTAGTGAGACTCTACATGATCCATTAAATAGCACTACCGTCAACGATCAAGAAGAGGGAGGCCAGGTGAAGCACTCTGCGTTTTCCTACACATAATTTTACATACATTATTGTGAAATACCAATTTTCGCGTTTTCGTAATATAACAAAAACTATATTCTAAAAGTTCTTTGGGCAGTTGATTGCCTTGTATTTCCATAACACAGAACGGAGCGAGTGTTAGCGAGTGACGATATTGCTAGTAACTGCGACTAAAGTAAATAGAGACACCATGTACCCATCATTTTTTATGTCCAACGGTGGATTAAGGAAAGCATGCAATTTGGGCACGAGTTGTCATCGATGAAATTAAGGATCTAATAAACCCCAGACTTGAATGGATGCTTTGAAAATTTCCAACTCACACCACGTCCTGGGGAAGGGGGGGGGGTCGAGAAAATCCACGGTAACCCAAGAGGGGGAAAATTGTCGGAAATCTCGGGCTACGTGGTTTATGCACACTCCCTTCCTCAATCTACTCAGAAGATTCTCAAAGAGATCAAACAGTGCATTTTATTAAAAATTTTGTCTCTCATTGTGTATGTATCGCAATAACTTAGGAGAAGCTGCGCCACACGCTTCTCGCTAAAATGCGTTACTTTCGAGTTATTAAGGGCATAGAAGACTGAAGAGTGTCGAAGAACACCTGTTTTTCTTCTCGGAGATCTGTCGAAAAAACAAGACAAAAAATTCTTTGTTAGCTGCTTCCAATATGTTCTTGCGTATCCCATTGGAATTGCTTATGTGCTTTCTGGTCGTATTGAAAATTGGTCCAGCGCACGGTTTGATGTATTGATGACGAACTCATAATCGATCTGCGAGATAAACCTTGCACGTGGGTATCGATCGTTGGCTTCATACAGTATACACGGAGCCCCCACAATCTTTCGATGTTTTTCTAATAATTCAAGTGAAAAATGCAATTTTCAAATACTTGTTATTATCCTGTATCCGACAACTTGTAGTTCAGCGTGAGTGAAAAGAGTTTGTGAGATGAATGGGGATGAAAGTATACCTATTATCTACGGTAGAAATATATTTGAACCGTTTTGGGACCGTTGTTTGTAATTTTGGTGAAAATTGTTTTGGTAATTCACACTATAATACTCTAGAATTGACTCTGAATAATATTCAAATTCCATGTCTCTAATAGAGTTGAATGGATATGAAAATCCGCTCAAGAAAGTCGATGATTTGGATGTTTGGAAGAAGAAACAGAAAGAAAGTTTTTTAAAAGAGGTGAGTTTCGTTGATAAAAGTATAAAAGCGGAGACTTGCAGATTTTTGCCGTGTTTTATACCGTCACACCGAAATGTAAAAATTTCTAGAGAAAGTTCTTCTCAATCCCTCATTCACGAAGTCCTTAATGTCTCGCGATTCCTCTGTATTAAGAATGTGTGAGTGTCAAATAATAGATCTTTCCGAGTACGCCACGGAAAAATGGCGAGAAAATCACATATTCGGCCATGGAACCGGTATCCGAGTAGCTAGCATTTTGCCTTGAATATCGCTCCTAAGATTCTGGAAATGCTTTTAGTGGGTCTCTTGCATAGATTCGTTTTATTGTAATACGCTGGGAGACGTATGTATTTTTATGCAGAGAAGTCGGTAGCTGATGTTTTCGAAAGGAATGCTTAACTGAGATTCTGGATCTCAGTTTTGTCCTGTTTTTAGAGAAATCTTCATAGAATTCGGCGGTCTAAACCTATTTTACCGAAAAGATTCGAGAGTGAGTACTGTACCTATCAATCCACTCGATAGCAAAAATGTATGCGAAACTAGAAGTATGATAGCCTTCAGAACTGACATATCCGATTCGATAGAGTTACAAATACCTAGGCCTGAACTATGATTATAATATCAAACGCTTTCTGATAGGGAAGCTTTGAAGAAAGCTTATATGGAGAAAATCTAACCTTGTGTTACTGGGAATTGGGAAAACGCCATATTTTCGGGAAACGGCATCCCCCCCCCCCCCGTTTCCAGCAGTGAAATATCATATGAGCTGTTCAGAGTCATGGTGGACCAAGTCCATTTCTGGAGATTGTGAGTTAGGAGTTGGAGACACCCAAAAACCACCTCAAAAACATGATCCAATACTTCAGAAAGTCTAATCACCACGTAAATAACTTTTATGAGCTATTGACGTTTCAATATGAAAAAACACGTCGAACTTTCAGTTCCATTGTGGACTAACGAGGAACACCCAGGGGTTGTGGAACACGGATTTGGCCGAAACTCTGGGGATAGTCCCCTTTTACCGCCAAAAGATGAGACCCAGAGTTGCACCTGCAAATGCCCAACCGTTTTTGAGCTGCAGTTTAGAAAATTAGCCTTACGAGTATATCTATTATATGATGGGTTCCACGCGAAAGCGACGAAAGGGGTCATCTGAAAGATTTTTTTCTAACTTTTTTTACTTGATTCTATGGCCTGAATTAGGAACTTTTGACCACCTATGAAGTCCAAAAAAATTTCATCCCTCCGGTGCCCGCACATCCGTGAAGAAAGCGAGAATTCATCGTGTCGAAAAACGACGTTTTTTTATGCAGTAAAATGGGGATATCTCGAGTTCCTCGACTCGCGGGTTGAGACATCTGAAAGGGCATCGAAAAAATTATCAAAAACGCTATTAGAAAATTATTCTTGGCAAGTTTTGGGCCTCCTAGAGCTAAAAAGGTGTTTTTCACTAAAACGTTAATTTTTCAAAAAGCCATTTTTTTATTTTCCTGAAAATCACATATTTGATGTAAAATTTTGCGTTCTTTCAAAAAAAAAATTAGTTTCAGAGTGTACAAATGCGATTCCATCGACTTATGAGTCATTTTCTGAAATTCAATTATTTCGATAATAGAAAAATGTCCGTTTTCTGCGCATGCGCACCAGTTTTGACGTTCGGGGGTATTTTCAATGGAAAGTTGGCGTAATTTCCTTCTAAATGTCTCCTGGCAAGAGTCGATTTGATGCACTAGAACCCGAGATCTAGCTGGTCCAAAAAATGAATAATCCAAGGTACCAAATCCGTGGCCCCTTCAATGACCCAAAAAACGCGGATTTTGAGTCGGAGTTTTCCAAAGATGTGGACATGGGTTTTATATGTATTTTTTGATATACTGTGCGTAAAGTTGTGCGTAAAAGTCCATTTTGGTGTGGGTGTGCGGTGCGCAAGGTTGATCATGATTCCATCAACGCTCAGATTTTAGTGCGTAAAAGTGAAACTGTACGTGAAAGTAACTTTGCGCACAGTTTTACAGTGCGCAAAGTTCTCGAAATTGTGCGCAAAGTAAAATCTGTGCGGAAATAGTACATTTCGATACAAGGGCGTAAAACATTTTATTCGCGTCCGAGTGATGGGTTTCCGGCCCGAGCCGCAGGCGAGGGTCGGAATCATCACGAGGATGCGAATAATAGGTTTCACGCCCGTGTATCTAACTATACTTTTCGACAAACTGTGAGTAAAAGTCGACAAACTGTGCGCAAAGTGCACTTTTACGCACAGTGTATCGAAAAAAACATTAATCAACCGTTTTCCAATTTCGATTTTTACGGCAAAAAAGGCTGATCGCACATCAGCAAACGATGATTCCGGCATTTTTCTAATTCCTCCGGCCCCTTTGTGAATTGCTACCCATGGAGCTGAAGTCAAAGATGTTGTAGTTTGAGATCAAATTATGGGCATGCGGTGCCTTGCAACCCGGCTGTTGAGAATGATTAAGTGGCTGATCATCTCCTTATCTATACTATGAGTACATTTTTGTCCCCAACTTGAGCGGGTTCTCTTTGGATTTGTGATAACTGAATTATTGTCGCATACAAGTTAGAAATTTAACAAGATTGCGAGAATTCGTCGTTGACTCCAAATGTAAAGAGAATTCAAGTGAGCATGAGGACAGATACTGTCCTCATCGGGGCTTGATCTACAAGATCATGAGTAATACACGAAGATTCGTAGGTCAGACGGCAATTCAGTGAGAAATTGCAAGTCACAGGTAGTGAATAATCATGAACATGAGAGAAGTTGGTCATCGGTAGAATATTGTGTATTAACGTAGTTTCTATATGGACAACAATTCCACTCAGTTTCCCATATGTTTCATCAAAGACATTTTTTAATGCAATCCTGTTCTTCATGTACCAATGCATTCAAGTTACGTTTTGGTAGGAATCAGGATATTTGGGATGACATGAATCACGTGACGTCTCTGATTTTCTTCCCTGAATACATCAAATTGGAACAGAAGTTGGGATGTTACACGGAGTTACTTTTCTTGCAACGAGATTACAATATTCGAGATGAATTCTAGCACCTTATTTTGGCTATGAGCTGGTTCAGGATAAATTCTTTTTGATCCATTCTTCAGAATTTTTTTTCAAGTGGGGGGCTCCGCCACTTGAAAAAATGCTTTGTAAGGTAATAGTAGACCCCAAAAACTAGGATATCGGTGCCCTATTTGGGGGAGGTGGCTGCATCGAGCGACATCGAAGTTCATCGCTGCTTTTTCACGCTTTGACATCATGGACAAGGCTCATCTACATGAAAAATCGAGGAATAGCATTCTGTGGGAGTTTGTTTGAACATCGTGACTTTGCTGAGGGCTCTAAATTGATTTTCTGCTTACATCGTCTCACATCGTCAGTAATGAGACAGGATTTACATGGTCAATGGAAGAATTTCAGTCGATAGAGCGATCGATGTTGAACTTGCTTTGGTTCTCGTTTATAATCATTTCTGCAGAGATGATTTCTTCTCAAAGGACCGAATAACTGCATCTAAGATACAGACAACTTATCTTATCTTATCTTATCTTATCTTATCTTAACTTCGATAATCTACACGCAATGTTTCTTGTGGTAAGAGCAATGTGAATGGCGAAAAATACCTAGCCTCATCATGGAATAGACATTTCATTTACAATCATTCCGAGAATTCATTTTGAATATTATCAACTTGCGCTGTTGTTATTATTAATCGCTTAACTGTCCGAATTCGATTCTTTTGCTAGTTACAAGTGAATATCGTTATACTTGATATTGTTGTGGAAATACTACACTCCTCGAATACAGCCACCTGCATTCAGTTTGAATCGCTTAATACTTTTCATCAATATTAGTTGTTTCAGACTGCTAAATTGACTCAAGTCCGATTGGTCATTCAAACTCCACGTTTTGAGATAAAAGTATTTTGATTCTGATCTTTTCAGTGTAAACTCTCTCCAGTTGAATCTCCAACTAGAAGTTCTATCCTTCAAAACTTCCCAAACACTATATTAAAGTGTAAATCAGGCTGATTGAATGGATACCGCTCGACTGAAACCCTAGAATACGCACACGTGGACTGCAATTTCACAAATGTCATCGATTACGGTCGTAGTACTCCAACTGTAACATTTTTAGTGAGATCTGTCGATGTAACCTGATGATGATGGTTCATGGACCTATTCAAATATCTCCACCAACCCCTAGACAGCTCCCAGTCAATAATTTCAGAAAAAAACATGGATTTATACCGTTCTGGCCCCCAGAATTTTTCAACTTTTTTCTACGCAAAAAACGGTATAAGTCCACAGTGTTTCGACGTTTTAAGGTGCAAAAGGGTTCAAATCGACAATTTTTTAATATTTTACGATCTAAGAGGGTAAAAGCCGACTAGTTTCCTTTTTTTTCCCCCGGTTTAGAACGGTATAAGTCCGCTTCAGAAAAAATGATGGACTTATACCGTTCTGGTCCGGAAAAAAAGTCGGGAAAATTTGGGTACCAGAACGGTATAAGTCCATTTTTATTGCAAAATTACGTGTAAAAGGTGTAAACAATTAAAAATTATTACGCCCCAAGAAAAAAAAGTCGTAAAACACACTCATTACACGATAGATTAAGCATAATTACTAAAAATGATAATCCGAATTTCCTATAGCTAAAAAACTTTGAAGCTCATTAGCCAGAAATGCCAAAAATGGACATATACCATTCTGGTCGAGAGCCGTCCATATGAGCAATGCTAATCTCAGTAGCTGTATCTCTGAACAGGAGGCCCATTGGACGGAGTTACTCTGGATTGCTCATATTCTGGGCAGTACCAAACTATAGAAAAATCTTGGAGGCAATTGTCAACCCAAACACTGTGGTCCTCCCTTGTAAGATTATCGTTGCTCATATAGACCCATGTTAAAAAGTTATACATATAGATGTACTAGCAATAATAAAGTTTTTTGCTGTAGCTCTGAACAAAAAGCACATTAGACGGAGTTACTCTAGATTCTTCATATATTGGGTGATACAAAGCTGTAAAAAATTGGACAAGATTGGTGATCCGGACACCTGGTACTCCCCTTGTGAGTGAGTTATCCGGATAAAGATTTTGATCTTGCTATTTTATGCAGATAACGATTGCAGTCTCTTTACACTGAGAAAATTATTTGGCCATTCTGAAAAAAAATATATTCAGATTGAATACACGCGCATGTATATTATCCTTTACTGTTATTTTTCTAGAATGGATAAACGTATTTTATCAGAATGGATAAATATTTTTGCATTCTGAGCGTACATTTGATCAAAATAAAAAGATGCTTATACACGGGCCATTAATGTGAACGATACTGTGGATGTCATTGAAGAAATATTATTCAAGTTTGATAAATATTACTTTGAGCCAGGTCGATATTCAATAAGAATCAAAAATCAGTTTCAAGTCTGGAATAATAATTTCCAAAAAATAGCAAAAGTATAGCACAATTGCGGCTTATCTGGTGTGGATAAATATTTATTCAGACACGCTTCTTTGTCAGTAATTGTTAATTTCATTTCTTATTAATCTATATCACTTACACTTGTATCATAATACTGTAGAGGATCTTATATCTTAACTATTTGCTAATATACTTATCACTTCACTAATAATTATCGCTTCGCACTCATATTCGCTATGTTCCATGAGATGCTTTGGAGCCTTATATATCAACCGAGGCCCTTCTTAGCCGCTTGCGAGGAATCAATCAACGTGTTGTTACCCGATTTAGAAATGAAGATATACGTTCAGTTGACATAATAGACTAAAGACTCACATCTTCCGTTTAGGAGGATATCAAATTCATCGATTTACACGAGAAATTCCTATTATAAGCCAATAATTCAGTTTAAAAAAGCTGATTTTGGGGCGATTAATATTCCAAGCGCCATCTATGAGCGGAAATCGATCGTAATCACATTTGAACTTTCCAAATAAATATCTCATCAAAATCGTCCATTAGCTTATTCGCAGTCATCAAACAATTCTTTGAAATTAACAATTCTCAATAAATTGATCCACCAAAGTGGCGCATTCTAAAAATCGAACTCATTGCCTCATCTCTCAAGTTTAAAGGATATTATCTCAATGTCGGTACCTCAGCTTTTGATTCTAATATATTCTTTGTATACGTGATATCCAACCATTATTCAAGCACGGAGTTACAAAGATCGTGGACTTAGCAACGCCAAGGTTTTCAAATCAAGGGATATGATGGATGGAAGTGATTGTTCCGAATAAGCTTGATCATCAGGCTCGATTATCAGTTCTCATCGGCTATGCCCAAACGGACAAATATTTATTCATATTGAATATAGTTTGTTCATTCGGACCAAGCTTGATTTGATTGAACTGAAAGATTCGAAACGAGGAACTATCCTGTACCAGAATGTAAACTCACCTCAACAGTCTTGGCAATTAATTGTTGGAGCTGATTAAATATTTGTTCAATCCGAGATCATTCCTAACCTTCGAAATTATATTCCTTGAAAAACTTGATTTGATTATCCTGAACAAATACGTCACTCAAAATAAGTGATACTTATCTGTTTTCAATGAATATTTGTTGAAATTGACGACGATCGTATCTTCACAATTGAAATATCTGTTTAATGAGAACGTTAACTTATTCATTCAAATTGAACAGACCATTCGTGACTTGAGATAAATATTCATTCGAACCCATGGGTGCAATTGTGTTTTATGAGGTCCTGGCTAATTGAACACATATAAATTCGAGTTTATAAAATAAATTATCATTTGGTCGCATATTATTACTCAATTATATATATTTGTTTTGAATAAACTCAATTATTCGGTTCTATTATCAGCTTTCACTGAATGTACAACTTATGAATAAATATGTATTCGAATCGAATACAATTTATTCATTGTGGCCTAATTCATGAGTGAATAGATCACAAAATCACCAGTGAATACATATTTATCTGAAAAAAGAATTTTGTATTCACTGAGAACAAATATTTTTTCAATCTACACAAGGCATTTACGATTAAATATATTTATTCAATTCTGGCAAATAATTTTCTCAGTGTACCAATGGTATCTCAACCCTTTGTAGGGAATACCAATTAAATGTTTGCGAGCTAGAACGGTATAACTTGAAAAACTCGACTTTTGGGAGAATGAGAAAAACATGGCAAACTTTAAAGGAGTCTTCCTAGAATCAAATAAAAATTTACAACTCTTCTAATAAGCTCGGTACATCGATTGATGATGAGAAACGGTCAAAAAATTTATTCATCCATCCAGGAAAAAATAAACAAATTTTGGAGTTGTACCGTTCTAACTATGAACGACTACTTTTACATGAATAATTCATAAGATTTTTTGTAGAAAGCTGATTTAAATGAGGATAGTAGATTTTTTGAATTGCCACAGGTTCAATAAGATGGTTAATAACGATATGATGCTTATGAAACTTGGAAATTAATGAGAGATAATGTTCAATGAGTATTCGGAAACAATATTAACGAAAGAAAATTACAAATTTATGTAGATTTATTCATGGAATAGGATATTCGGTAGGATCCTTACATTGATTCCCTCATATCTATCTATAACTTTGTTCCATTTTTTTTTTTTTTTTTTTCAACAACTGTCAACACAAGAGTAAAGAAATTCTCGATACTAGTGATCGGTAATCAGTATACATGAGCATTTGTGAAATACGCAAGAGTTTCGTCAATGAGATACGAAAATTTGGCACTATTGTTCCCTGAAATGGTACAACTTGAGTTTTACCGTTCTAACGCGGAACGACTTTCAATCGACGAATTTGCTGATGAATTATTTACGAAAAATTCTGAGAAAATTACAGGATGTTTACTACGCTGTGGTACGTCCATTCCTGCAATAAAAAAAATAACGATACAACTCGAGTTTCACCGTTGTAGCTCCCAACCGTTCAATAGATGATGGAATAGAGGTGGTTGGTAAGTGTCCACGAGTATCGACCACCAAAGTTGAAAACAGCTCAAAAAGTATCTACAGTGTCTGTATTTTGAAACGAGTGCCACGATGATGAATGCACGCTACTACCGATTTCAATTTTTTAGTTTGTAGCAGTACCGAGCTATGTGAGACAAACCATCGAGCTATCTGGATGAATAAGACTCCATCCCTCATTTAAAAGTCAAAATCATATCAAATATGACAGAAATTTTTTGATTCTTTCAATCGACTGAAATCACTTCTGTTTGGAAAAGATCATGACTAAACTATCAATAGATATGGATCGTTTCTGGATTGCTTGGAATACTGCAATGAGCGAGTCATTGATTTTCACAACTACAGGAGTAATGACAACAAAAATTACATTGTAACTCTGCTTCGAAGCAAGAAATGCAGTATAAAGTACGTCCATGCCAAATTCAAACGGTTTCTGCAACTATTTTTTTTTAAATTCTCATACCATTTTTTTCGATGTGGAGTACCAGAATGAGATATTTCCCATAGTTTGTGGGCCCAAAAAATTTTTTTGTCCCAGATAAGTCTACAAGAGTGATTTTACCGAAAAATTAAAAATTGAGACTATATATCCTACCGGATTTTGCTCGTAATTTTTGATTGCTTCGACCAATTTGGATTTTCCAAAGAGCATTTGAAAGGTGACTTCAAAACCTATGGATTGATCAGTAGCAAAATCTCCTCGAGTGGTTTTTTGGACAGCTGGTAGGTAAAATACTCAAAAATCACGGATTGGCCTATAACTTTTTTGACGTACATTTTAATTTTTTTTATTCCATTCTTTTCCGATTCCTCCAGTGATGAACTACGTGTATGAGAATATTCAGTCATTGTTTTCACTTCTGGAGCCTTCTAGAGCTCTTCTAGCGCGCGAAAAAAATCTCAAAAACTCGAAAAATGCGTTTTTACCTCGTTCAACTCCGTCAGAGGACCTCGCAACTCATTCCATCGTGTTTGCGAGACTGTTTTACCTCAAGAATGATTGTTTTGAGTATTTTTTTGAGTGTAATAGATGCTCAGATTCGTAGAAATTCATTCCGGAAGCAAATTTTTATTCAATAATTAGCATCTGATGCGCATGCGTTGTTTCCTACGTCTTTAGAAGTATTTTCAATCGATAGCTGGTCCAATTTCCTTCAAAAAAGTGAAGATATACCTCATGATATCCATTCGTCTTTGATAGAAGCTTCAGCCCGCTGCACGGTGATCGGGAAGAGGGGGAATATCCGATCAAAAATGACACCCAAATCGGCGCACGTGGTCATTTTCTACTACTCTTTGCGAGTAGAATCCCGTTGGAATCAGATCCGGAGCTGCTCGATTTTTTAAATGCGCTCGAAAATAGTATTTTTAGAATGGAGATCTGCGAACCGTTTTTCAGCATATTTACACGTTTTCATCAAATTCCGCATAACCTCTACATTTCTCTGAATTTTTGTATGCAGCTCGGCTCATTCGAAAGTTCATCACAAAATGTATAAAATGAGACCAAAAAAGTCTAATCTCTCCCACCTGGGACCCAGTACGAGTGCCAACTTGGAGAATAGGTCTCAAATACGTATAATACACGTATAATTGTGATTTCTCCAAATGATAGCGGTGCAAGGTTATGCGACTTGTAGACGGCTCAATACAATGTTGTGAAATGCATTTAATATGTCTTGAAAAGTGAAATTCCCCTGCTTCTAGAGCTGAGCTGAAGAATTCCAAGCAACGGAAAGTTTATCGTCTGAACGACTCTCAAACGCACATCGGCTAAGTTATCGATTTGCGTGTGATCTTCTTTAGTAATACAGTTGGCACTCGCATTGGGTCCCAGGTGGGAGAGATTAGACTTTTTTGGTTTCATTTTATACATTTCGTGATGAACCTTCCAATGAGCCGAGCTGCATACAAAAATTAAGAGAAATGTAGAAGTTATGCGGAATTTGATGAAAACGTGTAAATATGCTAAAAAATGGTTCGCAGATCTCCAATCTAAAAATACTATTTTTGAGCGCATTTAAAAAATCGAGCAGCTCCGGATCTGATTCCAACGGGATTCTACTCGCAAAGAGTAGTAGAAAATGACCACGTGCGCCGATTTGGGTGTCATTTTTGATCGGATATTCCCCCTCTTCCCGATCACCGTGGCTGGTAATCAATGTCGCACCAAACGTTGGTCTTCCTTCCAAAACGTGGTTACGACGCAATTCTCGATGCCATGAGTCTAGTACTTGTGAAAATAAATGACTCGCTTGTTACAGTATTCCAAGCATTCCAAAAACGATTTATACATTTTGACAGTGATTTTAGTAATGATTTATTTTGAAACAGAGCGATTTCAGTAGATTGAAATAATCAAAATATTCCTGTCATTTTTGCTATGATTTCGAAATTCAAATCCAGATAGCTCGATGGTTTGTCTGACTCTTCGAAACTATGCTCTGTTTCTAGAAAATACGCCTCGTTTTGAAGAGTCTACTATCCGCGCGAGCGCGCCTGGTCAGTCTATAGACCGGCTGGAATATTCAGCCAGTTTACACACTGCCCAGTCGAATGATAGACAGATGCATGTCTTCACGTAGAGTCTTCTATCCGGGCATTGTCTATAGATTGACCAGCCAGTCTATAGACGGGCGGATTCTATAAACCGGCTACGACATGTATATGGTGGAATTCCAGGTGAATAGAGAGTCGTATGTCATAATCAACCTCAATAGTCGTGGATCAACCGATATCGATCAGAAAGAAATCAAGGATTCCTCGCTAGTATTAGTGGCATCAGAATGACCTGCCAATCACACATGATTTGCACTCTTTGAGCACAAGAAACTGGAGAATACTCCACTTTCAGCAACGGATATGATCATTCTCTAGCCACGACTTTGGCATGCACAACATCACTAAAATTGTACTTTCGGAGAGCGCGTGGCGAGGGCCTATTATAGAAGCTTGTGTTTCTATAGGAATAGCTCATTCCGGAATCCAAAGGTACTATTGACATTCTATTGACTTTCTTCTCCGAAAATCATCAAACCTCGATCCGAGAAATCAACGTGGTATATTATAGTATAAACATATATGTTTATACTATATCGATCTATCGATTTATCTATATCGATATCTTTATCTATATCAATTTATCGATTAATGATTCAAGTCTATACATATATGTATAGACTTGAATCATTAATCGATGCGTTTGATCCAAGCGTATTTTATAGGCCCGTAGTCAGGGAGCCTCGTCACAACGTCTTGTTTTCTAGTACACATTATTCAACAAAATGAGAGAATATTCCACAGAAAAGAACCATATGCAAAGTTTTCACCCTTATAGATACACTGTAAAAAAATTTTATGTAAAATTACAAGTCTCAGAGAGGGTAATAGTTGGATACCGCGCTGGGATGTGTAAATTTACAAGCGGCTTGTAAATTTCATTTACCGGCTGACGGTAAATTTCAGACCTGAAGAAATCTTGTTCAACTGAAGCGTACGGGCTACTCAGGGGCTCTTTCTAATGAAATTGAGTCTTGGACCGAAGCATCGTAATCCACAATAATTTTGGAAAGGGTAAAAAACCCGTGCGAGTCGAAAACTCATCGCTCGAGACATAAACACTCAACCGCGGAAGAGCTTTTTAGGTTAGTTGTGCGTGGGCCCAGCAGACCAAACTTTAGATCCGCGCATGCTCGGTTGAGCTGAAATTTACAAGCCTGAGCGAGGGAATTTTACAGAAAATTTTACCAGTCTGAGACTGGTATCCAACTATTACCCCCTCTGAGACTGGTAAATTTACAAGCGCTTGTAAAGTTACAAGAAATGGGATGAAACTCACCACTCCCAGAGTTGTATTTTTTCTAAGCTAGTTGGTGAATTTCATTCAACATTTTTTACAGTGTACTCCTGATCTCATTCAACATGCGTGGATGAGTACTTTTGGACTGACAAGAAGAGCATCAGATCTGCGAAACACGGATCTTGACGAAATTCTGGGAATCATTTTGTTTTGGTGAAAAATGAAGGTATCTCTAAGGGTTAAGTCCAATGGGCTTCCTATCCCGAGATACAGCTACCGAGGTTAGCGTTGTGAGTATATCTATATAGCAGTCACTTTAACATGGGCCTATATGGACAATGTAAGGCCCGAATTTATAGTCGTAATCCGGAGTCCGGATAAGCTAATCCGAGGCGCCACAATCGGTGCGGCGAGTTCGCGAATCTATTAGGACTGGCGATTGTGGCGCCTCGGATTCGCTTATCCGGACTCCGGATTACGACTATAAATTCGAGCCTATATCTCCATAGCTGTATCTTGGGATCGGAAGCCCATTGGACTTAACCCTTGGATATACTTTTGTTTCTCACCGAAAGAAGATGATCCTCAGAATTTCATCAAGATCCGTGTTCCGCAGACCTGATGCTCTCCTCGTGAGTCCACGAAGGAACTGAAATTTCGGCTCGAATTTTGAGTCATAGTAGGCTAAGTCCCAATCTTTTTGCCGTAATCAGCCTTTCATTACCAGGCAGTAATTGCAAAATGTTCCGCGATCATGAAAAAAGTTGACGTAACCCTGGTAATCACTCATCTTCATGATAGAACATTGACATTTATCATAGCTAGTTACTAGAATTAAATACCTCAAAGTTACTTTGATGTTACTCGATTCGTCAAAAATGAACTTACAAGAGGAGTCCAGAGGGTCCGGGTCCCCAAAGCTCACCAAACTTTTTCACACTCTCGTACAACCTGGATATGAAGAATCCAGGGTAAATGTTAAGAACGAAGAATGTTTGAACGATTTTCCAGTACCTGATGATTACGAAATTGGTTCTCTCGATGTCATAACCATGTATACGAATCTCACACATGACATCATAAAAAAAGCCTTGGGAGGTAAATGGAAATTTTTTAAGAATACTATCGGAAGATGTCTAAGCAAACAAGAATTTCTGTCAGGAATAGATATGCTCTTAAAATCAACTTTTCTACAGTTTAACAATAAGTATTACAGACAAAAAGTAGGTGCACCCATGGGGGGTTGCACAAGCCCTTTCTATGCTGAAATAGCTCTTGAAATGTTAGAAACCCATTGTTTTAAAATTCTCAAAAATAATGTTTTACTTTACTAAAGGTACGTAGATGACTGCTTTTTCATTGCTGTTAAAAATGCAATTCCCGACATCCTGAAAGCTTTCAATAGTTATGATGATCATTTGCAATTCACAATTGAATTAGAAAAAGATAATAGTATCAGTTTTTTGGATCTGAAAGTTATACGAAGACCTAACCTTCCTTGTAGCACAGATTGGTATCGAAAAAATACAGCTTCTGGTAGATACATTAACTTTTTTTCACATCACCCACAATCTCAAAAAATTGCCATTATTTATAGCTTAGTTGACAAGTGCATGAAACTGTCAGATCCTCAATTTCAAGAAAAAAATCTAAAACTGATCTGTTCCATTCTCGAAGCAAATGACTATCCTTTAAATTTCATAAACAAATTCGTAAAAAAACGAATTTACCACATTAAACATTCGGAAAAAAAGTTTCACAAATATCCGTTTGTTCACCTTCCGAAAATAATTTTTCCTTACATCAAAAATCTGACTCCTTCCATGAATAGAATTTTGAAAAAATTCTCCATCACTCCCATTAAGTATAATGGAAACAAGCTCAACAAAATGATCAAGTTAGGCAAAGATTCGCTTGATAAATTTGAGTTCCATAACATTGTTTACAAAATTGATTGTTCTAATTGTGAGAGTACGTATGTGGGCACTAGCAAACGCAAACTAAAAAAAAGAATCCAAGAACATGAACGAGATGTTAGGAATAATAAAGAAACATCAGCTTTAGCTGTTCATGTGTCCAATACAAATCATCAAATCAAATTCAAAGAAGTACAAATATTAGATGTAGAAAATAGACATCGATTCAGATTTTTTCCGGAAATGTTAAACATCCATCATCATCCGCACACTCTCAATCGTATAGAAGATACTTTCCGTTCAAAATCGATTTACAAAAACTCAATAGATCATTTCAAAACAGTCAAACTCAATCGATAATGGGAATTCATTGGTTGGTTCCGTGATTGACCAACAGATGTTTCTTCATATCGAATTTTGTGACCATATATCACTCTAAACATTTTTCGTCTTTCTTCCATCTCTCGTTCTTAGTCTCTCCAAAACTGTTGTCAAAACTAGACAACTGAAGGAAATTCCATCTTCCTTTGTTTTGGAGACGGTGGCTCAAAAAACCACATCAAGCACATCATTTCGTAAGATGCAATTCTCTTATCAATGAGTTCATATTTTTCTCTTTTCTGTTTGGATAGTTAGATTTTACTCAAATTTTCACTTTTAGTTAATACCACACCAAAAATGATATGACTGACCGCATATTATCCTGAGGAATACATTCCGATCTCGCCTTAACATGTATGTCTTTTGAATTTTTAAGGTAAATTTTCATCTATTTTATATTTTGAATCATAAGTGTGAAGAACTTATCTATATATGTAACACCATTATTTTTAGTTTGAAAAGGGTTGCAAAACAAGCAATCGAAACGTTGCACTTATAGAGTGCTAAATAAAGAAAATTAGCAGGAAAAACCGATAGATTCAATCACTCAATTAAATCCAGGGTAACTCCGTCAAATAGGCTTTCCTCTAGAGTCACACCCTATGACAATAGCATTGCCCTCATACGCTCATGTTAAAAAGTGATCTATATAGATATACTGGCAATGCTAATGTTTTCGCTTGTAGCTATGAACAGACGGCCCATTCGACGAATCCATATTCTACATACGTGGTACGAGAAAATGGAAAAAGTTTGGTGAGATTTGGTGGTCCGGGCCCTACAGGATTCCCTTGTTAGTCCACTATGACTCTGAACAAAACTCATATGTACCGGAGTGGTGGAAACGCGGGATTTTCACGACGAGGGCTCAAAATAAACGAGCCGTTGCGAGCCCCTACGCGTTAGCGTACGGGCACGTAATGGCGCACTTTATGCGTCGGGGGACATAAAATACTATTTTGCCCCAACGCGAGATCATCATACAAAATCCGCAAGTTTTCGTAGCAATGTTTACATGTAAGCAGTTTAATGGTTGTATTTGATAGATCTAATCAACTGATAGTGCAATGTAGTTACAGAGAAAAGAAGAAGCTCATCTGACTCTCTTGCACCAAGAGTGGAGAAGACGCCGAGAAAGTCTAGAATCAAAATTGACGTGCAGTGTTCAACAATGTAAAATGCTTGCTAATAATTTGAGTAAAATGACAGAGAATCTAAGAAAACAAAAAATCCAAAGTCTTGAGGAAGAACCTAGGTTGATTCAAGAAAACCAAGAATTGCAGTTGAAATATGACTGCAAATTGCAAGAGCTTCAGAGTTCATTACAAAAAATGCACGGAGAGTTCACGTCGCAGGTTTGTACACAAGTACTTGATTGATTGCTTTCCAAGTTGGTGTCTAATCATTCAATCCATCTACTTCATCAACTCTACAAACGTGGATCAATAGAATAGGAGCTTGGTCACGCAGATCAACGCCCTTCTCGAAAAAAAAAATGAACTGGAAAAAGTTGTCACTGAGCAAGCCCACAGAATTAAGACCTTTGAAAAAGCCTCACTTAATGATGATCAAACCGCATTAGTATCTTTGAAATTGAAGAACCTTGGAGAAAAATTAAAGGAAGCACGGAAAAGCAAACTTTTTTTCAAAGAACAATGGGCCAACGCTGTGAGAGAGCTGCATCAGATGCAAATAGGAAACCAACGGAGTCTTTGCAATCAGATTGAAAGCAGCCAAAAGGAGATGCACAATTTGAAGTAATTATCAACATTATGCTTATTAATCTATATTATGGCGATACGGTCACCGTGCACGCTGAACGTCGTTCCCAAAAATCTCAAAATCTTTCCAATTTGGGCTAAATGACAAGTTATCCAGGCTTTATAATCATCTAAAATGGCCTGGATAACTCTTCATTTGGCCAAAATTGGAGGAGATTGAGAATTTGTGAACGAAAGTGTACCTGTTGTATGGGTCAGGAAGTACCCGCGGGCAAGCTATTCTCGTTAATCTCTGATGCTCTTGTGCTTGATGACAAATGGCGAGTTGCCCATCACAATTTGGATGATAATTATAATTAGTAGTGGACAACTCGTATCAAATTTCCAATTGCCGAAATGTTGAGCTACATGTGAGTGAAGAATGATTTCTGGATTGCACGGCGATCGCATCGCCTTAATGGGCTTTCATGCAAATTTTTAAAGAAATCATCATGAATTAATTCATCACAGCTTAGAAGAAATATTGTATGATGATTCAGCAGCTTTAACGCACGACCAGATTGCGCTCAGTCAAATTCAACGAGAAATCGAGAGCATAAATCCTGAATTAGCACTCCGATGCCTTGATTTCGATCAAAGTGAGCAATTCTTTGCTCCACAGTCAGATCTCTGTTTCGATTTGAAACAAAGCAGTATCAAATCGAATATACAGCCGATCAGAGCTATTTCGAGCATTGAAAAATTTTGAATTATCCGAGAACACAGTCTTCGTCGTAAAACCGTGGTCCGAATTCAGATATTAATGTAGTGTAGTATGTGTATATATTAAGAGACTGAACTTTACTACCAATTATTCATCATTTCTAGGAATTTTAGATATTCTTATATACTGATTTGTAATATGATACTATATATATATATATATATATAGTTACACTCGCTCGTAACACAATAAATTAGAGCCACCGAATTATCAAAATAACACGTGTCTTTATTTCTTTGACACAACAAGAGCGTCTTATCCTCGTGACAGCCACGAGCAGACTAACTTCAAAACATAACAACACAAACAACCACACACTAGCAACCGACCGATCGATAAATACCAACGGTTGCGAACGTCAAGTATTTACATATGTACAGATACAACACTATCCCCCCCTCGAACAATTGACGTCCTCGTCAATTAGGCTCTGCAATGGAGAATCTTCTCACATCCACGTCGGCTCCAGGATGCATCACGGCTCCAACCGTCGTTCAAGGACGCGATGAAGGTCCATATTCGAGATTGTTGAACGAATTAATCTCCGTTGCTCCAACAGCAGCTCCAGGACTTCCAATCCAACTGCTGATTCCAGGGGTTTCGAGGTATTCGTGATTCGATGGTGTTATGTGTTCGAGGGTCCTTTGGTGTTTGTTCTTCGGGTTTGTGATAGAAGATGTTGAATGCTGGATATCACAACCCTTGCCCCGGCATTTGCCAGAACACCTGAAGGGAAAACCAGCCAAAAACCTCAGGTGGGGCAACTCTTGTCTCTGTCCAAGTAAGGTGCGAGCCGATCTCCATTGACGATCCGTCTCTTGTGTCTTGGTGTTTTCTGGATACAGAAGACGTTGTCGTTGATTCCCTTCAGGATTTGGTATGGTCCATCCCAAGATGATTGTAGTTTGGGTGTTTTGCCGACTGATCTTTTTGGGCAATAGAACCAAACTCTCTGTCCTGCTTCGAACTTCTTCGTCTTCGCGTCCAAGTCGTAGCGTGCTTTTGTTTTCGCCGATTTGGTTGTCATTCTTTCTCGAGCAAGATGGTGTACTCTCTGTAGTCTCCTTTGCAATTCTTGGCTATACCCAGGCGTAGATGTTCGAGTGCTGTCCGGTGGTACTCCGCGAATCATGTCCAAAGGAAGACGAAGGTCTCGGCCGAGGTGGAGTTCGGCAGGTGTGAATCCAGTGCTCTCATTCTGGGAAGATCGAAATCCCAGTAGGAAGAACGGTATCAGCTTGTCCCAGTCTTTTTGGTTTTCTGAAACGAACAATGAGAGATACTGAAGGCTTTATCTATTTAGTCGTTCAACCATACCATTGGACTGTGGGTGTAATGGAGTGGTTCTGGTTTTCAAAATATCCAACCTATCAGTCAATTCTTTGAACAACCTTGACTCGAAATTTCTTCCCTGATCTGTATGGATTTCTAGAGGAACGCCGGACTCAGGAATGATGTTATTGACCAGCGCGTCAGCTACAGATTTTGCTCTAACATTCGATAATGCGACAACCCAAGGCCATCTCGTGAAGCAATCGATAGCTACTAGCAAGTACCTATTTCCCGATGATGATTGTGGAAAGGGTCCCAGGATGTCTATTTGAATTCTCTCTGACGGCGCACCTACATTATAAATATTCAAATTCCCTTTACCACTGCCTCGTGGACCCTTTTTACTTATGCATACATCACACGTTCTGCAGTACTCTTCCACATCCTTACGACAACGGTCCCAATAAAATAAACGGCATATTTTCATCAGAGTCTTCTTCTGACTGAAATTGCCACCACCAGGAGAATCATGGGCTTCTCTCAAAACGACAGAAACTTTTGATCTAGGCACTACCAGAAGATCAGTACTCGTTTTGAGGTCAGTGGACTCCCATCGTCTATATAAAATTTCGTTTTTGAGAACCAATGAATCCCACTGTTGGATATAGTATTTCAAACTGGAACTCTGGGAAGATAGGGTTTCCCATGTCGGTTTCTCATTAGATTTTTTGTATTCTATGACTTTCTGGAGAACTTGATCTGTATGTTGCGCATCTCTCCACTCGATTTCGTTCCCCTGAGACAACTGGATCCGACCTAAAGTGTGATGTGAGTCATATCTAGCTCCTAGATTATCACAATATTCGCACGATGATTCTTCGCACGGTCTGCGAGACAGCGAGTCTGCGTTGCCGTGAGATGCGCCTTTCCTATGAATTATTTCAAAATCAAATTTGCTCAGCTCTCCAACCCACCTCGCGAGTTGTCCATCTAAATCCTTAAAAGATAGCAACCATTTCAAAGCACTATGATCAGTTCTTACTGTAAATTTCTTTCCTATCAAGTAATGTGCGAAATTTTTAACAGATTCCACAACAGCCAGTAGCTCACGTCGAGTCACACAGTAATTTCTTTCCGATTTGCTGAAAATTTTACTAAAATAGCTAATAAATCCTCCTTGTATTTGAGACAGCACTGCTCCCAGCCCATGCCCCGAGGCATCAGCATCCAGAATGAACTCGGCATCCATATCAGGATATCCTAAAATTGGAGGAGAACTTAACGCTGTTTTGAGTTTCATGAACGCATCTTCACATTCGGGTGTCCAAATAAAAACGGCTGCTTGCCCTGTCAAAGCATACAGAGGTTTAGCGATCGCCGAAAAATGTCGAACGAATTTCCTGCAGTACGACGCTGAACCAAGAAAACTCAAAACCTGTTTCTTATTTTTCGGTGTCGGCCAGTTCACGATGCTGGAAACTTTGTCAGGATCTGCTCGCACTCCTTCTGCTGAAATGATATGTCCGAATTACAAGACTTCACGTTTGAAAAAATGACATTTTTTCGCGTTCAACTTTAAATTTGCATCTCTGAATCGAGAGAAAACGATCCTAAGGTTCTCAATCATTCTTTCAAACGTGTTTGCTTTGACAATAACGTCATCTAGATAAACCATGCAAATTATGTTGATCAGATTGGACAGCACTTCTTCCATTAATCTTTCGAAAGTTGCAGGTGCATTACAGAGACCAAATGCCATAACTTCGAATTCCCATAATCCATTGCCTATTGAGAACGCGGTTTTCTCCTTATCCTCTGGCCGAATCCGGATTTGCCAGTATCCTGATTTTAAATCGAGCGTAGAAAACAAAGAATCGCCTTTCAAAGTATCCAGAATCTCGTCGATTTTCGGCAATGGGTAAGAGTCCTTCTTGGTCACAGCATTGAGTCTACGGTAATCAACGCAAATCTAATAGACCCATCTTTCTTAATCTTTATGACCACTGGCGAACACCAAGAACTTTTGGATTTGCTTATCACCCCGTGTCTCTTCATTTCCTCTATCACCTTTTCTACTTTGCTTCTCAAATGCATAGGAACTCGACGAATTTGCTGTTTGATGGGTTTTGAATCCACCACCTCGATTTTATGCTCTCTCAAATCACATCTACCTGTTTCCTCACCGTGAGAGAATTGCGTCTGGTGTTCTAACAAAAATTTATAGAATTGATTTTTCTCATCCGGAGTCAACCCAACGGAATCGCGTTCAAAAACTTCAAGAAGAAAAGGGGGAAGTTTTTCTGGGGCCTGAAACGTCCTATCAACCTCCGGAAATTCCGATAGAATCCTACCTATAAATGTTCCTCCAAGATCAACTTCACGCGACTGGCCTGAGGATGTAGATGTTCCTAGAATAACCTCATCAATTGCCGTCGTGACGCCTACTCTCTCAAGAAAATCTGTACCCAGAATGCAATCATCTTCCATATCAGTAACATAAACTGATATACTAAGCTTGTGAATACCAACTTCTACCTGAACCGACGTTCTACAAATAGTTTTCACTCTCTCTCCCGTTGGATATCTCAAAATCGGAAAATTACTGGTTGTTCGAATTTTTCCATTCACCATGAATCTCTTACTAATGATTGACGCATCTGATCCAGAATCAATTTTGAAATTACAAGGCATGCCGTCCAATGAACCTAGATAGCAGTTAGCCCCGCTAGAACTCCCAGTAATTCTCCTCATTCTCCCAAAACCAGAGCCACTCATCGAGTTTTTGCCGAGGACTGGAGTCAATGTTGTCAAGCTTGCCTCGTCTAGCTTGACGCGTCTCAGTTTCCCTTGTCAGCATTCGTTGGGCAGTTCGAGCGGATGTGTCCTTCAAGACCACACGACCAGCAAGTGGGGAGTTGTCTTTTTTGTGTCGTGTTATTTGAATTTGGTTTCATGTACTGTGAAGATGCCTGACTGAACTGATTTGAATTCAACGAGTTCCTATAAACATGCTCTCTACGATTCTCATCCCGAATAACCTTCATTTCCATAGCGCGAGCTAAAGCTTTTTTCATTAAAGATATACCTTCGAGTTGCAACATTTCCCGAATTGAAAGATCATAAATTGCAGATATAAACTTCGAACACGCGATCCGATCCTGTTCTTCAACCGGAGAATTTTTAAAAATATCCCGAACTAATCGAGAGATATCGGAAGCTAGAGATGAGAAATCCTCGTCAAATTTCTGTTTTCGATTCTGGAAAAGTGAAAAATTGATAGCCTGGAGATGAGAATCGCCAAAACGTAAATCTAAACTTGAGTGTAAAGATTCAAAACTGATCGTCTCTGGATCCACATTGTCAAGAACAGATTTTGCTTTCCCTCGCAGGCACGATGCCAGCATGATGCCCTTAGCTCTGTCATCCCAACCATTCGCAAGAGCAACTAATTCGAACTGATTGATGTAATCTCGTAGAGGTGTCTCTCCGTTATATTCATCTGCCTTTGGTCGAAATGATTTGTGAATTTGTGCAGTGAGTGGAATTGTCTCTGAGCCCGTTTGTAATTCATTTGTGTGAGAAATGTTGGGGATCGCGTTATGTGTTATGGTGTGATAATTGGTTGAACTCAGCTGTTGTGGTCGTTGCTCAAGAAGCTCAATCCGCTGCATGAGTAACCGTCGCTCCTCCATCCAAACCCGCTGCTCTGCTTCCCATGCTCGTCGCTCAGCGATGAAATCACGATCTCGTTGGCGAAGCTCAGCAGCCATGTTGTCAATCTCGGGATCGTGCCGTATTTCATTGTTTGTCACAGCAGCGCAGGACGATCCCGCTGCGCCGACGGTTCGTTCGACGGCAGCGACTTCTGCAAAAATGCCGCCCGCAGTCGCAGTGCCTCGGTCCGCAGCGTTCTTGAG
This sequence comes from Eretmocerus hayati, assembly GCA_029851415.1. Classification (NCBI taxonomy): domain Eukaryota; kingdom Metazoa; phylum Arthropoda; class Insecta; order Hymenoptera; family Aphelinidae; genus Eretmocerus; species Eretmocerus hayati. The sequence goes on from CM056741.1 coordinate 137,922,059, forward strand.
AACAGCACCACCGAAGACACCAGGGCGAGCGAAACCACCGTTGCCGATTGCTGCAGGTGTAGAGACAGCGGCGGCAGAAGGCTCCGTATCCGCAGGCATGACAGACGCAGCACCACCGGTAGGCGCAGTAGAACCAGGGTCACCCGAGATGTCAGGCTGCAAGCCATCACCGGCCGCATCACACGTGGCGTTGCCGCTGTCACCGCGGGTTGCCCTCGCGTCGATCATCTCAGCCACGGAAGGAGCCGCAGGGCGATGAGTGGTCGGCTCACGCATGACAACAGGGCCTTGGTCACTGCACTCACCTGGAAATCCACGGAAACCAGATGCAGCATCAGATGATCTCGGGCTTTGTATCGGGACATAAAACGATACTGACCCAGCGTCCGTGCGATCTCCCGGCAGCAAATACTCGTTATTCCGGGTCCTCATTTCGCTGCTTCACACTATCGTCCATGGTTGTTGAATCCCGGTCGAGCCCCCAAATTGTTACACTCGCTCGTAACACAATAAATTAGAGCCACCGAATTATCAAAATAACACGTGTCTTTATTTCTTTGACACAACAAGAGCGTCTTATCCTCGTGACAGCCACGAACAGACTAACTTCAGAACATAACAACACAAACAAACACACACTAGCAACCGACCGATCGATAAATACCAACGGTTGCGAACGTCAAGTATTTACATATGTACAGATACAACAATATATATATTAGGTTGGTCCTTCTTTCCCAAGTTTCACCTGTCCTTTCTCCCTCCATTTGGATACCTCCTTTGAGCCAGAAAAATTTCCCTGAACCCCTAAAGATTGATTTAATAGTGTCTCAAAGAGCATCTTGTGTTGAAATTCAGGTAACAAATCACTCTTCTCGCGATTTTTCCGTCCCCGTGTTCGAGCTCTTAAAACTTGGTGTTTGTTCGCGAATGTAAGAGTGAAGGTATATATTTTCACGTGAAATTTGACGTTGAATCGAAATTTATTGTGACATTTGAACTAAGATGACGCCAAACACTCGTAAGTTTCAATTTTTGACGCGGGAAACATTTTTCGCGTGGCTTGTCCGTCCAATTTAAGTGTCTCAGACGTCACTCACTCCCTTGAGCATTGTCTAGATGATCCAATTCATATAAAAGAAACACGCTGAATCGAAATTCATCGTTAGTTCTGAGTCATGATGACGTATAACGTGAGAAAAATGAATTTTTCGACTCGGAAAACATCCTAAACGCATCTTTTACGGTCATTTCTAAGGTATGAGGACGCCTAACGTGAGTTTTATGCGATTTCGACTGAGAAAACAGCAGAAGTGATTGAAATATATGGGCAATGGTTATTCATTCTGGCAGAAATACCAGATGACAAATCATTCCGATAGCTCGATGTGAAGACAAAATTGGTATTGCTCACCTGGCTATACCACTTTTTGGTCGCATGGCGAATCACATGGCCGTCCGAGCAAGGTAGGGATCACTTTGGCGGTGAGGTACGGCCTACCTATTTTTTCTCTCCGTGTAGTAGCGATCCTCCAGGCAAGGATCGCACGCACCTTATCGACTCTCTCACTGCTCCAGAGCCGCGCTGGGTGACCTGGGCCAGGTTAATTATATTGGCGGAGGGAGGGGGTGCTTTTAGCAGCATGCCTCATGCGCGGGATATATAATGGTATGTAGCCATGGTGTATATGAGCGTTTCTCTGGAACTTTTACACCGGCTGGAATACAGCTATGGATGATGATATAAGAGAACAATCAAATCTATCGGCCCCAATCAAAGTGAAAATATCATCATTTAAGTCTCAAAATGAGATATCTTTGGCCTCTGTATGATCAGAAAAAGTTGATTCGTTCTAGCTGACTCAAAGAGAGAAAATGTGGGGATGATCCTGTGGAAATAGTTGGTACTCTCGTACAGTCTCACGGATATTCTGGCGTTGCCGCGCTATTTTTCGGGATGATTCCATCTGTATTTGGCGGATAAAATAGTGAAGAAAGATGGCCCAGGAGTGCATTGATGTGCTACCAATTCAACCAAAACTGTATGACTTTGAAAATTGGAAATGAAAAATCAGTCATGTCTCGTTCAACTCAAAGATGATTACGCCAAGCCTCTGCCGTGACTCTGAACGCAATTTTTAGCATGCATATCTGATGTAGATGCAATTGCGGAGATTTTGCGACGAAACTCGTGTTGGTGCGATATTTCTGTCCAGAATACGACCGTTCTGAAGTGAAATAGGAAAAACGTGACTCACGAAATAAATTCAGTTTTTCTTATCCCACATTGGCGGATCGAATTCTATGTTAATTAAACCAATTGTGATCGGATTCCCTGACCTTACGAAGCTGCAAAAAGGGCAAGGCATTCGTTGAAATTATGAATTTTGCCAAATGTATGCTTAAGAAATTCTGGAAAATTGACGAAAAACAACTTTCAGTTCGACTCATTAACGTGATTTTGGCGATGCCACTTACTCTATATGAGTTTCAATAGTGGATTTGTAACTCTCAATACTACACAAAAGTGTGAGCAAAAGGGCCCAGGTGTGCGTTGAGCTGTTTCAATTTTTCGTTTTTCAACGATTTTCAGCAAAGTGCAAAATTTCCAGAGAAACGCTCATATATGTCGTAGCTGGTTACACAAATCCGCTGCTTAATTAACTGGCTAGCCGGTAAAGTAACCGCGGCCGGTTAATAAAATTTGCACGAGCGCATGCGATTCTGCGTTGACTGTCTAGTCAGTTGAGTAACTGGCTGATGCTGCCCGCCAGTTACTCAACAGGGTGGCATGTCTTCAGCCCGTTAATGAAATCTCTGGGACGAGTATCGGAAAATGAGCGCGTCTCGCAATTGTCGACTGATACTTGAAATTTTTTTCCTATTTTCATTGAGAATAGTGTATTTCGAACCGAAGACAAGCGTGAGAGCACACATAGAAAAACTATAACATGTCTCATGTCATCAGTCAATCGTAAATTCAAATTTTTCTTATCATTTCCTTACACATAATCAACGCCTGAGAGTATTCATGCAAAGCATATGATGATGATGATGAATGTTCGAGAGTATTCCTGAAACTATATCCTGCTATGCAAGCTGGTCGGGCGACGGTCGGGTGACAGGCGGGCGATGGTCGCGCGACGGGGGATCGTTGCTTGAAGAGGTTAGATATCTCTGCGGTGCCACAAACCAAGATATATATTTGCTCGCCTCGCGGATCACACCCATGTTCTCACCACGAAAGTAAAAGAAAATAATCCGATCGCGCTACTATAACAAATACATATGCTTGCGTCCGGCGATGGTCACCCGACCATCGCCCGACCAGCTTGCATATAGCAGCATATACACCATGACTACATACCATAGGATCGCTACATACCATTACCTATCCCACGCATGAGGCATGCTGCTAAAAGCACCCCCCCCCCCTCGCCAATATAATTAACCTGACCCAGGTTGGGCCTAGCGTGGCTCTGGAACAGCTAGAGAGTCGATATGGTGCGTGCGATCTTTACCTGGATCGCTATGTCACGCGATCCTATAGCATCGCGGGTTCGTCGCCCGACCATGTGGCGCGAATGTCGCGCGACCGGTGGTGCGACTGTGGGGCGACAGTCGCCCGACCATTTTCAGCCGGGTAATAATTAGCTAATTATAAATAATTAGCTCGGCAAAGTCCCCGATCGTCTATTGAGCGACCTATTGAGCCTTTCTAACCACTAAGGTTGATTTCTAGATACCCAAATACACCTAATTGATACGCGACATTAGTCGAAAACTCCAATCCGCACCCAGGCGCACCACATAAACGTGTTTTCAGAATGGCGTACAAAATTTTCTGTCCTTCCCGTCCTCATGTTGTGCTCCTCGCTAAAGCGTTGTATCGCTTTGTCGAACACATTTTCTTGAAGTATTTGGTTGCATTGGATCAAATCTATGATGATCACTTGGCGAGCCGTGGGAATATTTTCGAGGCGAAATCAATGACAATTCCGTCCCCGTCTGCGACCCTCAAACTCGACATATCTTTGTCCGTCTTCAATTTCAAGCTACGTAGCTCTAGATACTTTCTTTTTGTACCAAAAAAAGTGAAAACCTACTGCAACGACCCACCAAAACTCGTCTGGGACTGAATAATTTTTTGACCTCAAATCACTCCCTGCGACGATTTTGGCCCAAAAAAAATCACACTTCCGGCGGAATCACCCGTATACGTGTGAAGGCAAATTAAGCATACCCTCCTCGAGCTTGCAAAAAATCACCATCTGGAAAACTTGTGTCAGCTCGGATCTGATTTGTCCAAATAGGACGTACTTCAACTCTGGAGCCTGAAAACAAGCTTTGAAATTAGGTATATTAGACTGAGTTGAGAAACATTGAAACAAATCAAAGTTGAGAGTTAGGCTAAAACAGTGGGAGTATATGAGGCACATACCCATCTTATCCCAATATTTTTTGATCACTGGGGACAAAAATATTATTCTCAAAACGAGTTATATGCGCAGGTAGATGCGTTAGTGCGATGTGTAGGTCTGCATGCAGATGTATGTTGAACGTATGTGAATACATACTTTATGTAAGATAGGTTCGACACAAATTACAAAATCTCTTGATACAAAATATACCAGAATGTCACCAAAGTTGGTGAGAATTTAGCTCAAGTATAAATGGACACCTGTACAAAATTTCAAAATGATTGATCGTTTTGTTTCGGAGTGGTGGCCATGAAAATTCGTCACTTTTAACATTGCGCTTATATGGGATCGACTGCTTGACAGAGCGTGGACTCCCAAGTCCCACATCAGCGAAATGTTAAAAGTGACAAATTCTCATGGCCACTACTCGGAAACAGAACGGTCAATCATTTTAAAATTTTGCACAGGAATACATTAACACTTGAACTAAATTCTTACCAACTTTGGTGACCTTCCGGGTTATTTTGCATTCTAGTGTGCACCTTAAAGGTGATTTTATTCGACCCGACGTAGCTAATAGGTATCACGCTCAGTTCTCATCGTATGAGAGAGGGAAATCATTCGTTTATATTCGAATAGCATGCATTTCCTGCGAGAATTACGATTTTCAACTTTCTCGAGAAGAACCACCGACCGGTTGGTGGTTGCGGTGTGGAACCACCCGCTAGGTGACCGTCGAGCCATCCCTACTGAAAATAATGAGTCGATAACTGAGTCGATTATTGTCTCATTCAATTGTCGATTTTCTGCCTCGATGATCGACTCGATAACCGACTCGAGGACCGGGAAACTTGGAAACTTGAACCCAAAGAACGTGAAATGTTGGAATGGTGGTGATGATTCGGTGAGAACGAAGGGATGAATGGGCGTGAGTTTTGAGTGATTAGTCACTTATCTTCAATTAGAAAATAATGAGTTAAGATTGGTGGTACTACCGGACCCGAGGCGTTTGGAGTGAGATACATATCAGGATTAGGAGAGCTGAAGTGATAATTCTCCAGGGTCTTTCTGTTTCGATTGGATACTGAGTCCGTGATCGAGTTAGTAATCGAAAGCATGATTGAGTCGATTACTGACCCGATAACAGAACCGATTATCGTAGTTTTTCATGCTTCACGATCCCGGGAGGGATTTTATGACCTCCGAAGAACGGTTCAGAGAGAGGAACGACCACCATTCCAACATTTCACGTTTTTTGAGCTCAAGTTTTCAAATTTCCCGGTCCTCGAGTCGGTTATCGAGTCGATCATCGAGTCAGAAAATCGACAACTAAATGAGACAATAATCGACTCAGTTACCGACTCATTATTTTCAGTGCATTTCAGCTTCCGTAGTCTCACACGAGCGGGGGAAGGCTGATGGCTGTGGCTATATATAAATGATCGGGCTGAATGACCCGGCTGAAAATGATCGGTCGACTGTCGCCCCACAGTCGCGCGACATTCGCGCCACTGGTCGGGCGACTGCAGCGCGCGATGCTAGCGTCGCGCGACATAGCTGTGGTATAGCAAGCCGCACACACTGCTGTAGTGCTGTACTGCTGTGATACAATAACGCACCTTTTCGACTCCAGAGCCAGGCTGGGCTCAACCTGGGCCAGGTTCAGTAAGGGGGGGGTGAGGGGTGCTTTTAGCAACCCCTGTGAACCTGGCCCGCCAAATTGGACCAAAATATGCTTGTGGTAGGCCGGAATTTGCTGAATTTGCTCGTCCAAGTCTCGAATTTTGGTCCGGCTGCGTTTTTGAGTTATGAGCCCTCAAAGTAGCCCAATTCCACCCCCCACTCCTCCTTCCGTGCATTTACAGAAGTGCCCAGATCTCCGCGAATTTAGCTGCTGGGGGGACGCACGCGGGCTCAAATTGAAGCTTGAATTTTGGGCCATCGCAAGCAAATATAGAAAAATCGAAGTAATTACGTTGAAGTACCAAAAAACTTCTCGCAGTGTCCCCGTGTATAAGCATACGGGCGGGTGGTCGGCGGAGAGGGGACAGTCGAGGGAAAAGAGGAGAAGCCCCGCGCAGACGCATCATCGTTCAAAAAACTTGTCTGCTGCGCTGATGATGTGCATCTGATCGTCGTCGTCGTTCATCACGCTGTGTTTACACCGGTACCGAGGTCGACGAGCACCCTGGGCACTGGCCCTGGACTCTCGCTGCTCTTTGGATGAATGCGTGTGTTACAGGGAGAAGCTGCGTGTCATCCTGGACGACGTCGCCAACATGTGCTGTGTGCCTGTGCACCACGACGCGACGCCCGGGGCTCCACGCCCGACCTGGTGCACCGGCGGTGGTCTTCTTGCCCAGTCCTCTATCAAGCTACGGCTACGTCTTTTCATGCACCTTGCGCTCTAAGCCAATATTTGATGTATGTAGATTGAGCATATAAGATTCAATTCAAAGGCCTGGGAGCTTCAGAGTCAAATTCTTATCTTTTGATATTGGGAAATTGTCATCCAAGTTCCTTGTGTTAGAGCTCTGTTGCATATTCTTTCAAACAAGGAGGCAGGAATTCTATCACTTGAACCTGCCATCTCTTCATGCATCAATAGCATTTCAATGAAAAGAATAACCCACCACTTGATCGTTCAATCAGTTTGAAGTGTTAGTGATGCAAAACTTGAGTGACTCAATATTTTCAGAAGCGCTTTGACTCTTACAAGATTTCCAAGATGAAGATCTGTTTGGAGTTTTGTCAAAGCTTGAAAATGAGAACTTGTCATTGTTAGTGTAGGGATAAGATCAACCTGCCAAATTTGGATGTTCTGATATTAGTTAGTTCAATTCTACAGTAAACGCTATATCAATTCACTCACAGTTCTCATTTGAGTGTCTCATCTATCATTTTGTAAACTGATATCCGAGTCTACACATGACCAACACTTCAAAATCTTTTCACCTAGCAGCGATTGCCTAGAAGTCTTGCATGTATACTAACAGTGTTGCAATAAAAAGACCTCAAAGCATTAATAGCCTGCACCTGATAGAAGTCAATGAATCTAAGTTGATGTCACTATTCTATCGTTCCCCTCTCAAAGTCAAGGGTAGAGTATTTCTTCACCGATTCCAAAAGAATATTATTTAAACAGTGTGGGTATGGACAATTCAATTTAGACTTTGCATGATTCAAACATGAGATATGTAATGAGCCATAAATGATTGGCAGTACTTTAAATGATCACTAGCACAATATGTGACTTTTGATTATGCCTCTATTCTCACTGGAGAGGCTCTGAGTTGACCAAGTTCAGCACGGCATATAGAACCGAATAAGCTGCAAGCCCTGCGCTTGTATAGTGCTGAGATCCCACTGATGTGAAACGACTACTGTAGAAATGTCAATCGCATGAAAAAGCATGAGATCAGTTTATACCATACAATGTCTTCCAAGAATAAATGAGACAAGAGAACCATGAATCAAAATAGTAAGACTCAATTCCAATTCATGATGATCAACTCAATGTACAAAAATTTAACACGTTTAGAGTCAAGGGAGAATAGTTTTTCGGGTCCACATATGAGCAGCAACTTGAAGCAGTGAATCCTAAAACTATTGTGTAAAAATGTCTCGGCCTCGAAGTATTGCTAAAAAAAAGCATATAAGGCACATTCGCAATCACGGTACTTTTATCTAGTCCGATTCCAACGAGAATGTGAAAAGACGTAACTCGATAGAGGACTGGGCAAGAAGACCACCGCCGGTGCACCAGGTCGGGCGTGGAGCCCCGGGCGTCGTGGTGCACAGGCACACAGCACATGTTGGCGACGTCGTCCAGGATGACACGCAGCTTCTCCCTGTAACACACGCATTCATCCAAAGAGCACCGAGAGTCCAGGGCCAGTGCCCAGGGTGCTCGTCGACCTCGGTACCGGTGTAAACACAGCGTGATGAACGACGACGACGATCAGATGCACATCATCAGCGCAGCAGACAAGTTTTTTGAACGATGATGCGTCTGCGCGGGGCTTCTCCTCTTCTCCCTCGACTGTCCCCTCTCCGCCGACCACCCGCCCGCAGGGGTGTCAAGCGTAGTAGAGTCCCTCCGCTCAAGCCCCTCCAGTCAAGTGCAGAGAGCGTCGCGGCTCGCGGCGAAGGAGCCCCTCCCCTGCGACGCCGCGGCGCGCTCTCTACACATGACTGGAGGGGCTTGAGGGGAAGGACTCTACCACGCTTGACTGCCCTGCCCGCCCGTATGCTTATACACGGGGACACTGCGAGCAGTTTTTTGGTACTTCAACGTATTTACTTCGATTTTTCTATATTTGCTTGCGATGGCCCAAAATTCAAGCTTCAATTTGAGCCCGCGTGCGTCCCTCCAGCAGCTAAATTCGCGGAGATCTGGGCACTTCTGTAAATGCACGGAAGGAGGAGTGGGGGGTGGAATTGGGCTACTTTGAGGGCTCATTACTCAAAAACGCAGCCGGACCAAAATTCGAGACTTGGACAAGCAAATTCAGCAAATTCCGGCCTACCACAAGCATATTTTGGTCCAATTTGGCGGGCCAGGTTCACAGGGGTCTTTTAGCAGCACCCTTATGAAAAGAAGCACCGGTGAAGTCACCGAGGTTTTCGTCGGTAAAGTCCCCGGTGACCTTACCGGTGTAATCCCCGGAGAAAATTCGAACATTTTTGGGCTCCGGTGCTTTCCCCGTCGCTTTCTCTGACACTTTCCCCGGTGTTTCATGTAAAATAATTTTAAAAACCAGGGCGGCTTTTGGGCTCCGGTATTTTCCCCGGTGTGTTATCCGTCACTTTCCCTGGTGTTTTCTGGAAATTTTTTTAGAAACTAGGGCGGCTTTTGGGCTCCGGTATTTTCCCCGGTGTATTCCCCGTTGCTTTCCCCGGTGAATTTTTGAAAATTTTTTTAAAACCAGGGCGTTGGTTTCAAATGCCGGGGATCTACCTGGTGCAATATGCTGTAGGCCTGATGAGCCTGGTAATATGTAAGGCATTATTTGCGGGAGCATGTTTAGACGTAACAGCAATGAAAAATCATAACGTAACGACGATTCAGGTTTTCTACATAAACAAAGAATCCTCCCCCCTCACTCCACTTTTTCCAAAAGTATAACTTGGCGAGTATGGCCATCCTTTCCCCCTATCATTTCATCTGGGATCAAAAATTGAATTTCAACTCTTGAGGGTCATGAAATCAGGGGAAACATGTCGAGTAACTATTTAGCAAAATTTAGCAAAACTTGAACATGAAACAAACGGGTGGAAAATGAAAAATATTAATTTCAACTCTTGGGAGTCGTGAGATCGAGGAAAGTATGTCGAGTAATTGTTTTGCAAAATCTGAACGTGAAACGCATGGAAAAGAATTGATTACATTACGATTTGACTTTCTCGGTAATTTTGACTCAACTTGAGTTTCTCACCATCTCCTTCGTCTATGGAATGTAATGAAAATAATTCATTAGGACCATTGAGAAGAAAAGGAAACCAGAAAATTCAATCTAGCATTTATCGCTTTAGTTTAAAATTCAGTAGAGATGGTGAGTAACTCAAGTTGAGTCAAAATTACCGAGAAAGTCAAATCGTAATGTAATCAATTCTTTTCCATGCGTTTCACGTTCAGATTTTGCAAAACAATTACTCGACATACTTTCCTCGATCTCACGACTCCCAAGAGTTGAAATTAATATTTTTCATTTTCTACCCGTTTGTTTCATGTTCAAGTTCTGCTAAATTTTGCTAAATAGTTACTCGACATGTTTCCTCTGATTTCATGACCCTCAAGAGTTGAAATTCAATTTTTGATCCCAGATGAAATGATAGGGGGAAAGGATGGCCATACTCGCCAAGTTATACTTTTGGAAAAAGTGGAGTGAGGGGGGAGGAGATTTCAGCACTTGGCTATGGTAATGACTCAATATTCTGAGATTAAAAAACATGCTGTAAATAGTAGCATGTAGGAAAACAAAAAAAAATTCTATTTATCTCATCCATAAAAATCATTCTCCCAATTAACACTAGTGTGCTTCATTCCAAGATGAACATTTTTTGATCATGAACAAAGAAAAATCTGGAGAAGGACAACTTTGTATTTTTGATAGCAAGACTCTTGAAATTAGTTCATGGAATTGACTTGAGTTGATGCGAAGACTCCTAACCCACTTGTGATGGTGCTTGCAAGAGAAAATTTTTGGATCACGAGGAACTTCTAGATTGTGAAAATTCCTCTAATGATGAACCACATCCACTCTTCAGCAAGAGAGCATACTAAATATCAAAGTGAATAACTAATAACTAATTGATAAATGAAACATAGAATTATGACACTACATCTGTTGTTCAACATTTTCCAACGAACAGAAACTGAGACAAATTCCATGTAGCACATTGGTAATTCATAACACATCAAGAAGTTAGAGCAATTCGTGCGAACTCATTCTGAGGGAAATGAAGGTTCAGTAGCATTATGTGATATGTGTTTGAATGATCCTCAACATACTTCCAGATAGATGATGTACGGATCCAGTTTGTTTAGTGATTGACAACTCAAGTAATAATTTTTTCAATTTGAACTTACCACTTCCCACCAAGAGCGTAAAAGTGCCTTTCTTTCTTCATAATACTCTTGATGAAACAGGTGAACCCTGTACAACTTTCTTATCCTATTCAGAATTTAGTGCCAAGAAAGTAAAATCCATATACCATATGAGAGTAAAAGTATAGCTGAGACCTTTGGGTTAGAGTATTACGCAATGGACATATGATATTCAAAAGTAATAACCAGAGCAACACCAAATATCAGTGCTTATATATCACAACAACTGTTCTTGGACAGTCGTCAATTGACTGACATGTCTTCCAACATCTAAATGTGAGAGATGATCCCTCTTGATGTGTTGAACATTGACAGGTCTACGAAAAGCAACACGAAGGATATTCTATTGGTCACACTCTTCTTCAACTAGAGTGGTTTATCAAATTTTCTTTGAGATGCACAATTTTTCAGAGTTGGGTCTCTCTGAAGTATTGAGGATACTGAAAGTCAATAAACGGCTGAAATGTAGATTGATACTGGCACTCATTTTTTCTCACGATCAAATCCTACATTCTCCAAATATTGTTGAAGATCGACTCTTGACAGTGTACAACAGCGAGGATGACAAACATTTCGGACTATTATTCTTATATCACTCCAGATAAGGAAACCCACAACAATATTAGGCTGCTCTTATTCCTCCAACAATGAGAGCTGATTTCTACAAGCTCGCTGCAGGCGGTGCTACGATTGGCTTTCAATCTCTGCTATTATCTCTACATAATATAATCAAAATAGTCAAAAAAGTTACATGTTACTGCAACAACATGTTACTGCTGGTGCGGAATAACGCCGTCTGCTACACATGCGGCTGCATCAAAACATCGCCCGTGTTCTCGCGGTCGATCGCCCCGCGTGGTCGACCCCAACAATCGATTGTGTTCGACTTCGAGTGTCTTGACGCGGCTGAAATCTTGACGCGAAAAAATTGGGAAGGGTCGAAATTAGTGAGTAAGATATTTTGGCACTAAACGCTGTCAGCGGCAAAATGACTTGCCAATATCCTTGTTGAGGACCGAAATAACGGGTTCAGAGGGAATGAGACCCTCCTGAACCCAGAAAAGCATGAAATAAGTAAGTTCGAAAAAATGTGTGAGGTTAAAACGGCCCAACTCAGCGTATATAAGGCACGGCAGCCTTGCGCGCGCTCTCTCTCTTTCTCACATGTTCTTCTCTTTCATATACTCGCCAGCAAGGCGCTGCCGCGCCTTTTGATATCTGAGTTATTAGAGCTTTTTATGAGTTGATGAAATATTGCATGTTCTACATAATTCCGCGGTTAAAAATTTATGTCATTCGTTGGTGACTGAATTTGGGGAGAAGAGGATGTACGTCAACGGTAAGGCTCCAAACTGAATTATTTGCTGAATGTCACAGAGATTTTCAAATTGAAGTTTTCCATAGAATTGTGTTGAAAATTATCATAATAGTGATGCGGCAGGGAGAATGAGTTAAGCGTGAGTATAAGCTACCCAGGATATTTAATTGTACTATGTAAGATCAGTCCTATATACATCACAAACCTTGAGTAATTTACCAAATCATCTTAATTTATGTAAGAATAGATCTTCACAGCCATATCTGTGCATATCCAGACCAATATATTACACCTCATAGTATCGGAAGAGTATACGTGGCATCTTGACTAATACTCTTTTACAACGAAAAATCATGGTGAAAACGTGTAATAATATATACTACAATGCTGCAGAGTGATCAGCCTGTGCCAGACAGGTAAACTTCAAGTACAAAAATGTTACTCGTATTTTGCAATAAATACTTTTTGGAAGACAGGTTACTCTTTAAAAACGTTTTGTTCCGAAAGGACGAGGATACATTTTTGTGACAATTCTACCTCATTCGTGATGTTGACACTCAAATAGGGAACTAACATGACTCCGAAAAAATGTCTAAATGATCGTTTAATGGAAGTTTTACTTTAAAAGATATACGTTGGACATAAATTCGGAATTTTTCTTCTATTAGAATTATTTGAATTGAAATGTGAATTTTCTACATGTTTGAATTGGCGCCTATCAATATGGCAGCGCGTGCACATGAGTCGCGTGACCGAAAAATTTTTTCCAATGGCTATTTTGAAGTAAACCTGCCTATATTTTATTGCAAATCTTCGTTATTCTCAAAAAATAAGCTATTAAGATAGCATGTGTTATTGGGATGAGGAGCTCCATAAAACAGTAGGTGAATCACGTGACACATGTGCAGACACCGACACATTGTGAGGCGCGAATTCAAATGGTCAAATCTTCAATGATTGTTAAAAAATCCTTAGAGTGTCGGAAAATTTTCAAACATTTTCTCCTATGTTTGTTTTGTCGCTAACTTGCAAAATTCAATCACTCCCGAAATCATGTCAGTTCCCTATTATAAATTTCATAAAAATACACATATCAATATCTCATATTTTGGCTAAATTGGACATTGTCATAGCCAACATACTCAAAATGCTCATCACACACTTGCAATTGCTATGGGAGCCTGGAATTTAGTATGCGTATGGTCATTTGGTGGATAGTTCTAAGCTTATTGGAAACATCTAATACTCGGAGAGTGATTTTGCAACTTTTGAATTGAAGATAATGCGCCAACCTCGATTTTGATAAATAGATACATTAATTACGATTTTGAAGTTATTTTTAACATTTTGAGTATCTTAGCTATCGAGATAATCAGCTTTTGCCACCAATACAAGACAAACTTGAAGGTACCTTCATTAAATATGTGATGTGAGCTCTAAAATCACCCATAATGGAGAAATTAAAAAAATATACATACTTTTATGCGCGCTTCCCGTGACAACAATGGGAAAGATTTACACAGGTACTTTCAAAATATATACAAAATGAATCTAATGATCACAAATAAAACAAGATTGAAGCTACAAGAATGTGTCCACTCATGCGCAGAGCCACAGATCCAAGGAAATTACAATGAATTATCTAAGTCCATCTCAACCGATGCCTATGCCGTGTTGCCATTCGCAGGGTTTGTAGTTCTTCTTTTGGGCTGTATTTTCCGATATTCATCTCCAAATTCCCGCTCGAAACCTTTGTAATGGCTGAATAATTCCCACAGCAAATCTGCAAAAAAGCATTCAATCAGAAAACGTCTATAGGGGTTACATTTTATTTTAAAGAATTTCTTCGGCAATCAAGCTTACACGCACATCACAACTTAGACGGTAGACATTTGAGCTAGATATTTGCAATTGGAACTATTTCATATAGTTGCAAATACACATTTGCAATTGAAACTTTCTCATGGACGTGTTCATACGCACACGCACGCACGCACACACACACACACACACACACACACACACTTACACTCATTCACTCACGCACGCACAGGCACACGTGCACCCTGTCGAAGGAACATGATTGAATTGTATGCCTTTATGCCTTGCACTTACTCAGTACGGCGTTCAATTTCCCGACGGGCAGAGCAGGTCTGGATTCAAACTTATTTGACGCCACCTAGGCGCCGTAGAGAGTATGATTTTTCCGCTCTTCTTTTGAGAAAACCATCAGGATGACGGGTGCGGTGAACTCCCTCACCGTTTTAAAAGTCTTTGCTTGAGCAACCATATACTCTGGCAGTTGGTAGTTGTCCGTATCTAGAGGTACGGCTGATTTCGCTGAAAGAATGAAAACCATCGTTATATAACAAGCTCTTCTTTTGAGAAAACCATCGGGATGATGGGTGCGGTGAACTCCCTCACCGTTTTAAAAGTCTTTGATTGAGCAACGATATACTCTGGCAGTTGGTAGTTGTCCGTATCTAGAGGATACGGCTGACTTCGCTGAAAGAATGAAAACCATCGTTATATTGGACACAGCGGTAGCTGTGCTCGAAAGTATGGCGAAGCCTTCGAGCAGCTCCGCCTTGTATATACGTCCAAGTCGAGCATTCTAACCTCCTTTTGATTTTCGAACATACATTAGATGTTAATGCGGACTCCAAAGACACGGTATTCCCATATCGAAATCGTTTGAACTGAGAGGGCTTTCGGTGTAAAACTTTGATTTTGATGATAAATGTTTTATTTGCTGAAATATGGAATACCGTATTTCGCTGATGTCGAAATCGTTTTTGGACAGGAACCTGTTTTGACGGACATGACGTAGTTCAAGAGCGCGTATTTTCACATGCGAATTAATGCTGTAGGATAGATGATGATTCAAGCCCGAACTTGTGTCGCTTGCAACTACGCGAGAGAAAGTGTGGCTGTGTGTATGAATGTGTGTATCGTCTGCTATGGTGGAACGCGGAAGGCACGGACATTACCGATCGACGGTTTCATCGATAGCTCGCGCGGATATCTGAATATTCGAAATATGCGGATTTAGCTCAAGTAATGCGTTTTACACGTGGCCCGAGTCAAATCCTTTGGTATATAACTACATCTCAAACATTCCGTGATCTGATATGACTCAAACAGGTATTGTGCGTTAAAAGTATGGTGGTTCATGTTATTGTCGCAAAAACAGTGCAGATGTACCACCATACTTTTGACCCATATACCTTTTTGAGGTGTATCAAAAATCATCGAAATATATCCGCATGATCTAAACACGACATGCTTGAGATGTATAGTGTAGATAACAATTACATTGATGATACGCCACGATCAATAATCAGTAATCAATGATAATTCGGATAATATTTTTGAAACCTTACCTTTTTATGAATGCATTCTTTGGGTGGCAGTCCGATCATTCGCTTGTTGTTACGATCTGTCAACGGCGAAATTCTCGATTTTCTTGAAAAAAATGAATCAAATTTCTGTAACGTACAATATTGAAAATCGATTTTAGGTTTGGTCGAATCTATGAGACATACCGTTTTGCACATTTGCTTCAAGCTCTAACTTCATCCGTTCCAGCTTCACGATCTTTCGGTCACGTCTTTCTATCCTCGCTGTCAATATCTCAATTTTCCCTTCGAGGCGAACGATTTTTATTCTCTTCGATTCCTTCGGTTCTTGTGGAAGATCGACAACAGGTGATGGCATAGCATTTCTATCAAGATCGTTGGATCGAGACGCAAGCTGAATATTAGCTCCAGACGTATCAAGTAGAGGCGTAGAGGACCTACTAGGCGTGCAGAGCCTAGACGTTTCCGTTCGGAGGACCTCTGTATTATTTACTTGATCTGCTTGATGATCGTCAACAAATGGAGAAACAGATCTGGAGTTACTTGGCGTCACTGCACTTTCAGATAGATTATCAGGATACTCGTTTTCCTTGCCCTCGCCCTCCTCATCTTCCGAATCCTGTCGATGAATCATATGGAATGGAACACCGACCTCGTTTGTCATTGAAACCAACGTCATCACATGTAACTCTCATCATCAAATGCACAAATCATCGGTCGAATCCATAAACGCGAATATGAGCATGATCTATATTTGTGTTTGTATAAGCCTGTGTGCGTGCGTGGAATCGTGCGTGTGCATCCTGATCGGAGTAACATTTTTTATTACAAACTGCATGTGATGAGGCTGTGTGCGCGATGAATATAGGAAGCAGCCCATGAATTTATTGTACGTGAAATTATGAAACACGATTTGCTAAGCAGATTGAACGGAGATAAAGTGAGATTTTCCCTCGACCGGTAACTCTACAACACAAGCTTTACATCCTGGTCAAAGTCAACATTTTTTCACAATCTGATAATACAAGCGTGTGTGCTGTGTGCAACCGTGCGCGTGCAAGTGTGTGTGTGAGAGAGAGCGAGAGAGAGAGAGAGAGAGAGAGAGAGAGAGAGAGAGAGGAAGTAATTAGTTGATACAAGCACTCACATTGTTCGTGCCCAGGATCTCTGCGGCCAGCTCTATGTCAGCAGTAGTCAGGTGCACCTTGTCAGGCGGTGGCATTGACTTACGTCGTTTACGCGGTGTCACTTCTCCCTGTTCATTGTACTCGTCGCTCTCGCAGTTCTCTTGTGTGACAAATTCGCTATTCCACTTCCGTTTCAGTTGGGCTCGTTGTTCTCTGGTGGGACTGTAGATCCCGTACTTCTCGAAGTTTGTAATTGCCTTTCTACATTTTGTCCAATCTGAAAAATGCGAAGAAATCGAACGCACGCATTAGATATTTTTTGCTTGTTTGCACTGATCGATAGACCGATTTTTGTATGATTGAGGGTAGCTATGATGTCATATATTTGGTATCGCCCAGAGGCGGATCCATGGAATAGGTAAATCTAAAACATTCTTCTGAACAGGAATCGGGCTCTACCCCTACGTTCATCGTCCGAGTATATAAAGAGAATCAAAAAATTCACGGCGTCCTGGTAACTGTCAGACACGCTGCAGCTTGTATGATTGGAAAGAAAAAATACAGTAAGAAATTTGACGAAAATATCAAAAACTGGAACAAGACTCGAGCTAATTAAAACCACATACAGAACTCAATGTTGTATACTTGAATCATTTTACGATCAATATCGACTTCCCTCCGTAGGTTTGGCAAACTGAAATTTCCTCTAAAAATGCCGAAGAAGGTGGTCGTCTTTCAGTCTCCTTCCTAGGTAAGAATGATGAAAAGTTTTCCAAATTCTGAAATAACTATAACAAGAGTGTGTTCGATCTTTGAGAGAAGATACTCCATAACTCAGAATTCGCAGAGTGCCCCAAAAATTCCTAAAAGTTCGACTTTCCCGTCAGAATTTGCAAAAATTTGCATCTATATGACTTTAGCAGCGATTCGTTTAAATTTAACTGCTGCCACCAAGAAATTAACGGCGCAACCATGCACTATCGCGCCTGGATTGCCAGATACTTTTGAGATCAGTCTGAACGTATACCACCCTGCTGCAAAAGTTCGATTGGATTTGATTGAAATACATCCAATCGTTCTGAATCTAGAATCTTATGGTGAATTTGAAACATGACTTTCAGGATTGAGGAAGATTGGAATTCAATAACGATCAATGATGTTGATCATGATTCGAACAGTATAGACCAATCTTGGCCAATGCAGACTTTTCGAATTGAAAGTGAGATTGCCAATCAATCTCAATACTTACTGCTAGTATTCAGAAATCGATGTTCTATTTGTATGAATGCTGATTCCTTTGATAGAATATCGCGATTCCAATCTGTGTCAATGCCATGAAAAAGCATTGACATGCTATGAGTCCTATCTACTTCAATCGATTCCAACACTGTTTTTCAGTAATGGAAACATCGAGATCTCAATCCGCCTCATTCGACCTCAATACTGACTGGAGGCATTGGAGACCTTAAACCCTATTTTTCTGAATCGATTTGAATACTGGATATCATTATTGGGATTCCGAAATCCTATCTGCCTTGATCGATTTCAATACTGTTCCCCAGTATTGGAAACATCGAGATCTCAATCCGCCTCAATCGACCTCAATACTGACTGGAAGCATTGGGGGCCTTAAGCTCTATTTATCTAAATCAATTTGAATGCTGGATATCATTATTAGAATTCCGAAATCCTATCTGCCTCAATCGATTCGAATACTGTTTTTCAGTATTGGGAACATCGAGAACTCAATCCCCCTCAATCGACCTCAATACTGACTTTCAGTCATTATTACAAATCAACGTCCTACTCTATACATCACTCACATTACAGCTAAGGTTTCAATACAATCCAATACTTATTCTAATCATGATCACATTAACATATCATCCCATGACATAACTAACAGCTATTTGGAGGTTCTGTCACTCATCAGTCTTATATAGGAACAGGAGAGATGGTTCGTCGCTTGCGAGAAAGCAATCCCATGATATTTGGATGCAAACTGAGATGGTCATCGGAACGCCACCTAGCGTCAGCCACTCAAATTCATCGGCCTCAATCGATTCCAATACTTACGTTCAGGAATGGGAATTTCGGTATCTCACACGACGTCAATCGGTCCCAATACTGACTATGAGCATTGACGAGTTTATTCATCGTCCTTAATCGATTTGAATGCTGAATAACAGTATTGAGGACTTGAAATCCTATCTGTCCCAGTCGATTCCAGTACTGTTGTCTAGTATTGGGAACATCGAGATCTCAACACACTTTAATCGATCTCAATACTGACTGTGAGTATTGGAGTCATTATATCCTGATAACCTGAATCGATTTCAGCACTGTCTCTCAGTATTGGGTAGATCGCTATCTCAATCCACTTCAATCGATCTCAATACTGAAAGTAAGCATTAGAAACCTTATATCCTATCTACTTAAATCGATTTGAATGCTGAAAATCAGTATTGGAGAATTAGAATCCTATTTGCCCCATTCGATTCCAGTACTGTTTTTCAGTATTGGTTACATCGGGTTCTCAATCCGCTTCAATCGATCTGAATACTGCTTTTCAGCATTGACGACCTGATATCATATTTACCTGGGTCGGATTGAATGCTGAATATCAGTATTCAGGACTTGCAATCCTATCTGCCCCAATCGATTCCAGTACTGTTTTTCAGAATTGGAAACATCGAGATCTCAATCGGCTTGAATCGATTTCAATACTGATATCCAGCATTGCAGACATTATATGATATTTACCTGGATCGAATTGAATGATGAATATCAGTATTGAGGACTTGGAATCCTATCTGCCCCAATCGATTCCAGTACTGTTTTCCAGTATTAGGAACATCGAGATCTCAACCCCCTTTAATCGATCTCAATGCTGACTGTAAGTATTGGAGCCCTCATATCCCAATAACCTGAATTGATTTGAGTACTGTCTCTCAGTATTGGGTGGATCGCTATCTCAATCAACTTCAATCGATCTCGAAACTAAATGAAAACATAAGTGACCTTATTATATCCTATCTACTTGAATCGATTTGAATGTTGAAAATCAGTATTCAGGACTTGGAATCCTATCTGCCCCAATCGATTCCAGAACTGTTTTTCACTATTGGAAACATCGGGTTCTCAATCCGCTTCAATCGATCTCAATACTGGTTTGTAGCATTGAAGACCTTACACCATATTCACGTAGATCAGATTTAATGCTGGATATTAGTATTGAGGACTTGAAATCCTATCTGCCCCAATCGATTCCAGAACTGTTCCTCAGTATTGGGAACATCGAGACTCAGTCTGCTTCAATCGATCTCGATACATACTGATTTTCAGCATTGCAGATCTTATATCCTATTCAACCGAATCGAAATGGATGCTGGATATCAGTATTCAGAACTTGCAATCCTATATGCCCCAATCGATTCCAGCTATATATCGTGGTGGCGCAAGTGGTCAGACGTGTAAGAGTTGTATCCATCATTTTAGAGATTTGCTCAAGTTTTATTTTTCAAGTTCATATTATAGAACCTATACCTAATCAGTAGCTAATCCCATCGCTAATCTATTGGAACAATATTCATCAAGCACCTTGTACCCGAGTCTGATACTTTTCTACAAAGGCACTTTATAACCTCAAAGGCATCTTGAGCAGCCGTGCCGCGCAATGGCAAATTGCGCCAAACAGGACTGTAGAGTGAGAAATTCTCAAGCTCAATTATTACCTTGTATGGTCTGTGCTGTGTTATTTCATGAGAAGTGTGCTAAATCTTCAAGGTGTGCACTGAATTACAATGATGATGAGAAATGTGTATCGGTTACATGTTACAACTGTGGTATGAAAATGATGGAATTGAATTCTTCACATAATGCATCAGTCATAGCTAACAACATTTCTGGGGATCATCACATGGAAACTGAATCAGCTAATACTCAAGGATATTCTATTGAAATCATCAGCCGTCTGTTTGATCAAAAGCTTGCTGTTGTAATCCAGGATGTCAACGCTAACACTAACTTAGCAATTCAGAAAATCTCTGAAGATATCAAGTCATTGAACACCAGAGTATCTACTTGTGAAGAACATATTGAAGCTCTCTACAGTCGTCTAGATAATCACACCCCATCAGGCACAGCGGAATTAGCTTCCACTGTCATGTATGAAATTAGGAACATGGATGCTAGACGTAATAACATCCTCATGCATGGTGTACCTGAAAATAATGTGCAACAGCCAAACCAAGACTATACGTATGAATCTGACATTTGTATTGGCTATTTATCTTCCATCCCTGGTTTGAACCTAACAAACTTGTTGGTCAAGAGAATTGGTAACTATCAGCAAAACAAGGTACGCCCCATTTGTTTAACTTTGCATTCAAGGGAAGATGTCTTCAAAGTTATCTCAAATGCCAAAAAACTTCCCAATGGTATCAGTGTCAGTACTGATAAAACTCCTGCTCAACAAGAATTGTATAGGCAATTGCGTTCAGCCAGAGACAAGCACAATACATCTTTTCCTCAAGATCCAATCTCTATCAAGCATTTTCATGATGTCCCTCACTTAGCGGATGCAAATAAAAGGAAAAGAAATCCAGTAAATACAAGAGCTTTTCTTCAGTAAAGAAGAACCCAGTCCAATCTCTTTCAAAATCTTTAAGACAAGATAACATTACCCTTTACTATCAAAATGCACATTCTATAGCATGCAAGCTCAGTGAATTTGAAACCTCTCTTTTCCAATTGTCTCCAATCCCAGATTTAGTATGTATTACTGAATCATGGCTCTCAGAAAATATAAATCTCAACCTAGCAGGATTCAATACTTACAGAGCAGACGGACCTACACGTGGAGGAGGGTGCCTCTTATTAGCTAAGAAGAACCTGAAAACCAGGCTTCTACTCAGTGAGAATAAATTTGGGGAATATTTGTTTGTTCAGTTGCAAGGAGGTCTAGATCTTATTATAGTCCTTGCATATTTCAAGCCTTTATCTTCAGCTGAAAACTTTCAAAAATTTTCATTGGACCTCGACACCACTGCAAACAAGTTCCCGCACCATAAATTCATCATTCTTGGAGACTTTAATCTACCTCGCACATCATGGATAAACCAACCTCTTCAAGCAGTGTATGATGACAGCATCACTGAGTTAACTGAAATCTGCTCTAGCATTCTAGTATCATCTATAGCTCAACTGGATCTCTCTCAATTAATGGATATACATCCTACGAAGAATTATACTCTTGATCTGTTATTCGCTGACCAACAAATGGTAAATAGACTTGAGATAGATGAATGTATAGTCAAACCTGACGTCCATCATGTTGTATCTAATTGGTCTATCAATACTACTACTGTGCATATGAAGGAGGAAATAGTACAGCAAAGGAACTTCAAAAAAGCCGATTACCCTTCTATAAGAACAGCTCTAAAAAATATCAACTGGGCGTCTCAATTAGCTGATATGGACATCAATGCTCAAGTAACTGCTTTCAACAAGGCTGTAAATAGCATCATTGAAGAATTTGTTCCTGTCACCAAGGTTGTAAACTCTACGTTTTCTGTATGGTATGATGATGAACTGAAGGAGAAGATTTTTAAGAAGAAGAAAGCTCATGCAAAGTGGAAATTTACTGAAACTCAAAGTGATTATATTTATTTCAAAAGGTTGCGAGCAGAGAGTATACGACTATCTAGGATAAGGTATAGGTTACATATTGATAAGCTTGAATCAGATCTCTCTAATAACCCTAAAAATTTTTGGCGCCATTTCAAAAATATGAACAGTTCAGACCAATTGCCCGTACAAATTTTCTACAAAGGAAGACAGTCATCTAATCAGAAAGAAACCGCAGATTTATTCGCCGACCATTTTGGTTCGGTTCATACTAATGAGACGCTTTCTCAAATAGATCACTGTAACCCTCAAAGTCAACTTTGCGATGTTTCAATTTCACCGGACGCGTTCCACCGAGAAATCCACAAAATCAACAATAGCACCAACACTGGCCACGATCTATTTCCAAATCTCTTCCTAAAAGAGTGTGCCTTTGAATTAGAATTGCCACTACTTGATATCTTCAATAAATCTCTGTCCATGGGTGAATTCCCGGAACAATGGAAAAAGTCAACCATTAGTCCTATTTTTAAAAATGGTGACAGATCAAACGCACAGAATTATAGACCCGTTACCAAAGTTCATTGTGTACCTAAACTATTCGATGCGCTTGTGACAACACAGTTGAGTGAATTCATTGCTCCATTCCTGATTGACCAGCAACATGGTTTCAGAAAAAATAGATCAACGCTTTCCAACTTGATAATTTTTGAGAATTTTTTGTCGAAAGCACTCAATGAAAATCTTCAAGTAGACGGAATATATACAGATTTTTCTAAGGCCTTTGATACGGTTAACCACAAAAGACTCTTAGACAAGCTATGGAATTTCGGAATTCAAGGAAATATCTATAAATGGATTAAGTCGTATCTTACAAATAGATATCAAAAATTCTCGATAAACGGCTCCGTTTCTTATCCTATTCTTAACACTTCAGGAGTCCCTCAAGGATCTCACTTAGGACCTCTACTTTTTTGTACATACATAAATGATTTAGTAGTTAATGTCAAACACTGTCAGGCCCTGTTGTTTGCGGATGATCTCAAATTATTTACCATTGTTAGTTCTGAATTAGATGCATCCCATATTCAGTCTGATCTCGACGCTATAGTGTTATGGTGCCAGAATAATGGTTTAAAATTGAACGCCTCGAAATGCAAGATTATCTCATTCCAAAGGAGCGGAAAGCCAAGACTGTTTGATTATAGGATTTCTGACAAGTTTCTCGAGAGGTTAGAGGTAGTAAAAGATCTTGGAGTATTTTTCGATTCTAAACTCAACTTTCATTATCATGTTAATCATGTCCAGAGCAAGTGCTGCAAAAGTATAGGCATGATAAAGAGATTATCCCGTGACTTTTCTAGTGTTAGTTGTATAGTTCAGCTGTACAGAACTATTGTGATGCCAAACTTCTTATATTGTTCACAAAGGACCCCGCCATAAATCATAGGATTTTGGGTTTCAGCTAAATGTGATCGTATGGTAGTTGAACGATAGATTTTGACGAGCTGAATGAAAGTCTCAACGGGCGCAAGGAACGATAACGTGTCGTTTTTGAGTAATTCGTGGTCAAAGTTGCCTGAGCTTGCAAGCTAAAGTAGGGTTATGCAATGTTTACAAGAAGCTGTGCGCATTCGAATTCCCTGCTAGCTTGTCTATTTCATCGCGTTAGGCTCGAAATATAATTGCAAGGTAGTTCATTATCCATTCCAGATTATTTAATAATGAGTTCTTGAAGATTTCTGCATCGAGAAATATAAAGAAAAATGAGAAATATAAAATATTAATCTCTCGATTTTTCTAACTGTTTTTTATTGAAAGTTGAAGAATCCTCCTGGTGACTTTCTCTGTAACTTTGATCAAAACTGTATTTTCGTGTCATGTTCAATATATTCAGTAAAAAGAAGACTTAGAGAATGATGCCACTGAAAATCTTCATCTGCGTCATTTCAGATAGTAATAATTATTGGTTAATAAATCAATTATTGGTCTTGATCGTGATTTTCATCAATTCAATTCTTGACTAAAATGTGATATCGCCTGGTTATAGTCTAATGTTTTTTGATATCGAATAGATGCATATCTGTTGCCGCAAGATTTGCATTACCACTCGCTAGCTCGTCAAATGATACTTACTCAGTCAATCATTTTCGGCTGGGTTTGATTTTTCCGGCGAATCATTCGTTCAAATGCCTACAAATCTCTGACCAGAACATCGTGACTTTCTTTGAAAGAGCTCACTCTGAAAAAGTATTTCAAAAGCTCTTCTTTGAGTACTTTTCTGAATATTGACGATCCCTCCAGCCTTGCTCTCTCAAACTTGTGCGATTTTTGGCTATTTATCGATGCAGAAATCTTCAAAAGCTCATTATTAAATAATCTGGAATAAACAATGAACTACTTTGCAATTATACTTTGAGCCTAACGAGATGAAACGGACAAGTTAGCAGGGAATTCGAATGCGCACAGCTTCTTGTAAACATTGCACAACCCTACTTTAGCTTGCAAGCTCAGGCAACTTTGACCACGAATTACTCAAAAACGACACGTTATCGTTCCTTGCGCCCGTTGAGACTTTGATTCTGCTTGTCAAAATCTATCGTTCAACTACCAAACGGTCACATTTAGCTGAAACCCAAAATTCTATGATTTATGGCGGGGTCCTTTGGGCTCCTTATGAAGTTACTCAATTAACTAAATTAGAAAGAGTTCATCACAAAATGCTCCGATTCCTGGCTTATAAGTTGAGAAAACCTATGCACTTTACAGATCACAACTACGATTCCATTCTATCGATAGTTGGCTTGCCATCTATACGGAATTTATTCCTGTATCATGATTACCTTTTAGCGTATAAAGTGGTCTTCAACCTAATTAAAGGGATTAGCACTCATATTTGCTTTGACCTAAGGACAATCAATTATCCTATACGTAATCCACGCCCTTATGTGGAAATACTCTCAACATACAAGCGTCATTACCACTCCTGCTCGGTCAGACTGAAAAGATTATGGAATTCTCTCCTATTCGAATCCAGATCCTTACGTTTAAGTTTGTTTAAAACGCAGATGCGTAAAGAAGTGTTACTCAATTCATAATTATTGAACTACGTTATTTATATTGTTTATTTTAAATTTCTATAACTCTGTTACTCGTCATACCACTAGTGCCATCTATACTCATGCGTTACTTTTGTTAAGGGCTGATTACCCCGTATATGAGATAAAATAAAATAAAATAAAAAAGTACTGTTTTTCAGTATTGGGAATATCGGGATCTCAATACGCTTCAATCGATTTCAATACTGATTTCCAGCATTGCAGACCGTATATCCTATTTACCTGAATCGGATTGACTGCTGAATATCAGTATTGAGGACTTAAAATCCTATCTGCCTTAGTCGATTCCAATACTGTATACCAGTATTGGAAACCCCGAGATCTCAATCCGCTTCAATCGATCTCAATACTGATTTTCAGCATCGGATACCTTATATCCTATTCACTTGAATCAAATTGAATGCTGAATATCAGTATTGTGGACTTGAGATCTTATCTGCCCCAATCCAGTACTGTTTTTCAGTCATGGGAACATCGGGATCTCAATGCGCTTCAATCGATCTCAATGGTGATTTTCAGCATTGCAGACTTCATATCGTATTCATCTGAAGCGAGTTGAATGCTGAATATCAGTATCAAGGACTTGAGATTTTATCTTCCCCAATCGATTCTAGTACTGTTTTCCAGTATCGGGAACATTGAGTTCTGAATAAGCTTCAATCGATCTCAATACTTACTTTTAGCATTGCAGACCTTATATCATATTTACCTGAATCCGATTGAATGCTGAATATCAGTATTGAGGACTTGAGATCTTATCTGTCCCAATCGATTCCGGTTCTATTTTCCAGTTTCGGGTACATCAAGATCTCAATCCGCTTTAATCGATCTCAATACTGTCTTTCAGCATTGCAGACCTTATAACCCTTTCGCCCGAATCGATTAGAATGCTGTGTATCAGATTGGGGATGTGAAGTCCTATCTGCTTTAATAGATGGAGATACTGACCTCTAACATTAGAGACAGTGTATTCTATCTACGTCAATATACCTGAATGATGATTGTTAGTATTGAAGACTTGAAATCCTATCTGCCCCGATCGATTCTAGTACCGTCTCCCAGTATCGGAAACATCGAGATCTCAATCCACCCCAATCGATTTCAATACTGATTTCCAGCATTGCAGACCTCATAACCCATTCACCTGACCAATAGCAAAACTCATCTAGAGGCCGTTCCAATTCGGCCCAGCAGTATTCGATTTGATTCAAATATATGAAATCAGGAAGAGTTCAATACTGATTGTGAGTATTGAGAGGGATAGAATAACTATGCACTCACGATTTCAATTCGATTCTGTAGTATTCATCTCGATTAGTCAATGACGCAAAGAGTGATTGGTTCATCATTGGCATCGATTGACGCAGTCAATTCAACGCTGCCTGGCATGATTCAGACCGATAGCAAAACTTATCCTCAGGCCTCACCAATCCCGCTCAGCAGTATTGAATTCGATTCAAATATATGAAACCTAGAGGAGTTCAATACTGATTATGGGTATTGAGGAGGATAGAATGACCATGCACCCACGATTCCAATCCGATTCTGTAGTATCCATCTCGATCGGTCAATCACGCAATGAGTGATTGGGTCATCATTGGAATCGATTGACGGAGTCGACTGAATGCTGCCCGGCAGGATTCAGATCGATAGCGAAACTAATCCTCAGAGCGTACCAATCCTGCTCAGCAGTATTGAATCCGATTAGAATACATGGAATCCAGAGGAGTTCAATACCGATTGTAAGTATTGAGGAGGATAGTGACCATGCACCCGCGATTTCAATCCGATACTGTAGTATTCATCTCGATCGGTCAATCACGCAATGAGTGATTGGATCATCATTGAAATTGATTGACGCAGTCGACTCAATGCTGCCTGGCAGAATTCAGACCGATAGGAAAACTCATCTTCAGGCCGTTCCAATCCTGCTCAGCAGTATCAAAATCGATTGAAATATCCGAAACCTAGAGGAGTTCAATACTGATTGTGAGTATTGAGGAGGATAGAATGATCATGCACCCACGATTCCAATCCGATCCTGTAGTATTCATCTCGATTGGTCAATCACGCAATGAGTGATTGGGTCATCATTGAAATCGATTGACGGAGTCGGCTCAAAAGTGCCTGGCAGGATTCAGACTGATAGCAAAACTTATCTTCAGGCTGTTCCAATTCTGTTCAGCAGTATTGAATTCGATTGGAATATATGAAACCTAGAGGAGTTCAATACTGATTGTGAGTATTGAGAGGGATAGAGTAACCATGCACCCACGATTTCAATTCGATTCTTTAGTATTCATCTCGATTGGTCAATCACGCAATAGGTGATTGGGGGATGATTGGAATCGATCCAGGGCTAATGACTTGAATCTCTCTCCATTCATGATTGAGACAGATAGGGATGAGCAAGGCTATTATACACCAGTACTGCAGAGAATTATTTGGTTCGATTGAGGAATGTTGCAACAACAGTATTCAAAAGGTGAAATTCAATCCTGTCATTCGGGATTGGTTAGGATAGATGATTAGTATCGTTTCGCGAATTGAATCAGTTTCTGAAGCATTGATCTCGATAGAGCAGTGGGAGACGGGATCCATCTTTCAATTAGATTGATTACAATACTGTATTGGTTCATTCAAACATATTGAACCAGCAAAGATCTTTCATCCATCCATCCGGATCCTATCCTCTGCTGAATACTAGTATTGGATCATATCCGCTCACATCAGTCCTCATCAACAGTATAGAATTCGTTTGGCAGTTGTGATCTTAAATCTACAATTCAGGATTCAGCTAGATTAGGTCTATGCTCGATTGATCTGCATTGAATCCCAATACTGCTCTCGCAGGTTGAATGATAGAACCGATTGAAATGTATTGATCCCGATAGGATTCGATTGGTTTTCAATCTATCCCAATCGATCTTTCGCAGCAGGGTAGGGAGAAGGGTGAATGACTTATACACAGAGTTATGAGTAAACTATTTGAGCTATATTGTTCAGAATAATCAAAGACTCGAGAAATGGATGAAGCGTGAAGCGCTTTGACAAAATGATGTGATCTAGCCGAAGGCCAGTGTAGCTCTGATGGCGGGCCGCTTGGCTCGTCGATGCGGCGGTGGCGTGGGGGTCGGGCCCTTCCGATGGGCCTTGTTGCTGTCTCTCTCGCACTCGTTCCCTGAGGCACTCACTCTCTCGCGAACTGAGAGAACAGCTTGTCCGAAGCTTAGTATTGCCAATATTTGATTACGCTGCACCACTGCTTAC
Organism: Eretmocerus hayati; assembly: GCA_029851415.1. NCBI lineage: Eukaryota > Metazoa > Arthropoda > Insecta > Hymenoptera > Aphelinidae > Eretmocerus > Eretmocerus hayati. The sequence goes on from CM056741.1 coordinate 137,950,911, forward strand.
CGACCTCAACAAAAGCCAGCAGTTGAAACTCCACCGCCTCCACAATGCGTGCGTGCGTTTTGTTTACGGTAACATCCCGTGGCGATCGCATGTTACGCCATACAGACTCGCCCTAGGATGGCTATCAGCTCAGCGCCGGAGAGAATACTTACTTGGTTCCCTAGCCTACTCTGTGATCGACACAGGTTTACCTGAGTACCTTCGCCCTAAATTCCTCCTCACAACTGAGTTATCGTCGTTAAGACAATCCAACAGGAAAGATAAGGCTACACTCACATACCGTACTCCCCGTACTGAGGCACAAAACCAATCATTTGCTCTAGCATCCTCAAAACTCATCAACAAACTACCCTACATTGATTTTGAAACATCCACTCATGAACAATTCAAAGAAGATTTGCTTGACCTCCTCATGTCTCAGGATCGCAGCGATTGGCTTAAACGTGTGCAACAAGAAAAACTCGAATCAGTCCCACCCGCGATCGCGCACCTGATTTCCTTTCCACCTCACTGAGCAAAACAAGGTGATTCTGGCACTCTCGCTGATGAGAATAGACTCTCCTACACTGATAATAAGTCGTGCGAATTTTCATTGAATGTACAAACAGATTCTCAAGTTTAAGTTATAGAACTAGCACTTTTGCGTTACTCTAGGATGTGTATTTTAACCTACTTACAATTAACTTTACTACTTAGTTAATTTGAAATGATTACTTAAGTCAATCTAAACTCTCAATACCCTGCTCTATTTTTCTACTGTATAATAATAGTACTCTCTTTGTGATCTGCAATTTGGGCATATGGGATTCATCCCCTGCCCTCAATAAAATTCCAATCAATCAATCAATCAATCGAGGCTGCTTGGCTAGCGAGAGCGTAGATCGATGTTTGAGAGGCAAATCTTCATAGATTTCAAAATGGGGTGGCTTGTATTCAATTATTCTTAACTAATTACGCTGACAGCTATAGTGACCATTTATATACGGTGATTTGAATCGGGCGCGGGTCTTATACCATATTTGTCAGTTATCTACTTTATCAACATATCACCTCGTTACACGGGTATAGCCAGTTATAAGCACGTACGTTATCGGTTTCATAGTAGTCATTCGAATTCGAATAAAGCTGATAATCCAGTAATCATCAGCTATACATATATACAGTTGCCATGGTGAATAGATTGAAAGCCAAACAATCGGGTGTATGTAAACTCAGTATTCTGATTACGAGAAAACGATGTAGATAGGCTGAAAGCGCAAGTTTGCCTTAGCAATCATCAAAATGAAAATTAGGGGAAGAGTTCTGCCACGCTCAGCAAGTGATACATTTTCCACAGGATTTTTATTGATTGTGGTACCTCTAATTTACTGGTTCGAACTATGGATTGTGTTGCCTAAACTCTTCACAAGAGGTTCAATTCAATATATCTTTCATTTTGTCTTAGGAAATTTTATTATGATGAATATAGTAGGTAATTATACCTACACAGTGTTGTGTGATACAAGTATTCAACAGTTCATAATACCAGTTGTCAAAGCAAGTGCTCAGACAGGATGGAGATTTTGTTCAATTTGTGAATCAGTTGCCCCACCTCGCTCATGGCATTGTAACACATGTGATACATGTATATTGAAGAGGGATCATCATTGCCTCTTCACAGGATGTTGCATTGGACACTATAATCATCGATACTTCCTCATGTTCATTCTATATCTCTTCATTGCAACAATGTACGCTTTTGTATACAATAACTTTTTTATATGGAATATTATTGAGTTTGAATTCCCAACAACTATAATTAAGCTTATATTTCCACTAGCTATATTTGTGTTTGGATTTGATGGTTCAATACACCAATTCTACCTCATGTTGTACATTGTAACTGTAATGGGAATGCTCTTCTGTGGAGCTCTGTGCTTCTACCATTTTCACTTGGTGTGGATTGGATGCACTCCAGATGAAAGCAACAAAAAAGACTTTACGCACAACTTAGGTTTCAAACAAAATTTTAAGAATGTATTGGGTAAGAGATGGTTTGCAGTATGGCTATTTCCGTACATACAATCAGAACTCCCACATAATGGAATATCATGGCGCCGATCTGTGGATAAACATGATCTTAAATCTGAATAAATCAGAGATGATTGCTTACATGGAATACAGTAAGTTTGATAATGTGATTCTGAATTACTTGAGGACGTTGGTATATATTGTACATATAAGAAAATAGATCACTCTTTATGTATATACTCAAAATCAATTTATGCATCTATCAAAAATGTAAGTCTGTTTGAGAAAATTCTGTACCATGAGACAAGTCTCAAAAGATTGAGAAATCTTCAAATACATCATCATAGAGAGAGGCTTACAGAAGAAGGTTCCTACCAGCATGCAGTGCGTGGAAGAATATGAAGTTCTTACTTTGAAAATTGAACCAGATACACTGCAGTAAAATCCAATTTTGCAAACTCATTTACTATCTCTTGTGTGTCTATCCCCCATCTCCCTCATATCAGTATTATGAATCGACTGGAATAATATAAGGCCACCATAATATAATCCCCATTCTCCTACATAAAAGTCGTCCTGCTCTTCTTCATTCTGCACGCTCGATAATCATGCCTTGGGGCCCACGCGGGGACCACGTGCGTCATGTGCGTATGCAGGATATTCATATTAGGGACTAGGTCGAATAATGATTTCATCTCGCGTTAGATTAGGGCACCACAGAAGTCGGAACTTTAACCAACTTCAACTGCATTCAACTCCCGGCAATTCTCCGGCAAGATTGTTCTTGATTGTGACGATCGACCTACGCAGAGTTTTTAGTTATGGAAATACGTCATTTTCTAAGTGTTTTATGAATTTTTCGGATAGAGCAGCTGAACTTCAATTAAATTATGGCTTCACCGGCTCCGAAATCACCAGAGCAGTCAGAAAAGAGCCGGAAATATGATAGACAGCTAAGGTACAAAATATCCAATCCATCCTTTAATGGTCTGAAAAACTCAACTTTTATTCCTGTGGAGATCACCATTTTAGACAGTGAAAATCATTCTATTATCCTCTCACTTGCAAGATTCTGCACCGTGTTCTTATTTATTCAACGGTTCCACAGGTTATGGAATGACCATGGACAAGCTATGCTGGAAGATGCTCACGTTTGTTTGATAAATGCCAATGCCCTTGGTACAGAGATATTGAAATCACTGATTCTGCCAGGCATAGGTGCCTTCACAATAGTTGACGGGCATAAAGTAACTGAGGAGGACATTGGATCAAAGTAAGGAAATCTCACTGACTCGACTAGATTTGCACAATGCGTAAAATGAATGATTGGATTGGATCGCAGCTTTAGGTCTTCCATTTAATTCTTTATTTTGGAACACACAAGATGTTCTATAAGAAATGAATGAGAACTCTCAAAACTGCCTTATCTTGGTTCAAAGCTTAGCCTTGAAAAGGAAATAGATTGAGATGATTCTGAGAAATTTAGTTGCATAGAGCTTCTAAACATGATCTGAATACGAGCAGTAAACGAGAGCGTGCTTTGAGCCTATGGAGAGTTCAGTTGGGAAGGAAAACAACTTCAAATTAAGATTGCCCAACATTCAAATCTTGTATTAGAAATATTAATACTCAAATTCTACCTATAAAAATATTGTCTGGCTGACGGAGCAGTAAATGATTTCCATGCATTACATCCTCAACTTAGTGGAATTGCAACATTATCTAAATCTTCACTGTCACTAAATTTCGCACTTGATGTAGATTCTAATGCTAACTCACTCATGTTCTTCCACTGACTTTATTGAGTAGTTTGTATATATGATAGGTGCTTTCAATACTGAATTTGAGTATATTTACACTCCAAGCAGATGTAATTATCAATAGAATATTTTTCCAGCTTCTTCCTAGAAGCAGATTCTACAGGAAAATCGCGTGCAGAAGTGACAACACAATTACTTCTAGAACTGAATCCAGATGTTAGTGGAGATTTTATTGATGAAGGTCCTGAACAACTCTTGAATAATAGCCCAGATTTCTTCAACAATTTCAGCATTGTCATTGCTTGTTCAATTTCTGAAAAGTAAGTTAGAAGAATGAAAAATACACTGAGAAGTTTGTTTTGTGCTGGATTCGCCATTAAATACCCATGTATGGAAGTCAAATATTTTTCTCAAAACATTCGACTCTCATGTATGAAAATATGAATTTGAGTAATTTTAGTGCTAATCTCATAGAAAGTCCTTAGCATGCATAGAAGCTCCCAGTGTGCTGCTTGTAGTTTGACTTTGGTTGTTCTACTCTTGAAACATCTGTTGCACAATTCTTTCGCAATTTTTTGTTAGAATTCTTATGCTCATCAATTCCAATTGATCAATTCCAGGGCTCTTGTTTTACTCTCAAAGAAATTGTGGGAAATTGATGTACCCTTAGTTGTGTGTAAGTCTCTTGGGTTCATAGGATATATCAGAGTTCAAATCAAAGAACATACCATTGTGGAAACTCATCCAGATAATGAAATTCCTGATCTACGGCTAGATAAGCCATTTGAGGCCTTGAAAAATCATTTTGACGCCATAGACTTCGATAGCCTAGACCTAAAGGATCATTCTCATACTCCTTATGTAACTGTACTCTATAAGTATCTACAGAAATGGTTGTTGAATCATCCAGATTTACCCATAAATTATCGAGAGAAAGACGAATTCAAACAGATGATAAGAGATGGAATTAGGAAAGATGCCGATGACTTGGACTTCCATGAAGAGAATTTTGAAGAGGCAATAAGAGCGGTCAATACTTGTATTCGTCATACAACTGTAAATAGTAGCCTTAAGGAAATCCTGAGTGACAATAGTTGTGTGAACTTGAATTCCAAGGTATCTTGTTTTCTTACTAGAAGTTGATCAAACTAGTTTTTGGAACAATTACACTTTTCTGGTTATGTTGTAGCATCTTGAAACTTATAACAATTCTAACATCCCAGTCACAAACCCTTGTTTCAGAGTCAAACATTTTGGATAATTGTCAAAGCTATCAGAGATTTCATGGAAAATGAAGGAAACAATCTACCACCTGTCAGAGGAGCATTACCTGATATGGTTTCAGACACTGACAAGTTTGTTTCTCTTCAACAAATGTGAGTCTTCTTTCTTTATCAAGTAAGTTCAAAGTAATGTCCAAATGAATGATGAACGTCTATTTTTCTTGCATAAAGTTACCACAAGCAAGCACAAGCTGATGTTGAAGCAGTGTGGCGGAGGACACTGCAATTACTCAGAGAACTAGGCAAACCATCTGATTCTATCCTTGAAAAGGATGTGAAGTTGTACTGCAGACATGCATCTGAACTCTGCGTTCAGAGAGGAACATCTATTGCTGATGAATATGATCCCAAGTTGATCAACACTAATGAAATAGGTGTGGGATAAAATCTATACATAGAATGATTGTTAACATCTCTGTATGATATTGATCAAGTCGAGACGTTGTCATGAAGGTCAGATGGTAAAGTCATAGCAGGAATTGTATACATGGATTTTCCAATCAAAAAGTGGAATCATGATAGTTTGAATCACCTCTATTTTTACGTCATTTTCTCCAATCTTTGATCAACGAATACTTCTTTAGTTTGAGAATAAACAATCAGAGTGAAGTAGCAAATCCACTTACATCAATTACAATTGGGTGATCAATTTCACTTTCAGCTCAAAGTCTTGAAAATCCTGAGAGTATGATGATACATTATGTAATGCTTAGAGGAGTGGAGAAATTTCAAATGGAGTACAACACATATCCTGGAGAATTTGACGATCATGTTGAACCTGATATTGTAAAACTCAAGGTGAGTATAATATTCATTCCATCTATCTCTTTCCGACTTCAATTTTATGAATCTTCTGTGAGAATTCTCCAAGTATTCTCAGCAGAAATCTGTAATCTCATGAATTTTGGCTGACTTTTTTCTAATATTCTCTAGTACTGAATATCACAGAAATTTGCTCATTGTTTTTAAATTTTATGAAATGGATCTGTTTTAGGCTTGTGTGTCCAAATTGCTTAATGAATGGGGTTGTGGACCATTGTCAAAAGATGATTACGTTCACGAGTTTTGCCGATATGGTGGGGCTGAAATTCACACTGTGTCCGCAAGTATAGGAGGTATGGCTGCTCAGGAAGTTATAAAGATCATCACACATCAATACACGCCAATTTATAATACATATATTTATGATGCGTCTTTGTGCCGGGGTACAACGCTTTTTTTCTAGCATAGTTGGGTTTTGTTCGTCTGAAAGTTCATTTGTATAATCTGGCTTTTCTATTGAAATACAATAATAACTTTATTTTTACATCAATAGGATAAATTCATCACTGCTACAGACCAAAATAAAGTGACAGTATGTTCAATTGTTTTGAGCACTTTGGAAACATGGAGTAATAAAAATATCTTGTGTACAAATTCTAACCACGCATAAATAGTTACCTCATCATTCCTTGCATGAAATTGAAGGCGAACGACTGTGGGAAAGTATGAGAGTGATACACCTCTGAACTTATCATTAAATCCCTTAAAGAAGGTCCACACAAGATTATCACTATCGTCTCCCTCGTCCTCTACCCCGTCCACCTCGTCCCCCTCGTGCACCTCTGCCTCCACGACCTCTACCTCTTGTGGCACCTACAAAATAGAGAGAGTGAGTCAAACCAGACAATCCGTACGAAAACTTGGTCAAAGCTTAGAGACTCACCTCGGGCAGCCTCTTTCTTCTTAGCTTTAGCTTTTGGTGTATCATCAATAAGCAAAGTTTCCAAAGGTAGTGAGTCTGGCAAGATGTAATACCTAATATTATTACCTCTCAAACTAAGAGTATCCAACTGTACCGGATCCCTGTTTTTGATAGTCATTTTGACAGACTTCAAATGTGTATTCATTGCCACATCAACACCTAAAATGAAATCAGATACACTATGAGATAGAAGTCATTATTTCAGAAATGAATACTACAGTTTAATGGAACGGCCTATTGTTTGGAAGCTTGTATGGGGCCGATGCAACAAAATTCCAACATGTTATATACTACAGTAAAAAATTGACCTTACCTGTGATGGTGCCGTGAACTTGAGTTCCATTTTTCAATTCTATAGTGACGGTTTCATGACTCAATTTCATTAAAAACCTAGAGAATTGAAAGGAATTAGCATGGGGTTGAGGTTAAAAGTGAACTCGAGACGATATGGTTTGTGTAGAAAGTATAAGGTTCTGAGTCTTCTTGCACTTATGAAGAATTAGATGATTACTCACCTGACTAATTTCATGATGAAAGAGTGCTTATGCAACTAGAGGAATTAGAGTTGACTTTCGCTGTTTGCACCGGTATTTTACAGCCTGCACAGCGTTGAAATTATAAACACGCCGAAATACAACAACATAACCCAATCAAGAATCAAGAGTCGTGATGTCGTGATATTCGTGATGGTGGTGCGCGGGGCTGGCGCATGTGGATAATGTAGATATCTGACAAATATGGTATAAGACCCGCGCCCTATTCAAATCACCGTATAGATAAATGGTCACTATAGCTATGGCAGCGTAATTAGTTTAATCCAAAATAATTGAATCCAAGCCTCTATATTCTGAAACCTATGAAGATCTGCCTCCAAAACATCTATCGACGCTCTAGCTAGCCATGGCTAGCCAAGCAGACACGAGCGCGAGAGAGACAGCAACAAGGCCCATCTAGCTAGTGAGCCTAACCAAAGAGCCCCACACCCACGCCAGGCCGCAGCAAATTACTTTAGGCTCACTACAGCAAACGAGTAAAGCGGACCGCCATCAGGGGCCTGATTTTGAGCTCGGTGATTACTGTCGCGGCGGTACGATTCACCTCACTCGCCATGCATAAGGAACGTGGACGTAGGAAAATCGTAACGAGGCACACCGCCGCGACAGTAATCACCGAGCTCGGAATCAGGCCCCAGAACTGATCAGAACTACCAAGAGCTCGGGCACATCCCAGCAAGCAAGCCGGGATAGCCAGTACGGAAAAAAAACTACCAAGAGCTACACTGGCCTTCGGCTAGATCACATCATTTTGTCAAAGCGCATCACGCTTCATCTATTTCTCGAGTCTTGATTATTCTGAACAATATCAAATGGTTTATCCATAACTTTGTGTATACGTCATTCACCCTTCTCCCTACTACTCGCGTCGGCAAACCAAAAGGTAAATTCAAACATAAAATCGTTGTTTAAAACTGGACCATTCGAGCTAAACTCATTCTTATTCATTCTCCAATTCAAATATCGAATACGTACTATTTTCCTAGATTTAGTAGCGTAACAAAATCACCGAATATAAATGGTCACTATAGTATAGTAGAGGGGTCTCGTCGGAAACCCCGTTGGTGGAATGTTTGAACAACGTAAAATAGGCTACGAGATGTCTGTTGTCTCAACGTTCCCAGCACGTCCCTGGACGTTGCGAATATAATAGTACATCACGCGTCGAGTGCTGGAAACATTTTTTCCTTCGGGAAAGCAAGCTGGACGTGGGCGATGGCATCGTTCAGCTTGGTTTTCTCGAAGAAAAAATGTTTCCGCACGAGACGCGTATGCAGTTTTATACGTCTGTACGCAGAAACACGCTGTTTCTACGTATGGACGTATGAATAAATGAATGAATTGTTTTTTATAAATTGTTGTTAATTGGCGCTTGTTGCATTTAAGCACAGTCTCACCGTCTTTCTTGTACTAAGTGGGTATGTTTCTGATTGAGCGCAATCGATGGGATTGAACGGGGATGGAACTGATAGCTTGCGAGACACAGAATTTTAGAAACAATTTATTTATTTATTCAACAAAGAATTTTCTAAGTCTTGGTTGCACAAGAATCATCTCGGCAACGTTTGTGCAACGTTTGAAAAACCGTTGAAACGTCCTAGAAACGTGTTGGAAACGTTGAGACGACAGACATCTCGTAGACATTTTACGTTGCTCAAACGTTCCACCAACGGGGTTTCCAACTATTTACGGAACGTTCCAAGGTTACAATTGCAACGTTCCAGAAACGTTGAGGTAACATTCACTGTTTGGTGAGTCGTCGATGCGGCGCACAGTGGGGCGAAACATCGATTTTGAGCCATAAATCGTATCCGCGCAAATTTTTGACCGATCGACTAGATTCAAAAGAGATTCTCTTCGTTTTTCAACCCTCCACCACTTGGCACGGCAACAATTTTGATTCAAACCGCCCTGGAGTCTAGTGAGGGCACCGAACGTTGCACTAGTATAATACAGCTGTATTCGAGACGGGAATACCCTGCTAAAAATAGGCTATTGGAAACGATTGAAATCCTATCGGATTGAATTGGACTGAACGGAATCCCATCGCTCCACAGGGCCACAATACCACGAGAGAACGCGTAAGGTGGTCAAATTTTGAACTGTCGCAATGCCTATTTCTATCTCTAATACATTGTCTGCTACGGTACGCTTGCCACCTCGAATAGACCGATGCGATTCGGCCAACAGTCCATCCAATCAGAATGAATCGGACTCTCTATTCCAACGTATCTCGAACTGTTCCCAATATGACTCGGAAATATTGGGTGAATAGTGTTCTAATTGTTTCAATGCGACATGTGACTGTTGGACTCTTCCAAGGGAGGTATGACAATAATAGAAATTCACCAGTCCTATTCAATTCGAGATAACTCCCATTAGGCCTGAAGACGATCCAATGCTACTCGAAAGAAGCATCGGCGTCAATGTTTCTCAATGCAAAATCATGAATTAATTTCATCGTGGGTCCTCGCAAACATCATTGGTGTCATGATTGCCTAATCGTTTCCAAAGATGAAGAATGAGATTCGACCATCCAATCTTGATCAACGGACATAGATGAAATGCAATCCAATATCTTCCAGTCGGCTCCAATAGCTGAATAATTTACTCGTCAATGTCATTTAATGGTACATACGGCGGCTACTCATTCCTCGAGATATGAATGTTCATAAACAAAACAATACCGCGACTATGATATTTAGGATTTTATTGCAGGATGATCGTCGAAATGTGTAGGATGAATTTATTGGTCTTTCCTGCCACTTTATAAAATGCTTCAAAAAAACAACGTTTTGATCGTTATTGTACGATCCTCTTCAGGCTAAAATATTTGTTACATACATAATTGTAAAAATTTTTGTGAAATACGATACAGCAAAACATCGATAAAACATATGTCCATACCTAATAGAAATATATGGTCCTTGTTCTGAGATAACATAGTCACATGATCATATCCTCCGAATATATCGGGATCATTTTATATTGACTGTTCAAACCTACGAAGAATACGTGCGATGAACGGATGAAGTTTATAATTTCTTACTGATCAACTTGCAATGAAGCTAAAATTTAGGTAACTCAAGTGATCTTGCACCAAAGTAGATAGTGAATGTGTCCTCAGAAATTTGGGTGTATTCATACACCCAATTTCATTCATACACCCAAATGTCTGAAAACACATTCACTATATTCTTTGGTGCAAGACCATGCGAGTTACTTCAATTTTAGCTTCATTGCAAGTTGATCAGTGAGAAATTAAAAAGGGACTGAGCGGTTAAGCATGGTGAAGTGGATCTTGTCAGGTATGACCCAGAAAGTATTTTCCCCCTCTTTCTAACCCCAAACTATGGGGAAAGCAAAGGTTTGTAATTCCCAAAGTCACCCCTGTTTTCTACGGCACCCTAGAAACCTTCTAAAAAAACGCTAAATATCGATGTTCCTTCTATCAAATCGCATTCTGACGCATTTCAACGAATCGATCTGAAAATTTTTTGACATATTTTTGAAACTTCAACAAACAGAAAAAAGATATTCGCATACTGACAACTTTGGATTCAGGCCCCGAAAAAAATTTTAATCAAAACTAAAAAGTCAATTTTCTAATGTGAATTGGAAAGGAGAACGTTAGAAAACCATTTCATCGTGAGTATCAGGTCATTTTGCATCGAAAATAGGTAATTTAGAATTTTTTATGTGGTGGAATATGGTCAAAAATGCAAAAAATCGTTTTCAAAGCAAATTTCGATTCAGTAATTCGCATCTTCTGCGCATGCGCGTTCTTCTACGTCTCTGAAAAAATTTTCAATCGAAAGCTGATGCAATTTCCTTCAAAATGACCCCTTGAGGTGGTCGATTTGATGCAGTGAAACCTGAGATCTAGCTGGGCCAAAAAATGAAGAAATCAAGGGAACCAAATCCGTGAAGCGGTGGCTCCTTCAATGGGCCCGAAAAATGCGAATTTTGAATCGGACTGTTTCAAAGATGTGAACACGTGTTTTCGATGTAACTTTTGACGTGGAAACCGAATTGGTGGTCAGTTTTGTGCCAAACCTTCAAGATTTTCAATGATTCTCAAAAAACCGACCGGAGGGTGTACGCGCGGCCATTTCCAGTTTTTTTCTACACATTTGGGATGTATTATGAGTATAGGCAAAGGTTTGAACCTGTCGCATAGAGGATGCGAGTCTGTTTTCTTTTGTATTCTGACCAGCTGAAGATAATACCGATGATTTCGAGGCTTGGAAATGAGTTGGAAGTCAGATTTGGGCTGATGGAGCTATATTTTGTTTTATGATCTCATCAGAAAGTACTGCATCATGCACCTTATCTCTTTCGAGTTATTCCTGTGCTTCAAAAACATCGCTATCGTCTTCAGCTGGTCAAAATACAAAGGAAAACATACTTGCATCCTCTACGCGACAGGTTCAAACCTTTGCCTATACTCAACATACATCTCAAATGTGTAGAAAAAAGCTGGAAATGGCCGCGCGTACACCCTCCGGTCGGTTTTTTGAGAATCATCAAAAATCTTGAAGGTTTGGAACAAAACTGACCACGGGTTCGGTTTCCACGTCAAAAATTACATCGAAAACACTTGTTCACATCTTTGAAACAGTCCGATTCAAAATTCGCATTTTTCGGGCCCATTGAAGGAGCCACCGCTTCACGGATTTGGTACCTTGGACTTCTTCATTTTTTGGACCAGCTAGATCTCAGGTTTCACTGCATCAAATCGACCTCCTCAAGGAGTCATTTTGAAGGAAATTGCATCAGCTTTCGATTGAAAATTTTTTCAGAGACGTAGAAGAACGCGCATGCGCAGAGGATGCAAATTACTGAATCGAAATTTGCTTTGAAAACGGTTTTTTGCACTTTTGACCATGTTCCACCTCCTAAAAAATTCTAAATATACCTATTTTCGATGCAAAATGACCTGATACACACGATGAAATGGTTTTCTAACGTTCTTCTTTCCAATTCACATCAGAAAATTGACTTTTTAGTTTTGATTGATTTTTTTCGGGGCCTGAATCCAAAGTTGTCAGTATGCGAATATCTTATTCTGTTTGTTGAAGTTTCAAAACTATGTCAAAAAATTTTCAGATCGATTCGTTGAAATGCGTCAGAATGCGATTTGATAGAAGGAAGATCGATTTTTAGCGTTTTTTTAGAGGGTTTCTAGGGTGCCGTAGAAAACAGGGGCGACTTTGGGACCTACAAACCTTTGCTTTCTCCATAGTTTGGGGTAAGGAAGAGGGGGAAAATACTTTCTGGGCCATACCTGACAAGGTCCACTTCACCATGTTTAACCGCTCAGTCCCTTTCATCGCACGTATTCTTTGTATATAGGTTTGAACAGTCAATCTTACACCTTGATTATGTAATATAGAACAATCCCGATATATTCGGAGGATATGATCATGTGACTATGTTATCTCAGACCAAGGAACATCTATTTATATTAGGTATGGACATATGTAGGTTTTATCGATGTTTTGCTGTATCGTATTTTACAAAAATGTTCACAATAATATGCATGTAACAAATATTTTTGCCTGAAGAGGATCGTACAATAACGGTCGAAACGTCGCTTTTTTGAAGGATTTAATAAAGGGACAGGAAAGACCAATAAATTCTTCTTACACGCCGCTATTGGGGAACCGCTCCTAAGGGCAGAAAGTTCCATTAGACCGGATTCACCGGCTACTTGCTCGATTGCCCCTATCTTACCTCTAATATTCAATCGACATCACTTGAATTTGTTCATATATACTTCAATCTTCTGGTTCCAATCGCTGATTGATTCACGCCTCAATGTCATTTTATGGTATATGTACATACGTCAATTCATTGTCGAGATACGGATAAGTCATTGACGAAACAATGCCACTACTGAGGAATCGGTCCCAAGGGCGAAAAGTTCGATTGGACAGTATTCACCGGATACTGACTTATTGCGTTCATTTTTCCAATAATATTCAATCCACATGAGTGAAATTCGTTCCAACATACTTCAATCGGTCCCAATCGCTGACTAATTTACTTGTCAATGTCATTTGATGTTACATACGGCTATTCATTGCTCAAGATACGAAAGGTGTCTCTTTAGACTTGCGGGATTTGGAAAACACAACAAACACCATCTCATGTAATTTACTCATCGAATGTTTTGGAGCAGGTGTCATAAAATTTCCGCTGGAATGTTTTCGGATCCTTTTTTTCACCGCAAAACTCTCGCAAATGATAGAATGACCCTCAAAACCATGAAATGTAGATGTCATCTTCAAGTTGCGGGATTTGGAAAAAACTACAGACACCATCTCACATGATCAACTCATCGAGTGTTTTAGAGCAGGTATCACAAATTTGCCGCTGGAATGTTTTCGGATCCTTTTCCTCCAGAAAAATTTCCGAAATGGTAGAATCAAGAATGACCCCGGAAACCATGAAATCTTGGTGTCTTTTCGAACTTGCGGGTTTCTGGAAACACTACAAACACAGTCTCACGGAATTCACTCATCAAATGCTTTAGAGAGCGTGTCATAAAATTGCCGCTAGAATGTTTTCGGGTCCTTTTTCATCGTAAAACACTCGAAAATCGTAGAACGACCTCCAAAATCATAAACTCTAGGTGTCTCTTGGGACTTGCAGGACTCAAAAAATACCACAAATGCCATCTCACGTAATCCACCCATGGAATGCTCTAGAGCGCGTGTCATGAAATTACCGCTGGGATGTTTCCGGATCCTTTTTCACCGTGAAACACTCGAAAATCGTAGTTCACTTTCTCCAAAATCATAAACTCTAGGTGTGCTTGGGACTTGCGGGATTCAAAAAATACTACAAATACCATCTCACGTAATCCATCCATCGATTCTCTAGAGCGCGTGCCATAAAATTACCGCTGAGATGTTTCCGGATCTTTTTTTACCGGAAAACACTCGAAAATCATAGAACGACCCTCAAAACCATGAAATGTAGATGTCATTTTCAACCTGCGGGATAAGAGAAAAACTACAGACACCATCACACGTGATCAACTCATCGAATGCTTTGGAGCAGGTGTCATAAAATTCCCGCTGGAATGTTTTCGGATCCTTTTACTCCAGAAAAAACTCCGAAATGGTAGAATCAAGAATGACCCCGGAAACCATGAAATCTTGGTGTCTTTTCGAACTTGCGGGTTTCTGGAAACACTACAAACACAGTCTCACGTAATCCACTCATCGAATGCTTTAGGGAGCGTGTCATAAAATTGCCGCTAGAATGTTTTCGGGTCCTTTTTCATCGTAAAACACTCGAAAATCGTAGAACGACCTCCAAAATCATAAACTCTAGGTGTCTCTTGGGACTTGCAGGACTCAAAAAATACCACAAATGCCATCTCACGTAATCCATCCATGGAATGCTCTAGAGCGCGTGTCATAAAATTACCGCTGAGATGTTTCCGGATCCTTTCTTACCGGAACACACCTGAAAATCGTAGAACGACCACCAAAATCTTGAAATCTAGGTGGCTTTTCGGCCTTGCGGGATTTTGAAAACACTCCCACAATTTCACGTAATTCACGCATCGTACGCTTACAGCAGGCGTCAATAAAATTGCCGCTGGGATGTTTCCGGGTTCTTTTCCGCCGAGAAACACTCGCAAATGGTAAAACGACCCACAAAATCATGAAATCTAGGTGTCCTTTGGGACTTGCGGGATTCTGAGAATACTACGAACACCATGCCACGTAGTTCACTCATCGTACGCTTTAAATCGGGTGTCATAAAATTGCCGCTGGGATGTTTCCGGGTCCTCTTTTATCGAGAAACACTCGCAAATGGTAAAACGATCCTCAAAATCACTAAATCTAGGTGCTTTTGGAACTTGCGGGATTAGGAAAACACTACAGACACTATCCCACGTAATCAAATCTCCGGATGCTCCAGAGCAGGCGTCATATAAAATTGCCGCTCGGATGTTTTCGGATCGTTTTTCTCCAGAAAACACTCCGCAATGGTATAATTGACTACATGAATGTACGGGTTGAACGGACTTTATTATTGACCTATATGGCCGAAGTTTCGCCAACTTATGTGTTGGCCTCTTCAGGGCTGTTATAAAAATTATGTACTCATTTGTACTCTTTTTCTAAATTTTTATAACAGCCCTGAAGAGGCCAACACATAAGTTGGCGAAATGTCAGCCATATCGGTCAATAATGAAGTCCGTTCAACTCGTACATTCATCTAGTCAATTATATCCAAAAGCACGGGCATATATCAATGTACTACAAACTCCGAAATGTCAGAATGACCCTAAAAACCATGGGATCTAGATGTCTTTTGGGACTTGCGGGATTCAAAAAATACCACAAATGACATCTCGCGTAATCCATCTATGGAATGCTCTAGAGCGCGTTTCGAAAAATTACCGCTGAGATGCTTCCGCATTCTTTTTCAACCGGAAAACACTCGAAAATCGTAGAACGACCACAAAAATTAATGAAATCTAGGTGTCTTTTCGGCCTTGCGGGAATCTATTATATCTCGTCAAACCAAAGCCACCGTCCCGCCCGCAAAAATCTGCAGTTTCTCAAAAATGTGTCGTGATAGGGCAATTCTGAAAACGGATTTGGATTCAGTGGCTCAAACTGCACCAGAAATCATTCGTATCTTACATGCATTTTCTTGGTGTAGACTATAGTGTTACGGGTCTGCTAAGGTAAGATGGCAGCCACAGCCGAGCGGTCACCAATCCGGATTATGAATCATGAGAATGGTACTCTACCTGGTTTTTCGACCGAGAAATCTCACGCGGCCATCGCTGATGTTTCTATTTATTTGTTCATAAGAAAACATGAAAAAATGTGTTTCTCTTACTAAAAAATAACGTCTGGAGACTACCGTTCACTAATCTCGTGAATCCTGTATATATACCCATAGTCAAGAGGTCGGAGTACTATTCACGCGACCTACGCGTGGCAGATCTGGATTGGTGGTCACCGATCCGGATTAGATCATCGTCGATACATTGTTTAACCTGGATTGCCGATCGACATGACCCGGAATTCCATCACTTGCTTCAAAAGATTCAACCACCTGGTTGAAAGAAAAATTCAACCAACGCTGGTTGGAAATTCAACCAAATGGTTGATTCGACCAGTATGGTTGAATATTCAACCAATTTTCCAGAGTGTAGATTCCATGATTTTGGGGTTGCTCCACCATTTAAAATTGATTACCGGCGGAAAAAATAGTCTAGAAAACTTCAGTAGTTATTTTCCAACCTCTGCCTTGAAGCATTCGATAGATATAATATTGGAATGGTGTCAATAGTATTCCCCAGGTCCCGCAAGCCCAAATAGACACCTAGATCTCATGATTTTGAGGGTCTCTGTACTATTCAAAGCAGGTCGATTTCCGGCGGGAAGATAGTGTAGAAATTTCCAGCGGCAACTACACAACCCCTGCCTTGGAGCATTCTGTTGATATATCATGTGGAACAATGTCCGTAGTGTTCTCCAGCTCCGTCAAGTGCAAATAGACACCTAGATCCCATAGTTTTGGGGGCTGCTCCACCATTGAGAGGTTATTTCCGGTGAAAGAATATTCTCGGAATTTCCAGCGGCAGTCGTCTAACCTCGGCCTCGGAGGATATCATGGATCTATTCTGTGAGACTGAGTTTGAGTGTTTTCCGGTTCCCGCAAGTCATAATGAACACCTAGATTTCATGATTTTGGGTGTCGTTCTACGATTTTCGATGGTTTTCCGGTCATAGAAGATCCAGAAATATCCCAGCGGCAATTTTATGACGCCTCTCTAGAGCATTCAGAGAGCCGATCACATGGAATGGTGTCTGTAGTGTTTTCAAAATCCCGCAAGTTCAAAAAAACACCTAGATTTCATGGTTTTAAAGGTCGTTTTACTATTTGCGACTGTTTCTCGGCGGAAAAGGAGCCGGAAACATCCCAGCGGCAATTTTATGACACCTGCTGTAAAGCGTACCATGCGCGAATTACGTGAAATGGTGTTTGTAGTGTTTTCGAAATCCCGCAAGGCCGAAAAGCCACCTAGATTTCAAGATTTTGGTGGTCGTTCTACGATTTTCAGGTGTGTTCCGGTAAGAAAGGATCCGGAAACATCTCAGCGGTAATTTTATGACACGCGCTCTAGAGCATTCCATGGATGGATTACGTGAGATGGCATTTGTGGTATTTTTTGAGTCCTGCAAGTCCCAAGAGACACCTAGAGTTTATGATTTTGGAGGTCGTTCTACGATTTTCGAGTGTTTTACGATGAAAAAGGACCCGAAAACATTCTAGCGGCAATTTTATGACACGCTCCCTAAAGCATTCGATGAGTGGATTACGTGAGACTGTGTTTGTAGTGTTTCCAGAAACCCGCAAGTTCGAAAAGACACCAAGATTTCATGGTTTCCGGGGTCATTCTTGATTCTACCATTTCGGAGTTTTTTCTGGAGTAAAAGGATCCGAAAACATTCCAGCGGGAATTTTATGACACCTGCTCCAAAGCATTCGATGAGTTGATCACGTGTGATGGTGTCTGTAGTTTTTCTCTTATCCCGCAGGTTGAAAATGACATCTACATTTCATGGTTTTGAGGGTCGTTCTATGATTTTCGAGTGTTTTCCGGTAAAAAAAGATCCGGAAACATCTCAGCGGTAATTTTATGGCACGCGCTCTAGAGAATCGATGGATGGATTACGTGAGATGGTATTTGTAGTATTTTTTGAATCCCGCAAGTCCCAAGCACACCTAGAGTTTATGATTTTGGAGAAAGTGAACTACGATTTTCGAGTGTTTCACGGTGAAAAAGGATCCGGAAACATCCCAGCGGCAATCTTATGACACCTGCTCGAAAACATTCGACGAGTGAATTACGTGAGATGGTGTCTATAAAGTTTTGCAACTCCCGCAAGTTCTAACAGATACCTAGATTTCATGATTTTGGGTGTTGCTTTACTATTTGCTATCATTCCCCGGCGAAAAAATATTCTAAAAAATCCTAGCGGCAATTTTTTGACACCTGCCTTGGCATACTAGATCATGTCAGATGTCACCTGTAGTGTATTCCAGATCTCGCAAGTCGTTTAACACTCCCAAGGTAATCGATTCTTCCTCAAAAAGGTCCAGAAAGCATGTATATCAACATAGGTTCAAATTCACGATTTCTGGGCACATGTCACTCATCACAAACGAGTAAATGGTTCAGGAAGATGTTAGAGGGTTCAGTGTAAAAAATTGTCTGAATTCCAACCAAAATTTTCAACTACATCGTGGTTGAATCGGCAATTTCAACCACCGTAGTTGTATTTTGAGCTGGAGATCAGGATAGTAGAAAAATGTTTCGTTAAGGCGGAGGTTGGGGGGGGGGGTGAATCTGAAAACACCTCAAAGCCATAACACTCAATGGAGAACCAAACTCTAAGACCCAGGAATTCTGACGATCTTGCTCAAGATTCTTCGTGCTTCAAGTTCCGGGAATTCTGTCAGGGCAATCCCTAAAGCCCAGGAAATCACTCGCGATTGCAAGTGCACGAATGCTCAAATCGACAACACGAAGTTCTCTACTGGAGCAAATGAGAGGTCAAAGGAAAAGTGCTTTTATAAATAATTTGAAAGCCGTTCTTCCTTTTTTGATTTGATTGTTTTCATTCAACAGTTTCGTTCCTATGACGTACAACATTTGATTTTAATTATCGAGTTGATAGCGACAGAGATACAATCGAGACGTTGCAGGTGCCTACGCGTGAGCATGAGCGTGGTTAGGTACCCGCAAGGGCTAGATTATGTTTCGGAGGCTATTTAAAAATTCAAAAGAACAAAGTTTCTCGTCGAGGGGCACGTGTCCAACAGAAATACCGAGACCCATTCGACATTCCACTTAACATCATAAATATATACTTCCGAAATGAGTTTCAGGTCGATTCGTCAAGTTATGTAGGACTAATTACATTTTGTGAGAAATCCTATGGGCCAAAACTCGGAATTTTCTCGTTAAAATGCTTCAAAACTCGGAAAAGGTTGATTTGTTGAAAAATGAAGAGAATACTTTTCTGTTCAGATCGGAAAGATGTACGGAAATAGTGAAAATAAAATGGCTCAATTGATGACAAAGAATCATCGAAGATAATAAGGTAAGTGTACCCAACTTGCCTCTGTACCCAACTTGCCCCCATATGCCGATCTCGGGGATGGGCACTCCTTGGCCTCCCGGCAATTTTTTTTCACGTTTGTTGTGTTGAAATATGAGAGAGTAAGTAGTTTGCGTCGAGCCCGAATCATTCCTGCGTTTTCTCCAGAAAATCTAAAGTAATTTTTCTATTTTTCGTGATTGCTTAGCTAAGAAAACACCGAGGGAATTGCGTTCAGTAAAATCGGTGCCAAATTCTTTGAGTTCAACCAATTTTGACGTACCTTAGCGCATTCGATTCCTTGTTTCAAGACCTTTAAAATCCATTTTTCAAAATTGCAAAATTCGAATATGAAGCTGTTTTAAGTGCAAAACACGGAGACGATTTGTAAACAAGGATGCCAACATCGGAGTGTACCTAACATGCCTCCATATGTTTATCTCGAAAGGACGTGCAGAGCGACTCATTTTACCACTTAGAACGTGTTTATCACGTCAAAATGGGTCAGAAATAGAGTTTCGAACCACCGAAAAGCTCCAAATGTGCGTGCACGGCGATAAAAACACTTTATCGCCGATTTCCATCATTTATTTCGGAAGAATTGCGACAGTTCGGCTCCAATCGATTCAAATTGCACGTAGTTTAGTGCATTTTAAAGGTCTTCAAACAAGCTTCAAAATGAGCTAAGGTACGTTGGAAAATATGGAGATGGCCCAAAGTTATTAAGAAAATGGCTTAATGGGGGCAAATTGGGTACACTGACCTTATAATTATTGTATATGTATGGTTTTTTGAAAATAATATCGACCTTTGCAATTTTTATTCACCAATCCGATGTGTTTCTATCTACTTGGGAATATATTCCGGTGATTTTCCGAGAGAACCAATATTTTCGAGTTATGAGGGGCTTTCTATTGAGAACATTCAGAATTTTGACTGGAAAAATGAAACTAGTCCCACATAATTCGACGAAATGATCTGAGATTTATTTCGGGGGTATATTTCATAATTTTGAGTGCAATGTCATATAAATCTCACGACCCGTTCAAGGGGGCAGGAACCAGAAAATGAAAGCAGTCGGAGGAAATTTTTTTTCGCGAACACTGAGCACGGCATAGTTTTACTCTCAAGAGAGTACCTATGAGTAGGATTATTGAGCCTCTCTACGATTTTTTAAACCAGACCTCAAAATTAGGGTTGCACCTCCCCCTAACCCGCAGGGCATGGTGCCTCATCCCTGATGGAGTCTGACGAGCTCCCCGCCCCAGTCAGCGCCCTGTCGGAGCGTGAAGACCGCACATCTCCATCCGGCACCACGGGAGTGGATGAGTCCAGGGACTCGCATTGGAATCGCCCTTGGGCGATAACAATGCGAGCCTGGAAGATTCATCCATCATCCCGAGGAGTTCCCTATGGGCTCTCAGAAAGCCCAGACGAGCACCAAAACCCCCCACCGGGGCATGAGCATCGGTTTTGTGCTGGGGGCCGAGCCCCCGAAATTCGGTACTCGGGGAGGAGGACCGAGTCATTGCTGAACCACTCGTGGTTCGGTGATAGCCGTCCTCCAAACTGACGCGCTGGCAGGGCGTATCCCTGCCCCACGCCCATGGGGGCGACCGGGGTGGAGCCGAAAGCCGGGCACCCGGGATATAAAGATTAAATTCCTGCATCTCTCCCTAAGAACCCAGATTTTGGCTTATGGTCATTTTACGTTTTACGACGATGCCGTGAGTCGAAAGTCGTGCAAATCCGAAATCATCATAAGCATCATCAGTCATAGAAAGATGTATCTCAAAGTCTGCAAAATCTCAGAGATGTGCTCCAAGTTTGAAAAAGAAATCTTAGGACATCAAAAATCAAAAGTTCCTGAGAATCGCCAATATAAGCGAAATGAGCCACTGATATAAACTTCAGCACCCTATCATTCAATCAGGATGAATTTTTCTCGGCTATATATGCTGATTTTTAGAAAGAAAATCTTTGTTCAGGTGCGTGTGTATCTCAGGTTGATCAAATACCTACAATTTTTGATCGAGCAAAATTCAATATAAAAAATATGAGAGAACGTCTGTGACGAAATGAGACTGAAAATCTAGATTACCAAAGATAAATTTCATCTGTTTCCACTCATAACTTGAAAAGGGTACATTTGTTCGGAAAAATGATAAGGACGTTTTTTGTAGATCTTTTCAAGATCCACAAAAAAGGTCGAAGGCTACATCCACGGGAACCGCGTCATTTTCGATTGAAATGAGAAAAATCGAGACAAGCCGAAAGTTTTCCAACTATTTCGGCTCATAACTCAAAACTGGCATACTAGCTGTGACCTTTTTGTAGATTTTTCAAAGGATCCACAAAAAAGTACTGTCTTCCCCTAAAACCCTTATTTTCCGAGTTACACTGTAACAATGGAAAAATGCCAATTTTCACCTTTATTTATTGTTTATTTATAATATGTTCCACCAAATATGCTACCAGAACACCATTTTCTAACTTAAACTAGATGTACCACCTACCATTTGAGCCCAAGACCAGGCGATTATCTAGAGTTTAGTCACTTATTATATACTCCCACAGAAAGCGTCTTTTCGGGCCTTACGGGTGGGTGGGTATCTCGGCATGAAATGCAATGCAACGGTGAGCCGGGACCTCGGAGGAATGACACAAGATGAATGAGACCACGGAGAGCCAGACTGCCTCTGATGACACCGAAGGTAAGGCGAGCCTCGTGAATTCTGCTCAAATGCAGTAAATGCAGTCCACGCGCCACGCGCATCGCGCGAACGATAAGTAAACTAAGTATATAAAACGACTTTCTGCCAAAGAGACACGCTCCACGCTGCTCGTGCCGTCGATCCGCGGGCGACATCATCAGTGCCAATCGCACGCGGCTACGGAAGCACACGCGCGAGCCGGGAGTGAGGTTATGCGCACTCGTCGTGTTGTTGGCGCGAGGCCTAGTTGCTTCTGCTGTCATCGGAGTCGGTGATGCAGTTGGTTTAGGTTGCAGTAGACTCTCGGGTCGCCAGGGACATCGGCGAGGCGGTCACTGGGTATACGCGAATACACAGCGTCCGCGAGGCCAAGTGCGGAACGTTGCAGCTTGGTGTATCGCGCGAGGTTCTGCCCAGCCTCGGAGAGTTTGCCCGGCGTACGCGGTGCACGTCCGTTCGTCCGGGCTCGTCCACCCGCGCGTGTGCCTCCGCACCCAGGAGCCCCGTCCCGGTCAGAGTGCGCGTGGACCATCGGACGGCAGCAGCATTTGTTTACTTGCAGCAGACAGGCATCGTCTGCTCGCCGCCGTCATCACCGCGCCACGCTCGCTCATCATCCAGCAGAGCGCGACAACAGCCTTTTCCCCGTCACCGTCGTAGCCGTCGTCGTCGTCGTCGTCGTTGCATCCCGCAGCCGTCACCGAGAAAGAGAGTGCGCTACTCGCCCAGTCACACACCAGGTACCCCGATGAGATTCGAGGTCGCGCTCGTCGGCCCCGATGCGAAGCCGCATATAACTATCAAAGTCATCCCGCCGCTCCCCTTGACCCTGTCCCGTTTCGCTCCCAACATCCCCCGGCGCCCCTACCCACCCCTACCGTCCCTGTCTCGCCACCCCGCAAGTCTGCGATGTCCTTGCCTTCGGCTTTCTCTCCCTCTCGTCCTGCGACCTTCTCTCTCTCTCACTCTCTTGCTTTTGACGCCTCTATATACGTCCGCGTGTAACGTTCATATGGTACGGGCATCGACTGCACAGCTGGTCACGCTATCCCCATTATCGTATCACTCGGACGACGAGAAAGGATAACGCACACACGCACCTCCTCCACTTGGCCGTTATCGCGCGAACCGTTATCCGCGCGTTCGCGATGTTGCATTTAAAGCTCCGCGAATCAGCTGTTTTTCACCCCGCCACGCTGTCTGCGACTAACCCGTGAGCTCTGGCCCAGACTGCGCGACGCCCATGCATCAAAACAAGCGCGCTGATTCGCGGGCCATTTAGTTATATCAGGACGAGTTGCGGAACCGCGAGATTTTCACGACATGTACTGAAAACGCAATTTACCGCACGAGTCGTGAAGAGCTGCATTCCCACAACGAGGTGCGTATGGGCAATTTCATATGAACGAGCGATTACGCGAGCAACTACGCTATAAACTTCAAATTTTCACTATAAACGCTCAATATTTCCGATGTTTTTTTATCCTCGAATATACACTCCGTCAACGCTCGGCCGCAGAGATTTTATCTCGGATTTTATCGCGCCCTCGTTGAATCACTGACAGGCCTCGACCATTTCACGCGACTATACATTTGTTCTCAAGCGTTATACTCGTTTATACACGCTGTCGTTGTATGTATACTTGGTCCGCTCGCCCCCGCGAGCCATCATTGCGTGCGTTGGCATATGACGCGTTATCATGCATTTTTTTCTGGGCCCTGCGCGCGCGCGTGGTCGAATATCGAGCAAGCACCTCCCCCTCCGCCCGCGCGCCTATAAATGTATCACTCGCCCACATTCTCGCGCTTGATCGCGCGCCCATCATTCACGTGCGCAACAATCGAGAGAGGAGTAATTATAGGATGCGAGGAGCGATGCAGCGGTAGCATCCGAGCTGCCGAGTAAAGACGGCCGCGAGCCCGCTTGTGAGCTTAGATTTTCCCCGCAAGTTTTCGTGTGATGGGACATAATTACGAGCGCACCGACAAGTTTCTGCGTCATCGAGAAAAAAATCAAATTCTCGCCATTATCAGCAGCACATTTTTGCGTCGAGTGCGAGTCGCTGCGACTGTTGCCTAAATGCATACTATCATAGAATGGAATATACTTTACAATCGCGTGCTCGTGAGCGCTCCATGTCACGCCGCGATTCTCGCCAACTTTTTTTCTCTTTTATTTGATGCATTGCCAGCTAATTAGTAACGCGCAGGAGGCATCCTCGTGATGATTATAAACTCGCACCGAGAGCGCGCTAGCTTTGTTTTCATTTGGTCGCGCGACATCAAAATATCCGCGATGAAGAGCCGGTCGTGTCCGCAATTGTCGTGGCTAATGAGCTTGCGAGCGTAACGGAGATTCAATCGCAGACTCCAACGCGGCGCTCATCAACATTCGCCGGCAGGATGAGGATAATTGGCTAAGCTATCTGACTATTAATTTCACAAAACAGAATTTTCTCTATTCAATCGAAAATCCGATGCGAGAACCATCCTCACACCAGTTCGCAAAATTGAACGGCGAATCAACACTAATATTCGACCAATCCCGACCTCCGGATGCATGAAACTCGCCTTGTTTTGCAATCAACTTGATTATGATACAACCCACTCCGAGCGACTGACAGAATCCGTTATCACATTTGGGATGTCATTCAACGGCTGATAATAAATCACCCGAAACATCGAACAGGCAATCGCTATCACGCTCTAGCCACGTCAGTGGATCGAATCCCCTTCAGATTCAGAATTGGTATTAGATAAGCCATATTCAATAGCTAAAAACATCGCGCTGGCACCACTGGCCATCGAGGTGCATCTCACTACGCCAACGTCAACTCGAAATCCACTTCAAATAGACTATATGCGGAAAAACGTTTGCCACAACTCTTATAGATCAGAGCTCAAAGAGAGTGGTGCTTCGATTTGTCCATGTCAAATTTGTGCGCCAAATGCTGACGTGGTCAGTGTTACATTCTCCGCATTCTAATCGCGACGACTCCGGTTCGACTTTCATCTTGTGTGCAACCCGTCAATGCGATTTACGAATTCCCGAACTTGCAGAAAAAGCGCTTCGCCGGAAGCGGTAAAAATTTGAGTTTATGCAGATCACTCTTATACTTTTCAAAGATTGTGCATACTCAGTACAGCGGCGAAAGATTGAAATTAAGCAACGAGTGAGGTCACGCTCCGTACTCGAGTGACATGTCCAAAATTAGCTCGAGATTCCCGGGCCGTAGGAGCATTATCGCCAATGCGGACGCTTTAATTCAAAACTCCATGCCTCTGTGGCTCTACTCTGGGCTGTTTCTCTGCGTCGACGTCGTCGCGCTGGGCAACGCCGCCGTTGACACTCTTCCACTGACCCGGCCAAAATTTGAGAAAGAGGTATGCCAAATCGATCCGCGATCGCGCGAGAAAGCTCGAAACGTGTACCTTGTCAACGTTACGCGGGGAGTCTCGTTAAGTAGAGTGATCGTCGACTCACGAGATCGTGTCGGTGTACTGCTCGACTACCTGTCGGCACCGAGCCCTTTCTTATCACAGGCGAAGTTTCTTACAAAGGAGACTGAACAATTCCGTAGTTTGGCACTGTCTGAGTGGCAAACTACACATCTTTCTCTTTCTTTGACCGAGGAGCCAGAAGAGAGAAGGTGCAGATCAACTGCTTCTCCCGAACCTTCTTCCGCTGAACGATACTCCCAATCATCATGTATGGACGAGTCAAAATCCGAAAAAAGAGTATGAACGAGGCTTTCATGGAGATCATTTTTTGATGCGCGATTGTTGTGGTATGTCAGTGAGGTCAATTGTATAGTGGTGAGCGTGCTGTTTTTGCACAAACAAAGACGAAACCTACTGATCTATAGCTACTGATGGATAAATATTTGTGCATAACAATGATATTGCCTGCTGTCGTTGGTCTTATCATTATAGGTTTATATACAATCATGCCCGCGCGATGCCAACTCCGTGATTTTTGATTGGTTTGTTTTCCGAAATGATATAAGGATGTAAACACATCCTCAACAGTAACTTCAAATCCCCTTCCGGTATCCCAAATATAAGGTAAGTGTACCCAACTTGCCCTCATTAAACCGTTTTCTCAACAACTCTGGCTCACCTCGATGTTTTCCAGCGTATTGTACAATAGCTCATTTCAACGCTTATCTCAAGATCGTCGGTATGAGCTTTAAAGTACGTCTGATTCTGATCAGCCGTGGCTGAGCTTTATTAATTTTTCCAAATAGTAATTTTTGAGAGTTTGATAACTTGCCCCCATCATTAAAAAAAGATGCATCTGAAGTTACAAACGTTCATAACGAACGAATTTTGAAATTTTTAACATTTTGATTTTTGGGCCTGGGGGCTGTCCAAGAGGGTGAATTTGGCACAGAAGACGATAATGGATACTCGTGAGACTTGTCAGAAGTGAAAACTACCCTGAAGATGGGGGTTGATATACTTCGACTATCCAGGCTTAGTGTGGTATAAGATAGGGCAACTGCACAATGATCTAGCATGTATATAAGAGATCGGATAAAATCGGATGCAGAATTTTATTCTGATTCTTTAAGGCGATGCGGTCACCATGCAAGCTGAAAATCATTCCCAACTTTCTCCGATTCTGTTGCAATTTGGGCTAAACGACGAGCGCACAAATATTTGTTATCATCTAACTTAGATTTGTCTGCTCTTCGTTAAGCCCAAATTGCAATAGAATCGGAGAAAGTTGGGAATGAAAATGTGCGTATATTATAGGTTAGGAGGTGCCCGCGGCCGAGTTATTCTCACTTTCCTCCGATTTTCTTATGATTTGGGCTAAGCGACGGATTGAGGAATACAAGTTGGACAATAACAAGTACTCGACAACTCGTCTCACACTTTGAATCATCAAACTCTTTATGTAAGGTGAATTATCAGGGTCCGTAGTCACAGTGCACGGTTACTGCATCGCCTTAATTGTTTTTAACTCGGTTTTTAATGATGATACGAGACTCTGTACTGATTTATAACCCCCGACTCGAATGCGAACCACCCCTAAGCAGGGGGTGAAATCTGGAAAAAGTGTAAATGGGTTCGAAAGTGCTTGAAATCGTTCTTATTGGTTTTTAGCGACGTGGAACTGTATACATGGAGTTTTTCGACAGTTCAATATTACCAAGTACAAACAACTCGACTCAAATGATTTGTTGCTCCGTGGTATACATCCGAACTGGAATATTCGATCATAGCAAAGAAAATCATGGTCGTTCAGTTAAAATCTACTCAGAAATTATCTGATAGAATTAAATGCGAAGAACTGGGAGCCAAGTGTATTAGACTGTAATTCAGAAAATTGTGCACAGAACACATATCAAATACTGCAGATGGCATCAAATCTTGTGTTAAGGCCTTCTGGCCGTATATCAACAAGTCTAGAAGATCCGATAACATCTCTCATCCCTTGTATTGGAATAATAGGCCAAGCTAATGATGGAAACGATATAGTAAATTTAATTGCTGACTATTTCACATCTACGCACTCTGAAGGTTTTCATGAACATGGCTTCTTAGAATTAGACCCGCTGCATATTGATAAAAAATTATCTGAAAATGAAATTTACACGTCTGTACGTAGGAACAGCTTGTTTCTGCGTACAGACGTATATGATGAATTCCACGCCAAAGCGACCTACGAAAAGGGGTCATCTCTCAGATTCTTTTTTAATCTTTTTCATTCGATTCTATGGCCCAAAATAGGAACTTCGGACCACTTATGGGGCCCAAAAAAAATTTCTCCTCTCCATTGCACGCACATCCGCCAACAGACCGAAAATTTATCGTGTAAAAATCGATGCTCTTTTATTCACGAAAATGGGAATATTTCGAGTTTTTGAATAGCTACCGATTCGCGGGTTGCGGCATCTGAAAGGGCATCAAAAAACCTATCGAAAACGTTGTCGGAAATTCCTTCTCTGTGATTTGGGGGCCTCCTGAAGGCAGAAGAGTGTTTTTCACTAAAATGTTGATTTCTCAAAAAGCCATTTTTTTTATTTTTTTAAAATCATATATTTGACGTAAAATTTTGCGTTCTTCTGGAAAAAATGGGTTTCAGAGAAGTTTGGGGCGATCCAAGTGACTTATGAGCCATTTTTCGAAAATTCGAGTTTTTCGGTTTCAGAAAAAGGCGATTTTCAGCGCATGCTCGCAAACGTAGACTTTCGGCGCCACTTTCAATGGAAAGCTGACAAAATTTCCTATAAAATGACTACCCGCAAAGTTGAAATTCATGCACTGAAACGCGATCTGCAAGGATTAATTATGTCGAATCAAAATCACATGAAAATTCAGCCCATTAACGCCTTCGTGGCGCCTGCTGAGATGACACATCCACGAGATCTTCTCGGGACTCAATTTTGAGTACGAAATTGACCTGAAAAAAATTTGGACCACATGGTTTCAACGTAAAATTGTATGAATTTTCAAAATATGCGATGTAAAACCCCGTTTGAGGCAAACCCGAGGTGCTATATTCAATTTTTCGCAATTTTGAATGTGAAATATCGTATTTTCTGGCAAAAAATTGAATGTAGCACCTGGGTTCGCCTGAAACGGGATTTTTCATCGCATATTTTGAAAGTTCATACAATTTTACGTTGAAACCATGTGTTCCGAATTTTTTTCAGGTCGATTTCGTACTCAAAATTGAGTCCCGAGAAGATCTCGTGGATGTGTCATCTCAGCAGGCGCCACGAAGGCGTTAATGGGCTGAATTTTCATGTGATTTTGATTCGACATAATTAATCCTTGCAGATCGCGTTTCAGTGCATGAATTTCAACTTTGCGGGTAGTCATTTTATAGGAAATTTTGTCAGCTTTCCATTGAAAGTGGCGCCGAAAGTCTACGTTTGTGCGCATGCGCAGAAAATCGCCTTTTTCTGAAACCGGAAAAATCGAATTTTCAAAAAATGGCTCATAAGTCACTTGGATCGACCCAAACTTCTCTGAAACCCATTTTTTTCGAAAGAACGCAAAATTTTACGTCAAATATATGATTTTAAAGAAATAAAAAAATGGCTTTTTGAGAAATCAACATTTCAGTGAAAAACTCTCTTCTGCCTCCAGGAGGCGCCCAAATCACAGAGAAGGAATTTCCGACAACGTTTTCGATCGGTTTTTTGATGCCCTTTCAGATGCCGCAACCCGCGAATCGATAGCTATTCAAAACCTCGAAATATTCCCATTTTCGCGAATAAAAGAGCATCGATTTTTACACGATAAATTTTCGGTCTGTTGACGGATGTGCGTGCAATGGAGAGGAGAAATTTTTTTTGGGCCCCATAGGTGGTCCGAAGTTCCTATTTTGGGCCATAGAATCGAATGAAAAAGATTAAAAAAGAATCTGAGAGATGACCCCTTTTCGCAGGTCGCTTTGGCGTGGAATTCATCATATAAAACTGCATTCGCGTCTCGTGCGGAAACATTTTTCTTTCAGGCAAACCAAGCCGGTCGTTGCCTTCGCCCACGTCCAGCTCGGTTTCCCTAAGGAAAAAATGTTTCCAGCACTAGGCGCGTAATGTACTATTTTGCAATCCTGAAGAATCATAAAAGCTCAGTCGGACCAGATTGACTCCCTCCGCTACTGCTGAAACGCTGCAGCCAGGCTTTCACCTGTCTTCTTTCTTCATTGTTCTCAAACAGTTTATTGATAAATCGTATTTCTCAATAAAAAAATGTCGAATACCGACATTGTCGACTTCACAAACCATTCGATGATTCTTTCGAGATATCGCAATTTTAGTGAATGACGCCGATTATTATTATGTCCATAAAACAAGCGTTACTTATCAGATTTGCGATATTGCAAGAATTCATCGTATCGTTTTTAAAACCGCTAATGTCAATAAGAGCGCAAATAGGATAGGGCTCCGACATTCCCTTAGAATGGAAAATTTCTAATATTACGCCAGTATTCAAGAGTGATGGTGATCAAAATTGCATCCCAAATCATAAACCTAACTCTATTCCTAGTTCGATTGCGGAAATACTTGATAAAATGTAAACAAGATCTATTCACCATAAAATATTGTGAGGACACTTGAGAGTCTAGTTTTTGCATAAATTATCATAGTGAAAAGTTCATTTTTGGTATAGTGCGACTAAACGGCCAATTTTTCTCTCGGCTCGAATCAGAAAAATGGCATTTAGTCGCCCTGATACCAAAAAATAGTATATGCACCTCGCTCGTCGGGCCGTTTTGGGGCACTGGGAAACTTTTCCCCTCGTTACACTCGGGGAAAATTGATTCCCATGCCCCAAAACAGCCTAACCTTGCATCGATGCATTATGTACTAATTGAGCAAGATATTTGGGTACTCGATGAATATGTAGCTCGCATAACTCCTTTCTGACTAATCCTTCGAGAGACCTTAGAAAGTCCTTCTTTGAATGGCAAAGATTCCGGTTGATAGCCTGTGATCACCGCAATCAAGACGTCCGATGCAGTTACGAGTGGAATCATCACACAGCAGCATAGGTTTATAAAGGACAAGAGTACTTCGACCAACCTCTCCGATCTCAACAATTTCATACATAACAACTTTGAACAGTCAAGTCGAACTGATGTTATATTCGTTGACTTTTTCAAAGAATTTGATCACGTGAATCATTGCAAACTTCTAGAAAAACTTGATAGAGTTGGAACTCTAACCTATGAGTGCGAGTGAGACAGTAGATCTCGATGCACTGCAGTTCACCTTCCTGCCAAGTGTATATGGGCCATTTCGGAGCATTTCGACGAATGCCTGCACCAGGGGGGTCTGGAAAAAATCCGCAAAAATTTTTTTCTGTTAGTACTATGTTAATATAGTACAAAAAAATTTTTTTTGAATTTTTTCGAAGGCCCCCGTGGGCCCTAGGGCCCATAAAAGGCCTATTTTTGACCCCTTTTTAGCCTATCTTGGGAGAATCATAGCTCCGACCTGGTTCAATTTTTTTCAACGTACTTGGGCGCATTTTCTTCGTCAAGACTAGTACTTTCAAGAAAAAAATTGTCCGCGACCAAAAATTCAGCCTAGCAACTTCTGCAAGCTATTTACTAAAGGCAGATTTTAGCGATTTTTAGGCCTTCTTCCAAGTGATCTAGCTCCTACTAGACATGTGATAATCGACTTTTGCAGGTAGTCATTTTGAAGGTCTTGAAAAAACCTACAATTTGACTACCTGCAAAAGTCGATTATCGTACTTTTTATAGGAGCTATAGCCGATACAAGTTGAGCAGTTTTGTAAAAACACCAAACTTTAAGCTCAATTTAAAAAAATCACTTTTTTTTTTTCGAGGTCTAACCTATGAGAAAATGTTCCTAAAAGCCCCAACTACCAACCCCAAAAATAATCTGAGTGGGATATTCAATTCTCGATTTTATTCAGCCAATTTAAAACACCTTTTTTTGACTTTTTGCTTAAAATGCCAACACAGGCATGGCTCGCATATGCTTCCATCTGAGTTTTTGTGCACCAATCTGGGTGGAATTACTCCCCAAAGTACCCCCAAATATGTGTGAGAACTTCCGAAGGCGAGCCTCAAGCCAGAAGCGAGCTGGAGGTTCAATCCATCAGGTCCAAAATGGGCATTATTTCGTCTAATTTCGGGCAGGCGAGCGAGGGCTCGATTCCTCGTGTTTCTGCTCACAAACGAGACAAGTGGCTAAAATGGGGATTCAAACATGTTATTCCGACTCAAAATGACCATCTAAACACGATGCCGGGGTCGATTTAGCCCTAAATCATCGTCATTTTGCAGTAGAGGCGCAAAACCTGTGATTACGGAGTTTAACGCCGTTTGAGGATTGGATGATATCCTAGGCACGAATCGACCCCGGCATCGTGTTCAGATGGTCATTTTGAGTCGGAATAACATGTTTGAATCCCCATTTTAGCCACTTGTCTCGTTTGTGAGCAGAAACACGGGGAATCGAGCCCTCGCTCGCCTGCCCGAAATTAGACGAAATAATGCCCATTTTGGACCTGATGGATTGAACCTCCAGCTCGCTTCTGGCTTGAGGCTCGCCTTCGGAAGTTCTCACACATATTTGGGGGTACTTTGGGGAGTAATTCCACCCAGATTGGTGCACAAAAACTCAGATGGAAGCATATGCGAGCCATGCCTGTGTTGGCATTTTAAGCAAAAAGTCAAAAAAAGGTGTTTTAAATTGGCTGAATAAAATCGAGAATTGAATATCCTGTTGGGGTTATGGGTTTACGGGCAAGCCCACAGAAGACACAGGGGTTTACGGAAAAACACTGTTTATTTATCGAAAGTGAAGGGAGCGTAGCGACACACGAAGCGATCGCTGCAAAGTACTCAAACGCACTGAAGAATGGCCGCCGGCGACGCTCGCGCAGCGACGCCGCCAAGCGGCCCGGGCGCCATGTTTTGGGCCCGAGCGGGGGATTTGAATCCGCAAATTCAACACTCCCTCCCGGATTCATATCTAACCGGCTTTATTTCCATAATATGTATATTAAATATATATAGTAATCAATATGAGATAAAAATAGGATTATTCAAAGTATGCAGGTAATATCAATATAAGAAAATATGAGATTAAAAGGTATAGAGTCAAGATATTTGTGTAAAATAAATGAATGAATGAATATTATTATTGTTTCTGTGTAGGTCCTGTAACAGATCGAAAGAATATTTCTATTATCATTGAGTCAGTTCAATAGATCTATTCGTGATTTGAATGAACATGATTTTTAAGAGCTTTGATTTAATATGCTTCTGGTGAGTCTCTCATGATGTTCAAAAGATAAAGGTTTCGTAAAAATGTCAGCTAATTGATCCTTTGAACGGATCCACTCGACTTTGATCATTTTTCTGTCAACGCATTCCCTCACATAGTGTTCTTTGACGTCACTTATGTGTTGTAGTTTTCTACTCGCAGTCTTGGCACATGTAAGAGCTGCTCTATTGTCGCACCACAATGTCATAGGATAAAAGGATTTGTTCAAAATGAAATTCAAGCTATTATTCAGAGCAATTAATTCTTGGCAAGTATTACTCATAGCAATGTATTCAGCCTGGCATGTCGAAAGGGAAACATGATTTTGTTTGTGGGTACTCCAAGCTATTGCGTCTCCAAAAAGTTGAATCACGTAACCACACGTAGAAATCGAATTCTTACAGTCGGCAAAGCTAGAGTCTGAGTAAGCTTGCAGGTTATCTAGACGAGCGGAGTAGGTTAAACCACGCTCTGCTACTCTTTGTTCAACGGAAAACGTTTTTGTAAGGCCTTGAGATATTCTACAGATGCGTGACCCATTCGAACATGCCATAACATTGCCTTGTTATTCTTGACAAACTTGTCATCTTTTTCTATAAAAGGGGAATCTACTTCGAGAGGATCAAATACTTGCATTTCATCGACGTTTTGGATCGGTCGATCCCAGATGGTTGTGTCGAAATTGGAATGTTCATGGATCACTCCCTTTTTGACTTCATTTGGGGATACAACTTCGACTTCATCAATAGTTGCTGATTCAGGAATATTTGATTGTAATTGGGAAGTAACACTACGAGTGAAGTATCTAGGATTGTGTGGACTATTTGCATCTGTGAGATTCACGAAAGCTATATTTTGGTATTGCTTGGCTGAAATTTCTCCAATGTCAGAAGGACGGTCACGAACTTCAAGATTGATGATCCAGAAGGGTTCTTTATATATCCCAGTTATAAAGGTTTCATGCGAGATCGGGTCAAGGATTTGAATTTTCTGACTGTCGAGATAAATTCCAAGACCCATTTCGGCGAATCTTCTCAGAGAGAGCAAGTTTTCCGAAAGGTCCGATGCGTATATGACCCGGTCAAGTTCAAAGTTGTTGCCATTATTGATTACATCAACTACACCAACACCACTTGTCTGAATATCAGCCGATGAGTCTTTATTAGCACATCTTATGACACTTGTGGCAGCAAGGTCGAGTTGTTTAAAAATCAATTTGGAATTTGTGAGATGTTCAGTAGCGCCTGAGTCAGCAATGAATTTTTCAATAATTTTACCTCCATGCTTTGCGTGACTCAACTCAGGACAAATAGTTTTTGAAAAATGAGACTCACCAGTTACAGGTTGTGTAGCAAAATTACCGGCTACGGCCGGCTGAACAAGTTGCGGCTGCTGGCCTGCGAATGCAGCGTTGACAAAGGGCGGTGGTTGGCCCACGAAGGCAGCATTAGCATAAGGCAGCTGCGGATTTTGGTACCACTGATTTTGGTACGGTGTTTGACCACCTCTCTGGCCTCCACGGCCACGACCTCGGCCACGATGTGAGGCATGGTGTTTCTTGCCGGATGACCTTTCGTCGGCACCTCTTTTCACACCCTTGTTGTGATTCTGGCCCCGTCCTGGGTTGCCACGCCCTCTACTGTATGTCTGCCCTCGGGGTTCTGTTTTGCCGGGACAATTTTTCGCGCTATGGTCCGAAACCATTTGACGGCATTTAAAACAAATTCTCTTCCCGGAGTTCTTATGTGGGCAGTTAATTTCTGGGTGTTTGTCTTTGACACCACAAATATTGCAATTCCCGCGGAAAGTCGAGTTGGAGTTTGACCCATTGTTCTTATTATGAGCCAATTGAGCCTTTGGATGAAAACCGGCATTCTTGAGTTTATTGAGCTCGTGTCCGCGAATGTAACGTTTCAGTGCCTCATAGCTGAGTCCTTTAGGTTTGGGATCATTTGGGTGATTGGTTCGGTAATTTTCCTCGTGCTCAAAATTTCTTTCTTTTACACTCGGGCAATGATGGCTGATGGCCGCGAAAAAGGCAGGTCTCTTATCTTCCTCAGTCAGAGGCGTGACACCTGGCAAAGAATCGTGAGCCCGAACAAGATCCTCAAAACGCTCTATAAACTGGTCAGCGCTCTCTTTACTAGGTTCAAATCTGAGATGGTAAAGCTTGTATTTTGCCGACACGTCAGTTGTTTTATTCTCGCCCAGTTTTTCATTCCTCAAAATTGTGAGTATCTCAATCGGATCGGTTTTGCCCGTGATTCTATTTTGGTAACACTCATCGATTCTATTAAAGGTGATATCGGTAATGAAATCTTTATCTATCTCGGAAATGGGTCCATTTAATTTTAAATTTCTATCCAGGCAGTAAATGTTATGAGATTTTAACTCTAGCTGCAGTTTGTCCATGAATGAATCCCATTTCATGTCCTTGGTCAGTGAATAATTTCGCTTGATCAAGCTTCGTGGTTTCAGGGTGCTAATGCCTGCATGCGAAGGCTCAAAACTGACAGTTGTAGGCGCGAGAGGTGATTGCTGGGGCTGAGAAGTAGAAGTGTCTGATTGAGTCGACGGAGATTGTTGTGGGAGCAAGGATAGATCTATAATACGAGTCTGAGCTGTGGATTCATAGGTTTGTGTCTGTGAGGCGGATGATGAAGTGGCTGCCAAGGCTGACTCTAAGTTGCGGACACGGAGACTCAAATCATTCAAAGATGAACAGTTGGATGAGGCCATATTAGCAAGATTCTGAACCGTATCGTGAAGCGATTTGTTCGACTTTAGTTGGATTTCGAGCATGCTACGAACTTCCCCCCGTAGGACAGACATTTCGGAGTTGACATTGCTAGAATCTTTCATTGCAGGGCCGGGAGTGTTCGAGGTCGGCGCCTGACCTCCTCCATTGTTGTCCGCTATTGGGCTGGACGACTCGGCTGCGAGATTCTGCAGAGGAATTTGCACCGGTTGGATTTGTATGATTCGAGGACCTCGTCTCGAAAAATCCATCGGGGTGTCTTGGGGAGGCTCTTGTACTTCAGAGCTTGGTGCTTCCTCGTAATCAAGCCGGTTTTGTGTTCGAGGCATCAGAAAACCACTGCCCTTGGCTACCCATGTGGGTACCGCGAGCTTAACGCTTTCCCACATTTCCGTGGTGAAAAGCCCCTCTTGGCGAGCTGTAAGGAATCATATGGTTACCCCTCATATAACTCGCTAAGATGCCTGAGCGGTGCTCCTAATCAAGACCACTGGTATCAGAAGGCCGTAATTGGAACGGGCAAAACTGCACATATCCGAACACAAGATCATGCACAGAGTCACCCTAGTCATTCATGAGATGGCACGCACTGCGCAAACCAAACCCAAGAACGACCCAGCAAGATTTTTCGGCGTCGTGTTAGCTAACATTTCTCAAGAGGAAAGAATCTCAAATCAAAACATATCCAATCCAGGATATTGTATCACAACCCCAATATGAAATTTCTGATTCAAATGGCCATCGATCAGGGGATTTTTCAGATAAGGTTATGTTCAATACACACCTAGTTTGTATACGTCGAAGGTCTCTGACGCAATAAGGATGAATTCATCATTCTCAATTCGCACGACGATGTCCTCGCCTGCATGTTTGTTTTCGAGCTCGAACTTTGTTTTGCAGTGTTCAATGAACTTTGCTAACGCACTGTCTGAACCTAAACAGAACAGAAGTTCTTTGTCATTTTCTCGAATCCACGAGATTTTATGTGATTCTCGAATCCACGAGATTTGACAACTATTTCGAATCCACGAAGTTTTATAAAGTTCTCGAATCCACGAGATTTTATAGATAATTTCGGTTTCAGACTGACACTAGCAAAAGTTCCGAATTTTATGTCAGGACTGGTGACAGACCTGTATTTCGCAAAAATAATTCAAGTTTACCATGGATTTTTCAACAACTTAAATTTTCGGATCCATCGTCGTCAATTATTTAGAAAATGTCTCAAAATTTTTTTTTTTTCAGATTATTCATACTTTCATTTCTAATACGTCATAAATTCCATATTCGGAATAATTATCATCAATATAAATAATTATTATTATAATGATCGATCAAAATTATTTAGTTCTAATAATTTATATCATCATCTATTTCTACTCTGAAATAAAGATTTCATCAATAAATAATGGGCAGCTCCAAAGTCTAGTCCGAATTCCGTGCTGTGAATCGAAATAATAGTTATAGTGCAGCATCGTCCATTTGAATCGTTCGCGGCAAGAATCTCCCTGAAAATATACTAAGACTAATTTGCGACGGCCCTAAGGCCCCACCAGACTACTTTACTACCTCACTATACACGAGACCCTAAGGTTTTACCTCTCCTCTCCCACTTCCACTATTGACGGTTGCCAATCGGACCAAAATGGCCGCGCTCTAACCGACGCTGGCCTGGGTAAAGAATGGCCGACGCTGCCCGCCTCGGCGACGGCGTCCAGGTACCAGCCGTGTACGCGGTGCGGGTGTACGCCTGAATTGTTCAAGAACACTATGTCAGGCCCCGCGTTCATACAAAAAAAAAACGTACACTGACATAAGCGAGAGGAAGAGAGAGAGAGAGAGAGAGAGAGATACTATATATATATATATAGCCAGCATTGCCGCAACTCACCGGCTCGTCGGCCACCCGGGCGATCGATAGCGTCGACCTGCCACGAGACGCTGGTCCCGGCGCAGACCCCAGCACCGGCTGCGGGCTCGACACCACTGCCCATGGAACCAGTGCCCTGGTTGGCCCCTGTAGCCATGGCGTCGCGTTGCTGGTTGGCGACGACGCGCTGACGCTGTTGCTCGCCCTGGGCCAGGTTACGTGCACCGCGCGCTGGTGGTGCTCGCTGATGAAGAGTCGCGGGTGCTGCTGGGCCCATAACCTGTTGGGGTTATGGGTTTACGGGCAAGCCCACAGAAGACACAGGGGTTTACGGAAAAACACTGTTTATTTATCGAAAGTGAAGGGAGCGTAGCGACACACGAAGCGATCGCTGCAAAGTACTCAAACGCACTGAAGAATGGCCGCCGGCGACGCTCGCGCAGCGACGCCGCCAAGCGGCCCGGGCGCCATGTTTTGGGCCCGAGCGGGGGATTTGAATCCGCAAATTCAACATATCCCACTCAGATTATTTTTGGGGTTGGTAGTTGGGGCTTTTAGGAACATTTTCTCATAGGTTAGACCTCGAAAAAAAAAAAGTGATTTTTTTAAATTGAGCTTAAAGTTTGGTGTTTTTACAAAACTGCTCAACTTGTATCGGCTATAGCTCCTATAAAAAGTACGATAATCGACTTTTGCAGGTAGTCAAATTGTAGGTTTTTTCAAGACCTTCAAAATGACTACCTGCAAAAGTCGATTATCACATGTCTAGTAGGAGCTAGATCACTTGGAAGAAGGCCTAAAAATCGCTAAAATCTGCCTTTAGTAAATAGCTTGCAGAAGTTGCTAGGCTGAATTTTTGGTCGCGGACAATTTTTTCCTTGAAAGTACTAGTCTTGACGAAGAAAATGCGCCCAAGTACGTTGAAAAAAATTGAACCAGGTCGGAGCTATGATTCTCCCAAGATAGGCTAAAAAGGGGCCAAAAATAGGCCTTTTATGGGCCCTAGGGCCCACGGGGGCCTTCGAAAAAATTCAAAAAAAATTTTTTTGTACTATATTAACATAGTACTAACAGAAAAAAATTTTTGCGGATTTTTTCCAGACCCCCCTGGTGCAGGCATTTGTCGAAATGCTCCGAAATGGCCCATATATACTTGGCGGTGGTTGATTCTTCCCTTTCTTTCCGCATGGGGGATCGTGTCCGGAAATTTTTGTCACTCTCATGCGATATAGATTTAGGTTTGAGCGCGCATAAGATCTCCGACCGTCGTCGAACAACAGAGCTCAGCAGACAGCATCAGAAATCGAATATAGACGATTGCCGACGAATAAACCCTTCCGATCAAGGTTTTTTCGTCGCTTGTCGCTATGCAGTTGGAGAACTTCATTAGTCTTGTTGACTCGTGATGTTAACTATAACGTGTATCCCCATTCTCGTCTTCATTCTCGGGTGACTCTCTTCG
This sequence comes from Eretmocerus hayati, assembly GCA_029851415.1. Taxonomy (NCBI): domain Eukaryota; kingdom Metazoa; phylum Arthropoda; class Insecta; order Hymenoptera; family Aphelinidae; genus Eretmocerus; species Eretmocerus hayati. The sequence goes on from CM056741.1 coordinate 137,989,981, forward strand.
CGTTCTTATGTGCCGGCAACCGGCAGAGGGGCCCTCGCACCGAAATTGTGACCTGTGGAAAATCCAAAAAAACAGATCGATGCACCGAAAATTCTACTTTCCGAATCCGCAAGAGGAAAATCTTTTTCCATTTTCTTTAAGTTACGAGAAAATTAGCTCATTCCACCCACCCTGAGTGCGTCTTAACCCTTGCTCGTAGCGACACACTCTTGGTCTAGAAAAATTCTACACGGTCTAAAAAAAATTCTACCACCTCGGTTTTTCCAAATTTTCTATTGGGTTTTCCGTGATCAGTAGAAATATTTTCCAATCCCAAGCCCTGGCGTGAAAGTGCTACATTATGTCACGTTTACACCAGCATCACGCACCAAACCGCTGTCAATGAATCAGTCGACTGCAGTTGACCACGAGTCAAAACCTAATTACTGCTAATCACGGAAAACCCAAACCACGGAAAATTGAGAAAAACCGAGGTGGGAGAATTTTTTCTAGACCTGGTAGGATTTTCCTAGACCAAGAGTGTGTCGCTTCGTAGCGTAGTGCTCGTGCAAGGGTTAAGGCGCCCCAAGATGGGTGGAATGAGCTAGTTTCCTGGTGATTCAAAGAAAATGGAAAAAGATAGTTTTCTTCGCTTGCGGATTCGGAAAGTAGAATTTTTGGTGCATCGATCTGTTTTTTTCGATTTTCACAGCTCACAATTTCGGTGCCAGGGTACCTTTGCCCCGGCAACCGTATCTAGATCTCACAATCAGTAAGATTTAAAAAGAATTTTTAAAATACACTTTTATGAACTACGCCTGGTGCAATGCAATACATGAGCATTTGAGACGCGTGTGTGCAGCGGGTTTCTCGAGAATGAGCTAAGGCACCACTATGTCGCGAAGTCCCGAAGTCACAAACATGCAGCAGACGATTTGCGGCATTCCTCGCCTGCCACGTGGAAGACCCGAGGCCGGCATCAATAGTTTTTCTTTATTAATCAGATAATCTAACACTGCGCTGATTAAAATGACACGATATTGTGTATTCTGATCACCCACAACAGTGCACATCCACGAGATCAGATGGAGCGACTAGCCGGAAGTTAATTATCGGAAGTCTCGTGATATGACCAAAATTACTAGATCTAGGACGGAGAAAACACCAACTCGGTGAAGTGTAATGAAAGTGTATAAAAAGCATTCTTCGAGAGAGGTTCCTGATTTTTGAATGGAGTAAATCTTTGCTAAAGCAAGAGGTCTGTTCGATCTGTGAACTTCTGATCCTTTCTGATGCTGTTTGCCACTGTCTGCTGTTGCTAATTGTTAATCTTCGCTACCTGATGCTCGACCTGATGCGCGCGTGAGCATCAGAAGCGGGCAGAAGTTTCGTAGGCGCGCAGTGCGCGCACACACACGCACACACGTAAATATATATCGTATGAGAGCGACGAAAATTTCCGGACATGATCCCCTATTCGGAAAGAATCAACGACCGCCAAGTGAACCTCAAGGGTCAGACCTGGGTCCCATCCTATTTGAAATATGCCTTAAGGCGATGCGGTCACCGTGCACCGTGACCACGGACTTGTAAAATACACCTTACATAAAAAGTTTGATGATTCAAAGTGTGAGACGAGTTGTCGAATACTTGTTATTGTCCAACTTGTATTCCTCAATCCGTCGCTTAGCCCAAATCACCAGGAAATCGGAGAAAAGTGGGAATAACTCGGCCGCGGGAACCTCCTAACCTATAATATACGCACATTTTCATTCCCAACTTTCTCCGATTCTATTGCAATTTGGGCTTAACGAAGAGCAGACAAATATAAGTTAGATGATAACAAATATTTGTGCGCTCGTCGTTTAGACCGAATCGCATTAGAATCGGAGAAAGTTAGGAATGATTTTTAGCTTGCATGGTGACCATGGACCTTGAAAATACACCTTACATAAAAAGTTTTATGATTCAAAGTGTGAGACGAGTTGTCGAATACTTGTTATTGTCCAACTTGTATTCCTCAATCCGTCGCTTAGACCAAATCCTAAGAAAATCGGAGAAAAGTGGGAATAACTCGGCCGCGGGAACTTCCTAACCTATAAATTAAGCACATTTTCATTCCCATCTTTCTCCGATTCTCTTGCAATTTGGGCTCAAGAGTGCTCTCTACCTTTTGAAAAGCGATGGTGGCGCCTCTAGCGGTCAAATTGGTATATTGCCAATAACAATTTTTGAAAACAAAGAGGAAGGAAACCAATAGTACCGCTCCCTGCGGACTATTTTTCTTCAAATTTAAAAAAAAGTTTCATCGAGATCGGTGCAAAATTCAGCTCAAAAATTTGCAGATACAATTCAGCAACACTGAACAAATCTATCTGCAAATTTTTGAGCTGAATTTTGCACCGATCTCGATGAAACTTTTTTTATTATTTGAAGAAAAATAATCCGAAGGGAGCGGTACTATTGGTTTCCTTTCTCTTTGTTTTCAGAAATTGTTATTGGCAATATACCAATTTGACCGCTAGAGGCGCCACCATCGCTTTTCAAAAGGTAGAGAGCACTCTTAACCACGAGTGGACGAATCTAAGTTAGATGATAACAAATATTTGTGCACTCGTCGTTTAGTCCAACTTGCAAGAGAATCGGAGGAAGATGGGAATGAAAATGTGCCTATTTTATAAGTTAGTATAGGTTATATAGGTTCCCGCGGCCGAGTTATTCCCACTTTTCTCCGATTCTCTTGTGATTTGGGCTTATCGACGGATTGAGGAATACAAGTTGGACAATAACAAGTAGGGGAGAGTCGGGTAAAGTGGGCAATCGCGATTAAATAAATTTGACGATAAGTACAAATCTGAATCCAATTGGACTTGGAGGCTAATTATACATTCTAACTTTTTTAAAAAGTAGGAAGCCTGAATTATTTGGCGTCGTTGAGAAAAAAAAACATCGTAATTCTGGCCTATGGATTCCGACTTTCTCTTTATTTTCGTGAGCTGCGACTTACAAGATACGGACCTAACTGATACCACGAATGGATTCACCGAGAAGTTCAGATGTTCATCTTCATTTTCCCGCGCGCATGCTCTCTATTAATTATAATCATCCTTCCAAAAAAGTATGAAATGGGGCAAAGTGGGCACCTTGAGTGGTGTGAAGTGAGCATGAATTTTTCCTATGTATTTCTTATGCTCTGCCCGCTCTCTGCTTTGACAGCTGCGTCGAGCAGCCGACTCTAACTTACCTCGAACAGCAGTTTCTCCAATACTGTCCTAATTGTTTAGTGATATTAGTTGTCAAATAGATGGAGAATTTGATGGTGCATCCATCTAAATACTCAAATTAACGTGAAACAGTGCTGGGAAGCGAGGATTCCCAAATGCTCACTTTACCCCACCTGCTGCTTACTTTACCCGACGGTGGGGTGAAGTGGGCAGAATTGCATAGCCTCAGCATTCTAGAGTTGAGTGAAAAATACTCCTTGTGGAAAATGTTTTGACCACGCAATTACACTCTTTAGACTTCAATGATTCGATCGGTCACATTCGAATTCCACTAAGAGTCGAATCGAATTACTGAGAGCTTCATAAAATTGCACGGTGCCCACTCTACCCAACTCTCCCCTATTTTCAAGGTCCATGGTCGCGGCGCGGTGCACGGTAGAGATTATAAGATGTTCAAAATTAGTACATTTCGATGCAAGGGTGGAAAAACTTTGTCTCGCGTCCGAGTGATGGGTTTCCGGCCTGAGCGGTGGCGAAGGTCGGAATCAACACGAGGATGCGAAGAATAGGTTTTACACTCGTGTATCAAATTGTGTTTTTCGATAAACTGTGCGAGAAAGTGGAAAATCAGTGTGGAAAATACTTTTTTCCGCACAGCGTGTCGAAAGTATCATTCTGTGCAGATCATGTCAAGATTTCTTCCAAAATAGATAGCGATCGATGTCGGGTTGCCTGCATACAGGGGTAAAATGGCCGCGTAACGGAGCAGATTGCATTGGTAGTATAGAGGTTTTGCTTCATTGACGTCTCATCTCCCATAGTCTGGTACATAATACTTACGTAAGGACCTGATCTTCCCACTCTTGCGTTTGATGGACATTGGTCAACCCGGGAGAGCTAGAAACTCAATTTGACCAGCATGGCCCCATGCATCCAATGTTAAAACTGCTTTCTTCGTCAGCCATCTTGGAAGAAAAAACGCCTGTGCCCAGGCAACCTGGCAAGCATGTCAGGTCGCTATACTATATAGGTATCCACCGCAAGTGAGCGCGCGGATCTTCTTCGATTCGTCGGCTATTTTATGAATTCAAGAGTATTTTGTGGTTCTAAAAACATGCATGACATAGACAGTTCACATCTCATTAATGGAATATACCGATTGACAGTCCCTCCATAAAAACAAAAATGCAAATTTCTCAATTCCTGAGATCATTTGTGAAACATAGATTGTGCCGGAATACAGATGAGCTTGTTGGTTCCCAAATACATGTCAAATAGTACGTAATTATTATTATCATCATTCAGTGCTCTCATGACTCTCAGATAACAGCTTGACATACGATAAAATCAAAACAAATCTGAATCACAACTGTTATCAATTCCCCGCACTAAGTGCTCTCAATAACTCTTCAATCCTTGAATACAATAAACATTAAAAGGTACGAACATTTCATGGAACTGAAAATTCCTTAGATTCAATTCTCCGACAGAATTCAGATCTGTTGTAAAGGTCTACAGCGTCCACTTAATTTCTTGCTAGACTTATTTTCTTGATCATACCCAGCATGTCATGATCAAATGCAGATGTGTTGACTATTTTAATCGAACAGGGAAAACCAGGTTATGCATATAACTCTCGCAAATGATGAGAGGTAGTTCAAGAGTAGGACCATGATTGAGTCATCCTAAAAACAGGCAACCAGACATACTCGTCCGATAGACGGCCGCGTGTCGGTAACAAATGTGGCATCGACGGTCATACACTCCCTGATAGTCGGAAACAAAAATGCCGAAGGGAAAAATCTGAGGGAATTCACCCTGGGGCCTTATTCTAAAACGTTTTTCCCGCTGAGGAATGGAGGGAAATCTAACGACTCCCATTTCCTTGTACTAAATTTTTCACCTTCAGAAGCTCCATACTTTTACTTCAAATGATCGTGAAAAATTATCGCTTGCTCTTGAATCATGGCCATACTAAGGGGTATCTTCTTATAAATTTTATGTTGAATCCAATCAATAAGCAGGTCTTCCATCTTTTCGATATTGCTCCGTCGAGAGTACTCGACAGTTTTGGTATGAGCGCCCATTTGCGTGAAGCTAACTCGAATTTGGTGCTCAGTATCACGGATCGTTCTGATCGTCTATTCATTTACCTGAAAATCGTTCTAGTTGCGCAATATGGTCGAATTTGATGACTCTCATAGCCTGTTATGCAATTATCCTCGTCTTACTTGAAATTGCTGTGCAATGGTACATATTTCTTCTCCAGCTCGTAGTAAATCCAAAATTTTGACTTCTTCTTCTGTACTGATACATTTCTAGGTTTTTTTACAATTCTGTCGTCTCCCGGATTGTTTTTCTCTTAGCGACCACGTTTGTGTGATAAGGTACGGTTATCTGAGACACGTGCGCATACAACTTTGAGCTGTCATGGGAACTCGATTATGAAAATCATTTTTCGATCCACTTGGACTGAAAATCGACTCAAGCTTAGAGCGAATGTAAGATTTCTGTGGTTTCACTCCCGATGAGTCAAATTTTCACTCTATATGAGTCATTCTCGGTCGTTCTGAGAATCACCCCAAGCTTTGAGTCAAAATTTCACTCCCAACAGTTTTAGAGAGTAGAAATCAAGGAAATGATCCGCGTAAGAAGAGGAATGGGATTAACTGCGGAACCGCGTATAATCAAATCTGCGTTGAAATAATCCGCGTAAAAATAGGAATGCCTGTATTCATAATACACGTTCTGGTGAAATTTGAAGTAGCTCGTCTATTTCATCTCTGAGCCTTTAATTTAGAGAGTTTGAGCTAGTAATATGTAAGAGATAGGAACGGTGCAACAGAGAGCGGTTTTCGCGGATGGTTCTTGTAAAAGCTTTGAAAATTTTTCTCAGAAGTTGCTGGAAAAATTATGTCACTCATTCAAGTATTATCTTCATCCTTACCAAAATAGGGACCCGTGCCCATTTATTTTGTTCACACGAGAGCTCGGATGTTCGTAATATTTGTCCGCTCGCAATGCTAAATTTCTGCTTCCGGAGGGCGTGTGTGTGTGAGCGTGTATATCGTCCACGAGCTGCTTTGTTGCGCCGTGTTTTGTGTACACTCGCGTACGCGAGTGTACACAAAACACGGCGAGGTCACGTTGCTATCAAAACAACATAGCTTGCCCAAACTTTTGAGCCTGATTGTCCCCGGAAACATAAAACAGATTCCAGAATGAGTTTTTGTGATCATACTTTTGAACAAATTTCAAAGTTTTTCAATGTCCCCATCCATAAAGTCAATGCATGATGTGAATATAATTCATTTCGTTTTGTTAGAACATATCAAATATGGAACTCTCAGATATTTGCTTTGTGGTCGAGCAATTATGTAGAATATAAGGAAATTCAAACCTTTCACTGAGAATGTTTTCCAGATAAACTATTCGTTTAACTAATCTGTAGCCGAACTAGAAAGATTTTAAAATAACCTCACAACAGATGTCAGTAACTTACAGAATTACTACGAAAATCAATAGCTTAAACTGACCATATAAATAATATTAGCGCATATGTATACTGTGTTTCTATACTTGTTGTAATTTTTTTTCTATCGTGTCCTTCTACAATGCACGCCTTGCTTTAGAATTTCGTATCTCTAATGATGTTCAGGGTTCGTCGCCGAGACCCTATTCCCCTATTTTACCCTATTTTAACCCTTTTCTGGACTTTCCCTTTTCTTCCCCTATAATCGGCCCAAAGACCCTTAAAGTACCCTAAAATGCGGTTTCGACGATTATTTCTTGCCTAAAATTTTACTCGCTCAGTTTTCCTCGATGAAAGTGAATATACCTCGTTCCAATCATTTCCGCGTCAACTTTTTCTCTGACTTTATCGTCCATGTGTAACTTTTCTATGCCCCAAAGTATCGAAATAGTTGATCTTCGCACTTCGGGGAGTAATTTTTTACGAAAATTCACTTTTGCTAGATTCTTTAATCGCAAGGCCCGTGCTTATCTGGAAGTCGGCTTCTTTCAAAATAACCCAGGAGGGTGTTTCAGATCCGGGTCACGGATTTGGCTGAAACTTAAGAAATAGTCTCATTTCAACACCAAAAGATGAAACCCGAAATTATAAGACCCTAACGCTCAAGCGTTTCCGAGCTACAGCCAAGGACATTAGCATTGTAGGTATACCTATATGTATGATTTTAAACATAGGCCTGTGTAGCTCGGAAACGCTCGAGCGTTAAGGTCTATAATTCTGGGTATCCTCTTTTGGTGCTGAAAGAAAACTATCTCCAGAGTTTCAGCCGAATCCGCGATCCGGATCTGAAACACTATTCTGGTAAAATCAAATTTAGTGTCAAAATGTCAGGTCCGTGCTTTGCTACCGTGTCATTTGCGGGAATACATCGTACATATTAGAATGTTTGGAAGTGGGACTTGCGGTTGACACATTTTGGATCCCCAAATATCGAAATTTTCGCATAAACGACCCTCAACACACGATACTTCTGTCGTCGCACAGAAACCAAGGTCTGTGCCCGTTCACAGAGTGCTCAGATTTTAAAATGAAAATGCATGATCCTGCGAATGATCCTGGGGGTAATATAATTCGTCCTCTTGGCTTTTTCCTTTCATTTACAAAGTCAATGTGCTCTGGGAACTGAAACGCAGTCGAAATCGAGAATCTATGACAAACGAACTCGTTGCAAAGTGAATGGATTGAGAACAAAGAAGTGCTGTGTAATTTTTCAAAACTCCCCTATTTAGTACCCTATTTCCTGACATTATTTTCCCCTATTCCCCTATTTTCGGGTTGCTGAGTGGCGACGAACCCTGGATGTTCTAGAATCCCTATTTTCGTTACTTTCCTTTTGTACGTGATAGATATACCATACATTCGTATGTGATGATTGAGTAAATTGCCAAAATATTTATATTTACTATTGTGAAAGACTAACAAGCCCGTATACTTTTGGCTATAAAAATGAATTCCAAAACAATATCCCCGACGTATTTTTTGATGTGACTAACACGTTTAGAAAGGTAAAAAAGGCCGCACTGCACTTCTTCTTGAGATAACCACATGGGGCATATTCAGTACATTCCTAAGTTAACATTCTCGTTCCACAAATCATCTTCGCCTTGCGCACTCATAATAGCTCTAGATCGAAGCTTTAAAATTCTAAACAGCGGATATCGAACCTCTTCTTGAGACGAAAAACCGAATGCTCTAAAGTATGTTTAGATTCGTCAAACACAAAATTTTTGGGACAGGTTTTGCTAACCGCAATTCTCTCGGTGGTTGCTTGTCTGTATAAACCCAAAAAAAGGAAGAATCACTTCGAAATTCCTTGGAAATGCAGAAATCATTCGGGATCGATCCGAACCTCTTAATTTTCAATATTCAACATGATATAACGTGAAAAAGTTGTGGAAACGTCAGCGAGTGCCCATCCCAGAGATCGACACGCGTATGGGGGCAAGTAGGGTATAGAGGCAAGTTGGGTACTCTTACCTTACTTATTGCAATAGCGCAACACATTGTTCGCCCCAAGGCGTATTATAGGATGTCAACGACAGCCGAAAAAAGAAAATCAATCGAGCTTTCTTGACGGAATCAGGCTTACTGTAAGCTCACACTGTTTCGCTCGATGTTTCAAGATTCAATGGAGGTAAAACACGTGTAGATACTAGTAAATTTTTATTCCCTTCATTTTCTGAAAGTTTGCATCAAGTTCTGGACCTATAATCGTAATGCAGTAGAACTCAATTCATTATTCAAATATGATGTTCGTGTTCGAATCAATTATTCCGGTCCGTTACATCATTCTGATCAAAACCAGCTAGCGCGAGGAATTTTCCCCGAGTTCCAATAAAGTCAGAATTACGAATAATTTATGCACGATATTCGAAAAGAGAGTTTTTTTTATGCAAGAGAGTAGTCATTATGACTGAGTGCGTGAATGGGTATGAGAGTTGCGACGCAAGGAAGAATATTGCAGCAGGCGATGGAATGGACAAAGCTTCACGAGGGCAGCCAGGTTACGGCTGTCCTTTACTGCTGATGCGGTCGACTTCCGGAGACACCTGTTTGAGCGATCAGCCTCGGCGTAGCAAATCACAGAAGACGAAGCAATGGAGTGATCCGTTCGGACTCGACTAACGATCCACCCTCAGAGCAACCAGCGTGGCTTCCGTCAATTATTGGTGAGTGACATCTCTGATTTCGATCTATCCAAAATTTGCCAAATCAAAGATTCTTCTCGGAATCTTTGGTACTGGTTTCAGTAAACGAAATTATTCAGCTGTGCAAGCCCGAAAGAACGAAATTGCCTCCATCGTGACTGACTTATAACACAAAAGTCATTCTAAGTCAGTCCAAATCTCTCATTCCCTCCCACTCTAACATACCACAAGTGAAAAAAATTTGCGAAAGGGTTGACAGTTTTCTGAGCTCGAAATGAGCGTATGGGGACAAGTTGAACACAGGTGGTGGCATGAGTACATTCACCTTACATGAACAACTCCCAGGAGACATACCTTAACATGTTCAAATTACAATCGTCATCTGAATCATGGGTTGACAAGCCGAACCCATCATGTTGTATGAGAGTTCTGACATGTTTGAGGAATTATATTGAATAAGTCCAAAATTCCACGTGTTCCAAGATTCCTATCATGATATCGACTTTTTAAATTAGTATCGTTGTGATTCTATCCCTACACAGTAGGAGGCAGGATACCGTTCATTTCTGAAGTCCCAAACTTGCGATGTAACGAAAATTTTTTGAGAAAACCTTATTCCTTAAAGTATGATCGATGTTATTGATAGAAAGAGTATGAAAATACCTGTTACAGGATAAGGTCAAATCGAGGGCCCAGGTGGCACTGAGATACGTGTGAAACCGAAAGCGTTTCCTAGTGGTGGTCAATAAAGCGTCCCAATAAAATACACGTGAAACACAGTTTTTTGCGTTCCATTTGCAATTGGCTCAACAGTCCATTACGGCGCCAACGAAGATTTGTTCTTCAACAAAGACTACAATTTTTAAGGGTTTTCCATAGGCGGGAAATGCTGCACTGATATCTAAAAACCACTTAGAAAATCAATAATACGGATTTCTGCCACTAAAACCCTGAATTCTTCGAACGGGTGGGATTGATTGAAAAGTTGCGCAGGGCCAAAGTTGTACATCTTGTTTCAAACTCTCATTTAGTACAAGTAATATCCTAGATAAACGCCCAAAACTCATTAAAAACAATGTTTATTGGATTTTTCGGCGATTTCGGGGTTGGCATAGACAACTAACAATAAGTATCATATCTTATGGATGTTTTAAAAATATACATTCAGGGTTCCCATGATTTTTCCCAAAAGTGCACCAGTTTTGAAGTCATTAGCAAAAAAGTGCCGAAAAGAGGCTCACCTCGACTTTGACAGGCGAATCCCTTGAAAAGCTCGAACAGAAACCTTGTATAATTTTTGCGTAGGAAGTTGGAATTTTTCATGTATACTTTGCTACGAAGAAAAATTTAATAGCGTTTAATCGATTTGGATGTGCGCAGTATAAATATGAAATAATGAAGGCTTCCGTATAACTTGGAGAAGATGTAGAATGTCAACTTCCTCAGTCGAGATGGCATATGGTTCCCACTTGGATTTCCAGAGAGCTTTGATTGTGAAAGTGGAAGGGGCCCTTTAGGACATACTTCTGTATGATCGCTGTTTTTTTGAAATCCGACAAAATGACGAGGACCACTAATATGTAGTCTTGAGAAAAATCTGTTGAGCTCTCGACTGCGAGTAATTAGTGAAAATATGATTTTTCGGGCTTTGACGCATTCTTTCAGAGGGCACTGGATCGGTGATTAACATCAACCAAAGTACAATTCGGCACAATATCGACAGATTTTGGTTTATATGTAACTTCCCGAGAAACACCTCCTCATTCAAGTTTGCTAGTGTTGGGCCTCAAGGATCAAGGACTTCCAATAGTTTCAGTAAATTTCGAAAGGTGTGACTAGTTTCTGGGATATTTTAGGTCTCTGAGCGATAATCAAATAAAGTATATGTCAGAATTGGTGTACATACATACCGCAACTAGGGTGGGGGTCGCATGTTGTAATTTCGGGGGGGGGGGGGTTTCTAGAATTTTGTGTAATAGTTTCCACTTTTGGGTCCAGGCTCCTCTCTGCCGCTACTCAAACCGTCTTTTCCGCTCGTTTTTTTGGGGAAACCACCAGACTGATCTCCACCAAATTTTGCATACATGTCCGGGGAATACTCAAGGGTGCATATCTTCAAAATCATGCAGATTCATTGACTTGAAGCTGATCAATCAATATTATTTGCAGAAATACGATATAGTTACAGCCCTATGCCGTTATCGGCGTCTCCTTTTGATCATCTTGAATAGTTTCCGGGACATTCTGGGTATCTGAGTGGTAATCAATTATGAGAATCGATGGCTTTGCATGTCTTATTGATGTTGTTGTATAATGGTTTATTGGCGTAGTATTGCATATATCAAGACGCGGAACGATCAATTTATGCACCCAAACGTTTTACCCGGCATTGAAATATGCATATTCCTTTTCCTTGAAGCAGGGGCGTCGAAACGCTATTAAATTTTTCTTCATTGCAGAGTATATGAAGAATGCCAACTTTCTTTGCAAAAATTATACATGGTTTCCGTTTGAGTTTTCAGAGTGATTCACCTGTCAAAGTCGATTTGAGCCACTTTTCGGCTCTTTTTTGCTAATGAGTTCAAAACATCAGGTGAACTCTTCGAAAAAATCATTTTCAAAAGATCCATAAGGTATGATACTTAGTGGCCTATGCCAACCCCGAAATCGCCGACAAATCCAATTAACATTGTTTTTAATGAGTTTTGGGCGTTTATCTAGGATATTACTTGTACTAAATGAGAGTTTGAAATAAGATGTACAACTTTGGCCCTGTGCAACTTTTCAATCAATCCCACCCGTTCGAAGAATTCAGGGTTTCAGTGGCAGAAATCCGTATTATTGATTTTCTAAGTGGTTTTTAGGTATCAGTGCATCATTTCCCGCCCATGAAAAACCCTTAAAAATTGTAGTCTTTGTTGAAGAACAAATCTTCGTTGGCGCCGTAATGGACCATTGGGAGGAGCATTTGAAAGCTAGTGCTTGGGACGCTAGCTCCGAGGATTGGTGTATGTCGAAGATATTGTAGAAGATTTTTCCTAAGTAAACGAAAATACAGAATGGCTCTACCAAAGCACGATTACCCGGGACTCGAACCAAAAATCTTGCTGATAGAAGTAATAAGGCCCCAAAACCCATAGGAAGGCAGTCAAACCCGATATTACCCAGATGCTTGTTGAATCAAAAATTTTGCCACGGGGAGAATTAACACCAAAATTTGGGAAGGCGATCGAACCCGCAAATGTTCGGATGCTCGGACCAAAAATTCTGTTTGGCGAAGAGCAACCCCAAAACTTAGGGTGATGGGGTCGACGTGCACGTTGAACTTTGTTCACAAAAATCTCAAAATCTTTCCTAATTTGGGCTCAACGACGAGTTATCCAGGCTTTATGATCATCCAACTTGACCTGGATAGCTCGTCCTTCAGTCCAAATTGGAAAAGATTTTGAGATTTTTGTGAACGAAAATGTGCCTGTTTTATGGTTCGGGAAGTACCCGCGGGCAAGTTATTCTCGGTAATCTCCGATACTCTTGTGATTGATGACAAATGGTGAGTTGTTCACCACAATTTAGATGATAATAAGCAGTAAACAACTCGTCTCAAACTCCGTATTGTCGAAATGTTGAGTTACATGTAAGTAAAAAATAATTTCCCGGTTGCACGGCGACGCTTAAGACGTTCAAACCCGCAAATGCCCGGATGCTCAGACAAAAACTTCTGCCTCGGACTTATCAACCTCGAAACTTAGGAAGGCGATCAAACTTGCAATGTCGGCATTGTCGGACCGACATTCCTGTCGGGGCAAAAGTTTATACCACGAACGAGATAAATTCAACCAACAAATAACCGTCTACTCAGAACGGAAATTCTGTTTGAGAAAATGATTCATCTAATCATCTTAAAACCCAAAGGCAACTAAACCCATAAGAAACCAAAAGCTCGGGCCAGGTTACTATCTCTTCGTTGAAGTTGAGCTGCAAATCTCGACCGTGTGTTGAACAAGCCCCGTTCTTTTAATTTTCCGGAACCAAAACACTCTGAGGCAGCTTCAACGTGATGAGACTCGCTTTACATGAGTGAGAACCTTACTCGTAGTCGACACAATCTCTCCATCTTCGAATTGCTATAAACCTTAGAGAGATCAGGATGTGTTGAAATCCTAATCGTAATCGACTGGCCATCACACTATCCGTCACAAATCTTGAAGAGATCTTACTCGGGCAGGGTTCTTGGTCAGAGCACCTGATTGCTTGCGGATTGATTTTCCTTGGGGTTTGAAATACCCTTTTTCCCCGAGAAAATTTTTGGCCCGAGCATCCAAGTACTTGTGAGATTAAGGCACTTCCTCAGGCTTTGGGCTTGATTTTTCCCAACAGGATCCTTAGTTCGATTTTCCAAGCTTTTGCGGGCTCAGCCACCTTCCTGGGCTTGGGTAATGATTCATTCTACGAGAGAATTTCCGGTCTGAGAATCTAGTTAAGGGGGTGTCGGAGTCCTATCAATATTGTACAGTTACCGACATGGTCGAGTTTTCGGATTTCTCGATGAATTTTTGAGATATCAAAAATCTAACAAGTAACGCCGATTCTATGAGCCAAATAGAATCGGCGTTACTTAGTAGAATCCCGATATCTCGAAAATCCGTCGAGAAATCCGGAAAATCGACAATGTCGGTATCCGACATCCTCTTAATCGCGGGTTTATTCGCCTTCCTGAATTTTGGGAACGGTTCCTACGAAAGAACTTTCGGTTTGGGTCACCAGAAACGTGTGGGTTGATCTGCCTCCCTGGGCCCAAGAGTTGATTTTTCGTTCATTCGACAGGAAATTCCAATCCACAGGTAGGCTACTATCTGATATTGGCCCAAAAATGTTTTGTTATTGAGGAATAAATCGGAATAGTCGAGGACGCGCTCTGTCACACCAAAAAATTGCCTTCAAGTTTTTCTCGATTCCTAATCAACGAAATGCCTAGTATCTGAATAACATATTCAGTACCAATAAAAGCGTATGAACAATAATACCGCTCTCAGAATCATTGGATGCAGACGGAACCCGAAAGTACGTGGATGCGTGTCTGGTTGGGGGCTCCGGACTAGCCTTAAGATTGTCTGTGAATGGCCACAATGCGAGCCTGATGGACGACTCATCCAGGAACCCGGAGAGGCCCCCTGGTCTCCAAGAAAGTCTAGAAGAGTCCTGAGACTTCCACCGAGGGGCAAGTGTCGGCGTTGTGCTGGGAGCTGAGCCCAAAATTCGGTAGTCCGGGAGGAGAAGCGGACCATTGCCGAGCCATCTGTGACTCTATCATGACCGTCTCTTTCAAACCGACACGCTGGCAGGGCATATCCTTGCCCCCCTGCTCATGGGGGCAAGCCGAGGTGGAAACGAAGACCCGGGTACCCTGTTTACAAAAGTTGAATTCCTTATTTACAACAGCTCATTACATGATGAAAACATTTCATGTCTTTTCGGCCAACATCTTGAAACTGTCGGCGATAAATCTCAATTCTGAGATGATATACAATGTTCACAGCTGTTTCTATGCGTCGAATGAAAATATCGAAAATATCGTTCGTAACTATTTGTAATTCATGATGCACACTAGGCTTTAAAGAACTGCCAACGATCAGCTCTTCAGCAAAGGATGATGCTCTCTTTTATGAGTGGCATGGGGCATAACGAGCCAACTGACCGCTCCGCGCTCACGGCTCTATATGCATGATCCCATACAAGATCGCCCTCGAGCTGCCTCAGGAGAGCTATTATAAGCTAAGCTCGTTAGATGAGCTTATATGCGTGATTATCACTGAGGCTTTCCAGCGAAGGGCTGGAGGGACGAGGCCAGGAGCTCCGACGATTCCTAAACTCTAACCACGAGTTGGTGGCCTCTGCGTATAAGCTTGATGCAACGAACGAATCAACTATATCGACGAAGTGCCGGGTAGGGTGCTGGTGTAACACCGTACAGCGCAGCGCGGGCAGAGGGAAGGCCGTTGGTTTTCGTACGCGTGCGCGCCACCTCTGTAGTGTCCTTGGGCTGCGCCGCGTGTTGCGCCCGGGCGTCAGCTTATTGGCGAGGTGGAAACCGCATGGACGGGGACAGTACTTGGGGGTGGTGCGCGAGCGGGGGAGTTGCTCGCTCGGGGACGAGGCCTTGGGCAAGGCCAACCGCAAAGGGAGATCCTCGCCTGCGCACTCTTTGCCCGTGTTTCGTCGGTGTAAGCAGAAAGCTCAGCTCCTTGCAATTCAAAAATCGTCAATCCCTGCATGCTTAAAAAAATCCCTATCGCGCGCATACCGTTTCTTGACACCTTTAATGCTTGTAACCACCGTGCAGAGGTATTATCAGATTCAATAGTCGCGGGTATAGTTGTTGGAGTAAGAGTTCAATTCCATCTCACACTGCGAGTCACGGGTTGCCGGAAGGGAAAAAAAGTAACCAATGAAAATGACACCAAAAACTGTCAATGGGATCTTGTTCTATGAGTTGAACTGATCTAAATCCCATTTTCCCCGAAATCCTATCTGCTCGTGTGTTCGATTGGCGTGATATTGAATATTTCAATGGGAAATCCTATGTATTTCACATATGAAAGTATCCCATGTAGAACATAAGATTCCATGAACATATATGATCATGGAATCCGTGGATTCCATAGTCATATATGATCATAAATGAAATCGGTTTCGAAATTGGTCCTTTTCATTCCGGAAACGTGTGATATACCAATTTACAACATCAGTATTTCACGGTGATGATCGAATATTACTCAGAAAATTTTTTCCCGAAGTCATTCTCAGGTTTTGAATATTTGAAGTACTGAAGAGGAAAAATTCACATCAAATATCATTTTTCGTCAAAAATGTCAGTTTTTGGGAACTCGAGACCGACTCCTGGAAAGATTTTTTTCAGTAGTATACGGTCAGTATCGTGACGTATTGATATTAGAAAAGGTTTGAATCAATATATCACAACTTTCTGGAATAAAAATGAAATGTTTGAAGCGGTTTTACGTATGATCATATATGACCATGGAATCCTCGGATTCCATGATCATATATGTTCATGGAATCGTATGTTTTACATGGGATCTCACAATCAATGTTTCCCTCGATCAAGATTAGAGCTCAAAGATGAACTAGATTATGTTTAGTTGTAGTCAAAGTAAGCTGAGATTTGCCATGCTCAAGAAGCAGAGATCTCATTCTTTCGAAAACGCATGATTCTTTTTCTCAAAAGGTCGTGACTTCTTGAGCTCTCAACTCCAAAAGATCTCAATATTTCTCGACGTACCTTGGCTCATCATCAAGTTCATCAAGAGAACTATGGAACAGGGTGAAGGGTGATGTATTTTTATGGTTATGCTCTATTTACAAGGAGACATTTTCTGGTTTTACAAGGGCCGGGTCTCATTTTTTGAGAACAAATCGAGGCTTCTCGAGCTTCCAGTTCAGATGCAACTTCATATTTCTCCACTTATCTGAGCTTATTCGAAAGTATTCTGGTAATGAGCTTCAAAATAGGCTAAGTTGTGCCATGGAATATGAAGTTGCATCTGAACTAGGAGCTCGAGAAGCCTCGATTTGTTCTCGAGAAATGAGATCCGGCCCTTGTGAGAACAGAAAATGTCTCCTTGTAAATAGAGCATAACCATAAAAATACATCACCCTTCACCCTGTTCCATATAGTTCTCTTGATGAACTTGATGATGAGCCAAGGTACGTCGAAAAATATTGAGATCTTTTGGAGTTGGGAGCTCGAGAAGTCACGACCTTTTGAGAAGAAGAATCATGCGTTTTCGAAAGAATGAGATCTCTGCTTCTTGAGCATGGCAAATCTCAGCTTACTTTGACTACAACTAAACATAATCTAGTTCATCTTTGAGCTCTTGTCAACAAATACAAAATGAGCCCAAATACGTTGAAAAAGAATGGAGTGGGTCGATACAGCATGTTAATCGAGGGAAACATTGATTGTGAGATACATTCATATGTGAAATACATAGGATTTCCCATTGAAATATTCAATATCACGCCAATCAAACACACGAGCAGCTAGGATTTCGGGGAAAACGGGATTTTGATCTGTTCAACTCACAGAACAAGATCCCATTGACAGTTTTTGGTGTCATTTTCATCGGTTACTTTCTCCCTTCGGGCAACCCGTGGAGTGATACGCCAGCGGCTACACTTTTCCTTCATAGCTGACTCGTGCGATAGTCTCACCCTACCAGGGCAAGCCTCAAAAAAAGTGAAATTAAGTTGAATAATCGACGTTTCAGTTGAATCGTCAACTTACAAAACAGTTTCTGGCCTACAGGTTGTCAATGAGTATCGCTAATATTTTCGAAGCTCATATGAGTGATTCCGCGCGAAACAGCCCTGCGTTGAAAGGCCACAAATCTTGATCTCAATACTTTTACTCGATTGTATGGAGCCGTTCATAAACTACGTAGGCGGCCAAGGCGAGGGGGGTCAAAAATTCAATTAAAGAAACTACGTTGGGCTGGGGGGGGGGGTCATCGGCTTTACTACGTATTTTCATAATTTGAAATTGCGTGTGTCAAAATGGCTTTCGGCACATGATTTAAACACGTTCGCTGCGGCAGGGCCTACCGGTGGGCCCCACGCGTCTTTCCCCCAGTGCTGAAAATTTTGGCCTTATGGAAAATAATATTGAACGGGGCCCAACGGTGGGTCCCGCCGCACCTGACGGAAGTTCACCGATTTCAGCCTCCGCAGAAAACGTGTCAATATCATTATGGGTCAGATAAGTTTTGATTGGATGTAATAATCTATGAAGCCACACAGCCGACGGTTGTACATGTAAACCATGTACGTCAGATGTTCATACTTTCACGAGTAATTCCACCAGAAAACGATATATGGTCGGAGGTAGGGTCTCAGATTTCTTTCGAAGTGAACTTTTTCGATTCTATGGGTTGAAGGAAGACCATTTGTCACGATGAAAAAAATTACAAAATTTTTTTCAGACCCTGGTATACACAGATAAAATTATTATTATTTTTTTTTCTTTTAAATTAAAATTATGTTTTCAACTTTTTCAAGCAAAATTTTCGTATTTTTTTCACACTCAAATCGTTATAGCTTAAAAATTACCGCAGATAGAGGGACGCGATTTAGCGCATCTGAGAGGTGAGTAAAAAACCTATCAAAAACCACTTTGGAGTTCCGGTTCTCATAGGACCTCGATTATATATAGATGATTCCGTGAAAATCATCTTTTACTTTTTTCTTAAAAAGCTATTTACTTGGAAGATTCAAAAGTACATCTTTCCATGTAGAAAGTTGGCATCTCCACGAATAAAATATTTTCACTCTGCATATATGGGTTTTAAGCTGTTATCTGGGCGCTTTTTGGGTTTCAATGACAGAAAACCTCAATTTTCTGCGCCTGCGCGAGATTTTAGAATTCTAAAACCAATTTTTTTGAGAAGCTCGGGAAATTTCCTTCAAAATGACTTCTTGTTGAGTTCAATTTCGTCAACTAAAAGTGGAGTTGCAGCGCCCGAAAGAACGATTTGAGCGAAAACATGAAGGCTTCCAGGCAATGACTGAAGCGAATATGGGGCCTAGCACCAAGCTGCTTTTTGTAGTGACTGTCAAAAGTCACTGTAATTCTGGCTTAAATCAACGGATTTAAGCTCGACAGGTGGTCATTTCAAAGGAGGGGAATGCCCACGGAAGCGGGTTTTGAGCCCTGAGAGACTTTGGGAGTGGAACGCGTGAAATCATAGCTATTCGATAGAGCGAATAATGCTGATGAATTTCCACCAAGTTTAAGCATTTGTACCTGAAGGGAAGGCCTCCAAATAATGCAAAGAAATATTGCGAATCTGCGTGAGTTTCAGGTATCCTGATGGTTTGTTTACATTTGATCATTTGAACCTAGGACATTTTTGCACGTTTTCCGGGTAACGAGCTACCGTTTGAGGATTGCCACTGGAGAAATCTATCGATTACGACTCGAATCGATACGGTGCCACTCGCTGGAGATTATAAAAGTGTACAGAAAGTCTTCTTAACCTCAAAAATCACGTCAAAATTATATTTTGTCGTTAGTTATGAAACCAACGCACGATTTGCGGTCCGTGACCATTTGCTTCTCAGATGCCCCTTTAAAAAAGGAGTCGAACGAACCTTGAATGATAACGGTGCCATCAATATTCCGCGAAATACCAACGGCAGAGTGAGAGCCTACTCGCATCCTCCCCCGCCTTCTGAGGTGTACCTCGCGCCTGCATGATTTCCCAGCAATGTTTCTCAGCTCATTCGGCACATTTTCAATGGGCGAATCAGACAAACCTTGCATGATGATGGTGCCATTAGTATTTTGCCAAAAATCAGCGATAGACTACAGACCAACTCGCACCCTCCCCCGCAATTTCAATCCCATATCGCGCCTGCATGATTTCCTATGGGCAATTCTTAGTTTATTCAACGAGTCTTCAATCGACAAATGGGATGGAACTCGAATGATCACGGTGCCATTAATACTCCGCGAAATATCAACGGCAGAGTGAGAGCCTACTCGCACTCTCCCCCGCCTTTTCAGGTGTACCTCGCGCCTGCATGATTTCCCAGAAATGTTTCTCAGCTCATTCGACACGTTTTTAATAGGCGAATGAGATAAACTTTGCACGATGACGGTGCCATTAATACTTTTCCAAAAATCAGCGATAGACTACCGACCAACTCGCATCCTCCCCCGCTATTTCAGTCCCATCTCGCGCCTGCATGATTTCCTATCGTTTATTCAACGGGTCTTCAATCGACAAATGGAGTGGGACTAGGATGATCACGGTGCCATCAATACTCTGCGAGATATCAACCATGAAGTACCAGAATATGTGCATTCTCCCGACTTCCAAGCACATCTCGCGCCTGCATCATTCGCAGAGGACGGTCCTTACTTTTTGAATCACGTTAACCGCTGAGTGGTCGAATGGATCTTCGATGATCATGGTACAATCTTGAAATTGTTGAATTGTCTCAAATTGGTTTATCAGTTGGGAACTTTTATCTCCATGTTCTTCCACGGTGGAAATTATAGGAGGCAGATTTTCTTCTCTCTGATAATTGATGGAGCAGATTCTGAGGGGGAAAGGGAATATTAATATGCTAGAAATTCAACTATTTTAGTTCAACGTTAAGAAATTTGCAGAATTTCAGTTATGAATTATTATGAACAATTTTACACCAGTGAGCTCATGCTAAGAAATGGAGCCCCTGCACGTCCTTAGGTACATTGAAAATGTGAGTTTTAACCGTACTATCACGTTTTAATCAAATAATAGTATACTTCGCACCGATTTGATGGGGTTGTAGCTTCCTACGATCGTACTGACATATGTAAGTAACAGGTTTCTACTCTGGTAAAGGTTGAGGGCTTTTAATCAATGACTTTTAATTGGGAGTGATCAAATCTGTCATAATATTCACTAATAAGTCAGAAATGGCTACATTTCCCCGCCAACAATTCTGCCGCTTAATAATGTTGAATTTATTCCAATCACTGCGTATTTTTTGGCAAGTTACAACTTTGCTCACAGCAATAGCATAAAATATCGTAAGCAACACGGGGCAAACGTTTGCGCACTCGTCCCCGCACTCGTGTGCAAATGAATCATTTCACCACAGAACAGAAACTAAAGATTTGCACACTCTTGCGGTGACTCGTGCGCAAATTTTCGTTCGACCCCTTGTTGCTTAATATACTATTACAATGTAATATTCCCTGGTAGAAATGTGAACAATTTTTTTGGCCACCCATGCAATATCTAGATATAGTAACAATGCAATTAGGATAGACTTGGCCAATTTTTGACCAAAAAATGCTCACGATTTCTACCAGGGTTCCTAGTTCGTTTAACAAGTCCCACGAGTTCACGTAGAATAGACCGCTGACATAATTAGAATAGAGTTATTAGTATTCTCAATGAAAAGGCGGGGGAGGTTGCGAGTAGGCTCTCACTCTGACGTTGATATTTCGCGGAGTATTGATGGCACCGTGATCATTCGAGTTCCATTCCATTTGTCGATTGAAGACTCGTTGAATAAACTAAGAATTGCCCATAGGAAATCATGCAGGCGCGATATGGGATTGAAATTGCGGGGGAGGGTGCGAGTTGGTCTGTAGTCTATCGCTGATTTTTGGCAAAATACTAATGGCACCGTCATCATGCAAAGTTTGTCTGATTCGCCTATTAAAAACGTGTCGAATGAGCTGAGAAACATTGCTGGGAAATCATGCAGGCGCGAGGTACACCTCAGAAGGCGGGGGAGGATGCGAGTAGGCTCTCACTCTGCCGTTGGTATTTCGCGGAATATTGATGGCACCGTTATCATTCAAGGTTCGTTCGACTCCTTTTTTAAAGGGGCATCTGAGAAGCAAATGGTCACGGACCGCAAATCGTGCGTTGGTTTCATAACTAACGACAAAATATAACTTTGACGTGATTTTTGAGGTTAAGAAGACTTTCTGTACACTTTTATAATCTCCAGCGAGTAGCACCGTATCGATTCGAGTCGTAATCGATAGATTCCCCCAGTGGCAATCCGCAAACGGTAGCTCGTTACCCGGAAAACGTGCAAAAAAGTCCTAGGTTCAAATGATCAAATGTAAACAAACCATCAGGATACCTAAAACTCACGCAGATTCGCAATATTTCTTTGCATTATTTGGAGGCCTTCCCTTCAGGTACAAATGCTTAAACTTGGTGGAAATTCATCAGCATTATTCGCTCTATCGAATAGCTATGATTTCACGCGTTCCACTCCCAAAGTCTCTCAGGGCTCAAAACCCGCTTCCGTGGGCATCCCCCTTTCCTCAGTTTTTCAAAATAATTGGTTTCGAATTCTTAATATCGCGCGTGCGCAGAAAATTGAGGTTTTCTGTCATTGAAATTAAAAAAATGGACAGGAAACAGCTTAAAACCCAAAAATTATTCGTGAAGAACACAACTTTTTACATCAATAAGTGTACTTTTAAATCTTTAAAAAATAGTATATTTCCGTACTGAGCGCGGTAGCCCATTTTGGGCACTAGGACAGCAGACATGTCCTCCTGTGCCCAAAATGAGCTTGTAAGTGAAGTGCGGATATATTTTTTCATTACGAGAACCCTAAAATCCTATTTAAACGCGGCATTTTTAGGTTAGAGTAATGAAAAATAGCTTTTTGAGAAAAAAAAATAAAAGATGATTTTCACGGAATCATCCATATATAATCGAGGTTCTATGGAAGCCAGAATTCCAAAAAGGTTTTCAATAGGTTTTTTGCTCACTTTCCAGATGCGTTAAGCCGCGTCCCTCCATCTGCGATAAATTTTGAGCTATAGCGATTTGAGTGTGAAAAAGTTACGAAAATTTTGCAAAAAAAAGTTGAAAACATAATTTTGATTTGTGTACCAGGGTCCGAAAAAAATTTTGTAATATTTTTTATGATGACGAGAGTTCATTTTTTAACTTATAAAATTGAAAAAGTTCACTTAGAAAGAAATCTGGGACCTAACTGTCGACCATATACCGTTTTCTCGTGGAATTACTCTCACGTCATTGTTTACATTTGCTGACTGCTCGTGTTTAAGTATCGTTGGAAGTTCCGAACTAGTAAATCATTTTCATACTGGAGCGTGGTCCACTTGTAAATACTTTATCAAGTATTACCTATGTTTTCCTAATTCATTTCCTAGAATCTTCTGACTTCGAATTCGAATGTCTCTCCAACTAATGCAGATAAGCCCTCTACGTCTGACAATACAAATCGTGCCTGTTATCAGGGAGAAGGTGAATAATCCAAATTATTATCACATAGAATATTTTGAATTTGCAATAAATATTTTAATTCAGTACTACACCAAGAGTTTTTCATAAGATGTTGAAGGTATCTCCTAGAGGATTGACCTCATGCTTCGATAGGCCGAGAGTCGCGTTTTGTGGCCAATGAATAAACCAAATGGTTGAATTTCGCATCCAACCAGTGGTTGAATTTTCAACCAACTGGTTGAATTTTCAGCCACTGGTTGACCAATTTGGTTGGAAGTCAATCAATTTCTTACAGTGTATATTCTTTTGTATACTGGCTATATTTATTTTGTTATGAATAAACTTAAATTTTTCATTACTCGGGTGAGTAATTATTTGGAGTTGCGATACGAGCACGAGGTGTGTTCCCAACATTACGAAATCGGTAGCTCGTAGAAGTCTCTTCAAACAGACCTCTGGTAAAGTTAATTCCGATGCAAGTAGACCGAACGTAGGACGTTTTCAAGGAATTGGAAAGGCTGAAGGAGATCCCGCGGGACTGGCGCGGCATTCCACTCGAGAATTTCGAAATACTAATTTGATCATTGGTAATAGGTAGGTGGGACTCGGGGTACTCAATATTTTGGTTCTCTTTGAGCTCAGAACTCCCGTTCCATAGCACCAAATGAATCTAACCAGATCAGTAATCTAACCTGAGGTCTCAATTCCGCGGAATCGCGCTTGATGCAAGTACAGTCTTCTATCGCGAT
This sequence comes from Eretmocerus hayati, assembly GCA_029851415.1. Taxonomy (NCBI): domain Eukaryota; kingdom Metazoa; phylum Arthropoda; class Insecta; order Hymenoptera; family Aphelinidae; genus Eretmocerus; species Eretmocerus hayati. Next base: position 138,013,903 of record CM056741.1, read on the forward strand.
TACTCTGGTACCCTTTTTATCTTCGTTATCCGATGTTCTAATATTGGATCATTGATTACTCTGAGCTGCAAGTTTACGGTGTTAGAAAATAGACGTTCCAGAATGAGTCATGAAAGCGAGCGAATATCGCCATCCATGGAAAAGTTTATCTGAATAAATGAAGAAAAGAGCTGTGGGAGTTGTACCTCATCCCAATACTAGAACTTGATTGATGTTGATAGTATAATTAAAACTTCCTACGTTATAAGTATAATTGAGGGGGTGCACGGAAGAAGGGATTAATTACCAAATGGCTCTTGCGAGAAAAACGATAAAAACCAACTGTATCTTGCCCTTTGCATGATCCGATGCGCAAAATATGCTAAAAATCGATTTTTGTGACAATTGTGAGGTTAATTCAATCGGTGGGGTATCCAAGTCAACTGCTGTCTATCATGTACAGTAGTCGAAAGTAGCTTTGGTCAGACGGGACTATAGGAAGTTGGATTCCATTAAAACTTGGGGAGTCTGATATTTTGCATCGGGTACGGGTTTCACGGAATCTCGTTCTATAATATTATATATGCATATAATGTCATAGGACGAGTTATGGATAGGTGGGTGTACTGTGAGCGTGCGCTCGCCCTTGTTACACTTGGAATCTTGCAACTGGACTAACGTAGAATCATGAGCTTGTATTCATAAGATTTTCGAAATATCCCAAGTTGAATAAATGCGCGCACACATCTGAATCAGACAGTAGTTCAACAAATTCATGAAATGCTGTATGGTTGAGTTGCTCATGCATACCACAGTTAGAGAGAAAGATTTTTTCAATCAAACCTTCCAAACCCTTTCACCTGGTGTCACTGAAAAATTGATATCTGCACATAATCATACCCAGGTGGTCTGTACGACCACCTGGCATCTCAAAGTTGGGTGATTATTAAAAACAATCGGATGAGCTGTCGCCTGTTCAGCGACAGAAATTGGCAGAAATGAGGTTACGGTTCGGCTGCTGTTAACGCGCTGGTGTGCGTGTCCGGTATGTAGGTGTGGAGTTTGCGCATATTTAAGTATAGTCAAGCTAAGTTTAGTATAGTTTAGTTTAGTCGGCATAGCCCTACTGAGATCCATCAAAGTGAGCTGAAAAACGTAAGAAATTTTGTTGACTGGTTTCAATTTCTTTCCTCATTTTATTATTTTTCTGGAGGCCAAATTGAAGAGGCATAGACCACATTTGTTCTTACTAGTGCTTGATGTAGAGTGCATAACGTTTGCGAGTTTCTGAAACAAATCAATTTCCTTCTAAGCACAGCCAGAATTCTTATAGCTTTGTTTTTTACTAGTCTTACATGTGACTCAGAATTGAGCTTGCTGTCAAGGATCCCTCCAAGATCCTTGATTTCATCAACTCTGTGAAGAGCAGTGCCATACAGAGTATAACCGAAGATTAATGAATCATTGTACTTTTTCGCAAATGATATGATGTTGCATTTTTTACATTGAAAGTCAATTGATTGTTGATCATCTACTCTTGCAAGGCATCTAGGTCTGATTGTAACAATTTCGCGTCTTCTATGTCATCCACTATTCTAAAGATTTTCAGATCGTCAGCAAAAAGCAGAGCTTTAGAGTATTTCATTATAGCCTAGACGTCATTGAAGAAAATATTGGAAAACAAAGTTCCCATATGTGACCCTTGAAAGACATCTGATAGCACTTTAAAGGGACTAGAAGTAATTCCATTCACTCTGACTGCTTGGGTTCTCCCCGATAAATAGGATTTAATCCAATTATGGCATGATCCAGTAATCCCTGAATTATGCAATTCATCAAGTAGAATTTTATGATCAACTGAGTGAGTCTGCTGAGTCTGATGCCTTTGGGATGTGTACACCGCGTCAACTGGGAATCTACACCCAAACGTTCCAATTATAAATTTTGTTAAGCAAGCTAAGTTAATTGTAGTTGAGCGTTCGGGCTAAAATCCATGTTGATTGAAATTGATGAATTTATGTAGCTGCACTGATAATTTGTTTTTGACAATAGAATCACATAATTTCCCAAACAGTGATATTTGAGAAATAGGTCTACAGTTCTCAATTCGATAAGTATCTCCCCTTTCGGGATAGGAGACACCCAACTAGTTTTCCAAATTTTTGGGAAGGCACCTCTCCTGAGAGGAAAGTTATATGAATAGAGCAAAGGGGCCATTTGACCTAGGCAATAATTTTTGGTCAAGAGGGCATCCTATCTGATCCTGTGCCCAGCTCCTCACTAGTAAATTGTAGTGCTTGTAATACTTCGTCTCTAGTGACTTCAAGATTAGATACGGAGAAAGAATCAAAATTTATCATTATTGAGTGGAGTCTGTGGGTTTCTGGGCTTTTGATAAAACTTGGGAGGATAATCAGCTAGTAACTGAACACTTTGGTCAGAAATCAAAGTTTGCTTGCCCTGGTAATTAAGAGTTCAAGGTATACTGCTTTCAGATGAAGGATTAGCTAGTTTCTAATAAGCATTACTGTCTAGTTGAATTTCAGATTCAATTTGATTGGTGTAATCTTCCCGGTCTTTAATCACTAAACATTTACCCTTCCTTCTCTGGGACCTAAATTTTTCTTCAGCTTAAGGACTATCTAACTGCTTGATCTGCTTATGTGAGATTTTCTTTTTCCTGATTCCTTTTTTTAGTTCGTTGGTGAACCAGGGAGGATAGTGTGTTACGAAGCTTTTAGGATGAGGAACAGAACACGCAATGTTTTCAAATGAAAAATCATAAAATTCATCAACTGCAACATCCACAGGATCACAACCCTCAAAAAATATTTCCCAGTCTGTATTCTCCAATTTCTTATCTATCTTGGCTTAATTTTTTGATTTATAGTTGAATTGGTAACCAGTATTATGAATAAATGCACCAGCGTCATAGACTCTGATGGAAATTTTCATAGAATAAGCAACATGCAGAGAGTCATGATGCAACATTGGGTCATTACTTACTGTAAATTGTACATCATTGATGTTTGTGAAAATCAAATCAAGAATATTCCCTATTTCATTTGGTACACCATGAAAATTAAATAGATTGGGCTGATTCACACACAGCTCGAAGGCTGAGACACCATCTCTGAAAATCACACTCTTGTGTCGCCCTTGAGCATAAATAATGTCTTGGTTACTTGTCCATGTATATTGAGGAAGATTCAAGTCCCCACCAATTATTATCTTGTGGCCCGGAAACTTCTTGTTAGCAGCATACATAGACACGTATGCGCCGTGGGACTGCGTGCGAGTGAGATAGATGCATAAGAGGCAATGATCTCTTATGGAGCAGCGTGACTCGTACGTCATGCTCTCTCACTCGCACTCATGCGATCTCGAGGTCCCACTATCGAGATCCCGACCCGCAGTCTATATCTTGCTATGTCTATGGCAGCATACAATTATTCTGTAACAGCATCAAAGCCGCAAAAAATTCCGCAGAGTTACTCGTCGAAGGAGAATGGTAGCAAACAGCAATCAGAAACTTTCTTCCAGCAGTAGATATCTCAACTATCAGGAGTTCATGGCTTAGGGCGACTTTGGTGACAACATACCATTCTATTTGGGCATTTGACATACAGTATTAGGCTACCACCTTTAGATTTACATCAATATTCAAAATTTCTATCCAGCCTCACAAAGTCACAAACAGGAATCTGCAGATCAGCATCACCAACAGAAGAGTCAAACCATGTTTCAGCAATACCAATGATATCATAATTCACAGATGAAGTCAGAAAATTGTCTGTAAAGTGTACGATTCTTCGCTCCAAACTATCAACATTCTGAAATTACAGTTTTATTCCGTGCTGATGAGGCTTTTTCAGTTCTTTTTATTATTAAACAAGGCAGCAGCTTTGATGATATCATTGGAGTTTGAAGTACTTTGGGTAGTAGCATCAGAGATCAGCTGTTGAGGCGACTGAGGTGGGTTTGCTTGTTTATTGATAGCTTGAGAACCAGGATCATAGATGACAGGAATAACTTTTACATATTTCAAGACAAGATTAGGCTCACCCGCACTCTTCCTTTTTTCTGATTTCTGCCTCAAAGAGGAAAGATAATGTTGTTATTGTGGTGTCTTATCATTGATGCATCTTATGTTATCAGTACAGAATTTTTTTTGGTGCACAAGGATCCATTTGGCATCATCCGCGCCATTCAACACCAACTTAACTGGTCTAATATTTGCATTGTCAGCTGATTTCTTCCCAATTCTCTTGTATTGTATACTTGCAGGCTCAAATGGTGCTTCTCTAAGCATATTCGTCAAATAATTCCTTAACTGATCCTTCTCATCTTTCTCTGGAATACCATATACAATTAAATTATTCTTCCCAGATAACTGTTTTCAATTTCATTGTACATTAGTTGATTCATTTCTTATACTTCACTTCTATGCACATTCTCTAGAATTGTAAGTCTATTGTTCACATCAGTGTAGTTTACTTCCAAGTTCAGATATCTTGTTACCGATGCCATCAATTTTGGTAGATAACCCTTGTTATACTGTTCCATTACTGTTCTTGGTATAAGAGAATAGAGATTCGTTTTGGTCTGAAGTCCATGCTTTGAGAGATTCTCATATAATTGAGCAGTAGGCATCTCACTTCCAGCTGATCTATTTTTGGTGCCCATGTTGACTATCCCCCCAACTGTGTCCAGGAACAGTTCAGAACTGCTACTCCTTGTTACGCTCAGACCTGATTGAATATTCTGGTTCAAGTCAGTGGTAGGAATGACACTGGTTATTCTGGCTGGATTTGAGTCACTTTGTTTGCAACGGCATTTTCTGATTGACTCGTCACTAAGGGTCTATGCCCTTTCAGCGAAGATCTGTGCCAATAAGCACCGCACTTTGTGCAGCAGATAGCAAGTTCAAGGTTTATAGGATCTTCTCTGGAGCAGCTATAAAGTACAGTTTCCACTTTGAGGTTACTTCATAGTAATCCGCCAATGCCAACAAGATCCCACTTCTTATTTGCTTAACTTTTCTGTGAGTCACAGTGACAGTATTATAGGGTTGCACCAGACAGAAATATTGCTATTTATTGTTGCCTTTTTTACCAGATATAAACTTTTGTTCGGCACAGTTGCAATAGTGATCTCATTTTTTATTCCTATATGGAGATCATTAGGCCTACATATACTTATCATTCGTCGTATACTTGCACTGGTGTATGAATAATGATGTCAGTCGAGATCTGATCGCTCAACTTCTTAGTCGTACTATCCCATTATAGATTACGTCTTCTACAAAAATACGGACGGTGGGAATTCGACTCAGGTTCAGTTGAGCCCATGGAAGGTCAATTTGATTCGTTTTGATCAAAATCTGTACAGAATTGTATAGAAATCTGAATGGTCAATTCGTAATCAAGATTATACCTCCTCGATCATTTTTGTCCAAAAACTCGAAAAATATTTCGAGCTCCTGATCCTATTCAAAGTATGCAAATTTGAGGCAATCTAAAATCTCCCATAAGTTTAAGAACGAATTCGAGGCATATCCTCTTTACAATCGCTGGTGAGAGCGTAGGAAATCGAGTCGTCAGGCGAAGGGAATGAGAAACAATTTGTGCGCTGATGAACGTTATTTTGCTATGCAGGTCCGAGGGCTCGATGAATCGGCTTCTCGTTATATTCGTGATTTGGCGCGTCCATCGCGCAATCCGCCCAGACCGAGTAGTGCGACGGAACAGAGGTGCCTTGTGCTGCGGCGCGACGCTAAACAGCCACGTGATCTATTTCGGGTTGCACGCGAGAGGGGTACAAGAGTCGCAACTGATGCGCGTGGCTGTCTCGGGAAAAGGCGTACGTTCGAGCATTGTGCGATAATCTCTTATTGTCGCTCGGTGTCGTGGCTCGCGGCGAGACGCCGAGTTGGATATAGCCCTCCCCCGGGCGACTATGCCTGCCGAGCTCAATTAGCCATCTAGCTAATGAATTATTTCTCGAGCAAATGCGACTCGGGGACATGCGAATGAATCTGGCACTCGCTATGGTTCATTCGGCCCACGTGAGCTTCGTGGTCACCGCGGAAATCGAGGAGTCGGGAGCGCGAGACTTCTGGTGATCGATCGCGTGGTTACCGGGATCTTGGACAGTGGTAATGGTCGTGCGCACAAGCGGTGCGAATCGATAGAAACCTGCCTAGATATTAATTCAGAGGGACGATTTATTGCATAGAGGAAGAAGCAGAAACTACAACACAGCTCTTCGCGCGTGATAGAGCGTATTTCAGACGTATTACAACATTTTCAATGAATGAAGAAAAAAATATAGCAATACTGACTATACATGTTTACAAGACCGTGAATGTGGTAACGCAATTGTGATAGTGCAAAAATGTGGCGAAGGGATATTACGATTCATTCGAGAGCGCGAAGATGAAATGAATTATGAATTTTGAATGTAAGTGGGGTGGACTAACAAGGAGAGCATCAGGTCTGCAGAAGACGAATCTCGATTAAACTCTGGGAATCATCTTGTTCTGGTGAAAAATGGAGGTATCTCCAAGGGTTAAGTCAATGGGCCTCGTATATCCCGAGATACAACTATGGATTTTAGCATTGTTAGTGTCGGTATGTGTGTATGTGTGTGTGTGTGCGTGTGTGTGTAAATGTAGTTGAAATGAAAACTTTTGAGCAATTCCTTTGAATTCCTCTGAATTCCGCTGACAAGGGGGAGCCATGACGTGCGGGTCACCAAATCATACCAGACTTGTTTTACAATCTCGGACCCCCTAGAATATTGAGAATCCAGAGTAACTCTGTCAAATAGGCTCTCTGTTCAAAACTATAAGCAAAAACGTTAGCATTCCCATATAGGCCCATGTTGAAAAATGATATATAAGTATGTATAGATATATTGACAATGCTAACGTTTTTGCTTATAGTTTTGAACACAAGTCCCATTTCGCGGAGTTACTCCGGATCCTCCATATTCTAGGTGGTGCGAGACTGTGAACGGAGTTTGGTGAGATTTGGTGACCCGCACTTGGTGGGTCCCCCTTGTAAGTTCCACTGACTCCCACCAAGAGCCACTGAACTCATTAGATATTCCATTGAATTCCATGATTCTGCCACTGAATTCTCTCGTTCTTCACCCGAGATTCCGTTCCCTAAGATTATGATTCTTCACGTACGTTTTTACGATATTTCACAAAAAAGCAGAATTATGTCATCATTCTCCCACCGAGTTCCGCTAAATTCCACTAAACTACCGACGTCCAATAAATTCAATTGTTTCTTTTCAAATGCACCACATCCAACGCACCTGCGTTACTCACAGTTGGAAAAAGTCATAGTCTTCCGACGATATTGCAACGAGGAAAGTATATCCTCTCAACCCCGAAAGAAGAACAATATGTATCGAATGAACCAGTTGCATCGGTACTTGAATGAACAAATTTTTTGAATGCTGATCAGAAAAAACTCAGAATTGAATATTATCGAGGATTGTTCGACTCTGTGGAAAACGCTTCATCATATGATTCCAAGGAGTTCGAGAAAAAAGAGAGATAAAGGATTTCATATATTTTACCGTCAACGTTCGTTGGAGGTCCTCGTTACATGAAACAACATCATCACGATGCAATGGCGATGATGAGAGGAAGGGAAAACCAGATCTATTCATGACGATGCCTTGAAATCCAGAGTGGTATGATAGAGAGTTTTGAAAAAATCCCGCAGAGGTACTACACCAACTGATATTCTAAACATGATGGTTGGATTATTCAAGACCAAATTAGATGAGCTTTTGGAAGAGACCATGAGTCATGATATATTTGGCACAGCTATAGCTCATCTGCTTACAGTTGAGTTTCAGAGAAGAGGACTTCCTCGTGCTCATTTACCGATAACGTCATCCAAATCATAAGATGGGAAATTCTGATTTGATACATGAATTCATATCTGCTGAAATTCTAGACAATGATAGAGAACTCCATCAGTTGATCTTGCAACGTTTCCTCCATGGTACACATTTCCCTAAAACAAAATCCTATGATCCGGAAATAAAAAGTTGGCGGAGAAGTTTTCAGAAACAATTTCATTGATTAATATCCACCAGTATGGACGGATGGATATCCAACCTACAGAAGACGAGATAGCAGATCTCGAGGTTATAGGTACACATTAAAGGAAAATTGCGAGAGATTGCCAGCTGAAAATCAAATTTTTGTACCATATTATGACGGATTTTGAGAAAATTCGAATGCCATATAGATGTAGAATATTGCGCTTCAACAAGTATCAAATACCTCCACAACTATTTGCACAAAGGTCACGATAAAGGTCGTAGCAAAATAATTCAGAATTATGGTTGTGATGAGAATGTCGAGGAAATTCACAATGGAATTGATGAATTCATCGATGGCCAATATTTGAGCCCGATGAAATATGCATGGAGATGGGTTAAGTTTTCGATGGTTGATAGCTTAGAGTACCAGTCCATCTAGAAAATCAACAAAAATCTTTTTTGTGGAAGACAAAGAAACTGAAGCGTTGATGAAATATTAAAAACAGCACTGGCTGCTTGGTTAGAGTTGAATGAGAGGGACAAATTTTCTGGGATCATTAAATACTCAGATATTGTTCAATACTATCTATCCACAAAAGAATGAAGGAATGGGCGAGAAGAAAGAACAACATCAAATACAAAACTATTGGAAGATTGAACGTTCTATCTCCGAAATATAGCGAGGGGTTCTTCCTAAAGCTGATACTGAATCGTAGGAAAGATGCTCCATCATTCAGAGATTCGAGGACTGTTGATCAAATAACTCATGGTTCAGAGACAGTGATAGCTCTGAGTCTAATGGAAACAGATAATAGTAAATTACGTGCAGAGTGCCGAAAAAATTTGTTCTATGCAAAAACTTCGCTGTCCAGCAAGATTTTCGTGAAGAAAAAAAGTTTTTTAGCACGCGGCGCGTATGCCATTTCACGGATCTACACGCGCAAACAGCTTATTACCACATGGAGACCTGTGAAGAAGTGGATGATATTTTTGAAAAAGCATGTTGAATCGTGTTGCCTTTACAGCTGAGAAAATTCTTCGCTCGGTTTCTTTTGCCCGAAACGTTTAATGCCAAAGATATTTGGGAAAGATACATAAAAATTTCCACTGAACATTTCAAAGAGGATTGTGACAATTCAGCTCTCTTTTACATCAACGTTACTCTGAATTTAGAGGACAAGTCCTGTGCCGATTTTGATTTACCTGTCCCTGGAGTGAATCACGATAATGATCATCCAGATGACAACCACCATGACTTAACCTATAATCAATGTAAAATGAAATTCGAAGAGAGGCATGCTATTTTGAACAAAGATCAAAATATATAATTTGTACCGAGTTGTGGAACATCATTTTCCGCACGAGGTAAATAAGCTATTTTATCGTCTGAGTACGGAAACAGGGTTTATCCGTCTGCGTAGGCTAACGGGAACACGCTGTTTCCATAAGGAGGGCGATAAACTACTTTTTGATCAATTAGTAACCATGCATATTATGATAAATTCCATAAATGGACCTGGTGGATGTTTTAAGACATTTTTATACAAAACTTTGATTTGTTATTTTTCATCCATTGGTGAAATAGTCATATCAGTAACTTGGACAGAAATCGCTCGTGTCGCTCAGAAATTTCCATTTCAATATATAATAAGAGTCTCGTGTGCAGTGTGTAGGTTAACTAGCGTAGCGAGCAGGGGGTTAACCCCCCTAGTATCTATATATGAGCATTATCACGAAAACTCACCCAGAACGTGTAATGGCTTCCCATTTCGATTAGTGAGCTCCGAATCCCTCCAGTAAAATTTCCCTACACGTAATCTATTGAAATACACTTGGTACTCAATTTTCAGATCAATCCGCCGAGTGATTGTTTTTATTTAAAGATTAAGGGTCCAAATGTCAGGTCCATGTACTGTTAAATTTGCAGTTACCCGCATACTTTTAGTGTTAGCGTCGAGGTAATCAATATAGTGGAATCTCTCGGATTTTTCCTTTAAAATACAATATTGAACCAACTATTTGTCAACCAATGTCTCGAAGATCAGATCTCCCGACTAAAGAATACTTTGCAAAAATAACGGCCTGAGAAAAGTGATATCCATCCTTCTCTAATTTATGGATTGTCTTTGAGATGTCGAAAAGTCGAATATCAATATTCATCTATAAGATGGATTGTTTTGTCGCTCAAGCTGCATTCCTAGTTTTCATATTCCTCGACTCTTCTAGATCATGCTCTCAAAGAGCTTCCAGGATGTTTGGTTTTCGTTAGAAGAGATGTATCCCACGTACTCCATTTTGATTATTTTTCGTTTTTCTCGTGAACGAGCATGTATTCATGATTCAAGAACTCTTGCGACATAATGTATGATTATTCGTGTAACATTACTAAGTAGTTATTTTCTTCTACGAATAGAATTCCGTCTGGGAATTTTATAGAAGCCTCAGTTGCCCTTTAGAAATCCTTGAATTTGTCAGATCCGCCTCCTTGAAATCCTTGAAAAGTTCTTTAATTTGGTTCCAAAATTTCTATAGATATCCTGAAATTGGAGGGAAAAAATGATCACCTTCCTAATTGAAGATAAATTCGGATGCAACATCTGCACCGTGAGACGGCTCACGCGCGTGCGAGAATTCACCTTCAAGTAGGCGATCATTAGCGAAGCTAATGAATGAGAAATCGAATGGCAAAACATGGATAAATGAACTAATAACGTGATATATGATTGAATGGGATGAGTGAAGAGAGTGAAAGATGAACGCGCGATGATGATATGTGAAGGTGGTGCTTGTCAATGCTTGTAGTGAACGAGAGACTGTGATTATGTGAAGAAGTGAAATATATCAATTCGATGAGTGGTTCAACGAGTGAAGGAATGAGATGTCAGAGGAGTGTATCTTGCGGCTCCTGCCAGTTGTTAAATAAGACGCGCGGGCGGTAGAAACATCACTATGAATTGCCACGATAAAATTATCTCAAATTTTGTAAATACAAAGCTGAAGAGCACTGCTTCCGTGTATTGAAAGATTTGCGATGAGGAACACCTCGTAATGAATTAGAGGAACCTCACTATTTCTCGACATTTCTATGAGTTTCGATACCGAGATGACCACCACGAGCATGATTTTCGACATGCCGGAAAGTAGGTCCGCACGTTCTGAATGATGTTAATCTCAAAATCCAGATCAAACGATGTAATTGGAAGAATGTCTCAAGAGTTTCATAGAGATTATGGTTCAGTGAGTCGTCGGCAACTTCTGCTCGTTAGCCGCTAGTAGATTTAAATACAAACAGTACTTGAACTTTGTCCCTATTGCATCATTCGATCTAAATTTTGGAGATCAATGTTATTTAGACTCTACCGCCGAACAAAATTCTTGCTTCGAGTTTTGCTGTCATTCAAAGCTGTAAAACTACCTCGCATGCATGTCGAAAACCATGCTCTCAGTGTGCTCATCTCGGTATCAACACTCATGAAAATGTCGAAAAATTGAATAATACTTCTATATTTTTTCGAAATTTTTTCCCATCGCAAATCTTTCGATACAAAGAAGCAGGTCGCTTTAATCATACGTTACAAGATTTCAGATCATTTGATCGAGGCATCCCTAAGTGATGGTATGGCCGTGTGCCCTACTCAACGACCATGAATCACGGTGGGTGAATTTTGAAGCACTGGCTGAATTCGGCTCGCAACTAATGGTTGAATTTTCAACAACCTGGTTGAATCTGGCAGCCAACCTCGGGTCCAGTCGGATGATTGGCGAATTTGGTGGAAAATCAATCAAATATTTACAGTGAAGTTGGACTGACTTGGCCGCAGCAATATAATCTTGCTCAAGCACCTTTGCGACTTGGAAGAAAATGGACAACGATTCTCGTCATTGTAGTGAAAGTGGTAACTACATGATTTTGTACTTGCAATAATATTAGTATATCAAAAGATGTGATAGGGAGTGAATTGAATCTTATTAAAATGAATTTTCTTAGATACATTGAAGTTAAACATCATTATTTATTGTTGGCAGACATTGATTCCGAAAGTTAGAAATGAGCAATCCGCATTTCTAGAATTATAATGAGACTCGAACTCATTTCAATCTTCATGTTTTATGCGTTTTTTAAAATTTCCTCTCAACGAATAAAACTGTGATTAGAAACGGCCAAGGATCGAATGAAAAGAATGGTTCGGTTCCGGATATATTGATCACGGTCTCAACGCTTACCCTCGGAAGTTTGTGGATACAGAAGTTTTCTTTCGGCAAGTGGTAAGGTAGAATACTGATGGAATAGCGTTGGAAAGATTTTGCCGTAGAATCTTCTTGTTCAGCCATCGATAAATCAACATTCTACTGCACAACTCGGAATTTTTTGCCACAAACCCCAAAGCTATATTTATAATTATTCATCCTGAAAGTTGATATCGAATTTATAATTATTCATCCTGAAAGTTGATATCAAATACAACATTATGCGGGACCTTGCTCAGGAGGTGTAGTTGTGACAAGTTTAAAAATCCACTGAGACTCGAGCTCAGTCGAAGATGTCGTAGGCCGATAGAATCTTCAGGCCGTTAGGATTTCACGTGCGGCGCAACACTGAGCGATTTTGCGTAGAAAGTGATTTTTTTTTCAATACTAACCCATCCCTCTTGTTTTTGACTCCAAGGAGATGACAGTACTGTTATCTCCTCGGCGATCGGTAACAAGAGGGATGGGTTAGTGTTGAATAAACAACCACTGTTTAAACAAACTTCTGTGATGCTCCTTACGCGCTCGAACGCGTGGGCCTACGACATATGTAAAGGAAGAATCCCGCATCAAACCATCATCACGTCTTTTGAACTTGTTTAGTTTCTGGTGAATATTGGGCAGACTTTTTTCCGCCCGCGACGGAGCCCGAGACGAAATACACACACGCACTCTTGATCGAAACACTTTTTGGCCTCTTTAATGTATTCTGAATTCAAATGTAGTTTTGTATAAAGTCCTTGGCTCAAAAATTGCTCTCTCTTCATTTGCATGTCCCAGTTTGAATACTCGAGCTCACACCCCTCATTTTTTCCGGAGTCGAATATGTACTTTATATACATGTGATATAAGGTCAAACACGCAAAGCAAAAATAAACATTGAAAACTATGAAGTCTTTTCCGGCTTATGTTGGAGACGATCGATTGATCTTAGCTTGACTGTATTCCCAATATTTTTAGATTGATATAAGGTGAGTGTGCCTGATTTGCCTCAAATGCCTAATTTGCCCTCACTCAAGATCTCGAATGTACGCACCCGCAGACCTCGCTGCGCATATTTCTCGTTTGTTACATTAGAATATGAGAAAATTGATTATTTTGAATGGTCTCAAATGGCTCGTGCGAACCTTAGAACAAATCACTGGTTTTTCGTAATTTTGACATTTTCCTTCTAATGCAGTGAAAATGACGCGAAAGAAAATTGGCTCAATCAATTTCAACGTGACTCAGCTCATTTTCTTCATTCTTGTCTCATCTTTGAAATTCTTTGTGTGAAATTGCTAGAATAAATTCTTGCACGATCTCACGCCACGACATTACTAAAAAAAGGTGCAGTGTGCTCAATTTACCCCCATGGAATTCATTTGAATTTGTTCTTCCGACCGGGAAAATCATCTACGTGGTTCAATAAGTCAATTTGAAGTAGCTCAGAGAAAGCTACAAACTGAGCAAAGAAACGTCTCATCTGGAGGTTTGGAAGCCGAACATCTCGATCTCCAAAAACCCCCCCTTAACTTGATGGTATTATCGAGCCTCTTATACACGTGGGTTCAATTGAGCGCATACTCTTTTGATCACAAAAGAGTCTTGTTTTGCGAGAACTGACGAGATCGCTGTACTCCAATTTGTCAAATTTGAATATACTTCAGCTTGTTCTGGAGAGAATGAATTGGAGTACATGGAATAATATTGAGATTAATCAAAACTATAAGCAAAAGAAAAACAGCGATGACATCCGATGCCTCGTCGTTTTCTGGTCTCTATATCAGATTGTATCGGCAACACCCGGCGATGGCGAGAGGACCTGAAGTCTCTACAAGCCACGCGCTAATAGTGCGAAGAAGAGAGGAAGAATGTATCTGATGTCGAAGATGATATATAATAATAGAGCGACAACGGCATTATATGCCATGCGTGCGTGATACGCAAGGATTATAACCGTATAGAAAGGCATACTTACATTGCAGGGGCTGCTTATCTCTAGAGCTCGAAGAGCTTGGAAGGAAAGGTGCACATCCAAATCAAGAAAACAGTTTTTGCTAATTTACTGTAAATCCATTACGTTTTGGTTGGATTTTGAGTGGATGGCTGTATCTTAAAAAGGTATCAGTACTGAGAAGCAGGACTGAATTCCGCACCCAGAACGCTTTTCTGTTGATATTACCACAAAGCTTCAGGACCAGAACTGTGGGAAATATCAAATTTCGGACGTTGAAAATTTTCAATTTCTATTTTTACTCGAAATGAAAGATCTGTTGAAGAATTGGTGCTCTATTATGATCCCTTAATATTGACATATGAATAAGATTTTCTGATTCGTTCACTTTACCCGTCGAAAATTCCCTCATAATATTGAGAATTTCGTCTGTTCCAGTGAAATGAACATTCTGAGTCAGTTGCACCAAATGTGTGAGGGGATGGTGTGGCGGGGTGAACAAAACTTGTAAAATTTGCCCTGTGTAGGTATCAGTAATCGCGCTTCCGCCATGAGAACTGATATGAGCGAAGTGCGCGTGCAATTTTTTACCTCCTCCCGGTTCACGCTTTGCTTATCTTTTGATCATATCAGAATCGTGCGTAAAGCTGGAGTTTTGCGCGCGGAAATCATAAAGTACGTGCAAGGAGGGTGACAAACCAAATTTACATGACGTACTAGTACAAAACTGTACACATTTGTGTGATACTTTTCATCACTTGAACCTCAACATTGGATTTCCCGGGCCTTTTTCAGTTTTCGTGTTGAAGTATACGTAGTATAATTCACGCGCAAGAGTGTGGACTGATGTCAGAGGCTTGTAGGACTCGCTTCCTTCGTCATGATATCAACTGTCCTCACGCTGAAAATCTCATTACAGTAAAAATTTTTAATCTGGGCACCCCTGCACGTTGGGCACCTGCCTAAATTCGGCACTTTTCGTAATTTGAGCTCTATATGATTACGCATTGGATCACCTTCGTGTACTGGGCACTCGTTTTAAAAACCTCAAATTGAGAAATTCCCCAGGAGAAACCCGCAACCAGCCAGATTGCAATGTGTAGGGTTGAATCATTCTAGTTCGAAATGAGAATTAGTGGTTACACCATCTACTCACCAAACGTAACTGAATCATCTTATATTCATTTCAACATCATCTTGAGCACATCTCGCAAATATCTTAATTGTTATTGTCTTAAAGTCATCTGATGACAATCTTCGAGGGTATGAAAACCCTGCAACTCCAGTACATCTCAAAGTCATCTTTCCTCCATTTTACAATGTTATCTCTGAGACGTCTGTAAGATTTTTTTTTTTATGATGAAGCTTTTATTGAACCTCGTATGAGATTATAAAGCATATACAAAAATGATACTTAAATCTAGATAATATAAACATCTCTGATCATTCAAATTTTCACAATATCTTTCTGCAATATCTATATCTTCAATTCATACTCTCGCAAAAATTCATGAACGATAGTACAAATTGACGCTGGGGGGTTTGAAAAAAGAACGATACTCGCAAGTGGTAGAGTCAGTTTCTCTTTTCTAAGCTTTTTGATAAGTACAATCCTCTGTGTGTCAAATTTAGTACACTGCCATAGAACATGTTCTATGTCCTGAATCTCATAACCACAGTCACAGGATTGATCATTAATGTAGCCCTTGCGAGCCAGTGAATACGCTAGATTGTAATGATTCGATCTAATTCTACTGACTGTTGACAAAATTTCTCGCGGGAGATCGATTTTATGGAACCAAGGCTTGGCTTTTCGATCGTGATACCTTTCAAAATAAAACGTCCCTTTCGACAAAGCCTCTGACTCTATTTCATCAAGGGTGTGATTTCTACGATCAAGTTTGATATGCTGTGAAAAATCTGTATACGGTATGGATATTGACGTATCGGGTACATTCTCAGAAGCTAGTTTCGCGAGTTCGTCTGCTTTTTCATTACCAACTATCCCACTATGTGAAGGGATCCAATAGAATTTTATGTGAGCCTGATTGGGGGTTTCTGACTTAAAATGAAGGACTTTCCTCTTAATTTCTTGAATATACGGATTGATGCGAATGTTGAGAGTATTGATTTCGAGAGAAAGCAGGGTACTGAGTGAATCACTGAAAATAAGCACATTTCTCGTCGGATTATGAATTGCAACGTCCACTGCATCTCGGATAGCTATACATTCTGCAATATATACAGAGGCTTCTTTGACGATGCTTCTCATTTTTTGTATGCCCGAGTCTTGATTCCAACAGGCGCTACCCACTGATTGAGAGAGTTCGGACTTACTACCATCGGTATAAATTCCATATGCATTTTCATTTTCTATCAAGCTATCGATCGGTTTATTGGGATCACTTTCATGCTTGAGTGAGCTCCCAAACGTTGTGTCAACATACAGCACGGATTTGACAACATCGAATTCATCCATGTAAATTCCAAAGTTATTTTGTGAAAATGTGACATTAATGTTCCTATCTGTATTTCTAATACACTCATACAATATTCGATCCTTAAATTGATTCGCATATCTACGATCTTCAAGAACTCTCTTGAAGCGTAAGACTGAGTTGTACATAAGCAAGCTCTTATTCGGAATAATTTTGTTCAAATAGTTTCCCCCTAAAAACTTGCTCGATCTTCTAGTGTTGGCAGTTTTGATTCTGAAAGGAGAACATTTGTGGGGGTGCTGTTTCTGTAGCCTAAAGCGATGCGAATCGAAGCATACTGTATCTTTTCTATTTTTGATGACGGAGTCATCTTTCGGCTAGGTACGTAAATCCACGCTTGAAAATTCTGTAGACACGAAGCTATTGCAAGATCTCAGCGTTACCTCGACTCTGCGCAAGCGCCACGCACGTATAGGTATTAAGTGTGTGAGCGTACATACATGCTAGCGATACACACGCATTGTAGACTAGGCGAAATCACCGCCATCGCTGGAAAAATCAATCTGATGGAATTTTTTGCGGGATCCCTCCAGAAGACCCTTCTGAATCCGAAAATCCATGTTGCCAGACGGAATTCTGGTGCGAAATTGTTTATACTGAAATTGCTTAAACAAATTAGCATTATCAATTTTTTCAGTGTGGAAGCAACTTCTATAGGTTATTTGGTTTATTTTAAAAAGAAAATCTCTCTTGTCATTTTTCTCTAAAAGTCGTTGTTTTCGAGCTGTGACCGTTTCAAAGTTGGAAAGATGCGAAAATCGCGGTTTTCAGCGACCGATTAGAGTACGAAAAACGTAAAAATCTCATGTTGCCAAAGCGGAAGAATGTTGATTGGGATGTCCTTAACAATATCCAATAGCAAAAATTCATGTTTCCGAGCGATAACGCATCGTTTTTCCAATGTTAACAAAAGATAGATTTGCGGGCTACAGCAACGGCGAGGAAGCAGACGACGCGCCGCCGCCACCGTTGAATCTCTATGGCTATATCGTGCGCAACTACCCATTGTTAACATTGGAAAAGCAATGGGTTATCGCTCGGAAACATGGGCTTTTGCTATTGTATATTGTTAAGGACATCCCAATCAACATTTTTCCGCTTTGGCAACATGAGATTTTCACGTTTTTCGTACTCTAATCGGGCGCTGAAAACCGCGATTTTCGCATTTTTCCAACTTTGAAACGCTCACAGCTCGAAAACAACGACTTTTAGAGAAAAATGACAAGAGAGATTTTCTTTTTAAAATAAACCAAATAACCTATAGAAGTTGCTTCCTTACTGAAAAAATTGATAATGCTAATTTGTTTAAACAATTTCAGTATAAACAATTTCGCACCAGAATTCCGTCTGGCAACATGGATTTTCGGATTCAGAAGGGTCTTATGGAGGGGATCCCGCAAAAAAATTCCATCAGATTAATTTTTCCAGCGATGGCGGTGATTTCGCCTAGTCTATTGGGCAGTATGACGCATTAGTTGTTTTCGTGTAGTAGCTTACACCCGAGCCGAGGTAAGCAATATGAATATTATATTTGTAACTAGACCTTACTGAAGACGTTTCCAATTAATCGACTCCACCTTCTGCCGCAATTTTCTAAATTATTACATACATTCAAATACGAAGTGATTGGAAAGAGTGAAGCAAACCTCGGGAGAATGTGAAGAATCGTAGTTTTTCCAAGATTTGTCATGAGCTTACTCTACTTTCAACATGTGAGGAAGTTTTAGAACATTAGGTCAATTCTAATTTTCTCAAAAGAAGAGTATCTTCCAGGGTTTTGGAAAATTCCTAGGGATTTTGCGTGACGAGAATGCAATTCGTCATGGTAGGAGAAACACGAGTTACACGTCAAATGATGCATAACGCAGAAAAGTCTCGATGCCTTTTCTCTGCTTGCTGAGAAAAGTTCTCAAAATCGGGGATAAAACGTTGGGAATGATCTTGTGAATGACTCTTTGCTCTCTAACTTTTCGACCAGACTGTACGATTAAAACTCGAGCTCAGCGATATCATTATTATAAAGATCACCATTTCGATGTGGAATAGTTTGTTGATTAAGCATTCTGAATACTCGAGATTACCAAATTTTAGTGATGCATTTCGACCCTCATGCAGCATCATCGTTGACAAACCTCTCTACTTCCTGATGGATTACCAAACTATAAGGTTGTTCTACCTAAAAGACTCCGTCATCTATCGCGCGTTCGCCGGGACGCACAAATTTTTTTTTCTTGAGATTAGCTTGAGTTGGAAAAGAAATGAAGCAGCCATAATCTATGCTCGAGCGAACATAACTCTTGTAAAATTTCATGAGAGCGGCCGGGTGAGCTCCCCACCACGTCCCTCTGATATACTTGATAATATTCAAAGCTTTAAAACATTTTTCGTGCACTTGTTGTGTGTGACTTCTGAAACTCATTTTGTGATCGAACATTACCCCGAGAAATCGTGCAGTCTCAGACGACTTGACTACAGTATCTCTCACGGTTTCAGTTGGATTGCCTGCAGTGTCTTTTATTGTTATTTCTATGTCCCCAGGACCAATATTCTCTTTATTGAAGTGAAGGAGAACTGCTTTGGGCGAAGAAAGTTCCAACCCCAATTCCCACAAACTATTACGAACTTGATTTACAGATCTTTCAATAAGACTTCTACATGATTCAGTAGACTTCCTTCTACAGTGTAAGTCTATGTCGTCTGCAAATTGAGTCACTACGACACTTTTTGGCAGATTAGCAAAAATACCAATAATGTAGATGCAGTAAAGGATGGGACTCAAAACGCCTCCCTGAGGAACTCCTTTATAAACTTTCCTACCTTCTGATGTCATATCGCCGAAATATACTGTTCTTTCGAACGTCAAATGTTTGATGAATTCAATAATATTGATAGGGCATCCAAGTCCCGTTAATTTTTCAAGTAATATAGTCGGATCAATATTGTCGAAGGCGTTACTAACATCTAAGAATGCTGCCAATACGTCTTGATCCTTGCATAGGACTTCTTCCACATCTATAAGAAGCTTGGCCAAGTTATCTATCGTCGAATGCCCTTTTCGAAATCCAGCCTGGCTCTGAGGAAGAAGGCTATTCGACTCTAGCCACCAATCTACTTTGTTTTTGACTATTGTTTCAAAAAGCTTGCATATGCATGACGTGAGACTAACAGGACGAACGCTTCTGCCATCTGGCTTTTTCAAAAAATGGATATACTGGTGGTTCCAATCTTCTGGGTACTTTTTGCTGCTAAACATTTCGTTAAAAATGTCTAACAGAATTAGTCGAAATTTGATCGGCATTTCATTGAGCGCTCTGTAATCAATTCCATATGAACCTGGGGAAGACTCAGCTTTTCTACTGCTCAGAGCCAGATTGAATTCCGCGAAGTCGAAGGATCGACTAAGAAATTCATTTTCGGGACCATCATCTGAGAGAAAATCGGGGTTATTCTTACAAAAAGGGATGCTAATCTTATGTAGTGCTATTTGAATTCTCTCAGCATCTTGGTGATTTTTAGGGTTGTGGCAAGGGGTAACTTTCGTCCATTTGTTTTTGAAAATTTTCAGTGTGTTCCAGACATATGATCTATTGCTATTGAAGTCTATTCCACTGACAAAATTCCTGAACGATTCTCGTTTTTTTTTCTTAAATGTTTTCTTGGCTCGCGCGCATGCTTTCTGATATTCCTCAAAATCACGAAAAATTTTGGTAAATTTCCATCTTTTGTATGCAGCTTTTCTCAATCTTTTCATCTTGTCACACTCTTCGTCCCACAGAGATGCTGGATTCCTATGCTGATCATCAGAGACAACTTTCTTTTGAAGGGTACTTCATGGTGTCCAACGAACCTGGAATTCAGGGAAATCGGGCGAAACTCAGAGAATTCGTTATGCACCTGGAAATCAGGGACAACTCAGGGAATTCTCACGTGGAACCTGGAAATTTTCACAAATGTGTCATTTGACTTGCTATTCATTCCCTTTGCAGCGGCCGTCAATTTTCCGATTTGAATGAGAGCAATCCTTCAAATGAGTAATTTCACGTCGATTCTGCAAGGTTTCTTCCGACCATATTAATATTCTTCCATGTTCTTTTTCCGTTCCATAGTGTCGAAAAAAGATGGATCCTGAAGTGTTTAGGTCCAACAAAATTTGTTTGCATTACCCAGGTCTATCTGAGTATAGTCGATGTAAAATGACTCGATAAACACGATGAATTCAAATTAAAAGCTCTGCAAGAAACTCCAGCTTTATAAAAAATTATTTTCTACTGCAGTTTTGACTTTTTAATGCACAAAAAATTTTTGGGAGGCCATAACTTGGAAATGATGCCCCAACATTTTTCACGGGTAGATTACAACAATAGCAACCGAAACCATGAGTGAAAAAAATCTTTTCTGAGCATGTTAAAAAAGCCACACCGACACCGTAATTCAAGATTATTTTGAGTCTGGCAATGACGGTTTTGAAAATGTTGGGCAGATGGTAAATTGATAGGTTTTTGAACCCTCTTTGGAACTCTGTGAGCAGAATCGCAATGGGCAGTAGCAGTCCAAAGCTATGCGCAAATTTCCGAGTAAATTTCTCAAATTTTGACTTTACAGCAGGATCACTCAGATAGATCTGGGTAATGCAAAAACAATTTTTAGGCACTCAAGATTGTTAGAACCATCTTTTTATAAAACGGAAAAAACACATCGATGGATAAAAAAATGGTCAGAGAACCTCGCTGTTGCAGAATTGACGTGGAATTACTGTCGAACGAGTGTGCATCATGATCCGTTTCTGCACCCCTTGGTCGCTGGTATTAGCTGTTACGATGCTAATATTGCTTGTGACCAAAAAATTGTTCAGCAACGTTTATCCCTAGCTCGGAGCGTTTTTATTGACACGACGTTGATATCATCTTTTGAGGCAGAGAATGCCGAAAGAGAGTTTGTTCGCTTGATCAGCTTGACGAGCACAGAAGAGACATTGAAAATGACTGATTCGTGTATGATTCATTTTAATTTTGAACCTGGAAATTTTACCTCGAGAGCACTGGAAAACCTGGAATACTCAGGGAATCATTCGAAAGAGATTTGGTGGACACCATGGTACTTGCAATTATAGCTTCTGAGAGTATATTTATGAAAATCTTATAATTACCACGTGAATCTGTCTCATTGTACTCTGGTTCTAAGAATTTAGAATAACTGCTTTCTAGTATCGCGGTGACTTTAGCCTAATCAGTTCTCACAGAACTCGAGCGAAATGATTTTTTGCGGTATATACCTTTCGTAACTAGGAGATCAATGAACAATGGGTAATGATCTGAGCCCCAGGTGTCATCGTGCGCTCGTACTTGAATTTTATCGGCAACATTTGCAGAAAAAAAGATCAAATCTATGTTTGAAGTTCCTTTAGATTTTGTGTTCTCATTGTGTAGTATCGAATTCAAGTTATCAACACTTTCCAAAACTCTTTCACCGTTAGAGTCTATTCCATCGCAATTCCACGAAATATGATCGGCGTTAAAATCGCCCATCAGTATGGTATGGTTGTGTGGCTTGACGTTATTAACAATAGTGTTCCAATGTACTTGAGACAAGACGTCACCTGGGGGTCTATAGCATATAAGTATATCTATGTTAGGTGTTACGTTGGTGATTTTCAAACCTGCGATTTCTACCGATTCAGCAGGGCTGGCGAGGTTTTCTAACTCAAAATAAGCAATATCATCACGTACTAATTAAGACAAGTATACCTCCGCCTCTACCATAGTCTCTATCTTTTCGGAAAGTCTTGAACCCAGCGAAGTGGAAATTTTTGTCTTGCACTTTGTCTTCTGACAGCCACGACTCTACGCATACCAATATATCGATGTTTTCAATGATCTTTTCTTTCTCGGATTTTTTGTTGCTGGCGCTCCGGGGATTCCAGAAAATTATTTTGAGATCTCTTGTTACTGCAATCGCCATCGCGATCATTGAGAAGTGCCTCCTGCATCTTGACTTAGCGATGAATCCGTATCTTCGGATTCACTTATGTCCTTGTCCAAACTCAATCTTGTTTTGAGGCGTGTCAATCGTGTTTTCATCTGTGAGTCTTGAATGAGCGTGTGTGTAACCTCTATCATTCGTTTTAATTTTTCGACGTTAATGCCTAAAGAATCACGAGCTATTCCAATGACTTTACTTCGACCCCATGATTTTTCCAGAAAGAGTTGGAAAACTTGCAAATCGATACATTCTTCCTGATCTAAGCGACCAATATCCAGTTTTATAGTAGCAATCATGTCACTCACTTTTGGATTGATCTCCTCTTTGCTTATGGGTGCAATTTGTACTTTGCGTTTTTTGTTTCTCCTTCTCGAACTTTTTTTCGGTACGACGAATCTATCTTCAGTTGACCCTCCATTCTCCTTGTTAGTATTGGCCTCAAGATCATCTCGCGCATCAATTTGCGAGAGGGAAGATTCGCTGGATGTTACCGAAGATGGTGGGGATCTTTTCAAAGTTCGATTCGAGATTGGGAGAGTTTCCATCGATTCTTGAATACCTTGTTCATTTATAGTCGATTCGGTTGATGCCAGCTGTTGGCTCAATTCTGCTTGAGACGTAGACGGAGGAGGGGGAGGTTTGTTTGGGCACAGCCTGGCAATATGGCCCGGTTGTTTACAAATATAGCAGCATGCTGAGTCTAAGCTCAAGAATATCCAATATGTTGTATCGTCGAATACTATTTGCATCGAATCAGGAACCAAGTGCTCGTCTTCCTCTTTAATATACATCTGTCGTCTAAACGATTGAATATGCGAGCGACCACCACTGGGCAAGCTTGCTCTTATCGACTGTATTTGTGAAGCGAGTCTGACACCTTTATTTGCTAGAGCTGCAATGAGAACATCGTTTGGAATCCAGGGAAAGACGTTGGATATCAAAATCCTCTCATTCTTTTCCAGTAAGGGTCGAACTTTCAAAATTTGGTCCTCCACTCTCACAGTTTTTGCATACTTACTTTCCACAATCGTCTTATTAGCCAGTAATACACAAACTCTACCTCTAGATATTTTCGATATAGCTTTTACATTAATTACTTCTGTTATTTCTTCAATTCCGTCGATGTACTGCTCAATGGTTGCGGTTTCAATAGCTTCTAATACAATAGCTTGTTCTTTACTCGGTAGCATAGCGTTGGCATAACTCATAGGTGCGGTCAATTGGACAGAAGATTTCCATGTACTTTGTTGCAAAGTATCTGCATTGTTGTTGGTGACAGAGGACATGCCGGCCATCATTTCGGCGGCTCAAACTGCGAAAGCAGTGGAGCGCCCTTTGCACTTAGTCACTATGCACTCGATTTGAAGTAAATCACTCGTCACAGTGTGGCTTACATGCCTCGGGCTCACGCGTTCTGGAATCTTTACATAATCCGCGAAACACGCCTACTCGGTACGGTGTCTCAAGCCGAACCCCCGTCTGTAAGGTATCAAGCTAGCGGGAAAACGCACGCATCTTTTATTCATCCAAAAAATGAGATCAGATGCGTATGAATTAACAAAAAAAAGATCTCATGGATCTCGAAATCATCCCCTGGACGTTTTATGAATTCATCTTGAAATCGTCTCAAAATGATTCGGACAAGCGTGAAAAGTTCATTTTTCTCATCTCAAAAATGTATTTTTGACGAATTTAAGATAACAAAATGAGTTTGTCAAAAAGTCTAGAAATCATCTACGGCCTGTTTTTCATCCATAATTAAGTATCTCAAATGCGTCGCGATTCGATCTTGTGGAGTCATCTCAAGATCGTCTCCCATACCACGATAAAAGCAATCGTCTTAAAAATGATTGAAAAGTGCCATAATCGAGATATATCAATTTTTCATCTCTTTTATATCTCAACTTTGTTTACGCGGGATATCTCTATGGGTTATACGTATCGCGTTAGTTGGACCTGGTTGGGCCCAATGTTATGCCGATCAATTCCTCGACGTGTGCGATAACTTCAATGAGGATTTTAGATTGTGCCACAATCGTGTTGTAACTAATATTGAATTATGTATATTATATTGTATATTGGACTACAATTAATTGCAAAACAACTACTTTGAAATAACTTTGGCAAGTTTATTTCAATTCCATCACGTTAGCATTCTTCTTGTTATGATGAGTAGAAAAATAAGCACAATTCCTGTATGAACGTTGTGGATTACGAATGAACATAGAGAGCCATGGACTCGAATGCAGCAATAAATATCAGCTTCACTGAAATAATGAACTCTTCTGTATGTCAGCCGTCTCCCTAAATTGCCCTTTCTGCTCGGAATCAACCGCGCCGAATATACACAAATTTTACTGTACTCTAAATGTGTAGCTCCCGCAATTTTAGCGGCTTTGCACATCATTCATTCGGTACAAGTTTCATGGTCAGGAAAGTTTGCACGGTTGGATTTACACGCACTGACAAGTCTGCGGCCGTGATTGCATAATATTGATTTCCACGCATGACTAGGAACTGAGACGATGGGGCGCGCGACTGGGCCCGTCGTCAGGTTTTCCTGAATGCCCGCAGAGTCCCCTATTATTTGGGCAATCTGTCGCGATGCTTGGGACCCCACCGCTCTGATAGCAATCAGGATGGCGCTTTGGAGTTGTTTGGGCGTTATGCGGGTGACAGTCAGTTGATAAATTGTATGGTAGGTGCGATGCAATGATATGACAGATTACTCGCAGTGTAACGAGTGCGCATAACGAATTGGACTGTCTTGTCTGTTATAGCATTGTATTTGTCTCTAGATGAGGGACTGTTATATAGAGTCTTTCGTGAGGAAAAAGTGAAAATTTGATGAATCCTCGAAGCTATGGATTGAACTCAAACTTGGGTCTGTAGTTTGAAGAATAATTTGAAGAATAGAAAGTCAGAAGCAATGAGAGTGGGGAAGATTACTGTAGATACTATCGAATTTGTGATCATAACATGACAAAGGCTTGGACAAAAGTGGTTTATTGGAAATAGAGCCAGCACTGGGCAAGAGTATTTATGAGTCACACCACTAGTCTGACTTCTTCTCCATCGATTCTCGTTTCAGACGAAAATTTCGATTTCTCAATGCTGTATTTTGTGGGGCTCTAATCCCTTCTCATATTTAACGCCAATTAAACGACCAGAAATCTGGTCATAAAACGTTGACTTGATCTTCTTCAACGCAAAATTTCACTTCTCTTATATGTTAACCGATGAAATAAGGAGGAAGAACTTTGAATTTTCCAATTCTCCACAGTTCTTCCGAATTTGTGGATTTGTGATAAGAATTCATTAGTCAATTGGTCTTATCCCGTCAGCTCGTGTTTTTTGGTAAGATAGTATTTATATTCTCCTTTTCCTTAGCAACTAGGGAAAGTGTACCCAACTTGCCCCCATATGCCGATCTCAGAAATGGGCGCTCGTTGACCTTACCGCAATTTTTTTTACGTTTGTTATGTTAAAATATGAGGAAATACGTAGTTTTCAACGACCCCGGGTCATTTCTGCGTTCTCCAGAAAATTTGAAGTGATTTTTTCATTCTTCGTGTTTGCACGGCGAAGAAGTCACCGAGGAAATCGCGTTCAATAAAAACCGGTGCAAATTCATTTTCATCTGACCAATCTCAACGTACCTTAGCCCATTCGATTCCTCGTCTCAAGATCTTCAAAATCCGCTCTTCAGAGTTGCAAAACTCTGATTTGAAGCGATTTTATGTACAAAACACGGCGATGATTGGAGAATCAAGAAGGCCGACATCGGAGTGTACCCAACACGCCCCCATATGATTATCTCGGGAAGGCGTGCAGTATGGCTCTTTTACCACTCAGAACGTGTTTACCGCATGAAAATGAGTCGGAAACAGTGTTTTGGGCCAGCTAAAAGCTACAAATGTCGCTGCACGGTGATAAAAACGGATCAAAGCGATTTTATTCACTTCATCGCCGATTTACATTGTTTTAAATGATGGGGGCAAGTTGGGTACACACTTTTGTAAACTCTCAAAAATCACCTTTTGGGAGAATTCAAACAGTTCGGCTGCACTTCATTCAAATTGGACGTATCTTAGCTCATTTTAAAGGTCTTGAGACAAACTTTGAAATTAGTTAAAGTACGTTGGAAAATATTGAGATTAGCCAGAATTATTAAGAAATTGGCCCAATGGGGGCAAGTTGGGTACAGTTATGGGAGATATTTTCATTCATTATTTCTCTCAACATTGAGGTTGGGATATGTCAGCATCAAGACTAGTGCACGAGCAGTATGGAGTAATCACGAGGGCGCTGAGCGGGTTTTGGTGATGAGTTAGGGTGACTTAATGGGACGCTCGTACCTACGGGCCGGGCGTCGGCTAGCGTTGCATGCCCGCTTATCGCTCGCGGATTTCACCGATCCCGCCCTCAGTTTGCCCGTACAGGCCCCAGGTAACCAAACGAACAGCTCTAAAAATTTCCAGTCGAGCAAGGGAGCGCGATAGGCTCCAACTTCACTCTGAGTGCGGATCACAAAATTGGCGTTTGCGCGTCCTGGAAGAAGGAGAAGGGGGCGAGGGGTAGTTGTATATGGAAAGCCCTCGAAGCCGTCGCATTTATCTGTCCACAATCGACCCTGACATGTCCAAACCATCTACACGTCCCCGGGGTGCGAAATATATTGTTTCCATACGCGAAACAGCTATTTTTAGTAATCGCCATGGACAGATTATTGTCAAATGTTTTTTGTGGATGATGATGCCTCTTTTTTATAATTTCCAGTCTCATCTCTTGATGTCTCTCGAACTTGGAGAGATTGAGGGACATCTGCGCGAATAGTATAGATTACTCGTGATTCAGAGAGGTTCTTATAGTTACTGCGTCTACTCATTCTCAACGGGATATCAAAGTCATCCCTGCAACACACATGTGCCCACAATTAGGCAACTATTAGTATACTCAACAAATACAGTGGATCTAAATTTTTCCAATATCTGCATTCGCTGACTGAATCTCCTTTCCTTTTTGGCGCAAAGAAGATTCCGTCAGCGAATGCAGAACACGAAACATAACAACAAATATCTCATAAATCCCTCTGCAGTATCTGACTCTTCAATCGTGATCAAAGCCAGATAAGCTCTGAGCGGGAAAACTCAGCTACATTATTTTCCGAAATCTCACGAAGCGTTCATTGGGGACGCAGTTAAAAAAAAGCCATTTAGAAGCCGGATTGAATGTGCGCACTGATCGTCAAACCACAAGGGGTGCTGGTGAATCGAAATGATACATATGTGGGCAGAAAGTTGAGAGAATGAAACGGCGAGAAAGCTCCATCAGAGAAGGAAAGATGCGCTCGCATGGTTTGTATAGGCGCCGCGCGACGCTCCCACTTTCTACCGCGCCTCTGTGTATATACGTGATGTGGTGGTTGACTCGTTCGACTGAAATAGCACCGGCCGTGAGCTCTTCGGGGTATAATGGAGCAGTACTGAAACCAGGTCGTTGAATTGATGTTGACAGTAAATGTGTCGCTAGTGGGCTCTTCGCGCTAGCTTTGGAGACCTTGTGCGCAAAAACGGCCAAAATCTGGATCAGGACAATTTATCAGAGCCGACGGATTTTTTTGTGTCCCGCTACCCTATTCCCCATATGTTTCTTATAGAAAAATTAATTCGTCCTGGAAATTAGACGCCCCTCTTCATGGACAGAGGTC
This sequence comes from Eretmocerus hayati, assembly GCA_029851415.1. NCBI lineage: Eukaryota > Metazoa > Arthropoda > Insecta > Hymenoptera > Aphelinidae > Eretmocerus > Eretmocerus hayati. The sequence goes on from CM056741.1 coordinate 138,042,323, forward strand.
TTGGCATGAATGATACTTTGAGGCAAACTGACGCATCGCAGTTCTATGAATACCATGTTTGATACAAGGTAGAAAATGAAAATATTGACCCGTCATAGTATCCGTGTGGATGGCGTATTTAATTCTCGCAGGTACGGTAAAAATTAGCTAACAAGGAGCACCCAGGTGTTGTGGGCCACGGATTAGGCTAAAACTCTGGGGATAGTGTCCTTTTACCACCGGAAGGTGAATCCCAGAGCCGCACTTGCAAAAGCCCAACCGTTTTCAAGCTGTAGCCTATGACATTAGCATTGCCCATATGGGCCCATGTTCAAGAAAGATATGTATACTCGTAATGCTAATGTTACAAGCTGCAGCTCTAAAACGGTTGGGCATTTGCAAAGGCGGCTTTGGGTTTCATCTTTGGGCGGTGAACCAAGACTACCCCAAGAGTTTCAGCAGAATCCGTATTTCACAACCCCTGGGTGCTCCTTATTAGTTTCGGCACATTGGGCAGATCGGCCTTGCTTTTCTTTGCAGTAAAATTGAAATTCTACAATCGTTTGTATCTGATATTTTCTGTAGATCAATCCATAGACAGCTTGTCAGTCGCAACCCAGGAAATACCTTAGAGTAAATTCCAGACTGAAATACGTCGAAGAATCTTGAGATGTCACAATAATGGGCTCTCGAAGTTACGATAGGCTTTTCTTTAGACCACATTCAATGTGAGGAACCACGTGAAGAACCTTGCGTTGTCTTTTTTGAAATATTCTGGGCTTTTCCAGTTTATTCAATGAATTTGCATCGAGTGTGGATGTATATTGTGAGATAAAAAAAAAAGACTGTAAATGTATAAGAGTGTTTCCTTTGCATTACTTGGAAGTGGTGGCACGGATGGTCGCCCAATCAAGAAAATCGTTGGCTTCTATCCAGGAATATCACTCCAGATTCTCAAAAACTTGTTTATCGCGTTCCTGAGATGGTTGAGAATATTGCAAAACCCATCACCATTGGTTTTTTTATTCCTGTTCTCACACAGTTGATGGAAGAATACGACGCAAGAAGTGCAAAAAGTTCCCATCGCGTCGCTGACTTGCGCGTGAAGTAGCATTTACGCACGCTTCGGAACTTGTCACACCAAGAAGCAGCCACTTACGCTTGCTCTTGAATGCAGCCCTCAAGCGCACACTATAGTGTTATAATTCACCCAAACTATATCACTCGCTAATTCCGAAATACTTGCTCCATGAGTAGAATTTCGGCGTTTTTCGAATTTTCAAGAATATATTCAACGTTTTCTTTGAGCATAAAAAAATGCAATACATAAATGATTGATTTTGAGATAACTTAGGCTTTTCGAGGCCAAAAACGGCGGAGGTCGGGATTTGGCCCAAAAATTGGCTAGTTGAAATATAGCTGCAATCTGACTTCTCATAGGTGTTTTCCAATCAGTCTGACATTCAAAAACAATTCTCTAACGAGCGTGACTGTTAGTTGATCTACAAGAAAGATATGAGAAGTTTTTGATGTATTTTTGACGCGATAAGGACATGCCACGGTAAGGACATTTTGGCATGAAAAGTGATCTCAAAGGCGTAAATCGAAACGGATAGTTTTTCCAAATACATGACACTTTTTCGTGGTGCGAATTGACAGTAAGAAAATTTTTTGACCCGAATGTTGTATAGTACTCTCGAGAGCCAGTGACCACGGTATAAGGACATCACTTATTTTACAACGGAAAAATTGTCCATAAATCATCGCGTGGGAAGCTATTCACGTAATTCATCATTCCATGGGTAGTAGTATTTTGTTTTTTGGTGTATTAGGAATCAATTACCGCTGTTATAGAGCCGTTTGAAGCGATTCGCTGACCCCGAGTCGAACTATCGAGAAGTATCCGAAAAATTTGCAAAATTCCAGGACAGAATGTCGGCTGTGTTTTGACTATTTAGAAGTGAGACTTGATACTCAATTTGTACATAATATTACCATTTCTCAACCCAACTTTAATGTTTAAGTTGTACGGAACCGAGATTGAACGAATATCTCGGTAAGCTATTGAAATGTGCAACTCCAGTTCAGGACATGCCACGGTAAGGATATTTTGACCAATTTTGGTAAGCTCAGGTCCACATTAAACTTATATCTGCTCTTGGAACTATCGGGACATGTTCATTTTAGTAGAATACACTAGATATTGTCGTTAGACTCACCATATTTGGTCATTAAATATGAATGCAAGGTCAGGACATCAAATGCATAGTTATCTCATAATCACCCAAATCAGCTCCATAGCAAGAAGAAATATAACTTGAACACTGAAATGTCAAGTTTAGTGGGCACTATAAGGATATGCAAATACCGGGTAGCTCTAATCTGTCACAGAGCTTTTTCTGAAGCGATTGGTGAGATAGACTGCTATATTTTGTCAATAAAACTAATCCGTCTTTATGCGTCATTGGATGAGACTTGGCAATGGTCGATCGATGCCAAACGACCAAAGTGAGCCAAGTATGATATCTATCGACAAATTACGTGCAAGAAGTTCTGTAATGGCAGCACTTCGATGCCAAATCAACGTGACGTCTCCTCTGTAAAATTCCTTTCAAAACAAACTCGTGCCTGGGAAATACAAATTGATCAACAAAATGAATTGTAGCTGTGTACTTGACCACCCCAAGTAATGAATAAAGCTTCTACGCAATATCAAACTACTCTCAGTTGCAGAATAAAGAATGCATATAGATACATCTTAATGTACAAAACTCATTGAATCAATCATAACTATGAGAGAATATGTAGTGTGCGGGCAGGGAATAGCTCCTCAAAGTGACTTAGCTCGTGGATTAGGGTTTATTGATGGAAGTTAGTGAAATTATAAATGTTTCTATGATTGACCCTTGATCAGTGATTCAATCGGAAAGTCCATAGTCTTGAAATATAAATGCATTCATCAACGTATCAGTGTATGTCCATACGTATGTTTCAACGGTTAAAGCGGAAAAATATAACATGACCCATTATTTTGAATTTCAATCGTACTCCTAATACTCGACTATCAATAGGTTTATTCGATTACATCGCTCGCAGTGGTTTGATCGCTCTCCAATCGGATGCACATTAGATACATCCGCATCTCAGAATCTATCGATTCCAGAACAAAACCGGATTAATGGATCAGGAGGATCTAGATTATGAGACAGGAGTGTCGTCTAAGACGGTGCATGAGATGGTCTTCAGCGCGCTAAGAGGAGAAGAATGCCGTTTGAATTAAAACCGAAGCGGATAGGATTAAAAAATGCCAGCAAAATCGCAATCCGGGCTTCCTTAAAGATGGAAAAGTACATAGAGATTATTGTAGCAATCGGGGATCGCCAAAGCTTGCGACAGCTAATAGCTCTGGCGCGTTTCGGCATCACCATAAACCAACTTACTTGAGTCTATTGTAGAGTTGACTTCAAAACTCGTTATTCTCGTTAGGATTTGATTAGCCAGATTGAAGCCACACCACTTAGAAAGGATGCAATAATAACCTATCTTGAAGATTATCGTGAAGAAATCTGAAAAATGCCCTCGAGAATCCCATTGCAACTTGAATTTGACTGATCAAATTCTAACGACCATAAACCCCTCATTTCAAGCCTCTTGAAATCAACTTCAGAATAAACTCAAGTACGTTTGGGGATACCGAGGTGCACCAATTATTAGCTGCCACAAGCTTCAGCGGCCCCTGATCGCTACAATCTACCTAATGTCTATTCCTACGCTACGAAATTCGTAATTGCGATGGTGCTCGCATTTTTTAATCCTGGCAGCTTTGATTCTGATTCCAATGGGATCCTTCTCGTCTTGGCTTGCTGAAAATCATTCCGTGTGCCATTTTGGATGACACACTTTTCTCTCATAATCTCGCTTTTTCTGACTACCGTATACAGTATACCAAATATCTGAAGTTGAAAGGATAAATTATCTAGTTTGCTGCGGCGGGGCCCACCGGTCCTTTGAGAATTTTGGCCTTATAGATGGGAAAAAACATTGAGAGGGGCCAAACCACGGGCTTTCCTGAATTCCCAAGTTGACGCGAATGCTCTCCTTTCTCAGGAAAAATATGATTGCCCCATAAAGTAGCTATAATGTAATTGTGCCTTTCCCTTTTCTCCTCCCTTTAACACAGAAAGCAACAGATTTCCGTCAGTCTATTTTTATACTGATAAATGTCATCATGGCGGTTTTCATCTAAGCTCACTAGTATGGCAAGTGTGCCTAATATGGCCCCGTATGTTGATCTCAGGAATCGGCCCTCGTTGACCTCCTCGCAGATTATTTTCACGTTTGTCATGTCAAGATATGAGGAAATCGATCATTTGGACCAACCCTGAATGATTCCTGCCTGACCCAGAACATTTATAGTGAGTTTTTGCATTTGTCGCGTTTGCACAGTTGAGAAATCGTCGAGGAAATTGATTCAGTAAAACCAGTGCCGGAATTTTCGAGTTTGACTAATCTCAACGTATCTTACGCAATTGATTTCTTTTTTCAAAACCTCCAAAATCCGTTTTCAGAAGTTGCAAAACTCGGATCTGGAGCGATCCCATGAGCAAAATACTGAGATCCTTCGCAGAAATGAAGGCCAAAATTGGTGTGTACCCAACATACCTCCACGTCGTTATCTCGAAAGGAAGTGCAGTACGGACTCTTTTCACACCCGTGTATCAAACTGTGTTTTTCGACAAACTGTGCGAGAAAGTGAAAAGTCAGTGCGAAAATAGTACTTTATGACACTGCACGTGGACGGGTAATTTTGTACGAAGGACTGGTCATGACACGAGCGAAGCGAGTCCTTCGTAACAAAACTACCCGTCCACGCGGAGTGTCACACAATATTTTATGTTACGAGTGCTCAAAAATCATATTCAAGTTGCGATTTTTGAGCACTAGTAACATAAAGATATTTTTTGCAACTGTGTGCGCGAAGTTGTAAAAAAATGAGACTTCTCTTCATTATTTACAGTGCGAGAAGTAATGCGTGAATGACGTCTCGCACAGTTTTACATTTACTAGACTAGGCGAAATCGGCGCCACCGCTGGAAAAATTATTCCCATTGGATTTTTTTGCGGGATCCCCTCCGGAAGACCCTCCTGAATCCAAAAATGCATGTGGCCAGTCGAAATTCGAATGCAAAATTGTTTAAACTAAAATTGTTTAAACAAATTGTCTGTATAAACTTTTTCGGTCCCAAAGCAAGTTTTTAAAGTTATTTGGCCTATTTTAAACAGAAAGTCTCTCTTGTCATTTTTCTCTAAAATCCATTGTTTTTGAGCTATAAGCGTTTCAAAGTTGAAAAAATGCGAAAATTGCGATTTTCAACGACTGAAAACACTACGAAAAATTCAAAAATCTCATGTGGCCAGAGCGGAAAATTGTTCATTGGGATCTCCTTAACAATATCCAATAGCAAAAATTCATGTTTCCGGGCGATAACCCTTTGTTTCTCCAATGTTAACAATGGGTAGTTACGCGCGCTATAGCGCGGGCTGCCGGCACGTGGAAGCAGACGACGCGTGGCGACTCAAGAGATCTCTTTGGTCGCGACGCACATCATTTCATGCTTCGCGCGCTCAGTGCCCTTTATCGATATATGCGAATACTTGACTTTACTGGTTTTAGTTTCACACGGCAGTCCTAGATATTGGAAGTACTTACACGATCAGAGAAGAATCATGATAATAACTTATTACGATTGGGATGAAGAATCCAAGTTAATGAATATTCAATCACAACTAGAAATAATTATTGGACGAGATCAACATTTTATTAATTAGACGAATTTTTACACTCTGCAAAATCGCATCCACATATCTTTACACATTTTTCATTGTGTTTTCTGCAATTGCATAGTCTTGTACTGCAATTCTTCTTGCAATTGCACGCTTTGACTAAATCATTTGGAAAAGCATCTTTGGACATGGGTATAGGCAATAATGAATCATCCTTTATAGTGTAACCGAATGATGTGAAGTTCATAGGCAAATAGTTTGCATTAATCGCACTTTTCCATATATATGTTTGGAGGCTAGCTCTCAGCGAATGCAAATGTAATGCGTCGGATGTACAAGGCACCTTAGTCAAATTCAGGCCAACTCCACAAGAATTAGAGAAAATATTGGCTCTACAAACGTCTACATCAGTCTCATTTTTGTCTAAAATTCGTAAATAGAGATTCTCTATTGCTTTGAATTCTTCAACATTCAACAACGAACCATTACCTAACGGAGCTAGGGAGTTTCTAAACTGTACATGAGCCATCAAATCTAGACCTTTTTTCTTTGTTCCTATTTTACTTACACTGTCACAACCAGTAAAAGCGTGCAATCCAGGTAATATTTCACATACTTCTTCAGTAAGGAATTCTGCTGCTGCGTGGCACGCTAGGGTCCTAGGCTTCTGGTTATGAACTTGAAACCATAAGCCCGGACAACCCATAGATTTGAACTTGGACCAAAAATATATAGCTAGTACGAAAACATCGGTGTCTACACTATGGATAACTAATTCTGTATTAGGTTTTAAATCAAAGAATGCGTGTGAGAATATTCGAGTGTCAGCCTCTAAATGGTTACCCTGTAATTCGATCACATCGAACATACTATTCCCTTGAATTTTGTAACATTTTGACATATTTTCAAAGCCTCCAGATAATATGAGCTGTTGATTATCATGCAGTTTAACAAATTTGAAAGAATTCTGACACAAAAACTTGACCAGCTTTAACTTATTACCTGGATTAGTGAGTAACTTTTTGATATCCTTAGGTATCCTAGTGTGTGGATTGTCGATCACAATCTCTCCAACCTCCGAATCCTCGGATCGAAGCATACTTTCTAGTTCTTTAATCCCTAGGTCATCGTAACGATCAAAAATGACGTCAACTCGTGATACCGACGGTTTTGCTAGAAACGAGGAAATATATCTGAAAAAGGCCTGCCCAAATTCGTAAAATGTCTTGAACTTCGACACTTGCAATACGTGTACTAGAACCATACCATCAAATAGATGTACCCGGGTATTTGGACTCGGAGGAAATAATGGGAGTGGTTGAACACAATCACTCCTTTTTTCAATTTCGTTCATGAGCTCTGATTTATTCGATTTGCGATAAAATCCCCCAGCGTGGAATAAAGCTTTTGGATAATCGAGAAGTTCGTAAGAAGCTAACTTTGCTATGCTATAGTTCCTTTGATGAGCTAGCATGACTATTTGTTGGAAATCAACTAACTCTTTGGCATTTAGTACTTTCTCATCTTTTTTCGTCAATTAAGCTTTCTTCACATAACTGAAATTATGAACAATTACCCTTGGTATCTTATCAAAAACGCTCTTTTCTTTCTTTACAAAACGTTCGTCTATGAAAATTCTTAATAGTTCTTCGCCATTAACTCTAACATTCAATAAATAGTCTCTCGTCGCAGAGCTAGCGCATTTTCCATTATAAATGTTACATAACGACTTTAGCTCTCGATCCACATCGAAAATTTTTTTGGCCTTCAGAATATTGATAATTTTGGCAACGTCTAACTCATCTTGATTGTATCTACTAGTACCCCACTCTTTATGGCTAAACGAACTAATATCACTAAAATCTTCATCTTGTATTCCACAAAAAGAGTATAACGCATCAAGAATTCCACGTTTGACAGGATACAACATCAGCCACTTTTGCATCAAAATTTCATCGTTAGTCAAACCTACAATTCCACCTGACACTGCCGATGCTCGATTCTGCGATTGCTCTAAGGCACAATCATCACCAACGCCATTAAATATACCGGGCACTCTTTTAACAGAACACATTCCTTCATTCAAATCTTTTTTCACAGAGTCTGGCAAATTAAGCATGTCCTGGAGGTACATAGTAACTCCCCGTGAGTAAAGCGGGTGGTTCATTGAAAAAAAGTAAGGAAGCATTTCTCTCGATGAGGCGAGATGCAGTTCATAGTTTCCCTCTCTGTCAGATCTTATGGAATCGAGGAGGTTTTCCACCATTTGGCAGTAATGGTCGAAAAATCGAAAATTTTCATCCTCCTCGCGCCTGCGATGTAGAAATGACTCAAATTCTGTTTCAAATTTTTCTAAATCAATACATAGTTTACGGAAGACTTTCAGAGCTTTCACATGGTCTCGATCAACAATACATTCTCGCAAGGTATTGAAATTTGCCACTGGGAGAGAATTCTGACTACGAATATCACAGCATTCTTCAAAAAACTCAAAGATTTGAAGAGTTCTAAGGCTTTGATATAATAGTTTGTGTACTCGCACTCCTCTATTAATATGTAATCCTTTCAGTACATGACCCAAACTATTCTCGCCATAGACATCAGAGTCTATCAAAATCTCATCAATTCCACTGCCCTCTATATACTGGCCGAGACAGACCATATAGTTTTTTTGCAAATGTAATGTACCGATTCTTGCCATCAGTTTTGGGCAAGGGTTAGAAGGTTGCATTTGAATCAATTTCATTATCAAATAGATTGCCATATCAGCAGCCAGAATATAAAATTCTTTGCCATTCATTTCGCACAAAGATTCAAAATTTTTCATGGCAGTGTATACTACATCATATGAGGTAGGGGGGTGTGGTATGATAGGGCAGAAACCGACTACAGAAACTTGACGATCATCTTCGCTTATCATTTGCATAAATGCTGACCATGTTGGAACAACAACGTCATCGTCGAGAGTGACAGAACCATCGTTTTCAAATTTTAATTTAGCTATGATCCATATCAACTCTGACCTGTGATTTGGAGGCCGTTTGAAAGTGTCGATGTCTCCGTAATAATTACTTTTCGGTTTACTGTCCGTGATAGCAATGGTTAGCAACGGTGGGCATTTAAGTGAATCGATGCTTACATTTTCAAGTGTCTCTTTCAATATTAAACGGACCAAATCATGGCAATGAAGAGATGATCTCTGGATCAAAATCATTGTCGTGACATGTGTGGTTCCTTTCCCACTCATTGTCTCCTCTAAGAAATCTTTGTTATCTATAACACCACGCAGAGGAAGTGATGGATTTTGGACAATATTACATGGATTCTTAATTGAAGTGAGATTTTGATCATTGACAATTGTTTTCAAGACATACGTATCATGAAAACGCAAGTCAGAGTAGGATATGCAGTGTCCAAGTCTTGACAGCAGAGTGATTATAACTTTCGATCGAGTTAAATAGTGTATTCCTTGAGCAAGGGCAATATGTTTCGGTGAGTGCATTCCTTTGATCGTATAACATAAGTCCATGAAAATTGATTTCGCTCGGCGTAATTTAGTGTCTTTGAATGATTTCTTTGATTGCAACAGCTGCTCAAGAAAATAATACCAAGTTGGTGGTAATTTGAACTCGTTCAGATACTGTTCAATGACACGATCATCACAAACAAACTTCGATAAATCAATCTCCATTGAATCGATTTCATTTCTCAATTTCTGAGTTACTTCTTGGATCTCACGTTGAGGATCACTCAATTGGCGTAACCTCTCTAATAAATTATCTGCAGAAACATCGGCTACAACAACTGAGGGAGATTTTGATTTTTCCATTGGGTAAGAGAATAGTACACTGTTTCCATACTTATTTATCAGAATATTTTTCATGTCCTTATTGATGATCTGAATATTTTTATCTTCAATGCAGTCGTTCAGAATGTTAGTTAGCGTACTAAGCTCAAAAGCGCGATTGTGCAAGTTGATTTTGCTGAGCATCATTTTGAAAGCAGTCTCAATTACTTTTGGATCCTTAGAGATGGGTCTACCTGTATCTTTTGGATTTTCTTTTGGTATATACAGATAGTTTCTCAAACAGGTAGCGTGATAGTGAAGGTTTTTAGAAATGATACCTTCCACTGTACAATATGTACTAATTTCTGTGAAAACGTTATCTAATTTATGACGAGCGACTGATATGAATCTAGCAATTTTTTCGGGATCGGTCATCACGAAAGTACCCCTTTCTTGCTTATAGCGGTCTTTCTTACAGATAATACAATCTGATTTGAGGTTCACGAGTTTTGTCGAAGATCGACAATGTCTCTGCTCTGTTGAGGACAATATATCATGAGCTCTGTCACAAATTTGATCAACGTCCACGGGCCTCTCTTCATGCCTCGTTAACTCTTTTTCTCTTCGTACGATTTTCGATTCATTCACATAATTTCCATAACACTCACGATGCCACGAAAACGTTTGTTTATCAGAGCAAGGGTCGTACAAAACTTGGTAACGTTCAGCAACCACATCTTTGCGACGATCAGCAGCATGTCTCAGTGTCACATAAGATTCTTCTTTCGGTTTCTGCACAACTCCAGATGTACCATCACAAATTATACACTGGATCACATCACATTCACAGGGTTCCTTTCTTTTCTGAGGAACAATTATAAATGACATGATGAACAATTACATTATCCCACTAAAAAAACACGCAACTGGAGAACCGTATGCAAAGTGCCTCGAGTGCAGCTTGCGAAATCAAACACGATTCAGCACGCCAGCGGAGCGAGACGTCGCGCGTCGTCTGCATCCACGTGCCGGCAGCCCGCGCTTTAGCGCGCGCAACTTAGACTAGGCGAAATCGGCGCCACCGCTGGAAAAATTATTCCCATTGGATTTTTTTGCGGGATCCCCTCCGGAAGACCCTCCTGAATCCAAAAATGCATGTGGCCAGTCGAAATTCGAATGCAAAATTGTTTAAACTAAAATTGTTTAAACAAATTGTCTGTATAAACTTTTTCGGTCCCAAAGCAAGTTTTTAAAGTTATTTGGCCTATTTTAAACAGAAAGTCTCTCTTGTCATTTTTCTCTAAAATCCATTGTTTTTGAGCTATAAGCGTTTCAAAGTTGAAAAAATGCGAAAATTGCGATTTTCAACGACTGAAAACACTACGAAAAATTCAAAAATCTCATGTGGCCAGAGCGGAAAATTGTTCATTGGGATCTCCTTAACAATATCCAATAGCAAAAATTCATGTTTCCGGGCGATAACCCTTTGTTTCTCCAATGTTAACAATGGGTAGTTGCGCACGCTACAGCCATAGAGATGCAGCGGTGGCGGGCTGCGCGTCGTCTGCTTGCTCGTGTCGATACCCTATGGTATAGCGTGCGCAACTACCTATTGTTAACATTGAAAAAATAAAGCGTTATCGCCCGGAAACATGAATTTTTGCTATTGGATATTGTTAAGGAGATCCCAATGAACAATTTTCCGCTCTGGCCACATGAGATTTTTGAATTTTTCGTAGTGTTTTCAGTCGTTGAAAATCGCAATTTTCGCATTTTTTCAACTTTGAAACGCTTATAGCTCAAAAACAATGGATTTTAGAGAAAAATGACAAGAGAGACTTTCTGTTTAAAATAGGCCAAATAACTTTAAAAACTTGCTTTGGGACCGAAAAAGTTTATACAGACAATTTGTTTAAACAATTTTAGTTTAAACAATTTTGCATTCGAATTTCGACTGGCCACATGCATTTTTGGATTCAGGAGGGTCTTCCGGAGGGGATCCCGCAAAAAAATCCAATGGGAATAATTTTTCCAGCGGTGGCGCCGATTTCGCCTAGTCTAACTACCCATTGTTAACATTGAAGAAACAAAGGGTTATCGCCCGGAAACATGAATTTTTGCTATTGGATATTGTTAAGGAGATCCCAATGAACAATTTTCCGCTCTGGCCACATGAGATTTTTGAATTTTTCGTAGTGTTTTCAGTCGTTGAAAATCGCAATTTTCGCATTTTTTCAACTTTGAAACGCTTATAGCTCAAAAACAATGGATTTTAGAGAAAAATGACAAGAGAGACTTTCTGTTTAAAATAGGCCAAATAACCTTAAAAACTTGCTTTGGGACCGAAAAAGTTTATACAGACAATTTGTTTAAACAATTTTAGTTTAAACAATTTTGCATTCGAATTTCGACTGGCCACATGCATTTTTGGATTCAGGAGGGTCTTCCGGAGGGGATCCCGCAAAAAAATCCAATGGGAATAATTTTTCCAGCGGTGGCGCCGATTTCGCCTAGTCTTCACGTAGTCCTCCTACTCTGTGCCGATGTTACCACCATTTCAAAGTTGAAAAAATCCACGCTAGTGACGCTCCTGTGACCTGTTTGGCGCCAGATACCTCATTCTTCAAAGGTGCATATTATTGCCGAGACCTATGTGGGTTGGGTCATTCTATTCCGTGAGAACGTCCATAGAATTGGAAGGGTGGGTTTGATCTCTTCGGAGGAGGCGCTTATACAATTATAATTGAACTTCACTAGGTGAGTTCGTTCAATTTTTCAATTGTATTTCGCGCCTCCTCCTCGAGATCAATTGGTAGATGTTCAAAGCTTCGGCAATAATGAAGATAGTTGTATTCTCATGGAGAATTGTTTATTCACCCTATTACTCTGATTGATTGTTCAGTATGGCTAAGGCAAATTGTTGGGAATCATTTACGATTCTCAGGTTATAAAATTTTGCAAATGTCGACGAGTTATTGGTCCACCCAGCGGTCTGTCTAATGAGATCTAATCCTACACCAAGACGATCGGCTGCGGATGTCGCGGCGTGTCGTCCGCTCTGTCCCGAGAAGATTCTAGTATCAATACCACTAGCTTGTAGCACTTCTTTCACCCATCGACTCAAGGTCTCTGGTCCGACTGCCTTGCATTTCTGATCAAGTGAGATGAACAGAGACTTGATCGATTTTCTGATGATTCTCGTTCTGCTCAAGTACTCACTTAAGGCTTTAGCGGGACAAAGTTTCTGATTCTCATAAAAAGGCAATACCAAAAGTGGTTGAAGTGAATTCCTTCTCGTTCTACGCACTGGTGAAGTGTGCGTAAATCTAACTTCTCGCTCTAATGCATTTTCATTCACGCACAGTTCCAAAATATGATGTCACGTCATCCCTCTGAATTTGGCCTTTCTTGAAAACTTCGTTCTCAAGATGATCTTGCTCGGACAGTGGTGCATTTAATTACAACTTCGCGCACAGTTGCAAAAAATAGTATACGCAACACGTGCGAGAAGTTTCCGCACACGTTGCCAACTCGCGCGAGAAGTAACATTCACGCACACTTCGAAACTTCTCGCACACCCAGAAGTACATATTTACGCACGCTCGCTTCGCGAAATTGACCTTCTCGCACTTGTTGCGTAATATACTATTTCCGCACAGCGTGGCGAAAAATAGTATTCGCACCTCGTTCATGAGGTTCTTCGCTTCTGAGCGATTGATTTGACCATCACCTGGTGCTCAGACCGAAAACTAATTGCTCAGTAGCGAGCTGCAACTCCATTAACTCGGTGCCAAATGCACTATTACCGTAACTAAGGTGAGTGTGTCCACACCGTGGTGATCGCGTCGGCTTTTGTTTTTGTGATAGTTCTGTACTGATTAATGGTATAAAAGCCTATTGGGGCTTATTTTGAATCGATTTATCCCTTCAGCAAGATGAACCCTCTCGAGATGTTCTCCGATGTACCAGTCAGAGGCTATTTCAAGAACAATGGACACATTCACCCCGGTGTTCACATTCACCCCTGTTTACGGTTCGCACTTGATCGCCGATTTGCGTTGTTTTAAAAAGGATGGAGGGGGCGGGAATTGGGTATACTTAAATCGGTTTATTGTACAGTAAAGTCGGGTTAACGCGAATCCTTGGAGACTGGAAAAGAATTTGTACTATCAAGATTTTCGTGTTACCGAACGTTGCAGATGAGGAAATTCGCAAGTAAACCATGATTTTTTCGGTTGACGGGAAATCAAGGACAGATGTGCTGACTCTCGGACGTGCATTTTGCAGATGTCCTCGGGGCACTTAGCTGCACTACTGTTGGGGGGTGCTCATGGCATAGCTGAGCTTGGGGAGTCGAGTTTCCCACGTGTATGCTATAAAAATGAAACTCCAGACATATTCACCGATTTTATTCTAAATAGGGAGATCAATTTACGTTACTTGAAAAGAATGTAAGGATAGAGAAGAAAAAAACGTGATGGGAAATATTTCGTGTAAACTAGGATGGAACACAGCTTGTTTCACTGTAGGGGACGAAAATCAGTTCGAGATTCGTACAAACGAAGTAATTCGCATTACAGAGGTTGATACACACGTGCTCCTCTACTGATAGGCCGGGACCCGAAGCCAACTACGAATTTCGTGTTACCAGAGGTTCGCTTTAACCCGAATTCACTGTAGTCTGAATCCTTCATCGGAACAGGAAATTTCGCTTTGATTTCCTGCAGCTTCGAGAACACATGTAGAGCGCGTGTCGATCCACTTCAGACGATTTTTTCAAAATTTCCCTTTTCCTTGCAGCAACCCGCACTTGCGATCAACGATAGTCAGTTGATGTAACTTTTTATCTCATTTTCCTATCGCTTACTTTTCAAGAATGCCTGCACGAACACGTTCTACCCTCGTACCGCCGAGGTAACTATTAGCTCACAGATTGATCTAGACTGGTTAGACATTCTTCTTGCGCATGCAAAACGGGCACGAGACCATGAAGTACGGCAATGAGTTGGGTGTTTTTATCGGACGATATTATACATTACAAGGGCTATGACCTCTTTTTTACCCTGGTTCGTTTCAAGCTCAGAAAATAGTGAAGGTATTTACAACGTTTAATTCTAGTTCTATCAAGCTAAGAGTCTTTTCTGTTCTCAATCAATATCTTATAAAGCTCGTGTTGAGTTTTACATAGGTACAGAAGATTTTGATGAGGAGAGCATAATAAGGATGAAGATAAAATAAGGTGACAAAGAACTCAAATCGACCAAATCTAGTCAGGAAATTACTCATCATTCATTCTACCGCAATCCTTACACCCGCTGTCCTGGTTTCATGATCTTTCTGAAGCGATTACGTCCAAGATTTCTAGAATTTGTCTTCATTTTGCCTCAGTGTGACTCAAGGATAGGGGGAAAATATCCACATTGCACCTACCAAATTCTCCCTTCGTAGCGTACATCCATTTAACTCGCCTAGATGTAAGAAGAATCGACTATTCTTGCTCACTAAAATTTGACGTAATTCAAGAGACCCATAAGTATTTGTGTCTTCAAACATCAAAAGTTCTCAAAGTATGTATTTCAAAGAGCTGAAGGTATCAATGGCTTATTTTTTAAAGTCAACTTGAGAATCGTCGTCAATAATCCCGCGGAACGGCTTTCGATCGGCGATCTGAAGGCTTGGGCCTTTGCTCGAAAATCGGAGGATACTCGACCTACTTTTGCAACTAGATTTTCGTTTCGTATCACAAAATGTTCACAGCATCACCATAGACGAACCAATAATTCATCTGATCAAAACACTTTTTGTTACAGATACTATAACGACTCAGGGGCTCAAACTTCAGAGATGGTGAGTTGATTTGAATTTTATATGAATAGTATGGATAAGTTGAGAGTGGAATTTTTACTCGATGCAACAATAGTTCTCGCGCTTGAAGTCGTTCAAGAGACTTGTCGGATGAAAGAGGTAGATGTGCCCGAGAGCAATGATTCTCCTTCGTCTGTTAGAAATTCCGTATTTCTGGTACAAACTTCCTGATTCCAAGGAAACTTTGAGACTCCTCTTTTAACATCGCCCGCATGCTCGTATCATCAGTCCCTCACGATTCTTAATGAATTTGTTAATCCGAGATATACTTGTGTAAATGAAACACGTTGTCTAACTTCCAAACAAGGAGATAGGTTATCACGAAATTCAGAAAACATAATACGTCGAGCCAAGTCTGATTTAAACACTGTTTCAGCTTTATTATCTCCTAATCCCTTAGACTTTTGAGCAGGAAAATCCGAGTCCCATTTCCACCGAGTTCATTTCGAAACATGACGAGTAGCAGCTATGAATTAAACAGATCGAAAGACCTTGAAAGATTCAAAAAGTTTCCTCCGAACATGCATGAAAGCAAGCACTCTTCAAGCGAAAGCAATGTTATTCATGAAGGTTCGGACGGGTGAGTTGTCTTCACTTTGACGTGCCAAAGTCGATGATAACGTGGCTGCTAGGATACATCTAAGATTTAAGAAGTTGGAAAAAGATACTTTTATGTAGTTGTGCATATTGCAATACTCCGTCGTGAGATTTTTCGAAAACTTCGTGGAATGTTCATTGCAGTTATTTCGTATGCAGAATTGTCGAATGATTTGATTACGGTCTGGAATTACAATGACTCAGAGGTAAGACACCAAGTACAAAGGCGCCAACATCGCGCCAATGTAGTAAGTTTGAGCAAATATCAAAAATTATGAAAGCGGGGCCGTGACGAATGAGGAACAAGTTAATACTACATTTTATCTCATAGATATTCCCACCCACATTTGGCCTCGTAGGATTGGACCTTGATATTTGAGACAAAATTTAGAATCAACTTTAACAGCATCCAGCGCCCCGCTTTCTGTTTGTCAAGATTGCACCCGAGCAATTCTCTCAGATCACTTTGTGTGCTCTAGACGCTCGTATCGCCGTATTTGAAAAGTGGAAAGTCCTCCGGATCCAGACACAAATGGCGTTCTGATATCTGATACTTTTTTAAATCGTGGAGTGGTTGTTGCCTGCGCTATTTAATATTCGGATACTTCATGGCCACGCGGTTCGTTCCTGTGCGCTACTTGTGAATCAGTTTTTTATGTTTACTCCTCGGTCTTTGTCACTAGGTCATCCCTGCTATTTGTAACTCAATCTAGCGTCGAATATTCTCAAAATTCTCACTCTTTCTTCATTGCGCGACTTTGAGCATTGGAATGATGATTTTGTATTCAAGGAAGAAACGTTGCTCAGTCTTTTGTTTCGAGCTTGTATTAGAATTTAGGACGCGAAGTCTATTTTTCGGTAGTGAGAGATAACGGAGCTTTTGGAAACCCAACATTGATTCTTAATGTACTACAAAGCACGGCGGAATCCTTACCTCATATAACTATCGGTCATGTCCGTCAAGCCGAAAAGGTTTTCGTAAAAGTGCTGATTAAATTCAAAGCTTGGATTTATTAAATTCTTGCTCATGCGGATCAAATTGTAACACTTTTTGCTGTCACCATTCGACGCGTCTGTCTTGCGACATTACAAATAAATTTGACTTAATTGGTAAAAATAAATAAAAAAAAAAATTTTTAAGGCAAACGCTTTTATGAAGGCTCATCTTTTGTACTGGTGAGAAGTTGTAGTTCTCTTGTACCCTAACTTTTTGAACATAATCCAACTCACTATAAAGTGAAAAATAATTGAAAGTCTAGTGATCAATTGTATTACAACCTATTGAAAGGACACTATTGAGGAGTTGAAGATGATTCTCGCAGTCTCTGATTAAATACTGTTTAAATTCTCACTTGAAACCGTTGAACAAATGATCAGAAATGCTGAAAATATTACCACCTTGAAATTTATATATCATGAAAGCGTGGGGTAGCCATGAAGAGAATAGTTCCTTTCCATGGCAAACCACGCTTTCATGATATATACATTTCAAGGTGGTAATATTTTCAGCATTTCTGATCATTTGTTCAACGGTTTCAAGTGAGAATTTAAACAGTATTTAATCAGAGACTGCGAGAATCATCTTCAACTCCTCAATAGTGTCCTTTCAATAGGTTGTAATACAATTGATCACTAGACTTTCAATTATTTTTCACTTTATAGTGAGTTGGATTATGTTCAAAAAGTTAGGGTACAAGAGAACTACAACTTCTCACCAGTACAAAAGATGAGCCTTCATAAAAGCGTTTGCCTTAAAAATTTTTTTTTTTTATTTATTTTATTTTGCCCTTTTTAGTTGAAGTCAATCTGATAGCACCCATGGATTTCATCATTAGTTTTGTCTATCCACTCATTTCACATCTTGGATAACGAGTTACTTTTGAGAATACCAACTGATTAGAAGACTCGATAATGTCCCTTTCGGATGAACAAATGGATTTGATTCTTGGTTATCTCCATTGCCAAGTAACTTTCGAGAGTAGTCACAGAACATGCACATTCAGTCAAACCCCTTCATTATAATACACGAATATCAGCGTGGAGTTCTGCTAGAACTTGTATCTCAAACATCATCCTAAACCTTTCTCTGTCCGCCAATTTTTTGAGATTTTAGACTGTTGGTAGTTTCAAGGGTTTTCCATGAACTTGAAATATCTCACCTGATTCAAAAGTTTGAAGTTGATACTAAATATAGTTGAGTCGTCAGAAATTTGGGAGAATGGTTGTGAGTTGGCAAATTCTTGTTTGAATCATGATCTTATGCAATGACCAACAATCAGCTGCTGCAACTGTATGATTATCGTAGTGGATTTATAATTGTTTTCAAATTTGTTATCATCTCAATACGAATGGCTCTTCATCCCATTCCTGAGAGCCCCAGAATCTTCTAACAATTAAAAGTCTCATTCTTTGGTTTGTTGCCATGGGTGTATACCCATCATGAATCTACGCGTGGAGTCTGGTGGAGTCGTAAGACTGGTAAATGAAGTTCTCTAAGGGTACGGCTACATGCAGTCGTTTTTGCGATTCCGAGACAGCGGGACAGCATCTCTACCGGAGGCTGCGGTGGCGATTGCTTCAAATTACATGGGTAAAATAGTGCAAAACGGCTCAATTGCCGCTAGAGGCGCTGTCCCGCTGTCTCAGAATCGCCAAAAATAACTGCATGTAGCCGCTGCCTAAGAGTTGAATAAGGCTCCAAATTCATCATTAAACATCAAGAGACCAACGTCAAGGTCAGGGACTATGTTCGAGGTTGATGGTACCTGGGAATTCTGAATAACGAGATTCAGCAACTCAACTAAAATGACTTCTACATAACTACTCCACTTCATCCCACTTTCCAATAGTAGACCAAATTTTTGAAATCATTTTGAATATAAAAAACACTATTCTGTCTGATATTGAAGTTCTGTGGTAAAAGTATGAGCTGCCACAAAGAAATACATGTCCTGGAATAGGGGGAACACGCTGATATGCGACATCCCTCACGCGCAACAACACCACAACAAACACATATTTTCTTGATCTGCTAGCTCCTAAGGCTTGCACGTGGCCCGCACTAGTTCTACACGACATTTTTTATGGTCCAAAACCATAATTTTGTTATGAATAACAAAATCACTGTCATGGGATGGGGAGGTTACGGCGTGGCGCCATGTAGAAGCTGCATCTCGAGTACCCGAATCTCGACCTCGAGGGTGTACCACGAAAGACATTCACAACAGGCACACTTTTACTCGACCCGGAGACACTCATTTCCACCAGGAAGCCACGATTCTCCCCATGGTGATGAGCTAGGCGGCCCATGCTGTTTGCTGCTGTCGGCTGCTGTCTCCGTGTGCAGCTGCGGCGCGAGCGTTCTCATTGGCCGAAATGAGATCCAAGAGAAAACATTTCACTCATACAAAGATAAATGCGGCTCACGTACGAGAAACTGCCCGATATAGGTATAGAAAATACCCGGCGAAAAGCGAAGCGACACCTTGATACCGAAGTGCATAAAAGCGTTTTAAAAACGAAGCTGATCACAAATTGCGAGAAGAATTGAATTCTGATTGATCGCGATGTCTAGATGGAACGGCTTTCCATAATGGAATTGTTTGAATAACACCTGAAAACCTGAGCATAGACCACCTAAACTATGGCATCAAAATTATCAGATATGACTCGGAGTTAAGGTGACTCTAATAGCGAACCTATTAGGAAAATGCAATGCCGACCAGATTCGAGTGCTGCTTCTAGGTTTGGGCCAGAAAATCAAGAATTGAGATAGAGATTGACATCAAAATCGAAATACTCGTGAGCTCTAGCTAACACGACACTTCATAATCTGAGAACCTGGGCATCGACTGTCCAAACTATGTGATCCGATTTCTCAGATATGACACCGATGAAAGGCAAATCTCATCGCGAACCCATTGAGAAATCGTGACTTAAAGCAGATCCCCATTCTGTGTTCTAGTTTTCGCATCTCTCGGTAAAAATCTGATCACACATAGCGAGAATAAATCACATAAGTTCGAATGATTCGTAAGCTACATCTGGAAAAGCATCTCATAGTCCAACTCATTGAATAACACCTGAGAAGCTGAACATTGACTGCCAATGCTATGTCATCGAAATTCTCAGCTATGCCTCGAATTACTGGTAATTTTCATCGCGAACCTATGATGAAATCGTAATACCAAACAGATTCCAGGGCTTTTTTCCCGTTAGGCTATCCTGTCAGCCAAAATCTGATCACAGATTGCGAGAGTAATGAATATTACATCCAGACGGATCGAGAACTCCATCTGCAACGCAATAATATCCTATCTTGAATAACACCGGGAAACCTGAGGCTCGAATATCCATGTGATCCCATAAAAATTATCAGATAGGACTTGAAATTCAGGTGATTATAATCGCAAATCTTTTAGGAAAATGCGATACCGAACACATTCAAGTTATATTTTTCAGTTTAGGCTACTTATTGGCGAGAATATGATCCCACATTACAAGGGGAATCAACATTCAATCCGAATTGATCGCGAGCTTTAGGTAGAACGTCATCTTATAGTCGAATATTTTGAATAACGTCTGAGAACCTGAGCATGGGCTATCCATGCTACACTACCGGTCAAAAGTTTAAGCTCACCCAAAAAATTTTTTTTCGATTTTGTGCGTTGAACTACTCGGCTCTATTTGACCGTAGAGGACTCTTCTTGAGCTCATTTTGAAGGTTTTTGCACGTATTTTAAGATGGCATAATTCATTTTTATCCGTACGGATCGGGATCTTTCCAATTTGAGCTTGGAAAAGTGTCAATTTCAACGATTTTTGGGAGAATCTTTTGGCTCCTGCCAATTTGAGCCACATGAATGTTTCAATATGGGAGTTGTGGGATATGAAAGTACCAGTCTAGAGCTTCAAAATCCGTTTTTGAACGCCCCTCTACGCCACTTCCAGTCCGAGCTATGACACTTTCTCTGAGGGAAGATTTTTCGGAAAAACTAGCACTCCAATTCGAGAGAGATACAGAGACGCATTTTTATGAAGTATAATCATCATTTCTGTCATCTTTTATCAACATCTTGATTGAGGAAACGAGGAACCTTCGAAATATGCCCCAAAAAGTGAATTTTCTCGTCATTTTTGAATCCAGGTGCTAGTTTTTGCGAAAAATCTTCCCTCAGAGAAAGTGTCATAGCTCGGACTGGAAGTGGCGTAGAGGAACGTTCAAAAACGGATTCTGAAGCTCTAGACTGGTACTTTTGTATCCCACAACTCCCATATTGAAACATTCATGTGGCTCAAATTGGCAGGAGCCAAAAGATTCTCCCAAAAATCGTTGAAATTGACACTTTTCCAAGCTCAAATTGGAAAGATCTCGATCCGTAAGGATAAAAATGAATAGCGCCATCTTAAAGTACGTGAAAAAACCTTTAAAATGAGCTCCGGAAGAGTCCTCTACGGTCAAATAGAGCCGAGTAGTTCAACTCACAAAATTGAAAAAACAATTTTTGGGTGAGCTTAAACTTTTCAGCTATAACTCGGGTTTGAGGTGATTCTCATCCCGAATCTATTAGAAAATTGCCTTATACCAAATAGGTTCGAGTGCTTTTCTTCCCTTTAGGATATTCTAGTATCAGAATCTGATCTCAAATTGCGGGGGAAATTAACATTCAGTGCGGACTGATCAGGAGCGCTAGGTAGAACGACATATCTTAGTCGAATTGTTTGAATAACACCTAAGAATCTGGATATCGGCTGCAAATTATGACAACGGAATCTTCAGATATGATTCGGAATCAAAGTGATTCGAATCGCAAACCTATAAAGAAAATGTGACACGGACGAGATTTCAGTGCTGTTTCTCAGATATAATTATTCTTTCAGCAAGAATCTAATAACAAAGTGAGAGAGGAATCGACATCAAAGTCGGATTGACCGAGAGCTCTATCTGCAACGGCATTTCATAATATACTATTCTAAATAACGCCTGGAAACTTGAGTATCATGTCTCCATGATATGTCATCAAAATCGAGATCAAAATTCTAAGATATGGCTCAGATTGCGAGCGTTTCTCATCGGGAACCTATTAGTAAAATGCGATATCAAACAGATTCGAGTACTGCTTTTCAGTTCAGGCTACTGTGTCGGTCAGAATCTAATCACGAGTCGAGATAAAATTCAACATTAAATTTGGATCGATTGTGAGCTCTCGAATTTACATCAGGATTCGGATGATTTTATGAGCTGCAGCCGGAAAAGCATCTCACAATCAGATAATTTGAATGACACCTGAGAACCTGAACATCGACTGCCTATATTATGTTATCAAAATTTTTGGCTATAACCCGTATCTTGGGTGTTACAAGTCATGAACCTATTGGGACATTGTTACGCCAAGCAGATTGACATATTACTCTTCGATGTTGGCCTTCTACTGTTCGTGCGTTTGTTGTCACCATTTGCAAAATGCTATTGAATTTTTGGCGAGTGTACTTCAAAGTTTTTCGCGTTCGCTAAATAAAATATTCATGATTACCTCCCTCGCTTTCAAAAAATGGAGCATGAGGAAATGATCTCTCAATGCCCTGCAAAGAATAACCGAGTACATCCTTATGCTCGCGACTTGAACTGCTCAATAACATGATTTGCAACAAATTCATATTGGATCTCGAAACTTTTTGTGTCAATGAGTTGCTGTAATATTATTTATCCTTACCGTAAGCTCGTCAAACTCATCCTACTTATCACGATGTATTGATCAATAATAACGATCAAAGCAGTAGACCAAGCTCGGATTGAAGTTGAGTATTGACAAAACCGAGAACAAAACAAAAGCGTTATAAGGGTCAGAATACTCGAGTACTCGTGACAACGATCAACATTTCTTCAGGCATACTACCCACGGTCAAATGCGGTGCCTTGTGATTGAATAACGGACCAAAGTTCGAGTGTGCAATTGTTGATCGTGCAATATACTTTGATCATTCTTTTTCGTCACTTTGAGAGATTACAATGAATTAGAGATGTCCAGCCGATTTAGTGTTTTAACATGTCAACGGCAACAAAGTCGCGTCAAATAGAAAAATGGAGGAATGAGAGGGCGAGAGAGTGAAAAGAGGTGGCCGAGTGGGCAGACAAACGCATGGCGGCCGAGAGAATGAGTGAGAATGCTTGAAGCAAGGTGTGGGCCACGGAGCACGGAAAGATCGATAGCATAGTGACCCAGCTGCACCCGAGAT
Organism: Eretmocerus hayati; assembly: GCA_029851415.1. NCBI lineage: Eukaryota > Metazoa > Arthropoda > Insecta > Hymenoptera > Aphelinidae > Eretmocerus > Eretmocerus hayati. The sequence goes on from CM056741.1 coordinate 138,065,571, forward strand.
TCGCGTTGCGAGATGTCGAGAGTGCAATATCCCTCTCTTCGCGAAAGCTGAGCCGTCATCCTTGAATTTCTGTTTATACGTTTCCCGCATTGATTTCACGTACATCGACCGATACATCGCGCAAATAGGCAAATCTTTTTGAGCTTCCTCATTACTCGTATCCTTTGTCGTCAGGTGGCGTCTGATGAGAATTTTTGTTAGAAGAAAACTGGCGCGACTGTCACTGCATGATGGGCTTGAGATAACTCACTTGGGGGGTTTGGACTCAGGCAATGTGGCATTCGTTCTCCTGTCGAAACAACGCACCAAAATTGTCCCTACGTGTTGATCTCGCACATGGGCATCCGTAAACTTCACTGCACATCTTTTTTATTATTGTCATGTTGGGGGACAGTGAAAACAAGTGAGCTAGACCGATTAAAAACGACTTATGCTCCTTTTCAGCGAGATGAAAATTCTTTGAATTTATTGGCTGTGCTCAGCCAAAAAATTCTCGCGAATGAAGCTAAGACCGACGCCAGGGGTTTGATTTAACAATTTTAATACGTGTTGGTTACATATCACTAAGAATATCCAAGACTTTCAAGCGTTTTCAGACTGATAAAACTCGGATGTAGGTTAATTTTATAAGCAAAATGCAAGGGCTACTCCCTAACGAAGCAGTGCACCCTACTTGCGCCCTCGCCCCCCGTTAGCTTATCTCGAATATGCGTGAGGCGTAGTAGTGGTGAGTGTTTAACGACTTCTTCTTGGCACTTGAAACATGTGGTTTAACGTAGTACAAGCGGTACTCGAATTACCTATCAGAAAATTACGGAATTCGGCACAGTGGTACATTAGTGCCTCAAACAGACACAGCTGAAATTTCGAAATTTTTAGGAGCCGCGGAGAAAAATTCTGGGCAATTTCGTGAAAGCCGAGTAACATGGCGTCTTACGGGAAATTATCGATACACTAATTTCTAACTATCAGATTTTCACAGGAAGGAACACACAGGTGTAAGAGTACACGAAAAGTGCATAGAAACAAACAGATCAACGATTAGGAGCCTACAAAGAAAGATCTGAGCCAATACGTCACTACTCTTGACGGTTTCGGGGTTAGGTTGTCGTGTGCTGTGTGCGTTACTATACCTATATAGGCGGGCGGAATCGAGTCAAGCGAAGATCCAGTCAGCGCTTGGACTCATCAGTACCGCTAGTACTACCTTAAGTAAAAATATGACGGAAACGGTCATTCGAAGTAAGGAAAAAGCTGGGTATTTACTCGCTCGGTGAAATAGCAATTTCTTGTAGCGATTCTCATCATACTGTCTTAATGATGAAGATTTGAGTCACACCATCTCGCGAATTCTCGATCAGTCTCATTCTTTCTACATTTTATTGAAATAAGCTCCAAGATGAACAAGGTTATTTGAGAAAAACTAAATACTTGTGAAGCAAAGTTGTTGGGGGAATTTTTTTCAAGGGTGAAGGGAAGACGTATGTTGAGGTGTGCCTTGTATTAGTCAGACTATTTTACCTCCAATGAGTTAGTTTGTCTTGTATATCGTCATTATAGTGGGTAACCATTGAGGCAGTACTACACTTTTGGAATTTTCAATCAAGTTATCGCTCGTTCCAGCCACTGTAAACAAGTTGTGAGTATAATTGGAATGTTACAAATCTCACAACTCCAATGAGTCAGAGCAAATTGCTAAAATCGTGATTTTGTTCATTTAATCTGCCATGCCACCATATGATTGTTGTCTACCAGCAGCGAATCGCGGAAGACACATCCAAAGGCTTCACGTATGACCTCCTGTATGAGTTGAACTGAGGTTCTCGCGGATGAAGGACGCTTCGTTGAATTTCAATAAAATGGATAATTTATTTGTATTCATAGATCAAATTCATATGGACCATTTCGGAGCATTGTGGCCAGGGCCGTGACCAGGGGGGTCTGGAAAAAACTCCAATAAGTTTTTTTCCGTTAGTACATTAATTAAATAGTGCGAGAAATTTTTAAGGCCCCTTTTTAGCCTACTTTGGAAAAATCATAGCTCCGACTAGACTAAACTTTTTTTAACGTACTTGGGCGCATTTTCTCCCTTAAGGCCAGAAGTTGTGAGGAAGAAATAGCCCAAGATTGAGCATTGAGTCTAGCGACCTGTAAAAGCTATTTGCTGAAAGCGGATTTTAGCTATTTTTGGGCCTGCTTCAAAGTGATGTAGCTCCTACTAGAAAAGTGATGATCGACTTTCACCGGTAGTCATTCTGAAGGTCTTGAAAGAAGCTACAACTTTACCACTGGTAAGAGTCGATTATCGGACTTTTCATAAGGGTAACAGTCGTTACAAGTTAAGCGATTTCGTGCAAGTGCCAAACTTTGAGCTCGATTAAGAAAAATCGTTTTTCTTCTTCCGACCCTAGACCTGTGCAAATATGTTTTTCGATACAAATACTATCAACTAGTACAATAATCTGGGTGGGCCATTCAATTCTCGATTATGTTCAGCCAATTTAAAAAACCTTTTTCTGACTTTTTGATAAAAACTACCTTACACGTATGGCTCGCATATGCTCCCATCTGAACTAATGTGCGTCAACCTGTAGGAAATCGCTTTCCAAAGTACCCCCAAATATGTAGGAAAACTTCCGGAGTCGAGCCTCGAGTCAGATGCGGTCTAGAGGTTTTATTTTACGAGTCAAATATGGTCATTAATTCGTCTATTAGGACGCAGGTGACCGTGAAAGCGGTTTCCTCTTTCTAGCTCATAAATGAGATGTGCGGCTAAAAGAAGGATACAAATATGTTTTTTCGACTCAAAATGACTATCTGAATACGATGTCGTGGTCAGATAAGCTCTGAATCATCATCCGAAGCCACTCTACTGAGAAACATGTAATTAAAGTGGTTTCTAGTCTGAGAGCAAGTGTCAATATTTTAGAGCCAAATCGACCCCTACGTCGTGTTGAGATGGTCTTTTTGAGTTGGAAAAATATATTTGGATCCTTTTTCTAGCCACACATCTCATATATGAGCTAGAATGAGTAAAACCGCTTTCACGCTCACCTGCGTCCAAATAGACGAATTAATGACCATATTTTTGACTCGTAAAATAGAACCTCCAGACCGCATCTGACTCAAGGCTCGACTCCGGAAGTTTCTTTACGTTGTTGGGGGAACTTTAGGGAGTTATTTGACACAGATTGGTGCACATTTGTTCAGATGGAAGCATATGCGAGCCATACGTGTGAGGTACTTAGTATCAAAAAGTCAAAAAAAAGTGTTTTAAATTGGCTGAATACAATCGAGAAGTCAATGGCCTACCCAGATTATTGCACAAATTTATAGTATTTGTATCTAAAAACATAATCGCTTAGGTTTGGGGTCGAAAGAAAAAAAAAACGATTTTTTTGAATTGAGCTCAAAGTTTGGCATTTTCACGGAATGGCTCAGCTTGTATCGACTGAAACTCCTATGAAAAGTGAGACAATCGCCTTCCATCAGTGGTGAAATTTTAGGTTTTTTCAAGACCTTCAGAATGACTACCGGTGAAAGTTGATTACCGCTTTTCTAGTAGGAGCTACATCACTTTGAAGCAGGCCCAAGAATCGCTTTTACAGATCGCTAGACCCAATACTCAATCTTGGGCTATTTCTTTTTAAAAGTTCTAGCCTCAAGAAAAAAAAATGCGCCCAAGTACGCGAGATTAAGTTCAGTCTAGTCGGCACTCTGATTTTTTCAAAATAGGCTAAAAAGGGACCTTAAGAAGATGTCGGATACCGACATTGTCGAGTTTTCGGATTTCTCGGTGAATTTTCGAGGTATCGGGATTTTACTAAGTAACGCCGATTCGGTATGGCTCACAGAATCGGCGTTACTTTTTAGTTTTTTAATATCTCAAAAATCTAACAAGTGACGCCGATTCTATGAGCTATACAGAATCGGCGTTACTTGGTAGAATCCCGATATCTCGAAAATTCATCGAGAAATCCGAAAACTCGACAATGTCGGTATCCGACATCCTCTTAAGTGGATCTTCCATGGGCCCTCAGGCCCATGGAGGGCTTCGAAAGAATTCTGAAAATTTTTTCGTACTATTTAAACATACTACTAACAAAAGATAGTATATTACGCGTCGAGTGCTGGAAACATTTTTTCCTTCGGGAAGCCGGGCTGGACGTGGGCGAAGGTAACGCCCAGCTTGGTTTTCCCGAAGGAAAAATGTTTCGGCATAAGACGTGTATGCAATTTTATACGTCTGTACGCAGCAACGGCTTCTGATGAGCTTCGAAATGAGCCCAGATACATTCAATTCCGTCAAAGCTGAAAAGCAGTACGTGCTAGCCAATAAAACATCGATTTTGAAGTGTGTCATTTAAGGCTTAAATCTCATATATCCGTGTCAATATTTAATGCTTTTTCATCATTCTAACCTAAAAATGCCGCATTTAAATGCGGTTTTAGGGTTCTCATGATGAAAAATCATTATTGCTCTGTGCTCGCAGGCCCATTCCGGGCGCGGAGGACTTTTTTCCCATCGCTTCGCTCGGGAAAGAAACTGTCCTAGCGCCCGAACTGGGCGTACGCGCCCAGGGCAATAATGTACTATCTCATGGACCTAAGATCTCGCTTTGAGTCCTACCTAACTATTCCTTATCGTAATTAAGGTCTACTCACGGTCTCCGAGTTTCCAGACCACTTTGGAAACATCATTCGACCGAATTTTTAAATTGTCAAAAACGACTCTTCACCTGTATACGAATATTGTTTTATGCTCTATGAGATTTTGATCACGTTAAGGTCTATGAATAGTTTTTACTGTTGTAGCTGAGAGATTTTCTTTTTAAAACGAACACACCCCCAGGACATTCATCAATATTCAGTACTGTAAAAAATCTAATTATGATGCCCTACATGACCGGTCTAAAGAGTGACGTGAGATTCTACGTGTATTTCTGGGCCTAATTGGGCCCCCCGAAGAAGTGAATCAAGTCAAAAAACGAAATAGCTACCTTTTAGATGGTCCCGGTCTTGATAGCTTAAATCTTATTTTGTATTCAAGAATGTTGGAATAATCCCAGAAAGGGTGAGTCATCTAAGTTTTTAGGTTGAGTCACGAAGGGCTGTTGTGATACCTCGGGCTTGTTTTCGCGGGGAGTTGGCTTGCACCTGTCTCTTTTCCGTTGAGGAATCGTTCCAGTATCACCATTTCCGCGTCCTCCAAGCTCCAAGCATAGTTTTGAACCAGTGTCCTTAACGTTTTTTTACCTTCTCAGGCTCGGCATCGGCGAACTAGGCACTCTCTTTTTCCTCGTTGTACTTTTTACCCTTTAGGAGTCGCGTTTGGCGTTTCCCTACTTCTCCAGCTTGACTTCGACTGCACATTGTCCTGTGATTACGTCACAATTTGCGGCAGAGTTTTCCTCTATAATTGATCAAATCCTGGGGTTTCGATCGTCTACACTTGGCCTGCCTCCCACAGATCTTGCGGTTATTCCTGGCTCTCCATCGGCTGTTGTGTTGCTCGTCTGTGCCTTAATAATAGCCTTTGATCGTTTTGATCGAAGGCAGTGGTCTACTGGTCGTCTCTGCCTCGTTCATTCTTGCCCTGCTTCGCCAACTTATCTAATTTCCCGTTCCTCTTCATAATTCTGCGACTCATATCATAGAACTGGTTTTCTTTGCGGCTGCGGATCCATGACAGCGTCTCTTGACAGCTCGTCACTGCCTTTGATTTGCTCAATTGGGCGATTGGGTGGCCCATGCATTTAATATGCCACAACCTCGTTCGGATACATGGATATTGCTATGGTACACGCTCACAGGTATTCGGAGAGTACGAGTCCAGTGGGTCGTGTGAACACCAAACACTTCTTTATTTCACAGCGCATTGAGAAACGAGCCTAGAAAAATGTATGGTCTCCTTATTTGCCTTGCGTCTGTCTATCTACTTCTTTCAATTTGAGCATCGAATGTTTGCACGCATCAAGCATATCGGCAAGAAGAGAATGCGAATGCGTTAGCGCCACTTGCTATTCGAGTTGTGCCGCGATTACGTATACAGCCGGGTCCGTCAAGGAGTGCAGCTTTGGCGTGTACGAGCGTCGATTACGAATCGATCCTCTCGAATCCACGCGGGACAAACGGGGCCGCGTTGTCCCTCCCATTTTGGTTATAGAAGCGAGCCGTCGTGGATTGCCATCGGTCACACGAGCGTCGGCCCGATTCGATATAACACTACTTATATACCGCGCAGCGAGCGCATGATAACTCGCCGCGTGACCGCGCTTGCTCACCTGCAGGCATCGCTGCGCGTCAGCGAGGAGCTCGACTCCTCCAACCAAGGCATTTAGCGCTCGGCGATCGCTCGACTCCGTGCTCCTCTGACAATGCTCAATCTGTCGTTTTCGTCAACCCCGTCCCTTGAATCCATAATGCGCAGATAATGCTATCGAGAGATACTATGAGCTTGACTCAACTCAGCTCCCCCTTACTATTCCTCACATTGTCCTGACCCTTACATGTTGAGTTGGAATCACGAGAGTTGACCAGTCCAAGCATGATGAAGCAACTAACTCGGAGAGTGTTCCAGATCCGGGTCACGGATTTGGCTAAAACTCTGGGAATAGTCTCTTTTCAGATCACCAAAATGAGATACCCACAATTATAAATCCGAATGCCCAAGTATCTCCGAGTTGCAGCATAAATCTTTAGCATTGCCCACATGGACCCATGTTAAAAAGTAAGGTAAGTGTACCCAACTTGCCTCTGTACCCAACTTGCCCCCATATGCCGATCTCAGGAATGGGCGCTCGTTAAACTTCCCGCAATTTTTTTTTACGTTTGTTATGTTAAAATATGAGAAAATACGTAGTTCTCAACAACCCCGGATCATTTCTGCGTTTTCCACAAAATATAAAGTGAGTTTTCCATTTTTCGTGTTTGCACGGCCAAGAAATCATCGAGGAAATCGCGTTCACTAAAACCGGTGCCAATTTATTTTTACTCGACCAATCTTGACGTACCTTAGCGCATTCGATTCCTCGTCTCAAGACCTTCAAAATCCGCTCTTCAGGGTTGCAGAACTCTGATTTGGAGCGATTTTATGTACAAAACACGAAGATGGTTTGAGAATCAAGAAGGCCGACATCGGAGTGTACCCAACATGCCCCCATATGGTTATCTCGGAAAGGCGTGCAGTATGGCTTTTCTTACCACTCAGAACGTGTTTATCACGTCAAAATAGGTCGGATACGATGTCTTGGGCCAGCTAAAAGCTACAAATGTCGCTGCACGGTGATCGAGACGGATCGAAGCGATTCTATTCACTTCATCGCCGATTTACATTGTTTTAAATGATGGGGGCAAGTTGGGTACACACTTTTGTAAACTCTCAAAAATCAACTTTTGGGAGAATTCAAACAGCTCGGCTCCACTTCATTCAAATTGGACGTATCTTGGCTCATTTCAAAGGTCTTGAGACAAGCTTTAAAATGAGCTAAAGTACGTTGGAAAATATGGAGATGGGCCAAAGTTATTACGAAAATGGCTTAATAGGGGCAAGTTGGGTACACTTACCTTAATTTATATCGGTAGTTCCGCAGAAACTTCGATATTTGGGGGTCGAAAATGTGCCAGCGCTAAATCTCACTTCCTAAGGTCCTTAGATGTGTATTTCGCCTTTTTGAAATATATGAAGTATAAATGAACTCGCGCACGAATGTAAATTTTCCCACTCATCAGTACCATAAGGATAGCATGGAGAGACGCAGTAGCGTCACACGAACCTGACATTTTGAAGCAACACACGGACATGACATTTCGAAATCGCCACTAAATCACGACCGAACTGTTTGAGCTACAGCTTGGAGATTTTGGAATTTTGATTTGACCATTAGATACTTTGAAAATAAGTGACTAGGGCCTCTGTAGTCTCGCGATTAGAGGTCGCACTAGTACCACAAGGACCTGACATAAAAATTTAGCAAAACTAAATTTTCGCGGAAAACTACTCCCCAAAGTGTGAAAATCCATTTTTTTCGAAATTCTGAGGCATGGAAAAGTTGCGCCTGACAATTTTGTTCTAGAATAAGTTGGCGCGGAAGAGTCTAAAACGAGGCAGATTCACTTTTATCGAGGAAAATTGAGGGAGTAAAATTTCAGGTAAAATTGTGCCACAAAATGTACGTGCTCAGCGCACACACAAAAAGTGGTCTTTGGGCTCTCATAGCAAAGGGATTTGGTGCTCAATACCATTATATTTGATAAGTTTGCCTACTCGAATCCACAACGAGCTTCTTGGTAGCGTTACACACTCACAAAAGCCGTAAAATGGAGGAACCACATCACACGGACCTGACATTTTGACCCCTTTTTCGATGATAATTTTCCTCGGTAGCCTCGGATCGAAAAACTAATGATTGCGCCAGAAATAGCACAATTGGTACATCGAAAATGACATTTGAAATTTTCCGCTCAAGTATTTTAAGGGTTCGTTCAAACTGGCACACCTTATTTTAAAGTTTCCACGGAACTACCCACATAGGTATGCTGTAATGCATAGGTTTTAGGCTGTAACTTGGAAACGCTTGAGTGTTCGGCTTTATGATTTTGGATAGCTTCTTTTGGTGCTAAGAAAAGACTATTTTCAAAGTTTCAGCCGAATCCGTTACTCGGGTCTGAAAAACTCTAATGGTAAGTCAAAATAGCTATCAAATAGTGATGATCATCGTTGAAAAAATCTGCAAGTATATAATATATGATGAAGGCATTCTTTTGAAGGAGAGTCGTTTAGAGTGTCACCGCACGTCTTCAGGCAGTTTGTTCCCAAGATTAGGGGCCCTAACTTGGAGGGAATACTCGGAGGTTGTTGTTCTGAATCGGGAAATCACGAGGTCGAATTTTGAACATCTTATACTTAGCATACTTTGTCTGTTGTACTGGAAGTGAATTTCTCAAAATGATATTTCGGCAATTTAGAGTCTGAGATATTCCCTAGAAGGCCTAGGCATTAGGTAGTCGCGCCTGATTCTATATAGGGCAAATCAAGGACTATTGCTAAACCATTTACTAATGTAATGAATCTTCCTGCAGGAAGCGATAAAACTTACCGCTGCGTTTTTGTAGGGTCCCTAGAAGGGGGTCGAGACAAATGGTCCGCCATACTTTGCCCAGCCCGTGTTATTTACTATACCTATATTCTGACTCCGTCGATATATGTGTAGTAAATAACACGGGATTTGGGCAAAACATGGCGGACTGAAAACACCGTGTCTCGACCCCCTTCTAGGGACCCTGCGTTTTGATGGTGGAGGTCTGATGATGGATTGAAGAAACTCCTTGGCAATACTCGAGGTTAGAGAACATCAGGGATTTGACTAGACGTAACTTCGTTCCACGCGGCAAAAAGTCCTTGCATTTCCGAAGTTGCTAAAGGAGGCGAAACAGTTTCTGGGTATTCGAGCGCTTTTAATGTAACCCCTAAAACCTCATTAGTATCATGGTCTTCAATTCCGACACCGTGCACTAAGCTTCAGGCGCGGCAAACTCCTTAAGCCGCTTCATGAATGCGACAGACCCAAACCAAATTTCTTTTGTCTTTATTTCGTTTAGGTACTAACATGTCATTACCTTGGACCCATGAGCTGTAATTGCCGCAGCCTCTTACGCCACCCTAACAATTTTGTGCAGCTCTTTGAATGACCCATGGAAGAAAATATTAATGAGCATATAATAGATAACTTCATACTGGCGGCACCTAATAACAGAAAAACCATTAACGGTTATGGTGTAAAATTGAGTTGCAGCTTTGGATTCTCAAGAAACCCCAGCATTTCGAGGGAGTAGATTAGAAGATGATCCGCCCGGCAATCATACTACCCGAGTGCGGCTCATCAAGAGGGATTTGATCCATTTGAGCGAAACCTAACAACACTTTGAACTCATAAAAAAAAGAGGAATATTAATAGCGTCGGGTGTACATTAATGATGAATTTGATGATGCAAAAGAAAGTTCATCAACCGATTTGATGAGCCAACGCATCATCCAAATATGAGGATCGTGGCGTCTCTAATGCACCTCGCGGGAGTGCGATAGATTAAAGTGTTCAAAATCTGCCTATTGCAAAGAAAGTTAATATTGAGGACGCACGAAGAAATCAAGGCGAGAGGTTTCAGCCTGGTCGACCAGATCGTTTCTGAAGCTGGGATTCATAGTTCAACTTAATCCGAGCGTAGTATTCGTGGATTAGGAGCGCTACGATCGCAATAGCGAGGTATATTTTATAGCGGCACAGCGATCGCAGCGCTCCTAATCCACGAATACTACGCTCGGATTAAGTTGAACTATGAATCCCAGCTTCAGACTCGAATGCTAATACATCTGCGAGAGGTTGTGAGGCTTTCAAGGAGTATCAGACGCCAGGCGTGGACCCCGTGTTCAAAGCGATCCACAAACAACCTTCCGTATCATCAGATATTAGCGGGATTCCATGTACTTCCTCAGAGCAATCAGGAAAGTCATTGTATTTCCAAATCTCTATAGAATGGAGAACTCTACTCTCGCGTGTGAATTTCACAATTCCTGAATAGGAAGTTTTTCTTACATCTCTGTGCAGTTCAATTGTCAACTTCATCACTCAGGAACAAATCCTTCTTCCACACTTGCAGTAATAAAGCTTATAAGGAGAGACCGGGCTAAAATTTTCAACCTTGATTCCCATTGCGTCCACAACATGGCGTTTTTTTCACATTGAACAAATCGGTGAACCAGCGACATTGTTATTTGAAAGTTTAAAGAATATTCTATCCCTGGGGTGTGTGTATGGAAGTCACGGATTACTTGAGCGATCTGCGCGAGATTTTGAAGAGTGTTGTATCGCATCGTCCAATTTGGTTCTCTGTTAGCTCATCAAAACGGTTGATAACATCTTTTCATGTATGATCAATTCAGGAATAGTCCTTAGTAAGCCGAAGTCGGTTGATGGTCTCGATACAACTCCACACTGAGAAACTTTTGGTTATAGAAATTGTTGCGGACCGCTATACAGCAGTGATTCGAAACGGCATTTCAATAGAAAGTACAGAATCCGCTACAGTTTCTGCTGGGAGTGGCATCAATTTTTATAGATTCCCGCAACAGAAATCTCTTGTTCCTACCAGCTATAAAAAGTATAGCTTTAGCGAGAGAAATTATTGCCGATGCTTCAGAATTTGGAGCTTGCAATCGCGGGTTCTTGTGAGTAGTAGATTGCAAATTTGAAAAGCAAAGATTGAGTTTCATGCAAGGTTGTATGGATGCAGACATTGTCGATTTATTATGTATTCATCGCGTGTCGTCCCCTCGCTCTTGCATGCCAACCAATGCTTGCCACCAGGTGGACTCCAGTCGCCGACTGAGTCTTTTAAGCCCTAATCACGAGTCTTTTCTGATTTATTTAACCGCAAACGAACGTTAAAAAATTTCCATCGTCTTTGAAGATGATGGACCGAATCATCGCAAAACTTGTCATGGTTAGAATTTTTTCATAACAGTCAACTCGGAATTAATATAAACGAGTTCATCTCTTCTCGCAAGTAGCGAATGTTTACCTCGACTCGTATATATGGGCAAATCTCAGAATTCGGGCGATAATGATCTTTTGACTCGAGGAACTTTGTGAAAATCGCCCCTTGAATTATTCCGTACTCTCCGGTGATAGTTTTCAAAGATCTCCTCATAGTTGATAGTGGTCAACACTGTTCGAGCTCGTAGTTTGCTTGAGTCGAACGCAAAAGCATGTACCGTTCGCGTGGATTGCAAATTTCGCATGTTCCGCTCAGAATTTTGCGCACGGCTTAGCTCATGGCGTTTAGTGCGATTGACCAATCATCCTACAAGTCTGGGAAATGATTGATTAGGTATACAAAAAACATAAGCTGTGAGCCTGAGACTGTGCCTATTACTGTGTAAGAGTGGTGACTCCTTGAGTGAGTGTCCGAAAAATTCCTGATTTTTTCAATATCACCACTGCAAATGATGTGGTGATTGGTGCGATCAAAATTTTGTCTCTTTCGTGGTGGCATTTTTTTCTCTGAACCAAAATCTACAAATCTATTAGCTCAGTCACAGAGGTGTGCTTCACACTCAAGTGAAATGCGCGGCTGAACAAAAATGTTGTCTTGCGTGATTTGGTTAAAAAAAGCGAAATACGCGTGGCACATGAATGTACTAGCTTCGAAGGAGCTGGAACCACATGTGATCCACCCTTTACACACGAATACATCTAGCTGAGAGTCGCACTGATAGTGAAACAAACCTGCAAATAACGCGAGGCTTATGATTATCAATTACACAAAATGCGATTTTTAAGAAGTAAAGTATCTATGTCTATGCCACTGAGATCACTTCAGGGTTGCTCTAGAGTACCCAGACTGTCTCAACACCCATTATCTTATACTTCAGATATCATAGGTTCGAAAATGAAAATTGAAATTTGGGAAACTGAAAGGTGCGTTGCCCATACTTATACATAGGGGCTCTCGCTTTTATGTCCAGAATAGGAGGTGCGATGCTCCAAAGTGAGTCACACGAATACTCCATTATCTTTTAGGTACTAAGACACCCGAAAAAAATTTTGTAAATAGTGTGCAGCTATTTCAAAATTGTTTCAAATCCACATCTGAAAATGGCCCGAGTTCTGAGATTTGCCCATATACGAGCTCCGAATTGTCCATCGCAACAAAGACCGTGCGTGTGAACATAATAAGTTAGGTAGCGAGCAATAACAGCGAATGCGTTTTTTTACTCATGTCTCCCCTGCGAACCGATGATGATATGTATGACACAAGATAAAAAACTAATCCTCCACAATAATAATAATATTGGGTGAAGGTAATCAGTATACGTGATCAGATAGTCGGGACGATGAACAAAATGTTATTTGTGATTCGCTTACTCTACCCGTAACGCAGAACTATGAAAATTACTTCGGATTCTACAATTTCTGTTGACAAAAGTCTCTCAGTGCAGAGAAAAAGCTCCAGCGCGCCGGAGAGCAGCCTCGCTCGAAAAGCGCCGCAGGTGTCGCAGGGGTTGAAAGGAGGCTCGGAGGGTGCTTCATGCGAGAGGGTTGAGCGAACGGCGGACCACTGGTGAACACTCACCCCTGTGCACACACATACGCGCAGCCCGGCCGTGCTGCAGCGAGCGCTCGCTCCGTCAAGTTGGCGCGCGCGCTCCTCAGTCGCAGAGTGCTCGCTGCCGTAGCAGGCTCGGCTCGCGAGGACCAACTCGCTCGCGCGCGGGCGCCTTCCTCGCCCTCTCGGATCCGTCGCGTGCTTGTGTGTCGTGCTTTGGTGCTCGCAACCGCAGTAGCCGCGTTGGTGCGCGCTTGCGATGCCGTGACGTTCTCAATCGCGCATAGGCACCGTCGCAGCAGCAGCTGAGCGATCCGTGCGCGAGTGCCGTTGACGAGCCGTTAGAGCCGCAACAGCGACATCAGTGACGGAGTTGGGGTAGAAGAGGGCCAGAGAAAAAATCAGAGCCGTGGCCCGCTTCTAGAGAGAGTGAGAAAGCGACGTCGCGGCCAGCGCCACGAGCGCGCAGCATCCCTCATCTCGCCCACCTGCGCGCTCCGCGCGGCCAATCAATACGCACAGCCTCTGCTAGGTGAGTCCTCGCCGTTGCTGCACCGATACGCGCACCGGTCTCCTAGGGAGCATCGGCCCTCGCTCGCCTGGCGCATGTATACACTCGTTTGCAGATGGGCCCCAGCCCGATCCCATTGTGTTGCGTGCCACCGACATCAGCTGCATCAGCCCCGAACGCTGTTGCTTCGCGCGACCGCGTCAGCGCGAGCTACGTGTGAGGTTCCGGCCTCGCGCGGGCTAAAATTCCCCCACCCCCTCCAACCCTGTCCGCCCACTCTGGCCCGCTTACCACCGCTCGCGCCCTCTTGCACTACGAGCACACTTGATTCGAGTCGCCCTCTCGCCCGCCCGGCCATAACGGCCCTCGCTCCGCAGCGATATTTGCATTCGGCTACTCCCAAGCGCGATATGCAGCCCCTTCTCCGCATTGATGCGAATCACTCGTGCAACGCGCCAAGGCCTTTCCCCCGGACTATTCATCTTTTTGCGCTCATCCAGCAGACCTGGATTCGGATTCACCGGACTGTGAATGGGGCGAATGTTCTCGATTGTACGACACTTCACTCGAGATTCCATTCGAGAGCCTGAATGACTGCCTTGATCACGTATATAACGCCCCTCCAATTCTATTTATACGGCTGATCGATAACGTGCTAAATCCTCGTGACACTAGCAGAATTTGCATAATCGAGATCCTCGGAGTGGCTCTTCAGCAGCTGCACCGCATTTTCAGTAGAAAAAGCCGTGTTTGGTGGGACATGAGTGATTCGGGTGCGTGTGGTCAGACATCTGTTCACTCGTGAAGCGTTGTTTGCACCATATACCTTGTGCAAATCATCATAACGCGTCATTATTGTGCGGTACATACTGCTGAATTGGAATTTATTCCTTACTCTCTAAATGCCTCCGTGTGGTATTCCATGACTTTTTCCTCGAAACGGATCGCCGTGTAAAACCCACAGCACTCCTAATCCATTTAGACAGTTATTCCACCAATACGAGTATTAGAGCGGGCCAAAAAACGAAAATTTCTGAAAATTGTTACACCTGTGGTCACATTCCTCGTTATTTTGCATGTACACGAAGAAAAATTCTTTTTTATGTTACTTTCGAGAGGAAATTTTAGGATACAACAAGAGCCCTGGAGTTCTCCGAAGAATAGAGTAAAAATTTCGTTTATGCATTAATTCTGAAAGCAAAGCTACGGCTTGCAGAGACCGTACCCGTTGTCGCCAAACATTTGTCCAACAACATTTTTCTTACGTATATCTGACTGTAGCAATCGAAAACCAGGCCAGCTCAAGACTCAGAAGTTAAGGATCTCTCTAAACTGCGAGGTACCGATTCCAGCGAGAAAGCGACAAATTTTGAACGTTCTCTTATGTATTTTGACCTGCTGAAAATGGTTCCGGTAGTTTCAGGGACCTAGGGCTCAGGAAAAATCAACCATGAACACATGATGACGGATGTGTTGAAACTCGTACACGAGGGTGGGCAGCTCCATACATAATATACGACGTAAATCGACCATCATCAATTGTTCATAGCTAATTTTTTACCAGCCCTGGCTTCCTGAAACCACCGGGATTTTCTTGAAAAAAATCCCGGTGAAAAAATGATGTGTAATGATTCTTGGTCGATCGAAACAAACTTTGTGGAAAGTTATCAACTTGACAGAAATCTGATGTTTGCCGAAAGAATGTCGCTTCTCCCCTAGGATTGGTGCCTTGGAATTCATAAAGATCCTGAACATCCGAGGTTAAACTGGACCTGATTTTCGGTTTCTAAAGTGAAAAATACGTAAGAAAAATATTGGTCGACCAATGTTTGGCGCCAACGGGTAGTCTCTGTAAGCCGTAGCTTTGCTTTCAAAATTAACGTGAAAACGAAACTCTCACTCCATCTTTCTGGAGAACTTCAGGTCCCTTGCCAAATCCTGAAATTTCTTCTCAAAAATATCGAAAAAAAATTTCCCCATGAACATGCAAAACAACGAAAAATGTGACTCCAGGCGTAATAGTTTTCGGAATTTTTCATTCTTCTGACCACCTTAACGAATAAATGCAATTTTCTGGAAGCTAAATAGTCCTTTTTCTAGTCACTCATCGTGTACATCAGCCCAAGTAAGATAGGCATATGTGACGTCTCGAAGGACGAGGATTACGAACAAAATTGAAACCGCCATCTCTGTTCACATCTTCAACGGATTGGTAATCCTAGATGTTGACATGTGTTATTTCTTGCATTTCCATATGTATTGTTAGATATCTTTCCATCTGAAGCATGATTATTTGAAAAATATTATTGGTCAAATGATGGCTATAGAAATAGTTTTATTGGTGAATCGCATTCCTCGCCCCAGTTATTCAAAGTTGTTATAGATGTCCAAAATTGGGTGGTTGCCGCGTTATGTTTAAAATTAGTTTCGTCAAAGTGTTATTATGTACACAGTGACAAACAGCTCTCCCACAGGTATGATCATAGCAATTGAAAGCTCGAGGGAAGTTTTTCAGGTATTCAGATGAAAATTCTCTCTCCACACCTATGTTCAATCATGTTTCATGAATCCAGTTGAACGGAGGTTCGAGCACGAGCTCAAACATTGATGTGGCACTGCTCAAATCTAGTTGAACTTTCGTCGACTCCATCGAACTCTTTCTGTCTTTGCAAAGCTCAAAATGGTGAAAGCAACAGTGCTCACCTGTCGAAGCTGTGTGCAACTCGGCATGAGACGAGGCTAGGATGTTCAATATAGATGGGTATAATCGTATCAGTGCCGCTCAACCGAGTGAAGATGCGTATACGGTTCGATTGTTCAATTTCGATCCATACCGCCGAGTCTCTCGAGGCCAGGGAGGACATCAAATGAAAAGCCATCCGGCTTTTCATCGCAGTCTCGCGCGCGCACAGAATAGTTTCTCCATTTATCATTCAGTCGAGTTTGCCATTTATTCAATAGACCTGCCGCAGACATCCTGTATCCAGGGCGCAGTCTTCAGGGGGGACAATTGAGAAGATGTGGCGTTTTCCCAATATTTCGTAACGAGATTGTTTCGTAGACAACACCGGTTATCATACTGGGGGGAATGACGGGCCCCGCGCATCGCTGCGTCGCCTCGATCGATTTTTTCTCGCCGAATTGGTCTTGCTGCTTGATGAATTACATTAATGATGCTATGTACATTTAAGCGTTCCACTGTATTTGCGGATCCAGCGTAGCGTTCAGGGTGAGCGTCCCATAAAAAGTTGCGGCTATTGTGGGCGGAAAATGATGAATATTGTTGCGTGCAAGTGTTTTTGCGCACGATTGATTCGTTGAAGATTTATAATTGTGCATGAATCGAACTTTTCGAATTTGTTCCCGTCACATACCGTTCGTAATTCTCTGCGAGGCAGAAAATAATGCATTCAATGGTGCCATCGCAGTGAAAATCTTGAATTTTTGTCTGTGATTCTTTGATTGAGATACACGGTGTTCGTAAACCATATCGCATCTGTAAGTTTGTATGTCACCTTCTCTTAGTTTTTTTGTACCGCAGTTCTTTTCACAACTCATTCAAACAATTATAAAGTGAGCCGAAGTACATTCACAACATTTTGAGAACTAGTGGAGTCACAGCAGGGCTGTGAGTCGAAAAATCTTGAATCATTCCCTCGACGTATTCAAAACCGATTCAATGGTGTAGCCATTCGATGCTCCCTTTCCATTATTATCTACAAAATCAACCAATTCCTGTGCACGGACGGTCAAAACGGTGAAGAAGTGTTAGGTGCGTGATCATGAAAAATACCAATTGAATATATTCCGAGCTAGTCTCTAGGTCTTATCCAAAAATAGTCAAGATCATCGGTCGGCGATTTTTTAAATAAATGTCATTCATGTGCTACTTAAATTCACGCGTTTCGATACTCACAACGATCCTTCCCCAATCACTCGACATATCACCTCCCGACTCAAAATGACTCAGAAGTGCTAAAACTCAGACAATATCATCACGTATATTTATCGATAGCATTCGTTGGTTTGATCCAAACCCACCTACGATGGAGCTGTGGTGATATAAATTGAGATTTAGCGATGAGGGATACAATATTTTGATCAAAAAGCGCTCAAAACTAACACCCAGTCAGGATTCAGATTCATTCAATCGCCAAGATGATCCATATTTATGTTAGTTAGATCACATTTAATAGTACAAGCATATATGTGATGTTAGCATCCCCTAGGATGCATGCTAGGCCATATGCAGGCTGACTCACTGGTACCCAAAATATCTGAAGCACTCATGAGATTCGGGCTAGATATACAAAAGACTAGACCTCTCTAATTCATCTTTTTTGAATGGGTGGGTTTTACAAATTATACAAGTTGATCTCGAATTCCTCCGTTTCAGTGCCATTTTAAAATTAATTACCAAGGCCCAATGTTTTTAGAAGTTTGGATTTTAATTTCAAAGAAGCGCCAGAATTCGTCATAGTGAGCAGGTTTTTCAAATGTAGATGAAGTACAAGGTTCATATCGATCATTCCGAATGCCCAAAACGCATACTACGAACTGTGTGTGAGTTCAATGAATCACATTTGGAATTAATTATCTATTACTTGTTATTTTCCCGATTTCTTCCCTATCAAAATTTGGGAGATGTTATCCGTGTTACTCTTTATCTGAGAATTTATCTAGGAAAATGTGTAACGATCGAGAGCCGGGAGACTGACGTTATTTTGTTTTAATGAGGTTGTCATTTCAGCCTTATACGCTCACAATAAAAGGCGGTGATGCGTAAAGAGTTCTCATATCCCAATTTACAATCGGAGGATTTCATTCATGTTCAAACATGACTGTGTGAAACGATGAATGTGTTAGTGAATTCAAGAATAATATATGATTTCTCCAAAAAGTAGAGATCAGTTGTGAATTCACCTCTGGTGGGCACTATTTTTTTCGCCCATCAAACGAATGTTTGCCTATATCTGTGATATGCATGGCTCTTTGGGGATTCTGACATCGCATACGCGTGTACTATTAAATGTGAAGTGACTAACAAGGATCATCTTGGTGTTTTAATGACCCTGAATCCTGCCTGGGTGTTAGTTTTGAGCGTTTTTTGACCAAAATATCTTATTTCTCATCGGTAGATCTCAATTTATATCACCACATCTCCATTGTAGGTGGTTTTGAACCAAACTAACGAATAATATGGATAAATATACGTGGAAACATTGTAGGTTATCCAGCCCTTTGAGTCGTTCCAAGTCGGGAGATGATAGCTTGAGTGATTGAAAGAGAAACGTTGGAAATATCAAAACGCTTAAATTGTAATATTCTAAAACTGACGATTAGCTTGAAAATCCCAGACCGATGATTTCAATTCTTCCGAGAAAATAACCTAGAGACTAGCCCGAACATATCCAATTGGTATTCTTCATGATCACTCACTGAACACTTTTTCGCTGTTTCGACCCGCCACGTTTGTCCACGAAACTCGACACGAAAAGTGAATTACTAGATCGATCTCGAATCACTCAAGACAGGGGTGAACAATATTTAAATTCTATATCGCGTCTTCCAAGAGTGTTTAAAATTATTGGATTTTGAATTTTGTCATCGATCATTGGTTTATTTTATTGATCATTGGTTCCACGTCAAAATACTTTCCTCTGTAAATGAAAGAAAAATAGGAGTATGTTCCATCCGCTTTTTGTGTGCGGACTTTTCAATCTAGTCAAGGGAATTTCATCTCAACAGGAGGGACCAGGGAGTGCGGTCCACGGATTCGTCTGGAACTCTGGGAATAGTCCCCTTTCAGCACCAAAAGACGATACCCATGAGCCGCAGAGTCTAATGCTCAAGCATTTCCGAGCTACGGGCTATAACCTATGCATTACTGTATATTTATACGTGTCATTTCTCAACATGGGACCTATATGGGCAATGAAAACGTCATACCTTGCAGCGGGAAAACGCTTGAGCGTTAGACTCTGCGGCCCTGAGTGTCATCTTTTGGCACTAAAAAAAAACTATTCCCAGAGTTTCAGCCAGATCCGTGACCCGCACGTCCTAGCCCCTCTTTGTCAGTCGTTTATCGATGCAGTTTTTTGAATTCTGTGAAGACTACGTCGATCAGTTTCGAAGCGTTTTTGTTGCCATCAACTTCTCGTGCCGACCATCTTCCTGAATCCCTCAACATGTTGGATTCACATTTGCAGGCCCTCTCCTTTCTTGTTCATCATCAACATTGGCCACGAGCGTTGTTTTTTGGATCTCTAATGACGTGCGATGGATTTTATGTTAAAATTTTGAATTTGTCGCTTGTCACATAACGTCGAAAATTGGAATGAATTTTCAACGTTTGCTAAGAAGCAACATTCTGCAAGTGATCACACCCCGTAGGATCACGTGAAACTGTTGTGAATACCTCACAATACGGAAGAAAAATCCGGCTGATCCGATTCATCTGTATCTCAGATAATAACCGAAGACTGAGTCCGTCAACTTGGGCTTCTGCGAGTCTCGTATTCAGAGTTTCTCAGAGTGGAATGATTGATGGAAATATAGTCCAAAGAGAGTATGTCAAGTTGAAAGTAATGAATCACTCGTAGATTTACATATCGTCGAACCCTTGAAAGGATTTCGATGCAAATGTGGTTTGGGCAATACACGAGCCACTACAGTGTTCTACAATCAATTTTTGCCAATTCTTTCTGAGGCGAGCTGTCATTATTTCAGATCAATTCTATTCAGTTATTATATTCGCAATCCGTAGGAAGTAAATTGAATCGGACACCATGGGACCTACTCCACACATCATAACTGAGAATACGATCCAACAGTAATCGCGCCCTGCTACCGGAAGGAGGAAGGAAATCCTTCGAAATTTCTGATCAAGAATGATGTTTCCCGAAGACAGTAATTGTTGATGTGTTTCGAAGAAATAGAACATTCCAACCTTTAGAAGGGGAGTGACATTTAAGAAATTCAGAGAGATCAAGTAATACCTGCATGAAAGTGTGAAAGTGACCCCACCTATTCGAAACTTGAGTTTACAGCTTCGAAACAAAGAAGATACGTTTCATCTTTTTGATTAACCATGCAGGAATCCATACATGTCTATCAGAATGGTGACCGTTTGAAAATTACTGGGAACGGGAAAAAATCTGATAGCTAGGTCGAAAGTATTAGTCAACCCGATCCCAATTTTTCGAAGGGAGAAGCTGCTTTTTGAAAAGACGAAAAAAGATGCAAGCCATATCCCGTTGAAAAATAGCAAAAATTACACAACATAGGATCTTTGAATGGTGATGACGCCGTGCTACGGTATATTGATCGCCTGGAGATTAATACTGTCGATTCTATCATTGATAATCAGGCATGAGTGGGTCCAATCAGGTCCCAAATTCCGTGCGCCAGAAAAGACCAACTAATTCATTATAGGAATTTGAAAATCTTGAGCCTGTATAATGTACAAGCTCATTCATCTCTTCGCACAATTTTCTCAGAAACATTTCTGTGGGGCCCCAGCATGAAGAATGACATGAATTCGAAAGGATTTTGAAGAGTGAGTCAATGACTCACGAGTATCGTTATCCCATTAGAATAATAAAAAGGATAAGCACCACCCAATGACTCCCGAAAGCTGAAAAACAAAAAAAACTATTCTGACGTCTGGTTTCGTACATTTCGACAAAAGATTTTTCAGGTTATTCATGCCAGATTGACGCAATAAAAAAATTATTTTGCCATGGTGACAATCTAGTATTGGTCATACGGCAATATACCACGTAACAATACAGTCGTATTATCCGTACGGCAATACTCTATTCTCAGTGCAATTCTGGTTTCTATCAGAGTACATTTTACATTTTCACAACTTTCTCGTCTAAACGCGATCTAAGCATTTTTGCGATGAAAAATTGTATCGCATCTGTGCTCGCGTGGTCTCTTAGGACAACCAGCGTGTTATAGCAGACATTTACAGATTTACTTATGAGAATCGTTTATGCACCAGACCGGGAGCGCTCCCCAAAGGATCAGAGCTTTTGAAAATCAGACTTGCCTTAGTCATTTGAAATCCCCTTTTATATACCCAATAACAGAATATCCGATCAATGTGCTTTGTGGCAACATTCAATGAATATCATATTGAATATCATAGATTGCTCTCACAGCAGGTTGTGTGTATTTGATCACTTTCCAAGTTATTCGAGGCTCATGTAAAATTTGTTCAGATTCTTATTTGATCACTCAAATGCTTCAAATGCTATGGTTTGATAGGCTTCCTCGGGCTTCCTGGATAACTCATTTACTTCATCGGTGTATGTATGCAGTGTTCCGCTAAAGGAAATACCGCACCTAAGGAGCTCAACGCTGAGATTTTGATGAAAAAATTCAATCTTTTGACTCTAATGTCCAGAAGCTTTCAAATATATTTTGGAGTCTCGAATGCTTTCTATGGACCATGCATGGGTATACCAATTTCGTATCGAAACAACGTTTCGGGCCGAAATCGGTATACCCATGCATGGTCCATAGAAAGCATTCGAGACTCCCAAACATATTTTGATGACACTCGTCACACACGTTGATTTCAGTGTCAAGAGGACTCCATGTAAATTTTGGCGAACTTCGCCTACCCGGGACAAAAGTTATGGCTAATCCATTTTCGGCCATTTAACAGTGGTGTTATGGAAGGTGTCAATTTTTCAGCTCTATCAAGAAACTCAACGCTGAGTTTTCGACAGAAATTTTTTCCAAAGCCCTTTGAAGTTATCAAAATTTTTTTTCAAAACAATTGCCTACCTCATCTATGGGAAAAGAAAAAATTTCGATAGAAATAAGACATGAAGTGATGAATACGTCAAGATTAAGACATATAGTCAAATTTTGT
The DNA here is from genome assembly GCA_029851415.1 of Eretmocerus hayati. Classification (NCBI taxonomy): domain Eukaryota; kingdom Metazoa; phylum Arthropoda; class Insecta; order Hymenoptera; family Aphelinidae; genus Eretmocerus; species Eretmocerus hayati. Next base: position 138,088,073 of record CM056741.1, read on the forward strand.
TGATCCATACTACCAGAACCATGACTGATGGGCTTACAAAAATTTACCGGGAGCTTCAATTAACCGTAACCCAACTATTAGAATAGTCATCGCGTGATTCCGTTCATGTAGAGAAAATTCCCCCCTCCACTGATGCGGTACTTTTTTAAGCTTCGATATTAGAGGTTAGAACAAAGACACCTATTTTAATCCGATGCTTTTACTTTATCGAACACTCAATAATAGATGAGTTTTGTAAAGGTTTGTGTAAAGCGTTAAATCGACAATCGATCCCTCTGATTTGTTTTGGAGAAAAAATGCTACTACTCGTTATAGATAGACTTGAGAATGAATATTTTTTGCGCGATAATCGAGTCGACAAAGGTTCGTTGCGGTAAGATGCAGTTCGCTCAATTAAATTCTTGTCGCAAAATTCAATAAAGGCTCGTGAGTTGGTCAGTTGAGATCCCCCACCTCCTAAAGTACCGCATTCGGAAGCATCGTGAGCTCAAAATCAGACGAGGGTCTAGTTGAACTTTGTTTCTAGTTGTCTTGAGGGAAGAATTCGAGTCACTTGAAGATGAAAAAATTCTCGTTCAATGAGTTTAACTTTTGAACATTTTCACCTCGCTTTGAGGTAAACTTTTTGTCCGCAACAAACTGACCCACTGGTTGCACGTTATAGTGATCTGCAGAATGGCTTGGTAGAGCTACTGGAGATACTCTTTCTCTGTGACATAAATGCCAAAAACTATGTTATCCATTTCAAAAGACTCTTTTGCTTCGGAAATATCAAATCGAGTACACTACATTTTTTAGGAACTTCTCATTCGTCAACTTTGACCGTAGTTAAAATAAAAATAGAAAAACACTTTGGACAAATTGATTTTCCGAACGCAACGAGAAAAAAAAGTTGACGATCTCGATGACACAACGTTACTGTAATTTCAGGTGCATCTATCAAGCGACTCGTCACCCCCAAGGTCTTAACCTCGATACACTCTCATCCTTACGATAGCAAGCGCTCCGCTAGAATAGGCGATCCGCTTCGACTTTTGCTTCACAGTTGCGCTCTTGGCCTTTCCATTGAAACACGATACTTGGTGCAGATCTGAACTCTTTTGATACATAATCAAAACGAATGAGCAAGCGCGTTTTCATGATGAAAAATTAATCTACCTATACATCTATCATACTTTTGCGAGCCAGCAGAATCCTCCTTACGTCTTTTGGGATTCAAATGGAAAATTATTCGTAATCAAATGGAATCTAATGATGAAACCCAACTCATTAGTTATCATATCAGTCGAGTATTTTTTGCGTAAAACAATTTCGTTATGAAGAATCAGCTGGTAAATATCGAATAAAGAAGTGATGAGTCTTCCAGATTTTAAGAGTACTCGCAGCTCGATTTCATAATCTTACTCGAGCTCACTCGAGCTGTTTGAAGACGTCATGAGAATGAGCCTCCTTACATGACTTTGAGAGTAAAAATACGTAATAAGGAATGTTGCGCGAGCACGGACGGTGACGGTTAATTCGAGTGCACACACAACTAAAGCTCGAACTATCTTTTCTTCTCCATTTCAGATTTCAAACTCTGTTTGCCCACAAAGTTAGACAGTCACATTGAAATCCTGCTGGGATTAGTCGAGACCCAGTATATAACACAAAACATATAGTCAACCCGGATTAAATCGTTTCTACATTTAGCTAGTAAAATTAATACAGAATCTAGCTGTGTAACTTTAACGGATAGCTTCCGGAGGGTGTTAAATTTTTACAAAAATTATTGAGATGATCGGTCCACGTGCAAATTCCTGGAATGAGGCCCATCGGAAAGATTTGAAATGAAAGAATGCGCCGATCCGACGAAAAAAAGACCGCCTTGGCAGTCGTTATCTGAATTTTCTGTATAGGTTCAGATATGACAATGGCTCGTTCAACCACTCATCGCTTCAGTAATACTAATTTGGAAGAGCAACGAAGCTCGAGTGTGCGCTCTCGCGCTCGAGAAATTACGTGAGCTCAAGTACGTCAAGATTGGTTCGGCCAAAAATGTTAGTGGCCGCTTTTGCTGAGCGTGGATTGGTTTGGTAGGCAAAAGTACATTACGACTTCACCTCCACCACGTGAAGAAATGCAAGAATAATTTTTCGTAGTTTTTACACATGGCGCCCGATACTTGTGCGTCACCCGATTGATTTCCGCTCTCTGAGATAAATCGTGCCGACCGCGTGTAATTTCCGAGTTCTTGTCCTTGTCCTGCACTTTCCTCGTGTGAACATGAAAACTCAAGTTATTTAGGACTTTTATAGATATGACTCGCACCCTCGATGGCCCGTAATAACGGATTTCCTTACTTTATGGTCTCATTTTTCATATGTGCTGCCTGGCAAGAGGTAGAGCACAATCAATTGTTACCGCGAACAACGAACTCCGGCTCATTTGCGGTGCCTCCTCAATTGTGCGAACGCCCTCAGAAGTCGGAATACTATCTTCTAAACATTGCTGAGCTCGGCTGTTGCGAATCACGAGATCTTAGAGCTGACTGCACTCGCTTTCGCCGCGCTTGCGTTTTGGATGCTCGCTCGTTGTGACGAGTTAATTTCACATGCAAAGCGGTCCTGCTCGAGCGCCAAGATCGTGCAAACGTGTGCAACGCCCTGGACGTCCCATTGGGCTCAGAATTTCTTTCGAATCGTTTTGTCGGATTCGGCAGCGAACCAAAAACTATACAATCGGCAAAAGCTCGAATAACAATATTCTGATTGACCTCGACTGGGTTTGGCTATTACATTTGCGGGTCATAGACGAAAAAAGTTCAAAGTATGACACAGTAAAATCTGTGCGGGTAGATGAAGAGTGCGAGAGTCCTCCCATCCACCTCGTTTGGGAAGATCCGACCCTTGTATTATTCTAATGGGCTAAGAGTCTTTGGGAGTCCCAATTCTTGGTCTTCAAAAATGAATTGTCAACGAGAGACAACAATCCAAGATTCAGATCTCGAATTGCGTAACTTGTTCCGCTTTTCGCTGATCAAAGAAGGGTCATACATCAAATATCTAGATCACAATGAAAGACAAGTCGGACAATGTCGATTCGACAAGATAAGAATTTGGCAAGTGCGAGCGCAAAGGGCCTCGTTAGCCTAATTGTCAGAGTTCCCCGGAGATAAGATGAAGAGAGAATATTTTAAGAAGTCTGACGTGATGATTCTCATAAGTTTGGAAGGAGAATCGGAGAATTTCAAAGCACTTTCCCTGCGTTGAGATCTTCAACTCCCCACAACTGATTCACTATCGTAGCAAAAGATACATCGTCAAGAAGTTACAAGGATTGTCCGATGAAGAAGTATCTTCGTTGAGTGAATCGATTCGAATAGTTATTGTGCTTTCACAAAGGACTGGCAATTCATGTGACGAGATCATTGTAAAAGTTTGACATACGAGGGGCAAAAAATGCCACTCCTTGCGGTTCGGCGGGGAGTTGAAGCGGAGCGCTTTGTAAGGGAAATCATCGAAAAATCTGTACCGCCTCGAAACCCAAGTCGACTCTTCGCCGGCCTCGACATCGCGCACACGTCGCGTGTAAACAAAATGTGGTGACCGAGCTGAAGACGCATATCTTTAGCATCACAATGTCGTTGGATAGCTCGCGAGTGTCAGATGTATTATGCTTGAATCGTGTGTCAACGAGGTTTCAACGATGTGACGATAGTTCAAATGCCTTTTATCAATCTAAGCGCATCTTCGCGGAGCACGAGTGTGTAAATAAGTACTCCGTCTTCAAATATCTGATTTGGCAACGACCGCTCAGTGTACGTCTGCTGATCATCTTGCTGAGCGATGCTCGAAACAACGATTCTGTCGCAAAATATTATTCAATGAGTCATATTCGATCGATTCTTCGATTGAGCCAAACTCATGACCTGCAGCCGACCCGTAAAATGCTACCTATAGAGTTCTCTCATGCGTAAGTGTGCCAAAAGTAGGCTATAGGGCATCACGCAGTATTCAGAATTAGACATTACACTTACAATTATGAGACTCGTCGATGGAAAACAGGCCTTGAAATCAAGTGCCTTTTATCGTATCAGTGGAATTATTTGATTCTCATTCCTGATTTTTCACATGTCTCGCGACTTTGCTGTAGTTCTAGTGAGACTAAGTGAATTTAAACTGAGTTTGAAACAATCGAGAGATAGTTTTGAAAGGATTAAAAGGTCACATAGGAGACAGTATCATGCGAAGCTCTCAGGGTAATCCTGTGAGCCTACACAAGATTCTCGTTTTTAATCTAGTCCGGGCGCCCACGTATGCTCCCGTGGCCACTTTAAGCTCCACGCAGTAACTTGGGGTTTTCTGATGTATTTTGACTCGCTGAATCGATTTATCGAGGTTACCACTCGAATTCCTGTGACGTCATTAGTTATTAACAATTTTTAGTGAAAGATTAGGGTTTTTCGGCAATATCTTGGAAAATATGCATTTTCCGGGCAAAACTCATCAGGGCAAAGTTGTAGAGCAAAAAATTTTCCATAGAAAAGGTCCTCACGATTTTCCCGGGAAACCCACTCCTCAGCCTGTAAACGCATGAAAAGCGTCCGGCGCGATTAACATGGGCTTATATGGGCGGGCATCGCTTCGCCTCTTAGATCGAATGTAGATCTGGATCTGGGGCTTGATTTTAAAATTACGACACTTGCAAATGCAGCAAGCTTACGCGCGCACCTATCGCTAAGTGTCTAGTCCTTGCGGCGGTTCTGCCGGTCCACCCGTTCCTTCCCATTCGGTGTGGTGTGAGGTTAGTCCTTCGGTAAATTGAGACTAAGGCAGATTACAGACTTCTCTCTTCTCTGGACTTAATCGAAAAATACATCAATTGAGTCTTTCCTCGATAATGAGTTATGGATAACTCAACTCTCCACAGCAGCAGAAGATGCATTTTTTTTATGCAAACCCTCACAAAACACATGCACATATGGTCCTACGATCATGATCTGAGTGTTTCGTAGGGAGCCAGAGAGATACATAACATCAGGCTCGAATAATAATAATCTGGAATTTAAAGTGATGTTCATGAGTGCAGGTGTTACACAATACATTCATGATGATGTCAGATAATAGTGTTAACTTATTATAGTGTTGACAGATAGCGCTAGATTTAGTGTGAAAAACTTTTTTGAGTTAAATTCTGTTCATCTCATAACAGCAAACATATTGTAGATTTTAATCCTACGATGCAAGCTTACTTGTATTTTTACTAAGGATATTTCACCCTCTTTCTGTCATCTAGGTAGAATTAGGTCTGAACAATCAGACATTACCACCACCGATGAAAAAATTAAATGTACACACATCAGATTATGATCTCCATCAGTAAAATTGATGAATAACATGAAGACCTCCTCTACGCGAGCCTTACTTTTGAGAATCAGAGTCTATTGTGCATGATGAAATTTTTTTGTCCTGAAATTAAGAACCTATAGCGTGTATTCATTCCAGATGTGCATCCAAATGTGGAGGTTTGGAGACTATAATAGAATGTTGAGAGAATTGTGTTATTATCAACTATTGGAGGAATTAAAGCATTTTGACTGTGTTGTCATCCCAACAGTGGGCATGGTCAGAAAGTCATATGATGAGTTCTGATTAATGCCATGGGACAAGATTCTAGGTTTTGCGCATCAAACTGAGAAAGTGTATGTATCTAAATGTTTAGGGATACTAGTCAATAAGAGTGGGTTACGCTCTAGTCAGATTTAGAAGGTCAAATTAGTAGTGGGCTATACTATTTGGATACTCAATATGGGTTATCTCAATATATTTCAATTCTTGGAAGAAAAATCTTCAAGATACCAACAAAAATAAAAAATACAAGTAGCTCCTAACAGCTTGAGTATCCAAATAGTATATCCAAATAGTATAGTTCACTACCAATTAGACCTTCTAAATCTGACTAGAGCGTAACCCATTCTTATTGACTAGTACCCCTAAACATTTACATACGTACACTTTCTCAGTTTGATGCGCAAAACCTAGAATCTTGTCCCATGGCATTAATCAGAACTCATCATATGACTTTCTGACCATGCCCACTGTTGGGATGACAACACAGTTAAAATGCTTCAATTCCTCCAATAATTGATAATAACTCAATTCTTTCAACATTCTATTATAGTCTCCAAACCTCCACATTTGTATGCACATCTGGAATGAATACACGCTATAGGTTCTTATTTTCAGGACAAAAAAATTTCATCATGCACAATAGACTCTGATTCTCAAAAGTAAGGCTCGCGTAGAGGAGGTCTTCATGTTATTCATCAATTTTACTGATGGAGATCATAATCTGATGTGTGTACATTTAATTTTTTCATCGGTGGTGGTAATGTCTGATTGTTAAGACCTAATTCTATCTAGATGACAGAAAGAGGGTGAAATATCCTTAGTAAAAATACAAGTAAGCTTGCATCGTAGGATTAAAATCTACAATATGTTTGCTGTTATGAGATGAACAGAATTTAACTCAAAAAAGTTTTTCACACAAAATCTAGCGCTATCTGTCAACACTATAATAAGTTAACACTATTATCTGACATCATCATGAATGTGTTGTGTAACACCTGCACTCATGAACATCACTTTAAATTCCAGATTATTATTATTCGAGCCTGATGTTATGTATCTCTCTGGCTCCCTACGAAACACTCAGATCATGATCGTAGGACCATATGTGCATGTGTTTTGTGAGGGTTTGCATAAAAAAAAAAATGCATCTTCTGCTGCTGTGGAGAGTTGAGTTATCCATATAACTCATTATCGAGGAAAGACTCAATTGATGTATTTTTCAATTAAGTCCAGAGAAGAGAGAAGTCTGTAATCTGTCCTAGTCTCAATTTACCGAAGGACTAACCTCACACCACACCGAATGGGAAGGAACGGGTGGACCGGCGGAACCGCCGCAAAGACTAGACACTTGGCGATAGGTGCGCGCGTAAGCTTGCTGCATTTGCAAGTGTCGTAATTTTAAAATCAAGCCCCTGGTGATTTTATTGAAGAGTAGTTAAGTGCGTTTCAAAGAGGATGAAGTCCACTCTATGCTGGTATCGATAGGATTGAGATTAGTCTGGAGATTTCCGATTTCCCAGTGAAAGAGTGCAAAAATCAAGCCCCAGCCTTGGCGCGCGGGAGCAAGTCCGTGCGGTATACGTACGTTCATGGAGTTTATAAACTATCTTTTAGATATTCGGCGCCTGTTATTGTTATCGTGGACAAGTTTCCCCGGCTAACAAGAATTTTCACCGAAAATCCCTTGGAAAATTCACAGTCTCTCAGCATTGACAATGCGCACATGAACTCAAAGCACGCCAGTTTTGAGTATAATTGACCGTGCTAAAGTAATACTTTATACTGCAAAATTTCCCAGAACTTGAGCATGAGCTAATTTCCCTCGTAAAACTTGCGGATGTTCACCTATGGTTGAGATGTACTTACTTTTCAAATATAAGAACCGCTTTTCTTCGGTTTCATAATTTTGCCGCAACGGTGATGCTCAATGTGAATTTTCCGTGGAAATTGTTATCATTTGTTCCATGATCATTAGCAGGCGACTTCTTGTTCATAAAGTATGATAACAGGCACCGAATAGCATTTGAAAGATAGTTCATAAACTCCATGAACGTACGTATACCGCACGGACTTGCTCCCGCGCGCCAAGGCTGGGGCTTGATTTTTGCACTCTTTCACTGGGAAATCGGAAATCTCCATACTAATCTCAATCCTATCGATACCAGCATAGAGTGGACTTCATCCTCTTTGGAACGCACTTAGTTACTCTTCGATAGAGTTACCAGATCCAAATCTACATCCGATCTAAGAGGCGAAGCGATGCCCGCCCATATAAGCCCATGTTAAGATAGTTGTACACCAACTACGTGAGTCAGAGAGACTTAACCTCACTTTTTTGCCCACATCAAAATATTCGAAATTATTATTATTGTTAATAACTGTACTTTTTTCATCAAACAACAAACAAAAACGATCATCTAAGCCTTCCTGAACAGAATCAGGCATGGTTTCCAAAGTTTTCTACCCTAAAATCGAAATCACGTGTCGCATTTTTTGCATTCTACGCTTTGTATGAACAATTACTTAAAAACGACGTGGTCCATCATCTCCAGACTTGGCCATATGATTCATTGATACATAAACTCGGATCTCTCGCAATCCCACCATTTTCTGTTGATCAGATTTTGCGCTGGACCCATTTTTGTGCTGTTTTTGGGGCCCGCTCCCATAAGCGCAATGTTAAAAATGTGCAAAACTGGTCAAATTGTGACGATCGATACTCTAAAACGGGATGGTCAGCCGTTCTGGGATTTTGCACACGTACTCTTCGATATTAGAACTATCTCTCTGCAGAATCTCGAGAAATTCTGTTGATGAATAATTTTGGTGTACAACTACCTTAATCGTGCCGAACGCTTTTCATGCGTTTACAGGCTGAGGACTGGGTTTTCCGGGAAAGTCGTGAGAACTTTTTCTATGGGAAATTTTGTGATCTACAACTTTGCCCAGATGAGTTTTGCCCGGAAAATGCATATTTTCCAAAATATTGACGAAAAATCCTAATTTTGCACTAAAAATTGTTAATAACTAATGACGTCACAGGAATTCGAGCTGGTAACCTCGATAAATCGATTCAGCGGGTCAAAATATGTAAGAAAACCCCAAGTTACTGCGTGGAGCTTAAAGTGGCCACGGGAGCATACGTGGGCGCCCGGACTAATCCGCGCGCAAGAAACGTCACCTTTATCTTATTCTGATAACTATTGCATAGTACTTCATTTCTCATTCACTTTTTGCTCTCGGGTCCTTTTTGTAGGAGAAATATTCTTCCACCCCTTGAGCGAATTTTAGCGTACGCAGAGCAATCGCATCAGACGCTCCAAGATCTTCTTGAACTCACACTGTAAGATTAGAAGAAATTCTTGAAGTCATGCAAAACTCGGCTTGAATCATAATAAAAACTCCAATCTTGTAATGTTAATTTCCAGATGATCAGTCTGATTCTAAGAGTTTCTTACACCGCACAGCTCTAATGATCGAACTTCCAACCGTCGTATTCAATGGTCGAGTAATCGTTTCGATGTACTTATATTTCGTTGCTCATAAGCAACGCTTTGGCGTTTCTCTTTTAAGTACAATGGATATTGACGCCTACATTAGGTTTATTCGATTATGGAGGCCTCGCCGGCGTGGCCGGCGTGGCCGCCCTGATCCGGCCTGGCCGAACAAGCGTTCGGGCAAGACCGGGCCGCGCCCGGCCAGACCTAACGTGACGTGATTTGTAATTTTGCGCGGGGCGGGACGTCTGTTACTGCGGTCAGTGCGGTCTCATCTTAGCGCCTCGGAGCAGCCCGACCACCTAGGGCTCTCCAACTGCCTCTCCTCCTCGAGTAGTTTCTGACACAGCGGTATTTAGCGGGGTCAACAGGACAATTTCCTTGGTTACGATGTTCAGCAGAGAAAGCAGGCAAGTTGGTCGGCGGCTTAGCGAGGTAGGTGCCCCTGCATTTGCAAAAGCTCTCGGATGTGAGAGCGAAACCGTCGAGGTTATGTTTCACGAATCGCGGTTGATGCATCTCGTTGCTTTTGGCCAATTTTTGTCACTGTCAAACTCATCGTTTTTTTCTGTTTTGCATTAGCCCCCAAAAAATCTCATTTGTGGTGTTTGCGGCGTTGACGTCGTCGATGGAAATGGAATCTTATTGCAAGGAGACCGCGTGGAAGATCACTCATGCTTCCACGGATACGCTTCAATAAAAGTAGTTAGGCAAGTAATTGTTAGAGTTGGTAATGGTATGTCCCGATAATAATTGTACGGAGATCAAGTTATGGCTTCCACAAATGTTTAAATCCAATCGGTTTTTTCAGGACTCACACAAGATGCACCATCGACTAATGATGCTAATTTACAGCCATTTAATCAGAATAGTCAAGGCAGACTCCAAGTAGCAGTTAATGGACTTTCTAATCAAATTGTCAATCTGATTCCAATGAGTCAAAAAAGATTGCATAATTCATTCAAGAATCCCAGTTTACTTCAATTGCCACTAAGTACCGCTGTGCCAGGAAACACCCAACAGCTCTCGGGTGAAGCTCTAACAATGACTAGTGATGAAAATGACAACAATGTGTCACCTCATAGAACATATCATCAAATATCATCCGATGGGAGTTATGATGAAAGCTCATCAGCTGATACTTATGTTGATCAATCTACTATGAAATGGTCAGTAGCGCAGACCAAACTTCTGCTATCTACCTATTCGACTCTGAAAGATGGTTTGGAGAGAGGTCAGTTTCAAACCAAGAAAATGCTGCACAGGAAAATTTGTGAAGAAATGAAAAAACATGGACATGATGTAACTCCTGATCAAGTCCAAAGTAAGCTGAGGAAATTAGAAGATAATTTCAAAAAGAAGAGAGATAATATGGGGCCTAATCAATCTGGAGCAGCAAGACTAGATGTACCTTTTGAAGAGTAAGTTTTTTCTTCTTTATAAATGATGTGTCCCAATCTTCTATGGATACTCATCAGGAGTATGTCAATTACTTTATTCGAATATTTAATCCATTTTATATTTTTAGTGAACTTAATGAGGCTTTTGAAAAAAATCATGCCATTAACCCAACTCATCTCCTTGGAGTGGATTGGGAGTATACAAGAAAAAATGATTCTGCATCTGATCCTGACGAAAGTGAGATGGGTTTTTCTTCGGCTGGTGGAAGAACTAGCAAAAAAGTTGATGGTGATGGAGTCAGCAAAATAGCAAGTAACAATAATGAGAAAGATGGGTAAGGGGCCGTATATCTACGTTTAGATAGTACACGTCTGTTTCAATATGAATTACACTCATTAATCATGCCTGAACTTCAATTTTATTCAGGGAAATGGAGCCTTGTAGTAAAAAGAAGAGATACAGCATGAACATTGTCATGTCAGAAAGCCAGCGCAGAGAAAAATATCATCAGGATATTTTGAGTAGAAAGGATCAGTACATAAGATTAAAGAGTGAAGAACTGAATCTAAAAATGGAATCGAAGAAGAAAGAATTAGAAATTAAGCAAGAGAGTACAAAAAACTTTGTTGAATTGAAGAAGATGGAACTGGCTCTGAAAGCCCAAAAGATCAAAGCCAAGTATCCAAACTTCTCTTTTGATTTACCAGAGTAATTTTAATACGTATTGTTGTTTAATGTCCACATGTAACTTGTGTGATGGTACTGTATTGAAAAAGTCTTCATCCTGATTGAAGCAATTGTCATATTCAATGGGCGTTCTTTTATGAGAACTACCCAGTCGTTCAACTTTTTAGCCACTTGATGGTGGTCAATTTTGGTTGTAAAAAATACCTTCTACAATCTCTTGATGAAGTTCACCCCCCCTCCCCCCAATGACTGATATAGATCAATCAACCATCAGTAAAGTCAATTTTTAGCTTTACGCTGAAGTACTTATCAGTAAACTGCATGCATGAGGTGTTTTCATCAGTCACCAAACAGAATAAACTTCATAGTTATGTCGACATCAGTCACTGATCTATTAAGTATCATTTTCGTTCATATCATTGAACTCTAATATGTATACTTGGGGTCAAGTTGTAGAAGGTATTTTGGCCAGGTAACTGTTCAGGTAAGAGCTTAGTTGATGGATACCAGTGACTTAGAATATAATTGTAGTTTTCCATCTTCTCTGCTTAATTATGTTCATTACAAACTTAGTTCTGAACTACCACAAAAGGAATAAATCTAGAAATCATCACTTGGATGGATTTTTGAGCAACCAATTGACCTCAATCTACCCAGCGTAATAACTTTCACAAATAACAACTATGATAATTGCTTAGGAAATGTGATTTCATTCATCAGATTATTCTGTGATTGAGTTTCAAAGTCTGAGTAGTACTGATGTGTGTATGAAACAAACATTAAGCAAATCAGTATTAAGTAATTGTATTTTCAAGTTGTGTTTTCAAGATAGATTTTCTAGTAGTATCAAGTAGTGTGTTATGTAGACTTGAAATTAATGAGCTAACACATGCAGTTAATAGTGAAAACTTTTTATTCTATGTGTCAAAACGTATTGAGGTTATTATGACAGAGAATAATACATGCACATGAATTACACATTAGAATTTTAGAAAATGCAAGTTACCAATGAGAATGATGACATGTTATACTTCAATATGATCTGATAATTGACAATAAATATTGTGTGCTATTTCCAAATAATCTGGTTATGAATTACTACAGGAAATCACGACATACATGGCAAGATTGAATCATCCAATCGATGGGTACATACATGACAAGATTTAATCATCCAGTCGATGGGTACATACATGGCAAGATTGGATAATTCAATCGATGGATATATACATGGAAAGATTGAATTATTCAATCGATGAATACATGCATGGAAAGATTGAATATTTTAATCGATGAATGTATACATTGAAGGATTGAATCATTCGATTGGTTAATAGACACATGGCACCAGTCGATGGGTACATACATGGCAAGATTGGATAATTCAATCGATGGATATGTACATGGAAAGATTGAATTGTTCAATCGATGAATACATGCATGGAAAGATTGAATATTTTAATCGATGAATGTATACATTGAAAGATTGAATCATTCGATTGGTTAATAGACACATGGCAAGATTGAATCAATCAATTGATGAATCTTTGAGCCAATGCCTCTCTAAGCTGTGCACCAGTAAAATCAACATCATCTTCATCTTCAAATTCAGCCTCATCATCACTGCTGTCAAGGTCAGGGTTTGGTTGAGCATTCCGGCAAGTCTGGCACCGACAGGTTTCTAAAGGAGCCTCTAAGAATCTAATATCATCCGTAGAAGCAATATTGTGAAGAACAACGCAGGCTCGGATCACTTTTAATCGCCTCATTCCAGGCTGTAGTCGCACATGATATAGAATCCTGAACCTGCAATGAATGCAATATTTAGTACACCTGTAATAAATAATATCTAATTTGGCTAATCAGATTAATGCCACTAATAGTAGTTCATGTATACGATTGAAATAGAATCACTAGCATGAAAATGCCTCACCTTTGTTTCAGAATGCCAATCGTATGCTCAACATCAACTCTGCACTCAGATACAGCTTTATTGAATTCTTTCTGGTATGGCAGCAGATGACCATTATCTTTGTAGGCAGTGACTAGATATTTTGAGCATGGGTAGGCAGGATCATCAAGCATCCAGCCATCTGGTGAAAACGAACATAAAAGGGATTAGAGATGCATGGAGAGGGAGATCATTGAGATTCTGTGTCACTTCATTTTGTAGGTAATAAAAACGATAAGGGTAGGCTTACCTACATTCCTTTCAGCCAACATTTCGTATACATGAGAATTTCTGTACTGCCTACCATCATGGACTTTTCCTGGCCATCCAAGACAAAAATGGAGAATTTTGTATTTATGATCACATATCACCTGCATTTTCAGCGAATAGAATCCTTTTCTATTAAAGTAGCTTCGATGATCAGTTTTTGGTTTATTGATTTTGATTTCAGTTCCATCAATATCTGCAAACACTCCAGGAATTCCATGCCTTTCTTCATAGTATTGCTTAGTTACATCCATCTCTTCTTGAGTGGGCCATGTAATTATTTCAGTCGATAAACTTCCAATGAAGTCTGACACCCTTGTCACAATATTGAACACAGTATCAGGAGCAAGATCAAACCGATCACAAACTTCTTCATAGGTAGCAATCGAATGGCCAATGAACCATAAAAAGCAGTAAATCTGCTTATGTGGGGGTATTTTAGGTAGTCCTTTCTCTAGAAAAAGGATAATATTTATTCTTGTATAAATTGCTTATGAGTTGAATGGGGCATCTGAAGCTAGATCTATAGTATGGGTGATGATAATATAAGATGAGCATTCACCTTCTCTGTTAAAGAACTCTGATTCTGAGAATCTTTCTATGAGAAGATTAACTTTTTCTCTGGGCAATCGAAATGTTCTCAGAAACTTTTTATCACTATACTGCTGAACCGTTTCGTCAACGTAATTCTTGATACACACTCTTCTCTTTCTTACTGGCTCTTCGTTATCTGAAGGATCATCAAAAAAATCTGATAAATCGCCAGAGGATATCGAATCAGACGACGACGATGAAGACTGTGGATGTGCCGAGGCCGAACTCGAATCTGAGGACGAGGATGAAGAGGTATCCGAACTTGAATCATCCATTTCTTCACAACTTGACGACGCAAAGAAAATCTCTTATTTGTTTATATATCTGTCACCTCACACGTCCAAGACAGCTGATCGAGCTACACAATTCACACCAATTCACACACGTCTGTCTGATCACTGATGCGCCTGTCGCATCGGCTAAAAGGATCGCTATAGGCCAAAGTACCTGGAGGATCGCAGGTCAAAGTACTGCACGGAGCACGCAGTGCCCCTCTAACCTCTAATCTGTCAGTGCACGCCTGCACGGCACACCGCAAAACAAAACAGTCTGCTCGATCTTGTACATCAAATCACGTCACGTTAGGTCTGGCCGGGCGCGGCCCGGTCTTGCCCGAACGCTTGTTCGGCCAGGCCGGATCAGGGCGGCCACGCCGGCCACGCCGGCGAGGCCTCCATAATCGAATAAACCTATAGATAACATTCTTCCTCCATTGTATGCAACTTACAGTTAAGGGGCCATCCAGTAATGATGTCACTCCAAAATCAGAATTTTCGACCCCCCCCCCCCGCCCCCCCCCCTTGTCACGCCATGTCACAAGCTCGTGGACCCCCCTTTTCGTGATGTCACAGTTGGGACCCCCCCCCCCCCGCGGTATCGCCGAATAGGGAAAAATTCGATTTTCTTGGTATGTGTATTACGAAAATACTTCGATACTTTACGCACTGCCGGAAACTTTACACACTTGAGTAACACTTTACGCACTGTTGAGATTTTTTACGCACGAGCGTTAGCGAGAGCGTAAAGAACAGTGCGTAAAGTGTTACCCGAGTGTATAAAGTTTCCGACAGTGCGTAAAGTGTCGAGGTCGTTGCGTATCCTATTTTTCGAAATCAATCGATTCCGAAATAGTATGTTTCGCACCGAGTCTATGAGGTTGTAGCTTGCTTCCGAGCGATCCGTTTTCGGCCCGAACCACAGGCGAGGGTCGAAAGAATCGCTCGGAAGCGGGAAACCTCATAAGCGAGTCGCGAAAGTTATTTTTCGCAATTTTCCGATGTTTGGGTGCCTACAAAATTGCGAAAAATAACTTTCGCGCCTCGCACATGAGGTTCCCCGCTTCCGAGCGATCATTCCAACCCTCGCCTTCGGCTCGGGCCGAAAACTGATCGCTCAGGAGCGAGCTACAACCTCATAAACTCGGTGCGAAATATACTATTTCGCAGTTTTGCGGATCCCACACATTGGGAATCGCAAGAAAACAATATTTTACGCTATTAGAATGATACGTGCTCTACAATGTTGTCTCCTACGGTAACTCTTACTAAGTAAGTGACAGAGCTTATGAACTGAAAATATTGAATGGATGGCACGTTTTGAATCTAGAATGAAGGGACGAAATCTCTTATCGATCTTGAGTCCAAGGAATTTGAATCCAACTCCTGAAGTCGGAGATTAGCGGGACCGATTCTTCTTCACGAGGCTCTATAGCTACGCTGAACCACAAGTTGTAAACAAGGATTCGTTTGGAACACAATCGGTAAGGTAGGACGCTGGGTTGAGCATATACTTGCGTGGGAAAGTTCTAGAGTCATGCATTTCTTTAGCGCAATAATACTTACAAATTTTGATTCTATTCAATGGGTTTCCATGAGTCTACTGCTTAATGGGCGTGATGTCACGTTTGATCAACACCCCCCGTCCCCCCATGTCACACTTCATCGCGTTTTTCTAGACCCCCCCCCTCCCCCCAAGAGCGTGACATCATTACTGGATGGCCCCTTAGAAGCACTGCAATTGAGTGTAATTTAAAAATTTTTATGACTTAGAATATGTTTTCTTGATCGGCTCGCACACTCGCCGGACTCGAATTCTGTGCAAATCTTGGAAGATCTTTTGTTTCCGAGCTCAGCTGTTCAAAATCAAAAGAGACCATTGGGGCGTCATCGTGATGTTGCACCGTCTTTGTGCTCTTCGGAAAAGCCTAATGGTCTCGAGATTCTGAGCAACAGCCCAGGCACGAAGAAGTTCTTCAGCATTTGCACAGAATTTTTGTATGTTTTGTAGAATCCACACGAGTACTTGAATAAAATTTCACTCAGACTTCTCTGATTTTGAGACGAATCAAAGACTACCCAATAAGAAGTATACTCAAGTTCGGAGTGTATCTTACTCCTTGGAAGCTCTGGATTCATCCTTGAATGCCTCTTGGGCGCGATGTGCACCTTGATTTGGTTCTGATTTTAACCATTGTAGAATTAAGCACTTTCAAGTGGCGATTCAATGCTTGACAACGATGCGATTCAGGGAAGTCTGGGGTACCTATATAGGACAAAATCTCTGAACTTGCGGCGCAGTAGGGCACGATCCGTGACTCGAAAACATCCAGAGCACAAGTAGTAAGAACTTGTTACATCGATAATCGGAATTCATTTTCCTTTGGTTCATTACTCCATCAAAAATTCTAGGCCAAACAGATGGAAATGGAGATGGCCAATCAGGCCCTCTCTAGAGAAGATTTTCAGAGTTTAGTTGCGGAAAGCTTGTAGAACAGTTGAATTTTTGTGATAGCCGATCGGATCACCATGTTGATTCAATAAAGCGATTTTTATGTCAAATGATGAATTATAACCGTAAAATGAGCTTGCTATCGTGAGAATCCTATGGAACAGTGCTTAGAGAAGGTCAATACTGAAGAGTGAGTTGATGAATAGAAGAGATACGGCGAGGGTGCGGACTTGGAGCATGCGGCGAGAAATAGAGGAGGAGCACTCCCTCAACTTCCGAATGAGATTATTGGGAGTGAACCTTTCAGTCATTTTAGATGTCAGAAAATTTCAATTTCGACGAATCTCAAAAATCCTCCATGAGAAATACACCGGGTCAAGATCGCGACATTTCGGAGGATTTTTACTCCCAATTAACTTTCATGCTCCTGAAATTCTTTCAGCGTGAATCAATGATAGGGGTAGTAAAATTTCCATGTCACACGATAATCTCTGGAAAAGTTTGGGCAGATCACAATTAACACGTTCACCACAAAGTCGGGTCTTTGTAAATTTATTTTGATGATGAACTGGACTCTCGGGTTGTACAACAAATTCGTCCATACTCGGAGATCAATTTTTTTCTCCATTGATTATGTCTTTGACAAAATTTTACGTCACGACAAATTGTTTTCTGGAATATCGAACAAGCAATGTGAGTCGGTAAAAACTGGAAGATGGGAAGGCATGGGTCTCACCAATGAGGCCCAACGCAGTAAATTTTTTGAAAATAATTCATCGTAGTTCGGTCGAGCCGGAGCTCATTTCCACACTCTCAGTGCAAGTCTTCATAATAGCTTTAAACAATGTACTATCTTATATGAGTTGAGTCATGTTTCGCGTCGTCTTTAAATGATTTTTGATCAAAGGCCTTCGCTCCTCAAGACCTTCGCATTTTTTTGGCTGAAGGTATTTTATACAACATTCAAGAATCGTAGACTCCCTTGTCATCACCCACTCTTGTACATACTTTACATCTCCATAGAGAGGATGAAGAGTAGATTTTGATCCGCGTATGCTCCAATAACGCTGTACATCAAATAAGTATTAGGATTTAAGAAGAAGCGGGGCGCCCCTTCTTATTTATGAAATGTTTGAGAATCACGGGAAACCCCAATGATACACGTGTTCTCTCAAATTGAGAGGATCGTCTGATGGAGACCTTACTTTCGATCTTGGAGGTCATTTTCAAGATCACTTTGAAGTCAAATCGATATTTGAAAATGGAATGGAACATTTGTGCGAAACATTTTACAACTTACGTCGCCCTATAGTGTGGTAGGGAGAGAAATCAATACCGGTGAACGATGACTTCGTCGTTTCAAGGGAGATCTTTCTGAGCTCACATGAAAGATTACTTTGAATTAAAACTCATGATTTATCACGCTCTTTCAGGGATTGAAGTTGGAAGCATTCATTTCCATTCAAAAATCGAGATGACCTCCAAATTATTTTGAAAATGACCTGTAACGTCGAATTCAAGACCATCACTACCTTGTTAACGCTTCGATTAAAATCAACATGTGTCCCAAATATTTTTCTACAAAGTGTTTCTGCAGAAAAATGCGTTTCTTCTTCATGCGTACGGAGATTCGCCAATTCTGACCCTCCTGTGGCTCGCTAAGGTCACATTGGATCAAGTGTTTGCAACGAGAGTTTCATGATTTCCCTAAGATCAGGGTTTGACAAATAACACTAGTTTCGTTATGGTGCGTTATTAACGAAACTCTCGGAGATCTGTTATGATATTCGTTATTCCGTTAAATAATGGGTAGAATTTCGTTATGTTATTTGTTACGTTACTAGAATAACGTTAAAATCATAACGAATTGAATTTCGTTTCGTTATGAGTTTCGGTATTTTTAACGAAACGTATAACGAAATTCATGTGGATAACGTTATTCGAAATTAAAGAAACTAATAACGAAATTGAGTAACGTAATTTCCAAGACATTTCGTTAATGTTTTTCGTTACGATAACATAACAAAATTCTTTTCCGAGTTTCGTTACGTTATTTTTCTCATTATATTCAATACCGCTCATAAATTCTGAGTGAACGCAATATCACCCTCTCTGAAAATGACGGTATCTCGGATTCTATGCGTCGTGGGACAATTTTGAAAAAAGTATCTCCGGATAGTTGGTCATACCCACCAACCTAGTCTATTTCTAGTGCATTAGGAATTAGTCATATCCGATCTTCTCTATCTGAGACCCTCGTGGGGCAAAACTTCGTCCTGATCACTCGGCGTAAGAGAAAAAAACGAAACAAAATATTCAACTTGTATATTAACCATCAAGGACAAAAAAATCTACCAAAATCACTTATGAAACAAAATACAATTTCCATTCCGTTAGGCTACTCGCGGAAGTAACGTAACGAAATTAATTATAATGTGAATAACGTTACTCGAATACCGTAACGAAACTCCAATCCTTGAATTTCGTTTCGTTATTAATAACGTTATTCACGTAAAAGTCGAGTTTCGTTACTATAGAATAACGTTATTAATAACAAAACTAAATCCAAGGATTGGAGTTTCGTTACGTTGTTGTATTATGTTAGTGACATTACGTCACGGTATTTGGTTATGTTATCCTAACGTAACGAAATTACCTCTTAGTTTCGTTTTTTGTCACGATAGCGTAACATAACGAAATCGATAACGCAATTCCGTTATGTTACTTGTCAAACCCTGCCTAAGATTCGGAACCAGATAAATGCTTTTGTTACCAGTTAAAAAATCGATTGAATTTTTAAATTGTCTTGACAACCACCGTCAAGTTCACCATCATGAATTGAAAGCACATACGCTTCGTGGTTGATGGCCGTGACTCCCAACCACCCACAAAAATACAAAGAGGATACTTACTCGATGTATACGTAATTGCTTATCCTCTGCACCTTATACCAAACTCTAAGTATCACTTATTGCTCGCGAATCGAGAACTATTGTGCGACGTCGAATGACTCACTTGAACTCGAGACATTAATATCGCAATCTTTCTTCAACGCGCATTGAACTGATTGGCAAGGCCTAAAACCTGGAAAGTTGCGCGAAATTGTGACCTAAAAGCTGAACTTCTATGAGAAATGCGACAAATTTTATCCATGTCCATTAAATCGAAGGGAATCTAGAAATAAATGTTCATTTCTTCTTTTATTGCAGCTCAACCAATCAGACATGGGTTGCTTTGTAAGCAAAGACAAACTAAGCAAAGAGGATATGGATTTCCTCAAAACACACACTAGATATGACGAAGCCACGATAAAAGAATGGTACAAAGGATTCAAGGTAAGAAGAGATACAATGCAGCCGAATACCAATCTTAGAAATTCCAATGGATGTCCTTTGTAGATGCCTGTGCAGTTTTTAACACACCGCAGGTTTTCTCCTGATAGGTTTCTGAGTTTTGAAAACCATATATTGCTCAAAGTCATGAAGAACGTTCTCCCTCATATCTCCTCATTTGCTGGGGTTTTACAATTTTGACTCATTTTCTTGCACAACTACATTTCTCAGTACTTTTGTCGATCTATCAGTTGGTTGACACGGAAGTTTGTGGAATACATTTGATCATGATTAACCTTCAGTACGGTCAGCTTGGTCTTCTCTTAATATCAAGGTAGCTGGAAATCAAATGGTTAACGACTAGGGAGGGAGAGCTATAAAATGTGTGGTCTCATGCACAGACGATTTTGTACGCGTAAGTCAAATAACCAAGTTGATCGAGAGAGAAAATAAAATATGCGTGAATTTCAAAGTGACCGAAGTATGTGGAGCCATTCTCACGTACAAAGCATGACTCTTGAGATGAGGTATGAGGTAACAAAAAATCACGTTTGAAAGTGATAGCGAAATCTCGTGCCGCATTCGCAAAGGGAGATTTCGGTATCACGAGCTAAGCTTCCGATTTAGATGCTTTGTTCTGAATAGTGGTTCACTCGTCTGACCTAGTTCTTTTACCTGGCAGAAACGCACGAAAATACTCTGAAATATATTCGGGCAAGTGCTCTTTCATGCATAAAGCCGAGAAACTAGGCGGTTACTGTTCTATTCTAAAGCTTGAATAGCCATCAGCTTTCCTCTCTGATAGCTATTGTTTCATTTCGAGATGAGATCACTTTCTCCTCTCTATAGACTATCCGTCCTTGCAGAAGATGAGAATTGTCAAGTGTTGACATTTATAAGGAAACACACTTTCCAAAACTCATGGATCAAAACTTGGGTATTTTGAGAAATACTCATGAGTCACGGGACCTGAAGAGTTTTACAATATGTCCAACTGTTTTCTTGCTACGAGGTCTTCCCAAACGATGCGGTTAGTTCTCGATCGAACTGTCAACTGTGGTTATGGACGTAGGGCGGAAGCAGGGGGCGCTAAGAGGAAGTGGCTGAGAAATTTTTTGAAAACCATTCTTGTGGAACTCCGTACGGTGTTACATTGGCAAATTGCTGAAATTGAACTTGCCTCATTTGAACGGTAAATACGATGAGCGGCTTTCCCTTATCAGTGAATAAGTTGTAAACCCTCATGAGAATTTCGACAGTCTATTCGATGCAACCGTTGCTTTTCAAAAATAATCTGGCTCTCGGGCATCGGAGAACCATAAAGATGTACCATTGGTACTATCTCTAGTAGAGAACACGGATGATGTCCAAGACAAATGTGTCGAATAACATGGGAAGAGGTCAAGTTGGGTTGGAATTGAGATTTTTATAAAACGAGTTTATGGGCTCAGAAGTGGGCCTTAGATCCACGTGAGGGTTCGGGGGAATCTGAAGGAAATAATTTCGTACCATTCTCGAGCTGCGAAAATTTTCGTCATCGTGCGGATCCCAAAATCGAGCGTAACCTCAAACGTCGGGTGATCAATGTAGCGGACGACGCGTGAACAGCCTATAGAGATAATCTCTCCATGGAACAACCTCTGCTCTGCACCACTGAAAGATTCCTATTTGTCCAGCTAGTCTGGCAACCGTGACATCACGTTCCGAACATTCTGATCGCAAATCCCTCAAAGAATAGGCGATGTTTTGCCATCCAAAACTTTTGCAAACAGTCTTCACTTATCCCGATAATCAGATTCAGATCAAAAGTAAGCCGGAATTTTTTCCCATGCAGGTTGCTTATATCAAACGTTATCGTTCGGTCAAAACTATTCCTCTCATATGATGCGAAGACATTCTTATTTTTCATTTTAAACAATATCCGGACTCGAATCATACAAGATAAATGTACGAATGAGCTAGTATTGAAATAATCGAATGTTCTCCTTCTGGTTTGTTTGATATGATTGTATCGTACTATCATCACTTCGTTCTACTCAGCGAATCGACAATATCAGTTTTATTCTGAAACGCTGGACTTTCTAGCGGCTAATAGACCCCATTAAGAAGTAGAATTCTGGTCGACTCCGTGAAAAAGCAATATGATTTTCCAAATTAGTTAGACATCGTAACGTACTTCGAGATTCAGTAATAGTGGTACAAAAAAGTTTCGAGAAGACTTAATTGTTGTTGGTCTCGTGGTTCCGAAAAACGTAACATTTCTCAACTCATTAGATTTGATTGCTTGCGCGTGAATGGTTTCAGTTTTAATCCAAAATACTCTCATAATTGAATGTTACCACTATGTTACAGCAAGACTGCCCGAATGGAAGGTTAACGCCAGCGAAGTTTGTGGAAATGTACAAAATTTTCTTTCCAACGGGGAATGCTGAAGAATTCTGCGACCACGTGTTTCGAACATTTGACATGGACAAGAATGGCTACATCGACTTCAAGGTGAGATACAATTTCGTATTCCTATGTGTAAAACGACGGTTTCATCGGGATGATCCATCTCGTTTTCAAAGGCCTTAAAGTACCGCAAGTTTGTTAATCAATCACGGTCGTGTAATAAACTTGGCTATTGGCCTGAAAAAGTTTCCTCGTGCTCATACAGTCCCCGATATAATCTACCGAATAAATTCATACAAATAATGATCAATCGTTCAAGATTCAATTAGTGATGTGTTGTTTTGTGTATTTTGTTTGCTAGAACACAAAAAATTGAAAGCAGATAACTTGATGGATGGATCACTTAGATTCACTACTGGTCTGGCCAGATTTATCGGCACGAATTTATGGTATTACTATTGGCCCTGAATTTTTTACTTTAAAACGTAAAAATCCCTACCGTGCATGCACCAACCGAACAATACATGCCCTGCAATTTAGCTCAAGATGAGCGATGCTAGCTATCCGGGGTAAACCGATAACTTTTTTCATTATTTGATCAAATTCTGGCAGGGGCTATGGATCCAGATGAGGGGGGGGGGGGCTTAAAACCTTCACAGTGGAAATATGGAATAGAAAAATTAGCCTTCACTGCAAGGTAGAGGGACTTCGATAACACTGGACAACAAGACTCTGGATTGAAAATAGTGCATGGACCGAACAATCATTTTCTTGTGTATTTTTCGGTGCAAAAACCAGTCCCGTGGTCCAGTTTGCGCCTACACACCGGAATTTATTTTTAAATCGATATAAAACTAATTTTGAAAAAAATTCCAGCTTTTGCCTTTTTTCATCATTTTTGAACTTGATGTTGATTTACTAGATGCGTTGCGAGTGATCAGAAGACCTATACAAATATGTTTCCTTACGTATTCTGACCCACTAATAATGATCCTGGTGGTTTTAGAATGCTACAACGTAACCGTGAAACCGTATAAGCTAGTTAGCCCACCTAGTATTTTGGGAAAAAGTCCAATTTTGCGATAAATTTCAAAAAAATCATAAAACAGGCTAGGATGGATCAATTTGAACGTTCGCACTTTCTTCATTCAGTTATATAGTTTATGGCACGAAATCGACCGGTATTCGGAGAAAGTGTGGTTTGATGCTCCGAATTTTTTATCAAAGCACTTATTTTTGCCATGTTATAATCACGAGAAGAAGAATTTCCTCTTGCCCGGGGTGTGCAAAGGTTGGTTTTCTGACTCAAAATGACCGTCTGAACACGGACCCGTAGTCAGTTTTAAGCTACTACGTCAGAATGGTTTGGTAGAGGCATGGACCTGTTCTTCCGGCATCTCTCCGGAAGAAAACGCAAGAAAACATGTGACGGAAGAAAATAACACATTTTCACAGGCCTATTGATGAATCGTAACGCATCTACAGTAAGTCAACATCGACTTCGTAATTAATGAAAAATCGCAAAAACCGGAATTTTTTTCAAAATCGATTTTATCGATTTAAAGACAAAAATGGACCACGGGATCGATTTTCACGTAAAAAATACACAAGAAAATCATTGTTCGGTCCATGCACTATTTGCAACCCAAAGTTTTGTTGTTCAGAGTAATTATCACCGTAGCAGATCAGATGAGTCGACCCGCGAATGTAGATGGATTTTGTTAAAGAACATCAGATGCAAGAGTACAACAACCTATGACGATAGATTTAAAAGTAAGAAGATGCCACAGTCACGAAAAGTTGTACCGTATAATTTTCATGTCATGCCAATCGGTTCATCCATGCTAGTCAAGTTGTCTCCGATGACTGCATCACATGACAGAATTCAAAGAGGCCAAGCAGCTGAAATCGCTGAACGAGAACATGTATATTAGCGTTCCATTCAGTTTTCAATCAAAAAGCAGAATTCTGTAATATTCATCGATGTATCTTTCTCCTTTCTTGTATCGCATGATATTTGACTTTGTTTACTCACTTCTTACTCTACTTTTGTTGGAGTCTTTTTGTAAAGGCCACTTGTATTCGTCCGCCCCAGCGCTTGAGCTCGATTCATCCCTTTTGCCGCTCGTCTCGTGCCGCCACCACCACGATTCGCCCCGTTAGGGACTAGTAGTTACCCACGACGCCCTGAGCAGTTTCGTGCTTCCAGTCGAGGGATGAGAGTGACCTAGTTTTCGCGGCGTTCTCGCTGAAACAAGTGGAAGCTTGCCTCACACTCAGACCAATTACGTATTCATTGAAAATGGATTTCACGTATTCCGGCAGGCAATCCAGCGGGTGGCTTTCTCAAAATCTTACACAATTTTTCAAATTTCCTCCAATTTAATTGAGGAAGTTTGAGTCTGAATCGCGGAGAGCAACTCGTTTTGTTCTGATTTTTCTTGCATGCTTTGTTACCAAATTTTAACCTTTGAACCTGATGAACCCGCAGTCTCATATTAACTCATCACATCTACTTACCTCTCGACAATTCTTGTCAAACCGTGACTTACATTATACGAATGTTGCTTCCTAAGCCTCGTGCAAGTTTTCAAATTCCATTGAATTTTACTGCGACACAGTTTCAAAACTGATGATCGCGTCTAATAGTCTTCACAGAGCGGATAAGCTCTGATGCCTTTCGCCGAAAACTAGGCACGAATTTTCAAGCGTGCCATAACAATTCCAAAAAACGCTCACACGCCACAACTCCAATGACGCTCTTCTACTTCGTCAAGTTTCTGGTGAAATTCTGATGATATTTCGTAAACTCATGCATTCTAGTGCTACAGAGTTTACTTGCCCGTTTTTCATGAGCCAACAAAGAATCCAAGTATCATGATTCGATACGTACACTTTAGATCGCACATATGCAGTGCGGACAACATTTCGTGCCTCTAAACACAACATGGGATCAGATATATGAATGGAAAATTCAAATATCACTCTAAATCTCTTAGAGGGAAAAAAGCCTTTAACTACAGGCTTTTTTTCCTTCAAGCTTACAGGGATTTCGGAATGCCTCTAACTGAAGGCAAATTTGCCTCCAATTGAAGGAAAGTTCGGTTTTGCCTCTAAGGTGAAGAGCTAACCTCAAAATCAGTGTGAACAATAAGGCGAGTTGTTTTGACACAACCCGCGGGAAAACTTTTCCCTTAGGAGAATCTAAAGAATGATCGTCCTTGATGAAATTCATAATTCAAATTAGAGTAATGTGGAATCGATGCGATGATATATCATATGCACAGGGCAAGCATGTTGAAACGTATTGTCCGACTTATTGCTTCTTATAATTTTAGAGCAGGCTATTTCGAGATCTTTGACGATACGCCTTAATCTGGAGGTGGACATGATGAGCGATAACAAAAATGCCCAAAACTTGAGCTCCCCGGGGGAGCCGATGAACGTGTACGACTTTTGAGATAACTCCTCTGTAGATGCTTGGTGGTCTAGTGGTAAACCTTTTGCACGACAACCTGAAGATCGAGGGTTCGCATCCCTTTTGGTTAAATTTTTTTTTCTTTTTTTTTTTAATTATTATAATCATTCCATTATTACTTTTTCTACTCTATAGATTTTTTAATATATGATTCCGACTTCATGTTATTCTATTAGTTCTTGAAATAGTTTGAACTAAATTGTTCTTTACATTTTTGCATCCTGCATGAAGTCTCCAGTTGAAGTGATGAAATAACGAACATTTCTCAGGATTTTTTCCACGCGAAATTTAAGATTTTCAATCAAAACGTATGTTATTGGGCTTAATGATATCGCGAACGTTGTACTATGGATTCTTACGGAGTTATTTCAAGAAGTGATCGAATGAAGTCAATTTAAAATCATGTGCAAATAATTATAGAGTAGAAAAAGTAATAATAAAATGATGATAGTAATGAAAAAGAAAAAAAATTTTTGACCGAAAAGGGATGCGAACTCTCGATCTTCAGGTTGTCGGGCAAAAGGTTTACCGCTGGACCGCCAAGCATCTCTTAAAGTATTTGTCTCAAAAGTCGTACATGTTCATCGGCTCCCCCGAGGAGCTTGAGTTTTGGGCATTTTTGTTATGGCCCATCATGTTCACCTCCAGATTAAGGCGTATCGTCAAAGATCTCGAAATACCCTGCTCTATAATTATAAGAAGCAATAAGTCGCACAACACGTTTCAACATGCTTGCCCTGTGCATATGATATCGTCACCCCCGACGATATATCATCGCATCGATTCCACATTACTCTAATTTGAATTATGAATTTCATCAAGGACGATCATCCTTTAGATTCTCCCATTAGAAGGAAAAGAACTCCCGCGAGTTGTGTCAAAACAACTCGCCTTTGTTCACACTCATTTTGAGGTTAGCTCTTCACCTTACAGGCAAAATCGAACTTCCCTTCAATTGGAGGCAAATTTGCCTTCAGTTAGAGGCATTCCGAAATCCCCGTAAGCTTGAAGGAAAAAAAGCCTGTAGTTAAAGGCTTTTTTCCCTCCAAGAGATTCATGGTGTTGAAGTTTGAAACGTTTCAATACAACGAAATGGATAACCTTACGCCCTCAGACAGTTTTCAGAGCATGAATTGAGGTCTTTTTGTTCTGAACAACAGCAAGCAATGATCGGTGTGATAAATTCTACCAATGGTTGGTGATTTGAGTCTTGGAAATTCTACATATTCCTGAAATTTTATTTTCATCGTTGAAAAAAAACGTTCCAAACTTCAACACCATAGAGATTTAGAGTGTAACTGGTAGATTATCATGTACGAAGGATATTCTAATAAATTACGAGGGAAGTGAGATGGAGTGTTTCGGCCTAGTCCCTCCATTAGCTTCATCGTTGCAACTTTGGAGGGACATGAATTTTAGGCTTGAATCATGCTTTAAAACCAGGAGCGAGTAAGGATTCAAGATCAACACTTTTCCCTTTGTGTAGTTCATCAACCAATTAGTGCAGCAAACCCATCTTGAAACTGTCGATTGTCATAAACGATGTTCTCTCTGTAGTGAATTGTCGAGAATTAACCTTTAATTTACACGATGCTCGGTGTGACCCACGTAAATTGATCCAGAAATATCAAAAACTTGTCGAGAATGAATTTCATTCGTTCGTTCGTTATTTGAGATATTGAAACCGATCATCATCTTTTCAGTTGATTCGATTCAAGATATCATCCGATTACATCGATATAATAACAGATGATAATCACTGATCATCGTGGAAACGAATGAGAGAGTCATCGATGGAGGAATTTTCTACTTCTTTTTCGTACACAAAAGTATTTTCAATTCTCTTTGAAATATGTCAATGCTCACACAAGAATGATCGGATCACGTTATACTTCTAAAATCTGCCTATAATATTTTAGCAATACCGCAGGGTTTCCAGTTCCGATTCAGAAACCGAGCAGCGTGTATAGGAACTTTTTCAGCCTTGTGACACGGCAGCCCTTTTCGATCGCCGCATACGCAAGCCTATAATGCACTCAGGAAATGATCCGGGATCACGCGAGAACGTCTACGTAGCTGTGACATTGTGTTTTCATTTTCATGTACTATGCATGAGTGAATGAGTCCTTGGTCGTAGAGTTGATGGCGTAGTAATTGGCTGATACAAAATAACTTCATTTCATACGATATGTGGAGAATGTGACTGAAATTTTTCTCACTGTACTTTAGTACCATTTAGGCGAGGGACCCGGTATTTATTCGATAGAATTTATCATGAATCTCGTATTTCAGACCTTGTGAACGGTCATCTTGCAGGAGATGCTACTTTTCTCTCAAAGCCAGGATCTCATATTTTGCGTACCCGAATGGTGAATGTCAATCAAGTTCATTGATGCACAGTTCGAGTTGAAAACTTTTTATTCCAACTGTGCTTAAAAACCGATTGCTTAAACAAGGCAAAGCCCCCATTCCGGGAATGAGTATTGATAGAAATTATCGACAATTATCGAAATTAGAGGGATCTTCTATCAGTCTGAGTGCTTGTATTTTCAAGAACTTTTTCGTTTATCGTTTGAGAAGTTCTTTGAAATGAGAAATTGAATCATCTCTTGCTCTGAGAATTCGCATTTCTTCTCCGAAAAAGGAAGAAAACTGACCTCTGTAAGCAATGTTGATACTCCCAAGATCCTTGAGTCATTTAGAAAATTTTGACTGCTGCTATAATTCTTGATCAGATGAGATATGGATGGGAAGGAAATCTAAAATCGTGATGCAAGGGTGCGGTGTTCAACAGATTAACTCTCGAAGTCAGATACGGAATAAAGAGAAAACTATACTAATAGAG
The DNA here is from genome assembly GCA_029851415.1 of Eretmocerus hayati. Lineage (NCBI taxonomy): Eukaryota > Metazoa > Arthropoda > Insecta > Hymenoptera > Aphelinidae > Eretmocerus > Eretmocerus hayati. The sequence goes on from CM056741.1 coordinate 138,116,855, forward strand.
CCAATCGCTATGGTTTTTTCGATGAGAGATCGAAGATATTTAAAAAGCTACGGCGTTGACGACGATTTGTAGTTTCGAGAGAGAATCTTTTCTCGCGATGGTATTCTAAGAAAATTTTCTCTCCATTCTGAGGAAAACATTCCTGGTTCTGAGAAAAACACTTTTCATTCTGAGAAATGATTTCTTCTTTTGAGAGAGCTTTTCATAATGAGAAGAACATAAGTTTTCTATCCTCTATCTGAGGAAAACCCATTTTAAGGTAAGTAATCACATCAAGATTTCTTTTTTTGTGGTGTCCACATGGGTTTATTATACAAAAATGAGAGAACAGGTATTCTAGTTTCGCTGAATGGACTTAGGTTTACCTTTGAAATTTCGCATTTGCTATTGGCACTACAGATCCCACGTTCCGCTGTTCCGTTGCGATTCTGTTCTACACTGCCAGGCATGCTCGGCTCCTGGTTTTCGGTTTTGATTTCTGAATATCTACGCTACTGAGTCTTTCCGAACTAGAAAAAGATATTCCATGATTTTACGAATACTATTAAAATTTCGAGAATGAATCTGCGTTCCTTTTCAGTCAATCTGTCCTCGCCCCCGCCGCCCCTCCTGGTTTACCAGCACGAGAGTCTACTGAGCCTTCCCGAATACGAAAGAGAAATTCGGTGATTATACGGAAATTATTGAAATTTCAAGGATCAATCTGCGTTCCTTTTCACTCAAGCTTTCCTCGCCCCCGCCGCCCCCCGTAGTTCATAAGCGCGAGATGTGGTTTGCATTGTTTGTTGCAATCTGGCCATCCATAATGATTCACGCACCGCACGGCACCGCCTCGCTTTCGCTTGTAATAGGTGGCACGCAACGAATTTCAAAGGAATATCCGTAAAATACTCGAATTGCGAGGATCATCTGCGTTTTTTCCTACTCTAGCTTTCCTCGCCCCCGCCGCGTCACCCCCCGTGGTTTATCAGCGCGATATGTATAGGGTTTGCAATCTGGCCATCCAACGATTTACGTTGGTATGTTGTACCAGCCTGATTGCCGAAGTTCGCAAGATAGTTCACTTTAATCGTATTTTATGCCATTATCCGCGTGATTTGTCCATCGCCGTTTGAAAGTCATTAGCCAATGCAGAACGCACCTGCTGTCTGCTACATAAGGGAACGGTACGGATGAGATAATTTTGACGTTTTAGGTTATGTGATTTCACCTTCCATTTATTTCTAAATTTTCCATATCTCGAACCGACACTTGATATGGTACATTCTTTCCGCTTGACACTGCTTTCCATCATGAAATAAGAATTGCCGTGATTCGTGGACCAATTTGTTTATGGAACTACAAATACTACAAGTACGTACTTCTGTACCAGCAATACCGGCCTTTCGAGTATCGGAAAATGTCGAGAAGATACTGTTTTTACAAGTAATAGATGTTACCACGATCTTATATACAGGTCTGGGCACTCCATACAGCAGCAGAACCGTCGCGTTTTTGAGTCGTGGCTTGGCAAGATGGCCGCTCAGCCAGGAGCGCTCTGATTGGTCAACCATGACTGTTGGTAAACATAGCAGTCGGCGCTGACAATAAGTGAAAGTACCCCCACAAAATGAGCAACCCTACTACTAGCCTACTGGTAGTTTTAGTGGAAGTGTGATTTATAAAGTAACCTATAAAAACAACCAACCCTACTGTGGTTAATTTTAGTGGAAGTGTGAACTATATAGCACAACTTCAAATTTTCACGTTCGAGTTTTCAGTAAATATTGATCAACAGTGGTATCTAAATTCGAAGCATTTGCAGAACTTTACAGAATTGTGGAAGTTATATACAAGAAATTACCGCTATGCTGTGATTTACACTCATAGCTCAACTAGTAAGATCACAGCATCGTTGAATGCTGCGATCTTACCAATTGACCATAGGAGTTAATTAATCAGTACTATCTAGAACTAGAAAACGGTTATCGTCGGCGTCGACTGTTGTGTTTACCAACAATCACAGCCGACCAATCAGAGCGCTTCCTGGTTGAGCGGCCATCTTGTCAAGCCGCGACTCAAAGACGCCACGGTTTTGCTGTATGGAGTGCCCAGACCTGTATATGGGTATTCGCTCCGAGATTCAGCGGAGCGCCACGTAGTGGCTGACTTTGGAAGTACAACTGGCGTACTGCTAGGGTAACGCCATGCTGCACCATGCCAATGACAATATTGAGCGTGCACAGCGAGGCACAGCATGAGCGCAGACGGGGTTTTCGTGAATTTAGGAGAAAACCGTAGCTTGAACTTGCTAACAGTAAGCGACAAAGTTGTTGGAAATTTAATTACGAAGATTTTGAGCTGTTCTGGATATCAATCAGAGCAATATTGAAAGATTCGCGGAGCTCGAAAGAATGGATGCGAGCCCGCGGCTTGAGTGGCGGCTGCGACGCCTATGCTAAAAGCACGCCAAATCTCGAAATCGCCTCAACTAGCTCAAATTTGCTCGGATTTAGGCTCACGACCACTGAAACTCTTCGTTTTTACAAGTTCTACAACTTTCTCGCTTATCGTTGCCACATTTGAGCGATGGTTTTCGAGTTTGACCCTTACGAAGATTCGCCGTCTGCTGCACAGTACGCCAGTTGTAGTGAATGCGGTGGCCACGGGTCGCGCACAATCGCCCGTTTTGAATTTCAAAAGCGCGCGTCTCGGAGCGAATAACCGTGATAACTTACACATTTTGTGTCCAATAAGTCAGAAATTGTCTATTGAGTCTGCGCCTATCTGAGTCGACTTTTTCATTTCTTTTTGCATATTGAGCGATAATATGTGATAAAACGTACACAGAAAGTTTTTTGGAACGTTTTAGGACGGTATATGTGATTTCCACATGTATAAGGCATATTAGGGCAAGTAGTGCACGAAACTGACATTTATCGGTTCTTGGCATTTTTTTGTCTAGCGAGGAATCGTGATTCGATGGGACCATATGACCCTGAAATTCGTGTATAAATGGGTGATTTGAGTCGAAAATATATGCCCCGGAGCACAGAATTCCATTTCTCCGTCTTTTTCGTGCTACTGAGTATTCCAGGGAACAGTTTTTGAATGCACAGAACTGACATTTCGCCTTAGAATCGCTCGCAAAAATAATAGAGTCTACATAGAAACTTCTCCTTGTAGATTTCATCTATTCCCACCACACTTTATTGGAAAAAATTGTTTGCGCCCAGATAAATTGACTTTTAGTGGGGTAACATGGTATGCACGGAACTGACAAAGCTGATTACATGGCCAATTTTCGGCTACGAATGTTAATGCAGCACTCAAAACTTTGAAAGTGGACCCCTTCTCGTGCTGGTTTCGATTATTTGACATGTTTCCTTGAAATTTCGTCCGCGACAAAGTGACATAGAGACGATTTAGGATACGCTGTGAGCATTTGAAAAAAATGTTTCATTTTCAGTGAAAATTCCGTCACAAGATTGAGGCACATGGCTTGGGGATTAAAGTATGAATTCTAGACATAACACCTATGAAAAATGGTTGGTTTAACATTTTACTTCGAGGAAAAAATTTTAGCGTACCCTTAGCAACTCTCACTTCGACGCTAGCGCTGGAGGTATACGTCGATCTCCAGATGTAACAATGCACAAAACTGACATTTCGACCCTTCGTCTTTGAAAATAAAAAAGAGAACCGAACGGATCGATCTGGAAATTTAATTCCAAGTGTATTTCGACAGAATACATGTGAAAAAAATTTGAATGGAGTGATTTGGAGCTTGCTTGTCGAAATGCAAGGCCGTTAACACGTTCCGGATGAATTATTGCGATAATACCCATATAAGATCGTGGATGATACGGTTCGTTGTAGCGAATGAACCTGGTATAGATGCAAAATACCGCAAACGCGTATCATTGTGGGTCTCGAGACTCATTCGAACTGACATACACTGTAAAGAGTAATTCTCAAATTGAAATCCTCCGATCAACTGATTTTTTCACTTGGAATGATTCGCTAGCTCATTTCCAGCCAACAAAATAGTTGAATTATCAACGTTGAGTCAGGTGCAGCTATTTTCGAAACTTCGGATCGTCATTCGCTGAAATTCAATTCAAATGGAATCGGCCCCCCTCCCACCCCGACCATCATTCTCGACAGTAAATCACAAGCTCTGGGCTCGTGAATAATACACTCGACAGAGTTGAATTCCTACAAATCAATTTTTATTCAGCCACACTTTCAAGTAGTCGAAGACCGTGCAAAAAATATATATTTGAGCAGGCATCAGCTACATCCAGAAGAGGTCTGTTCAACCTTGAAAATACATGAAAATATTTGGATAAAATCTGTGTTTTAGCTGTGATACCGGAGATATCAAATTCAAGCAATTTAAAAATTACTCAACAGTTTGAATCACCGCCCCGACGTAAGAAATACACATCCCGATTTGAAAATACCTCAAGAGAACAATGGAAAGTGTTTTCCTTCTTTGGAGCTGACGGGATGTTTTTATTCATAAATTGCTATCAATAATCCAATAACACTGCAGATCCTTTACGTACTTTGGAATGATGCCGAATGCTAATTTAGAGTAATCAATCAAAGGGACGAATGGAAGACAGAAACACTCATGGATGCTGAGATATCGTTGCAGCTCACATTTTTCATAAGCCATCACTATTACTTGTTACAGGAATTTCTCCTTGCTATTGATGTGACATCCAGCGGTACACCGGAAGAAAAACTCAAATGGGCTTTCAGAATGTACGACGTGGATGGTAATGGTGTGATTGATATCGACGAGATGACCAAAATTGTTCAAGTGAGTTATTGTCTCATAAATATCGACTAAGTGATTTTCGTGATGAGTTGGCAGCTCGCAATATTTTTCACGTTCGCTGGTGCATCACAACGAATGATGAATTAATAATCAACAATCGATCGCTAGTCCCAGAGTCTTTGGTTCGATTGGATCGACTTGAACTTACGATGAAATTGATTAAAATCATAAGCCCGCGGGACATGAATCCAAACTGCGCACAAATTCAGTGTGGCGGCCGTAGTATGCAAAATTTGCAGTGAGACTCGTATAGTTTCAAATAAATTCATCATAAACAGTATCAGAATCCTCTGCGAGTCACTAATATCTCCAATTTTCATTAGAGCCGGGATGTGACTGATATTTCTGCAGCTTAGGCTTTTGCGTATAAGTTGCAAACCAATATTCATCGTTTTATTGCGTTAACGACCCTATATTGGTCCAATGGAGTCACGTGCCTTTCAATTCGCGTCTCTGGACCAAGGAACTGAAATAACTGGCTCTCGTGAAAAAGTTTCTATGAAAAAATGTAATGAAATTCCCTCTAGACAATATTCCATACGAAATTTCAAATGAAATGATCGAAAAAATTCATGTTCGCTTTTCCCCACTCCAAGACCTCACTTTTTTTCGGAATCCATCAAAAGTAAAGAATATCTGAAATCTATCGAGCAGCCTAGATCCGACTCTCGGTGATGCCCTTGAATTTCTTGAGAGACCGAATGCGTACCTTCCCTGCTGCTCTTTGGTAATGCATTAATATTTGTTTGAATTTCCAGGCAATATACGATATGCTGGGCGCGAGCTCGAGTAACCGGCCGGTTGACAGCGCCGAAGAACGTGCAAAGAATATTTTTGCCAAGATGGACGAGAATAACGATGGACAGTTGACGCAAGATGAATTTCTGAAAGGATGTCTCCAAGACGAAGAGCTGTCGAAAATGCTTGCGCCTTAATCCGTTGGCATGCATGAAAAGAATTGTAAAAAGTGAGGAGCGTGTGTATTACGTTCAGTGGCTCTCCATCGGTGGAGACCGCGACGCAAAATTTACTGACATTTCAATCGCAGATCGAACAAATATCGAATCATTTCATTAAGGAGGTTCGATGGTCTTGACGAAGATGTAGAGATCGTGACGAAACCTTTTACATAATTATCTTTGAGACAAAACAATACTCTGTGAATTTTTTCAGTATTTTTCACCAGGCGTTTTTTCGAGATCTAAGCCCTTACATTTTTCGAAATAACATGGGATCTTATGGACAGCGCCACCAAAACAAGCCTAGCACCTCTTGACATGTAGAGAAAATTCTCATAAAATATTCAGACGATAGAGAATTTCCTAACGAACAATAATACCTTTCGGTGATCACAGCTTACCATGCATTTTGTGGAAATATGATCGAATTCTTGTCGAAAATCATCAACATATAGGTATACTCGCCGTGTATTTTCGTGCAGCCGTGCGGCAGGTTAGGTTAGTTTTCGTCTTCCCCCCTCACCGATCCCTCATGACACCATCGAACCTCCTTAATCGTCGCGATGCCACCTGAAAATGGTGTAAATAGCATGTGCTCGCATCAGGAGCTGGACAAGAGATTGGACCGTTCAGCTTCCCTATTGTCTTTCCCAGTCGGATTTCGTCTAGGTAATGCCGTCTCTGGCCAAAGTTAAGATGTTATTTCGCCCAACCAAACGTCTAATGATTCAAAGTCGTAACAGGCGATTTGGGCTACGACTCTTCGACTGAGAAGTATGATTTATAGTTATGAGAGAATGACGTTTAAACTTGAATGGAAACCTTGTGCGTAAGAGAGTGATTCCTTGAGAATTCGTGTGAAAAATAATATATATAAAAAGAAATTCATCCTTCCATCTTCGATAGATTATATTTTGAAGATCTTTTATCGCCACGAGGGAAGCGAAATTTTTACGACCGTCACGACTGATGAATCAGTAGCTCTCCTAGTCCGAAATTCAATTTCGACGCTGCTCCATCAATCCAGAGATGTGGACGGATTCATGAGTGAAGTTATCACCCGAGATGAATCAGAATGTTCTATCGTCGATGATGGTCCAATTTAGGTGTCATCGTGGTTTAGGAAAAAATTAAGGATGAAACTGGAATGTTCTGAATCATCCAAATTAGTAGAATTTCAAGATTTCATGGCCAAGTCATACCATTTCTGTAACTTTTTTCTTTGATGAAACTTGACGCTCTGTTCCAGGCCCGATACGTTATTCATCCTTCACGGATTTAAGAATGTTCAGATATGTATGAACAGTATCCATTTCTTCAAAAATCGAAGTGATTGATGAAGCGAGGTAACTCGAAACACACTAGTGTGATCGTATACAATTTCATCGAGAGCTGTGCTGAAAAATTGAATTTGGACCCGAGTCTCGAATCATCTACGTATTATTTTTCATCGTATCACTTTTTATCATAGATATCATTCTTTCATACAGAATTCGCCAGGAGGTGATATCCCATACCGGATAAATGAACTTGATTACAAAACGGTATTAAACAGAACAAAAATGCTCTACCGCGTATATCTCCGTGTTTCTCCAATCAGTAACGTCGTTGTTTCATAGTTTTTGGCGTGGCATCCAAATCCAGATATTTGGCAAAATCTTTGCGTTGGATGACGACGTGACTAACTGGAATGAAAATCTGAATACTGTCGTGAGGCTATAAGGACGTCAGTGTGGAACTTGAACTTCCCTCTTCATCAATTTCATCACAATCTTTTTAAATACTGCAAATCTATTCTCAGATCAATCTCTTGCAGGCTTCTGAAGTTTTTGACCTTTCACACCTGTAACTTTCATTTTCCCGTTTGCCTTGCAACGTCTTGTGTATCACACTCTCAATCCATTCAGAAAAGCTCTAAAATGACTCACACCAAAGTGAGCCATACGCTTCCAAATAGTATTTGTGGATCTTACAATTGCTAAGCCGTGATGGGACAGAAACTCAAAAAACCACAGAGAATAGCCATATCGATTATACTCATTATCGATTCAACTCATCCTTTTATGTGGTCAAATATTCATGAATAAATCTACTCTAGTGGATCCTATGATCTTGTCGTGGACTGGAGGTCGAATTTGTGCTGGAGTAGTTTTCTCTTAAACTACGTCTGCGCGTCGAAATAGTGTATGTGCCTATGAATAAACAATCAACATCGAACCTTCTAGGAATTGTCTTAGAATTTGAAGACGAGGCTCTTGCGGAAAATGACGGATAATGACACATTTGATGCTAAAATGGCGTTTCTAAAGAGGCCCATGGTCAAATGAGTTAAGCCCAAGTTTCGCATGACAATAGTTGAATTCGCAAAAATGCACATGTCAAAACTCATTTGACCTTTCACCTTGAATATTTGAATATCGGTACTCGATTGGGCATGTAGTTGCTCATGGTATGCTCGATCAAATTATTTGCCGAGTCGACCAGTGCGGTCTTCAATTTACCGAAGACGATTGATCCACAGTACCTACTATTTTTTTTTCTTTTTTTTGTACTGGAGTACAATCCAAAACTGAATAAGTGTGTTGACGGTCAATGCCGCGGAAGCCATTCTTCCAGAGATCTAAAACCAAGCAAAATCACGCACAAATGCCAGCGCAACGGACTTGTTCAAATGGAGCGGATGTATATTGAATAAGAAGCACATTCGTATTTTGATACCCGACCACTTTCGCTGCACGAGACAGATTTTCTTCGCTCAAGCCTCATCAGATATCCGCATCAAAATTGAGTAGAAAAGACCCTCTCCGAGGTATAATTGAATGGAACTTTCTGAATCATGCATGAAATGAAGTTTCGACCCCCCCCCCACGATTTTACTATCAAAATGCCTCGGAAATTCTTGATTTTTTCGTAATTTTCCAACAAGATTGTTCTTTAATCTTTGCTTCATTGTATAATATGAATTTCGAGTACCCAAGGTTGACTGAGTGTACGTACATCGGTTTTTCTTTTTCAAGTCCAGAGTCACTAGTCGGAAAGGCTTCACGATGAGATGAGTCTTTGCGGGATTCACATATGAATGAATAGTCAGGTTGAAAATATCCCTGTAATTTCCAACCTACTCAGATCCAAGTGAGCAGTCTTCATCGAACATTTTGAAAGAGCGCGTGAATTATAAATCATATTTGGACGTGATATTCTCTATCCCCTAAGGCATTTTTCACTTTTGATCACATATCATAGCATCCCTCCATTTGGGACAACACAGTGTGCGAATAAGAGTAAGATTAAGGATATATATATTATATATATATATATATATACAGATATATTTGTGGTTCTATAGAATATTACAGCAAAAATAAGATGGGAAAAATGCAAAATTGCGATAATATTACTTCACGTAACGCAAACAATGACTTATAAGTGTACTTTGTATTTCAAATGCGTAAGTTAACTCTAACAACCAGCAACCAGTTCATGCGGATACTTATTGAATTATTGAGTCAATTCTTATGCAATAACGGGCACAGACTTTACTGTAGGATAACCAATTCATCAGTTAGAAAATGATCAAATAATATCTTGATGAATCTGAAATGAATGTACAAGATTGTATTATACTTTCGAATGAACGAATCCCAAATTTTCGACCTCCATTATTCAGGAGTCTTGAATCGTGCGAGTGAGCTCAAACTTGTCACGAAAATTTCTCGAATGCTTCAACAATTTTTTTCAAATTCATCAATTGAAAGGCCAAGATTTTCGCATCAAAATACCAATGTTATATCCCGCAATTTCGAAAAACTAATTCAAAAGCCAGAATTGAATTGTGATTCATCGCAAGCAGTGTACAAGAACGAAATTTTTGCTAAAACATTCTCACCTTTGCTTGTGTATGATATAATCATCGCAGCGATAATTGAAAACTACGATTGAGTGTTGAGAAAAACCATTGCCTTGCTCATTCATTGAAGTCGCCGATTCTCGCAGACCTAATTGTTCATCTTGAAAGTCTCATTCAATTTTCTGAAATTGACGTGTGAAGATTGCTGAGCAAATGATGCATGCCGATGCTATGGATGAATGTAGTGTAAAATTAGTTTCGTCTCTTAACTTTCCTTCGGTCAAATTCATCGCGTTATCGATGTTCGTCAAAACTCACTAATCGAGTCCATTCCTATTGCCGAAAAGTCAACCTCATACATTGAAGTACCTCGAATTAGGATAAATAAAGAGCGCACCTGTTTGAAAGTTCAGCCTTGACAATCTAAAAAGACGCACTTTCGCGTAACGGATAAATGACGAGTCCTCGGATGGGTGAAGTTGATTTCCTAACTTGGTAAAGTCCGACTGTGATTTTGAATATCCTCCAATTCTCGACCCTTGTCTACTCGATCCGCTGAAAGAATTTTCAATTATTTTCTGTCAGCTTTCTATTTCTCACTCACTGTCTAGTCTCCGAGAAAGCAAGATGAAGATATCTTACCATTGAACGGTTGAAGTAATTAACGGTTTCTCGAATCTGTTCCATCAGCGGATCAACAGCTTTCCGTAAAAAAACCCGGTCACCTACAAACTTTGAATCACTCGCACGCGCTTCAATCTTTTTGCCAAACTCTCAAGATATGTGTTGACTGCTTGTGCCATCCTGATTTATTCATTACTTATGGGAATTTTGAACAGTGTCGAGGAAAGTATCTACAAGAAATCCTCAACCATTCGCGGTCGAATGGTCGATCTGCGCAATGCAAGAAATGATAGACGCTTTTATCAGCTACTCATGCGCCTACTAATTCAACTCGATTGTGAACCAAATTTGAGAGCTCTTCACGTATGCGAGGACTCTGAATACGACTTCTTGCCGTTTGAGAGCCAATCCGAAGCAAGGGGGCAAATTATTTCTCTACTATTTTTTGTAAAAAACAAGTTACAAGCGGTGAGTGTGCGAAAGTTACACTCAAAGATACTTTTATACGGCTCTCTCCTGCCTCGTGGCTGCACCTCATCTATTTTTCTTCAAATATGAGAAAGATGAATTTGTCATCTCATAGGATGCTGGCTCATAAAAAAGTTCTCTCAACACGATGCTCGGGTTCGAGTACAAGTTACATCGCGAAATTGGTCCTGGGAGACCATCAGTACGAAGAGAAAGGTGCCCGAATTCAGCTCAAGGTGCGGTGTTGCATCGAAATCTTTTTCGATAGGTTGAGGAGAGTTATTGACAAAAGCGTTTCATTGAGCTCATATAGGATGAAATACATCTTATTCATTTGAATGTTCATGCTATGAGCCACGGCTAATCAGTTTTTACCATTCGTTTGCGTTACGACAGACAAGTTTTTTTGCCACCGTGCTCATTCTATTCCTGTAACTGACCCTTATCTTCCTCCATGAAAATAATGTTCCATGTATAACTTCATTGCTTGGAATTTTCTTGATAGTTGAAATACTTTGATCTCTTCAACTCGTCCTCTCAATAAGAATAGGCTGATTGTCATGAAACTTTTGAGCTGAATTAGTTGCGATCACCAGCGGTTGACGAAGATTGACTGAAACCGTAGCGAGAGTAAGACAGCATTGGATTGCGTACAACTCGCACGTTTTCCCCCTAACCGAGTATTATGATGTTGAGAATAACCCTTAAAATCACAAAGAAAAGCGTTATCTGAATACCTTTGATTATGGATGACGATATTGTCGATAGGAATTAAAATTTCCCCGAGTCAGTAATCAAATCGCCGAAAATTGACCAGTTTCTGCTTGAAATATTTGAGAGATAAAGTTGACCCGTTCGTGGTTTTTCTTCAATATCAAATAATAGTTTGTATACATCTCACGAGTGTAAGAGTGGAGTTATAGTAGAGTGAGTGCGAACGTGAGTGGTGTTTTTCTCTTGAAGGACATCCAGAAATGCATATTATTACTTGCGATAATCTTGATCTATGATACTCGCATCCGTTGGTCGAGAGAGTCTGCATGAAATTATAAGAGTCTTCGAACGGAAGCACTAGAGATATAGGATAATCAAATTTCCCGCGCAAGCAATCTCTTCGCACAGAAGAAAATAGGTTGTTGGTTCGAATAATTCGTGCTTCGAAATTCGAGCATTCGGAATACTTCTAGCCGAATAATGTGATAGATTTTACAACCACGGATTAGCAATTTTCGAATTAAGGACATCTCATGGGATCAGCATTGGGAATTTACATTCAGATTCGAACGAGCCGTCTGTGCAGGCGATGAACGATGAATCAATCGCTACTCTGGTGAACAGTTGAATATTCCTCTAGGTTTTCTGAAGCCTGAACATACGTTTGGAAGTCGTGTCGATTGCTAATGCGATACAAAAGATCTGCACGATATACTTTCATTCGGGAGATCGTCGATAATCAAAAGCTCGCACGAAAGCAATTAATCACAATTATTCCGCGTCTGAATGACGGGTTGAGGCGAGGGTCGGAATCATCCCGAGGAGACAAGAACTAGACTTTATTCCCGTGTATCGAACTATACATTTTGATAAACTGCGAGTAAAAAGCACAGTTTATCAAGAAATATTCACACTCAAGGATCAAATTCATCGTTCCAAGCAACTATTTTCTTTCGTGTCACACGAGATTTTCTGACAATCGGCTATTTCTATTTAATATACATGTTATAAAATGCTAAGCATATTTCAATAAAATTTACAAAGTGTTTGACCATCAAATTTTCTCCGATAGGAGAGATTTGTAAGTCTAATCGACGAGATACTCAATCCAAAATCATTCTCTGGCATTGAGCTGTAAATTTTCTCGCCCCCTTTTAGAAATCGTACTCTACGATCAAAAAAAGATTCTCGCCGCTCATGGGCCATCTATAAAATGCCCACAATCCAGCAGAGACTCGCGGGGCAGATTTTTACGGAAGCCCGACGTGCACACTCTGCTGCGCATTTACAACATTCCTTTTTTGAAGACATTCCCTCAATATGTAATTACGCACAGCCTTCCCACTTGAAATCTTCTGAATGTCATTCCTACCGATCAATTCCCAGATGCTTCATCTCCAATATCAATCTATCCCTTCGAGAAAGAAACTCAGGAGAATTCTCGACGTTTTTTACAAACCCACTCGATAATTGGACAATGTTATTCGACATCGTTCTGAAAAACATGGAAAAACATATCGAAATTTCAAATACATAATTTGTCACGGGACGATTGGTATTGACCGTTTTCGTTGATGTTTTTTACGTTGCGGTCGCACAAAAAGTACATCTCGTTCAGGGATAGCTTGAAGTTAACATGAAGAGATGGATAGTCGGGAGTTTTTGAGAAATAGTCATTCCCTATCAATAGGTATGTTAAATCATGAGATGAAAACTCTATTTATTTTGAACGCGTGATAGTCACAGCGAATATTGAGTTAACCGACGTAGTTTAGATAGTTTGAATGGACATATCTTATGAAATGTATCTTCCACGATAAATTCTATAAAAAGTATTCCTCTTCTGATCTATACTATACACTACATGGTGAAATTCGCCGTCGAAAATTTGAAATTATCGTACGGCAAACCACTCACTCTTACGGCATTACTCGTGTAGCGCATTCTTGAGACTTTGCTTTCTGTACCACTACCAATTTCGGTAGTTAGTGTATTATATCCGAGCCGAACACGCTCGTGATTCGTGTATCTAGATACACATAAATGAGACATGAAAATGATTATGTTTCATAAGATAGTAGATACATGTGCGCATAATAATATGTGTAGTACTGATCTAGCTCGACTTTTTCTAGACGACTCGACTCCAAAATCATCAGCTTGCATCCGAGTTGGGATGTGTGTAACAAAACTTTTTACAAAAACCAACTCAGAAATTGAAGCCCAAAAGATCACGCTTTTCTGATCTGTTCTGAGCCTTGTTAACGGTGCAAGGAATTGAGAAAATCATACCGAATCCACTTTCTTCATCTGTCTAAGCCCCGGTTTAGTGCGTTTAGTTAATCTTCCGAGAAGTGTCACGGTCGTATCAATGCGGAATAATATGAAACACGGAGTGCGCCCAGCTCGATAATTGTCTCGAATCAGAGAGGGAATGAGAGTAAAATCTTGCGTTCAAAATACAGTTAGATACAATACCAATAGCGACGTACCCGAAAAAAATCACCCGCAGGCATCGCTTCGATGAAGGAAACAGAGAGTCGAAAGGGCCACACGTTATCGCGCTGAGAGTTGAAAATGCACGACGGTACCTCGACGCGTGAATCACCTCGGGGACTCATTATAATGGATCAGGACATGTGATGATCAAAAAGTGCCCAGAAGTAGCTAACCACGTTGTCTGGCGCAATCCAAGTGCTATCACTTTCATGCGAATATTCTCGTTTCATTTCCGTCATTGTGAAAGTAATTTCCGAGTATTAAAGAGAGCCGATTACTCTGAGCAATGGAAATGCATGGATATGACCATTAACTCGACCAATTGTTTTACACTATTCAGCTCCAAACTTGTGAGTTCTGACCTTGGAATTCCAAGTCAAAACGTATTTGAAAAATTGCGCGGCACTTTTATACATTTTCGACAATCAATGTTTGCTAATTCTTCCGAACCGTGAATATCGTTCAGAATTTGTGAAAAGTTGCATTTTGGGGCGTGCTGTTGTGCGAGAGTGATGCCATCAATTGAAATTGAGCTCTGTCTGAATGGAACCCGGCGTAATTCGTAGGATCTTGGCTTTCGGTCGAATTCTTATAAATTGGGGCAGGTTCCTTCGATGTTGAGTTTTTCAAATTACAGAAAACGAGAACGGTACAGTAGCGCTCTCTCACAACGGAAACTCCGATCGACGCCTCTACCATATAATTTTCGAGCTTTTTCAGTTGGATGCAATGTTTCAATTGTATGAATATACATCTCCAAGCAATAGCGGTCGTAGTTGCATACACGAGAAAAAGCAATCTACTAGGAGAATAAGCTATCATATGAAAATTTCGCCATGTCGGTATTTTACGAAATTTCGAAAACTTGAGTCCAAGCTCTATATCTATATCTCCATTAATGCGGTTAGACTTATCAACTGTGTGCTTATAATAATTGTCAATTGTTGTCTTTCTCTTCTTCTATCTCTTTGCTCTGATTCGATGAGTAGTTGTATATTAGCTTTTTCAATTTACTCCATTTCATCGACGTAAAGTTGGAGCATTTCTCATTTATAAACCATCGTCTTCCGTTACGTATTATTCGCTACGTTTTGCAGTATATTTCCACTGATACATTTGTAATACTGCGGCTGATTAATCATTTTTTATGAATCAATACCAGAGCAAAATTAGAATGAAAGAATCTCATCGAGATGCAATTCTCATAAAGACGGTGGAAAATTTTGTATTTTATATGTTATGGTGGCATATTGCAGATGCTGGCCATTGAACTGCAATGCCATGAGCATCAAACCATTTATGATATTGTAATATTCAGAATTACATATTTCCTGTTGATATCATATGGAATAAATTGCACAAATCTCAAATATATTGGATTTTTGAACCAATTCCTTGCTAACCTTGTGCGATCTTTTCTGTTACAGATAAGCCTGCAACAATTCGTGCGTGCCAGTGTGTGCGTGCGTGCATGTGCTCTGTATGCGTGTCCGTATGTGCGTCTAGATGATGTGATGAAATTATCAAAAATCCTTATCCCTTCCGGGTTCCCATCCTCCTATTTTGAAGCCCGTGCTTTTTTTTTATGCACAGAAAACATGGATGATGGACTCACGTTCGTTGCTAATCAGTCTCAATCATTATTTAGAGATACCCGGCCACACAAAATAATGAGAGACTTTTCCACAATTGCTTTGAATTGAAGGTATGGACTACTTGAACGAGAGATTCAGTCTCATTTTCACAAATTCTCTTCTGTTCATCCTACTCTCTTTCTGTGCATTCTGAGAGAGCATAGAAGGGAAAATTTTCCGAGAGAGTCAAATTTGTCCTGTGGCTTGCATATTCTTTTAAAATATCATTAATATTTGCAAATTAGCCAGCTCAATTCCTGTGTTCAAATGAAAGCCTACTTGAGGAAATGATACACTGATCGATCGATTGTTCTTGGCAGATCCTTTTCAACCAACAATCTACAAGAAAGGTATATAATCGCCGCCAAGGACGTTAGAATTGTTACGTCAATCACCGTGGCGAATCACAGACTGCCGTAGGACGTAGCAATGGGTAAACAGAATAGTAAACTGAAACCGGAAGTCCTCGAAGACCTCAAGCAGAATACCGAGTTTTCAGGTAATCGACAGTCACGTGGAAAATAATTCATACAATATACCCCGACCGCTCTGTTTTATCGACCTCGCATGCTTGCAACGATATCCAATTTTCAAATGGTTGCAAATACTTTCACGATCGTGTGAGTTATAGCCAGCGCTATTCTTCATGAAATTAAAAATCCTTTAAACTCCATCGCGTTCCAGAACTCACGATCTTATTCGAATAGAATGAAAAACGGCAATCAGGTAATGCCTCTGACCCTAGAAGTTGACTCAAATTTGTTGTTTTCCACTTTATTCTGATTAGATCGTCAATTTTGAAACGCAACAAAGCTCAAATAGTTGGAAATTTAACAAAGGGCTGGGTTGGCTCTCTCATATGATCCGGTTAGTGTATTTGTAAGGTGAATAATGTATTGGAACCAGATCAGGACGGTAAAACAGAGCAGTCCAGACTGACCTTAACGCGGCGACTGACTCACAACCCCAATGATGAATATATTCACGACTTATTCATGATCTACGTAATTGATCTCACATTGCATGTGAGGTGGAAGTTTTTTAGTACGGAGCAAGGTTAAAACGTTTGTCACGTGGGTAGAGGTGGAGATCAGTGCCTGATCTCATCTTACCCCTTCGTGCCCATAGACGCCACGATGACGTTGCACCCGCGACGGCTACGCGGCCGCCCAACGTATGTTCAGGCTGGGGTGGTATACCGTAGTAGCGTAGATCGTCGTCCGCACGGAGCGCGCGACTCGCTCCTCACCGTCAAGGGATTTTGGTGCTGGAGAGGTCACCTCCATCCTCTATCATTCATACGATAAATGACGTTTTATCTATATAAGCGAGTTCTAATGATGTGATGCGAGAAGGGCTGCTGTAACAATTTTCTCTAATAAGTAGATTTCAAATGTATCAGTATTTCGTACTCTCTGGCATTATACGACTTGAAGTGCAGCCGCTCATGGCAGCAGCCGTTACTGCATAATTACGTGCCATCACAGAAATAGCTTGCCGAAATATCAACTTTAGCAATATAATGATTTGAGCTACTGATCATAATCCGAGCGTAATATTGGTATAGTCGTCATAACTTACAGCGCCGACTAGATTGTTTTTTTTTTTCTTTTTCATGCTTATTTTTCCACATGATTCGGCTCATCTTCATGAGGAGAAGGTGCAAGTTGATGCTGTTCGAGCCTCGAAAATATCCTAGAGAATTGAACGGTTTTCAAATTTATATAACAACTCGACCGTGACTGACAATATTTACTCCCTCTTTCATACTTCAAGAACATATTTTCCTGCAAAGTAAGATGATTTTGATCAAGCCATCACGTGAGCTTGTACTTGTATATTACTTGCAAACGTCGATTTGGCGCCGTCTGCTTCGCAAAAGACATCGACTCACGCTTACATTTCCAACACGAAAAGTCCCTAGACGGTGAGTAGTGAGTCGCGCGCACCGCGCGGATGACGATCTACGCTACCACGGCACCACCCCTGTCGCGGATGCACCGCCAGCACTTTGACGGAGCGGAGTACATCCCCACTGCATCGGTCTACGCTGCAGCACGAACCATCGTCTACGATGAGCCGTGCGGCGACCAGACCGCTCATACCAACCACTCGTTAAACACCCCCTCTCTCGCGCCTTTTATTCCCATCATTAATTAAAGTACAATCTCAGTCGACTTGTTTGTGATTCATTCGAATCACCCCTCCCTTCTCACGTAACACGTTCATAAGATCGAGAATTTCCGAAGGAAACCTCACAAGGAGAGTCCAAGGGGTTTGGGAGCTGGATCAGTCTGAAACTCTGGGAATCATCTCCTTTTGGCACCAAAAGATGATGCACAAAGCCGCAGAGTCTAACGCTCAAGCGTTTTCGAGCTACAGGCCACAACCGAGCGTTAGACTCTGCGGCGTCGGGTATCATCTTTTGGTGCCAAAAGGAGACGATTCCCAGAGTTTCAGCCTGATCCAGCTCCCAAGCCCCTTGATGTAGAAATCATGTATTCTGAGCATTTCCAATGATGATTTTTTGCCTGGAAAATCAAAACTTGAAAATATCAAACCTCTGCGCCACTCATGGACGATATGAATTCGTATGCATCGCATGACAGCCGTAAAGCAAGCTTATTCATTCTGGTCCAGAAAAGTCGTAGAGAACTTAGAACGAAGGACTTTGTAGGTCTTAAAATGACCACCAAGATGCCACAAGGGTTTTTTCTCATAGACTCATTCCCGTCAAAATTACAGGTGGTTGACTGGAGTCTTTTTTTTTCCAATTTTCGTCATCAATTTTGATACATTAAGAAAATTGGAAGAAAAAGTTCGCCTCATATGATTTGAAAGGTCTTTCCAAGACCTTGAAAATGTTTTTTTGAACGTTCTTGTACACCCGAAAAGATCGTAGTAATTGTCCAATTATTTATGTCGGGGACTGTATTCACCGAATCTAATGGAAAATATTGATTCTTGTGAAAGAAGTCAACAGTTTGTAACAAGATTTTTTAACATTTCAGACGCAGAAATTCAAGAATGGTACAAGGGATTTCTCAAAGATTGTCCGAGTGGACACCTTAGCGTTGAAGAATTCAAAAAGATCTATGGAAATTTCTTTCCCTATGGAGATGCATCCAAAGTGAGTATTTCTTATCAATATTAGCAATGGTGGTCAATTTAACCAATTTTGAATCTCCTTCGGATTGGTGTAAATTGATGAGTAAGGTTGAGATATTACGAATGACTTGTTGGGATGGAATTGTTCAGTAAATTTGATAAAAAATCGATTACGAGCCCGGGCTTCTCACCCGTATGGAATGGAAACTACCCCGGGAGTATGGAACAAATTCTCATCATAATTTTGCCACCTGTCCGATATCGATATTAGGAGAGATAGATAGGAGAGATTGTATCAATGTTGAACGTAAGACTACCATCTGAGCAAATTCTTCCCGTGTCCGAGTCCGGACGTATCGTTTAACCCTTTCCAGCATGGTGTCACATATACGTGAGACTTGAAGTCATCTTGATATGGCTACCGGAGTTTTAGAACTAGTGATTGAGCACAAAATTGGTTGGCATTGAGGTTTTGGAATTTCGTCGTTCTGTTGGACTTGGATTACATGCTTAATCATTTATTTTCCAGTTTGCGGAACACGTATTCAGGACGTTTGATGCCAATGGGGACGGAACGATCGATTTTCGGGAGTTCCTATGTGCCTTGAGCGTTACGTCCCGAGGGAAATTGGAGCAGAAACTCAAATGGGCTTTCAGTATGTACGATCTAGATGGCAACGGCTTCATTTCCCGGCAAGAAATGCTTGAGATCGTCACGGTAAGTTTTGAACGTTGTAAAACGTGTCCCTCCGATCGTGATCGAGTTTCTCTTCATTAAGTTCAACAAAGAGAATTTTTCTAGCTGCAAACAATTCTTCCACAATTAACAATATGATTATGTTGAAAGTTGGGTAAACACTTGACAGAGTGGAGGTTCAATAATGCCGCAACCTCGAAAGATGTGTGCAGCTTTACTGCGAGTCCTTGCTACAATTAGACCGAAATCGCGCAAGACAATAAAGTTTTACAGGTTAGCTCGAAGTGTAGTCTCGACTGTTTCCATCACTCATTGTGACACCAATAATGTGAAATATTGCTATTCTTGGAAATTCTGTGATTCGAGGAAGCAAAAACATTGGCGCAGATGATTCAGATATCTTCAGGCACATAACCATGACCAACACTGTCAATTTTGCCTTTCACGAAAATCAGGAAATTGAACCTTTCACTCTGATGATTCTTACTCGGATTCAACATCGGGCTCTTTTAAAAATTCAGAATTCAAAATGAAATGTACATATTCTATCCATATTAACACATTAAAGTTGACCGAATATTGTTACAGGCGATTTACAAAATGGTCGGGACAGTAATGAAGATGCCTGAGGATGAATCGACGCCAGAAAAACGCACTGACAAGATCTTCCGGCAGATGGATAAAAATAGAGATGGAAAATTATCACTCGATGAGTTCATAGAGGGTGCGAAGAGCGATCCGTCAATAGTGCGATTACTTCAATGTGATCCAAACGCACAAGCTCAGTGAGATATGAGCTGTCCCGCTACTTTTTGTCTCACCTTGTGGCATTGTAAATCACCAGATGCGACTGTTTTGATGAAAAGTTGCAACGATTTCAGTCTCTTTTCCCCAAACTGTAAAAATATTGTGAATTTTAAGAAAATCTATTCTTGAGAGTTTTGAGTGAAAGTTGATGAGTCAGCTGTCTTCCCTCGTTATTATTATACTAAAGCGCTCTTTTAAGAATTGAGAATCAAATCGTGTATGTAAACCGTCCGTGCGAGTACGATTCTTACTTGCACTACGAAGAAAACAAAAGTGTGGTGACTCAGTAATTCATTCCTCTCCGTTGCCTTCTTCGTCCCTCATCAATCATCCCTGATGTAATTTACTCGAGTCAACGCAACCACACGCTCACACCCTTTAACACACTCCCATACACTCGCACACAGATCTCGCATGTAAAAAATTTAAAGAGATCTGCGTGTTATTTTCGGACATGAAAGAACTTGCACTACTTCCATCTCGCTTTCTCGATCTTTTTGGTGTAAAATCCTTATATCTCTATGATAGAAATTTGAAATTCCCCATCTTATCGCGACAATTAATCTAAATTTATCGCTCGACCATCATTCTGTTAGTGTGAAAAATTATGTTTGCGTGAATGTATATGTTCCTATAATACCTGTAATTATTGAGATCATCGTTGATTTTGGATGGGCTAGCGGTGGATTCTCATCGAATTGTCATACAACGAATTAATTTCCTGGTCGGATCCGAGTGCTGAATGTGCAACATTGTAGCATTAGACAGGCAATCTTCTGGTGCTCGCCAAACAGTCCACTTCTTTCCATCTACATTATTACATTTATCTCAAAATTTAATTTAGTTATCATTCTATTGTTCAACACTGGTTCTCATGATCAGAGCTACTCAGTATAAACGTGCTGCACAAAAAAGAACGCTCATATAGCAATAATAGCATCTACATGCTAAAGTCAATACAGAAAATTTACGGATAAGAAACTCATATCTTGAGTGGGTGATATAATTACTCTGGTTGCATTACTCTGATTTGAGTTCTCGGACAGGATTACGATCAAACATATTCGGAGATTGAAGTATTTTGCGACGTGGCTGAGATCAATTTATCCGCAAGCTCAAAAGCTTGCATCACCGTCACGCAATACCCATGCCTGATGTTGAGACGAGCGATGTGGAATCGCTCGATCACTTTGTCTATTCTATGAAAACCGAGAGTGAGTTTGATGTAAAGTGAATGTTTTATCTATAATGTTCTTGAATACAAATGTATAAACATAGATCGGTGTGTGCCTTTGTCATTTCAACCCCTGACTCCTCTCGCCACCTGGATCTGAAAAAATAGAAGCCACAATTCCAAGTTACCCGATAATTTCTCGAAACACCTTCGCGTAGTTGGCCCGAACTCGAGATCACTACCCTCATCCCGTTGAAGTCAGATGGAACTGCGCCATTTTGACTGCTCCCTGAACTAGGAACTGATAGACTATCTAGAGTAGAAATGCAATGCTTTTCCGGTACAAAAGATATGTTTGCGTCCGGCGAACGAGCACTCGGTGACAAAGTCACTCGTCAGCTTGTCGGGGTGAAAGCCCTTTCGGCAAAGTTCGGTAATCAGGGTACCCAAGCGCTGGAGATTGATTGAATCAGAAGATGCGGGGAGAAAACGGGCGAAAATGTTCATTTGCGCATTAAATGGGTTTGATTGAAGCGGGCAAAATATTGTTACTCATTGCGCGAGCAGCTACATATGGCCTCGAGGTGTGCTCATACGGCGAGAAATGATAAAACAGAGCACGCGAATCCACCGGTGCGATCCGTGAAAACCTTAGGGTGTGTCCACAAATGAAGCGTACGCACTGCTCACGGCTCACAGCGCATACCCACGGCTCACGTGTGCCATGCGCTGCTCATCGAATTTTAGCCGGCGAGTGACATGGATTTCCCGGAAGATCGTCATCCATTCTCGATCGCTAACCCAAGTTCTGTAGTGGATCCAGCTAGTAACGTGAAAAATCCATATCACTCGCAGGCTGAAATTCGATGAGTAGCGTATGGATGGCGCACGTGAGCCGTGCAGGGTATGCGCTGGGAGCCTTGAGCAGTGCGTACGCTTTATTTGTGGACACACCCTTATCTAGCGGGCGAACGAGAATAGAGTGAATGATGATGAAATTGGTGATCCCAAGATGTATTATATTCAGCTTTTCAGGGACATTCGTTGATTCCTCGGTATCATTCGGGTGATTATAGCTATACCCTGGACAGAATTTGGAACTTTTGGCTGGAATCAATCGTGGGGAACGAATATAATCTGCGAAAGTATGATTCTCTAGAGATAAAAGCTCACATTTCGAGATGCGAATACAAAAAGTTCCTTGTACACGGGAATATCAAATAGTTTGAAGAGAGGAATGAAAGTCCATTGGCGATGTCAACCATTCACTCGGCGGGCGGCGTGCTTCACGGTTATTGCGCGTCAAAATTTCTGATTACTTGGCTCTCCATCGCTCAAATCACGAGTATTTGGACTGGTTTTGTAGCTTCTGACACAAATCTTTGAATGAGCCGAGATATATTGTGAAGTATCCAGAGGAACTTGCCAAATTCACAAGTGACTGGTCATTTCTGTGTTATTCGTCGGGATTTTCGCGAAAACTGAGCTTTTAACGAGTAACTCGGACAAATTCGCTCGCAAATTCGAGTCCGATACTAAGACTGGTGCATACATATGTTCTGGGTTATATATCGGTAGTTCCGCGGAAACTTCGATATTTGGGGGTCGAAAATGTGCCAGCGCTAAATCTCACTTCCTAAGGTTCTTAGATGTGTATTTCGCCTTTTTGAAATATATGAAGTATAAATGAACTCGCGCACGAATGTAAATTTTCCCACTCATCAGTACCGTAAGGATAGCATTGAGAGACGCGGTAGCATCACACGGACCTGACATTTTGAAGCAACACACGGACATGACATTTCGAAATCGCCACTAAATCACGGCCGAACTGTTTGAGCTACAGCTTGGAGATTTTGGAATTTTGATTTGACCATTAGATACTTTGAAAATAGGTGACTAGGACCTCTGTAGTCTCGCGATTAGAGGTCGCACTAGTACCACAAGAACCTGACATAAAAATTTAGCAAAACTAAATTTTCGCGGAAAACTACTCCCCAAAGTGTGAAAATCCATTTTTTTCGAAATTCTGAGGCATGGAAAAGTTGCGCCTGACAATTTAGTTCTAGAATAAGTTGGTGCGGAAGAGTCTAAAACGAGGCAGATTCACTCTTATCGAGGAAAATTGAGGGAGTAAAATTTCAGGTAAAATTGTGCCACAAAATGTACGTGCTCAGCGCACACACAAAAAATGGTCTTTGGGCTCTCATAGCAAAGGGATTTGGTGCTCAATACCATTATATTTGATGAGTTTGCCTACTCGAATCCACAACGAGCTTCTTGGTAGTGTTACACACTCACAAAAGCCGTAAAATGGAGGAACCTCGTCACACGGACCTGACATTTTGACCCCTTTTTCGATGATAATTTTTCTCGGTAGCCTCGGATCGAAAAACTAATGATTGCGCCAGAAATAGCACAATTGGTACATCGAAAATGACATTTGAAATTTTCCGCTCAAGTATTTTAAGGGTTCGTTCAAACTGGCACACCTTATTTTGAAGTTTCCGCGGATTTACCCATGTATAATGACTCGAAACCGCGACATTAACCATTGGATGTGTTTACACCGTTTGGCGAATAGTAGAACACGAACAAAGACGGGTCCCACCCGGTGGACCTGTCGCACACCAGAAAGGACGCGCGGATCCCACCGCTGGCACCCCTTGAAGTGAACGTATTCGTTACCGCAGTTGGTCATTTGCGGGATCTCAAAACATGTTTGTTTCCACATTCCACCTGTCCTAAAACATCGGCGTATGTTTCAACGTTGCTTCAGCTCAGTGGTCAGATCGTCGGATTGTAGATCCAAAAATCTTTGAATCGATCTTGATCGTGGCAAGAATTCGCTCAGTCGCCTTTTTTGGAGTTAGATAAATATTGCTCTTGAGTGGACGGGGAAGGCTTCTACGTATATTAGTGAACTGTCCAATTGTTCACTATTCAAGAGCTTTGTAGAACCCAAAAATCACCTCCGATGCATTGTTGGGTGACGGAGTTTAAATATGGAGTTGGCCAGCTTCTATTTCATCGAGAGGTTCTATACTTGATGTGATCCCATCTCAAGAGGATGTCGGATACCAACATTTTCGAGATACCGTAGCGGTTCAAAGTAACGCCGATCCTAAAAGACTCAAAGAATCGGCGTTACTTCCTTATAGATTTGCGATATTTAGAAAATCCGTAGAAGTATGTAAGAATTCAGCAAAGTCGGTAAGTGTCAATATTATTCCGAGTGGATTCCGACTGCCGACATCCCTTTGATGGGTGTGCCAATAATGCAGCACTTGTATGATGCTGCTAAGCGAATCAAAATTCGGGCTGAGATTCGTGACTACAAGGTTATTTGCACTCACTGCCGAGTACAAGTATGAAATCGGTCGGCTTCTATCTGACCGCGGACTTCTTCCATCCCGCTCCCTTCCCAGGGATGAAAAAGGACCATAAGTGAATAATGCTGCTAAACAGAACAAAAAAGTTGACTGGATTCTGCGCTCACTATAACAATAAGCGTACAGGGCGACCCCCAGTTTCTTTTTCGCTATACTCTCTCCGTACTCGAAGCAACCCCAAACATTGTCAAAGTAGCCGTGAAAACGTAGGTGCGGCACGAGGAGGTTGAGTTTTACTTTACAGGTTTTACCGATCGTCAGGGCAGGGATGGCCACTAATGTGGCTTGATGTAACTCGGGATCGATTACATTACCTATTAAAAATGTCCGACCTCTAATTGTTACGGAACCTACGTAACAATAACTCTCAAGTCAACCAATTTTTCACAGTGAATATACCTACCGCACCAGAGAGCAGTTTTCATGGGATAAACTCGTTCCGCATGTCTGGCTTTGGATCATCAAAACCGCCTCAGTCAGGCACGGGATTCATTTGATGAAATGAATTCGTCGAAAAATTCCGTCTATGTAAGAAATTACAACTCGCACTGCCTCAATACGAGGGAGGGAAGGAGTCCTGGTAGATGTTGATATATTTCACCGCATTAGCTCGCGACACGTGAGGGTGCTTTTTCAAAACTCTACATCGACGGCGAACAACGATAAAGGGTAAGATGAGAGAGAAAGTCAAAATCCTAAGAAAGAATTTTTATAATTTATTTAATGATGACTGATGGAGAATAATTCGCTTGGATGTACAATATTATATCTCATAATATTATTATGCGGATAGTAAATTTGCCCGTCCAAACACTGTTTGACGTCAAAGCACTTTGTTTATAAAATTTTAAATGCATGACGAGTACCATCTTGCACGAATTACTCAAACTTGGCATGAATCATTACCCTACACTCATCTTGGGTTTTGCTTAAATTTTTCTTTTTTGTATGAAACGATGAGCGGATATTTGTTTTAACTCGAATTCACAAGGAGATTCTGAGCGTCATAAATGAAAGCAAACGGCAAGTCACAACTTAGATCAACAATAATTGACTCGAAGTTCACCCCAAATCTAACTACTCTCTTTTACGACGAATTGATTATTTCGTATGTGCTTCACTGCTTTCATCGTCACATTCCTATACTATTGGAGGTACAATTTTGGCCACAATGATTCAGGTCAGAACAAATATGAAAAATCCTACAACGATTGGTAGTAGTAACAACCTGTTTAGTTTTCATAGCTCTAGAAATGATTCGATTTGGAAAATCACTTTTCTGAGCAGAAATACTTATCACTTTTGGATTAAGATATCTTTATCGATTTGAATAAATCCCTACATCCCTGTTATTATTAGCTCATTATCTCTCGTGAATAATGTTTGATAATGATTATTGAATATCCAAGTTCGAAAATTCGTTTTTCTTAGAATCAATCATTTGAATAAGGTTCGTTGGTTGTGAGCGTGCATAATAGAAATTCAAGTTATTATCTAAGGAAGCTTTTTGCAAACGGAAATGAAATGAAAGTGAAGGCGATGCTTTTCTCGAATCAAGGGCACAATCGACTCAAAATTTTCATCGCTTGTATCAAAGGAACACATCCGATGAACAAATTTTTGATATCAACTCAACTCTTGATACTGTTTTTCGCCGATATCTTTCCCCTTGCTTATCTCGTTGATCACATTTTTTCGATCGCACTCACAGAATTTTCTGATACTTGAGACTGTAGTAAGCTCTAGTGTGATAACTGTAGTGCCGAACTTTGGGCTTGTATCCTAGGAGGATACCCATATCTGCGGATGATTTATGACTCCTGTCCTTATTCTTCTCGTCGTATGTCCTCATTGCTCGCTCAGCCCACTCTTGAGCTCGGGGTGTCTCGCGGTAAAGTCCTTTGTTTCTTTTGTTCATGAAGTCAATCACGTCATTATAGTAATTTTGCCTGGAACAAAATGATATTTCTCATCAAGTACAACATTAGTTTCTCTTATAGACGGTTATTCTGTTTCCAGTTTTGGGCGCGGGCCAAGCTTTTCATTTTTTCCTGCAACTAATTTGATTTACAAGAATGCACTGCACTTTTCCGCATAAAGATATTACAATAATTTTCTGGCCAGCGTTCGACTGCGATTCTCAAACCAGAAGAAATCGTTCTCGATTGCTATGAAAAAGTGAAATTCACGTCGAGAATAAAATGATGATATAAATTCCCATGACCGAATAAAAACTGACTGATAACAATTTCAGCCAAAAAACGAAACAGCCTGCACACAGTGGGAAGATTCTCAATATTTTTGTCTTGAAAGTATGTAACGCGCTCGAGTTGTTTGACTTTTGAGTGAGTAACTTTTGGTTTGTGCTTGTTGAAGATTGAACTTTTAAATTCAGGCGAAACCTCACCTGTAGTCGTAGATGTAACGGTAGTTGAGGAAGAGCGGCCTGACCCAGTGGTAAGTGTAGTGCGGGGGATCGGCCTTTGGCAGGTTGGCTTCTCTGAAGTTCCAGGGGCCCTCCGCGGCTGCGGCTGCGGGCGCTCCAGCTCCGGCCTCGCCACCCTCCGCGCCACCTTCTCCGGCCGCGGCTTCACCTGCTGCGCCATCGTCGACGTCCCAGGGAGCCGCCTCGTCGTCCCACATGATTTCGCCGCGTCAAGTGACTTGAGACAGAAATTTTTAATGTATTCGTCAACTCTATTTGAAGCCTGTTTTGGCATCGAACGGGTAGAATAGTTCGAGCTATTATGCCAGAGATAATACGCCAGATAAGTGATGAGCCACGACACGATCTGATCTTGGTGATGCCACGCATTAGCTTAGCGCGAACACATTCATCGACATCCATCTATGAATAATCTGAGGGTGGTTCTAGGTCGAAAAATCGACGAGCAGTGAGAATTCATGCCAATACTAATCGCGGGGTCAATAAGGACCTGGACTTTCCGATAGTCGGTCATCTCTCACTTTTGATATTATTTGACACGAAGTGGTAATCTTTCTCCCTCGTGAACAAACATACCCCGTTAAACATGACACATACCTTGTGCCAAATCCAATTCTTCTGTAATTCTGAAATATCTGCTGATGGTTTGCGCTACACGATGAATTTGATCAATCCAACGTCTCCTCGCCCCTTGCTTCAATAGCACTGAGGAACAAGATTTGAATCCGACCTTCGTTTTGCCCTTACACGTCAGAATCTCTATTCAATCGTAATAGGATTTCGTGAAGTGATTGTTGTGGTTACGCACCCTTGTAATGGGCCAGGGGCGTATTGGAATTACCATTTCTTGACCTGCTAACACAATGGCAGTGGTCCTAGAGGGCTAGAACGCGGTCGAAACGAGTGACAAGCCGATTTTTCGGATTGCATCAGCGAAGTTTGTCAGATTTTGCAATAAATCTCAAGATGCTCACAAAATGGACCAGAGCTCACGAAAGTGCACTTTGTTCGTTTTTTAATTGCCCATGGCAGGGAAACTATTTGCAAGAGCTCAAAAATAGACGTATGGGATCTACAAGTATCATCTCGAAAAAGCTGTTTTTGAGAATTTCCTGAGAAGCCTGCTCGTAAAAAGTCAAATTCGAAGTTTTCTGGTCTAACATGCTTCTAAAATCATATAAACGATCCCCCTCCACTGACACAAAATAGTATTCCCAGCACTCCATGCTTTTATTCAGTTGCCTTCGAAATAGAACCGCTGACGCGTCTAAATGAACGTACAGGTTTCCGGTACTTCAGATATCGTATCATGGTAACAAAAGGATATTATTTCTGTAGTCTTATTGAAGGCACGTGAGATGCAAAGATTCGTTATTTGACTCATTGCGGGCAGACTTGAGCTCACCCCAGAGAATGATTAGAAACGCCTTTTTGGGATGTTACTTGCAGATTTCATACGTCTATTTTTGAGCCTTTGTGAACAACGACCCTCAGATCTATACATAAAAGTGGAGACATTGTGCTCTCGCGAGCTCGAAAAGGATGATTCTGGTCTATTTTGTGGGCATATCAAGATTGATTGCAAAATTTGTGAAATTTTGCTCCTAGCAACTCGAAAAATCGGTTTATAACTCGTTTTGAATGCATCTTAGCCCTCCAAAACCACTGCCATCGTGTTCAGCAGGTCAAAATACGTAGGAAATGGTGGTTCCAATATGCCCCTGGCTCATTACAAGAATGCGTCACCACAGCAATAAAATTACAAATCAGCGAGAATGCTAGAAATTCCGTTATTCGGAGAATAAGTTTATTACTATTTAAAATATTCTGACGTGGAGAGGGGGGGTGGAAGGAAGTTCGAATTCTGATTCTACGGTGAATTATACACGAGGAAATCATATTCTCCTAGAGGGGACCGTCCGACCCCCAAACGTTGTTCCTCAGTGTAATCATCAATGCGAATGAGACAATTCTCGATTATCATTTGTCAAAGATGCCGAAAGCTTATTGGCTTAAGGTTAGTAAGAGTTAAAATTGCGCACTTGCATCGGCTGTATATTATTCTATAGTATGTATTGCCTTGCCAATCACGTGGTGGTAGCAATGCCGAAGGTTTTTGGCGCGCACATCCCGATCACCCACTGATCTGCCGGTCAATAGGCATCAGCTAATTTGGGAATCAAATGCCATTGACGAGGGCTGATCTATTTGTAATCTCGTTTGGCCTGAATTTTTCTCGCTCAAGAGCGTCGTTTAATTTTTCTTGCGACCATGATCGATAGCACTGGGAAAACTGAACAAGGTGATCTTTTCAGGCTCAACGATTAGTTTCGACGTGAATCGAGAGCCCGTTCCTGTGCGGAGAAACCTTGGGAGAGGTTTCTTGGAAGAGAAATAATGATGATCCCATGGATATGCAACAATATCTGTGGGAAGCTAATCACGAATCGGAATTTCACCGATCCCCTTCATGCCGGTCAAAACCCCATCCTCGGGAGGATTGCCAACGAGTAATGTTACAAAAAACGTATATTGAGTGTCCGTGCAACATGTATGGAGAATCGATTTCGTCCAATTTTTTAGTGATAGTGTAGTAAAACCATCACCATTTGCAAAATTGAAACGATATTCTTGCGTGGCGCTACATGTTTCGATTGGTCATTGTCCCATGCATGTAAAAGTGTATTCTATCACAAGATCTCTCGAATTCTTCTTGTCCTACAAGATCGATCGAACCCAATTCACATACATTGGAAGCACGAGGACGATCAATTAAAATCATAAATATCATTCAGATCATTGGAGAATTTTTCGCGTTACTTTTCACTCGTGCAGCGCATTCGTGAGATCGTGAATACGAAGAAAGCCATTATGGAATGAAGATAATAAGACCAGAATCAGAACAATTTGGCTCGACTTTTGCAGCAAAATATCACTACAGAAGTCGGTATGCAGGTTCAAAGTTGTGGAAGATGTGATCAACCTTCTGCTCCGCAATGAATTTTTGCAAAACGTTTTTATGATGAAGTCCAGAGTCGTAGGCAGCTACGAGATTTCCCGAGACTACAAAGCTATCGAGTTCGTGGGGAATTCTGACTTATCATTTGATCGGCTTCTGGGACTATTTGGGCAAATATGGATGATATTCAACATCTCAAATTGAATTTGTTCTCTCATAACGTCCTCTATTAAGGGGATTGCTTCATGTATTTGCGCACTCGACAAGGTCCACGACTATTTCCACGCAATGTTTACCTTGAAAAATAAAAACAAAGTATTGGTTCAAGGAACACATTCTGACCTTATCAGTCATGCCACAGTAGGTGATCACCCCTACGCAAGTCTAGGCCGTGGCCAGCATTGCTCAACCTCAGGTATGGCAAAAATTCGTGTTCGTTAAAGATTGCCGTCAGATAATTTGATAATTTTATTCGTAGATCAGCTTAGGGTTGAGTTTATTCCCTATAAGCTCGACCCCAATCAAATAGAAGATTGAATGCTCTGATGACTATCAAACGTAAGTCGAAATCGACGCCACACAACAATATAATATGGTTAATGGTCCAAGAAGCCATCCTAAATCAAAAAAGAATTTCCATTAGGAGGGTACGACAGGCGATCTTACTCTCTCCATAAGCCTGAACCTTTACAATCAGCTTCACAGCACAGGTACACATAAGAATGGAGCTACTCATTTAAGCCTTGTTTGCAACACGTCTTCGTTCCTCTAATTGAGGTTGTACAGATAGTTAATTTTGTATAAACTGTCAAGGAGAGGCCCAATCTTGTGGCTCCTGGATTCGTCTCAAACTTTGGGAATTATCTTGTTTTACTGAGAAATGAAGGTACCCAAAAGGGTTTCGTCCAATGGGCCTCCTATCCTGAGATACAGCTATGAAGATTAGCATTGCCAATATGGTCCCATGTTAAAATGATACATATATAGATATACTACCAATGCTAATCACCATAAATGTATCTCGGGATAGGACGCCCATTGGACAAAACCCTACTGGGTACCCTCATTTCTCACCAAAACAAGATGATCCCCAAAGTTTCGTCAAGATCCAGGACCCACAAAGTTGGACCTCTCCTCGTGAGTGCAAAAACATGTGCATTCCGTGCCCGTCAGATTAATGGATGATGCATGAAGTTGATGAAGGAGCAGCTTCACCGAAAGAAAAATTCCACGGAAATTCTGAGGAAAGTGATTTGAAGATTGCAAGAAGTATGTAAATCTATATTCTCAATTAATCTTTTCATCATTGTCGTGATCGTTATGAATGTGAATTGTTTTTTTCCGAATCCCTCGCCGGTTCACCTGTCACTTGGACGATAATTGTCCCATCATAACCTGGTGTGATATCGCATATCGTGTATAATGCTTTCGAAAAGGTTTTTTGCGATTTTTCTAGTACAAGTCATGAGATATACAAGCTATTTTACACTCAAGTTTATCCCACAATGTTCGAGCAGCATTGTTCCGAGGTTAAATTTTCTAACAATTTAAAATGTACTTAGACTCCTTCTCGAATGTAAACTGAAGAAACTACCTACTTCGAATCAATCATATTTATACAAGAAGAATTGAAAAAGCCCCCGCGGGCTACATTCGAGTACAGATTTGATTTCATATTCGAGAGATGCATGTACATTTACGTCGAAATCAAGCAGTTTAATATCTCCACGACGGATTTCAAGATGAGGATAGAGCTTGCTACAATGTAATTGGTGTAGCATCCGGTGCTTCCACAAGTGTTCGTGTATTGAGAAATTTTTCCCCCAAAGATTCTGAACTGATCCAGGAAGGCCATAAAAGAAACTTTCAAATATAGCCAACTTGTAGGTTTTGGGACAATCTGCAATATCCAAATTGAATTTTTGTGTCGGGATCACAGGTGATCCGTCGAAGTGAACTTTTTTCAATTATTGGCGTCAAACAACGAAGGTAACGGATATGAAAAATATTCAGAACACACGAATCGATGTACTTTTTGTGAATTTTCACAAATGCTACTCCACGAATTTCTATGCAGTGGAGTATCTCGGAGACGCCGATCCACCGACTTTATCCATAAATGTTGAAATTAATTGTATATTCAAGCGAGATCTTTGCGCAGGCTCCACACAACATTAGACACGAGACCACGGAATCGAGAAATTGAGGAGTAAGAGACTCTCATCATGATCATTACCGATTTCGTGTTGACTGTGTATGAGATGAAATGAGATTGGAGGAGACGTAACCAATATGTAAGTCCTAGTCCCTATACTTTCTTGTTTTTGTTATTCACAGAGATGAATTTAATCACAATCCATCGATGCACTGAAACTTCGACGTTCGGTTTATCCCGTGGTTTGTCGGACAGACTATGTTCACTCCCGGATCACAGTTATTAGATTACTCCACGGCGAAGTCACTTGCTACACACAATCCCTCCTACAACAGCGTAGTTTTTTTACCAGAAAGTGGCCTCACACACAACCAAGATCAGATGCTCGAACAAGAACATGACTTTGAAATTAAAAATTTTCACCAAAGTCTGAGAGTATACCTGATAAAATATGCGCGAAACTTTGTCGCACCCAACTGTGCAACTGATGTTTGTGGGACCGTCAAACACCAACTGATTCACTCTTCTCGCTTCAACTCTAATCGACACAAGCGTCGCACATCTCGCGTATCACGCTTTTATTTTAGCTTAGACATCTTCACCACCACCTTCTCTATGCAAATATATCATTGTACCCTCATCTTCTTGAGTGGGGGCTGTCTAACGCTTGTGGGTGCTTGCGAGGTATTTTTTTCATTGACTGAAGCCTAGACACGTGCACGGCCACCTTGCTGATTCTTTCGAACCATCGAAGCAACAAGACCTTGATCGATAAAGAACACAAGCTGAATCTTTTCACCCGGTGACATCGTGAATTTATTCAGAAAAATTCCACAGATGGAGTTGAGACAATTTTTGCTTGGATTTGGCGGAGAGAATAGTACCGCGCGTACATGGCAGTAGAATTATTTTAAAGAATTATAATCGATTCGGAGAATCACTGTTGCATGTTAATTATTCAATGTGTCATTAGCGACTTGGATAAATGAATCCTTTCTAACAGACGTCCCGACAATTGGTGACAACGAGTCACTATGACAGCTCGTTAGGGTGATGCCACTCGATGCTGAGTTTATGGACAGATCAAAAGTTACAGAAGGCATTTTCAATGTTCGCAGAATCTTGTCAATTGAGTCGTTACCACTAAACGATTCGTGAACCATTCGTAAACTAATTGTCAAACTGGCCAAGTACATGGCTCGTTTATTCTCATGCGGGGATAAATTACATTTTTGTGTATATGTTATAAGCTTGTTGTGTAAAGTGTAACCTACAATCAGAAGGCCTTGGCGGAGAGGGACAAAACAGAGCAAATTCATTCACAGCTAGTGAGCATTTTTATTAGATTAAAAATTAAATTTGAAGAAGACTTGTTGTCCTCAATACACAGCTCCGTCTTTAAAGAAGCGGAAGACGCTCAATTCAAGTAGGCGACTCCCGAATTACCCTTTTACGTTACATAGATATGTTGACTTCATCGAAAGATAATTGAGAAGAATGAA
Source organism: Eretmocerus hayati (assembly GCA_029851415.1). Classification (NCBI taxonomy): domain Eukaryota; kingdom Metazoa; phylum Arthropoda; class Insecta; order Hymenoptera; family Aphelinidae; genus Eretmocerus; species Eretmocerus hayati. The sequence continues at coordinate 138,150,668 of CM056741.1, forward strand.
AATAAAAAAAATTGTCATTAAACAGAAATTCCCCATCAATATCCATTCTAACAGGGGAAATTGACGGTTTCCACTCCATCAATTAATTAATACTTCAAATCAATTTATTGAAAATATTTATCTCCCTTTTCCCCTTCAACTCCTCCAAATCCGTGCGAATCTTCTTCTCATCCTGTCATCAAAATTGAACTTTTGATGCTCATACAACCCTGAATGAACCAAAAGATGTCACCCACTGGTTGAAAAACTGATGACGCCCGTGGTTTTGACAAACGGCTTGTCTATACGGCCGGACTCGCGTACGCGAAAAGAGAGTTCTGGTGGACGACGCATGTGACGTCTTCGCCGAAAAAATCCCTAGGGAATCCGTCGCGTACGCGAAAGACCGCGGGCCCTGGGCCCAGCCTTCGCGTACGCGAAAGGGCCCATTCTTCGCGTACGCGAAGACTTTGCAAGGTGTCGGTCCGAATATGGAGAACAAGCACATTTTCGTGTACGCGAAGGAAGAAGCCTTCGCGTACGCGAAGAATTCCTGATTTTGCATAAACGACAATGGCGTGGATTTGATTCTCGCTTCAATACGAACTACGACCATCTTCGCGTACGCGAAGACTTTGCAAGGTGTCGGTCCGAATATAGAGAACAAGCACATTTTCGTGTACGCGAAGGAAGAAGCCTTCGCGTACGCGGAGAATTCCTGATTTTGCATAAACGACAATGGCGTGGAATTGATACTCGCTTCAATACAAACTACGAGGGCGAAGGGAGCCCATTCTTTGCCTACGCGAAGACTTTGCGAGGTGCGCGTCCAAAAATTTTCGCGTACGCGAAGGCTTTGCAGAGCGCCGTTTCAAAAATCTTCGCGTACGCGAAGGAGCCATGATTTCGCGTGCGCGAAGACTTTGCAAGGTGCCGGTCTGAATATGGAGAACAGGCATATTTTCGCGTACGCGAAGCTTTGCAAAGCGCCGTTTCAAAAATCTTCGCGTATGCGAAAGAGCCATTATTTCGCGTGCGCGAATACTTTGCAAGGTGCCGGTCTAAATATGGTGGAACTGACTCTAGCTCCAATACGAACTAATTTGGCGTGGGCGAGTGACCAGCAGGTCTGTGTAGACCACATTCGCGTACGCGAACAAGGAAGGCGAGCTACTCAATTGTCAGGTACGCGAAGGGAGCACAATTTTGCGTACGCTAAGCCTTAATGAGTCACCTTCCCAAAAAATTTCGCGTACGCAAAGGGGATACGATTTCGCGTGCGCGAAATTTGTATGTCATTCACTATCGCCTTTTCAGTCAAAATGAATTCATAATCTCGGCTCCAAGATGGAGAACAACTTGTGAGCAGTTTTTGTTGACATTTTTCCTAACCCTTCGTCTCTCCCTGTCCACCGCATCTATGGATAGCACAAAATTCGCACCAATCCTGATACTGAATCGTAGAAACGTTGCTCAACCTGTATTTTCTCCCGAGGAGGCTCGCGTTGCACCGCATGATGTTTTTCTGTATTTGTTTATGGTAAAACATGAAGAAACGGGATTTTTTCCGCTCGATAATGTCACTTGGGGCTCACCAATCATCAACCAACACTTCACTTGTGGAAATTCTGAGTAAAAAGGACTGAGACTCGGCTGCTTCATGAAATTTCCTGCATCAAATGCTTCAAGCGCAAGCGTATGCGCGTACGCTCACACGATGAGCGCATCCTATGTAGAACGGGCCCTTGCAAAGTCTTCGCACACGCGAAATCATGGCCCCTTCGCGTACGCGAAGGTTTTCGAAACGGCGCTTTGCGAAGCCTTCGCGTACGCGAGAATTTGTGGATGCGCACCTCGCAAAGTCTTCGCGTTCGTGAAGAATGGGCTTCCTTCGCCCTCGTAGTTCGTATTAAAGCGAGAATTAATTCCACGCTTTTGTCGCGCGTGCGAAATCAGGAATTCTTCGCGTACGCGAAGGATTCTTTCTTCGCGGACGCGAAAATATGCCTCTTCTCCATATTCGGACCGACACCTAGCAAAGTCTTCGCGCACGCGAAACCATGGCCCTTTCGCGTACGCGAAAAATTTCGGAAAGTCGCCTCGCAAAAGTCTTCGCGTGCGCGAACCGGAAAATTTTTCGCGTACGCGAAAGGGTCCATTCTTCGCGTACGCGAGAAAATTTTTGCGTACGCGGAGGGAGCCCATCTTCGCGTACGCGAAAAATTTCCCGGTTCGCGTACGCTAAGATTTTTGCGAGGCGACATTCCAAAAATTTTCGCGTACGCGAAGAATGGGCCCTTTCGCGTACGCGAAGGCTGGGCCCAGGGCCCGCGGTCTCTCGCGTACGCGACGGATTTCCTAGGGATTTTTTCGGCGAAGACGTCACATGCGTCGTCCACCAGAACTCTCTTTTCGCGTACGCGAGTCCGGCCGTATAGACAAGCCGTTTGACAAAACCACGAATCTTATGCTCGAAAAATTCCATAAGCCGCTCCGCCAATTGTGTTCAGTATTTTCCATGAAATATATTCCCCAAACACAATTTTTCTCGCGCATGGAAAGACTTTCTCATTCACCTTCTACCAAAAAGCTTTCCTGATGATATTTGCTATCTTCTTTGAGCATCTCACTCACTTGAAACCATGGAGCAAGTAACATTTTTTCAGATTTCTACTTGGAACACAACAGAGGGTATCTATAGATCCTTGAAATCCTTGAAAACTCTTTAAATACTTTATAAAATCCTTGAAATCCTTGAAAACTCCTGAAATTCCCCGCGGCATCCTTGAAAATTCCTCTTGGTCTGTTTTTCCGAATGTAGATAACGTAGATCAATCGATATGCGCGCCACTTCTTGAATTTTTTTGGACACGGGCGTCACGCCCATGTGGAACGTCAATGTCTTGGAGATGAGATCTCCCAACTAAAGAATACTCCGCAAAAGTAACGGTCTGAGAAAAGTGATATCCATCCTTCTCTATTATGGATTGTCTGTGAGATGGCGAGAAGTCGAATATCAATATTCACCTATAAGATGGATTGTTTTGTCGCTCAAGCTGCATTCCTAGTTTTCATCTTCCTCGATTCTTTTAGATCATGCTCTTGAAGAGCTTCCAAAATGTTCGGTTTTTGTTAGAAGAGATGTATCCCACGTACTCCATTTTGATTATTTCTCGTTTTCTCGTGAACAAGCATGTATTCATGATTCAAGAACTCTATATTTTATATTTGTCTACTACTAGTTCTTCTGACAGTTGAAATGAAAATTTCTTAGCGATGCGATAATAGTACATTTCGATACAAGGGCGTAAAACGTTTTACTCGCGTCCGAGTGATGGGTTTCCGGCCCGAGCCGCAGGCGAGGGTCGGAATCATCACGAGGATGCGAATAATAGGTTTTACGCCCGTGTTTCTAACTATAATTTTCGATAAACTGTGAGTAAAAGTCGACAAACTGTGTGCAAAGTGCACTTTTATGCACAGTGTATCGAAAAATATCATTGATTATGGGAAGATTTTTTTATGATACTTTTTCAGAATTTTTATTCAGTCGCCCCCCCCCCCCCCAACCCCCCGGCGGGGGCTTCGCCCCTTGCACCCCCACCAGGGGCTCCGCCCGCGCCCTTCCTTCCCCACGACCTTCAGGGTATAGACCGCGGGGGACAACTTTCCGCACCAATATCAAAAAGTATAGTAAGCAACACGGGCGCAACTTTCCCGCTCTAGTTCCCGAAATTTTCGTGCGTAAAAGTGAAACTTTGCGCAAAGTTTTCTGGGCTGTGCGCAATAGTATATTATGACACTGCACGTAGATGGGTAGTTTTGTACGAAGGGCTGTTTATGACCCGAGCGAAGCGAGTGTTATAAGTCCTTCGTAACAAAACTACCCATCTGCACGCAGTTTCATATGATATTTTATAGCACGAGAATCCAAAAATCATGTTCAAAGTTGCGATTTTTAGGTTAGAGTGCTATAAAGCTATTTTGCGCACAGCGCAAAACACTTTGCTCTCGTCGCAGAAGTTACAACTGTGCGCAAAGTTCACTTTTAAGCACTCATTTCGGAAACTCGTGCGTAAAAGTACTTTGTGCCCTTGTTACTTAATATACTATTTGACTTTTTCGGACCCCCCTGTGGGCCCTGGGGCCCGTAAAAGGGCCATTTTAGGCCTTTTGTTGGCCTAATTTGGAAAAATCACAGCTCCAACGGAATTTAATATTTCTCGATGTACCTGAGCGCATTCTTCTCGTAAATGCAAGCACTTTTGAGAAAAATATTGCCCAAGGCCGATAATCGACCCTGGCCACCTCTGGCAGCTATTAACTGAGAGCAAATTTCAGCGATTTTCACGTCATCTTGCGGACGAAATACTTAGGTTCAACTAGAAAGGTGATAATCGACTTTCGCCAGTGGTCATTTTGGAGGTCTTGAAAAAACCTACAATTTGATGACCACTGGTGAAAGTCGATTATTGTACTTTTTATTGAAGATACAGCAGTGGGAAAACGAGCAGTTTCTTAAAAAATCGAAACTTTGAGACTAAAATACTGAAAACTTTCATAATATTTATCCACCAAACTTCTCTAGTATGTTCTTTGAGGTGTCTGCTCATACCAGAAAAATTTTTGGGGGGTCATTTTTTTCTTTTTTTCATTCTAAACTCACCCCAAAATGCCGTTTTTTGCAATTTTCTCAAATACGTCATCTTTTTTCATGGCCGCATATGCTTCAATCCCACTTAAGAGGATGTCGGATACCGACATTGCCGAGTTTTCAGATTTTTCGATGAATTTTCGGGTTATCGAAATTCTACTAAGTAATGCCGATTCTGTATGGCTCATAGAATCGGCGTTACTTGTTAGTTTTTTGATATGTCAAAAATTCAGCGAGAAATCCGTAAACTCGACCATGTCGGTAACTGCACAATATTGATAGGATTCCGACACCCCCTTAATTCGCACCACAGTATATGGAAGTACCCCTAAACATGTATAAAGACTTGGGGGGACAATAATCGAGCCAGGGGCGAGCTGTGGGTTATATTTGCCGAGTCAAAAATGGGCATTATTTTGGCCATCTGAGTGCAGAAGGCCGTGAGAGCATGGTTTTACTCATTCTATCTCGCAAATGAAACATTGACTGGAATGGAGATTCAAACATACTTTTCCGACTCAAAATGACCATCTGAACACAATTCTGAGGTGAGTTTTGCTCTAATTAGTCGTCCCTCTGCACCTCAAGGATTTAGATTCTGTCGACGGGTTCTGATACCGCTGAGGCACTAGACGACATTCTAGAGCTGAACTGACTCCGGAATTGTGTTTAGATGGTCATTTCGAGTCGGAAAAGTATATTGGAATCTCCATTCCAGTTCAATGTTTCATTTGCGAGCTAGAATGAGTGAAACCGTTCTCACGGCCTCCTGCACTCATGATAATGCCCATTTTCGACTCGGCAAATATAACCCACAGCTCGCCTCTGGCTCGAAAATCGCCCCCGCAAGTTTTAATACATATTTGGGGATACTTGGGGGAGTACTGCCATGTACTCTGTTGCGAATTAAGGAGGTCCGATGGTCTTGACGAAGATGTAGAGATCGTGACGAAACCTTTTACATAATTATCTTTGAGACAAAACAATACTCTGTGAATTTTTTCAGTATTTTTCACCAGGCGTTTTTTCGAGATCTAAGCTCTTACATTTTTCGAAATAACATGGGCTCTTATGAACGGCACTACCAAAACAAGTCTAGCACCTCTTGAGATGTAGAGGAAATTCTCATAGAATATTCAGACGATAGAGAATTTCCTAGCAAACAATAATACCTTTCGGTGATCACAGCTTACCATGCGTTTTGTGGAAATATGATCGAATTCTTGTCGAAAATCATCAACATATAGGTATACTCGCCGTTTATTTTCGTGCAGCCGTGCGGCAGGTTAGGTTAGTTTTCGTCTTCCCCCCTCACCGATCCCTCATGACACCATCGAATCTCCTTAAGTGGGATGGTAGCATATGCGGCCATGGCCAATGATGACGTATTTGCAAAAAACGGCATTTTGGGATGCGTTTTAAATAAAAAGAAAGAAAATGCCCTCCCAAAAATTTTTTTGGTGTAAGTTGACACTTCAAAGAACATACTGGAGAAGTTTGGTGGATAAATTATATGGACGTTTTTAGTATTTCAGTCTCAAAGTTTCGATATTTTGGAAAAATGCTCGTTTTCCCACTGCTGTAGCCGAGGCTGTAGCTTCTATAAAAAGTACAATAATCGGCTTGTACCAGTGGTCAAATTGTAGGTTCCTTCAAGACCTTCAAAATGACCACTGGTGAAAGTCGATTATCACCTTCCTAGTTGGACCTAGGTCGTCCGCAAGATGATGTAAAAATCGCTAAAATTTGCTCTCAGTAAATAGCTCCCAGAGGTGGCCATGGTCGATTATCGGCCTTGGGCAATTTTTTTCTCAAAAGTACTTGCATTGACGAGAAAGATGCGCCCAGGTACGTCGAAGAATTTTTAAATTCCGTTGAAGCTGTGATTTTTCCAAAATAGGCCAAAAAGGGTTTAAAATGGCCCTTTTACGGGCCCCAGGGCCCACAGGGGGGCCAAAAAAATCGAAAAAAAATTTTTGCACTATGTCAACATAGTACAAACAGAATAAAAATTGTTCATATTTTTGCCCGACCCCCCCGGTGACGATTTTGTCCAGCTTGCTCCAGAATTTTCCATGATCATTTGTGTGACATTAATAAGTACTTATATTATTCTACGAATATAAATTTGTCTGGGAATTTTATAGAAGCCTCCAGTTGCCCTTCAAAAGTCCTTGAATTTCTCAGATCCGTCTCCTTGAAATCCTTGAAAAGTCCTTGAATTTGGTTCCAAAATTTCTATAGATACCCTGCGAACAGCTTATCACCAACAACTCAATGTGGGATTAAAAAAACAAATACCTTGCATAGTTTGTTCATCTATTCTTGCAACTGATCATTATAAGTGCTGGTCACAGATTAAATTCGTGTCTACTCTTGCTTTGGAGATCAAAGATGATTTTGACAGTAGTTTCAGTCCACATATGAGTACAGTGAAACTGCGCTAACATGGACACGCGCAGTCGCCCAGAAAATGTCCGTCTTAGAGAAGTGTCCCGCTTAGGGAGACTCAGTCTAAAAATCACACCGAATGAACGGAACTCCAGCAGTATATGTGTATACAAATGGAATGTATCGCGAGTGTATCGACCATGAAAATGCAGACATATGGTGAAATGATGAAAATAAAAAGATCAACGAGTAATCTCGTCTAGCAATGAATGTAATATTGATGGTCATAAACGTAAAATCATGAAAGGAAAATTCATCAGGCGCAAGATAGAAATTAGACATTATTTTTGACCCTCGCGAACGAACGAGTGTTTAATATGCGTCTGCCTTGCATACTCAGATTGTGAGATTGTTCTCTCAGTATCCATGATCAACAAACCGGAATTAATTAATTAATTGATTAATTAATTAACTAATATTGAGTCACGTGCCGACTGTTGTGTTGTTCTTCTATACCCTCCCTAGTTGTTCGGAATCACTAGATTCGCCTTCTCTCTACCCTCCCTAATTCACCTCCTAAATACTAGATCTGCTTTAACCTAACCTTACCCGAACCATCGTATATATGGGAGTGTCCGCGGAACGCCAGCCACTCACTCGCCGCGCGGCAATTTCGACCAGAAAAGCGGTGTTTCCATCTCGTAATTGTGACGGTTAATTGGGGTGGAAAATTCTGGAAAAGAATGATTTGTAACGATTTTGAACCGTACTTTCTGACTCTGTGGTCGAATCGGCAAAAATAAATTCTTATCTGGATGACAACTAGAATCAAAAGTTTAACACAATTTATCAAAAAAAGCATATGTTTGATTTTTTTTGAATGATTTTGAATAATTATAACATATATTTGAGAGCTTGTAAAATAATTCAGAGTGAGTACGTTTTTTTTGAGAGAGATGTGAATTTTATAAGAACGAAAAAGTATTCACGGAGCGACGGCGGCCGAGCTATGGAGCTGGCTCGGCCCGCATCAGAACATTCAGAACACGTTCCTCTCGAGCCTTTGAACCGCCAATCTCACGATTGCTCTTGCAAATGGACCACCATATGAATTATCCTGTCAGGGCTCGTAGGTTGATTGATCTATATTCAACTTCAAGTATCTGCAGGGAAATTTTCGGCGAAAGATAGTCATCCATTACAAATCAGGAACAGCAAGTGCCTGTAGAGGGTACAGGTCAAATATTCGGAGAAGTATTGCGTAAACTCTAGGAGCCTAAAGTATTCGAAGATTATTATCTTATTGTAATAGCTACATAGCTCATTCAAGTGGAGATCCCAATTCTCATTTCTTGTAAGTAAGCGATGGGCTAGCTTAATCCTTCTCCAAATTATTCGGACTCATTGATATACCCTCCACAGACAGGTGTAGTTCTCGACTTGTGTTGTATGACTATCTTTTGCAAAAAAATTCACTGCAGGTACCTGAAGTTGAATATAGATAACTTCGCAAACGAGCTTTTGCAAAACGATTCACAGGATAGTCCGTTTACAAGAGCAACTGTGATATCCGCGCTTCAGAGGTTCGAGAGGAGACCCATGTTTTGCTAGTTGAGCCAGCTCCACAGCCTAGCCACTGGCGCACCGTGCATACTTTTCTGTTCTTATAAAAATCACATCTCCCTCAAAATACACGTACCCACTCTGAAAAATTTTTTGCAAGCTCTCAAATACATGTCCTGATTATTGAAAATCATTCCAAAAAATCAAAGATATGCTATTTTTGATAAATTGTGTTCAACTTTTGACTCTAGTTTTCATCCGGATGAAAATTTAGTTTTGCCAATTTGACCGCAGAATCAGAAAGTACGGCTAAAAATTTTCCCAAATCATTCTTTCCAATAATTTTCCACCCCAATTAACCGTCACAATAACGAGATACTGGTGTTTTATATATATATATTTGTTTTTAGCTGACCTTACCTGATTTTGCCCCCAAAGAGAATGTCCCTAGATTTTTACTAATCTAACCTGACCTGACTTGACCGGCCAAAAATTGCGTCATTGTGCTCATTGCTTACGTTTCTTCCCCCCGGAATTTCTTATTTGCCTTTTGTTATGAAATTACTCACCTGTTTTATTTCTCTTCTGGGGTCCGATCGAAGTAAAATGTTTGCGGCGCAAGCAAAAAAAATTTGCTTCCGCGTTCATTTGTTGGTCAAGCTAACTTCAAGCTCGGAAGCTTGACCTTTCAAAGATTAAGAAACAGTATTTGTACAGGAAAAGTTGTCGAATGACGCAGATCATGCAGGAATGATGATTTCTAGGTGAAAATAAAAATATACTACCGATCAACCAAAACTTGCAGTACAGACGGAAGATGTGAAGCAATTTTTCAAGCCCAATCCCATGTCTGAGAATCACTGCAATCAGCTCTGGATCGAGTCTGAGCCGAAAAAAATCGATGAGTGGTGCGTATTTGTCGCGAACAATGGATTGTAAGTCGAAAATAGCCCTACTGCCACCCCAAAAATCCACCAATGAGCTCTGCTAGGCTGAAATTTATGGACGACACTCAGCACTCAACATTATTTCGTCCGTCCTAGGGCAATCGAGCAAGAGTTTGAATGCCGTGTTCCTGCTCAGAGAATAGATGAGTAGCTAAATTAGGGATACAAACATGTTTCTCCGACTCAAAATGACAGCTTTCTCAACACGATTCCAGGGTCAATGTGGGCCTAGGATACCATCCAATGCTTACACGGCGTTATTCTCCGTCATAACAGCGTTTGCTCTTCTGAGAAATGACGATAGTTCAGGACTTCAATGACCCCGTAATCGTGTTTAGAGTGTCATTTTGAGTCGGGAACATAGAATAGACGAAATAACTCCGACTTTGGTCCCGTTAGTCTGAACCTCTCGCTTGCTCTGGCTAGAGGTTCGCCTCCGGAAAATTTTACACATAACTAGGAGTGCTCCAGGAAATAATTCTATACAGATTGGTGTACATTAACTCAGATGGAAGCACAAAGTCGAAAAATGGTATCGTTCACGTGCGCAGAAAGCGAGGAGATGATTTATCCACAGAGATTCTTGTTGATATTGATAGTTTTGGAGTTAAAGAGCATATTCGCATAGTTTTGAGGTTGGAAATGAAAAACGATTTCCGTAACTTGAGTCCCAAGTTGGGCACCTTCACAAAATAGAGAACTGACATGACTACAAAAATTATTCGAAAATGCTCATATTATGGAAGTTCACAGTAAAATAGACACTATACGTGGAAATTCGGGAATTTTCTGTTGTCAAAGTGACTTAAATTTGAGTCTGAAGTTTTTCAGGTTTTGAATTGGCGCCATTCAATATGGTGGCGACTGCACATGAGTCACGTGACTTCAGAGTATTTTCCACGATGATTCTGAGGCAAACTTGCGTTTCCTCACCGCGAACTTCTATTATTTGAGTAAAATAAGCTCTCGATATTCTGATTCAGATAAGAATTTCCGATGAGAAATGACATCACAACAGATGGAGAATTCAGCGGCACATGTGTAGACGCCGCCATATTGGATGGCGCTAATTCAAATTAGTAAAACTTCAATGATGATTTAAAAACCATATAGAGGCGTCGTAGGAATTTCCAACTGTTTTCCTATATCTATTTTGCCGCGAGCTCTCAAAATATAACATTTCCCGGAATTATGTCAGTTCCCTATTGCTCAAGTTCTATCGACTGCAACCTCTATCTGAAGTACCATAAACAACTCTTACCAGCGGTCAAATTGTAGGTTTTCTGAGACCTGTAAAATGAACTCTGATGAAAGTCGATCATCACTTTCCTAGTAGGAACTCTATCACTTTGAAGAAAATGGAAAAATCGCTAAAATCTGTTTTCAGCAAATAGCTCCTAGAAATCGCTATGCTCAACTATTGCGAAAGTACTATTCTTGACGAAGAGAAGGCGTCCAAGTAGGTTGAATAGAAAAGAGTTCAGTCTGAGCTATCATTCTTCAGAAATAGGCTAAGAAGTATTATTAAGTATTATTTGAGCATAGCACAATTGGCAATTAGTTTCGAAGGATTTTGCCAGACCTCCCTGGGTTAATAATAGATCGTGGAATTTTTGTATGTTTCCGATCTTTATCAAGGAAATTGAGAGTTTCCAAAATTCTGCTATCAGGATCATCCTGTAATATAGAAAAAGCACTCCACTTGATGTAAAGCTCGTTTAAGCGAAACTAGTTCCTGTGTAAGAAACACTGAATATTTGGGTAATTTGTTCATTGAAAGAAAACGGTTCCTCAAGCAGCTTTGCCCCCATGCAAGGCATCGGAAAATTCAATCACTTATCGATGAAAAAAGAAGCCAATGGAAGAGAATTTCTTATCATTGTCTAATTCCTAACTGAATAAGTGTGATGTAAGATCTACTCCAAGCTTCATCTCAATGAACTTGATTTTGCCACAATAACCGCTTTATTTCCTGTCAACGTAGGTCTTGGGACGAAATTGCCAAGTTCGAATAATCCCAATGCAGACTTTGACTGAATTTTTGAGATTCGTAGTATGAAAGGTTACAACCTCATTCCATAGTACAATTTTTGTGCTTCCCATTCTGCTTGAGTTTATTATTTGAAACTAAAATGTTTCCGCGAAGCAGAATGGAATCACGTCGGACTATTGTTTTGGTTCTCGAGAATTAGAATTTCTACTTTTGTCATCTCATTCAGAGGAAAATCGTCGATTCATCCATTGTGTATTGGGTTGAGGGATTGGAAACAATCTGTGATGATTTTATTTTCTATTTATTTAGAAAAAGATTCAACAGCTTACTGATTAGTGAAAATGTATTGTGTTTGATCTTGTCTTTCCATTTTTTGGGTTCGGTTTATAAGGATATCTGAGAAATAAATCTATATTCGTAAACGTTTGAACAGTAACTTCAAGTAATCAGGGGTGATACAAACTCGAGAGGCAATAATTTTTTGGATCTCCATAAGATCAAGATCTTCAATATTTATTCCTGATCTCGTATCATCTTTTTTTGGTATTGAAAGTGAGCGTCCCCAATTTATTTTTAGTGAGGTATCGAAATATCAACCACATCCCGTATAGCTTTGATTCAGATCTGACGAATGGAATGAATTGTCAACCACGGCTCGAGCTGGTATTTAGTATATAATTCTTTGCAAAATCCATCGAAAAGTTGACGGAAAAAGTTGGGGGGAAGATATGCCTCAAATTCACCAAATTTTATATCCCAGCAGCTTTTATCGATCTAATGATATTCGATAAGATATCGATCTAAAGATATATCGATCTAAAACTAAACTATCGACCATTCATCTGACAGAATCCTGTACCCTTTGTTCCGCTCGAGTCGATTCCGTCACTGAGAAGTTGATCAAAGACGAAGTAGTGAGAACTTATTACGTGAGTTCGGATCGTCGAGATCAAAGTGATCTCTAAAGATTTGTCATAACCATTCAGAAATTATCTGTCTCGGCTTTGTCTGGATGGAAATCGATTTTGGGATCTCTGGATTTTGAGTGTGTGCTAAATACGTGATATCAATGTTGTTGATAAATACAATAGTGCACGTATTCTGTTTCACAAGCAGGGCTTGATCAAGCATGGATCCCTCTAATTTGGTGGATCAGGTCAAATATACTCCGGAGATAGATAAATCCAGTAATGAAAAAATTTGATAACGTATACATATATTTGGTATTTTTCGCACTCTGAGGGCTGGGATTCTTGTCAAAAGAGTGAAACCATTTTTTACGAAGATTTGTGCGATTGTGAAAGGATCATTTCTAAATAATCGAAGGTTTTCGAACATTTTCTTCATGAAAAAGTTATTGGGAAGGTTATCAATCACGAATGTTTCTAAAAATTGAACAACTCTCCGGGACTGTTTGGAAAAGACAAGAGATCGACGTAAGACATTTTGATCTTGTTCTCATTGCCATGCGAACGTTCACTTCCAACCTTTTCACCCATTCAATGGGTACTAATACAGATCCATACGCCACCAGGTCTTGGATCAAAATCTCGTCACAGCAAAGTACAACTCAATTTAGTATCCTATAATAACCATCACAAAAACAGTTCAATGCGATGTGGGATTTGACATTCTGAGATTGACTTATATAGGTTGCGTCTTAATATTATTTGATTGATCACTGATGCCTAATATCATCAATCGAGTGGTTGAAAACGGGTTTTATTGCACAATCCTGAATCTCATGTTGCATTGTGTGTGCCAGAATAGCACCAAATGAAAGCTCAGCACCCTCAAAGGGTTGTCTGAGTTCACAGAAGGTTGACGATGGTAGAAGGAAATGCTCTAGAAAGAAACGCTCTTCTTCCTGCGGTTGTTGTAGCCTCGTTTGCGGCGAGGCTCGGGGTTGTCTGCGTACGGATCGTCTGCAAGCGAGTTGAGTCTGGTTCTGCGCTGCTGCGGCTGAGACGGAATGGGCATGGGCTCGTTGCCCTGCTCCACTGGCACGAGCTTGGTCCACTTGACGCCCGACTGCCTCTGGTCCGGTACTTCCTGTGCGGCAATCTGGCGTGCACGGTCGAGTCGACGTGCTAGTGACATTTTTGGGTCGAGATCGTCCGCTTCGTTGTCGAAGCGCAGTGCATGCCGCTGGAATATGCTGTCGGCCTGGCCCAATGTATTCTTTGCCTTCTCGATTTCCGCATTCAGATCAATCATGTCAAACAGGCGCTCCTATAAAAATTTTAATTCCATGTACATTCGGTGTTATCATTTGGTCCCGGAAGAATGTTTAATGTCTGTCTCTTTGTTGAACACACTTGTAGACCAGGGCTCGGACCAAGGTCACTCAAAACAGATTTGGAGAATGAGTTCGCTTTTGTAACCACATCACACCAGCGCTTGCTGCAATATTGCGCGAGTGTTTTTTGCCAAGGTCAAAAAAGGTATATGAGTATTATCGCGGAAACTCACACGCATTGGTCCTTAGAATACAGACGTTGGAAATTGAGTCTCCGCGTGTCTATGCCGACTTTTCCCATTCGTTTTTTCGTATTGAATGATAATTTGTGATAAAACGTAAGGAGAAGTATAGTCTCTTTTTTGAGTATGTTTGTTCTATTTCGTATCCCAGGAACCGGCGTTTGAGTGAGTGGAACTGACATACATAAAGTTGACCTTTCGACCCACCAATGGATTGCAAAAATAATATTAGATCCGTCGTAGAAACGTTTCCTCGCATATCTCATCAATAACCATCACACGCTCATGAGAATAAGAATTGTTTTCGACCAGAGAAAATGATTCTTAGGAAGATATTATGGTGCGGAACTGACAAAGTTATTTACATGGCTAATTTTTGGCTAAAGATGTCTACGTAGTACTCGGAAAATCAATTCTATGGGCTTTTTCTCGCGCTGGCATCTGTTCGTTTGACATGTTTCCTCAAAATTTCGTGCGGGACAGAGTGACTTGTACCGCGCTGTATTGTTTTTTTTGTTATAGTTTCCATTTTATTCAGGAAAATTGAGCGGGCGTATTGGCCCTAAGTATTACAAAGAGCAGTGATTTAAAAAGTTCCTCAGTTTTAGAGGAAATCTCATAGCAAAAATGAGACACATGGCTCGGAGACTAATCTAAGTATCGTGGTCGTAAGACCTTTGAGTATAGTTCGTTCAATATTGTATTTTGAGAGGAAAGTTCGAGAATATCCAATGCCACGATTACTCCGACGCTGACTCTAAGAGCACCCTTGTACCTTCGGGTATAACAGTATGTACATGGTACTGACATTTTGACTATTAATCTTGAATAAAAAATTGATGAGCTGACTTCAGCAAGACTGGAACTTCAGTACCAACCTTAATTTAATAGAATACGCATGGAATAATTTGATTGGAGTGTTTTGGAGCTTGCGCGTCGAAATAGAAGGTCATTACATGTTCCGTCTAGCTAGGAAAGGTCATCACATCTGGATCATGGGTTTGGCTGCAACTTTGGAAATAGTCTCTTTTTAGCGCCAAAAGATGAGACCCAAAATTATAAACCCTAACGCTCAGCCGTTTCCAAGCTACTTCCTCAGGCAATAGCATTGTCCATATAGGCCCATGTTAGGAATTATAATACATATAGGTATATCTGCAACGCTGATGTTTGAAGCTGTAGTTCGGAAGCGCTCGAGAATTAGGGTCTACAATTTTAGGTTTGATCTTTTACGGTTGAAAGAAGACTATTTCCAAAGTTTCAGCCCAATCTGTGTACCGGATGTGATGACCTCCATGGTAAGCTCACAATAATACTCATATAAATACCAGCTTTGCTGCTCACAAGAACTAAGTGAATTCACTCACCAATTCATCATAATACGCAGTTACCCTTGGAGTCACCACCGTTGTCAAATTAATATTCACTGCAAAACTTGGTCTTGGTATCAGAAGAAATGGGGTACAATTCAGTCACACACATTTACATCAGGTTTGGTAAATGGTCGTGAGATAGATTGCAAATATTGCAAGAGGTAGAAATTATGAGATGATTAGTTGTCGGAATTCTAGAACTTTAGTCACAGGTAGACAGGTCAGTAAAATAAAAAAGGCACAATCGCAAAGCTCTGTAGTTCAAAGTGCTACGAGCCCCCAGCCCATTTCGGGGCTTGTGCGAGAAAGAAATCTTGGACAGCCCTTTGAAGATGAACGCGCTGATGATAAATGCCTCAATTTAGAAGAAAAGAAATCTCAGAAGAGAGCACAATGAATTTGGACGAATCGTAGCGTGAAATAAAGTCTCCTGTGTGAGACATATCTTTCTTGATGCTTTGCCGCTCAGATTGGCATCTGGTGATGCTGATTCGCCAGGTAACAGGTATCCTCGTTCATGGTCTTATGCACGACGATGGCTACAACGCACGTCCACCGCGAGTCGACGGGTAACCAATCAAGGTGATTTTATACGGTATAATGACTTTGTATCTCCTAATACCATGCATGTATCTCGGATATGGATTACTCAATCTCTGTACCCGAATTTGTTGCTCATCTGTGGCGTCTGGATACATAAGCGCGCAGTCAAGATGTACCTGAAGTGAAGTACTATGGTAGAAAAATGGTGAGCATTTTTTGACCAAAAACTGGCCAAGTCGCACTGAAGTATATTGCATAGGTGGCCAGGAAAAATAATTTTATCCCATTATGGAGGCTTGACTGGTCTGGCCGGCCCGGCCGCTCTGATCTGGCCTGGCCGAACGAGCGTTCAGACGTGGTTTGAACTGGCCAGGCCCGGCCGGCTGCTTTTCTCTCAATTGCTCGATCTTAATTTACCTCATTACGAATATTCCGAGGTACTCAATTTCGTGTGTATTGATATCAACCAACTCTATATGAATAGAAATGAGCCAGCTCGGCAAAATTTTTATCAAAAAAAAAAATTGTAGCTGAGCATTCATAAGGGGAGGGGGCTGATCTGACTCGGGCACGCCGAACTCCGCCGAACGCGCGTTCGGTCAGGCCAGGCCGGGGTGGCCAGACCGGTCAGGCTTCTATAATCGAATGAACGTAATGGTTACATTTCTACCAGGGTATTGCACAGATAGAGTACATCCCGAGAGAAAGTTAAAAAAAACCAAGAAGGGAAAAAGAAGTCTCACCTTTAGTCGTATATCCGGAATATCTCGGTAGGACATGGGTTATGGGCTCGATTAACTTTTGTTGGGTTCTGATTGACTTGCGGGTTTCATGTTAGTTCACTTCGTAGTACCAGGACGAGACTCGCATTCGTATCACTGGAAGGGACGATCATCCTATGTCTCATCCCAGTGCCAGGCAGATTCTTACTCTGCGAATCCTTGGCGTTGTTAGTAGAACCGAAAAAGATTGTCCTTGTTTCATGGGCATTGAGTCGCATTGAGAAACAATTGTCCAGCGAGTTCGGAGCATCGCAGCGACAAATTGTGCTACCTCCGATAGTACAGCGATGTTCTCAGACGATTCCTTTCCTCAATATGAAGATGAATCTGGAGGTCATCCGCGTAAATCGAATCAAGCACCGACTCACCATCCGGTATCTCATACGCAGATCATCAACAAACCGATACCTCCTACGAAGACGCTATCACACACGCTAACGCTCGACGATGCATTTGAGAAGGAGAATAAAGCAGCCAGATTAGGATGTTGAATTTTTTCTAGCACTATATTCATCATAGATAGCGAAATCTCTCAAAATTGCTATTACTCAAGTTCTTGCGGAGGCAAATGCGACAGGACGTGATGTGGCGTCTACTAGACGGAATGAGCCATGCAAGATTACGACATATGTATATTGACATGTGTTATCAGGGCTCACAGCCACTTACAGATATCAGACCTATTTCAGGCAGATACCTGGAGGTGGGGGGGGGGGGGACTATCGGCTGCCGGCCTATTCGTCCGCCAGTATGCTTCGTCCCGCTTAATCTTCATGGTAACAAATTGTCTGTCGATACGAGCATCATTCAACGCGTATGCTGTGGCATTCGCCACCGCACGTGCTGAGGCATCTGCCACAGCGCCTGCTGAAGGAAACGCTAATGTGGTACAAATCTCGATTGAGTTTTCTCCGCACTCGCATTTGGAGTCTTATAAGTCTTATCTAACATCCGATTCGCTTCTCAACCCCATTGGGTGCATTGCCGTCTTATTTGCGACCGTGACTGCAACCAGCTTCCGTCGCCGTTTCTTTTCACCACACGGCACGCGCCATAATGGGCGTAGAGGACCGAAAAAGTTCTCCGGACACCCTCACTTTGGTCACTCTGCTCTCTCGTCACTCTGCGGTCACGTGCTTTCGCGTGTGCTGTGAACTACGAAATTCGTCACGCGCTCCCGTACGTGCTGGAGCGTGCGCGGAAACGTGTGCTCTCGCATACGTACATTTTCAGGAGGGGGAGATCATCACCGAGGACATAACAGAAATTTGCCAAGAAAGTAATACCTTTGAATGAAACTTTCGGTATCACAATACACTAAAAAGACCTCAACCTGCCTATCGGTTATCTACCGACTTTTCAGGCCTAACTTCAATTTTCCGCTACATACTCAATACCCTGTATTCGCGACGAAGACAATCCCTGATGATCCGAAAACAGTTCTATGCTTACACGCATCGAGGCGCGTATGCGTATACATGTGCGGATATGCGCCTTGATAGGGGCAATTATCATCGAAAAACACGATCACGGACATTGAAAGATCGAACACGGGATTTACCATTATCCAAATTCGCTCCGTCCAATCTGTCCAACAATGCTTCCGACCGTTTTTTAGTATGATTGCGATTACTAGCCTCCAACTTGCTTGATTTTGGTCCGCGAAGGCTCAAACTCTTCGTTTTGTAATGTAGTTTTTGGCCCGCAAACGGCGATTAAGTTCCAATTTTGCAGAAGTAGCGTGAATTTTTGCATTTAGAAAATAAACCGCACAAGGCCCTCAAAAAGCACCCCTTTGTCAGCGTAGGCTAAGAGTATCGTTCCAGGAGGTCTAACCGTAAGAAAAATCATTGTCTGTAATGGTATTGAAAATGTATTCACGCGGCGGTAGCCTAGGCTCATCCCCGGCCAGACTATTAAGCTTGTCCAAATTTGCCCCTGTCCAATTTCGCCCCACTCCCCCTCTACTTTTTGATTCACTTAGAATTCCACCCTATATACAGTAGTTCCCTATCCATTGAACGCGTAGAACCCAAGTTATGAAGAGAGCTTTCCGAGATGACTCTCATGAAAATAGCAGTTTCATTAATGAGTGAGCAGGCCTTTTGTTTCTATTCTTCGAGAGTTTCTTACGAAATATATATGTCGCCGTCAATGTGTCCAATCTGGGCTTTGTATAGAACGCCCGGGGAATCTATAGAATCCCCGGGCATTCTATACAACGCCGGGTAATGTGTTGAATGAGCGTTCATCGAACATATTGCCTGCCTTCAAACGGGCATTCTATAGATTACCCAGGGATTCTATACAAAGCCCGAGGCTGCTTGGGCGATGTGTTCAAGAACCCTCGGACGAGATGGGAAGTTTCACATCAAGTTGATCAAGCAGTATTTTCAAGTGAACAACTGAATGAAATTTATTTGTGAAACAATCGTCGCAATCATGATCATTAAATAATAATAATGAATCAATGATAATAATCAGTTTTAGAATTCGATTTGAATGAAGCTGATCGTTGTCATGATATCTTGAAATATGAGATAATTCCAAGTCATACATATAGTACTACTTATTACAACATGTCGATGAGTTATGGCAACGAGAGCCGCACATAACGTTTTTTTTTTTTTTTTTGAACAAGAACAGCGATTAGTTTTACATTGATTGGTCATTGCGAGTTTGCAATTACACTTAATGACTCCTTGACCTCCTGCTTTGGATTGCTTAGTCGCAGCCTCTCTTAAACTTAATGAAATCTCTAGTGGCACATCGTCAATCGATATGGGACCGTTGTCTACTTCATTCAAATCACATCTCGGATACCAGCCTTGCGCAGCAATCCATCCTTAGTCCCAATTTGATAAACACCATGTTGAATATTAATGTCTCCAAATTCCAAATATTCGAGAAAAGTAGGAGGGCCCTCCGTCTCTGTCTAACTGTGACAAGGTCATTGATATTCAGTGGCGGGAATTTTTCCACTGAGAAATTCCTCATTTTTTCAGCTGCTACTTTTGGTCTTTCAAAATAGTCATCTTGTGCTTGGATCAGAGTCAGCCCTTGAGCGCATAGAGAGCAAATCAGAGAATTTTCTGGATTTAAAGTGGCACACTCGGTATGAATTCCCAAATTACACATGTTGCATATCACGGTATTGTGATACTCGAGTGCTTCCTCACATATACTACGACACGATCGCGAATATTGAATCATTCAGCACTGGGCGAATCTGTGTTTACAAATTAAACACATCGCCCAAGCAGCCTCGGGCTTTGTATAGAATCCCTGGGTAATCTATAGAATGCCCGTTTGAAGGCAGGCAATATGTTCGATGAACGCTCATTCAACACATTACCCGGCGTTGTATAGAATGCCCGGGGATTCTATAGATTCCCCGGTCGTTCTATACAAAGCCCAGATTGGACACATTGACGGCGACATATACATAAATCCTGAATCTGCATTCACATAGCTCGGTACTGCTACAAACTAAAAAATTGAAATCGGTAGTAGCGTGCATTTATCATCGTGGCACACGTTTCAAAATACAGACACTGTAGATACTTTCTGAGCTGTTTTCAACTTTGGTGGTCGATGCTCGTGGACACTTACCAACCACCTCTATTCCATCATCAATTGAACGGTTGGGAGCTACAACGGTAAAACTCGAGTTGTATCGTTATTTTTTCATTGCAGGAATGGACGTACCACAGCGTAGTAAACATCCTGTGTAGTAAACCACCTCCATTCCACCATCAGTTGGTATTCGCTACGGAGGGTTGAGATATCTTTTTGACGGGCGTTAACATATGTGTTACTTTTCGTCGGAGGATATGAAAGTGTTTTCCTTTGTAGGAAGGATGATACAAGCGAAGCATCCGAAGCCTGAGACCAGAGCCCTCTGGAAGCCCTTATTGGTTGCAAGCCTATCACAGAATTGCTATTTCCGGTGTGACTATTTTGATGATGCGACCTTGAATATTCGTGTAGGCTGGGGTACAATCCACACTGTCTGTTAGTACTGTAATCAGTTAGTGCACGTAATCTGTTTATTGTACAATTCCATGAGGTCAAGCCTGTCGATTTCGAAACTCGTATCGTGCGGTTTCTATTGTGAACTTGACACTGACCTGCATGTCCTTCCGTTTTCGGCGCAAGTCAGCCATGTCTTCTTCGAAGGCTGCTGCAGCTCTTTCTTTGAATTGGCGACTGCTAGGAACAAAATCCTCATCAAATGGATCATCAAATCCACGACCGTAGTAGAAATCAAAATCCTCATGGGAGTCCTGTCCTAGATTTCTTGATCCTATAGGGTTATTTTGATAAAATGAATTATGTCATTTCATATTAGTTGATCCGAATATTTGTAATTTCTTATATTTCAAACTTTGAGAGTTCCAAGTTCAATCAATTCAACAATGTTTTCACTGTATATTACGGAGGAATACGGGTGAATTTAGCAATGGTGGTGTTTAACAGACGATCTTTGTTCACGAACATCATGATCTTGAAAGTAAATATATCGTGTGAACTCTGAAGATAAAGTGCCTCAGCCGAATTCCATGGTAAGAGCAACTACTCCACATTGCTTCAAGATTTTGGATACTCTCGCTCGCGAAACCTGTGGCCGATGTTTGTCATGTTAGAAAATGAGCGTTGAAATAGTTTCATCGGATCTTAAATAACATTTGCGGCCTCTAGAGCAAATGAGTCGTTTCTGCACGGTAATAACTCTGTTGTCTTTGTAAAAGTTCTCTCAATGTTGGGTTCAAAGTCGTACTAAACGAATCGGATCGACCACACTCGACGGGCCTGGGCTCACGTTTGTCTTTTTCCCTTTTGTATTGCGCTCCTCTTCGAGCCCCACGAAACAACTTCAAGTCGATTCTGGATTGTCAGGTCTAAACTAGTTTGTACCAATTTTTCAAATCGTTATGGAAGACGTTGAGTATTCACAATCCCCTCCCCTCGCTCTTCTCTCGTATTTATTCTCAACTGTTAATTAGATTCATTTTCAACAAAAATTCATGAAAGGGAGTGAGAAAGACGTAGAAGTTTTGGAGTTGTTAGGTTAGATTTGAAAATTTAGACCGCGCCAATCGGAAGAGCAGGACATTCAAAAAACTTTCAAAAGCCATCCTTATTGGCTATGGGAAGTATGAGTTTTAGCTCCTCCGTGCCGCGGCGGAAAACACGGCAAGCCACGGGAGGGCGCAGTCGAAAGTGTGTAGTGCGGGCTTCGGTCTTCTTGTGCATTTAGCTCAAAAACCATAGCTCGGATGTGGCAACAGTATGCAAGGCGTTTGTAGGGTTTTCAAAAACGAAGAGTTTGAGCGCTTGTGAGTCTGCATCCGAGCAAAATTGAGTAATCTAGAGAGAGTTGAAATTTTTACCTATGCCTTTTGCGTGGGCGTTGCGGCCACCGCTCAAGCCACTTTTTCTGCCTCGACTCGCTCCGATATTTTACTCGCTTCGGGCTCTGTGAATCGTTCAATAATGGTCTGATTGATATGTATGATAGCTCAAAATTTTTGCATTAAAAAATCTAACAACTTTCTAATTTACTCTTATGAGGTTTGAGCAACGGTTTTTCCAAAAATCAAGGTCAGAAATAGAATGTGTAAAACACGAGCGTCACAGGGTATTCTTTTTATCTTCGAGTAAACCATTACTCAAACCTCGTAACAGTGAGAAAAAAAGTTGTTCGATTTTTAATCGCGAAAATTTTGAGCTATCGTACGTGTCAATCAGACCATTATTGAACGATTCACAGAGCCCGAAGCGAGTAAAATACCGGAGCGAGTCGAGGCAGAAACGGTGGCTTGAGCGGTGGCCGCAACGCCCACGCAAAAAGCATAGGTAAAAAATTCAACTCGCTCTAGATTACTCAATTTTGCTCGAATTCAGACCGAAAAGCGCTCGATGGCTTCGTTTTTGAAAATCCTACAATCGCCTCGCAAACTGTTGCCACATCCGAGTTATGGTTTTTGAGCTTAATGCACTAGAAGACCGAAGCCCGCACTAAACACGTTCGACTGCTTCCTCCCGTGCTCGGAGGCGCTGAAACTCATACTTCCCATAGCCAATAGGTGACAACAACAGTCGAATCGAGAGATAACCCAGAAAATATTTGTAAATTGCCATGAGGAACTTTGTTGCATGTTATGAACCAATTTTTTTGTTGTCCCAATTTTTCAGGAACCAGTCTTTTTTGGAGGTTTTGGACTTTTAGGAGGTTTTTGGTGTATTTATAATTCTCAACCACGCCAATTGAAAGACCAGGGAGTTCTACAACATAATAAGGGTTGAAAAATTTTCCAAAAAATGATTCTAGAATTGTCGAGAGATAGCTCAAGAAATGCACGAGAGGGTTCAAATGCTCCTCAAATTAAAAGGGGAGGCGATTCATGCCAATTTTTATGAGTGACAAAAGTTGTAAATTTTTTGGATGGCCCGGCGAGAGATGACCATTCGTTGATGGTTCTCCAATGGCTCTCTTGCTGAGATCTCAAGGTTTCGACCACGTCAATTAAATATAGAGGAAATTTTAGGTGAAAATATTCATTTGCAGACTTGTTAAAAATCTCTTTAGAGATATCTACACTACTAATGATATTTTCACGATCGCAAAGTTCTAGTATTTTTCTAAGTACAGTGCACATATGTTTCACTAGATATAATATGGGAGTGCGATTTGGTAACCTTTATAAGAGGATGACATGACCATGTCCTTGTGATCGTGTTACAGAATCAAAATTCAAATGATAACCCTGCTGAAAATGTGCGCATGCGAGAGCACACGCCCTTGCGCACGCTTCAGCACGTGCGGGACTGCGGGAGCGCGCGACGAATTCGCAGTTTAGGCCCGTTCTACATAGGATGCGCTCATCGTGTGAGCGTACGAGCATACGCTTGCGCTTAAAGCATTTAATGCAGGGAATTTCATGAAGCAGCTTTAGCCGTCCTTTTTACTAAAAATTTTCACAACTGGAGAGTTGGTTGATGATTGGTGAGCCCTAAGTGACATTATCGAGCCAAAAAATCAAGTTTCTTCATGGTTCACCATAAACAAATACAGATAAACATCAGTGGTGCCACGCGAGCCTCTTCGGGAGGAAATACAGTAGGTTGAGCAACGTATCCGGATTGGTAACCGCTGCTCTTGCTCTTGCCAAGTTTCTGATCCCGAACAAGGTTTCAGTCTTCGCAAGCTACGACGGGTGGTCACCAATCCGAACACTGAATCGCGAAAACGTTGCTTAATCTGGATTCCCTCCCGAAAAGGCTCGCGTGGCCACCGTTGATATTTTTCCGTATTTGTTTGAGGAAAAAGATGAACGAATTTGATCTTTTGGCTTGATAATGTCACTCGGGGCCCACCAATCATCAATTTTTCTTCACTCGTCAAAATTCCAAGTAAAATACGACTGCTAAGGCTGCCTCATGAAATTCTCTGCATCAAATGCTTCAAGTGCAAGCGTATGCGCGTACGCTCACGTGGTGAGCGCATCCTATGTAGAACGGGCCATAGGGTGCGTCCCTAAATGATGCATATGCATGCATATGCAGTGCACACTGCGCGTACGCACTGCACATGTGCACATATGCAGCTCATCGAAGTTGAGCAAAAATTGAAGGGCTCGTATCTGAGAACTTCTGATATGAATGGGGTTTTGTCTTTGCTGCGTTACCGGCTGATCCAAAGCAGATCTAGACGAGTTCCATCTGGTTTTGGCTAAAATTTGATGAGCTGCACATGTGCACGTGTGCAGTGCATATGTGCAGTGTGCCCTGCATATGCATGCACACGCATTATTTGGGGACGCACCCTTAGGGCACATGCGGGAGCGCGTGCTGTGTGCATTATAAGACTGGGAAAAATCCAGAGTCTTGCGTGCAGAGGGCAAAGTGACCAAAAGGAGGATGTCCGGAGAACTTTTTGGGCCCTCCACGACCATTACCAGACCTGAGGGGCGTGGCGTATCGTCGCGGTGGTGATTGCTGCAAAGGATAAACTGTAAAAAATGTTGAATGAAATTCACCAATTAGCTTAGTAAAAATTCAACTCTCGGAGTGGTGAGTTTCATCCCATTTCTTGTAACTTTACAAACGCTTGTAGATTTACCAGTCTCAGAGGGAGTAATAGTTGGATACCAGTCCTGGACTGGTAAAATTTTCTGTGAAATTGCCTCGCTCAGGCTTGTAAATTTCAGCTCAGCCGAGCATGCGCGGATCTAAATTTTGGTCTGCTGGGCCCACGCACAACTAACCTAAAAAGCTCCTACGCGGTCGAGAGTTTATGTCTCGAGCGATGAATTTTCGACTCGCACGGGTTCTTTACCCTTTCCAAAATTATCGTGGATTAAGATGCTTCATTTCAAGACTCGATTTCATTCGAAAGAGCCTCTGAGTAGCCCGTACGCTTCAGTTGAACAAGATTTCTTCAGGTCTGAAATTTACCGTCAGCCGGTAAATGAAATTTACAAGCCGCTTGTAAATTTACATACCCCAGCGCGGTATCCAACTATTACCCTCTCTGAGCTTGTAATTTTACATAAAATTTTTTTACAGTGTACGGCGAAGGCTGCGACGGGGGCTGGTCGCAGCCACGGTCACAAATAAGATAGCAATGCACCCAATGGGGTTGAAGAAGCGAATCAGTTCATAAATAAGAACTAAAAGACTCTAGATGCGAATGCGGGGAAAACTCAATCGAAATTTGATAGCGCATGAGCGTTTCCTGCAGCAGGTGCGGTGGCGGATGCCATAGTATACACGTTGAATGATGCTCGTATCGACAGACAACTTGTTACTATGAAGGTTAGGCTGGACAAAGCATTGTCGTGGAGCAGGATATGATGAGACGTTGATTAGTTCGCCTCTGGGCTAGTATATACGGTTAAAGTTTGTCTCGGGTGTTCCGGATCAAGGACATCGCCACCTAGTGGTGGCAAACTGAATCAGTCCTTCCAGTCAAATATAGAAAATTTCTCATTTTGAGCCACGCCGCTAGATGTCGACGACCTTGATCCGAAACACCCAAGACAAACTTTGTTGTCCGAATATACTAGCCCAGAGTGAAACTAGTTTGGTTGACCCCGCAAGGGAGATCTTCGGATCTTGGGAGAGTAACGACTCCCCGGCCCCAGTTCAGCAAGGAGGATCCTTAGTTGATCCTGGGAGACAGACGCACTCCCCGGCCCCAGTTCTCCGGCAAGGGAGATCTTAGTATCTCGGGAGCACACGACAACTCCCCCGCCCCCAGTCTTCAGCCCCAGCACCCATGTGTGTGCTTTTACCACCTCGTCCGCCTCAGTGCGTATGAGCCCTGAGTGGCATCTTGGACCACTTCAGGGCTCCCGCTTCTTCGCAAGCCTCCCTGTATCTCTCATCTTTACTCTAGTCTCTGTTCCTTCCTTCCTTCTTCTGGGACTATAACCTTCGGGTTGGCGCCCTCCGGGGAGGGGTTTTAGTCGGTAGGTGCCCGAGTCTTCTCGGGTGAATCCGACACTACCCACAATCTTGTGAGTGTCTATGAAGATTCCCCCTTCCCGGCCTACCAAGGAAAAAAAAAATAGTTTGGTTGAGACCGAAGGTGATTGCCTAACCACGCCTGATCTCTAATCCTGATGGTTATCGTTGGATGCCATGATGAGAGAAGAAGTAACTTCAGCTACTTCATAATTACTGACGTGGATTTGCGATGCGAGAAGGAGAATGAACCAACCAGATCAGGATATTCAATTCTACCTAACATTATATTCATACTAGACGCCGAAATATTTCAAAATTGCCATTACTCAAGTTCTGCCGGAGGTAAATGCGACAGGACGTGCTGTGGCGTCTGCTAGGCGGAGTGAGCCACGCAAGAATACGACACATGTATATTGATTTGTGTCCTCAGGACTGACATCCACTCACAGGAGGAGGAGGGGGGATATCGGCTACCAGCCTATTCGTCCACGGAAATGCTTTGTCCAGCTTAAGAGTGCTCTCTACCTGTTTTCAGCGCCACCAACGGCCGTTTTAGAAGCTGCAAAAAGGGTGTTTTGTAACTGCAAATTTACGGCCTGGATATCGATCAATTTGGAAAACTGATTCGATATTCAGAAAGCTGGGATCTTTCCGAAGGGAGCGGTACATCGCATGTCCTGGATAGATGAAAAACGAGGGAGATCTGAGCGTTGGAAAAAAGTGCTTCTGCGGGCGCGAACGGCGTCTGCTTTGCAGTCGCTTCGCGGTATCAGAGGCTGTCAGATAATTCTACTTATTCCAAAAAAATTAGTATGAGAGAAGAGGAGTGTGATGTACCGCTCCCTGTGGAATGAAAAGACGTATCCATAGCAATTCGATTCAACTGCCTATCTCAAGCACAGGCTGAGAAAATTTGCAGTTACGATTGGATAGTATGTTTTGAATAGGGAGGGTAGAGAGAGTTTTGAAGTAGAATTGTGGGGTACATAATACCTCACATGCGCAATAGATGGATGACAGATCCAGCTCCTTTCCCGCAATCGACGGCTCAAGACCTCGATTAGTATATAAGAGCGCATAAGTGCTTCATCGCCAAGCGCGCAGGGCACCACCTGCAACACCAGCCCTGCTGATGAGTCCGGTTACGATGAACCAGGTTGCAGGTGGGGGACGAAACGCATAAGAGCCTTCTGCTCAAAGCGTGTAGAGTCATTCATTAGTAGTGGATAAGCCATCAAGCTTATTCCTACAGAATCAAACAGACATCGGTTTGAGGGGTAAAACAGTTCGATCGGTCAGGTAGAAACCGCATTCACGGATAACGAGGGGCAAGATGCAAGAGGAATCGGTGACGTAGGAACAAATGGTGGGGGGTGAGAGACGGCTAAAGGAAATCCAGGTGAGGAAAGAAGTGAGGGGAAGTGGGAGCGAGCCCAGAGGAGGAGAGCTCATGAGATATTGGGACTAGAATATATAGGTATAGTGGCGTCACTGTTTGGGCCTGATGCGCGGATCGATAATTCTAATTTTGTCCGCTAATTTTTTCAGACGGTGATTATCCTGTCAGCCGCTACGATAGCTTGATGGATTTTTTGACTCATTCTGCAGGTCGCAATGCGATTCCAGGTACAATGATAGGGTGATCAACTTTTGATCTAGTATCATTATTGGAATTGGTCTCACTAAATTTACTCGAGTCGGTTAAAAAGATCAAAACATATTCTGCATCAATCCTCTTATACGCACGCTAAAAACAAATTGGCCACGTCAGCAAAATTTTTCGGTAACCTAACGTTTCCACCACGCTGTATTCGGACAGTACGAGTTGGCCTACTGTCCTAGCGACTCTAACCTTCGGAGTTTTAGCAAAATTACAAACTTGTCCAGCAAATTTTGTTGCTAAGTTAGCAGCTTGACGTTGCTGGCCTGGCGAATATTTTGGAGAGTTCAGACGGCTTTGCTATTTTAGCATAAAACTTTTGCTAGAATAAGTAAACAAATCAATAATGTCAAATTGGGTAACTTTGGTACAGTGGGTGCAACTTCGGTATACACCCCTGAGAAATGACTCGCAAAGCTGCGTTCTGCAAACTAAATAATTCTATCATTCTGGAACCTGTTCTCCCAACTTGACACACACATAGACAATACGTTGAATCACCGTAGATCCCGCGTGAATGATTGTGGTTGTTTATTGAGGATTTTTGCGGAAGGTCTGATTCAGCAGTAATACACGAGTGGTCCAGTTGGTGTACCTGTCAAGAAGCGTTCCGGCACGAACTACGGATGAATAACGGTACATTTCGACTACATTTGTCACTAAACTGAAAAAACCATCGTTACATTGGGGTACTTACAACATTTGGAATTCTAAAGAATGAAAAACCATGAAAAAGTGTACCAAAGTTACCCCCCTCTACGTAAGAAGCGTTGCGTCAGGGTAGTTTTGGTTCAATTCTGTATGACAGCTTCTTTTCAACTCATCTTGAGTAAAGTGATGGTCTATGAGGTTTGAAAATTTTCAAACAGTTTAAAAGAAGACTTCTGAATGATTAAAATTAGTTCACTTGCATGGTGGTGGGTAGGATTGACAAATTTTGTACCAAAGTTGCCCCATCGGGGTCAAACATTGGTACACTCCTTCAACTGCTAATAGCTCTAGCTTAGACACATCTAATTGAACTTTGTAGTCTATCAATTGAAAGCTGAGACTGTATGCTTTCGATTGACTACTGATTGATGTGGGTTTTGTCAATGTATGTTCGAATGCCGAGCCAAATAGAATGAAAAGTACCGAAATCGTACCAAAATCACCCAATTTGACGGTACATTAACAAAACACACTTCAGTACATTTATTCTGCTCGATCAGTGACGTCGTCAAGTTTTTTTTATTGAATACGTGGTCAAGTGCTATGTCAACAAGAGAAATTCCAAAGATATCGAAGAGGTTAATCATATTAACAAATATGTGATTGGTAAAAACCGCTCTGCTGTCGTAGCTCGAATATTATTTAGCGTGCGGAAGTTGGCTCGTAGACCTCTTCTGAAGTTTAGCCAACTTCTCCTGAACTTGAGCGAACTGTCGATCAGGTTTAGGAGAAGATGCGAGAGCATCAGAGATTGCCCATTATTTTTGCCGCGAATCATGCGGGGGGGGGGGGGCTGTGACCGGGACTGGGACTGAGGCTGGGCTGTGGCTGGGACTGGTGCTGTGGTTGAGGCTGAAGCTGGGCCTGTGGCTAGGGATGAGGCAAGGTCTGTGGCTTGGGTCGAGGCTGGGCTTAGGCTGGAGGTGGGTCTTGGGCTAAGGCTGGGGCTGGGGCCGGGCCGTAGCTGAGGATGGACTGAGGCTGAGGTTGTGACTGGGACTGAGGCTGGAGCTGTGGCCGGAACTAGGGCTGGGCTCGTGGATGGGGCGTGGCTGAAGGTGTGGCTCGGGCTGGAGCTGGGTCTGAGGCCGAAGCTAAGGCTTAGGCTGGAGCTGGAGCCAATGTTGGGGGTGAGGCTAAGCTGGAGCGTGGTCGAGGCTGAGTTTGGAGGCTGTGGCTGTGACTAGGGACGAGATTGGGCTGGGGCTGGGGCTAAGGCCGAGGCTGGGGTTGGGGCTGGCTAACTGGGCGAAATTTCCAGATACTTACTGGAGATTCAGGGACCTCACTATGCGCAACATTACACCAGCTCAATAGTTCTCAATCACAGTTAATAGGTTACATCAAGGAAATTATTTTTTACGAATCCACTGTATTATGAAAGCTCAACGTTACACTGTTGAACTGCAGGAGCATTTCAGGGGCTCATACCATACCAGAGACTTTTCCAAGCCGGACGAGCGTTAGCGAGGTGGGCAATAACGCTAGTTTTTCTGAACACGATGTTCAGAAAAAGTTCATAAGAACAAAAAAATTTTTACGCGGGTTCCTCATGGACCGCACTCGAGCGCGCCAGGGAAGCAGACTTTTTTCGTTCATGTTCTGATATGAGACGAAGAGCTTTTGATCGAATTTTTTTTTTCGTCAGATAGGTAGTTATACATCTTGAACTTACCCACGAAGCTATGGGGTCAAAGTTCAATCGGGAGTTGAAAAATTTGTAATATAATGGTATGAAACTCACCCGATTTGAACGAAGAAAGTGGACTTTTTTCGATCAACGTTCTCACGTGAGGCCGAAATATTTTGGTCTTATTGATTTTACTGATCAGATAGCTAGTTATACGTCTTGGGGATATAGACAAAAAGCCATCAGATAGGATTACAATCGGGAATTGAAAGATACAATTGTATGAAACTCACCCGATTTTGACAAAAAAGTGGACTTTTCTGGATCGATGTTCTGATGTGAGGCCGAAATATTTTCATAGATTTCTTTTCACTGATCAGATAGCTAGTCATACATCTTGGAGATGTGGACACGGATCCATCAGATATGATTCCAATCAGGAGTTGAAAGATTCGTAATACAATCGTATGAAACTTGCCCGAATTACGAAAAAAATGAGCCTTTTTGGGTCGATGTTCTCATGTGAGCCCGAAATATTTTGATCAAATTTTTTGTAATGATCAGATAGCTGGTTATACATCTTGAGAATATAGACAAAAAGCCATTGAATAGGATTCAAATCATGATTTTGAAAATTCGTAATACAATCGTATGGAACCTACCCTATTTACGAAAAAAGTGAGCTTTTTTGGGTTGATGTTCTCAAGTGAGGCCGAAATGTTTTGATGGAATTTTCCCTAATGATCAGATAGCTATAAGTTCTACATTTCAAGAACATAGACACCGAGCCATTAGATAGGATTCCAATCGGGAGTTGAAAAGTTTGTAATACAATCGTATGAAACATACCCGATGTACGAAATAAGTGGTCTTTTATGAGTCGATGTTCTCATGTAAGGCCGAAATATTCAGATCGGATTCTTTGCTAATCAGTGAGATAGACAGGTATCTTGGAGATATAGACACGGAGCCATTACATAGGATTCCGATCGAGAGTTGAAAAATTTGTGATAGAATCCCATGAAACTTACCCGATTTACGAAAAAAGTGAATTTCTTTGGATCCATATTCTGATGTGAGACGAAAATATTTTGATCGAATTTTCTTCATTGATCAGATAGCTAGCAATGCATCTTGAGAATATAGACAAAGAGCTATCAGATAGGATTCCAACCAGGAGTTGAGAAATTCGTAATACAATCGTATGGAACTTGACCGATTTACGAAAATAAGTGCACTTTTTGGGATCGATTTTCTGATGTTAGACGAAAATAATCCGATCGAATTCTCTCCACTAATCAGATAGCTACTGAGACATCTTGGAAATACAGTACCGTGCAAATATTCCTGAACGGGGGTTTGAAATCCTCTCTTGCAAAAACGTCGATATATACTCGAGCCCAGATTAACGTGTAGAAATTAAAAAAAAAAACCATCTTCAAGATGAGAGAAAAATGCTAACTTTTCATGGATAGCGATTTTTCTCTCAGCCCTTTTTGGTACCTCAAATAGCTGATGTAATTTCAAGGATTTCGAGAAAAAACCGTTTTTACTCTATCGGCTGTAATTTGGAATCGGATAAAGATAGAACAATTTTGCAAAAAGCATCTTGAAGAGCGGAAAAAATGCCATTTGCAATGATTCTTTGATTATTTTTTTACGTCGTATGAATACGAGTGTGAGAGCTCTCAAAGTAGTAACAACTTGTCTGGCGACACGAGCATCATTGAACGTGTATGCTACGGCATCCGCCACCGCACGTGCTGAGGCATCTGTCACCGCGCCTGCTGCAGGAAACGCTAATGTGCTATCAAATTTCGATTGAGTTTTCCCCGCATTCGCATCTAAAGTCTTTTTCATTACTCTAACCTAAAAATGTTGCATTTAAATAGGATTTTAGGGTTCTCGTAATGAAAAAATATATCCGCACCTCACTTGCACGCCCATTTTGGGCACTGGAGGACATGTCTGTCTCGCTTCGCTCGACAGACAAACTGTCCTAGTGCCCAATATGGGCTACCGCGCTCAATACGGAAATATACTATTAGGTCCTATTTATGATCCGATTAGTTTTTCAACCTCATTGAATGCATTCCCATGTTAATTGTGACCGTGACTGCGAACAGCCCCCGTCGTAGCCTTCGCCGTATCCTGTGCAGCAACCATCACCAGGAGGCGAGCGCCACGCCCCTCAAGTCTGGTAATGGGCGTGGAGGGCCCAAAAAGTTCTCCGGACATCCTCCCTTTGGTCACTTTGCCCCCTGCACGCAAGATCCTGGCTTTTTTCCAGTCACTAGAGAAGTCTCTCTACCCTCCCTACCAGTCACTCAATGCACACAACACGTGCTCCCACATGTGCCCTAAACTGCGAAATTCGTCGCGCGCTTAAGCACATGCTGGAGCGTGCGCGAGGGCGTGCGCACATTTTCAGCAGGGGATACTGGGCAGTCTTAACAAAAGCCAATCTCATTGCCATTTAAGAGCCAATTTTCACTCAATCTGAGCTCCACGAGTGCTTTCCCCTTCTATTTGGAGCATTGGGACATACTCACAAGGGGAGCACTTGACTTCCGGATCACCAATCTTCCCCAAAGTTTTTTCACAGTTTCGTACCACCTAGAATATGAGGAATCTAAAGCAACTCCGTCAAATGGGCCTCCTGTCCCGAGCTACAAGCAAAAATGTTAGCGTTGCCAGTATATCTATTATATATCACTTTTTAACACGGGCCTATATGGGCAATGCTAATGTCATGGGCTGTAGCTCTGAACGGGAGAACCATTTGACGGAGTTACTCTGGATTCTTCATATCCTAGGTAATTCCAAACTGTAAAAAAATTTTAGGGAAGATTGGCGACCCGGAAGTTAAGTGCTCTCCGTGTCAGTAAGATTCATTCTTAGGTATTCTGAAATCAATTTCATCATCACATCTCCGAGATTGGGGTCATGCAAGACCCCCTTCACTCGCTCGAAGGCAAAATATCGAATGGCACATGGGCGTTACCTATGTCTTATATTAGTGATTCCGTGGAAAGTGTGATTTTCCGTGTTCCGAGTTCCCCCCGAGTTTCTGAGAGTTTGAATATGCATGATGACAATTTTCTGGGGTGTATTCTATTGGTACACAACTATGTTAATAGTTGTTGAGTCGATTCTAACGTCCCCGTAATTTGTAGTGCCTCATAAAGGGCCGAAATGTCAAAATTCCGCCCCCTGTAGACAACCCACCTTCGACTCCTGCATCCACTGCAACGCATATTCAGAGTCGAAAACCCTCATGTGTAGCTATGCTTTTCAATTTGTTATACTTAAAACAACATATTCCACCATTTTGCGACGAATCCAAATTAAGCCCTCAGCTCGCGCACGGCTATCCGACATTTTGAAAACGAGTTTGCACCGAATCTGTTTGTACAGCACCAATTAGCAAAGCCCCCGATCGTCTATTGAGCCTTTCTAAACAATGAAGTTGATTTCCAAATACCCAAATACACCCAATCCATTCGCGACACTATTAGCCGAAAACTTCAATCCGCGGCCGAGTGCACCATATAAACGTGTTTACCAAATGGCGTACAAGATTTTCGGTCAATTCCGTCCCTATGTTGTGCTCCTCCTCGACGCGCTATATAGCTTTGTGGAACATATTTTTTCAAAGTGTTTGGTTGCATTGGATCAAATCTATGCGGATAAGAGACTACGATTAGTTGGCGAGCCGTGGGAATATTTCTAAGGCGAAATGTCAATTCCGTCCCCGTCAACCCCGTCCCCGTCAATTCCGTCCCTCTCTACGACCCCGTAAACTACACATATCTTCGTTTGACTTTATTAGCTTTATTTGACTAGCCACCCGCGTAAAAATTTTGAAAATTAGCAATATATTAGCAACATATTGCAAATTCCAATTGGCAATATATTGCGAGAATATTGCAAGTACGATTGGCAATATTTCCGCAATATTTCGCCAAACCTCACTTTCCAATATATTGCAAACATATTGCTAACTTTTATATTTTAAAAATGATTTTGCTCCCTAGCAACATATTGCGGATATATTACTCACTTTGATCGAGACTTTTTTATTATGGTATTTGATATTATTGCTCGTCTTGAGCAGATTTGATTCTTGGATTCATTCAATAGAAGTGCAATTTCAAATGTTACCATATATTTATTCACTTTGAATCTAACAGATCTGTCAGATGCAATAGCAATCACAAACCTTGCATTGTACGCCCAAAAATCTACTCTCCATCATTGCAGGGTAATAGAAAAGCGATAGTTTGTGATTTTGGAGACGCATATCGTGCATTCAAGACGGTACTAATCGTTACAACATAGGTCGCGGTCTTGAGCATTTTTGTAGAATCGACACGATCTTGTGTAGTTTAATTACAAAAGGAAATCGGCAGAGTTACCAATATCATGAAAAAAGGACGGAATACAATATTTTGAAAAAAAAAACTCTCCGCAGGCCTCTTCTAGTGGCGAAAATTCGGTGACTTTTGCAAGCACTGCACACTAATCTGCACATTGGCCTGCCCCCTGTGCAGCTCGTCGAAACACACCCTGCCCAATCAGTTGTCGATACCACCAATTGGGCCACCACGAAATTTTTCTGAGCAGGACTTTGTTGAAGCGGCTTCCTCTGGGGTTATCGCATAGATGCAAAATCAATGATTCTCCGCTGCGCTCGATCTGCGTGGAAAAAAATTTTCAAAGAATCATGCGAATATTATATTGAGTCATTAAATTTTCTCATCACTTAGGGTGACAACTTGCAAAAAATATGTGGAAAGGAATCGCAGTCAAGCTATGATAGCAAAAAATGCGTTAGGTTATGAAAATCAAGAAAGCCACGATACGGCTACAAATTGGAAAAAGTACTTATCTGATATGCGATTTTCCATCGACGATCGAAAAAAACACCAATTGTCCAATTGCAAAATAAATTCTCTCTCAAAAGTAATCGGGCAAGCATGTGGTGTTGGTGATGGATCTTTTTTACAGACTAACAACAAGCAGACTGAGTTGGCTGTTGGATGTTGTTGTTGTTGTTATTCAAAACTTCAGTCTGTTTGTTGTTAGTCTGCATAAAAGATCCATCACCAACAACACATGCTTGCCCGATTACTTTTGAGAGAGAATTTATTTTGCAATTGGACAATTGGTGTTTTTTTCGATCGTCGATGGAAAATCGCATATCAGATAAGTACTTTTTCCAATTTGTAGCCGTATCGTGGCTTTCTTGATTTTCATAACCTAACGCATTTTTTGCTATCATAGCTTGACTGCGATTCCTTTCCACATATTTTTTGCAAGTTGTCACCCTAAGTGATGAGAAAATTTAATGACTCAATATAATATTCGCATGATTCTTTGAAAATTTTTTCCACGCAGATCGAGCGCAGCGGAGAATCATTGATTTTGCATCTATGCGATAACCCCAGAGGAAGCCGCTTCAACAAAGTCCTGCTCAGAAAAATGTCGTGGTGGCCCAATTTGTGGTATCGACAACTGATTGGGCAGGGTGTGTTTCGACGAGCTGCACAGGGGCAGGCCAATGTGCAGATTAGTGTGCAGTGCTTGCAAAAGTCACCGAATTTTCGCCACTAGAAGAGGCCTGCGGAGAGATTTTTTTTTTTCAAAATATTGTATTCCGTCCTTTTTTCATGATATTGGTAACTCTGCCGATTTCCTTTTGTAATTAAACTACACAAGATCGTGTCGATTCTACAAAAATGCTCAAGACCGCGACCTATGTTGTAACGATTAGTACCGTCTTGAATGCACGATATGCGTCTCCAAAATCACAAACTATCGCTTTTCTATTACCCTGCAATGATGGAGAGTAGATTTTTGGGCGTACAATGCAAGGTTTGTGATTGCTATTGCATCTGACAGATCTGTTAGATTCAAAGTGAATAAATATATGGTAACATTTGAAATTGCACTTCTATTGAATGAATCCAAGAATCAAATCTGCTCAAGACGAGCAATAATATCAAATACCATAATAAAAAAGTCTCGATCAAAGTGAGTAATATATCCGCAATATGTTGCTAGGAAGCAAAATCATTTTTAAAATATAAAAGTTAGCAATATGTTTGCAATATATTGGAAAGTGAGGTTTGGCGAAATATTGCGGAAATATTGCCAATCGTACTTGCAATATTCTCGCAATATATTGCCAATTGGAATTTGCAATATGTTGCTGATATATTGCCAATTTTCAAAATTTTTACGCGGGCACGTATCTCAAAAGAGATACGTGGCTCTAGATACTTCCTTTTTGAGCCCAAACAAGTGTAAATCAACTGCTACAAGATACCGGATCTCGTCTGGGGCTGAAATAATTTTTTGACCCAAATCACACCCTGCGACGATTTTGGCCCCAAAAAATCATACTTTCGGCGGAATCACCCATATGTATAAGGAACTGTGAGACTCTAATCAGGGTATCTAATG
The DNA here is from genome assembly GCA_029851415.1 of Eretmocerus hayati. Classification (NCBI taxonomy): domain Eukaryota; kingdom Metazoa; phylum Arthropoda; class Insecta; order Hymenoptera; family Aphelinidae; genus Eretmocerus; species Eretmocerus hayati. Next base: position 138,187,317 of record CM056741.1, read on the forward strand.
AAATCCTAGCATGGATTTACAGGTTACTTTCAGGTCTCCCAGCTTCAAAAACGTCATTTTTCCAGGTTCTTTTCGAAAGAGTCGAAGAATCTTTGCACATGACTACTGTATTTGAAATTAGGATTCATCGTGCCCGAATGATGGGTCACTTGAAAGGATGACAGCGGTTTCCCTAGTTTCGATTGTTCTTAGGACTCATCATGCTTGAATCTACCTCGTCATCAGATTAGTAGAAGATGAAACAATTCCCCCGGAAGGTTTGGAAATACTCTAATAATGCCGTACGAACACAAATTCTTACATTACAAAGACTGCAATGATAGATTTGCTCGTCTCACCATTCAAATTTTAACCATCCATAATTCTTCATGATACTCCTGGTTGCATTAAACATACTGGCGAGTATGAGCAGACAAGAATAAGTAAGAGTTAAAAAGAATTTTTAAAAAACGCTTTTATTCACTTTCCAAAAAATGTTGTAATTTGCGAGAGGATTCTGTCCGGTGTGGTGCAGATAGAATTTAGTAGATCGATGTAAATCGCGTGGGAAAAATTGTCCGACGTATATGAGGAAGTATGGGAAAAACACGTGTGCTGGCAGCGAATATTGCAGCTAATAAGTAATAATTAGGTTTCTCGTATTGAAATACGTCACCACTATTATGTCGCGAGTCACACTCATCTTCGGATGCAGCAGACAGTGTAGACAATATGACAAACATCGGCTTTCGATCGCTGATATCGGTTCATCTTTCATCATCCACGCATGCAAGCGATTACTCATAACCTGAGTACGCGCCAGCTCTTCCAAACACTAGATCCAACACATGGTCGCCACAAGGTACTTGAACTTATTAATTGGCACTGAGGGATAACGATGTCCAGTGAAAGAATTTGGCATTTACCCAACTGCGCGAGAAACACGCGACCACAACGAATCGGAAAATGCAAATACTAAATTAGCTAAATGGCAGCGGCAACAGAAGACTGATGGTGCACAGACGATATCAGACGATAATAGAAATTTCGGTGATCCGGGGTGAGGTGCGGGCAAATCAAGAAAACATGTCGCAGCCTGCAACAGTTTCATAAATCCGAGCGAGCTCGATGAGTGACGACATTTCCGGTCACGCAGTATAGAGTAGTATGCATTAAGGGTCCCTACGTCGCACTTGAACAATGGGATACACATATATATGTCGTAGGCCGATGGAGATTTTAGGACGATAGCTATCATCCTGGGACGAAAGCTATCGGCCGGCCGATGGGGTTCGTCGCGTGGCGAGAGGCTATCGGGCTGAATTTTTCAGGCCGATAGGCGCGAAACTGAGAGAGCGTCTATCGGCCCGACCCGTCCTCGCCTGATAGCTATCGTCCTAGGCTAATGGAGTCTGATCAACGCCTGCTTGGCCGTGCATCTATGGGCTGGTGCTCTTCCAGGCCAATGAGATTCGCATTTTTTTCTCATCACCCTGTGTCAGCGTGGATGTGGACCGGTGTACAGGGTTTTAAAAAATGTGGCTGTCAAGCTAATATGCGAATCAGTGTACAACCAAACGATGTGCTTGTTTCAAATCGGAATTTGTGTGCAATTCGAGGTGTCACAAAAGTTCTACTTGTTGTAACAAGCTACCTGAATCCTGACCCAGAGTATCACCTATTTCCCACCGAACACCGTTCGTTCCCGAAACGTACCGCAGAAGGTTCCCCTGGAGCTAATGCAACCTTCGCCGGGCGTTCCTACGACCCACCAGCAACTTGTACAAACGTCCGCAAGCGATTACGCATCCACAGCGTTGTGTATTGGTTCCCGGAACCTTTCCGTGGTTCCGCGATGGTCGTTTTGTAATGGTTGTTCGTTGCAACCTAGAACTTGGAAATTTTTTGTTAAATGAATAAAAAAATTGTTATTCTTTTTCTTCCCTTTGCAGGCTATTCAAGGACAGTCTCATTGCCTTCTATTAACGAGGTGACCGTGTTTGTGATCGAGCCCAGCCGAAGAGATTGAACGAATAGCCTGCAAGGGTACGAACAAAGAATAACAATTTTTTTATTTATTTGACAAAAAAATGTTCAAGTTCTAAGTTGCAACAAAGAACCATTACAAAACCGTTGTGGAACCGCGGAAAGGTTCTGGGAACCAGTACACAACGTTGTAGATTATACGTAATCGCTCGCGGACATTCGTACCGACCCACAACGTCGCGCTGGTGGGTCGTAGGAACGCCTGGCGAAGGTTGCATTAGTTTCCGGGAGGAAACTTCCACGGTATGGTTCGGGAACGAACGGTGTTCACAGGTTTGTCAACAATGATATATTGTATCTGACTATGAATCATTTGATTTAGTAAATAGCCATCAATACACATGATTTAATTCTCTGAGCCTATCCGGACTGTATCGAAACACTCAAGGTCCCATAATGATCATATTGTTCAAGCAATTGATCCTTATACACATGAGGTTTGCACTTAGAAATCATTTGGGTGTTTCCAAAATGATAATCCAGGTATGGAGGCACTAATGCGCGTTTAGATGTACAGCGTAGTTATCGACCTGAAAGACACCAGCCCAATAGACGCATGATCAAATTGGCATAGTAGTCCCAGCTCGGTGGGAATATCCGCTCATTGAACTCTATTAGGCTAGGACGATAGCTATCAGGCGAGGACGGGTCGGGCCGATAGACGCTCTCTCAGTTTCGCGCCTATTGGCCTGAAACATTCAGCCCGATAGCCTCTCGCCACGCGACGAATCCCATCGGCCGCGGCAGTGTTTGAGGTTATTTTACAATAATCTATTTTATGCACCTCACATGTTTAGTTTAGTACTAGAAACTCTCCACGCGCGCAAGCGCGCTGACTCTTGAAATTACCATGAAAAAATGAATAACTTTCATTACTTATGAATTATTTCATATGTAGCGAGGTCAGATATTTCATTTGATTCATGATCCCTAAATAATAGTACGTAATTTTGTGTGTGTGTATGTGTGTGTGTGTGGGGGGGGGGTCTCACTTGCTGTGCAGATCTGCATTTCAAGATTTCAAGAAATCAAAGATCCATGAATTATTTGGCCATTTCCCTACTGAAAAAAATGAGCCGATTATCGAGTCGACTTTATGAAACAATTATCGAGTCCAAAATCGAGTCGTGAATCGAGTCGAAATTCGAGTCAATTTAGGATATCGAGTCGAAAACCGAGTCGTGAATCTAGTCGGAATTCAAGTCAATTCAGAATGGATTGTAGTCAGACGGTTCAAAAATGATCCAGTGGTCTCGAGAAACCACTCTTCTTGACAAGAGTGCGTTTCAGCTTACACCAATGTGGAAGTTCCACTGAGATTAAATCTGTCCAATAACTCGACAAACCCTGCGTGGATTTCTACACAAATGCAAGGAGATCTACGACTGCAAGTCAAGACAGCATAAATTTTGCAGGAAATTGATCCATACCTGTATCACAGATCAAATTTCTATCAAACAATTTTGGGCTCACTACTTCTCATAAACGTCACGTCGAATTGAGATGAGATGGGTCAAAATTGTGTGATATTACGATATCGATGTAACTTGGACTCATTTCATCGGAATGAGCGAGCACCATGAGAGGGAACAGCTGTATTATTTATTTATTGGCCTGATTCTCGAGTCCATCATCGAGTCGGTAATCGGGTCCAAAATCGAGTCGAAAATCGTGTTGTCAATCGAGTCGAAAAATGTGGTCTATTATAAACGATAGGGATCGTTCTTTTGCAATATTCTTCCTGTCTCTACTTGCAGGCGTATAGATCTGTCCACGCAGGGTGATGTCAAATTGTCAAATTGTCAATTGTTATGCCTATAGGCAATTCTTGGTCCTAGTAAGAGTTTTGGATCGGCATACAATCGAAACGTACTCTTGTCAAGGAAAGTGACTCCTCGAGATAATTGGATCAGTTATCAACCCTCTGACTATAGTCCATTTGAAACTGACTCGATTTTCGACTCGATTTACGACTCAATATTTGACTCGATGATTGTTTCATAGAGTCGACTCGATAATCGACTCATTTTTTTCACTAGGGTTGAAGCGTTTGCAGATTTTCGACTTCTATCATACTCATTCAAAAAAAGAGGTTTAAGAGCTACCAACAGCTCAAATTGGACCAATCTCAGTAGTTTAATGATTTCACGTAGGCTTGGTCTCTCAATTCTCTTCCCCCACTGCTTGGAGTAAAAAAAACATGGCAGTCACGGAGGAATTGAAGTGCGACTTTTTATAATAAATATAGAAGTCAAGTGAAGTGATGTTGAAGCGTCGCACGTTAATCCATTCTCATTAGAAAATTTGCATCATTGCGTCAAACTAAGAGAGACTCTGGCGCATGCAAAACATGTTATCAATCCTGTCTCCTGATTTGTAATTGCATCAAAGTAACATCGCTTACTGACTCGCGTTTTTTCCCCCAAAGATGCATAATTCGTATTCTGGATGCTAAGATTGAAATCTGATGCGAATAACTTCATGAAACTACTGTTAGTTGAGCGAAAACTGGCCCTGCAACAAACATTATTGTAAAAATCCATAAAATTTGGTAACCCTCGGTAATTTTCTTTATTGTCTTTGAGTTGTATACTTGATCTCGTTCAAAGTCGTACTTATATATATATACCTCATGTTGATAGATGATCATTCGAGTTTTTCAACGGAATTGTGCTCACTAATCAAGTTTGGCAATGTCAGAACAACGTACCTTAATTGATGATGGACTGATTGTTAAAAGTTCATTAAATTTAATAGTATACCAGATTTCTTAAGAAGTGCGTCAAACTTGAGTGAATAAAATCTCAAACATTATTTCAGTAAATGTGACAGTCGAAGGTGGAATCATGCGTTTTTGAAGAATTCAACGCTTACTTGATCAGATTTTTATATTCTCGGTCTTTTTCGTGGATTTTAATGCGCGATGGACAATCAAATTTCTCAGGCTAAATTTTTCTTTTAGCCGTTCCCACGTGTAAGCATAGTTTTCTTGATCATCAGTATTGAGCTTCTTGAAGCGTTGCTTAAATGCGCAGGAGGGTTAATATCATCCATATTGTGAATCGTGATTATTAATTCGCTGTGATAACAGTTATTCGCAATAGAATCCTGCTGCATATCTATAACCTCGATCTTGATTATCCTTTTCTCTGTTATTTGTTATGCGATAGATTATTAGTATATCATCAAAATTGATACTGAACCTCAAACTTCTCTCATCTCACAATAAAAACATCAAAATTCAAAATCAAAACAAAGCGCACAACTACACGTATGAGTTGGCGTAGTTCACTAGATAACTGTGTTCAGGGTGAATTTTTAACATGGGAAAATTGGTCTGAACATTGCTGCTTAGAGGATTTTACAATTGTAAAATGCATGTGATGCGCCAACGCTGACTCATACTCATCTACCCACAAAAATTGAATATCGAAAAATTCGACATACGCCAACTTCTCGATTAGCCTGCGGATTAATAGGAGGGATATGGTCTGCACAGATTAGCCGAGGAAGTGCGCAAAAGAAATCCCGGAGTCGATAGATAAACTGGTGAGCTGTGGAAAAGAATGTTTTTGAAGGCACTGGCTCGATCCGACATCAACAGGACGAATAATGAATATGCCTCTACCCCCTGAACTAGTGATAATTAGGAGGGGCACATGGTTAAGTGCAGTACTGTTCTCTGCGGAAAACTTTCAACAGTTCAAGATAGTTGTCACCAGTTTAGAAGACGATGCAAAATCTGTGACGAAAGCCGAGGCATTGATTGCTAGTGAAGGTGTGCTGAGTCGGTTGACGTTTGTACAAGCACACTCGGCATTTTTACTTCAAAGGATAGAAGAAATGATGAAAGTGGGCCATCAAAGCATCACATGACCAGTTCGCAATTTCTGATACCGTCCAAGAGAAAGTTGATAGCATGCCAGGCAATGAGGGCGTCATTTTGAAGAAAAAACTCGCGGATGTTACCGAAAAAAACACAGGACTACAATTTTTGAAAGATGTTTTGAATGTACAAAATGGTGAACCAGTTGAAAATTGAGAGATTCACAGCATGTGGCCGCAGACAATCCATAATTTCAAGTATGTTCCTCTGAGAACAGTCGAACTCTGGCGGTCTTTTTCGTTTTATAAGTATATTTTAAACGATCGAAGATTACCTAGAAAAACATATGATCATCGAATTCAATCAATTTTGATTGATAACAGGCCGGTTTACTGTTGTAATTCTGCCAAAATGCAAAAATTGTGTCTGCAAATGTTCACATTTTATTCTACACATTCATCCGAGCATTCATCGATTTCTGACTGTAAGTTTCGATGCAACTCTCAAGATTTTTATTGCAAAAAATCCGAACTTTAGTGATATCCTTCCGCAACCAAGTATAGAGCGTTGAACTTAGCTTTGACTGTCATTGACAGCCCAGAAGTGTCAGCGGAGGGATCGAATGGCCGGCATAAAATCGATGGAACCAATAATACTTGTTGAGTCTGATCAAGGTGGTGAGTATGGGACAGCAGACAGTGCTGATGATGCTCGGAATATGCCACGGTGGTGCTTGAATTCTCGTAGCAACTCTCCGATAGAGTCAGCTCGAAAATTCGCCCTTACCTGATAGGGGAAATTGGAAAATGACTAAAACTAAAAGAATGACAATGGCCTTTACGACAAGGTGGCGACGGTAAAAATTCGAAAGAGTGTACGCTGGAAACAAATATAATACAATACATGAAGCAACTCATGGGTGGAGGTGAAATATTGCCTTTAGGGAATTGACTGAAGGATAAAGGAATGTCCGATAAAATGGTTTACTGACTCACTTTAATTTCCACGGACAATCTGAACTCCGGATGATATATATCCTAAGAACGACATTGAAGTCATCAACCACACCCCAGGTTGATGACCAATATCGAGAGGAAAAGTTTGGATTTTGTCACCAGAATTGAGAGAACTGATAGCCTTGAATAACCAAAGCGATAAGTTAGAAAATATTAAATAAACATTAGTTGACTGAGAAATAAGCCTTCGTATCAGTTCTTGTGGAAGTTTCCAAAAACATATAGAGTACCACTATTACAATTATGTGATGGTGTAATTGATTTTTGAGTACTCTCATCTAGTTATTCTAGACAATGCCGTGGAAGCAGTATGTTGCCATTTGTTGAATTCGAGAAAATCATGGTCGTTTAATTATTGTTTCGAAGAGTATGATTCTGTAGAGCGATCAGATTTGATAATTAAAAGACTGTCAAAATACTTCTACTCATATTTATCTTGCACGATCTCAAGGCTATGTTGATGATACCGATCGTATCAATTCTATCAGATAGCTTTTCTGTATCATGTTCTTAGGATAATACCTATGTTACGCTCGAGGATTTCTTGTATTTCATGAATACAATGTTGTTTAGCTCTGAGTTTGATTTTTGAAGACTATCTACATGCATACTACTATTGACCTACATTATTTTTTTCTCACCAAATCTGAAGAATGCGATGATGTAATGGATTTGACATAAAACTCCTTCAAAGACGTCTTCCAAGTCATAGACTGCAATTCGTGGAATTGTAAAGAAAAGCACTCGCGGAGCTCTGATTTGAAGTGAGACTGCTGAGACTCATCAATTGTGATTCTAATTCTGCAAGATAATCCGAAGGACGTGTCTATGTAGTGGTTTTATGTGTATTACCAATCGCATTTCAGAATTACGTCTATAATTAATCAATCAATTATTGGAAAATTATACACTGTATTTGATAATTATGTCACCGTACTTGACAGATTACAAGAAAATTGCTTTCGTGAAAATATCGTTGACTGCCGTAGAACTTTCCCGAAAAATTCGGAAAATCTTGCAATGAGTGGTTTCCAGCACGAATGATATGAATAAATATCTTGACTCAGGATTTACTATTCTTTAGGGGGTCTCGGGTGAGCATTCGAGAATTCTCACGCGAAAATCCCCTCAAGAGCCGAAAACCCTAAAAATATGAGCGTTTTGAAAGTTCTGCAACCGATTGAAGAATGCAACCGATTTGTTTCTCACGAGGTTTGACATGAATAGCTTCCCTCTCGAGTTCTAGGGGTATTCTAAATCCTCGCGTTCATTATCTGGGCTATCTCTCGATTCGACTGCTGTAGTAACCGCAAGGGTCGATTCTTGGAATTTTTTGAACCACATATTTTGACGTAAGACTTTTGATTATTCCGATTGACGTGGTCGGAAATTCGTAATCTTACCAAAAACCTCTTAAAAAGCCGGAAATCCCCCAGAATGACCATCTTCTGAGAAAAGAAGGGAACAAACAATTTATTTTGAAAAACGCTATAACTGTGTTATCCATGAAAACTGACGTCCATGGCTTCCTCCCGAGTTGAACCGCTTATACTGTGTTCAAATAGCGACCATAGTGCTCTAATGAATGTCGTCGTTATATAAGTCCTGGACGATATTCGCGGGAAGAAGATTCGAACTCTGCACAGATAAGATAAAATTTCACCCCCTATGAGGGACATTCTGATACCGCCTTTCTAATAGTAATCCATAATTGTGCCACCCAGCGAATCTTTTTCCCCACCGTGAGCCGTGAAAAGTTTCCTACGGTTTTCCAAATTCAGTCATTTTAGCGATAGCAGGAAAGGGGTGCCTTATGTTCGCCATGGTATAGTGCCATGCACAAATTGAGTGTAGGCACTCATGCATATCGTTGTATACTGCACAGCCATATAATCGAAGTAAAGAAGAGACGAGGTGCTTCTACAAGCCTGCGACAGAGATGACGTAAAAATGGGTGGAAACCTAACACGTGGGCCGCACCGTATACTTGTTTTGATATTGCATTGACCTGGTCATTCCCGATAAGTGTTTGAGTGAGACCACGGCCACGTTGCACCTGAATCCACGACCCGCGATCGACTAGGTGACCGATGTATGGTACGGTATTGGAATGTTGTTGATTTGTACGGTGGGAAGTGATTCGTGGATAGTTCGCAGCAGAGCAACCTCATGCATGTGATATCTTGTGTTGAAGGGGGTTTAATTTCAGTGAATTATGTTATCGAGCCCATTGGAATTTTCTGTTTGCATAGGCATTTAGTAACGCTATGTATTCAAGAAGCTCATGCTGGTGACATTCTGACTGTCGATGATATGGTTACAGTGTCTCAGTACTCGGGGGCAGGTCGTTTATGAATATGGTTAACAGCAGAGGTCCCTAATACACTGCCCTGATGGCGGATGCTGGATGACGTGGAGTGTGGAGAGCTGCCCCGAATGAGGTTGGCCGTATCTCCTTGCTTGTTGAAGGGTATTTGACCGAATCTGAAGTACCTCGGGATTCGCTACGACAGTTAACGCTGATTCAGAATTGCATATCCAAATCAGGGTTCAGGAGTAATTTTTCTTACCAATAGTGGGCTTATTGTATGAGAAATTTCACCTATGTCACCCAACTAAACATTTCATTACCCGATTGCTGGGCTGCATTGAGTGAGAAAACTCACCTAAGTACCAAGAGCTGAGTTGGCTACAGCCATTACCGACATCATTTTTTTTTATGATATCCAACGCCAACAGTTTCCCGTTGTATGTGGTGGATGCGAAGATCACTCTTTTTTGCTTTTTCACAGTAATATATTAGTGTCAATGGAAGAAACCTCAACTCATGTTCTCAACTGGGCAGCTGTCGATATAACTATATATACTGTTCCTGCGCATGCGCGTACGTACCAAACAAACACAACCCCAATCAGTTTATCAAGATCAGTTCTCAATCAGCTATACAATCTGTCATGATGGGATTCAAATCCGTCCCGAGATTCAGTATGTGTTATCTATATATGAGTGATTCCGCCGAAAGTGGGATTTTTGGGGCCAAAATCGTCACCGAGCGTGATTTGGGCCAAAAAATTATTTTAGCGCCAGACGAGTTTTAGTGGGTCGTTGCAGTTGATTCCCACTTTTTTTGGCACAAAAAGGAAGTACCTAGAGCTGCGTAGCTCAAAATTGAAGCCGGGCAGAGATATGTCGACTTTAAGGGGTCGCGGAGGGGGACGGAATGGACAGGGACGGAATGGACATTTCGCCTTAATTATATTCTCACGGCTCGACAATCAATCGTAGACTTTTTTCCGCATAGATTTGCTCTAATGCAAACAAATACTTCAAGCAAATGTGTTCCACAAAGCGATATAGCGCGTTGGGGCGGAGCACAACATGGGGACGGAAAGGACAGAAAATTTTGTACGCCATTCTGAAAACACGTTCATGTGGTGCGCCCGGCTACAGATTCGAGTTTTTGGCTACTGTTGCACATGGATGAGGTGTATTTGGGTTTCTAAAAATCAACCTCATCGGTTAGAAAGGCTCAATAGACGACCGGGGACTTTGCCGACCTTATAAGTGCTGTGCAAGCAGTTTTGGTACAAACCCGTCTTCAAAATGTCGGATGGCCGTGCGCAAACTAAGCAAGTAATTTTGACTCGCAAAATGGTGGAATATGTTGTTTGAAGTATTATAAATTGAAATGGGTTTTTGATTTTTGAGGTTATGTTTGACATTTTGAGTATCAGAGCTACCAGAATGATCAAATTACTACCCATATAAGATATATTCATGAGTACTTTCATAAAATATGTAATATGAGCTCTAAAGTCACCAATAATTTCGAGGTTAAAATATTATACACACTTTCGTATACACTCTTCTTGAAATAGGCTAATGCTTGCCTTGAGACTAGATTTTGAAGAATATCTTGTTGCTAACGTCACAAAGTATTGCCCATAAATTGTACTCCTTGCACTCGCAGAAATCATCATCGAATTCCTATAGCGGCTTCAATTCATCATTACCGGATTTTGATTTTATGCATTGAGCAACCCAAATCAAATTCTTTCATTCATAAATAAATTTATAAGATCAAACGAGCTCTTGAAAGTAGAACATGCCGCTATAAATGAATACTGCCATCGTAGGGCTACGGCCATACTACAATCGTAAATCACAGGAAGTAGAGATACGGTCGTAATACTATGTAGAGCTACGGTCGTCCTACGCTTTTTTTCTAACAGGGAGCCCAATTAGAAGATAACGCACTGGAGTGTCAATGCTTTTTTATAACCGGGTGGCTGCGAAGTATACATTATTATGCGTCTCGTGCCGGAGAGCTTTCCTCTTCACAAAAGACCATGGTTTTTGAAGAATAAAATTTCCATCACGACACGGCGTATGCTACTTTTCACGTTATTACGTGCAAAGGGAAGTTTTCAAGATCAGATGAAATTAATCGATTCTTCAAAAATTTCCTTGTGTCTCGACGAAACGCATTGTTGATTGTTTTACAGAAAGAGTGCCCTTCATAAATTACTTAGTACTTGATTTCGATCCAGCGTGACAGTCATGAATGATGATTCTGATAGTGCGCGAAGTCTGAATACACCAAAACTTGTGACTTTTATTGGCTATGGTATAATACTGTACCTTGGATTGCTACTCACCGTGAGATCCATTTTGGGTTGCTTGTTGAATCATTACAGATTAAATCACATGCTTGAGGATCGTACATGGTCTCAATCGAGGTCACAATGGGGAACAATTCATCGGATTTATTATGAACTGAGACATTGAAACACATAGATGCAACGTCACAAAATCCAATCGAGTCTGTTATTTTGTACTCTCCGTAAAGGAAAGGTAGGATTTCAAGATAAAAGAGGATGCACACTTTGTATGGGGAAATGGCCCATGAGCGGTAACCTCTAATTCTTTTTGGATCATGTGGAGCAGGCCACTAACCACGTCGAGGGCCTGTTTTGGGGAGTGCCACTGCTGGGCAACTGTTTAAAATCGAGAAAATGCTTAGGGGGTAATTTTTTTCGTATAGAAAGAACCTAGCCAATGATGAAACGTCGATACTGAAGCATGCACGATCCGGTGATGACAAATGAGGGCTCGATCGATTCGTCTTGATGAGGAGCTTCGTGGGCAGATGGGTTTGATACCAGCGCAATGAAAGACACGTACGTGGAGGGTGTTTGTATCACCTTTGAAAGTAACAACCCCTTAAATTCTAGAGCTATTTATTTGTAGAACTAAGACTTCCACGATGAGATCTGGATTTTTTAGGTTTAATTTTGTAGATATAATCCGGCCATGGGGTTATGACCTACTCGGACACCAGCGCCGGTCTTGGAGGAAGATAGATGGTCGAAGAACGATTTCCAGTAGTAACATACGAGTTTAGTCAGGCAGACATGAACCGAGGGATAGTAGGTGGGATCCCACGAGTTTGCACGATGCGATTGCGACGGGGGCGAGCTAATTTCGTAGCTCGACAATAGAAGCACGAGTGTGTGTTCTCGGAAAATCAACGCTGAGTTGCCGATGACATGTATCTCCTGAAATGCATGTGACCCTGAGAAACCAAGCTTAAGAAGATTTCGATATTTTTATTCAACGGGTGCACGATCGGATTTCGGATTTCTTGGGACCAGTTTGTAGATGTCGATGGGGCGGAGCATAGGAAGCTATCAGGATATCAGCGCGGGGCAAAAAACCGACTAGAGGGGGAAATATGTATGTGAGTAGTAACAGACAGAATGGGTCAGACATACGGACCTAGGCACAGTAACCGGGATTCCAAGATTAATCAACTATTCGATTGCGACGGGAGTGAGTTCATTTTAGGCTCCGCCTGTTTGATATCTACGAATTGGTCCCACAAAATCCGACATCCGATCATGCATTCGTTGAATACAAGGAGAAATGTTGAAATCTCAATGGGGGTGATTTCTCAGGGTCACATACATTCCAGGAGATACATGTCATCGGCAACTCAGCGTTGATATTTCGAGAGTACCTACGCTTGCTACTGATTTAGACCTACGAACTGAGCTCGCCCCCGTCGCAATCGCATCGTGCAAACTCGTGGGATCTCATTCATTATCGCCCCTCGGTTCATATCTGTCTGACTAAATTCGTATGTTACTACTGGGAATCGTTTTTCGGCGATCGATCTCTAAGCAAGACCGGCGCTGGTGTCCGAGAAGGTCATTACTCCGCTGTTGGATGATATCTACAAAATAACACAAAAAAATCCAGATCCGATTGTGCAAGTCTTAGTTCTACAGATAAATAGCTCTGGAATTTAAGGGGTTGTTCCTATCCGAAGTGATACAAACACGCTCCATGCCTGTGCCTTTCGTTGCACTGGTATCAACTTCTCTGCCCGCAAAGTTCCTCATCGAGACCAATCGATCGACCTCTCATTCGTCATGATCGGAACGTGCATTCGTCCAGTTTCGACGTTTCATCATTGGCTAGGTTCGTTTTATACAAAAAAAAGTACCCCTTAAGCATTTTCTCGATTTTAAACAGTTTCCAGCAGTCACACCCCCCTCTCCTCAAAACAGGCCCTCGACATGGCTAGAGGCCTGCTCTACATGATGCAAAAAGAATCAGAGGTTACCGCTCATGCGCCATTTCCCCATACAAAGTGTGCATCCTCCGAGGGTGTAGGAGGTATTCTCGAGGGTCAAAATCATGAGCTAGGTTGAACCTGATTCTTTATTTATTGCAATATAAAATAATGATTCGCGATATCATACAATGAATTTGATGTATTTGACCTACCTAATATTGATCATAAAATTGTTTCATCGAGGGACACTGAGGACAATTTGATATTATTTCCTCATACAACTCAAAAATACTAGACTTAGAAAAATAACGACAACTCTTCAGCATGTGTTGACGGAGCCCGCATCAAATGATTATAGATGAACAAAGTGATTTTGATACATTGAACATGATGATTTAGACTATCGACACACTTGGGGCGATCTGGTTATGAGTTTCTGGTATTAAAAAACTCGCGATGACTGAGCGCCTAGTGAACAATGCTGAACTCAAAATTTTTTTAAAGCAACAAATAATTTGCGCGTGCTTCAGGATTTAGTGCTTTGAGATGCTAAGTATTATATAACTTGCTATCACTTTCACTTTCTTGTGAGAACTTATGTCATCAAACGACCTAACATATCCTGGAAATTTGATTTTAATCAAAACCAACTAATGTCCATCTCGCATTAACTCCATCAGATTTATGCACTTACTTCTTTGTCTTGCAGAAGTGTTTTGCATGAAAAAAGGTTGCATCTAATGAGAGTGAGGTCACAGGCTTCAAATACCATGATTCAAGGGGCACGGAACTCGGAAAAACGGTACGAAAAGTGTATCAATACTTTGCAAACAACTCAATTTCTAACGACACGTTTTAAGTTATGAATTATTGTTCGTAAAACTCGAACTGCGATTCTAAGATTTTATACCGCGACATACAGACAACTTGTCTATGATCCCAAAGCGGTTCAATGTAGAAGTTTGAGTAGAATTTGAGAATTCCTTGACACGTGTAACTTGAAGAGGAAACGCGATCAAGGGGCAATAGGACGTATTCAAATTTGAAACAAACTGGGCTTGCTCACAAACTTGGCTGAGCATCTTCGGCCCACAGGAAGCTTATACCAGGATGGTTACCGAGACATTGTCACGACCGTACCCGGTCATGGCAACTTGTCCAATCCTGCGGCCCGGTGTTCCTCTACAAAAAAATTATAATCAAATTGATTGAAATTATGCACGTATTTCCTGTAAGAATATTACTATTTGCTCAATGTACAGTACTCCCTCGTTAATACAAAGTCGGAGGGACCAAGTTTTTGGTTCGTTATAACGAGGGATTTTGTGATGACGAGGGATTTCGTGATAACGAGGGAAATACACGAGCTCAACGTTGGAGGGACCGAGAGATGGCTTTGTATTAACGAGGAATTCGTATTAACCGACTTCGTAATGACGAGGGAGTGTATTACAATATTTTTATGATTAGCACCGCGCGTTTCAGTGATGAATAAAACTCGAAGCGCAAATTATAAATCAAAATTGTGACATTGAGCTTATAATAATAATCTGGTTTGCAACGCACTTATCATCTCAATTAATTTGATTATTATTTTTTTTGCTAAGAAACGAATACCGGGCCGCGGAATTGAACGAGTAACCGTGACCGGGCACGGTCATAACAATGTCTCGGCCACCACCTCGCAATAAGCTCCTAAGGATATCGCAGAGTTCGGCCGGTTCGGCCTACTTTAGAAGGTGACGTGCTTCTCGTGCTTCTCGCTCCTTTCACTGCGGACGAGCGAGTGCGCGCTGCTGGTCGCGAGCTCGCTGCCGTGCACGAGGTCAGCGGTGGGTGTGCAGCTCTCGTTCACGAATGCCCGCAGAGCGGCGGCCCTTTTCTCACGACGAGCCTGTTTCTCCGCGATCTCTTCCATCTCCTGCTCGAGGTCGCTCAGCCGGGCCCGGCTCAGTCGGGCCCTGCTTGCTGCGCCGCTGGCCCAGCCGTCGTCCTCCTCGGGTACTGTGGCACCGGCGCCGAGTTTGCTCCACCTGGTGAACGAGGCCGGTTCCGCGGGCGTCGCCCAAGACGTTTCGGACTCCTCGGCCAAGGCTTCATCGATGAGCGACCTCTGCTGGCGGCGCGGCCGCGAGCTCCGCTGGCCCCTTATGTCGAAGACGGTCTCCTCGGCGAGCTCAGCGTCGAGCTGAGCCGCAGCGCGCCTGAGGCCGCCCAGCAGCGACGAGCCGGATGTCGCTGTGGTGGCTGGCGCGGGCGGATCCAGATCGAGCTCGAAGTCGCCTCTGCCCACGGCGCCATGCCGCGACGTGCCGGCTAGATCTCGGGATCCTGAAAAAAGCGACACGTGGCCAAAATTTGGTATCCGCTCTCGCTGGCCTCAGCGATCGCGCTCCACGGCCTCAAGACCACACCTCGCCTCGCACAGTTTCAAAGCAGGCCCGACGACCGATGAGCCTGCATGATGTGGTGGTCGCGGTTAAGGAAAATGAGAGACTGAAGCGATAAGTACTCGAGATGTTGCCGTCACAATTAGGCTCATGCTGTGCACTGTCCGACCGATGACGGTTGGCTCGGCGATTTTCTGTCGAGCAGCTATTTGTACGCCCTGTTAACTTCCATCGTAACAACGCTCTAACCCACCGACCTTCAGCTGTAAACGTCAGCGGACTTGCATATTTATCGGCGGCATTTGCAGCAGTTCAGTATTGCTGCAGATTGTCGACGTGATAATAGTAAGTCACCTGTCAACTCATCAGGTTAGTTGGCTGGAAGGTCGGTAAGTCCTCGGGTGGGCAGCTGCATGAGTCGGTGGGTTTGCAAGGTCGTAAATCCGTGAGCTTGGTAGGTTCACGAGGTTGGATAGTTGGCGAGTGTGGGCGGATGAAATGATTTGCCAATCAGATGGTCATCAGGTCGTGAGTACTCGTGAACCAAAGAGACAGGTTAGTACTTATCCAGATCAATAAGTCAGCAGGTCGACTGACGCACAAAGCGGTCAAAAGGGCAGGTCCGGAGGTCATTGAGCCGGCATGCCAATGGGTGAATAGGGGGTCACCGATTGATGAGCAGATGGACGGGGGGAACGAGAAAGTGAATCAAGAGGTTAGGTCAAGGTCATCGATTTCGTCATCAATTGTCACGCTAACAAGGCTACTTGTCAGTGGGTCATTGAGTTGGCATGTCATCAGATCAGCTAATTGTTCGTAGATCGACAGGTTCTAAGATGGAAAAGTTCATGGCGATAGGAATACAGCGCGGAGAGGTCGGTGGGATCATTAGGTCAGTCGGAAGGTACTCTCGTCATGGACATGACTCTGACTTGTATTCAATGACTCATAATTTAGCGCAAACTGCAATGGCGTCAAAGAAAATTGGTCACAACTTGACGGCAGGCACTGCCTAATTAATAATGTAAAGGAATTTTTGTTCATGCACAGTGAGCAATACACCTAAAGAGTGCTCTCTATAGCGTGTGAAAAGCGACAGTGATGCCTCTAGCGGCCAGATTGGTATACTGATGCCAATAACAATTTCTAAAATCAAAGAAGACGGAAACCCAATAGCACCGCCACCCGCTGAATATTATCCTGCATATTTAAAGAGATATTTATCGGGATCAGTGCAGAATTGCGCTTCCCAAGTTGCGATGTTTACAATCTCATTAAATTTCTTTCCAAATTTGCACAAAAATATTCCGCAGGCGGTGCTACGATTGGTTTCCTTTCTCTTCGTTTTTAAAAACTGACAATATACCAATTTGACCGCTAGAGGCGCCACTGTCGTTTTTTTGAATTCTAGAAATCACTCTTAACACATTAGTAAAGCTTGAGGGTTCGTGAAATGGCGTGTTTGGAGATGCAAAATTAACACGTTCACTGCGATGGGACCCACCGGTGGAGCCCACGATATTTTGTTTTCCAATCTTCGCCGATTTATATTTGTCCAAGAAATCTTTCAAATAGGCATTTTCCTAGGCGTTTAAAGTTTGTGAAGAGCATTGATAATGAGTCAGACCAGGATTTTTTCCTATATACTTGCCTCAATCGGAGAATGAGGGTCGAGATGAAGACGAACCAAAAATTACAAAAAACTGCCTTCGCAGTGAACGTGTTAATAGCTGTCGTCGGAATCCCAGACTATAGTAGGTCTTATAAGCACATCAACAGGCGAATCAGTCGAGAAGTCGAAGTATTTATACAGTTCGTATCGTTGGAGGATATTGCGCTTACTCAAAGTTCAGGGCCAAAATTTGACGCCATATCCAAAGTTTCCGATGAATCTTCATCAATGTGATGCCTCAATGCGAGGACACACGTAATTAAAACCTGCATCGATATGCAGAAGATGACCCAAGATTCAAATCTAAGTACTAAGAAAAACCGCGATGTACGAGTTACAATACTTTACAACATTTTGTCACAGTCTTCGAAGAAATGAGGAACTACTATCGGTTTAAAAATGATTGACACCTAGAGAATTTCTGCTATCCTGGCTCCAAAAAAAATCGCTAATTTTTTTAACTGGGATAACGTCGAAGCACATCTAGTCGTGGCCATGATAAAATTTTTTTGAAGTCGATCGGATGACAACTGCGGCTGTAGCTGTTATCAGAATGTAAAAAAACGCGGGTATAAGGCCGATTTCAGAGGTAGCTCGACTTTGGGATGCTACAGCTCTGCCAAAAAAAATTCTGGGGCGCTGCAAAAGATGGAGGTGATAGATATTTGATTCCCCAATAGCGTCCAACAACAATCAGCCAAAAAAATTAATAACTTTTGGAGATAATCCAGTTATTGTTATCTCGGGATCTATTGAGGTTGAAGACTTGATTCAAAAACAGAAAAATCATAAAAAAATTCTGGATATCAAATACAAAAATGCAATATGAGATTTTAAATAAACAAACGCGTGGCAAGGTCACAAAGTTGAAAAAAATTAAAGTTTGCGTCTATTGTGAGGCTTTTATTGTCTTTTACAGCCGGGGCCCGTAAAATCGGCGATGGGCAAGACTACCTGACCGCGGACCATAAAAATCGTAAAGTTGCGGTTTAGTTTTATTGCTCTCTTTGTTGAAAATTCAGCTTCATTATTGCAGCCGAAGCAGACTGATGGTACCCTAATTGACTCCGAGACCGCAACTTTACGACTTTTATGGTCCGCGGTCAGGTAGTCTTGCCCATCGCCGATTTTACGGGCCCCGGCTGTAAAAGACAATAAAAGCCTTACAATAGACGCAAACTTTAATTTTTTTCAACTTTGTGACCTTGCCACGCGTTTGTTTATTTAAAATCTCATATTGCATTTTTGTATTTGACATCCAGAATATTTTTATGATTTTTCTGTTTTTGAATCAAGTCTTCAACCTCAATAGATCCCGAGATAATAATAACTGGATTATCTCCAAAAGTTATTAATTTTTTTGGCTGATTGTTGTTGGACGCTATTGGGAAACCAAATATCTATCACCTACATCTTTTGCAGCGCCCCAGAATTTTTTTTGGCAGAGCTGTAGCATCCCAAAGTCGAGCTACCTCTGAAATCGGCCTTATACCCGCGTTTTTTTACATTCTGATAACAGCTACAGCCGCAGTTGTCATCCGATCGACTTCAAAAAAATTTTATCATGGCCGCGACTAGATATGCTTCGACGTTATCCCAGATAAAAAAATTAGCGATTTTTTTTGGAGCCAGGATAGCAGAAATTCTCTAGGTGTCAATCATTTTTAAGCCGATAGTAAGGGTATTTTTGTCTCTCGCTGTTCAGCTCTACCGTCAGGGAGTTTATAGACACACACACAAGATATCTCTTCGAGTAATTATATCTACAGCAACCAATGGCATAGCTTGCAAAGGTCATATCTCCGGACAGAGATAATGACACTTCTTTATATTCTAAGAGATATGCAAGACTAGAAATGTGAGGATTTAGTATTCTCAGCCCTTATCAGTCTGACCTTGACAGGCATCTCAATAATCTATCAAGTGAAGTAGTCCAAAAATGAGAATTTTGAGAAAGTAGCACTGCCAAAGTCTCAAAAGATATGTTTTGGTGAGGGCATTTGAAATCGGTGGACATTGAAAAAGGACATCTTAAACTTCGGCAAGGCGTGTGAAGTTTCATTGGAAATAACAAATATCTGCACAAAAGAAACTTTGATGAGCCAAACTCTCGGTTTAGAGCCGTTTCTTTACTATAGGTTTCCCTTGCCCAAAGCTTAGCTTGAAATCCAAAAACGAGGTCCCAGTGACCGTGAGGAGAATTTTGATACTTTCTAAATTCCATAAAATTAGCTGGTAAACAATTTGGAAACTTTTCGAAGTTTTTTTTTCGCTTTTCGTACGAACCAAATGACTTCAATCATCTGCAACTCCCCCTGTCAATGATCCAATGCATTTGTTGCGTAAAATCGATTGATCCTTACGACTGATACGTTTTCTTCTTTTCTCTAATATGATACTTCTTTCCATCACTTGTTTCTAAGGATGTGTCCACATATGCATGCATTTGCAGTGCACACACGCATAAGTATGTACTGCACACGTTCACACACTGAAAAACTTCAAGCCACGGTGCGCGGTCGAGTAACCGGTGAAAAATCAAGTGGCTCGATGAAGTATAACTAAGCACTTTGATACACATTTTTTGATAGCAGTGCTTCTATAGAGTGAGAATTTCGGAAAAGTACCTACTGGAAAAATGAAAAAAATTACGACGACTGACACATTGTCACAAATTCTTTCACCACAAACGTCTTCATTTTCAACACGCGAAGGAATTTTTTAGTTTTCAGTTTCACCAATAGTCAGAACGGAAAAATTGTTCAGAAAGATCTAATTGATGTTATTGTCAAAACTGAGATTGAATAAAGCAATAGAAAGAAAGTTACAGAAACACTTTGACATTTTCTGACGAAGCGTTGTGAAGTCAGCAGGTCAGACTTGGACTCAGCAGCCACTCGAGATTCAGGCACGAGAATCATATAATGTTCGTGAATCGGCATGAAAGTGTATTAACCTCAGACGACAGAATCGGCAAGAAAGTGTAATACCTCAGGCACGATAAGTATTGTAACTTTTTTCTATTGCTTCATTCAATATGAATTCTCAGATTATCACCAATGAGACCCTCTTGAACAACTTTCTCGATTTGTCTTTTGTAATAATTGAGAATTGATCAATTTCGTCGCATGTTGAAAATCTTGTTCGTGATTAGAAAATCCGTGGAAATATGTCAATTTTCACGGTTTTTCTCATTTTTCCGGGACTTTTAACCAATTTTCCCCTGTATGGAGGCGGTGCTATCAAAAATTATGGAAGACAGCCATACTTTAGAAACTGGAAAGGGTATTGTCCCAAATCGAGAGTTCGGTTCCACAATATTTTCTTCCGGCAAATCTGTTTTTTTTTTAACTTCTTTCAATGGAACTTCATTGCTCTTGCCAAAATTTGAAATCGTTTGTCTCAACGCCCGAGAAACTTTTTGTAATTCACTCGTCGAAACAAAGATTTTGAGCCCCCGTCCAACCCTGAGCAGTTGTTCAAAATTTCCATTCTTCAACACTCTTCAGAGAGAATGAATGAACCTCTTAATTGTGATGGTGGGCCTGTAAGAATCGTAAGAAGGGCTGTGACGGAAATCAATTGATCAACTCCGATAATGAAAACGCATGTCTAGTCTTGGTGAGCTAACTTGAAATAATACATTTGTTGAACTTGCTCTAACTTTGCTACATGAATTTTATTTGAGGCTGTAGCACCCTATTGATCGCTAAATATTCTTTTGACTCTCATTTTACTGTAAATTGACAGTTTTGAAGCTTGGAACGAGCACTTAGACCGACACGGAGAGATTGTGCCAGTATATTTCACCAAAATCTGTTTTTTCAAGGTGAGTCCTCTTCTTGTCAGATCAGTGTGTGCCCAAAATTTGAAGCAATTTATAAGTGAGAATTAATGATTAATATCGAATCAGTTCATTATTGAGAATTATAAAAGACTGCACGCTTCGTTTTCCAATCCATTTGCATTCATTCGCAGCTTGTTGAGAGCCATCGAAAATTTGATGGTTAATGCACGACTATTTTATGACTTTATTATCAGTTGAAGCAAGGGTTGATTTAGGATCATGGGCTTTCATACTCGATTCAAACTCAGCTGTAAGTAATTGATTAATACGAGGCTTCTCACAGATGGATTCTAAAGTAGATGAAAAATTTCGGAAAAAATTGATTAGTTATGAAGTTATGAATGATCATTACACATTGGTCAAGCAATGGGTTTTAGGTATATTCGACCCTTCAACTTTTCACTCATTTTCAACATCCTTGACTGGATTTTGGCGGGGTGATTTTTAGTCGTTGCGTTTTCTTCAAGGTGCATTTGTAAACCACTCACTCCAAACTCAAAATATCACATGTATTTATATCTAGAATCTCGAAAGATTAAATAACGTTTCAGCTCAACCCAGAAATGCCTGAGCAAATACGATTGTCAAATAGAGAGTCAAAGAGACAAATCCACAAAATTCAGAGGATGCACATGGAGACGATACAATACAAAGAATCCGAAGCTAGAATGTGTGAGCTCCAGGCCCGACAAGCCTCTTAGTCGAAAGTCGCGGCGATGGTGATGTTATTAGCCTGAACTCTGGACTCAAATGTCGGCTTATCACAAAGGGCAATAGAGAATCGATTATTTTTTGTGAGTTGCGTATCCAATGCAAGTGAATGCTCAATCGACTGGCACCTTCTGATGCAACATTAGAGTGTTAATTAAGCTCAACTCGGTGAAATCCATTCCGAACTCTTACCAGGTACAGTTTCTGGAGATTTTCATGTCCCTAATCTCGAACCCATGGCGTTTCTCTGAGGAAGTACCGGTACCGATGTTGCCCAAGAGATTTTCCCGAGTACTTTTCTATTGAATTCAAGGATAAACTTCATCATAATTCTCGGAAACCTCAAAAACCTGCCTTGTTGGCAGATCGCTCATTTGATGTAGCTCACGTATTGGAATCGACTCGTGCAAAAGGCCATTTCGGTTTATTCGATCTCCGTTTACTAAATATCCTTTTTTGCATACACGCAAGGGGGGTTGGGATACCTTGGTGTCTCAACCCTCGAGTATGACAAGCTCCCGGACCCAGTCAGCGCCCTGTCGGAGCGTGGAGACCGCACATCTCCATCCGGCACCAAGGGAGTGGATGAGTCTAGGGACTCGCATTGGAATCGTCCTTGAACGATAACAATGCGAGCCTGGACGACATTCCCAGCAACCCGAAAGGCTCCAAGGAAACTTAGAAGAGTCCCAAAACCCCACCGAGGGGTGGGTTTCAGCCTTGTGCTCGGGGCCGAGCAAGGAATTCGGTAGTCGTGGAGAAGGAGCGGGTCATTACCGAGCCACTTATGGCTTAGTGATGGTCATCGTCCGAACCGACGCGCCGACGGGTCGTATCCCTGACCCGGGCCCATGGAGACAACCAGGCTTGAGCTGAAAGGCAGGGACCTGGTATACAAAACCAATATTCCAGTCCTTTTTTGCATGAACCGATTCATTTGTATGACGTTTTCAATCAGCTACGAGGGACTATCAAAGAGGTATCCAAAAACTCTACAAGACTATTGTAGCTAATACTGTCAAGGGGAATCCGGAGGGTCCGGGTCACCAAAACTCACCAAACTTTTTCCCGAGCTTTTTTCACAGTCTCGTACCACCTAGAATCCAGAGTAGTTCCGTCAAATAAACCTCCTGTTTACAGTTATGTAGGCCCTAGGGCCCATGAAAGGGCCATTTTAGGCCCTTTTTCAGTCTATTTAAGAAGAATCATAGTTCCAACAGAATCCAACATTTTTCAACGTACTTGGGCGCATTTTTCTCGTGAAGGCTGATACTTTTCAGAAAAAAATTGTCCCAGACGAATAAGTCAGCCTGACGACTTCTGCAAGCTATTTATTGAGAGCAAATTTTAGCGATTTTTGCGTCATCTTGTGGGTGACCTAGATCCAACTAGAGAGGAGATAATTAACTTTTACCACTGGTCATTTTGAAGGTCTTTGAAAACCCTACAATTCGCCTACTTGTAAAAGTCAATTATCGCACTTTTTGTTAGACCTACAGTCGGTACAAGTTGAACTATTTTCGAAAAAGTCGAAAATTTAGGACTCAATTCCAATAACATATCTCAATGTTTTCCACCAAATCTGTGTGGTAATGTTCTTTGAGACATCTACTCTCAGTAGAAAAAGTTTGGCGGAGGTTATTTTTTTTAATTTTTTTTGCCGAGCGTTACAAAATGCCGTATTTCGTAGTTTTAGCAAAAACGGCATCTTTGACCATGGTCACATATGCTCCCATCTGGACTGACGTGCACAAATCTGTGTGAAAGTACTCGCCAAAGTACCTCCAAGTACGTGTAAGAAGTTGCGGGGACGAGCCTCCAGCCAGGAGCGAGCTGTAGGTTCTATTTACCGTGTCAAAAATAGGCATTATTTTGGCTATTCGGGCGTACGCGACCGAGAGCATGATTTTACTTGTTCTGGCTCACAAATGAGATAATGGGCTAGAATGAGGATCTAAACATACTTTTCCGAATCAAAATGACCATCTGAACACAAATATGAGGTCAATCCAGCTCTAGAACGTCGTCTTATGCCTCAACGGTGTCCGAACCTGTCAACATAGTCTAAATTGTTTTGGGACAGATAGATGATTCTATAGGGCAAAACTGACGACTCAATAGTGTTTAGATGGTCATTTTGAGTTGGATAAGTATGTTTGGGTCCATTGTTCTAGCCCATCATCTCATTTGTAAGCCAGAACAAGTAAAGTCATGCTCTCGGTCGCGTATTCCCAAAATAGCCAAAAAATGCCTATTTTTGACACAGTAAATAGAACCTACAGCTCGCTGCTGGCTCGAGGCTCGACCCCGCAACTTCTTACACGTACTTGGGGGTACTTCGGGGAGTACTTTCACACAGATTTGTGCACATCAGTCCAGATGGAAGCATATGTGACCGTGGTCAACGATGCTGTTCTTGCTAAATCGACGAAATGCGGCATTTTGTAACGCTCGGCAAAAAAAATTTTAAAAAATAACCTCCGCGAAACTTTTTCTCCCGAAAGTGGACATCTCAAAGAACATTTTTGCACAAGTTTAGTGGAAAAAAATTGTTATGTACCTTTGGAATTGAGTCCTAAATTTTCGACTTTTTTGAAAATAGCTCAACTTGCACGACTGTAGCTCCAACAAAAAGTGTGATAATTGACTTTAACAAGTAAGCAAATTGTAGGTCTTCCCAAGACCTTCAAAATGACTATTGGTAAAAGTCATTTATCTCGTCTCTAGTTGGATCTACGTGCGTCGCCCACAACCTGACGTAGAAATTGCTAAAATTTGCTCTCATCAAAGAGCTTGCAGAAGTCGTCAGGCTGACTCATTCGTCTGGGACAATTTTTTTCTGAAAAGTATCAGCCTTCACGAGAAGAATGCGCCCAAGTACGTTCAAAAATGTTGGATTCTGTTGGAACTATGATTCTTCTTAAATAGACTGGAAAAGGGTCTAAAATGGCCCTTTCATGGGCCCTAGGGCCTACAGGGAGGGCCGAAATAGTACATTACGCGACAAGGGCCGAAAGTGACCCATCGCGGCCCGGGTAGGTTGCCGCACGAGCCGGCAGGCGAGGGCGGCATACCCGCGGCCGCGATGGGTTATTTTTGGCCCGAGGTGCGTACACTATTTTTCGGTGACACTTGTATCGAAATTCTATGCTTTCCGACGCGATGTCGGGGCAAAATGCCGCTCCGCCGTACAGGTTAGAAAACGTCGGAGCATGCAATGTAGTGGCCCGAGGGCTACTGCGCATGCTCACTCGTTTTCTAGCCTGGGCGGCATTGCGGCATTTTCTGCCCCGGGATCGGGGCGGAAACCATAGGCTTTCGATGCCAGTGTGCCGAAAAAATCTGGAAAAAATTTTTGTACTATTCAAACATAGTACTAACAGAAGAAAATTTTTGCGGATTTTTCCCAGACCGGCCTGGTGACGGTTTTGTCCAGCTTGCTCCAGGATGATTCATATATATACATACACACACACACACACACACACACACACGGGCAATGCTAACTTGTTTGCTTGTAGCTCTGAACAGAGAGCTCATTTGACGGAGTCACTCTGGATTCTTCATATCCTAGGTGGTACGAGACTGTGAAATTAGTTTGGTGAGAATTGGTGACCCGGACCCTCCGGACTCCCCTTGTAAGTCTCGCCATTACAAGATAACGGGATAAGAAATTTAATTTGCATCAGCACTGGTCATAATAGGAGTTCGATAGTAAGAGAAATGCGTGCTAGCTCGATCAATGATTTTCTGAAATTTTAGAATTTCCTGAGCAGACCAGGAAGTACAAGTGCTGCATGGGTTAAGAATAGCGAGAATGGAAGGAAATCTGTCATCAGTTTTTTCATTGCATAGTTTTTTCCTGCGTGATGTCCCATGAATTCCCGAAGAAACTCTATTCACTATCTGTGGTGTTGATCTGAGCTGCTCAGAATCAGAGAAGGATCAAGTCTATGTCTCAATCAAGAGAAAAATTCATCTCCAGCGCTCGAGGCAATACTTCATATATGCACTTGTTTGACTGAAAACTATTTCTCTTCGCCTGCTGGTAGAAGTTTTTCGAAAAAGTTTCACAGGTTAAACCGATAAAATTCACTTTTTGAGAACAGAGCGAGTCAACTATAAATCTGAGCATCCCGTGCGTTTTTTTCATAAGAAATATTTTTGAAGAGTGAGTACATTAGAACTTTACCTCTCATAGATAGTTAACAGTTGATATTGCGCGCTTTATGGAGTACTTATGACACTACTAGTAAATGAGTACACTTGGTAACAGTCCAAACTGTACTGTCTACGCCGGTCGAGGACCGTTCAAGATCTTTTGTCTTACCCGCACTCATACCATAACTAATTAGTCCGAGTGAGACAAAAGATCTAAAACAGCCGCTGATCGTCACCGATGGTGCAGCTCAGGTTGTTTCCGAGTAAACCCTGCAGGATCATTATGAGACAAAAGTCACTACGCAATTCAGGGTCGGCTAAGCATGAATCTCAACATCAAATGATATACTACAGAATATATTTCTACGTTTAGATAAACTTATTTAGTCATGAATTAAAAGCGGTTGAAAATCTGAGTGGAAATGATTACTCCACGATCTCACGGGAAAGTCTTAGAATGACCCTTTTGTAAAAGTCAACAGGTAATAAGACCACTCTGAGTAAGAAGAAGGCTATCTGCTAGTAACTTAGAACCGCACTCGAAAGGGTATCATCGAGGCATGTTTGCTTTGATACAAAACCAAAAAATATTTGGAAGCCAAATTTGAAGCACTATATTTACATTGATAGTCCAAAATGATTCTCCCCACAAACTCGAATGGTAAAGAATCATAGCTAGAGAAAGAACGAGCACGAGAGAACCATGAGCTTATTACCTTCTGGTCCTGTCTTACCAATCGAATCATACAAGTAGATGGCGTTGAAATCTAAACGGGAAACGCACTAACATCTGATGAATCGGAGGGCAACAGCGATAACACTCTGGGAAATGACTGAAAAATATGCCTCACTGACCATGAAAACTACCGAACTCCAGTTCTCAACTTTACGGATCATTTCATTTCGTGTCCGAAGATGGTTTAAACCACCACAATTGTGCAATTTCAAAGTCAAGGGCTTATATAAACACCTTTTTGCTCTAGTAAGCACTCTCTGCAATACTATCGGCTATGGCTAAGATACGTCAAGTGCCAAAGAAAATCTGCATTGGCTGGTTCGGCTCATATATTAATTTTTCAGTACTGAGAGAAACTTACAAGGGGAGTCTGGAGGGTCCGGGTCACAAATCTCACCAAACTTTTTTCGCGGCCTCGTATCACCTAGAATATGAAGAATCCAGAGTAACTTCGTCAAATGGGTCTCCTGTTCAGAGCAACAGCCTATGACATTAGCGTTGTCCATATGGGCCCTATTATGTTGAACAGTGATGTATATAGATATACTGGCAATGCTAACGTTTTTGCTTGTAACTCTTAACAGAAGGCTCATTTGACGGAGTCACTCTGGATTCCCCATGTTCTAGGTGGTACGAGACTGTGAAAGAAGTTTCGTGAGATTTGGTGACCCGGATCCTCCGGACTCCCCTTGTTAGTCCCACTCAATTGAGCCAGACCCACAAAACACATTTTCATTGGGAATTCGCCTACAAAAACGCTTGAGACTAATTGATCCGATTAAACTCAAAAGTAGACTAGAGAAGAAAACAATCACAGAAGAAAAGACTCAAAGATCATAAACTCATGCTTTCATTTCGCTATTTTTGTGAAAAAGACGAAACAAATGTTTATTCAACAAGTAAATTTTTGATACAATGGTGGCGGATAACAGATAGAGTCACGAGCTAATGAACAATCAACTAATGATTAATCTCACAAGATAAAAGTAAGGAATTCATCACTGTGGGTGGGCCAAGTGACATGAATTGGGGGTCGTGCATTTTTCTTTCAAATAATGTTAGCTCACCAAGAATTCCGAGACACGTACGAATACTCAAATGGGGAAAAATTTTAATTGACACATGAAAGAATGAAAATGGATTTGAAGAATTGGGCGTGCATAAAACCATCTTGCTCTTGCACAATCACTGATCCAATCACCATAAGCATCTCATCGGAATCATCGCACGGCATGCTGGAAAAGTTTCATCTCAACATTCAAGATCGTCGCAACGGCATGCTAGATAGGGTGGAGTTCACCATTCAATATCGAATACAAAATGAGTCTCGTTAGCATGCACATTCTCATCAGGCAGAGCTAAAAATTTTGCGCGTCTCAAAAATTGTCTGCATGCTTGCGGTGCCTTACGGGCCGAGTTGATGTTTGCGGCCACTTGGGTGGAAGATTTTTTCAAATTGGAGCGAGCTAGATAAAAATTTATTCGGCCGGCACAGGTGCGGTAGAGGGTGGAGCGCGTGCTAGGGCTGTGAGTTTGGCGTGTCCTCAAAATCTCGATAAAGTCTGGGGTGCATCCTCAAAACCACTTGGGGAAACGACTGAAGATGTTACCGATGTCGCTTCGTCGCGCGGCGATCTCGTCGGCGAGCGAGGTGCGCGGCTCGGAGAAGAGCGGGCGCCCGCTGTACTTCCTGTCAAGGTTCTCGATCGTCGGCTTGTAGTAAGACTCGCCCTTGTCGTAGTTGCATCCGTAGACGCGCGTGCGCGGCCTGCTCAAGATCGGCCTCGACATTTTGGCGTCCGGCTGGGCTGGCTGGCTGGCTGGGCCTCGCTGATGCTCAACACCGCTGCACTGCCGCCGCGTTGCAGAAATGCCTTGCCGATGATCTCTCCTCCTGCAATCATGCAATGCGTTTGCTGTGAGCAAATTGGACTCTTTTGGCATCGCTCGCAATTCGTGGGATGGGCGCGGTGTGGTCTGCTGGTCGCTGAATTGGCTCGCGCGCAAAACGAGCCATTGCAATCACGAGCACGAGAAGAGGCGCGGCTCTCTCCCTGAAAAATTTGGCATTGTTCGCTCAACGAGCCAGAGCTCGAGAGATGATTCCCGCACCCGAATAGAGAAATGCAGTAGGCCTGACTTGCGCTGCCACGGGGTAACCTGAGTCGTCTGTGGCACGATGTTAGAACGTAGGAATTGACGGTGGAAACATGTGAAAATTTACGAGGCTATCAAAATTTGCGCACTTTGGAGATTATTCACAGTATGAAGCGTCTTTGCTCGTTCCACTAGTCCTTATAATATTGAAAATATTTTTGTACCTAGAGGAGCGTGTGGAAAAAAGAGAGTCGATATCAATAGCGAAGTCTCTGATTCATTTCACAAGTTTCTCAAAATTGATGCGAAGTTATAGATGAGCTGTGCGGATAGTAGTCGGATTATTCGACTTATAGGGCCTTTAATTTCAACGTCTTTCTTGAAACACAATATACCATTACTAAAGTTATATTAAACGGCCGAAATTTGGTGGAAAACATACTATTGCCAATTATTATCGTTGAATGTGCGTGTACACTAGGGTGTCCGTTATTTCACAATATCTTTCTATAGACTTCCTCGCCCCCTAGAAGGCCTCTTTATGGCCAAAAATGAAAGTAATAACTTCGAGTAGAGGGAAACAAAATTTTCTTACCCTGCTAAAAGAGTCGTTTTCAGTGATTTTCAAGCCAAATTTTTCCCTGAGTCATTGAGTTATTAGGCGCATGCGAATTGTTGAACGCCTCTAATAGTATTGTATTGTACTTCATTTCCAACGTACACTTTTTCGAGTTTTTACGTATTACCTCCATCGCCTTGGCGTGGAGGCCATTGGCATATTTCCTGATATGAGTCATTTTTCCAATTTCCCTATCGGGTGGGTGCAAACTTACGAGAGAAAACTACCAGAGTAGCTACGAGCAGCACCGCGGCGTATTTCGAGTATGATCTGCACTTTTTCTGCAGTGCCCATACTCATTGCTTTGATCAGATTCGACAAGTATTTGTGGTTTCATCGGTACTATACCATCCATTCGGTTCCTCTGTTGGCACTTCTGGGCTGTCAATGGCAGTCAAAGCGAAGTTCAACGCTCAACACGGTTGCGGGAGGATACCAATAACCCTCATCAAAGTCCAACCGTTCATTCAAATTTTTGGCCGAGCGCTCAGCACTCAAGGCAATTTATTATTCTTTCTTGTTAGAGCGCAAGGATTCGCGTTCACGGTTGAGTTACTCGGAAAAAAACCCTGAGTGACCCGACCGGGATTCGAACCGTCTCCCCCTCGAGCGCATTGTTTCAGCCTGCTCAAAGACCACTCTGCCAATGGGCGCTCTGCCTCTTATACTATTTTCAATCGATGGCTAACAAAATTTTCTTAAAAATGACCCTTATCGAAGTCAATTTGGTGCACTATAGTTGTATACAACCCAAGCTGTGACTAATTTTGGAAAGTGCCAGATTCCATGGTATCAAACCCAGGAGCTCAGGGATGGCAGACATGGCGCTGATAGGCCCACTAATTTGAGCTCTATCAATTTCCGAAACCCAATCACAACTTAGGATATACTGCATCAAATCGACTTTATCAGAGGTCAGTTTGAAGGAAATTTTGTCAGCTATCGATTAAAAATCCTGTCGAAAGCATTCAACCTTGCGCATATGCAGGAAACCCCAATAACTTATTGTTTGTTCCTACGCATGCACACGGTTGAATGCCTAATAACTGAGGGAAATATTCGGCTCCGGAATCACTAGAACAGCTATGCAGGAGGGGGCGGGCGGATGGGACATTGTTCACCCTACTCGAAGTTCTTACTTTCATTTCTGGTCATGGAGAGGCCCTCTAGGGGGTGAAGAAGTCTATAAAAAAATATTGGAAAATAACGGACACCCTAGTGTATGTACATGTATCCGAAATTGATCTCCAAATTCTGCCTCACTTCGCTATTCGATGTTCTCGCACGAATCCATCCCGGAATTCCATCGTAGTCATTTCTATTGTAATAAAAATTATGATTCTGGTCATTGAGCTGGAAAACATGGACAAATTTAATTCAATGCAATTTATCAAGCAGCAGGATAGAACAGCGTTTGAAAGTCAATCCAGCTTAAATCCTGCCTTTGAGGCCAGTTAAAAGGATGGCAAGAAAATTATCGTTGTGAACGATTTTCAGATAGCCCAAAAATTGTATTCTCTCGAGGGGGTTCGATAGCGACTCGAGAGTCAAGGTGAAAACCGTTAGTAGTAATAAGCCCAAAGTCCATCGATTCACGTTTCGGACTGCTTTGATTTCTATCTGTAAACTCAAAATATTAATTTAGATGAGGCCAGAAATCATTTTCATAATAATGAAACCTGTGAAATCGTAAATTACGAGCGCGGGAATTATACATGTATAACCTCCACGTCATCAGTTTGTATTCAAAAGTTCTCTTCAAGATGTCCATCAACTTCTTATTTTTATCGATTCATCAGAATGTATGAATTCACTGCTACCTCAATGCAATTTCTCATTATTGTGGCCGATGATAAATACGAATGAATATCCCGCCATTTTTTGCTAGAAACTTTGATAAGCCCGTTAAACGTGGGGCAAACATCCAATTTTCAAATGAGTTGATCTCGAAAATTTCATCGTCAACACAAAATTTTTCTCAACGATAATCGATCCGGAGGCTCTCAATCCATGAATTTTATCAGCCCTAGCTTCCTGGCCGAAGAAGTCAGTCATTATCGAACCCCCTTAAAGCAGATTAGGCTTTCAATATTTTCCGAAGGTCTTAGCTAGTAAAAATGTGAGTCGTGTATTTGAGCTCTACTCAAAACATTTATAAACACTTTCGCTGCAGAACGATTTTTCGTAATTTTATTCCGGTCATGAAGTGGGCTCCCGTATTCTAGCAAATATGTTTGTATGGGAACGTATTTTTTCTTGGCTCGTTGTTCATGCCCTAGGCAGAGTAAGTTACCTTGGAAGATTCTTATTGGAGATATTTTTCGAATCAGTACAGATTGGTGAAGATGGAGAGATAAAAAGTCGCGGGGCCCACAAGTGGACCCCGCCGCAGCGAATGTGTTACAAAATTGCTTACAATATATTTCTTCCAGATCCAAAAGTGTGTATTTCAGTGTGTTGATGCTGAAGTCGTACACATCATCTTCTTCGTGCAATTTTTCGATCTTGCTATGTCTTAGAGGATTATTAATGGAAGCATCTATGGAATATCTGAGCTGGAAAATGCCGGGGCCAATTTAGTTTCAAAGGACGATCGCTGTACATCCAGGGTTTTTCGAAAGCAAAAATCCGGGTCAACAATCTAATTTTATGATCATAAGCCCGCAGACAGGTACCTGATCTGCCTACCAGTCGATCTAACCTTAGTTTGAAGTTAAATCTGAGTTTTCATAAAAAGTTATAAAAATAGTGTTCTTGACAATACAAATGGCTCACAAGCCGCTCTTGGATTAGCGCTAGCGGGGTCAAGTATATTTGTTGGCTACGAACCGGAAGAGCCTTGTTTTGAGGCGATGCAGTTTCATTCATGCCAATGCACATCTCGAGGAGTGACATACTACACGTCGAGTAATCAAGAGTGATTTGCTCAAAGTAATTCAATTGCGACTGACTGATGCGATAAAAGTAAAGGAAAATGATGTCAATCGCTAGATTTTTCTTCTCGGGATCATTCCGCCCTTCGAAATGTCATTTTCAATTTTTCGAAGTAACCAAAGTAACCCTCACAGCCCATGCTAGGATTGAGAATAAATCAAAGTGTAGGTCGGAGGTGATGAAAACGGAGCACCACAGCAATAGGACCACGCTCATATGGGCTGAAAACGCTCTGATTTACACTACCGGTCAAAAGTCTCAATACACCTGGGAATCAAACTGATGATCTTCAGAGCAAGGTATCTCATAGAGCCTATTGGTCGTAGAGAGTTCTGCGTGGTCGCATTTTGTAGCTCATATCGAGCACTTTCAAATCTATTTTGTGTATTTCCCGTCCCGCGTATAGCTCTGCGTAGATTCTGTTACTTTATTTTCACGGAAATGCTTATCCACAGAAGTTTTCCAAATTAAATAAGTATTAAAGATTTCGAAGAATCAACAAGGAAAGAGAAAAAGATTGTACACCAGTGGATCACGAATCCAGGACCTTCGGATCACTGTACTTGGGATTACGCCACTCGGCTATTATGATTGGAGTTAGTGATACAATACTTTTTTTATGTTACTGCAATTTTCGATGTTATTGCATATCTTGACGTTACTGCAAATTAGAAAAAATTTCCATGGCAACAACAATGACAAACGCATATTCTTGCTTACAATTTTTTAGTTATATTTAGTTCATTTACATCATACAAAATCTCGGTGTGCTCATTCTTTTCTCATTCTCTCTCTCTCAACAACCATTTTTGATCGTTAGAATGCCCAAAATTTCCCAAAGTCTCAGTGTAAAAATTAGATCATCGATCGCACTATACAATAAGGATATGAAAGTGTTCTCAACATCTGCACAGAAGGAGTGAATTGTGGAAGGAAACCTCAAATCGATTCCCATGGCTCATCAGGGGCCGTATTCTAAATTTTGCGGTAAAATTTACCGCAAAATTTCCCGGCATCGGTGGCGCTCAGTCGGTAACCTGTAAGATTTGCCGCTATTGCTGTCATCATTTCGACGCCTCTTACGA
This sequence comes from Eretmocerus hayati, assembly GCA_029851415.1. Taxonomy (NCBI): domain Eukaryota; kingdom Metazoa; phylum Arthropoda; class Insecta; order Hymenoptera; family Aphelinidae; genus Eretmocerus; species Eretmocerus hayati. The sequence goes on from CM056741.1 coordinate 138,221,016, forward strand.
AGATAAACACATCCGCTAACGCCCACGAAGACTAACACGGGTGCCGAAGATTAGCATTTGCTTTATTACGGCCACGAAGATTAACACTTACTGTGTACGCCACGAAGATCAACACCTACGCCCCAGCGCCACGAAGATTATCTCTTACTGCTTGAGACTACGAAGAGTAACACTTACTCCTCAAACTGCACGAAGATTAACACATTCGCGCATTTTTTCCTTGAAGGGACGAAGACTACAAACGCGAAATAAATCCCGAAGTCAATAAACTGAAGATGTGCTGAGTCGGTTGACGTTTGTACAAGCACACTCGGCATTTTTACTTCAAAGGATAGAAGAAATGATGAAAGTGGGCCATCAAAGCATCACATGACCAGTTCGCAATTTCTGACACCGTCCAAGAGAAAGTTGATAGCATACCAGGCAATGAGGGCGTCATTTTGAAGAAAAAATTCGCGAGTGTTACCGAAAAAACACAGGACTACAATTTTTGGAAGATGTTTTGAATGTACAAAATGGTGAACCAGTGGAAAATTGAGAGATTCACAGCATGTGGCCGCAGACAATCCATAATTTCAAGTATGTTCCTCTGAGAACAGTCGAACTTGGGCGGCCTTTTTCGTTTCATATTTTAAACGATCGAAGATAACCTAGAAAAACATATCGACGCCTCTTACGAAGATTAACACATCCGCTAACGCCCACGAAGACTAACACGGTGGCCGAAGATTAGCATTTGCTTTGTTACGGCCACGAAGATCAACACTTACGCCTCAGCGCCACGAAGATTATCTCTTACTGATTAAGACCACGAAGAGTAACACTTACTCCTCAAACTGCACGGAGATTAACACATCCGCGCATTTTTTTCTTGAAGGGATAAAGACTATAAGTATTCCGTCTTAAGGCCACGAAAAGTAACACATTCTCCTTAGCGGCACAAAAATTAACACATTCGTAGACTTCAATCTTGAAGGGACGGAGATCATAAGTGCTTCATCTTAAACGAAATACTCACAGTCTCCGTCCCTCCATGAATGAAGTCTACGGATGCGTTAATTTTCGAGCCGCTAAAGAGAATGTGTTTTTCTTCGTGGCCCTAAGACGAAATACTATGTCTCCGTCCCTTTGAACGAAAACGTGTGCAAGTGTGTTACAGTCTTCATACCGTTTAGGAGTAAGTGCTAGTTTCATGGGCCGTTGAGAAGTAAGTGTTAGTCTTCGTGCCCCTAAGGAGTAAGTGTTAATCTTCGTGGACCTAAGGAGAATCCGTTAATCTTCGTGTTCACAACGAATAAACGTTAATCTTCTTCAGTCACAAGAAAAGAGGTGTTATTCTTCGTAAGAGGCGTCGATATGATCATTGAATTCAATCAATTTTGATTGATAACAGGCCGGTTTACTGTTCTAATTCTGCCGAGTTGCACCCATTTTTTTCCATGTGTTCAACGGTCGTCTTTAGCCAATGGACTATGACAACCGGGGCGAACTTATAGGTTCAACATTTCATGTTCTTATCGTGACAAGTTTGAGATCCAACCCACTCGCCCTAACCTAATTTCTCTCCGCATTTGCCCGGGAATCATACCCGTGGAGCGAGGGAAAACTCCTGAGAGGAGAAAACCTGCTCTGGAGAGTTCGGCATATTTATCATGCTACCCTTACCTTGCTCATGCCACTTTTCGTAAGCATGAACATCGCAATTGTAACATTTCGTGCCTCCCGCTCACGTTGCTGAGGTGTACGGGTCAACTAATCGATCAGAAAAGTCAGCTCGTGCAGGTTGATTAGACTGAGATGGACGGTCACCCATCCAAGTACTAACCGCGTCCAACAATGCTTAACTTCGATGATCGGCCGAGCTGACACTCACTGACCCCACCAACTGTGTCGGTAAGTTGCAAAAATTGTTACTGCAAATTTTTACATTTTATTCTACACATTCATCGACTTTTTACTGCAAGTTATGATGTGACTTTCAAGATTTTCGTTGCAAAAGAATCCGAACTCTAATTATGATTCTTGACTGAAATAGCTGAGAAATTGTGCGTAGGTTACGAACACTCTAAGTTATCATCCTGAACAGGAATATATGGATCAGTTATCATTCCTTCAAATACTCACGATATCATCTAATTCCATCAAAAGTTATGGATCAGGATAAAATATGTCAACTTTTACGAAAAATCATAATCTTCAATTTCACTGAGATAACCTTTCAAATATAGAATATAGATTTCCAGAGACAAATTATGGAATAGCAGATTTTTCCGGTTATATCCTTCATTATTGTTATTAATTACATCACTCCACCAACATATTTTGATCCAATAATACTAATACCATTATCCTGGAAAAGGGAATTTCATCTCTAGAAAACCGGTGGAACTCAACAATGTCACTGATCTGTCCGAAAACACTCTTTTTAGTCCTGAATTACTTCCTAATAAGTTTTTGCACAACTCCCATAATCTTCTGTTGAGGTTCTAATAGATGACAAATTTTGCTACTCCCACGGAACTCTTTCGGAGCTGTTCTCGGAAGTTGTAATAGAACTCTATTCAGAATCCTCTTGGAGTCCTTTTGGGATGGTGTCATTGTCTGGGACATGACAGCTTTTGCTCATTAGGTAGGTGCAAGCGATGTATGCTGCATATTTCTTCTATTCAAAACTTCAATGATTTGGAAGGACAGCTACCAGCAAGTTCATCCAAAGCCGAGCTTAGAGCTCAATTTTGATGCAAAGTTGAAAACAGCGTGGAATAGACAACCCAGTGGGCAAGGTTATGATTGGAGAATTTCCTGGAACTTTTCTTGGAACTGACACGAAGCTTTTGGGGTCGTCAAATTTCCAGCTCCATTAGTTCTCGCGCAAACTTTTTGGAAATCTCTCAAACTCTCCCGGATAGTTCTGGCGTTGTTCCCGGGGAACTTTACTGAAGCTCCCGAGCTGCTGAATCTTCCATAGATGGCTTCTGCGTGGCTTTCTCGAATATGATTGTGTACACTCGGGAACAAGGTGAACTGCAATGGGATGAAGGTCAGCGGCTATTCGAGATCTCCCATTTCACTCGCACCTAATAAGTTATCCCATGAGTGCGAGGGAGACGACATATCTCGAACGGTCCCTGACCGTCATCCCATTGCACTTCACCTTGTTCCCGAGTGTACACTATTTCGTGTAGTTTTATGACTGCTTGAGCTAGCATTCATCATAAGCTATGTAAACATCAAGAAGACGTTCGGAAATTATGAATTTTCTCTCATCTATTTGCAAACGCAGAGTCAACGTTTGATACAGACTCTGCAGTAAGGTTAGAGTGAATCTGAGTTATGGGTGATAACTAGGGCTCGGATTTTCGGGTTATACTCTTTTTTTCGTGTTATTGCACGTTTCGACATTGTTGCACGTTCTATCCAGTAATTGGATTTTCATCGTCATCGAACGAATCAACTATTGTTTAATCTCTTTTTTTGAGACGATGCTTTTTGTAGAGGTTATTTTATAAACTCATTGTTTTGATAGCCTGTAGACACTTTTTAACTGTTATCCTCTAATTTTTACTGCATTTTTAGAATGCCTAATACAGTTCAAAGCGTCAGTAGCAAAATTAAACAGTGGATTGCACCGCACAACTAATTGATATTGAAGCACTCTCGACTGATGGAAGAATAGTCGTCTGCAACATCTGCACTAAAAGAGTCGGGACTGGTAGAAAATCGCAAATTGATGCACATGTTTCAACAGGTATGATTGCCGATGATTGTGAACTAGACCAACAAAAATCCAATGCATGAGTTTCAAAAACATATAATATTTTAGCTCAACATGTTGGATCATTGTCTCGAAAGAGAAAAGAAAAAAGAGAAAAACAGATGCTATCAACCTCGACTAGTGTGGCCCCGGAACGAAAAAATGTGTTTTTCAGGGACTTGTGTCATGTCTTGATATCTTCGAATATTCCTCTGCACAAATTTAGCTATGAACACGGTCGTATAAACAGGTCTGGAAACTCAATTCTAAAGGTTTGTCCTCTTAATGGAGCGAGGTGTAGTGCCAAAGTTGACCACGGTGAGCGTGGCGCTGCCATCGAGTAGTATGATGTTCAAAAATGTAAACATGCCAACATATCAAACTTTTCGTTCCCCCAAATCTTGGGTTCAACAAATTTAATAAAGATGAGCATTCCAATCGCATGGTGCTACAATCAAAACTATGTGTATGTGTATGAAATTATCGCGTACCTGCGCGATAAATCGGCCACTTGCATCGCGTTGTATGATTTACCGAATCACGTCTTCTTCGGCAGAGTGTCTGTCACACACTCTTTGTGTTGAACGCAGCTTCTTCAAGTTGAGCTTCTTTAACCATAACTGCAACTGCAGCAAACCAAAATCTTTCGGTGGCTTGAAGCTTGACCGAATCTCTTTCGATTTATGATTATTCATTGGGCACTTGATGGACACGGCATGACGCAAAGGTTAGGGAACTGATGTTGACATTACAATATTGATTTGTCAACATCAACACGTGCACTTACTACTCGATCGCAGCGCCACGAGGAAAAGTGAGTAGAAGTGGAAACTTTTGAGCCCGGAATTCGGAACCATGTTCGCAATAGGAGTTTCCAGACCTGTTTATACGACCGTGGCTATGAACCATTTCGTCAGTTCCTGCAAAAATACACTCAAGATCAAATACCAGCAGGAAGTATTTTACGGAAAAACTACGTTCCTGGCATTTTTGACGAAACCATGCGTGAAATCAGGCAGCTTGTCGGTGAAGAATTTGTTTATATATGTGTTGATGAAAGTACCGATGCAATGGGACGGTACATTGCGAATCTATTGATTGAAGTGCTGAAATCTGACGCTCTTTCGTAAGCTTATTTGATAGCGATTCAGCAGTTAGAGGAAACAAATCATGAAACAATCAGTCACTCTGTGAACAAGAATTTGAGGAGATTCTACCAAAGTGACTCATTCGAAGATTGAGTCCTTCTACTTGTCCCAGATGCGGCATCATACATCGTGAAATCAGGTCTTGCTTTGAAACTATTTTACAGCGATCTTCGTCACCTGACATGCTCAGCTCATGCTTTTCATAGACTAGCTGAAGAGGTAAGAATATCTGCCCTGAAGTGAACGACTTAGTGAGCTGTGGTGAAAGAATGTTTTCAAAATTCCCTACTCGAGTCGAGACGTACAGGGACATAATGGAATTCCACCTGCCTCCAGAGCCTGAAACTAAAATTTACCCGAGATGAAAAACTGTAACGTAATGGTACACGTACGTGCTCAAAAATTTTGGAGTCGGTTTTGAAAGTCAAATTGATCAGGTCTCGAAACTATATCGCGCAGAACTCAGCTAGACAATTGTGATGTTTGAGCACCGCAGATTCAAGTCTCCAATATGTTTGTTCGTCGTATAATTACCTATCATAAACTACGCATCAAAATTTATCTTTGAATTGGCTAGAATAAAATTTCACGTAGCTGCTGTTGAAACCATCGCAGTTTTGAATACGAGGCGCACCATCATGCAGCATCCACTCCCGAAGGCTCTCATTTCTGCGACTTGTGCTACAACCGCAGTGTTTTTGTTCACATAAAACTCGACCATGCCTCGCCACAAGCCTGCGCCAGAAATTTTTTTCTATTCCATTTGAATAAGAAATGAAAAAAAAAACGGATGTGAGAAATGTGTGGATGAGAAAGAAGCTTCAACAGTTGCTCGAAATATTTTTTCACATTTTTGTACGCCAAAGTTGCTGCGTGAGGTTAAAATAGTGGGAGAGGTCGAGACGGAGTGTGACAAACAGATGGATCAAAATAATTTGAGTAATAAAAAAAGGATGCGGAAAATGACAAATTGTTCAACGTGTACATACAATTTTACTAGAAATTGACAATCAGTGCAAGAAATAGGATCTGTCGCATTCGATGCATGAAAATTCATTTTTCACATCAGCTGAGAATCGATATGAGAGAAAAACTCCTTCCATCATTTTTCGTACGAGAACATACGGAATAAATTCGTCACTATTTTCGATATCAAAAAATATTTCGCTGAAAGAAGAGAGAATTGATATCCATACCCCTTTCTTAATCGAAAGTGTCATTAAGTAAAATTTCCATCCAAATCAATTTACTACAGGTGGAGTTCTCTACCGATTAACCAAAATCTATGCGGAAATTAAAGTGTTAAATGGAAATGTAGCTTCACTAAATAGCAATAAGATGAAGTTACCTCCTTCCTATAATGCTGATGAAGTGATGAATTAGAAATCTCTAGCTGAAATCTTCAACAAATGCATAACGAAGGGCATATAGCCAGAGCATCTAAAGTCTGCAGAAGTAGTGCCAATTTTCAAGTCAAGGGACAGAGGTAAGGGGACTAATTATGAACCCATTTCGATCACATCAAATATAGCTAAAATTCTTGAGCAATTGATCCACAGTACACTGACACAATTTCTCACTAAGTATAAGATCTTATCGAACAATCTGGACGGTTTCAGGAAAAACAAAGGGACAGCAGATGCAATCTCCGAAATAAACCGTGTAATCTATGGAAGACTTGATGAGAGTGAACCAATAGCATCGATCTTCTTAGATTTGGTGAAAGCCTTTGACAATGTTAATCACAGATTACTGCTAACCAAACTCGAGTACTATGGAATGAGAGGAAAAGCTTTAGAAGTCATCGCAAGTTACATTGAGAGTAGGCCTTCAGGACGTTAGAATCAACGAGAAGATTAGTAGTGAAAGGGTTGTAGAAAAAAAGTGCTACAATAAGGCACAATCCTGGTACCACTATTTTCCATCATCTACACTGATGACCTATTGCATATAAGAGCATCAAATCTGATGTCATGTGCAAATGATACTGTGGTGTACGTTTCAGGAGAATATTGAAATGCCGTATCGAGCAAAATGGGAGAGAATTTGTTGAAAATAGCTGAATGGCTTGAAATGAATGAATTAGTATTGAATCTATCAAAAATAATATTCATGACATTTTTCGATTATGGTGATAAAAAATCTGGCGATGTTTAAATAACCATGATCGGCATTCGTTTGAAAAGAATAGTTACCCCTCGAGTTACTCAATAATAAGGTTTGATTGTAGATAGCCAGTATAAATAGAATGGACACATACTTCGAGATGGGCGCTGACTCGAGCGCCAATTCATGTATGTAAAAAGTATCGGGTGGCCGAAGATTGAACTAAAGACGATGCTAATCATTTATCGGGAAATGTGGATATAGGTACACCATCGGTCAAAAGTTTGTGCACACCTAAAAAAATAAATTTCGACTTTGCTCACTCGACGGCTCGGATTTCCTTGGTCCAAATTAACTCTACTTGGGCTCATTTTGCAGCTTTATTGAAGGACTTCAAGAGCTATTTGTTATTTTTTCTGCGCAGCTCAATAGATTCTTGCAAAATCAATCTGAAGCCCTGTAGAATTCCACGAAAATCGGGTCATTACGCAAACCTCCGCAAGTCTGGCAGAGATTGATGAATTCAAATGATTTGAAAAGCACCCCAAAGAAGAGGTCAAGAGCTTCAAAATCCGTTTTTGGAAGGTATTCTAACTTATTCCTGGTCCGAGCTGTGACTTTTTTTGTAGAGGATGTTACTTCTTGGGATGAAGACCAGTCATTGAGAAATTATGAATGGAATCATTTTTTCACAGGTATAAGCACTGATCTTGGTTCCTCTCACCAACAACATGGAAAAAATTGGAAAAACTCAGAGGAATACCACCGTGAGCCCAATTTCTTTACCTTTCGTGGATTTGGGACTCTTCTTCGAGAAAAATCTTCCCTTACAAAAACAGTCACAGCTCGGATCAGAAATGAGCTAGAATAATTTTCAAGAACGGATTTTGAAGCCCTTGACTTCTAGTTTTAGATGCTCTTTGAATCATCTACATTCATCAATTTCCGCCAGGCTTGCGGAGGTTTGCATAACGACCCGATTTTTATGAAATTCTGCAAGGCTTCAGATTGATTTTGCGAAAATCTCTTGAGCTGCGCAGGAAAAATACTGAATAGCTCTTAAAATGCGTTGAAAAGAGCTGCAAAATGAGCCCAAGTAGAGTCATTTTGGACCAAGGAGATCTGAGCAGTCGAGTGAGCAAAATCGAAATTAATTTTTTTAGGTGTGCACAAACTTTTGACCGGTAGTGTATACTTCAGCATGAAGTGCGGAGCTGTCATCGCCCACCTCGGATAGGACACTCTCCAACGATCTGAACTGACCTAGCCGATCATAGAAGTATTACACTCTATGTAGTCGATCGGACTCGGCAACTTCAGAGCGTACGGCAAAACCGAGCCCGAAATAGAGATAACCTGAAGTTGCCGAGTCCGATCGGCTCGGTCAGTTCAGACCGTTGGGGCGTGTATGTATACTTTTGGCGTCAACAGATACTTTCGGGAGGTGCAGGGGATCCTTTCCTGCGAACGAGCTTCTGATGTCTTTACCACATAGAAACAGGTTATATTTTGATGGCCGCAGGAAAGAATCCCCCGCACCTTCGGAAAGTATTTGTTGACGCCAAGTGTACATACATCAAGCAACCGGGTGGGGAAAGAGGATTTCCGCATGATTGGCGGGTAAAAGTGCAATAAGTAAGAGTAAAAAGAATTTTTAAGAAACGCTTTTATGAACTATACCAAGAAACTTTGTCAACCTTGGCATGATATTAAGGAGATGAAAATTATCGGGAAGAAAGTACAATGTCAGATTACGCGGTGCTTGCAGAAGAATGATCTATGGGTGTCGTATAATATCGTATTCGAATTTCGGCGCCAATGAGGCGGGTGATGAGCACTGCTCACTTCATATCAGTCGCATCGATATCGATCTCCCCATATCCTCCCCAGCTCACGGTCTGGCTCACGCGCGCCCGAGCCCTGAGCCTGCACGAACACGTGTTCAAAAATATGTGATCGAGTACGAAAATTTGTGAAACAATAGACGAGCCAAGTCCGGAGAAAGCTATGTGAGCTCGGTGAAGCGTAATAAAAGCGTCTATTAATGAGCTCCAGTAGATCAGAGTCATCAGACACTACTGCCGAACTGGACGTAAATATAACCTAAAAGATCTGACCATTGTGCCGGTAAAGTCACTCGCGACTGATGACAAGACCGAGGGCATTCCTGAGATTTCCCCAGAACTTATAAATTCATGACTGTGATTGGCTGATTTGAAATGCCGCTCATAATCATGATTGGCTGTTGGCGGTGGGCCGGATGCTTGAAAATCATGCACCATAGTCATAGTTACAAAGCGCTAGGCCGAAGTGAAGTTAAATAAAAGCGTTTAATAATAAAAAAATGTCACTTTCTCGCGCGGTCTCGGCAACGTTGCAGGAACTCCCTCCTCTGAACTCCCCGCCCGGGGCGCTGTATGTAAAGTATAATAATTGTATAGTATTTTTGTAACATTTTGTAACCCGAACGGAACAATTTGTCTCCAGGGTATTTGAAGAAATTTGACGGCTTAGGCCTTCGATGAGATTATCTGAATTAACTTGTGATGGTCAGGATTCCATTCTATCGAAATGAGTGTCCTTTCGCGCCAACTCGTGAATAGTTACTGGGAGCTGACCCAATACAAATGAATATCACGTTTTTTAAAGTAATGTAACGTTGTTCACAATACTAAAAACCGCTCAGCATACACTGACAAATACCCTGTGAAAACCGTTCGTCCCCGAAACGTACCACGGAAGGCCCCCCCCCCCCACCCCGAACTAATGCAACCTTCGCCGGAGGTTTATACGGCCCACCAGCAACGTTGTATGTAGATTACAGGGTTTGACAAGTAACGAAACGAAATTGCGTTATCGATTTCGTTATGTTACGTTACCGTGACAAAAAAGGAAACTAAGAGGTAATTTCGTTACGTTAGGATAACATAACCAAATACCGTAACTTAATGTCACTAACACAATACAATAACGTAACGAAACTCCAATCCTTGGATTTAGTTTTGTTATTAATAACGTTATTCTATAGTAACGAAACTCGACTCTTACGTGAATAACGTTATTATAATAACAAAACGAAATTCCGTCATTGGAGTTTCGTTACGGTATTCGGGTAACGTTATCCACATTATAATTAATTTCGTTACGTTACTTCCGCGAGTAACGTAACAAAATGGAAATCGTATTTTGTTTCGTTTTTTCTCTTACGCCGAGTGATCAGGACGAAGTTTTGCCCCGCGAGGGCCTTAGATAGAGAAGATCGGATATGACTAATTCCTAATGCACTAGAAATAGACTAGGTTGGTGGGTATGACCAACTATCCGGAGATACTTTTTTCAAAATTGTCCCACGACGCATAGAATCCGAGATACCGTCACTTTCAGAGAGAGTGATTTTGCGTTCACTCAGAATTTATGAGCGGTATTGAATATAATGAGAAAAATAACGTAACGAAACTCGGAAAAGAATTTCGTTATGTTATCGCAACGAAAAACATTAATGAAATGTCTTGGAAATTACGTTGCTCAATTTCGTTATCAGTTTCGTTAGTTTCGAATAACGTTATCCACATGAATTTCGTTATACGTTTCGTTAAAAATACCGAAACTCATAACGAAACGAAATTCAATTCGTTATGATTTTAACGTTATTCTAGTAACGTAACGAATAACATAACGAAATTCTACCCATTATTTAGCGAAACAACGAATATCATAACAGATCTCCGAGGGTTTCGTTAATAACGCACCGTAACGAAACTAGCGTTATTTGTCAAACCTTGGTAGATTATACAAATGTCCGTGAGCGGTTACCTATCCACAGCGTCGTGTATTGGTTCCCGGAACCTTTCGTGGCTCCGTGGCGGTTTTGTAATGGTTGTTTGTTGCAACCTAGAACTTGAAAATGTCTTTGTTCAATAAATAAAAAAGATGTTATTTCTTGTTATTTCCCTTGCACACTATTCGTTCAATCTCTTTGGCTGGGCTCGATCACAATCACGGTCACTTCGTGAAGATGAGACCATGAGACTGTTCTTGAATAGCCTGCAGAGGAAAGAAAGAAGAACAATTTTTTCATTTACACTGTAAAAAATATTAATGTGAATTCACAATCCAGGTTGGTAAATATCCAACTCTGATAGTTGTGAATTTCAGCTAATTTTTGTGAATTTACAAGCGCTTGTGAATTTGCCACTCTCAGAGGGGGTAATTCTTGGATACCACTCTCAGACTGGTAAATTTCATCCCACAGAAGTTAGAAGTATGCACTGCGCGTGCGCGATGCGAGTAAACTGATGGGAAAGACCCGCGAGCAGAAGACTCGCGATTTGAGAAAGCATCTAACAGCACAACTGTTATAAAGGTTATAAACATCTAAACTGTTCCTGCCTCTCTTCGCCATCGCGAGGTTGCCGCTGCAGAAGGAGTCTGTGACTCCGACGACATCCTCAAGCAGTCCAGGGCGATCCGGTCTGCTCTGATTATTTCAAAATTAAAGTCAAGTGCCATAACTTTATTGTGTAAAGGCGTTCCGTCCGGAGTAGAATTTGGTTTTGAGGTTATCTAGCTTTCACGAAAATGTGTTTCTCTCCAAATATTCTAAAATAGGTTCATATCATGTCTGTCTTCAGATAATCTAATAAAGTCGATATATTTTTACACAATATTCACACTTTACTCTCATCCATTTGTGCTCTTTGAAATGAGGAAAAAACAACAAAACCAGCAGACAGAAATTTACAACCGCGACGGTAAATTTCAGCTGACCGAAGCGATGGCGCTGCTGTATGAAATTTACCGTCGGACGGTGAAATAATTTACAAGCCGCTTGTAAAATCACAAGTCCCAGAGTGGTATCCAAGAATTACCCCCTCTGGGAGTGGTAAATTTACATAAATATTTTTTACAGTGTACTTAACAGAAATTGTTTAAGTTTTCGGTTGTGGAGAAAAATTATACAAAACCATCACGGAACCAAGTAAGGTTTCGGGAACCAATACACAACGCTGTGGATAGGTAACCACTGGCGAACTTCACGGCTAAGCTCACTCAGTCTGGCATAGGGCATTTATGCTTGAATCTTGCCTACTCATTATTGCGTCCGATCGGCATTTGATGACCGGGGATAGATAGAAACTCAATATTATGAACCCGGCCCTATGCACCCAGTGCTAAATCTATACCCTAAGGCGGCCATCTTGAAGGAAAAAACCGCCTGGTTGACGGCAACCCGACAAGTGTATCCAATCCCTATACACCTAGGCGGACCTCCAGTAAATTTTGCCAACATTTTGACCATGCAGAACATATTCATCATTGACAAAAATGCCTTTTTTTCGGTTTCTGAGGAGTTCAAGATTTTCATCTTAAACTTGTCGACTCTCCGCGAGTTTTGCATTTTGAGACTCCAACTTTCGAGGATATCTTCTTTCATGTATTTTGAAGGATATGGCGTTGGCCCGGGGTCGCCAAAAATTTTTTCAACTAAATGGCGGCTTTTAACAAATAGTCTCTCCCGAAAATGAGACTTTTGCTTCAATCGCGAAGTGTGTTAGGAAATTTTCGAATTTTATAATCCTCGTGCACGGATATCAAAGAGCACACTACGTAACAAAGTTTTTGGTGGAGTTACAGATCTCTAAGTTTAGTAGTCGAGCAACACTGGTAATTTGTTTATAAACCGTGGCCATGCGCGAGGCTTGTTGTCGGGACGCTGGCTAGCTCTGAGTAGGTAAGTCGTGTTTGGGAAGGTTTCAAAGTGCGTCTTTATGTATTTTGAGACGCTGGATCGATTGCACGAGGTCATTTGCTCGAAAACGCCGGGATTTCATTGTTATTAACAATTTTTAGTGCAAAATTATCGTTTTTTGCCAAAATCTCAAGAAATATGCATTTTCGTGAGGAAATGCTAGAGATCAAAGTTGTAGAGCATGGAATTCTCTGAAGGAGATGTATCCATGAATTTTTCGGAAAAATCCAACCTAAGCCGGAAAATTCGTGAAAAGCGTGCCCCGCGGTTGATACGGGCTTCAGGACCGACCGATGCACCGCCGATGAATTCACTTTAGAGATTTAGAGATTTAAGGCTAGGCGAGCTGGGATATCTTACCTTGAATGGAATTTCCTTCTATATGGGGAAATTTCCAGATCTCTACATTCAATAGCCGATCGACAATTCCAAATTTCTTTTCGCGGATTGACAGCCGCCCCGGACCGCGCGTAAGCCTTCGTTCATCTCTCTGCGTGGTCTTTTCTCAATCGAGTACATTTGTGAATTGTTATTTGCTGCTTTGAGGGGTGAATGGCCAAATGAACGATCGGTATCCCGAAGAACAGAAAGAATTGTCCTTTGATAACCATCCATAGCAGATTCCTAGGTGATGGCGATTTGTATCTACACGCCATTCCTTGTCGTGTAGATACAAATCGCCATCACCTCCTTGTTCGGATCTATTGCTCAGTGACAAGCCACTGTGTTAATTGCTTGAAGCATGATACCATCAAAAGTTTTGGCTTTTCAAGCAAGTTTGTATCTTATCAAATATCCTTGATGTTTCACGAATCCAATACAGACTCAAATGAGAGAAGCTCACACAGAGAGATGTACCAAGGCTCGCGCGCGGTCCGAGGCCGCTGTAAATCCGCGAAAAGCAATTTGGAATTGTCGCTCGGCTATTGAATGTAGAGATCTGGAAATTTTCCCATATCGAAGGGGATTCCATTCTAGGTAAGATATCCCAGCTCGCCTAGCCTTGAATCTCCAAGTGAATTCATCAGCGGTGCATCGGTCGGTCCTGAAGCCCGTATCAACCGCGGGGGACGCTTTTCACGAATTTTCCGGCTTAGGTTGGATTTTTCCGAAAATTCATGGATACTTTTCCTTTAGAGATTTTCATGCTCTACAACTTTGATCTACCGCAAGGGGGACACCATGTCCTGGGGTGTGACGACCCTCCGGCCCCAGTTACTGGGACACCGTACCCGGGCTTAGGCCCGAAGCCGGTAGGGAGAAGACTGGCTCCGAGACTGGTGCTCGGCGCTTTGACTTCTCCCGGAAACCGCAAGGGGGGTTGGGGCATGGCGCCTCATCCCTGGGGTGTGACGACCCTCCGGCCCCAGTTACCGCCCGCCGGAGCGAGGAGACCGCACATCTCCATCCGGCACCACGGGAATGGGTGAGTCTAGGGGCTCAAATTGGGATCGCCCTCGGGCGATAACAATGCGAGCCCGTAAGACTCATCCATCATCCCGAGGGACTCTTTGGGCTCTCAGAAAGCCTAAAAGAGTCCCAAAACCCCCCACCGAGGGATGGGCATCGGCCTTGTGCTGGGGGCCGTGCCCGAAAGTCGGTAGTCGGGGCGGAGGACTGAGCGATCACCGAGCCTGGCTCGGTGTTGGTCATCCTCCAAACCGACGCGCTGGCAGGGCGTATCCCTGCCCCGCGCCCATGGGGGCAACCGGGGTTGAGCCGAAAGGCAGGGACCCGGTATACAAAAGCCAATATTCTTTCTACAACTTTGATCTCTAGAATTTCCTCACGAAAATGCATAATTCTTGAGAATTTGGCAAAAAACGATAATTTTGCTCTAAAAATTGTTAATAGCAATGAAATCCCGGCGTTTTTGGGCAGATGACTACGTGCAACCGATCCAGCGTCTCAAAATACATAAAGACGCACTTTGAAACCTTCCCAAACACGACTTACCTACTCAGAGCTAGCCAGCGTCCCGACAACAAGCCTCGCGCGTGGCTACGGTTTATGAACAAATTACCACTGTTGCTCAAATATTAACCTTAGAGATCTGTAACTCCACCAAAAAGTTCGTTAGGTAGTGCTCTTTGATATCCGTGCACGAGGATTATAAAATTCGAAAATTTGTAACACACTTTTTGCAATTGAAACAAAAGTCTCATTTCCGGGAGAGATTATTTGTTAAAAGCCGCCATTTTGTTGAAAAAATTTTTGGCGACCCCGGAACAACGCCATATCCTTCGAAATACATGAAAGAAGATATCCTCGAAAGTTGGAGTCTCAAAATGCAAAACTCGCGGAGAATTGACAAGTTTAAGATGAAAATCTTGAACTCCTCAGAAACCGAAAAAAGGCGTTTTTGTCAATAATAAATATGTTCTGCATGGTCAAAATGTTGGTAAAATCTACTGGAGGTCCGCCTAGGTGTATGGAATCGATCGCAAAAGGTTTCAACCGGTTACCTGAATCTTGCCGGTTAGATGCCAAAAATCGGGGTAGGTTGCAGGCCTTATATCTATATCAAGTGTAATTTAGATTCTTTAGCTAAGGATAAGAAAAACTAAACGAATTTCAATATCTTGTTCCCTGTAGTAGACATGATGGTCTACATCTTCTATGACCATTTGAACAATCAAAATGGTAAAAATGTTTTCAATTAGGATCCAGTCACCTCGTTGAGATTAAGAATCGATGTGAGTAATTGATTAGGCCTGATTCTCGAATGATCGGTAGCCGAAAAAGTTGCAACACGATGCAAAAGAGTTGCGAGAACGGAAGTTGTTGGAGTAGTTCAGTGTCATGCCAGCTACTTTGGGAAGCCGCTAACGAGTTATTTAAGAAAACACGCACTTATAGTATAAGAAGTGCGAGCCAAATTTCACATTTTCTCGAGTGTCAACTAGCACGCAATCGCTTGGCGAGTCATTGCTTTTGTGCAAGAAAATTGAGAATGGCTCAACATGAATTTCTATTTTCTGCCGATCATTATTTACATTGGCACAAAAATCCCTCATTATCGAAAAAACTCTTTGAGTTTGGAGAGCAACACGGAAAAGAATAAGAAAAATTTACAAAGGGCATAGTTTCAAGTTTTTAAAAGTCTATCGCTCATCTCCTCCAATGTCACAAAGACGGCAATTGATAGATGACAACCGTGCACCCTTGACCCTGTCGTGAGGAATCTCCACTATGTATTTATTCTTACTTTATAAGCCAAAAATGAGTACTTCAAGAGCAAATACGAAATGAGGAATGAACATAGCTGTATTTGGGGGGACTACGATTGGAACAATGACGGTTGGCCCAGCTTAGCGAACGAAGTGTAAGAATGAGATACGTACTCATGTTCGAATTCAGTCAAGTAGGATATCAAATGTATTCAAACAGGTACTCAGAAATCGCTAAGAATAGTCTGAAGTGTGGAAAACGAGAGGATTCTGATACTTTGTGGAAAATTCATTAATATGTGTGAATTAATTCGTTTAGATTTGCCATCGTTTGATACTATCTCGATATTTTTGCAAAGATCAGTGATCGGTGAACTCGTGTTCAAGATAAAAATGGGTTCAAATGCCCCGATGCTATATTTAAGAAAGAGGACGATTGTGGAGAGCGCATAAAAAAGTCCTGTCGTCTCATGGCAAATTTATGGTTGTAAGAAGCGGAATAAAGAAAGATGAAGCGGAGAAAAAAATATTCTGCGTCGGTTGGCATCGAGATGTTATGCAACAAGTGAATGAACGCCACGCGTTTGCTTTCGTTCGAACGATGGGACGGGCGGCCTATACCGGCAAAGAGGCGAGAGCTTGCCAAATTTAGCCGCCAGACATTGTCCCGAATCATAAGATATCGATTACATATATACTTGTTTCAGGCTGCATTGGGCTGTTCTCGGGTCCAAATATCCAAATACTTGATTCCAAGTGTTGAAGTTGAGCCACAATACCTTATTATTTTTTTAAAGAAAATTGGCTGGCTCTAGTTGAAATTGACAAGGGATCTCTAAGAGTACAACAATCAGATTCAAATTTCTGAACGCTCATATCTCCGTTCAAATCTCCATTCACACGGTTAGCTCTCTCGATGTTTCAAAAAATCTGAATTTGCAGATAAAACCACCAACAGAACGATGACGCATCTAGATTTCTGCACCCGAAATCCACCAAATTTAAAAGTCTGAATGCGTCGAGCGTTTGCAAGGGAAAAAGAAGTTATGAATAGACAGTTGGCCGCGTAACTATTTTCAGCCAACTTTTCGAGAAGCGTTTCGGCAGAGGCACACGCGTGTCGCGATGATTTGAAAAAGCATCGTCTCATTGGTCTGGGCAGGCCGCGAGATGTGGTCAATGTCAGTGCGTCAAGTCGAGATTTAATACCACGATGCAAACGCCTCGCGTCCAAAGGGTGTCCCCGCGCATCGGTACCGATACGGACGTGTCACAACCGATAAAATATAAAATCAGATCTATATTCCGACGGCAGAGTGAGCGCAATAATTGCGCACGCGGGCTGTACATGGCGAAACCGTCCAAACGATTAATCGGCGCGAGGGGCCAAAAGTTGAGTCAACACTCCCATTCTTGCGGAACCCGCCCGGACGTAAAAAGGCAGCGCGAGCGACGTGCCCACGACAGAAACGGTGGCATTACTCGCGCGCGTTCGACGGATCGAGCGATAACCGATTTGTAATTCCAGACGTCATACCTGAAAATCTGACAGCCGCAGCGAGTTTCAGTTTTTCCTGCAAGATGCTTCTCGTGCCGAGGTGCCACAGCGACTCCCACGAGCGAGTTTGGATGCCCGTTTTCTCTCGGACTCCGCTCCAACTGGCCACCTCCAAAAGCTCGCGCGGCGTGTCCCACTACCCTCGAGAGCGAGCAGAGCTTTCGGAGCTGACGCGCGGGCCGAGGGAATAATGCGCGCGGAGCGGAAAACGGGAGACAGAGAGGGTCAAGAGCTCGCGCAAACCCACAGCAAACGATACTATTTTGAACAAAAGTACGGAAGCAGCGATTATGCGGACGAGTCAGCCAAGAGACATTAACGATATCATTCGAGTCCCATTTGAGAGATTATTGGATCTGAATGGATGATTCGGGGGGGGGGGGGTTGCAAAGTACGAATCAAACAGAATGAGAGGAACGCTAAGAGTATAAACATTGCGGCCTCGGATGACCGATTCGTAGAGCACTATCGAGATTTCTACTAGAATTGGGTTCAAACAATTCGACTCTCTTCGTTTGGGTATCCAATATCACCTTATTTTAAATACTCGCAAATAGCTTACTATTCGAAGATTTGAAAAAGATCTGGAATTTCACTAGAGTATTGGTGAAACTTTCCGAGATTCTACCGAATCCACCAGTTTATACCTCAACGTTGAATTGTCCTCGTATTGTAACGGAAACCGATGACGAAATGAGTCTCAAAGTGAGGATCCATAATAAGAGAAAACATCCATTCGATACCTCCTACGAAAAAAAAATACTTCCCAAAGTATATGTGCCATGGTCTTGTTCATTACGAAGTGGTTTTCATGATATCAAAAATTTTGGCGGAAAGATATTACCCTACCAAGAAGAGACGTTGAAAGTGTAAATCAAAGGTTGACCGTTCGAAAATTTTGAGTTTTACGACACTGATCACACATTGAAGTTTGAATTGAGGTTCTTGCATACTTGAATAATTCGTGGCAGCTTCCATCAATCTTTGCATTCGATATCCACTTAGTACAAGAAAGACGGCGAGATTGTGCTTGAATGCAACAAGAGCCAATTAACAACAATTTATGAAAAAACAATCCATTTATTTATTTAAGGTAAGTGTACCCAACTTGCCCCCATTAAGCCATTTTCTTAATAACTTTGGCCCATCGCCATATTTTCCAACGTACCTTAGCTCATTTTAAAGCTTGTCTTAAGACCTTCAAAATAAGTCGAGGTACATTCAATTTGGACCAACTGGGGCAAAACTGTTTTAATTCTCCCAAAAGGTGATTTTTGAAAGCTTACAAAAGTGTGTACCCAACTTGCCCCCATTAAGCCTTTTTCTTAATAACTTTGATTTACTTCAACGATTTTCAACGTGCTTTAGATCATTTTGAAGCTCGTTGAAAGACCTTCAAAATGCACTGAACTACGTCCAATTTGGATCAATTGAAGCCGAACTGTCTCAATTCTAACGAAATAAATGATGGAAATCGTCGATAAAGTGTTTTTATCGCCGTGCACGCACATTTGAAGCTTTACGGTGATTCGAAACACTATTTCTGACCCATTTTGACGTGCTAAATACGTTCCGAGTGGTAAAAAAAGTCGTTCTGCACGCCCTTTCGAGATAAACATATGGGGGCATGTTAGGTACACTCCGATGTTGGCATCCTTGTTTACAAATCGTCTCCGTGTTTTGCACATAAAACAGCTCCATATCCAAATTTTGCAATTCTGAAAAATGGATTTTGAAGGTCTTGAAACAAGGAAGCGAATGCGCTAAGGTACGTTAAGATTGGTTGAACTCAAAAATTTTGGCACTAGTTTTACTGAAGGCGATTCCCTCGGTGCTTTCTTAGCTAAGCAATCACGAAAAATAGAAAAATCACTTTAGATTTTCTGGAGAATGCAGAAATGATTCGGGGTCGATGCAAACTCCTTACTTTCTCATATTTTAACATAACAAACGTAAAAAAATTTTGCCGGGAGGCCTAGGTGTGACAATTCCCGAGATCGGCATATGGGGGCAAGTTGGGTACACTTACCTTATATTCACAACGTCCAGAAACGTGCTGGAAACGTTGAGACAACAGACATCTCGTACACATTTTACGTTGCTCAAACGTTCCAGCAACGGGGTTTCCGACTATTTACGGAACGTTCCGAGGGTGCAATTGCGACGTTCCAGAAACGTTGAGGCAACATTCACTGTTTGGTGGGCATCATTTAAAGCAATGTGAATCAGCAAAAAGCTGCATCAATTCGTTTCCATCCGTTATCATGCCATGTAATCACGTTTGGAGCTTTTCGCTGGTCCAAACTACTATTTCCGACCCATTTTGACGCGGTTAACACGTTTTGAGTGTTGAAAAAGTCTTAACTACACACCCTCTAGAGATAACCATATGGGGGCATGTTGGGTATTCTCCGGTGTGGGCCTTTCTGCTCCACAAAGCATCTCCATATTTTGCTCATGAAATATCTGCAAATCTGAGTTTTGCAATTCTAAAGAATGGATTTTGAAGGTCTTCAAAAAAGGAATCAGATGTGCCAAGCTACGTTGAAATTCGTGGATCTAAAAAATTTGTCACCGCTTTTACTGAACGCGATTTCCTCAGTGAATTCTTAGCTGTGCAAACACGAAAAATAAAAAAAAAACCTTTAAATTTCCTGAGAAACGCGGGAATGATTCGGGGTTGATCTAAACCACTCATTTCGTCACGTTTCAACATGATAAATGTAGAGAAAATGATCGGGAAGGTCTATGAGTGCCCATGCCTGAGATCGGCATATATGGGCAACTTGGGTACACAGGCAAGTTGGGTACACTTACCTTATCAAAATTAGATCTTTCGGTAGCTGGTGATAGTTTCGAGCAACGTGGTGACATGCTGTAATAACAATACTTTTTTCTGATACATTATTCAGAATTTAATTAATCGGGGACTCCGCCGCCCGAATCCCCCGGCGCACACACAGATGCTAGAATCCCGATTTGCGACACAATTATTCTCACCCTGAAAACAAGCGATATCGGAAATTTGCAAGAAAGGGAATTCTAGGTTTTTTCACGTAGATTATGAATCTTTCTCCCAATTGGAGCCTCCGAGACTCATACGCTGCCGGCTACCATAAAAACGCGAAAATCGCGGAAAAAACGCAGTTTTAGTGGTTTAACTTGATGGGGATGCATTTTACACAAATTTTTATAAGAACAAAAGTTGTTGCATTTTTTGATACAAATCGGATGATATGACCAGTTTTTCGTAGAACTCAATTTTTTGGTGTTTTTCGCCTATTTTGGAGGGCTTTTAGTGGATATTTTGAAATTTGGACTACGGCAATCGAAAGAACAGAGAATTTTACGTCGGATTATGTACTTTGAAAATTTGGAAGAAAGATTTTTGGAGGTGATCTAGGGAGTGAGAATAGAGGAAAAACTGAAAAAATAGAGAAAAACGGGTGATTTGTCAATTCTCGAGGTGTAATCGCGAATGTGCCACCTCGTCCACAATGAGGGTACCTTCCTACATCATCAATAAACTATTTGGCGTGTTCCAGAAGTGGGTAGATACACCTGCTGGACTCTGAGACCGGTTATAGCGAGTCTCGGGGTCATATTCCGTGCAAAGCCCTATGAATCCGATCAAAATCATGAATTCTCGAGGTCTAATCGTGAATGAGCCACCTCGTCCACAATGGGGATACCTTTCTACATCATCAATCAACTATTTGGCGTGTTCCAGAAGTGCGTAGATACGGTCAAGAGTTTCAGGACACCCAAAAAATTTTTTCCCCCATTTTGTGAGTGGATCTACACGAGGCTCTACTTACCAAAAAGGACTTTATCAGAACTAATTTGAAGGTCTTCCCACGTACTTTAAGATGGCGTTATTCATTTTCATCTCTACGGATCTGGATCTTCGTATTTTGAGCTTGAAAAAGTGCCAATTTCGATGATTTTTGGAAGAATCTCCTCCGGTATTCCGGAATGGCTCCGGTAGCTCAAAGGTTACAGGAATATTCTGGAATGAATCTTAAGAGGCCTGAAAGTACGAATCTGAAGCTTTAAAATCCGTTTTCCAACATCCATCTACGTTACTTCTACTCCGAGCTATGACATTTCCCGTTAAGAAAGATTTTTCGTTAAAACTAACACCAAAATTCGAAAAAGACAGACAATTGCGTTTGAAGGGGAATATAATCTCTGATCCTGGTATCTATCTTCTAAGTCATGATCAGAAGAACGAGGAACCTCTGCAACATGCCCCAAAAAGTGAACGTCTTCGTCATTTTTTAAGGGTGCTACTTTTTTTGGGAAAACTCTCCTCGGAGATAATACCATCGCTCGGAGTAAAAGTGACGTAGAAGGATGTTGGAGAACGATTTTAAAGCTTCAGACGTGTATTTTCAGGTCCTTTCAGGTCTATTCCGGAATATCCCTGATCCTTTGAGCTACCGGAGCCAGGAGATTCTTCCAAAAATCATCGAAATCGGCACTTTTTCAAGCTCATTGGGAAGATCCAGATTCGTACTGATAAGAATGAATGATAGGTTTATTCGATTACGCCGGCCACGCCGGCGTGGCCTGGCGTGGCCGCCGTAATCGAATAAACCTAATGTCATCTAAAAGTACGTGGAAAGACCTCCAAAATGAGCTCTGATGAAGTTTTTTTTGGTCAAGTAGAGCGTCGTAGATCCACTAACAAAATGGGGGAAAAAAATTTGGTTGTCCTGAAACTTTTGACTGGCAGTGTACGTTTGGACCAACATAGTCTGATATTTGTGTTGAAATTCAGGTTACCAAATTGCCGTGGAAGTAGAAGGATTCAGAGTATGGAGCTGTCAATGGACTAGGCTGATCATTGATAAATTTCCAAGGAGATTGCTTCAGGGGTTCAGGGAGAACTCGCGTGACAATGGGAAAACAACACGTAGACACACATACTGCAGTTCCTTACAAAAACGTGATTTTGAGTTCTTGATATCATTAGATTCGTTGAGAATAAGAGAATCGAACGTTCACTCCGCGGTAAATCTTTATTGTTGCACGCGAGAAAACGTCAATTGAGTAGGTACATACTATAGGAAATAGTGTACATCTAAAACTTTGAGGTCGATTTTCTCGGCTCAACCAAATTGTAGATGTGTACGTTTTTGTAAGAAACTGCAGCATACGTATACGGACACGCACAAGGTGTAGTTTGAAATATTTCACAGAGAGAGTTGTACAATGAGATAAGGAATGTATACGGGTACCACAGGTCTCGGCGAGCAGAATAAGATGGATTAACTTTCATTTAGGTAGAGATGAAATTGAGGGGTCAAAAATGAGTAATTCGAAAAAATTTTATGATAAAAATTCCGCACCGATACAATACATTCTCTTCGAGAAAACAAAAGCGCGACCGCATACTTTGAATTAATGAGCTGAAGGGAGTTTTTCGCGAACTCTGATGGCTTGTGAGATTTGCACGGGTCTGCAGAGTTTGATAAATAACGCAACGAAATAGTCAAATAAATCCAGTAATATCGTTAAAACGTTACCTCAACAGATGAAATATTATATGCGTTCATGGTTCTCATACGGAAAATTACCGGAAAGGTTTTTCCATTCTCTGAATACACTGGCGCTATTAGATCTTCATTGTTTCACGTATCTTAAGGGCATGTGAAAGCCAACTTCTACCGACGACCCTAACCACTGACAAATCGATTTTTCTCCCGAGTTCTACGGTGAATCTCAAAAAAGTGATTCCAAGTATGGAAGCTTTAGAATCAGATCTATCATTCAAAAAAAGAATCGAGTTGATCGGTTGAATATTGCCTTCAAACTTTGGTTTCGAAGTTGACCATTGCATGAGAAAATACTCACACGCCTGACTTCGAAACCAAAGTTTGAAGGCAATATCCAATCAATTATATCGATTCTTTTTTCAAATGATAGATCACATCCGAAAGCTTCCATACTTGGGAGTACTTTTTCCGAAATCGTCCTCAAAGAGTTCAGAAAATGATCAGAAGTATGACATTGCGGAAGGCCCATGAGCTGTGATTTTGGCTGAGTCGAGGCAAGGTTGGGTTAGGTCATCTACCGCCCACACCAGCTGTTGTTATTGTTTTGAATGAACGATGATGGACTGTCGTGAGTTGTCGCGCGGTACTTATATTTGACTTGCACATAATAAAAATCAGGAACAGAAAATTCATTCGTTGGCAAAACTTTATGAAAAATAGTAATAACTTTGTTCATATCTGAGGAGAACCAATCCAAGTATTGACAATCTGAGTGACAATCCTGTTTCTTGAGGCAATTACTTGCTCCTTGATTTGAAAAGCAGTGAATATATAAGAGTGACAGTGATAATCATTCTGAGCCTTGAAGTGACTTAGTAATTAACAGAAACAGTAATGTGAGGCAAGGCCTTATTGATATTGACATCCAAATCTGAGCCTTTCGAGGTATGGAATTGTCTTTCGTGGACATCAGATATTTATATACAGAATGTGGAGTTAGCATTACTCAAGATATTGATAAAGTTATACACTAAAACAGATCAGAGAAGAAACCATTTGATCGATAAACTGAGTAGAAAGGCATGCTTCCACCAAACTTGCAAAAAATGCTATCTCTACACAGATTCATGAGATAGCTTATCAGATAGGTTTACAACCTTTCGGTCTCACCAAACTTTAGCTATTTGTGCTATGAATGTATTGATGCAGCTCAGAATGTTCCTGTAATGTGAAGGCCTCCAGATGAAATCATAACAAACTAATGATTCTGTTTGATGTTTCAACAACAATATGTCAAAATACTTGGTGAAAATAGCGAGCACAGGTAAGTCTTAGAGCAGAAGTAAATATTTGGAGTTTGCAACAAGCTTCAATTTGTGTTTACTAAAATCCCTGTACTATAGAGGGGTGAATCCACATTCATTCATTTAGATCTATTGAGCATTAGAGCTTAGTCTTGGAAATTTTGTGACCCGGAGTTGGAAAGTCACAAGGTGGATTTCACTCTACAAAGAATGAAATGATAAAATTGAGAATCTTATTGTCATGAGTTGATCACTGGAACATATTTGATTGATCTCACCATGTTACTAAAGGTTTCAACTAGAATATCTTAAAATTACCAAGATCAAATGGCGCACCCGGGTGACTCTTAGAGCAAAAGTAAATGAGTGGTCATTGCTATGAGATCCAACTTTTGTCTGCTGAGATCCCTGTATTTTAGAGGGGTGATTTCATATTCACTTTTTTGAATCTATTGAGAATTGGCTCAGTTGTGGAGCTTTTGTGACTTGAAATTGGGAACTTAGATGGTAAATTCCATAATACCATGGATTTATTGGTGAAATTCAGAAACTCATTGTTATTTGTGTGCCCTTATATTATCTCTGATCAATCTCATCATTCTTCTCAAGGTTTCAACCAGAATACCTTGAAGTATTTGTTCAGAATAGCTTGCTTGAGTGACTTCGAAAGCAAAAGCTGATCTTGGGTATGCTACGAGCTCCCAATTATGTTTGTATTCCAGCGGTGTGATTTCATCTTCATTTCAAGGAATGTCATGAATATATGTACTCCAATAATATCTTCATAGCTTCTATCTGTATTTACTGATTTCTAGTTGTTTATTATTAATCTTGAACTTTGTATCCCAAAATTTTTGGAACAAATTATCTTTGTCGAGTTGCTCCGCATGAAATTCTGGAATTGTTTTGAGTCTCAAATAGAGTCGAATTTGAGTCTACAATCTGAATAATACATTCAATACAATCTGAAGAATACCTAAAACATGAGTAGTGATACTAACATCAAGAATTCTTTCAGGTCCAGCGGTAACATTAATACATGACTTTGGCCAACGAGAGGCAGTTAGGTGTCAGAATCAAAACAGATTTGAACAGGTTTTCTTTTCTTGGAACTGACAAAGTAACTCAAGGATGTGTAGAGATGTGCATACGAGTGATTGCTTGGAGAAAAAGTTACCAAGGAAAATATTTCTGCAAAAATCACTTCACTTAAAATGAATACACATAGTACAAAAATGTGTTTTTAAGAGTGAAAGTGATAGTTCAGCAAAAATGACACATAAAAAATATACTTGAATGCAAGTATATAGAAAATGTGAGCCCCAGCAGAATTATCATTAGATGTCGCATAAAAAATATACTTGAATGCAAGTATATAGAAAATGTGAGCCCCACCAGAATCATCACTAGATGTCACATAAAAAATATACTTGAATGCAAGTATATAGAAAATGTGAGCCCCACCAGAATTATCATTAGATGTCGCATAAAAAATATACTTGAATGCAAGTATATACAAAATGTGAGCCCCACCAGAATCATCACTAGATGTCACATAAAAAATATACTTGAAAGTATATAAAAAATGTGAACGGGAACCTTTATTCTCCGCATCAGTAATCTCCATCATCATCAGTATAACTTGCAGATAGCAAGGTATTCAGTCATGAGTCTATGTATGCATCAAGAAGCATGGACTCGAGCATAGAGATACAGCTATTATGTATAAATCAGGTCGTATTGCGACTGATATGTTGACTAATCGTCGAGTTACATTCTCTCCTAAGTCACGATACCCCTCCGCCCCCGTCCTTATGATATATATAAGGATATCTCACCCAACCTTCCTTGCTCATAGCACGGTCCGCTCAGTCGGTAAAAGTCAGCTTTCACATGCCCTTAAGACGAGAGCGGTAAAAGATCTTTGTTATTTTACAATGTAACATATCAGAAAACCACGATTAGGTATTTGTCAAAGTCTACTGCGGCTCTGTAAAAATGAAACGTTCTTTCTGTTTGAGCTTCTACTTTTGAGTGAAAAATTATACGTGCTAGGGCGCGTTCACGTGTTTTGCAGAAAGACTTCTTTGACAAAACCACCTGTACACGTCAGATGCATATTTTAGTTTTCAGCGATTTCGTGCGGAAAATAACAATTTTTTCATGGTGGCAAGTTGGCCTCTTTTAATCATTATGCAGAACGGAAAATATTTCCGCATCGGTCTTGAGGGGTGAGATCGAACCCGAGAGTCTAATGCTATCAAATCCACTTCTAAACCCAAGAGCCGTAGCTTGTTGGACAAAAGTAATGTACTAATTGAAAGTTATAATAAGAGGATTTGGGTTTACATATTTTGTATTTTTGGGTATACAAAAAACGGCTCAGGATAACATTGCTAAATTATTCAATTATTACAGTCAATATATGATTCGCGATAACTGATTTTTTTGTACCCCTTCTTATGGAGAAGTATCAACACCAAGATCACAAGATCTGAGCATTACCTTAAAAGTAATAAGCATTACTTGGATAAGAGTCCAGTCATCAATCAACCCCATGGTCTTGGTCAAATATTCAATGTCAGTAGAACCTGACAAGAAGTGATGTTAATCTTGATGGAAATTATTTTCCATATCCTGTTTTGGAACGTGCGTTCACTCAATAGTATTTTCTACATACAAACTTAAGCAGGCATAAATATTTCGAAAAGATAACCTCAAGATAATGAATCTTCATCCAGACTTTGTGCCTCAATATCAGTTTCTTTCTTGATACTTAGAAAACAAGCACCGTTACTAGAATTAGTCTCTCCACTGAAGATTACACAAACTAATCCATGAAGTGCTGTATGTTTCCACAGCTTTTTGACCCATTTCTCAACAGAATTCAAAGTTTTCTCTATGCATTCCTCTGATAATTGTTCATTGGTAAGCTGTACATGACAAAAGTTCAGCGCATGTTCCATTGCAACCTCTGCACAACGAGTCACGGCTTCCTTATTACTTTCAGCAATAAATAGTCGCACGTCATCTCCCTCTCGGAATTCTGTGTCTTCCATAATTTTCAAAGATGAGTTTTTCAGAATCTTTGAATAAATGTTCATGATCTGACTATCACTGTAGATTGCAGATGTCTTAGCACTTGCCTTCGTGAGATGATTGAAAATAGGGGAACCTAAAGTGTAGGTTTGTTCTGCAAGAGAGTCACACTTTCTCTTGTGCCTCTCTAGAATTTTATATGAATCAAGATGAGACTGGTCTATCAAAACTGAATCACCAAAGTAAATACTATGAGCCAATTTAAGCTGAACTAATTTCATTGAGGCTTTAGAATCTTCGGTGGAACAGTGACCATCCTTTTTACTTTGAATTTTTTCACTGAGGAATTCTTGAGCAAGGATTTTTAGCTTAGTCTTGCGATACCTATCACCACTTAGGTTAAATATAACAGACGTATCTATCACATATGGGTGCATCATTTTTAAAGCATGCATGTCTGAGTTAAGACTTTGGCCTACAAGGATGGCATCTGGAGGTAATAGAGCTCTGATAAATTTTTGTACATCGGATAGAGTTGTTGTAACATTTTGCATCAATTCTCGTGTGATGCCACTGTACTGGGTTAGATAATCTGTAATAGTATTGCTTGGATTCACAAGCGTGTCATACAAGACATTCAATTTTTCATCAACCACTGATATCCTAGTGAGCTCAAGCTGACCTGTAGTTGTCTTACACATCTCACAATCCAAGCCAAACATTGGTGACTTGGGACTCACTTCAATGTATTCATCTTTAGTTAGAACATAGTTTGCATATCTTTTTGCAAGTCCTCCTTTTAACGGAATAGGATAGTTTTCTTCTATAAGTTGCCACGGAGATAGAATCAAATCCGTTCTAGAGAACTTGTCTGAGGTAGGTAGCACTACATTTTCAAGTTTATTGGATCCAGTTTTTGTTGCTGAAACAAAGCGTGTTACAATTAACATTGGGAATAGAACACTTGAGAGAATTGCATTTTGCAAGAAGTCAATTTTCTAATAAGTCTTCAAGTTTTAAATACCTACCCAACCTGGAATAATACTCCAGAATTCAAGTGATTCTTGTTGAAATACACCATGAATTATGAAATATTGGGCAATACTTTAACAAAGAGTAAGACAATGTATGGGATATTTAAAAAAAAAAATAGATGATAGTGATACAATGAATGTAAAGGTTCAATACCTCTTTGGATGGGGAAAATTGTCCGTAGCAACTTTATAAGGTCTCCATTACTCTCTGCAGCTGATTCCAAAGAACCAAAATCTTTGATAAGATTCTTTTTTTGGGTTCCACTGAGGGGTACACCAGCCAGATCTTCAATGAGTGATCCACCATAGGTTGATGGTGTTATGAGTTCCAACTTGTGCTCAAATTTGCGTGTTAATTGTTGAAAAGTTGTCTCATTCTTAACAAAATGATTGACTGATAGCCCCTCAATAACAAGCACCACTGAATGTGATACTTTGTTGTATTTTTCAAGTTTGCACCATCTTTCTGGCATGTACGGTGCGTGATGTCCAAGCATAGAATAAAGTAAGAGGTGTTGGATGTCACTTAGAAATATTGGTATACGATCCTCTTCATTCTTGTTTATAACCAGACTAGCGCTTTCCCCTGCTGCTAATAGTTGAAGTCGAGGTATTGCAGCAAGCTTCTTCTTTCTCTCACGAAGTTTTTTCTTCAAATTAACTAAGTCTTCGCCAGACAATTTTGGTTTTTTACACTCAGGAGGATCCATAGTCATTTCAAACTCAAGTATAACTGGATTATAGCATACCACTGTATAAATAATGTACTTTTCTTAGGAAGTTAAATGTAATCAACTACCTGATTAATGCTTGTACACATTTAATACTTCTCTTTTGTTTACTTGTGAACCAACTTAGATATGAGTCTCTGGTCAGGGACCATGTGGTTGCCAGTGGTTGCATGAGGTAACGAGACCATGGCGAGAGGAGAGACCCGGAGTTCACACACCACAGTGAATTACACGTCTCTATCTCTCTCCCCTCTCTCTCTCTCTCTCTCTCTCTCTCTCTCTTTCTCTCTCCGCGTAAATAACAACCCCATATAACCCACCCTGAAAAGACCTCTCCCTACTCCAGTCCACACCGTTCAATCAGCTGCGATCATACGATTTGCGGGCACAACCATAACCTCTGAACTCGGCAGAATACTGCTTTTCTGTTCCAATCAGCCTCACTACATACTTATCATATTTCCTTATACTTTCACATACTCTAATCATCATCCCAGTTCCCAGTCAAAAAGGAATTGCGTTACTTGACACAGGCAGGGGTCAAGACCGTTCCTTTCTTCTCCCTGAATGTTTTGTACAGATGCAATAGAGGATAACTTAGGAAACTATATGACAAAGTGACAAGTACTCAATGACAATTACTAACACTAACCAGATGAGCATATAAAAGGGTCAGTGGTGATAATACCTTTTCAGGACGTACATCCCTGGCGAAGAGCTGGGATAACCTAACAGGGAAAAAAAAAAAACCTTTTCAGGACTTCCAAAAAGAGGAGTGTGAGTTGAACTGCATTTCCCGATACCCTGTGACATTTTATTATTATTATTTGATCTTGAAAATTCTCGACCTCTCTATCGCTTTAATTGGACAGGCCAATTTAGAAGAGAACATATTCTGTAATATTCTGTTGGTCTTTTCCTTAGTTTAATCATGAACCCAACGCTACTTATCTCATCAAGAGGAATCTTTACAAGTGCCATCAGCCATCAAATAATAAGACTTTCACGACTGCGAGTGGTGGACAATAGTGAGATAGGGAAACAAGCTATGCTCGAAGGAAAGCCTCCTTACTGTTTCCACATCTACAACAAATTAGGAGTCGGTTACATTGGTGAGAATAATTCTTTATTAGGAAATTTCCCTGTTGTATGAATAGTTAAACTGTCGTCTAGTCCACATAGTTTCAATCCATTAATTTTTCTTGATTACAAAAAGTACAGTAGTTGAACATATTTTCAGTTTTTTGAATTTATATGTATTGTACCCAGAGCATTTAGAAAATCTTCTTTGATAGAGGATAGATTTTTATATATTGATAGTGGTGATTTCTGCATAATAATCTCTCCATGCACTCTTTTTCATGTGGCTCATATTTTCTCAATGCATATGAAAATGAATGTCAATTCACAGTAAGTGCCAATACTTCTTGAGTCCTAAGAAGAATTTTTACAAAATTTAATGCAGTTTCTTTCCTAACTTGTCATCATTTTTCTCTTGAAACTGTATCTGATAGTCGGATTAGCTCTTAAAATAGATTGCTGAAGATTTTCAAGACGACAACTGCATTTTCGGCGTATGTTCCTGAGATCACTATTTGCATTTTTGCTGACTTTCAATTATCCTGTGCATTGTTTAGGTGACAGAGTCATGGTTGCCATCAAGGGTGAGAAGAAGAAAGGGATACTTGTTGGTTTGAAACAAAATCAGAAGAGGAAAGTACCAAAATTTGATACAAACAATATAGTTCTCATAGATGACAATGGCACTCCTCTTGGCACACGTATACATGTGCCAATCCCACATATTCTAAGAACCATCTTGAAAGAGAAAACACATTCTAAAGGAGCTGATTATACAAAGCTCATTGCTATCGCGTCAAGATTCATTTAGACGCTGATTTCACTTTATACCACATCTTACCTTGTTACTTATAATGTTTTCCTAGTATTAAAGAATGTTGAATAAACTAATGGATAAGGCAACCCATCTCATTAGGAGAATTTACTTAATAAAACCTCATTATTTTGAAATGTAATGCCTCCAGACGCAAAACTAAGTTTTCCAGTAGTTGAGCGGTAAAATTCAAATCCATGAATTCATGATCGGTGAAATCTAGCTCATTACCTAGACCTAGGGTCCCTGTGATAGACTTTTTTTTGAGCTGTCTGCTGTCAGATCTGATCGATGTCAGAATGTAAATACTGAGTCCGCGCCGCGTGTTTCACGTCATTTATGTAAAAGATTTATCAAATAGTAACGTTTCAGCCTTTAATCACTTATCGTGATCTAAAAATTTCTGAAACTAATTTCATCACTGCAACGTATTCTAACCATAGAAGTACGGAATAATCTGAAAAAGCTACAAGACTAAGACTGCCACGAAGATTCATATTTAGGTTAGCTCCCAATCTCGAATACAAATACTTCTGATCTTTTTCGAAAACCCTTTGAATGATTTTGATTTATTTTATTTAACTTTACCATACATACGGTCGATGACCTCTTACAATTTTTATTTATTAATCAGGAGGTAGTTTCATGTATGAATTATTACGTTGTCAATTAACTCCATAACTATTTGAACTCAACAAGTTCATTTCTTGACATCATTTTCATCATAGAAAACAGTAAGATGTAAAGTCAAGCCATCAAAAATTATCATTTGCTAGAAACTGCATTCTCATTATCCGTGATCTTTTTACAATCACAGATCTAACTTTTTTACATTTGAATAAATTGGTATTCACCCTCAATCTCACATCTGGAATCCTAAGACCAATTTAACTAAAAAGGTACGGGGAGTCAACATAAGACAGAAGATTTTATAAATGAACATAATATCTTGGTATTTGAAGAATGAGAGTAATTTTCTTTTGATCTATTTAGAAACATGTCATCTTGGAAGAAAGCTGCCAAATCAACACAAAAAACTCACAGAGAACGTCATCAGCCCGAATCGCGAAAGCATTTGGGATTGCTAGAGAAGAAAAAAGATTATGTAGCCAGAGCTCAAGATTATAATGAAAAGCAAGCAACTTTGAGGGTGTTACGGAAGCGTGCCCTGAATAAAAATCCAGATGAATTCTATTTCCACATGATCAACTCCAAACTGGAGAATGGTGTCCATCATGAAAAAGAGAAAGATGAAAAATATTCTGAAGGACAAATTAAATTGATGGAAACACAAGATCTAAAATATGTCGCACACAAACGAAATATTGAAACTAAGAAAGTTGAGAAACTTCATAGCAATTTACACATGATAGATGCAGCTAATCAAGTGATAAATAGTCATATATTCTTTGTGGATGATGATCAAGAGGCAAATAACTTTGACATTAGCAAAAAACTTGACACACATCCAGCTCTTTTGAGCAGAAAAACGAATAGGCCCAGATTAACCACGTTGCAGAAGATGAAAGTTCCCAAACTAGATGAAGTTTCTCTACAGAAGCTTGAACAACAGAAACACATGGCTTATAAAGAATTATTGAAGCGAGTTGATCGCGAGCAAGAGTTAACAGTTACACAACATACTCTAGAGATAAGAAGAGCTTTGAAAGATAAAAAAGTTACTAAACCTAAGAGAGTGAAAGCTGGTTCTAAAAATAGTGCACCCATTTATCAGTGGAAATTTGAGAGGAAGAAGTAATCCGATGCAAGATCATCAGTGAAAATGGTCTGTCAATTTCATTTTATTCCATTTTTGCTCTACAATTCTAGTGGCCTTTTTCAATTACATGTAAATAGTTAGATTTTTCTTATCATTGAATAGTACTTTGCTCATTACAAGAAACGTCTAGGTCTGAATTTTGGACTTATCAACGTGTATATATCAAAACTATTGATATTTCCTCAATAAATAATCTTGTGTAGTTAACGAAAAATTTGTGACCGATTTCACTTTTTAATGGGTTTGCCAACACACTTGCGAATCTACATGAAATACATTGTGAGAAATGAATGGTTTCATTGAGTAGGATATCATTACAACAAAGAGATCAATCATGAATGATGATAGCTTCAAGTTCATCATCTACCTGAATACTTGGGGTTACAGCTGTTGGAACTCTTGAATTATCTGAATATTTGGTGTGGTCGTTGGAATTTAAGATGGGTGCACATGAGCACTCTGTTGAGTTCCCAGTTTGAAGGTGTTTGTTAGAGCAGTCCATTTTTGCTCCTTCAATCTGAAAACAGCTTTTCGTATTTAATCTAGTGATAATGTATTGCCGCGACTGAGTGATGCATATAACATATGCTCTTTCACATTTATTCGATTTCGGTGGAATCTCAGACATCCTCACATTTCGTTTCTTCCTGGAAACAAGCTTGTCAATTTCTTTTTCATGTAAATGAAATCGTTGGTTTGAATGCTTCAAATTTGACTGAATACCGATATGCTGTTTTCCCTTGGACTTTTTTTTTGGCTCATCTATGCTATCGGACAACTCATCAGTGCCACCAATTGTTGGATCCACCCTTATATTGTGAGAGGGTTCTTGAGTTTGCTGGTAATCCAAATCAAAGCTTGAGATTGGCTGGTTGTGACCTTGCAATCTTACAATCTTGTTGGATTGACTTGCAACATCAGTTGGTGCTTTTTTGTTAACTGCTTCTTCAAAAATATTGGATGGACCATGAGATACTATTTTTATGTATGAAGGTTTCATTTCATGTAAAATAACCTTTGTTAATTCGTAAAGAAGTTTTTGAGTTGGGATCATTTCATCTGGTGTAGCTTGATCAGATACTGGAATTATTGGTGAAGTAGCAGTTGATGGAGGGGGCAGACTTGTTTGCTCCACTTCATCAGTGTTCAACAGAGACGTTACAGATACTTTCGTGAGAGCATGTTTTTCTGAAAAGAACCCATACTTTTGATTAATTGACGATCCATTCAATCTCAGACCTGGTAATAACGTGTGTAGTAATTGGGTGGTTGATGAGGAGTTGAATGCTCCTGTAGATGGATCGAGTTGCGTTTGCTTCATCATGAAGATATCCAGAGGCCTAGTAAGTATCATAGACACAGGTAACTGCAATCCTGTAGGAGATGACACGTGCGTTATTGTCTGATTTTCCTTCAGATTTTCCTCCCCAGGCTTCTGCTTCATCATCATTACAATCGCAACTGGCGCAAATTCAGCATTTGGATTTATAGTCACTGACGAGATCCCGGGCGATTTTATCTGTCCCAATCTCAACTGATTCATCGATGTATCCTGAAATTTTAAACGTCATTGGATTCATTGTGATTTTGCCTCAGCCCTATTGGAAATAATCATGTCATGTATGTAAGTACATGACATGAATAACATGATGTCACTATATTTTATCAAAAAACGTGATAACAAACTTTTAGACGACATGACATGATCACAGGACAAACTCTCTTGACTTGATGCCATGACATGTGTAACATTGTAGAAGAAGGTTTTCCAAATTTGCCGTAGAGCTAATTAGCACTGAAATCAAATGATGTCATGGAAACATATCATGAGATTTTGTCATGTGATCATGTCCAGAAGTTCGTTATCATGTTTTTGATGAAACGTAATGACATCACATTATTTATGTGGGCGTTTCTCTGGAACTTTTACACCTGCTGAAATACAGCTATGGATGATGATATGAGATAACAATCAAATCTATCGGCCCGAATCGAAGCAAAATATCATCATCCAAGACTCAAAATGAGATATCTTTGGCCTCTGTATGATCAGGAGAAGATGATTCATTCTAGCTCACTCGAAGAGAGAAAATGTGGGGAAAATCCTGTGGAAATAGTTGGGACTCTCGTACAGTCTTACGGATATTCTGGTGTTGCCACGTAACTTTTCGGGATGATTCCATCTGTATTTGGCGGATAAAATAGTGAAGAAAGATGGCCCAGGTCAAAGATGATCACGCCAAGCTCATGCCGTGACTCTGAACGCAATTTTTGGAATGCATATCTAAAGTAGATGCAATTGCGGAGATTTTGCGACGAGTCTCGTGTTGGTGCGATATTTGTCTAGAATACGACATAGGGAAAATAGTACATGGACCTTACATTTCCGGTTTTTGACGTTTCATTGTCTAGAGAGGAATCCTGACGCAATAGGGTCAAATGACCTTGAAATTCGAGCTCACATGGATGATTTAAGTCAGAAACACTTGTTCCGGAGAACAGAACTCCATGCCTCCGCCTTTTTCGTGCTATTGAGTATCCCAGGTAACAGCTTTTGAATGCACGGAACTGACATGCATGGAACTGACATTTCGCCTTAAAATCGCTCGCAAAAATAACAGAGTCAACATAGAAACTTCTCCTTGTAGATTTCATCTATTCCCACCGTACTTTAATGGATAAAATTGTTCCCGCCCAGATAAATTGACTTTCAGTGGGGTAACATGGTATGCACGGAACTGACAAAGCTGATTACATGGCCAATTTTCGGCTACGAATGTTAATGCAGCACTCAAAACTTTGAAAGTGGACCCCTTCTCGTGCTGGGACTCGATTATTTGACATGTTTCCTTGAAATTTCGTCCGCGACAAAGTGACATAGAGATGATTTAGGATACGCTGTGAGCATTTGAAAAAAATGTCTCATTTTCAGTGAAAATTCTGTCACAAGATTGAGGCACATGGCTTGGGGATCAGACAACGAGTTCTGGACATAAAACCTATGAAAAATGATTGATTTAACATTTTACTTCGGAAAATTTTTTGAGCATACTCTTAGCGACACTTACTCCGACGCTGGCGCTAAGAATATACGTGTAACTGCGAATATAACAGTATATGGACCTGATGACGTTTCGACCCTTAATCTTTACAAATAAAAAAGAGGAGTGAATGGATTGATCTGGAAGTTCATTCTCAAATGTATTTTGATAGAATACGTATAGAAAAATTTGAATGGAGTGATTCGGAGCTTGTTTGTCGAACTGAAAGACCGTCACACGTTCGGGGTAAGTTATCGCGATAATACTCATATGTATCATCTGGGACACAGAGTTGTTGGGAAACTCCTCCATCTGGATAAGCACGATGGCTCTTTAGTTTTCATCTCAGTGAGGGCTCGACTGTCAATAGATGAGCGACGTATCCCAAATACAGACAAAAGTATTGGCAATGCACTATTGGCATCGAGGTTCCAATTGTATTATAATTTGCTTCGAATTTGACGCTTACTAGATTGAGATTCGTGAAAGAGACAATCTTAGCGATTTCCTCTTCCTCCTCACAAGTCCTTCCTCAAAAATTGCTCGACAATTGTGCACTCCAACGCACGCTCAATTATCATCATCACCGACATCGCAATTGATCCGATTGCAATTTGATGAATACGTCGATAACAATGGGCTTACCGGGGAGGGAAGAGCCGGTGGATCGACCGCGACAGCAATTGACGGTGCAGGAGGGCTCGCAGCGGGATCGGTCGAGGCAGAATCGGTTTGAGCTTCGGTGACGCTCACCGCCACCGGCTGCTCGATCATCTGCTGAGCCGGGGCTGGGCTCTGTTCCGCTGGCACCGGGGTAGGCATCGTTGCCGACGGTGCTTCTGGAGCCGGTGACTCTGATGGGGCATCACCACCATCCATCGCCGGCGGAGATGCCTCGGCAACCGGTGGGCTCGCCGATCCGGACAGGCTGCTGCAAGCGTACGTGATCTGCCAGCGCTCCTTGCTCGAGATCACCTCCATCCTCGGGCATACGTTAACCACCGATCTGTGTAATAAATCGTTTACGGGGGCTTTTGCTACTACCAATGCAAAATAAGTGTACCCAACTTGCCCCCACATGCCGATCTCAAAACTGAGCCCTCGTTGACCTTCGGGCAATTGTTTTTTTTACGTGTTGTTATTTTAGAACGTAAAGAAATTAGTGGTTTGGATCGAACCCGAATCATTCCTGCGTTCACCAGAAGATTCAAAGAAATTTTTTCATTCTTCATGTATGCACAGTGAAGAAATCACCTAAAAAATTGCGTTCAGAAATGCCGGAGCTAAATTTTTTGAGTCAGGCTACTTTCAACGTACTTGAATTCATTCGATTTCTTGTATCAAGACCTTCAAAATCCTCTTTCCAGAGCTGCAAAACTCGGATTTGAAGCTAATTCATGTGCTGTGCAATACACGAGGATGATTTGTCCGGACAGGAGGGCATACATTAAAGTGTATCCAACATGTCCCTATACTGTTGCCCCGAAAGGTCGCGTACTTTAGTACTTTATGACACTGCACGTGGACGGGTAGTTTTGTACGAAGGACGCGAGTGTTATAAGTCCTTCGTGACAAAACTATGCACGCAGTGTCATACAATATTTTATGTCACGAGTGCTCAAAAATCATGTTCAAGTTGCGATTTTTGGACATTAGTAACATGAACGACTTTTATACCACTCAGAACTTGTTTATCACGTCAAAATAGGTCGGACGACATGGTGTTATGGGCCGGCTAAGAGCTCCAGATGTGGTTGCGTGTCGATAAAAATGGATGGGAACCAGAGTTTGACAAGTAACATAACGGAATTACGTTATCGATTTCGTTATGTTACGTTATCGTGACAAAAAACGAAACTAAGAGGTAATTTCGTTACGTTCAGGGGCGTCACTTTCCCTATGGATGGTATGGATGAATCCACACCTGGGCCAAGAACACGTATGGAAATCCACACCTGGGAAATCGGTCCCGAGCGAGCAAAAATTTTGCAACTCAATTTAGTAAAGTTCTGTCTATCGAGTTCACTGTTTGCACATTCTGAAATTTTCTAAATTTCAAAGTCGAAATCGCACAGCTCCTGAGATTTGCCCTTATAAGAGTTAATACCTATTATAGAATGCAAACCTGCAGTAAAAGAGTGAACTACACTCAATCGCATAGACTCCTTGAAACCTTGGCCCAACCCACTCTCATCAAACTTTAGCGAGCTCTTCGAATTGCGATGACCTTTTTTTTTTTTTTTTTAACTCTCTCTTTAGACCCCTGAGGCGATCCATACCTGGGAAATTGGGCGAGTGACGCCCCTGGTTACTAGGGTCCCTAGAAGGGGGTCTCGACAAGGTCCGCCATATTCAGACAAATCCGGTAGATATAGGTATACAAAAAGTATTAGTTTGTCTGAATATGGCGGCGATTTACCCAGGGGTGGGAGAACCGTGTCGAGACCCCCTTCTAGTGACCCTACTGGTTACGTTAGGATAACATAACCAAATACCGTAACGTAATGTCACTAACATAATACAACAACGTAACGAAACTCCAATCCTTGGATTTCGTTTTGTTATTAATAACGTTATTCTATAGTAACGAAACTCGACTCTTACGTGAATAACGTTATATGTAAATAACGTTATTAATGACAAAACGAAATTCCGTCATTGGAGTTTCGTTACGGTATTCGAGTAACGTTATTCACATTATAATTAATTTCGTTACGTTACTTCCGCGAGTAACGTAACGGAATGGAAATTGTATTTTGTTTCATAAGTGATTTTGGTAGATTTCTTTGTCCTTGATGGTTAATATACAAGTTGAATATTTGGTCTCGTCGATTCTCCACCGTCCTTCAAGATCGACGAGACCAAATATTCAACTTGTGTATTTTGTTTCGTTTTTTCTCTTACGCCAAGTGATCAGGACGAAGTTTTGCCCCGCGAGGGCCTTAGATAGAGAAGATCGGATATGACTAATTCCTAATGCGCTAGAAATAGACTAGGTTGGTGGGTATGACCAACTATCCGGAGATACTTTTTTCAAAATTGTCCCACGAAGCATAGAATCCGAGATACCGTCATTTTCAGAGAGGGTGATATTGCGTTCACTCAGAATTTATGAGCGGTAAAAATATTAATGTAAATTTACAATACAGGTCGGTGAATATCCAACTCTGATAGTTGTAAATTTCAGCTAATTTTTGTGATTTTACAAGCGCTTGCGAATTTACCACTCTCAGAGGGGGTAATTCTTGGGTACCACTCTCAGAGTGGTAAATTTCATCCCACAGAAGTATGCACTGCGCGTGCGTGACGCGAGTAAGCAGAGTAAGCTGAGTTAGACTCGCGAGCAGAAGACTCAATCTGTAAACATCTAAACTGCCCTCGCCTCTCTTCGGCATCGCGAGGTTGCCGCTGCAGAGGGAGTCTGTGACTCCGACGACATCCCCGAGCAGTCCAGGGCAATCCGGTCGGCTCTGATTATTTCAAAATTGAAGTAAAGTCTCGTGACTTCATTGTGTGCGGTCGTTCCGCTCGGAGTAGGATTTGGTTTTGAGGTTATCTTTTACAAAACTGTGTTCCTCTCAAACTATTCTAAAATAAGTTTATATCATGCGTGTCATCAAATAATCTAATAAATTCGATATATTTTTACACAACATTCACATTACACTCTCATCCGAGCTTCTATCTACTCTGTTGTGCTCAATGAGAAAAAAAAATAAAATCAGCAGACAGAAATTTACAACCGCGACGGTAAATTTCAGCTGACGAAGCGGTGGCGCTGCTGTATGAAATTTACCGTCGGACGGTGAAATAATTTACAAGCCCCTTGTAAAATCACAACTCCCAGAGTGGTATCCAAGAATTACCCCCTCTGAGAGTGGTAAATTTACATAAATTTTTTTTACAGTGAGTGAATATATTGAGAAAAATAACGTAACGAAACTCGGAAAAGAATTTCGTTATGTTATCGTAACGAAAAACATTAACGAAATGTCTTGAAAATTACGTTACTCAATTTCGTTATCAGTTTCGTTAGTTTCGAATAACGTTATCCACATGAATTTCATATACGTTTCGTTAATAATACCGAAACTTATAACGAAACGAAATTCGATTCGTTATGATTTTAACGTTATTCTAGTAACGTAACGAATAACATAACGAAATTCTACCCATTATTTAACGGAATAACGAATATCATAACAGATCTCCGAGAGTTTCGTTAATAACACACCATAACGAAACTAGCGTTATTTGTCAAACCCTGATGGGAACGATTTTCGCGCTTTATCGACGATTTACATTTTTTCATAGACGCGGGGGGCAAGTTGGATACACACTTATGCAAACTCTCAAAAATTATTTTTGGGGAACATTAAAATTGCTCAGCTCCATTGGAATATATTGTGGAAAAAACTTCAGCCAACTTGTTGAAGTTTTTCCCTCAACCAGTGGTTGATGCCAATATTCTAGGAAGTGGTTGATCTTCCGCAGTAACCACTGGTTGATCACCAAATTCAACCATTGGTTGAAAATTTTTCTATAGTGAATATGGGACCAATGAGATTAGTAAGTGGTGGTGCCCGGATGACATATTTGGCGCAGTAAAATAAATTCATTCGTGTTATTTCATAAACAAATAGAAATAAACAAGAACGTCAGAGCTGAGAGCCTTTTCGTGAAAAATTATTCAGGTTAAGTAACGTTTTTGCGATTCATCATCCGGATTGGTGACTGCTCAGCTGGGTCAGCCGTGCTTAGCTCGCGCAAGAAAATTCGCCAACTCCTATCTCCGGATCCGGATTAGGTAATCCTTCGGATACTGGATCACCGAAAGTTGCTTTACCCGAATTTTTAGACCGAAAAGACTCAACGCTGGTGCTCTTGCTTATTTGTATTTGTTGTCGAAAAAACGTGGAGAAATAGTTTTTTTGACTCAGTAATGTCTGCGGAAGACCACCTTTAGCCAATCTTATGGGTCCCATATCATACCTATGATAAAAGAGTTGGCGAACTTTTTGCGCGAGCTAAATGTGATAGCCTGTGCCGAGCGGTCACCAATCCGGATACTAAACCGCGGGCGCGAATACGTTGCTTAGCCTGAATTTTTTCCGAAAAAGCTCGCGCAGCCGGCACTGAGACATTTTCATATCTGTTGACGAAAAAACATGAAAATAGTACATTTAGCAACAAGGGTGGAAAGCGTGATTTCTGCACGAATCGTCGAATAAGTGCGCGGAATTTCTTTGGCACACGAGTCGGTGTTTAGCGTCGTGCAGAAAACACTTTCCCCGCACGCCGCTTTACGTTGACAAATACATTCCGGCACGAGTATTGAGTCCCTGACCCAATAATGTCACCCGGAGATTTATACCATTGACCAATCTCATGAATCCCATTCTCACTCCCATGACTATTAGTGGTTGAAACTGCTATTCAACCAGCACTTGAATTTCCAACTAACTGGTTGAATTTTCAACCAGTGATTGAGTAATTTGGAAGTTAAGCAATTTTTACAGTGTCCATCATTTATCTCCGATACTCTTGTTCTTGGTGATACGAATGAGTTGTCCACCCAATCCAGATTCTATAATAATTAGAGTACGCCTCGTCTCGAACTTCGTATCGTCGAAATTTTGAATTACATGTAAATGGAATATAATTTTCGGATCGCACGGTGCCCGCATCTCCTTACAGATCTTAACCTTTAGAACACGGGGATTTTTTCTTATGAAATGACCAAAGAATTTTTATGGAAATTTTCACGTGAAATGTCTATATGATGAATTCTATCAATCCGAAGTTCCGGTGGGCCACTATAGTGGCCATCCCCGTCCTGCGAGGGCAGAGAGCATTATGATTTTTTCCCCCTTTTTAACCTTCAAGTTCGTATTCCGAAGTTTATCGATGCTCTAAATATGAGAAAAATAGTAAATAAAATCTTTGAGTTGTCCTTGACCGTCAAAATTGCAATTTTTAAAGTCAAAATGATCATTTTTCGCTTTCCAGCCTTATGTCATGTTAGGTCAGTGGAAGCCTTATGTGATGGGATGGAGTCTAATTGACCCCATATTTGGACTCAGAGACCCCAAAAACCCCTGGGTAGCGATTTCTAGTCTCCCTGAAGCACTTGAGTAGTTGGGCCACTATAGTGGCCATCCCCGTCCTGCGCCATGCAACCCGGAAATTTAAATTCCATTTACATGTAACTCAACATTTCGACGATACGAAATTTG
The DNA here is from genome assembly GCA_029851415.1 of Eretmocerus hayati. NCBI lineage: Eukaryota > Metazoa > Arthropoda > Insecta > Hymenoptera > Aphelinidae > Eretmocerus > Eretmocerus hayati. The sequence continues at coordinate 138,263,061 of CM056741.1, forward strand.
ACCCGAGTTGTCGATTACGTATTATCATCTAAATTGTGGTGGAAAACTCATTATTCGTCACCAATTACAAAAATATCGGAGATGAACGAAGATGACTTGCTTGCGGGTACTTCCTAATTAATCAAGCACATTAACTTGTGTTAAACGGTGAGTTATCCAGGACAAGTTAGATAATGATAAAGCCTGGATAGCTCGTCATTTAGCCAAAATTAGAAAAGATTTCGAGATTTTTATGAACATAGGTCAACGTGCACGGCGAACGTTAATCGGAGCAATACTGATCCACTTACCTCAGATGAATTTGAGTAATAAGATGATTTCCTCAAATTCGAGCAATCGTAACTAGTCGTTCGTGGAGAAAAAAGTTCTCCCGAAAACTCAAAAGATTAATAAATGTATCCGGTTTACATAATTTTGGGTCAGAAATTGTGCGTTGATTGGACAACGATTTTCTCGTGTATTTACTGACGTGGAAACCGAATCCGACCACAGTTCTGCGTGTACACGTCAGGATTTATTTTATATGCAGATGTCCCATTCTTGTGGTGGACCAAGGGCGTATATCGTGGCCGTGGCTAATATGATTTTCTACATATTTTTATCTGCTTGACACGATGACAGTGATTTTGAAGGGCTAAGGCGTGGTCAAAAGGAATAACAAACTGATTTTTCGCGTTGACCGATTTCCCAATTGATCTCGAAATGCTCACGTAATTGACCAATAACATCTCTTTCGAGCTCCCGAAGGAGACAATTTTTTTCTCTCTATTCATATCTATTGAGGAATAATTATTTGTAATGGCCTGCAAATGGACGGGATAAATATCCACGCATTATTCTGTAAAAAGCAGTTTAGCATTTTTCAAAAAATAGTTTAAACCTCCTCATACGTAGTCGAATCTCAAGTTCCCCCGGCTAACGTGCTTCCAAAACTATACAAATCACCTCGTTCAATCAACTCAAGATATATCTATCGCTGAATATTTTTATTCAATCACTTTTGAAATAGAATCGTTAGAGTGCTCACATGAACTTGGATTTTGATGATTCATCGAGGACTTCATGACTACTTCAAACAACCAAAGTAAAGGTCTTAGAAACCTGAAGGATCTCATAATGATAACGAAACAAGAATATTTTACTAGTTTTGGAGAGCCGTAAACACAACTATTCGAGATTTCACTCATTACGCGTTCCTCGGGATAATGCGTGCATATTTGACCCACCTACTTTCAGCCGATTGCAAATATTTGTTCCTCGCCCTATGTATAAATACGAAGAAAATGTCCCGCGTAAAAATAGATTCTATTGGCAATATATTGGCGCAATATTGGCAATTGCTATGTCCAATATATTGGCAATATATTGGAAAAGCAATTTCCAATATAGCGCCAATATTGCGGCAAAGAGGCATTTCCAATATTGCGCCAATATATGGCTAAGAAAAATGAAAAATTTCGAGATAATAACCGAATTTCCTATTCAAATCAGCATTAAACGCTGAAAAAGGCATCAATAGCATGCTACTCTGCAATTTGACCAGGCGTGGCTTCTTCAAAATTAAATTTGATATTGTGTATGATCCAGGAAAACTTGTATTGAGCTATAAACATTTATTCTTGACTCGCTCACGATGTACACCAAGTCATCAGTATTGCATCGCACTTGTTGATATCACAGCCCGAAGTATCATCTCAACGATTGATAACAGGATTCATGAAAATTCTCTGTTTGTTTATGGGAGCTATTGAAAAATATTACTTATAGAATTTCAAAATACGCAATGGAGAACAATAATATGACAGCGATCTAGTGGCTACTATGAGCAGCTCGTGCACAAATAACATCGTTTGGAAAAAATTTACAATAAGGTGCAACAAATTTCATCAGCGTTTGTTATGATTTTCTCTGTCTTTGCGACTCTTCATATAACGGGCAGCTGGGCTTCTTTGAAAATTCGGCTTCTCTGTCAGCATCACACGAAAAAATGCATTGGCGATTCTTTCTCGACTTCGCATAGATCTCGCCGAGCCGCTCATACCTCGACCTGCAAAATACAATGCAACACAAAGCATCAGATCTCATCAAATTTGTAATGAGGTAGTGGTTAGACGAGGGCAGTTATAGATCGAAAGGAGATAAATGGATTCCGAAACTGATTTATCACATCACGCGCTTGTGCTTTATATTATAAAATTGTTCAAAAGGACAACACGGCCGGGATCGATGTATAGACAACAAAATTATTGAAGGTTATCTGTGAAAGCTGTATTCGTTGAGCTTAGAAGTTCTGATAAATATACGATTGAATTTTTAGTACTCATCTGATTCGTCGCTACTTGACATGACTCGATACAAATTCTATTGCCGATGGCCCAGTCCTCCCAAAAATCCTTGAAATACCTATCATCAAAGTCCAACGATTTTTCTCTTCTTGCGAATCGAGCAGACTGATCTGAACTGAACTTGAAGCAAGATGACGTGGTCTTGTAAACAAACTGACTCGTCTGCTCGATTTGCAAGAAGAGAAAAATCGTTGGTCTTTGATGTTAGATATTTCAAGGATTTTTGGGAAGACTGGGCCATCGGCAATAGAATTTGTATCGAGTCATGTCCAGTAGCGACGAATCAGATGAGTACAGAAAATTAAATCGTATATTTATCAGAATCTCTAAGCTCAACAAATACAGCTTCCACAGATAACCTTCAATAATTTTGTTTTATATCACATCGACTCCGGTCGTGTTGTCCTTTTGAACAATTTTATAATATGAAGCACAAGCGCGTGATGTGTTAAATCAGTTTCGGAATCCATTTATCTCCTTTCGATCTATAACTGCCCTCGTCTAACCACTACCTCATTACAAATTTGATGAGATCTGATGCTTTGTGTTGCATTGTATTTTGCAGGTCGAGGTATGAGCGGCTCGGCGAGATCTATGCGAAGTCGAGAAAGAATCGCCAATGCTTTTTTTCGTGTGATGCTGACGGAGAAGCTGAATTTTCAAAGAAGCCCAGCTGCCCGTTATATGAAGAGTCGCAAAGACAGAGAAAATCATAACAAACGCTGATGAAATTTGTTGCACCTTATTGTAAATTTTTTCCAAACGATGTTATTTGTGCACGAGCTGCTCATAGTAGCCACTAGATCGCTGTCATATTATTGTTCTCCGTTGCGTATTTTGAAATTCTATAAGTAATATTTTTCAATAGCTCCCATAAACAAACAGAGAATTTTCATGAATCCTGTTATCAATCGTTGAGATGATACTTCGGGCTGTGATATCAACAAGTGCGATGCAATACTGATGACTTGGTGTACATCGTGAGCGAGTCAAGAATAAATGTTTATAGCTCAATACAAGTTTTCCTGGATCATTCACAATATCAAATTTAATTTTGAAGAAGCCACGCCTGGTCAAATTGCAGAGTAGCATGCTATTGATGCCTTTTTCAGCGTTTAATGCTGATTTGAATAGGAAATTCGGTTATTATCTCGAAATTTTTCATTTTCCTTAGCCATATATTGGCGCAATATTGGAAATGCCTCTTTGCCGCAATATTGGCGCTATATTGGAAATTGCTTTTCCAATATATTGCCAATATATTGGACATAGCAATTGCCAATATTGCGCCAATATATTGCCAATAGAAGCAATTTTTACGCGGGGTGCTTCCGTGAGCTTAGAAAAGATCTTTCTGGTCAAGTTCATGTGCACTTTGAGATTTATTGCGAAATTGTCCAAATAAGTCTCCTGATAGCAACTCAAAAAACCACCTTGTCACTCGTTCTAACGTATCCTAGATTTCTGAAACTACTGCCATCGTATTCAGCTAGTCAAAATACCTAGGAAATCATAGCTACGATACGCCCTTGGTCCGTTACAAGAATGGGACATCTGCATAAAGCATGATGTGTAGACCCTTGTTGTCCAGTGTGATAATTGCATACCCCTCACTCTGGCGGATGTCCACCACGTTGACGCATATCGACGAAAAGAAAAGTCCTGGTGGAAACGAGCACATCCGGAATGGTCTGTAATCTGAAACTCATTCATCAATGAAGAATCGAGAGCTCTCTTCATTTAAAACTCCGAGCGTACCACTAACTGATGTGAAAGTATTACATATGGGTTAAATTATCACACATCTATAGAGATTGTTCGATGTGGAAAATCTACTCTCGGTACATGCAATAGACCGAAAAAGACTCCACCATGATGGGTGGAGGCCTCCAATACGTAAGATCTAAATTTTATATTCGTTCAGTGAGATTCCAAAGTATGAAAAAAGCTCAGGTTCAATATAGTTTTCTCCATATGCAAACCCACAAGCACCCTCTGGCCTAAGATTCGTCTTTGTTTTAGATTAGGACTTCAACCATCAACTGGAGTAACTCTGGAACAGCCCATGAAAGAGGTGAGGCAAGTATACACCTATCGCTCTAATACCTGTTCTTCCCGATTATTGGACACGCAAGGGCAATGTTTTGCACAGGCGAGAGTGTATACTTTCGAACGTATGTTTTTGATGCAATAGAAAGTCCAAAAAATTAGTGTGGTTCCGACCTTTGTCGGGCGAATTCAAGTCAATCGGACTGCATTTAGCTGCTCCTTATCATATGAAATTCTCAAATTGGAAAGTTTATGGTCTTTCGGGAAGTAGGGTAACTTTGAACCAACCCCTGAAAGATATGTACCTATTACGCGCATTACATATGAAACATTTAGTGATTATACTTCATAGGAAGCACAGAATCGCGTTTCAAAATCTTCTGTATGAGATCAACAATGAATCGTGATCTATAAATTTGAATTTCCAGAGTTAAAGAATAATGTAGAACAGTACAGTAACTCACTGCTCAGGGTTCTCGTATTCTATTCTCATTGTTCACAAGTTGCCCCGGATTCGGCTGGAACTCTGAGAATAGACTCTTTGTAGCGCGAAAAGACGATATCCAAAGCCGCGTTTGCCAACGCTCAAGCGTTTTCGAGCTGTGAAATATAAGGTCAAGTCCGCGTAGGGGCTTTGACGCCCGTTACGCACTAGAAATTCTAAAAAAGAAGACAATACGATAAAAATTTGATCTCGACGGGAGATAGTTCAATAACCTGCAACAATAATGTCCTGGCTTCGCGAATCTCAGTTTTCCACTCGATGACTGCAAAATTTGCAAAATACGAGCGTATTCGTATTGGTATAACGGGTTTCACGCGCATAAATAGCCATTTCCACTCATGTTTTTTCTATTAGCCGGATTAAAAAAAAAAAAAAAAAAAAAACGAACTTCTCATCGAGCCCGTAAAATTCCGCAAGGGTGTGAGCGAGTTTGACGAGATCTACGACCTGATACTTCTCATCTACTCCCTAAGAATCAAATTTGAGTCCGTCAAAATACCGTTGACGTTTACTCGGACTTGCCCAGAACATATGCATTGTTGAAAACCTATATAATACATCGTCTATTAACACGGGCCTGTATGGACAATGCTAAAGTCATAGCTCGTAGCTTAAAAACGCTTGAGCGTTGGCAAACGCGGCTTTGGATATCGTCTTCTGGTACCGAAAGGAGACTGTTCCCAAAGTTTAAGCCGAATTCGTGACCCGCACCCCTGATATTATCCTTGTTAACCGTATTTTGCTTTGGAACACGACTTTGAGCACTCATAGCTCCGACCAGAGACGTTCAAAGTGACAACGAGAGTTGAAACCGTGAGTAATTTGGTAGATTTTTCGTCTTTGAAGGTTAATATACAAGTTGATTCTTTTGGTCTCATCGATCTTGAAGGACGGTGGGGAACTAAATAAATTCCCAAAATTTCATGATAGAAATTTTATTGCTACGTTTTGTCCACTAGGACTATTCTATTTACCTGTATCGACAGGAGCCAGACGTTATGTCTGTGCTCTATTACAAGATCGTTCAAAAAATATCACGACGATCTAAAGAATAACAAACCTGAAGCCTGATGAGGTCCACGAAACCTAGTGGACGAAACGTAGCAATAAAATTTCTATCATGAAATTTTGGGAATTTATTTAGTTCCCCACCGTCCTTCAAGATCGATGAGACCAAAAAGAATCGACTTGTATATTGAAATCGTGAGCTTTCAATTGATCACAGTCCCAATGCACTTCTGATGTGGGACGTATAACTTACGCAAGGTTTAACGGAAAATGCGATTTTTGTCCCAAAGTTACTCCAGTGGGCGGTATCGTTTACCATTGGCACCCTAATTCACCATCAAAACTAGCTTTCCCACAAAATTCTGTTATTGGATGAGCTTTTTTATAGAGAAGATAGTCTAGAATCCAGATATGACAGACGGTGACGAAAAAAGTGAAATACCGACGACGCGATGCAGGGCATACGTGATTCGTTCAACAAATCTCTGATCATAACATCAATAATGGTATTAGACTAGGCGAAATCACCGCCATCGCTGGAAAAATTCGTCTGATGGAATTTTTTTACGGGATCCCCTCCAGAGGACCCTTCTGAATCCGAAAATCCATGTTGCCAGACGAAATTCTGGTGCAAAATTGTTTAAACTGAAATTGTTTAAACAAATTAGCAATATCAACTTTTTTGGTCCCAAAGCAACTCTGTAAGGTTATTTGATACATTTTAAAAAGAAAATCTCTCTTGTCATTTTTTTCTAAAAGTCATCGTTTTCGAGCTGTGAGCGTTTCAAAGTTGAAAAATTGCGAAAATCGCGATTTTCAGCGATCGATTAGAGTGAGAAAAACGTAAAAATCTCATGTTGCCAAAGCGGAAGAATGTTGATTGAGATGTCTTTAACAATGTCCAATAGCAAAAATTCATGTTTCCGAGCGATAACCCTTTGTTTTTTCAATGTTAACAATGGGTAGTTGCGCACGCTGTAGCCATAGAGATGCAACGGTGGCGGGCTGCGCGTCGTCTGCTTGCTCGTGCCGATATCCTATGCTATAGCGTGCGCAACTACCTATTGTTAACATTGAAAAAACAAAGGGTTATCTCCCGGAAACATGAATTTTTGCTATTGGACATTGTTACGGACATCCCAATTAACACTTTTTTGCTTTAGCAACATGAGATTTTCACGTTTTTCGTACTCTAATCGGTCGCTGAAAACCGCGATTTTCGCGTTTTTCCAACTTTGAAACGCTCACAGCTCGAAAACAACGACTTTTAGAGAAAAATGACAAGAGAGATTTTCTTTTTAAAATGAACCGAATAACCTTACCAAGTTGCTTTGGGGCCAAAAAAGTTGATATTGCTAATTTGTTTAAACAATTTCAGTTTAAACAATTTTGCACCAGAATTTCGTCTGGCAACATGGATTTTCGGATTCAGAAGGGTCTTCTGGAGGGGATCCCGTAAAAAAATTCCATCAGACGAATTTTTCCAGCGATGGCGGTGATTTCGCCTAGTCTATATATTATACAAAGCCTCTCGATCTGAGGTTGTGATCGTTACGAGAATATTTGTTGTGAGTTCTCAAATATCAGTCTCTGGCTTGGTACGCTTATGTTGAGAATAATGCTCATCAAAAAGGACAGAGACGATCATCTAAAATTTATGTACTCACTTGCCAATGCTACTGTCTTGATTATAGATGTATCCAATGTTATTTCGAAGTTTATTCCGTTCTCCTGACGGGCCATTTTAAAACAAACTGTAATCGAGTAATTGAGTATTCATCTGGGTGACACGCTGAGTATTGAAATCTAAAATATTAACTTCACTTACGTTTTTTATTTTCACTCGTATAGAGAATTTTCACGAATTCGCAACATGAACAGGATGCAGGCGTGGAGCATTCGCATTCTCTCTGATTAATTGTGTTCGTTTTGAACGTTATGAAACTGCGAACTTCTCTATTGTCTGATTATGAATGAATAACGAAATTAGCTTCCAAGCATCGATATTTAACATAGATTTCGTCATCGTATTTGGATTGCAATCAATAAAATCATCGATACCGACTCATTACTATCATTCGATTTTATCATTCATTCTACCCAAAAGTATTCTAGGTTTTTATATTTGAAGTTTCCACGCGCTAACGAACGATTTAACTGTAAAAGAATTGACAAAGTTAAATGCCTTGCTATAAGTAGCTCTCATTGGGCACTTTCCACGAATATCTCGCAGACTGTCGAATATTTAGTTGTCATTCGTTCTCCTAGGGGTCGATTTTAGATTTCGGTCTAGACCAGTCGCGCGGGTCTAGTGACCAGAATTTGTCGAGGTAGCGCGCGACCTGCGCGTTGATTCGCGATTTCGTCGTTCCTTGCTCCGCGCACCTGGGGTTATGTTAGCTCGTATAGCTGCGTTTTGCGGTTTTGTGGTCTACTGTATACGTGATTGTTGTCAAATAAACATAAATAAATGTTTATTTGACAACCATGACCATGCTGTTGTCCAGCGTGAGGTTGAAAAGTGTTGATGAAATATCTCCATCTCCATCAGTGAGAGTTTCATCTCTTTTTGATCAAATATGATTGACTGTCGTGATGCTGTATGTGACAGTGGAGCTCGCAAAAAGATATTTCATTTTTACAGCATCACGACAGTCAATCATATTTGATCGAAAAGAGATGAAACTCTCACTGATGGAGATATTTCATCAACACTTTTAAACCTCACGCCGGATAACAGCATGGTCATGATTGTCAAATAAACATTAATTTATGTTCATTTGACAACAATCACGAGTACAGCAGACCACAAAACCGCTAAACGCAACTATACGAGCTAACCTAACCCAAGGTTTGCGGAGCGAGGAACGATGAAATCGCGAATCAACGCGCAGGTCACGCGCTACCTCGACAAATTCTGGTCACTAGACCCGCCCGACTGGTCTAGACCGAAATCTAAAATCGACCTCCTGCTGAATTAGAAGGAAACATACGATTTGTCCTTTGCCACCCGTTGTTACCGAGATTCACCATTAGTCAATGCGAAAAGCAATTTCGGTAAATGTCATCTGCACTGCCACAATATCTCATTGGAAAGTCGAACTCGATTAGTTAACTACAATTTCCTTTACGTTGGAGTATGCAGAACTTTTTATGTGATAAAGGTGAGTGTACCCAACATGCCGCCCTTAAGCCGTTTCGCCAATACTTTTGGCTCACTTTAATATTTTTCAACGTACTTCACTGTATTTCAAAACTTGTTTCAAGACCTCAAGAATGAGTTTAAGGTGAGTTCAATTTTGACCAGCCAGAGCTGAACCATCAAAATTCACCCAAAAATTGTTTTTTTGCGAGTTTGCGAAATGGTATACCCAACACACCCCCATCCCTTGAAACAATGTAAATCGGCGATAAAATACCTAAAATCGTTTCTATCTCTATGCAAGCACATTTGGAGCTGTTTGCCGGTCCAAAACACTGTTTCCGACCTATGCTGGAGTGATGAATACGTTCTGAGTGTTGAGAAAAGTCGTAATGCTCGAGATAACTATACGGGGGTATGTTGGGTACATTCTTATATTGGCCTTTTTGTTTCACGAATCATTTCCGTGTTTTGCACATAGCATGGCTCCAGATGAATTTGCAACTCTGAAGAATGTATATTTTTGGCACCACTTCCATTAAATGCAGTTTCGTTAGCGATTTCTTGGGTGTGCAAACACAAATTCGCTGCTAAAAGAGATTAGTTGGATGCTTTCTCGAAGTGAAATATAAGCTGCCAATAATACGTCTTAAGGTTGATTTGAGGTCCTAAGCCGATTGGTTTTTCTGGAATTTTGCTAGAATGTTGTTTCGATGGAAAAAGACGCTGAACCATGACGAAGCTTTCATATCATTGCTGCCTACGGAATACAAAATCTCTCGAAGGGTCCAATCGATCCGTTTGAAACTCTGAGGAAGTATTTTGAAGAGTCCAATGATGATGTCAGTAGATTTTGAGCCTTCCTGGATGAGTACTTATCGGGTCATGAATTCTTTTCCGCCGATCTTTCATTTCTTATGAAAAAAACTTATCTTCCGAATGATTTCTAGTTCCCACCTTGGCCCCAACAAGAAATCGAGGACTCGATTTAGATGTTTTTTGAGACGTTGAATCGATTGGTTCATACGTATTCTTGTTTGCATATATCATTATCATGGTCTCCGAGACTAATGCAAAGAGGGGTACAAAGCTGTTGGAATGAAACGTGGAGAAATCGGAATTCTGTATTAAGCAATCGATTCAGCACCTCGACAAACCTCTATAATGAATGCCTCGTATTTCTTGAGGCAGAGGGAAAAAGTACAAACAATTTTTGAGATATGGAAAAATGATAAATTGTCAAAAAGGAATTCAAAAATCAGAAGAAACTGATCGAGGTTGCTCAAAATGTAGCGTTACCGTCTAGAGAAGCCATCGAATATGTCCGCAAAATTTCAGAGGGAACGATGAAGTCATCAGTGAGGAGTTTTGCTGAGCCATAGAAAACAGTACACAGACACACATATACACATTCACGGTCAGAGGGCTCAAAAGATGGGGTTGTAGTAATTTTTTAGGGGTTATCAATAAGAACTGTGACCTACAGTCGATAGATATCGGGTAAACGAAGAGAATTGTACAGTTTTTATGTATCCAAAAGCTTTCTTGGCGGCGAAAAAAGATTTTCAAGAAAAAATTTGGTGAAAAATCTGCTACCATCAAATGAAAGCTTTCTTTTTTGAAAAAGCCAAAACGCGACTACTCGCTTTATATTTTCTGGAATCCGCAGGAACGATTTGAGGTTGAGCTAAACCACTCATTCTCTCATATTTCAGAATAAACAAACGTTAGAGGAATTTGAATTGATGTCAACGAATGCTCAGTCCTGAGACCGGCATATGGGGACATGTTGGCTCCATGGTGCAGGTTGGGTACGCTTACCTTGGATCAGGGTTTGACACGAAACTGATTTTTGAATTTCGGTTCGTTTCGGATTGGGGGGTCAAACTTCTGTGATGATTTTGGAAATGTAACCAATAATTTTCTTGCTGTGCATTCAAGATGAATGGAGATCAATTCCAAAACTATCACAGAAGTTTGACCCCCCAACCCGAAACGAACCGAAATTCAAAAATCAGTTTCGTGCCAAACCCTGTTTGACACGAAATTTTACGACCCCTAATTTACGCCTACCTATCTTCTTCGACGTTACGAGTTTCGAGTTGATGTTGAAATTAATAACAAGGGCAACGACAACTGCTTGAATTATCTCCATTATATTGACGAGTATCCAAAATCTCAGATCTTATAACCGGTGCTATTCCTCATTCGAGTTTGAACTATATAACTTGTCAATGCGAGAGCCTGTCCGGGACTGAGCATTTTCAATCCTGGCTCTACAATCATCATGCAATCATAAAGATGAAACAAAAACAGGATGCAGAGATCCGCTGGGTGGCTGAAAGAAGAATCACTGGTGAGTATATGTATTTGTTGTTGTATGCATTCAATTGAGCTGTATTGATGTGATATGCCATGAACAACTATTTCAAAAGTCAGGAAACCAACGAGCGCACATTTGTCTCGGTCGAGGAGCACACTTTCACCATGTATCGCTGCCACGCAAATTCACAAAGAACTTTGCATTGCGTGATGCATCTCACTGCCACGAAATTTTGAGAAATTGTGGCTAGACGAATCGGTGAGATGGCGAAGCTCAACGCCCATCAACAAGTCCGCCGCGCCGCCACAGCAGATGGGACAAGTAGTAACAGACGAGTAGGGCCAGACAATACTTCTCCGCGGATAAAGATGAGATATCTAAACTAACTTGTAGAGTCCAAAATGTGAGCGATCAACGCTTATTTCACGTACTTTTCTAGAGACCTCTGCTGAGAGGATGACCGTGCGTCTTCTCCGTGGTGATTCTCGCATGGTGTTTCTAAGCAAAATACTGCAATTGCGACAGGCATTCTTTTGCTCCCATTCTCGATCTACTCAGATTCTACTGGGAAATGTCGCAGTCTGATCATGAGGTTTCTCAGCATGTTCTCGAAATTGCACTTGGGTGTGATCTGTGTATCAATGTCGTCTCAGATTGAGTCGTAAGAGGCTCGGAATAATTGTCAGTAGTAACAGACATGCAAAGTCAGGCAGTAAGCACCTTGCCGAATCGAATGAAACTTTATCTGTCTGCATGGTTTATCTAGGGATGAATAATCCCGGAATACCTTTCAAAAGAGATTTTCAGCTACGAATATTGGCCGAACGAAGTAGAATCGTGTGGATTCATCAGGATCCCATTCCCGTTAGCAAACCTCATTGGCTGTATCCCAAACATCTTTCGAGTTTTAGTTGTTTTGAAATTATGGGGCTCCGTGAACTTACAAGAAAATGACGGAAATTCTGGTAGTTTTGGGCATTAAATTTCTAACTTTTCGGGGATACGAAGAAATTCGACTACTTGCTATGGGCTGTCGATAAGTAGCCTTGTTGCGAACTTCGTTAAAAACCTTCACAGTTATCAACGTTTCAAGTCGACACGAGGCCCATCTCACGCAGGGACAGATCCACGAATTTTGCCTCTCGCAAATAAACGCGTTAACATGCTCGATATCACTCCTTTGACTAAAATCGGCCTAGGAGGAGAAAATTCTTATTGGAATCCATCAGCCAATGCTCGTTCTGCAATTCCTGCTTGAAAGTTTTTTTTGCGGAAATTACTGCTTGAAAAGATGGTGCGGATGGACAGAATTTGGTTGGCATCAGACTAGCCCGTCTGACCATGCTTGTCTGCTACTACTGAAAGTTACTTCTAGATTATTCAGATTATCCAAGAGAGTTTTTATAACTCCGTATCACTGATAAGGCTAAAATTTCCGGAGTAATTTACATTTATTACGAACTGATGAAATCTGAAACCCGCGAAATCCCAGTTCTACATATAATATAAGGTAAGTGTGCATAATGTGCCCCCACTACTTTTGTTTTCCTCATAGTTTTGGCTCACCTCAATATTTTCCACCGTACTTTAGCTCAATTTAAAGCTTGTTTTAAGACCTTTAAAATGAGCGGAAGTACGTTCCATTTTGACGAGCTATCTCATTTTTTGCAAAAAAAAAATTTTCCGAGTTTTTGACAGTGTGTTCTTAATATGCCCCCACGTGGAATGATGCACATTTCCATGAGATCATGCGGGTTTTTCGTAAGATCGGGATATTTCGGCTGTCAGACTCTCAAATGAGACGTACGCTCATTTTGCAGCTTTTTTACCTTCTTTTGAATTTCCATACTTAGACTGATGTGTTCTGATGGAGTGGACAACGAGTTTTAAAAAATAACCATAGAGGCTTATTAGGAAACACTGGGCTTTTCTAGTAATAGAGCGCAGAATTGGTTAAAAATCGAATTTTGCAAATCTGCAGACAGCATTCTAAAATCGGGACAAAGACAAAGAAAATGAGTTGAGGCACGTTGGATTTGATTCTATAAATTTTGTTTGGCATAACTTTTATAGTGGCTAACAAAATAGAAGTCGAAAGCAGCGAAACCAGTTTTATGTTCTAAGAAAGGCGCGGGTCATCTAGGGTCGGTCCAAAACATTTATTTTTCCATATTCTAAACAAACATGATGAAAATGCGCGGCAAAATCTGCGGGTGCGTACATTCGAGAACTTGAGTGGGGGCATATTAGGCAAATTTACCATATAAACGTCATCTACTAAGATATGCATACACGCAACCTGAAAATGGTGGACCAATATTGACTCGAGTATTGGATATTACCTTTTAGCGCTAACTAGAAGGAGACAATCGGGAGATCCAAGAAAATCCATTGTGCAGGTCTCATTTATGCATAAGTTCTACAATGATATCTATTATCGAGATCTGCAACTACAGCGATGCTAGTCAGAAGGCAAAGGAATTAAGGTTTAAAACTGGAAACCTCGGACATTTTTGATTTTCCTTGAATTTCATGCTGAGATCCTTGCAATGGAATTGTCGTTGTTTCTACCGCAAAACTCTTGGATCAACGTCGGTTAGTATTGCATCGCAAATCATTTAAGCTCATCTACAGTACCCACGGAAGATAATAAAACTTGAATACCTGCAGCAAATAGAAGATAATTTCGATGCACTTTGGTGTATGGCATTTTCAGAAAGGATGTCACAGATCACGCAAAAATCTATTGTTTTTTAACATTTTTCACGTGATATTTGAGTGGCCGTAATCGTGTAACGTTGAAAAAACAATATAGTAAAATCCTTCTTCAATGAATCACCCATAGCTTTGACGAAAGTGATCCGGTCACAAGAATTCTTGTTGCGGATTCCTACTTAGGAAACCTCCAATTTTCTCTTCCGGAGTTTCCTCTTCAACCCTTCTTATCAAAGTAACGAACTTCAAAACCAATTTTTTTATTACCTAGGGTGCTTATGGAGATATCGATGAGGCTGGTACCTAACTGTTTCGTCTGCGCTATATTCTGATGCAAAAATTCATTACAAAAGATCACGTCCCATGATTTTGACGTGAAATGATCCCATCTTTCAGAAAATGCTATCATATTTTGGCTCGCATGTGACATCAAGAAGCTATCTTACAATAATTCCTATTTTTTTTTAACGAAAATTGAAGAGGTGCTTACAGGTCACACATTTGAGCCAAGATCTGATAGCATTTTCTGAAGAATGAGACCATTTCAAGTCAAAATCATGTAAGATAATAACTTTTTGATCAATTTTTGCACTAGAATAGAGCAAGACGAAACAAAATAGGGACCAGCCTCGGGATTTTCATAAGCAGCCTATGTTATACAAACTTTCCTCTTCAATCTCGTTACTCGAACAGGAAAGGTTGCACAGGGAACTTTAAAAGAAGCAAATAGTAGGTTTTGATTTTCAATGTCGATCAGAGTCACCTAAAGAGCACTTCGGAAATGTTTGAAGCACATAAATTGATAGATTTTTTATGGTCTTGAAGATTCTGTTCTCGAAATTGCCGTTCAAGGAAGTGTATCGAAACTGTCCTTGATTTGCAGCAGGTATTCGTGTTCGCCTCGTAAGTAGGTGAAATATGGTATAGACATACCCAAAACACTAAATTTTTAGGCTGTAGCTTCAGTTTTTTTTCCATTCGAAGTGTCTTAATCTTGTATACAATATATGACATCCATTTCCCAAAACTTCTTGTCAACGAGACGTCACCAAGGTATCTGCAACTTGAATCACGTCTCATTGAGTACTCGAAAGGATACCGCCTCATGAGAGTTTGATCGGATCTGATCAATTTTCTTTAATTGTGTGGTTGAGTTTCGAAGTCCTGTTACGTCAAGGAGAGCAGTGTAGTATTCGATGGGAAACACTACGGGTTCTTTGAGTTACTATTTGTATTTTTATAGGAATATATACAGTTCAATTTTAAAATGAGCTAATTGGCTCATGATATTGATTTTAAGTCAAATATTGCACGTTCTTAGCTCCTAAGACCTCGCCTAAGACAGCCATAATCCTCATAAAAAGATTTATGCGACATCAACGATATTCTGTTACATCAGTTACACTCAATTTACTAGATAAACGAGTCACTAATCAATCAAAACAATGAATTGGACAAAGGAGTCACGATAATGAAGTGATGATTCGAACTATGTTTAAATTGTATCAAAAATATACTGATGAATTATTATGGATCAAAATAGTTCTTTCAAATTCACTCATATTCAGTCTTTGAGCACTCGTGGCTCTGGAGTGAACAGGCAGAAGTATGAGCAATCCTCGTAACCTCATCTCAGACCAAAAAAGTCGTCATCGTCGTCTCCATCGTCGTAATCGTCGTATCCATCGTAGTCCTCTTCGTAAGCCGCGTTAGTTTCACCGGTCTGATTGTCGGGGAGAAGCTCGACAGCGCCAATTCCACCACCATCCTCTGGCTTCACCAAGGCCACTCCGTTCGAACCCAGCCTCAAACAATCCATGCCGACCTATCCAAATCACAAAAGTATATCAACTCATTTGCCAAATTCTCCCTGATCCAACCATCATCACGTTATCGAGCGTGAGATGTGAAATGTCTTCGTCTCTGGAAGTGCTATTGCCAAGAGCGTGTGATTAGTTTACTGCGATTCGCGATTTAAGCAAAAATCTCGCAAATCTTGAATAACCATCAAGTGGGACGATTATTCGGCTACCAATATTCAGCATTCATTAAACGCTTTTATTGCACTTCACCGAGTTGCTAGTTCGGCAGCTGCCCGACTAGTGAATTTTTTAAAATAGGGACACTATACAATTTCGTCATTCCTGTCCAATCACGATGCACAATTTTTTGTTAGCTCCTCCCACAAGATATACGTCGTTTGCTCGTACGCGTTAGGGCCAAACAATATTGCTGAAACGAGTGTGTAAAGTAAACGTAAGTGTGTGGTTTAATACTTTGTGCTTGTGTCCCGGTGTATTTTTTTTCTCAGCGTATAAGTTGCCTAATATTCTGGCTTTATCGTAGATGACATGGTTAGCAATGTGCGATCGTAAACATTTCCACGAATTGTAACGTGAGAGGGAGAGAGATGGCATAATTTTGGTGTCTCTCTCACACATTGAGAAGGTGCTAGCGCCATCTGCTTTGGGAAGATCGTATTTTGTCGATAGGAAGTATGTTTACGCGGATACGCGGTATGCGTTAAGAAATAAATACGTCAAACGTCAATGATCGAAGAGCGCGAGTATTTGAATCCTATATGCAGACACGCGAGCGCGGCCGTGTACTCCATTGCCCATATGAGAACATGGAGCACGCATGCATCAACCCAATTTTTGTTTTTTTTTTGGTGGTTCATGACCCGAGAAACAAAGTTGCAATTCGGTTTTTTCTTACAAGTTCGGAGAGTACTTGCTTTCAATCATTCAAAATCAGTACGTCTGACGACTGAATCGGAGTGCACGGACAGTAAGTATCGCGCGGAAATCTGAATTTCAGAATAATTCGAACTATTTGAATGTCTGGCGCATATACAAGCAAACGCCTTTTGTCCGACTTTCTGTATTCAGGCCAGTTTTGATTTGTTGCCTCGGATCGGGTAAAATCACGTATTTCTGATCACTCGTAGCTCGTAATAATTAGGCCTGGGGGTTGATTTTGACAAAAAAATGATTAAATAAACGAACAACTAACTATGCAAGATATAACTGAGCACATCAAATAGTTAACTATGTTTCTAAAGTATGATGACAGTTAACTATATGATACATTTTAATGGTGAATATGAAAAATGGTTGACACAACTTTTGATTTCGGTGTTCGATTGCTAAAAAATAGCTTCTACACCTTGTCACGAGAAGTGAAAGCGTGGGGCGCAAAAATATCCAAACAAACCATTACGAGACCAAGTGTTTCATTTCATTAGTTCGTTGAAACCTTCATATATAGCTCACTATTTTCGAGGTATACACATGAGGTATCATATTTGTTGAGAAAATGTAGATGCCTGATAAACTTGTGTGCCTGGACCAGAATATATTAGCAAGTTTCTTAACAACCTTATTACAACAATTATATAATCTCAACTGCTTGGGATGAAGATGCCCCACGCCTTTAGTTTTTGTGATAAGAAGTGAAAGTCAATTTTTAGCAAGCGAACACCGAAATCGCAAGTTGTGTCAACCATTTTTCATTTTCACCATTAAAATATATCATATAGTTAAGTGTCATCATTCTTTCGAACATAGTTAACTATTTGATGTGCCAAGTTATATCTCGCATAGTCAGGTTTTGTTCGTTGTCAAGTGAATAAAAGCGTTTTTTAAAAGTTTACTTTTACCAATTTTATTATTCAAGATGTGCACCTCGAATAAGAAGTAGAACCGCTGAGTAATGGTCAGTACATGGTGAAAGTACTCACCAGTGGGGGTCTCCTCACGATTTTAAAAAATACAGCCGTTTTCTTTCTCCGCACGAATCAGTGAAACTTGATCCCATTCAATTTCACTCATTCACAGTGGAATTCCCGAAATTCTCTGATTGGGATCAAGTTTCACTGTTTCATGCGTAGAGACTTCTGTCTTGGTCCATTATATTTCTCTAATTCCTGGTGATCAACTAGCCTCATGTGGATTGCCGTACGCTCAAGTGCAAAACTATCAGATTGACAGTGCCCCCTCCCCCACCCCACAGTTCGCGCCATCTGAAATGATTCCTACAATCGTTGATATAATCTAATATTCCCGCGAAATGATCGTACACGAGTGCAAGAGGACTCTCAATCCCTTGAGCTGTGGATAATCTTAAGCCCGTGCGGTACGTAGCATTTCAATTGAGTTGGCCGAGCATATTTATAATATCTGAGTGAATTTGTCCCGTTGGCATATTTGAAAACCATTCCATGGAAGGTGGGCTCACAAATTGACCGTCGTCACGGCTGTTGTCGACAAGGACTTCCGACCGTCCGAGGTAGCATGTTCAAGACTAATATTGCCAATATAATATCTCACCTTGAAAAGAACCGTGTCCCTAAATTTACCCTCCATATTCACACAAGCATGAACGTTCCTGCCTTGGAAATAAATATTGTAGAATCGTACGCATGCACGAATCGCAGGAATTCTTGGCACGGGTACGCAAACTGGTCTTGGATTCTTCCCTAGAACAAGCACATCGGATTCATTAGTTTCATATTCTTCACCAGTTGTGACAAATCTAAACGATTCATGTTTGTTATATTGTAAGTTTTAGAAGGAAAAATCATAATTTGTTCACTAGGTGAATTCATACCTTGGGAGAATTAACGATTAGCACATAAAATATGACATCATGTGCGTGAGATGTTCTCTATATCGATACCTCCTACGAAGAAAAACACTTTCCAATGTATGAACCCTATATTTATACATTGAGAAGTGTTTTCCTCCGTAAGAGGTTTTGATAATGGGTACTATAAGTCTACTATCACATACTTCTGCCTGAAAAACCAGTTCAAACAAATCAAGTTCTATAATTCCGAAAGCACACTTGAATTTCAATATCGCTTTTACCAACATCTCCCGGGGTCATTGCACAATTTTACTCAAATTCTTCCCAGTGCTTTCGAGAAGTTGGTAAAAAATAGACAACTCAGTGCGGATTGTGGGGGATGCGCATTGGGTCTCACCGGATACGGTCCTTTTGAAGAGAAGCTGATCGTTCATGGAAAGCTTGGCTGTGAAGGCAAACTCATCGGGATCGTAGGTAACGTTGACGCAGGCTCGCTGCTTCCAAAAGTTGAGCAGGACCCGCGAGCAGCAGGAGCACACTCCGAGAGCGCACTTGCACGGGCCCTGCTTCGTTGCCGAAACGCTTGCATCGCCCTGTCCGGCACCCGCGATGCCCGGCTCTGCGCTCGCATTGCTCGCTTGGCGCAGCACCGAGTGCAGCTCACCCAGTTGCGACAGGTCCTTCATGCCCATCGCCGATTGCTGACCCTTGCTGCCCGCTCGGCCTGTCGTCGTCGAAAACAGCAGGAGTATCAGCGTCAGCCGAAGCCCCGCTACCGCTCTCATTTTACAATTTACCGTGCGACTAGGTCCGGTTCTGGCTGGCGTCTCAAGTCGCGATCGGCATCGGACGTCGCCGGCTGAATGCGCCCAGGACCGGGCGGAATTTTGGTGGCGTGACCGGCTCCTCTCGAATTCGCGCCTCCACTTGCACTCGGTGAATAGCTGAACGACGCAGGATCTTTTACGGCGATAGATGTTCACTCTAGAGCTGCACCGTTTCCTGTGGGTTTGCGAGAAATTTGAGCGATGGCTCTCTCGTGCGTGCCAAAATTGTGATTGTTCCGATAAGAAGGAATAATCGACAGTGCGAAAGGAAAGAATCCACTCGTAGCTATATCGGTTTTCGGTGAAAAATCGAGCGAGGAGATTGAAACACTAGGATTTTTCGTGATTCCGGCATCTGTTCGAAGAAGTTCTAAATGCAGAAGAAAGTGGAAAAAAAAGAGAGTCAGTGATGACTCTCGGAGTAGATCGACGAATAGAAAGAGGAAGTGGAACATCGCACGATCAGCACGCAGCAGTTCAATCATGAGCTATACGAACCTGTGACACGTGAGAGAGGATCCTCTGAGCCGGAACAAGCGATGGTAGATGGGCACACCGGATGCGACAGTGGACGGGATGGCACGGTCAGTCGGGCCTCGGATTACACCAGCGCGTCAATAGCCTCGACGAGAGGTCCTCTGTCGCGGAAGGGGTCCAGCTCTGACTGGCGTGGGTCCACGCGTAAACGCGGATGCAACGCCGGCCGACCTCAATTGCGCGAAGCGAGAGAAATTCAGGTTCCGCTCTGTCACCGTCTGAGCGAAGCGATGATGCTGCTGATGATCGCCCACCGCGCGCGACACTCCCATTCACACCTGCCGCCACGCGCTTATCTCGTCCCGGTTCGTTGATGCGATACCGATTTCCCTCAATTCATCATTCGATAGCGCGGGCATTCCTGTAATTATCACGAAAGCTGCTCGGAGCCGGTGCGCTGCATGCGCGAGCTTCATAGAGATATGAAAGATATTATTCTGTATCGAATTTCAATTGTGCGGTGCACCCTTCCACTTGGCACGGAAAGCAATAGCGAATTTACTTCCGACAGGACTTCGCAAGGGATAACGAAGGCAGTATTTTTTACCCAAAGTTTCTATCATTAAATCCGAAGCTCGTTATTCAAATGGTAACATAGACCACTGAGGCCTAATTAACGGTTCGATATTTTATTTTTATCAGTTCGTTGCCAACGCAAAATGGATTTCCCTATTGCGCAAATGAAATCATCATTGGGCAGAAAATTTGACCTTTGCCATTGAGAGAATTGTTCGTCCTAATCAATTATCATAATTGTTTTGAGCCGCACTTATTATCGTCGGAGCTCTGGATTCGGCTTTTTGTGGCAAGAGCGTAACTTGAATTGCAACATCAATTTTACGATGACATACTACTTTCTCTGAAGAGAAAGGGTTGTATTTGGTCCAGAAACTTTTTGATCAATTTTCCCATTTAATCCAATATTTCCTTGAACAGAATTTCTTTCATCTCAACACTGCTCCAACCATTATGTTCCTCTTTCCACAATCTATCGATTGTAAGTAACACTTCCCCTCCCGAAGTCGTCAAAAACCTTCAAGGGGCTCATCTCTCCGTCCCTTTGTCTGTGTGTGTGTGCGTGCGTGCGTGCGTGCGTGTGTGTGTGTGTGTGTGTGTGTGTGTACCCGTGTGTTGTTTTTTCCGTCGTGCTTTCTCCGTTATTCTCCTTTTGATCGATCTTTGCCTTTCTATGGGTTGTAGAAAATCACTTGAACATGAAACCAAAATTTGGTAGATCTCCTCCCCACTTTGTATGTGATTTATGGGTTTTTCGACGTAAAATTGTAAAAAAATTGTGTACGTTCATAGTAAAATATCTTTCTTTTCCGTGATCTCTCGGGAATCCAGGTTTCCGAAAGCCATAATTTTTCGGCATAATCTATTGATTGGTTGACACTGAAATTTTATCTAGTCCCCACACACGTCAATTTTCAGGGAAATCAAAATTTTCATAAAAGATTCCATTTTAAGTGTATCCAAAATAATTCTATCACAATTCCCGTCTCCGCCAAACTGCAGGTTTTGCTGGAAAATGTTGGTTTAGATAGCCCGAATGGCCCTAATGAGCTTCCTCAAAATAATAACTCAAAATATATGAAGATATTTCTACTAAAATTCAAATCTTCTCATATCTTCTTTTGCATCTAATTCATCCACATTCCAACAAACCAAATTTGATACTTTTCCCTCATTCTAGATCGATTGGTTGATACCAAATTTTGATGAAACCCGTTCGAAGACGATTATAATCAATTTTTTTCGACAAATCATAATTCTCAATGAAAACTCCATGCTAATAATCTAAGCACCAACTGTATTAAAATTCCCATAATATAGATTACTCTGATTCTCCTAAAAGGGTTACTCGAAAAAAGAAATCGAAATGTAATGACAAAATTCTATCTAAATTCAATTTTTCCCTCATATCTACTTCTTCATTTAATCCATAGATCTTTCAATGAACTAGACAAATAGTTCTCCAGGATTCTTCAATAATTGGTTGAAACCGAATTTGATTGAAGTCCGCTGTCCAAAAAATCAAAATTCCTACCAAAACTTCATTTTAATTATTTTCAAACCAAGTGCATCGAAATTCCGACTCAAACGAACTATAGATCTTGCTGAAAAATGCTGCTTTATATCCACCAAATTTACCTGAAAAGCTTCCTACATTAATTTTTTTTCAATCTATCCCCCTCTGCAACTAAATTATCCGACTTAGAATAAGCTAAAGTGGTACATCTATGGCGTTTGACATCCATCTATTGATACCGGATTCTTTTAGGATTCGTTAAAATATGATTAAAATGATATTTTTTCGAGGAATTCCATGTTTTAATAGAAATCTCATTTTATTATGTCTCAACGGATTCCATTTATCAAAACTTGATTAAAAGTCTCCCTCAACCATGGAATGAATCTAACTAAGAGTAATCCATTTCAGATCCACCACATCTGCCAAAAAATAATTCTAAATAGTATATTTCCGTACTGAGCGCGGTAGCACATTTTCGGCACTAGGACAGTTTGTCTGTCGAGCGAAGCGAGACAGACATGTCCTCCAGTGCCCAAAATGGGCTTGCAAGCGAGGTGCGGATATATTTTTTCATTACGAGAACCCTAAAATCCTATTTAAACGCGGCATTTTTAGGTTAGAGT
This sequence comes from Eretmocerus hayati, assembly GCA_029851415.1. Lineage (NCBI taxonomy): Eukaryota > Metazoa > Arthropoda > Insecta > Hymenoptera > Aphelinidae > Eretmocerus > Eretmocerus hayati. Next base: position 138,285,760 of record CM056741.1, read on the forward strand.
AATGAAAAATTTTTCTATTGTCAACAACAAAAGCCTCGTGGAAGTGTTATCAATATGATTTTATTTAAGGGGGTTCGATAGTTACTGACTTTTTCGTCCAGAAAGCTGGTAATGATATAACTCATAGATCGAGAGCCTCCGGATCGACTGCCGGTAAGAAAAATATGGGTTGACAATGAAATTTTCGAGATTAACTCATTTGAGAATTGGATGTGTGACCCACGTCTTACGGGCGTATCAAAGTTTCTAGCAAAAAGTGACGGGATATTTTTTCGTATTAATCGGCCACAATAATGAAAAAGTGTATGTAGGAAGCTGTGATTCCATACTTCCTGATAAATCGATGAGAATAAGGGGTTGACGGACATTTTGAAGAGAACTTTTGAATACAAACTGATGACGCCGAGGTTATATATGTAATTCCCGTGCTCGTTCCGGCGAGGTTACGATAGTCAAGCGATGCACCAAAAATTATAATTGATGATTTCACAGATTTTATCATTGTAAAATAGTTTCTGGCCTCATCTAAATTTCACCGTAGCATCAACTTTCTACATTCACTGAGCTTATTGCCATATAATTTAATGAACTCTGCTTAACCCGTTGACTTTGGAAGTGACTTCCGGCACTCGGCAAACCCTTTTTGATGGTCGAAACGCCAAATACTTGTGACAAAACCATAAAAAGTGGCAAAATTAGAAATTCGAAAATTTTTCGAATTTTATTATATTTCTCAAGAAGAGTCGACTAAGTATTGAGACCTAATTCTTGTGTCAAGATGATTCAACAATGTCCCAGAATCTTCCTGATATTTTGTAGATTTTTCCAATGCTTCTATCAAGCGTTGTCACGAAATATCGAAAAAAAACGCTTGTACAGAGCACACTGGACATCCGCAGTCAACGGATTAAAGCGGCAACTGACTAGATCTGGACTTGTTCCTGATAAAGCGCTTGGCGTCCAGTGAAATAAGAAAAATCGAGAATATATCCAGATATTTTTTTCTGAGTGTACGGATTGATGAGAGACTCATCCTGCGTCGTAAGTTTATGAAGTACTCCAACTACGAACCAGTACTTTGATCATTCCTGTTCTCAGCATGGACTGGGGTCACGACTGTGTGCGTATATTATAGGGTACTGAAATGGTCGTTGCTTGTATTAACTTGCTTTTTTATGTTTTTTGGCGTACGACTCGAATTTAAAGCGTCCTGTAACAAAAATGGAGATTCCATGAAGTGCTCATATCTAAACCATTGATGTTTTCTCCCATAAAAGGTTCAGGCGAGCTAGTGACAATGTGAATAAATGTGGTTTTTTTTGCTATTTTTGTTCGTTTGAGAGGCCTCGTGGGTCAAACGCCATTGTAATTGACACCAAATGAAAGTATAGAGAGCAAACAACTCTTCTTTTGGTATAAGTTTTTCGCAAAACCCACTTCATTCGACTTATCGCCCTCCAATATGCAAAATCAACGCGATCTCGAAGAAAAAAAGTGGTTTATAAGCCCCTGAACACGAATTTCCGTTCACGTTAATGCTCATAGGAGTTGTATGTTTCATCAAGAACACGATCCGACAAGACTCAAAGTAGTGCATGTTCGAGATCAAGAGACCAATGCAAATTATCACATGTCACGTGTATTTTAAATGGAAAATTTTTGTAACTATCACTCATATGGAATGTTTCGATTTCACGCAGAAATATTTTTTCCATCGTTCTAGCCCGACAATACCGCTTTCAAACGCGGTTCTAGGGTTCTCGTGTTGGAAAATCATAATCGCCCTGTGCTCACAGGCCTCATTTCAGGCACAGCGCCTGAGCTGGGCACGCACTCAAGGCAATAATGTTTATCACCTACAAGCATATTCAGACACACAAAACACGCATCTCAATGCTATGGGGGCCTGGAATTGCTTGAGCAGATCTTGCCTTATTTGCAACAGTTCCCTCCTCGATCCCGAACGGCCTGATACCAAGACAACCTCAAATCTCAAATTATGAAGATATAATTTTTTTTTTTCGGTCTTTGCGAGTTAAAGTCAGCAGATATTGCTGACGTTTTTGGCATCAATCGAGAATGGATTTTACTCAACTCTCGATCAATGCACCTTTAGAGCCTCGTATGGTTCCGAGGATGCACCTAAAGGATTTTGATGGAAAGGAATGAAAAGTAAAGATGAGAAATGAGAAACTTTATGAGAAAAAATTTGAATTCTACGCTGATGTTATGCGTGTTTCGCCCTTCTCTCATTGCTCGGGCTTTTCAAAGTGTTGGAAGAGCAATGAAAGTTTACCACTGACACGCGGCTCAAGTGGCCGAATGTTCGATGGTTTGAACGCCCTTATATACGAAAGTTCATCTTCGTTAAGCGCTTGCGAGAAAGGTCATTTTAACCCGCTATTTCCATTTGATTTCTCAACATTTTTACTTTGGCATCCTTTAGATGCATCCTCGGAACCATACGAGGCTCTAAAGGTGCATTGATTGAGAGTTGAGTAAAATCCATTCTCGATTGATGCCAAAAACGTCAGCAATATCTGCTGACTTTAAATCGCAAAGACCGAGAAAAAAAAAATTATATCTTCATAATTTGAAATTCCCGCGAGTGATAAATACGATATCCGATCATATCGATCGAGTGTCAAAATTAATTACATAAACCTCAAATCTTATCTGATCTCCATCTCGGATACCCTAATCTCAAAACTCGACTTAGAAAAATTAAAAGTATTATAACTGTGGATTAAGTTTTTAAGATTTGGTTTTTGATCTCTCATATTGAAAGGTTGAACCACCGATATATTTCAAGAAATGATGGACGTATTTTTTTATCCTATCGAGCTAAAGAGCAAGGATTCAAATGCTGCATTCCGGATAATCAAGCGCATACCGAGCGCCTACAACCTACAACTTCTACAAAATCTTCTATACTCATCATATCGTGACACATAATGTTGTCGTGATACGTCAGCCGAATTCATTGTGCTTATAATATCGTGATACACATGAGGTTAGAGTACCCAACATGCCCCCATGTGTTGATATCAGGATTGGGCAGTGAGCACTCCCTCACCTTTCCGCAATTTTTTTGACGTTCGTAATGTTGAAATATAGGAAAATAAGGGGTTTGAACTGACTCCATATAATTCCTGCGTGTTTCGGATAATTTTGGAAAAGTTTTCATTTGTTGTCTTGGCACAGTTGAGAAGTCCCTGAGAAGATCTCATTGAAGGTAGTTGTACACTAAAATGCAAAATATACCAGAATGTCACCAAAGTTGGTGAGGATTTAGTTCAAGTGTTAATGAACACCTGTGCAAAATTTCAAAATGATTGACCGTTTTGTTTCAGAGTGGTAGTCATCAAAATTCGTCCCTTTTAGCATGGCGCTCATGCGGGATCGTCGACTCCCATATAAACGCAATGTTAAAAGTGGCGGGTTTTTGATGGCTACTACTCCGAAACAGAACGGTCAATCATTCTGAAATTTTGCACAGGTGTTCATTGACACTTGAACTAAATCCTCACCAACTTTGGTGTTTTTCTGGTATTTAGCGGAATCTCCCTTAACGGATACCTCCTATTAGCGGACACCTCTCAATAACGGACAACTTTTTGCGACCAGTATAAGTATAATCATAGAAATGAACCTCTGATTAGCGGACACCTCCGGATAGCGGACAGTTTTGATGCAACCAGAGGTGTCCGTGCGACCGGAGATTTCACTGTATTTTCAGCTTTAGTGTACAACTACCTTAATCAAATTGGTGCCAAAAAATTTCAGGTCGAACAATCCCTGCCTAAAGGAACCGACTCGAGATGAGCTGTCTTAAATCGCTGACTTAGCCCCATCATATCACTTTTCTCGACTTTTCTTTCCTCAACGCAACCAAACGAGTCGGTGTACGGACGAAAAAAATTTGTAACAAATGAACAAGAAGAGAAAAACAGCCCATTAGAGCCATTTCCGGACAATGGCATTTTAGCTGAGACGAGTTTCGAACACCAGACCTTCCGGTTACGAGTCCTACATCTTGCGCTTGTGGCCAGCGAGGCGTGTTACGTATATGAGGGTTTCCGCGAAACTTTCAACTATTGAGCCTCTGAAATAGACAAAAATTTTCTGCCTCGCACACGTTAGGAATAAGTTTCATATGATTTTTAGACCTTGAAAACAAGTAAAACAAGTGGTGCTACTCATTTTCAAGCCAGGGTATCTGGTTCCGAACCAATAGTGCGGAATTTGACACTTGGAATATTTCTGGAGCGACTTCATTCCAATAGAATCGACTCTGATCATTGTTCAGATGGCTGTTAAAGTTTATATTTTGCCTAAATCGACTGCAGGAGAAAGTTCATCATTGAATTCTCCAAAATTCGATGATAATCTCCAAGATCGAATCGCGACCCATGTACCTAATTTCAAGTTCTGGAGTATACTGTAGTGTTAGTTCTTTCATATTCCAGCCGTATACTGTGTAAACATCAAGAAATTGGCGATACCATCACGTGTAGAGGCTTACTTTGCTTACTAAGCTATCAAGATTCTAATATTTCTTCTTAACTTCACTAGAATACCGATCGACAATCGCAAGTCAAAACAATGCGATTTTATCCCTATCGTGATGACCAGGAATAGCAAAACATTCCAAACCTGTGCCTTGCGTCTGCCGAGCGTGCCCTCGAAAAATAACGATTCGCCAAGCCAGGGGCGCTACATTGCAATAAGCTTTCGAGAAGTGCAAAATTTTTCTGGATCATGGCACAAAAACCAAACGGGATTTGATTCGTCTTGTTTTGAACTTTGAAATCCCCCTTCTATACATTCTCCGTTTCAGCAAGGTATTTCATCATCTTAGCATACTATAACTACAGTAAATTTTTTCACAAAACCGAATTACATCGACAAATGAGGTCTGTCGGCACTGGATCGAACTATTTTTGAAAATATAATCATAGTAGATGTATATAATTTCATCAGAATTATTGAGGGTTAGGTGTTTCTGGTACAGCACTACCAATTTGAAAAAAGTGAAAGTTCGCGAGCGAAACACTCACAAAAATCGGTGTTTGCGGCCTGCTGTTGACAAACCGGAACGATTTTCAGCCAAAGTTAATAAAGTACGTCTTGTATGATGGCAGATACTATATTATGTAATACTATAGATAATGCCATTATTTTTAGGTACCAATAACTCAAAATATCCATGGAACACTGGAGCTACACAAAACTTAAAAGTTTCGCAAGAACAGTCATATGGGTGATTTTGAGATAACTTCGGTATTTCGAGGCCAGAAAGGGCGAAGGTCGGGATTTAGCCCAATAATTGACCAGTTGAATCATAGCTGCAATCTGACTTCTCCCACGTGTTTCCCAATCAATCTGAGATCCAAAAACAATTCCCAGACGGGCATAACCGCTAGTCAATCTGGATAAAAGATATGAGCAATTTTCGAGGTGTTTTAGCCTTGGTAAGGATATTTGGCATAAAAACTGATCTCAAAGGCGAAAATCGAAACGGATCGTTTTCTTCAAGCACACAGCACTTTCTTACGGTGAGAGTTGACTGTAAGAAAATTTTTGGGCCCTAATGTTGCTTAAGTAGTGTTCGAGAGCCAGTGGACACGGTGAAGACATCTCTTATTTTGAAACAAAAAGTTTTTCCATAAATCATCGCGCAGGAAGCTGCTCACGCTATTCATCACTCCGATGGTGTTAAAATTTGGTTGTTTGGTGTGTTGCGAATAGATTACCGCCGTTTGAAGCGATTAGCTGACCCGGAGTCGAGTTATTGAAAAGTATTCGAAAAATTTGCAAAATTCCAGGACAGACTGTCGGCTGTATTTCACCTATTTTTAAGTGAAATTTGATACTCGTTTTGGACACGAAATTACCTTTTCATAACCCAATTTTGATGTTTGAGCGGCGCGGAGCCGATATTAGGGGAATCACGCGCTAAGGTCATTTTGACCACTTTTGGTAAGCTCAGGTCGACGTAAGATTCATAACCGCTTCTAAAACTATTGGAACAAATTCATTTCAACAGAATACACCAAATATCGTTGTTGGACTCATCATATTTGATCGTTCAATATGAATGTGAGGTCAGGACATCAAATGCGTAAGTTATGTCAAAAATCACCCATGCGAGATTAGACAGCCAACTTTCGAGTGTGGGTCGTCCTATATAGCATTTTGGTGCTTAATCACTCATCTTACAACACATGTAATGATTTGGTGACGTTTCCTTATCTGTTTACAAGAAAAAGCACAGCTGGAGATACGTTACATCCCTGCTATCGACAACCCCCACTTCAAAAAAGCGGCCAAAATAGCGGCTTCGAGGCACAGTGTCGGCCAAATTTCCAATGAACGGAAGTGCCACGATTCTCTTTGCTCGTTTTGTCATAAATTTTCCGTCCATACTTGTATGCACTGACTCTCTTATAGTTGCATTGAGGAAAGAAATGTGGAGAAAAGTGAAGCAATGGAGCCGAGTCTACTCGACCAGCTTCTTCGTCAATTTTGATGTATGTAGGCTCATTTTGAAGATCGTTCCTTTGATACCTGACTAGACCTTGCAGAAATTCGATAACTATCTTGATAAAATCTTGGATTGAAAACCCTTAGAAACAGCCAAATTGGCATTTTTCCTGACGTTGACATCGGTTTTCTCAATAACTTGCCGTGATAGAGTAATTCTGAAAACGAATTCGAATTCTGCATCAGAATATCAATAATTTTATCCACATTTTCATGTAAAGAAGTGATAATTGAAGATTCCTCGCGATAATTTTTCTCTTCGTGAATGTTGAATAATAAGGATTATTGTAAAAAAGGCGTTTCTCTATGTTTTGGGGATCAAAGACAAGCTCTTTTGAAATAGTTCCTATCGTACAACTGGGCTGATCCCCACAACCAAAAGTGTAAACCACATAATTCGGCGTAAAATTGGCCTATCTTTGAAAATCCGTGGTCATGGTTAGCCCAGATGTAGACCTGATATACTGTAACCATTTTCCCAAGTTAACTTCAAGTTCTTGAAGTAACAGAAACATATTCAAATTCGTGCAAAAACCGAGTAGACTCCATTGGGTATGCGTCTAACATCAGTTTCGGCTATGCATTCATAAAATAATATGCGGTTTACATATTTTTGGTTGTAGGAATTAGTCCATTTATACGATCGGAACTACTTCGAAAGAGCCTGTCTTCAACCTCCAAAAGATGAAAAACGCCTATGTTCGCAATAATCCTTACAGTTCAAAATCAACAAGGGAAAAATCTTAGCGGAAATCAAAAATTTTTGCGGAATATCCAATTACGCTTTTCTAACACAAAATGACCATCTAAACGCAAACCCGCGCTCCGTTTTGAGCTACAGTATCAGGATATTTCTCCACGCCAATAAAGCCTCTCAAAAACAGGTTCTCTGCGTCTACCAAAAATCCTGACGTGGAGAAACAGCACGGGCCTCAAATTGGTTAAGACTGTCGACTTAAGTCGGACATATGTGCACTTGTCGAGTATTGTCGACCGCGGAGACCACTTTTTTTATCTCGTGTACTTGTGTTATTGAATAAACTGTTTGTGTCAGAAAGCAATACGAGATTGAAAGGTGCTTTCCTTGCAACTTCATTTTGATCCTTTACCGTCATTATAAACCATTCTATTTTATTTGTTATCGCACGACACAGATATGACTCCGCCGCGCCCGCTGATTCGACTAGTAAATCATAGATTTTATGCTACGCATTGCATATAAAATTCACTTGATGTTCTCATGGAAAATACAATGGTAAATAATATATCTTCAATATCCTATCTTGGGGAGGAATAGGGTCTGATTGATGTGATTGCACCACTCGAGCAGCTGGTGACATGGCTTAAATTTATATTAAGTCTTCCATAATCTTTATTCATCAAAACAATTCTCAGCTCAATAGTGCGCCAATGTTGGACAATATATCATTAAAAGAAATTTAATTGAGCTGCATCGTTCTATTAATCATCATATACATAAGTTCACATTAATCTGTATTAGAATCATGCAATCATGGTGTTTAGCTTACTTCTGGGTAGTATACATTTACTGTAGCCCCCTCAAGGAACAAAACGTTGAACACAAATATTGAGATGATGCTAAAATAACTTCAAGTCTTCTCATAATATGCTTGTAAGGGTCGCAAAAGTAAAAGGAATATGGGCGTAACGGACAGATCTTTCATTCTATGCACTAGCCAACGTTTCACCAGCTTATATGTTGGCATATATTTAGAGCAAACGAGTAATTCTAGAGGAAACTGGACAATACCATCACTAGGAGGAGTCTGAGAGAGAGTTCAGGAAAGTTTTCCTGTTAGTACTAGGTTAAACTAGTAGAACACAATTTTTCTCAGATTTTTTCATCCGTTTTCATCAATATACAGGGCCCCTTTGAAGCCTATTCTCCAAAATTCATGGCTCAAACGAAATCCAACTTTCTTGACGTATTTGGACACGTTTTTCCTGTAGATACAAGTACTCTAAAAAAGCATTTTGCTAGTGAATAAGGTGGGTGTGGTAACTACTATGAAACCATGACTGGAGTACGGATTTGTGCCATTGGCGCATTTTTTTCCCTCACCTGAAGCTACTTTGTCGAATGATTGTGGAAACAACTCAAACCAATTGGTCCAAGCTTTAGCCACAAACATTAGTTGACACTGGAATCCAACCAACTGCTTGACTTTTGGGGAAAACCTTTGGTTGAAAAACTGGTGTCAAGTCAACTAATTTCTTTAAAGTGTAAACTATCGGACTACGTTTCCGCATCGCATTGATTCGAGTTCGCAAAATTCATGTAATCCTAGCTTAGCTGCTCATAGTGTTGTAATCAATTCACACGCGTTTTGTCCCAAAACGACCCATTTTACGTTCATCATTACCCACAACCAGCGTTGGTACTTCACATACTCATCGCAGTCGAAATTTCCACCAAACAGCAATGTTCAGACCAATTCTCCCATGCAACCTGATTATACAGTCACTTGCAGAACTTTGCACCACAAAACGCCAATCCTGCCTACAACTTGGGACGCGCAATTCTCAGATTATCCTAAACCAATCCGGCGCTCAGGGTATCCGGTGCTGCCCAATTTTATCGTCGTCCTCCTCTTCTGGGCATTGGTTCTCGACGCACGACGGGGCTGGCCTCGCCGTCGCGCTCGAGTTCGTCGGCGGCTCTGTCTCAAATTCCACCGGGTCGAGCACGTCGGCGGCCTGCTGCTGGGGTGTCGGCGGCTCGGTCAGGCTGCTCTGCGGGGAGATGGTCGCCGTCGGAAGCGGCACCGGTCCGACGGAGGCCGTGATGGTGCCGTTCTGCTGCTCGAGCAGGTCGTCGGGCTTGATCCAAGCCAACCCGGAGGCGCCCACGCGCACGCAGTTGAAGTGCAGCACGAGCAGGGGCGAGTGCGCCAGACGGGTCTCGAAGTCGAGGCAGCTCTGCAGGTTGTTGCCCCCGGGCAGCGAGATGTCGTAAAATCGTAGACAGAAGGTCACGACCGGCACGTACGGCAGTGGCACGCACACCGGAGGCGGGTTCCTTCCTGCCGAAAAACAATGCGATTAACGAATCCCAGCGGGAGGGGTGAATTTTCTTATACGGAACTTTCTATAATAATTCGAGTGGAATTTCACTCGGAGCGAGTTGTTCGTTTCCCATTTGAGGCTCAAGTCGGAGCGCCGCAATCCGGCTTCAAGTGATTTATTGCCCGATCGCCAAACTGCTCAATTCACAGTTCAAAAAAGCTAGCGGCACATGAAATATGGAACAATATCAAAACCGAACGCCTAATGAGTAGGAAAAGTAAAATTATACGACTGAACATCTCAACATGATCATTCAAGTTGTAGAAGAAGTAAGAGTTGAGTGGTAGATCTTGTTGAATCAAGTTCGTGTTGAAACGATTCGAGTCGTAACGTCGGCTACACAGCCTATGCGGAGAGTTATTGGAAATATGAACAAAATAAATTTGAGCTGAATTGCAGGGTAATAATCGAAACTGTCAATGAAGACTCGGGGTAGATTCGAAACCGCTCCAATCCTACTCATCAAAAACTTGATTTTGTAACAAAGTAGAGAGATTACCTGAAAGGCTGGTGGAGAAAACTTCGTATTCGTCATTCATGACGACTTTCATGTCGATCGCGAGCTCATCGGGTCGAAATTTGAAATTCGCACAGCAGCGCCGATCGAACCTTATCGACGTGATATTGATACCAGCACAGCAAGCGCAATTGTAATCCACGCAGTTGCACGGCAGTCCGCTGAAAAAGATCCTCGGCTTGGCGGATGGTAACCTTCCTGCGTCTTCGAATTGACCTTCCAATGGTTCGCCAGTATTCGGATCATAGTAAGCGTGTCCGTACACCTTCATCGCTGCAAATGTACAATCTCTCAATACATCGTGGATGTCACTTTCAACCTTCCATGCCTCCTTCCCTCGATGAGTCCGATTTGCTCGAAGACAATTTGTAACCGTTAACTATGTTCCAGGAATTGTGTTATTACAAATCAGCATAAGGGGCCCGGTAAAATTGATGCAACCATGCTAAACTCGTTTTACTCGATTGCAGAGAAAATTTGATCAAAGCGATAAAAAAAAAGGACATGGAAAAGCTCGGACAAACGTCAGCTACTGCAACTTTTTCAATTAACAAAATTGCTCTCGCTTGTATGCAAAAAATCAGATCTCAAAAAACTTTTCACGCGTAGGCTGTCCGATGAAAAAAAATCTGCTCAAACCCGCCGGAGATTATCTATTGGAGTGTAAAAAGTACCGTGGGCTTCGGCGTCGGATTGCTCTTGAGGATCGCGAGAAACGACCAACGCAGCCAAGAGCAGAGCGGAGCCGAGGGCGATCCTGAGAGCCATCTCCTCGGCCATCTCTCAGCGAGGCGAACAGAGCGTATCCTTCGTGATGAGATCGCGGTCGTAGACTGGAATTGGGTATGGGGCAGAGGAGGCGAACCGGTACTCGAACTGCTGGACATCAATTATGCATAAGCTTGTTGTGAAAAGCGTGTGCGAACCAACGAGTCGCTTTGCGGGCGCGGATGAGCGCGCAAGGCCGCACCTTTTCTCGATTTCTATGCACGCACTCGCGCTCACTCCTCTTTAGCCTTTTGCAATGATCCAAACTCCAGCCGAATCTGTATCTAAAAGTCCGTGATTATTCGTCATCTCCCGGCATCTCAGGCTAAAAATCCCGACAGGGCTGTGGTCCGATGCTTCGAAACCCGATGGCGCCCTTTTTATCATATGTTCACGACTTTTTCCGTATCAATAGTTTTCATCAGCAAACGTTAAACTGGAAGTAGAAGGATCGGACCGTGCTATCTCCGCTCAGCACTTCCATTCTCAATTTTACAGCGGATCGAAGTATGAAGACCAGTTGCCTGAAAAAAATTTTAGAAAATGTTTGGTGCCCCTGAGCTTGCCAAGTGAAAATCCTCTTTGAACTGTGTTGCAGAGTGCCCGTTGCTGTTTCCACTAAATTATAAGGTGAGTGTCCCCAACTTGTTCCTATATGCCGATCTCGGGAATGGGCACTCCTTGGCCTCCCTGCAATTTTTTTCACGTTTGATATGTTAAAATATGAGAAAGTAAGTTGTTTGCATCGACCCTGAATCATTTCTGCGTTCTCCAGAAAATTGAAAGTGATTTTTCTATTTTTCGTTATTGCTTAGCTAAGAAAGCACCGAGGGAATCGCGTTCAGTAAAATCGGCGCAGTAAGAGCGTGCAGTACAACTTTTTTTACCACTCAGATTGTGTTCATCACGTCGAAATAGGTCGGAAAGAGTATTTCGGACCCGCGAAAAGCATCGTCGATTTCCATCATTTATTTTGGAAGAATCGAGACAGTCCGACTTGAATTCATCGAAATCAGACGTATCTTAATACCAGGAAAGGTCATCACATCCGGATCATGGGTTCGGCTGAAACTCTGGAAATAGTCTTTTATTAGCACAAGAAAACGGTATCCGAAATTATAGACCCTAATGCTCAAGCGTCTCGGAGCTACAGCCAAGGATATATTAGCATTGCCTATATAGGCCCATGTTAAAAAGCATACATATGGGTACACCTGCAAATATGCTAATGTCCTTATTGGCTGTATAGCTCGGAAACGTTGAAGCATTAGGGTCTAAAATTTTGGGTTTCATTTTTTGGTACGAAAATAAGACTATTTCCAAAGTTTCAGCCAAATCCGTAATCCGGATGTGATGACCTCTCCTAGGTCCCGAAACAAGCTTCAAAATGCGCTGAAATACGTTGGAAAATTTTGAAGTAGACCAGAGTTGATGAGGAAATGGCTTAATGGGGGCAAGTTGGGCACACCATTTTGTAAGCTCTAAAAAATCACTTTTTGGAAAAATTAAGACAGCTCGGATCCAGTTGGTTCAATTCAAACGTGCTTGAATTCATTTTTGAAGGCCTTGAAACAAGCTTTGAAATGAGTTGAAGCACGTTGAAAATTGTTGAAGTAGACCGAAGTTATCAAGAAAATGGCTTGATGGGGGCAAGTTGGGTACACTCACCTTATAAGTTTACAGAAGGGAACCGGATACTACCGTGAAATACGGTTCGGAGGTGAAGAGAGCCTGCCATCCAGAAACGCAAACCATCGCTATGTCTGTGATCAGATTACCTTGCATAGGCGTACGGGGTCAATAAAATCGAAGGTATCAAGTCTCAAATCCGATAAAATTTTCCAAATCATTTATTTCCTCACAATGATTGTATAAATTCTTGAGAATACTCTAGCGTCTTTACAAGTATATGTATAATATCGATGATAACTGTCATCGATTACCTGAAACTATACTTCATGCCGCTGTCAAACAAATGTGCGTCTTACATAATTTATTCTATATGGATTCTCTGAATGTGGTTTTCGATTATGCTTGATAAATCTCATCTCTCATACAAGCAGATGTTGGTAACATGCAATTTTTTTACAATACTCGTGAGCTTTATTTCGGGACATTTGAACCAGTCTTTAGAAATGTTCGCCGGAAGCCAGAACTCACAATAGGATGATGAACGTTTGGCAGTCCATTGAGATTTATAACAACAGACGATTTCCTTTAGGACGAGAATTCATGGAAAATCTTCCCGCTAGATGCATGATTTCATTCAAGTTCAAGGATGGTGCATTACAGCACAATTTATGTCTCAACTCAGAATGCTGCAAGTATCAGTATTTTGAAAATTAGTTTATACCTATGTTTTTATACATCTTCGGAGTATTCTGATACATTCAATAAAATTACAGAAAAATGAATCTTATATGTTAGATTCCTTTATGTACAGAATTGTTCTTCCAAAAACCAGACAAAATTCGTTACATGTTAATGGGTGAAAATTTTCACTCCCATATGATTCACGGCATTTCCGCTATGACTCGATTCATTTGTTGTTTGCATACAAACTGTCGAAAAAAATTTTATCCGTAAGCTCTCTAAAAATCTTGAGTTAGATAGTTTCTTGATGATGTCTGAGTCCACAATAGCCCAGAATATCTCCATTTTACGGTATATATACACATATGGTACGTGGGTATTCATCCCATCCCGAAGATCATCCTTCGCAACAACTCATACGGTGAAAACTGCAGAAGCAATCCAACATTTTTTAAATAATATCGTACAAGCTCTGAGATATAGTAACATCTGGATCAGTGAAATTGCAAATGGAAGGAAAGGACCGATGGATTCAACAATACACGTTCCAAAAATCCTTCAAGACTAAAGTAAGTGTGAAATCCAGCGACTTTTTCAAAAAAGTTTCATGTTGAAAATGACTCTACTTCGTAATTTGAAGGTTGGTATTTCATCATGAATTAAAATAAATCTCAGAAGCAAACTCAAATATTTTCTCATTTTCTATTGATCTACTAATAAGATTTGCATAATACTTGATCAAATTCTTCCTACCTCTCTTTGATCGATATGTTTCAATCTTTTTTACAACCATTCTGTGACAACGCAACTGGTATTTCTTAATTTACACCCATGCTCAATCAATGTCCCAATCGCTCGAATGAATGAATTATTCCTTTATTTACCAGTGATCGTCGGGTCTTTCACCACTGACATTTGACTCACATCAGAATCCTGCTGAATTCGTGGGTATAACGATTTTTCAATCTATGTACCAAAATACCCTCCCGATTTGTGTTCAATTTACATTAGTTGTTCGAAACTTTATTACCATAATAATAAATTTCAAGTATCTAATTCTGCAGAAATTATTTACAAAACCACAAATGTTCATCGTCTATTTCGTTAGACAAAGATGACCAATCCTTTAAAATTTCAACATTTTTCGGAAATAATCGAGAGATTGAGAAGATTTGATAAACTTCTGCATGCTTTGACGATGTCATACTTGGAATTAATGTATTGAAACCGCATGAAATCATGATGAAACCGTGAAAAAAACTTGTCTGTCTTTGCCATTCAACTATCAAAATGTAGTTGCAAAGAGATATATGCTCGTTGCGAATGACGCTTTCATATTATAAAAATGAAAAAGAAAACATTTGCACCATTTTAGATCAGGTGTAAGCCTCTGGATGTAAAAATTTGCAAAAAGAGTATTTTATACTCACAAAATCTTCGGTATTTTTGTCCTTGTAATTTTTCTAACCGGGTTTTTGGTTGCTCAAACGCGAGAATTTCGAAGACTGAAAGTGCATTTTTGAGGTAGTGTATCCTCGTCGTAGAAGATCGTCGCACGTGGAGAAAAGGTCGCTACTCGCACAGTAGCCTCATTGCCCACCCTGAAATTTCATTTTCGCTGTTGTCCCTTGGTAGCGTATGGTATCATAGACTCGCTAGAGTGAGATTTCAAGAAAAAAAAAAATGTGCTGTTATTGGTCACTGAGTTGGTTCAACGAGTAAAATCGTTTCTTTCGTCCTTTCACATAAAAAATATTCAGAACAAATAAGGAGTATTTCTCTGCGACCACGACATAAACAATCTGATCTATATTTGTGGTGCCTCCATTGAATTTCGAAGTTGAAGCTTTAGACAATGGAAAATTTTGTGGAACTGTAGCGACTGGCAAGTAATATTCTCGCGTGCCTGACTCGTTAAATTTTGAAAGAAGTAAAAATGTCTCTCAAGTTAATCTGTAAGAACTCGAACATACCTATCTCCCATGATTATCATGTTCGGTGATAATCAAACACCATTTCTCCTCCTAGACCACTCAATTCTACTAGAGTGAACCTCGAGTTTCATTGTTTGAGGAATTGGTTCCTTCTAGGTTCACTCTAGGAGGGTAGATCCAAGCATGATCACTTGGCTTTTGCCCACGTAGTTGAATGTGTCACGTAAAATAGATTATTCAGGACGAGATCGACCCTTGAATGATGATTGACAATCATGGGAAAAATTTGGGGTGGAAAAAAATAACACTCGCCGTTTCCAGTTTGGATACGATTGATGGAAATTCTATTGGCGGAAATGTACATCAGACCCGATCTCTCAGAGTTGATCTATTTTAAAATATTCTCTTTCCCCGCCCCCCTCTTAGGCATCGCCAGATTTGATTAAAGAGACGCTCTGAAAATTTGAATTTTGTCTAGCTAAAGTACATGACAAATTCTGATTTCACGCCAAATAGACGATCGAATTTCATATCGCGAAAAAAGATGTTGCGTCAAGAATGGGACGTAAATTGTTTGCAGATTCTGAGGCTTTCAAGGTCGAGTCCAGTCTAAAAACTGCAAATTACTTTCGTAGTCAAATCTTTACGCGAAATAGCTCAACATGACTGTATTGCAAATTACCAACAATGTTTCGAAAGAGATTGTCTTAACTCTAAATTCCCACGGTCAGTTTTTCAAGTTGGACATTTGTCGAAGATGGGAGTATTCTCGATAAACTATCCTTTAGATTGGAACAATTTTCTTTAAATGAATAAGAACTCTGTATTTTTTAGTTGAGTGAGGTCGGGCGTTGAACTCGCACCTTGAGATATCAGTCTCTTATTCGCTACCAAGACAGGTATTCGCTGTTTGAGTAATTTCGATATTTTCCTTCAGTGTCTACTATTTCCAGAGTCTCTCCTAGGACCCCGGAACTATTTGATCGACTGTGTCAAAAGCGCACGGTAAAAAGTAGCGCAAGGTACGAAAAATTTCTCGCTCAACTGGTCCATTCGCAAGAATCAATCGAGTGCGGAACAAGCTGACCGGCACCTTATATCGAGACCACATTTTGAATAAGATCATAGATATTTGATATCCATTCACCATAGGCCCGAATTTTATTTGAAATATTTTGACAATCATATTTTTTTACGAACAAGATATTCATTATCAAGGACGCGTTCCAAATTTTTGCAACAATCCCTTCCAAAATCACATTACTCCAAAGAATTACATCGATTGAGTACCCCGCAATATTCTTCTAGTGAAAAGAAAAATGTCAACAACATGAATCATCTTAGCATCAACAGTATCAACACAGTGGTCATCATGATTTCACGGTTATCATTTCAAGAACTATCATCGTCTTTTTCGTTCTTAAAAGTGGTTCCTATACCTTACACTATTTTCCTCCATTTTTCTCTTTTTCGTTAATGTATGCGCGGAAAACTTTTATAGTGAACTCCAGAATACTTGTATAGTCAACTCCAGTATACTTGATTATACTCAAACTTGCTTAGACTAGTGATACAATCAAAAGTTCTGTTCATTCTTCACGACCAAAATGTTTGTAGTTATCAAATTTCTGAGTCACTCTATATTTCGACGCAATTCCTGGAGACAGTATTATATTGTTTTGAATTGGTCATCTCGGGTCCAAGCTATTACTATCGATAAACACTCACAAACATACTCTGCATACATTCATTGCGAGCATAAGTCCTTCGAAAAATGTTCTTCCTCGTCGTCCAATCTAAGACTAGAGAAGAACGACCAACTAATCTTAAACATGAAATATACTCATTTGTTTCAACAACATCTCAAGAATTTACCCAACAGACAGTTTCACTAGAATATGGTGAAAACAAAATGAACAAATGGGATAATCTTGCTTGTTCTCTTTTACATCTTCGAAATAAATACTTCATTGATTTACCATTGAAGTATGTCTTTCCTCTTGATTCTACTTGATGTCCACATTTCGTCTATCCAATGACGTATAATAGTAGATCAATTGCTGATCGCATTCTATACATAATAAGACCTACACGCAACGTCACGTTAACGAAACCCTTTGATCTTGGAAAATTGTATCCTCAAATTTAATTCGAATCAGTGGTAAGCACAATTTGAGTACTCATTATCCTGATCTGAAATCCTACATGAAAGTCGATTCGATTCGCACATTGCTGCATAGGATCAATAAATAATAAGTTAATCGGCAACTATTTTTCCACATATCGACTTGATAAGCTTATATTTAGTTATGCAGCAATAAATATTTTGGTATAAAATGACTTCGCGTTTTCATCCCCGAGCGAATGGAAGAAAAACTATTATCTTATTTCAAACGACAATTCATCAGTCCACTAATACGCTGCCTACATCTCTTTGTTCAAGTGTAACGATACCTTGACAAAAAAGTTTGTACAATTCGTAACATTTAATACATGGAAAAATTCATTTCACGCATCTGATTGAGTAAACTGCTGTTAAAAGATCTAACAAAGTACTTGTATATAAAAATGAAATTTTCCTGTGAGTAATCTCTTATCCATTTACAGATTAGAAACTATTCATAAATTTTTCTTTCAAGTTGCAGTCTTTCTCTTACACTCCACAAAGTTAGAAAATTTTTACTCGAAAAAGAAGCCGTCAGTGAACAGCTTCAGTAACCTCTCTCTTCAATTGGAAGATTAAGCGATCGATATAAAACAGGTAGTGTTATAGTTCTCCCGAATAAAATTGAATGAATTCGACAATAAAGTTTGACAATTGATAAAGCTTATAATAAAGCGAACGGCTCCGATGTAGCTATTAAATATTATGCCATATATGGCACTGCAGGTAAGAGCAACGGAAAATCTATCATCCTATTGAATAAGCTTACAATTAGCTCGAATTTTTAGTAATAACAATGCATCCGATCTACTATTTTCAATCTTTCAATTCATCCGCGTAGTGTAGAGTTGGTAAAAAAAAGACTATCAATGATTACTAAAAAGATACAGGTCAGATAGATTTAGTGTAGATGCTAGCGTATATGTGTACATACGAATCCGCATAGCAACGAGACTCTGCGGTTTTATACCGCGGAGGCACATGAGCTTACAAATAGCACATAATTCTATTACTCTCTTTTTTTAAAGCGAGAATGGCTATCCGTTGCGATATTTATACCAGTAAAAGATAATACTGAACGTTCAACATCCTTCCTATTTTCCGTTTCGTGAAATCTTAGATATGATTTTGTGCAAAGCATAAAATCATGAAAATTCCAAGTAACTTAATTTCTCTTTTTTTCTTTTCAATCTCAATAAAAATCGTGACTTTTTGAAAGACCTTGAGGTGACAGACTGTACAAAATTATTTTTCATCAACAGTCAGATGTACAGATATACCATTCACTCTTCTTATTGTCTCAAAAGCTCAAAACTATTGGCTCTTGGTGGAACGAGTTGATGAGTTCGGCTTTGTAAATTGTTTACTCTCTGTTCATGGAATACGAATGGGCATTGTGGTAACTGTAGAAATTGTTTTCTCTTCCTTGGCTCTGATACTTTCTCTTCCTAAGAGAACCTAGTACACCGTTTATGAGAGTGGAATGGCAAGGATAAAAATTATTCTATTACGTAAAACGAAGGTAATTTGACGAACGAAAATGTTGAATGGAAACGAGTTTGAGTGGCCCATTCGAGATAAGTTCGACAGCCCTCGCGCGTAAGTATATAATACAAGATATCAAAGTGATCTCAAACATTTACGCATCAACGTTCCTATGGAAAGATGTGAGAATCATCATCTACACTATTTTTTAAGCTTCCAAGCGTGAATCGTACGCGCAATACTCATTTATGAAGACGCCCATAGGCAGGCAGAAACGTAAAGCTTTCATATGACTGATGGGTTACACTTGCAAATCAACATTAGTGCAGCTGGGTCCTAGACTAGACGTGATGTGATTGGAGGTCTGGTAGCCTCGACGCATTGAATCAGGATTTCATACCATTTCCTTCATCAAGTCGTCTTTCGGTGCCTACAGCTAATAAATTCGAAAACTCCACCTCAAGAACCTGCCTTGCCTGTG
The DNA here is from genome assembly GCA_029851415.1 of Eretmocerus hayati. Classification (NCBI taxonomy): domain Eukaryota; kingdom Metazoa; phylum Arthropoda; class Insecta; order Hymenoptera; family Aphelinidae; genus Eretmocerus; species Eretmocerus hayati. Next base: position 138,305,055 of record CM056741.1, read on the forward strand.
AATACAAAAAGTTCAATAATTACTAATGGTTCATCCTTTTCAATTCGGAATGATCGATATTGTCATAAATTGATACATGTTTTAGAGAATGAATGAATCATTCCGTATTGCTGACGATCTACGCGGGAGTTCAGTCCAACTTCCCACAAAGTTGAAACATTCGTGCTAGTAACGGGGATAATTCAAGTACGTGTTACCTAAACTCGGCAAAAAAACTTGCCACATTTGTCGGATTACAAGAGAGAAAAAATTGTTTGTAAGTAATAGTGGCGACGAGCCTTTCGAGGGTCTTATGCTATATAGGTATAGTTCGGATGCACGCCACGTGAAAAGTGTTTAGGGAAAGCGGTGGCTGCCCTTGCCTGCTACGACAGGACTCTGGCAGCCCTCAGTTTGAAGCGAGCGTCGTGATGGTCAAGTTCGGCCTCTCGACCGCCCGTGCGATTATCCTCATTCCTTTTGTATCTTTTCAAATAAAGTGAACTTCTGTGTATTTTAACATAACACCGTTGTCTCCAGTTCATTGACACGAATACCCTGCCCAGTCCGAATTTTGTATAATTCGACAATATTATTGGAGCTCAGCGGACTTTAAATTTCTACAGATCCTGCATGCTATCCTCGGATTCCCAAGTAAAGAAGAACCAGCAACTTCGACATCTACGCTTGTTCGTTAGATGTAAATGACACTTGAGTTCAATTCAGTGGGCCCCACACATTTATGATGGAATGTGTGAACAATAGGTGAAAAACCAGAGGACTCTTGATGTCATGTTGAAATAAGATAGTATGTCGAGGATTTTTGATTACTTGTGAATCAAATCCAAGCCGATCGTAAATTAATGGTCCAGAAGTTGAATAGAATAAGATAATTCGAACAAAGCAATGGCATTCAGCCACAACATATCATCGATAATTTGTCAAATAGAACAAAGGCAGGTTTTAAGAGAATCAACGTTGTTACATCAACGTTGGATCTGAACGTGAGCAAACTGAGCTAAGCTGCAAAAAATCACATTTACCTGAATATTCTGAGTCGGTATCTGTAGATGAAGAGCAAAATTGTTGGCGTCAAAACTTTCATCTAGAGCAATGAGAGCACCATGCACTCCACTTTCAAAAAGGTTGTTTGCATATTCCTACAATTGTTCCGAATAAATGTTACTAGCTCCATACAACCTTGGTATTCATATGTAATCAATTTGGTACTGCAAGTATTTGAATCGTGATTCGAATCAAGCCTCGGTATGAAATCGTACCTTCAGACCAATGGATTGTACCCATCGAATGCATCGGTCGTTAGTCCAAACGATCACGTCCACAATAGCTCCTTCAGACATTCGCCTTCTATCTTCTAGCTGCTGCCTATCATAATTTAGTCTCTTTAGGCAGGAAATGCCATACTGTAAGCTCGTTCTGTAAAGTGATAAGACGATCGAGTGTGAGTAAGTTTCAATTGGTTTCACGCATTTTTTCCGTAATGGATAATAGCTATTGACAAATTTTCTGTCATTCTCTTTTGCTTAAATAGGTCGCGAACGAATGAGATTTAAGAAAAAGTTACCTGTGAAAGTTATCAACCATCCGTAGTTGTCCACGGAGATCCTTTTTTGTGAGATGGTCCAGCATTCTAGCGTCTACAAGGCACTCCATGAAAGTAGACCGGTACTGCGGCAATCCGAGAGTCGGTAGCCAAACGTTGCCTATCCATTCGTGATTCATGTCACCGAAAGCCAAAGTAGTCCTCGATGTCTTTGGAGCAGATGGACTAGTGAGGGATACCATCTCCTGGATCGCTAGTCTGAGTTTCAATCGGTGCAGTGGATTGCTGAAGAGACATTCATTCGGTACAGTTTCAATCACGCAGTTGTTTTACTATACAGGTATTTCAAATCAACCACTCGTGCCCTCCCGTTTAGAAGTCCGAGTCACCGACTCGATATTCTGTTCAGTGCCATGGACAGGGCAAAACTCGATACTCGAACGCGTTGGGGACAAACTCACCTGATGCCGATCTCTCGCTGGATTTCGGTGTCACTGAGCGCGCTCATGATGGCTCCGCTCTTGACGTTGGCCCGACAGGCGGCTACATACCACGCGGGCATGCCCACCCAAAGCTCGAGCCACGCGACTATCGTCGGGCCATTCCAAAGGGCGAAAGGTGTTCCTGCCTTCATCGCCTCGGTGAGCAACTCGTGCCGCGACGTGTCCAGCATGCTGAAACAAACCAGATCGAGCGTCTTGTATACAGTGTCGATTCCAAGAATTATATTGAATTTTTCCAGCAGAAGAGTCCAAATTTTCGCCCCTCACCTCTTCTTCTTTCTGCGGTCGAAATCAGTCTTGTTGCAGAGCGTACCGGCCACGGAGCCAGCCGCGATCTCGCCATAGTCCGGATCGGGCGTGCTGATTCCCCCCATCCCGGGCACGTCACCGGGCATCGATACATCCTTGCCCTTGATCTGCGACATAAGTCAAAACATGTTTGAAGGCTTTATTGGCAACCATCGTCGATGAACGTTCAATTTCAAGTACCCATACACAACACGAAGAATCCCGAATTTGCTCGAATGCAACTCGCGTCAATATGCGAAACGAACTAGGAATATTCGCTATTGATCAAGATCGCTTAATCACGAGTCTCTAGATTGTTTGGAGGAAGCTTGGCTAACAGCCGCTCGAAATAAAGGTGGAGTGATGCGATTCATTCGATGGATCATCGTTCAACACACAAATGACTTATCCAATTCCACAGGAGGATTATCAATAGGTCCACTACTAAACAAACAAAAAAGAAGTTGGTCCCTCCGGTACCTCGGAATCTCCCCACGTCATCTAATTAGGAAGACGACTTTTTTCCGCATCTTCACCTATTTTGGAATGAGTCTGAATTTTTTGATAACTCTCTTGCGTGTCTCGAAAGATTGAGATAGAAATTTCAAGTTAATGGTTTACTTTGGAACTAAGGAAATCTAGATTGAACGACTCTGTTTTGGCAACGTGAAACGCCAACTTCCCAAAAGCCAGCGTTGCGAGCACTCGGTAAGTGAACTCAAGTTACTTGATTGATCATAACTAGTTGTTTTCAATGAGACCTTGAAGTGGGCTCAAGGACGAAAAATGTCGAAGGACATACGTAAAAAAGATGAAAAGTTTGAACGAACGTAATTGAACAGTGGCCACCTTATTCCATTAATGGAACGAAAATGATTGTTCCGATTGTTCATGCAAGGCCATATCTTCAGACGATACAGAATACCTAAACTACCGTTGCACGGAATTCAGATTTCAAGAAACTTTCAAGGATCAAGATCCATGAATAATTAAGCCGAATAGCAGAGACCCGACACGAGCAACGGTTGAGGTTCTGTTGTACTACGCAAAAGTTAGCGACGAGGATACCGACCTTGTCCTTTTTGCTGAAGAACCTGCCGAGGCTGCTCTTGATGCCCCTCTTCTTCTGCGCTGCGGCGACGGCGGCGGCCGCTGCTGCCGCGGCTGCCGCGGCGTTGGCCGCCGCGATGGACTGCCCCATGCCGGACTGCATGTGCGGGTGGTGCACGCCCCCCAGCTGGCCCAGGCCCAGGCCGCACGCGAGATTGTTCTTGTGCAGGCTGTCCTGGCTGCTGTGGCGCGAGGACAAGGGGGACGGAGTCCCAGAATTGAGTGCCCCGTTGTTAGGATGCCCATGCCTGTGTTGCATGGTTAGCTAATCTAGTCCACTATTTTCTACCGCTAACAGCTCTAGCATCATTGCCATAATCGGCCACCTCGCGTTCGCACATTCTCGCGGGGCAGACGCTCCGGCCCCCGATCCATGGTGGATATTGGGCCAGCGCGTTGGCCAAGCGCGACCGGATGCTGCCCTCCGAGTCCCACCGGGTATACGCCATCTTCCGCCCGAAATGCGGTCCAAGATGGTTTGCTGTTGGGAGAACAAAATTTGACCCCGGGCCTAGGATGAATCTGCGTTTTGACTTCCAACCCGAAGAGCGACGACAGACTCGGTGATGGACAACTTCCGATGGAAAAAAGAGCGATGTCGTAGCTCATTACGATCAGCATCGAGTATGATCACCGTTTGTTTGCGTCACTACCCAGCTGACAGATATATTTAGAGATGAAATGGAGCTCTCCACTCGATTGGCTGTGGCTACTGTCAATCTGATGAATTTGAATAAAAGATACCGAGACTTTTGAGGGCAGCATCGGGACGAGCTATTCAAGGTACTCTCCCCGTATATGGACGATCGTATGATTTCATAGGTTCAACCCTGAGGACTAACGCAGGGAACTATTGAGGACTCGTAGGCATGAAAATCTTAGCAAAGATCCATCATCAGCAATAATGAAAATCCCCATTTTTGAGAATATTCTCCCAATTAGAGCTTCAATCATTCATTCAAGAACTATTGCAATGTCAGAATCATTTTGAAAACAGATTCAGCAACTTCACAAAAATGATGTTAAGAAATTTCCCAGGTTAACTCACGTGACTCCGCTTATTACAGAACATTCATGCTGATCCTTAATAGATAAATACAATAGGATCTTCTTGATCTTGGAGAATTGAGTTTCTAGTAGATTATGCACTTGTGCATACGCATTTTTAAAGCCGCGGCGGCTATAAAAGAGTAAAACACTCTTAGAAGTTGTTAAAATTTTATATTATTTGTGACGTTTCGTGGACTTTCAGACGATCTCGTTCGGCTAAAGAGCAAGTCTACGAGGGAGGGTGTGGCACCCGTTACGCACTATAAATTCAAAAGCAAAAGTGTTGAATACGATGAAAATTTGATCGCTGCGAGAGGTGATCCGATAACATGCAACAATAATGTCCTGACCTCACGAACCTCAGTTTTCCACTCGGTGATAGCAAAATTTGCAATATACGAGCGTAACGGGTGTCACGCGCACGAGTTACCAATTTTCACTAATATTTTTTACATTCTTCAGATTAAACCGAGAATATGGAACTTTCCGTCGAATCCGCACTATCTCCCAAGTGCGAGAGTGAGTTTGATGAGTTCTATAACCTGAATCTCCTCATCTAGGTACCCTTAAAAATCAAATTTGAGTTCGTCAAAATACGGTTGACTTTATCGCGGACTTGCCCTATAGATTCAAAAACAAAGTGTGTGGTGTAAAATTCGACTAAGAATCCATGTCCTGATCATCTTCTACGAGTTAAAACACTCTAAAGTAAAACATCTTGAGACTCAATCTTCAGATATCAAGAAAAGCCTATTGTATTTATTCATGTATGGAGGATGAGGAGCCACATATTCATGATCGATTTTCAAATGATTTGATCAATTTATTGATTGATTGATACACTACCGGTCAAAAGTTTAAGCTCACCCAAGAAATTTTTTTTCGATTTTGTGCGTTGAACTGCTCGGCTCTATTTGACCGTAGAGGACTCTTCTGGAGCTCATTTTGAAGGTTTTTGCACGTATTTCAAGATGGCATAATTCATTTTTATCCGTACGGATCGGGATCTTTCCAATTTGAGCTTGGAAAAGTGTCAATTTCAACGATTTTTGGGAGAATCTTTTGGCTCCTGCAAATTTGAGCCACATGAATGTTTCAATATGGGAGTTGTGGGATATGAAAGTACCAGTCTAGAGCTTCAAAATCCGTTTTTGAACGCCCCTCTACGCTACTTCCAGTCCGAGCTATGACACTTTCTATGAGGGAAGATTTTTCGGAAAAACTAGCACTCCAATTCGAGAGAGATACAGAGACGCATTTTTATGAAGTATAATCATCATTTCTGTCATCTTTTATCAACATCTTGATTGAGGAAACGAGGAACCTTTGAAATATGCCCCAAAAAGTGAATTTTCTCGTCATTTTTGAATCCAGGTGCTAGTTTTTGCGAAAAATCTTCCCTCAGAGAAAGTGTCATAGCTCGGACTGGAAGTGGCGTAGAGGAACGTTCGAAAACGGATTCTGAAGCTCTAGACTGGTACTTTTGTATCCCACAACTCCCATATTGAAACATTCATGTGGCTCAAATTGGCAGGAGCCAAAAGATTCTCTGAAAAATCGTTGAAATTGACACTTTTCCAAGCTCAAATTGGAAAGATCCCGATCCGTAAGGATAAAAATGAATAGTGCCATCTTAAAGTACGTGAAAAAACCTTTAAAATGAGCTCCGGAAGAGTCCTCTACGGTCAAATAGAGCCGAGTAGTTCAACTCACAAAATTGAAAAAAAAATTTTTGGGTGAGCTTAAACTTTTGACCGGTAGTGTAGCTCATTGAAGTTACGGGGTTAGACTCTATAGTTGGGACTAATAAGGGCTGTCCGGAGGGCCCGGGTTCCCAATTCTCACCAAACTTTTTTCAGTCTCGTACCACCTAGAATGCGAAGAATCCAGAGTGACTTCATCAAATGGGCCTTCTGTTCAGAGCTACCAGCAAAAACGTTAGCATTGCCAGTATATCTACATATATCACTTTTAAACATGGGCCTATAAGGGCATAAATAATTTCAGTGCCTGTATCTTTGGCCCATTTGACGGAGTTACTCTGGATTCTCCATTTCCTAGGTAGGACGAAACCGTGAAAAAAATTTGGACAAGATTGGCGATCCGGGCAACTGGTCATCCCCTTGTAAGTATAATGGCCTTTTCATACTAACTACTGAAATGATTTTTGATAATCAAATGAATTTAGCAGACTATGATCAGAGTCTACCGCGTTAGTTGGAGTCTAACATTGTCTCACGTCAGTGACAAAGGGTTGAACTAGAAGGATATAGATATGAGATGATGTAACAAGATACTTACGAGGGAACTCACGATGGGCTCTATTCGATCAACTACACGATGCTCAACTTCATTCGATTGTTTGAAAATTGTATTCGTAAGTCAAGTCCTAAAATGAGTCACTAGTCAAAATCGAGTTAACCCTGGCTGAATAAATGATAACATGACCTAATAGGAATCTATAAGTCCAAAATCACCAACACTACCGATAATGAATGTTCGTTACGCGATTCCTTAAATGAGAAGATGTGAACTAAGAGAATGATTGTACCATACATTATGATTGAATCTAGATGAGAATGTTAGGATAAATCTAAAGCGTACGAGGGAATAACCACAATCTTCATCATAGTATTCCTCTTTACTGTAGATGACTCTTCGATTCAAAAAGAATGATACCCAAGCTGTTCATGAGGTAATTCAATAACATAGAAATTCATAGGAAGCACGTGTTACAAATAAGTACAAATGAAGCACGCGAGAGATATATTAGGATCTGATGATTATTTGAAAGTTACACTGGAATGTCGTGCTTGTGCAATGCACCACTCAAAATCGGCTTTCCTGATGGTTAGACGAGTAAGGCAACGTAAGTTTTGAATTCAAACAAACAACCACATTGGTAAAGACTCTAGAGCGTATTCGAATCAACATCAGGACAAAGTTCTTGAAATTGAAAATAATTTGATGTAGTTAGACCACTTGATTTGCTGATTGAGGAAATTACTACGATGAAGACCTTCTCAATGAAATTCTGATACAATTGCATGAATTGAATGCAACCCAGTAAAACATACCTAGAATTTCAAAACCTAGTCAGTACCTTATTCAGCAGAGCAGTTTATGCAAAACAACCTGCAATCAGTTCCAGTTGAAATTGTAAATAATGACTCACGTTAATCCGCACAACTTACAGAGCTCCAGAACAAGACTTGAAGAAAGATTCACAAACAAAAACTTTTGAAGAGACGGCTATAGTTTACACAGAAATCTGTGATTAAAAAAATTATGGCGTTCAATTTGGCTATTTCGAATACCATCTGATGAAAAAGAAACCAAATAACTTAATCTCGCTTTTTCATCCATACGCGGGGTTAATATCACTACAATTGTATTCGGCAATAGAAAAATAAATATCATGAGTAATTTGGTAGATTTTTCGTCCTTGATGGTTCATATATAAGTTGATTATTTGGTCTCATCGATCTTGAAGGAGGGTGGGGAACTAAATAGATTCCCAAAATTGCATGAAAGAAATTTTATTGCTACGTTTCGTCCACTAGGTTTCGTGGACCTCATCAGGCTTCAGGTTTCTGTTTTGACATATAAAGATAGAAAATATGAAATTTTTTTACAAATGATGGATGTGTAAATATAAAAGATGCGCGCAACTTACGTTATTCTTTAGATCGTCATGATATTTTGAACGATCTTGTAATGGAGCACAGACATAACGTCTGGCTCCTGTCAGACGTTATGTCTATTTCTATCTTCGGTCCGTTCTATCTTTATATGTCAAAACAGAAACCTGAAGCCTGATGAGGTTTACGAAACCTAGTGGACGAAACGTAGCAATAAAATTTCTTTCGTGAAATTTTGGGAATTTATTTAGTTCCCCACCGTCCTTCAAGATCGATGAGACCAAATAATCAACTCATATAGAAAAATAAATAGATTTTGCGGAAACTAGCCCCTATCCAATCGATTGTGCCGAACTTGTAGCCACGTTATTCGTCTAAACTTTGAGAAGTTTATCAGCGCAATGAAAGAGTGTAAGAATAGAAAAACTTTTAAAATCACCCAGGCTATGCGAGAAGAATTCTTTGTTCCGAAACGGTGATGTTGAAATCGAATGATGTTACTGGCCTTATGAAATTTTCAAAAGTATCTGTATTTACGCCTCTCTGAGTTCTCCAATGGCTTTGATTTAAGAATCTAATTAGGCTCAGAATCGAAATAGAAAAGTCAAGGCAGCGTGAGCTCTGCGTCGTGACGTACAACGCGGTAGGCGGGCGGTGAATCAGAGCACACACCTCGATCTGGACACGCGAGCTGTGGCAGCGTTGCGCTGAACCCGAGGACCGCGTCGCCGAGCCCTCGCGAGTTCCCTCGTCTGCTCGAGGCAGCGGTGCTTGTCCTGGTCCAAGATGGGGCAGGCTTGGGCAGAACTGATCGATTCGTCGTCGTTTTTCATGGCTCTGAGTTGATACTGCAAGTAGTCGAGATCGACTCGAATGCGCTGCTCCTCGCTGTCGTCCAACGATTCGCTGCGAAAAGCGTATGGTATTTCCAGCTATTTCCCTCGGATCAAATTTTCAAATCCACCCTGGTCACTTTTCTTTTCGTACTCGTTTGTCATAAAATTGACAATTCCGTGAAAACCTCAACATTCTTAACGAATCCTCGACTTTTTTCGCAATGACATGAACAAAATTTTCCAATTAGTATTCGGTAAGTACTCGCGCAAGCCCAAAGACACAGATTGTCGAATTTTCATCGATCTGTTACATCATTTGTTTATGATCAAGCTATTTGATTTGAGTATCAAAGGCTTCAAAGTAAGAGAATGGACAGGATTCAAAACTCTGAAATTTCCGGTTTCGGGAAAATTTTAATTAGAATTCGAATAGTTTCCCAATCCATTCACGACTGGCTCAGTTTCAAATATTTTGCAGCTTTTTCACTTATGTAGACAATCTGGTTCAGGGGTTAGAATTGACCATACTTCGGAAAGATCCAACGCGATACCCGAAGAGATATAAAATTTGAAAAAAACAGAATCGACCATGCTACGCAACGATGCGCGAAATGTCAAATAGCCTCCGTCGGTCGGTAGCATCGACCAAGCACCCAAGACTGCCCGCTGTCAAAAATTAAGAGACGAGACGTGTATCGACAGAACGACCAGTTACAGCCCTTGCATCAAAACACTGCAGATGCTCCAGATATTACTGCAGAAACGGCATTAGCCATTGAGCAACAGTGTTTCGGGGTGGAACGATGGAATGAAAAAAAAATCAATTGGGCATGCTTGTGTGGAAATTTTTTTGATTAACCTGTGCATGGAGTAGCCACCGCCGAGGTATCCGCCTTGTGCCGTGCGTCTGCGAAGCGTTGCATTAATGTGGAAACGAAATTTTTAATGAGTACATCAAGGACGTTCAATTTATATTACTGACGATTCATCGCTCTGTTCTGAAGGACTCTACATGTCCGCGGCTCATTGAAGTTCTGAAGCAAATGCGAAAATTCTCAAGGAATACATTTTTGAAGTAGCGTTTGATTGTGACAATAACTACGTAAAAGCGAAAAAAAATCGGTCCATGAACTTTTGCAACCTTTGGCGTATCAAAAAACGCTAGAATTGACTTGTGACTAAACCAATAGGGAAACTTGTATATTTATGATATTGTGGTCGTTTATGACAATTATATATAAAACTGCGAAGAAGCTTGATGATTAGACGGAAAATGACTGACTCGAACATCAGTTGAATTTAGATCATACGGAAAGCGACTTGCGATGATATAATAAAAGTATGGTAATGAACGATGCTAAGAAAGTACACACCTCCTGAGCTCCTCCTGGCTGTTGGCGAGGGCTTGGGCGACCCTCTCGAGCTTGAGCGACCTTGCGGTGAGAGGCGAGGCCACATCGCTGCCTCCGCTCCCCATGCCTCCCGAGCTGTCACGCTCCGAGAGTGAATGTAGTTCCTCGCCGGATAACTGAAGCTGTACGCAAAAACACAATCAAATGAAAAATCGAATGACACGCCTCGTTCGGTCGAAAGAAAGACCGTTCTCAATCGCAATGTGGCAGAATGGTCTGAATCACAAGGCTTCGGACGAAGCTCTGCCTCGGAGCCACTTTCTCAAAATGAGATAACTTGAAGTTGAAGGATGCCTGGTACATTATTGGCTTTCCAGGACTTTGCAAGCACGTCTCCGGTGCCACCAGAACCATAACTTGAAATTTATTCAGCCCAATTTGTCTAGAACCTAGGGAAGGGGACTATTTATAGAAAAGTTTGATGGAATGACACTTTTGAATACAAAACTTTTCAACTCTTTCGGCGAATCGCATAGTTCTATTCCTTGCTATATTCAGTTCGAGCCGTCTCATTTGGCCATTGGAAATCGATTAAATGAGCGATAATTAGACAAACTCAAGTATTATCACATTGTCAATATTTTGTTACCATTTGCATTAACGGTTGAAAACAGTCTTCTCGTTTGTCGATTCATACAGTTGAGCGTTGTTTCACAACCACATACCGACTCCCCAAGGAAGTCAAGATGGAAAATTGAAAGATTAATTGACCTTCGATATTACAAAAGAAAGTGTTGCAGAAATAGTTATATCTCAGTCCAAGTATCGCTGAATGATGCCTCTGATTTTTCACGAAACGCTCAGCCATTTGAATTAATCGCAAGCCATTGTGAAGGATTATCCAGCAAAGGAATATCGTCCATTCTTATTGGACCGGGTATGAGCTATGCATGTTAAAATCATTGTTGTGAGTTTATTGGACGACAACCGCTTCGTATTAAAAGTGATTGGATGAAATTCTTCATACTGACTCGCAATGACAACTGACAGATAAACCTAAAATCTAATTTCAACGTCTAGATGATAGATGATGGTTAATCGGAAATAAAAATGATATGATTAACAGATGAAAACGAAATCATGAGAACGTAAAACACGAGTCCTACACTTGACTTCTTTTCTTTTCTTAGACAATGAACGAACCTGGCTCGTAGGAAGTGACTCGGAGAGCTGACCCGGACTAGCCAAAGACGCGGTGTACTGATGAAGATGAGCTGGGGACATTGACGCTGGTGCCTGAAACACCAATACCAACGTCCACCAAAACTACTCACTGCCAACTCCAGCAGTCTTACGCAAATTTTTCCAATTTTTTCAGCAACGTTGTATGTAACCCGCACATTTGGGAATACACACGTGGAATTTCGAGATGTTGTATGAATAATTGGTAACTTTGATTAGTTCAGACTACGAAGCTTCATCAGTTTCATGCGTAATACTCCTGACGCGGAAATTCTGTTTTTTGAGTGGAAATATATTTACATTCCTCTAATTTCAATTTTCTTGAGAGAATTCGGATGATTCTTGATCAGTATTCCATTGGACAATCTAGTTAACCAGTAATGGAGTATCTGAGCTGTGGTAAATATGTAATCATATCAGGGAGATCCACTTGTCAAGAGAGTACGTTTAAGAAAGGGAAAAACCCTCTTATTCTGATGTAGTGTGATGACACCAGAACATCTCACTAGAAAGCAAAGGAGCAAGAAGCAGGATTCTAACAAGACTGTCCCGATTCGATAAAAGCCCAAAGACAGGTATTTGTTCCAAAACCAGGTTGAGTGTAGATTACTATTTCCGCGGTGTAATGGAAGGACCATTGTCCGTAATCAAGCCTTAGTTTGATAGAAGGCAAACGTACTCTGTGAATATCGAAGTAGCAAATATTGAGGTAAAGTGAGATAGTGGTATTCTGTATTGAGAAAATGTATACAAATACGATCTCTTGGTCGTGAGACTGGTTCTCTGAAAAAAAAGTCAAATTCAATTCAAAAGCAAGCGTGAGCTTTTAGAAAATTTAATGAGACTGCCCCATTACACCGTCTCATTGAAGCACAATCATGTTGACCTGAAACCCTCGAGCGGTAATAAGCATTGCAAAACCAAATTCAGACACGTTCGTACTCCTGTCAACATTTTTCCACTATTCAGAACAGTCGTCATGGAGTATAAATACTAACAGTAACTTTCGTTCGCGATAAGATCTACGACAAGCAAAGGAAAAAGTCACACATATGAACACTAGACAAAGAGACAAGACGAGAGAGAACGCAGAAAGCCTAAAAGACAGAAAGACGGTATTTGTATAGAGGGTGGTGGGCTGGTGATTGAGTGTATGTATAAGTAGCACAGAACCAAGCTTGAACACGAGAGAACTGAAACAGGAAGATGACAGAGTTCGTAACTAGATGTCATTTTTTTCAATTACTCACGGTATGATACTTGTGCAAGTAGTCTCGGTTGGGGCTGTGATGTGATTTTGGGGTGGATCTGCCACTAAGTGGAGGAGAAGCACGCTCGAGACTTCGGCCTCGTGCTAATAAATTCATATGTTCCAAACTACCCACCCTTGACTCCAGCTCCTCTGCTCGCGCCTCTGTACTTTGCTTTTCCTCCTACGAGGATCCATCAACAGAATGATTCAATGAATGAATTCTATGTTTCAATCAATATAACTTGTATGAAAATTGTAAGCGCATGAATATTCAAGCAATATCAACTAAAAACGATGGCTGAACCGGAAAATTGAGCTGATGAAATAAAAATATCGCGCCAAACGGATTCATTGGAGCTTGCTGTATCAATTAGTCTGAGAATCAGAATTCCAAAAAACCATAATTTAATACGATGTGAGCGGCTCCTATTCCAGGTACTTGGAATTTTGTGTTGTATGATAAAACTTACAGCCTAACTCTAGATATTCGGATGAAAAAGGGCCTTGGCAGTGACCAACGTCGGATCGATTAGAATAATTCAGTTTTCACTTCATGACTACCGGAAAGTTGTCCCTCTCGGGAATAGAATATGAATAGTTCTGTGGAAACTTGGAAATAATGTGCGCCTGCTTGTACGAACCCTTAAAACGCTTGGGGAAAAATCGTACAAGTCATTGTCGACGTATTTTTGGTGCTCTTTTTGGCGCAATCATTAGTTTGGCGATTCAGGGCCACCCAAAAAAATTATCATTGAAAAAGGGGTCAAAATGTCAGTTCCGTGCGTTGTGGTTTTCCTTTTATTCGGACTTTATAAGCGTGAAGCGCTGCAGTGAGGCTCGTTCAAGATCCGGGCAGGCAAACTTATCGAGAACAATGGCATTGAGCGCCGAATCTCATTGCTATAAGAGTCCAAAGACCACTTTTTGCATGTGCGCGGAGCACATACATTTTGTGGCGCAGTTTTTCTTGAAATTTTACTCGCTGAGTTTTCCTCGATAAAAGTGAATTTGCCTCGTTTTAGACTCTTCCGCACCAACTTATTCTAGAACTAAATTGTCAGGCGCAACTTTTCCATGCCTCAAAATTTCGAAAAAATTGATTTTTATACTTTGCGTAGCTTTTTCCCGCGAAAATCTGGTTTTGCTCAATTTTTTGGTCAGTTCCGTGTGATACTAGTGTGACCTCTAATCGCGAGACTACAGAGGACTTATTTTCAAAGTATCTGATAGCCAAATGGAAACCCCAAAACCTCAAGACTGTAGCTTGAATCGTTTGGCCGTGAGATCAATTTTAGTGTCAAATGTCAGGTTCCGTGCGTCACTACCGTGTTATACGTGTTATCCTTATGGTACCGATGGGTGAAAATTTTTAAATCCGTGCGCGAGTTGAATTATACATTATATCTTTGAAAAAGGTTGAAAGTTACATGTCAGAACCTTCTGAAGTGGGATTTAGGGTTGGCACATTTTTGGCCTCCAAATGTTGAAGTTTCAACGGAACTACTCATATACATGGCATAAATAAACAAAGAATATTCATCTGGTGTGAATTTCGACTTTCCTTTCATCCTAAAAGAATTTGAATCGAATTAGACCAACGTTGAATAAGCAGTCGAGGAAGAGGAGATTCAATCCACACAATTTTACAAATACAGACAATAATTCAATTACACTTTTTCATCCAGCCGTTCATACAAACAATAAATCATATGTCAACTTGGAAGAAATTTCAAAAGGAAATTATGGGTAGCCCGTTCCTCTCTCAAGCTAAAACATTTTGCTCGTGTCGATTTCACTTGTTCGGTGCCACTTGTGTGCAGCGACAAGTATAAATGAAGTCTGACTAAATATCACACAGGTATTTTGATCCCCTATGATTAGAGAAAGAAAATCTAAGTGAAACTCGACGCAAATGTCGTTTTAGAGCTTCTTAAAGGGAATTGAATGAGACAACGACCTACTGATGCCACCCAAAGTTTTTTCAGGTAATCGTGCAATTTCGCAAAATTAAATCACCCGGTGTGAGGTTTCCCGCTCTCGATCGATAATTTCAACTCTCATTTGTAGCCAGCAATTGAAAATATTCACAGGTACTCTAACCCAAGATTCGTGAGTGATATGTATTCATGATTCATTAATGCCAATAGACTCAATATCAGTATCAAAAATGACGAAAAAAGTTACACGGAATTCTGCATTTTTCTGATTTGTGAGAACTTCCTCCATAAAGAATTCACATGGCATTATTTGAAATATATATCTCAGATCAAGTATCATTGACAAGTATTGATTTCGTTGCTCTGGACCAGAATGAATATTTAAGGAAGCTACTTGTGAACAAACAAAGTCACTCGACCAAGGTGGAGGGTTTTGAAATTTCATACGTAGTTGTTTCAATGAAAAATACTCTCCAAGTTCTAAATTAGCAGGATCAAAAGTTTGAGAATGTCATGCCCCATTGAGTCAGATTTGTATTCCCGAATCGCGCTGACGATACGATATGGAAATGATAATGGCGACATTCCCCTATTGACAATGCAACTAATCAAGTCCAAGGCATCATGACCGTAAAATGCGGAAGGAATAACCATCGGAAGATCATGGTCATCGTGCCCGAATTCCGACATCGGAGTTCTCAACAAAAATAATACACATCAAAATACTTCATAGAAAAAGCTCGAGTCGAGCGCGTTGACTCACGCGGTTCGACCATGACTACCTCAAGATATGAAGGGCTCAAATGAATACCATGCAATTCACGGCAAGGACAATTAAGGTGATTAGAAACTACACTTTTTTACTCGAAGTCACTCCACGTTTTACTCAATTTTTTAGAACCAGCCAAATAAAAAATAAAATTTTCTTTGGATGACAGTGAAAAAAAAAAGATTGGTGATAAACACAAAATATAAAGATGCTTAACTTGATTTCCACATGATGAAGCACATACGTTGATCACGATACGACTGGACCTTTGTTGTACTGATTGGAGCAGAGATCTAACCAATGCAAATCAAGCATGACACTAACTTTCAGCAGTCACAACACGAAAACAATACATCAAAATTGATCTAGTTGAGGCTGTACTTTGTATATAAAACGGTTGCTCATGCATCTTATAAGTGAGGGTATATCTTTGGGACACAAGTCATTTCTCAGCTAAGAACATTTTCATAATAATGAGAGTCGTTTGTTTGCACGAAAAAAATTGAGTAACAATAATTGCAACGAATGCTCATTCATTTCTGACTGCCATCGCAACATCGCCCGACCAACCCACAAAAATCAGAAAAGTATATTCTACAAAGTCTTTCCAGATCACTATTGATGTTTTTTGAACAAGCTATCCTTTACCAATCACTTTTGCCGAAGTGACAAAATTTTCGGACGAGGTTTCTACAAGCACTAGGATTGAAAATTGTTGAGATAGTTAGTTAGCCACCGGCTGAATTAGGATAGCCGTCTCAAGTTTCCTGATTTTACACAAGTCAACCTTCTTCCATCGTAAACCAGTGGAAACACTGCCAATCTTAAAATTACTGTTTAGAGTAAAATATTTACAGCGCTATAGACTTGACTCGAGTCGTTGAAATATCAACTGATCGAATTGTGGCAATATTCTATCCAATAATGCTATGGTATGATCTCAAATTACAACTTCCGCAAACTGTGCATAAACAGTCAAGCAGGTATACAACAGCTAACAATATCATGCTTGGGGTGAGTAATCACATCCATCAATTGAAATTGTGACTCGGGTTACACGTCGAAGAATCTTATAAATACCGAAATACTTTCAATTTCAATGAAGAATGCAAAATCGAGATCTGAAAGTGTTGAGCAGTGAAACTTACGCGGAAAGGTCGAGTTGAAAATTTCAGCAATAGGAGGTAAGAATGGTCCCATGTACGAAGAGATTAGACCAAACAGACTATTATGTTGAATAAATGGATCATCCTCATATTGCCAAAATCATCAATTCGCAAATCCATCAAATCTTTGTAAAACGTCTCGGGAGACGGCAGATATGAATCAAGGCAGCATACTCAGTCGTGCACTAATAATTACATATTATTCTTCAAGATCCGCACTCCATGCGATATTAACATGAGAGTATACCTCAAAACTACTGTACATAAAGAATATATAATATATAATAAGATGCCAATATTGATTTTAATGTTTGTGAGCACGGAAAGTGAGCGGATCCGATTGGACATGGAGCTAGGATGTGGACAGAATAGAGATATGAAGTTCAGGAAGTGGTTCTATGAGAAATCATGAATTACGCACCTGAATTAGCCTGATCTCATTGTTGATAGCATCGAGCTGCTCCTGTAGCATGAGCGCAAGGGTTTGCGCATCCGTGTGGCCCGTAGGGCTGATTACGTCGGCGGTGCAGCTGAGTAGGCTCTCGTTGTCGCCGTCACCCTCGGCATCGCTCGACACGTCGAAAGCTTGCTGCACGTTAGCCAGTACGTGCGCCTGTTGCAGCTTTTCCCATTCTTGCTCGGCCAGAGTTCGTGCGATGTAGCTCTGCAACGAGATCTTAATTTTTATCCAAGGCCTCGTGATGTGGACAGGGTCTCGCGATCTGCGAGACCAAAAAACTGAGCATCCGACTGGAGCTCAATGAACACTGCGATGATAAGGCTAGTTCCGATGAAACCAGAGATGAGCGAGCCAGTCCTTAATGAGGCGTTGGCTTACGTCGTCTGGGTTCGGCTTATTTCCAGTGGGAATATCACTGACAAATACTCCCCAGACAAACATTTTATAGGGGAATCTTGATAAACTAAATACATCGCCAAAATGGCTGTTGATAGCAATCGAGTTACTGAGTTCGAACCACAAGCTCAAAGCAGCCCTCGCCTTGACTTGCTTCTTCTATTATCAATATGGGATATATTTTATCGCATTCAATATAAAGGGAAGAGAGTAGATTTCGGCCGACGAAAATAATTAACACGAATACTGCGATACAATAAGAGTTTGCGGTCATCAGCTCTTTTTGATTGAGCAACTTGAACTTACAATTAGTGAAGCTCGTGTGAATTCAAAGAATCTGAGTAGATTACGTATGCGACGTTGGAACAGCACTCTTATCCTTCTGTGAGAAGTAAAGAAGATGCAATCATGGCGAGTTAATGCAAACAGAGGCTATCACAGATAGAAAACATTGACTACCCGGAAAATGATTCTATACCCGAGAATTTATGCCTCTATGCAAACGAGCGTTTTTAATGATTGTTTTCTACTCTAAATCTATACAATCATGTTACTACGAGTGATGAATGATTAAAAAATTAGTTGATATGAGCTTGACATATGACAAGATAAACTTTGCATGGATATGTCAACATCATGAACATCAAGAACCATTAAAAAATGAACAACAATGTGCTCACCATAGGACGGTTCATTGGTGGCGAGATCCCATACATATGGGAGTAGTGCTTGAGTGGAAATAATTGAACAAAGCACATTATTAATTGAAAAAGAGCTATGACTAAGGTATATTTTTCAGGGCCAGGATTTATTTGCTAAAAATCACAAGATCTCTGAGATTTATTCTCATCAGTCGAAGAACCAAACATTATTGGATCATCGATTTTGCATAATCAGATCGGCTCGGAGATTTCCCGATGTACAAATGACAATTCAGAAAAATGAAATGGCAAAGAGCCATGAATGATTCGAGCGTCAAAAATAAATTGATCATCTGAACTCTCTCACAAAACTTCCGTTGGCGAGAAAAATCAATGCAGGTATGCCCGTAAAATTTACGAATGAAATTATTCCTATCTGAGAGGGGGGGGGGAGATTTCTAACGCATACGGAAACCCAATGGCGCGAAGCGGTGTCTACTTGTTTTCAAAAGCAATAGCACGGATAAATATCCATGGGACTTCTAAAAAACCGATTAATGACCAACCTTGGACTCGTCATCGAGTCGCTTGACTGCCCTGCGAGGCAGCGAGTGCGTGTCGAAGCTGCTGTGACTGGCGCTGCGCGAAAAACTACCCGGGTCCACAGCATTTGGGGAGAGACTCCTCGTCAGTGCGTCGGTCTGCTGGATGTTGAACGCAATTTCCTGCTGAAGCATCTGGCGCTTGACGCTGTCGATCTCGAGACGCGCCTTGCCCAGCTCCTTCATCAGCTCGGCTTTTTCATTCTGCAAGTCCTCTGCGAGCTTGCGCATTTTTTCAAGCTCTTGTGTAAGTGCGTTCTTCTCCTCCAGCGCGTGCATGCGCTCCTTTAGATGCACCTGCAGCCTCTCGTTCGACTCTGAAAATCAATGTTGCAGGGTGAAATCAATTTCACGCGATTTTTGATGCTCGCATTATCTATAAAAGACTTATATCACAGAATTTTTGAGAAACTTCGCTTTCGCCGCAAAGTTGGCGTAGAGCCATGCTGTGTGTAGTCTGTCAACTGTCCAAGACGATGGATCGTTTTGAGTGTTTCATATGTCTAATTGAGTTATCTAATTGAGGCTGTTGTAGCTACGTCAGTCAATCATATTAGGTTGTTATGTTGACTCAAAGTATACATTGAATCTTTGCAACCTGTACCGTTGAGGTGAAACCGAGCGCTTTGGGATGCTATTATGAAGCTCAAAAAACAAAATTCAGAATCGCAGTGGATAGAACAATTTGAGTGGTTCTGTAATTAAATCAAAAGCATCTGAATGAAAATTAATGATATTATGAAATACCCCTTCATATGTTCTTTCAAACGCTTATGATAAAAGCATTATTTACTGTTTGCGCTACACCGTGATACATATTAGTACTGAAAGAATGGGACACGTGTGATCATGAAAATTTTTCATTCAAATATACATCACTGTCTGTAAAGCAGCCCGTGCCGCTCTAATATTGAGCATTGGAGTCGAACTATAGTGACAGCTGAACTGAAAAGAAGAGAACTGTGAGAGAGTCTCAAAACTAAACCTTGCTTTTTGATGAAGAATTCCAGACGGACTTGGTACGAACGATGGGTAACCCTACGAAATTTTTTTCGAAAGTATAGACGCTATGCATTGGAATGCGCGAATTGTGGGCTGATGAATCATCGTGTACAATCGATTCGCAGCTGCATCAAAGTTTTACGAGAAATCATTCCAGTCTCGATTTCGATCGCTCGAGTGCAAGGTTAACTTACCCGACAGAAGTTTATCAACTGTAGAGCTGAGCCTCGAATTATGCTCCTCGTTCATTTTCAGCCTCTGATTGAGCCTCATAACTTCAGCCGTTTTCTCTTCTAGTTGCCCCTCAAGCCTTTGGACTCGATCTTCGTTACTTCCGTGCCTCTCTTGAGCCTAAACAGGCAGCAAATGTTTCAATGTCGATGATAACAATCTTCATTTCATCGAATCTATATTCACATGAAAAGGCGAGGAAAGATAGAACTACTATCGCGGTATAGTAACGCTTACAATTCGGAATAGCCCTAATTAGTGGTTCTCTGTACAGACATGAGTCATAGATGCAAACATCATTCTAATTTTCAATTGTCAGCGTAAGATTTGCAAACAAGAGAGATTTTCCTCTAGAAATAGATCGATTTCAAAAATGAAAAACATCAATAAAATAATACAAAAACTTCCACATGAATTCTTGCTACTTTGGAGATGAGACAATACCCTTAATTTCATCAATGACATTCAACTATTAGAAAAGGATCAACAGACTTCTCATTTATGTCATGAACAAGTCATGATACGTTCGCATTTTGCATAAATCTTCAATTTTGAAGCTCAGCATCGAAGCATTCAAACATTTACTGGGGAGTTGATTATTGCGCAAAATCTACGAGAGCCGTCACGAGAAGTCTGTAGAGTATCAAGATAGACTTATTCCCTCGATTCATTAAGAGTCACCAGGTGGAACTTCGGAGAAAGCATATCCTCACTATCTATAGATTCTTCGAAAACATTCAGCATTGGAGATTTCAGTGTTTAAGTTACAAAACAGATCTCTTTGAGTCAAGTTCCAAACGGTGACATTTGACTCTTAACGTTCAAATTCAACGTGAGACGAGTAAAAGCACATTAAAAAAGAGAAGATTAGTACAGCATTTCCAGATTGTTATGCAGCGAAAGTGAGTGCAGTGAGTAAATGAGGATCCGTTCAGCCTCGCAAGGAAAAGCATAGTTTAGAATATCTTTGCATTGATAAAGTAGGAAAAGAAACGGAAAGATTTCGCAACTTTATTACTCTAAAAGATGGAGAAGAGCTAAGCAAGGGAATCATTTCATGGCAAAATTATGAGATGAAATTCCAAAGAAATATGATGATATGTTGAGAGAATCTTCTTTTCCTAGAATTACTCATCGCTTGATCAATAGTCTAAACAGGACTGTATGCGATTGTAACAACCTTTGGCCGTGAGAAAGTTGATACCTGTTATAATTTGGACAACGTGATTCAATGAGACTATGGATACTCTCAATTTTGACATATAGTTCATTACAAGAACAATGCCTATGAAATCAAATATACAGTTGACCACGTTTAATGGAATGATAGATGATACAGTCATACGTTTGATGTGATCCTTGAACCAGGTCTTGGTCCAGTCCCGTACTGTAAATTATGATCGGTTATTGGAATCATCGCATATTTGAGTCAGATTTCTTGGTCCCGATGTGATTCTATTAAACGTGGTCCGCTGTAATTCAATCTCAGCAAAGTTCTCCATAGTCTAGAACGAAGGGAAAGTACCGTGAGGGGAATCTTGTACTGCAATCATTTCAATATTTTCTCTTATTGGCCTCCAATTCAAGAGGAAATGGAAAGATTGCGTAGAACAGAAGTAAATTGCGTGGGAAGAGAAAATGGAGAAAAATTCATAAAACACTGGAGAATAATAATTGAGAAGATGAATATTAAACAAAATACGGTGAGCAACACAGATACAGGAAACAAATTGTGGTGCGATGATATGAATTCCCCTGCGTACCTGGTTTGGTCTCCTCACCTGCGTCAGAGCATCCATCCTTTGTTTAAGCTGCTCTTCCATGTCTGGTAACTTGGAAAACTGTGCGAGCTCTTGTTCGGCATGCTCTAACTTCGCTTGCACTGCCGCTATCTTTTCCTCTTGCAGCTGTAACAATTAAATCGACGAGTAAATCAAAGACAGGTACAAAATATCAACCAAGCTTGATTAGACTTTTTTACCAAGTACAACTTGGGATAAATCTCGGGATTTTCAAGAATTTTCGAAGATAAATAGAGATTTTTATCAGTTCCGACTGTTTAGAGGGTGAGTGAAAGGGCTTTTAGAGATACAATTGTTTCAGGTGCCGAGACAGCATGACGAAAATTCGCAGCGATAAATACCGTTGTTGGGAATAGATCAAACTCGAAAGACGTTGCAGTGAGGGATGAAATTTAGAGATAAAAGCTGACCTTGAGCTGAGCTTCTTTGTGCGCGAGTTCCTGCTCCAATTTTTCATTGAGATCGTGCAGGCTGATCGATTCTCGCTGTGCGTTGAGGTAGCGTTTTTCGAGCGTGGCTATCCTCTCCTCTTGGTCCTCCTTTTGAGCGACGTTTTCCCGCAAGTCACGCTGTAACTTTGCATTCGCATCTTGAGACTTGAGAAAATCTTTCTGCGTTTTCGACAACGTTTCCTCCAATTCAGCGACTCGGTTGTTCAGCTCCGCGACTCGACGCTGCCACGAGCTCAATTCTACATTCTGTCGGTCACAAAAAATGATACGAGAATTAACTTTGATTCACATGCTCATTTCTAGTCTAAAGAGTTCCAGTCCCGACACGAGGTTCATCTTTGCATCTGTTTCAAGAATATAAGGAGAAAATAAGAACTTTTGCTTCGAAGGGAAGTGCCTGAAATGTGTATTTATGAGTGTGTTAGCACGCCAAGCACTGAGAATACACGTTGAAAAGGTCGTTGGACAGGAATAGTTCGGACCGTCGTTGTTATTGTCACAATTTTGGCATCCTCAAAGAATTTTAATATTTTTCAGAGTGAAAAGTATATTATTCACCTATACAAAAGTTCACCACCAAATATGAGAGAGATGAATAATGCAGAATCTCGGATATCTTATCAATTGGCCCATTCACAGGTTATGGAGCCAATTCATTCTCGTATTTATCCAGCCAACAATCGATCAACTTTAGAGACAAACCCATAGAAAAAATCAAACGCTGATGAAACTCTTCAGTGTTATCAGTAAAATTCCGATCATACTAAGTATTTCCGAAATTTCAGACACAGTAATGAGTGATGTACTGACGCGGTTCCAGTAATGCTCAATATAATAAAGCAGTTCTCGAAAAGGAAAAAATTTGTTTTCATCTTTTAAGGCGATGCAGTCACGGTGCACGCTGAACTTTGTTCACAAAAATCTCAAAATCGTTCACAATTTGGGCTCAACGACGAGTTATCCAGGCTTTATGATCATCCAACTTGACCTGGGTAGCTCGTCCTTCAGTCCAAATTGGAAAAGATTTTGAGATTTTTGTGAACGAAAATGTGTCTGTTACATATGGGTTAGAAAGTACCCGCGGGCAAGTTATTCTCGTTCATCGCCGATAGTCTTGTGATTGATGACAAATGGTGAGTTGTCCACCACAAATCAGGATGGTAATAAGTAGTGGACAACTCGTGTCAAATTTCGTATCATCGAAATGCAAGGTGGATGCAAGGCAAAATAATTTCCTGGTTGCACGGCGACCGCATTGCCTTAACATTACGATCCGTCTGTCGTGATTGAGATTGCTTTTGTGTGGGAAGACTGATGATGATCCAAAGATGCACACTGTGTAGAATGAGACACTCGACCATACAACTGGATATTTACTCGTGTGTTGTAATAATTTCAGTGTATTTGATGAAAAAGTAGAACAATCATGCGAACAAGGGTTATTGATTTCTTTCTCAAACGAATTCCTCGGTATATTCTGTGGACAGTGTTTTTCTCGGTTGACGAGATCAACCGCATCACTAACGAGGAACGCCCAGGGGTTGTGGAACGCGGATTGGGTTGGAACTCTGGGGATAGTCTCCTTTTACCATCAAAAGATAAAACCCAGAGCTGCACTTGCAAATGCCCAACCGTTTTCGAGCTGCAGCTCATAACATTAGCATTATGAGTATATCTATATATATCTTTTTGGAGCATGGGCCCATATGGGTAATGCTAATGTCGCAGGCTATAGCTCAAAAACGGTTGGGCATTTGCAAGTGCGGCTATGGGTTTCACCTTTTGGTGGTGATAGGAGACTGTTCCCAGAGTTTCAGCCAAATCCGTGCCCCACAACACCTGAGTGCTCCTTGTAAGAAAGAAAGGCAACTCGTATGCGCGGGTATAAATCGGTGTAATACGATGACATGGTCACTTTTATCTAAATGCAAGGTAAACTACTCTAGATGAAGATTGGATTATTTCATCTACTTCCTAACTGTTCTAATTTCCAACTTTTCAGAACACGAAAACTGTGTTGCGATGATTAATTCTGTTGTACAACATTCATTTTCCCACATGCTTAGTCACTAGTATTGGATGATCATTTCCATACTACACCATTCAGGATTGGAATCAGTACATGCAGACACACCAAGAAAAAAACGAGGGCATACAGTAACTCGGATTGTTCGAATCAAAATTTGAGATGGAGTGAGAAAGATCGCGAATAGTCCACTTTTGAAGAGCTTACGAATTATGCAAGTGATCACTACGTTACAAATTGAGTCAATTCCTGCATGTTGGTTTTCATGAGCATTATTCATTGAACCAAAATATAATGACAAATTACTGATATTGAACTCTTTGGTTCAGATGTTTTTGCATGAATAAGCCAACCCTGCTCCATAGTGATTTGAATTGAACTTCAATGAACGAAAAGATGATTATCGAACGTGGTCGAGACACGGAAAAATCCTGCGTTAGAAATTTCGTGAGTTTTTTGGTTTTGCGAGCATACCTTTTTGTCGAGCACAGTCTTCAACTCTACGAGCCTGCCATCGGTGTCTTGATCGGTGAGTTCAAGAGCGCCGTTGCTGAGTCCTGTGGGGGTCTCGGCAATCACCGCTGCTTGAGTCCCATCCTGAATCGTCTCTGTCTGCTGGGCCCAGCCCTGTCCCCAAATATTTCCCAATACACAAACATTTACAACTGCGTGTTCGAACTTGGATGCCTTCACTCACTGTTCACCATTTGGCACCCAGGGCATCGAAAATGTACAGGATAATACATTCTCAAATACTCCAATCTTCTTTTAGTAGCCTATAAAAGGGCGCTACGCGTCCACAATCCTTGGCGATCGCGGTAAATGTTACATCTGCATCAATAATTGAGGAAGATTTGAAATTCACCTCTCATTGATGTGTACGAGAAACAGCCGCTCAATCTTACAAGTGAGTAGGAAGTTCAATGTCTGGATTTCTAACCATTTTTTTAAACATTACATAGACGGTTGGAGAAAGAATTTATCTGACGAAATCATCCTACTTTCCCTGAACGTACTTCTTTTGACACAGAGAGTACGAGAACGTGGTCCAGAATCGAAATTGATTAATCTTGTAAGTCCGCACGATGATCCGAGACTCGTTCATTATGGAATATACATGACTCACTGGGTGCCAAAAGATTAATTTATAAACTTTTAGGACATTTATACTGTTATCTGACTAACGCAATTTCGTTCCATCACCAACAGGCCAATCATCTCTGAAATACACCGAGCCCCTGCTGTTGACCTACTCTTGTAAATCCGATGGACTATTGATTCAAGTGGAAAAAAGAGTCTCTCGACCTTCTTTAATACTAGCCCCGATTAATTTCTCCTGTGTCAATGCGCATTTTGCCGTGGATCTCGCCCATAGAAGCTGCAGATTATGTTTTTCAACTAATTGGTGAGCCCGCTGCTCAAAAACTCTGACTCTGGTATTCATAGTCAGTTCTAAACCGAGGGTTAGAGTTTGATCCTCGGTTTAAGCGCTGTAGTCGGTGCGGCCAATAAATGAACTAAAGTCTCTGCATCATACCAGGCAGCAGAACACCAAATACTCAAATTCATAATCTGGCCACGACGACTACAGCGCCTAAACCGCGGATCAAACTCTAACCCCCGGTTTAGAAACGACTATGAATACCAGAGTCAAAAGCATCAGGGTCTATCAGCATCAGAGCGTGTGTTTGCGCGGTTGGGAAATTTCTATAGGTATTTGTCAACAATTGTCCATGAAGAAATGAAATATTGTGAGCAAATCAAGATATTCCCATAACGGGGTACTTATAGACGCATTTTACTCTCGATTCGCGAGCGTAATCGGCGCGTGACTTCGTTCTTTCACAGTAAGTAATATATAATACGCTACTAGGGCGTGAAGAGGATAACCTTTGACACCGATAATATTCGATACCGGAAGGTCTTCACTTCTTACGTGGTATACGAACTTCGCTGTCGTAGCATCAATGGAAAGAGATCACAATAATCTTGAAACAAAAATGCCGAACACCCAAACGCTCGGTTGCACGCAATAAATAATCGCGTTTTTTGTTTCAATTAGAGATAAAGATAGCGCCCAAAATAGGAACATCAGCAGGTGACTGTTCGTCTTGGAGCCCTTTAAATTTTTCCGTGAAGCGCATATTCAAGGCTTATTCTGAACGGTCCCAAGAGTCAAGTCACATAACAACTTCCAAAAACCCGTATTCTCGTATTTTTTCTTTTACTTTTGAAGATATTCACTTGATTACATTGTACATACACGCAGTAACTCTTTGGGTATATCGTGAAGAATTCCATACATACGATGTTTACCCATGACGTACACAATCTAGGCGCATCCAACATTTTAGCGGAAATCAACCAAGATCATGGTATATATGTTGACCTTTGCAACGTTTTCATCTTACGTTTCAAAATTTCTTGGCTTCGAGCGCAAAATTTTGTAATCGATTTCTCTATGTTCGAAATTGAGGTGCGATGGAATGAATGATTCCTCTGGGAAGTATGAAAACAAGGCCGAATGAAGAAAAATGAAAGCGGGATCGCTGAAGAGCTATGCATATCTGAAGTTATAAATTTACTCCGTAAACGTCTCATGCTCCGATAGGTATTGAGCGATCATTGTGAACACTCGACAAAAAACTTGATCCTCCGAACTCAATGTAACGGATTTCTCTGATTGGGTCGGTACGACTGACTTCAACGTGAGATGAGTGGCGACACGAACTACCCATAGAACTATTGACGTTTTGAATGTTGAGTCATGTTGGATATGGGATGAAAAAGTGACTCGACCTCAACTACAATGAGCTCATTCTAGCGTTGCTGATGTCAATACTAGGGTATCACACCAAATATGTCGCCACAATGTTCACGTGACGATACTCAAATATTACACATTTCGTTCTCAATAATACGCGAAGCAAACGGATCATCAAAAGAGTCACAAGGGGGAGTATCGCACATCGACATCCAAGGGAAATGTTGTTATTGTCTGAATTGTTCATAGCTAACTACAATGTACAATCTGCCAACAAATTCACTCAACCGCATAACAATACACGATCATGCACTGTTACTCAAAATATTCAAATTCAAAAATCATTAGATGCAATTCGCGAACGGTACATTGGAAGAATCAACACTACAAGTTCAAAGTATGAAATAGTACACAGAGTTTCGAGCAGTCAACTGCAGAGGGTCGTAGTGTATCCATGAATGGCATGTTGGTGTGCGTATAACACGGTGTTCGTCAGTGAATACGAATACACATTTCGAATAAAATTTTGTATTGAACGACTAGCCGGAAGAGCATTTACAACTGCTCACCTTGATTTGTTGCTGCTGCTGTTGTTGACTGTCTTCTGCTTGGCCGTTTTCTTTTGGCCGATCGTCTTGAGATTTTGGTAAATGACCGCTTACTTTGTACTGATGCAGCTGTAATGGATAATATCACGTGTAATTTTCGTCCCCGAGATATCACCACGATGAAAGATCTGTACTCGACATTTGATTCGGAGCGAGTTACAGTGTCTCGCCCATGAAATATGATGGCATGACCGTTTGATGAACCTCGACAAGCCGATCTTCCGATCAGAGATTACCGTGAGATCCACATTTCTTACTATCGTCCATGCCTCGTTCTCGAAAGTGACATTCATACACGACAGAAGTTTCAATGCGTTGCAGGTAACGCAAAAATTGCTGAACCTCATTTTGTTACGAGTTTGCCAGCTCTTGACAAGATACTCAAAATAAACTTGGATTTGCAACAAGGTCAAGATTAGCTGTAAACAAAGTATCAGGACTTGATGGTTTTCATTTTGTTCACTCATGTTACTCTTGTATATAGTAATGATTAATCAATCGGTTTCATGAGTCAAATGGTGGTATTGATTGCGGCAACGTTTCGGTGATTTTTGTCACCCTTATTAAGCCTAGTTAAATAGTATTGCACATTTGTTACTTCCGTCACGCGCCATATTTAGGGTGATGACAGATAAAGCGCTACGCTACGATTTTGCGCCACGCCACGATGCGCTATCGCGCGCCACGACCCAAAACTTCATTCCAGCAAACTCGACCATAGATAGATTTGATTCATTTTCATAATCTGCGGTTGATACTGTAACAATAAATCCAGTCCGCCAATGGTTGGGTTCGCTGGAATGAATTTTTGGGTCGTGGCGTGCGATAGCGCGTCGTGCCGTGGCGCAAAATCGTAGCGTAGCGCTTTATCTGTCATCACCCTTACGTAAATGTGACGCGTTACGGAAGTAACAAACGTGCAATACTATTTAACTAGGCTTGATAAGGGTGACAAAAATCAACGAAACGTTGCCGCAATCAATACCACCATTTGACTCATGAAACCGATTGATTAATCATTACTATATATCAGGACTTGAATTGCTGCAAAAGAGAAGAAAAAGAAGGATCTATTCCCTGGAAAAACTAGAAACCAAGTTTCGCAATGGACGATATCCAACGTAAATCGTCGCTGAGTTTACCGAGTAACATTACTGACTACTTCTTGAAGTTACTGGCAAAACTGATCAATTGTTTTGAAAACGATTGTGCGAAAATTTTTCGCAATCGGATGATCTCGAGATGCACTTTTTGAAGCGCAGTTTAAGGTAGTTGTACACTAAAGTGCAAAGTATACCAGAATGTCACCAAAGTTGGTGAGGATTTAGTTTAAGTGTTAATGAACACCTGTGCAAAATTTCAAAATGATTGACCGTTTTGTTTCAGAGTGGTAGTCATCAAAATTCGTCCCTTTTAGCATGGCGCTCATGCGGGATCGTCGACTCCCATATAAACGCAATGTTAAAAGTGGCGGGTTTTTGATGGCTACTACTCCGAAACAGAACGGTCAATCATTCTGAAATTTTGCACAGGTGTTCATTGACACTTGAACTAAATCCTCACCAACTTTGGTGTTTTTCTGGTATTTAGCGGAATCTCCCTTAACGGATACCTCCTATTAGCGGACACCTCTCAATAACGGACAATTTTTTGCGACCAGTATAAGTATAATCACAGAAATGAACCTCTGATTAGCGGACACCTCCGGATAGCGGACAGTTTTGATGCAACCAGAGGTGTCCGTGCGACCGGAGATTTCACTGTATTTTCAGCTTTAGTGTACAACTACCTTAACTAAAATACAATGATGATGCGAGTCTGCTTTAGGAGTCTTTCGAAATAAAAAAAAACCATACGGAGCAAAAGACACGCGGGTAGAAATAGAACATATTTTCTACGCTTAGTGCTAAAAAACGTGCATCTCGTAGCAGAATCGAAAGCGTGTTTCTACGTAATTTTTGGACGTTGACTTTGCCGAATGCTACAGTTGAATTTGATCGTTATGAATGTAGTCAACTTTTCTTTTACTTCACTCACCTCATCTTTCGTATGCGTCAATTCTTCTTCCAATGTAGTATTCCTCTCAAGCGCAACGCGTAACCGCTCCCGTACCTAATCAAACAAACAAAAATCAAGCATATAGTCTTTCCGAGCTAGTTAGTGGCATTACATATTATGTGATAACGTCGACTTCAGTCATGCTACAAATGCATCATAACAAAAGGCTTGGATTCGTCATTGATTGTGTCAAATATTGTGAAGTATATCTTATTGTGAATTTGCAGAAATATTCCCAAAAGGAACGAGATGAATCAGGCCTGATTTCCAAAATTTCGTTTTAGATGTGGGATTGGCAACGATTTGTGGTGCATTTGTTCATCGCGATAAAACGTCGAGTGTGTTCCTCGATTCGATCGTGGAAAACCTAAGACCAGTGCTGCTAAAGTAAAATGTGAATAAACCATATTGATAAATGGTCGAGTCATACCTTCTCATCCAGAGCCTTATGATGTTCAAAAAGGCTTTTGAGAGCTTTCAAAACTTCAACTTCCGATGAGACGCCAGATTGGGCAGCAGCCTGGCGCTTCACAACTGTCATCCTCAGAGATCTCTCGTGTCGAGATACCAAGCATTCGAGATGTTCCAAAAGGAGCTGCAACAATTGAAATATCATTATACAACTCCATCAGCTAACCAACAGATTAATGTTCAAGGATATCATGTAGGAGGAAAAGGACATGGATAGTCTCTGTTGCCAGTTATAATTGGGTTGTAAGAGCTGGAAACAGAAGCTCGTCGAGGCGCTCAATAATGCGTGTCTGTGACGAGTTCTGTGCTGCTTTCACTTGTTCATTCACGTATTATACTCGCCAACTAGGACACAGGCGTTGACTATTATTGAAAATGTGTATTTATTTTATACTGAATCGAAGAGGCTCGTTGAATGCAAAATTGATCTACTTCGGAATATGACTGGATTGTAAAGTTCAGAAATTTGTCCGAGTCCGAGTTCAGGAAGGCAGCCTTAACATTGAAAGATGTGCACAAGTTTGATTGGAAATATTTTCGCTCCGCAAATCACGTGTACGACATGGGATACGCATTCACTCGAGGCAAAGGGTGCACAATCGCTGCAATTCTTAAAATTTCGATTGTGCTTTGAAATTGTTTTTTCTCGACACCATTAGTAAGTGACGGGCTTGCATCATACCCAGTGGAGAAATGCACCCTATTTTCACGTATTGCAACTGAGAGAATCTGACCCGATTCCAAAAGTTCTCGTGTTTGCTGTGTTGAGAAACAAAAGAGTTAATGGGTCAGATGATAACGGAACACTTGTGAAAAATTTTGTGAATCTGATATTATTTCCTCCCTTCTTTGTTTTTATACACCAGCTGACGCACATGCGGCGCACAGTGGGGCTAAAAATTCATTTCGGGACAAAATTCAGCTCCACGTGGATCCTCAACCAATCGGAATGATTCAAACGGGATCCTTTCCGTTTTTTGACACTCTACAAGATTCCTCCCCGGAAAATTTGATTTGGGAATCCGCGGAGACACAGAATCGTGTTGGTCGATCAACCAAAAATCGTCGAAAATTGAGTCTCCTCAATCCTGGCGGCAATGTACGATTTTCTGGTTGGGCCGAAAATACATGTTTTTGGTCCCACTTGATAAGGGAAATACTCTCATCATTGCAGAACTCCGGTAACCTAGGTTTAAATCAGGATTTCAGGCTCAACTACCTTGGTAATCAACCCCAATCATCAAAAATCGACTTTCTTCGACGCTGGTGTTAATGTACGGGGTTCTAGGTGGGTTCAAACTATAATTTAGAGATAAGTACACAATGTGTGAGCCCATGTCTCAGGAATGCACAAGCTTGATCCGAGGGCTTCAGAACTCTGCAATATCTTCCCCCACTCACTTAGTACTCGAATATCATCGATATCCACGACCTTTTGGAGTAAACGTCAATGTACGTAGCCTCACCAGGCGCGGATCCAGCCGGAGGCCATGGGGGCCGCCCCGCCCCCCCCCCCCCAAGAAATTTTTGAATGTCGGAATTTGTAGTATGATGATCCCTAAATGCCGTTACGTTAGCAAGAAAGAGATCTGGTCTGTGTGTGTGTATGTGTGTGTGTGTGTGGGGGTGCGTGTGTGTGGGTGGGCGTGTGTGTGAGTAAAGTGCGCGCGCTCATGTATACGTTAGTTATTAGTCACACACCACCCTCGCCACTAACCATGCCCCCCCCCCCCCCCAAGCGACACCGCTGGATCCGCCACTGAGCCTCACAAAATGTTTCTCCAAGGTGTGAACCTCCACCTCAAATGCTTTTCGAATACTCCCACCTGGATTTGGGAATGATTGCAGTAAGAAGGAACTATTTACCACTCATCAGTACAAACCGGTACCTCTTGCTTTTCGTCTTGATTGCCCTCAACACGATCTTGGGCCTCCAGAGCTCCCCGAATAAAATTCACCGGGGAGGTATCTTGTAGAGTGAAGAAAAACGAAGAAACACCGTTAGAATTGTTTCGGTCGATTTATCGCGTGGCGCTGAATCTTGTTCCGAAATCGGTTTCTAGCCCTACTGTGGCGGCGCCTGAAAATTTGCCCGGCACTTTCAGCCTTGTGCGAGCCAAAGCTCGGCTCTGATGTCGGCTGTTTTTGCAGATGGGAAGCTCAAGTTCCGTGATTTGTCATTACTTTACATGAAAGAGTTGAATGAATGAAGAACCGTCGTGGCAAGAAATAGTCGCAAATCATCAACGCTTCGGCCTTCGCAGCAAAAGAGTTACAAAATAACTTTGGAAAGGATGTATTTGCCAAGCCGTCAAATTACAAAAACCCAGCATGAAAAATACTCGAATTCACTCTGGTTTCATGGAAGATAATTATTCACTTTTTCTTTTGCTATTTCTCGAATTTTCTAAATGGTATAGTTAGTTTCTAAAGATGCTGGGAAATTGATTATTTCAACATCGTACATTTCTGGAACCGAGGAGCGAGCCAATTATGTATCGCTCATCATTTTCATGACCGCAAATTTGAATTGATCGTAGATAGGTGACATAACAACATGCACACGATAATCATATGAAACATTAATGATGAAAAAACTCTCCGCTTATATGTCTCAATACAGCAGAGTCAATAGATGAATAGATAGATGCAGTCTCTATGACTGTCGCTTTACAAATAAGATATGCAGACAGATGGAGGAAACTTTGCGATGAGTTAATAGTGATATAATACAATATAAGACACATAGATGGTTGAGAAGCGCTCACCCTCGTATTGTTTCGCTCAGCTTTGAGTTCCGAGATTTCCTCTTCTTTCTCGAGAATACTTTCCCTAGCCGTCGTGAGCTCTTTCGTTAGCTGCGAGAATTCCTGAAATCGAGAAGAATTTATTGCATCATGCGCGAATTTACGTTTGAGATTAAAATAGCCCAAATTTGATTCGCACGTGCACACATTTCACTCAATACTCTTCGCTAATCCTTTCATGCTCTGGAATGTAAGAAACAAGACATGGACGGAAAAATCTTGCAAGATTTCTCTCTACGGGGAAAATGTGTAGCTTTCAGGGTTGCCATGGAATATTATCGAATTAGTGCCCTCAAATATTGTTTACATTCTCAAGCGAATTATGGTCTTATGTCGATGTGAACCCCACCGATGATATGAACAAGGCAGCCATTGTAAGGGTGATGACAGACAACCCGCCACGACGCGATTCTCATGCCATTTGACGACACGACACCTCCCGACACGACACGTAATTTATTCCGATGAAGCCAACCATCGATGGATTTGATAGAACCAATCATGGGTTGTGAAAATGAATCCAATCCATCGATAGTTGGGTTCACTCAAATGAATTATGTGTCGTGTCGAGTGGTGTCGTGTCGTTAAATGGCATGAGAATCGCGTCGTCGTGGCGGGTTGTCTGTCATCACCCTAAATGAAATGTGTAAGAATTTTCATTGACTCTGTAAGCAATACAAAGTAAGGGTTATGCAGCAGCAAGTGAACAGTAACAAGGCGGTTACTCGAGCCTTGCAAGCTGAAAGGCTATGTTACTACACGTGAACGTACGATCGCGGTAACATAAAACTCTGCATATACATCGATATACAATTGTTACTTGTTTCACGAGCTGGGATTGGTGTCCCAGTCTTTTTATTGCATATTACAAATATGTGACTTTCTACAGATCTAATAGTGTGCTTCTTGAGTTACATCAACTTGGGATTAATTCAACCAGCAATAGACACGAGAGCAATGAGCAACATCGTTGCTAACTACATAGTATCAGGCATGGTGGTCGTATAGTATCAGGTAGTTCTCTACTGTGTGCAAGATACTGAAAATCTGAATAAATTGCTCAAACATCTACACATTTGATTACACCTCGGATCATAGAAATCTTTCAAAAGTCAATTAAAAAACAAGAGCAGAGCTTGTATAAGGGAGCTTTCTACCCAATCATCCTTTCTTCGCCGACGCTATGGTATCCTCCTTTCGCGCCACTGGTCTCGCTCCGAGAGTTACCAAGCCGTACAAATAACAAGATGATTTGGTGGGGAACACTATAAAAATGAAACTCCAAACATATTCACCGACTTTATTGTAAATAAGGATAGATCAGTTTAGATTACTCGAAGGGAATGTAAGGATAGAGAAGGAAAAAACGTGATGGGAAATATTTCGTGTAAACTAATGGAACACAGCTTGTTTCACTGTAGGGGACGAAAATCAGTTCGAGATTTGTGCAAACGAGGTAATTCGCAATACAGACGTTGATACACACACGCGCCTATATACTGCACTGTTGCGCACATTATTTTCTCATTTTCAACCACTCGAGCGATTTTGGTTCAAAAACTCGATTTGATTCATTGAAAGGCAAACTGTAAGAATAATGTTATATAACACCTGACCGGAGAAATTTCTTGAGGGCATGCGGTGTAGCTGTGCAAGCTGAATTCTGTTTCCACTTTACTCGAATTCTCCTTTGATTAGGGCTAAACGACGAGAAAGGCCACACTTGTTATCATCTAACTTGAATGGCTCTTCTCGTCGTTTAGTCCAAATCGCAAAAGAATCGGATAAAAAAGCGAATTACAATGAGCTAATTTTATAGGTTAGGAGATACCAGAGGTTTAGTTGTTCCCGCATTCTTTCACTACACTCTTATAATTTAGACTAAACGGCGAATTGTAGAATATAATATAGTCAATAAGAATAACTGGACAACTCACACCGTTTTCTAGTCCGAAAGCAAGTATCAATATTTTGGAGCTAAACTGACCCCGAAATCGTGTTCAGATGATCATTTTGAGTCAGAAAACCATGTTTGTATCCCTATTTAAGCCGCTTATCTCATTCGTGAGCTAGAATGAGTGAAATCCCACTCGCTTTCGCCTGCGTCCAGATAAACGTGATAATGATCATTTTCAACTCGTAAAAGAGAACCTCCTGCTCGCATCTAAGCTCGAGGCTCGCCTCCGGGAGATTTCACACTTATTTGGGGGTACATAGGGGAGTAATCCCACACAGATTGGTGCAATTTGGTCAGATGGAAGCATATGCGAGCCATACCTTTGAGATCATTTTGAGCAAAAAGTCAAAAAAGGGTGTTTTAAATTGGCTGAATAAAGTCGACAATTCAATATCCCACCCAGATTATTGTTCTAATTGGTAGTATTTGTATCGAAAAACATAGTCGCACAGGTTTGGGGTCGAAGGAAAAAAACGATTCTTTTAATGAGCTCAAAGTTTGGTATTTTTACGAATTTGCTCAGCTTGTAATGACTGTAACTCCTAAAGAAAGTACAGTAATCGACTTTTAGGGCCTCGTCAGAAAGTGCGCATTTGCTCTTTTTCCCCCGTGGAACTAACGCCATTGTCCGCCCGTGGCGCGCAATGGAACTACGGCGCCTACGCTTATACACGGGAGGGGAAAAAGCGAAAAAGAGAAAATGCGCTATTTTTGTCGAGGCCCTTACCAGTAGTCAAATTGTAGGTTTTTTCAAGACCTTCAAAATGACCACTTGTAAAAGTCGATTATCACATGTCTAGTGGGAGCTACATCACTTTGAAGCAAGCCCAAAAATCGCTAAAATGTGCTCTCAGCAAATAGCTCCTAGAAGTTGCTAGGCTCAAGTATCGACCATGGACAACTTTTTTCTCAAAAGTACTAGTCTTAAGGAAGAAAATGCGCCGAGGTACGTCCAAAAATGTTGATTCTAGTCGGAGTTATGATTTTCTAGAAATAGGCCAAAAAGGAACTTAAAAAGGACCTTTCATAGGCCCCAGGGCCCACGGGGGCCTTAGAAAAAATCCAGAAAAAATTTTTTGTACTATATTAATATAGTACTAACGGAAAAAAAATTTTGTGGATTTTTTCCAGACCCCCCTGGTGCAGGCATTCGTCGAAATGCTCCGAAATAGCCCATATATAAGTTCGAAGTAGATGGAAAGAAGATTGAAGAACGTTATCAGTGGAACCGTACAGTGAATTGACAATATATTCCTCGAACTATGTTAACCCGCTCACTACTTTGTCCCTTTAAAGGGACACTATCGATTATGAATAACATGTGATGGTTTTTTTGTATTGCATCGAAAAAATCTGAAGAAAATCTGAAGAATGTCTGTTACTACAAGGAACATAATGGAATATTAATCGTATCTCAGGATTTAATTATGAGAGAAAAAGAAATAAAAAACGAAAACTCTTCAAAATTCTATTTTTGCCATTTTTTACCATTTTCCACCACAGAATCTTTGAGAAAAATCTCGTTTCTGATACCATGAGCAATTCAAGAACTCATCAACTACATCGAAGATTGAATTCAACACAACTCATAAGAAAAGAATAGAGACAGACAGACAGAGACTCAAGAGATACAAAGCCAATTGAAATAACATTCTCTTATAAAACACCTCAGATTATTTGCAGTGCTCAGTGAGCACAAATAAAATGTGAATTGGTAGTCTACTCCAAAAAAATTATGAAAATACAAAGAAAGTCTATCCAACGATGTTCCAATAACTTAGCCCATACATAAAACGGTGTAACTAAGAGAACTTCTCGTAGCACTTAATCCCTTTGAACTACGTACTGCAAATTCTGTGATTTTCCCAAAGAAAAGGAAAGAGGTATCCATTGCAACAATCTCTTACAAACATGATTGATGATGGATTGAATGCAAAGTAGTACGGTATGTGAACGAAAAAAAGAATAGCTAATGCAATCAGAAATTGTTTTGAACCCGAGATGGCAAGCAAGAGGGTGAACATTTGCGAGGGGGTGAAAAATTTTCAATTCAATATACAGACAATCAAACGAAGCGTTTACCGTTCACTTCAGCAACAAAAATTGAAAAATTCTGTCAGGAGAAGATGTATGCCCCATCAATATGTGGCTTGTCAAAACTGATTTTTTTTGGTCAATTAGTACAGTACACAGAAATCATTACACTGTGGTATCATCAAGGAAAAAGTTATACTCGAGTCTATACAATGAAATTTATTATCAAGATAGCCAAAATTGAGAAAACCTTCCTTTGGGTTAATAATCATGTGATGACAACTTGATTTCTCCCATTATCTCAGTTTCCGTCAAAATCCACGAAAACATTTTTTGTAGTGAACCCTTGAATGATTTGTAAAATGCCAAATATTGTGTAACACTCAAGATCAGTTAAAGCAAATGGTAATTTTTTTACTAAAGATAGTCTCGACAGTTGATTGATTCAATACAGTACTTTTTGATAGCTTAAAATTCAAAATAGATTGCATCGACTCAAGTAATGGATCAAACTCACTCGATTATCTTCAAGGGAGAAACACTAATGAACAAGTGTTACAGCTGTGATCATCTTCTCAAATAGTGTTGTGTATTTTGGATAGGTTGTAACAAATGTATACAAATAACAATTGCCATTTTCTATAGCATTTAGTATGATGATCAATAAATAATCAATTCAAAAGTTGAGGAATACCAACGCTGCTTATGACAACTCGATAATGTCTTTCTGCCACTAGCAGAAAATATTACCAGCTGTTACAATTCTGAGAAAATCTTGCAACAAATTGGGGTAACTAACAAGACGATCAACAAGCCTTATCTATGTTTCATTCAACATACCCCTGAATCTCCATGTTTAAGAATAGGAAAGGTAAAATTGAGATACCTGAGGTATATTAGCGTCAAGTTGTCTGTTGAGAGCATCTCTTTCTTTTTCAAGCTCCTGCAGCCTTGATTCAGCTTCTTGTAAACGTTCTTGACTTTCTCTAAGTGAGTCCATGAGCTTATCCCGTTCATCGAGCACTGATACCATGAGATGCTCAAAGTTGGCATCTTCACCAGAGAATTGGGAACTTCGCTGGCTGATACTATCCTCTACGATAGTTGGCATCACATCACACATCATATTCCACATTTTGTATTGAACTCAAGCACAAGTACGAAACTTAATCCAGACTCGTTACTGGGCTACCACAACATCACCACACTGAAATCACAATAACATCAAAGTTTTCTGGAATCTTGCACTGAGTGTCAATCACCTAGAGTCAGTGGAAACTACGTAGAATCATCTTTTGATTATGAATACTACTTTGGTACATAGCTCCTTTGATAGTACATTCCTGTTTGTAATGCACTGTTCTTTGAGAGATGTGGGGACATCCTCTTCCTCATCTCATGTGTCAGTGTGCTTCCCTATAAAAAAAGTTTACAATGAGTTCGAGTGCTGAGCACGAGGGGCCATCAAATTGGAAAATGAAGCAAGAAAGATGGTTGCAGGCAAGAGTAGATTTGATCATAACAAAAATGCCATCGCTGACTGGAGGGACAGTTGCTCCTCGCAATTGTTATGACATTAGGAGAGAGTGCAAGAGA
Source organism: Eretmocerus hayati (assembly GCA_029851415.1). Taxonomy (NCBI): domain Eukaryota; kingdom Metazoa; phylum Arthropoda; class Insecta; order Hymenoptera; family Aphelinidae; genus Eretmocerus; species Eretmocerus hayati. The sequence goes on from CM056741.1 coordinate 138,343,651, forward strand.
ATGGAAGGTGCAGAAGGTGGCGTGAACCGAGGAGTGACCGAAGAGGGCGAGAAAAGCAGGTGAGTGAAACGGGGAAGCATGCCGCAGTAGCGCAGGACAGGTGGATGCAGCTGGTGCATCATCGGGTTTTGCGCACCTGGAGGCGCGGTAGGTCGAGGCCCGCGGTGTCAGGGGCAGCAGCGGCGACGAGGAGTGGCGCCGGGATCGGGTCGGCGAGGTCGGCCCCTCAGCTCTGGCCATTGGCGGAGCAGCTCCCGGGCGCCCGTCGTCTGCGGAGGGGCCGGCACTCGGCGTGCTGCTGGCGCGGCCCCGCCGGGTCGAGGGCGAGGAGCAGCAACGGTGGCGGTGGCGAAGGCGGCGCGTCCGCGTGCAGCTCGGGCCCCATAGGTAGAGGTCGACGACGGCGGCTGAGGGCGCAGCTCCCGGGCGGCCCAGGGCACTAATTGTCGGCCGGCGGAGCTGCGCGGCGGCGGGGGCGGCTGCAGGGCGGCGGTGCAGGGAGCTGCAGGCGGCCAGCTACTCTCGCGCTGCGATCAATCGACTCGCGGAGAATGTGGCCTACCGTACGAACGTACTGTGCTCTAACTATGGTGTTCTCTCTCTCTCTCTCTCTCTATCTCTCTCACCTCGCCGACAGTCACTCATACCTGCCGTGCACTGTGTTACTAGCAACTGTACCTTGTAGTCTAGTTACTAGTACTGTCTAGTACGCAAGGCCTATATATTGAGCTGATCCGCACGATAGCCACTTCGCTTCACCGCGGAGCAGTTGCCCGGAGCGCAGCTAAGGGTGCCTTTTCACGACGTAAAAGTTTTCCCCCGGAGCCCATCTCTCGTCGTTGGAGCGAGAGAGATAATCCCCTGCTTTAGGGTCTCTAGACAATAGTCTGTTTCTTTTGCTCCAATGGCGAAAGATAGGCTGTGGGGGAAAAATTTTACGTCGTGAAAAGGCAGCCTAAATCCTTGGCGCCGCGCCGCCCCTGTCACTACTCTCTAGGGGCACTAGGAGTCACTATAGTCGCTGCTAGGGATTTCAAGACACGAGAGGGGTTGTGGAACACGGATTTGGCTAAAACTCTAGGGATAGTCTCTTTCTACCGCGAAAAGATGAAACATAGTCGCACTTGCAAATGCTTAGCCGTTTTCGAGCTGCACGGATAAGAACATTAGCCTATAGCATTTCATATTATTGCAATTTTCGAATTAGTCAATTGCTCATTCCGTTTCTTAGAAGTTTTGTTCAGTACAACATATGTGATTTGATTATCCATTATCGGTGGATCTTTCGCGAGCGCGCAGTAGCGATTAAATATAAGCCACAGTCAACCAAAATATTACAGTTCACGAGAAGCCAAAATGAATTCGATCGCTCGGAGCTTACTATAGGAAAGATCTTTGAACTCAAGATGTGCCTCGCTGTGAAAACTTTCATTGAGAACACATATTATCGAAAAAATCATCCAGTAAGTTTTCTAGCATCAAGTGACTGACTGCGTCACTTTTGAGAGATTCAATATCCTGCATCCGAATCTCAATAGATATCTTAGCAGTGGTACTATGAAAGAAGTTGGTTCGAGACGATGATTAAGGGGATGTCGGAGTCCTATCAATATTGTACAGTTACCGACATGGTCGAGTTTTCGGATTTCTCGATGAATTTTTGAGATATCAAAAATCTAATAAGTAACGCCGATCCTATGAGCCAAATAGAATCGGCGTTACTTAGTAGAATCCCGATATCTCGAAAATCCGTCGAGAAATCCGGAAAATCGACAATGTCGGTATCCGACATCCTCTTAAGAGCAGAAACGAGTTCGATCGCTATTGGTTCTCGCCGAACTTTTTCGTTGGGCCGAGCCTGCACTCACGGGCTCGGTGTTGAGCTCAACTTGTAGAGTCTCGGATAAACAATGTTGGTGCATGCATGTGGCGATCAAGGCTGCTAAAGTGCGTGGATATTCAAGACGACGTTATAACAAACGGATTAGGTAAGGTGTGTCGAGACACGTATAAAGCCATATAGGAGGCTGACGTGAGTCTTGCCGGGCTGATGGATTGCACAAGCCCGTCGTTCATACTTGGAGAGGCTCGGCCAGCTTCTGTACTAATAGGTGTGACACACTGGGAGGGGAGGGGGGGTATCACAACTGCTCAAGTTTTTTCGCACTGTGAAAACGAGATACTGCTACCTTCTTATTTGAAGGTCATCCGCGGTACGAAATGTAACGAAATTCCTAATACTAGATTAGATCGTAAGGAAATCTTTAGACCTCTAAATCGCGGCTTTCCTCTTTTGCAGATCAGAAATTAAAAAACGTGTCCTGATTTCGCCCGCGCTTAAGGGCCCCTTACACTGAGAGAAGAATATAGTAGTGTGTACTTTAATATAGTACCTGGTACTATACGTAAAGTAACTCCCGGGCCTACTCTTCACAGTGTAACCCGTACTGTCCATAAAGTACCCTGTACGTAGGACCGTCTTGGCGAGGGGGGGGGGAGGGGGAATCAGGCGAGATCAGGACAGTCATTTAAAATCAAGGCGTACGGGCAACATTCTTCGCTAATTCGACTCGCATTTGCTCATCAAAATATGGGTGGTAATTACCAAAAATCAAGAGGGAAACCCGCTCGCGACTTTCACTTTCTCCCATTAGCCATGGGGTGAGCGAGTCATTTTTCTACCATTTTTTAACATTACGTTGGAATAGGCGCTTCATTGGAACGACATAGCCTTCAGCGATTGACAATCAAATTGCAGATCTGAAGAACTGACTTTTTTGGTTTTCTTTCATATTGAATGACTCTAAGGCTGCCTTTCCATGGCAGATGGCGCGGGTACCCTCTCAATGTGTAAGAGAGAGACACCAAAGTAGTGCCATCTCTTTCGCACTCATTGTTAGGTTAGGGTTTTTCAAATCTCGCGGTCTGATTCTGGCAAAATATTTGTGCCATGGAAAGGCAGCCTAACACTCATCCTACATGTGCGTGACAATCGAGCCAAAATCAGCGAATGCAAATAATGAAAATGCGTAGAACGAACATTCGCTTCGAACACGTAGTAGTGACTTCTGGCCTCTAATCTGATTTTGAAGAGATTTTTTGACATCATAATAACATTAGCTCCCCAAGCATTTTCTTCACAAAATTGCATTTACCAGTCTCCAACTCGACCGATTTGGGCCCACCATAGCTCAAAATTTCCTTTTTATGATTGACTTTTTGACCCCAAACGGCCATAAGCCCGTCTTCTTCTACAGAAGTAGCGTGAGTTTTTGCATTTCCGAAATAAGGCTCGTTAGGCCCTCAAAAAGCACCTCCATGCCAATGTGGGCTCCAAGTATCGTACAAGTCGATATTAAAAGAACCATGATCTGTGATACTATTGAAAATGTATATTACGCAGCGGAAGCATATATCAGTGATTCCGTCGAAAGTGGAATTTTTCGTGTTCCATGTTCCTTTAAGTTTCTGTGGGTCGGGATGTGCACTGTAGCAATTTTCCGGGGTATATTCTATTGGTGCGCAACTATATGTATTAATGATTTTGGAGCCGATTCTAACGTTCTTGTGTTTTGTAGTGCCTGATAAAGGGTCCAAATGTCCTTTCCGTCCCCTGTAGTAAACTGAATTTGGACTTTTGAATTCATCACGACGCATATGCAGAGTCAAAAATTCCTATATGTAGCTATGCACTTTAATTCGTAATACTTCAAACAACATAATCCACTACTATGTGAATCCAAATTGAGCCCTCAGCTCGCGCACGGCCATCCGACATTTTGAAGACGGATTTGCACCGAAACTGCTTGCACAGCAATAATTAGGCCGGCAAAGTCCTCGATCGTCTATTGATCCTTTCTAACTAATGAGGTTGATTCATAGATATCCAAATACAACTAATACATGTGCAACACTGGCCAAAAACTCGAATCCGCACCCAGGCGCGCCACATAAACGTGTTCTCAGAATGGCGTACAAAATTTTCTGTATTTCCCGTCCCCATGTTGTGCTCCTCCACGACGCGCTATATCGCTTTGTCGAACACATTATCTTGAAGTATTTGGTTGCATAAGAGCAAATTTATGCGGAAAAGAGTCTACGATTAGTTGGCGAGCCGTGGGAATTTTTCTAGTCCCCGTCAATTCCATCCCCCTCTATAACGTCTTGATTACAGGTAACATGGTTAAAAATCGATTTTTATCTTTTATGAATTTTCTTAGAGGCCTCCATCACAGGTTGTCGATATAAGAATACTGCTCTCCTATTTGTCGAAGTTCCGAAGATATGTCGAAAAAAATCAGATTGATTCATTGAAATCCATCGGAACATAATTTTACTAATGGAACGCCGATTTTCAACTTCTTGAAGGATTACTTAGAATACCGTACGACACAGAGATGACCTTGGGAAATAAGAAAGCTCTTTCCCCACTCAAACCTAATGGAATAGTGAGGTCATGCTTTTCTCTTCAAAATGATTGGCGAACCATTCGTGTCCAATGGTGTAGCATCGTAGTCAGACGATTCATTCTTACCCGTCAAAACTATACAACTAGCTATCCAAGGAGTCTAGCTGGGTCTAACTGCCTTCAGATAATAGACAAACGACCTAACTCTCATCATACAATCGATAAAAGGGCCTAAGTGCTTTAAGGCCCTTTTCCTGATCTATGGGGTTTTCAAAGTTTATGGAAAAACAACTTTCATGGGGTGATAGATCATGGTTCAAAGATTCAAAAAATCGGTAGCCCGGAAGAAGGGCCTAAGTGCACTTAGGCCCTTATTCCACCCACCCCCTCAATTGACCCTGGCCACCTCTGGGAGCTATGTACTGCGAGCAAATTTTAGCGATTTTTACGTCATCTTGTGGACGACCTTGGTCCAACTAGAAAGGTGATAATCGACTTTTGCCAGTGGTCATTTTGAAGGTCTTGAAAAACCCTACAATTTGACCACTGGTAAAAGTCGATTATTGTACTTTTTGTAGGAGCTACAGCAGTGGGAAAACGAGCATTTTTTTGAAAAATCGAAACTTTGAGAGTAAAATACTAAAAACGTCCATGATATTTATCCACCAAATTTCTCCAGTATGTTCTTTGAGATGTCTACCCATATCAAGAAAATTTTCGGGCGGTCAGTTTTTTTCTTTTTTTTTTTAAACGCATCCCAAAATGCCGTCTTTTGCAATTTTCTCAAATACGTCATCATTGGCCATGGCCGCATATGCTTCCATCCCACTTAATTTGCACCAAAGTATATGGAAATACTCCCGTAAGTACCCCCAAACATGTATAAAAACTTGCGGGGACGATTCTCGAGCCAGGGGCGAGCTGTGGGTCATATTTGCCGAGTCAGAAATGGGCATTATTTTAGCCATCTGGGTGCAGGAGGCCGTGAGCATGGTTTTACTCATTCTAGCTCACAAATGAAACATTGGGCTGGAATGGAGATTCAAACATACTTTTTCGACTCAAAATTGCCATCTCAATACAATTCCGAGGTCAGTTCAGCTCTAGGATGTCGTTTAGTGCCGCAACAGTGTCGGAACCCGTTGAAGAAATCTAAGTCCTTAAAGGGCAGAAGGACGATTATTTAAAGCAAAACTCACCTCGGAATTGTATTGAGATGGTCATTTTGAGTTGGAAAAGTATGTTTGAATCTCCATTTCAGCCCAATGTTCCATTTGCGAGCTAGAATGAGTAAAACCAGGCTCACAGCCACTTGCACTCAGATGGCCAAAATAATGCCCATTCCTGACTCGGCAAATATGACCCACAGCTCGCCCCTGGCTCGAGAACCGTCACCGCAAGTGCATTTTATACATGTTTGGGGGTACTTGGGGGAGTCCCTCCATATACTTTGGTGCGAATTAAGTGGGATGGAAGCACATGCGGTCATGGCCAATGATGACGTATTTGAGAAAATTGCAAAAGACGGCATTTTGGGATGCGTTTAAAAAAAAAAAGAAAAAAACTGACCGCCCGAAAATTTTCTTGATATGGGTAGACATCTCAAAGAACATACTGGAGAAATTTGGTGGATAAATATCATGGACGTTTTTAGTATTTTACTCTCAAACAGCGCTCTCAAAGTTCCGATTTTTCAAAAAAATGCTCGTTTTCCCACTGCTGTAGCTCCTACAAAAAGTACAATAATCGACTTTTACCAGTGGTCAAATTGTAGGGTTTTTCAGACTTTCAAAATGACCACTGGCAAAAGTCGATTATCACCTTTCTAGTTGGACCAAGGTCGTCCTCAAGATGACGTAAAAATCGCTAAAATTTGCTCGCAGTACATAGCTCCCAGAGGTGGTCAGGGTCAATTATCGTCCTTGGGCAAATTTTTTGTCACAAGTATTTGCATTCACGAGGAAAATGTGCCCAGGTACGTCGAAAAATATTATATTCCGTTGGAGCTGTGATTTTTCCAAAATAGGCCAAAAGGGGCCTAAAATTGCCCTTTTACGGGCCTCAGGGCCCACAGGAAGTGTCGAAAAAATCGAAAAAAAAAATTTCAGATTTTTCCCCGAACCCCCTGGTGACGATTTTGTCCAGCTTGCTCCAGAATTCCTCATATATATATAAAATATAGATTCGATCCTAACCGGGCTACTTGCGTCTAGCTTGTCCTAATTCGTCCCGATCTCCCTACAGTAGGCGATTTGAATCTTGTAACCCCCAAAATTTGTAAAGCTGGAGAGTTCTTTTCATTTTACGAAGATTGAACTCATTACTCATCTCATAGTGATATTTCACATCATCATCAATATCCCGTGACAACCTTGCCCGGTATACAGATTCATGGGAGTACGGCCACACTCGACAGGAAGGAATTTAACGAACACTTTACCGTGAAATTACTCAGAAGCCCGCAAGTAATGCAATGAATCACTGAACGGCTTGATCATCTGTTGCAACAAGAGATTGAATATTTTTCGGAATAGCCCTGGAAATCCAACAAATATGGGATCACCCGATGAATTTGGATGCCCCAGAAGCGGCCACTCAAATTTCGTGCTCCCTCCGTAAATCTCCGTGATTTACGTCAGAATGAAATTGATCGTTGAAACATTTTAAACAGGTGCCTGGGTGTTTAATCTGTAAATTCGTTTACATGAATTTCGGACTGCTTCCACGCTGCTTCCCTCGATCTCATGAGTGGTTTCTTATGTTATCAGGAGTTTCTACGTCCCGAACATCGTTGGGCAAAATTGCCAGCGATCAAACGCATATTCGCTGGTCTTCACAGCCGATTCGAGCTGAGACGAAACCAGTAGACCGATTTTGAGTTTTGGATACAGTAATCGTTTCCTTATACTCTCCTCCCGTGGCAACGTCATTAACCGAGCAAACTATCCTCGGGAACAGCGCCGAGACACTTACCGGTCAACTCGGCGCCTCGCGCCACCATCAAGTACTCGTGTGTTATTCGCAATTATTCGCTTTGGCACGAAATCACGACACGAGTGAAAGTGCGACAATCCGCACAGCGCCAAAACGATGCTCGCTATGCTGACCTGACGACTTTAGGCGCGAGGCTTTTCTTGCTCAACTATTATATGAGTAGTTTCGCGAAAATTTTGATAACTGCAGGGTTATCCCGACTCGACTATACCATACATACTCAAGTTTACACGAGTTTACAAACTATGCATATAAGCAGCCTAGGCGCACGGCCAATACATATATATTATGTCGTCACTGATACGTAACCCAATGAAATGATCTGAAATTTTGCACACACATAGTTGAAGAGCATTGCTTCCATGTAGTGAAAGATCTGTGGTGAAAAACGGTCCCAGAAAAATTAGAAAAATCATAGCATTTTTTTAGATTTTCATAAGCTCCTTCGACGCAAGCATAATTTTCGACATGCGAGAAAGTTTTTCAGTTTTGAACTACAGCAAAACTCAAAGCGAGAAAGTTGTTCGGAAGGGTCTAAATTGAATTAATATTCAAGATTCAGATCGAATGATGCAATAGGAAAAGTTCTACGACTTTGATTGAGATCGTTGTCGAAGCGCCCCGTGAACTCAGATTGTACTTTTCAGCCGCTAAAGATCGGAATACGAAATAGTACATTACGCAACAAGTGCGAGATGGGCGATTTCCGCACAAGTTGCCGATCGAGTGTGAGAAGTAAAATTCACGCACAGTTTTTGAATTTTACGCACACCCGGAAGAGCACATTTACGCACGCTCGCGAAGCGAGCACACTCACCCGCAAAGTAACTTTTCGGCACAACTTTACGCACACAATATCAAAATAGTACATACATTAAGCAACAAGGGCGCAAAGAAATTTTACGCACGAGTTCCCGAAATGAGTGCGTAAAAAGTTCACTTTTACGCACGAAAATTTCGGGAACGAGGGCGTAAAATTGCGCCCGAGTTGCTTACGATTCTTTTTGATATATCTGTGCGGAAAGTTGGTGTCCGGTCCATACCACCAAAGTTGGTGGAGGGCGCGAAAGGGGAAGGAGGTGGTGGTGCAGGGGGCGAAGCCCCCGCCGGGGGGTGTGGGGGGCGGAACCCCCCACTTGAAAAAAAATTCTGAAGAATGGATCAAAAAAAAATATATCCTGAACCAGCTCATAACCAAAATAAGATGCTAGAATTCATCTCGAATATTGTAATCTCGTTGCAAGAAAAGTAACTCCATGTAACATCCCAACTTCCGTTCCAATTTGATGTATTCAGGGAGGAAAATCAGAGACGTCACGTGATTCATGTCATCCCAAATATTCTGATTCCTATTAGAACGTAGAATTTTAATTGAATGCATTGGTACATAAAGAACAGGATTGCATTGAAAATAGTATATTATGCGTCGAGTGCCAAAAATCTTTGTTGAACAAAGTTTTTGGCACGAGACGCATACATGCCGTTTCATACGGCGAGACGCAGAAACTGCGTGTTCGAAACACGCAGTTTCCGCGTCGAGTCGTATAAATGTCTTTGATGAAACGTATGGGAAACTGACAAGGAGAGGTCATGGTCTGTGGGTCGTGGATTCGGTTGAAACTCTGGGAATCGTCTCATTTTGGCACCAAAAGATGATATCCGAAACCGCTTACTTGAATGCTGAAACGTTTTGGAGCTACACCCTATGACATTAGCGTTGCCCATATAGGGCCATGTTGAAAGTTGATATATATAGGTATACTAACAATGCTAATGTGATTGACCATAGCTCTGAAACGTTTTAGCATTCAAGTTAGCGGTTTTGGATATCATCTTTTGGTGCCAAAAGGAGACGATTCCCAGAGTTTCAGCCGAATTCACGACCCACAGACCATGACCTCTCCTTGTGAGTGGAATTGTTGTCCATATAGAAACTACGTTAATACACAATATTCTACCAATGACCAACATCTCTCATGTTCATGATTATTCACTACCTATGACTTGCAATCTCTTATTGAATTGCCGTCTGACCTACGAATCTTCGTATATACTCATGATCTTGTCGATCAAGCCCCGATGAGGACAGTATCTGTCCTCATGCTCACTTGAATTCTCTTTACATTTGGAGACAACGGCGAATACTCGCAATCTTGTTAAATTTCTAACTTGTATGCGATAATAATTCAGTTACCACAAATCGAAAGAGAATTCGCTCAAGTTGGGGACAAAAATGTATTCATAGTATAGATTAGGAGGTGATCAGCCACTTAATCATTCTCAACAGCCGGGTTGCAAGGCAACCGCATGCCCGTAATTTGATCTCAAACTGCAACATCTTTGACTTCAACTCCATAGGTACCAATCCACAAAGGGGCCGGAGGAATTAAAAAAATGCCGGAATCATCGTTTGCTGATGTGCGATCAGCCTTTTTTGCCGTAAAAATTGAAATTGGAAAACGGTTGATTAATGTTTTTTTACGCACAGATTTTACTTTGCGCACGATTTTGAGAACTTTGCGCACTGTAAAACTGTGCGCAAAGTTACTTTTACGCACAGTTTCACTTTTACGCACTAAAATCTGAACGTTAATGGAATCATGATCAACCTTGCACACCGCACACCCACACCAAAATGGACTTTTACGCACAACTTGACGCACAGTATATCAAAATAGTACTTTTCGATACAAGGGCGTAAAACTTTTTATTCGCGTCCGAGTGATGGGTTTCCGGCCCGAGCCGCAGGCGAGGGTCGGAATCATCACGAGGATGCGAATAATAGGTTTTACGGCCGTGTATCTAACTATACTTTTCGATAAACTGTGAGTAAAAGTCGACAAACTGTGCGCAAAGTGCACTTTTACGCACAGTGTATCGAAAAAGAGGTTTGCAAATTGTTTCAATGAATGTGCCAAGCTTGCCCCTATCTTATAAATAATCGTTACCGAATGAAAGGTTGTGTGAGAATCTCTGATTTTGCGCAATACTTACGATACCAAATCGTGAAGCATGTCTGTAAACCGCTCTAATAATCGATACAACTCTCAGAAACGATGCACTGCGCCAGAAGCCTGTCCGTATCCACGGCGCACTGACACGAGTGGTTCACGTCTACCAATACTTGACGGCGCGTATTCTTTTAATTTCATTCGCATGCAATTAATAAGCCATTTAGAGTCGACCCGGGCAGAGGAATTTTGATACTGATGAAGACATAAGACAATAATTATCTTCAAGCTTTGATGCGTTCTACTCTGATTCTTACTCAAAACATGCAACTACCCGATTGATTGGAAAAAAATATGATTCTTCAATCAGCGTGTGAATTCGTATGGGATAGATAGTGCAAAATATCGGTGACATAAAGTATTTTCTAAGCATTGCACATTTCAAGTTGAATCGGCATTTTCAAGTAAGTGCGAATATTCGCTGCTTAAATAAGCCCAAAGCTCGCCTGGGCATGGCTGATTTTGAAAACTCTCACTGTGTGCGGGGTTTCGTGGGTCGCGCACAATCTTGTTGATATTACAAACTGAGGCAGTAACGTTCATTTTCGTAAGTTTTTTGTACACAACGAAGAAAATGAACCCTCGAGCGTCCCTCTAAAGCTCATGTGAGCTGTTGAAGAATAGCATCGAGTTCGGTATCAGTTCTAAAAACTAAAGTTTTATGGCGCATTCCCACGTGGCTGTAGATGAGCCATGGATTGCTTTGATTTCCTGCTCATCACTTCTTGTTTATAATATTTCATATAGTCCAGGCTGAGCGGGCGCCATCATTGGGAAAATTATTCCGACGAGGTTTTTTACAGGATCGTCTTCAGAAGACCCTCCTGATCATGGAAATCGATGTTGCCTGGCGCCGCCGAAAAATGGTCACAATTTATTCAAATCGAGATTGTTGAAACAATTTGGAAAACTTGTTCATTTTCAATCAAAACTACCTTTGTGAGATAACTTGACCCATTTTGAAAGGAAAAGGGTCTTGTCATTTTTTGCTTAACTTGATCGTTTTCGAGTAATGAGCACTTCAAAAATGGAAAAACACAAAATTTGCAATCTTTGACATTGAATAAAAGCAACAATAAATGAAAAATCGATGTTGCCATTGAAGGAATCTGTTCACTAGGGAGAGTCAAGAAGCAACGTTTCCGGAATAGAATGTCTCCTTCTTCAAGCGGAGATAACGAACGATTTTCGTGAATATCAGTGTAATAGTATACCTTATGTGCCGAGGTCCAAAACTGGTAGTCAAAATGAGCCCATAAGAGACTGTACAATAGAAATCTCCGAAAAATATCAAGTTTTGGGTCGGAAATATCGATTGACGGTATCGGATCTTGGAGAGAACATCCTAGTGAACAGATTCCCCCAGTGGCAACATTGATTTTTTACTTTATTGTTGCTTTTATTTAATCTCAAAAACTGCAAATTTTCCGTTTTCCTACTTTTAAAGTGCTCATGAATCGAAAACGTTCAAGTTTACCAAAAAATAACACGTGACTCTTTCGGTTCGAAATTGGTCAAATTTTCTCATAAAAGTAGTTTGAATTGAAAATGAACTATTTTTCCAAATTGTTTAAACAAATTTGATTGAAACAAATTGTGACCATTTTTCGGCCTGGCAACATGGATTTCCATGATCAGGAGGATCTTCTGAAGAGGATCTTGCAGAATAACCTCGTCGGAATCATTTTCCCAACGATGGATTCCACCCGGCCTGGACTAATACTATAAGGAGTCTACCTTGAACGTGTAGTTAGTGCGATAAGCTGAGATTCTGATATACATACAATGGCAAGGCCGTTCTCCCACATTTTTGCGGCCAAATATTCTTCAAACTGGGTAAGTAGTCATTCTTGACGAGGGCAGCCATCGGCGTTCGATATTTTCGTTCATTTTATACTTTGTTTTATACAACATTTTTGAAGAATTATTATTTGAAACGAATTTTTAGTTGGCGAGACACGGGGAGACAATCCATGTCAATATTGAATACAATTTTGTCAAGTATCTTGATCAGTGTCAATGACAGTAAGATATTAAATGACTTCGATGAGCATATGAAGAGTGTTTCATTTTAGCCTAATTAGCCCCCATTACTTTTGTTTTGCTCATAATTTTGGCTCATCTCAATATTTTCGAACGTAAATGAGCTGAAATACGTTCGATTTTAAAGAATTGTAGCCGAGCTATCTTGATTTTCGCAAAAGAAATATTTTTGCGAGTTTTTGACAGTGTTCCTAATTTGCTCCCACGTGGAAAAGACGCCTATTTCCATGAAATTATACGGGTTTTTCGTAAAATCGGGATATTTTAGCTGCCGGACCTGCAAATAAGACGTACTCCAGCTCATCATTTTGTAGCTTTTTTCACCGCCTTTCAAACTCTCTAAATTGAATTGATGGATTTTGATGGAGTGAGGGACGAGTTTCAGAAAAAGACTATGAGGGCAAATTAGGAACACTGCACTTTTTTGGTAATATGCGAATAGTATCAGTTAGAAATTGAATTTTGCAATTCTGCAAAAAAGATTCTGAAGTTGAGACGAAAACAAAGAAAATGAGCCCAAGTGCGTTAGATTTGGTTTCGCTAATTTTTTTTTCCCGCAACTTTTGGTGACTCATCAAAAAGAAGTCGAAAGTACCGAAAACCACTTTATTCGTCCCAAGAAACGCGCAGGTCATTTAGAATCGGTGCGAAACGTCTAGTTTTTCATATTCTAACGTGACAGATATAATGAGAATGCGCGGAAAAGTCTGCGTGTGCGTACATTCGAGAACTTCAGTGGGGGCAAATTAAGCACAGTAACTTACGTATCGCGAACTACAAGTAACTTTTTTGCAAAATTTCAGAAACACCTTAGTCGAGGATGTGCGCATGGCATACTTATTTATCAGGATAAAATTGGCCAAGATCTAGATAGAATAATACAGAGTATTGTTCGAATTTATGATCTCATACTTATAACTGTAGGTCACACGCGGATAAATGGATTTGAAGTTGAAGTCGATAAAAAAATTTTCGTGGCATAATCTCTCCCGACCGCCTTTTTCAAATGTTTGAAACGCGACTTCTCATGAATCAAAACGGCGATGCGTCGATTGCCCAATAGCGATGGAGATCGCCACTGTCCCAGGTCAATAAAAGCGCGCGCGCGCACCTCGCAGTGCACCGAAACGAAGCATGGTTGTGTTTTGTGATACAGCTGCTGCGAGATGCACGCGACTACTCGCACCACGAAGATGAGGGCATGGAGTTGATGTCTGCGGCACTCGCGGGGCACGTGCAGATTAGGGCGGCGCGCTCGGCAAGTAGTTGCCGCAGAGCAGTAAGTAGTCGAATCTGGCAGTGGTCAGACGGCGTATAGGCGGACCGTGGGCGCATCGCTGATCGGAGCGCCAGGACACGACATCGTCAGCGGAGCATGCAGGGCGAGAAGCACGTCTGTCCAGCCGAGGCAACGGGTGAGCTATACCACAACCGCCCTGTGTGGATCGTCAATGGGATAATTCCGTCGCACGCTAACCCGCGTCGCGTCCTGGCCGGCGCGGCGCCGGCGTTGCCCTCGTCCAGCTCGAAATTTCCTCATAGCTTCCGATGCGTGCAGCGTATTGCATGGATGAGCCATGTGGAATTCCTTCTCCAAACTGATACGCAAGACTTTTCTTTTGAGCCATCGCATTGCTCATGAATTATCGTTGCTCGTTTTCGGTTGGAACCGCAGCATCCCTCGCGACGTCTAATCGATCACGATCACCAGCTCTCATCTTGGGGTGCGTGCTTTTGCTGTCCTGATTGATGAACATAGCGAGCTTGGGCCGCGCACCGTGAATCGAGAAAGGGAGACAGAGAGTACGGATTGTGTTGTTAAGGATAATCGAGCTGAATATTTTTGGTGAGCTATGACTCCTCTTCCACAGCTTTCATTCACTCCAAATGAGTTTCATTTTCTCAAGCTCCACTGCGATTCAAAACTTCACCTTGAAAATGATTTTGCTGCATGATTTTGACGTTCAACTCTCAAAGCCTCCAGACAAATTCCGTGTCACAAATCTTTTCACTCTTCATGATTCCTTACCGATTCTTTTCCTCAAAACATGTAGATCCAACGGTAGTTAGAACCTTTGACACTTTTTTGCGTAGCTGAAAAATGAATTGATAGTTTTTTTAGTTTTTTTTAGACTTTTAGTTTTGCTTCTAAAAAAATTTAGACTTTCTCACGCTGTTACCGCTCTAGCTGTAAAACGGAACAAGATATCGGCTGAGTGCGTTCGGAAGCTGAAAAGAATCCCCATCAAAATATGCCTCAAAAAGCTATTCTCCACGTGAATGGTCTTCCATATGGAGGATTATTCTCAAAGAACATGTTAAACCACATTTTTTCACGTGAAATTTGATGCTCATTCCGGAAAAAATGTTTCATCCTGGATTTTGTACTCCCAGATGAATCTCTAGTGATTGTTCGCGACTTGATTTCTCAGCAAATCATAACGCGATAGTTTTGTGCAGATGCGCGTAATTTTACGGGATTGAAATCTCGCGCAATCGATACCCCGTGAAATTTCCTTTGAATTGTTAATAGCTACTCCAAAGGGAATATGAATGCTCAGAATGCACTTGGCCCGGAGCTATGACACTTCGAAAAGAGAACAAAGAGTGGGAAAGTTTACGAGGCCCGCATCAGCACCTTGCCAGAAAATCCCAGAACGACGGATCCGATCCTTATAGGTATACTTATAGGTTTTTCGCGTTTGTGGCACTTAACCATTTTGCTTCATTTTCAAGCTCAGAACTCCGGTTCTACAGCATTAAAATGAACCATAGCAACAGTCATTTTGAAGATAATTTCACGGGCTATCGATTGCGCGGAGTTTCAATCCCGTAAAATGACGCGCATGCTTATAAAACTGTCGCGTTTTGATAGGTTGGAAATTTAAATTGCGAAAAAGTGCAAAACACTTGAAACATTGTTATTCGGAAACAATGTAAATCGGCGATAAAGTACATAAAATCGCTTTAATCCATTTTTATCACCGTGCAGTGACATTTGGATCTTTTAGCTGGCCCAAAACACTGTTTCCGACCTATTTTGATGCTGTGAACACGTTCTGAGTGGTAAAAAAGCCATACTGCACGCCTTTCCGAGATAACCATATGGGGGCAAGTTGGGTACACTCCGATGTCGGCCTTCTAAATTCTCAAATCATCTCCGTGTTTTGTACATAAAATCGCTCCAAATCAGAGTTTTGCAACTCTGAAGAGCGGATTTTGAAGGTCTTGCGACAAGGAATCGAATGCGCTAAAGTACGTTGAGATTGGTCGAATAGAAATAAATTTGCATCGGTTTTAGTGAACGCGATTTCCTCGGTCATTTTTCAGCCGTGCAAATACGAGAAATGGAAAAATCACTTCAAATATTTTGGAGAACGCAGAAATGATTCGGAGTCGATGCAAACTACTTACCTTTTCATATTTTAACACAATAAACGTAAAAAAGATTTGGGGGAAGGTCAACGAGTGCCCATTTCTGAGATCGGCATGGGGGGGGGGGCAAGTTGGGTACAGAGGCAAGTTGGGTACACTTACCTTATTTTTACTCAGCTTTCGAAAGCACGCAACTGCGTATCGAGTACTTGTTCTATTTTACAGCTAGAACAGTTTGGGTGTGAAGTAAGTAGTCAACATTTTTCATCGGCAAAAACCCAAAATTTTTATCAATTTGCTCACCAACTTCGCAAAAAAAATTTGGGGTTCCTATAACGACCATTAGTTTTTCATTCTTTGAGGTGCATAGTCGGTAAAAAACACGAAGAAAAGATTTAAAACACCATGTTTATTCGACCATTTAATTTACATCAAACTACTCAGGACTTGCTATCAAATTTTTTATCGCTTGTGGTCGGGAGAAAATTTCATCAAATTGAGTATATTTTTCGAGAGCAGAAAATCAAAAAAGTACCTGGAGATTACATCCAAGAGGAAATCTGACAGCAAATTCTGAAAGTTGAGACACTTTAACATCAAAGTCATACGATGTGATCATTTTTAGGACGAATTTGCACTTTGGGATAGTGACTAATGGTGCGGTGGATCATAGATCTCTGTAGTCCTACAGGGCTAAATCAGCTTTATATTTTGGTCCAAAAGCTCGTAATTTTTTTTAAAGTCAGTAAATTTTTGAGCAATCTGCAAAATTGTATGAAGATTTTTGTGATCGAGTGATCTTTGTTCAGGTCGCGTGTGATTGATTGAAGAATTATCTTCTTGGGTTTTCAGTGCCAGTTGATGCGAACCAGAGGCTTTTTTAAAAAATGTACGAATCGATAGATCTTTGGCAAAGTTCAAAATAGTCTCTCCAAATTTCCACTGGCCGGAGTATAGGTTAGAGATACTGCCGATCTACTGACAAGATTAAGTATCCGAGGTTGTCCATTATCCATTAATTTCACAAATGACTCGATACCTATTAGTGTATATTACTCAAGCGCAATGGATTTAGTGCGTTCAGTCGCAAAAACTACTGTCCCGGGGCCCCTAGACTTCACCAAGGTTGAGGCTCTCTGTATCCGAGTTGATCGACTTTCCAAAATTCTCACGTAAGATCCACATCCACATGGTTCCTTTCGAAATTATACTATGTCAGCGCACCCGTTAAAATTAGTTCACTCGCATGGATTTTTTGTTGAAAATATCCCGAAATTCACGACCCGAACTCAAATATTTTCTTTTCTATACGTAGGAATTTTTTCGTGTAAGCGCTGTCGATGGTTTGATGAGAAAATTCAAGATATTAACACAAAGATCTTTTCCAACTTTGTCAGCGGCAGTTATGAACGAGATGGGCAGCCGCAACGGTGGCGTTGGGTCAGCCGACGGAGAGGACCTCGACGACGTCTCGGAATCGGTGGACGAGCTGCGCGAAAAGCTGGCCAATATGAAACGACTGATGGAGGAGCGCAAGGGCATGACTCTCGGCGAGATAAGCGCTCGCAAGCAGCGCAAACAAAACTCGGAAATCATAGACGGCAACTTCCTGTCGTGGATCTTCGGGACGGCTCTCGCAGTGATCCTCGGCGTGAGCTTTTACGCCTTCTACAATCTGTACAACGCCGTACTGAAAAAGTTCCCGGCGAAGCATACCGAGCTGTGAATTGTGTGCGTGTTTCGTGCGCAATTTCTCATCCCTCTCTGTCATCGGCAGCCCCTGACACGCGGAGTATAAGGCCACAGACGACGTCAATCTCAATTGGGTCTGTGATTTGCTTATGAACCATGTAAGATATTGTCGTTGCGTGTACCGGCTAGCACAAACTTGGAGCCCCCCAAGACGAAAAATGCATAGAATCGGCGCCAATGGACCGATTTGAAGGACTGTTAACACGTTCGCTGCGGCGGGGCCCACCGGTGAGCCCCGCGTATCTTTCCTCCAGTGCTGAGGATTTTGACCTTATGGGAAGTAACATTGAGCGGGGCCCGCCGGTGGGCCCCGCCGCACCTGGGGAACGATTATCGATTTCAGCCTCCGCAGCGAACGTGTTAAATTCCACTCTGATGGCCTGATCTCGATTGTCCATATCCGTGTTACCAATAGATGGTCTTGGAGTTAATGAATAATGGAACTGTCTTAGAACGTACAAATATAGAAATTTGCTATTTTACTCGAAATTTCGAATATGGCATTCAACACTCGATATCTATTCACGAAGTAACAGTAACAAATCAAGCGAAGCTTCCATAGCATCCGGAAGTCCTTATCTCACGTGCATGCGGGCTTGAATAAATGCTTCGGCACCAAATAGTATCAGTTGATTTCTTACATCTGCACGTTGATCGGGATGCAAGATCAACGCAGTCAGTGAAACTCTAGTGAGTTACAGAAAGTATTTGAACCGCAGCAGGTTGATGATGAGACCCAAGATTGGGTCCAACTTTATCTCTCGAGTGAATCTGTATTATTTCGACAGACATCGGGACGCCACCAACATCGAGACCCAGAACTCAAAATTTGTTTTCGCTCACAGCCCGAATATTATTATTATTATCATCACTGTGACAAACTCTAGCGCCTTGAGTATATGTCCATCTGTCACGATCTCGCCAATTGAATTTTCATATTACACTAACTCTACCGGATTATCCATTTTGTGAACTATAAATATCTTTTATGACAATATATTCTTAAGTATGTGTGATGTATTCCATTTTTGGCAAATTTATCACCACTTCTGATATATCTGCTATCATAAATGACGTTAAGGTAGTGGGAAGAAGCACGTAAGTTGGTAGATTGGAGTGATTATCAGGCCTTTATAAGAGAAGATTTAACTCACT
This sequence comes from Eretmocerus hayati, assembly GCA_029851415.1. NCBI lineage: Eukaryota > Metazoa > Arthropoda > Insecta > Hymenoptera > Aphelinidae > Eretmocerus > Eretmocerus hayati. The sequence continues at coordinate 138,362,389 of CM056741.1, forward strand.
ACAGCTTTTATGCATCTTAAAAACATTACATGCCTCGAGAAAACAACAAAGAGCACCAAAAAATCCATCCGACGAGAAATCGAATTCTTTGTTTGTCAAAGTATTTGTATACCAACTCGTGCAATTACCGAACAATCAAGTTAATACGTTATTAGACGATCACCTGACAAGACAAAAAGAATGTCAAAAGCGACTGGATTGAATATCGAATAGGTATCGCATCGTGGAATGTTCTGTAAACAAATCAACAGTTCGGAGTTTTGAATCCTGGGATTTAGTACATTGGCAGTACCTATATTCTATCAAGTATTGCCAAGAATGGCATAAGGAACAGGCTATGGAATCAATGAGACCACTGTAGACGATTCGATTGGATGAAGTACTATTGTAAGAAAGTACCTGGAAACAATCATAGCTTTTCGCCCAAAATCATGTCGTAGCACTTTTTAAATTCTTCTTGATGCTGAGAGAAAGAATTTTATGCCCTGATTAGTTAGATTCCATTTGAAACACTGGCACGATAATGAAAAATGCAGGTAAGAATATTTACTTTCACCATGTCACTTTTGATGTCTTCTTTCCTTTTTGTCAACGCATTTATTTCGTCCTCTAGCTTAGCAAGCTGCAATGGAATTTTCAAAACTGTCAAATTTTTCAACAAAATCAGAATTTTCTTTGTATCAATAAACAGTAATTTACCTCCTCTTCTGTATTAGTTAGATTCTTTTTCAATTCATTGTGTAAATTTTTTCGCAAATTTTTGAACGTTGACTTTTTATGGGTCTTGCGATTACTCAACTTTTTCTCAAAATCCTTGGTGAAGGGTCGGTTTCCATTACATAAAAATGAAATTACTGTTTATCAATATTTGATCGTGGCAAATAAGCATCCTGAATTAATTTCAACGTACTTTCGCCCCTTTGATTTTCCAGTCTTCTTGCAGGTATTTTATTTTTTCATGGACATTCTGTTAATAAAAGTTTCCGTGGTTACTTCGACGAACGAATTATCGTGATTCTTCTCAAGAGGTTTCAATCTATTTTTGGATACTAACCTCTGTTTGATCTCTCTGTAAAATCTAGAAAAATATTTCATTTTACAAAGAAACTTTGAATCACTACATATGGTGAATTTATTCGATCAAAGAACCATTTGAAAAACTCACGCATTTTCTAAGACTCTGCTTCTGGTTCTTGAACTGAAAGCGAAAAAAATATTAGCAACAATAAATTCACGAGCTATTGATCTCTGAACAAGATCTCAAAGAATGTGGATGACATATTAGCATAAGGCATAGTTCATCGGTATGGGAATGTTTTGATGCATCTAAAATGATAGGAGCATACAAAAATAATGTCTTATTACCATAACCATCAAAAACGCTGATATGCATACTATGACGAATACGAATATCCATAAAAATTTGAATCCACAACATTTTATGAGATGAGGCCAAATCACACTATAAATTTGTATGCTCATATTAAGTTTTCAAGGGAAACAGACTCGTGCGTTGTGATACTATCCTTATTGTTAACCTTCGTACAAATTTTGATGAGACGGTGACTGAATATGAACGAAAAACAATTGAAGAGGTAACGAGTACAGTGATTGGGAGTACAAAAAATTACATAATAAAATGACCATAGTTGACTCAAAGAAGTTTTTGATCTATCATATGTTAGATGTATATCACCTTTCGGGATTTCTCTCTCCGCATGATATAAAGTCAATACAATCAACTAAATCAGTACGATACTTCAATCAATCATATCACTCTCCTTCCTACTTGCCTTTTATCTCGGGTTCAACGAGAAAAAGTCAGCCGGCGAAATTCGGCAAAAATTCCTGAATTATTCAGCGAATAATCAAGTTCAAGGATGAGGGGGGGGGGAGTAGAAAGGACGAAAAAGTATGCACAAGAATTTTTATCAATTTCTCCGGACCATGAGGCATATTTGAGTGATTTTTAAAATGTGGCGCCACAACTTCGCCAGAGGATTCCCCGCACCAATCTATAGGGACCCCACCGAGCTTTATTACTGTTGCGCCAAATTTGCGGCAGACGAGATTTGCACGCCGCAAGGTCTCCCACAAGTTGCCACAACCCAAAAATATCACTTCCACCAACAGTTCACCTTTGAAACTCTAAGTTTCAAATCAAACAGATAATCCAATTTACCTCAGTAATCATATTTATTTGAAGAACCGATACATTAGTATAGGAATAGAGCAGATTCATGAGCAGCTCACCGCGCCAAATATATAACTCACTTCCCTTGAAAAAGCAGTGTACTTAGGCTGTGGAGCAATATCAGTGAACGAATAGCACTTTTGGAGTGCAACTTTTCATCGTATTTCGTCCAGATTTCCATGTCGAGTAGATTATGTTTGAAGTATATCTCTGCTCAGCGAGGTCTTCATCAAAAACCCTGTTATGCCATCGGCACAGATTATTCAAAGTGAGCTTAACCCTAAAAAACGTTGAGCGAAATCTGAAAACTTGCAGCCACAACCTATCTAAATACTCCCACAATGGTTTTCACACATCACCCAATGTTGACACATCAACAAGTGTACTACCCTCTCAATCACAAATCATCATCGCTGGAGCTGGTACTGTGGCGAACTCTGTGGCGTATCACTTGACTTTAAATGGATGGAATGATGTTCTTGTGCTTGAGCAAAATGAGATTGGATCTGGTACCTCCCATTTTGGCTCTGGGACCCTTGGTCTCTTCAAGCCCATTGCACACAGGAATCTCATATCTTGCAGTATCAACTTGTATAAGCAATTGCAAGATATGGGATATGATGTTGGATTCAAACAATGTGGGAGTATTAATATAGCCCAAACTAAAGACAGAATGATTGCACTCAAACGGAGAATGGCTTATAATGTCCCAAGCGGTTTACATTGTGAGGTGAGCTCCGCAAAAAGTTTGACACAATTGATTAACAGGAAATTTGTTGATTTTTGCATTGCTATAGCAAGTAGTATATGAAATTATGTCTCCTTGGAAAAGCTAGACTTTTGATCAATCAACTTACAGTATATTATTTAGTTTTTTCTATGATGACTCATTGGCAGCAGTACTCTTGTATCTATACAATTTAAGATAATAAATCTTAGATCCAAACAATAAGACTGTCTTTTCTAGACTCTGAGTAGAGAAGAATTGAGAAGGATGTATCCATTGCTGCACACTGATGATGTTGAAGGTGCAGTCTGGGTTTCAGAAGATGCTGTCGTTGACTCAGTAGCTATCTGCAATGTTTTAGCTCATTTGGCAAAACAAGGAGGAGCTCGATATATTGAGCACTGCTGTGTTGAGAAAGTTTTGACCCAAAACAAAAAAATCAAGACTGTGAGAACCAACAGGGGAACTATTGATTGTGAATATTTTGTCAACTGTGCTGGAATGGTAAATATTTATTGAGTGTCTTCAGAATGAGAATATCTGACTTGAACATAGCTTATAATATGCTCAGTGGGCTAGGGAGTTGGGTCTTTGCAGTGATCCCCCTGTCAAAATACCTGCTCATCCAGCAGCACATTATTATGGCATAGCAGTATTGCCATCTCTCACTGCTTCATTGGAATTACCTTGTGTGCATGATTACGATTCATACTCTTACATCCGCGAATGGCAAGGTAACGTAGAGAAATATTTGTATGCACCTTTTTGCCTCAACATTGTCAGTGCAATAATCAAAGCATCAATCACAGGTGGAATTTTAGCTGGCTGGTTCGAATCAGAGGCTATACCTGCTTTCGAAAGTAATACTAATATACCTTCCACTGGCTGGAAAGATCATTTGCGAATAGATTCCCAACATTGGAAGCCACTTTGGGACAAGATTGTCCATAGGTTACCTGTTTTGAAAGAAGTAAAAGAACCTTTTGTGTATAATTGTCCCGATAATTTTTCTCCAGATGGTAGATGGATCTTGGGTGAAACTTCTGATGTTCAAAACTACTTTGTTGCAGTTGGAATGAATGGCAATACTTGCGAAGGTAAAATGATTCAAACCTGCTCAGCAATACTGTATTATCATACACTGCAGGTAAAAAGTTTCAGGACACCCAAATTTTTTTCCCTCATTTTGTAAGTGGATCTACGAGGTTCTACTTGGCCAAAGAGGACTTCATTAATGCTCATTTTGAAGGTCTTTTCGCGTACTTCAAGATAGCATTACTCATTTTTATCAGTACGAATCTGGATCTTCCCAATTTGAGCTTGAAAAAGTGCCAATTTCAATGATTTTTGCCCATGTGAAAATCAATGAGTCGTTATTTGAGTCGTTGAACGAGTCATTGAACGAGTCAAATATTCGTTTTATTATGTGCAGTCGTTGAAACGACTCATTCCTTACATTTTGAGATTCAGGTTTTTTATTATTGACACTGCAATCTTCTCAGAAAAATAGGTAGTACCATTAAAAAACTTAGACTGTAAAATTTTCGAAATTAGTCGTTTCAACGAGTCATTTGGAATGACTCCACATAATGAAACAAATATTGGACTTATTCAACGACTCGTTCATGAACGACTCATTTGTTTTCACGCGGTTGAAAGAATCTCCTAGCTGGCTCCGGTAGCTCAAGGGTACAGGAATATTCTGGAATGAATCTTAAAAGGCCTGAAAGTACAAGTCTTAAGAGAGATATTGTAGATTTTTCGTCCTTGATGATTTGAAGTTGGTGTCTTATCGATCTTGAAGGACGGTGGGGAATTGAATCAATTCCCAATATTTCGTAATGGATTTTTTATTACGACGTTTCGTCCACAAAGATTCGTGGACCTCATCAGACTTGGGTTTTTGTTATTCTTTAGATCGTCATGGTATATTGAGCGATCTTGTGCTGGAGACCAGACATAACGTCTGGCTCCTGTCAATACAGGTAAACAGAGTGAGTCTATAGAATAACAAAAACTCAAGCCTGATGAGGTCCACGAATCTTTGTGGACGAAACGTCGTAATAAAAGTTCCATCACGAAATTTTGGGAATTGATTCAATTCCCCGCCGTTCTTCAAGATAAGACACCAACTTAATATAAGTCTTAAGCTTTAAAATCCGTTCTCCAACATCCTTCTACGTTACTTCTACCCCGAGCTATGACATTTCCTGTGAAGAAAGATTTTCGATAAACTAACACCAAAATTCGAAATAGACAGATAATTGCGTTTGAAGGGGAATATAATCTCTGATCCTAGTATCTATCTTCTAAGTTATGATCAGAAGAACGAGAAACCTTTGCAACACGCCCCAAAAAGTGAATTTCTTCGTAACTTTTTGATAAGGGCGTTACTTTTTTTTGGGAAAACTCTCCTCGGAGATAATACCATAGCTCGGAGTAAAAGTGACGTAGAAGGATGTTGGAGAACGGATTTTAAAGCTTCAGACGTGTACTTTCAGGTCCTTTCAGGTCTATTCCGGAATATCCCTGTTCTTTTGAACTACCGGAGCCAGGAGATTCTTCCAAAAATCATCGAAATTGGCCATTTTTTAAGCCTAAATTGGGAAGATCCAGATTCGTACTGATGAAAATAAATAACGCCATCTTGAATTACGTAGAAGGACCATTATGAGCCCTGATAAAGTCCTCTTTGGTCAAGTAGAGCCTCGTAGATCCACTTACAAAATGGGAAACAAAATTTCGAGTGTCCTCAAACTTTTGACCGGCAGTGTATATTTCATCAAATATCTATGATAGATCATCTTATGCAATTGGTCAAGTCTACCAACATAATGAGGGATTTTCCGGAGTGAGATGATGTGTTAGTACTAATATTTGATTTTGCATTTGACCACGATGTTTTCTATCACAAAGATTATGTTTTAATACTTTTAATTTTGATTCTTTTGCTATCGGTCTGTATAAACATATGTCTCCAGACTACCTTTTTTAAGCAATTTGCGAGGAGATGACCAGGATCAACTCATTTACAAGCACTCACATTATTGAAGGGAATATGAAAAATGTATACATTCGGATCCGTTTCTCTCGGGTTTTGGCTTGAATTCTACATGTACGTATTATGTACGTAAGAAATTCTCGTGTTGGGTAGAGTCATTTATCAACATTTGTTTTCGAGAACATGTGCAGATCTCAGTTGTATCTTACAAATCGATGTCAATTTAGAAGAGTGTATCGCTTCTTCTCTCATCACAAATCCAGAGTTCGACTCATATTACGTATGTATACAACATAATCATCTGACTGTTGCAAATTTTTATCTGACCTTTCAAGTTTATTGAGAAGAGAACTCATCCCACCATCATTTTGTAAAAGTTTCGAGAGTGGTCATCTACGTAAATACGAAAGTCAAGAAACATTTTAGGTCAGATACTCATGATTCATACACATTGACTTACGAGTAATTCCGCGCGAAAGCGGACCACGAATTGCAGACATATCTCAGATTGTTTTTCCACTATTCTTGATCGATTCTATGGTCCAAAAAATGAACTTTTCACCCTCTATGGGGTGAAAAAAAAATTTTTTGTTTCCGTGGGGAATATCTTTGTGATAGTGTTTTTAGGAAAAAATACCTATCTTTTTTCAGTAAAATGGGTGTAGTTCCGACTTGAGGTAAGATACGACCACGCAAATAGTGGCATTCGAAAGGTCTTTCAAAAATCTATCGAAATATGTTTCGAAAATTTTTTTTTTGAGGCTACGGACGCCCCCTATGAGCAAAAAGGGGAAAAACAGAAAAAATTCATTTCCTCAAAGACCTAATTTTCTAAAAATCTGGAAATCCATATTTCGATGTAAAATTGCGTGTTCTTCCAGAAAAAAGTGGTCCCGATCTGTGTTTTTGGGTTCTACGCTGTTTTTTTTACGTTTTATCAATATTCTCAGCCTTTTCGGTTGAAAAATGAATTTTTCCGCGCATGCGCAGGAATTTAGACTGCTGAAACCAATTCTATTGGAAAGCCAAGGAAATTTCCTTCAAAATGACTATACTTGGTGAAGTCGATTCGATGTACTGGGACCAAAGTTAGAAGGTCTAAAAAATGATGACACTTCTACTCGAGTCACGATAGTAATGGGAAATTCGTGCAAGATCTGCATTTACCCCTCTTGAGGATGCTTCATCATTAATGTGATGTAACTTTGGTCCAAGTAGATAAAATTGACTTTGCCAGGTAGTCATTTTGAAGGAAATTTCCTTGGCTTTTCAATGGAATTGGTTTCAGCAGTCTAAATTCCTGCGCATGCGCAGAAAAATGGACTTCTCAACCGAAAAGGCTGAGAATATTGATAAAACGTAAAAAAAACAGCGTAGAACCCAAAAACACAGATCGGGACCGCTTTTTTCTGGAAGAACACGCAATTTTACATCGAAATATGGACTTCCAGATTTTTAGAAAATTAGGTTTTTGAGGAAATGAATTTTTTCTGTTTTTCACCTTTTTGCTCATAGGGGGCGTCCGTAGCCTCCAAAAAAAATTTCCGAAACATATTTCGATAGATTTTTGAAAGACCTTTCGAATGCCACTATTTGCGTGGTCGTATCTTACCTCAAGTCGGAACTACACCCATTTTACTGAAAAAAGATAGGCATTTTTTCCTAAAAACACTATCACAAAGATATTCCCCACGGAAACAAAAAATTTTTTTTCACCCCATAGAGGGTGAAAAGTTCATTTTTTGGACCATAGAATCGATTAGAAATGTCGGAAAAAGAGTTTGAAACATGTTTGCAATTCGTGGTCCGCTTTCGCGCGGAATTACTCTTACTTCCAGTCCCTTACATTGCAGCAGCCAGTCGTGAGAAAGAAGATTTCAATACAAAGGTGTGCATGTCGCAGGCTCTTAGAGAAATCAGCCTCTTGATGAAAATCCTAGGCTCTTCGTGAAACGCTGGCGGGTCGGGTCAGCGCTCATCCCTTTCACTTTGTTACACTGTCGGCCTACCCTTTTCGTGAAAAAAACTGAATCGCTCAGACTTTTCATGGAAATACCATTTCTGGTAAGGCCCTTGGTGGTTATGGCCGTGGTCATGGGCAGAGCCAGGGTCGATGCGCCGCCGAGCGTGGTCAATATCGCGATCAGAAGTGTCGAATTGATTGCATTTTTTATGTGATTCAATTGAGAATCACAATATTGATTGATGGACCTGCGGAGCTGTCAAATTGGGTGAATTCATTATGATTAGATTCAATTGAGAAATCTTATAGTATTGACTGATGGACCTGGGTTGCTCAGACAAGACTGCTGAAAATTTTCCGATCAGAATAAAAATTTCTAAGACTGCAGGGTTGTAAGAAAATGATACACGATGATTTCATTTGGAAAAAGACTTGAGTTATTCCAAATTACGAAGAGTTCTACATCTCATAGTTGATCAATTCACATGGCAATGCTTGTCATGGATAGTGATTAATTCTTATGTATAGCCATTCCTATAGCGCAAAGAAAGCTTGAGTGAAATTTCGTGTTGCATTTCAATATTTCTGAAAAAAGAGCAGTGCTGAATCTGAAATTGAGATTTCGATGGTTAGTTATTTCACCATGGAAAACTGTGACCGCCAACGACAGAAGTTACTGTTAGAGCTTCTGTAAAAGAGATGTCATCAGCTTGTATATGGGCCATTTCGGAGCATTTCGACGAATGCCTTGCCTGCACCAGGGGGGTCTGGAAAAAATCCATAAAAATTTTTTCCCGTTAGTACTATATTAATATAGTACAAAGAAATTTTTTTTGGATTTTTTCTAAGGCCCCTGTGGGCCCTGGGGCCTATGAAAGGTCCTTTTTAGGCCCCTTTTTAGCCTATTTCTGGAAAATCATAACTCCGACTAGGATCAACATTTTTGGACGTACCTCGGCGCATTTTCTTCCTTAAGACTAGTACTTTTGAGAAATAAATTGTCCAAGGACGATAATTGAGCCTAGCAACTTCTAGGAGCTATTTGCTGAGAGCACATTTTAGCGATTTTTGGGCTTGCTTCAAAGTGATGTAGCTCCCACTAGACATGTGATAATCGACTTTTACAAGTGGTCATTTTGAAGGCCTTGAGAAAACCTATAATTTGACCCTTATTCAAAGTCGATGACTGTACTTTCTATACGAACTACAGTCATTACAAGCTGAGCAAATTCGTAAAAATGCCAAACTTTGAGCTCAATTTAAAAAAATCACTTTTTTTCCTTCGACCCCAAACCTGTGCGACTATGTTTTTCGATACAAATACTACCAATTAGAACAATAATCTGGGTGGGATATTAAATTTCCGATTTCATTCAGCCAATTTAAAACACCCTTTTTTGACTTTTTGCTCAAAATGACCTCAAAGGTATGGCTCGCATATGCTTTCATCTGAACTTATGTGCACCAATCTGTGTGGGATTACTCCCCTATGTACCCCCAAATAAGTGTGAGAACTTCCGGAGGCGAGCCTCGAGCTAGATGCGAGCAGGCGGTTCTATTTCACGAGTTGAAAATGGGCATTATTTCGTCTATTTGGACGCAGGCGAGAGCGAGTGGGATGTCACTCATTCTAGCTCACAAATGGGATAAGCGGTTAAAATAGGGATACGAGCATGGTTTTTTGACTTAAAATGATCATCTAAACACGATTTCGGGGTCAATTGGGCTTTTATTCAACGTCTGAAGCCACTCCATCGAAAAACATGTAACTAAAGTGTTTTCTAATCTGAGAGCAAGTATCAATATTTTGGAGCCAAACTGACCCCGAAATCGTGTTGGGATGATCATTTTGAGTCAGAAAACCATGCTCGTATCCCCATTCTAGCCGCTTATCTCATTTGTGAGCTAGAATGAGTGACATCCCACTCACACTCGCCTGCGTTCAAATAGACGAAATAATGCCCATTTTCAACTCGTGAAATAGAACCGCCTGCTCGCATCTAGCTCGAGGCTCGCCTCCGGAAGTTCTCACACATATTTGGGGGTACGTTGGGGAGTAATTCCACACAGATTGGTGCACATTAGTTCAGATGGAAGCATATGCGAGCCATACCTGTGAGATCATTTTTAGCAAAGAGTCAAAAAAGGGTGTTTTTAATTGGCTGAATAAAATCGGCAATTCGATATCCCATCCAGTCTATTGTTCTAATTGGTAGTATTTGTATCGAATAACATAGTCGCACTGGTTTGGGGTCGAATAAAAAAAAGTGATTTTTTTAAATTGAGATCAAAGTTTGTCATTTTTACGAATTTGCTCAGCTTGTAATGACTGTAACTCGTATAGAAAGTACAGTCATCGACTTTGAGTAAGGGTCAAATTGTAGGTTTTCTCAAGACCTTCAAAATGACCACTTGTAAAAGTCGATTATCACATGTCTAGTGGGAGCTACATCACTTTGAAGCAAGCCCAAAAATCGCTAAAATGTGCTCTCAGCAAATAGCTCCTAGAAGTTGCTAGGCTCAATTATCGCCCTTGGACAATTTATTTCTCAAAAGTACTAGTCTTGAGGAAGAAAATGCGCCGAGGTACGTCCAAAAATGTTGATTCTAGTCGGAGTTATAATTTTCCAGAAATAGGCTAAAAAGGGGCCTAAAAAGGACCTTTCATAGGCCCCAGGGCCCACAGGGGCCTTAGAAAAAATCCAAAAAAAATTTTTTCGATACACTGTGCGTAAAAGTGCACTTTGCGCACAATTTGTCGACTTTTACTCACAGTTTATCGAAGAGTATAGTTAGATACACGGCCGTAAAACCTATTACTCGCATCCTCGTGATGATTCCGACCCTCGCCTGCGGCTCGGGCCGGAAACTCATCACTCGGACGCGAATAAAACGTTTTACGCCCTTGTATCGAAATGTACTATTTTGTACTATATTAATTTAGTACTAACGGAAAAAAAATTTTATGGATTTTTTCCAGACCCTCCTGGTGCAGGCATTCGTCGAAATGCTCCGAAATGGACCATATAGATTCCGTGAAGCCGATAGAGCTGACTCGTATCACGCTAACTACTATAGATATATATTTTTTTTGTGATGTTAAATCGGTGCATATTTCTTCGTACAACTCTTGCACTGTTAAAACTCTTCATTTCGATCGGCAAATTTCTGATAGACTTGTCTCAACAACTCAATTCCATCATTTGATTATTATCAAATTTTTATGGTACTGGTTCTTACCCATATGTGTACTCCAAAAGGGCCTAACCCGGCCTGGTCTTGTCTTGAAGAGGCTGGCCCACCAAACAGCTAGTGAATGTTGCATCAACGGTTCTGGGACGATGCATTTGCAGCCCCTCAACGTTCCGAAATAAGTCGGAGAAACCGTTGCCGAAAGGTTGGTGCAACGTAAAATGCCCACCAGACGCGCGTTGCCTCGACGTTTCCAGATCGGTTCTGGGACGTTGCGAATGTAAATAAATTGATGAATTGTTTTTTAATTGTTGTTGATCGGCTCTTTTCGCATCCAAGCACAATCTTACCGTCTTTCTTGTACTAACAAGGGGGGACCACGGGGCCCGGGTCGCGGATCCCCGCCAAGGTTTTTTTACCGTTTTTTGCTATCGAAAAGATGAAGAATCCAGAGTAACTCCATCAAATGGACCTCCTGTCCAAAGATACAGCCATTGAGATTAACATTTCTCATGTAGCCCCATGTTAATAAGTGGTATATAAAGATATACTGGTTATGCTACGTTTTTGCCTGTAGCTCTGGCTAGGAGGCCCATTTGACGGAGCTACTCTAGATTCTTCATATTCTAGGTGGGACCAAACTGTGAAAAAATTTTGGGGATGATTGTCGACCCGGACTCCGTCGTCCCCCCTTGTAAGTAGACATGGTTCTGATCGAGCGCAATCGGTGGGATTGAACGGGGATGGAGCTGATATCTGACGAGGAAAAGAATTTGAAAAACAATTTATTTATTTATTCAACAATAAATCTAACTATTGGTTTTACAGAAAACATCTTAGAAACTAATCTTACAACCTTAGAAAAATATCTGAAACGTCCCAGAAGCGTTCCAGAAACGTCAAGGCAACGCGCTTCTGGTAGACATTTTTCGTTGCTCCAACCTTTAGGCAACGGGTTTTCCGACGTATTTCGCAATGTTGAGGGATTGCGCATGCAACGTTACAGAAATGTTGAGGCTGCATTCACTGTACGGTGAGGGATGACTCAGTCTTTTCAAAAGGCTATTAGGCCAATGGTGTGACGAAGTGAAAGGGATGAACGCTTACATATGAGCAACCGGCAATGAGCAAGCGTTTCATGAAGAGCCTAATAGGACTTTCACAAAGAGACTGATTTCACCGAGGATTTCACCAAGAAGGGCCTACGATATGTACACTTTTGTATCGAAATGTTCTTTCTCATGACTGGCTGCAGCGCTGTAAGGGACCGATGGCAATGGGTACGAATCATGAATGTCTGCCGCACGACAACTCGCAAAATTTTTACAAAACGATCCAAGAGAGTTCTCATCAGATCATTGTATTGTACATACCTAATGACAAGTCGAACTCTGGATTTATGATGAGAAAAAGAAGCGATGCACTCTTTTCAATTGACATCAATTTACAAAATGCAATCTCGATCTATTAAATCAGCAATCATTATATATCGGGCGATTCGTCAAAATCAACGTAATCAGCTTCTAGAGGAACCTGAACTTGATTACATCTCCTCCAGGCATACATTATAATTGTGTTATAGTTTCGGCGCGGTTAAACTCATATGCATTGCTGAGATTGACTTGAGGCTGCGGTTCATTGACGTTCTTCAAATTTTCTCAAGCACGAGAAGTGATATAGGCTCAATCTAACCGTCTTTATCTACATGTCGTAGTCAGTTTATTCAATTCGCTGCTTCATAAACTGACTTAGCGAGCTTATGAAGTAGCTAGTGACTTTATAAAGTGGCAGTGAGTTCATTCAAGAATTATTTAATCGTTACTCTGCTCGAGTTTCGAATAAATTACCTAGCCAGTTTATGAAGTCACTAGTTACTTTTTAAACTGCCGAGGAGCGACCCCGCAGTTCAATTACTGACATCGACGACTCAGTGAGTCGGACTCACATATACACAATCAGGTAGTATTTGTGGGAGCTTTACTTTCTATATCAACGTGTTATAATTCGCGCTCAAGTTAGTCCTATCTCGATTTTCACCATGGCCCAAGACAGCAAAATAATCAATCGTGACGAATTTGAGCGAAAACTGAAAGACACGCGTGATGCCAAACGAGGTTCCAATAGCCGTATGTGTGATCGTGATTCTATCAAGAAGGTGATCATAATCCTAAAGAATGGTGAAAATACATTGGCTAATCACTATTTTATCAGGAAGTACGAGCTGTGTCAAATTGGAGCAGAATCCCATGTGATAGTGCGACGAAGAGTTGAGTGACGATCTAACATATGTGGTGTGCACTGAAGACTATTACGACAAACCTTTAGAATCTCACACGAATACTGGCCATGGAGGACGGGATAAGAAAGCTCATTATCTCAAAAATAAGTGTTGCATCCCATGTGAAGCTATTGAAATCTTCATTTCGTGTTGCCAAACATGTGCGCGTAAGAAAGCGCACCAAATAAAGGTATCGCCACGAATCCTATTGTATCACACAGCTTCAACAGCGTCCTGGACCATGGTGAAACGCGAGATAGGACCATGGCATGAAGATAATATGTTATTTTTACGGCATGGATAGGACTAACTTGAGCGCGAATTATAACTCGTTGATATAGAAAGTAAAGCTCCCACAAATACTACCTGATTGTGTTTATGTGAGTCGTCGGTGTCAGTAGATGAACTGCGGGGTCGCCCCTCTATAGTGCCTTCACAAGCTGGCTACGTAGTTAATTCAAAACTCGAGCAAAGTAACGATGAAATGATTATTGAATAAACTCACTGCCTTTTTATAAAGTCACTAGCTACTTCATAAACTCGCTAGTCAGTTTATAAAGCGGAGAATTGAATAAACTCACTACGACATATATATTCAAGACCAAGAGTTTTATAGTGCGTGACAGTACACATACGACAAAAGCAGAGGCTGTGCTTGAGGGACCCCACGTTTTATGATATCGCTGAAATTTTTTTCCTCGCGTGAATGGAAGGTTACTCTAGTGAGGTTCGATAATTTCCAATCACAGGGGAGGATGCGTGGGCCCCACCCGTAGGGCACATCGCAGTGAACGTGTTGATGCTCAAGGCCATTTATTCAATAAATACCAGTTATTTTCTGGAATATTTTACCACCCGCTCTTGCAAAAGCCATTGTTGACAGAACTCCGACTTGCATCCATCACACACCACTTTCTTTTGATAGTACTGGGTCAACCCACACGTGTACTTGGAAGATCCCCAAATATCATTGCCTGAGTTGTAGCAACGTCAACCGGGGTAACCTTGGAACAAAAATTGGATTCTTTCCCTTACACCTCGCGTAACTTGTACGTCTTACATCAGAAGTGCATTGTATCTGTGGTCAATCGGAAGCTTACAGTTTCAGCTTTCGATTGCTGTGTTTACAAGGTCCATTAGGACATCTCTGGTTGGAGCAAAGAGCGCTGAAAGTCGTATTCCAAAGTTAGACACGGACTGGGGTAACTTTGGAACAAAAATTTTTATCATTATTCATTCGTCAATTAATTCACAATCTAGGTCACGCAATCGATTTTCACCATCGGTTATCAAAAGCTGAGTGTCTTAGCTTTCCTTTGACCTATTGTCAAAGTCCATTTGGTTGGATTTAACTTCCATAATCGAGCATAAACGCCTCCAGCATACCTCATTGCCCGCCTCGCGGGTAACTCTCGAGGAAGAAAATACCTTCACAGTCGGTTTCTGACAAAAACTACCATAATTTGACTTCCGTGGGTCGAAATAAGACGTTCCTCAGCTCATTTTGAAGCTCTCATCAACGACTACTCAAGTGAGTAGAATTTGATGATGATATAGATCTTGGGAAATAATTGAGAATACATGAACAAGTACTTCAAAGTTATCCCAGTTTCTAACAAAAAATAGGTACTTCTCAGTTTTTACTTCACAAAATCAAATTTGGATAAAAATACTCCACTGTAACAATAGATTCGTTTAGATATGTGTACAAATAAGTGAAATCTAGCTCAGTTGCCTTGGATTTGACCTGCTAAAGTCGGAACCACACCACTTTTCCGGAGAGACTGTTTGTTGGATTGAAAATATACTTTTGAAGACGTCAGCCTATAATTAAAAGCTGTTGGAGGCCTTCACGCCGGTGCAAAACATTGTTTATGCATGCCACAAGTGGGAGAAATCGGTATTAAAGTCTCAGGATCATCTGTCTAGCCAACTGTGCGTGATAACCACTCTTTCATGGGTTGTTTCAAAGTTACCCCCCCCCCCCCCCTGTTCCAAAGTTACCCCGGGACAGGACGCCATTTACTTGCGAGGTAAATTTCTTCTAATGACACTGAGAAGCAACATTCTTCGGTCGAAATACAGTGAAATTTGGAGAACTTTGATATAGCATGGGAGAATCATCGGCTTGTATCTCATTTTACACAGATCCTCAGACTTTAAAAAATCATCAAAAAAGGTTTCGGTCTGTTGAAATCCGCGAGTGATCGCGACTTGATAAATTTCTTTTCCAATCTTCTGCGGTCATCGTTATCATCGTCGACTTGAAAAACTGCAAAATAGTACGTGGAATGCTGTTTTTCAACAAACACTTTTTTGCTATTGAAAATGTTTCCGACGTACAGGGAAGAAATGGAAGCCACACATTCGGATTACACACTGGAAGTTACCGTAGCTGTAGATTATAGTTCAGTCCAAGTAACATTCCTACCGCCAAAATGTTGTCCGTCAGTATGGAATATTCTCGGACTCGTGGTCTGTGAGGTAAAATTGAACGATTTTTCCCATTGGTACTCAACTATTCATAAACCTGGATTATCTCAGGGGCTGGTGGTATTGGAAAGGAAGTAGCTGAGTGGTTGATCCACGGTGAATCCACGCAAGAGCTGTTGCCTTTCAACATTCAACGATTCATGGATTTGCACACGAATAAGCAATATCTGCAGCAAAGAATCAGTGAAGTGGTTGGACGTAATTATGCCATTCTTTATCCGCATCAATGTGAGTACAAGCAAGCTCGCAAGCTCCGGTGCTCGCCATTGTACTCCGTTTTAGAAGAACAAGGCGCTATATTTGGTACGAAGATGGCATATGAGAGAGCTTTATACTTTGACTCGGCGTACAGAAGTAGGCCAATGATCTCTACATTATGATTGTCATCCGTTTCTATGTTCATCTAATCAGAAAAATGCCTATCTCTTCAGGGGGTCAAAAGAAGCCAGGGATGCCTCCAGGAAGCTTTTATAAGCCAAAATTCTTTGAGTACATGAAAGAAGAATTTTCAGCATGTAGAGAGGGTGTTGGTATTATTGACATGAGTTCCTTCTCTAAGATAGAAATAAAGGTGATTTTGATATTTCTCATCGAAGGCGATGGATGTGAAGAGTAATCGCCGTTTCGATTAAACTTTTCAACTTCATTTTTGTAAGTCGGTAGGTTCTCAAGTGCTCGACTATTTACAAAAATTATGCTCGAGTGATGTGAATCTAGCAGTCGGGAGTATAACTCACACTGGAATGCAGAATGAGCGAGGCGGATATGAAAACGACTGCATGCTCGTTCGTCAAAGCGAGAATAGTTATTTCATGGTATCCCCAACATTACAACAAACTCGTATATACCGATGGATGTCAGGGTAATTTCATCTTACTACTCTTTTGAACATTGTTGTACATATTACAATATTCATTCTGCGATACTTCCTACAGACATTTACCATCGGATCATTCAGTGGGATTGAATGATGTTACATCCAAATATACTGTAGTAAATGTCATTGGCCCGAAAGCCAGCCAGTTACTAGCAGAACTTTCAAATTCTGACTTAAAATTGGCACCTTTCACTTACAAGGTGAGTATTTGCACAAATCTCTGAACCCCGATTAGCTGAATCCTGAGAGGATTTTGTAAAGGCGGAAAAAGATAACCCTAAGAGCGTATACTCTATCCATTGTTCAATGAATGCGTGATACCCAGAAATTCTTCAATACCTGAACATTCATGAATCATGATTAGCCCTTCGCGCTACGATCATTGGCCGAGAGTGACCCATTGCGCCCGACCCGCGTGGGTTAGGTTAGAGCCCCAACAGAAAGTGCGCATTTGCTCTTTTTTGCCCGTGGAAGTAGCACCCTAATGGCCTCGACAGGAAGTGCGCATTTGCGCGGTTGCTCCTCCCGTGTATAAGCATAGGGGCCGTCGTTCCATTGCACGCCACGGGCGGACAATGGCTCTACTTCTACGGGGAAAGAGGAGCAAATGCGCACTTTTTGTCGGGGCTTTTAGGGCTTCGACAGAAAGTGCGCAATTGCGCGTTTGCTCCTCTGCGCCTATGCTTAAAAACGGGAAGAGCAAATGCGCACTTTCACCGCACACACGATTCGATCAGCGTTGGGCGAAACCCGGTGGAAAGCAACACAACGGCTACATTCACACCGGATTCTTACATGTGTCGTAGGCCGATAGAATCTTCAGGCCGTTAAGATTTCACGTGCGGCGCAACACTGAGCACTTTTGCGTAGAAAGTGATTTTTTATTATCAACACTAACCCATCCCTCTTGTTTTTGACTCCGAGGAGATGACAGTACTGTTATCTCCTCGGCGATCGGTAACAAGAGGGATGGGTTAGTGTTGAATAAACAACCACTGTTTAAACAAACTTCTGTGATGCTCCTTACGCGCTCGAACGCATGAAATCCTAATGGCCTGAAAATTCTAACGGCCTACGACACATGCAACTTTCCGATCTGAACTTAGCTGTTGTGCTGTAATACCTCTATGGGTTTTGCCCATCCGATTAGGCTGTAATGGTTCGAAGCTCTAGTGCGGTGGCGTCACGAAACACTCATGTGTGAACCTGATCCACTCGCTCTTGCATTTGAAAGATAATCAATGACCCGCGGGAAGAGTAAGAGACACAATATCATGAAACTAGGGAGGGTTCTCTCTACCCTCCCTACATGGAACACAACAACACCAGGTAGCATTTGGGACTTCCTGATCAAGAGTTCATGTACAGTACCAGCCAAAAGTTCTCGATGGGTAATCCCTCAAGAGCCCTGGCTTGCAACAGCGATAAGAGTGCTCTCTACCTTTTGAAAAGTGATGGTGACGCCTCTAGCGGTCAAATTGGTATATTGTCGATAACAATTTTTAAAAACAAAGAGGGAGTAGACCAATAGTACCGCTCCCTGCGGACTATTTTTCTTCACATTTAAAAAAAAGTTTCATCGAGATCGGTGCAAAATTCAGCTCAAAAATTTGCAGTTAGATTTGTTCAGTGTTGCTGAATTGTATCTGCAAATTTTTGAGCTCAATTTTGCACAGATTTCGATGAAACTTTTTTTATTATTTGAAGAAAAATAATCCACAGGGAGCGGTACTATTGGTGTCCTCCCTCTTTGTTTTTAAAAATTGTTATTGGCAATATACCAATTTGACCGCTAGAGGAGCCACCATCGCTTTTCCAGAGGTAAAGAGCACTCATAAGTCGAGTTCTATGCGCCGTATGGGTATTTCAAAAGAGCATTTTAAAAGGCAGAAAAAATACTAACTCCTATTGGGTTTGGATGATTTTTATCGAATATTTTGAAGGTCCTACACGCTGATGAAAAAATAGAAAATCTAGGAATTTTTACTTTCATTGAGACACCTGCAGTTTTGATGCGAATGAAGATACGGCAATTCTGAAAAAAGCATCTTGTAGAGCGGACAAAATGATATGTGTAACTATTTTTTGATTATTTTCGACGTACGTGTGAGAACGTGCGAGCTGTCTAGATACCCAAAATGACTGTTTACCACCGGAAACGGCACAGAAAACGGTGAAAAACCATGATTTTGGAGATTTGGACAGCTCGCACGTCCTCATACACAGGACGTATAAAATAATTTTTCCGCTCTACAAGATGCTTTGCTCAGAACCGCCGTATCTTCATTCACATTAAAACTGCAGGTGTCTCAATAGAAGTAAAAAAATTTTAGATTTTCTATTTTTTCATGAGCATGTAGGACCTTCAAAAATATTCGATAAGTCATCCAAACCCATCAAAAGTTAGTATTTTATCTGCTCGAAAAACGCTTTTGTGAAAATTTCCGTCCGAAGTATAGAACTCGACTTATCGCTGTTACAAGTCGGGGTAATTGAGGGATCATCCATCGAGAACTTTTGAACGGTACTGTACACTACTGTTCAATGGCTTGTAAACTCTGAAAAACGAAAATTTCTAATTACAAAATTCGATTCCTGCAGCGTCGTTAATCCGAAACAAGTTTGGCTCCCTTAGCTCATTCTGTAGTTTTTCTCAAGTACTTCAAGAACTTTTTGTGGATTTTCCCCTGCAGGACAACAGGATGTCGGTAGGGCGAGATGAATCTTTGGGGTAATTCATAAAAATTGGATTAAGACCCAGACCCCTGCAAAACTAACATCACTCGATGGATCGGAATGAACCAAAAAGCATCTGGAAGTAGAGGTCAAGAGCTTCAAAATTCATTTTTAAAAATTATTCAAGGTTGCTTTTGGGCCGAGCTGTGACTAGTTTCGATAAGGAAGATTTTCCTCGAGAAAAGTCCCAAGATTCATAAAAGGAGAGGAAATCGGACTCACGGTAGTATATATCTAAGATTTATTTCAAGTTCTTCCGTATTGTTGGTAGAAGTGCGGTCACCATGCAAGCTCAAAATCATTCCCATTTTACTCCAATTCACTTGCGATTTGGGCTAAACGACGAGTGCACAAATATTTATTATCATCTAACTTAGACTCATCCACTTGTCATTGAGCCCAAATCGCAAGAGAATTGGAGAAGAATGGGAATGAAAATAAGCTTATTTCATTAGGTTAGGAGGTTCCCGCGATCAAGCTCTTCACATTTTTATCTGACTCTCTTGCGATTTGGGTAGAACAACGAAGTTTCGAACACACAATAGGCAATAACAATGATTCGACAGCTCGTGTGGAAGTCCAATTCATCGTAGTTATCATGTGAGATGTGTTTTCAAGTTCAATAGTCGCGGTCACGGTGACCGTATCGCCTTAGGAATGCTCTCTACCTTTTTCGACAACGACGGTGGCGCCCCTAGTGGTCAAATTGGTATATGTCAATAACAACTTTCAAAACGAAAAGGAAGGAAACGCGCCGACTGCAGATTATTTTTCTGCAAACTAAGAAAAAAATTTCATCGAAACCTCAAAGTTGCGGGGAAAATTCAACAACGCTAAGAAAAAGTTCCCGCATCTTTGTGGGTTCAATTTTGCACTCGATGAAATTTTTTTTAAATTTGCAGAAAAATTATCCGCAGTCGGCGCGGCGGTACTATTGGTTCCCTCCCTCTTCGTTTTTGGAAATTGTTATTGTCAATATACCAATTTTCCCATGTATATTAATTGTAATATTTTCAGCTTGGCAAAGGGCTATAAGTACATAGCCGAAACGTCGCACTAACGTGCAAATATATAGAATAAGCAGGAAAAACCGATAGAGTTCCACATTATTTATTCAACAAGTTTGCTGCGGAGGCCGAAATCAATGATCTTTCCCCAGGTGGACCCCGCTCAATGTTATTTCCCATATGAAGGCCAGAACTCTCAGCACTAGGAGAAAGACACGTGGGGCCCACCGGTGGGCCCTGCCGCAGCGAACGTCTTAATATACCAATTTGACCACTAGAGGCGCCACCGTCACTTTTCAAAAGGTATAGACCACTCTTGAATCAGTTTACGAAAACAGTCTCAGCTCGGAGCAGAGACAACCTAGACTAACTCTATAAAATGCATTTTGAAGCCGTTGACTTTTACTTCCAGATGCTTTTCGAATCATTCCGATCTATCGAGTCATATCGTGGTCATGTCTGACTTGAAGAGGTCTGAGTGTTGATCCAACTTTCATAAATTTTTTCGATTGATTCAACTCGACCTACTAAGTTCTTGTCGTGCCGCAGGAAGATTACCACGAAAGTCCACAAAGTACCTAAAAAAGCTACAATACGAGCTAAGCTGAAGTTTCCTTAGACCAACAAGGCCGCAGGGATCGAATATCCTAATTTGGACTTATCATATTCATCAGTTTCCCTATACGTATTTTGAACATTCACCGTCAGCTTTTGATGAAGAACTGCAGACGCCCGAGAGTAAGAATTATTGTCTCTCGAAGCTTTTATGCTCACAGCTGTCAATGTTTAGAGTCAAAGTAATGGTATAAAAGTCGTGCCGATGCCTGAAGATGGAATTTTCGCCATTGCTGCTATTTTCAAATTTGCGTAAATGGAAAAGATGCAAATCTTGGAGGACATTCCCGACAGGAAGTCTTTCTTTAAGTGTCAAAACATTGAATCGAAAGTTTTTCGACTCTCACAATGGTAGAAAACTCGACGAGTTCTATAATTTCTGCAAAAGTCTTTGGAGATATCTCCATAACTTGACAAAACTAGTTCTACTGTTGATCTTCTGAGAGCGACTGACGGATGAACGATTTGGACGTGGTTCCAAGTATGAGAAAGCTTGTAACAAATTTTGTGTGTCCTTTTGAAATACAGATGTGTAACTTGGGCTATGCGTCAGATGTGATGGTGATGGCTTTTACGCATACGGGGGAGCCTGGCTACTGCCTATACATCCCCGCTGAGTATGCACTTCACGTTTACGCAACTTTGATGAACATAGGCCGTGACTACGGTGTTCACAATGTCGGAGTACTCACGCAGAGGTTCATGAGGCTCGAGAGGTTCATCCCGTTCTGGGCCGAGGAGCTGACGCCATTCGTCACTCCTTACGAGGCTGGCAACGGGCACAGAGTCAACTTGGATGTGAGTTCAATTTACGTCTATAAACAATTTTGATCCCACGAGAGCTCGAGTCCTGCATGTCAGTGTTGTCTCTTTATTATTCACTCAAAGGTGATGATGTCTCACCATCATCACCTCTGAGTAATTACTCCAGTCGGTCAACTTTCAATGTCGCAAAGTGAACGTACGTCTTTCCTGCGAGCCTCAATCTTCATCATAATTACAGTTTGCTCTGTGACCCAAACTATTATAGCTTGATTGGGTGAGGCGAATCCTCAAACATTCAAACCTTCCTATTGATCGAAAGCAAAGAAAATGGCGATACTGATGGCCGAAAAGCTCTGAGCTTTACCAAAGATCTCGTTTATTTGTGGATCGTAGCTCTTAGCTCAGAAATTCACAAAAATATTTTTTCATCCGATTAGAAAGAATACTTCATCGGAAAGTATGCCTTGCAACATCAAAAGGAGCGTGGTGTTACGAGAAGACTAGTTCTATTCACAATTGACAATTTCGATTTGAATAAGGATGTGTGGGCCTGGGGTGGAGAGCCTCTTTATCGCAACGGTCAGTTTGTCGGAACAGTTACTTCAGCAGGGTATGTCTATATTTTCTTCTTTATCGATCAATTCACCAGGTATGTAATGCAATAGTGAGCAAACAGCGAAGTCACAATGAACTTCAATTTTTTATTTGATTAATGATAAACTGTGCTGCATGTTTCACGAGTGTGCAGAATCGTATCGAAACCTGAGGGTTCATCATCGACCCAACATTGATGTTTTTCATGGTCTCACTATCTACATCTCAATCACAATTTTTTACAAAGTTCAGAATCGGCTTCTCGTGTCAGTGGCGGTTTTTGCTATACAGTATACTCATAAGGCCTCTTTTGAAAAAGGACGAGGAAAAAAGCAACGGGTGAAACAAAAAGTGAAAACTCTCAATTCCTTGGGGTGGGTTTTCAACATGAGAGTGTGAAATTTCTACCCCAGGAGTGACTGAAATATCGCCCATCGAGTTTGACTGAAAATTCTCCTGACGAAATAGAGGACTGAAACGCATTTGTCAAAAATGAAACGATAGCTTAGCGTGAATCTTGAGAGAAACCACTTCGGTTTTTGTAAAATTTGAAGTTTTCGAACATGATTTTAATTGTTCGAAAGTATCTAATAGTTGTAAAGCTGCATAACCGGAAATATTTTAATTTGGCTTTGTCGTGCTTTTTATCTAGGTACGGATTCAATATTGGCAAATTGATCTGTTTGGGTTTCATCGGATATTCAACTCTACCCAACTTATCCAACTGCAAGACAGTAACCAACGATTTCATTATGGACTCGTCGGCGGTATATGAAATTGATATTGCTGGTCATCGTTTTCCATTGACTCCACATATTCGCTCATTGTCTTTATGGAACAATAAAAGTGATCGGTACACGCCTACGCCAGTCGTATCGTACAAAAGCGATATCTCTCGATGAAATGCTTTAATGTGAACTAATTTTCTTTCCTTCACCGTATAAGGAATATCAGATCATTATACTGAACCCGCGCGTACGAAAACGTTTTGAATGTTGGATTAGTTGAGAAATTTGCCTCGAAATTTCCGCAGCAGCAGATTATAAAAGACTCAAGTATGAACTCGTGTATCAACAATGTGGTTGAGAATATCTGTATTATGATTAGTGATTAACTTGGCAAACACTGTAATTGAGCTTTTCACTTTGACTCAATTCGTTGAAACAACGCTGGTCATGTGAGTGTCATCTGACCATAGACATGATGATAGAATTTCCCTCAGAATTTCCGTATGTTGAAACCTCTCTTCCGGACAAGAATTCCTCCAATGACTGAAAACACCTCCGTCACCGAAGCGTATTTGCACGAAAATCTCACGGAGGCTCCGTGAGATTTTCGTGCTCGGCTCACGGTATTTCCCCTGAATTCTGAAATTCACGGATTATTTCCCCAAATTTGCGATACTAAGTTTAATTATGAGCTTAATATATTTACATCAAATCTTTTTTCAAAATTTGAGAAATTGCGTTGGCTGTTCTCGTACCGATTTGTCACTTCCTATTTATGACCGATTGTTTCTCGACATTGTGTACTTACGTTGCCTTTATTGAATAATCATAGCGGGGTTGAATGCCAATCCGATGAATATAGATGAAAAGTTGAGAGCTAGAAGTTACAAGGTTCTCGAACTTCCCCGTAACAAAGTCATCCTAGAAAATATAGGATGTACGAGCTGCGCAAGCTCAATTATTTCAAAAATCAGGGTTATCAAGTTTGGATGCCTTGTTCATTAGTTTCATACGTGAGTAGCCGGGGCAGACATAATAACTTGCCTGAATACGATTTGAAATTCATGATCAGTCATCATTTCGAATTGTTTAAAAAAGAAACGGATACAAGAATATATTTGCTGCTTGCTGCCACTGATGAAATTTTGTCGGATGAAGCTGTGTGCAGAGCACTATCAAAAATTTTTGGAACCCTTGGTCTTTGTGCAACGAATTCTTGATTAGAGACGAGAGGGTGTTCGTGGATCACGAGACTCCTTCAAGTTAAGTGAAAAATGAAGTATAGTTATATATAATACCAGATCTAGTCAAATTCTTAGAACTGTGTAGTCTAATCAATCTCCACAATCAATTTTCGAAACTTGAATAAGGTTAGTGTGGCTGAAGAAAATAAAAAACTATGGGCGTAGAAAGTGTTTGTAAATGAACGTGATCTTGAATGCATTTTTATTGGTGTTGAGGTTGGCTACCCCCAGCGGTTTTTGGAATTGAGTTTGTTAGTCAATGGATCTTCATAATATCTCAATGGTAGGTCGGTTCAAAAGGTGCCTTTTTGAAATATTTCAACCGAACTGACTAGTGGCAAAGGAAGGTGTACTACGTCCGTTTGCTAGAAAATTCAAATCTCGACTCTTTTTCAGCCATATCCGCGGAAATCCAATTGTCTCATATAATGGAGTTATACTGTTTGAGACCATTATTTCAGAATCTTATCATCGACTGAACATGTGTTCGCGCCACGAGTGGACATCCTGATGAGATGTTTTCTCTGCTCTTGACCTGCATCGAAGGGAGCATTTAATAAAAGAATCTTAGCATTAGCATATTTATGATCAGAGCTTCCATAAGAGTTCATGCAATTTTACCATTTTACCGAGCACGTGGTTGTGACAAAAACTCGATACGCCTTCGACTATAATTGTAAGAAAATTGGGTCACTATTGAGACTCAAAATCTTCACACCATCAAACAGAAATGTAGAAAACCATCATTTCGAATGCAGAACTTGTGAATTCAATCAGAACATCCGATACGTGCTAAAGGTAGCCGCATTGAGAATGTCGCCCCGCCACAACGGCCTCGCCAAGATAGCTACTGCTAATGTGTACCACCAAAGACTTGGAAAGAATTTGATACGAACCGACCCTCACGCATGGAAGATTTTCCAAGGGTTTGAAAAGAAAGAATCTAGTCAAGAGAGGTCCTGAGATGATATTGTAACTACACATTAAATTGTTGAATAATTTATTTATAGCAAAATCGTTATGTAAATTTCAAACAAAAACTTATAATGAGAATCGTCCAATCTAACTACTTACAGTATAATATCTATGTACATTAAGGTGATAATAAAGCTTGAAAACCTATCACTCACGTTTTGAATTATCTTGGAAGTTTTCTTTCTCACTCGCCTAGTCCTCAGGCAGTGTCAGTATTCCGCTTCTCCAGATTGAAACCTAAAGGAACGGAATCTGCTTCAGCATTGACATTTTTTGATTCTCATTGGAGCGAAAAATAGTCATTCTGTAACGCGTTTACAAAGACGGTTATTCCAACACGAAAACGAAATCGTCTTCATACGGTGCAGTTAGTACACATATATTGCAGGAGATATTGATGTCGTAGGCGAATAGGATTCTCAGCCGGATAGCTATCTTCCGCGGCGCATAGCTATCGGGCGTCCGATAGGATTCACGACGCGGGAGAAATCTATCCCGCTGAAATTCGTAGGCCGATAGACTCGTATTGGGGCAGGTGGCTATCGACCGGGAGCGTTTCAGCCACATAGCCACGGGGCTAGGATGACAGAGTTGGACAAGTCGAGAGTTCTTATTATGTATATTCGACTTGAATGGTCAGGCTGATAGACTCGAGATACTTCATGCGTCTATCGGGCTGGTTCCACTTCAGGCCGATAGGATTCATGCTCTTCTGCAGTGCCGCGGTGGCTACGTCCATGTCTCGGCAATCGCTGTCAAAGTCCAAACATCATTTAAATTCACCTCAAAATATGGATTTGTGATTATGGAGCTCTTTTATTGATAATTGGCTGGGAAAAGTTCGTGATAATGAATCACGAATGTTCAAAGAAATTCGCCTACGACATTGACACTTCGTCCACCTCGACATTGCTTGGCTATCAATATCTCCTGCCCCACCCCCACACAGATACAACTCTTAGAGGTTACCATACTGAAAGTGGTTCTTATCAGATAAATTGATCAAAATTTCTCGTCCAGACAACAGACAATTCCAAGACAAAGACGGATAAGTAGCCCGCACGAAACACGAATTATCCAGTCATGCCAGCCTGGATGATCCCACCCAAACTCTCGCTTTTTAGCATCAGAGGCTGACTAGTTTCGCCGGAATTATTGAATAAAATCCTCCCATTGCTCGTGTAAACCCCGCGAGCTCACATTAGCATACGACAAGAGCAAATTTTCCAACGGAAAATTGGCTCTTCACTCATAGTATATCGTGACATACTACGCAAACAAATCATTCTGGGCAAAGGCCTTTTGGTAGCTCAACCTAAGGAAAGCTTTCAAGCTTTCAAGCTCTGCACGACTAAAAATAGATTCACTCATGGAATAGTCAACAACATATTATTTCATATGAATCTAAAAATCCTACCCAATGGAGCAAGTTTTAGATTAGAGTGCGATAAAAATCAAGAGAGTATCACATGTTTAATCACGTGATTCTTAAAATATTCTCTCAATTACTGAGTCAATGTATGATACAGCTTTCCAACTGGCTGCATATCAATCTTGCCATTAAATTATATCTATACTTTCATTTACAACAATTTTACATTTTCATCCCTCTGAATGATCGTTAGCCCGATTAGTTTCTGAATAATCAATATTCATATTATAATTCACTTGAAATCTTACCATTCAATCAACTGATTACTTGAAATCTGATGAACAAGATCAAGTTTCTTATCCAAGAGAGGCAAATGATGCCTGAGCATTTTTAAATTAAGAAAGAGTCGAATTGTAAGAGTTCAATGTAGAACTATTCTGAATTCTTAAATGAAATTTGAGTATCAATTTTACGACGCCCACTGTTCCAGCTCTTTTAGTTCGTCTTCTTCGTCCTGATTAGACTCTGAAAAAAATTATGATAGAAAATTATGATCTTTCAAAATGATCGCTCATCCGCAAAAAAATTTTGGAATATTTCATTACTTGTTTTCCTTGCTGGTGCAGATGGCAGGGACGTGGTTGGAACGGCCGGAAGTTCATCTGTACTTTGTATACCCAGAAGTTCTTTATCTAATTCCTCTTGCTCCAACTCTTCTAGTTCTTTCTCTAACTCGTCTTCATCAATGTCTTGGCCAAAGGCTACTGGATTGGAAATCGCATCTGAGATTTCTTTCGCCACATCTTGTTGTTCAGCTATATCGTCCATCATGTCGTGAACTTGGTCAACATCCCTGAGAATTGAAATATAAACTTCAATTATTTCCATAGAACATTAATGAAGTACAAACGTCTTACGGTATGCGCTTTTGTTCGGCAACTTTCTAGATGAAGAAAATACATAGTTGATCTAGCTTTTGTGCTGCGAAAAAATATTTTGGCTCAAGTGCGGCTAAGCGCCCCTTCTTTTTCCCGGCTTGGATAAGAGAATTGGTGCCAAGTTGCACTGATACAAAAAAATAGTATATGCACAAGTGACACACACGAGCAACTCTTTGCTCCAAGTCAAGTTGTCGAACATGGTCTTCAACGCTTCAGCGGGATCGTTGCTACTCCCCTTCGACTTCATTTCGAGCATTAGTAAATCATTAGAGCTGCGGAAACGAACTTTGTGGCTCCACAATGAAGTAGTTGTGCTGAATAAACGATTCCGGTATAAAGATGAATACTTATACGGGTCTCCGCAGCTCAAGTCGACGTCAAAATTCAGCACACCCAGTATATGATATTTCAATCGGCTATAAAGAAAGAAGACATAGGCAGCTTTGCACTTAGAGAGCAGAAATGTGATCTACACAAATCGCTTGCGTAACAATTTGGGCAAGAGGAACTTGTTGACAAAGCCTTGTTTTACTCGGACTACATTAGCATCCTTGAGCTAGTCACTCATAAGCGCTCATGTGCGTAATTTTATCAACTCATATGGTGGATGACATTCTTTCTTCAGAACGTACAATCAAAAGTGAGAATACAAGGTGCTTGGTTTTAGCTTCAGGACTGTTAAAACTATGTTTCCAGCCATTGTACGTGGAATTATCAATGCAGTAATATCACAATTTTCATACATGTGTTGATGAGCAGCTTTCAAAGCATCTGCAGCGTTCTTCATAGTGGTCAGAACTGCAGTATTTGTGTTTGCACTCTCCAATGCCTCTCTTTGCATTTCAATCGTGGACAGAGTCCCATCAATTTGTTGAAGCTGTTTCTCATATCGTTTCTTCCTTTTAAGTGCTTGAATAGCAGCTGTAAAAGAAGAAGAAATGATGAATAGAATGAACTACACCTACACGATTATTCATGACAAAGAAAATGCATGAATTGAAAGACAATGCCCGCTTCCCCCCGACTCATATGATTGATCTTGAAAATTCATAACTGAGGAAAAATTCAGAAGAAGAATATTGATAAACCTGTGAGTAGTTTTTAAAATAAGATTAATGAAATAAAATAAACATGTGAAGGACCTCTTGCTGTACCATATAAGTGAGCTGCTTCGGAGATAGTGTAACTTGGATGTTTCTGTTGGATCACAAGAGAACGCAGTTTTCATCAGGCTTGGTTTTCATACCACCTGGTTGTATTTTATTTTGAAGACATCAATTCTTGGTTGACCGCCATAATTTAAATGAGTAATTTGCCCAATTTTATTCAATGACTGATGACAATCATATCATAGTTTGATAGCCACGAAACCTGATTAGTCACAGCCAAAAAGACATCCTTGAATTTGGTAAAAGAGTGTAAACTGTCCCTGTGCAAAGGCTTAGGAATATCAAATTCAGCCAAGAAAATCTGGGCTATGCAAGGTCATCATATCAGAGCTTTATCAGAGAGTTTGAAATGACACATCCAGGAATTGGAAATAGCTTAAAAAATGCCAAGTTTTGTTTAATATGAAGCCGAAACCATCACTGATAGGACTTAAAAAGCTAGGAATTAAACAGCTTGTTCACCTCGTTTATTCTTGGTTCCATTCTTTTTTGCAGTTTGAATTTCTTGATCGATTTTGCCCTCAAGGAAAGTTTGCTTTTTGATGAGCATCTCTTCTGTTTCGCGAAGTTTTTGGATTGCTTCTGCAGTAGTTGGGGCAGCTGCCTCCTTTTTTCCACCAAGAAGCTTGGTGAAGAAACTCATTTTGCTGAACTATCTAACAAAAAATGCCCAGCTACCTGCCCTTTTGCCCTGAATCATTAACGGAAAATAGATTGTTGTCGATTCCGCTGTTTTCGCTTGTTCGGCACTGTCTGGCTGTCTGTGACTGATGCTTCTTTCTTCTGCTACAGTATTCTGGCTGTGTCAAATTCAGTGTCTCGCCGTCTCGGTGACTCACTCACAGCGCTATTATACATGGCGCATATTATACATATATGTGACGTCTAACGAAGTGATAAGTGGATAAGGTAGATAACTGACGAATATGATATAAGACCCGCGGTTCATTCAAATCACCGAATATAAATGGTCATTATAACTAGTAGCGTAATTATAGTTAAGAATAATTGAATACAAATGCCCCCAATTCGAGACTTATGAAGATTTGCCACCAAAACATCGATCGACGCTCTCGCTACCCAAGCAAGAACGCGAGAGAGACAGTATTGGACAGTAACAAGGCCCATCCGCCCTATCGAAAAAAATCAGCTGATTTATCACCTGACGCATCACCTGATTGATCATTTGATAAATTAGCTGATGTTTTCACCGATGATAAATCAGCTGATTTTTCAAAATTTATTGGTTGGTGGCCGGTGGAAAATCAGCTGATTAATTATTTATTAAAAATATTATTACTTGTAACATCTCCCAGGCCGTTTCCCCATATTCTGTGTGGTTAAATATTATAGCTGTAATGAGAAAAAAAGTAATCGGACAATTAACATTTTGTACTTACGGGGATTTGAACCTGGACCTTTGAGTTTGTAGACACGACACCGAACCAACTGCGCAATCGGAGATGAGTCAATATTGAGTACAAAACACGTATATGAGGCTCACTTTCGTTCGGCCGATCTTAGTATGTTACCAACAAAGTTTGTGATGAATAAGCATGCATGCGTACTCACTTGATTCGCTTGGAAGACTATTCATCTTGGGGTAATTATACCTCATTTGCCTCATGTGCACAGGAAGTACCGAACTTCAGAGATTTGACACTGATTGTGAGATTCTGATGAAACTCGTCACACGCGTTGATTTTAGTGTCAGAAGACTCCGTGTCAATTTTGGTGGATATCCGGGACAAAAGTTATAGTTAATCCATTTTCGGCTATTCAACACGTGCACTATCAGGAAACTCAGCGCTGAGTTTTTGACAGAAATTCTTTCATAGGTATAAAAGCCTCTGAAGTTCCATCTAGAGCTACGTATCTCAAAAGTGAAGTCAGACGAAGATATGTGCAGTTTAAGAGTTCGTAGAGGGGGACGGAATTGATGGGGACTAGAAAAATTCCCACGGCTCACCAATTAATCGTAGACTCTTTTCCGTATAGATTTAATTCAATGCAACCAAATACTTCAAGAAAATGTGTCTCACGAAGCGATATAGCGCGTTGGGGAGGAGCACAACATGGGGACGGAATTGACCGAAAATTTTGTACGCCGTTTGAAAAACGCGTTTATATGGTGCACTCGGCCACGGATTCGAGTTTTCGGCTAGTGTCGCGCAAGAATTAGGTGTATTTGGGTATCTGAAAATCAACCTCATTGGTTAGAAAGTCTCAATAGACGATCGGGGAGTTTGCCGACCTAACTAGTGCTGTGCAAGCAGTTTCGGTGCAAACCCGTCTTCAAAATGTCGGATGTCCGTGCGCAAACTAAGCAAGTAATTTTGACTCGCAAAGTGGTGGGATATGTTGTTTGAAGTATTACAAATCGAAGTTCATAGCTGCACATAGGGGTTTTTTACTCTGCATATGCGTTGCAATGAATGCAGGTACTACAAATTACGGGGACATCAGAATCGTCTCAAAAACTATCAACATAGTTGCGCACCAATAGAATACACCCCAGAAAATTGTTATGATGTATATTCAAACCCTCAGAAACTTGGGGGAACTCGGAACAAGGAAAATCACACTTTCAACGGAATCACTGATATATGTATCATTTTAACATAGGCCTATATAGACAATGCTGATCTCCATAGCTGTATCTCAAGATAGGAAGCCCATTGGACAAAACCCTTCTGGGTACCTTCATTTCTCACCAAAAGAAGAAGGATCCCAAATTTTCGTCAAGATCCAGGACCCACAAGGTGAATGTTCCCCTCGCTGAGCATGGCCTCAGGATCTCTCAGAAACAGAATAAATTGATTGAGGCTACTTGTGGTAACATGACGGAAACAGATTCAAACGTAGTGAGAGGAAACACAGTGGAAAGCGCGATTGCATGCTTTATCAGAGGTCTGGGCAGATACTATTAGTATAAGCTCAGAATCGACGATTTTGAGGATTTAGACAGGGCCATTGATACCGCTATCAAGGTCGAGGAAGAAATTAGCGATATCGATATGATGCACCAACAAAACGGGAGCTTAACGACCACGGTGGGCGCTGTGAAGGCTTGAACCTCGGGAGGGTTCGGCTCGAGACGGTGCTACGCATGTCGCAATTATGGGCTCTTGGCTCGCGACTGTGGGAACAATTGAACTATTGACTCCGCGATTATGGACCAACAACGTTACAATGTCGATCTGTGTGGTCGACAAGGAGAGCCGTATGAATGATCAGTGTGATCTAGAGGCACAAGGATGGCGGAAATCTGTGTGATACCGTGCCGTAACCTTGTAGTGACAGAAAGCTGGTTGCCTGTGTGATGCCAGTGAAGGCCGGTAGTCTGTATGATATCGTTCCATGTTGAGAGAAAATGATGTTAATCTGTGGGATACTATCATTGTGCATGAGGAATGGAGGTTGTGACCCAAACGAGGGTCCAGTCGAGTTAGCAGAGGGTAGTGTCGAAGTGGCTTATATCCTAAATAAACCTAACATGTCTGAATCCCAGTCCTTGCATGCAAATCCGATGAAATGAGGTAACCCTCAATATCTCAACATGCTGGCCCAAGTTGTGTGCAAGCCCTGGTACCTGATGGGTGGACCAAACTAACCAGAAAGGCTTATGAATCGTGGAGCATTCACCAAATTTTGAAGGACATTAGAAAGTTATACGAGATTGTTGAAGAGATTTTTGGCCCACAGTAATTAAATTTTCGAATCAATCGGGAGAGAGACTTTGCAAGTAACGATATGCAAAGGGGAATTCGTGATACCGAAACCAAACGTTGCAAATATTGGAAAAAACCCATAATGTAGCATTGATCGGGGGTCATCGAGGGATAGCAAAAACCTATTCCAGAATAAGGGCAGAATTTCATTGAAAAAGACTCAGAAAGGAAATGAGAGAATTCGTTAAATCTCGAGGGAAACGTATGAAATCAGAACTCGTGCATATCGAAAGGGAAAAGATATATCTCGACATGGCATGCAGCCTTCTAACAAGTACGCTGGTGCAATTACTTCGTGAATATTGACTCAGTTACGATAGCTGTTGCATCGGCGCCGAGATCATGGAAGCGCAGGAATGGAGCATAAGACTCGAGCGCCCGCGCAACGAGGCTGTTGCATCGGCGCCGAGGTAATTGAGGCGCAAGGAGTCGATATAGGACTCAAGCGCCCGTGCAACGAGGTTGTTGCGTGGGCGCTATGTTTATCAAGCGTGAGAGAAAGGGACTTCCAGATAGAATTTGAGGGAAAAAGGGTTCGGAATAGGATATAGTAATAAACCTTCCTAACGAAAATACGTGATATAGGAAAAATGCACAAAGATATTCACCAAAAATTGATGGGGATCCAACTTCTAAGTACAAACAATATAAATTCATGATGTCATATACTCATCGGGTGCGTAAGGAGGTCTCAGAAACAAAGTACACACCTAATGAGAAATTATTGGATGAGGGTACAATATACATTCTGCGACTGGTACAGGGAAGATATATGAGGGGCAGTCGAGCTTGGCCTGTCGTTGGATTCGTCAAAACCTGTCGCTATCATCCATATTATATTCATATATAGATCATCCATTGGAGAGAGTAGATGAGTTCAAAAATCTTGGGGTAACATTTGATGGAAAGTTATAATTTGATAGGCACGTAAGAAATATCAAGAATAAAGCTACGAGAATGCTTGCATTTGTAAAAAGAAAATCAGCTAAATTTAGAAGTCCCGAAGCTTCAATTGATTTGTACATGACTTGAGTGAGATCCCAAAGAACTTATGCCTCTCACGTATGGCTACCTGCAGAACAATACCTTATAAATGAACTGGAATCGGTACAGCACAATTTCCTCAGGTTTCTGGTATTTCTTAGCAGAACCCCACTACATCCTTTCTAACATGATTACAGCGAGATAGCGGGGGGATTTAAAATATGCAGCTTAAAATATTTTTTCAGATATCAGGATATCATGATGTTATATAAGATACTCCAGAGCTATGTGAAAACTCCATATTTGTTGAGCCAGATTGATATAGAAGTTCCTGATATTAGAATAAGAGTCAACACTAAATTGTTCGAGTGTGAGAAAATGAGTTTATTCATTTCAAAAAATCTCCGATTATCAGATTGCAGTCATTAGGTAATGACAATTATGAGTAGTTTGACTCTACGTCATACACAAAGATCTCAGCAATGAAAATAATTGCCAGATAAAATATTTTTTGATATACTGTGCGTAAAGTTGTGCGTAAAAGTCCATTTTGGTGTGGGTGTGCGGTGCGCAAGGTTGATCATGATTCCATTAACGCTCAGATTTTAGTGCGTAAAAGTGAAACTGTGCGTAAAAAAACGTTAATCATTCCAATTTTGATTTTTACGGCAAAAAACGCTGATCACAGAGCAGCAAACGATGATTCCGGAATTTTTCTAATCTCTCCGGCCCGTTTGTGAATCGCTACCCACGGAGTTGAAGTGAAAGAGGTTGCAGTTTAAAATCGAATGACGGGCATCCGGTAGCCTTGCAACCCGGCTGTTGAGAATCATTGAGTGGCTGATCACCTCCTAATCTACACTATGAGTACATTTTTGTCCCCAACTTGAGCGAATTCTCTTTGGATTTGTGATAACGCAAGTTAGAAATTTAACAAGATTGCGAGAATTCGCCGTTGACTCCCAATGTAAAGAGAATTCAAGTGAGCATGAGGACAGATACTGTCCTCATCGGGTCTTGATCTATACAAGATCACAAGAATACACGAAGATTCGTAGGTCAGACGGTGATTGGATGAGAAATTGCAAGTCATATTAGTAAATAATCGTGAATATGAGAGATGTTGGTCATCGGTAGAAATATATTGTGTATTAACGCAGTTTCTATATCGACAACAATTTTACTCAGTTTCCCGTATATGTTTCATCAGAGACATTTTTAAATGCAATCCAGTTTTTCATGTACCAATGCATTCAAGTAAATTTCTACGTTCTGACAGAAATCAGGATATTTGGAATGATATGAATCATGTGACGTCACTAATTTTCTTCCCTGAATACATCAAATTGGAACGGAAGTTGGGATGTTACACGGAGTTACTTTTCTTGCAACGAGATTACAATATTCAAGATGAATCCTAGCACCTTATTTTGGTTATGAGCTGGTTCAGGATATATCTTTTTTGATCCATTCTTCAGAATTTTTTTTCAAGTGGGGGGCACACCCCCGGGGGGGGGCTTCGCCCCCTGCACCCCCACCTCCTCCCCCTTTCGCGCCCTCCACCAACTTCGGTGGTATGAACCGGACACCAACTTTCCGCACAGATATATCAAAAAGAATCGTAAGCAACTCGGGCGCAATTTTACGCCCTCGTTCCCGAAATTTTCGTGCGTAAAAATGAACTTTTTTGTTATTCTGTGCGCAAAAATGGCCATTTAGACGCAAGTGTGCGTGTGCAAATAGCGAATTTGCACATTATTTCGACACAACTGTGTGCAAATATTTTTTCACGCAGTGCGCAAATGAGGCATCAGTGCGCAAATACTCGTTTGCGCACTGCGTAAACGAAGAACAGTGTGCAAATGAGGCATTTGCGCACTGTGCAAATTTCGTTTGCGCACTGGACTTGAGTTGTTTTCTGATCACTCTATACCATCATCTATCTATATATCATCATCATACATAATTGTGAAGAATATCAAACTTCGATCTTTCGAGCACCAGCGACAGTCTTGAGCAACGTGGTAACATACTATATGGGCGATAGAGTTTTTTCTGATACATTTCTCAGAATTTTTTTTCAGTCGGGGGGCTCCGCCCCCCGAACCCCCCGGCGGGGGCTCCGCCCCCTGCACCCCCTCCTCCGCCCTCCTGTGACCCCGTCATGCCATGTTCCTCTGAATGCTTGAGATGCATTGATCATTCGATGTAGGTCATTGATCATTCGATGTAGGTGATGCTTCGGTCACTCCTCGCTACTGTCAAAATTTTTCAGAAAGTCGTCATGGATCCCAAGTAGTTCAAATGAAAATGGTTCATAATTTGTTTGAGGAGGAAAAAGGACTCGGAAAGTTCGTACACACCAATGCGAAAAAGGAACAAAGTCCGTCAACTCTCGAGACGACGCCCAAGTCTCACAGCATCCCCTAATTTTTTGATGTGTTTTAGGAGGCGGGTTAGATTTTTGCTCACAGAAATAACAAAAAATATCGTAAGCAACTCGGGCGCCGACATTTGCGCACTCGTCCCCGCAACTCGTGTGCAAACGTTCCATTTGCACACAGTTTCGTCGTTCACGCAGTGCGCAAATGGCTGATTTGCGCACTGCGTGCGCAAATGAGCCATTTGCACACTGCGTAAACGATGAAACTGTGCGTAAATGAGGCGTTTGCACACTCGTTGCGGTGACTCGTGCGCAAATATCTGTTGGCGCCCTTGTTGCTTAATATACTATTTACGCACAGTTGTAACTTTGCGCATTGTGCAAAAGTTACAACTGTGCGCAAAGTTCACTTTTACGCACTCATTTCGGGAACTCGTGCGTAAAATTTCTTTGCGCCCTTGTTGCTTAATGTACTATTTATTTATCAATGATGTAATGAATCTATTTATATAGCTTAGGTAAACGATACCACCTTGCTAGTGTAAGTTATTCTGTAAATTGTGAGAGGTCATTGGACCGTATACCCAATAAAATAAAATAGTTAAATACTTTGCGTATAACTTGCTACTTACAAGGGGGACCACAATGTTTGGGTCGACAATCGCCTTCAAGATTTTTCTATAGTTTGGTACTGCCCAGAATATGAAGAATCTAGAGTGACTCCGTTCAATGAGCCTCCTGTCCGGAGATACAGCCACTGAGATTAGCATTGCTCATATAGGCCTATGTTAAAAGATGATACCTATAGATGTACTGACAATGCTAACTTCTTTGACCATAGCGCTGAACAGGAGGCCCATTGGACGGAGTTACTCTGGATTCTTTAAATTCTAGGTGGTACTAAAACTGTAAGAAAATTTGGAGGTGATTGACGACCTAAGCACTGTGGTCCCCCCTTGTTAGTGAGCGAATATTCTTTGACGTGAAGGAATGAAAAGAGAAAAAGGGAGAAAAAGTTCTTTTCTTTCTTACAATGGAGCGTTATATGACAATGAAAGGCATCATTCTCACAAGAGACAAATACACAGGGGTGCCAAGTGCGGGAAACTAGGAAATGATTACTTTATTAATAGTCGCGGACAATATGGGCCTCTATAAGGAGTCTTGATGCAAATTTTTCATGACAATAGTCACAGTCAATACGATCACGTACAATATGTTTGTTACTGTAAAAATCGGATGTAAAGGTTTTCGGACAACATACGTATTTAAATCGTTTTGCGCTGCAAATAGCCTTCCGGGTGTATAATCCAGCTGAGAAGAACAGATTCTTGCAATCCGGACTGGGGCTACACGCGTTACTCGAGGAAGGCAAGAGATCGTGAACAGTAGAGGAGATGGTCAGCTCTGACACACTGGACTTCGTGTCAATGTTATTTATGCATTCAAGAAAAATTCATAGCGTTGCAGATAACTATTTATTTTGTTATTCTGTGCGCAAAAATGGCCATTTAGACGCAAGTGTGCGTGTGCAAATAGCGAATTTGCACATTATTCCGACACAACTGTGTGCAAATATTTTTTCACGCAGTGCGCAAATGAGGCATCAGTGCGCAAATACTCGTTTGCGCACTGCGTAAACGAAGAACAGTGTGCAAATGAGGCATTTGCGCACTGTGCAAATTTCGTTCGCGCACTGGACTTGAGTTGTTTTCTGATCACTCTATACCATCATCTATCTATATATCATCATCATACATAATTGTGAAGAATATCTAACTTCGATCTTTCGAGCACCAGCGACAGTTTTGAGCAACGTGGTAACATACTATATGGGCGATAAAGTTTTTTCTGATACATTTCTCAGAATATTTTTTCAGTCGGGGGGCTCCGCCCCCCGAACCCCCCGGCGGGGGCTCCGCCCCTGGACCCCCTCCTCCACCCTCCTGTGACCCCGTCATGCCATGTTCCTCTGGATGCTTGAGATGCATTCATCATTCGTTGTAGGTGATGCTTCGGTCACTCCTCGCTACTGTCAAAATTTTTCAGAAAGTCGTCATGGATCCCAAGTAGTTCAAATGAAAATGGTTCATAATTTATTTGAAAAGGAAAAAGAACTCGGAAAGTTCGTACACGCCAATGCGAAAAAGGAACAAAGTCCGTCAACTCTCAAGACGACGCCCAAGTCTCACAGCATCCCCTAATTTTTTGATGTGTTTTAGGAGGCGGGTTACATTTTTGCTCACAGAAATAACAAAAAATATCGTAAGCAACTCGGGCGCCGACATTTGCGCACTCGTCCCCGCAACTCGTGTGCAAACGTTCCATTGGCGCACAGTTTCGTCGTTCACGCAGTGCGCAAATGACTGATTTGCGCACTGCGTGCGCAAATGAGCCATTTGCACACTGCGTAAACGATGAAACTGTGCGTAAATGAGGCGTTTGCACACTCGTTGCGGTGACTCGTGCGCAAATATCTGTTGGCGCCCTTGTTGCTTAATATACTATTCATGTTCAAATTCAATCAACGTTATCAATCAATATCAATTTGTTTAATCACCCTATTAGAATTTTAACCTGCGCAGTCATGCCACCCATTTCTTGCACTCTTGATCTGCCTCCGCAGTTAGGAATTTCAATAAATCAGATGCACGTTTTATTGCTGGTCATGACATCATCTACATGGACTTTTTTCTACAAACCTCCACACTCAAACAAGAAAATAATAACTCGTAGCCTTGAAAGTGCTAACATTGAGCTTATCCACTCTTCCTTGCAGCAAAATCCAATATTTGCTCAAAATGAAGCGAATTTTGATAATTCTTTGTCCATTAATGATTTAGTGGATAACTTCTCTTCTGCTATAATTTCTACATTTGATACAATAGCTTCACTGAGAGAAATTCATATTTCGACGAGACGAAAACCTTGGGTCACCTCTGAGATTAAAAAACGCATGCTCGAGCGTGATCGCATGTAGAAAAAAGCAGTGCGATATAATTCTTCTCTATTTTATGATAGATTTTTGTCCCTAAGGCGAGAGATTTCAAATAAACTAGACTCAGCTAAAAATGCCTACATCGCCTCACGACTTAACAATGCTCCTGATTCCAGATCAAAATGTTCAGAAATTAGAAAACTTGGACTATCAAAGTCTTAATTACCATCCCCTGTCCTATTCTTTACACTTAAAGAATTTAACAACTTTTATGGAACCATAAATTGTAGACCAGCCCCTGCCACTGCTATCTTACTGGGTTCTCCATCCACCGGTCGCAGTGATAGCTCAGACTCGCGCTTCTCTTTCGAAAAAGTGACTGAGCTCACGGTCATGAAAGCCATCACCTCATCAAAGTCTGAATCTACTAGAATTGACGGCATATATACTGAAATGAGATAAATATCAGCACCTGTAATACTCCCCGAACTCACGACGCTCATCAATAGGGTTATTGATTCAAACATTTTCCCCTCAACGTAGTCGAAGACCCTCTACATGCCTCTGCTCAAAGTTAAGACTCCTACATATACAAGTTGATTATTTGGTCTCGTCGATCTTGAAGGTTCATGTTGGAAATTTTATACACCCATCATTTGTAACAAATTTTATATTTTCTATCTTCATATGTTCAAAACAGAAACCTAAAGCCTGATGAGGTCCACGAAACCTAGTGGACGAAACGTAGCAATAGAATGTCCAACGTGAAATTTTGGGAATTTATTTAGTTTCCCGACGTCCTTCAAGATCGACGCGACCAAATAATCAATTTGTCTATTAACCATCAAGGACAAAAAATCTATCAAATTACTTATGTCAAGATGATTAATTCTTATGTCCGTCCGCGATTTCAAACTACTTATGTTAAGGCTCCTACATCACCGTGTGACACGAGACCTATTGCCAAACTCTCCGAAGTATCCAAAGTTTTTGAGGAAGTGCTTCATCATCAGTTATCGAATAATTTGGAAAATAAAAAGCTACTCAACGACAGGCAAGCAGGTTTTCGCCGTGGACACAGCACGATGACAGCCCTGCTTGGACTGACGAAGGACGTTCATGAAGCTATTGATGAGAGAAAATTAACGCTACTCATACTATTCGATTTCTCCAAAGCATTCGATAAGGTCCCTCGCCACATCCTACTAGAAAAACTCAGGAGATTCAAATTCTCGAATAAGTCTATAGATCTTCTTATGAAATATCTTCATAATAGATTGCAGGCAGTAGTCGATGAAAACGGTAACATCTCTGATTGGATTAGGGTTACATCGGGTGTCCCCCAAGGCAGTGTTTTAGGCCCACTCTTATCTGCAATTTTCATAAACGACCTTCCCCTAGTACTCAAATTTGCTCGGTTCATGATTCATGCGGACGGTACCCAAATTTACGTACACTGCTTTCCCAACTGCATCTCGGAGGCTATTCAACAGCCATCGCATGACGCGCTCTCTGTTGCAACTTGAGCTGAGAGCCACGAGCTAACGCTAAATTTTGAAAAACCAGTTGTTATGGTCCTTAGTAGTGCTGCTTATCTCCGTAGTATTGATATTTCCACTCTCCCGAAGATTACAGTTGGAGATAAAGAGTTTCCATATGTAGTTCAATGTAAAAATCTAGGATTGCTCATGTCCTCGGATTTATCACGGAAATGTCAAGTGAAAACAACCGTCTCTGAAGTTCACAGATCATTGAGATCTCTCAAGTTTCACAAGCATGCACTCTCTCGAGACCTCCGTAAAAATCTGGTCGAATCACTAATTTTTCCAATCTTCGACTATGCAAGTATAGTCTATAGCGATGTTTCGGCAGGCGAAGATCTACTTCTGCAAAGGACATTAAATGCTCGCGTAAGATTTGTTATAGGCAACATTCCCTTCAGAGGGCATGTGACTCCGCACCGCCTATCACTGAAATGGCTATCTGTAGTTCAGAGGCGTGAGTACCTGCTAGGTTCACTCGCGTTCAATATCATTACTGATAAGAATCCCGTTTCCATCACCAGATATTTTGCACTACTAGCTGAGAATCCTGACATCAGTCGCTCAAAGAGAAACGTTTGTCAACCTTTCCTTCTATCCACTCCGAGAACAAAATCCCTCAAAAATTCGTTCCATTATAAAGCAACTGAACTCCTGCATACCCTCTAACATGTACTACTTGAGCAGAAGCATACAGCCGTTTTCAAGGAAGAACTTTTTGCAAAACTCCTCGAACAATACGAGAGTGACTGGTTGGCTAGAGTACTGAACGAAGGCATAAAATGAGCCAACTATCCTCTTTCAGGATAGTGTAATTCTAATATAAAATCAATTTTGTGAATTGTGCAATTTGAAATTTACTATTAATTTTCGATTGACTTGCGCCCTTAGCTTTTTGCTTTTTGCCTATGCTATACTTTGGAACAAATTTCATATAATCTCATGTAACATTCTTTGCGTACATTGAACCACTACATTTCTATCATTTACTCATGAGTTCGCAATTGTATGTTACCTTAAATAATTTCCTCCTCAACACGGAATTCCTGAGTAGATCTTCGATATGTAGAATCATTGATACTAATGTAGAATAAGCTATGTTTTAAGTAACTTGATCTGAATTCCGTTTTCTTGTAAGGATTCGTCAGGGTCAGATGGTGTAGCACCCCTTGGCCAGAATTAATAAACTAATCTAATCTAATCTAATCTTGTTTACTTTCGTCGGGGGCTAGAGAACCCTGAAATCGAAAATCGAGGAATACCGAACAATCGGTAGTGCGGCAACTCCGACGTCGGTAATGACCTAACCACAATAGATTTTCAGTGTGGCGAGCAACCTATTATTGGCGCCTATGTATCTGAACCATTTATCGGCGCCTATACACCAACGTAGGAACTGACTACAGCGGAATTTCGACATGGAATACAGAGGGGAGATTCTCTTAACCACTTATCGGCGCCTGTTTCTGAACTACTTTGGACGTTTGGTTGACAGATCGACTTCTGGACTCGACTCTTGACAGACATCTGAAGAACAAGACAACTCTTTTGCTTCTACTTTGATTGACAGGCCAACTTCTGGAACCAGTACAA
Source organism: Eretmocerus hayati (assembly GCA_029851415.1). NCBI lineage: Eukaryota > Metazoa > Arthropoda > Insecta > Hymenoptera > Aphelinidae > Eretmocerus > Eretmocerus hayati. Next base: position 138,404,430 of record CM056741.1, read on the forward strand.
CTATCTTGCTTCTACGTGTGATTGACAGACCAACTTCCGGACTCGACATTTGATTGACATCTAGAACACAAGTCGACTGTGGGATAGTGCAATCCCCACTACTCTGGCATATATATAAGGAGGCAGCCGACCACGAGAGATCCATTCGATCGATAGACGAGACTCTATTCACATCTTGTTAACTTTGACCGTATCTAAATTGTATCTCTGAATAGAATATATGTATATATCTATATATCAGAAAGTACAGTACTTGTTCTTTTACTCCCACACTCCAGACGTTTCTACGCCTAATTCTGCTAAGAACTCAGCCTCTCAAGTATTTAAAATTGTAACTGCCAATTTAAAGTCTAGCGCTACATTTTCTCGCCACCAGTGGTGCTTCTACTCAATTCTAACCATCTAACCGTCTGGTACTCAACACGCCACCACCGGGTATTTTGCGAACTGCCCGACTGCCAACATCTGACGTTCAAATTTCGGCGCGCTACTCAAACTGTATGAGCAAAGTCAACAAAATGTATTGTTTCAAGTACCCGTTGAGTGAAATGGACAGCAAACATTATTTCTATCGTCAGATACTTGAAATGAGACATTTTGCCGACTTTGTTTACATACAGTTTCAGTAGCGCGTCGAAGTTTGGAAGAAAAATGTTGGTAGTCGGACAGTTCGCGAAATACCTAGTGATGGCGCCTAAGTCAGGGCTGACACCGCGGATTCCGAAAGGTCCCTGGCTCGGCTACCAAATGCGTTGAACCGTGTGTTGTTATCATCCTTCCTTCCTCAGCTAAAGCTAATTTAGTGAGAGGGAGACAGCTTTGACCGAAAAAGGAACATAAGTTGTTTGATTTGCTTACTAGCTGCGCAAAAAAAGTGTTTGGCGTCCCAGCGACGGGTTGTTCTCATATTTTGAGTTATAGAATTGCTGAGAAATCATGCGCAGACGATCCGAAACATTTTGTTTTATCGATCATTAATTTCACGCGGAACTGCTCAAAAATGAGCACTAGAACGCGAAAGAACAGCTTTGTGAGAAATCAATATTGTTGTGTTCTTCACTCTTTTACTCGACAAAACCGTCTATAACTTCAAAATCAACTTCTCAAGGCCGTTTTCGATGGGGGGTTTTTTTAAGACCTGAAGAAGGCCGTAAATCGCATCCCCGTATCTCCCACGAGACTTGAGACATAAGTATCTCACTGGAAAAGGATGATTTAAAATGCGTTTCAGGAACCTGGAAATTTTTCATGGAGTCCCATGTAAGTGTTGGAAAGTTCACATTTTGTATTACAGAATCGAACGAAAACGCTAAGAAAATAATCTGAGATATGACCCTTTTTCGTAGGCCTGGTACGTGTGGAATCACTCATGGTCAAATCAATGATAAATCAAACTATATATCAATAATTGCTTCGCGACAGACTTCCTCACCAAAAATAACCATTCTATAACCACGTATCAGACTGATCTGTCCGTCATCTATCTCATGAAATTCAAGAACGGTAAATATGTTATCTATTCTTTAATTCACATTTAATCCATGAGATTAACAATAGTTAGTGTGCCAATAAGCTTGGCTGAGCACATGAACAGAGCTCTCTGTTCACCATGTGAAACCAAAATGATGAAAAACATGCTTTACTTTTTGCGTAATGAGTCAAACTTGTGATCCGCCAAAAATCTTGGAATTGGTTCCGTCTTCATTTATTGCATCTGAGAACAGTTTTTCAAGTTCTTCAGTCTGTCGCATTCGTTTTTGAGCCACAGATTCCAGGCGAGCATAGAATTCTGATCTGGGAGGTATCAACCGGTTGAAATCGCGTCGATCGAGTCGCAGAACTTCACATACTTCCAGTGCAACAACAGATGCAATCCGCTTATGATTATGTTGGACTAGGGCAATCTCACCAAAATAGTCACCATCTTTTAAGTGACAAACCTGAAACAGAAGGTGAAAGCATGAATCTATCTGATTTATCTAGGAATGTTGATGTATATCACATTTGATCAGTGCATATCCGATTGTAAAATATGTTAACTTTTTGTAGAATATTAGTACAGCAATCTCTCCACATTTTACATTAGATAGATCTCTAAGAAACTCACTCTGTGATCTGGCACCATTCTTGAAAAATTTTCTCCCGTAAGGTGAGTACCTAAACTGTTTCCGTACCCAACTTGCCCCCATATACCGATCTAACGAGTGGGCACTCGTTGGCCTTCCCAATACTTTTTTTTACATTTGATATATTAAAATATGAGAAATTGAGTGGTTTCGATCAACCCAGTACCATTTCTGCATTTCCCGAAATTTTTTTTCTATTTTCCGTGTTTGCACAGCTAAGAAATCACCAAGAAAATTGCGTTTAGTAAAACCAGTGCCAACCGTTTTCAAGTATGACCAATCTCAACGTTCAGCGCATTTGATTTCTTGTCTTAAGATCTTCAGAATCCGTTTTTCAGAGAAGCAAAACTCGGATCAGGAGCGAATTAATATACAAAACACGGAGATGATTTATAGAACAAGCAGCCAACATCGAAGTGTACACTGTAAAAAATATTAATGTAAATTTACAATCCAGGTCGGTAAAAATCCATCTCTGATAGTTGTGAATTTCAGCTACCTTTTGTGATTTTACAAGCGCTTGTGAATTTACCGATCTCAGAGGGGGTAATTCTTGGATACCACACTCAGACTCATCTCAGACTGATAAATTTCATCACACAGAAGTATGGTCTGCGTATGCGTGATGCGAGATCGCTAAGCTGACCTAGACTCGTGAGCAGAAGTCTCTAGAGCAGAAGACTCGTGATTTGAGAAATCAACCAACAGCACTGAACAGCACACAACTGTTTTAAAATCTAAACTGCCCTCGCTTCTCTTCGGCATCGCGAGGTTGCCGCTGCAGAAGGAGTCTGTGACACTAACAACATCCCCGAGCAGTCCAGGTCAATCCGGTCTACTCTGATTATTTCAAAATTGAAGTCAAGTGTCATAACTTTATTGAGTGCGGGCGTTCTGTCCGAAGTAGGATGTGGTTTTGAGGTTATCTTTCACGAAAATGTGTTTCTTTCAAACTATTCCAAAATAGGTTTATATAATCATGTCTGTTTTCGGATAATTCAATAAATTCGATATATTTTTACACAAGATCCACACATTCTCCTCATCCGAGCTCTTATTTATTCCTTTTTGTGCTCTTTGAAATGAGGAAAAAAAAACAAAATCAGCAGACAGAAATTAACAACCGCGACGGTAAATTTCAGCTGACCGAAGTGGTGGCGCTGCTGTATGAAATTCACCGTCGAACGGTGAAATAATTTACAAGCCGCTTGTAAAATCACAACTCCCAGAGTGGTATCCAAGAATTACCCCCTCTGGGAGTGGTCAGTTCACATAAATATTTTTTACAGTGTACCCAACATTCACCTTCAAGGTCATCTCCAAAACGCGAGCAGTACGGCCTTCTTGCTTTCTCAAAAAAGGAAGCTTTCATTTGATGGTAGTAGATTTTTCCTCGAATTTTTTTTAAAAAAATTTTTTTCTCCTCCAAGAAAGCTCTTGGATACATGAAAATTGTACTGTCCTCTTCGTTTTCCCGAGATCTATCGGTTGTAGGGAACAGTTTTCCTTGATAACGCCTTGGGAAATTACTATCACCCCATCTTCCGAGCCCTCTGACCGTGTCTGTGTGTATGTGCATATGTATTTTGTTCTCTATGTCGCAGCAAAACTCCTCACCATTTTTACCAATCTCCTTCAAATCCAGCACACATATTTGGTGTCATCTATAGATGGGAACGCTACAATTTGAGCACCCCCTGACCATTATCCCCCGAATTGGAAAATTTTTTCTGAAGATTTCTCATTTTTCCATATCTTAAAAACTATCTATGAATTTCCCTCCTCCTTTGAAAAAGATGAGTCCTTCAATATAAAGGTTTTTTGAGGTGCTGAATCGATTGGTTAATACACAATTTTGATTTCTTCCAATTCTATTCTAGCTTCTGTGTACTTCTTTCTACATCTGTCTCTAAGACCATGATAATGACATTTTAGCAAAACTCCGTATCAACCAATCGATTTAGCAACTCAAAAAACATCGAAAATTACTTCTTTAACAATTTTTTAAAGTAAGACTAGCGATTACAAATCATTTTTAAGATACCTATGCTTTTTTAATAAAAATCAAAAATTTGTCATAAAAAAGTTTATAAGTCAATAAATACTCATCAAATAATGCTCAAAATTCACTGGCCTCAGCGCAAAAGTCTTCCGAATCCACCCACAGAGTTTAAGAATAATTTATCGAAGCGTTTTTGAGTTTTCGTGTTACCTATGAAGCCATATTATTCCGTTTTTCCTCGAATTTTTTTTGAAAAATTTTTTTCCTCCCCCAATAAAGCTCTTGGATACATGGAAATTGTACTGCCTTATTCATTTTCCCTAGATCTATCGATTGTAGTTAACAGTTTTCCTTGATAACGCCTTGGGAAATTACTATCACCCCATCTTCCGAGCCCTCTGACCGTGTCTGTGTGTATGTGCATATGTATTTTGTTCTCTATGTCGCAGCAAAACTCCTCACCATTTTTACCAATCTCCTTCAAATCCAGCACACATATTTGGTGTCATCTATAGATGGGAACGCTACAATTTGAGCACCCCCTGACCATTATCCCCCGAATTGGAAAATTTTTTCTGAAGATTTCTCATTTTTCCATATCTTAAAAACTATCTATGAATTTCCCTCCTCCTTTGAAAAAGATGAGTCCTTCAATATAAAGGTTTTTTGAGGTGCTGAATCGATTGGTTAATACACAATTTTGATTTCTTCCAATTCTATTCTAGCTTCTGTGTACTTCTTTCTACATCTGTCTCTAAGACCATGATAATGACATTTTAGCAAAACTCCGTATCAACCAATCGATTTAGCAACTCAAAAAACATCGAAAATTACTTCTTTAACAATTTTTTAAAGTAAGACTAGCGATTACAAATCATTTTTAAGATATGCTTTTTTAATAAAAATCAAAAATTTGTCATAAAAAAGTTTATAAGTCAATAAATACTCATCAAATAATGCTCAAAATTCACTGGCCTCAGCGCAAAAGTCTTCCAAATCCACCCACAGAGTTTAAGAATAATTTATCGAAGCGTTTTTGAGTTTTCGTGTTACCTATGAAGCCATATTATTCCGTTTTTCCTCGAATTTTTTTTGAAAAATTTTTTTCCTCCCCCAATAAAGCTCTTGGATACATGGAAATTGTACTGCCTTATTCATTTTCCCTAGATCTATCGATTGTAGTTAACAGTTTTCCTTGATAACGCCTTGGAAAATTACTATCACCCCATCTTTCGAGCCCTCTGGCCGTGTCTGTGTGCATGTGTGTATGTATATTGTTCTCTATGTCTCAGCACAACTCCTCCATGTTTTCACCAATCCCCTTCAAATTCTGCACACATATTTGGTAGCATCCGTAGATGGGAACGCTACAATTTTGGCACCCCCCAACCAATACTCCCTGAGTTATGAAATTTTTTCTTAAAAATTGTCTTTTTTCCATATCTTAAAAACTATTTATGAATTTTCCTCCTACTTTGAAAAATATGATTCGTCCAATATAGAGGTTTTTTGAGGTGCTGAATCGATTGGTTGATACACAATTTTGATTTCTTCCCACTTTATTCTAGCTTCCCTGTACTTCTTTTTACACTGGTCTCTAAGACCATGATAATGACATTTTAACAAAATTCCGTATCAACCAATCGATTCAGCACCCCAAAAAACATCAGAATTACGTCTCTGAAAATTTTTTCTAATAGGACTACTAATTCCAAATCATTTTTAAAATATGCTTTTTCAATAAAAATTGAAAATTCGTCATGAAAAAGTTTATAAGTCAAAAAATACTCATTGAATGATGCTCAAAATTCGCTGGCCTTAGCGCAAGAATCTTTGTAATCCACCCACAGAGTTCAAGAATAATCTATGAAAGCGTTTTTGAGTTTTCGTGTCACCTATGAAGCCATTTTATTCCGTTTTTCCTTAAATTTTTTTTCAAAAAATTATTTCCGGGTATTATTTTAGGGTAATTGATATATCTATATTCGATATTATTCAAGGATACAATAGAAAAGTATACAGTGTAACTCGGTTATAACGAGCTCCAAGGGACCGGCAAAATTTGCTCGTTATGACCGATGCTCGTTATAACCGAGGTTAACTCAAAATGGTTAGATCTACATGTATATAATGTGAATAAATGATGAATTGATCGTCTAACATTGAAGAATGTCAGATAACTCAGTTTTACTTCGAAAAATGGACGATCAATGTTAAACACAAGTAAGTTATGAGAGAAATATATACTTGGATGTGTACATAGCTATAGATTTGCAGTCAGAAAGGTGACTATGTAATGCAGATCTAAGAAATGCAGTATTAAGCACTTCATCTCACTTATATTAGAATCACGATTTGCAAGTTTGTATCCTTCATAATTTCAGAGATTAATCTTTATTTCTTGGCTCGAAGATTATCTTTTTAACAGTGTTTTTCAACTAAGTAGTGGTGGAAAAACTCATCATCAATGTTCTCAATGATGAGATAAAAATTTTTCGAATCTTTAAGATTGTTGAAATCGTGGAACTGCTCACACCGGAGATCTTACAAAATTCCGCATTTTCGTCCTTCGAGCGCAAAAGCTTCCCATTTATGAGTTTTCATGTTGCTTGTGTCGATTTTACTGGTTTCAATATGATGATACCTGTGTTCAGTGCCAAGCTCTCAAATTCACCATCGCGTAGGGTTGAAATCGTATCTGCTCGCTATAGCAGAGGTCCAAATCCAAATTTGGGCGAAATTCGGCTCGTTATAACCGAGGTCTCGTTATAACCGAGGCTGATTCCATTGACTTAGTACACAAACCAACCAAATTTTTAAAATTTGCTCGTTATAACCAAATTCTCGTTATAACCGAGTTCAACTGTATGTGAATGGATTTTATAATAAAATTTGAATAAACGTATGAAATTATTTTCATTATATAATGAAAAATTATAATATTTTGAATTTAATCGATAGATGAATTGTTGATTTCATAAATTTGATTTGAGAAAGCATTCTGGTAATCTCTCTGAAAACGTGTTTATCACGTCAAGTTAGGTCGAAAATAGTGGTTCGGGCTGACTTAAAGCTCCGAGAGTCGGTTGGGATCGATTTTATGCACTTCATCGCCGATTGACATTGTTTTCAATGATGGGGGCAAGTTCGTCACCCCCTTTCTTAACTCTCAAAATTACTTCTGGGAAAAATTCAGCCTCTCACTTGTCTTCAGTTCCTTGAGATCAGACGTACTTTGAATCATTTTGAAGGTCTTGAGACAAGTTCCAACATGAGTTGAAGCATGTTGAAAAATATTGGGGTAAGCCAAAGTTATTTGGGAAATGACTTAAGGTATGTCTCCTGGGACAATCAGGATGAAAAGTTTGAGCGAGCCGTGTTATTTTGATAGCAACGCGACCTCGCCGTCTTTTATGTACAATCGCGTATACACAACAAAGCAGTTCGTACAAGTACACGCTCACACACACACGCTTTCCGCGAGGCAGAAAATCAACATTGAGCGCGGACAAACATCACAAACATTCAAGCCCTCGTGTAAACAAAATAAATGGGCACGGGTCCCTATTTTTGGCAAGGATGAAGATAACACTTGAACGAATGACACATCAATTTTTCACCGAGTCCTCTAAAGAATTGTCAGAGCATGCATGAGAACGGCCCAATACGATGTGGTCATTTGTTGACTGTTTTGACTTATTTGTTGTGAATTATCCTGGCTGAATCCATTTAAGATCGTCTGGTAAAAATGGTCGACATCTCTGATTTCCTTAGCGAGGAAAGATATGATTTATGAGACGAAATGAAGAGACACGTATCTTTTTGTTTTGCCTAGAACCGATTCTCTCGACAGTTGTCCAAGTAAAATGACGAATTTCTGGAAATATGACTCTTGAAAATCACTGAAATTGCAACTACTCGGCAGGCAGTCAGGATGTCGACACGAATGTCATATCATAGTGTTGAGTGCATGTTCTTACACCAATTTCCATTGCTGTATAGCAGGAAAATCCGTTTACGGCTCGAAGAATCGCTATTTCATGAAAAGTGGTCAAAGTTGAATATCTCGAAAAAGTATTGATATTTTTGGCTGAAAATTTTTTTGAGATCAGTTCTGGATATGAGGGATGATGTAAAATTTGTCCGGTCTGCAGGACATGATCGGATTGAGTAGGGAAAAAATAATTTGAGCGAAAAATTGTTTGCAATTCTTCGAGCAGCAATAGCGTTGAACTCCTATCTTTCTATCCAATCAGGATCATCATGAGGGGTATACCAATCATCTCAAATGTATCTAGATTTACTCTCATGATGCTCATGGTGACCTTATCTGCTTGACAGTATTCCAAGAGTCTCAACTGACTCAGAAAAATGAAGCGATAATAGTCAACATGTATATTAGGGTGGGCCGAAAATGAACTTTATTTTTAGATCCATGCGCTTGGGGTCGGAAAAGTTAGATTTCGATTAGTAGATGTGAAAATTTTTCCGCTGAAGGCTGGGAAATGAGATCATCCGTCCGAGCAAGAGCCGTGAAGGTTTTTATAAATAACATGCGTTTAAATGGGAAACTGCATAATTCGTACATATTTGTCCTTGTTTAGCAGATAACTTTGCCGCATCTCAACCTTTTCAGACGTACTTTAGCTCATTTCAAAGCTCTCTTTAAGACCTTCAAGATGAGCTGAAGTAGATTCAATTTTGACTAACTGGAGACGAGTTATCTTGATTCTTCCCCAAGAGAGATTCTTATCGAAAATAACAAAAAAATTGCATTCTTGGCCTCATAAGGTTAACTGAGGGCATGAAGCTCCACAAAAATGGAGGGGCAGCACGTACACTATTATGATATTATCATTTTAATCATCATTACTTGGATGTTTTTTCTGTATTTCCACTCAGACACGCCATTTGATAGCGCAGGCACAAGAACTCCCACTAATGTCACAAGAAGACAAAAATCGGAGAGTGTTATTCACAGCGTTAGATGATGTTATTATCCATCGAATGTAAGTATCATCAACTCTCTGAGAGGCGGAAACGAAACGGCCGATCATCGAAGTTAAGCATCGTTGGGCGCGGTGAGTACTTGGATGGGTGACCACCCTTCTCGGTTTAATCAACCTGCACGAACTGACTTTCCTGGTCGATTAGTTGACCCGTACACCTCAGCAACGTGAGCGGGAGGCACGAAATGTTACAATTGCGGTGTTCATGCCTACGAAATGTGGCATGAGCACCGTAAGGGTAGCATGATAAATGTACCGAACTCTTCGGAGCAGGTTTTCTTTCTTCAGGAGTTTTCCTTCGCTCCACGGGCATAATTCCCCGGCAAATGCGGAGAGAATTAGGTTCAGGATGAGTGGGTGGATCTCAAAACTCGCCACGATAAAACACGAAATGTGAAACCCATGAGATCCGCCCCGGTTGTAATAGTCCATTGGCTGAAGGCAACCGTTGAACAAACGAAAAAAAACTACGTGCTCAATAATCTATATTAAGCTCCGATATTATCAAATTGAGGAGGAAGTATTGAGACCAATTTCCAAATACGACAGAAGTCTATATACAGGATGAACAGTGGCGTCCCATTATTGCGCCACTTGATCCGTACGAACTCGCTTGTCTCAACTTGTGTACTGAAGAAGAGAAAAATGGAGAAAATGTAAAAAAAAACTGAAGAAATACAGAAAAAAGTAACTCTGACATCGACGGTCCCAAGCCCGTATGAGAAAAGAGGAGGGCCGGATATGATGGAAGATTTTCGATAATTTTGGGATTATTGCTGGATTTTCTGCGCGGGCTTAGTGGATGGGCTTTGAAATGGCGTTTGTGAGTGTAAATACAGAGAAAAATCCAAGTATCGTGGTGTACGTGCTGCCCCTTCGTTTTTGTGGAGCTTCATGACCTCAGTTAGCCGTATGAGGCCAAGAATGCAGATTTTTCATTATTTTCGATAAAAATCTCTCTTGGGAAAAATCAAGATAACTCGTCTCCAATTGGTCAAAATCAAACTTGCCTTAGCTCATTTCGAAGGTCTTAAAGGAAGCTTCAGAATGAGCTAAGGTACGTCTAAAAAGGTTGAGATGCGTCAGAGTTATCCGCTAAACAAGGAAAAAAATGTACAAATCATGCAGTTTCCCATTTAAACGCATATTATTTGAAAAAAAAACCTTCACGGCTCTTGCTCGGACGGAAGATCTCATTTCCCAGCCTCCAGCGGGGAAATTCTCACATCTACTAGTCGAAACCTAACTTTTTTGCGGCTCGCGCTAATGCATATGTTCAATATCGTGTAGTTGATTTGAGATGTATGGAAATCGGTCTGAGAAAAGGATGGTCCATCAATCCCCCCCCCCCCCCGTAATACCATCGAACCTGCGTTGTCTTGCATTGAACGCAGCCCTCATATTCGCCTCAGGGTTCTCTTTCTCTGAAAATCAAAGTGTTTTGAGGAAATTTGGGGGAAGAAATTGATGGACCATCATTTCCTCGGACCCATTTCCATATATCGCGAATTGACAATGTAGAGTACGGGGACAAGGGCCGAGGAGTGATAAGAGCTATCGTAGCTATCTTCGAGTTATTAGTTTATTACTAAGGTATAAAATACAGCAATGACAATGCGACCTCGTGTGGCTGGCGCTCACGCTACACTGCTCGTCTCCGCAGCGGCGGACCAGCTACTCTCGCTCTATAGCAATAAGGAGATGGTGCCCTCTGGTGCTTATGCACATACACAACATCCTTCCACACTCATCTTAGAAATTCACAAATCGAGCTTTTGCGGGTTTTTTCTGTTCCTAGTCTCTTTTATTCCTCTTGTCATTCGAGCACTCGTCTGACTGTTTCAATTCATCCTGACCACCATTTTCATTGTCACTCTCATTTTTCTCTTCACCTTTTTTGAATTGATTTGCATGTCTCTTCCAGACTCAATTAACATCCGTCCTCACAATTATACAACCGGACTCACTCTTTCAAAAATTGAGTTGTCCAGAGTCATAAAGGACTAAGTCCGCTTTTGAAACTCTTTCATTCTGTGGTCTCTCACAATTCAACAACGAATAGAATCCATTCGGGAATTATTCTCCAAGTCGAAGAATATGATAGGAAAGGTGGGGAAAATTGTCCGCAAATGATATATTCAAGTTCACCACAACGCGGGTAATTTTTAGGCTGATTTTTTGCACGATTGAAAAATGGGCTTAATCCACTATGACTCTGAACCTTTCAATTGTTGCTTCTACCAATTTTTTTGACTATAATCTCTAGCCATAACTCTCTCGCTCACATCCATACTCACTCATCTATTTTCATGGAAATTTCCCATTCAACCCTCCTGACTTCGTTCCACCGATTTTTTTACATTCGGTCGAATCATGTGTAGCCTAGTACATTGGTCGCGACTGATTTGCAACTCTGCTGGACTGCAACCCATTGTGGCGTGTGGTGTGGAGCGGGAATATAACAAAAACCTACTGGTTGCGTCTTGTCTGTTTTTCATTTCTTTCAATATTAATCTGAATTTACCTTTGAAAGTCCGTACTGCATTCTCTGCTAACTTCTTTGATGGCGGATGACAAGGTGGGTTAGTAACATGTTCGATTCCGTTGCGCGACAAGAATTCCTTGAATTCTTTTGTTTCAAATGCTTGGCCGTTATCCGTGACTATTTCGTTCGGGAACCCCCACGTGCAAAAATATTCTTTGAGCGCTAAGACCGTGCTTCCTCCCGTGATACCCGGCATTTCTTTTACATCTACCCCTTTTGAGTGCGCGTCTACTACGATCAAGTACATGTGCCCATCGATCGGTCCTAGAAAATCCGCTTGAATACGGCAGTTTGGTGCCTTCGGTCATTCCCATACTTGTAACGGCGAACGCGGCGGGTTTGAACTGTTTTCGCTGCACAAACGGCACTCTTTCGTGATGCTTCCTATTTCACTGTCAGTGGTGGGCCACCGTAAAAATGTATCGTGCTATTGCTTTCATCTTCATCATCCCGCTGTGTGCACTGTATAACTCACTCAGCAACTCTTTTTGGAACCTACGAAGTACAATCACGCGATACCCATACATCAAACATCCGTTTCCAACACTTATCTCTTTCTCTCAATTTGTATAGGCCTTTAATTCTTCTCAAACCACTTCTGGCCAACCGGTTACAGTGAATTCATATATCTTTCTGAGCGTTAAATCTTTCTGTGTCTCCTCTCTAATCTCCTCACAATCAATCGTTTCCCCCCTTCCCTGACGATTTAAGATAAGTATATTCACTAACCTTACTTTCACAGCGGCGTTATCCACTTTTTGTGGCGTGCGAGTAAAATTATCAGCAAGTGAAATATCTGCGCCTCGTATATGCTGAATTTGAAAATCATAACCTTTCAAAATCAAAGCCCATCGTTGCACTCGACTAGCTGCCATTCGTGGTATACCCTTTTTATCTCCAAAAATGAAAGTGATTGGCTTATGATCTGTCTCAAGGATAAATTTACGACCATCAATATACTGGTGAAAATTTCGCACACCAAAAACTAACGCTAGAGCTTCCTTATCTAATTGGCTATAGCTTCGCTCCGCCTTATTCAATACTCGCAAAGCATGTGCAATTGGTTTTGTTGAACCATCTGGGAAAACGTGAGTGAGTACCGCACCTACACCTGTTGGCGATGCGTCGCACGTTCCTTTTACTGGCAATTTTAGACTAAAGTGGCAAAGAACATCATGCGACATTAACATTTTCTTAAATTCACAAAAAGATTCTTTCCTCTCATTCGTTCACTTCCACGCTACATCTCCTTTTAATGACTCATCCTAGGGTTTTTCAACATTCGAGTATTGAGGAATAAATTTTGAATGATAATTTACCATTCCTAAAAATGCACGTAGTTCAGTTACATTGTTTGGAATTCTCACATCATAAATAGCTTACACTCTTTCTTCACCAACACTCATTGCATTTCGGTCTATCTTATAGTCTAAGAAGGTCACACTTCCACAACCTAACTTACATTCCTTTCTTTTGACTGTAAGTCCACATTCTCTCAATCTAAGTAATACTGTTCTCAATCTTCCATCATGGTCATTCTTATTTCTACCCCATACATAGATAACTTGGAAAAAACTTCGCTCCCTTCTATGTCGGCAAGATTTCCATCCATTTCATTTTCAAAACTACCAAGTGCTGTGCTGACTCCAAACATTTCACGAGTTGGTTCAAATAGTTCTGAGTGTGTCGAGAGCGTCAATATGTCTTGCGCTTCTCTGTCAATTTCCATCTGCAAATGAGCTTGTGACAAGTCAAGCGTTGAATGTACTACACGCAAAGAAGAACGCGCCGGTGCAGTCGGGGCGCCGCGTCGGAAGAGCGAGATTGTCAACAAACTCAAATTCTCGGGCGCTCGCCCGAGATGAGCCGGCGCGTTTACCCCTGAAAAATCGAAGCAACGCCCGCGTTCGAACCATGAGAGAAGAAAAAGGCAAGCCGTGCCTCGCCACTATGGTCGGCACTGTGACATGACTCGAGAAAATGATCTGAAATTTTACACACACATAGTTGAAGAACATTGCTTCGATGTAATGGAAGATTTGGGATGAAAAACAATTCCAAAAGAATTAGAAAAATCATACAATTTTCTGACGTTTTTGCGGGTTTCGATGCCGAGATGAGCGCCGCCAGCATGATTTTCGAGATGCGAGGAAGTTTTTCAGTTTTGACCCACTATAAAACTCAAAGCGAGAAAGTTGTTCGAAAGGGTCTAAAGTATGTTAATCTTCAAGATTCAGACCAAATGATGCAATAGGGAAAAAGTCCTAAGAGTTTTATTGAGATTGTTGTTTAGCACCGCGTCGTTTACTCGTCGGCCGCAAGTAGATTTATATACAAAAGGTACTCTAACTTTTTTCTTATCGCATCATTTGATCTGAATCTTGAAGAATAACATACTTTAGACCCTTTCGAACAACTTTCTCGCTTTGAGTTTTATAGTGGGTCAAAACTGAAAAACTTCCTCGCATCTCGAAAATCATGCTGGTGGCGCTCATCTCGGCATCGAAACCCGCAAAAACGTCGGAAAATTGTATGATTTTTCTAATTCCTTTGGAATTGTTTTTCATCCCAAATATTCCACTACATCGAAGCAATGTTCTTCAACTATGTGTGTGTGAAATTTCAGATCATTTCATCGAGTCATGTCACAGTGCCGACCATAGTGGCGAGGCACGGCTTGCCTTTTTCTTCTCTCATGGTTCGAACGCGGGCGTTGCGTCGATTTTTCAGGGGCAAACGCGCCGGCTCATCTCGGGCGAGCGCCCGAGAATTTGAGTTTGTTAACAATCTCGCTCTTCCGACGCGGCGCCCCGACTGCACCGGCGCGTTCTTCTTTGCGTGTATGCTACTCGCTATTTTTGACGTGATGATAGACACGCGGAATTGGATACTTTACTTCAACTAACTGTGGATTGACCGTCACACTATGGTCCCTACAGATTCGGATATCAACATTCTCTTTCACGATCGGAACAATAGGAGTACCTCATTCACTTCTCAGTACTGATATCAGAAATTTCTCTTTAGCTATGACTTTTTTTTGTTTTCCAACCCTCCCTCTTAATGCGTACGGTATCGGTCACGGTTTGCAGAATACTGGCTTGGCGCCCTCCTTCAAGGCTAACGAAAACATTTTTTTCTTCTATACTTGCCGATACTATCATCTTTCAATACGTCTTCGAATTCCTGAATCAACTCATCATAATTTGCTACCGTTTGAATACTATTTATTGTGACTTTGTTTCCCTCTATCTGGATTAAATTCAATGCTCTGATCCAGTCACGTCCAAGCAGGGATGTCATATTATTTCCCGGTGAAGTGAAATGATTGAGCTCTGAAACTTTATTCTCGTGCGTGACTTTCACGCGCGATTTACCGACCGGCGTTAACAATTTTCCATCATATGTTCTGAAACATCTATTCGTCTCTTCATTTTCAAATTTTTTAAAAACCCACGGGTATTTCTAAACTCCTTGGAGTGAAGTGGAATGGGCGAATTCATATTCATTTCGAAATTCAAAATTTCCCCCTCTACCTTTACTCCCCTGATAATTGAGTCTTCTTCTACTCTAAATCCACTTATCGCGTACAAAGTTTCGATGCTCTGTTCGAAATCATTCAAATCTTCTGATAAAAACTTATGATTGTCACTTTTCTTATCATAGTTACTCATTTGCTTCTCTTCTTGTTTCTTGAAACTATGTTCTCCTCTTCCTAACCTACACATCGCAGCAAGATGTCCCGTCTTTTTACATTTGCGACACTGATAAGTTTTAAATCTACACTCACTTCACCTGTGGTTGTATCTTCAACAACACTGCACATTCGATGAAGACTTCTACACTCCGTCTGCTCTGCCCGAAGTTGTCCGCTGCGATACACCTGATTGCGGTGAGCTGCGTTGATGTAGACCATTGCCGACGAAATTCAGCTCGCTGCTTCACGCGGGGCCCATTGCCATCGCATCCCTGCTCGCCGTCTCCCACGCCGTTGCCAGGTCTACCGCTTTTTCGAACGTTTAATCTTTCTCGGCCAACAGCTTTGTTATTGTTGACTCTGTTTTGATACCAAAAACGAATTAGTTCCGTAATTGGTCGTCCAGCCTATCTCCGAAATTACAATGAATAGATAGTTTCCTAAGACTTGCTTCGAACTCTTTGGCGTCGCCTGGTCTATATTGTTTAAACTTGTATCTTTCCGCCATGGGGTTTAGTTTAGGTTTCAACTGCCTCTGTATTCTGCCAGTCAGCTTTTCTAGAGTTTTGGTACTCGATTCATCTGCTAAGCACAATCCTCTGAGCAGTATGTACGTCTCATTGTCGAGCAAGGTGATGAACAATGCAACTTTTCTTTCCTCTTGCACATTATTCACAATGAAGAACTGTCCCAATCGTTCTGGCCACGCTGACCAATCCTCTTTCAAATTAAATTGTTCTCAGTGGCCTATTACACTGGTTTGATAAACCGTTGGGCTCAACGCATTTGAACCTGTCGGCGCGTTTGCTGCACTTGCCGCTGCCTTTACTGCTGCTGCCGCCAAATCTGCATATTTAATCGCCACCTCTTGTAAGTGATTCACACGATCCAATTTCAGCTGTTGTCTCTGCTGGTATATTATCTTTTCTTGTTCTTCAAGTGCCTGATGCCTCATTTTCAATTCGGTTTGCATCGCTGCTAACTCCGCTGGCGTCGTCATTTTTTGTTTTTACTACCTTACGGCCTGGACACTCCTTTCTCCTTGCTTATCACTTGTATACACCACTTTCCCAATTATCCTCGTCGCGACTAAAAGTACGAGAACAAGGGCCGAGGAATGATAAGAGCTATTGTAGCTACCTCGAAGTTATTACTTCATTACTAAGGTATGAAATACAGCAATGACAATGCCACCTCGCGTGGCAGGCGCTCACGCTACCTTGCTTGGCTCCGCAACGGCGGACCAACTACTCTCGCTCTATAGCAATGGGGGAGATGGTGCCCTCTGATGCTTATGCACATACACAACAAACAACACAAGATTGAACACATACATATTGATTACAGTAGATAATGGCAGAGTCACTTCATTTTCTAAATCAGATGAGCCTCTTGGGATATTGTAAGCAGATAAGGTCACTATAAGCATCATGAGAGTAGATCTAGATACATTTTAGATGATTGGCATACCTCTCATGATGTTTCTGATTGAATAAAATGCCAGGAGTTCAACGCTATTGCTCCTTGAAGGATTGCAAACAATTGTTTTCTCGAACTGCTCTTTTCCTACCCAATCCGATCATGTCATCCAGACCGACCAAATTTGACCTCGTCCCTCATATCTAGATCTGATCTCAAAAGAATTTTCAGCCAAAAATATCAATACTTTTTTGAGATATTCAATTTTGACCATTTTCCATGAAATAACGATTCCTCGAGCCGTCAACGAATTATCCTGCTATACAGCGTTGAAAGTTGGCGTAAGAACATGCACTCAACACTATGATATGAAATTCGTGTCAACATCCTGACTGCCTGCCGAGTAGTTGCAATTTCAGTGATTTTCGAAAGTCATATCTTCAGAAATTCGTCATTTTACCTCTAAACTCAAAACTCGCACAACTTTCGAGAGAATCGGTTCTGGGTGATACGAAAAAGTACGTGTCTCTTCATTTTGTCTCTAGTTAATCATATATTTCCTTGCCAAGGAAATCAAAGATGTCGATCATTTTTACCGGACGGTTTTATATGGATTCAGCCAACTACTCAGAGTTTACAACAAAAGCCATAATTTTGTGAGATCTCATGAGTTATCACTGTCAACTTTGATCTAGCCTAAGTTTAAGAATCCTTATATATTTTGCTCAACTTTTTAAAGTATTAAACAACACCATCTGAGTTATAGGGGGTTGATGATAAGCATCTCAGTTTCAACTTGCGAAACAAAAATATTTGTGTCAATGATTTTAAATTCGTAAATCGGCATTGGGAGGACTAATTTTTATTTCTCTATTGGTGACCTCGGATTTGAGACCATTTTTAATGAGAAATTATCGATCAGGGTTTGATCGTTATGATGTCATTCAAATGCATTTTTTCTCTGATTAACACGTTCACTGCGAAGGCAATTTTTCGTAATTTTTGGTTGGTCGTCATCACGACCTATATTTTCCGATCAATGCAAGTGTACAGGGAAAATTTCTGTTCTGACTGATCATTTACACCCTTGGTAAACCAAAACACCAGAGAAAATGGCTATTGAGAATATTTTTTGGGCCAATACAAGTCGGTGAAGATTGTAAGATCGAAAATCGTGGGCCCCAGCGGTGGGGCCCATTGCAGTGAACGTGTTAACATCATGACGATCGAACCCCAATCGATAATTTCTCATCAAAAATGACCTCAAATCCGAGGTCACCAATAGAAAAATGAAAATTAGTCCTCCAAATGCCGATTTACGAATTTAATATCAATGATTCAAAAAAGAGGACGATTCAAGTTCGAAGAGTGTAATTTGAAAAATAATTGTGATCAAATCCCACAATCTGCTTGGATCAGAGCAGTGTATACTCGATAGGTAACTTGTGACTGCGCTTATCAATATCACACTGTCTTTTACCCTCCCAGTGAGTACAGGGTTGCATCTAATCATGAGGAATTACCTCGAATCTTCAACCACATTCAACCAAAAGTTGAATGAGTCACGGGTATCATTACTTCCACTCTACATATGTTCCAGACACTCTCCACATTGGCATCACTCAATACTTATTCCAATATGGATGTCAAATACCAACGAATATCCTCTAAGCCCTAAGATAGAGGAGAAGCTGGACAAAAAAACCATATCACTTTATGCAATGTAGTGTCTTGTCGCAGAAAAGCATTCACTTAATCAAGAATTTGAGACAAAAGTCAAAATACTCCTGTCACTTGTTGAATAGGTTGAATAAAATTATCACCAAAAACTGAACACGTGGTGATTTAGTAATATGCCCAAGGATCAAAATCCCGATTCAACCGAAATGGAGCGATACCCTTTTTTGAAATGCGATCTTGATTCGTATTTTCACGTGTTGATCAAATGGGGCTTTTTCGAGCAACATACTTGTGGAGACAATAACGGCTCCCAAAGCCCATAACTTCAATGAACCTCAATAATTTCCAACGTCCTTCAACTTATTTTGAAATTTATTCAAAGACCTTCAAAATGAGCTAATGTGAGCTTTAATTCAACACAGTACTCTCTCCGTATCCATCAGTGAGAATCCACTGAACTTCAGTGCATTACGGATCAACTTTGACTGATGACTTCAGTGCATATGCACTGGGACTTCAGTGCATATGCACTGAAGTCATCAGTGACCCTCACTGAAATTTCAGTGACCTCGAGGGTCGGACGGGTCCTGATCACTGAAGTTTCAGTGAGGGTCACTGAAGAATCAGTGAGATAATTCACTGAAACTTCAGTGACGTCGGGGGTTGGACGGGTCCTGATCACTGAAGTTTCAGTGAGTGTCACTGAAGCTTCAGTGAGTATTACTGATTGATCAGTGAGCTTCACTGATTCACCAGTGAGAATTTCCACTGAAATTTCAGCGAATATGATTTGCCGGGACCCTTAAAAAACTGAAAATTACCTTGAACTTGCTCGTCTGCTGCTTCGCTTTTGCTTTTTCTATTTGCATTGGCAATGATCAAACAGAGAAAAAGCATAATCCGAACCCCCAACGTGCCCTAGAAATTGATGAAAAATCGAGAAAGCAAGAGTGATGGAAATTCCAGTTACTATCATGACTTCATGAGTTTTCCAAGCAATGGTTATCCTTGTCAAAAAAATGAAGCTTCGCAACTATACATCCCTGAAAATTGCATCGAATCGGTGTCTTCAATCAGTTAGACACTTTACTAAATTGTACTTGCCGACATTGTCAGGAGTAGGATTCATTTTGATTATTTTGGAGGTATAGGATGAATTGAATGGAGAAAATTGAAGCAGGAGTTTGTCACTTATAGCAAAATCATAACTCAAGCATCCAAAAGGCAATTCATGATGTCAATTTCAAGTTCTACATAATGAAACTTTCATAAGAAAAAACAAGGTCTATATAATGAAATCGTAAGAAATTCAGAATTATATGGTTCTCAAGTCATGATTGTGCTATAGGTAAGAAACTCGCACTTATAGTAATAATGAAATACTCAGATTCATTCATGAACTTTATTATCTTGATTAAATAAATGTTGACAAAAACAAAAAATCAGCGGTAGCAGAATTGCTCGATGTTACTGAAACATCTCAAGAAAAAACACCTCATCAAATCAATCAAAATCTGCATTTGCATCTGCGCCATCAGATGCATATGCAAGTTCTACTATAATGAATCCAATCAAACGCCTGCGAGAACACATTACATCACTTATCTTTTTTTTTTTTTTTTTTTCTTTTTATTTGAAGCATATGAGTCCATGAAGGACTATTCAGCTATACAGAATCTGTACATATTCTTATATCTAAATTGAACTAACTTGTTACAAGATTTCAAAAATTCAATTATATATTGACATGCTTTGACATTCGGAATTTCAATTATATTCTTAATTTGTAATGGTAGATGAAGATTTATGTTTCGTAATTTCTTAAGCAAATTCGGTCTCTCATCATTGCACAAGTTACTCTGCCAAATTACATGATTCAGATCTTCATCATATTTGTCACATAGACATTTAGAACTTTTTATAATTTTGACCCTGGCCAAAGAGGCCGCCAAGTTGTAAAGATTGGACCGCCATCTATTTATAGAGACTATGATCTCCCGTAGAGCATTTACTTTGGTGAACCACGGCTTTGACTTTCCTTTGTGAAACAACTCAAAATATAATTTTCCTGTTTTTTGCCCCTCTTCTTCTATTGTTCTGCAAGTAGCTTCATGAGCCTGTTTCTTGTGATACGCTTGGAAGTCTGTGAATGGAATCGCAATTGATGAATCTACAGGTAAATCTGTTGCAAGCTTGGCAAGTTCATCAGCTCTTTCGTTGCCGACGATTCCGATATGGGATGGAATCCAGCAGATAGAAATAGACATGAGAGGGTGTGCTGCTTTGATTTCATTGTACAGCCTCTTAATTTCAAGAATGAATTTATTCACATTGACCTTTGTGGTCGGACATTTTATACTCTGAATCACGCTGAGACTATCCGAAAATATTGTGTAGTTATTATGAGGGTTGGAGTATATAATATTCATTGCTTCATATATAGCAACACATTCTGCTGTATACACCGAGGCTTTGTTATCAAGAGATTTCGTGATTTCAAGCTCCAGGTCTGGGCAGTGACAGGCAACACCTACTTGTTCATTCGAAATTTTACTCCCGTCTGTATATATCGCGCGTATATTGTTCAACCAAATGAATGATTCTATCAGCTGATTCGAATCTGAGCTGTTTCTAATTTCTTGCCCTAACTCTGTGTTAACAGGTACACATGTATTCAACGTGCTGTATTCATATCTATACATATTATAGTTTTCCAAGGATTCTATTGAATCTTACGGTAGCGCTTCAATACATTCTTGTAGCAATCGAACTTTTTTCTGTTTGCACAAACTTTCCTTCGTGATGAAGTCATACATGACCGAATTTTTATTGGAAACAGATTTACATATAAAATTATTACAAAGGTATTTCGCCCGTTCTTCAATCAATAGTAACTTTGATTCAGCAAGAATCACATTATTGGGCGTGCTAACACGATACCCAAGAGCTTTTCGAATAGCTGACCGTTGTATTTTCTCAAGATCGTCAATCGCTTGCTGTTTTATTGGAAAGTAAGCAAAACATCCGTAGTTCGAAATAGATCTTACAAAACTTTTGTACAAAATAAGCAGGGTATCGGGTGATGAGCCCCACCAAGTACCGCAGAGGTATTTAATTATATTGAAAGCACTAGTACAACTTTTTTTTACTTTATCAATTTGTTGTGTGGAAGACAATTTATAATCAAATATGATGCCAAGGAATCGTGCTGTCTCGCTCGACTTGATTCGATATTCCCCAATTTGGATTTCAGTTTGACCAGGAGTGAAGCTATTTTTACTGAAATGTATCATAACTGTTTTATGTGGCGCTAAGTCCAATCCAAGTTGAAACAAATTATTCTGAATGAGTGATAAAGTTCTTTGAAAAAGTTCAACTGGTTTGCAAGAGCGTGTCATTTTCAAGAAAATAGCAACATCGTCAGCGAATTGAAGTATCGAAATACTCTTGGGTAAATTTTTCCCAATGTCCTTAACATAGATTGAGTAGAGCAGGGGACTCAAAACTCCCCCTGATGAACGCCTTTACCTGAGAGTCTGTACTGTTGGCCCAACAAATCTGTGTATATTCTCCTTTCATGAATCAAAAATTTCACAAATTTGACAAGATTCTCCGGGCAACCAATTTCTGCTAATTTATCCATGAGTAAACCGGAGACAACGCTGTCAAAAGCTGCGTTCACATCGAGGAAGCCGGCCAAAACGTCCTGCGATTTGGCGAAGGCTTGATCAATATGCAAAGTGAGATATGCAAGATTATCGGCGCACGACTTGCCTTTTCGAAACCCTGATTGGCTTTTCGGTAAAATATCACACGACTTTAACAAGTCCCTCAAATAATTTACAAATGCAAGATGTTAGAGAAATCGGCCTGACACCGTTGTTACTTTTTTCAATGAAGTGGACATATGATCCTTCCACTCTTCAGGATACGCATAAGTTCGATACATCTCATTGAATATATCCAAAAGCAAAAGCTTGTATTGGAGCGGGAGTCTCTTTAAAGTCGAATAATCTATCCCGTCCATGCCTGGCGATGACTTGTCATTCGCCATGTTTAGTACCGTATTGAACTCTACAAAATCGAAACTTGCACTAAGAAATTCGTTCTCAGCGCATTCAGGGATACTATTTGGATCAGTATGTACCCACGGAGGGCTGATTTTGAACGTGGCATTTTTTATTGCCTCTTCTGTTTGTAAATTTTTATCGCTGTGCGATTGATTGATTTTCACCCATCTGTTTTTGAATACCTTACATCTTGACCAGACATAATTTGGGTTAGTTCTAAAATTTATAGATTCAGCAAATTTTCTAAAAGAGTTCCGTTTCTTTCTTCTGAATGTTTTCGTAGCAATCGCGGCTAATTTGTAGTATTCAATGAGATCATTCAACTTATGCGTACGTTTCCACTTTTTAAAAGCTTTACTTCGATTATCTTTTACCTCATTACACTCTTCATCCCACCATGGAGCGGGATTCCTGTGTATCTTACGATTGACTTTTTTCTTTTTCGGAGTTGAAAATTGAATAGCAGGTGTAATGATATTAATGAATGTTTTCATCTTTTCATTTGCTGGAGATTCATCATATTCAAGAGAAAAGAAAATTTCGTAATTCTCTTCAAGATAATTTTCGAAGTTATCCCAGTTCGTGCGCAAGGTGTGGAGTCTGAATGTTTTTTTCTCATAAATATCTCTTACAACCCCCATAATCACATATAATTGGATAGTGGTCAGAGCCCCAAGTCTCATCCATCACAGTCACATCAATTTCTTGTGCTATATCCATCGTTGAGAAAATTAAATCAATATTCGAGTGTTTGTTTTGTCTAAAGTCAGACCTAGTAATTGCATCATTATCATGAAGGAATAAATCATGATTCTCTATACTGTTCTTCAAACTATTACCATTACTATCGGTATAATTACAATTCCAAATAACATTGTGAGCGTTAAAGTCGCCCATGAGCAGAGTCGCTCTGTTGTCATCTACGTTATTGATAATGGTATCCCATTGAGCTTGGCTGAGAGTGCGATGGATGTGACTTGGGGTTCTATGGCACGCTATGATGTCTAATGGTGGGTTTGTATGTGTGAGACGAATACCGCAAACTTCGACAGAAATATGAGGGGCCTGAATATTATTTATTTCTTGGAAAGGAATATTCTTACGCACTAAAATGATGATTCCGCCACCTGTCGAGTAGTCTCTATTCTTCTTGTACTGCACGTATCCAGTTGCAAATATAGTTTTATCTTCTTCTGTAAGCCAGGATTCCACACATACGAAGATGTCCACTCCCGCTAAAATTCTTGGAAGTTCTTGTACACGTTTTTTGATGCTTCGAGCATTCCAAAATAGAACTCGAAGAGGCATCGGTTTGTTCTCCATTGAATCTTCCGTAGTTGAATGATTACTACTCGATGATGATTGCGCCATTTCAATTGTCCGTTAGTATTTCTTCACTCGTTTCGAGACCATCGGATGTTGTGTCATTCACATCATTCTTATCGGAATCTTTGGTAGTGAGTTTTTTCTTCATTTTAGTGATTCTGCTTTTCAAAACTGGATCGGTAAGGTGATCGTACACTCCACTCAACATTTCATCTAGTGAGTCAAAATTTTCGGTGAATTCTGCTGCTGTAGATCGAACATCTGGATTCCCATGGGTTTTGAGGAGAAATGAAGCAAAATCGTCGTAATTGAGAGGATGCTCCAAATCTTGACTCATGATATAGTTACGTGCTGGCTCTAGTTGGCGATCGATGTCGGTGCTGTTCGCTTGTCTCTTGATTCTTTTCTTTTTTCTGCTTTCAGTTGCCTCCTTTTGGGTTTCATCGGAGAGCGTTGGATTCAAGTCCTCCGCACTGCATACAGTTGCAGTGTCTGAAGGAGGTCTTATAATGCCGGTTATCAATTGCTCCATATCCGAATTCACATTCACTGTCACAACTTGTGAAGTAATTTCCTGGGAAACTGCTTCTGATCTTTCGGGTGTTGATGATGCGTTTGGTGGGGTCTCTACATTCTTGCAGTGACTGGCTGCGTGCCCTTCCTCCTTGCAGAGGTAGCACACAAGTTTTTCGTGAGAAAGGTGGATCCAAAACGTTGAATTATTCACCTGGATATTCATGTTGCCTGGAAGTTTTTCCAAATCCTCAGGGTTTAGAAATACTTGGCGCCAAAAGCTCATTATATGGGCATAACCTTGAACATTTACACTGCACTTGATTTGAGAAATTTGCGAGACTGGAGTTATCCCAACTTTCTTGAGTTCTTCCAAAATCACAACATTGGGTATGCTGGGTCTAACGTTGGAAATAATAATACGTATAGCTCTAGAAATCAATGGGCGAAGTGTTAGAGATTGAGAACCGACTTTGATTTCTGTCTTGCTATCCACTAGTTTGTTTACAAGATCTTCACTCGATAAATAGAAACATATTCTGTTGTTCGATATACGTGAAAGGTAATGAATATTCTGTGGGTTAATTAATGAGCCTAGAGCTAAAGCATAATCTTGTATACTGTGACCTCCAACTGCATCCACTATCACTGCTTGTTCGTCTGTTGGACACTGAGCTTGCTGCACAATTCGAGAAAAAGTAACTCGAGGATTAGACTGAGTAGTTGAGCTTGCCATACTGCACTTGTGGCACACTGATCCCTGGCAGGATACTGGTACCGTGCCCAAGAGTGCAACAGGCACAAAATTTACTCGTAGGTATTGGTTTTGCAACCAAGCTGGTATTCACGCACTGACATGAAAATCGCCGAAAATTATAGCCGCGGTACAATCGAATTATCGCAGGGCACACCGTTTGTAAACACGTCTGCTCTCTGTGACTGCTCGATCTAAACTCCACATCACTTATCTATGACAAGTCCCGGATTTTCTCATTATCACATCTTGAAACAATAAGATAGAAAATAAAGAAATCACGAATGCTTTCTGTGAACGCAACAAAGTTTCATACTGCTGATATCGACAGACAGTAAGCTTGATGAACTGAATGCATGCCCATCTGCCTGATACGCGCAGCACGAGATGAACATGAGAAAATTGTACAACTTTGGTGGGTACGCCGGATTCAGAACTTGATACAATTCAAAAAGCAATCAATTTCTCAATGAATCAATCATCAATTAATCAACTAAACAGCTCTTCTGGGACTGTACCCATTGATGACAGGTATTTACACCTGTTTACTTTATCCACTAGCTCTGAGTAAAGAAGAAAAAATCATATTGTACGATAATCTAGTAGAAAAATAGAGGAGTTTGACTGCTCATGAGGTAGAATAATTCATTATACCGAGATTTGTGTAGATTGTCTCAAAATACTTGAAAAAAAAACTGGAATCATCACTCGATTATACAGATTTCAGTGTGAAACTGACTTCGGAAAAGTTTTTTTCTGAAATTGATCACAAAAAAATGTCCATCAAAATTTGATCCACATAAATAAACTTTGTTTGGCAGAGCGGTGTCAATTTTGTGCGACAACTCTTATTCTTCCATGTAAGAAAGTATTTGATGTTGTAGTTCCAGCTTTGAAGCTATTTTCTCTTACAAACTAGAATTTTAATACTTTGTGGAGTTTGGGTAGATTCAACCACAGTCTAGCTCACACGCTTTTCCAAATGTTCCAGCTCTCTTATGAAATGATTTTATATTACAATCACCCGGGTCTTCCCCAAAAATAGATAAGACATTCCTCGAAAAAAATGCCCTCTTGGCAATTGTTGTCTATTTTCTATCTGAGAAGTGACTGAATGATTTTTAATCGAACAATATAGAGCGGAGATTTAGATGACTACTGCATCCACAAAGTATCGAATTAGAGCTTCCCAAACGATAGTCCCAAACGAGCTGTTTAGTTGATTAATTGATGATTGATTCATTGAGAAATTGATTGCTTTTTGAATTGTATCAAGTTCTAAATCCGGTGTACCCACCAAAGTTGTACAATTTTCTCATATTCATCTCCTGCTGCGCGTATCAGGCAGATGGACATGCATTCAGTTCATCAAGCTTACTGTCTGTCGATAACAGCAGTATGAAACTTTGTTGCGTTCACAGAAAGCATTCGTGATTTCTTTATTTTCTATCTTATTGTTTTAAGATGTGATAATGAGAAAATCCGGGACTTGTCATAGATAAGTGATGTAATGTGTTCTCGCAGGCGTTTGATTGGATTCATTATAGTAGGAGTTGCATATGCATCTGATGGCGCAGATGCATATGCAGATTTTGATTGATTTGACAAGGTGTTTTTTCTTCAGATGTTTCAGTAACATCGAGCAATTCTGCCACCACTGATTTTTTGTTTTTGTCAACATTCATTTAATCAAGATAATAAAGTTCATGAATGAATCTGAGTATTTCATTATTACTATAAGTGCGAGTTTCTTACCTATAGCACAATCATGACTTGAGAACCATATAATTCTGAATTTCTTACGATTTCATTATGTAGACCTTTTTTTTCTTATGAAAGTTTCATTATGTAGAACTTGAAATTGACATCATGAATTGCCTTTTGGATGCTTGAGTTATGATTTTGCTATAAGTGACAAACTCCTGCTTCAATTTTCCCCATTCAATTCATCTTATACCTCCAAAATAATCAGAATGAATCCTACTCCTGACAATGTCGGCAAGTACAATTTAGTAAAGTGTCTAACTGATTGAAGACACCGATTCGATGCAATTTTCAGGGATGTATAGTTTGCGAAGCTTCATTCTTTTGACAAGGATAACCATTGCTTGGAAAACTCATGAAGTCATGATAGTAACTGAAATTTCCATCACTCTTGCTTTCTCGATTTTTCATCAATTTCTAGGGCACGTTGGGGGTTCGGATTATGCTTTTTCTCTGTTTGATCATTGCCAATGCAAATAGAAAAAGCAAAAGCGAGACAGCAGACGAGCAAGTTCAAGGTAATTTTCAGTTTTTTAAGGGTCCCGGCAAATCATATTCGCTGAAATTTCAGTGGAAATTCTCACTGGTGAATCAGTGAAGCTCACTGATCAATCAGTGATACTCACTGAAGCTTCAGTGACACTCACTGAAACTTCAGTGATCAGGACCCGTCCGACCCCCGACGTCACTGAAGTTTCAGTGAATTATCTCACTGATTCTTCAGTGACCCTCACTGAAACTTCAGTGATCAGGACCCGTCCGACCCTCGAGGTCACTGAAATTTCAGTGAGGGTCACTGATGACTTCAGTGCATATGCACTGAAGTCCCAGTGCATATGCACTGAAGTCATCAGTCAAAGTTGATCCGTAATGCACTGAAGTTCAGTGGATTCTCACTGATGGATACGGAGAGAGTAGACTCGAGCTATCTCAGGAGTTAGGAGCCCGAAAAGTCTCAAATCGTTAGAAGAGGAAATCTCGGGTATCGATTCAAAACGAGGTTCCTCGACTCTAGTTTGTTGAAATCAGACTCACTTTAGATCATTTTGAAGATTTTAGAATGAGCATCAAAATGAGCTGATGTACGTTGAAAATAATTGGGATACGTTTGAATTATGAGCTTTGGGAGCTCTTGTGGTCTTGACAAGTAAAAGTGCTGAAACAGCTCCATTTGATTCACGTGTAAAAATACGAATTGAGCTCGCATTCCAAAAAGGGGGGATTGCTCCATTCCGGTTGGAACGGAATTTTGATCCTTGGGCATAGTACTAAATAACCACGTGTTCAGTTTTTGGTGACAATTTTATTTAACCTATCGTCCTCTCCCGAGCACCGTGCGTAGGCATCATTGCCAATTTTAACTCTTTCTACCTGATTTCTGGATTTGAGTGTATTTTTGTCGACTTTCTAGAGCTTCAACTGAAATGAACTGAGGAGTGAAAAAGAAACAGCCTGGGCAAACATCACAATTCAAATTTGATCAAAATACACCTTCGTTGTAATTCATCGTCAAAAGCCCCAATCTGCCCAAAAGTAATATCTGTGTGCTTCTCAGGGCAGAATTGGAAGTCTGGATGAATTTATCTGAAGGGTACAAAGTTTCATTATGACATCTTAAATCCAACGATTTAGTAAATCCCAATAAGACTCCCTTCTTATTCAATCATCTCTGATGTATTTTGTGAGTCTTAATCAAGTAGTGAGGATTCAGATGCAAATGTACAAGCTTTGAATGTCCCCTACCATAACCTTTTAAGAAGTCCACCGAAGGCCAATGACTCGTCATTTCGTTCACATAATAGTGCTTAATACCTGAAAAAATGATGATAACTATTTCAATCACTCAGGAGCTTATTGGTGTGTATCTTTATCGGTATGGTTACATGACGAGTTTTCAAAAGCTTGAACCTTAGTTTTAAGTCGGTCAAAGTTTCAGTCTGTATTGATATTTTCATATATCACACCAAAGTTAATCTTGGAACTCCGTTCTTTATGCGTTTCTCAAACGCACACGAATTTTTTTTATAATATCATGTGACTCCCTAAATCGATCACCTCCTTACCGCGTGACTCTGCCTCTCTCACACCCTTCAAATCCCGCCTTCTTAATCATCTCACCAGTTTGGATTCGGAATCTGACGTCGATCAGTAAACGCACCTGTATTTTTCCCAAGAGCACTTTAAACTGTGAACACATAGCATCTGAACAGAAAATCTTGAGTATGGGTAGGGTCAATTGTAGACAGGATTGAAGGAGTTGTTAAGCATTTTACTAATAAGCGACCAAAGTCTAAACTCAATCTACGAAGTCTCTGACTCTTATGTATCTTACATACTTTTAACACGTTCGCTGCGGCGGGACCCACCAGTGGGTCTCGCGAGTACGTATTTTGTGTGCGGCAGATTTTCGTCTTATAGGAACACAAAGACGGAACTGCGATTTTCGCCTCCACAGCGAACGTGTTGAATAGCTCATATATTCTTATATTTTATATTTTTTATTTTGTATTTTTAATCTTTTATGGTGTTTCATATTTTCATAATTTCACATATAATAGCACTCAGATGTTGTACTAATGTGTTATGCACCACAGGACTCAGTGTTCCAGGGTAATAAATTACCATCAATCAATCAATCTCTCTCTTCCCCTTTTTTTTCTTCTTTTTAAGGTGGTTGTAGGGTGAATACGCTGCGACGTACGAAGTCACCCAAACACGGTTAGCCAGCACCTCCCAACAGTCCCGGGCTAGAATCCGCATCGATACTGCCATCCGAACCAGGTAAACCCTCTCCTTCTTCTCCGTTGGCGACGGCCATTGGACAAGGGAGCGATCCACCAAACTTACCAATCCGGCTCCGGAACCACCAGAGAGAGGAAGAACCACATCACACGGACCTGACATTTTGACATCTTTTTTGATGATCACATTTTTGGGTAGCCGTGGATTGAAAAACTAATGCTGGCGCCAAGAAAGCACAAAAAATACATCGAAAATGTCTTTTGAGATTTTTGCCTCAAGCATTTTGAGGGTTCGTACAAACTGGCATACTTTATTTCAGAGTTTCAACGGAGGTACTCATAAAGATATACTGACAATGCTAACGTGCTTTCTTTTAGCTCTGAACAGGGAGCCCATTTGACGGAGCTACTCTGAATTCTTCATATTTTAGGTGATACGAGACTGTAAAGAAAGTTTGGGTATAGAGCCAGATGGGTATAGATTATATGAGGCTTGATTGGGTAAGCCGGCAGCCCTGAGCGGTCACCAATCCTGATGATGAATCGCAAGAACGTTGCCTAGCCTGAATTTCCTTCTGAATAGGCTCGCGTGTACGACACCGGAATTTTTTCTATTCGTTCATGAAAAAACATGGAGAAACCTTTCTTCTGACCCAAAAGTGTAACCCGGAAATCGCCATCGACCAATCTCATCCATCATATTCGCTGTAGTAAATGTTCAACCACTTGTTGAATTTGATCAACCAGTGGTTGCCGCGAAAAATCAACCAATTGGTTGATTAACGTGAATGATCATGACTAAAATTTCAGTATGCATCACTGGAGTTTCAGTGAACATCACCGATGGGTGGCGCTTACTCAACTGGCAGAAAAATCTCGGAGATGCGTTTCTCGGATGGATTTTTTTGAACCGCAAATCACTTCACCGCTGCGCAATGGCCCTTTCTTCTCGAAAGACGCACTCGCAAGAATGGTGTTTCACATTTTTATTCAAAATTATATGAGAAGATTTCCAACTCGACCTTCCTTAGTAATGTCTAATTATTCGTCATCACATTTGAGGAAGATCTCGTAAATTCCAAGTAAGAAAAATGGTAAGTTCAGAAACAGCCCAACTCAAAATTCGGATTCCCTATCCCGATTGAAGGAGCCTCGGGTACTACCTACTCACAGCTCGGGTTTTACAGCGTTAAACCTACTTTCTCCAGCGGTCATCTCGGAGGAAATCACACGAGCTCTCGATGAGAAACACTTACAAAGACGTGGAAGGACGCGCAAGCGCAAGAGATGCAAATTACTGAATTAAAATTAGCATCAAAAATGGTTTGCAGCATTTTTGCCCACTCTCTACCACCCGGAGAGATAATCCTAAGATATTATTGATACAAAATTAGCCGGCAAACACGGTGGAATGATCAATTTACGTTCCTCTCAATACTTTCCAAGAAACACCGGTATTCAATATCCAGGCATTTTTTAGGGGCTTCAATGAAAAGTTGTCAATAACGAGATATTTTTTGTGAACTGATAAAGTTTCAAAAGTTTTTTGGGGAGAATTCAGAGCGTTTCAGGGAGATTTATCAGAATGCGCTTCAATAGAAGAAACATCGATTTTTAGCTTTTTTAACTTTTAGAGGACGGAGACTCTTCCTAATGAAATCATCTCCGGTTTTCATGGAAATGATCATGTATGATGGCTGTATAATGCATGTAATCGGTCTGGAGTCGTGGCAAACCACTATAATGGCCATTGCCGACCATTATGAGTTAATAATCTTTTCATTTAATTTTGAATATAAGGTCAGTGTACCCAACTTGCCCCCATTAAGCCATTTTCTTAATAATTCTGGCTAATCTCAATATTTTCCAACGTACTTTAACTCATTTTGAAGCTTGTCTCAAGACCTTTAAAATGAGCTAAGATACGTCCAATTTGGATGAAGTGGAGCCGAACTGTTTGAATTCTCCCAAAAGGTGATTTTTGAGAGTTTACAAAAGTGTGTACCGAACTTGTCCCCATCATTTAAAACAATGTAAATCGGCGATGAAGTGAATAAAATCACTTTGATCCGTTTTGATCACCGTGCAGCGACATTTGTAGCTTTGAGCTGGCCCAAGACATCGTTTCCGACCTATTTTGACGTGATAAATACGTTCTGAGTGGTAAAAAAAGTCATACTGCACGCCTTTCTGAGATAACCATATGGGGGCAAGTTGGGTACACTCCGATGTCGGCCTTCTTGATTCTCATACCATCTTCGTGTTTTGTACATAAAATCGCTCCAAATCAGAGTTCTGCAACGCTGAAGAGCGGATTTTGAAGGTATTGAGACAAGGAATCGAATGCGCTAAGGTACGTTAAGATTGGTCGAATAAAAATAAATTGGCACCGGTTTTAGTGAACGTGATTTCCTCGGTGATTTCTTAGCCGTGCAAACACGAAAAATGGAAAACTCACTTTATATTTTCTGGAGAACGCAGAAATGATCCGGGGTCGTTGAAAACTACGTATTTTCTCATATTTTAACGTAACAAACGTAAAAAAAATTGCGGGAAGGTCAACGAGCGCCCATTCCTGAGATCGGCATATGGGGGCAAGTTGGGTACAGAGGCAAGTTGGGTACACTTACCTTATATTCGAAAGATCATTTTTGCGAACAAGTATCTCCCGAGGGAAAGGCAGTTATGCGGCGGAGAAGTGCTAGTGCGATGCAAAAACATCCATCTGGGAAACGCATCCGCGGGACCGTTTTGCCAGTTGTGTATGCGCCACTGATACTTTAGTGAGGTTGATCGAAACTCCAGAGATGCTCACTGAAACTTCCGTGACGATGGCCTGTCCGAGTGCAACGATCACTGACATTTCAGTGAATGGTTTCACTGAAACTTCAGTCACGGTTGCCCGTCTGACTCCAACGATCACTGACGTTTCAGTGATTGGTCTCACTGAAACTTCAGTGATCAGGACCCGTCCGACCACCTAGGGTAACTGGAGTTTCAGTGCGACTTCAGCGTATACTCTCTGAAATTACTCACTAAAGTCTTCACTCAGAGTTGATCCCAAATTGACTGAAGTTCAGTGATTTCTCACTGATGTTTTCGGAGAGAGTAAGTCACGCGATTTCACTAGTATCTAGATTGCTTGCTTTGCGTGACTTACATCATCGTGATGGCTCACATCATCCCGGGTGAACGAAGGAACAGCTTTCGGGAGAGGTCAAGGTTGGCCCGGACGACCCAAGCAATGACAAGTTTTCGTTCACACGGTCGTTTTAATCTGTCAATTTTAGAAGTGACTTCCGACATTCGTCATTAGTTTTTGATGGTCAAATTAACAAATACTTGTGTCAAAACCGTAACAAATGGCAGAATTGAAGAGTCGACAATTCTTCAATTTTCATTTTCTTCCTAAAGATGGTCGACCATTGGGACCTTATTCTTTTGCCAACATTATTCAACAACGTCCAAGAAATTGTCTGATTTTTGCAGATTTTTTCGCTGCGCCTATCAACCATTATCACGAAATACCGAAAAAAGCGCTTGTCTTGTATACTTGAAATCGAAAGTCAATGGGTTGAATAACTGTCGCACCAAAATTCAAATAGTGACAGCGCAAAGTGTAGAAGACGTCATTACCCACCAAGAAAAAGTCATCGGAAGAGGATAAAGATCGATCTAATGGGTTGTTCAGGTGAGTTATTGTGCGTCATGAATATTTTACTTGACAATGTTGAATCCATTTCATCGAGAAAAAGAAGGAATCAATAGAACTTGCTATACCACAAATAATAAGCCAACAGATAATAAGCCAACAGATTCTGGAAAGAGAGTTTGTAAGCTTTAGATGGAGCTTTGTAAGGTTCCTCTAGATGGTATAAGATCGAAATGACTATAACAATCTTTCTCCGGTAAAGTAGCCACAGTCTCGACCGGTGGCCCAAGTCACCCCGGTTAACGGTACTGTTTTTCCAAGAAAATTTTCCAGAAAATTTTCTAAAGTATAAAAATTCTAAATCAAATGGGCTAAAGGCCGATAAAATCGGTCGATTCTTCTAAGGTTGGTTAGACGAAATTCAGAAAAGTAGATCAAAATTCGTTTTGAGGAAATCGTTTGAATGTAATAAAAATAAACAGTCCATTTCGCATCGAGGTTAGAGGTGTAGCTCGCTTTTCACCGAGAAAAAAATTCTGGTCGCACGGCAATACGTTTTGGCGCATTACCAGAATAGTATTTTGCCAGCAGAACGATATCGATTTTGTTATCGCATCTAGCCGTCAGATCGGTTTGGCAGAATAGTATTACTGCCAGGATAAACAAACGTGGATAATATATTTCAAACGTCCCGATACTCGATGAAATTCCAGTCACATTACGACTATTTTGCCACGAGAGCTACCCATTTTCGCACGGAATGATACCAGTAAAACGACAAGTATAATCCTAAGATTTTTTAGGTTACTCATGCCAGATCGATGCAATAACAAAACTACAAAACTATTTTGTCGTGGTGACAATCCAGTATCGGTCTGACGGCAATACCACGTAACAGTACAGTCGTATTGTTCGTATGACAATATTTTATTCTCAGTGTTGAACGTTTGAGCCTACCCAAAATGTTCTCCGTGTAATTTTGTAGACACCCAAATATGTATCGGAAAATCGCATGAGATGCTTTTTACGTTGAAATCAATCAGCTACGTGTTCATTTTCGTCGCGATTAGCTCGAAAAATCCGCTCTCCTTGTGTCTTGTACGGGGGGAGGGTTACGGCATTATGAGCACTCTCAGACAATCAGTCGAATATATCAAAGTGACAATAGGGATTACGTAATGAAGAGTATAGTACTCACTTCTATTCCTGAATAAGAAATTATTGAAACTGTGCCGGTAACGATAAAATACATGCACTTTCCTTCGGTCTCAGATTTATAAATGACGTCACCTTGAAGAAAAATGACCAATCGCAGCACTCCTAAAATGATTATTTAACTCATTTGGATCACAGGAATTCGTTGAAAGCATTTCATAAGTTGCATGACACTCAATTGTTTGTGAAAATTCCATTGAAATGAACTTACCAACAATACTGTTCACCAAGCTGCGAGGCATATTGGAAAACAATGCAGTCGATTCTATGAGTATTTTACTACTGTTATGCGTGATTTCTTGTTTTAAGTGTTCTGAAATACAGAACCGATTAAAAATTCGGTAAAGAGACAGGCGGGTCGATTTATCATGACTTCAATTCAACCAATACAAAAAAGAAGGATACGCTTACTAGACAGGGTTGAAGTTATGGCTTTTTCTTTAAACAAACTTCCCTGGAAACGATGTTCATAAAAATGTAGTAATCTCTCTTTCAATTCTTTCGGCAGTTTTTTGTTATTAATGTAGTCTCGCACACCATACATG
The DNA here is from genome assembly GCA_029851415.1 of Eretmocerus hayati. Lineage (NCBI taxonomy): Eukaryota > Metazoa > Arthropoda > Insecta > Hymenoptera > Aphelinidae > Eretmocerus > Eretmocerus hayati. The sequence goes on from CM056741.1 coordinate 138,439,488, forward strand.
ATTGCCTGATATTTGAGTTCTGGCTCAGCAGATGAACTCACCAACTGTAGAACAATAACTGAAATGAAGAATGGAGTGAAAGCATGATTGATGTACTTTTTGAAGTGTTTCACTTTGATAATCCTTCAGATCCTCTTGGGGCACCGGGCGTGCGGAAGCCGTGTGAGCTAAGTTTTGTTCTCAAACAACGCGATTTCTCTTTGGATTTGGGCCACGGCCTTATTTGGGCTAAACGGTGAGTTGTTGCACTTTTGTTATTGCCTGACTTGAATGCGACAACTTGTCATTCAGCCTAAGTCCAAAGAGAATTCGCGTACCGTCAAGTTGGGTAATTTTGGTACGTTTTCGGTGCTTTTTATTTTGTTTGGCTTAGCATTCCTATATACATTGACGAAAACCACTCCTATTAGTAGCCAATCGAAAGCTAGTTACAGTCTCAGCTTTCGATTGACGGGCTACAAAGTTCCTTTTGATGTTTCTAAGCAGGAGCTGTTAGCAGTTTCGTAAGTGTACCAAAGTTAGACCCCGATGGGGCAACTTTGGTACACTGACAAAATATTTCAATCTTACCCACCACCATGCGGAGGAATCGATTTTAATAATTCATTTTTCTTGCTCTAAGCTGTTTGAAACATTTTAAGATCTCATGGACCATCTTTTGACTCGAGATGAGTTGAAAAGAAGCTATCATACAGAATTGAACCAAAGTTACCCTGCCGTAATGCTTCTTACGTAGAGTGGGGTAACTTTGGTACGATTTTTTATGGTTTTTCCGATTTTTCATTCGTTAAAATTCCAAATGCTGTAAATACTCCATTGTAATGATGGTTTCTTGAATATGGTGTCATATGTGATGGAAATGTAGCATTATACACCCGTAGTTCGTTCTGGAACACTTCTTGCCAGGTACACTAACTGGACCACTGGACTATCGCTGCTGAATCAGCTTTTTTGAAAAAAGCTTCCATAAACGACTACAATCACCCACGCGAGATCTACGGTGGTTCAACACATTGTTTATGCGTGTGCCAAGAGGGGAGAATAGGTTTCAGAGCGATAGAATCATTCACCTTGCTGATTGCAGCTCTAAAAGTCATTTTTCAGGGGTGTACCAAAGTTGCACTCACTGTACCAAAGTTACCCAATAGAGAACTGACATGACCACAATAGTATTACGCACCTGCGTCCGCGAGGGGCCGAAAGTGACACATTGCGGCCCGGGCGAGTTGCCGCACGAGCCGTCAGGCGAGGGCGGCATACCCGCGGCCGCAATGGGTTGCTTTCGTCCCGAGGTGCGTATAGTTCTTTTCAGTACACTTTCACCGAAATTTTATGGTTTCCGACACGATTTCGGGGCAAAATCCCGCACCGCCGCACAGGTTAGAAAACGTCGGAGCATGCATTGTAGCAGACCGAGGGCGCAGCCCGAGGTCTGATGCGCATGCTCAGTCGTTTTCTGCCCTGAGCGGCAATGCGGGATTTTCTGCCCCGGCATCGGGGTGGAAACCACAGGCTTTCGATGCAAGTGTACTGAAAAAATTATTCCGAAATGCTGATATCATAGAAGTTCACGTTGAAACAGACACGATATGTGAAAAGTTGGGCATTTTGTGAGGTAAAAGTGATTTAAATTCGAGTCTGGAGTTTTTCAGGTTTTGAACTGGCGCCATTCAATATGGCGGCGACTGCACATGAATCACGTGACTTCAAAGTGTTTTCCACGGTGTTTCTGAGACAAACCTGCGTTTTTCCACAGCGAACTTCTTATATTTGAGTAAAATAAGCTCTCGATTGTGATTCAGATGAGAATTTCCGATGAAATATGACATCAAAACAGTTAGCGAATTTAGTGGCACATGTGAAGCCACCGCCATATTGGATGGCGCCAATTCAAATTGTCAAAACTTCAATGATGATTTAAGAACCACAGAGGCGTCGTAAAAATTTCAAATTTTTTTCCTACATCTATCTTGCTGCAAACTCAAAATAAAACATTTCCCGGGATTATGTCAGTTCCCTATTTGACGGTAGTTCAAGAACAAAATGTGATCATGTAACAGGTTGGGAGGTACCAGCCATTTAGTCGTTCCCATTTTCTCAGATGCTCTAGCAATTTGGACTGAACGGCGCATCAACTTCGAGAGTACAAGTTGATAAATATCAATAACTAGCCAACTCATCTCAAATTCTATATCATCGAACTTTTCTGATAAGATGTGAATAAAACGTTATGGCTAGGTTGAACAGCTAGCCCGTGGTCACCGTGCACAACAAAGTTATTTGCATTTCCGTCGGATACTCTTGCAATTTGGGCTGAACGACGGGTTGACGAATGCTCATTGTTATTCAACTTGCAATCGCCGATTCTTAGTAGACCTGAAATCCAAAGAGAATCTGGGGAAAATGGGAATTACAATGTGCCTATATTATGAGTTATGAGGTGTCTGCGATCAAGTTGTTCCAATTTGTTTCCAATTCTCTAACGACTTCGACTCGACGATGAGTTGTCGAACAAAATTTGTCTAATAATGAGAATTCGAGAACTCGTCTAAAACTTCGAATCATCGAAGTTTCCTTGTGAGATGTGTTTCTAACTCTTTGGTCGCGGTGCACGTTGACCGCATCGCCTCAACAACTAGAATAAGAGGTCCATGGGATTCATTCCTCGGAGATATGTGCATTTCTCATCAGAAATAGATGATTCCCAGAGTTTCATCCAGATCCGTATCCCGCAAGGTTAGATCTTTCTTCGTAAGTATTCGAAAATTTTGAAAACATTTTTGAGAGTACAATTGCCTCACCTGTGACGTACAGAAAGTAAGACATGCCGAACAAGAGCAAAATGCATCTGGTTATCTTATCTGGTAAATCTGTATGTCTGAATTCGATGAAACTGTAGCTGCAAAGGTTTCCTCCGCCCATGTGTAAGCTGGTCAGATATCGAAACCAATTAGGTTTCAAATACAACTTTGTATTGAATATCAAACCCTCTGCCTCCTGTAAAACATTGTAGACACGAGCAATGGTGACAATGATGAAAATAAAAATTGAGATCTTTTATGACATCTATCCACATAGAGAATTTTTCAGTCACTCAAAAGGTTTTGAAAGATCTCTGTCAAAAATCTAATTTGTGATTCATGAAATATTTGATCGAACATCTATGTAACATCTGGGAAATAGAATGAAATACGGAAAAATGTCTGATAATGTAATACTGGTTATGGAGAAATGCTGCCTGCGGTACCTTCCTCATTTTCGATGTAAGCAAGTGTTGGTTGCATGTAATTTTGAAACTTTTCGCACTTGCATATGATTATACCGATCCGAAGAAAAAGAGAGAGACCTCCAGCTAGGAGATCTGCAAGATCTTTACACGGACGATAGAACTTGAAGAAGAGAATTTCACGAGAGAGAAATTGCAGAGCACGATTTCAATATAACAAGTGCTGTTGGTACTTTCTTTTAGGGATGGGAGGGGGTTCGATTATGAAAATATAAATTAGACTCGAAAAGTACTAACTTTCAGGTAAAACATGTAACGTTTGATTTCAGAAATGATTTTTGAATTTCGATATGAAATATTCGTCGTAAACAGACAAGCGCACAGAATATTACTTCACACAGAATAAGACTTTTGAGCCCCATAAGAAGTCCTAGACAAATACATAGAAAATCTGAGAATATCTCTTTGTACCGCTAATTCTTATCCTCTTTATCATATATTACGTATTTTCTCCCAATCTAAGCGCGTAAAGTTGATTTGGGCACGAAGGAATTCTTGTAGTCCGAGTGAAAGCAAGCTTTTATAGATAATGTGTGTACCTCATTTTTCCGCTTAAGGGCGCAAAAATGCAAATTTTGATCGATTTACGACGGGCAGCAAAATGATGCCTATTTCAGCTCATTTTCAGCGTTCATCGGAAAACCCCCTTCTCGTTATTCAGTACGATCGTGATGTAAATTTTTTCACGGTACGCATTGAATATTCAATACACAGTTTCGAATCATTTTTCATCACGGCTTACTGGATTCCAATAACTTCTAACGAATAACCAATAACTGCGTCCTGAATATTTTGAAAGTTGCCAAAAAGAAAGTTTTTAGTGTTAAAATAGTATATTACGTAACAAGTGCGAGAAGGTCAATTTCCGCACAAGTTGCCAAACGAGTGCGAGAAGTAACATTTACGCACACTTCGAAACTTCTCGCACACCCAGAAGGACACATTTACGCATGCTCGCGAAGCGAGCGTGCGTAAATATGTACTTCTAGGTGTGCGAGAAGTTTCGAAGTGTGCGTAAATGTTACTTCTCGCGCGAGTTGGCAACGTGTGCGGAAACTTCTCGCACGTGTTGCGTATACTATTTTTTGCAACTGTGCGCGAAGTTGTAATTAAATGCACCACTGTCCGAGCAAGATTATCTTGGAAACGAAGTTTTCAAGAAAGGCCAAATTCAAAGGAATGACGTGACATCATATTTTGGAACCGTGCGTGAATGAAAATGCAGTAGAGCGAGAAGTTACATTTACGCACACTTCACCAGTGCGTAAATGTAAAACTGTGCGAAAAGTCATTCACGCATCACTTCTCGCACTGTAAATAATGAAGAGAAGTCTCATTTTTTTACAACTTCGCGCACACAGTTGCAAAAAAACCGTATCTGAATTGTGTAGTTTGTCCGTTATGGGGTTCGAACGGTGTAACTCCTGGTTCGTGGTCTGACCTTTGTGCTACCGTCGACCAGGGTAACTTTGGAACAAAGACTGCATTTTTTTTCCTTAAACCTCGCGGAACTTGTACGTCTTACATCAGAAGTGCATTGTATTTATAGTCAATCGATAGCTTACAGTTTCAACTTCCAACTGCGGTGTTTATAAGGTCCGTTTGGACATCTCTGGTTGGAGCAATGAGCGCTGAAAGTCGTGTTCCAAAGTTAGACACGGACTGGGGTAACTTTGGAACAGAAACTGTTATCGTTATTTATTCGTCAATTAATTCATAATTTACGTCACGCAATCGATTTTCACCATCAATATTCGAAAGCTGAAAGTCTTAGCTTTCCATTGACCTATTGTAAAAGTCCATTTGGTTAGATTTAACTTCCATAATCGAGCATAAACGTCTTCAGCATGCCTTACTGTCCGCGTCGTGGCTAACTCTCGAGAAGGAAAATACCTTCACAGTCGATTTCTGATAATAACTGCCATGACTCGGCTTCCGTGGGTCGAAATGAGACATTCCTCGGCCCTTTTTGAAGCTCTCATCAACGACTACTCAAGTGAGTAAAATTTGATGATGATATAGATCCTGGGGTATAATTGACAGTACATGAACGAGTGTTCCACAGTTACCCCAGTTTCTGAAAAAAATACGTACTTCTCAGTTTTTACTCTATAAGATTGAATTTGGCTAAAATGCTCCAATAAAACAACGGATTCATCCAGATATGTGTACAGACAAGTGAAATCTAGCTCAGCTGCCTTGGATTCGACCTGCTAAAGTCGGAACCACGCCGCTTTTCCCGAGAAACTGTTTGTTGGATCGAAAACATACTTCTGAAGAAGTTAGCTTATAACTAGATTAATAGCTGATGGAGGCTCTGGCGCCAATGCAAAACATTGTTTAAGCTTGTCCCAAGTGGAGAAACCCGGTATTAAGGCTTCAGGATCATCTTCCTGCCCAACTGTGCGTGATAACCACTCTTTCATTGGTTGTTCCAAAATTTCCACCCGTGTTCCAAAGTTACCCCGGTTGGCGGTACCGGGACATATATCTCAGACTGTCTTGAAAGGCCTTTATTACCTTACATACACCACAGTTTTCGTGGCTTTTTGGCTTCTAATAAAACATAATGATTTGAATGTAATTTTCAACTCAACATGATCTCCAATTGCGCAGAGTGAGAAATAGTTTCCCAAAAGTATTGTTAACAAATTGTCATAAACAATTGCACAACACGGGTCAAGGGCGGATCCACGGGGGGGTCGATCGCCCCCCCCCCAAGAGCCAAAAATTTTGCATGAGTAACATAGGGAACGCGCGCGCCTTAGGGCGTGCAAAAAGATTTTTGAATGGAATCGGTCTCCCCCCCCCCCCCAGACCCCAACCGCCCCCCAAAAGTTTTTTCTGGATCCGCCCTTGACATGGATGCCGTTTCAAAAAAATTTCCTCACATTTCTTGTTACATGCTAAGTAAGAATAGCTTGTATGAGCACCAACAAAACACCCTTTTAACACATATCTTCTGCTGGATCAGTTACGCGATGAAGTGTCATGGCAACAAGAAAAATTGCAAGGATATCGAAAAGGTTAGTCATATCAACAAATATGTGGTCAGCGAAAACCGCTTCGCTGTCGTAGCCCAATTATTTTTTAGCACGTGAAGAGAACTGGAGGAGTTTCTTCGGACCCTGACGAACTTATCAAAATTATGTCTTGGATTTTTTTTCATGCAACGCTGTGCGTAAAACTGTGCGGAAAGTTAACTTTCTATGCAAGGTACCCGTGCCGAAAGAAATGCGGAAAGTTATCATCGTACGGCTAAGTGTGCGAGAAAGTAACTTTCTCACTATGTTTGACAAAACTTAGTGAGAAAGTGAAATCTGTGCAAAAATGAATTCATCGAAATTCTCTTAAGAAATTGAAAACTTAAAAAAAAATTCAGCAAGTCAACCTTGCATGTCAATGTGTTCTGAGGAGGCGGATTCAAACCCTTCGATTACTCATTGTTTTATATGAATTATATTTTCATCTTCACTTGAAAAATACTTTTGATGGAAAAAGATATTCATGAATTCCAAAACCACCTTTTTGAATGTATTTAGATGATTGATCATCATAATATATATTTGAATGAATTTAGAATTATCAAAATTGAATCTTTTGAAATTTGACGATACTTTTGAGCAACGAGGTATTACGCGATATGAACAAGATGTTTTTTTTGATATATTTTTCAGAATTTTATTTCAGTCGGGGGGGGGCGGCGGGGGCTTCGCCCCCTGCACCCCCACCAAGGGCTGCCGCCCCTGGACCCCACTCCGCGCTCCCGCCGCCCGGCCCGTCCCGTTCCGCCGATCTCCGTGAAAAGTGTATCGAACGAGCGGCTCTGACGCATCGTTTCTCGCACTCAGTGTGGAACGTTGCATTGAGTTTTTGTTCCAGTTAAAAAAAAAACCTTATAGCAAAAGCCCATCTTCCACTACATCAAAATGATTGAATTCATTTTGAAGGTCAGTTTACATCCTTCAAAATGTGCTATTGATTTTTATTCGATCAAGGTACTCAGCGATGAGTACCTTTTTGTGGTTTGATTTTCAAAATATTTATTGGTCTAAAGGATACTTATTTTAATTGAATTGGAACACTCAGTTAAAGATAATATTTGTTATCATTTCATTTGAGTTTTGACCGTCAATTTTTTTTTAATCGCGGAGGCACAGTTTTCCGCACAGGTTGCATAAAATAGTATAAGCAACGCGGGCGAAAAGTTCCCGCACTCGTGTCCGGAACCGCGCGAGAAAGTAACTTTCTCGCACTCTTTCCGGACACTCGTGCGGGAATCTTCCATTTCGCCCATGTTGCTTCATGTACTATTCAAGGTTTTCGTAAATCTCTTACTAAAATCGTTGAAGTTCAGAAGTAACTTAGACAGAAGAGAGCGTTTAGCGCACCTGGAAGGCGAACAAAAAACCTATCAAAAACCACTCGGAACCCTTCATTTGCTTTCGGATATATATGGGTGATTCCGTGAAAATCACTTTCCCATTTTTTTCTCAAAAAGTTATATTCTTAATCTTTCAACAATACATTTTTTCATTGAAAGAGTTGTCTACTTCACGAAAAAAGATAGTTTTTATCTGCTTTATGAGTTTTAAGCTATTCTCTAGGGAAGTTTTGATTATGATGTTGAAAAACCTCGATTTTTGCGCATGCGCAACAATATGAAATTTCGAAAGCCTTCCGTCGGAAAGCTGACAAAATTTCCTTAAAAGTGTTCACTTATTGGGTTGAATTTTTTTTTTTCAAACCGAAGTTGTGATGACTTCTAACAGCCAGTACAAGACGCAGCTTGGAAGCGAAGTTCCATATTCACTCTGACGGTTACCTAAATGTCTCTATGTTTTGGCTTGTCTCACCCTTCATCATTTGGACGCTGCAACTTCGGTTCTAGTTGATGGAATTGAACTTGGAAAGTGGTCATTATGAAGAAATGATGAAATCAAAAATTGCTCAAGAATCAGCTTGAACTTCAGAAAAGCAGATTGAAACTACTTTTCTCAAAGAACACAACTTTGCACATGGTGAAATGTGTTTTTGGGAGTTTATAAAAGATAGCTTTTTGAGAAAAAAATGGCAAAGGGATTTTCACGGTATCGTCCATATTTAACCGAGATATGATGAATACCATCGTCTCGGAATGGTTTATTATAGGTTTTTTGCTCACCTTCCAGATGCGCAAAACCACGCTCCTCTATCTACTTTTGCTTGTGAAGTATAACGATTTTAGTGAGAAAATTACGGAAATTTTGCAAAAAATAATTCAAAACATAATTTTTATTAGTGCGCCAGGGTCCGAAGAAACTCTTCCTATTTTTTTTTATCGTGGCATATATTCATGTTTTGACTGCTATAGAATCGAAGAAGCTAACCTAAGAAGAATTCTGAGACCAACCACTTTTTGGTGTACCGTTTTCTCGTGAAATTACTCTTATGCAAATTATTGAGAAATTTATGTCGTTATTGAGCAAAGAGCTTTTTTCTCACATTTAGAGTCTTGCTGGAACACGATGAAGTGATCCACCCTCCTTCACGTCAAAATTCATGTAAGGAACGTGTTTCATTGAAATTTTGAGGACTATCAGAGAACCGAATGTATTTACTTGGCGGATTTTTTCCTGGCGAATTATCAAGTGATCAGCGTCATTTCCAAGGAAAGAGCTTTTCTCTCGTGTTCAATGTTGTAGGATGAAATGAAATACTTCATTGTTCCAAAACTCGAATTTTGCGTAGGAAACAAGTCTTTTGTAGCAATTTGAGGGCCATCGGAGAGCCAGGAATATTCACGTTGCGATTTTTATCAGCTATTTTATCGAGACTCCCGCAACACTTTGAGGAATACAAACAACAGAGTCTTTCGAAGCAAAACCAGAACATCGCATCGTCGTCTCCGTTGGATTTTACTTTGGAAACAAGAATTTGAATGATTTCGGAAGGTGCTGGGACTGCAGTAGAAACTCCGAGGAAATTCGCAATGGATCGCTCATAAAAACATCGAGCAATGATACGGGTAAAGATAGCTTCGGCGGGTGTATTAAAATGATTATTCTCGCTAATGTCGCAAGTGATATGTTATTTTCTAGTCATGAGTACGAAAAAACTGTGGAAAAAGTCGCAAGAGAGAGTTTGGGGAATAAGGACCACCCTAATGTACAATAGGTGAGCGGAAGAGAATTCTCTAAAGGATTCATTGATTGTATTACAATTCAGAGTGTTTGCGGCTTCAGGGTACTTTTTGATACGACCTTACTGAAAAGTCATCGAGGTTACTGAATGTCCAATACAATCTTTCGGGAATTATCAATCATCGTCCTTAGAGTCATGATTCTTCGTATTGAGCCAGATTTTGCATAAGATTGAAGGCACTACATCGAAAATTCAGGGGATATCGTATTGAATCGAGAATTCAATACGAATTTTATTGAATATTCAATGAAGTTGCAATGAAAAATGTGACGGATTTCAATATTTTTTCACAGTGTTGTCGCTCATTCAATAGAGCACCCTTAAACGATTCTTGAAAATGAAAAAATCATAGTGGGAGTCTTACCTCCAAGTTTTTCCTCGTGATGTAGGCATAATAGAAAGGAATCACGTAACAAAAACAAGCGGCCCAATGGAATGTTAAACTCGTCAAAATAATGATCCATATGCCATTCTCTAGAATACGAGATGCTCCACATACCTGTAGCAAATTATTGATTAATTTGTTCATTATCTGATACCTTTAGTGAGTCGGGGTCGATGAGTCATCTTGATGAATGCCTTGATCCAATAACGAGAAAGAAGAAGATTTGCAGAATCAGCATCAAATTTTGTTTTAAAAAAATGTTTGTTTTGTGATAGCATAATCTGTGATTTCACCTCCTAGATTGATTATTTCTTAGTTCATTCGTTGAGTCAACTAATATAATATACTATAACACTCACTATAAAGCATGAACTATAGTTATGCCTATAGCCATTGCCAATATAACGGCACAACTTTTTTAAGTTCCTTTTCTCTGCCAAACTCTGATCATGAGCTATGATTGTAAACATCTCTTGTATTCCGCGTAAAAAGGATTAATAACTCACATACTAAGCTCCCTGTTAAAAACAAAACTGAATCGTTGAGCTGAGTTGAAATATCCAAAAGATTTTGGAACTATGAGTTCGGCTGCAATTGCGTTCTGTTAAATTATTATATACTGGATATCTAACAAACTTCTATTTGATGGAAACGCAAATCTCTTCATTCTGTACATGTATTATAGCTGAGTCGAATAATATAAAAATCATATCACAGTTACCACGCATATTGCTCTAATATAGTGTCGTAATGAGCTTGTTCGGAAAAATTTCAGGAGGGGTAATGTTTCCAAAAACAAAAGATGTAATTTGACATCTCTTTTGGGTTCTTCCAGATATTCTTCGGAAAACCACGAGTATGGAATGGATGATACCAAATCTATCACGAAGAAACCTCCCACATAGTGCCTGAAAATGAAACAGTTCCATCACCAGCCTTTTATGTATTGATTATAAACTCTAGGTTAAGGCCGGCGCAACCCTCCCAGATACGCTTCTTGTCCGAGAAAGTGGCTAAACTCGGTCCTAATACAACACAATTCTGGGTTCTGGGTTCAATTGATAGGTGGCACATCCAATAATCAATATTCGTAAGAATCATTGTTTCAAAATTGGGCGCGGCATAAATAATCAATAAAAACATGCGAAATACATTATCTTTCGATTCGTATAAACGATCATGACTTGCTTGCTCGCGGGAATTTCAAATGATGTGAATTTTGTAAATTGGCCTTTGCAAGCTAATTAATCAGCGGATCTGCTGATTTTACATAGCTCGATATCGGAATTCTCAGATTCGAACTATGTACACTTGGGAGTAGTCTGAACTGTCCACACTGCAGCCAACTTAATGGCCCCTCTCCTATGTTAATAGCATGGGAGAGTGATTTTCAAGTTGGCTGCAGTGTGGACAGTTCAGACTGCTCCCAAGTGTACCTTCAAAGCGCCTCTTGCGAGAGAGTATATCAGCGGCTGAAAGGCTCTCAGTCACTTTACGACATTTAGCCACTGGTAATTTTTTCATCATGATTTTGACATCGGATAACAATATATCAACGTATTCAGGAATTTTTTGTACAATTTTCAGGTGAGACTCAAGAATCATTATCAGTGAGTTTTCGAATTGGCCAAAGTACTATATCTGGTATTATCAAAGAAACTGTGAAGGCCATTCACCAAGTTTTAGCTGGAGATTATTCAAAATTCCCAAGCAGTGAGGAAGAGTGGCGGGTCGTAGCCCAGGATAACGGAGAGCGATGTAATTTTGAACATTGCGTGGCAGCGATGGATGGAAAACACGTCCGAATCGATCCACCCTTGCAGTCAGGTTCAATGCATTATAATTTCCACGAATTTTTTAGTATCGTTCTATTGGCGCTCGCGGATGCTCAGCTGAAATTTATTCATATTGATGTTGGAACAAATGGACGAGCATCAGATAGAGGAATATGGAATAAGAGTGTCTTGAAACTCTGTCTAGACAATGACAGCATTTCTATCCCCGTCCCGTCTCGTCTTCCTGGAACTGACGAAGAATTTCCATTTGTCATCATCGGCGGCGAAGGGTTTACATTGTCAGAAAAATTATTAATTCCCTATTCCTAGGACGCTTTAGCTAATCCCAGAGATCGTCGGATATTCAACTACAGGTTTGCCTGGATTTAGTTGTGAACTCCGGTGAAAAATACATAATAGCTTTAAATATATCTAGTGGCTCTTTGTTGCAGGTTGAGCAGAGCACGAAGATGCTCCGAAAATGCATTCGGTGTTATGGGAGTTAGATTCCAAATATTTAGAGCACCAATGCGATACGACCCTGACGATGCTCGTGGTGGTATTCGCAGCTGTTTGTCTGCATAATTATTTAAGAACGCACAGCGTTGGCCGTGCTATGTACACCCCATCAAGTATCCTAGATATTGAAGACGAAACAGGTGGAATGATACATTTAGGGGAGTACCGGCAAGAACCTGCGCTGGGATTAGCGCGTTTCGCCAATCAAGGAGGAAACCGGCATGCTACACTGAGAGAAGAATATAGCCCGGGGTACTATATGCGTGAAGTATATGCGACCATCATCGAAGTGTAGCGCCCAGTCGCGATAAAGTACTGGGTACTATGTGGAAAGTTTGGAGCGCTCATTGTTTACTTCCACGTCGTGTTTACATATTTCGATGCGCGACTCATAACCTCACATAACCTGTCCAAACCTGCATGCAAGACGCGTCTTCATCAAAATAAAAGATTGCAATGAGTCGGATAGATAATTCCGGCATTCAAAACTATCAAAACATTACATAATTGTTAGTATATTTACATTGAGACGACATGTATATCTCTAAACCCATATTTAGATACCACAAAGGTGCCTACTCTCCATAAAGTACTGGGTACTTTATGGACAGTAGGGGTTACACTGTGAAGAGCAGGCACGGGAGTTACTTTACGTATAGTACTAGCTACTATATTAAAGTACACACTACTATATTCTTCTCTCAGTGTAACTCTGCTCTGGAGCTCCGAGACAGATGGTGTGCATATTTCAATAACATTGGCAGAGTGCCATGGCAAGATCAAATGATCGATGCTCGACGGTTGAATGTGAATTAATTTCTGAAAAATTATAATCTCATCGATGCCACACATTGGTTCTCTGACCAATTTTGCCGAATTTATCAATGAATGAACTCAATTAAGGCACAGTGTTCTTTATTGAGAAATGCAAAGACAAGAATTCATATAACTCACAGTCAGATGAATTCTCATACAAGTTTGTTGGAACATTGTAGGTTTGAGAAAATGCTCATGTGCGCACGTGCATTCCACCATATATGACATGACAATTGTGCTCACATCATTCATACCTATAGGACATAAACATGAAAATTCTTTGTCAACTCACATACACCCATAATTAAATCCAATACTGTCACTTCAGCACGTCTATATGAGTCCAGCGTCGCATCCCACAGGATGGGTCGCTGCTTAACCAGTTAGCATAATAAGATTTGCTGGTCTTCTCGATAGTGGAATGAATTTTTCTTCGATCTATTCATTTTCCCCGCGACACTCGAACAATAGATAGAATTTTTGCACGATATCGTGCACGAGTTGCACCATGCGGGCTACTCTGCACGAGGCATGAGTTTCGGAGCAGATCGAGCAGACGATGTTTACGGACTGATCCTGCTCTGTGATTGGCTAGGCGGTCGCAGGCGCGGGTGAAAAATAGCCGGACGGCTAAATCCACAGCCGCGGCCACGTGCGCCCGCTGCTGCGCTCTCATTGCCTGAGCGAGACCCGCAGCCGCGCTCGCAGCCGCGAACTGCGCCGAGAACCGCTAGTCTGATACAGGCTTAAGACTAGCTCTTTTAGAATTAGCCCCTGAAATGTCGAAATGTAATTTACTGTTGAGAATCGACAATACAACAGCTATAGCTTATGTAAATCGAATGGGAGGTGTGAAATCCAAACAATATAACAAATTAGCACGGTCAATCTGGCAATGGGCAGAATCAAAGAATGTCTGGCTTAGAGCATCATATATCCCCTTTCGTGAAAACTGCGAAGTAGATATATTGTCAAGGCTTCAGATGCAGAGTGAGAATTGTCAAATTACCCCTCCAACAAAATCGTGCAATTTTTTTGGTAAACCAGAAATTGACATGTTTACATAAAAAAACAACAAAGAAAGTTGTCTATATTATTTATGGTTGCCTGACTCACATGCGCTGGGAATAGATGCATTTACCGTACTTCAGAATTCTATATTTTTCTATGATTTTCCACCTTCCGTGCTCATTTTTAAAGTGTTGCGAGAAATTGTGGCAGACGGGGCTGAGGGTATACTGCTTGTGCGAGAGTGGTACAATCAGGTCTAGTGTCATGGAGCTAGTCTAAGCTCCATGCCTAAGAGTTGTAGCTATTGCAATATTCAATGAAATGTGGTGCAATTATAGCCGCACGTGCAGGAATCTATGGCTGTGCGTCATGGATCGAGTCTAGAAACATGAGCTCCAGTTATTGCAGTATTTATTGTAACGCGGTGCAACTGAGCGTCACCAACCGCGCGTGCAAGAATTGGTAGCCATGACTCAGAGGCGCCAGCCTAGAGCCTTCGAGAACGTTCGAGCAAAGGCGCACTGACGCAAGAATGCGCGAGAACAAAGGCGCTGACGCGCATTTGACCTCGATGTGGGAACGAGTATAAACGCGGCGTACGAACGCTGATCCAGGCTTCTGCCCTAATAGTTGACCGTGGACTCTCACCGCTTACATTAAGCTTCTAGAATCACAGTCGACCCCGTACACTCATAGCGTAGACTCCGCGATCAGCAGCGAGTAGTCTCAGCCTTTGATACTCTCGTATCATCGTAGAATCAGTAGAATAACGAAAAATTGTGACAGTCTCTCTCTCTCTCTCTCTCTCTCTCTCTCTCTCTCTCTCTCTCTCTCTCTCTCTCTCTCTCTCTCTCTCTCTCTCTCTCTCTCTCTCTCTCTCTCTCTCTCTCTCTTGGAGAGAACACGTCACGCCCTACCGTCTTGCTTTGGGATGGCTATCAGTTGAGAAACGACGTGAATATCTCATGGCCTCGCTAGCAGTCTCCATTCTAAAAACAGGTCTTCCCCTATACCTTCGCCTGCGATTCATGCGTACTCAAGATTGGCCGAACCTCAGACAGTCTGAGCGAGGAAACAAGCCAAAGCTCATGTATTCTGCACCCCGCACTGAGGCACTCAAACAATCGTTTGCTATCGCCTCTGCTCGTTTCCTCAACACACTCCCACCGATCGACCTTGATGACCTACCGCCTGGCCAAATAAAAAATATCATACTCAAACAACAAGTTGAGAAAGATAGAAGCGAGTGGTTTGCTCGCGCGAAGCGTGAGCAAATCACCGCCATCCCTCCCAGTCTCCTCGAAGCTTTTGCTTCATTCAATGAATGAGCATCTGTGAGAATATTAGTTAGTGCCCGAATACACTCGCGGAATTCAACCACGCCTCAGAAACCAACATTTGAGGACAAATTCAACTCCACTCACAAATTGGAACTGTTACCTGCGATTCAAATGTAATTTCTTGTAATGTAATACCCGATCTAGAATATCTCCTCCAGTTAGTTAACCTTAATCAATATCAGTGCTGTAATACACTTTCTCTCGCCACCAGTTCGTTTAAATTATTATTTTGTAATTCAAGTGTAATACGCTTGATGAGCAAATGGGGAAAATTCCCCCCGCTCTCAATAAATCAGTCAATCAATCGATCAATCAATCTCTCTCTCTCTCTCTCTCTCTCTCTCTCTCTCTCTCTCTCGGATTTATAACTTACTTTTGAATGAAATCTATACTGCACTCAACATCTTGGACATATCATTCAGAGAATACCTTGCACCCCAACTTACTAACCCGACGCACAGTGGGGCTAAAAACCGATTTCGGGACAAGATTCAGCGCCACGTGAATTTTAAACCGATCGAAACAATTCAAACGGGCTTTTCTTCGTTTTTTCTCACTCTACAAGATACCTGCCCGAAGAATTCAATTCGGGAAGCTCTGGAGGCCCAGGATCATGTTGAAGGGCGATCAAGACGAAAAGCAAGAAGTATCAGTTTATACTGATGAGTGATAAATAGTTCCTCCTCACTGCAATCATTCCCAAATCCCGGTCGGAGTGTTCGAAAAGCATTTGAGGTCGAGTTGACACCTTGGAGAAACATTTTGTGGGGCTACATCGACGTATACTACAAGAGGTCGTGGATATCGATTATATTCAAGTACTAAGTGAGTGGGGGAGATATTGCAGAGTTCTGAAGCCCTTGGATCAAGCTCGCGCATTCCTGTGACATGGGCTCACACATTGTGTATCTCTAACTTATGATTTCAACCCGCCTAGAACCTCATACATTACCGCCAGGATCGAAGAGAGTCGATTTTTGATGATTGGGGTTTACTACCAAGGTAGTTGAGCCTGAAATCCTGATCCAAAGTTAGGTTGCCGGAGTTCTGCAATGATGAGAGTATTTCCCTTATCAAGTGGGACCAAAAACATGTATTTTCGGCCCAACCAGAAAATCGTACATTGCCGCCAGGATCGAGGAGACTCAATTTCCGACGATCTTCGCGCGGGGGTCGTGCGCACGGATTTGCCGAAATATACTGATCTGACCCATATGCAAGAATAGAGAACTGACATGACTACAAAAATTATTCAAAAATGCTCATATTATGGAAGTTCACGTTGAAATAGACGCGATATGTGGAAATTCAGGAATTTTCTGTTGTCAAAGTGACTCAAATTTAAGTTTGAAGTTTTTCAGATTTTGAATTGGCGCCATTCAATATGGCGGCGACTGCACATGAGTCACGTGACTCTAGAGAGTTCTCCACACGATAGTTCTGAGACAAACTTGCGTTCTTCCACCGCGTACTTCTATTATTTGAGTAAAATAAGCTCTCGATTGTGATTCAGATAAGAATTCCCGATCAAAAATCACATCGCAACAGTTGGGAAACTTAGCGGCACATGTGCAGACGCCGCCATATTGGATGGCGCCAATTCAAATTGTCAAAACTTCGATGATGATTTAAAAACCATAGAGGTGTCGTAGAAATTTCCAACTTTTTTTCCTATATCTATTTTGCCGCGATCTCTCAAAATACAACATTTCCCGGAATTATGTCAGTTCCCTATTCTGTGTTTTCACAGACCTTAGTCTTCCACGATCTATTTCAAGATCTTCAACTTATAAAGGATTAGGTTAGTTTGAGTTGAGCCACCTTCGAAACGATGTATGATTTCCGTTTTTGAGTTTATGTTGACCCTGATTGGGAACATAGAGCTCTTATTGAAAAGATGAGAGAAAAATGCTTCGATAATGAGAGCGTCGATTGGCTCAGTCGGTAGAAGCCTCGTGCTTTGAGCGGGCTGAAACAATGCGCTCGAGAGGGCGTGGGTTCGAATCCCGGTCGGGTCACTCAGAATTTTTTCCGAGTATCTCAACCGAGATCGCGAATCCTTGCGCTCCGACAAAAAATATTAAAAATGCCTTGAGTGCTGAGCGCTCAGCCAAAATTTCGAAAGAACGATTGGGCTTCGATAAGGGTTGGTGGTATCCTCCCGCAGCCGTGTCGAGCGTTGAACTTCGCTATGACTGTCATTGGCAGTCCAGAAGTATCAGCGGAGAGCCCGAATGGCTGGCACTGAATTGATGGAACCACTGATACTTGTCGAGTCTGATCAAGGCGGTGAGTATGGGCCTGCATACAAGGCAGATCATACTCGAAATACGCCGCGGTGACGCTTGAACTCTCGTAGCAACTCTCTGATAGAGTCCGCTCGAAAGTTCGCACTCACCTAACAGGGAAAAATTGGAATATTGGAAAAAATGACTAAATCTGGAAATAAGACAATGGCCTCCACGCCAAGGCAGTGAGGGCAACACGTAAAAACTCGAAAGAGTGTACGTTGGAAACAAATACAATACAAAACATTAATACTTCATGAAATTATCAAAACAAATAAAAATAAAGTGTGATTTCAAGTTATTGTCATCCTGAATTTTGATTGCCAATTTTTGAGGTTATGGTGGCACAAATCCAAACAAAAACTTCGCCATCGGAAAGCCGAGGGCAAAATACTCCGGAATCAATATCATCGATTTTTTTCTACGTTGGATATACGGCTTGTCTATCTATGGCTCAAAAGAATATACATGTTTATCTCTTCAGAAAACAGTAGCTAGGATTGACGTGAATCTACACAAGGTGTGATTAAAAATAATTCACAGGAAGCATTGTATATCACGGGTAGAATGTATAGGGGTACCATTTGATAGGTTTCGGCAAGCAGAATAAGACAGATGAATTTTCATTAGGGTAGGACTCGAACGAAGGGATCAAAAATGAGAAAGGACTCCGCCATGAATGAGAGGATATTGGCTGTCATCGAATTCGACCGAACCAGCAATCATTCGGTGGAGCTCGAAGAACTGAACAAAAGTCTCCGGAAAATTCTTGTTTTCGATTTATTTGGTCACAAAATCGCCGATTTTACCGAGCTTATAGCAACAATCGAACAATAAGTTATGTTCAAATTCACTAGGCTCATTCGATATTCAACGGCTAAGTAAGACAGCAGTCTAAGAATCGTTGCATTACACGCGATTCAATAATCCTCTCAAGTAAATATTACACTGCTGCCACTCTCGCGGGATATTTCTCATGCCTACAAAATCGAAACGCTCACAATGATCTCGATAATTCAAACGGCCTCTGGCATGTAGTACATCATCAAGGCAAATGCGCATAACGTGTTTTACATCAACGGGATACGTACGATATTTATGACTCACGCCTTCACGCGAGGGTGCGTCGAGCACAGCGTTTTTTCGCTGGTATATTGAAAAATACGTCTACTCTCTCAGCGCAACCCTGAAACAAATCATTGTATCTCTCCTCTTAAACTGTCTATCTAGAAAGTCACGACATTCTTATCTTTCTAGTTTGCGGGTGGGGTGGGAGGGGAGGCTTCTGCAGACATTGACGAAAAATCTACATGAGTTCTCAGAAAGATATTTGTTTTGATTTTTGGATGGCAATTAAGTTTCGCATCATATCGCACTCGACTCGGTCACGAGGAAATCGAATGAGGCCCAATTTTATGTCGGCAAAGGCCACGAGAATCTTTTTGATTCTTTTTGGGTTTGCAGATCGAGACTTTGTACGGATATTTGAGAAGATGTATATTGATTTGTGAGGATATATTTGTTTTAGTAGGAATATATCAGAAATAAATAGTCAATCACTCTGGTAAAAACTTTCGAAGCATCAAATTCTTTCTTCTCAAACCAAATGTGACCTGATGGAAAATGTAACGAAGGCTTAAAAACTGCTGGCAATCGAATCGTTTTCGGAACTCAAGTCACATTTGACGTCGGACTGTGACACTCTTCCTATTTCTGATATTCTTTTGAGGAGTCCGGTATTCGGTTATCCTCTCAAGAGGATTATTGAACTGCGTGTAATGCAAAGAATCTCAGACTGCTGTCTTACTTAGCTGTAAAATACCGAACGACCCGAGCGAAATCGATTGTTAGTCATTATGCGGTTGGTACCGGAGCCCCTGTTTAAGCTCGATAAGGCCGGCGTCTTCGCGACCAAATCACTCAAGAACAAGAATTTTTCGAGTGCAACGTTAATAGAAACTTTTGTTCAGCTCTTAGAGCTGTCTCAAATAATTGCTGGTTCAGCCAAATTAGCTGAAAGCCAAAAGCATCATTTATGGCGAGGTCCTTTGAAAGATTTTTAACCGTAAATTTCCCTACCGACGCAATACTTTCTCTCCGATAACCTTCGAGAAAGCCAAATAGTTTAACCTATCATGAAGAATTAGCTAATCTATTTGAACAAATTCAATTATAATTTCGATGAAGAAACTCGGGGTGCATTTTGCAAGGGAACGTGTTTCGATCAATTTTGTAGGTCTTTTGAAGTTCTACAATTTATCTTTGTAGAAATTTTTCCAAAAAATCTATATTTTTCTAGTTATTATGAATAAAACCGTAATAAGTAAGGGTTGAAAAGAATTTTCACGATACGCTTCTATAAACTGTGCCAAGGAACGCTGTAACATTTGACATAGTGTACAGTGGATAGAAATTTGTACTGAGAAAATTGCTCAAGAAAATTGCTCAATACACTACACAGGTTTTGAGCATAGTATAGCTACAGCAAAGATGCGTAATCTGGGCGGCGAATACAATGGGTATCTCGTATTTGGATGTGTTGTCATCATTCTGTCGCGATTCACACTCAGGTTCAAATGCGGAGCACACATGCAATGTTAGAGAAAAAGCAAGCATTGCACTGATTATGCAATCGCGTCGATGCGTCGACATCCACTGCACTGATTATTGTGGGGTACATAATACCTCACATGCGCAATAGATGGATGACAGATCCAGCTCCTTTCCCGCAATCGACGGCTCAAGACCTCGATTAGTATATAAGAGCGCAGAAGTGCTTCATCGCCAAGCGTCCAGGGCACCACCTGCAACACCAGCCCTGCTGATGAGTCCGGTTACGATGAACCAGGTTGCAGGTGGGGGACGAAACGCATAAGAGCCTTCTGCTTAGGGCGTGTAGAGTCATTCATTAGTAGGAGTAAGCCATCAGCTTATTCCTACATTGGTAACTTCCGACGTGATTGAAACGCAACTTTCATGGAGTCAGATCAGTCTGAAGCATATACTCATTGCGAGTACGCTCAGTAAAACCTTTCCTCTCTTCACATTTGACCTTTAGCTATAAGCGCCGTTGTCCACGACACGCAGATAGCCTCGAAGCATCGACTCGGCACTGCACGTGAAACACGGTAGTTCGGTGTCATGATGAATTCGCTCTCGGCATTCGCAGCTATAATGCGGGGCCATGGAAGAGATGAAAGTGCAATTTGAATATCAATTAAAATCATCCCTTGAACGCTTTGACTCTGAAGCGGGGAGAGTGGCTGTGGGGTACATAATACCTCACATGCGCAATAGATGGATGACAGATCCAGCTCCTTTCCCGCAATCGACGGCTCAAGACCTCGATTAGTATATAAGAGCGCAAAAGTGCTTCATCGCCAAGCGTCCAGGGCACCACCTGCAACACCAGCCCTGCTGATGAGTCCAGTTACGATGAACCAGGTTGCAGGTGGGGGACGAAACGCATAAGAGCCTTCTGCTCAGGGCGTGTAGAGTCATTCATTAGTAGGAGTAAGCCATCAGCTTATTCCTACATTACCCTCGAAACTACGCCACCTGTTTGATACTTACGACTTATGACAAGTTTGCACATGCGCGTGCACGCTAGGAACCGGAAAGTAAAAGAATTCCGACTAGGTGTGGGGGACCTAGGGGCGAAAAAAATTTCTCGATCAAGTGGAATTAAAACGTATTATAAAAAAGGCGAAAAAACGCATGTTTTTTTTTGTTCATTTTTGCTGCGACCCAATTTGTGACCAACAGTTCTTATTCAAATTGATTATTGGATGTACCACCTATCATTCGAGCCCAGTATGGTGCTGTGGGACCGAGATCATCCTCTTATTAATCGAATTGAGAATGTTGCGCTTCGGCCGATCATTCAAGCCTCTGAATTTTGATAGGGCCAGAGTACCCAAATTGCCCCCTACCCTTACGCTTTTTTTTTTAAACGCCAACCCACTTTAATGATTTCACCAATGTACCTTAGCTCATATTCGAGCTTGTTTCAAGCTCGTAAGAATGAGCTTAGATACACTGAAACTAGACAAACAAGAGCTAATCCATCTCAAAATGACCGGCGCGTCATATTTCATAAACTCGTGAGTGGGTGTACACAACCCGCCCCATCCTTTAAAACAAACCTTCAAATGTATGAAATGCATCAAATCTATCTCAATCGGTCACGAAGTGCTTTTACGCCAGAATTTTGACGCGAGTAAGACGTTCCGAGAGGTGAGGAATTTATATCTGCACGCACATTCAAGGTAAAAGCATGGAGATCAGTTGGGTACACCACCAAGTTGGATCCCGAGTCACATAAATACGACTCATGCTCGTATTTTGCCCATGAAATTGATCATCTAGATCGGGAGTTTGCTAGTCCGAAAAATGCATCTTGAAAATCTTCACTAACTGAGATTTCCTCTCGGATTTCCTGAACAATTTTATATTTTAACTGTGCAAAACAGGAAAATGCAGAATCTCAAAAATTATTCATATCGGTTTAGATTACTCATTTTCTCATATTCCAACATAACACACATAACAAAATATGATGGTAATGTCCGCGATCGCTCATTTGCAACATCAGCATACTTATATGAGGTCATGTTGGTGTTGAGAACAGGGGGCCGGTTGAGTACACTCACTTTATATCGACATGAGCGCAACCAGATGTAATTATTGAAGCAATTATCATTCCGAGCCACTACACTCATCAAGCAAAGATCTTGGCAATCAGTGAGTATCTCAGTGATAGAGAATATATTCTCTGAAAGTCAGAAGCCCGATATCAAGAATCTTCTTAATCTACTCGATCGAAACATGAACCAATTATGTATATCATGCTCATCATGGGATTCTTCTACTGATGTATTAAGGCGATGCGGTCACCGTGCATGCTGAAAGTTATTCCCACTTTTCTCCGATATTCTTGCGATTTAGACTAAACGACGAGAAGACGAATGCTTATTATTATCTAACTTGAGTTCGTCTTCTCGTCGTTTAGCTCAAATCGCAAAAGAATCGGATAAAAGTGAGAATTACAATATGCGTATATAATAGGTTAGGAGGTGCCTGCGCTAGAGTTATTCCCACTTTTCTCCGATATTCTTGCGATTTGGACTAAACGACGAGAAGACGAACTCAAGTTAGAAGATAATAAGTATTCGTCTTCTCGTCTTTTAGTCCAAATCGCAAGAATGTCGGAGAAAAGTGGGAATAACTTTCAGCGTGCACGGTGCACGGTGACCGCATCGCCTTAACCGCGGTAAAAAATGGTTTCGCAATGAAACAATAACTCACTTCATTATGAATAGAGGATCTATAAGTATCTCATGACCATCTAAGGATATGAATCCGGTGATGAAGTTCAAAACAATATCTATCAAACATATTATGTATCCTGGAGTCAAAAGAGCCACGTGCTTAACTCTATCCATCTTCATTTCCGGCATCCGATAGAATGCCATAGTATGAGGTATCATGGCAAACATATACATCAGGGTGAAAGCCATTATAACTTCCCAAAAAAATCTGTAAAATATGATTATTATAATTGAGAATTGAATATCTTTATGTGGGCGATCATCATCACGGAGAGATTCACAGCAACGTATAGTTTCCTTCATTTGAAAGATTCCAACCACAACGTGACTACGATTAAAGCCAGATAGATAGTTACGTTAATGCATGAAGTAACTCAAAAACATTTGTGTTACATCTCGCAAAATTGCTTCTTGGTATTGTTTCAATTTGTAAAATTACCAACAGATGGCTCCAGGATAAGAGCCAAGGGGTGAGATCCAAATTTCATGTTCTCAAAAAGTTGTTCTGGTATTTTAGAGTCTGTTTTCATCAGCAGTCACACATTTCGGAAAATTTCGAAAAAATGGGAAGATATGCGAGTCATACCTGTGAGGTCATTTTGAGCAAAAAGTCAAAAAAGGGTGTTTTGAATTGACTGAATAGAATCGAAAATTCGATATCCCACCCAGATTATTGTCCTAATCGGTAGTATTTGAACCGAGTACATATTCGCACAAGTTTGGGGTCGAAAGAAAAAAAAACGATTTTTTTAAATTGAGCTCAAAGTTTGGCATTTTTACGAAACTGCTCAACTTGTAACGACTGCTACAGGAAAAGTCCGATAATCGACTCTTACCAGTGGTGAAATTTTAGCTTCTTTCAAGACCTCCAAAATGACTACTGGTAAAAGTCGATTATCACATGACTAGTGTAAGCTACATCACTTTCAAGCGAGCCCAAAAATCGCTAAAATGTGCTCTCAACAAAAAGCTTCTAGAAGTTGCTAGGCTCAAGTATCGATCTGGGACAATTTTTTCCTCAAAATTACTAGTCTCAAAGAAAAAAATTCGCCTAAGTACGTCCAAAAATGTTGAGTCTAGTCGGAGTTATGATTTTCCGGAAATAGGCTTAAAAGGGGCCTAAGAAGAATCTTCCATAGGCCCCAGGGCCCACGGGGGCCTTAGAAAAAATCCCAAAAATTTTTTTTTGTTCTATATCAATGTAATACCAACGGGAAGAAATTTTTACGGATTTTTTCCAGACCCCCCCCCCCCCACCCCTCCCTCCCTGGTGGAGGCATTCGTCGAAATGCTCCGGAATGGCCCATATACTATTTTTAGGTATCAGGGCGACTAAACTCCAATCTTCCTAACCAAGCCGGGAGGAAAATGGCTGTTTGGTCGCACTATGCCAAAAAAACAATTTCTCAGCCCACCCTAATGTCATACATAAGGTTGAGACCTCGGTTGAAGCCACAAAACTGGTCATGTTTCCCTTAAACTTGTGATTTCAGCTTGGCGAATGTGCTTACAAAACCTTTTATACTCGATCGACTTTACAAAGAATACACTCATCTTCAAAATGATCACGCTAGTTTTGAATCACAATGTTTGCAACCGTCAGCAGAACGTATAGAAAGGGCGCACAATTTTTTTTTTTCTTTATTAAAGCAATTAAGTCTCATACAGAGCTTATCATGCTAATACAGAATGGAAAGGGGAAATTAATATAATCAGGTAACATATAACTTATAAACTAATTCATCTAAACTGTGTTTCTCATTCCAAAAGTTTAAATACTTAGATCAGCTTCATTGAAGAATTCGCAAAGTATTTTACAGGCCTGAACGTTTGGATCAGCAATCAGGCATTCAACAGAGAGTGGAAGTTGGCTCTTTACTCTGGCGAGTTTTTTGAGCAGGCGGTTTCTTTGCTCATCGTAGAGCTTACATTGCCATATAACATGATTCAGATTCTGCTCGTAATTTTCATTACAAGGGCACTCTATATCATTGACAACTTTCATTTTGGCCAAAGAGGATGCCAAATTGTAATGCTCAGCTCTGCACCGATTTATCGTGACTATTATTCTACGCTCAATTTTCTTATTGTGGAACCATGGTTTGGGGGAGTTTGTGAAACGAGATTGGAGGAATATAACACCTTTTGATAGGCCTTCTTCTTGAACCTGATTTGTAGTCAATGTTCTGGCAATATTACGGTAAGATTCAAAAAAATCTGTAGGGGGGAGAGTTGCATGGGCGAGCTGAACATTTTTGGTAGCCTCTTTGGCTAGCTGATCTACTACTTCATTTCCAACAATTCCAATGTGTGATGGAATACAAACGAATCTCACAGTGTTACAAGGATTTTGATTCAAATATAGACCAAGTTTTTTCTTAATCTCGAAGATGTTAGGGTTCACTCTAGCTTTCATTTGGGCTGATCTTAGACTGAGTAGAGCTGACTTAGAGTCGGAAAAGATTACGAAACTATTACTTGGATTTTGCAGTACTATATCAAGTGCATTTGATAGAGCAACACACTCAGCTGTATATACCGACGCTAATTTGGGGAGGGGTTGTATTCTTTTTTCGTCAAGTTCTGGACAGTAACAAGCCGATCCTACAAACAAGGAGTCTTTCATTTTACTCCCATCAGTATAGATTGTATTGCAGCTAGTTCTCTTCACAAATTCATTAATGATTTCGTTTGGGCTGTTGGAACTCTTTAATTCATGCCCGAGCTGTAAATCTACTTCGATACTGGTATTTAAAATACAATATTCGTAAGAGAAGATGTTATACCTTTGTAATTGTACGTAATCAGTTTCAAAAAGACTCACAATACACTGGTTCAAAATACCGATTCTTTTACTCAGATTTGGCACCCTATTCAGCTTGGTATGGTATTCAAAAATTCTTGTCTTTGAGAGTGATGACTTGCCGGCCAGAATTTTGATGATGAAACATTTACACAGGCACTTGACGCGCTCTTCAACTAATACTAATTTAGATTCTCCGATAAGAACATTTGTCGGAGTACTTATGCGGTAGCCTAGTGCTTTGCGGATGGCTGAGAACTGTATCCTTTCAATAGTTTCTATCAATTTTTTCTGAGTTGGAAAATAAACAAAGGAGCCGTACTCTATGATTGGTCGCACATAGCTTTGATACAGGGTCAGCAGCGTTAGGGGATCAGCGACCCACCACGTACCGCATAAATATTTGACTATATTGAGAGCTCTCAATATGCGTTCTCTGATAGAGTTTATGTGTGGAATAAACGAAAATTTGTAATCAAATATCAATCCGAGAAACTTGACGGTGCCAGTCGACTTTATCACATGCTTATCAACTGTTATCGATGTCTCTCCTGGCAGGATGCTCTTATTGTTGAAGTGGACAAGGACTGTTTTTTCAGCCGCAAGCTCGAGTCCTAGTTCAAGAAGATTTTGTCTCACCGTATTTACAGATTTCTCAACAACATTTCTACACTTGTGAAACTGAGGAAATTTAGAATACAGACATATATCGTCTGCGAATTGAGAGGAACAGACACTTTTAGCTATGCCACGTAGAATATTTCTGACGTAAATTATGTACAGAAGTGGACTCAAAACTCCACCCTGGGGGACTCCTTTCCAAGCTACTCGAAAATCATCCCCCAGAGCATCAGTGAAAATAAAACGTTCCTCAATCCAAAACTTGACGAATTTCACAACTTTCTCAGAGCATCCGATTTCCGCGAGTTGCTCCAATAATATGTTACAGTCAACATTGTCGTAAGCACCGGACACATCTAAAAAAGCTGCCAATACGTCGCCGCCTTTGGCCAGCGCTTCATTGATGGTGATCCCCAAATTAACGAGATTGTTTGACGTGGATTTGCCCATTCTAAAGCCAGTTTGACTCTCTGGAAGAATATCATTGTGTTCACTCCACCATTGAAGCCTGTTTTTCACTAGTGACTCGAAAAGCTTACATAAACACTGAGTAATTGCTATAGGACGAACCCCGGAACCACTAGCTTTGCTGATAAACTGGACGAAAGTCTTTTTCCAGTCCTTTGGGTATGACTCAGACCGAAAAATTTCATTATAAATGTCAAGCAGTAGTAGATGATATTTGATCGGTAGTTCTTTGATGACTTGATAATCAATACCATCCATACCAGGAGAGGAATCATCCACTTTCGCTTTGAGAGCTGTGTTGAACTCAACAAAGTCAAAAGGGAGATCAAAAAACTCATTGGAGGGGCAATTAGGGAAGAGTAGCGGATCTTTCCTAGCCCACGGCGGGCAAATTTTACTGAGAGCATGGATACTTTGATCTGTTTGAAGATTTTCTGAAACGTGGGATTTTTGAATCTTGGTCCATTTGTTACTGAGAATTTTACACTTATTCCACACATATGTTCTATCATGTTTGAAATTGATTGTTTCAGCAAACTTTCGAAAGTATTCTCGTTTGGTCTTTTTAAAGATTCTCCGAGCTTGTGCCGCGGTTTTCTTATATTCAATAAAATCTCTGAGCTTCTTCAAAAATTTCCACTTTGCAAAAGATGCCTTTCTAAGTTTCTTGAATTTCTCACACTCATCATTCCACCAAGCTGTTGGATTCGTGTGAGTGCGTCGGAAGCCTCGTCTCCTCCGAAATTTAGGAGTAGCATTTTGAACCGCTTTTGTAATTATATCAACAAAGAAAGTGTACTTTTCCTCTGCTTGCAGATCATCATATTCTGGAGTCAAGAATTTTGGGTACTCAATATCGAGCTCTTTTGTAATTTGTTTCCAATCAGTGCGGAGAGATTTTAATCGAAAAGTTTCCTTTGAATAGAAGTTCTTCTGAATTTTTACCCTAAAAAACAGTGGAAAATGATCAGATCCAAATGATTCATCCATTACAGTGAAATTTATTCGATCAGCGATATTCATCGTGGTGAGTAGTAGATCAAGATTTGAGAATTTGTTCCGGTAAAAGTCTACGCGAGTGCTACTTTCGGAGTTATGGACGTACAACTCATGATCATTTATGCTTTTCGAGAGTTTTTTCCGTGGCAGTCGTTTTTTGAGCAGTTCCAGAGTTGATTGTGGGCATTAAAGTCGCCGACTAGGATACATTGCGAATTGGAATCGACATTTCGAACGATCATATCCCACTGTTCCTGGGCTAAATTGTACCCAGGGGTTCGATAACATACAATAAGATTAACTGGTGGATTAACGGAATTTATACATATGCCACAAATTTCCACGCTTGCATCCGGCGACTTCAAATCAAGTATCTCAAAAAAAGCAATCGTATTTCTCACAAGAATCATGATACCTCCTCCTCTTTCATCGGGACGATATTTCCGGAAAACAGCGAAGCCTGGCGCGTCGACCTTGTCTGTTGCGTTGAGCCATGACTCGACGCATATAAATACATCGATATCCACGAGGAGATTTGGCATATCGAATTCTCGTTTCTTCACACTTCTTGTATTCCAGAACAGCATTCTCATGTCTGAGTCGTTTGATGTAGAATCACCCATTTTTCTGGTTTTTATTTATGAATCGGAATCACATTCATTATCTGCTTCCGATTGCGACTGAGCAGCAGTAGTTGGCGCCTCTAACTTCTTTTTGATGTTCGTGAATTTTGTGCGCATTCTCCTGTTCTCAATTAGAGGATAAAGCGCGTCAATCAGGCTCTCAACTTCTGAGAGATCATCTACGATTGACAATACTACTTCTCTGACGTCACGTCTGCCATGGGTTTTTATAATAATGTCCGTAAACTGCTGCAGCGTCATTGGGCCTTTGTAATTATCCTTGAAAAAATCACTGGCCGGCTCTGAGGTTTGATTAACGTAAGCTTCAAATTCTTGAGGGTCTTCAATCTTCGGCTTCTTGGTAGTAGAACTTGTCTTTTGTTTTGGGTATGATTGTCGAGGTGCCTTGTTGTTACCTGCCTTGTAGACACTACTAGCTTCACTCGTTGACGACGACAATGGTCTCTTGTTTACATTGGTATCTGTCAGCTTGGCCTGCTCTTGATTCAAAGAATTCGATTTTATTTCTACATTGGCAGCAATTTCATTCGAGTTATTCTGTTCATTCGTCTTTGCCGCACTGGACCCTCCACTCGTGATGGTGAATGAGGAACTCGACGACAAAGCGGAATTTGAGGGCTCCAGAGGGACTTGTGTGTTTGTTACAGAATTACTTTGAGTAGTGTCATTTTTTGGACAGGCACTCATTATATGCCCCGCTTCCTTGCACAAAAAGCAGGCTGTTGCATCAGTTGTCAGATAGGTCCAGTATGTAGTATCCTCGTGTGTCAACTGAAGCGAGTCTGGGAGATTGCACTCATCTTTTTCACTGATATAGAACTGGCGGCGGAAGGACTGAATATGAGCTCTGCCTGGCTTTGCCAGACTGGCGCGCATTGGACTGATAGCAGATACCAAAGTTATACCTCTATTCTTCAGTGCATTGATGATCACTTCATCCGGCACCGATGTATGCACATTTGATATAACCACTCGCTTGTTATTGTTTATGAGTGACTTTATTGTTGGCACATAGTCTTTCACATGCAGGTTTTTATTCTTGAGTTGATTAACTAATGCCTTGTTCGCTAAGTAGATGCATACCCCGCCACCAGACATTTTTGAAATAGATTTCACATTTATCAAGTCAATCAGCATTTCGAGTTCATCTAGGTAGTCGTCATTGGTGAGTCCTTCTATTGAATCTATAATAATCGAATCTTCTCTTTTTGGTCTGAGGCTGTTAGCAAATACTTTGGCAAAGGTTGGTGCTGCAACGTTGGAGGTCATGATGGTTGGGTTTACTTGGGTTAGGTTTACTTTAGTTGGTTCAAGTGGCTGACCCCTGTTATCAGAAGTCATCCTTGGAAGTGAATTTGCGATCCCGCTACTGTAGCGGGATCAATTGCCAAGGCACTCCCGTGAAAATCACTGTAGCACTCGTATACTATGCGCGGTGTTTACGGAGCGACTTGTGAACACGTGTACTCGCGACGAATGCTCGACCGAAACTCGGCGCACAATTTGTATCTCGAATCCCGACAGACTATTTCCGGCTCGATCCTAATAGGCAAGTGGTTATTCGTCCAAAAGACGCTTCTATAACGAAATAGTGACCACGGACGACCTACTTGCTAGAAAAGATCTCACTTTATGTTTTCGAGAGTGCTGAATACGAATATGAACTTTGCTTTCCTCTGAAATTGGGGGAACCATGTCAAAATTGACTTTCGAGGCGAAAATGAGAGAATTAAGATTCTTGATTTTTTTGTGTTCAACTCACCGTATCTCTAAGGTGGATGAATATTTCTCCTTGGAATTTTGAGGATATCATTTTGAATACATATGAAAAGCATCAAAGGTAGACTCGAGTCTTCAAAGCATTTCCCGCGCCCTTGGGAAATTTTCGGGAAATTTTCTCACGGAATCGGCATATTCATCCCCGCGTAAAAATAGATTCTATCGGCAATATATTGGAAAAGCAATTCCCAATATAGCGCCAATATTGCGGCAAAGAGCACTATCCAATATTGCGCCAATATATGGCTAAATATAAAAAAAGATTCTAAGTGGCACATTGTCACTTCAAAAGAACGCTCCTTTCAACATTTTCATGAATTTTGATTTTGGTACTTGTCATACCATACGTGACTGCATGACTGCGTTTATCTCGATTGGTCCTCAGAATCTCGTCGAACAACACGGACATCTCTGCGCCTGCAAAACACAATGCAACCACAAAGCATCAATTTTCTCAAATTTTGGATCATGCTCGGGATCGTGCATGATGGACATAACGCGCGCGACAAGGCGGAGAAAAGCACGAGAAACTCGTTAATCGATTCGTGACATTACTTGAGGGTTGAGGCGGCCCGGTGGCCCGCATTCTCAAAAATATAAAACGAAATTGATCAGAGTATGTTTTACAAAACACAAGAGGTTATGAGGATCTGATTATGTTCATGAATTCCGCGGAGAATTATTGAAGTTACTTATCTGACTTCTCGGTCGCAATAGTTTCTCATTTCCAACCCCGACATCAGCGTAGGAGTAGATTTTCTATGATACAGGTACGGCCAATCGGTTTTTATGAATTTTTGAGAGTCCGAGGGATGCAGCAAAATTTCTCGGCGCGAGGTCGAGCAGACTAGAGCACGTTGATCGTCGTGTAAACAAACATAAAAGTTAGTCTGCTCGACCTCGCGCCAACAAAAATTTTATGCATCCCTCGGACTCTCAAAAATTCATAAAAACCGATTGGCCGTAGCTGTATCATAGAAAATCTACTCCTACGCTGATGTCGGGGTTGGAAATGAGAAACTATTGCGACCGAGAAGTCAGATAAGTAACTTCAATAATTCCCCGCGGAATTCATGAACATAATCAGATCCTCATAACCTCTTGTGTTTTGTAAAACATACTCTGATCAATTTCGTTTTATATTTTTGAGAATGCGGGCCACCGGGCCGCCTCAACCCTCAAGTAATGTCACGAATCGATTAACGAGTTTCTCGTGCTTTTCTCCGCCTTGTCGCGCGCGTTATGTCCATCATGCATGATCCCGAGCATGATCCAAAATTTGAGAAAATTGATGCTTTGTGGTTGCATTGTGTTTTGCAGGCGCAGAGATGTCCGTGTTGTTCGACGAGATTCTGAGGACCAATCGAGATAAACGCAGTCATGCAGTCACGTATGGTATGACAAGTACCGAAATTAAAATTCATGAAAATGTTGAAAGGAGCGCTCTTCAAGTGACAATGTGCCACTTAGAATTTTCTTTTTTATTTAGCCATATATTGGCGCAATATTGGATAGTGCTCTTTGCCGTAATATTGGCGCTATATTGGGAATTGCTTTTCCAATATGTGGCCGATATATTGCCCAGAGCAATGGCCAATAGTGCGCCAATATATTGCCAATAGAATCAATTTTTACGCGGGTCTTTAAAAGCAAAAGTTGAGTGAGAAACTTCTCAATTCCGTATTTTCAACTATACGATTTAGAAATTGATGACATGGAGAAGTTTTTTGCATAGTTTTTAGATCCTGAAATTCAACGAAGGAAAACTGTCGTGACATCGAATAGGAAGGCACCGCCAAAATCGACTAGGTCAGTTGGAATGTGAAGGCTTTTGAGTATGCTGCTTGTACTTCAGAGCATATTAAGGTGTATACCATGGTTTCTTGACCCGCTGAATCGATTCCGCTAGGTTTCTTGCCCGAAAACTTTAGTTTTTAATTGTTAATAACAAATTTTACTGCAAAATTACGGTTTTTTGCGACTATACGGAAAACTATCAATTTTAGTGGAAAAATACAAGAGACCAAAGTTGTAGATCTGAAAACTTCCTATGAAAAATGGTCCTACAAGTTTTTCGGGAAAATGAAGTCGGAGCCGAGAAAAACGCGAAGACCCTCTTGTACGTGCGTTACAAGCTCAACACGGAGAGGGTGACGCAGCGCTCATCAGTACGCTGAAGCCATTTTGACCATTGTCTCTTATTCACATCACAATTCGATACATCTTTGGAAAGATAGAATTGCTTATGAGGTGATTGATTCTACTTATCATATACTTAAATATCTGATTAGGCATTACAGGAGCTAGTTGTAGCAAATGTCACCGGCGCACTACAGGTAATGCGGGTATTTTTTTTTATTTTTAGCTATTTTCTCAGAGATGCGTTGACCGATTGCAATGAAACAAAATGCATTATATTGCTTGAAGCCTCTGGGATTGCGACCAAATACTCAAAGCGTGGTATCTAGATATTAACAATCAACAAATTGAATTGTTAATAACTTACCGTATCCGCGCCAATTGCACAGCACTGATGAAAATCTTGTCATACTGTTCTGTGCAGTGAAAACTTTCTTCCGAGCTCTCTGAGGTATTCAGAACTTGATTCTAGTGGTGAATTCGCAGAATTGAGGATTGTTTAAACAATAATTATGGACAAATTTTCAACTGATAATTAAATACAGAGCTAAGTTTGGAATTTTTCCATACATCAGAGCAATTTTCGACCGAAGAGGTCTAGGTATGCAAATAGTTATAAACAAATCCATTGCAAATCTCGAATTTTCATGGGGGATTGTATCTTATATGCATCCTTTGTGACACAGTATGTGAGATGGTTCCGTAGCTCAACTGGTTGAGTGTCGGGCTAGTGAGCCAATGCGCGCGGGTTCAAATCCCCGAATATGATTTTTTTTTTTTTTTTTCAAATCACATTATCCTGAGTAATTTCCCTGAATATAATTTTGGGAATTTTTAACTATTGTACCCAAAAATTTCTCCAAAACAAAAAAAGGAAGCAATCGATTCTCTCTATAGATAATTAATATAAGGCAATATATTTGAAGGTTTTCGGTAGCTCGGAAGGAAATTTTCACTGCACAGAACAGTATGACAAGATTTTCATCAGGGCTGTGCAATTGGCGCGGATACGGTAAGTTATTAACAATTCAATTGGTTGATTGTTAATATCTAGATACCACGCTTTGAGTATTTGGTCGCAATTCCAGAGGCTTCGAGCAATATAATGCATTTTGTTTCATTGCAATCGGTCAACGCATCTCTGAGAAAATAGCTAAAAATAAAAAAAAATACCCGCATTGCCACATGGCTCTACTGCGCTGCAAAACAAGGATTAACTGTTCTTACGATCAAGTCCAACGAGGTTCAGGTCTTTTCCAATCAGAATGCAGGAATCTCAGACTGCTCTCGTTACTCTTCAAAATCATCTTGAGTGTTTAGCCGGTGGAGTAGCAGGTTTTAAGCTGCCAGCAAGTTCGATAGCGCTGTCCGTATGATGCGTATCATACAAGCTGGAGGGTTTTCGCGTTTTTCTCGGCTCCGACTTTAATTTTCGGGAAAAACTTGTGGAAAATACTTTTATAGGAAATTTTTATATCTACAACTTTGGTCTCTTGTATTTTTCCACTAAAATTGATAGTTTTCTGTATAATCGCAAAAAACCGTAATTTTGCAGTAAAATTTGTTATTAACAATCAAAACTAAAGTTTTCGGGCAAGAAACCTAGCGGAATCGATTTAGCGGGTCAAAAAACCATAGTATACACCTTAATATGCTCTGAAGTACAAGCAGCACACTCAAAAGCCTTCACATTCCAACTACCCTAGTCGCGTTCGGCGGAGCCTCCCTATTCGGAGTCACGACAGTTTTCCTTCGTTGAATTTCAGGATCTCAAAACTATGCGAGAAACTTTTCCAAGTCATTAACTTCGAAATCGTATATAGTTGATAGTACGGAATTGGGAAATTTCTCACTCAACTTTTACTTTTGAAGATAAATATGCCGATTCCGTGAAAAGATTTTTCGAAAATCTCCCAAGGGCGCGGGAAATGCTTTGGAGACTCGAGTCTACTTTTGATGTAATTCAAATGTGTTCAAAACGATATCTCCAAAATCCCAAGCAGAAATCTGGATCTACCTTGGAGATACGGCGAGTTGAACACAAACGAATCAAGGATCTTAATTCTCTCATTTTCACCTCAAAAGTCGATTTTGACATGGATCCCCCAATTTTAGAGGAAAACAAAGTTCATATTCGTATTCAGAACCCTCGAAAACATAAAGTAAAACCTTTTTCAGCGACTAGGTCGTCCGTGGTCACTCTACTGCTATTTTGGACGAATTCCCGCTTGCCTATAATGCGAGGGTCGGAATTAAGATAAAGAAGCGAAATCCTGGTGTTTCACGGGCATGTACCCCCTTGTGGAAAAAAGAGCGTAGCAGTACGGCGCAACTCCGTACTATACGGAAGCCGAGGTGGCTCACCGCTCGCACTCACAGCGATACAGCTGGAACGCGCGGCGCGCGGTCGGATCGCATAGCGTTCTGACCACGCGCCACGCGATCTTTAACCAGACATAACTCATTCACGGATTTATGCGGGAAAATTATTCTCGAGAGTGCCGCATCATCGGATCATATGAGGTGGGTATGCCTGATTTGCTCCCACTGTCCATTTGGTGTTCGTGAGTTCAGTCCTGACCCACCAACGCAGAGCTATCCCACATGTATGAGAGGCCTATTCCAATTCCTACTGAGAATGTTCATATGAATGAGTGAGTTTTTACAACTATGTAGGACGAGATGTGAGAAAAATTTCTCTCTCGCATTGTTCAATTTGCACTTTTCAAAACAAAGTCTCGGAGAACGGATTCAATCAGGAGATCATATTTGAGCAAGTGCCGATCGATTCCAAGAGAGAATTGTTTCATTCCATCGTGCCAACTCCGTGTAATCGCCATTTATAAATATTCCGAGCGCAGACTCAGGTGTCACATATATGTGACACCATTCCGCAAAGGTTTAGAAAAGACCGAAAATTGTTGGATTGTCTCGTACAACTATTGTTGCAATATTGCATGTTAGAATCCTTCTTCCTCTCCCTGGGCCAGTGATAATGAAGATGATAGTAACACTCGACTTGTTCCCAATTATGAATGCATGAAAGACTGCGTCATACATTTTCCTCGTTTTCTTGTCAAAGCGGCCCAACTTGGGCACGAAGTTCTATCTGACATGACGCTCAAACCGATATTTCCGGGTACATTTGTTACATGAACGCGAGACATACAAAGCTGTTGCTTTTAGACGAAGAAAATGAATTTGCAAGAATGAATCACATGCCAATTCTACAGCAATTCAACCAATTGATGGGAGTTTTTATGCGAGAGTTCTTCGGTCCCCATTGGAAAATTGAAACATTATGGTCATGATCAATGTGTTCTGGAACGGATAACGGATGACGACATACCTCTCACGGATATTCCATCTGTTCGAGAAGGGAATGTAATTCTTGGTTCAGTTAAAATCATTCATTTCTCCAGTTTTCAGTATGACACACCTGATCGGTTCTCAATTCCCACGAACACGCTTATGCTAGATCTTGAGACTAGGCGGGCAGAGTTGGGCTCACTTGCCTCGTGATTCATCACCCGAGCACCGCCACTCTATCATTAATGCTCCAATTTTCACTTGACAATCCATGAATTTGTTAGCTTTGGTTACTGATCGCAGTGCGATCCGACCGCGTGCAGAGCGATCAGAGCGCAGTGCAATCCGACCGCGCGCCACGCGATCTCGAACAAGAGAAAATAAATTTATGGATTTACGAGTGATGATAAGAACACTAATGATAGTGCTACTTGGATCAAATCGAGTAAGGGTGCTTGAATTGACTGGGCTATTATTGGACTGCTCTGAACTTTTACTCATCTCAATAAAATTATAACGTACTATAGCTTTTTTGGAAGCTTTTTTCGGGACTTTGGCCCGAGCTTAGATAGATCTAATCTTGATCAACCGGAGTCGAGACGTTCTACTTTTTCCAGAAGAGGTGAGTCCCCGAAAGGGTGTGCCTTATTTGCCTCCCCGTGTACAAAGACCCTTTTTCATAACCGCGTGGGTTTTTCAAGAGGCCGGGATATCTCGGTTCCCCAACTCAAGATGAGTGAATTGATTCCCATGGTGAAGAATAGAGAATCAGTAGAAAGTCCAAGAAGGCAAATTAGAGACATTGCACTTACTTAGTAATATGGGTATATAATCGGTCGGGAGTCGTTCCCAAATTGAGACGGATTCAAAGGAAATAAACTGAGGAGTATTCAGGTTGGTTGCTATAATCTAATTTGGCATAGATCTCCAGTGACTGAAAAAAATAGTCAAAATGCGCAGAACCAATTTTTTGTTCGATGTTCCTTTTATTGAGAATATTGTTCCTGCTGATTTTGATTTCTCAGGCCGGCCACCAACAAGCCATGCTGAACAGAATCTGTGCAGCTAATATCAATGTATTTGAGTCATTCTCTTCGTCTACGTCCCAACTTAGAGAGGTTCATTGCACCATTGGGAGATCTGATCCTAAAGCGGGAGCTCGTCTTCGTCTCAACTTTTTTCTACACTCAGAAAATTGAAACATCTGCGAAATTTCCCGATTTTATGACCAACTCAAGGAATCCTCCGGAATTAGGCCTCTCATAAACGTGGGGGAAAATAGATAGCTCTGCTTCAGTGGGTCAGGGCGGATTTTACGAACAAAAAATGAACAGTGGGGGCAAATCAGGTACACCCACCTTATATGATCCGATGATGCGGCACTCTTGAGGTTAATTTTCCCGCATAAATCCATGAATGAGTTATTTTTGGTTAAAGATCTCGTGGCGCGCGGTCAGACCTGTATGCGATCCGACCGCGCGCCGCGCGTTCCAGTTGTATCGCTGTGAGTGCGAGCGGTGAGCCACCTCGGCTTCCGTAGTACTACGATCTTGAAGATACGACCGTAGTACGATCGTCCCTCCACGACCGTAATACGATCGTAGCACTACGATCGTATCAAGGGCATGATCGACGCCGTCGATCATGCCCATAAATATGGCGGCAATGCCATATATTTTCACTCATAGAAGTATTGAAGCCATCAAGAGATGTTTTACGACGAACTCTTTCATTCATTAAGTACATCGGCAATTATATCCTACTTAGGGACTCCTCAAGAAATTTCTTCTCAAAAGGAAGGGTAATAGAGCACTGGTATAGTCTCCGAGATATCCGTCGGTAAGGTCCCCGGTGACTTGATGACCGGTATAGGGGACCATTCAAATATTACGTGATGTACAGATTTTGCCGTTTTCTTACCCCCCTCCTCCTCGTGATAAAAGTGATATTCGATGGTAGCCCTACCCCCATGTCACGTGATAATTTTCCTCCAGATACCCCCCGATCTAACGAATATACCATAAATTGAATGAAATCTTCGCTCGTTCATTTTGTAGTCAATATAGAAAGTTGCAAGATCATCGATCAAATAAGACAACAACAATGTTGATAGTAATATAATGTTCATAGTATTATTGTAACTCAACAGTCTCAATATCTCAGATCCTCCCGTTTCGAACAAATGACACGTCCTCGAGCTTCCACCATATTTCGTTCAATTTCTTTTGGACTGCTCCTTTGGTAGATAGAATACTGCCGTAACGTATCTTGACAGCAGCTTCTAATTTTGGATATGAGAACATTATATTATCACTGAGCACTCCGCGGCTGACAGAATTTCACATCAATGAGATGAGAAAGCGTGTTTGTTTTGATTATAAGATGGAAACGGACCCCGGCATCCACATTAGGGTGTTCCTTATTTCCCAACTTTTGGTTGTCCACGATAGGATTGTGGGTTTTCGATCTTTGATATAAAAAAATGGGAATAAAATTTGGCCGTACCCTGTTCGACGTATCCTGCGCTGTCGCACGTACAACATTTTTAACATTAAAAACCCTATACTGAAAAATTTTCCCTCCCAGCCCTCCGTGTCTCTGAGATCGCTGTAATTTTTCATAGATCCTCTTGGACCATGGAAGATATCCAGATACACCATTCCGACGTAGAATTTCACGGGAAACACGATGGAACTTTCAGTTTTGAGATTTGAAGTGGCTCCGACGTGGTATTGGTGATTTTTCTGAAAAATATCACGCCGGGATCACTTTAAGACTCAAAATTAAAAATGTTATAGTGTTCCTTATGGAATTCTACGTCGAAATAGTGTAGCTAGATATTTTCCATGGTCCAAGAGGAGCTATGAAAAATCACAGCAATCTCAGAGACACATAGGGTCAGGAGGAAAAATTGTTCAGTATAGGATTTTCGATATTGATATATTGTTGAAAATGGTATACGTACGGCAGCTGAGAATTCATCACACCGGGTGCGGCAGAAGTTGTCTCTAATTTTTTTGGTTTGAAGAATAGAAATCCACGATCGTATCGAATATATATCGAAGTTTGGGGAATGAGGCCTAATACATTTGCTTCCTGCAAAATGTGTTGAAGCTCGTGCTCTACCTCTTATTGGCTCTCATCAACACGAAGATAGCCACACTGTTTGAAGCTGCATCCACATGCTTGGAGTGCTACCCTTGGTGTGTCACGATGTGTACTGACACTTTGACCTCGCATGGTGCAATACAGTCGTTTATTAAATTTGATTCTTTTTGAGAACTTTTGATCAAGTTTGTCCTAGGAATACACGACTGAGAATCGCAAATTACGTGATGAATGAGAAAAAAACCCCTTCCCTTTTATGATGAAAGGTCGTAAAATCTTGAACTCTTACAATTTTCCCTCGCCCCCTCATTCGTATCACGTAATATTTGAAAGGCTGCTAGTCCCCGGAAGAAATTCGAACAGTTCTGGGCTCCAGCGGTTTCTCCGGTACAATCTCCGTTTCTTCCATCGGGGTTTCCTATAAAACAATTGTTTCAAAAACTAGGGCGGCTTTCGGGCTCCGGTAGTTCCCCTGGTGTTTCCTCCGTTACTCTGCCCAGTGTTTCCTGTGAAATTTTTTTTTAAAGAACTATGTCGTCCTTCATGTAAAAACACATTTGGGTGGTCACCGGACCAAACAAAGTCGGGCCCTCAGTGAAATACCCGGTACGACTCCGGTGTCACTTCAATGGTATCACCGGTTACTTCATTGGGCAAATTCGAACATTTTGATTCCATCCTAAATCAACCTCAAAAACATCAAATATCATGGGACTGGGCATGATATTCCACTGTCACAAAGCCATGATGCCCACTTTATGTGTAAACGTCGAGCACGTAAATTTTGGGACGCACTTTAGACATCAATCTAACCCGCCTCTCTTCTTTCGATAGAGGTCAACTTGCCTCATTCCAGAATTCATCGGGGCGATCTTCCCTCTTCATTCGGTATATATTAATATATTATCGAGGAGAGTCTTTTACCAATATCCTAATAGTGCCAAGCGAACACGATTTTCAACATTGGAAAGCATGTGCAGAAGAATTCGACCGACGAAGCCTCCATGTTACTACGATAGCACCATTTTCTCGTTGTATCCTCAGTTACATTGGAAATATCCAAATGCACTATTTTGACGTAGAAATTCTCAAGAATATCAGATTCGAGCTTCAAAGAGCTTCCCTGGCATTACCGCGCAGGAGCCCTGCTGAAAATAATTCCGTGGTTAACCATGTGGAACCATGGTTACCCATGGGGACCCTCGGGGCTTGGCCCTGGGGAAATTCTTTATTTTGATATTCTGCTTAATTTAGCATCGAAGACGTGCAGCATACAAACTTCGATCATTATTTCTCCGGTCCACGAGGTGGGTGATGCATGGAGAGTAGAGAGTAGATGCTACGCGGACTTCGATTTCGGCTTTGACAAGGTTCACTAAAACATTACTCCCAAATCATTGCTCACTTGTGATTCTACTAGATTCCATAGAAAGAAGAAGGAGAATACACGCAAGAGAAGATTAATTGCTCTGCCTTCTCTGCTGGTTTGCCTTCACTTGTCCCGTTCTGATCACGAATTTCGTCTGTAGCTAAAGATTTGGAAAGTACTTAACTTTACTCTGAAGCTATGGGCAAATGAACGACATTCCCAGGAACAGCTCAAATTCATTCGAAAGTCGCAAAACGTAGAGATCCAAATGAACTTGCAAATGAGCCCCCGCATAACTTCGTACCGGGCCGAGCATCCGGACATTCGCAGGATATATTGATTGCCTAAGTCTCGGGATTGCTATTCGCTCGACATGATGATGCCCGGATGCTCAAATCGACGATTTCGGAGAGGAAAATTCCACCTCAAAACCTACAAAGGCAATTCAATCCTCAAATGCCCGGATACCCGTACCGGGAATTCCACACCTAGAAAGTCAATCAAACCCGCAAATGCCCGGACGCTCGCGGATCGACGATTCTGGAAAGGGAAATCCACCTCCAAACCTAGGAAAGCAATTCAATTCGCGAATGCCCGGACCGGAAATTCCGTCAGGGAACAATCGACCCCAAAACATAGGAACAAAATCAAATCCGCAAATGCCCGGACGCTCATATCGACGATTCCGGAGGAGAAAAATCCACTCCAAAACCTAGGAAGGCAAATCAACCCACGAACGCTCGGATGCTCGGGCCGAAAAATCTGTCGGGGTAATTCATATACCAAAACTGAGGCAGGCAAATTAACCCGCCCGTGTAAAAATGAAAAGGACGTGGTCCCGCGGGACCACGTCCTTCCGAGGGACGTGCACCCGCGGGATCACGTCCAACAGGAGGACGTGACCACGTACCTCTCAGGGACATGATCCCGCGGGACCACGTCCCTCTCGGGGACACGATCCCGCGGGACCACGTCCCTCATCAGGATGGGATTCTGGCCAATCGGGGACTGAAAAGTTCCAAAAAGAAGGAACACAGGAATAAGATCGCAAAGGAACGAATAAGAGTGAGAGTGGCAGATGGAATTGAAAGAATAAATAATGGTTAGGCGAGCTGTGGAAATCCATTCACATAATGGTCGGAGCCTAATGAATGAAAGAGAATTTTTCGAGTTACCTTTAGAATTTCATTCGTAGTGCTGTCAGCATGAATGTATGACGGGGTGGTTTTAGTGTTACATGAATTTATTCATTATATTACAAGTTCACATCATCATTATATCGAATACATCTAAGGGTTCGGAGAACAAAAACAATCTATTCTCATAAGAATTCATTATAAGTCAGTACTGTTATTTCCTATGGAGGAGCAAACATTCTCATGACAAGATTTACTGAAGCTAAAGCATTGAAAAATATCCTAAAGCCGAGCTGTCTCCAAAATTGTCTCAAGATGAGAATTTTGATTCGGACAATTATGACTGAAGCTCCCATTTGAGTCGTCATTTCTCTGCTGAGCGAAATTGGGGTCACGCTCAAGACCGCCTGAGCCTCGTCATCACGGGTTAAATAGACAAAAATTCCTGTTTTGGGCTCGTCAAATAGGACTCCTATCAGCTTGCCTCCGACTCGAGACTCGTCTTTGGGAAAGTTGACACTTATTAAGGGAGAGATTCAACAAGGTTTTGGTGTGCATCAGTTTAGATAGAGGTGTCTGCGAGCAAGACCAATGTTTTTATTAGAAAGTCGGAAAAAGGTGTATCTAAAATGACCTACCTCGATCATTCGTAGGACTAGTATCGAAGGGAATTTCGTCCTAGTTTTGGGAAATGGGAATGAAGAGCGATTATTTAAAATCGAGCTTACAGGATAGCGTTTTCACAGAATCGCTCGATTCAATCGTAAGTCCGACGGCAATTCCTGATAATCGACGTTGACCAATGATTAACTTGTGGGTCGTTTCAACACCTTTTATGATGAGTACTCATGAAAGAAAACGTTCACGTCGCTTCTGTTTCGAGATGTCGAAATATGATTTTTCTCTCAGTTTTTGGGCTTAAAAATTTTGATTCGCCAAGACAGACTCATTTTTGTGGCTATTACCCTGAAAAATACCAAATCCAGACTGTGCCACCTTTAGATTGCTTCAATCAGTTCTAATTTTTCAGAAAGAATTCGAAAAATGTTTCGAAAATACCCATGAATCAACCACTCGTAGAACCTCTATCGAGCTCTCCGGGCTTCTCCAAGGAAATTTGTCTACGACTTCCTTGATCTATGAGTATTTTGATTTCTCTAAGATATTTCTCATTCATTTGGCAGATAATTATCTCGCCTCGCAACAATTTTCAGCTAGCCCTTGGGCGCATTGAGCTTTCCACGGCGTTTTCTTGAGAGCTGAAAAATCTTAGTGAACAAGAAATCACGTAGCTTTTCTTTTAAGACACGTTAGCAAAATCTTGGAAGCTCTCACCAACGTGTTTTTTGAGTTTTCTTTTGATGAATGAATCATACTATTCATGCATCCTTTAATCGTCAAAAAGATTTAACTAGCAATAGTACAATTCCAAGTCAATTTTGGATCAGTACTCAGCATTTCCTGAGCATGCGCGATTTTCTACGCCTCAAAAATTATTATAAATCAATAGCCATCGTCACCTCCTTCAAAATGATTCCTTGCGGGGGTCGAATGATGCAGTACAACCGAAAATATTGTTGTTATGATTCAAGACAAAATTCAAAGCACCAAATCCGCGGGCCCAGAAAGTGTTCGACGACTTCCGCAATCATTGAGAGCGCGCGATTCCGCCACTACTCCATTAAATTGACTTCAATAAGTGGTCGTCCGGAAGAAAATTGAATAAGTCAATCACAATGAGTTACAAAAATCAATTAACTCGAACTGGCGTGGAGAAACTCTAGAAAAGGAAAGCTCAGAGAAGTTTTACAAGCCGATTCATTCAAATATTCTTGAACCTAAAGCTCTGATGCATCACAACATTTTTCGACTGACCTTAGCTATTCTTGACCCTTATCACAAGAACTGCAGCACAGGTTGAAACGTGTGTTTGGATTTTCATAAATATCCTGTTCTCACTAAGCGAAATATTCTACTCTTACTAGGGCTGGCTCTTATTTTTCGATAGCAAATCGAGGTTTATTCTTGAGCCTCTAGTTCAGATGCATCTCCACGTTTTTCCACGTAGCTCGCAGTTTATTTTGAGGTATTTGTAATGAGCTTCGGTGTTGAACCGCGATATAGGGATTGGACATCCTTGTCGGGTTGCTGTCATACAGGCGCTTATTCCTCGAAGATGGCTGCCGTTGGGTATGGATTAAGCATTGGGTGCATGGGGCCATATTAATAATATTGCGTTTTTTACTCTCCTCGGTCATTGGTAATCCTCCAAACGCAAGAGTGAGTAGACCGGGTTTCAGCATAAGTGTTTCGTGCCAGACTGAGTGAACAATGACTCGAATAATACAAAAGCCCTAACCCTACCAATGCTCAAGCTATACCGAACGGTAGCCATTTTACGCCTGTTTGCAAGCAACCCGACAACCATGTCCAATCCCTCTACAATATGAAGTTGAACTTGAATTAGAAGCTACGGAAGTCTCAATTTGCTATTGAAAAATAAGAAGAAACAGGCCTGGGAAAAACAGTAAATTTACTCTTGTAAATATAAGATATTTATGAAAATTCATTGATCTTCAATCAGTGTCACATTTTTTGTAATAAATTTTAGAACGAACTGAAGTACAGCGAGAAGTATTGAAATGCACCAGAGCTAGAAGTTTGACGAACAATGATTTTCCACGAGGAAAACTCCTGCTTTTTCGAAAAAATGAAATCTCCGCCTCTTGAGTATGGAACGTCTCGGCTTATTTTGACCACAACCGAACGTAATCTATCTCATCTCCAATCTCTTATCATTATCTACCAAATAAGCTAAGATGCATTTGAAAAGTTAGTATGTGTCGATACCGGACATTGATCGAGGAAAACATCGATCACGATACACATTTGTACGTAATTCACGTGGGATTTCTCGTTCAAATGCTCAATATCACACCACTCGAACAAATGAGCAGCTAGAATCTTCTGCAAAACGGGATTTTGATTTGTTCAACTCCTAGAACGAGACCCCGTCCGTAGGGATCATTTTCATATAGCTCACTTTCTCTTTTCTGGCAACCCGCATCCTAGAAGTTAGTTTGACTTGAAGTAGTGACTT
The DNA here is from genome assembly GCA_029851415.1 of Eretmocerus hayati. Taxonomy (NCBI): domain Eukaryota; kingdom Metazoa; phylum Arthropoda; class Insecta; order Hymenoptera; family Aphelinidae; genus Eretmocerus; species Eretmocerus hayati. Next base: position 138,483,896 of record CM056741.1, read on the forward strand.
GGACTATAGTATTTTTTACTACTCTGAGTAGAAGATGCCACGTCGAATTGCGATTTCACGATTTTCGTAATCAAAAAATGTATCGACACTTGGCTTGATGCACTATCGATTGATTGAACTGAAAATCCGTTGAAATCAATGTAAACATTATTCAAGTACAACGTTTTTTCAAAATTTTATTTTCGCTACACTCAGAATACAGGAAGTTTGAATCCAAATTCTCTATCAACCAATATTGATGAAAAGGGCAAAAACCCATCGATAAAGCATGCTAAAATAAAGTTTGTGTGGAATAGCCAAACTTCCGTGAGGACGTAGCCGTGAAAAATATGTGGAAATGACAAAAACTGGCAAGATTGTTTTCATCGTTTGAAAATATCTTTCTCCACGACTTCCTCGCGTGAGTTTGATTGACCTCAACGTAGATTTTTCAGGATGTCCCATCAATGAATCATAAGATTCTTTTTCAATTTTGTTGACATGATTCAGAATGAAATTTTTCTTGAAAATCCCAGTTTTTTGAAGGAGCAAGATAAATGAGGATCCAATCAAAATCCCATCGTTTAGTTAATCCAGAGGAAAATTTTTTAGGTGGCTTGAATTCATGCAATGGGGAAGTCGTAGAATGAGATATTTGTGTATGAATAAATACATTTTGGGCAAAGTGTTGGAATTCTAGTTCGAACATTTCGTAAACTGAGAACGACTGGAAAGAGCGAGTTAGGGAATGAGTGCTCTCGTCTTCTGATTACTAGAGTGGAGTCTGTAAACAAATCCTGTAAATTTCGAAGTGAAATATTGCATGACGAAGAGAAAGGGTTGACCTTATAGAAATACAACACATACGACGAAACTCTACGAAGATGACAATGGGAGATATTGTAGATTTTTCGTCTTCGATAAGACACCAACTTAGGACGGTGGATCTTCCACCGTCCTTCAAGATCGATAAGACACCAACTTCAATATCTACGAAGATGAGTTTCCTATTGATCTGGGAGGGTGATGAGGCAAGAAGTATTCCCTGAAATCGATATCATTCAACACGAAAAATAAGATTATCCAAGTTCCACGAGAGTAAAAGAGATTTCTTTGAAGAAGATATTTGATGGATTGGAACCATTCATAAAAAATTGATGGTATTAAAAATATTTCCATCCTTTTTTTAAGGACCTAGATTGAGCCTTGTGTAGGCCTTGAGGCCTATCACTCTGGGTTCCGAAAGAATTGAATAAAGCAGAAACTCTCTGTCTCAAATCTCAAGAGACCCGATGAAAAATTCGAATTGAGTAGTTCTTTGGAACGATACTTGACAAGTAATGTCCCAAATGGTATAATGTATCCTCAAATTAGTCTTCTTAAGTCACATCATGATATTATGAAACACTTGATTGGATGTATTGAGAAACAATATTAAGAGAATTTTCAATCTCAAGTATGACAAAAAATCAGTCATTTTTGCTTGAGGTCGGGACTGCGCTCTCATACGACCCACAGCAATCTCTAATCAAGACAGAGCTGGGAATATCGCGTTCCCAATCCTTCCAGTTCCCTCAAAATAAGATCTAAGAACAATCAGAGCTAATTGTACACAATGAAGAGTCACAACCTTATCGATTTCAGATTCTTGATTAAGGGCATGCGGGTGCCATGCAACCCGGGAATTATATTTCATTTACATGTAACTCAAAAATTTGATGATACAAAGGTTAAGACGGGTTGTTTACTACTAACTATCATCCAAATTCTAGTGGACAACTCGTCATTCGTCACCAATCGCAAGACTGTGGGTAATGAACGAAAATCACTTGCCCTTGGGTACTTTCTGAACGTATAAATCGGCACATTTTCATTCACAAAAATCTCAAAATCTTTCCCAATTCGAACTGAAGGACGAGCTATCCAGGTCGAGTTAGATGATCATAAAGCCTGGATAACTCGTCCTGCAGTTCAAATTGGGAAAGATTTTGAGAGTTTTGTGAACAAAGTTCAACGTTTACGGTGACCGCATCGCTTTACGATTCATTATTCGACTCCGGAGAAGTCTCACCGTTTCTCATCACTTGGATGACCATGTGTAGCGATATCCGTGTCAAAATGAACCAATTCTTCAAAAGTCAGACCATTGTCAAGGGAAAAAATGAGTCTCGTTGGAAGTTTCGTTTAAAATCTTGCAGAAGTCTTGTTTATGAGACTTATGAAGACTTTCGCAAGACTCCAAAGTCTTGGAGAAAGTCTTGGATAGGTGTTTTGGTGGACATTTGAAGAATTTTCAAGAAAACTGTGGACGAATGACATGAAACGTCATGACTTCAATCCCACGTCCATGAGAAGATTTAACTCAGCAGATCATCACACCCGGCTCTTCACTTTCTGCATCATTTATTGGAAAGAACTCACGCCTTGGCATTAGCTACTGGAGAGTAATCTAAGTTTCATGAAAAATGAGACTTCTCTCAGAAACAAACCGATAGAGTTTGATTTCTAAATTGAATGACGTGCCTACGATGGGGCTCTGATTGGCAAAATTTCCCAGTGAGCTCATTTCTGTGACTGCGTGGCGCATCTGACGGAGGTACTCACCCCTACTGATGTGACTCGACACTTACTGCTCAGAAGAATTCACAAAGATGATCTCACTATCTTTCGCATTCCCAGTTATGTTTGTACCGACATAAGGGTTCGAGTTTTTACTCAGCGCGTCCATACGCAGGATATGTTTAATTGAGGCAAGTCAATAATACCTTGGACGGCTGGACAGCTAGTGAGTTTTTGGTTTACTCACCAAAGGCCGATCCCAAAGCGTAAGTTCATTCCAAAGAAAATGCAGAAGGTCAAGAGCCGGGTGTGATGATATGCTCAATTAGATTTCCCCATGGACATGGGTTTAAACTCATACCTTTTGCGTCTCTCTGACACAGTTTCCTTGAGTTCTTCAGACATATACCAATTATAATCTCTTCAAGATTGCCCGCAAGACATTCTCCGAAACTTTGAATCCTTGCGAAAGTCTTGATGAGTCCCATACACAAGACTTCTGCAAGACTGTCAATGAGACTCTCAACAATAAGACTTATTTTTCTTCTCGGGGAAACACAAATCTCTTGGAACAGCATCCCAATTTTCGATCGTTCGAAAATCCGAGCTTGTGAGTTTTTGGTTTAAATAACATGTAAAATTGATCCATCTTCCAAGGGAGTTTTCATTCCACCATGTATTTTTCCGGGGTTGAGGGTTTTTTCCCAAGAGCCTGGTCTTTTAGTTCGAGCGAGGTGGTTTTTCGAGTTAGGGAGTTTTGATTTAGACCGTTTCTACTGTATACTTTTATCATATTATATCTACGGGGTAATGATGAGAATATTTCCCAAGGGATTTTTCCCAGACGCCCTATGTCATCTCCGAGGAATGACTAGCTGGAATTCTTCAAAAATATACATATACATGGACAAAATGAACTTATATGTATATGACAGTATTGATATCTAGAACTCGTCTGATATGATCTCTCATGGAGTAAAAATTCAAGAATAATGTGAAAAGTACCACATCTTGTTCTTTCCCACGGACAGGTCGTACAGCAACACAGAATCTTCAGAAAAATAGGAATGAATTCAGAGATATTCCGAGATTTTCTAGGAACAACGAAAGATTATTCAAGGACTACTTCTTATCGTTTTGCTTTCAGCAGTTTAGTCCTGACATTGTTCAGTATCGAATAATTTATTGACTATACATATGTTCATTGTAATTTATAATCAACCCGGTGGTTGAATGAAGAAACAATTCGCTTCAAGTCAAGTCTTCACTCGATTTTGGAGCAAAAAATCGCGAAGAGCCGGGTGGCGACGCTGTGATTCGAGCTTTGAATCAGCTAACGACTCGTTTCGAGTAAAATTTCACTTGAATACTTTTAGCGAAATGCGGATAGATTGTTTTTGTCCTCGTAACCCTAAGATGTACTCGATATAATGATGATGTAAACTTGTAATAAGGTCAGTGTACCCAACTTGCCCCCATTAAGCCATTTTCTTAATAACTTTGGCCCATCTCCATACTTTCCAACGTACCTTAGCTCATTTTGAAGCTTGTCTCAAGACTTTTAAAGTGAGTCAAAGTACATTCAATTTGAATCAACTGGAGCCAAACTGTTTTAATTCTCCCAAAAGGTGATTTTTGGGAGTTTACGAAAGTGTGTACCCAACTTGCCCCCATTAAGCCTTTTTCTTAATTACTTTGGTTTACTTCAACGATTTTCAACGTGCTTTAGCTCATTCTAAAGCTTGTTCAAAGACTTTCAAAATGCACTAAACTACGTTCAATTTGGATCAATTGGAGCCGAACTGTCTCAATTCTTCTAAAATAAATGATGGAAATCGGCAATAAAGTGTTTTTATCGCCGTGCACGCACATTTGGAGCTCTTCGGTGGTTCGAAACACTATTTCTGACTCATTTTGACGTGATAAACACGTTCTGAGTGGTAAAAAAAGTCGTTCTGCGCGCCCTTCCGAGATAAACATATGGGGGCATGTTAGGTACACTCCGATGTTGGCATCCTTGTTTACAGATCGTCTCCGTGTTTTGCACATAAATCAGCTCCATATTCAAATTTTGCAATTTTGGAAAATGGATTTTGAAGGTCTTGAAATAAGGAATCGAATGCGCTAAGGTACATCAAAATTGGTTGAACTTAAAGGATTTGGCACCGATTTTAATGAACGCAATTCTCTCGGTGCTTTCTTAGCTAAGCAATCACGGAAAGTAGAAAAATCACTTTAGATTTTCTGGAGAACGCAGGAATGATCCGGGGTCGTTAAAAACTACGTGTTTTCTCATATTTTGACATAACAAACGTAAAAAAAAATTGCGGGAAAGTCAACGAGTGCCCATCCCCGAGATCGGCATATGGGGGCAAGTTGGGTACAGAGGCAAGTTGGGTACACTTACCTTATAGTGAAAAAATTCATGTAACACTAAAACTACCCCCTCATACATTCATGATGACAGCACTACAAATGAAATTCTAAAGGTAACTCGAAAAATTCTCTTTCATTCATTAGGCTCCGACCATTATGTGAATGGATTTCCACAGCTCGCCTAACCATTATTTATTCTTTCAATTCCATCTGCCACTCTCACTCTTATTCGTTCCTTTGCGATCTTATTCCTCTGTTCCTTCTTTTTGGAACTTTTCAGTCCCCGATTGGCCAGAATCCCATCCTGATGAGGGACGTGGTCCCGCGGGATCGTGTCCCCGAGAGGGACGTGGTCCCGCGGGATCATGTCCCTGAGAGGTACGTGGTCACGTCCTCCTGTTGGACGTGATCCCGCGGGTGCACGTCCCTCGGAAGGACGTGGTCCCGCGGGACCACGTCCTTTTCATTTTTACACGGGCGAGAATGCTCGCATGCTCTAACCGGCAATTCTGGTGATGGGGGGGGGGGGGGGAGTCTTGGGAGACAGTGAAACCAACCAGTAACCGGATGCTCGGACCAGAAATTGTGTCGGGGAAAAAATTAATCAGTAAACCTCGGAGGGCGATCAATCCCGCAAACGCCCGGATGGACGGATCGAAAATTCTCGAGGGAGAAAATCCACCTCAAAATCTAAAAAGGCCCTGAGTTACACGAATAAATGGATGCTGAGACCGAAAACCTCGTCAGCGTAAAATCCAAACCCAAATCTACAAAGTCTATCGAACCCAGGGAAACCCGAACTCTCGGACCGAAAAATCTGCAGGGGGAAACTTCAACCCCAGAGCCTAGGAAAGCACTGAGACCTGCGAATCACCGGGTGCTCGGGACCATATACCTGCTGCGGAAAACTCGACCTCGAGGTCAAGGATGCTTTTCCCCGACGGATTTTCTGGTCCGGGCATTCGGTTATTCGGGGGTTAATTTGCCTTCCTAGGCTTTTGGTTATGAATTTTCCCCGACAGTCTCTGGTTCGGCCATCCAGTTATTTGCGGGTCTGATTGTAATTCTAGGTTTTGTGATTGGTTTTTTCCCTGGCGGATCTTCCGATCCGAGCATCCGGTTACGTGATGGTGTCACTGCCCTCCTTAATTTCGGGGTTGATCCCGCACTCCCAGAATTATCGATCCGAACTTCCGAGCATTTGCGGGTTAGATTGCCTTCCTAGGTTTTGAGGTCGATTGCTCTCCGACATAATTTCCGTTCCAAGCATCCGATTACTGGGTGGTTTCACTGCTTCCCTAGATTTTGGAGTTGACCCCCCCCCCCCATTGCCAGAATTACCGGTTTAAGCATCCGAACTTTTCCAGGTTAATTTGCCTGACTTGGTTTTGTGATATGATTCCCCCGACAGATTTTCTGGTCCGAGCATCCGGGCATCCATGGATTAATTTGCCTTCTTAGAGCAGAAATTATAAAGATCGATATGACCAAAGAGATCTATAAGGGATATACGGAAACTGTACTTTCAGAAATTTTGGGGACAACAGAAGATACTTGCCCCTCGTAGAAGATAGTAATAGAAATTTTCGGGACCTGCGGTGAGGTGCGGGCAGACCGGGCAAATATGTCGCAGCCTGTAACAGTCTGATGAATCCGAGCGAGCTTGATGAGCGACAACACTTCCGGTCATGCGTTGGATCCAAGCCGTATATTCTCCACACAACGCACGCCCATTCATAGATTCCACGGAGGCTGACGCGAGGCTTCACAAATCACAATACTGGATTGATAAGAGCAGGAGTAGTGGGACAGGATGCAGAAATGTGTCCACTAGATGTAACCAATGTTAGAACTAATGGCCAAGATGAATCGCAATAAAAGTGTGTATATAAACGGAAGATTGCGACGATGAGATCCGGGATGAGCCAAATTGATTTCTATCAAAAGAAAAGAGGCGGGTTAGATTGATGTCTAAAGTGCGTCCCAAAATTTACGTGCTCGACGTTTACACATAAAGTGGGCATCAGGGCTTTGTGACAGTGGAAAATCATGCCCAGTCCCATGATATTTGATGTTTTTAAGGTTGATTTAGGATGGAATCAAAATGTTCGAATTTGCCCAATGAAGTAACCGGTGATACCATTGAAGTGACACCGGAGTCGTACCGGGTATTTCACTGAGGGCCCGACTTTGTTTGGTCCGGTGACCACGCCCAAATGTGTTTTTACATGAAGGACAACCTAGTTTTTTGAAATAATCTCACAGGAAACACCAGGCAGAGTAACGGAAGAAACACCAGGGGAACTGCCGGAGCCCAAAAGCCGCCCTTGTTTCTATAAGAATTGTTACATAGAAAATCCCGGGGGGAGGAACATGAATATTGGTTTTTTTATACCAGGTACCTGCCTTATGGCTCGACCCCGGTTGCCCCATGGGCGCGTGGCAAAGATACGCCCCGCTGAGCGCGTCGGTTCGGATGACGGGCACCACCAAACCACCAAGTGATTCAGCACTGACCCGCTCCTCCTCCCCGGCTACCGAATTGGGCTCGGCCCCCGGTACAAGGCCGAACCCACCCCTCGGTGAGGGGTTTGGGACTCTTCTAGGCTTCTTTGGAGCTCAAGATGCCCCTCAGGTTGATGGATAAGTCGGCCAGGCTCACATTGTTATCGCCCGGAGAATGTTCCAATGCTAGTCCCTAGACTCACCCATTCCCCTGAGTAAGGGACGGAGAAAGTATCGGAAAACCCGCCGGAGCTCAGAAATGTTCGAATTTCTTCCGGGAACTACACCGATCAAGTCACCGGGGATCTTGCCGACTGATACCTCGGTGACTATACCAGTGCTTTTGTTCATTAGGGTAATTTCTGACGCCATCCCGTGCGTTACGAGAAAACCGGCAGATCTGTTTGACTGTGTATATGTGCCTGTGATTGACAAATTCTGATCATGTCGCTCTTCGTGTTTACTCTTCTGCTTAGTGATGGGAACTTGACTTTAGGGCGAGCGACGAAGAAGATTCCCATAACTTACCGAGATTTGTGAAAATTGAAAGTGCCTAGTGATATGATTACACTATAGATAGATAAATTGGGCTGGGTGGTCAGGGACATTTTTTCGCGCACCTGCAGGAGTCAAGTTAACCTCTCTGCAGGGGATTAGGATGTAGCTAAGAATGTGGATCTGGAATAGAAACATGAATCCCCAAAGAATGCTCAATCATTCAATCAATCCAGATTTTTCTACGACTCGATCAATACGATGTACATTGGTGGTAGAAAATCATCGTTTCCATTCGCAGATCAACAATTTCAACGTGATAGCTCACGAGTCACGTCATTTTTCAACTGTCCATCACTCTTCCATTTTTTATCTCTTCAATTTGGCGCGTACTTTATTTTCACCAAACGTACACCTCCAAACTCACCTCTAGCACTCTGTACACATCAATGGCTCAGAGTAAAGGGGAACTATCTGAAATCGTAAGACTTGTAAGGAACTATCTGTAAATTCAGAATGTTTTGAAAGATGGGGATAAGATCTTGAGATATCAAACGCAAAGTTGAACGTGTACTTGTCACACTGAGTATCAAGCATCTTTACTTTCACATCATTGCTGGAGAGTGGGCTAGCCTCACTTCTGCAGATGCACGAAAAAAGTATTCCTGAAGCTCTAGCCCAATTTATCTATAGCTAGTTCAATCATGTCACTAAACACTTTCAATTTCAACAAATCACGCTAAGTTATGGGAATCCTCTCCGTCACTCGCCCCAAAATCAAGTTCCCATCACTGAACAGAGAAGTAAACACGGCGAGCGACATGATCAAAGAATGTCAAACTCAGAAACATATACGTAATCAACCAGATCTGTCAACTCTCTCCGCATGCACGGGATGACGTCAACACTTTGTACTTTCTCGTGTATTTCTTCTGGTGTTCCTAATAGTTAGGATATACAGTGAACTCTCCCTCAACGGACACCTCCTTCGGTATTCCACCAGAACGAGGTTAAGGTCACCTTCAAAAGTTGAATTTTGACCTCCAAAACCACGTCTCCCGTGCGTTGAGTGGGCACAATGATATTTCAGGGATCAAAACTTTTGCTTGAGTGGAACTATACTCAGCGGAATACTTCGTTAATACTTTTGGGCTCCATGGACCCGATATGTACGGGAAATGGATGCACTTAGACGCCTGTATTTAACGGCTAAACTGCGTATTCAATGCGCTGAGTAGGCTCAAATTCAACTCCATGGATCAAAATTTCTGCTTGAATAGATTCATACCTTGAGTAGGACGTCTTCGGGTCTTCTGGGCACAAGGAGGCCAATATACTGAGGGTATTGCAGCTCTGTAATCCCTGTTTGATTCGAAAGGCACGTGTTCTATGCCTTAGTAGGCTCAGCGGAATTTGAGCGTCGAAATTTTTATCTGAGAGAGGCAATGCTAGAAGAAGGTTGATACACTCAAGGCTGAATTTACTAAATGTGCCTGATCAGTGGTTCTGCGCATAATCGTATGAATCATATTCATAATCAAGGTTGTACCATCCTGCTCTGTATTGGCAGCTCTCAGCTGTCTCTCGAGCCACTCGGGTACATGTTGATCAGCCAGGAATGATATACATCATTCTGCACCCTCCGGGGCACATATCCCGATAGTCCTGAGCAACCGAGATCTGCCTAAGGAGGCGAGGAGGCCTAGCAGCGTCGTGATGGAGCGAGCCTGCTAGGTATGATCAGCTTTGAGCTGTCTCTAGGTGGCTTGGGGACATGTTCATTGTCCGAAACAGACTCATATGATTCGGCACGATCCGAGACATACACCAGGGATGTTTTGAGCAACCCTGATTGCTTAGAGCTTACCCCATTGACTAGCAAAGTGATAGAGGCATGAGTCTGGTCTGTATTGTCAGCCTCGAGCTGTCTCTGGAGTTACTCACCGCCATGATCATTCGCCAAGTATGACATATATCATTTGGAACGATCCGAGATACGTATTGAGAGTGTTTTGAGCAACCTAGAGTGCCCTGAGCGGGCGAGGTGGCCTAGCAGCGTCGTCATCGAACAAGCCTGCTCGGTATTATCAGCTTTGAGCTGTCTCTACAGTGACTTGGGGATATGTTCATCGTCCGAAAATGAAGTTCATGATTTGGCACCATCCGAGACACGTATTCGAGATTTTTTGAGAAACCGAGATTACTCTTAGCGTGTTGACTAGCAGCGTGATACACGTACGAGTCTGCTCTGTATTGTCAGCCTTGGGCGGTCTCTGGAGTCACTCAGCGACATGTTCATTCTCCAGGAATGACATAGCTATTTCAACCGACCCGAGATACGTATTGAGAGTGTTTTGAGCAATCTAGAGTGCCCTCGGCGGGCCAGGTGGCATAAGCGCGTCGTGATGGAGGAAGTATTTCCGGTGTTGTTAACTTCGAGCTGTCTCTAGAGTGACTTGCGGACATGTTTGTTGTCCGAAACTGACTTATATAACTTGGCACGATTCGAGACACATATTAGAGATGTTTTGAGGAACCAATATTGCTCTGAGCCGGCGCAGGTGGCTCACAACGTGAAGGTCGTACAATTCTGCTCGGCGCTATCCGCTCTGAGCTGTCCCAAGAGTTACTTGGCGATGCGTTCGTTGTCTGAAACTGTCGTAGGACGCAATATATCGATATATAATCGTATATATCAATTGAAATCCCGAAATGTGACATAATAAACGTATACTAGGTGTGCCCGTGCTTGCGGACAAAACGGGGCGAAGAGAATTGAGGGAAGAGTCGGACAATCGCTCAAAGAGCTCGAATTATTACGATATGGAACCCAGTATTAGGGTCGAAATGTCTCATTGACAAGATGATGATTTTCTTGTGTATTTTCCGGTGTACAAGACGAGTTCGCGATCTTTTGTAGATGGCATGACTCCTTGTTCGGTGAACAACACCTGTTTCTTCCAAGTTTCTCTTGACCTAGACAAAAGTTTCGACGTGGAGGCTCAAAACGGAGCCCGAGGTTGTGTTCAAATGATTATTTTTTGTCAGCAACATTTGGATACCACTCTCACGCTCAAGTTTTTCCTCGTCATCTCCAAACTGCGAAGGTAATTGCCCAAACGGTCACTGTTTTCTATGTGAATCGTGAATAGAGCTATTGACGTGATTACCGAACTATAATTAGATGTACCTAGATAGACTCGTCCAAGGCAGATGGAGGCATGGCGCGGGGAATTAGAGTGTACCTTTTCACATTACATCCGTTTACACCTAACAAGATTCATCACGGTAATATCTATATGTTGACACCCAGCGCTAAGCTGTTGAGATTCTGGTAGCGAGCAAAACTCTTTGCTATCTGGTGGTGTGAGACCGAAACGTGTATTTCGCGATTGGTGTGGCGCAGCGAAGATGAACGAAAGGAGACGCCGGATACGACATGAAGCTATGGCTATAACGTATCTTTGCGTATAATTTTCATTAAATAACATTGAGTCAATGATTTTGCATGATTCTCGAGATATGCAACCTTGGGTATGCCCCGAATATGTCTGCGAATTTTGGTGAAGATCGGTTCGGTAGTTTCTTCAAATAGAGGTGCGGAAGAGCTGGTTTGAGGCGCGGTAAGGAAAGGAGCTTCGCCCCAATTATTTCAGATAAACATCAGCGACGGCGCTGAGAGCCTTCGCGGCCAAAAATCCAGGTCAAAAAATATTCCAGTGCCGGTGATACCCGGATGGGGACCAGAATCAAATATGAGAAACTTCTACGAGTTTGGTTCCACTCGAGCAGAAGTCCCGATCCTCGAAACATCATCGAGCCCAGCGAGCGCAGGAAATTCATTCTTTATGAATATAATGGGCATTTTAGCGCTTCAACACCCTCTATGGTGGGTTCACCCTGCATATTGGGTTCGTAGGGCCCAGAACTTTTGGTGAGAGACCTCCTCAAGTATAATCCCAGTCAAGCAGGAGTTTTGATCCTTCAAATATCATTAAGCCTACCCAGCACATGAAATACGTGGTTTTTGGGCTTAAAAGTCAAATTTTGAGAGCGATCTCAACCACGTACCCAAAAAATATCGAAGGATTTGCAATCTACGCAAGAAAATACATTAGAATACGTTTGTTACATGCATCCAGCCTCTAGTGCACACGGGAGCGTACCCGAGTACCTGGACTAGTTCCACCACCGGAGGGTTGATGAGGGAGGGGGGCGTTCCTCACTAAATCGATTCCTCAGATCATGAGGGAGAATAATCTTTCATTCCAACTCAAGATCGCAAAATAACTTTTCATTTCTTTTCGATTTCAATTCGAGTAAGAAAAATTTGAATTCCAATTGAGAATCTGTTTTACAGATCCTCCCGTGAAACCTTGCAGTTGCGCTGGCGCAAGCGCCGGGGCTTGCGCCAGCGCAAGGTTTCACGGGAGGATCGGTAAAACAGATTTTCAATTGGAATCTAAATTTTTTTTTACTCGAATCGAAATTGAAAAGAAATGACAAGTTATTTCGCGATCTTGAGTTGGAATGAAAGATTAAATATTTTATTTTTTCAAACTTGAATTAAAATTGAAAAATGATGAAAGTGTGATTTTGCGACAGTTTCGAGTTGATTTGAAATTGAAACATTCTGTCTACAAATTTGAATTGGAATTGAAAAAAAAAATGAAAATAGTACATTTCGGGTGGGAATGTTGGCTTCCGCTCAACGAGTGATATTTTCCGGCCCGAGCCGAAGGCGAGGGTCGGAATCATCACGAGAATGCGGAAACAATTCCGTTTGAGTGTCGAATACTATTTTTTTAACGAAATAAAAAAACCCGTGCGGGAAAGTCGTTTCCCGCATATAAGGTGGAAAATACAATTTTGCGAACCCGAAGCTCGGGTAGCACAAATTCCACTTTTAGGTAAATAATCTTGTGTAATGACGAGGGCGAGGATGAGCAGACCATCGATATTTGAGCCCTGTATTTGAGATGCGTGTGTGTGGGTAGTACCACACTTTCATTATTTTTCAATTTTAATTCAAGTTTGAAAAAATAAAATATTCACTCTTTCATTCCAACTCAAGATCGCAAACTAACTTTTCATTTCTTTTCGATTTCAATTCGAGTAAGAAAAATTTAAATTCCAATTGAAAATCTGTTTTACCGATCCTCCCGTGAAACCTTGCAGTTGCGCTGGCGCAAGCGCGCAAGGTTTCACGGGAGGATCGGTAAAACAGATTTTCAATTGGAATCTAAATTTTTCATTCTCGAATTGAAATCGAAAAGAAATGACAAGTTATTTTGCGATCTTGAGTTGGAATGAAAGATTAAATATTTTATTTTTTCAAACTTGAATCAAAATTGAAAAATAATGAAAGTGTGGTTTTGCGACATTTTCGAGTTGATTTGAAATGGAAACATTCTGTCTACAAATTTGAATTGGAATTGAAAAAAAAATGATGCGCCGAGGCGCAATTCTCGGCGCATCATGTAGACGCGGCCAATACTATGATGAGATAGTAACGCTACGGTCATAAGTAGTACGCTTTTCTCTTCACAAGGGTCGTATGCTTCTTTTTGACAAACTGTGAGCCAAAAAGTGAACATCTAGACTAGAAGAAAAGCATTGGCCACGGTGTGCCACAATGGTATATTTCGCTTCGAGGGCGAAAAGTTTGATTTTACATTCCAAATGATTGTTTTCGGTCTGGGCCTTCGCGAAGGTCGAAATGATCACGAATGAGAGAGAAAACTTCACGTCTGAGTGTGTAATAGTACATTGTGACTCTGCTCATAAATGGGTAGTTTTGTAAGGAGGACTGTTTATGGCACGAGCGAAGCGAGTGCTATAAGTTCTTTGTAACAAAACTACCCATTCGCACGCAGTCTCATACGATATTTTATAGCACGAGAATCCAATAATTATGTTCAAAATTGCGATTTTTCGTTCAGAGTGCTGTAAATACGTTTCTCGACACGCTGTGCGGAAAAGTGTCTCTCACCTTTGTATCAAAATGTACTAATTTTGAGACACTGTGCGTGAAAAAGTACTTTGTGCACAGTTTGACAATGTTTTCTCACAGCTTATCAAAAAGTAAAGTTCTATGCGCGGGAGTAAAATCTATTTTCCACATCCTCGTGATGATTCCGACCCTCGCCTGCAGCTCGGGCTACTAAAAAGTTTTTACACCCTTGTACTATCAATCAACTGGGCGTGAAGTGAGCAAAAATTGCCGTGTGTAAAGCAGTGCTTTACGCACACTCGATCGAAAAATGCATTTTACACTGAGAAAAAGGATTCTGGAATTCTCCCAGATTCGGATTTAAAAGGATTCGGGTGCACAATACGTACTCCATCAGGACTTATTCCCCATTGACTCGGGAGATTCTCCAGAATATGCTGGAGAAAAGGCTGATCGCGATCAGGAACATTCGTGTTAGAAAGAACTCATGATCATATCTAGAATTTTTCCAGATTTGAATTTGAATAGTTGCAGAACCTCTCGCGGATCGTTGCGGAAGCGATTTCGGCAATATTTCGATCACCACGATAGGGAAAATCTACCGATGCCTCGGGAAAATTAACGGAACACGCTCTGGAAATGATACAGATCAATGCGAGAGTTATTACCGGGATACCTGGACACATACCCACTACTTTCTCTTTCCGAATATCTCCAGCAAAGTAGAGGAATAAGTAATAGCCCAACCGATCTATGTCTCTCAATCAACAGATCCGTTGATTAAAATTAGCTTGCAGTACATTCAATTTTTGACTCAGAATAGGCATCAATAAAGAGACCGCTCACAGGATTGAAAAGTCAAAGTGGAAGAATGATGGCTTCATCTGATAAGAAATTTGGCAAGATTGACAGAGGTGCCTCTATGAGAGTTTCCATACCAGAGGTTGATCATTGTAAAGGAGATGTTCGAAATGAAATCGGAGTTGTGATGGATATTACAAAAGATGATTATTATCAAGTTGGTACGGACCAGGGTATAATCAAATCATTATTTTCAAGGAACCATATCGAAGTCTGTAAGGAGAATTTCACCAAGATCAATCAAGTCCCTCAAAATGAGATCACATTGCGGTCCACCGATGCAAAAACTCCGCTTCACGGGGGCCAAGGATTTATAAAAGGTAATTGTACTTAGAAATATATCGGTAACGCTTCCAAATATAAGCGCCTCAAAGTTCTGTGTAATTCAAATGTCATTCTTCCACTACATACTGTAATAAATAGAAGGTTTTCTGAATGATCTCGAACAATCAGAGACGAAGTGAAGCAACAAGCTTCGTGAATCCACTGAAGCAGTCCTCGTGAAACACTACTGGGTGTAAGAAGTACGAAGCCATCATTTCAATTCTCTGTCGTACATGTTCATCTCTCCGGAACGTCTCATTGATGTGAGATACCGTCAACCGGGGTAACTTTGGAACAAAAATCGCATTTTTTTTCCTTAAACCTCGCAAAAGTTGTACGTTTTACATCAGAAGTGCATTGTATCTGTGGTCAATCGAAAGCTTACAGTTTCAACTTCCAACTTCGGTGTTTATAAAGTCCGTTTGGACATCTCTGGTTGGAGCAATGAGCGCTGAAAGTCGTGTTCCAAAGTTAGACACGGACTGGGGTAACTTTGGAACAGAAACTCTTATCGTTATTTATTCGTCAATTAATTCATAATCTAGGTCACGCAATCGATTTTCACCATCAGCATTCGAAAACTGAAAGTCTTAGCTTTCCATTGACCTATTGTAAAAGTCCATTTGGTTGGATTTAATTTCTACAATCGAGCATAGCCACCTTCAGCATACCTCACTATCTGCACCACGGCTGAGTCTTGAGGAGGAAAATACCTTCACTGTCGGTGTCTCACAAGAACTGTCATAACTCGGCATTCGCCGATCGAAAAGAGACGTTCTTTGGCTCATTTTGGAGCTCGTTTTGGAGCTCTCATCAACGACTACTCGAGTATGTAGAATTCGACGATGATATAGATATTGGGGGATGATTGAGAGCGCATGAACAAGTGTTCCAAGGTTAACCCTATCTCTGAAAAAAATACGCACTTGTCAGTTTTTACTGTACAAAATTGAAACTTCGTGGAAATACTTCTATGTAACAATGGTATCTTTCAGATATGTGTACAAACAAGTAAAATCTAGTTCAGCTACCTTGGATTCGACCTGCTAGAGTCGGAACCATACCACTTTTTCCGAGAAACTGTTTGTTGGATTGAAAACATACTTCTGAAAAAGTCAGCTTATTAACGGATTGATAGCTGATGGAGGCCCTCGCGCCAATGCAAAACATTGTTTATGCGTGCCCCAAGTAGGAGAAATTGGATATTAAAGTCTCAGGATCACCTGCCTAGCCAACTGTGCGCGATGACCACTCTTTCATGGGTTGTTCCAAAGTTACCCCCCGTGTTCCAAAGTTACCCCGGTTGACGGTACGTAAATGATGACTCACACTCATCATTTATCCTCGTGAAAACGCATCAAAAATGACAACCCAAGACCCCCGGCATATGAGGTAATGCATGCATTCAACTTTGCCTGAAGACTCCACAGGCGATTTGCGGATTGCCTTGGTAAAGCTCAAAATGAAGCATCCATTTCGGACTTTGGCAGGGACGCTGCAAGCAAACCACGGTTTCCCTGCGTTCCAGACTTTGCCGGCAACATATACATATATACGCAGACGGCAACACAGCTTTCTGAGAATTGGCGAGAAGTACCTAAAAAACTTTTGCAAAGCTCTTTTAAGAGTCCCCGGGGAATTCCCCCAGAAAACCGTCAAATTTCCAGCTCAGTTTGATCCCGCAAAGGTAACCATCAACACTCTGGGTGCCTCTGAGTTATTCCTATGAAGCTTTTGAGATACACCCCGGGAGTTCTCTGCTAGCTCCCCGATAGCTTTACGAAAGCTCCGCTGTGGCGCTAGCTCTCGATTAGCTCCCCGAAAGCTATCCTGGTTTCAAATACATCGAAATTTTTCTTCGCAAGTTGGTGAGCGAAAATCAACCTCAGTGCCTGAACAACTTTGACGAGGAGATATACAATTTCTAAACGAGAACTTCATGTAGTACTCAATGTGGTGGCAAATGATGTGAAAGAATTGCCCCAAGTATTTTATCACAATATGCGTGAATTTTATTCCATATCTTGTCTGAGAAAAGCACATGCATTTCTTATCATAACCGTTGCTTCATAATTTTGTGGCTGACTGTGTTTTCCTCAGACGCATCTAGCGTCATTCGTTCTTGGCTTCTGATTCCATGCTTTTATGAGCCAAGAGCGAATAATTGCTGTTTATTCAAAAAAATTTAGTCTGCTTGATGTTTACATTTTTCAAAGACCAGTTTGAGCGCTCAGCGTTTCAAGCAAGATTGCGACTCGAAAATTTTCGCTGGTTAGGATCAGAGAAGAAACTTTTAGGGAAATTGGTACGTCATCATTTTCAAGAACTTAGTTCGGATTCTGCAAGTCCACAATCTCAGATAAGTAATTCATTCCGGTTGTGACCATTACAGGCTAATCTTCTTCGTGTTCACTAATATATGGCATAACCTCCAACATTTGTTGAAGGATTGAGAGATTGCATATCCTAAAACCATTCATAGAAATTGATTGAGACTGGCAAAAGATTTATTATTTCCTTAAACTCTCTGATTCTTTGTGGGCTAATTTTTCTGACGCAGGCTTGTGACGAGGCATGGTCGAGTTTTGTCAACGAAGACGTTGCGGCTGCAGCACAAGTTAGAGCGGTCGAGAGTGGATGCTGCATGATGTTGCGTCTCTCTCGTGTTAAAAAATTTCGATGATTTCAAGATCAGCTTGCTACGAGCAAATTCATCCAAGCTGATTCGAAGATAAATTGTGATGCAAAATTGATAGGTGGTTTCTGACAAACAAACATCTTCTGCATTGAATCTGTGATTCTCAAAAATTACGATTATTTAGCAAAGTTTTGCGCGACAAAACCCCGAGCTTTTCACAAATCTGCCTCTCAAAGTCGAGTTCGAACATTTTTAGGCCCGTGTACCATTTCAAGGCAGCTGTGTATTCAAACGAGTGCTCATTGAAACTTGGTTAATTTTCATTTCATTCAAATGTAACTGATAGGAGTTCGATTTGAAATTACGATTCGTCAGTCGCTATTGTGATCGCATGGAAGCTACCGAACGATATGTCATATCTCTGATTACATAAAAGAATTAGCACCAAAGCATATGCTTGTATCGCTCATCATAAATGATGATTGAAACAGCAAAATAAACTTATGAAATAATATACACAATCGTATCTGGGAAAGCTCCGTGGGAGCCATCTATGGGATCTTCAGCAGAAGTGATTGGGGAGCTTCAATAGAGTTCCCCGAAAAGTGCCAGAACTATCCGGGAGCGTTTGAAATCTTTTCGGGAAGCATGTGCGGGAACTAATCAAGCTGGAAATTTGACAATTTCCGGGGGACTCCCCAAAAGCTTAGAGGTATTTCCTATGAAACTCCCGCGGAAGTCCCCAATAATGACCTTGCCCGCTGGGATATATAGATGTAAAATAGTATAAGTCATACACGATAGTGCAGATCATACTACTGTCAAACTAAATCTCCACTGATATGTATAATCTACAGATTTGTCAAAGAATTTCGTCTGCTTCCTCCAGTTACCCTCTACTGTAATAATGTAGTATCCAGTATGTTGTATGTCTTCTTATTGTTTTGCTCTGCGTCTTCGCTTTTGCATCGCTCGGAAAAAGTTGAATGTAAGAGTATCTCATAAGCGCCTATCATCCTGATGAGATCTTGAGATCGGAATCTTTTAGAAAGTTCTCTGAAGTTTACTCCCGATCGCCTCAGGAATTTTTCCTGAGGATGTGCGAAAGATGCCGGCAGAAGTCAAGGGTTTCTGGAGTATTTCCTGATCCTCTTCTATAGTAAGTCCGAGTCTAATCGGGATAATTTAGAGAGTCTCTCAGAAAAATGTTCTGATTTGCATTCCTGAATGAATTGTGAATCATTCTTGAACGTATGCGTATTGTGCACCCGAATCATTTTTCTCAATGTAATCTTCGAGGTAGGCGTTGACTCGAGCGCCAATCCACGTATGTAAATAGTATGTAGGATGACCGAGAATTGAGCTAAAGACAATGCTCATCATGTATCATGAAATGTCGATATGAGTATACTTTAGCATTAACGAATCATGGCATTGTCTTTAGTTGACTAGAAAATCCGTGAGGTGCGGGGCTGTCGCCGTCCACCTCGGTTTGATTGCCATCTGGAATTCCATATCGAAGCGGAGCCAATTGTAATTGTAAAACTGGAAGGGACTCACCGAAAAATGCTGCAAGGATGAATGATCCACCAATTTGGCGATATGCCGTGTTTACGTTTTTCGAAGGCAATCGCAGCTTTGCTACGCAAATAACGTTTCGTGAATGGGTGATTCGCCGAAACCAGGAATATTTTCTGGACACGTCTCTTAAATCGTGACGAAAAGTTGGCGTTCGGCGGTAATCTAGGAAGATGACTTTCCGAGCCCTTAGTCAGATCGCAGACGTGACGTCCTTCAGTATCTGATTTTTTCCAGTGCAAGATTCGCAACCTTCTCTTGAGGCGCATATTAACTACTTCTCTCCTCGGATCCAGTGATAATAGAGGTCAATTTTCCAGAGTATTCTGTTCAACAGATCCCACTCCTGACGATCTACGTGAAAAAGAAAAGTTTCAGAACGAGATATGGTCGTATATCTTTGGATAATAAACACTAGGGGTTGCACTTAGCAAGTCAAGCGGAGTCAAAAAAGCGAATTAAAATGAACATTATTTTGTATATTTGAGTGCAGGTGAGTCAGTGCGTAGTTATACTAATATTCTTGCGTACAAACGATACATGGTTGGAATACATATGCCTATTCCGCGATAACTTACCCGGAACGTATTACGACCTTTCATTTCGACAAGCAAGCTCCGAATCAATCCATTCAAAATATTCTCCACGTAATATGTTGGAATACACTCAGGAATAAATTTCCAGATCGATCCGTTCACTCCTCTTTTTTATTTTCGAAGCTTGGGGGTCGAAATGTCAGGTCTGTGCATTAATTGTTACATTTACAGATCGACGTACACCTCCAGCGCCAGCGTCGGAGTAAGAGTCGCTAAGAGTATGCTCAAATTTTTTCCTCGAAGTAAAATATTTCACAAACCATTTTTCATAGGCTTTATGTCAAGATTTCGTAGTTTAGTCCCCAAGCCATGTGCCTCAATCTTGTTATGGGATTTTCACGAAAATGAGACATTTATTCAAAATGCTCACATCGTATCCCAAATTTACCCTGAAGGACTCTGTCGCGCGCGCTAAAAACAAATTGGCTACGTTAGCAAAATTTCTCGGTAACGTAACGTTTTGTTGACGCTGTATTCGGACAGCATGAGTTGGCCTGCTGTCTTGGCGACTCTAACCTTCGGAGTTTTTGCAAAAAACCAAACTCGTCCAGCAAATTTTGGTGCTAAGCTAGCAGTTTGACGTTGCTGGCCCGGCGAATCTTTTGAAGAGTTCAGGCGGCTTTGCTGTTTTAGCAAGAAACTTCTGCTAGAATAGGTAAACAAATCGATACACCAACAAAACACACTTTAGCACATGTCTCCTGCTGGATCAGTTACGCGATGAAGTGCTATGTCAACGAGGAAAATTGCTAAGATATCGAAGAGGTTAGTCATACCAACAAATATGTGGTTAGCGAAAACCGCTTTGCTGTCGTAGCTCAATTATTTTTTAGCGTGCGGACAAAATTTCTAGGAAACATGTCGAGTAATCAAATCGCAGCGCGAGGAATGGTTTACTTTTAAAGTTTCGGATGCTGCATATATATTCGTATCCGTAAATTGGCCATGTAAATAACTTTGTCAATTTGGTGCATACCATGTTACCCAAATTACTAAAAGTCAATCTATCTGTGCGCAAACGACTTTTTCCACCAAGTATGGTCGTAGAAGATGAAATCTACAGGGAGGTTTTTATGCCGACTCTACTATTTTTGCGAGCCATTTTGAGGCAAAATGTCAGTTCCGTGCATTTAGAAGCTGTTCCCTGGAGTACTCAATAGCCCAAAAAAGACGAAGAAATTGAGATCTGTGCTCCGCAACATGAATTTTCGACTCAAAATAATCATTTAAACACGAATTTCAAGGTCATTCGGTCCCATTGCGTCAACATTTTTCGCTAAACAATAAAACGTCAAAAGCCGGAAATGTCAGGTCCATGTACTACTTTCCCTATGCCTTATTATACATGTGAAAATCATATTTACCCTCTTAAAACGTTCCAAAAACTTTCTGCATACGTTTTATCACATTTTATCGCTCAATATGCAATGAGAAACGGAAAAAGTTTACTCCGGCACGCGCAGACTCAATAATCAATTTCTGAATTTTTGGACACAAAAGTTATCGCGATAATACCCATATGTAATTTTTTGACTCAAAGTGATCATACCTAGACACGATTACATTCAGAAGCCATGTATAAGATAGCAGATTCAGAACAGATGGCATAGATTTATCACATTCGCTGCGACGCCGTTTTTTCGTAATTTTACTTTGTTCATGAACTGGACCCCCGATGAAAACGCTCATAATGGGTCTAGACTCACTTTTAACGTTCTTGGCGAAGTAAACTACCATAATAGACTCTTCTGTGAGAATTTCCCGAGCAAGTCTGAGTCGGCAAAGATTGAAAGATGAAAAGTCGCGGGTCACACCGGTGGGACCCGTCAGCGAACATGTTGAATCATTACAACATTAGTGCAGAGGTTACCTTCTCGCAGCCGGTAGTAGGGATTACACCGAAAGGTATATATAAAAAAAAAGATTAGAAGTTATAGCTTAGATTATTATCTACATATATGCGAGCATCATATTTATACATAATAGGCTCTTTTAGTGCGCTCAACATATGGTTGTATAAAAGTCGCTTGAAGCACGGACTAGTAAACTTAGGTCTGATTTCCATCGGTATTTCATTCCACTCATGACTCACGGCACCCTAGTGAAATACGCTGCTAAAAGTAATTAGTAGAGTGCTTTCTCACGGCGTTATATGATGATAATCATAACGAATGAGAAAGTATCCTATATTTTGAGTTATTCGTCTGAGGCAGCATTTCGGAGAGATTTGGGTCATCTAAAGGCAGGTTTTTCCAACAACATCTATCGTTTAGTTGAGGGAAATTTTCGATTTGGTCGGTTAAAAGATAATTAAACTCGAATTCTTGGTGAAAATTTCCTTTTCCCAAGAAAAAACTTCATTCGAATCATGGTGTAAAGGAGATAATTCGAATAATATTTTACGGATCTTAAGAAAATTTGGTATCAACCAATCAATTAAAAATGTCAGAAAATGATGTCATTAGGTCATTAAAAGTGAGATACATGACTTGTGGACGAAGATATGGGAGAGAAATGAGCATTGATGGAAAAATGCTCATATATTTTGGATTATTCTTCTGAGAAAGCATCCAAGAGAGATTTGGGTGATATACAGGCAGGTTTTTCGAACAATATCTATGGTTTGGTTGAGAGGAAATTTCGATAAAGTGGGTTAAAAAATGATTAAACTGGAGTTTTTGATGAAATATTTTTTTTACGTAAAAGAAGTTAGTTTGGAAAATGTTTTACGAATTTTCAGAAAATTTAGTATCAACAAATCGATTAGAAATCGAGGGAGAATATGTCTGTAGGTTATTTGAATTGCGATAAATAAGTCGTAGTGTAAGTTAAGAAGGAAAAGAGAATATTGATAGAAATTTTTGACTTTTTTTGCGTTACTTTTTTGAGAAAGCTATTAAAACCAATTGAGGACATCTAGACTGAGGTCCTTCAGATAATATCTCACGTTTGATTGAGACGAAATTTCGTTGGAGTGGGTTCAGAAATGATTCAAATCGAGTTTTGGTGATAATTTTGATTTTTCAGGGAATGTGAGGTCCATAGCACGGTGAGCCGGAAGAACGAAAAAGGTCAAGTTGCATGAACGTCAGGAATTCTTCTGAGGAATTGTTGGAAAAGAATGTCTCGGTATCACCTCGACATTCTTTTCCAACAAAAACGAAAATATTCCATCGAGGGTTTTTCAAATAAAGTCGATTTCTCTATTTTTTGCCGCATTTTTCGAAATTATGATTTCGCTCTACCGTTATGTATCTCATCTCCGGCCTCTGAACTTCAGGAGAGTACATGAATTCGACGTGGAAAGGTCTAATCTTTTGAATTACGGAGTCAGAACTAGGCCCAAAAGGTGCACAGGCCGTTGAAGTCTCAGTAAAGGTGAAGAACCTCGATTTTTGAGGAAAATTCACTCGAAATGTATGGATACCGTTCCTGGTAATCGTAGGAAGGGTCGAAATTTATCTGTTAATCATACAAGCCCTGTGTTGAAGCGTACTATGTCATTGGTTAAGGGCATACAAAATGCACTGGTTCCTATTATTCCAATTCGCGTCCAGATACAGTCGATAATCATAATCCCTGAAGAGCTGGAACTGACGCTGGAACCAAGGAGTTCTGTGTATAAGCTAGAATTGAGACAAGGAAATGTAGCAAATAGACATTGGAATTATCAAAGAGATTGACAAACCTTCTTTTGTTGAGAAAAAGACATTCAAGTATCAGTACGCCAGTTGCTCACAGGGGATGTTCCTCTCAGGGCTCCGAAAACCCTTTTCAGATAGGAAAATCAAGAAGTTGGATGAGAATACATAAACGTTTATTTGATTCTCCCAAGGAAAAACGTAAAGGTCCGCATTAATGATGACCAGAAATAATCTTTGTCGTTCTCAAGAGATTCATTCATTTAAATCGAGATTCTTCACCTTTACTGAGACTCCAACGGCCTGGGCACCTTTTGGGCCTAATTCTGACTCCGTTATTCGAAAAAGTAGACCTTTTCACGTCGAATTCATGCAATCTCCTGATTTCCAGAGGCCGGATTTACGATACAGAACTATCGAACGAAATCATAATTTCGAAAAATGCGGCAAATAATGGAGAAGTTGACTTCATTTGAAAAACCCCCGATGAAATATTTTCGTTTCTTTTGGGAAATGATGTCGAGGTGATCCCGAAACATACTCCAGAAGAATTCCTGACATTCACGCAACTTGACCTTTTTCGCCCTTCCGGCTCGCCGTGATAGAGATTGAATAAAATTTCGGTATCAACCACTCTATAGATGAAGCAGAAAAAAACCTAGTTTAAGTAACCCAATTTGACGTGAGAATATTTTAGGAAGAGATGTTCATGTATTAAGAGACCAATTTTCAGCAATTTTTCTTTCAAAAGCCGACGATTTAAATATGACCGGAAGGTGAGATCTGCCAAGTCACTGGGCTCTCACATTTTTGATTCTCTGCAACTTGTGGAAATCAAAAACGTGATCAGATGAACTGTTAAAGAGAAAGCGTGTCCGATAGAGAACAACACACATCTCAGTTAGAACAAACAGCCTTATTCTTCAATCAAAAAAAAAGTTCCTGAATTTCGTGACGAATAACGACAAAGGTAAAATCAATTTATTTTGGATCCCTGCACATATAGGAATCCGATGAAACGAAAAGGTCAACTTACTAGCCAAATTTGCCACACAAGCATCCACTCAGAGTGTCTTCAAGATACCATTCACCGACTTTTTTGAGTCATTCAAATACAAAGCTCGTATGAGCACAAGAGAGGAAATCAAGACGAAAGGGCTCACGGCTGGAACGAAATACTTTGAATTCTTTGACAATGATAGAACTAAACCTTGGTTTCCTAGTAAGAAATTAGACCGTGAACTCATAGTCACGATTGCTAGATGTCGGGCTAACCATTATAATTTAGCTTCTTTACTGCACAGAGTCAACAGAGTCGATACCCCTACTTGTAAATGTGAAGAATCAGATGAAAATGTGAATCATATTCTATGGCAATGTAAAATCTATATTGATCAAAGAGAGAAATTGTTGAAGAAGATCAAATCCCTCACGGGTCAAAGCCCACCTCTGTGCATTGAAATGTTCATCAAAGACCCCCACGTACCCTGCTGTAGAGCCATACTTGATTTTTTTGATGAGTGTGAGATGAATATTTGACTGTGAAAGATATACTTGTTAAAATAGATTCTAAGCTACTTTACTGCACTGTATCTGTGTATATTAAGTAATGATGTTCTTATATTATTATATTTCTTTTTCATTTTCAAAGATCTTGTATGTATATTATACAGGCAATGCCTAAATAAGCCTCCTTGAGGTTTGAATGGCTCAATAAACAAAAAAAAACAACACACATACACACGGACAAAGGGCAGGAAAGATGAGTCTCTAACAGATTTGAGAGGCTATAAGAAGGAAAAGTGTCACCTATTACCTATTTTTTCATGATTATCTGGATTTTCACGGAACAGGAGGCATGTCATGTGACTTTTTCATGATTTTTCATCAGGTTTTCCTATATTTTTTACTAAAACGCACCTAAAAGATGTTTGGCAGTCTTACAACCAGATGGAGGCCGGTTCCTGATCCTCCTAACAAATTCGACATCCAATTCCTTGGAGAACGAACAAAATTCCCATTGTATCACTTCAGTTCAATAGTTTCAGTGTCAATGACAAGTCTCCCCGTCGACATTCTGACGAGCCCAAGCGGAGAGACTGAGGCGAAACGTTTTTTGAACATCCTATTTGTAATCTTATCCCTCCTCTGTATTTTTCAAGGTCTATTTGGATCAACCTTTGATATTTCTGCTTCATGAAGAGTATGTGGTGCAAACTAGCATCAACTCTCCATGAGAGGATTCGGAGGTATCGAAGCCTTGGATTCAAATATCGTGATGTAGCTCTGAAGCCGGTCGTATATCCATCAATATTATAAAATATTCAGTGTATGGACAAAAAATTCATCAATAACGGTCGACTACAGGATGAAACACTTCTCCAATTCATGGAAACTTTGCCGACACCGGGGCACGAACCCAGAACCTTTCAGTTGCACTGGATTACGATTCCGACATCTTACCCCATTGCCAGCGAGGAAAGTTGGGTGGCGTGCGGTAAGAGGCCTTGTTGAAATGCGGGTTCCCATAGCCATTGATTTATAGGCATTCTGATCCTCATTCGCTCATCTAATGACGGCGAGCTGAAGATTCTTGACACTTGCAGACGGCGAGCAAGCGAACTCTGTTCACAAACTTTGAATTTTTTTTCATTTTTGCCCAGAAAAAATTCAAAGTTCATGAACAAAGCCTGCTCGTTCGCCATCTGTGAGAGGTAAAAATCTTCTCCTCGCCATCATGAGATGAGCGAATGAGCATCAGAACGCGTATACCATGTTTTGCCTATTATAAGCCATGGCTTATAATTTTTTTGGCTCTGAAGCATGGCTTATATTTGGAGGGTGGCTTATATGCAGACAAATATTTTATCGTCAAGTAACCAGATTTATTTGAATCAAGTATAAAAACCGAGTGTCATTCAAATTCGCAAATGAAATGTCAATCAAGTATGATGAAATGTTACTGAAAAATGGCTTTCACACATTACTGCATACTTCACATAATGAAAAAAATTCTCAGCAATTTGTCCACAATCTAAAGGTAGTTCATTACTGATATTCATCGATCATGTGAATTATAGTCACTGTTGACTTTCTGACATATGATCAGCGATGACTTGCCGAATTGACAATCTATCTGTAACAGAAAACTATCTCACATACTGTCAAAGGGCGGAGCAAGCATTATTTACCGCTGAACCTCCATATTCCTCTCAAGATCTGGCTTTCATTCGGGCGGCTTATATTTGGGGTCGGCTTACATTTGGAGACTGACTTATATTTGGAGGTGGCTTATATTTGGGGAGGGGGGGCTTATATTTGGAGAGAGGCTTATAATGGGCAAAACACGGTAAAACCAATGATTACGGCAACCCGCTCTTCGAAAAGGCCTTTTACAGTACGCTACCTAATCTTCCTCACTGACCGCGGGGTAAGATTTCGAATTTGTAATCCAATGCATCCGAAAGATCTCGGGTTTGTGCCCCGGTGTCGGCAAAGTTTCCAATAATTGGGAAACTGCCCATGCGTGTTTTTTTCTTGTCGACCGTTATTGAAAACTTTTTTGTCCATACACTTGATCTTTTGATTGCGTTTCAGTTGAATATGCAAAAACACGTGATGAAAATTCATGACAAAGTCGCATGACATGCCTTGCGTAACGTGAAAATTCAGAAAATCGTGGAAAATAATCATGACAAAGTCCCGTGACATGCGCGGAAAATCAGGAACGTTATGACGAAAACTCGCGACATAAAACTATGAAATATGGTCATGACGAGTTTCCATGACGTAAAGTTGATCATGAAGTTATGTCATGGATGTCCAAGATCATGATATGGTTTTTCGAAGAAACAAGACATCATGCTCTCATGTCATGTACATGACAATTTTTTTCAATAGGACAATAAGATAACCATCAAGAAACATATCCGTTCTTGCAAAAAGTACATTTAAGGGAAGGATAGAAAATTGGGGGCTGGATTAGAACGCTGGACGAAAATGAAGGGAAAGCTTAGGAAAGCCATTGTACAAGAAGAGATCTCAAGCCAGAGAGAGGCATCTCAAAAATGGTGGGATGAAGACCGCTGGCGAAAAAGGGACCAAGTGATGAATGCGCTGAAAAAGAGAAGAGACGATGAATTTGCCTCAAAGGAGTACTTCAAACTCAGAAGAGAATGTAGGGATCTACAGAAGAGAAAAAGAGAAGAGGAAGGCTCATTGAGGAAATGCTTAAAGACAAGTCGGGAAAGAAATTTTGGGAAAGAATTAACACGAAAAGGAACAGAAAAGAGAAGGTAGACGCCAGCATACCAAACCAGTAATGACTGAGTCATTTCCAATCTCAGTTGGGCGGGTAAAGAGAGAAACCGGAAGGGAAAAAGAAAACAGGAGAACCAAAGATGGGAAGGTAATAAATTCCCAGAAGGAGAGTTGGAAAGAGTTATCAGAAAAATAAAGAAGAAACAAGCTAGTGGAAGTAGCGGTATCGGTAATGAAGCATGAAAATACGCAAGCGAGAAAGTGAGGAAAAATTTGCTCACTCGTAGACATTTCACGTTGCTCAAACGTTCCACCAACGGGGTTTTCGGCTATTTACGGAACGTTCCAAGGTTGCAATTGCAACGTTCCAGAAACGTTGAGGTAACATTCACTGTTTGGTGGGAATGAGGTGTGGGCAAGTGAAGAAATCCCGAAAGGGGGCAGGAAAAAAAATCAGGAAAGGTAGTGCCCATATTATAGGATGGTGAGAAGAATAAGGTACAGA
Source organism: Eretmocerus hayati (assembly GCA_029851415.1). Taxonomy (NCBI): domain Eukaryota; kingdom Metazoa; phylum Arthropoda; class Insecta; order Hymenoptera; family Aphelinidae; genus Eretmocerus; species Eretmocerus hayati. The sequence goes on from CM056741.1 coordinate 138,512,166, forward strand.
ATCATAGAGGAATGACTATAATGCACACCATATACATAGTATATACAGAGCTAATAAGAAGCAGGTTAGAAGAATGTCTAGAAAGGGAGAAGAAACTGAGAGATGAACAGATGGGATGTAGCAAAGGGGGAAGTACAATGGACGCAGTATACATTTTAAAGAGCATGGTTGGAATGGAATTAGAGATGGGAAACACTCTGTAACGTTCGCCGACCCGGATCGAGCTTCTGACAAAATCAAAGGAAAGGTAGTATGGAAAGGACTGGAGGAAAACAAGAGTGGAAGAACAGATAAGAGCAAGAATACAAGAGCTATACGAGGAAACAGAAAGCATAGTAGAAGTTACCGGGGAAGAAGCAGGTAGATTCTATACGACAGAAGGTTTGAAACAAGGATGCCCGCTCAATCCCGCGCTTATCAACATGAAGACAGTGGACACCTTTAAAAAAATAGATAAGATACAAGGCGGAGGTTGCTTGATGAACAGGAGAAGAAAAGTGAAAGCGATCAGTTACGCAGACGATTACTGCCCTAGTATCTACATATGAGGAGGGGTTGAAAGAACTGATACAATGTTTCGGGAAACCGACAAAGAAGAACGGACATGAAATGAGCATAGAAAAATCGAAAATAATGGTCTGCTCGGAAAGAAGAGGAAGAGTAAAGACATGCGAATTTATATACGAAGGGGAGGAATTCGGAAAGGTCGAAGAATACAAATATTTCGGCTATGTGATCAAAAGAAATAACGAGGATAAAGAACACGTGAAGAAAGTAACCAGGAATGCCAATGCAGTCCTGGGCAAGATTTATGTACGAATGTTTAGAGATTGCTGGAATGAAAGTATGAGGATATTTGAAGCGCTAATCGAAAGCATAATCATGCATGGAGTGGAGATTTAGGGGTTGAGAAGAATGGAAGGAAGTGGAAAGGGTACAAACAAAATAGATGGAATGGGTATTGGGATTAGAAAGAACTTCACCAGACTACCTGAACCTAAACGGAGTTGGTGAACGGAAAATAGCAACGAAAGCGGGAACAAGAGCAGTGAATTTCGAAGAGGAACTGAAAAAAAATGAGGAGGGAGAAAGTATAATAGATTCCTGAAACGCTATAGAGAAAGGCAACATTGACAGGAAAAGAAAAGGAAGAAGAAGAAGAAAAATGGTTGAAAAAAGAGGCTGGTCGGAAGTGGAACTAAAAAAAAGAGTGAAGGAAGGTAACACATGCCACGAAGAACTGGAACAGGTGAAGGCGGGTGGAAACCCACAGGTAGCAATGAGTAGAGTCAAAGAGTCAGAATATTGTAAAGAATTGAAGGATTGGCTGTTAGAGTGCGAGGAGGGTCAGCCATACAGTACCCCTCATAAATTCTGGGACGGTGAATGCAATATCACCCTCCCTCTAAATAGCGATATCTCGGACCCTATGCAGCGTAGGATGAATTTGAAAAAAGCCTTTTGAAGAGCAGACAAAATGCTAACTCTTGAGTGTTTTGGATAACCTACATCGATCATCTTGGTGGTACTAGATTCTGGTCGAAAGTTAGAAATTTTCAAAAGTTTTCACTTTCATTGATACACCTGCAGTTTTGTTGCAAATGAAGATACGGCAGTTTTGAAAAAAACAATGTGTGCAAAAAAATGCTATGTGTAACTGTCATCTGATTATTCTTTTACATCCCATGTGTGAGAAAGTATGAGTTATTAAAACGCCCGGAATGATAGTATTTCACCATTTTAAGTGTCATTTTTCATGAAAACCACCGTTTCGAGTATTTAGATAGCTGATACGTTCTCACGCGTGTGACGTGAAAAATATTCAAAGACAGTTAGTAACACATTGCATTTTTTCGGCTCTACAAGATGCTTTTCTGAGGATTGAGGTATCTTTTATTTGCAACAAAACTGCACGTGTATCAATAAGAGTGAAAATTTTGGAAAATTTCTAACTTTTAACCGGAATCTAGTACACCACCGGTCAAGTGTTTGTGCACACCTTGAAAAAAAATTTCGATTTTGCTCACTCGACTGCTCGGATCTCCTTGGTCCAAATTGAGTCTAGTTGGGCTCATTTTGTAGCTTTTTTCAAACACTTTAAGAACTATTTGGTATTTTTCCTGCGCAGCTCAATAGATTCTTGCAAAATCAGTCTAAAACCTTGTAGAATTTCACAAAAATCGGGCCATTACGCAAACCTCTGCAAGTCTAATGGAAATTGATGGATTTAGATGATTCAACAAGCATCTAAAAGAAGAAGTTAAGAGCTTCAAAATCCGATTTTTAAAGTTATTCTAGCTTGTTTCTAGTCCGAGCTGTGACTGTTTTTCACGATGTCATTCGAATGCATTTTTTCTTTGATTAAAATCATGACAATCAAACCCCAATCGATAATTTCTCATTAAAAATGGCCTCCAATTCGAGGTCACAATAGAGAAATGGAAATTAGTCCTCCAAACGCCGATTCACGAGTTTAATATCATTGATTCATAAAAGAGGACGATTCAAGTTCGAAAAGTGTAATTTGAATTCCGCGCCGCGGCTGAAATGATAGCGCTAATGTATAAGAGTGACATCGAGACAAAGATCTTCGATTTTTGGAAATGCGGAATCATGCCAGACGAACCACCGAGGTGGCTAACATCCTACCTGTATTTGACGGGAAAACCATATCTGTAAATCAGTTCGCTAGGGAATGCCGGGATGCAGAAAGATTCGTGGACCCCACCGAGCGAGAATTCTTTCTACGATTAGTAAAGTCAAAAGTCAGTGGCGAAGCTCGATCATATTTGGAGGGGAAGAATTTTGAAACTTTGGATGAATTATTAGAAGAGCTTAATAGATCCTTTGCTCCCACCCACAATTTACCTCAACTACAAGTAGAGTTAGCCCGAGTGCTACAAGATAATTATGAAAAAGCAAGTGATTTTGGCTTGAGGGTCAATAAAATATTCCGGAAATCAATAGAACTAATCAAAGAACAATTTGAGCCTACCGTGGCTATCGGTATGATAGGTGGCACGACCAAGACCGCAATTGAATGTTTCCTCATCGGATTGAATAGAGATATCGCTCACATGTTAACAGGTAAACATTTTGATTCTTTAGAGCAAGCAATTTCAAATGCTATTGATGCAGAGAGACATGCCCAACAAAGACTCGATCTACGCAAGAATGAGAAGGTTCGCGTTATTGAGCCCCGCCGTGCCTTCGTGCGCAAAATTGATGGTCGAGAGGACTCGATGGAAAATTCAAATTCGTTCCGACGCAATGATGATCAGAAGCAATCACGGTGTTATAATTGCCATAAACCAGGTCATTTCTCAAGAAATTGCACCGTACCGCGTATTTTTCATTGTCATTTCTGTGGGAAAGCAGGTCACATATCCCGACACTGCCGTGAAAAAATGCAAGAAGAAAGACATAAAGTAGACACCCTTTGCATCTTCTGCGGAAGGGCCGGACATTCTGCCACCTTCTGTGCGCAACGTAATCGAGGAGATTCGCAAGAACACAATTTAAACTCAAATCAAGCTCGCCAGCCGGACACGATGGCGAGTCGTCCCGGGGCGCGACCCCAGATCGTGTCCAACGTCGTTCTGTCCTCCGGATTGGACAAATAATTGAACCCAATCAACCCAAATCTCCACAAATAAAACTGAAACGCGTTGACCTTTCAACAGAAGATGCAACATTTCTCGTTGATACTGGATCAGAAATCAATATAGTCAAGCTCGGAGCACTTTCAACCCATGTGAAAATTGATATTGATTCCATTCTAGGATTGACGGGAATCAACGACAAGATCGTTTCAACTTTGGGGCAATGTAACATAAGATTTGACAATATAAATTGTAACATGTACGTGGTATCTGATGAATTTCCAATTGCAGAGAACGGAATCTTGGGGGTCGATTTTCTAAAACAACAGAGAGCTACTGTATCCTTCGCAGATGAATTAATTACATTGCGAAACTATCTATCCGAATCTGTTCCATTCGAATCGCATAATGTTCTATCCTTGCCGGCTCGCACCCGGAAACTATGCACCCTACGTATCGAAAATGCTCACAAAAAAGGTGGCTATTTACCTAGGATTGAAGCGGGTCCAGGAATATTTGGTGGAGAATGCGTCGTGAATAACCGCGACGGTTTTTGTAAAGTATTCATAATAAACTCTAACGAGGAGGACATTGAACTGAGCCTCCCTCCGGTCAGATTAGAGGAATATCAAACCAATAGATCCTTTACACGATTGATCAATAAACTTAGTCGTAAGGAAAGTGAACAGGCAAAAGGGGAACGTATAAAGGCTATTTTGGCACTCTTAGATTTGGAAGATTTGAATGACGAAGAAAAAGCCCAAGTGAAAAGAATCGTTGAGAAATTTCCATATGTTTTCCACGTTCCAGGGGAGAAATTGGGACAAACTAACGTCATGCAACATCGAATACCAACGACCGACAATATACCGATCAACGTGAAACAATACCGTCACCCCCCGCACCTACGACAGATTATTTTGGATCAAATAGAAGAAATGATAAAAAATGATATTATCGAACCTTCTGAATCCCCATACAACTCACCCTTGTGGATTTTGCCCAAGAAACCGGATTCAAAAGGGAATAAGCGATGGCGGCTTGTAATAGATTTTCGGGCATTGAATGAAAAAACCATCGCTTCGGCTTACCCCCTACCCAACATAACGGAAATATTAGATCAATTAGGACAATGTAAGTACTTCACAGTACTAGACTTAACTCAAGGCTTTCACCAGGTACCAATTCACCCCGATGACGCACAAAAAACGGCCTTCAGTACTCCATATCATCACCTACAATATAAAAAAATGCCTATGGGTTTAAAGGGCTCGCCTTCGACTTTCCAAGCAATGATGGATAAAATTCTTACGGGATTACAATCAATCGAATTATTTGTGTACATGGATGATATTGTCATCCCAGCCAGAAGTTTACAAGAGATGGATGAAAAAATGGCCAAATTAATGGCACGATTAGAAGCAGCAAGACTTACCCTCTCCCCCGACAAATGCCTCTTCTTACGGCGCGAAGTAACGTATTTGGGTCATATCATTTCTGAAGAAGGCGTACGGCCTGACCCAAAGAAAGTAGAAGCAGTTGAAAGATTTCCACAGCCTCGAACTACGAAAAATATGAAACAATTCCTGGGTCTTGCGGGATATTACCGTCGGTTTATTCCCAATTTCGCTAGCATTTCCAAACCGCTCACACAATTACTCAAGAAGAATGCTCCCTTCATCTGGGGCCCACCGCAGGAAGAGGCTTTTGTCAGCCTGAAAAGGATCCTTTGCACCCAACCCCTGTTATAATTCCCTAATTTTGAACAGGATTTTGTCCTTACGTGTGATAGTTCAAGCTGGGCGATTGGATCGGTGCTCAGTCAGGGTCCCATAGGGAAGGATCTACCTATTGCATATTATTCACGAATGATGACGGGACCTGAACGATCTTACACAGTTTCTGAGCAAGAAATTTTGGCAGTTGTCGAGTCTGTGAAAAATTTTAGGCCATACTTATACGGGCGAAAGTTCACCGTTGTAACCGACCATAAACCTTTGATCTGGCTGCAGGGATTGAAAGATCCGGTATCTAGGTTAGCTCGTTGGAAAATAAAGCTACATGATTATGACTTCACAATTATACACAAAGATGGCAAGAGTAATAAAAATGCAGATTCGCTTTCTAGAAACCCAATACTCCCTGTCCCTGAACGTAATCAAACAACTAACATGCACTCCTCTGCATCAAACAACAACCCTGACTACCCGACAGAAGCACCCAGAATGACTGACCCCGTACGAAGAGACTCACGTGCTCGTCAAGGGATGGAGAGAAACCGGAGCCAAATTGATCGATTCCCCGCTGAGATCATAACGGTGCCCGCGATTGAGAAGAAACCGCAACCTCCTTCGAGTCAACCGCGAGGGTGCGAAGGAGAGAGGAAGCAATCGACCTCTCTTGTCCGTCTCTCGGAAGGCTGTAAGGAGACAGGTCCATCAATCGCGTCGGCAATCATGAGTCAGCCACCCGATGTTATGTCCCCTGACTGCGAGGGCGAGTTCTGTCTATTCAATCGGAGTAGCCATACCCTTAACGGCAGTGCCGGTAACAATAAACAGTTCACACTACCTGAACTCGAGAGTCCAGGTGACCCGCAGTTTGGGAAATTGTCAGAGGAATCGAATTCCTCAAAAGATTGTAGCGTTGCCTTGGCAATGCTGGAAGAGACAAGAGAGAGATCGACCCCACTGATGAGAGAAAGAGTACAACCAACAACATGTACTCAAGAGTTTCCCCTTCCCGAGAGTGGGCATGACCGAGTCGAACGAACAGTTGAAACCGAATCTGCATCCAAACCTACGCTAGTACAGAAAATATCAATAAAAAATCCGTCAGCCCAGATTGGAGTTTTAATGGTCAAATCCTTACAATTTTCAAAGGATCAACTCCTTATGAGAAAAGACAACCTTGTTCATTTTATTTCTCTGGATTTCATAGCAGCAACCGCTATTTGCAAACAACTAGTCGATATGGAATTCATCGATTTGGAGGTAATAAAAACGCAGAAAATCGAATTAGGGACCATTGTTCAGACCACCACCCCTTCCAACAAATACATTTTCACAATTTTCCTGAAAGAATCTCACACTGATCTTCCGTCATCCGCCAGGTTCATATTCTACATGGGAAAGCTGAAAAAATCGCTAATTGGAATGAAAATCAAATCCATTAGTTTTGCGAGGAACGGGGATGGGTTAGAAAAACTTAATTGGAGCTCCGTAGAGAAGGCACTTCAACTCACATGGAAACAGGGTGATCCCAGTCTCACAATTTGCACGGGTGAAATCATCTGTCCACCCCAATCAGACAGGATTGAGATCATTAAGGAATGTCATGATTCATTAGTAGGAGGCCATAAAGGCGTTTTCAAAACTTACGAAAGGATACGAGAACGTTTTTTTGGCCAGAAATGCGTCGAGAAATAAGAAATTACGTAACATCATGTGCAGCATGCCAAAAACAAAAATTAACTAGAGTTAAAACAAGACTCCCGATGACTATCACTAGTACCCCAGAGAGGGCATTCGAGGTTGTTGAAATGGATATTGTCGGGCCTTTGGATTGTACCTCTCGGGGAAATCAATTTTTACTCACTTTGCAGTGTAATTTGACAAAATATTCCGACGCGATTCCCCTCCCAAATATTACCGCGGAGACCATTGCAACAGCCTTTTGTAAAGAGTTCATTTGTCGATTCGGATGTCCTGAGGTGTTGAAGACGGACCAAGGTAGTAATTTCCAATCAAAATTGATGGAATACTTTACGAATCTCTTTCAAATAGGAAGATTAAGATCCAGCCCTTGGAGACCATCCACGATGGGATCCCTCGAACGCTCTCATCATTCCCTGATAGAGTATTTAAAAATGTATTGCGAAAAAGATGAATGGGACTTCTACATTCCCTTCGCTTGTTTTTCATTCAATTCTTCCATTCATAGTAGCCATGGTTTTTCACCTCATGAGTTAATTTTTGGACGGAAAGCCAGACTCACCTCCAAGTTCAATATTCACGCACCGGAAAAGACTTATGCCATTTACTTAGATGAGGTAATTTGGACACTGAGACTAGAAAAACTGCTAAAGATCGATTACTACTTGCAAAAGAACGCTCGAAACGTTTTTATGATCAGAAATTAAATTGTCAGAATTTCGAGATAGGGGAGGAAGTATATCTTCTCAAAGAACCGAGGTTGAGCAAATGGGATGATCAATATGCGGGGAGATATCAAATTCTCGACTTAATCGGAGATCGAAATGCCAAAATTCATTTAGGGAATGGGAGGACCAAGGTCGTGCATTTAGATAAACTCAAACATGCATGTATTCGGCCCTAAATTGCATGAAAACTATATCTAACATAAACTAATATTACAAGGAGTCATGCTAATATATGTAGGAGGGACACCTTCTTGGTAATGATACGTTACATCTAGCATCGCGTTAGAGTATTCTCTAGTCAAGAGTTCATTACATTATATGCGTCTTCAAGAGGGTAGCCACTAGAAGCGCATTAATAACATTCATATCTATAATTATTATATTTAAACTTCAAAAATGTAGCCACCATAATCACATCAATACTATTTATATCTCTGGTTAGCATAGTTGTAACCCCGTATGTATATGTATATATATATATGGGCAAATCTCACGAAGTATGCGGTTTGGCCGAACAGGCCTATTTTCACGTTGTCAGAACAACAGTCGCGTTATTTCCGCCGCTCGCATTAGATCATTTTGAAGATCTACTCATATTTAATAGTTCTGCATCATTCAGAAGTCTAAAAATTGCTATAGAAAGGTACTGGGAGACGCTTCTTCGTGACAAAATCACAATTTTCGACCGAACAGGGCCATAGTTCTCTCACGCCTTAGCTCGCCACAGGCGGGGCGGTTCACCGATCGGTCTGAAAATTGGATATGTGATGGATTATAATACATAGAAACATATAATTTTCGCCCGAGGCTGTGCCTATCAATGCGTCGGAGTGCCGATGATTCGTTGGAGCGAACTCCGATTCTACATTTTCTCCTGTATCGCTCTTCTAATGGATGCAGCACTCGGGGCGGTGAATATTTCGTATCTGTAGAAACGACATATTATTCTACATCCAAAAGCCTACAAATCTAGCCCAAGAACGATAGTGTGCTCGATTCCGCACGACGATGCGGCTTGAAATGAGAAAAGTTATTTTCGCGTAAATGGGGTCAAAAAAATCGTTTTTCGTGTAGCACACGAAAATTTCGATTCCGTTGGGATGGAAACCACGTGTAAACTGATATTTGTACCTCAAGAAATGCCTATGAGAATCGCCCCTACTACAGCCTCATATCGGTCGCGATGCGAGGCTTGTGAGGATCGACAAATGACGAAAATGAGCGTTTCGACGGTTGAGGCACATCTACATTTTGTACCACAGACCTTCAGAAAACACTGTAAACCATTGAACTCATCTCTCTTCTTCTATTCCAACACCAAGGATGCCATGTATTCACATACACACGAGCCAATTAGAATTACGAAAATATGAGGGTCCCACGCAAATACATGGGAAAAACTTCTACACCCTCACAAATCCACGGCGGGGCTCCAAAATGATTTACGCAAGTATTTCATCATTGTTTGAGCATTACTTGGACCAAACAAAAGTTTATCGGAGATGTGCTGCCATTCTGGAAATTCTCGAAATTTCAAAGTCGAAACCGCATAGTTCCTGAGATTTGCCCATATATTGTATTATCCACATCAATAAAAAACAAAAAAAAAAAAAAACAGAGAGTTGAGAGAGCAATGGAGGAAGAAGGAATCGGCTGTGAGTTGCCTTGGCTGGTGGGTCATGATTGATTACACGGATAGAGGTGGCCACAGTCGTATTGGGCAGATTCCACAGGAGGGAGCGAGGAGGGGCTCACCTTCCTCTTTCAACTCTCTGTTTTGATTGTTTGCGTAGGAGCCATCTCTTACAGTGCGATTAGGAGTAAATTCATAACCCAAGCACCCGGGAGAAGTATTGAAACGAATCGGGTGTAACCGTTCGGCGGATTTTCTTTGCTAAATTTCCATAAGGAATACTCTCTCGGATGACACCCAAAAATAGGCTATCTTTTCCAATCGGAGCATTGAGCGAATAACCATGTTCTCTCGAGAGTCTTGTCTCTGTAAAATCATTCACCTCTATTTTCCTAAGTCAAAACATGATTGATGATTGAACATACGTCTCAAGGACTCCTTCTGAACAATATCAAAATCCCTCTCTCCAGGATGGCAGCAGAATTAAAAATCAAGCTAGAAGTAGAACCAGTCACGCCTCCTACCTCACCCTCGTCAGAGGACAGTATTCCTTTAGTTAACAAGGTGGATGATCGGCCTATCGAGGAGTATGAAAAAGGATCATCCCACGGATCCCTTGAAAGTCCGGAGTTGAGGTGTTTTGATTCAACAGGCAACGGGCCCGAAGTACCCCCGGAGGTCTCCAAATTTGTGGAGGAGTATGAGGACCATCTCATTTGGGGAGACCTCGAAGATGGGACTCAAGGACCTCAGCCAGCGTCACAGCTGACATAAGTCCTGTTGGACAACTTATATGCAGATATTAATCGAGAAACCCCTCAACCTCTTCCAAGTTTTCCAGAATTGCTCACCTTGACTACCAAGTCGAGCCATGGACAAAACAACGGACAACAGAACCTGACTGACATCAGGGTTACAAATCCAATCTTTTCAAGTGAGTCTACCCTGAGGAGTACCAAGCAAATAGGAACACAAACAAATCCTGATACCACTAAGCCTACTCGGGAAGTTCCTGCACGACTCCAGCAAATAAGAAACAGGAAAATGGCAAACAACTCAGCTGTGCTACAATTAGGGGTTCGCCGATTTGGCCCAGCTTTCCACCCAATCATAGATCCTTGTCACGGAATCCCAACGCCAAGCAATGACGAAGAAGAATGGGAGCTTATGCTCTCGCTTCACGGTAGAACTACCGACAACAAATTCCCAAGTCAAATCTATCACCTTCAGGCTACTATATATGCTCCTGATGATTGGCATAATTGGAGATGTGTGCCCTGTTCCCGGCGACAGCAACAAGCTGGATGGAAAGTACGCATGATACATTTGGTGGGATGGAAAGGACGACTGTCCTGCGGCCGATGTCCAGGGTGTAACGTAGTCACTGTCCAACCCCGCCCGATAAAATGTAAACTCTGTCTGCCTATATATTTAACGCATCGCAAATATCTGAATCGAGGGACTTTGTTAAGAGCAAATGCTCTGCCAGGTTCTTTGTGATGAAACATGCTCTCTGGGTTGAATCCGCAATATGTTCTCTAGACTCAAATCAAGTCAAATAAATTAGATACAAAACTATTCATTGGCGATGCAGGATCGAACATAAAGCAATAAAATAAATCACCATTCGACTTTCATATCTATTTTTTTTTAAAAGATCTACAAGCCGTCTCAAAGCATTCAGAAGGAGTCACTTTAAGGACAGGTTCAAAATACTTGATACAGAATCATAACATTACGCAAGAAGGATAAAATCATAGCTCGATTACTTCCAGCCAACATCCTCTCTACTCACCTGAAAATAGAATAGCTCGGCTGAATTGTTGATGAAAAGAAAAAGGATCAATCATAGATTAATCTTTTTATTCGTGGGGGAGCTGTAATGATCCAAGTATAGTGGCACATACACACATACAAACAAGTAAACGCGAGGCAGTCTCCCAACAGACTCTCTGCAACAAAAGATTGTAACGTTCTCTCTCTCTCTCCCTCCCGCGTGCCGGGGATTGCTCATGCTACGGCTAAAGAGTATTCACATGTTAGCAATGCAATAATGGAGTATTTCAAATCGAGACCGGGTGAACTAATGGAGACCCATATATAAAATAGGTTATTATAGAACAGCGGAATATCCTTCAGTTATAGAGTTTCCATCAAGCATGAATAAGAAAATCAATCAAACAGGAAATTAGTATGCAAGACCTCGATCCCTCCTTAGAAAGCTTTTCACTAGAAATCAACTAGGACATAAACAACTCAAACAGCCTACAATTCGTGACGATACCAAATATCAATCGTGTCACAGATCAGAGAAAGAAAATCAATCCGCCCCAATCAGGGTAACTAATAAGCAAAACCTCGATCTTTTCCCCGAAGCTTTTAGAACTGAACACTTGAGAACAGATGCCAGTTAGGAAATAACCAACTCGAATAGTCTATAAATCGTGTCAAGACAATTTTTATCGACAGACGCCACAAACGCCGTAAAACCTTTCTCTCCCTGCATCAGGTACCAAATGAAAAGGGGCCAAGCAATTTATGAGACGTGTGACAAGCCTTCAACCCGCGAGATGAGGAAATTGAACTAGGAAATAATGATTTTATCTGCCGAAAACATCATCTTCTCTTTCAGGAATCCAAATAAGGCAATGGAAGGTTGGCAATCTTAGAATCAGAAGTACTCAACTTTCCATGAGCCCGATTTCTCGTTAGCCAACACCTATAGATTTCGGGAAACTCCACAGCCTCACGAGGTCAACAATTTCCAAATGAATTGATAGAAAGAAGGTCATGGAGAAGGCAAGGCAGGCTATATAAAGCCCAAACTCTGCAGAAGGGGACACTTGATATTTTGACGACACCGATGTCATATCATAGGCATTGTAATTGAGATCAATAAAGCCTTGGTGCTTTGCCAATTAATAGCAGTCTTTTTGATTTTACGGAGTCTCCAGGCATTTCCATGCCATAGTTAGAACAACCCATGCTCATAGAGTCGCAACTCAGTTCTCACAATTCAAATATTGGCGCCAGTATTGAAGCCATTTGAGAGCAGTAAATACTCCCTATATATATATATATATATTTCTGCACACCTATTAGAGTCAATTCATAACATGCTTACGGCAGTTCGTGCGTTCCTCGCGATCCTCTCCATTGTGCATGATGTTAGGTTAGTCTTTCGAAGTTTGCGGGTAAAAATGAATTGATCCAGAATACAGAATTAGAAAATATATCTCTGAGCATTTTCTTCAAGTTTGGTTATGAATAAATGGATAACCATTCATCCATAACCAAATTCAGAGGTTTATGAACATGTATGTTGTATTTTGATGTTACTGGCATCAAGATAATAGCTCTACAAAATATCATGTCAATACGGAGGAGCTATCTGCTCCAGTCCAATCATGTACAGCGTGTATCTTCACAAGCAGAGGATGCATATCTCATGGTGCAAACATGCAACTGGTTCCTGTGTGCGTTCCTAAGGGATATGTGCTAAAAGTATCAACTCAATAAAATTAGTCGCACAACTGCGCACAACACTGGAATGAGTTGCTACATACAGATTTCTGTATACATATAGTAACCGAGACTGAGATGACTCTCATTTTCATCACGCTGCACTTTTGAAAATTGTGCAGTATGTAGCTGCAATTTTCACCTATATATTTTCTTACAGTCTGAACTGTCTGAAGTCTGTGAACTCATTCCAAGATGGGGAAATGGAAATTCATCAGAGCGATCAGACCCACGGACTGGATCAGACACAGGGATGATCCCAATTGTAAAAATGGGGTGTAAACTAGCTCTAGCTCAGGTGGTTCTTATGAACGGAGAGAAGAGAACCACGCCACAGGGTGACCATGTTGGTCTGCATTTTGGAGTTGAAGATAGAATAGAAATTGATGCGAATGAACGTTAGTGGAATTAATCCTGTCTCTTTGATTTACTCATAATTATGGTAACATTGTGTACCCATTGGTGTATAATCAATGACACCATTGGTAGTATGAGCAGTCAGCTGTCCAACCACATTGTAAGTCAAGCTTTGCGTTGATTTAGATGGGAACGCAGATCCAACATGGTGGCCCTGTGGCGTAGTGCTCTTATTCTCTCCGTGCACGAGAACACCATGGCATCACCAGGGCTTGTGCTGGTTGACACCTTATTATTGCTAGTCTGATCCCATCTTGGAATGAGTGCACAGACTTTAGACAGTTCAGACTGTAAGAAAATATATAGGTGAAAATTGCAGCTACATACAGCACAATTTTCAAAAGTGCAGCGTGATGAAAATGAGAGTCATCTCAGTCTCGGTTACTAAATGTATACAGAAATCTGTATGTAGCAACTCATTCCAGTGTTGTGCAACTAATTTTATTGAGTTGATACTTTTAGCACATATCCCTTAGGAACGCACACAGGAACCAGTTGCATGTTTGCACCATGAGATATGCATCCTCTGCTTGTGAAGATACACGCTGTTCATGATTGGACTGGAGCAGATAGCTCCTCCGTACTGCCATGATATTTTGTAGGGCTATTATCTTGATGCCAATAACATCAAAATTCAACATACATGTTCATAAACCTCTGATTATGGTTATGGATGAATGGTTATCCATTTATTCATAACCAAACTTGAAGGAAATGCTCAGAGATATATTTTCTAATTCTGTATTCTAGATCAATTCAATTTTACCCGCAAACTTCGAAAGACTAACCTAACATCATGCACAATGAAGAGGATCGCGAGGAACGCACGAACTGCCGTAAGCAGTAGTCATTTTTCCGTAGTCGCGCGCCTAAGCTTGCGGCGTTTACAAGTGACGCATTTTTAAAATAAACCCCCAGGGGGTCGATTCTAGATTTCGGCCTAGACCAGTCGCGCGGGTCTAGTGACCATAATTTGTCGAGGTAGCGCGCGACCTGCGCGTTGATTCGCGATTTCGTCGTTCCTTGCTCCGCGAACCTTGGGTTAGGTTAGCTCGTATATAGCTGCATTTTGCGGTTTTGTGGTCTGCTGTATACGTGATTGTTGTCAAATAAACATAAATGAATGTTTATTTGACAACCATGACCATGCTGTTGTCCGGCGTGAGGTTGAAAAGTGTTGATGAAATATCTCCATCTCCATCAGTGAGAGTTTCATCTCTTTTTGATCAAACATAATTGACTGTCGTGATGCTGTAAAAATGAAACATTTTTTGGCGAGCTTCACTGTCCCATACAGCATCACAACAGTCAATCATATTTGATCAAAAAGAGATGAAACTCTCACTGATGGAGATATTTCATCAACACTTTCACTTTTCCACTTTTCAGACTTTACTCACGCCGGATAACAGCATGGTCATGATTGTCAAATAAACATTCATTTATGTTTATTTGACAACGATTTACGTGTACAGCAGACCTCAAAACCGCAAAACGCAGCTACTCATACGAGCTAACCTAACCCAAGGTTCGCGGAGCGAGGAACGATGAAATCGCGAATCAACGCGCAGGTCGCGCGCTACCTCGACAAATTATGGTCACTAGACCCGCGCGACTGGTCTAGACCGAAATCTAAAATCGACCCCCAGGGCTGGAGTTGCAGGTTGTGCCCTGGACGCTTGGCGATGAAGTGCTTATTCGCTCTTATGTACCAATCGAGGTCTTTTGCCGTGGATTGCGGGAAAGGATGTGGGGATTCTGGGTACGCCTCCAGGCGGCTACCCGTTCCGCAACTCTCTCGTAAGCGCACAGAAACGAACACATTCCATGTATAAGGAACTTCTCAACCTCCGCACTCCGCGTCCAGGGCAACCGTCTGCAACCTCAGCCCTGCTGATGAGTCCGGGTTACGATGTACCCAGTTGCAGGCGGTGGACGAAATGCATTCCGAGCCTTCCGCTCATTTACTCTAGTGGTGGCATACAACAAGCCCCACATTGGTGACCCCGACGTGATGTGAACACGCTTCAATCTTCCTATACCCTTTCCACTTCTTTCAATACGATACGTGCTCACATATCTGGGTGTTGAGTGACCACCCGCCTAGACGTGTATCTCGTCAAGAGTTACACTAGTCATTGACGGCGGCGTATGTATCCCAGCATCCCAGGGTCGAGTCACGACACGTGCGGAGAAGATGGGGAGCGGGTTTTTCAAATGTCCAGATTTCCTGCGATTGCTCGAGGTTGCTGGGGGGGGGGTCTTGTGGGGATTCTGAGTATGTCTACAGGTGGCTACCCGTTCCGAACCTCTCTCGCAAGCGCACAGAAACGAACACATTCCATATATAAGGAACTTCTCTACCTCCGCACTCCGCGTCCAGGGCAACCGTCTGCAACCTCAGCCCTGCTGATGAGTCCGGGTTACGATGTACACGTACGTCAACCTGGTCCGCGACCAAAATGTGACTATTGTTTTTGGTAGAACTCTCATTTCTCTAATTTGACTATTTTGCCTTTTGGAGAAAATCGACTTTTAAGTCGACAAAATATACCCGTCTTCCACGAGCCGTAGCTCATCGAATATTGCACCTAGACCAACGTGCGTAGGCTTAAATTAGAGCTCTGAATTTGCCAAAATTGTTTTCGGCGTCAAACAGACCACACAATGAGCGGAAGAGATAAATTACATGATCAAAGGTTTCGCGTGTACTGGTTATACCTATATATACAGCGAGGTGGCGCGAGGAGAGGGCGACTGATCTCGAGCAGGCGACAACACCGCTTTCGCGGGCCGGTATCGCCCGGATCGACGTTTGACGGGATAACTTGGGGCAACTTGGGGAATATCTGCATTGAAACTTTCTACGAGGCCAGCAGAGCAGATCTAACCATTCGCAGACGTAAAGCAGTGCAGGGAACCTATGTGCATGCACGAGATTATCGCGAGACTACGGAGTGGAAACCCTCCCTACGCGAGACTCGTCTTCCAGTGCTGGCGCCACCCCTCCGCCATCTCGCCATATATATAGGTATACTCTAGCCACGTGTAACTTATAATCGACGATTATCATCCTCCGTGATCATTTTTCCAGCAATCTAATACCGAAAACAATTTTGGCAAATTCAGAGCTTCAATTTGAGCCCAGATACATTGATCTAGGCTCAATATTCGAAGAGCTGTGGCCCCTGGAAGATGGACATATTTTGTCGACTGAAAAGTCGATTTTCTCAAAAAGGCAAATCAGGCAAATTCTGAAATTTTCTATATAATTAGAGAAATGGAAGCCCTACCAGAAACAATTGTTACATTTTGGTCGCGGGCCAGGTTGACGTACGTACGATGTACCCAGTTGCAGGCGGTGGACGAAACGCATTCCGAGCCTTGCGCTCATGTACTTTAGTGGTGGCATACATTAAGGCCCCATAAGGAGCTTGGACTCACGTCCATCTATTGCGCATGAGGTATTATGTACCCCACACTGTGTACTGATAGAGTCCCTATAATTTATAATTATAGAGGGACCCTATGTACTGACTGGTACTGACTAGAGACCCTCCAGGTAGTGATCTGCGAACAGCCCGGAGGGGCACGTCTAAGGCAGGGTCGGGTCTACACTACACTACACCGTATAATAGTATTACCCCGGTGTAATACCGGTGTAATGGTGTAGTTTAATTACACCGCGTCGAACCGTGTATTACACCACTACACCGCGGTGCGAAATGCAAGGTGTACTGATGCGTTTTGATTTTCTTTCGCGTCCGTTTGACTTTGGAAGTTTTTGAAAATCTTGTGAGTTGCGACAAATTGATCTGGGTTGAAGCTTTATAGCGCGATGCTGCCGCGATTTTTTAGTGCGGTTATTTTTTATGAAGCAATATAACTTCTTTAAGCAGAATCTCGTCAATGACAAATTATGTCATGCAAATTTTTTCCACGCAAAAATTTTGTGCCTGATTATGAGATGATTAATGTAATAATGTAATGATTAATGTAATTAATGTAATAATCGGCGTACGGGCAATTTTGAATTTAACCCATTGACGCTTGAAATACTACTTCTATGCCACTTTTTCGTTGCTCGTTTTTAGGTACAAAATAGCCCTCGAAAAAAAATGTGCAGTGTATGTAATCTAGGTAAAGTTGTTTAAACTTTAAAAATATGTGATTGGAATTCCCGTTCAAGGTGACCCTGAAGAGCTACGTTTGAGTTTTTGCTAAAAAGAGATTTTTCAAACTCAAAATCCTCTTTAGACTGCATATCGACCCTCGCAATCGATAACTATGGCACTGTAAGATCAAAAAATATGTCATTGGGTCCTGAACTACAAAACCTATGGATCAGAAGGATTTTATAAGTGAATCTGGGTTCAAGACATCGACCGAAACAAAGTACGCTGCTAAAAGAGATCAGCACAATGGGTATAACAATAAAACTCTTGGCGAAATTGGTCAGAGAGTCACTCAAATTGATGAGAAATTCGAAAAACTGGTCCATATTGGAAGACCATCATTAGAATTTTCACAAAATAGTTTCATTTTCCCTGTGGTCCAATATATTTCAGTCGTCCCTCATGTCAAAAAATTTGATTCGTCGAGAAAAATATCGTTTGAACCATGTTTCAAGGAATACTGAAAGAAGATGGTATCAACAAATGGATGTCAAGTGCCATGGATATGATCTTTCAGAAAGATTTATGATTTATTTAATATGTGATCTTCATGCATTCAGTTTGAAGAAGATTAAAATGGAGTTTTCGGTAGTTTGGTTTTTCGCAAAAAAACTCGTCTGATCATGTTAGAGAGGGCTCCAATCTAATTTGGTTTGAACAAAATTGATGGAGAACGCGGAAAATATTTGTCTATTTCATTCGAAGATAGATGGATTAGTTGTAGTGGTAGATATGGGGGAAAAATTGATTCTAGATGGAATTGAAACGGAGTGCTGGGGGAAAATTTTGCTTTTTGAAAGGAAAATTGGGTTTCAATCAGATTCAAGAGGAACTGAATCGAATTCGATTTCAACTAATTGATGTAGAGTGCTGGAGAAGTATCCTCTCTAGTCCATTAAAAGGTGGATAAATTAGTGGTAGAGGGAGATAAGAGCGAAAAACTTATTTTACATGAAATTTTCTACTCTTATTTTGAGTTATTTTTACAAAATTCTTTTTTAGGGGAAATCAGATCACCTACACTAGGGTTTTTTCATGTAAGATATATCGTCTGTACGAGCGGAATTTTCATGTAGTTGATGATGCAGAGATTATAAAAATGGAGTCTTTTCGGAGAATTGAGATTTTTCGAGAGTAAATTTCATCCTGACTGTATTGAAGCGAATTTTGAAAAAATTCGGTATCAACCAATGGCGAAAAAGTATCAACTTAGCTTAATAAAATATGAATGGATTAGTTTGAGGGGGAGATATGCGGTGAGTATGAATTAAAAGAAAAAAAATTAGAATATTCTGAGTTATTTTTTTGAGGAAGTAGCTATAATCAAGGCGATTCGGGCTATCTAAACTGAGGTTTTTTTGAGCGAAGTCTGTACCTTAGTTGGAACAGAATTTTTATACAATGGATTTCAATATGCTCAAAACGGAGTTTTCGTTGAAATTTTTCGTTTTTTCTGAAAATTTATGTTTATGGAGATTAAATGGAATTTCGGTATTAACCGATTGATAGATGAAGCCAGAAAACCGTAGTCTAGGTAACTTAAATTGCTGTAAGATCAAGTGAGGAAAAGATATTTTACTATGAAATCACACATGTTCAGCAATTTTACCTCAAAAACCTCTAAATTAAATTCGATGGGGAGAGGAGAGCAGCCGAATCACTGGTCTCATCTTTTTGTGATTCTTCACAATTCATAGAAGAGCACAGGTCGATGAAGTGGCGTGTAGAAGAGGAAACGTGGCGCAAAAAACCTTACACACACACACACTCAAAGAGATGGAGAGGTGAGTCCATCGAAGTTTTTGGAGGATTTTACGAGGAAAAGTGTTTCTTACAATCGTTAGATTTTGAGAAGAGGAACAAGATGGTCAAAACATTTTCATGATGAGAGGAATTCTGTTGGGGAGAATGTTGGATTGAATGGAAAAACTGATCAAAAATTTGCTCGACTGAAAACAAAGCTTTCTCTTTAGAGAAAGCTAAAAGGTTTTGAAACGCATCTTCGTCGGCCTTAAAACCCCTCACCTCTTCCAAACTCGATTCTGGGCATCAAATAATTTTTAAGCAATATCATATGATATGTTGAAAACGTTAAATGGTCGTTGTATTTCCAGAGGACTCATTTTAGCTCACAAATGAAACAAGTGGCTAAAATAGGGGCACAAATATGTTTTTCCGACTCAAAACGACCATCTAAACACGTTCCCGTTGCCAATTTGGCTCTAAATTATTGTCATTTTGCTCTAGAGCCACCAAAACTCTGATAACCGGGTTTACCATCGTTTTAAGCATTAGATGACATTTTACAGCCAATTTGACCCCAGGATCGTGTTCAGATGACCATGTTGAGTCGGGAAAACATGTTGGAATCCCTATTATAGCCACTCATCTCGTTTGTGAGCAGGAACATGGGAAATCGAAACCTCGCTCCCCTGCCCCATAATAGACCAAATCATGCTCATTTTATTGGACCCGTTGGCTCGGATACCAAACTCGCGTCTGGCTTGGGGCTTACCTCTGGAAGTTTCCACATATATATGGGGCTACTTTGGGGAGTGCTTCCACACATATTGATGCCCATGAGTTTAAATGGGAGCATATGCAAACCATATTTATGAGGTAATTTTTAGCAAAAAGTCAAAAAAGAGTACTTTGAACCCCCATGTAGAATATAAGATTCCATGGTCATATATGATCATAAATAAAATCGGTTTCAAAATTTGGCATTTCCATCCCAGGAAGGTGGGATATACTCATTTTCAACATCAATACTTCACGATGATGATCGAATATTACTCAGAAAATTTTTTTTTGAAGTCATTCTCAGGTTTTGAACATTTGAAGCACTGAACAGAAAACATCCACATTGAATAAAATTTTCCGTAAAAAATGTCAGTTTTCGGGAACTTGAGACCGACTCCTGGAAAGATTTTTTTATGTAGTATATGATCAGTATCGTGACGTATTGATGTTAGAATAGGTTTGAATCAATATATCACAACTTCCTGGAATGAAAATGAAATGTTTAAAGCGGTTTCAAGTATGATCATATATGACCATGAAATCCTCAGATTTCATGATCATATGTGTTCATGGAATCGTATGTTTTACATGGGCCGTCTACCAAAAATGCCACCCAGATTATTGTTCTAATCAAGAGTACTTGTCTTTGAGAAAATATGATCATAAGGTTGGATGATGAAAAAAGAAAAACGATTTTTTTCAATTAAGCTCAAAGTTTGGCATTTGTACTAAACTGCTCAACTTGTATCGACTGTAACTCCTATGAAAAGTCCGATAATCGACTTTTACCAGGAGTCAAATTGTAGGTGTTTAGTATTGTGTTCATCTTGATCTATATACATCTAGTTCAGTATGAGGTCATTGTTGAATTTTGAATTCTCGTGCGCAGCCGCCATCTTGTCGTCGCGACTTCGTGCTCTTCTGCTATTCAGCAGAATATATATTCCAGCTATATATTTATAATATATTCCAGCGCGCTCGTCGCCTTCCGCGGCTTGCGCCAGTTTCCGCTCAGCAACCGACCGTGCCACCTCGCTCTGTATCATGAGCTTTATTATAATATAGTTTATTGTTTATTTAAACTATGAGACAAAAAGTTATTCAGTTCACCTGCTCCCATATCAAACATATGGTCCTACGAATACCGGATTGGAGCCAGTGAGTGAAATTCAAGTCGATGCGAATAGATTCGCGTCGACACGAGGTGAAATTTTTGGTGATTGTGCGCGGTCGGATGTCTTCTCGGGCGACCAGCGGCGGCGTCTACGAAGCCTATCAGCGAGTGCAGTGCTGATATCCTGCCGGAGAACGGGGATTATTCCTCGATTGCTCGTTCCAGACCATTGGTTCACCGGCAACAAGCGCAAAGTTAGGGCAGCGTACATCGTTCCGATAGGACACAGGCTAACCAGAGAAGCGCGTCGAGGTCTCCAGTTGGCGCACCCCGAGAAGACGGCGGGAACGACCTGGGGATCCAGGAGGGTCTCTGGGCAACGAGGAGGTTCATCGTGGGATTTTTAGGATGAGTTGTTTTCATTGTTTTTTTCTCAAAATTTCAATGATTTATAGAATTCTTGGCTGGTTTCTCTCGCTTAGAAATCAATTTAGATCAATTTCTCATTGATCATTTGATTCAAAGAGAGATATTCTTTGCGATTTGTCGCAATTTTTTTGGCATTGCTCGGCGTAATTTACTATCATAATCGCGAGCATTCTTGATGATGATGACCTTGATTCTATGCTAAAGTCAACGGCCTTTTTAGCATCATCGGACGAGCGTCGTGTGTGTTAGCCGACGTTGGTGTGTGTGCTGCCCGGAGCTGAGCTCGACTTCTGGTAACACAGCTGACCAGAGTCATCCGCAGCTGTTCATCAGCTGCAAGCTGCTGTTCGTCGGTACTCAGCGTAGCAGCGTAATCGCTGCGTCGACCGCATCGTGTCGCCGTGCAGTCTAGCAGCCAGCTCGACGGTGTTCATCACAGCTTTGCAGCGCACCGCGTCTTTGGCTCCGACGTTCTTCGGCGTGATACATCGCAGCATTGCGGCGCACCACGTTTTCGGCTTTGGCGGATACTCGTCGTGCTTCAGCTGATTCTACAGCGGTACGAGTGAGTCGTATGTATTATATGAGATTGTCGCATTGAATCTTGACTGGGTGCTAGATCAATTTTAGATATCTCAACCCATGGTTTCTGGCTTTCTAACCTCAAAATGTTGAATTCAAGAGATTGTCTTACGTTTTGGGTTGCATTGTGAATAATTGTAAATATTTTTCGGTACGGTTAGGGGGATTTTTGGATCAGTGCTTCCATCAAATCTTTGGTTAGATTTGAGAAATTCCTCATTCTTCGGTTAGTTTTGCCTAATTCTGGCTAGAATTTTGGCATTTTCTATCGACTTGCTGCAAAGATACTAGCATATCGGGCTGTATCGAAGCATTCACATTTGGATTTCGGTTTTTTTTTGGTTGAGTGTCGGTTGGGTATCTAACGGTTCCTACGATCTTTCTGAATAATCATGGAGGCGCTCTATGATCAGCAACTTGATTCGCAGAAGAAGATTTCGTTAGCTTACAAAAACTTCAAAGCCAAGGGTCAAGCTAAAATGACCAAGGCTAATGCGATTGTGCGGATAGAAAATCTTTCCTTCCACTACAAAACTTTCTGTTTGAATCATAACAAGATTATCGCAGATTTCGGTGTAGACAAGGAATTAGATTATTTCGAATTCAAAATTGGTGACTTAGTTGAAGAGTCTTATATGGATAATAAGGCTGAGTTTCAAGAATTCTTGGATTCGATTGCGGATTTGGATTGGTCTAGCATTGAAACTAACCCTTCTGTAGCACCGGCTTCGCAAACAGTTGTAACTCCTGCTTCGTCGTATTCTCTCGCAAAAATCGAAATGCCAACGTTTTCAGGAAAGTTCAACGAATGGGCCAATTTTCGGGATCTTTATAAAAACTTGGTGCATAGAAGGGAGGAGATTCAGCCAGTGGTAAAATTCTATCATTTGAGATCCAAGTTACAGGGTGAAGCATTAGATCTCATAAAATCCATTGATCTCACGGCTGAAGAATACCCACGAGCCTGGAAGGAACTGTGCGATTTTTATGAGAATAAGCGGAGACTAGTCAGTTTGACTTTAAGTTCTTTCTACTCTCTAAAACAAATGAAAAATGAATCGTACGCTGAATTGAAAAAACTTCACTCTGGAACTTTCGGAACTTTGAATTTTTTGAAAAGTCTAGATCGTCCGGTGAAAACTAATGGTGAAGATCAGTTTGTATTCACGACTGTTTCGAGATTTGACTTAGTTACGAGAAAGGAATGAGAAAAGCACTTGGGCATCTCCCATGATCCTCCATCTATAGACTAATTGGAAGCTTTTTTGAAAGAGAAATCAGCCACGTCAGAGTCAATCGAGAGCAGCATCAAGCCGAGCTCTAGTAACCAATCGGGAATAATTCCAATTCAAGCAAAACTAATTCTATGGCTACTTGTTCGGATTCTGAATCATACAAAAAGGTTTGTCCGTGCTATTCGGATAACCATCATCTATCGCAGTGTGATGCTTTTAAGGCTAAAAGTAAGACCGATAGAAAATTGTTTGTGATTGAGAAAAGGTTATGTTTCATTTGTTTTGGTCAGCACAGTGCTAGGTCTTGTCGATCCAAGACATTTTGTAGAAAGTGTAACGGGAGACACCACACTTTCCTTCATTCAGATATTTCTAAGCTCCCAACCGATTCTCAAACTGATGATAAGACGGGTTCGGGTCTTTCGAGCGAAGACAAGGGTTCAAGAACGAATCAAAAATCTTCCTCGAATACGCATTCAACGGTCACCGCTTGTCTCAATTCGGTAGACAATTCGGGTTTTGTGCTCTTGCCCACAGCAGTAGTGAAACTTATATCAGCTGACGGATTTGAATTTTACTTCACAGCTTTGATCGATCACTGCTCGCAATCCTCTTTCATAACAGAGAACGCTTGCCAAAAATTAGGAATAAAAAGGATGAAATCTAAGGTTCAAATCAAGGGGGTTGGCGACCTTAACACCGGAATTTCGAGGGGTTTGGCCAATTTCACGGTGCGTCCCAGATTTTCCTCAGATTTCAGTTGTGATGTGCAGGCTTTCATTATTCTCAAGGTTTCTGGTTATAAAGCCTCTGTTGCAACGGGTACGGATGAATGGGATCATCTCAGCGGGGACTTAATTTGGCTGATCCCAATTTCCTAAAAACGAGATCAATTGATATCTTGCTGGGTGCCAAAGTTCACGCTCAGACTGTGCTTGATGGGGTGAAAAAGGCAAACGTTGATCTGTCTAATCAACCTATCGCGACAATCACAGAATTGGGTTGGATAGTTTCTCCTAGTGTCGATCAAAACTCAGAATCTTCTTCATCTTATCTTCATCCAGTTGATAACACAGTGTTAGAATCGATTCTTGAACAATTTTGGAAGCAAAAAGAAGTCGGAACGGTCGGGAAAAAGGTTTCTGAGGACGATCACCAATGCGAAGAACACTTTCAGGAAACCCATTCACAAAATGCTAGGGTTTGATACATAGTTCGGTTGCCAGTAAAACAAGAGTTGATGAAAAATTTGAATTTTAAACTCGGTGATTCTTACTCCTCTGCTCTTCAAACGCTCTATTCCATGGAACGGAAATTCTCGAAAGATTCGGATTTCGAATCGAAATATAAGGCTTTCATGCAAGAGTATGAGGATCTCGAGCATATGGAAAGAGCTTCAAATTTGTCGGTAGAAGATAAGAACGGTTGCTATATTCTTCCTCATCGCGGAGTGCTTCAAGGCTCCAAAAAATTACGGACGGTATTCAACGATTCAAATAAGGTTCATGGCACTTCATTGAATGATCTACTTTACACTGGCGAGAATTTGCTACCAGAGCTGGTGGATCTGATAATGAGATGGCGTCGGTATGAATTTGTTTTCGTGGCTGATATAGAGAAAATGTTCAGACAGGTTTTAGTCGACTCCAGAGATCGTCACTTGCAGATGATCTTATGGAGGAAAAATCCGGATCTGGACGTCTTACTCTATTTTCTCAGAACGATCACTTACGGTTTAAAATGTTCACCTTATCTTGCCATTAGGGTTTTGAGGCAATTGGCTAAGGATTATGGGCATCTATTTGCTTCAGCAGTTGAAATCATTGAGGATGAATCATACATGGATGATTTTATGTCGGGGGGAGAGACAGTAGAAGAAACTCGTCAGAAACAGGTGCAATTGATCGAAATTCTCAAGGTGGGTGGGTTTGAGTCACGGAAATGGGCGGCGAACGATGCTCAGTTGATCGAAAAATCCCAGTCGATCATAGAATTCACGGTTCGGCTACTTTTGAATCTGATGATTGTACCTCTATTCTTGGTCTATCTTGGGCTCCAAGAGCGGACTACTTTCATTTCAGTATCAAACCCCAAGGTTTTGACAGTCAAAAGTTGACGAAAAGAGCGATATTGTCTCTCACAGCTAAAATCTTCGATCCATTAGGTTGGTTAGCTCCGGTGGTGATCTGGGCAAAGATATTCATGCAACCGCTTTGGCTCTTGAAGTGTGAATGGGACGATGTTCTCCCGAGTGACTATTCAAACCAGTGGTCTGAATGATACGGAAAACTTGCCGATTTGGAGGAGATTAGAATACCCAGGTGGATCGGATATTCGAGCCAAGGATTGAAAATTGAGTTGCACGGGTTTGCGGATGCTTCTTCAAGAGCATACGGTGCTGTTATTTATTTGCGAATGATCAGGAACGGACGGTTAGCTGTATCGTTGCAGTGTTCTAAGTCAAAGGTAGCTCCGATCAAAACAATAAGTATACCTCGTCTAGAGCTTTGCGCGGCGTTGTTATTAGCAAAACTCTCTGATCGTTTCATCAAAATCATGCCTATGGAGATAGCATCGATCCATCTATGGTCGGATTCAAAAGATGTTCTGTATTGGATTAGAGCTCTGCCAAATCGGTGGCAAACTTTTGTTGCAAACAGATGTTCTTTGATTCAAGAGTTGGTTCCGCAAGATCATTGGCATCATGTCAAATCACAGGATAACCCAGCAGACGTAGTTTCTCGAGGCTTGAGTCCAGAACTTTTGTCGTCGTTCGAGCTTTGGTGGAATGGTTTTTGTCGGAGTCGAGTCATCCGTGGACTACTGAAGCAGAGAATGTGCAAGTTAAGCCTCTTGAAGAGAGAAATTCTTCCGCTTCTCATGTCACTGCGTTACAGTATCCGGATGATTCCTTTCAAAACGAATTGTTGACAAGGTTTTCTACAGCAACGAAGCTCTTTCGTGTTACGGCGGTTTGCCTTCGCTTTCTGACGAAGCTTAGCTATCGTCTCAGCGAGAAAACTAGTGAGAGAATGAGATTTCTGCACTTTCATTGATTTGGAAGTGATTTCAGAGGGTTTATTGAGACCTGGGGAGTTGAAAAATGCCGAATTGTTATGGGTATATATAGAACAAAGAAATAGCTTTGGTGGCAGTTTCAGGTTGCTGGAAAACGATAAGGAACTGAAGGATTCAAACTTGTTGAAGTTAAGACCATTTTTAGATCAAGGTCTCCTGAGAGTTGGAGGCAGACTGCGACATGCGCTTATGGATTATGCTGCTAAGTACCCGCTGATTCTGCCCTGCCGGAGCCCTTCGACAGAGCTGCTTGTGAGACGAGCTCACTTGAATTCTCTCCACGGTGGTACGCAGCTCACTTTATCCAGTCTCAGAAATCAGTACTGAATTCTGAGGGGTCGACAAGCGGTAAAAGTTCTGATTAACCAGTGTACGGTATGTCTACGATATTCAGCAAAAATGTCCACTCAATTGATGGGAGATCTTCCCAAGGTTAGAGTCACTCCGGCTTATCCTTTTGAGCATTCGGGAATGGACTTTGCAGGTCCATTCAAAGTACGATTATCCATAAGTCGTGGCAGAGGGACGATGAAGGCTTATGCTTGTATCTTTATCTGTCTTAGTACAAGAGCTATTCACTTGGAGTCAGTGGAAGA
This sequence comes from Eretmocerus hayati, assembly GCA_029851415.1. NCBI lineage: Eukaryota > Metazoa > Arthropoda > Insecta > Hymenoptera > Aphelinidae > Eretmocerus > Eretmocerus hayati. The sequence goes on from CM056741.1 coordinate 138,539,234, forward strand.
TTGTTCAAGTGAAGCATTCATGGCCGCGTTCGAGCGCTTCACTGCCAGACGCGGACATTGCAGCAAATTGGAGTGCGACAATGGCTTGGATTTTGTTGGAGCAGACGCTAAGCTGCAACGTCGCTTTAATGGAGCTTCGGCAGAATTTGAAGACATAGTTGTGGAACTGAGCAACATGGAGACGAAGTTCAGATTCAACCCACCTGCGGCACCGCATTTCGGAGGAATCTGGGAGGCTGCAGTTAAATCAGCTAAGCACCACTTGAAAAGGATAGTTGGTGACCATGTTCTTATTTTTGTAGAAATTTCCACATTGCTGTCAAAAATTGAAGCATGCTTAAACTCAAGGCCTATTTCCCCTCTGATTCGTCCGCGCTGACACCCGCGCATTTTCTCATACAGAGACCATCGTTTATAATTCCAGAGCCAACCATACCATCAGCGCCCATTCCAGTCAATAAACGATGGAGGTAGATAACTCAGATGACTCAAGACTTTGGAAAGTGTGGTCCAGTGACTACCTACAAGCGCTGCAAGAAAGGCACAAATGGTCAAGGCCTTCCAGGGCCTATCGAGTGGGTGATGTGGTTCTACTACGATACGATTGTAAACCTCCAGCTGTCTGGCCCTTGGCAGTAGTCACATCAGTTTTTCCCGGCAATGATGGCAGAATTAGAGTAGTTGAAGTCCGCACAGCTACATCCAAGTTCAGAAGACCAGTAGTCAAACTTGTGCTTCTGGTTCCAGAGCCTTCAGACGAAGAAAGTGATGAGATTTGAATTCTCTAATAATGGACAATAAGTGATTAGTTATAAGGTTGGAGTTTTTGTTTTCAATATAGTCCGCGGTAAACTTAATTCCACATATAAAATGAAATTCGAGTCATTTTCCAAATAGTATGGGTGTCTTGGCAGCTCAAAAGCACTAAGTTAGCGTCTGGCGTGTATGCGAGCACAATACGAAATTTAGAGCCAATTGCGCGGTTGCCATGGGCGTTCATCTCCACATGGAATGGACGTTCCTCCTTTTGGGACCCGTTCCCGGGTGGCCGGAACTTAGTATATTTTTTGATCTGATAAAGTGGTGTTAAGATTTTACTAAAATGCAGGCTTGATTTTTCGATTTTTTCCTTGATTATTGTAACAATTTGAGATGATTGAACGATTTTTCTTGACGGTTCAGCTAAATTCTCCTTCGTATTTTATGTTCGAATTACGTTCTATTTCATGAGCCTTCATCGCATAATTTGATTCTGATCTACTTTTGATTATTCATCTTGTAGGTTACTTTACACCCCTTAGATTTTTGTTGTGCAAATCTCGCAATTTATGCCTGATAAATTAGCTGCCAAATGGCTCTGCATGGATCTTGAGTTCAAACTAAGTTGAAAATCCAAATCTTTATGCTCCAATTATGACTTTGAATATTCATTATTTTGGATTCTTCATCGATTATCAACATTGAGATCATGATTAATACTTTGTCAAATGAAATTATTTAAGTTTCTTGAATGTATCGAATCAAGGTGGGCGGAATGTTTAGTATTGTGTTCATTTTGATTTATATACATCTAGTTCAGTTTGAGGTCATTGTTGAATTTTGAATTCTCGCGCACAGCCGCCATCTTGTCGTCGTGACATCGTGATCTTCTGCTATTCAGCAGAATATATATTCCAGCTATACATTTATAATATATTCCAGCGCGCTCGTCGCCTTCCGCGGCTTGCGCCAGTTTCCGCTCAGCAGCCGAGCGTGCCACCTCGCTCTGTATCATGAGCTTTATTATGATATAGTTTATTGTTTATTTAAACTATGTGACAAAAAGTTATTCAGTTCACCTGCCCCCATATCAAACAGTAGGTTTTTCCAAGACCTTCAAATAAATGACTAGTATCGGTATAAGACGTCAATTATCACTTTAATGGTAGGAGCTAGGTCACTTGGGAGAAGGCCGAAAAATCGCTACAATAGGCTCTCAGTAGAAAGCTTTTAAAAGTTGCCAGCCTGGATTATCGATGTTGGGTAAGTTTTCTTACTAGTTTCAACAAAAAATGCGCCCAAGTACGTTGAAGAATATTGGGTCTAGTCAGAGCTATGATTTTTCGAAAACAGGCTCGAAAAGGGTCGGAAATGGGCCTTTATTGAGCCCTGGGGCCTACGCGAAGCTTCGAAAAAATCCAAAATAAATTTTTTGTCATATTTGAACATAGAACTGATAGAAAAAAGTTTTTAGGGATTTTTTTCAGACTTCTCTGGTGACGGCACATGTCGAAATGCTCTGAAACGACTCATATACATCTCATGGCTTCCGTATCCGGGAACTCACAGCCATCGAGTATTCACCCAGCTCCCTGCTGCAAAAGATCGATTGGGATAGATTGAGAACCAATCGAATCCTATCAGGATGAATACATTTCAATCGGTTCTATCATTCAATCGGTGAGAGCAGTATTGGAATTCAATACAGATCAATCGAACAGAGACCCAATCTAGCTGAATCCTGAATTGGAGATTTGAGATCACGACTGCCAATCGAATTCTATACTGTTGATGAGGATTGATGTAAGCGAATATAATCCAATACTAGTATTCAGCATAGGATAGGATCCGGATGGAAGGATGAAAGATCTTTGCTGGTTCAATATGTTTGAATGAACCAATACAGTATTGGAATCAATCTAATTGAATGATAGATTCCGTCTCCCACTGCTCTATCGAGATCAATGCTTCAGAAACTCATTCAATTTGCGGAACGATACTAATTGTCTATCCTAACCAATCCCGAATGACAGGATTGAATTTCACCTTTTGAATACTATTGTTGCAACATTCCTCAATCGAACCAAATAATTCTCTGCAGTACTGGTGTATAATAGCCTTGCTCATTCCTATCTGTCTCAATCATGAATGGAGAGATTCAAGTCATTAGCCCTGGATCGATTCCAATCATCCCCCAATCACATATTGCGTGATTGACCAATCGAGACGAATACTAGAGAATCGAATTGAAATCGCGGGTACATGGTTATTCTATCCTTCTCAACACTCACAATCAGTATTAAACTCCTCTAGGTTTCATATATATCAATCGAATTCAATACTGCTGGGCAGGATTGGGACGGCCTGGGAAAAGTTTTGCTATCGGTCTGAATTCTGCCAGGCAGCATTAAGTCGACTGCGTGAATCGATTTCGATGATGACCCAATCACTCAATGTGTGATTGACCAATCGAACTGAATACTTTAGGATGGAATACAGATCGTGGGAGCATGGTCTCTATCCTCCTAAATACCTACGATCGTTATTCCTCTCCCCTTTCAACTCCTCTGAATTTCATGTATTTGGATGGAATTCAATACTGCTGAGCAGGATTGGTATGGCCTGGAGATGAGTTTTGCTATCGGTCTGAATTCTGCCAGGCAGCATTGAGTCGACTGCGTGAATCGATTCCGATGATGACCCAATCACTCAATGCGTGATTGACCAATCGAGCTGAATACTTTAGGATGGAATACAGATTGTGGGAGCATGGTCTCTATCCTCCTAAATACCTACGATCGGTATTCCTCTCTCCTCTCCACTCCTCTGAATTTCATGTATTTGGATCGAATTCAATACTGCTGAGCAGGATTGGTACGGCCTAAGGACAAGTTTTGCTATCGATCTGAATCCTGCCGGGCAGCATTCAGTCGGCTCCGTCAATCGATTTCAATGATGACCCAATCACTCATTGCGTGATTAACCAATCGAGATGAATACTCCCGAATCGGATCGGAATCACGGGTGCATGGTTATTCTATCCATCTCAATACTCACAATCAGTATTAAACTCCTCTGGATTTCATATATTTCAATCGAATTCAATACTGCTGAGCAGGATTGGAACGGCCTGGATATGAGTTCTGCTATCGGTCTGAATTCTGCCAGGAAGCATTAAGTCGACTGCGTGAATCGATTTCAATGATAACCCAATCACTCGTTGCATCATTGACCAATCGAGCGGAATACTATAGGATGGAATGCAAGTCGTGGGAGCATCGTCTCTATCCTCCTCAATGCTTGTAATCAGTATTGAACCCTTCTAGTTCTCATATATTCGATTCGGTATCAATACCGCTGAGCAGGATTGGTATGGACTGAGAATAAGTTTCGCTATCGGTCTGAATCCTGCCGGGCAGCATTGAATCGACCGCGTCAATCGATTCCAATGATGACTCAATCACTCATTGCGTCATTGACTAATCGCGATGAATACTCCAAAATCGAATTGGAATCGTGGGTGCATGGTTATTCTATCCCTCTCAATACTTACAATCAGTATTGAACTACTCTGAAATCATGTATTTGAATCGAATTGAATACTGCTGAGCAGGATTGGAACGGCCCGGAGATGAGTTTTGCTATCGGTCTGAATCCTGCCAGGCAGCATTGAGTCGACGGCTTCGATCGTTTCCAATGATGACCCAATCACTCATTGCGTCATTGACTAATCGAGATGAATACCACAGAATCGAATTGAAATCGTGGGTGCATGGTTATTCTATCCCTCTCAATACTCTAAATCAGTATTGAACTCCTCTAGATTCCATGTATTTGGATCGAATTCAATACTGTCGAGCAGGATTAGAACGGCCTGGAGATGAGTTTCGCTATCGGTCTGAATCCTGCCAGGCAGCATCGAGTCGACTGCGTCAGTCGATTTTAATGATGTCCCAATCACTCTTTGCGTCATTGATTAATCGAGATGAATACTACAGAATCCAGTTGAAATCGTGAGTGCATGTCTATTCTATCCCTCTCAATACTCACAGTCAGTATTGAACTCCTCTAGATTTTATACATCTCAATCGAATTCAAGACTGCGAAGCAGGATTGGAACGGCCTGAAGATGAGTTCTGCTTTCTGTCTGAATCCTGCCAGGCAGCATCAAGTCGACTGCGTCAATCGATTTCAATGATGACCCAATCACTCATTGCGTGATTGACCAATCGAGTTCAATACTATAGGATGAAATACCGATCGTGAAAAAATGGTCTCTTTCCTCCTCGATACTTACGATCGGCATTGAACTCCTCTGAATTCCATGTATTTTAATTGAATCCAATACTGCTGAGCAGGATTGGTACGCTCTGAGGACGAGTTTCACTTTCGGTCTTAATCCGGCCGGGCAGCATTGAGTTGACTGCATCAATCGATTTCGATGATGACCCAATCACTCATTACGTGATTGACCAATCGATACGAATACTACAGAATCGAGTTGAAATCATGGGTGCATGGTTATTCCATCACTCTCAATACTCACTATCAGTGTTGAACTCTTCCTGATTTCATATATTTGAATCGAATTTAATATTGCTGAGCAGGATTGGAACGGCCCGGAGATGAGTTTTGCTATCGGTCTCAATCCTGCCAGGCAGCATTGAGTCGACTGCTTCAATCGTTTCCAATGATGACCCAATCACTCATTGCGTCATTGACTAATCGAGATGAATACCACAGAATCGAATTGAAATCGTGGGTGCATGGTTATTCTATCCCTCTCAATACTCTAAATCAGTATTGAACTCCTCTAGATTCCATGTATTTGGATCGAATTCAATACTGTCGAGCAGGATTAGAACGGCCTGGAGATGAGTTCCGCTATCGGTCTGAATCCTGCCAGGCAGCATCGAGTCGATTTCAATGATGACCCAATCACTCTTTGCGTCATTGATTAATCGAGATGAATACTACAGAATCCAGTTGAAATCGTGAGTGCATGTCTATTCTATCCCTCTCAATACTCACAGTCAGTATTGAACTCCTCTAGATTTTATACATCTCAATCGAATTCAAGACTGCGAAGCAGGATTGGAACGGCCTGAAGATGAGTTCTGCTTTCTGTCTGAATCCTGCCAGGCAGCATCAAGTCGACTGCGTCAATCGATTTCAATGATGACCCAATCACTCATTGCGTGATTGACCAATCGAGTTCAATACTATAGGATGAAATACCGATCGTGAAAAAATGGTCTCTTTCCTCCTCGATACTTACGATCGGCATTGAACTCCTCTGAATTCCATGTATTTTAATTGAATCCAATACTGCTGAGCAGGATTGGTACGCTCTGAGGACGAGTTTCACTTTCGGTCTTAATCCTGCCGGGCAGCATTGAGTCGACTGCATCAATCGATTTCGATGATGACCCAATCACTCATTACGTGATTGACCAATCGATACGAATACTACAGAATCGAGTTGAAATCATGGGTGCATGGTTATTCCATCACTCTCAATACTCACTATCAGTGTTGAACTCTTCCTGATTTCATATATTTGAATCAAATTTAATATTGCTGAGCAGGATCGGAACGGCCCGGAAATGAGTTTTGCTATCGGTCTCAATCCTGCCAGGCAGCATTGAGTCGACTGCTTCAATCGTTTCCAATGATGACCCAATCACTCATTGCGTCATTGACTAATCGAGATGAATACCACAGAATCGAATGGAAATCGTGGGTGCATGGTTATTCTATCCCTCTCAATACTCTAAATCAGTATTGAACTCCTCTAGATTCCATTATTTGGATCGAATTTAATATTGCTGAGCAGGATTGGAACGGCCCGGAGATGAGTTTTGCTATCAGTCTGAATCCTGCCGGGCAGCATTGAATCGACCGCGTCAATCGATTCCAATGATGACTCAATCACTCATTGCGTCATTGACTAATCGCGATGAATACTCCAGAATCGAATTGGAATCGTGGGTGCATGGTTATTCTATCCCTCTCAATACTTACAATCAGTATTGAACTACTCTGAAATCATGTATTTGAATCGAATTGAATACTGCTGAGCAGGATTGAAACGGCCCGGAGATGAGTTTTGCTATCGGTCTGAATCCTGCCAGGCAGCATTGAGTCGACTGCTTCAATCGTTTCCAATGATGACCCAATCACTCATTGCGTCATTGACTAATCGAGATGAATACCACAGAATCGAATTGAAATCGTGGGTGCATGGTTATTCTATCCCTCTCAATACTCTAAATCAGTATTGAACTCCTCTAGATTCCATGTATTTGGATCGAATTCAATACTGTCGAGCAGGATTAGAACGGCCTGGAGATGAGTTTCGCTATCGGTCTGAATCCTGCCAGGCAGCATCGTGTCGACTGCGTCAGTCGATTTCAATGATGACCCAATCACTCTTTGCGTCATGGATTAATCGAGATGAATACTACAGAATCCAAATGAAATCGTGAGTGCATGTCTATTCTATCCCTCTCAATACTCACAGTCAGTATTGAACTCCTCTAGATTTCATACATCTCAATCGAATTCAATACTGCTAAGCAGGATTGGAACGGCCTGAAGATGAGTTCTGCTTTCGGTCTGAATCCTGCCAGGCAGCATCGAGTCGACTGCGTCAATCGATTTCAATGATGACCCAATCACTCATTGCGTGATTGACCAATCGAGTTTAATACTATAGGATGAAATACCGATCGTGAAAAAATGGTCTCTTTCCTCCTCGATACTTACAATCGGCATTGAACTCCTCTGAATTCCATGTATTTTAATTGAATCCAATACTGCTGAGCAGGATTGGTACGCTCTGAGGACGAGTTTCACTTTCGGTCTTAATCCGGCCGGGCAGCATTGAGTCGACTGCATCAATCGATTTCGATGATGACCCAATCACTCATTACGTGATTGACCAATCGATACGAATACTACAGAATCGAGTTGAAATCATGGGTGCATGTTTATTCCATCACTCTCAATACTCACTATCAGTGTTGAACTCTTCCTGATTTCATATATTTGAATCGAATTTAATATTGCTGAGCATGTTGGAGCGGCCCGGAGATGAGGTTTGCTATCGGTCTCAATCCTGCCAGGCAGCATTGAGTCGACTGCTTCAATCGTTTCCAATGATGACCCAATCACTCATTGCGTCATTGACTAATCGAGATGAATACCACAGAATCGAATTGAAATCGTGGGTGCATGGTCATTCTGTCCCCCTCAATACTCTAAATCAGTATTGAACTCCTCTAGATTCCATGTATTCGGATTGAATTCAATACTGTCGAGCAGGATTGGAACGGCCTGGAGATGAGTTCTGCTATCGGTCTGAATCCTGCCAGGCAGCATCGAGTCGACTGCGTCAGTCGATTTCAATGATGACCCAATCACTCTTTGCGTCATGAATTAATCGAGATGAATACTACAGAATCCAGTTGAAATCGTGAGTGCATGGTTATTCTATCCCTCTCAATACTCACAGTCAGTATCGAACTCCTCTAGATTTTATACATCTCAATCGAATTCAATACTGCTAAGCAGGATTGGAACGGCCTGAAGATGAGTTCTGCTTTCGGTCTGAATCCTGCCAGGCAGCACCAAGTCGACTGCGTCAATCGATTTCAATGATGACCCAATCACTCATTGCGTGATTGACCAATCGAGTTCAATACTATAGGATGAAATACCGATCGTGAAAAAATGGTCTCTTTCCTCCTCGATACTTACGATCGGCATTGAACTCCTCTGAATTCCATGTATTTTAATTGAATCCAATACTGCTGAGCAGGATTGGTACGCTCTGAGGACGAGTTTCACTTTCGGTCTTAATCCTGCCGGGCAGGATTGAGTCGACTGCATCAATCGATTTCGATGATGACCCAATCACTCATTACGTGATTGACCAATCGATACGAATACTACAGAATCGAGTTGAAATCATGGGTGCATGGTTATTCCATCACTCTCAATACTCACTATCAGTGTTGAACTCTTCCTGATTTCATATATTTGAATCGAATTTAATATTGCTGAGCAGGATCGGAACGGCCCGGAAATGAGTTTTGCTATCGGTCTCAATCCTGCCAGGCAGCATTGAGTCGACTGCTTCAATCGTTTCCAATGATGACCCAATCACTCATTGCGTCATTGACTAATCGAGATGAATACTCCAGAATCGAATTGGAATCGTGGGTGCATGGTTATTCTATCCCTCTCAATACTTACAATCAGTATTGAACTACTCTGAAATCATGTATTTGGATCGAATTGAATACTGCTGAGCAGGATTGAAACGGCCCGGAGATGAGTTTTGCTATCGGTCTGAATCCTGCCAGGCAGCATTGAGTCGACTGCTTCAATCGTTTCCAATGATGACCCAATCACTCATTGCGTCATTGACTAATCGAGATGAATACCACAGAATCGAATTGAAATCGTGGGTGCATGGTTATTCTATCCCTCTCAATACTCTAAATCAGTATTGAACTCCTCTAGATTCCATGTATTTGGATCGAATTCAATACTGTCGAGCAGGATTAGAACGGCCTGGAGATGAGTTTCGCTATCGGTCTGAATCCTGCCAGGCAGCATCGAGTCGACTGCGTCAGTCGATTTCAATGATGACCCAATCACTCTTTGCGTCATTGATTAATCGAGATGAGTACTACAGAATCCAGTTGAGATCGTGAGTGCATGGTTATTCTATCCCTCTCAATACTCACAGTCAGTATCGAACTCCTCTAGATTTCATACATCTCAATCGAATTCAATACTGCTAAGCAGGATTGGAACGGCCTGAAGATGAGTTCTGCTTTCGGTCTGAATCCTGCCAGGCAGCATCAAGTCGACTGCGTCAATCGATTTCAATGATGACCCAATCACTCATTGCGTGATTGACCAATCGAGTTTAATACTATAGGATGAAATACCGATCGTGAAAAAATGGTCTCTTTCCTCCTCGATACTTACAATCGGCATTGAACTCCTCTGAATTCCATGTATTTTAATTGAACCCAATACTGCTGAGCAGGATTGGTACGCTCTGAGGACGAGTTTCACTTTCGGTCTTAATCCGGCCGGGCAGCATTGAGTCGACTGCATCAATCGATTTCGATGATGACCCAATCACTCATTACGTGATTGACCAATCGATACGAATACTACAGAATCGAGTTGAAATCATGGGTGCATGGTTATTCCATCACTCTCAATACTCACTATCAGTGTTGAACTCTTCCTGATTTCATATATTTAGATCGAATTTAATATTGCTGAGCATGTTGGAACGGCCCGGAGATGAGGTTTGCTATCGGTCTCAATCCTGCCAGGCAGCATTGAGTCGACTGCTTCAATCGTTTCCAATGATGACCCAATCACTCATTGCGTCATTGACTAATCGAGATGAATACCACAGAATCGAATTGAAATCGTGGGTGCATGGTCATTCTGTCCCCCTCAATACTCTAAATCAGTATTGAACTCCTCTAGATTCCATGTATTCGGATCGAATTCAATACTGTCGAGCAGGATTGGAACGGCCTGGAGATGAGTTCTGCTATCGGTCTGAATCCTGCCAGGCAGCATCGAGTCGACTGCGTCAGTCGATTTCAATGATGACCCAATCACTCTTTGCGTCATGAATTAATCGAGATGAATACTACAGAATCCAGTTGAAATCGTGAGTGCATGGTTATTCTATCCCTCTCAATACTCACAGTCAGTATCGAACTCCTCTAGATTTTATACATCTCAATCGAATTCAATACTGCTAAGCAGGATTGGAACGGCCTGAAGATGAGTTCTGCTTTCGGTCTGAATCCTGCCAGGCAGCATCAAGTCGACTGCGTCAATCGATTTCAATGATGACCCAATCACTCATTGCGTGATTGACCAATCGAGTTTAATACTATAGGATGAAATACCGATCGTGAAAAAATGGTCTCTTTCCTTCTCAATACTTACAATCGGCATTGAACTCCTCTGAATTCCATGTATTTTGATTGAATCCAATACTGCTGAGCAGGATTGGTACGCTCTGAGGATGAGTTTCGCTTTCGGTCTGAATCCTGCCGGGCAGCATTGAGTCGACTGCATCAATCGATTTCGATGATGACCCAATCACTCATTACGTGATTGACCAATCGATACGAATACTACAGAATCGAATTGAAATCATGGGTGCATGGTTATTCCATCACTCTCAATACTCACTATCAGTATTGAACTCTTCCTGATTTCATATATTTGAATCGGATTTAATATTACTGAGCAGGATTGGAACGGCAAAGAGATGAGTTTTGCCATCGGTCTGAATCCTGCCGGGCAGCATTGAATCGACTGCGTTAATCGATTTCTATGATGACCCAATCGAGATGAATACTCCAGAATCGGATCGGAATCGCGGGTGCATGGTTATTCTATCCCTCTCAATACTTACAATCAGTATTGAACTACTCTGAAATCATGTATTTGATTCGAATTGAATACTGCTGAGCAGGATTGTCACGCTCTGAGGATGAGTTTTGCTTTCGGTCTAAATCCTGCCGGGCAGCATTGAGTCGACTGCATCAATCGATTTCGATTCGATATAAGGTCTGCAATGCTGAGAATCAGTATTGAAACCGATTGGGGCGGATTGAGATCTCTATGTTTGCAATACTGGAAGACGGCACTGGAATCGATCGGGTCAGATAGGATTTCAAGTCCTCAATACTAACAACCATCATTCAGGTATATCGACGTAGATAGAATATACGGTATCCAATGTTAGAGGTCAGTATTTGGATCTATTGAGGCAGATAGGACTTCCCATTCCTAATCTGATACGTAACATTTGAATCGATTCAAGTAAATATGACGTAAGGTATGCAATGCTAAAAATCAGTATTGAAATCGATTGAAGCGGATTGAGAACCCGATGTTTCCAATACTGAGATACAGTACTGAAATCGATTGGGGCAGATAGGATTTCGAGTCCTTAATACTGATATTTAGCATTCAATCCGATTCAGGTAAATATCATATGAGGTCTGCATTGCTGAACATCAGTGTTGAGATCGATTGAAGCGTATTGAGATCCCGATGTTTCCAATACTGAAAGACAGTTCTGGAATCGATTCGGGCAGATAGGATTTCAAGTCCTCAATACTGATATCCAGCATTCAAATCGATTCAAGTAGATAGGATATGAGACCTGCAATGCTGAAAATCAGTATTGAGATCGATTGATGCGGATTGAGAACCCGATGTTCCGAATACTGGAAAACAGTTCTGCAGTCGATTGGGGCAGATAGGAGTCCAAGTCCTCAATACTGATATCCAGCATTCATTCCGATTTTGATAAATAGTTCATAAGGTTTCCGATGCTGAAAATCAGTATTGAGATCGATTGAAGCTGATTAAGATCTCGATGTAACCAATACTGAAAGACAGTACTGGGATCGATTGGGGCAAATAGGATTCCAATTCCCCAATACTGATCTTCAGCATTCAAGTTGATCCAAGTAGATAGGATATAAGGTTTCTAATGCTTACTTTCAGTACTGAGATCGATTGAAGTGGATTGAGATAGCGATCTACCCAATACTGAGAGACGATACTGAAATCAATTCAGGTTATTAGGATATAAGGGCTACAATACTCACAGACAGTATTGGGATCGATTGAAGTGGGTTGAGGTCTCGATGTTCCCAATATTAAAAAACAGTACTGGAATCGATTGGGGCAGATACGATTTCCAGTCCTCAATTCTGATATTCAGCATCGAAATCGATTCAGGTGAATATCATATAAGGTCTGCAATGCTGAACATCAGTATTGAGATCGATTGAAGCGTAACGCGATCCCGATATTCCCAATACTGAAATACAGACCTGGAATCGATCAGGGCAGATAGGATTCCAAGTCCTCAATACTGATATTCAGCATTCAATTCGATTCAAGTAAATATGATATGAGGTCTGCAATGCTGAAGTCAGTATTGAGATCAATTCAAGCGGATTGAGATCTCAGTGTTTCCAATACTTGAAAACGGTATTGGAATGAATTGGAGCAGATAGGATCCCAATCCTCCAATACTGATTTTCAACATTCAAATCGATACAAGTGGATAGGATATAATGAGGTCACTTATGCTTACATTTAGTATTGCGATCGATCGAAGTGGATTGAGATAGTAATCTACCCATACCTGAGAGACAGTACTCAAATCGATTCAGGTAATTGGGATATAAGGGCTCCAATACTTACAGTCAGTATTGTGATCGATCAAAGTGAGTTAAGATCTCGATGTTCCGAACACTGGAAAACAGTACTCAAATCGATTGGGGCGGATAGGATTTCGAGTCCTTAATACTGATATTTAGCATCCAATCCGATTCAGGTAAATATCATATGAGGTCTGCAATGCTGAACATCAGTGTTGAGATCGATTGAAGCGTATTGAGATCCCGATGTTTCCAATACTGAAAGACAGTTCTGGAATCGATTCGGGCAGATAGGATTTCAAGTCCTCAATACTGATATCCAGCATTCGAATCGATTCAAGTAGATAGGATATGAGATCTGCATTGCTGAAAGTCAGTATCGAGATCGATTGAAGCGGATTGAGAACCCGATGTTTCCAATACTGAAATACAGTACTGAAATTGATTGGGGCGGATAGGATTTCGAGTCCTTAATACTGATATTTAGCATTCAATCCGATTCAGGTAAATATCATATGAGGTCTGCAATGCTGAACATCAGTGTTGAGATCGATTGAAGCGTATTGAGATCCCGATGTTTCCAATACTGAAAGAAAGTTCTGGAATCGATTCGGGCAGATGGGTTTCAAGTCCTCAATACTGATATCCAGCATTCAAATCGATTCAAGTAGATAGGATATGAGATCTGCAATGCTGAAAATCAGTATTGAGATCGATTGAAGCGGATTGAGAACCCGATGTTTCCAATACTGAAAAACAGTCCTCGAATCGATTGGGGCAGATAGGATTTCAAGTCCTCAATACTGATATCCAGCATTCAAATTAATTCATCCAGATAGGATATAGGGTTTCTAATGATTACTTCCAGTATTGAGATCGGTTGAAATGGATTGAGATAGCGATCTACCCAATACTGAGAGACAGTAGTCAAATCGATTGGGGCAGATAGGATTTCAAGCCCTCAATCTGATATTCAGCATTCAATCCGATTCAGGTAAGTATAATATAAGGTCTGCAGTGCTGAACATCAGTATTGAGATCGATTGAAGCGTATTGAGATCCCGATATTCCCAATACTGAAATACAGTGCTGGAAACGATTGGGGCAGATAGGATTTCAAGTCCTCAATACTGATATCGAGCAGTCAATCCGATTCAGGTCAATAGGATATAAGGTTTCCGATGCTGAAAATCAGTATTGAGATCGATTGAAGCTTATCAAGATCTCGATGTAACCAATACTGGAAAACAGTACTGGAATCGATTGGGGCAAATCGGATTCCAATTCTCCAATACTGATTTTCAGCATCCAAATCGATTCAAGTAGATAGGATATAAGGTTTCTAATGCTTACTTCCAGTATTAAGATAGATTGAATTGGATCGAGATAGCGATCTACCCAATACTGAGAGACAGTGCTGAAATTGATCCAGGTTATTAGGATATAATGACTCCAATACTCACAGTCAGTATTGAGATCGATCGAAGTGGGTTGAGATCTCGATGTTCCCAATACTAGACAACAGTACTGGAATCGAGTGGGACAGATAGGATTTCAAGTCCTCAATACTGTTATTCAGCATTCAAATCGATTAAGGACGATGAATAAACTCGTCAATGCTCATAGTCAGTATTGGGACCGATTGACGTCGTGTGACATATCGAAATTCCCAATCCTGAAAGTTAATATTGGAATCGATTGAGGCCGATGAATTCGAGTGGCTGACGCTAGGTGGCGTTTCGATGACCATCTCAGTTTGCATCCAAATATCATGGGATTGCTTTCTCGCAAGCGACGAACCATCTCTCCTGTTCCAATATAAGACTGATGAGTGACAGAACCTCCAAAAAGCGGTTAGTTATGTAATGCGATGATATGTTAATGCGATCATGATTAGAATAAGTATTGGATTGTATTGAAACTTTAGCTGTAATGTGAGCGACGTATATGTAAGACGTTGATTTGTAATAATGACTGAAAGTCAGTATTCAGGTCGATTGAGGCGTATTGAGTTCTCGATGTTCCCAATACTGAAAACAGTATTGGAATCGATTGAGGCAGATAGGATCTCGAATCTCCAATATTAATATCCAGCATTCAAATCAATTTAGATAAATAGGATATGAAGACTCTAATACTTCCACTCAGTATTGAGGTCGATTGAGGCGGATTGAGATCTCGATGTTTCCGATACTGGGAAACAGTATTGAAATCGATTGAGGCAGATAGGATTTCGGAATTTCAATAATGATATCCGTCATTCAAATCGATTCAGATAAATAGGATTTAAGGTCTCCAATGCTCCCAGTCAGCATTGAGGTCGATTGAGGCGGATTGAGATCTCGATGTTTCCATTTCTGAAAAACAGTGTTGAAATCGATTGAAGTAGATAGAACCCATAGCATGTCAATGCTTTTTTATGGCATTGACACAGATTGGAATCGCGATATCCTATCAAGGGAATCAGCATTCATACAGATAGAACAAGGACTTCCGAATACTGGCAGTAAGTATTGAGATTGATAGGCAATCTCACTTTCAATGCAAAAAGTCTGCATTGGTGAAGATTGGTCTATACTGTTCGAATCATGATCAACATCATTGATCGTTATTGAACTCCAATCTTCCTCAATCCTGAAAGTCATGTTTCAAATTCATCATAAGATTCTAGGTTCAGAACGATCGGATGTATTTCAATCGAATCCAATCGAACTTTTGCAGCAGGGTAGTTGAATCTTCAAACATTTGGTTGAAGTTTCCATTCAACCAACTGGTGGAAGTTTTCATTCATGTTGAATTTTTGGTTCAACCACTGGTTGAATAAAAAATTCCACCAGTTGGTTGAAGTTTTTTGAATAAATTTTTCACAGCGTACCTTTAAGTGTTTATGATTCTGATGTTGAACGTCTCCGAATCTGAAATCCCAATGTCTCGAGTGATAATGTATCGATTTTTACGATGACAATAGATTGCAAGTGAATTTTATTTAAAAAACACAGATTTTGATGAAAAGACGCATTTTTCTCGCTTCAAACGTTGTCCTATCCTAGTTCTAATCACAGAATCGGAAAGGACAGACAATTTTAAATCGGTAACATGTCGTATGATATTTTTTAAGAAGCTATTTGATGGCCAGAGTAGGGATTGAGAGGGGTGAGAGGTTTTAACGACGATGGAACTGAAGGCGTCCTAACACTTCCCATTTTGGTCGATATCTTGAGCCCAGATTCACTTATAGAATCCTTCTGATCCATAGGTTTTGTAGTTCAGGACTCAATGACATATTTTTTTGATCTTACAGTGCCACAGTTATCGATTACGAGGGTCAAAATGCCATCTAAAGAGGATTTTGAGTTTGAAAAATCTTTTTTGTCAAAATTCAAACATAGCTCTTCAGGGTCGCCTTGAACGGGAATTTCAATTACATATTTTGAAAGTTCAAACAATTTTACGTAGATTACATGCACTGCACATTTTTTTCGAGGGCTATTTTGTACTCAAAAACGAGCAACAAAAAAGTGGCATAGAAGTATTATTTTGAGTATTATTTCAGGCGTTAATGGGTTAAAGCCAAAATTGCCCGCACGCCGATCTGAAACACATTAATCATCTCATAAATAGGCACAAAATCATTGCGTGGAAAAAATTGCATGACATAGTTTGTCATTGACGAGATTCTGCTTAAAGAGGTTATATTGCTTCATAAAAAATAACCGCACTAAAAAATCGCAGCAGCATCGCGCTATGAAGCTTCAACCCAGATCAATTTGTCGCAACTCACAAGATTTTCAAAAACCTCCAAAGTCAAACGGACGCGAAAGAAAATCAAAACACATCAGTACACCTTGCATTTTGCACCGCGGTGTAGTGGTGTAATACACGGTTCGACGCGGTGTAATCAAACTACACCATTACACCGATATTACACCGGTGTAATACTATTATATGGTGTAGTGTAGTGTAGACCCAACCCTGGTATAAGGAACGCGATGGTGAAACGTATGTAGACCCTCCACAGGGATCTTATTGTGAAATAACGATGCGCCACGCGCCAAGAGCAGCGCTCGCGCTGGCGTATGCGGTCGCGTATGACGTCAGTGACATGTCCAGATACGCGTGAGGACGACGGTGACTGGTCCAGTGACTCGTCATCCTTGAATTGGACGAGTCATTGACGTCATGCGCAACCGCGTACGCCAGCGCGAGCGCAAGCGCTGCTCTTGGCGCGTGGCGCATCGTTATTTCACATTGGCCGCGTCTACATGATGCGCCGGGGCTTGCGCTGCGGCTTGCGCCGGCGCTTGCCCCAGCGCAAGGTTTCACGGGAGGATCGGTAAAACAGATTTTCAATTGGGATCTAAATTTTTCTTACTCGAATTGAAATCGGAAAGAAATGACAAGTTATTTTGCGATCTTGAGTTGAGATGAAAGATTAAATATTTTATTTGTTCAAACTTGTATTAAAATTGAAAAATAATGAAAGTGTGGTTTTGCAACAGTTTCGAGTTGATTTGAAATTGAAACATTCTGTCTACAAATTTGAATTGGAATTGAAAAAAAAATGAAAATAGTACATTTCGGGTGGGAATGTTGGCTTCCGCTCAACGAGTGATATTTTCCGGCCCGAGCCGAAGGCGAGGGTCGGAATCATCACGAGAATGCGGAAACAATCCCGTTTGAGTGTCGAATACTACTTTTTTACCGAAATGAGAAAAACTCGTGCGGAGAGTCGTTTCCCGCATATAAGGTGGAAAATACAATTTTGCGAACCCGAGCTCGGGGAGCACAAATTTCACTTTTAGGTAAATAATCTTGTGTAATGACGAGGGCGAGGATGACCAGACCATCAATATTTGAGCCCTGTATTTGAGATGCGTGTGTGTGTGTAGTGTTTTAAGCTTCGTCAAGCAGACGACGCTTTGACTTGGACGACGACAGTGGACGACAGTAAACTGCGTGGAGCCCCGAGGCCCGGGCCTGGGTGGGTAGCGACCCTAGCTCGGGCTCTCCGTCGGCATCGCCCGGGTGTGGACCTCGTTCGTCATTACACAAGATTATTTACCTAAAAGTGAAATTTGTGCTACCCGAGCTCGGGTTCGCAAAATTGTATTTTCCACCTTATATGCGGGAAACGACTTTCCCGCACGAGTTTTTTTATTTCGTTAAAAAAATAGTATTCGACACTCAAACGGGATTGTTTCCGCATTCTCGTGATGATTCCGACCCTCGCCTTCGGCTCGGGCCGGAAAATATCACTCGTTGAGCGGAAGCCAACATTCCCACCCGAAATGTACTAGCTATTTTCATTTTTTTTTTTTTTTCAATTCCAATTCAAATTTGTAGACAGAATGTTTCAATTTCAAATCAACTCGAAACTGTCGCAAAACCACACTTGCATCATTTTTCAATTTTAATTCAAGTTTGAAAAAATAAAATATTTAATCTTTCATTCCAACTCAAGATCGCAAAATAACTTGTCATTTCTTTTCGATTTCAATTCGAGTAAGAAAAATTTAGATTCCAATTGAAAATCTGTTTTACCGATCCTCCCGTGAAACCTTGCGCTGGCGCAAGCCGCAGCGCAAGCCCAGGCGCATTGTTATGATGTGCAAACTAGAGTGAGATTGTGCGCACGAAACGGACGGCAGTCGAACTGGGAAGGGTCGCTACTATAGTTATTCCACAATATGAAAATGTATAGGTATATACTAGGTATGAGTGGCGGTGTGCGTGGGGGCCGGGCGCATATGTATGAGCGAGTGTATGTGGTATATGCGTGGCATCGAAGCATGCGTATATGAGGGTCCAAATATATACATAGACACACATGTATGATGGGATCCACCTAAGTCGGTATTCTTTCGCTCTCACGCTATCTGATCATCCAACGGAGTCAATCTTTCCCTTTGTTTTCAGCACCTACAGATCTTACCAGCGGGCTATCGTTGCGATCTATTTTGGCCTTACGCGGCTTAATTGAACGGATTGCGACGCTGGATTACTTATAGGCGCCCAGATTCACTTATCGGCGCCTAACGCATAGGGAAGCCAGGACAAGCCACAGTACACTAAGCTGACCTACTTTTAAATTCTCACAATTTTGGTGCATGTAGATGTGAGATATATATATATATATATATGTCTATATATATATACTAGGGGGGGCAAGCCCCCCTGCTCGCTCCGCTCGCCAACCCCCCATTTTAATTCGATCTTATTTGATAAAAATGAATAAAACTCCCTTTAAAACCCCAAAACCATCTAACAATTACTTCCATCTATCACTATTATTATACTGTCAATTCGGGTGCTCACGTCCCGAACCCTTATGACTCTGATACATATATATCAAACAATATATTCATCACTAACTTCATACATATTTCAACGCAACATAACACTAATCATACAATTTTTCACTCAACACATTCACAGAACTCAAATGAAACATCCATATATTCATACTATACCCAACATATCATCTTTACCCCCTCCACAATAACTTTCCCTACTCATGCCTACGTTCAATTCATACTTCTTCCCGCTCGCGCTTGTCACTCATGGGAACCAATGAACTCCTCATCATTTCCCATACTTTCGCTTGATCTGCCTGTCACTATTTAAGCTCTTTAATTTTTATCTGCTTTCCGCCCCTGCCTACCACATTCCCATTTCTTCCTATTCATTCCCAGTTATAACCGTGTACAGAACCAAAACTCTCATTAATTCATACTCTACCCCCCCCCCTGCGCGTCACACAACCATTCCTTAACATTTATTCCCATTTAAAACTTTCAACAGAATTGAAACTCTCAAATATTCATAATCTTTCAACCTATTATCTTACCCCTCTACATGAAATTCCATTTCACTCTCTCAGCCGAACCAATTCACCTTTTATTATTTTTTATCCTATCCCCTATTCACCACTTTATTTCCACTAATCGGTACCGTCTATCCGCGCATGCGCACAACACTCATTTCTCCCCATTAATTCCTCCCCACCTCATAGTACCTCTTACACTCGCGAAAACTTCTTTCCTATCCCTTCATACATTACAAATCCTCCCTATATTCTTATTTCTTAATAAAATTATCCATACTTCCCTCTATTACATTTTCTCATTTTCTCAGTGTCACAATTTCTGTAAACCCCACATGTAACGCTAAATTTATTCACTATGTATCCCTCTACACGAAATTTCATTTCACTTTCTCATCCGAACCAATCCACCTTCTATTATTTTTCATCCTATCAAGCCATCCCCTTATCACCTATTTTCACTAAGGCCCTCGACAAGAAGTTGCCGCGCCTGTCCGCAGTCCGCGTGGCCGCGAAAAAAGTATATGGTAAGCAATGGGAGTAGATCTCGCATGCGCCCAAATTGTAGCAAACCTCGTGCATACCTATCCTACTCTTCCCATTACTTCCCATGTATTTTTTTCGCGGCCGCGCGGACTGCGGACAGGCGCGGAAACTACTTCTCGTGGCCCTAATTGTCACCGTCTGTCCGCGCATGCGCTCAACACTCTCATGCCTTCCCATTAATTCCTCTCTACCTCATACAACTTCTGACACCCCACAGGTGGCGCTTAATTTGTACCTTAACTATCCCGCGAAACCTGTCTAATTTTTTTTTCTCTTTAATTTTTATCTGCTTCCCGCCCCTGCCTACCACACTCCCATTTCTTCCTATTCATTCCCAGTTATAACCGTCTACATAACCAAAACTCTCATTAATTCATACTCTACCCCCCCCCCCCTGCTCGTCACACAACCATTCCTTAACATTTATTCCCATTTAAAACTTTCAACAGAATTGAAACTCTCAAATATTCATAATCTTTCAAACTATTATCTTACGCCTCTACACGAAATTCCATTTCACTCTCTCAGCCGAACCAATTCACCTTTTATTATTTTTTATCCTATCCCCTATTCACCACTTTATTTCCACTAATCGGTACCGTCTATCCGCGCATGCGCACAACACTCATTTCTCCCCATTAATTCCTCCCCAGCTCATAGTACCTCTTACACTCGCGGAAACTTCTTTCCTATCCCTTCATACATTACAAATCCTCCCTATATTCTTATTTCTTAATAAAATTATCCATACTTCCCTCTATTACATTTTCTCATTTTCTCAGTGTCACAATTTCTGTAAACCCCACATGTAACGCTAAATTTATTCACTATGTATCCCTCTACACGAAATTTCATTTCACTTTCTCATCCGAACCAATCCACCTTCTATTATTTTTCATCCTATCAAGCCATCCCCTTATCACCTATTTTCACTAAGGCCCTCGACAAGAAGTTGCCGCGCCTGTCCGCAGTCCGCGTGGCCGCGAAAAAAGTATATGGTAAGCAATGGGAGTAGATCGCGCATGCGCGCAAATTGTAGCAAACCTCGTGCATACCTATCCTACTCTTCCCATTACTTCCCATGTATTTTTTTCGCGGGCGCGCGGACTGCGGACAGGCGCGGAAACTACTTCTCGTGGCCCTAATCGTCACCGTCTGTCCGCGCATGCGCTCAACACTCTCATGCCTTCCCATTAATTCCTCTCTACCTCATACAACTTCTGACACCCCACAGGTGGCGCTTAATTTGTACCTTACCTATCCCGCCAGACCTCTCTCATTTTATTGATCCACCCATTCGTCATCTACTTTATCGATTTCCCGTTACCATGCCCACCATCTAGCTCGTTAGTTTGAAAAGACAAATTGTCTTGTTTCCCCCGGCCGTTCATTCTGGCAACACGTATTTTTATACGAGTTTTACATTTTATTCCTCGAAATTTACCTTTTAATCAAGTTTCTCTCTCACGGTCCAGGCAACCCATCATCTAGACTGAATTCACGTCTCATCCAGGATCCGAATACTAAGAAATACAGGTAAGTAAAATATTCAACATTTCACAAAATTTTCCTAACCCCCAACAAAAAATTTTTTTACCAATATACATACACCATCTCACATTTTTCCTCTCATCCATCCTAACAATATACACACGACCTCAATATCTTATGATTCTAATATCCCTAATCAACTTACACCAAATTTTCTGTTCATGTCTTTTTTGTCTTCCCGCACCTCCCCACTATTCTCTAACTAATTTCAATATAATCATTTTTTCAATCTCTTAAAATTCTACTCACTATTATATGATTCTTCAATCTTTCCACATATTTCTTTTCATTCGAAAACTACCATAACAATATAATGATCAAAAAATAAAATCCTCTTCTCCCCCATTTCACCTGTATCAAAAATCACTTTACCTAAAATAATCTACAAAATAATCAATTATATTCCAGGCATCCTTCACGTTCCTGAACTGTGTTCACTGTCTGATCTTCAGCCTGATTTTTTCGTCACAAAAACAATCAGATTTTGTCTGGGTACGCCTGTCCTCCAAGTTGACAAGAAGAGATATTTGGAAGTTCCTCATCTACACTGACTTCATCTCGTCTAATACTCAACTGCTTTCTGAAATTTTTTGCTTCTACACCTGATTTGCTACTTCACATAGAACACAGTTTCAACATATATTTTGATTGCTGTTTGTGATTTACAACTTTTCAAGATCAGTATTGGAAATCTCTCCGAATACCCATTCATCTGAAGGTTAGTTCATGTATATCCATTTTTTATCACATTTATATTATATTTCATATCAACTCATCCTCTAATTACGAATTCATTCTTAATCAATAATATTATTCCAGGACATCTCCAAACCACTTCGCCCACGATAATCAGAAAATCCAAACAATCTCAAACCATCAGTGGACATTTATATTTGAAGATTTACATTTTTTGAATTATATAACGACATCCATTCGGAAGACCAGTAACACAGAGGTTAGTTTTAATATTTCAATATCATTTGAATATCTCATCCTCTAATCCCAATCCTTGTGACCTAATCTCCCGTTATGACAAATTATCACACCAACAACGACCCACATCCTCTCATTTATCCTCCCACCCATATTGAACTCCTAAATTATCTCCTTCCCCATTATGATTTATTATGATTCCTACTCTGATTATAACTAACATCTATTCAAACTCGCCCAATATCAATGAACAGTTGAAATTCGCTTACAAGATTGATCACGATTCCAGTTATTTCTCATTCCAACTTTTGGAATCGAACCAATGATGTTTTGGAATCGAAACTGATGATCTTCACTTCTTTTGATTGTCTCATGGTCTTCACCTCTTTCAACTAGAGACTTTTGACTTTTCTTAGTTTTGATCATGCCTACTCGAAACTTATGAGTTTATAGTTTGTCAACTTAGACAGTCTACTAAATTTTTTGGTAATCACACCAAGTCAAGTTATTGATTCTGAATATCTCTTTCTGAACATAACCAGACTTGAGTTGTCAAGTCTATGACGCGCCCAAGATAATTCCTTGTTTCTCAGTGTCTCTGCTTTTGATTTTTTCAGGGTCATCAGATTTGACATTTCACTTCTTTCAACTGGAGACTTGTGACTTTTCTTAGTTTTCATCATACCTACTCGAAACTTTTGAGTTTTTACTTTCCCAACTCACACAGTCTACTTTTTTTTGGTAATAACAGAAAGTTGAGTTATTCATTCTCAGTCTCTCTTCTGAAGATAACCAGACTTGATTTCTTGGTAATCACACCAAGTCAAGTTATTGATTCTGAGTCTCTGTTTCTGAACATAACCAGACTTGAGTTGTCAAGTCTATGACGCGCCCAAGATAATTTCTTGTTTCTCAGTGTCTCTGCTTTTGATTTTCTCAGGGTCATCAGATTTGAAATTTCACTTCTTTCAACTGGAGACTTGTCACTTTTCTTAGTTTTGATCATACCTACTCCAAACTTTTGAGTTTTTACTTTCGCAACTCACACAGTCTACTTTTTTTTTTTTAATAACAGAAAGTTGAGTTATTCATTCTCAGTCTCTCTTTTGAAGATAACCAGACTTGAATTGTCAAGTCTATGACTCGGCTGAGATCATTTCTTGTTTCTCAGTGTCTCTGCTTTTGATTTTCTCAGGGTCATGAGATTATGACGGGCCCAAGATCATTTCTCGGTTCTCAGTTTCTCTGCTTTTGATTTTCTCACGGTCATGAGATTTGACAAGGTCATGAGCCTTTTGACTTTTCTTAGGTTTGATCATACGTACTCGAAACTTTTGAGTTTCAGTTTGGCAGACTTACACAGTCTACTTCTTTTTTCGCTGATCACACCGAGTTAAGTTATTTATTCTCAGTCTCTCTTTTCAACATAACCATACTTGAGTTGTCAAGTCTATGACGTGGCTAACATCATTTCTTTCCTCTCAGTGTGTCTGCTTTTGATTTTCTCAGGGTCATGAGATTATGACGTGCCTAAAATCATTTCTCGGTTCTCAGTTTCTCTGATTTTGATTTTCTCACTGTCATGACATTTTACATTTCACTACTTCGAACTAGAGGCTTTTGACTTTTCTAAAGTTTGATCATACCTACTCGAAACTTTTGATTTTTTACTTTGTGGATTTAGACAGTCTAGTTATTTTTTCTCTGATCACACTTAGTTAAGTTATTGATTCTCATTCTCTCTTTCTGAACATAAACAGAGTTGAGTTGTCAACTCTATGACTGGCCCAAGTAACCAGACTCCAGTTCTCTTGTCGATGACAGAGCCAACTGAATTTTTTGGATCTGAGTCTTTTCTCTCAATATGACGAGACTCGAGTTGTGTGGTCAGCGACATAAGACTTGTCTGTGACCAGGCCAGAATGATACTTTGTTTGCCCCTCACATTTTTTCAAGATAATCATAGTTTAGTTCACTGGTCAGTGACCAGGCCTAGTATATTTCCTGCCTTGTCATTGTGCCAAGCTAGTAGAGTTATCCATTTCTTCATGATGTTTCAACGCAAACAGACTCCACTTGTCTTGTCGATGACACGTCCAATTGAATTTCTCCATTCTCAGCTTCTATGTCTGAATATTATCACACTGTAGTTTTCTGGTCAGCGACCAGGGCAATTTCATCTTCTCCGTTGTCACTCTGGCAACGGAGTCAAGTTGTGGATTTTTTTCTAATTTTTTTTTTCAAGGCAACCAAACCCAAATTGTCTCTTCGGCACTTTTTTTCTTCCTAACTTTGCTACCATTTCTGGCCCATCCAAGCATTTTCCAACGTACTTTAGCTCGTTTTAAAGCTTGTCTTAAACCCTACAGAATGACCTAAAGTACGTTCAATTTCGAGTAACCTCACCCAATTTATCTCAATTTTTCCGAAAGTTGATCATTATCAAAACTCCCAAAAACAGGGGGATTCTCCCTTCAAACTTTGCTTATATTTCTTGTCCATCTGAACATTTTTCAACGAACGTTAACTCATTTTGAAGCTTGTTCCAAAACCTACAAAACGAGCTGAAGTACTTCCAATTTCGACTTATCTGAGCCAATCCTGTTACAGCCTTGTCATTTTCACTATATAGTCGAGTTATTCATTTATTCCCCATGTTTCCATCTTTTTTCATCAAAATCCATCTCTTTTTCATCAAAATAAGCTGACATGAGTCGTCTGGTCAGTGATCGTGCACAATTCATTGATCGCATTGTCTGTCTCGCAAAAGAGTCTATTCATTAATTTCTTTTCGACTTTTCTTAACTCAACTATATCTGATTTGTTTTGTGTGCGTACAGTTCAAATTCATTTTTTGCTTTGTCAGTATCACGAGGGAGTGAAGGTATGCTTTCGTT
Organism: Eretmocerus hayati; assembly: GCA_029851415.1. Taxonomy (NCBI): domain Eukaryota; kingdom Metazoa; phylum Arthropoda; class Insecta; order Hymenoptera; family Aphelinidae; genus Eretmocerus; species Eretmocerus hayati. The sequence continues at coordinate 138,564,982 of CM056741.1, forward strand.
AGTTATAATCTTCCTCAAAGTAACCAAACTTGAGTTGTCTTGGCCGTCACCAGACTCAGTACATTTTACGCTCGTCAGTCTCTTCCCCTCAATATAATCACACTCAAGTTGTCTCGTTTATGACCAGGCCAAGACTATTTCTTTATTATGAGTGTCTTTTTCCAACATAACAGACACATAAGTGTCTGGTCAATGACCAGGCTGAGTTTATTTTTTCCGTTGTCAGTCTTGCAAGGGAGTCAAGGTATTCAGTTGTTCGTGATGTTTTCTTCAACTTAACCAATTGTTATAGTTTCGGATAATGAATGAGATTCTTTTCTATTATTCTTTTATATTTTTCCCATCATTGACATTCTCGATTCGAATTTTCCGAAAACTTCCTGACCCTTACTATTTCTTAGTTCTCAGACTGAATAAGCATGGAATAATCTTTGAGATCAATATTTCAATGTTTGTTTCTCATTTGTCTTCGAAGGGTCTGGGCAACTGAATCAACCTCCTATCAACAGTAGCCACAACGATTGTCAACTATTCAGTTAGAATCAATTGATTTCACTGTTTCGACAACATACTCTCAAACTACAACATATCATTACCACCATCAGCCTACTCAACATCCTCAGCATTATTCCAGTGACGATCTACATCAACGCAAAACGTTTAGTTCAGCATAAGTTCAAGTAACTACCTCTTAAACAGTATACTTCACCTACACATAGTACCAAAATTATAGATGATACCATATTCGTGAGACTCGAATTTTTATTGAATATTCTGATCGGAATGAATTCCCTGTGGTAACATAATGTATCATTGGAAGTCAGGGTTACGTAAGAGAAAATAACGAAACTCGCAAGGAACTCGCACTCTTCGTGGATTATAATAGTATAATAACCTACTATAATAGTATAATAATACCGATCTACGATGTAGTATAACCTACATCGTAGATCGGTATGCTTTTCGATCTTCTCAATCAGATGATCCCAGTATTGGGGAGAAGGACCACGAAAGATCACAGAAAAGTCTAGAACAAGAAAATGTCTGAATACTCTATTTTGAAAATAGTATAAGATTATCTCAGGGACATATGGAACAATCTTGAAGATCAAGATGTTGGGGGGAAACCCAGGTGATGAGCTCACTTTTGCTTTCTTCTCCGCTCTTTCCGACTTGAAAAGTGATTATAAGCACAATACAATTTTCAATATACCGTTTATGATGCAAAAATCGAAACTTCAAATGATTTAAAATTTGACACAAAGAGTTTTTTAAATTTTATTATGTAAATCGTACGCCAACATCGTGTCGATATACGATAGAGAAGAATAATGAAAATTTTACATTGAGTAATGAATCAAAAACGTAGGAATTATAGTTGAATATTATCCAATTTTTTCAAGAATCTATGAAAAATAGAATTCATCAATTCCACTGAAAATGAATCCAATATTCATCGACAGATCTGTATCAGCATTTTCTATGGAGGGTAAAAAAATAAAAACGTTTAATCCACATCAACTGATCCAGAGAAATCCATCAATATTAAATTGTATCGAAAGGTAACAGATTCGTATTCATATTAGTATCATCGATTCATAAAATCATTATATTGTCCATAGTCTCGAAATGAAAGTGAAATTACTCAGGAAAGAAACAATTTATTCAAATTCGAGAGATGTTGATTCAATCAGATTCGAATTCATGGATTTGAATCAAAGGATAATAGCTGTTGTTTATAGAAAAAACCATGAAAGATTGAATAATATATTGCAGGTTAGTTGAACGACCTATAATATTTTGAAACTAAATAGTTATATCGATTTCCATTGAAGGTTGGAAGGATATACAAAATTCGAAAATTCTATCCTACCTTATTGGATGACAGAATGAATTCTATAAAGTTCAAGTTCATTTTCAATAGTCATACTATAGTTGAAGAATATTTCGATATAAATTTGGATATTGTTCAGGAAAAATTCAATTTTGCCCTTCAAAATGATATCACTGATAATTTTGAGCTGGATCCCTATGTTGGTGAGTTGAAGAAAGAGATTAATGTGTTTAGGGTGATTAATGTTTAAAATTCTATTATGCTTCTCTTATGATTGATGGATTGTACGAATTCATTTAGATATTTTAGGTAAAGTACGATTCATAGATGAACCATTCGAGATAGATCATAATTCAAGATTTCAGAATATACATGTTGTTGGGATAGATCAAAAAATGGTAATTTCCAGAAGTTATTGTAGACTGAATGATTTCTCAATTGTAATAATATTTTGAAGATGTCTATCATTTTTTGGGATGATTTCATCGAGGTTATATCATCTCAATTTCAAATTGGTCAAGTCATAATATTAGCTGATTTAAAGATCACAAGAGGTTTCGGACCCCATGAGATGACTTATATGAATTCCTCAAGTGTTATATTTGATTCTAACAATTCTGAATTTCTTCAGTGAGTATACATATTTCATTCTAACTTGTTGAAGTGGTTTCTTAGAAATTATTGGTTTCCTTCCATATTACAGATTTAAAATAGGACTATTCAATGTTGCAGAAGATTGATACGAATTTTGGTTGCAAAAATTAATTATTCAATTCAATTAACCGTCTAACAAAAAGATATGGATAGAACTTGTTTATACTAAGAAATTAGAGAGGATGCGAATCGGGAGTGTTTGAGAGATTAATTCCACAAAATGGATGAATAAAACGGGTGACGGAAAATACTTTATTAAAAATTCATCTGCCGAACCTTGGAGATATAATGAAATAGGTGTAATCTATTTATTTATATTCCTGCAATCAAGGAAGAAATTCGAAATCATTTGAATTGAAGAATTTATTGATTCATTACTCAATGTCTGAATAAATCTCCAAAATCTATGCACTATATAGTGAAAATCAGATAGTGAAAAATATATTTTTCGAAATCCATTATAGACTTTTGACAATGGAACGGAAAACTGTTTTGGATGCAAATGTAGATTCGACTAATTCATCGGAAAGAGCGGAGTCACAAAGACTGGATCATGAGATAGAAGAGCATATGAAAGAAGAAGAGTTATACAATGATTATGTGTATTCGTTGTTGGAATCGAAAGAATGTGATGAGTTTGAGAGATTTCTTGACAGGAATAAGATTCCAAGAATTAATCGACGTAAATTCAGTGATTGGTCGAAAGTTCCTCCGGATTTGAAAGATCGTTCCATGAGTTATCTGAAAATGCAAATCAAAAATGGAGAAATCAGTCCTAAAATTTTGGAAAATGTCCCTATCTTGAATGACATGTTGACGAAATTAGCTAATGCGTTATTCCCCGTACTGGAATTGAATGGAATGAGTATGAGAATTAATGATTTGAAAATGAGAAAGGATTCATGATTTGTGTTATTGAAAATGTTCATTTATATTTCTCATAACCGTAAATTGTCTGGAATAAATAAATGTTCATGATAAGATTATAGGATTCTTGAAACATTTTCTTGAAAATCGCGAAAAATGTCTGTAAAGTGAGAGTTGTAGAATGAATTTTAGTTAGATACGAATTTCTTCCCGTCATTCATAGCCATCAGTGATATTGTATAAGCTGGATCATGGGGTGAAAGAAATAAAGAATAGTACATTATGCATCAATGGTATGTTAGGCTGGTTTGGGACACGGAAATTGATGGAAATTAATACAAAAAGTTATTTTGTGATAAGATACAAACCATACAAGATACTCCTCTAGATTATAAGAGTTTTATATTCTACCAATCGTATTCAGAGTGCTATCGAGAGACTTCAAGATTTCATTTTTTTTTCCAATAACATTGTCAGAATAATTCTCAGAAGACATTGACTTTTACATTGTATGAATCATTCGAACTCGTAAATTTAGTAAAGGTTAAGAGCTAGTACAATTCATGAAGAAGAAATGTTCTTTTTGATTTTCCTCTTGTTTGACCCTCTCTTATGCACATAAATAAAACAGTTCTATATCTTCCATCAGGCTCAGAGCTATGTCATCTCAGCACTAATAATGTGATGAATGAGACTATTTTTAGAGTTATTTCATATAATTTGTGATAGAATATTCATCAAAAAGAACCTTTCGTAGCAAGATGATAGGTTTCTTATGATATTCATTTATATTTTTAGAATATTGAGTATGGAAGGAAAGGATAATGGAAATGATACTTCGAGAGAAGCATTGGAGTCCATATGTAGGACAGATCAATATAGGAAGAGTGATTTCGAAATCAAACCAATCCAGGATGGAGTTTTTTCTAGTTGTTCATCAATAAGATTATCCATTTCAGGAAAATCTGATGATTTTTATAGTGGAATATTGTATTATATCATAGATAGTGGAATTTTCGGTAAAGTGATGAGTTATAAAATATTCTTCGAGTTTAATATGTTCGAGGGAAATAGTATCCACTTGTGGTTAGATGTTGAAAAGGAATCTAATCGTAGAGTTATGAGATACAGTAATAGGACTTTGAAACTCTTGATACAATTCGTCAAGATTCTTGGAAATCCTGAATACTTTGAGGTGTTAAAATTATCTCATAATGAATTGAGAATGATAGAAGGATAATAAAAATAATATAATCTGTTGAAATATTTCTTTTAATTTGATCAATAGATTGTTTCAAGATTTGTTCAACAGTTCAGAATTCATTCTGGTATTGGCGATGACAATAAAAAAAGTGATCCATCGTGCGATCGATCACATTTCGATATAAAGTAAAGTATGCGGAGCATACGTAATTGCTCCATCGGTGTTACATTCGATCGCAGATAGGACCTCATAAGTTATCGGTTATGAAAAATCATACACTATGGTATGAGGAATTTAATGTGAAATCATACAACAGATATCTTTATTGATTTTCCATAACTTTCATGGACTAAATCGGGATTCCAGCGATATATACTGAATGCAAGAACACAATGGATTGTATGAGATGTTTGGTATGATCCAATGTATGCTTGCATTCAGTATATATCGCTAAAATCGGGGTTTTCGATTTCGAATCAAAAACTTTAATATTAATTTCAGAATGAAAATTTTGACATTAGAAAGCTCATACTAAAAAGTTTGTCGATTGAAATTGATTCCTATGTTATGTTGCATTTGATCGATTACACTTTTCCAAAGTCAATTAACACAATTTTTATATATTAGTATTATTTATAATCATGAATAGATGAAAAGGTAAACATCTCGCTTACAGTGATATTCTTGATCTCCTTTGATGAGCAACAGCTTCACAGGAGAAAGATGGTTTCTGATGAGAGACGATTCGTATGAGCAGAAGAACTTGTTCGAAGCGTTATGAAATTTCTATGAAACTTTTTCGAAATTGCAATATTTGTACGATGGCTATCAGAATAATTCATGATATTTATCGAAATGATTTTGATCAAAATGGAAAATTAGAAGTTCTGAGGTTATCAATGTGTAATGAATGTTGATGAGAAAAATTCTGATGAACTAAATTTTCAGTTACAAAAATGGATTATAAGATCATACATATGTTAGGTGACGGCAATTGTCTGTTCCGCTGTTTTTCATTCAAATTATTTGGAGTACAAGACTCTCATAGAACAGTAAGAGTCAGAATAGTTCAATTTGTAGACCAAAATTGGGATATTTTCAAACCTTTCATAGTTGGAAACATACATTACAATGTAAACTTGGATGGTATTGAAAAATCTATCCAAGAAAAACTTGATTATGTTAACTACATGTCAAAAGATGGTGTTTATGGTACTGATGTGGAAATTGAAGTTTTCAGTAGAATGTACGGTATGAATGTGTTTGTTCATTTGGAAAATTCCAATGTAGTACTCCCCTTCGTGAATGTCGACAATCAAGATAATTTGAGGATGATTTTCCATGGAAATTATGATTCAGGGCATTACAACTTGATAGTTCTCAATAACTTTAATGAGCCTTCCGTTAACAATAAATCTAAACGTAAATGTGGATATGAATCCAAAAAATCGAACATGTCGAGGAAGAAAAAGAGAATGAGGATAAAATCTCCTAAGAACAAGAAGACTAATGATCATCCAAAAGAGGTCTTATATGGATTCGAAAAATCACAAGCATACGAAAGCGCAATGAATGATTTTCGATTGAATGAGCTTCAGTGCAATTTTGGAAGCAAGAGATCTAAGGCATCTAAGACTTTGTGTTCTCATTCAGACTTTGGTGAAATGGATTATGAATGTCCACATTGCGGTGCTGTGTTTTGGGGAGATGAGAAAAAGAAGACCAACTGTTGTCATAATGGCACTATATCTCTTTCACCTCTCAGCCATTATGACGAACAGTTGAAAGAATTGATAAAATGTGACGAATGTTTCAGATATTTCATTCGATATTATAATCACATGTTTAGTTTTGCTACTTGGAGTGCTAAAGTGAGAAGTGAGAAGACTAAGGCTATCTTCAATTTGAAGATTCAGGGTCAAGTTTGTCACATTGCCCCAAATTCTCTAATACCAAAAAAGGATGAAGAACCTCGTTGCGGTCAATTATACATCTATGACAATGACACGGCTTTGAAAAAGAGATTGGCGCTGAATGAGAATTTGACTCATCATCATACCAAGATATTGACAAGTATTATGAATAAGAATCCGTACTCGAAAAGATACAAACATTTGAATTATGTTTCTCATATTCAAAAAATACCAAATTATAAACTTTATTTCTTACGAAAAAACGGTAAACAAAGACATACCTATAACAAGCCTTTGACTTCTGAATGTGGAGCAATCTTAGTGTCCAAATCTGGAATACCGGAAGATTTTGATATGTGTCTATCCAAAAAACCAAGAATGCCCTTGTGAGCAAACATATTTGAATAAATTATCACACCATGTGGACCCAATGACATTTCCCATATTTTTCCCTTCGGGGGACTTGGGTTGGAGCACAGGGTATGAGAAAAACCCTGATTCTTGTACATCAAGATCTCCGAAAGACAGAGATTTATCTATTTTGCAATATTATTCTTATAGATTATCTTATAGGCCTCATTCGAACAATTTCAGTCCTCTTCTTTATGGGGGTAGATTGACGCAACAATACTTCATTCATTCTTACGTGATGATAGAGAATAATAGGATGAACTTTTTCAGAAAACATCAGTCACAGCTGAGGATAGAATGTTACCAGGGTCTCATAGACGCTGTCAAAAACAGTGCTCTGAATATATCCGAAAATTTTGAGTCCAAAGAGAGATTAGGGAATCTTTTTGTACTCCCATCCACTTATATCGGGGGTCCTAGATATATGCAACAACACTATCAAGATGCAATGGCTATAATGAGAAATGTAGGTAGACCTGATCTTTTCATAACCATGACTTGCAATCCGAAATGGAAAGAACTAAAGAAAGTTTTGAAAAAATTCCCGCCAAGAACAACACCGAATGATATTCCGAACATAACTGTAAGATTATTCAAAATGAAGATGGATGAATTGATCAAAGATGTTATGGACAAAGATCTTTTCGGTAAAGCCATAGGGTGTGTTTGGACTGTAGAGTTTCAGAAGAGAGGTCTACCGCACATCCATCTACTTGTCACTTTGCATCCGAATAATAAGCTGTTGACAACTGAAGGAATTGATCAATACATTTCAGCAGAGATACCATCTGATAGTGATAAGGAGCTGCAAAAGCTTGTAATAAAACACATGTTGCACGGACCGCATACAAAAAAGTCTCCGTGTCTCAATGAAGAATCGAAAACTTGCAAGAAAAATTTTCCAAAACAATTTAGAGAGTCAACGAACATAAAGAAAGATGGTTACCCTGAATATAAAAGAAGCAACAACACAGCTGAAGGACATATTTATAAGAATAAGAGCACTTCGCAATGTATAAATGTTGACAATTCTATGGTTGTACCTTACAATCCATTCTTATTGAAGAAATATAGATGTCACATTAACGTTGAGTATTGCGCGTCTATACAGAGCATAAAATATGTCTTCGATTATTTACATAAAGGATCTGACAGAGCTTTTTGTAAGTTGAAAAGAACGGATGGAGTTGAAAGTTCATGTGAAATTCGAGATGAGCTCTCTGATTTCATAGAAGGGCGTTATCTCAGTCCGATGGAGTGTGCATGGCGTATTCAAGAGTTTCCGTTGTGTGGTAGGAGTCATAGTGTTGAGAGATTGGCTGTTCACGTAGAGAATCAACAATCGATTGTGTTCAGAGAGAACCGGGAAGAAGAAGCTCTGAAAAAATGGAGAACGACTTTGACTGAATGGTTCGAATTGAATAAGAGAGATGAGTTTGCTAGAAAACTGAAGTACATCAACATTCCAAAATACTATCGATTTGATAACGTTCAAAAAATTTGGATCAAACGTTCACGTTCACAAAAGTTCCAAACCATTGGCAGAATGAGCGTTGTGTCACCGAAGGATAGTGAAAGATTCTATCTCAAATTGATCTTGAATAGAGTAAAAGGAGCAACAAGTTACGAAGATCTAAGAACATTTGAGGGACGGACTTACGATTGTTACAGAGAAACTGCTCGTGCAATGGGAATGATAGAAGATGATGAACAAATCAATAAAATTTTCGAAGAAGCTTGCACTATCATGTTCCCTAATCAACTTAGGAAATTCTTCTGTTGGTTCCTACTGTCAGAAAATATTCAAGGGACTACTATTTGGGAGAAGTTCAAACCATACTTCATTCAAGACTTTGAAGAGGATGGAGAAAATAAAGCTCTTCAGAATATAAAACATATGCTAGAAATCGAGGACATGTCTCTGGAAAGTTATGGGCTACCGCAACCTGAGGTGGATGTATTGGAGAATAGTGACATACTCTCTGACCTTCCAGTGGAAGAATGTGAGAAAAAGTTCCTAGAAATGCATGAAATGTTGAATGAAGAACAGAAATTGATCTTCGATGAATTGACAAACGTGAAATCCGGGGCTTACTTCATTGACGGACCGGGTGGATCTGGGAAGACTTTTTTGTACAAAACGTTGATTTTCTTCTTTTTATCTAAAAAAATCAAGATACTGTCAATGGCTTGGACGGGTATAGCATCGATTCTGTTACCAAAAGGAATGACGAGTCATAGACAGTTCAAATTACCAATTGAATTCCAAGACATTGAAACTATATTCTTGAAATCTGATTCAGATAAAAAGAGACTTAGAGAGGCGGATATTATCATTTGGGACGAAGCTTCGATGATACCAAAAAAGGCCCTCGAGATAGTTGAAAGAACTCTCAGAGACTTGTGTAACAATGACTTACCTTTTGGAGGGAAATTGATAATTCTTGGAGGGGATTTCCGTCAAATATTACCTGTTATGAAAAAATTCCATAAAGACTCCATAGTTGAAGAAACCATAAAATATTCATCTTTATGGGGGTTATTCAAAATTATGAAATTAACTCAAAATTTACGTTCAAATAATACTGAGTTTTCTTCATTTTTATTGAACATTGGGGAAGGAAAAATAGATCGTTTGACAATTCCTCAAGAATGGAAATGCGATGACGTTTGCGGTAAAATTTACGGAAACTCTAAAAGAGATAGAACTATAAATAGTGTCATTCTTGCTCCTCATAATGAAGATACTCTGAGACTGAATAAGAAAATATTATCCTTCGAGGAAGGAAGTTCAACTACATACTATAGCATTGATTACGCTACTCATAAAGATGTTGATCAGACTGATGATAATATTCATTTAGATTATCCAATCGAGGTTTTGAATAATATAAGAGAAGGTCTGCCACCACATGAATTAGAATTAAAAGTTAATGCTATAGTGATGTTGATAAGGAACTTGAGTGTGTCAGATGGACTGTGCAATGGAACAAGACTGAGGATTGTGAGACTCTATAAGTATAATATTGAAGCAGAGATAATAACTGGGGATAAAATGGGGAGTATCGTTTTCATCCCGAGGATAACTCTTGATACCAAAAATTCTTCTTTGCCTTTCACGTTATACAGGAAGCAGTTTCCATTAGTCCTTGCGTTCGCAATGACAATCAATAAATCCCAAGGGCAAAGCTTTGATATGGTTGGGTTATACTTGAGGAGACCTCTTTTCTCTCATGGACAGCTGTACGTAGCATTATCGAGATGTAGGAACCCGAATAATTTATACATTGAGAATCACCTTGAAGATCACGACAGTATAGAGAATATAGTGTGAAAAGAAATTTTTGAAATTTAAAATAACTCACAACCAATCAGATTATTGATATTGATATACTGTCAAGAATATATGATTCAAAATTCATTTTAGACTTTTGACAATGGAATGCGATCCCATTTTTGATGGCAATGTAGATTCAACTAATGTTGTGGAAAGAGCGGAGTCACAAAGACTGGATCATGAGATAGAAGAGCATATCAAAGAAGAAAAGTTGTACAATGATTATGTTAATTCGTTGTCCGAATCGAAAGAATCCGAAGATCTTGAGAAATTACTTGTTGTCAGAAATGATGTTCCCGGAAACAAATCACATGGAAATTTTAATGATTGGTCGGAAGTTCCTTCAAGTTTGAAAAATCATGCCATGAATTATTTGAAAATTCGAATTAAAAATGGAGAAATAAGTACTCAAATTCTTCAAGATGTCAATGTTCTCAATAACGTGTTGCTCAAGTTAGCTAATGTAATATTGCCGTCACCGGAATTAGATGAACTGTCAATGAAAATTTGTGACTTAGATATTACAAATAAATTATGATTCGTGTTATCAACATAATTCATCATACCTTCCTTATACCTATACATGATGTCCAGTAAATCCGAGTTCCTAATAAGATCATCGTATTTCTAGAACCAGGAAAAGAATGATGAATGGAGAAGTGAGGTGATTAGTTATGATTCATTTTCCACTGATGAAGGAAATTCCAATCTTGATATGAACTGATATTGGTCAAACAAAAAAATTATTTTCATCATGTTGATATCTGAAATTTCTAGATAATGATTCATTCCATGGAGATATTTGTGAAAATCGAATAGCAAATCATATCTTTCGTCAAAGTTTCAACACTTTTATGTATGATGTGTATGAGAACTCTGAAGTGTTTGCATGACAAAAGTGAGAATTATGTTCAAAAATTTCAATATATTTAGAATTGTTTCGATAAGGGGATTATGGATTCATTTAGACCAGAATCAATCTCTTCCAAGGTTGGACTGATCTTCGTTGAAGAAAATAGGTAGACTTGAGATTGGATGAGACTATCCTGAAATTGAATCAATTAGAAAAAGAACCATTCGATGAAACAGTAGAATTAGAGATGAATGGTTTAATTTCCAATCTCCTGTTTGCTTGCATTATTTGTATTCATTTTAGATTGTCGATTGGGATCTTTTGAATTATTCTTGATATCTTCAGTGAAACACCAGATGAAGTTGGTAACGAGGAAATGAGAACTGTTAGTTGTCCAGAATGTCATTTAAGATTTGCTACGATGGATTTTCTGGAAAAACATAAAATCAAAAGACATAATAGTGACAAAAACAGACAAATTCATTGCTTGGAGTGTGGTTTGATATTGGATAGTAGACATTTGAAAGTCCATTTAGACACACATGGTGATCCAAATAAGTATAGCTGTACACAAAAACGTTGTGGGAAATCGTTCAAAAGAAAGAGTCAGTTGATCCGTCACATCAAGTCTCACGATGAATCATCGAGCCAAATTTGTGAAAATTGTGGAAAACCATTCTACAGATTAGATCATTTGAAAAAACATATTTGTAAAAGTGATACGTGACAGATGAAAAATGTTATTGTTCATTCTCTATTTTATAGTAATCATGAATAAGAGAAAAACGGAATGGAATGAAAATAATCTTACAAAAAAAACGAAGAAATTAGACTTCACCTCAACTGAATTTTTGAAATCAAAATTGAAAGTTGGAGATAAAACAGCGTAAGTTTTATTTGTGGTATTATGATGATTGATTTTTGAAATCAATGGAATGCTCTAAGATGATTTACCAGTATTATATTTGGATACGTAGAAGAAATTATTGGAGACCAGTCATTCATCAATAAAGAGACAAAGAACGAATTCAAGACATTCAAATTCATTGTGAACAATAATGATGGAATGAGTTTGCAATTCATCATTTTTGACGAAGATATAGAGAAATTCCGGAATTTGGTGAAACTGCATCAGGTACGTATTTGTTGTATATTCCGTTTTGAACTACATCTGATGATTTTGAAATTCATAGAAAATGATGTTGGAAAATGTATGTATACAACGGAGGAAGGGCTATACTAAAGGGAATGTACCCTACGAGTTCAAATTACAGAATTTCTCGAAACTATCTCTTCTTGGAGAATTTGAACGTTCGAAAAACAAGAAACCTGTCGAAATTCAATTTGAAGATATTCCTAAAAAGAAAGGATTAATAAGTGAGTTAGGAAATGGTATGATAGTGAAACAATGATGTATTTGTGTTTTCAAATATCCCCACAGAAATTCAAGGTAATATTAGGACAGAGTTTGTGGAAAAATCTAAACAGAGTATGAGAGAGTGTATTGGCGTCTTGACGAATGGGATACACAAATTAGACATTCTTTTGACTAAAAAAGATGATGAAAGTTTGAATTTTGACCGTGGGACTAAGGTAGAAATTGTTGGTGATCTACGCGAAAATGGTGAGTGTTAAAAATAAGAGGAGTTTGAATGGATTAGTTTCGGAATTTATTTGGTTTCATTTGATAGGAGCAACTTACATTCTGAAAGTGAATAGAATCGAGGATATCAAAATTTTGGACGATGAAAAAATGGATATTGAAGAACTCATATTAGGAAATGAAACATTCGTAGTTGAGGTGATGATTTGATGAATATATTTATGAAATATGTAATGAAATATATAATGAATATGAGAAATTTTCAAACATTCCACAGGGTTACAATGAAAATTAGCAATGGACGTTTTTGTATCATGGACATCTCCAGGGAAGTATTATTGAAATGTACATAGTATAACATTATTTCTTCCATGAATAAATAGACAGTTTTGTTTGAAAAACAAGAATGTTCTAGATAAATCATATTTTTCAGAGGGTTTCATAGGGCTACTGGCGATCTTCCCTCAAATTTTTTGAATTTAATTTGGTAATATTTGACTTTGCGATAATGAATTAGTTAAAAAAAGAAACGTGCCAAGAGTGGTACCTCAATAAATGATCATTTTTGGTTTAACTATGTCGAAAGTTTAGTAGTTATACTTCTTGGAACTTCGAGATTTCGAAAATATTTTCTGTAACATATGGATCTGACAATAATGTAATAGTTAGATGAGATTATGAGACATAGAAAATGATCATGAAAAGGTGGTATGGAAATCCACTTACATATTGAAATTTTCCGAATTGAATTATTGAATTGTAATATTCGTGATTTCTAGATAAAAAGGAGAGAAGAATAAGATCTGTGATTGGGGGGAGGATTGAAGAATGCCGTTGGAGATCGAGCTTTGAGATCATGAAGGGAATTCTTGGTGTATATCAGATATTCATACATCAGAAATTGGAGATGTTGAGAAGATTGAATGAAAATTGAACCTTAGCCTATTCCTGAGGTTAGTTTTGACTAATCAATCAGTGATGTGCTTATTTTTCAAGGTATTTTGAGAAAATGAAATTTCTATGAAATTCTCATGAGAGATGACTTGGGGCTGTGATGCTGCTTGAGGTGCGGCTAAGGGTGCGGCCGAAGGTGCGGAGGGGTGCGGCTTAGGGTGCGGAGGGGTGCAGCCTGGGGTGCGGGGGAGGTGCGGCTTGGGGTGCGGCTGGGGTGCGGAGGGGTGCGGCTTAGGGTGCGGCTTAGGGTGCGGAGGGGTGCGGCTGAGGTTCGGCCGAGGGTGCGGAGGGGTGCGGCTTAGAGTGCGGCTGGGGTGCAGCTTGGGGTGCGGAGGGGTGCGGCTTGGGGTGCGGAGGGGTGCGGGCTGGGGTGCGGGGGAGGTGCGGCTCGGGGTGCGGCCGAGGGTGCGGAGGGGTGCGGCTTAGGGTGCGGAGGGGTGAGGCTTAGGGTGCGGAGGGGTGCGGCCTGGGGTGCGGGGGAGGTGCGGCTTGGGGTGCGGAGGGGTGCGGCTTAGGGTGCGGAGGGGTGCGGCTGAGGTGCGGCCGAGGGTGCGGAGGGGTGCGGCCTAGGGTGCGGCTGGGGTGCAGCTTGGGGTGCGGAGGGGTGCGGCTTGGGGTGCGGAGGGGTGCGGCCTGGGGTGCGGGGGAGGTGCGGCTCGGGGTGCGGCGTGGGTGCGGATAGGTGCGGAGAGGTGCGGAGAGGTGCGGAGGGGTGCGGGAAGGGTGCGGAGGGGTGCGGGTTGGGTGCGGGTGGGGTGCGGATCATATATAGAATATTTCAAGGGAAAGGGGTGCGGGTGGGGTGCGCAGGGGTGCGGGTGGGGTGCGCAGGGGTGCGCATGGTGCGGGTGGGGTGCGGATGGTGCGGATGGTGCGGGGGGGTGCGGTTTTCCAAATGCAGAAGGGGTGCGGGTGGGTGCGGGTGGGGTGCGGAGATGTGCGGATGGTGTGCGGGGTGGGTGCGGGTGGGTGCGCGTGGTGCGCATAGTTGCGGAAGAGGTGCGCAGTGGGTGCGCAGGGGGTGCGCAGTGGGTGCGGATGAGGGTGCGGGTGGGTGCGGCGTGGTGCGGGTGAGGTGCGGATTGGGTGCGGTGGGGGTGCGCGAGGGTGCGGCAGAAAACACTACAACTATATAATATAGGGAGATATATATCTGCAGTAGCAGCCACTTATCGGCGCCTATGCTTTACCACTTATGGGCGCCTGAAATTTCAACAGCTCGATATCTGGGGAAAGCCGACCCACTCTGGACTTTGATTGACAGGTCGACTTCAACTAGACTCTCGACAGACATCCAACAATGGGACAATTCCTTTGCATTCTGCTGTTGATTGACAGCCAGGCCACGAAAACGAGACAACATTTTCGCCTCTGATTGACGGGTCGACTCTGGGACTCGACTCACTCGACTCTGGATATACATCTGCCCTACTGAGAGACGAGTGACCACTTATCGGCGCCTAATCCCATTATCGGCGCCTATAACAGCAGACCAGCACAACAGATATTGACGTAACATCTGACCACTTATCGGCGCCTCGAAATTTGGATCACTTATTGGCGTTCAGAATATAGCAAGAGATCTGGTAAAAAGGCTGCAACCCCACCACTCTCAACGATATATAAGGGACCGCAAGACCATGAGGGGGCATTCGATCTCTGATCGAGACTCTGTTCACATCTTTTGACCGTATCTAAATTGTATATCGAACAGAATATATCTATATATCTATATACTAGGAAGTACAGCATTTGTTCTTTCACTTCCACACTCCAGACGTTTTCACGTCTTTTCCTGCTAAAGAATCCAGCCACTCAATTCATATTCAACTCTATCAGCCGAAATTCAAGTTGAGCGCCACGCTAGCTCGCCACTGGTGGCGCACCTATCCATTTTAACGGCTGGTACATAACAGTTTTGGTGTCAGGAGTGGGATTCGCAGAGGGGTGATTTTGGAAAGTGGAATTTCGTTTGTCCTCGATGACTGACAAAACTCCGAAGCCGACACATACCGAGAAGGACCAACATCTTCGTAACCAGTTGGAAAAGGCCATCGAGGAGGACTCTAAGCCCTTGGTGGATGTGAAAGCTGCTATTTTGGAGAAAATTCGAATTCAAGAAGAACTCATCGCAGCTGCCCGGGCCCGAAACCCCAACGACCACTTCACTATCGGCTGTCTTGAAGCAAGGAGGCTCTCCCTGCTCGGCGCATTAAAATATCAGCCAATTTCGGAGGAAGGACCAACTAAGTCAGAGGCTCCAGAAAATCCAACACCCGAGGAGAAATTGCTTTTGGAAGTACCGTGCAATCTCCCGGAACATCTGACTCTTCGACGTTCACCAGGCTGCGTCAATCTGCCTGCTGCTTGCGACTCAACGACTTCGCCTTCAGGAGGTGCTGAGAAACCACTCGCCAAGGGACCTGAAACTCCGCCGTCAGAGGAGGAGGACTCCAGCGCCGTTACATCGACGCAACCAACTGCTGTTGAGGAGAAGAGACAACGAGGACTCGACTCATCTGACTCATCCGAGGCTCCGGAATCATCAGCTACGACGGACCACACCGACTAATCTTAGCTAAGTACCCTAATTATAAGAACGAAAGTAAAATCAGTGACAATATCTCCGGATTTGATTCTTTTCTCGTAATGCCACATGCATTAAAAGAAATTTTTGAACGAATTCGCGAGTTAGAAAGGAAAACCTTCAGGCACGGAGAGTGCATCCGTAGATTTTCGAGACGACAACAGGATTTTAACGAACTATTTGCTGAGCAATATCAGATCAACAGTGACGATCAGGAAACACAGGCCAATCTTGCCCAGTGTGTTCGAAATTTGGGAAAGAAATACAGCTTCCTTTTAAATATTCTTCAGGACCTTTTTGAATTTGTGAAACTCGAAGATCAAAGTTTGAGAGAGCGAGTGCTCGAATTGGAGAAATTGATCATAACGCACGCTGATAAAATTGATAAAATCGAATCCGGAGATATAAAACAAGTTCGAAATGTCCGATGTAACTGCAAATCTCACTAGTGTGGATATCCCCATCATACATGTGGAACCGAATCACCCGACGAATGAAAGGGAAGCTAGTGACCCCGACCCATCTGCCCCTTCACATAGTTCAAATGCGAGTAATGAACCAGTGCGTGCCCAACATATTCACGAATTTCCTCATTTTATAGTGAACCCCGCGGGAAATATTTCCTTTTTACCAAATAATCATGACAACCACTCGTTGGCTGCTGTCAGCGAGAGAGGTTCCCGATGCACCGTGCGTAAGGCTACTGACGTTGTGAAAATATTACCCGAATTTAATGGCCGCGATATCTCCATAGATCAGTTTATTCGGGAGTGTAAGAGCGCTGAAAGATTCGTTGATCCATCTGATAAGGACTTCTTCCTCGAGTTGATAAAATCAAAAGTAACTGGGTCCGCTAAGGCTCACATACAGGGGCGAATTTTTGGAAATTTTGATGAGTTTGTTAAACATTTAAAGAGAGCTTTTTCCTCTGCTCAGAATTTACCTCAAATTCAAGTTGATCTGGCCCGAGTCACGCAAAAAGAAGACGAGAAGGTGTCTGACTATGGACTGCGTGTGACTAATATTTTGCAACGAGGAATCGAATTGATCAATGGGAATTTTGATCCTATCGTAGCTAAGGGTGTGATAGAGGGTATGTCCAGGACTGCTGTGGAAAGTTTTATTCTTGGGGTATCCGGGGATTTAGCACAAATGATGATGAATCAGAATCCGGGATCTCTCGAACAGGCTATTGGTATTGCTACTGATTTTGAAAAGCGATTGAATCAACGTCGGAATTTACATTCTAATTTCGAACCACCATCGAAAATACGCAAGGTTTATTGCCACGCTATTGAGGGTACCGAAGATAGGGATCATCCTGGTGCTTCCGCTTCGGCTCGTCAGGGTGATCCACCCAAGTTGAAATGTTACAATTGCTCGCGATTTGGTCATATTGCTCGCGAATGTCGAATGAAACGGAACGAAAATTCTTATGGCAATCGTCGCTTCTGTACTTACTGTCAGAAATCCGGTCATTCTGCTGTTAACTGCTTTAGCCTGAATCGAGCCGTGGAAAGAGCTGGGTATTGTAATTATTGTAGGACTGCCGGTCATCGATTCGAAGATTGCCTGAAACGCAAGCGTGCCGAGAGTGCTCCTCCAACCGCGAATTTAAACTTCCAACGCGATCGTCAGACGGGCACGATGACCGCATCGCAGCTCGGCGGACAGACACAGTCCAACGTCGTGCCCTTACCAACCACTCAGTAGAACGAGAACGTTGCCCAACTATTCGCCTCCATAGTCCTGACTTGAATCGAGATGTTGTTTTCCTCGTAGACACCGGATCAGAATTGAACTTAATTAAACTTGGCCTCTTGAATCCGAATACTGTTGTAGATGTCAGTACCACCTTTGGATTATCCGGTATAAGCCATGAACTTCTTTCCACTCTTGGGGAGTGTACTCTTAGAGTGGGAACTTCAACCTGTCTGATGAATGTGATTACTGATGATTTTCCTATTCCATATGATGGAATTTTGGGAGTTCAATTCCTCAAAACTCACGAAGCCTTGTTATCCTTCCGCCACAACTTCATGATTCTAGAAAGTTGTAATAGTGTCCCTATTCCATTTATTTCTCACGAGACACTCAATCTGCCGGCACGAACTAAACAATTGTGTAAGCTTCGCGTAGCCACCACCCACCTGCAAGCAGGGTACGTTGAGAAATTCGACGCGGCTCCCGGGATCTTTGGAGGAGAATGCTTGGTTACAAATCGAGACGGTTGGGCATATCTCTTTATTATCAATACTACTTCTGAGGATGTCAAGATAACACTACCACCAATCACGCTACTTGAATTTTCACCAGCTATACGACCGGTTCAATCGATACGTAAAATACCTCGTGAGGATAGGGATAGGATTCTCCAAGATCGAATCGATAAAATCATGAGTATGCTGCATCTGGAGGGATTAAATTCTGAGGAACTTGAGTGCGTCAAGAGGCTTGTTACGTCTTTTCCATTTCAATTTCATCTACCTACCGATAAACTGAGTGCAACCGATGTGATTATGCATAGAATACCGACAACCGATGACATTCCAGTCAAAGTAAAACAATACCGCCACCCATACCATTTACAAAAGGAAGTTCAAAAACAGATAGAGAAACTTTTGGAAGACGGGATCGTGAAACATTCCGAATCACCCTATAACTCGCCCCTCTGGATAGTACCGAAGAAAGACGACTCAAAAGGGAATAAACGTTACAGACTTGTAATTGACTTTCGAGCATTGAATGAGAAAACCATCAAATCCGCTTATCCTTTACCTAATATCACTGAAATTCTTGATCAACTAGGGCGCTCCAAGTACTTTTCCACCCTAGATTTGGCCCAGGGATTCTTGCAGGTTCCCCTAGACCCTAGGGATTCTCACAAGACGGCCTTTTCTTATTCATATTTTCATTTAGAATATTCCAGAATGGCTATGGGTCTCTGTGGTAGTCCTTCAACTTGGCAATCATTGATGGATAGAGTCCTTTACGGAATCCAGGGAAATATAGCTTTTTGTTTCGTCGATGACCTATGTGTCCATAGTCCTTCCCTAGCTGCTCATTTTGAGTCCTTAAAGAAGATTCTTGGAAGGTTACAAGCTGCTAAACTCACTTTACAACCCGACAAATGTTGTTTCTTCCGGAAAGAAGTCTGTTACCTCGGACACATCATCACAGAAGCAGGCGTTAAACCCGATCCGAAGAAAACCGAGGCGGTATCCAAATTTCCACGGCCTACTACATGCAAAAACATAAAACAGTTTCTTGGTCTCGCCGGATATTATAGACGATTCATACCGGATTTCGCAAAAATCGCAAAGCCACTAAATCAACTCTTAAAGAAGGAAGCTTCATTTGAATGGGGGCCAGCTCAAGAGACATCTTTTATCACGTTGAAAGAAAAGCTTTGCTCCGAACCCTTGCTCATTTATCCCGATTTCTCGGATCCCGAGGGCTTCAGAGTCACTGTTGACTGTTCCGAATTTTGCATGGGAGCTGTGCTATCCCAGGGCCCAAAAGACCGTGATTTACCGATTGCCTACTTCTCAAAAGTATTAACAGGCCCACAAGTAAATTATTCCGTTACGGAACGTGAACTTTTAAGCGCCGTAGAAGCTATACAACACTGGCGTCCATACTTGTATGGACGACGCTTCACACTCATAACGGACCATCGCCCCCTCGTGTGGTTACACTCCTTGAAAGATCCTATCTCACGATTAGCCCGCTGGAAAATAAGGCTGAACGAATTTGACTTCGAAATTCAGCATATTGAAGGAAGTAAGAATAGAGGCGCTGATTGTTTATCTCGTAATCCCGTCATTCCATCCTTGACAGAAAATGACAAATTAACACCACTAACGCACGCAGACGGACATGACATTCCCCCCATTCCCTATCCTCAGCGCAAAGAAAAAGATGTAAAGAAACGAAAAATGAGTCTGTGTGACAGTATTGAAACTGGAAGAAAGAAACGAAAAACGAGTCTGTGTGACACTACTGAAACTGAAGGGAAGAAACGAAAGATGAGTCTGTGTGACGCTAATGATACGAACAAACGAAAGATAAGTCTGTGTGACGCAAACGATAATAACGAAAAGAGCATCCAGGGGCGTGAGAAAAGGCAACGAGTCGATGATTTTTCTATGGTTATGGCAATTCGTTCAGTCGATGTATCGCCCGTTGAGAACCGGATGGAGTTCATCGACTTGAATATGGGATGGTGTGAGTACCTTCTCAGAGAAATTTCCATTGACAATGATGATTGTGAGAATGGAGTAATAATTGAAGAAATGAATGATGAGGAAAGTCCGATGGTCCGATCTATGACAGTGTATCATATAAAGACAATTGAGTATAGCACTGAGCCTCTTTTGACACGAAGAGATAATCTCGTTCATTTCATGCCCTTAGATTGCCAAATCAGTACACCCGTGGGTCAGCAGTTGGTCGATTTGGGATTGATAGATATCGAAATTTTACAGGCTCAAAATCCAGAGATCGGAATGATCGTTCAAACTAAAATCGAAGACAGGATGATATTTTCTTTATTCGTCAAAAAGCATCACAAAGACTATATTTCCGTTGCATGTCTCTGTAACTGTCTTGAGAAATTGAGGGACCACCTTAAGAAAGAGGGAATAACGTCGATGAGCTTGGCAAAAAATGGTGATGGTTTGGATAAATTATTTTGGCCCCCTATAGAGACCACCTTAAAATCATTCAGCGAGATAGAGAATTTCCGATTAACAATCTGTTCGGGTGAAATTTTGGAACTGCCACGGGAAGACAGAAAACGGGCTCTGCAAGAAGCACACGATTCAACCTTCGGAGGTCATCAAGGTATTTACAAAACATATAGAAGACTCAGAGAACGATTTATTTGGCCTAACATGAGAAGAGACTTGATCGAGTATATAAAATCTTGTGAAATTTGTCAGAGATACAAATTGAGACGTGTCAAAACCCGAATGCCCATGCAAATTACTTCAACTCCCACTGAAGCTTTTGAAGTTCTAGAAATGGATCTCGTTGGTCCACTACCAGTAACAGAATCCGGTAACAAATATTTATTGACTTTGCAATGTAATTTGACTAAATTCTCAGAAGCTATACCCATTCCGGATGCAACGGCCGAAACCGTCGCAGTTGCATTTGCTCAAGAATTCATTTGCCGCTTTGGTTGTCCGCAAATCATCAAAACTGATCAAGGAAGTAATTTTCAGAGTCGATTGATGGCTCGACTTGCCTCAATTTTTGGAATTCAGCGCATTCGTAGCTGCGCATTTAGACCATCAACTCTAGGAAGTTTAGAGAGAAGTCATCACGTATTTACGGAATATTTAGCGATTTTTGTAAAAAATAAAACTCAATGGGACACTTGGATAAGATGCGCGTGTTTCTCCTATAACGTCTCTGACCACAGTGGTCATGGATATACCCCACATGAATTAATTTATGGAAAAAGGGCTCACTTGCCTTCTAGCTTTGAAACAAGAATTGTGGAAAAAACATACTCGGATTACGTAAACGAACTTATAACTAAACTCAACTACACGCAGTCTAGATGTCGAGACCACCTCATTCAGGCCAAGAATCGCTCCAAGCTGCTATTTGACAGGAAAATTAACGTTCAGAAATTTTCTGAGGGGGAAGAAGTGTATTTGTTAAAAGAGCCGCGAGCAAATAAGCTGGATGAACAATACAGCGGAACATATAAAATTTTGAAATTCGTGAGCCCTCGAAATGTAGTTTTGGAGTTGAAGCCAGGAAAGACTAAAGTGGTTCACATCGATAAGCTCAAGCACGCGTTCACCAGAATTGACAATGATTAACGCTCTTGTTCTGCATCATATTCGTAGAATAATGAGTAAAATTGAACATTTCACTATGTAACCGATATATGTAACCACGAAATGTATCAATGTATTTATTGGACCATGTAATCGATTTGTGTTGAATTTCAATAAAGGGTAAAACCTGAGAGAAGTGAGGATTCAGTAGGGTGGGCAATGAGTCATTCTCTGGCCGAGTTCGGGCTTCCAAGTGGGAGCACGATATCGAGCTAAAGTGAGACAATTCCTGGAAGGTCCACATACGGCAAGGAGCGGAGGAGGGAGCTCTGCCCTCCTCATTTCTCTCATTACCAACCCTTCGTTCTATTTGGAAATCTTGAAATATCGTCTACTACTCTTAGTCCTGACCACTTGGTTAGATGTTAAGTGAATCTGAAGTCGCGATTTACGGGACACTACTGTGCTGGTCTAATTTATACGCCATGGCGTGGTGTGCAGTTATAGGTTGAATTATCGAGCTCTAGGACGAGTTACCCAGTAGAGTCAGCTTCCATAAGTATTGCAACTCTGCGTTCTGCTAAACAGGATTCGTGACGCTTGGATAAAGACTGCGAAATGTAGATGCGAGCGTCCTTTTGGAATTAACTTCCTCAGTCTAGAATGAATAAGGCAGGCTCAGGATACTCTCTTCCTCTTCTGCTGAACCTGCCATCCGGAAATTAACTTCCGGGGGGGTTGTAGGGGAACTGGATGGTGGTTGATATGTGGGTGCTCAAAATATTGTTAAGCAATTCGACAAATCGTTAGTTAAAATCTCCAATGTCCTGATTGCGTCTAAACTGATACTCATTTCTTTTTCCCTTCCAAAATCGATCTGTCAATCAAACGTGGAAGCAAGGGATTTGTCCTGTTCCCAGAAGTCGGCGTATCGGTCACGAGTAGAAGTAAAAATCCGTCTCTTCCCCGGACAATTTGGACCTCGGGACTAGAGTCCCGGTTTCATTGACGAATAGGAATTTACTTCATCTTCTTCGACCTGTTCGCAACGTTCCGGTCAAGGTATGTTAGGTCCTCAAACACTCGAAATTATTTCCATGTCGCGCTAATAACCGATTAGCCTGTAAGCTCAAATTAATTCTAAAAGAGTTTGTGAAATCAAATTGCGAATTCCAAAATTTCAGTAATACCGAGTAAACACCGTTACTTCGTGTCAACCTTAACCCCTAAATCACATGTTTCATTTATTTTCATGCGTTTATGCCAAGTCCTCATCAGTCGTTACGCTCAGAACAGTTACACCGTGATGAAATTCAGGCGAAGGGTCGCACGAATCTCGAAAACCCGGGGACCCAGCTCGCCACGGGTCTGAGTCCTTCTCATGTGATAAATTTGTAATAAATTTGTACCGATTCCATTATTGTCGACATACTCATCGGATGGGATTCTTCTATAGTGGCGGATTTCAATAAATACACCACGTGGACACTTCATGATTAACGCCCGGCGGCTACTCCTCGGTATTAATTTAAGTAACTAATTCCATTCTCGCACTCGTGGTTTTCCTTGATAAATAAGCGGGACAGCCTTCCCGAGTAGCCACCGACTTCATTTCACTTACTATCACTCTATCACTTTAATTCTTCCTTCTATCCTGAATCCCTTCTTGCTTTGAGGTTCTTACCAGTAGTCCTGTCACTTGCCTTAAATAATTTAATTTATGGAACTCTTTCAAAAATATTATCGGGAAAATGCGCTGTGACGCAACCAATTAAGATGTCAGCTTTTGTCGGTGTGGATTTTGCAATTGGCTTAACAAGTTGAGAGTATCCGATCACAATAGGTATTACCCACATATAGCTCGACTTGCTTACGTAGGGTGAATAAGATGGAGCTTTTCGTAAAGCGATTGTAGTTGATTTTATTTCTAACCTTCAAGTCGTGGATTTGCCCACAGGGTTCCCCACATTTTCCTCTTCGAATAAGCTGGAGTGCTTGCCTTTCTGTCCTCATCCATAGCTGTACTCTAGGGGAATACCATGTGTGCATTAATTGATTTTAATTTTCACTCTTGTAGATCTTGCATAATAAAATATCCCTATGAAACTCAATCATCTCCGCTACCTCACTCTGCGGAGATCTTGTTGGCCAAAATCAGGGGGAAAATTTAATTTGGCGAGGGCTAAATTGAACTTGTATGATTCAAACTTTGTGCGACGATACGACACTCGGGTGTTTCGGCGGGCTCGCCGCAAATTTATTGCACCATTCCCGCAGCGCTTCGCTTCCCATGATATTTTGGTCTCACACATGGAGCTTGTGACTCTTATCAGATTTGATCTTGGATACTTGCGACGCTCCGGTTCCGGAATATTTTGCGTCGTCGTACACGGTCTTCGCATCTCTGACCACGTTTCCGGCAAGACAGACTCGTTGAGCAAGACTTGTTAACAACAACCTGCGATGAGAACCCATAAATTTTTTAGAAATATTCCCAAATTCTCAATAATTCAATTGGTCTAACCGTTCATCCGTTCACTTTTCATGGCCTCGGATAGACCTTTTGACGCTACATGAAGCAGTGATTGACTGCCGTCAATCGGGGTTGTTTGAACACTTTTGGAATCTTTGCTTGTGATTCCCTTGCAGCTCGTACGTCTCACGATATAATGGTATTGTACCTAGATTCCATTGGAGGCTTTTGTTTCAGCTTCCGATTGTGCTATAGAAGGGTCCACTTAGATGTTGTTGACAGGAGTTGTGAGCGTTTGAGAAGTGTTGAAATTGGCCCTTGTTGAGGTAATTTCGAATACTAGATCAATTTAGCGTAAGACCCTCCATAATTAGGAGGATGTAACGACTTGATTTCGGCGTGGAAAGGCATACCTAGCAGACTCATGTAGTAAGATATTCGGAACAACTTCCTTGGAATATGAAGAGGTTATGGAGTGTTCGGGACGATCTCACGATACTTATCGTCGACATTGGTCTCGGACGAGATCCAAGGGGATTTGTTGAGTTTCGGTGGATTTCTCCTTGGACCCCGATTCATGCGGATTTCGCCGAGGATTCGATTCGGATCGTATTGGAAAACGTCCTGAATTTCAGTACCTTTTTCAGTGTGGGAACCTTTGGATATCTCTGTTACCACAGAAAGCAGAATAACCACTAGGGCTTCAATATAGGGTTATGCGGGGGAGGAAAGTAAAACGTAATTTTACAAAATTGACGCAACTTTTCCCAAAATTTTAAATTTTACCCTTTTCCACCACCCTTTTACCTCACAAAATGAGATTTCTGGTACAAATTTTCAAAGAAATCGACTCGTCTCATCTTTAACCCTCTCTCCTCTCTTCTACTGCCCTCATAAATAATTAAAATATCGAGAAAAGCTCAATTCGATTTTTCGTCGCCGTAATCGTTTCAGCTAAGAATTATGCAATCTACAACTATCAAGTCCAGTGGGAAGAGATAATACTTCTTTTGGTCCTTGTCCTGACCAAATATTTGACCAAAGACACATCATTTCTACTTGGAGCACATCACATGGAACCATACAGAATTCAGTATTAGTGATTGATCTTGGGCTCTTTTCTTTTTTGAGTGATCATGCAATTCTGAAAAGAAAAACTGTCTTATTCTCACAAATGACATTAGTACTACTCATTCAGCGTTTGTCTTGAAAGTTGACATGGTTCAGTCTCTAGCTTGCTGCATCAAGTGTCCCCTTGCAGGGTTCTAGGTAGGCTGGTTGATAAATTCGTGGCATTGGTGATCCCACAATAACATTTTTAGCTCCATTTACCACCAAATGCTAAGACTGTAAATGCGCGATTGATGATCTAGTATTGTGTCCCCAATACGTTCTAATCATCTTTTAATCAAATTCTAGGTTCAAACTAATTTGATTATTGTATGAGAACCTCATTAGTTTTCCTTAGTTCCTCAAAAAGTCACTTTTAAACACTCAAATATATGTTATGATCATGAAGTAATCATGGCTGGGAACAAAGTAACGTTTTTCTCCATGTATATTACTCTTCTTGACGATTATTCTGAGGAATAATTTGAAAATAAATAGTGAAATTGCTAAACCTCAGTATCTCTATCTTCTACCTGAGAGTTGTAAGGTTGATGTGCAAGTGTGACCGTTTCCTGACCCATCTAAAGTTGAAGTATTTGGCTATCTGTAAACAGCTCATTTACACCACAGCTTACTTAGCTACATGAACACATAACTTGCATAGTTTCTTGAAAATTCAATTCACTCCTAACAGTCTATGATCACTTTGAATTTAAACATCGATACGTCTTGGGTAGACATGTACACCGAGAAGTACTCATCAGGTTTCCATAAATTTCAATAATTCTTCGATTATCGATCCAATAAATCATATTGGAATTAGAGTTTATCTTCTTGTTTTCCATAGTCTAATTTACTAGGGCACGTTTATTGGAACCTTCTTATTTTTCTTGCAAAACATTACGATGATTAAAGGTTCAGGGAAACCCTCATAATGACATGAGGAGTTGAGCACCACTGAGCCGCCAATTCGATCTCCGCGCAGAATCAAGAACCATTCCGGCCGTTATTTCCAATAAGCGCTTCCTTATTTTGAAACTGTTCAACCAATTGCTGGAGCTTGTCCTCAACTCTACGATTTGTGCAACATCAACATCATCAATCGCCGTATCAATGATATTCACCATCTACACGTTCGTTAAGATTCAACCAAGCTTAACGGCGAATCACAAGCTTGTTAATCTATCGTTTTATTTCAATCCAAATTGTTAGAGGAACGACTCGGCTCGACGAGTCGGGAGAAGAGATTTCAATGCATGGGGTACCTATCCGTAAAATTAGACTGACTCCAAGGTACATTAAAGGATTCTTGCAGAAATTCAATAATGACGTATTGAAATTACGACCCTGATGAAATATTTTCAATTATTTCTCTCGAATTCCGGAATTATATTGACCATTGAATACAAATCTATTGAATTCTTACTCACTCAACGATCAGGGAACTATCAAATCTAATAAACATTTGCGAATTACTGCCACGTAAATTTATAAGAATCAAGGAACCAGATTAGATGAATTATTAATTCACCATCTTTGGGTGAACCTGTCCTTGCAAAATGGATTCATTCTGCAGGTTTAGCAATAGATAGTCTTCAAGTGAGAATATCAAACCTCGTGCGGAGATGTCAATGAGTTCTATTGACTAAATTCTTAGGCGCCAATTCAATTCAATTATATCAAAATTTTTTTTTTGATAATTAATTATTTCAGATTCATCGATCACTCAATTTTATTGCCACTCAATCCAAAGAACAATTTATTTTTTGCAAATATCTTGATGATTGACATTACAAGATTACAATTATTCTATTCTTCAAGTCATTCAATAAATAGCTTATCACATTATAAAATGTCGGAT
Organism: Eretmocerus hayati; assembly: GCA_029851415.1. Taxonomy (NCBI): domain Eukaryota; kingdom Metazoa; phylum Arthropoda; class Insecta; order Hymenoptera; family Aphelinidae; genus Eretmocerus; species Eretmocerus hayati. The sequence goes on from CM056741.1 coordinate 138,592,438, forward strand.
TTATTTTTGGAATACATCGAGAATAACGCTCAAGCCGCAAAGATCCGGTCAACGGATGATTGACTAGAGAAAAGATAAAATGTTTTTGAGCGGATGTCAAGGAGGATTCCAAGGACGAAAATACAAGTAAGAGGAAGGGAAATCCAGGCAGCCGGTGACCCCGGTCCCTTCCGGACCGTAGATGGCTGGAGCAACCACATGTTGAAGGAAGCTGTCGAAATGCATTGGACGAATCAACGGATACAATGTCAAAACACCAAAACAATAGATCCAAATATAACTTGAAGAGGGGAATGGCAGATGCATCTCCCCAGCTACTCAAATCGTCAGCAAATCTGGAGAGGAAGGGATATACGAAATTCTAGGTTCAACAGATTGACGTAAGGGCAGCACTAATTAGGGGGGGTGTGGAGACGATGACGAGCTTATATGTCTCAAAAACATCGTCAGTATATCGATGACTGCGTTGCAGAGATCATTTCGGCATCAGCGCGGCCTCGGTATACCATAACCTTCGCAACAGTATAGTCTGTCACTGCGCGCACAAACGTGTCGACTGAAACGGCTGTTCGTGCAGAATCTGTGACGATAAGTGTTACCTGTGCATATCAAACAAAGTGTGCAATTAGTGCGGTTCTAATCTGCGTGTTGCGAGTGTATAAGATCTTGAAGAAGTGTCAATTCGGCTGACACAGGATAGATGCAGCGCAGACAAAGAACCACGCAAGGCACGAGTCGAGGCTCAGGCCAAATACAAGCTCCAACCAAGTAAGTAGAGGGTGATTTAGGAATGCCATGATTACCCTCACATAACAAATTGTGCTTGCCATTCACGAGTTGCGATTTTGACGCATCACAAATACTATTGTATTGTATTGTATTTGTTTCCGACGTACACTCTTTCGAGCTTTTGCGTGTTGCCCTCACCGCCTTGGCGTGGAGGCCGTTGTCATGTTTCCATTTGTAGTCATTTTCCAGTAATTTAGGCACCCCCGCGGCGTTTTCCGAGTGTGATCTGCGTTTTATGCAGGCCCATACTCACCGCCTTAATCAGACCCGACAAGTGTCAAAATACTATCAGCTATATAGAGGAAACAGACGCGAAGCACGACTACTCAAAAACGCGATCATCCCGATATAGTCAATAATTTTGAACCACATAATGAACCCAACCTCGCATCACTAACGATGGATAATTATGTAAAAAATATGCTGGACGGTCGTCCATTGCTCAAATATTGTGAATTAGACCAAGAATCGACGGGCGTGATGCATGCGAAACCAAATCCATCAACACGAGTAAGATGCTGATAGAAGGCGCCGCGCGCGCCGACACTTCGATCACAACAATAGATAGCGTCTTACATGACTCATAAACACGGTCGGCCTTGTAACAAGCAATTTTATACAGATTTGTTTTCGAGGAAACCTGATCCGAGTTCACTGTTCAAAAACGTCAAACATAACTGATTGATACTAAATTAATGGAACAACGCGGCTGAGCCTTCTTTTAGAAATTTTGTCGAGCATAAATTAAGGTACTTGTGCACCAATTCACGCTTCTGTCACATCCAGATATTCTGGAATAACTGCATTTTACCATCGAACAATAGACAAAAGCAATCATCCAAGCCTCCCTAAATCGAATCAAGCAGAATCGAGCATGTCTACATCATTTTATCGAGTTTTGCGCTGAACCTATTTTGTGCTCTTTTGGAGCCTTTGACGATCAATATTCTAAAGCAGAATGGCCAGCCATTCTGGACCTTTCACACGCACTCTTGATATTAGGACTATCTCCTTGCAGAATCTCGCCGTTGATGAACAATTTTGGTGTACAACTACCTTAACAGATGATTATTTTGGAAGATTATTTGCGAAGAGATTTTAATACGTATTCTACCGATCCGTCAATTAGCTGAGCTCTGTCGATATAAAACTAAGTATCGGATTCTTTTTTTTGTTGTTCATAGAATGCCTCGCCGCAGAATCATAAAAAACCAAGATTTGGGATCAGCGGAACCAGAGATCGACGTGGTCACGGTCGGTGACAGCCCATATTTGGATCCATGCGATCGAGCAACAAATGAAATTGAGGAAGCCGCAAGTCGAGCTATGAACCAGGCACATGCCTGGACAGATGAAGCTCCAATCAACCGTAGACGACCACCATCAGCTACGGTGACTAGCAACACGTTATCTGGGGACAAAGAAATAGCAGGCCATATCACAAACCAACCCCATGCTCAAGCATCTGTAGCAGGACAGCTAATGCCGGCTACAGTGACTCATGAAATATTCATAGCCGCAGATACTGAGGCTGCTAAAAAATCGGCCGAACAAGCACGCATCTGGACAGCCGAATTTCGGACCTTAAAAGGACAAGCACCAGCCACAGAGGAAGCATCATCTGTAAACGACATTAACATCAACATGAAATACGGTGAAGGGCCTTCTACAACAAATCCAATACAAGAAGAAACATCAAGTGTGACTGTCGATGGAAAAAACTTGGCTGTGCCTTCCGAAAGAGAGACCCGACCAGGACCAGGGAACTTTGATGCCGAAACCTGGCAGGAGGAAATCAAGGCCGCTGAAGAGCTTGCACAGCGGGGCTTTGCGGGTAAGCTCCTCTTTCTGCTAAAAGAAAAAATCCGGAAAGATCGGGAAACAGCAGGAACATCAAGCGTCCTAGAAGAAGAAGTTCGATCAGCACCAAGAAAATTTGACATCGGAGATTGGCAAAATGAGCAAAATGCTGCTAAGGAACTCGCTCAACAAGGACTTGCAAATAAGCTCTTATTATTATTACGGGAGAAATCCCAACAAGATCAAGAAGCAGCAAATTTAGCCAGAGAATATATACCAGCGCCGATTGGTACACCCCAATTACCACCAATGCCAATGGGTGTACCAATTCGCACCTACCTGTCCTCCACCCATATGCAAGTACCGGAAGCAGCGATGATAATCGACCAACATGAACCACTGGATTTGACTGCTCATCAAACTGACTCTATCGTGAAAACTACTGCGAGAATGGGACCCGCAAGAACAGCAACGAGCACTTATACGGGACCAATAAGTGCTACCGGGTTGAAGCGCCGGTATGACGATGTATCTAACGAACCCAGCGGTGATCAACAGGTACGATCATTATTCACTTCGACCGTAATCCGAGAAAGACGATGTTTCGGACCCGCTTTGGGAGTACCGGTGGGGAAAATTCCAACCAACCCCTGGGTTGCGCCCCAAACGGAAGCCCAAAGAAGATTGTTGGAAGCCATTTTGACAGGAACACTCAAAATAGGTCTCTTGAAGGCCAACGACGGAAGGATTATTATGAGAAGAAAAGGTTTCATTTGGCTACAACCAGATAATTCAGGCTGGCGCTGTGGCGCATGCAATTTGACCTATCCAAAAAAATACAACAATTGGCTGGGTTGGATAGGCCACGAAATACACCAAGTGGGTATCCTGGATGAATTTGCCAGGAAGGGATTCATTATCATCTGCCCAGATTGTGGCCGAAATCCTGTTTCGCCAATGAATTTCGACGACTGTATTGATGCAGTTCTTACTTGTGCACGCCACTGGGATGATATAAACAGCAACGTCATCATGGAGGTTATTCCAGTACGAAGCGACTGTCTCTGCAATCGTCCACCTGCCAGAATGCCGCAATTCGCAGCTGTCGGAACAAGCCACCATTGACCGCCAGTGCAACAACATCTACGAAGAGGCATCACTATTTTGCGAAGTATCAAGGTCAGACGAATCTCGAAAAATTCTCCCAATCTTCCACGATTCATATTTTTTTTTTTTTTTTTTGAAGGCAGTCTTCCTTTTGAACCATTTGAATCAGAACCGAGTCCTTTTGCAATCCTTCAGTCATACTTTTGTCAAATCATTTAGGATCAGAATGAGCAATTGTTAGTTCCTATCACGGTTATACCTTATCAATCACTCGGAAACAGGAATCGGCGATTGTTAGTTGTATCGACGTAACACCCAAGTCAAATCCTTTAGATACAATTTGGTGAAGAGAAATCTATACCTTGAACCTGCCAATCTAATAACCATTAGTTAGTTTCATTATCAATTTGAGTTAGAATCACGGAAACAAAAAAAATATATTTTCTTTTTCCCTCAATAAATTCAATCTTCTTAGGAGATTGGAATCAGAAGAACCACTAATCTTAGAAGAGATTCGACTTGAACACCTCGCATTTCGACGATCACATATATATATATATATATATATATATCTACTTGACTGAGAGAAAGGGCATATAACCGAATGTAGACCCTTGTAGCCAACTCTCTATATATTCCATGTATCAACGCGTGAAATAAAAAAAAAAAAAAAAAAAGGGGAGACAGAAAAACCTTTCTTTTGGATCTAACCCTACAGCAGCTCCTGCCAAAAGCATCAGAACTTTTCAGAAAATATACGTATGTACATATGTATGTATGTATGTATATATGTGTGTATGTATATGCGTATATATGTGTGTCCATCCAGGAACTTTGAACTCCTAAATTCAGAACTTTTCATCCATAAGTGTTCGGACCAAGTATGTAAGTTAAGTTTCGACATCCAATAGATTCAGCTCTGGTTCTTGGAATTGCTGACTTGTCTAAACCTCACACTGGTTACCGATTAGACTTTGGACTTAGAATTATCGGCTCTGATCTTTGCACATGGTGTCTGCAGCATAAATTATCCAATCGGTAGAAATAGGAAGTGGAGCCTATCTGGTTTTTGTGGTAACTGATGGTAAACGAAACATGCTGTCCACAGAGGGGACGGACTAGGCATCTCGGAAAAACTTCCATTCATGAATAATCTGGAAGAAATTTTTGAGGTTAAGAGGCTCTACAACAATCATTAATAATCAATCATTTATAGCTGCTATAAAGGGTAGGTACTCCAATTACCTGACAAATTCCACCAAGAATCACACATCTTGGAGCAAATAAAATGTGTCTTGGTAGACACATTTTCGCATAAGGGCGGAGGTGTTATGATGTGCAAACTAGAGTGAGATTGTGCGCACGAAACGGACGGCAGTCGAACTGGGAAGGGTCGCTACTATAGTTATTCCACAATATGAAAATGTATAGGTATATACTAGGTATGAGTGGCGGTGTGCGTGGGGGCCGGGCGCATATGTATGAGCGAGTGTATGTGGTATATGCGTGGCATCGAAGCATGCGTATATGAGGGTCCAAATATATACATAGACACACATGTATGATGGGATCCACCTAAGTCGGTATTCTTTCGCTCTCACGCTATCTGATCATCCAACGGAGTCAATCTTTCCCTTTGTTTTCAGCACCTACAGATCTTACCAGCGGGCTATCGTTGCGATCTATTTTGGCCTTATGCGGCTTAATTGAACGGATTGCGACGCTGGATTACTTATAGGCGCCCAGATTCACTTATCGGCGCCTAACGCATAGGGAAGCCAGGACAAGCCACAGTACACTAAGCTGACCTACTTTTAAATTCTCACAATTTTGGTGCATGTAGATGTGAGATATATATATATATGTCTATATATATATATATATATATATATATATATATATATATATATGTATATATATATATATATATATATATATCTGCAGTAGCAGCCACTTATCGGCGCCTATGCTTTACCACTTATGGGCGCCTGAAATTTCAACAGCTCGATATCTGGGGAAAGCCGACCCACTCTGGACTTTGATTGACAGGTCGACTTCAACTAGACTCTCGACAGACATCCAACAATGGGACAATTCCTTTGCATTCTGCTGTTGATTGACAGCCAGGCCACGAAAACGAGACAACATTTTCGCCTCTGATTGACGGGTCGACTCTGGGACTCGACTAACTCGACTCTGGATATACATCTGCCCTACTGAGAGACGAGTGACCACTTATCGGCGCCTAATCCCATTATCGGCGCCTATAACAGCAGACCAGCACAACAGATATTGACGTAACATCTGACCACTTATCGGCGCCTCGAAATTTGGATCACTTATTGGCGTTCAGAATATAGCAAGAGATCTGGTAAAAAGGCTGCAACCCCACCACTCTCAACGATATATAAGGGACCGCAAGACCATGAGGGGGCATTCGATCTCTGATCGAGACTCTGTTCACATCTTTTGACCGTATCTAAATTGTATATCGAACAGAATATATCTATATATCTATATACTAGGAAGTACAGCATTTGTTCTTTCACTTCCACACTCCAGACGTTTTCACGTCTTTTCCTGCTAAAGAATCCAGCCACTCAATTCATATTCAACTCTATCAGCCGAAATTCAAGTTAAGCGCCACGCTAGCTCGCCACTGGTGGCGCACCTATCCATTTTAACGGCTGGTACATAACAGCATCATGTAGACGCGGCCAATAAGATCCCAGGGTCTGATTGTGGAATCTGGCGCGCGCGCGCTGCGTTGCGTAGGATAGCGTAGGATAGTGTAGGATATCTTCCCTCTCTTTTGATTGGCTCTTTCTCCCGGCTCCAACCAATCAGAATAAAGGAAAGGATATCCTACTCTATCGGCAAAGGTACCCTGGCACCGAAATTGTGAGCTGTGGAAAATCCAAAAAGTCAGATCGATGCACCGAAAATTCTACTTCCCGAATCCGCAGCCGGAAAAACTCTACCTTTTTTCATTTTCTTTAAATTATCAACAAACTAGCTCATTTCACCCATTCTGGTGCGCCTTAACCCTTGATCGTAGCAACAAACTCTTGGTCTCAAAAAATTCTACTCGGTCCAACAAAAATTCTACCACCTCGGTTTTTCACAATTTTCTATTGGATTTTCCGTGATCAGTTGAAATATTTTCCAATCCCAGGCCCTGGTGTGAACGTGCTACATTAGGCCACGTTCACACCAGCAAGATGCGCCACACCGCGGTAAATGTATCACCTGACCGCAGTTGACCACGAGTCAAAGCCTAATTACTGCTAATCACGGAAAACCCAATAGAAAATTTGGAAAAACCGAGGTGGTAGAATTTTTGTTGGGCCGAGTAGAATTTTTTGAGAGCAAGAGTGTGTCGCTACGATCAAGGGTTAAGGCGCACCAGAATGAGTGAAATGAGCTAGTTTTTTGATAATTTAAAGAAAATGAAAGAAGGTAGGGTTTTTCCGGCTGCGGATTCGGGAAGTAGAATTTTTGGTGCATCGATCTGTCTTTTTGGATTTTCCACAGCTCACAATTCCGGTGCCTATCCTACGCAACGCAGCGGGCGCGCGCAAGATTCCACAGGTTTATTCGATTATGTCGCTCACAGCGCTCACAGTGCTCAGAGCACTCTCAACGCTTTCTAATCGAATGCTCGTTCGGATTAAAAGTGTTGAAAGCGCTTTCGTCTCCTCTCAATCGGAATCCGTTCCTTCCAAACGGCCAGGGATCCTAAGGTTGGAATAGCCGAACCACCTGAACCGGGGTGACGCTGGGTAGAAGGAACGGAATTATAGCGAAAGTGGACGAAAGCGCTTTCAACGTTGAGAGTGCTCTGAGCACTGTGAGCGCTGTGAGCGACATAATCGAATAAACCTAATCAGACCCGTACCTGGAGGGTCTCTAGTACTGAGTGGGCAAAGATGTTTTTTGACGTAGGAAAAGGAAATAATGGAATGAGATTAATTTTGAGGACTGAGCAAATAGACGCAACGGATAAAATGGGATGAGCAATTACTTTTATGACGATAGTGGTAAAATTCGCGGAAGAATTAGCAATATGAAGTGGCATAACTTGATCTTTTTTTTCTGAAAAATGGGGGGTGAGCAAAAAATGTTGACAATTGCAATGCAATAGATTGACAAAATAATAAGGGTGCATTCTTTCAGATTATTACTCGACTTGCTTTCTCTAATTCCCACGGAGTGACGGAAGATAACTTCGGATAACTTGTTACTTATAGGACTTTTGATTGGATTGTTGTATGTACTCTATATACGTCGAAAGTTCTTTGAATGATTCAATACTACTTGCGAATGCGAACTCGAAGGCAGTCCATCGGACAATGGAGGAAATATTCCATTTAGTGTAAGGAAATAACTGTTCCTGAAATCACGTGCAAGTTTTAGAGGTTACAAACTGGAGATTTCACAATTTTGTGACGAAACTTGTCTGGACCAGAAACTAAAATTTTGCTCTGAGGCAAGTGCATATTTTGATCCCACTCACAGAACATATTTTTTCCCCCTCATGGACACCGGAAATCAACCTGAGATGATGCATGTCACATACAGTAACAGAGCCTGAACTATATTTTGTTACTCTTTTATTCTTAAAAATGAATTTCCACAACATATCATGTCCTAGCATAGCACTAGATTGATGCAAACCTTGAATTCAATTTCATAGAAAGACCATCTTTTTAATGCATACAATCGGAATAACCCATTAAATTTCATCACCAGGTAATAAACAAGTGGGATGGAAGAAATTCTCAGAGACAAGCGTTTTGCCTGCCTTGCTACAGATCCAAAATTCAGAAGAATTCCCAAACATGTGAGGAAAGTTAAAATAGATAAACGTTTCCAATCAATGTTCACAGATGAGAAATTCAAAATCAAATATACTGTTGATAAAAGAGGAAAACCAATCAATCAAACCTCTTCTGAGGATCTGAGAAAATACTATGATCTTTCAAGTGACGAAGATTTTAGCGATAATTGCCCCAAGCAAGAAAAAAGTAAAAAGTCTGATGAGAAAAATAGGAAAAAGAGTGCTCGTGCTTCGGATAACATTAATGAAAATATGAGTAATGAAGATGATGAAACAGACAAAAGTGAAGGAGAGAACTTCTCTAGTAATGGCAGCCTACTTTTAGTTGATCGACAAAAAAAAAATTCACAAGATTCAGAGAATGAGGAAGATTCTGCAAGCACAAGTGCAGATGATGAAAATGACACAAATATGGCTCAGTTACTCTTGAGTAACAAAAATGATAAGCCCCTAGATGACAAAATCAAAAGTAAATTACGTGATTTGTCAGTTGATTATGCTAGAGGGGAAGGAATATTATGCTCAGATAGCTCATCCGAGGATGAAAGCTCAGAGGATGAGGATGAGGAAGAAGAAATAGAACATGATTGGGGAGAACTTGATAAAGAAGCTGAAACTACAGAAGAAATCACTCACAGATTAGCTATATGTAACATGGATTGGGATCGAATAAGAGCTGCTGATCTAATGGTACTCTTTAACTCTTTTTTACCCACTGGAGGTCTGATACATAACATCTCCATTTACCCTTCTGAGTTTGGGCTACAGCGTATGAAACAAGAAGAATTAAGAGGTCCTATTGAGTTAGTTGAATCTAATGATGAGAACGGTGAAGACCAGGGTTCAAATGCTGATGAAGAAAATGAGGAAGGATCTGAGTACCACATGGAAAAACTCAGGCAGTACCAGTTGAATCGTTTGAAATATTATTATGCAGTAGTAGAATTTGACTGTGCTGCTACTGCAAATAAGGTATACTCAGAGTGTGATGGTTTGGAGTACGAATCATCATCTACGAAACTTGATTTGAGATTTATCCCCGATGACATGACATTTGATCATGATCCAAAAGAAGTTTGTAATGAATTACCAGATTTGACCAAATATCAACCTAGGCAATTCACTACAACTGCATTGCAGCAAGTTAAAGTGGATCTCACATGGGATGAAACAAACCCAGAAAGATTGGAAATTACCCAGAAACTTAATTCTGGAAAGTTAGATGAAATAGATGATACTGACCTCCATGCTTACTTAGCTAGTGGAACTAGCGAGGATGAATCAGAGGATGAAGTAAAAAAACAACTTGAAAATGCTGATGACCTAGGCACTGATGGAAATCATATTGATAAGTACAAGTCACTGTTGAAGTCAATCGAACAAGCTGAGGAAGAGAAGAGAGATAAAAAAGTGGAACTAGAGTTCACCTGGGGCTTAGGTGTGAAAGAGGAGACAGAAAAATTAGTGAAAGAAAAACTCAAACAGAATGAAAACTTGACACCTTTTGAACAGTATTTAGAAAAGCGCAAGGCCAAGAAAAAAGCAAAGAAAGACCTAAAGAAGAATTCATCCATAAATAGCAAACAGTTGTCTGATAGTGAAGGTTCTGTGCCTTCAGATATAGACATGAATGACTCTGATTTTGCTGAGGAGTTCAAAAACTCAAAAGCAGTTGAGAAGAAACATGGAAAAAAATCAAAAATTGACCAGAGTGAAGAAGACCAGAAAAAACATCAAGCAGAGCTTGAATTATTGCTAATGGACGACGATAATGATGATCAGAAGCATCATTTCAGTATGAAACGTATTGAAGAAGCAGAAGCATTGACAAAGTCGAAGAAAAAACGTCTCAGCAGAAAGAAGAAAGAATTAAAAGCAGAAATCAGTAATGATAATTTTGAAGTCAATGTGAATGATCCCAGATTCAATGCATTGTTCACATCGCATCATTACAACATTGATCCGGCTGATCCTCATTACCGTAAAACAAAAGGAACTGAAGCTCTGGTTACTGAAAAGATCAAGAGAAGAAAAACTCATGACGATGTAAGTACATTCTTTTCAAACTACACTGATGCCGCTCAAAAGTTTCAGGATACCCAAAATTTTTTTCCCCCATTTTGTAAGTGGATCTCCGAGGTTCTACTTGACTAAAAAGGACTTGATCAGCGCTCATTTTGAAGGTCTTTTCACGTACTTCAAGATAGCCTTACTCATTTTCATCAGTGCGAATCTGGATCTTCCCAATTTGAGCTTGAAAAAGTGCCAATTCCGATGATTTTTGGAAAAATCTCCTGGCTCGGGTAGCTCAAAGGTACAGGAATATTCTGGAATGAATCTTAGAAGGCCTGAAAGTACAAGTCTTAAGCTTTGAAATCCGTTTTCCACCGTTCGTCTACGTTACTTCTACTCTGAGGTATGACATTTCTTGTCAAGAAAGATTTTTCGCTGAAACTAACACCAAAATTCGAAAAAGAAAACAATTGCGTTTGAAGGGAATATAATCTCTGATCCTGGTATCTATCTTGTAAGTCATGATCAGAAGAACGAGAAACCTTTGCAACATGCCCCAAAAAGTGAATTTCTTCATCATTTTTTAACCCTCGGTTGGCACACGTAGGTCTATTCGACCCAAAACCTTTTTTATGAGACCGCCACGCTTGCAATTCGAAGAATCCTAGGCCCAGGGGGACATTTGTTGGTAGTCAAGATGTGCCACTTACCGACCGTGCATATAGCAACAGGTCTGGCGCGCGCGTCTTCCCCATAGAGGTATACCTCTATGGTCTTCCCACCATAGCCAAGCGAAATTGCCGCTGGGTCTAGAGTACCCAGGTGTGCCAGCTATGCGCGCTATTTTTGATTGTATTTTATAGTTGCAATAATACATTATTGCAAAAAATTGCAAAAGTGGTCTTTCCACTGGAAATATTCTAGAGGACGCAATTTTCAATGGATTGAGCTGAAAATTTAACTGAGTTATCTCAAGATCTAGTTGATATGAGGAAAAAAATAGTCCAGTGGTCGATCTTTCAATGGAGGTCCTCAATCCGGCATATTGGATGAGAAAAAAATTCTCAATTCATCGGTCGAAACATGTCAGAATAAATACCTTTTTTTCAAGATCCACTCTTGCGCTATTCTTTCCTTGAATTGACCTCATCTCGAGACGACTCACTTAAATTTTCAGCTCATTTGGATGAAAATTGCGCCATCTACAATTTTTTTAGTGAAAAAGGTGATTATTTGCATTTTTCTGGACATTTGTATTTTTTGGAATTTCTTTTTCGACCTTGGAGGATATCTGGATATATTGTCCCATCAAAAACATATCAAAGAAGCTACAAAAAAATTTTCAAGTCAAAAGATTCATTATACTAGCTACAGCATCAATTTTTCGGCGTGGGTCGAATCGACCCAGGTTGGCCAGCTATGTTATTTGGCGGAGGTGTGCCAGCTAAGGGTTAACCCTTAGAGTACCGGCATTTTAGAAAATCAGAAAGCGCCGAAATTCCTAATCAAAGTGCCTACATGACCCTTATGTATGTCCAAACCAACGGTGGATGTTGGTCGATCAGACTATGACGCCATATGGCGTCATGCCGGTCTTCAGTGGTAGCGGCCTATGTTATAATGCACTGTATACTTTGGATGGCTCTATCTCAGGTCCCTATCAGTCGATTTTGACGTTCAAAAACGGAAATTGAAGGTTTTTCAAAGACAAACAAGATGTAATCAGTTGCATGAGTGAACTTGGCTTGATTTTGATATAGTGGCCTTCCGAAAATCACCCAAAAATTGGCCCGTCTAGCGTGCACAAGGGTGGCTCAGGGGAACATGCGCTGACTTTGAGCTGCTGAGTCTTAGGTCCTCTTTGATGAGCTCTGGCTTTCAAAAACGTGAATTAGAAGTGTTTCAAACGGAGAAGGTAAAAAAAACTGCTTTGGGAAAGTTTGTCAGTTTTGATGCACGAAAAATCGAACTCGCTCGAAGAATCACTCGACTTGCCATGTAGCGGCCGGTGTTGGAAAATTCTTGCACTCCGAGCAGCTTCGTCTGAAGCTTTCCTCGATCAAATTATCATACTCTTGCACAAAATATAGAGATATCGCAGATATAAGAAGGATGAATGAATTACAGTGACAAATCCCAACCGATTGTCAGCTGTTCCAGAATCATGGATTTGACACACGTTTTTTTGCATAGATCGACTCTCTCTGCAATCACGGTTCCAACTCTGATGAAAATTATTTCAAGATTGATTTGGATTCCTCTTCCTAAGACGAATAGAAGTACCTAGATTGCATTGGAAAGTTCTCTGTTCTAGTTGAATGACCGGACCGTGAAGTCATGACGCCATAAGGCGTCATACCGGTACTCTAAGGGTTAATAAGGGTGCTACTTGTTTGAGAAAACTCTCCTCTGAGCAAATATCATAGCTCGGAGTAGAAGTGACGTAGAAGGACGCTGGAGAACGGATTTCAAAGCTTCAGGCTTGTACTTTCAGGTCCTTTCAGATCTATTCCGGAATATTTCTGTTCCTTTGAGCTACCGAAGCCAGGAGATTCTTCCAAAAATCATCGAAATTGGCCATTTTTCAAGCCTAAATTGGGAAGATCCAGATTCGTACTGATGAAAATGAATAACGCCATCTTGAAGTACGTAAAAAGACGATAATGAGCCCTGATAAAGTACTTTTTGGTCGAGTAGAGCCTCGTACATCCACTTACAAAATCGGGAAAAAAATTTTGGGTGTCCTGGAAATTTTGAGCGGCAGTTTATATGAATAGCATCTACAAATTATCTCATTTTTCATCCATGCCTGTTCCAGGATGCTGACCAAAACGATATTGGTGGTAGTGAAACAGCACCCAAATATGATGCAGACTTACATCATTTGGTAAAATCTGTAAAAAAGAAACTCCAGAAAATATCCAAGTAAAGCAGAAACATGTTGCTTGTGTACATAACAAATGTTTTTAGATCATAGATGTTTATATGACCTATGCTTATTAAAGTATTTAACTCTAATGCTGAATTTTTGAGGCAATTCCTCAATCTGACACCCTTTCATTAGAATATTGTAGACAATGCCATAGAATATGTTAAGTAATTTGGTAGATTTTCCGTCATTGATGGTTAATATACAAGTTGATTCTTATGGTCTCATCGATCTTGAAGGACGTTGGGGAACTAAATAAATTCCCAAAATTTCATGATAGAAATTTTATTGCTACGTTTCGTCCACTGGGTTTCGTGGACCTCATCAGGCTTCAGGTTTGTTATTCTTTAGATCGTCATGATATTTTTTAACGATCTTGTAATAGAGCACAGACATCACGTCTGGCTCCTGTACTGTGTAGGTAAATAGAATGACTCATTCTATTTACCTGTATCGACAGGGGCCAGACGTTATGTCTGTGCTCTATTACAAGATCGTTTAAAAAATATCATGACGATATAAAGAATAACAAACCTGAAGCCTGATGAGGTCCACGAAACCTAGTGGACGAAACGTAGCAATAAAATTTCTATCATGAAATTTTGGGAATTTATTTAGTTCCCCACCGTCCTTCAAGATCTATGAGACCATAAGAATCAACTTGTATATTAGCCATAGAATATGATTGATGTTTTCGTCTACCAAGGGACATGTTGGACAATCTGGGGAGGCAACAAAATATTTTCTGTGAAGGCTTGAAGCAAGGGAATAATGATTGGCTCTAAGTCTATTGATTGAAACTATATGGTATCTAGAAAGAGAACTCTTTCAAAACCAAGGTTTGGATTTTTTATTGTTATAAAAGTTGTTAAAGTAGTAAATCCCATTATTAGTGGCAATATTTTCAATGTGAGAGTGGAATCTTTCCAATGTCATTTCAGAAATTTGTTGATAAAAATCAGACTGAGGAACGACATAGTTTGTCAAAGTACTGAGTTTGTTGGCATCCTTTGATAGTAGGTCAGCTTTTTCATTTCCTGATATTCCTAAGTGGGAAGGGACCCAAATCAGCTTGATGATTATAGATTTAGAACTGGCTAATGATGATAAGAGTTTCTTGATTTCAAGAGAAATGTGGGATATATTTGTAATGGAAGGATTGAAGATAAGAGAGTCTATAACACTCACTGAGTCTGTGTAAATATACGTTGGAGAAAGATTGTTATCTAGAGCAAACTGTACTGCATATTTAATTGCAAAAGCCTCTGCAGTGAATATAGATGCATAGCTGGTGATTTTCTTTCGAATTACTAGATCTTTATCCCAATCTAAGGAAAATACAGCGAAACCAACATAAAGAGCCTGAAGTTTTTTTGGAAGCATATGTGTAGAGGTTAAATCCATTTGAAAGGTTTTCATAGAATATTTCAAGGAAATTGGCATTGGGGAGATCTGAATGTTTTATTACATGTCCTGAATCAATGTCAACCTTTGGGGAGGATATTATGGTATTAAATCAAAGTTGAAAGGAGTAGCGATCACGGAAGAGTACACTTTGCTTTTGTAATGAGAAATAGATCTATATGCTTTAAGAAGAGTAAAGTTGGAATCAATCTTGAATGAATCCCTGCGAGAAACCAAGTTATTCAAGTTCGAGAGTTTGTCAGGTAGAGGGTGACAGCTGTCTGAGGAAGTTTTCAGTTAGAATCTACCAAATTGAAAGAGCAAATGTGAAGTGGAGGCTCACATGCTTCTGCGAGAAGAACTCTAATGGGAGTTGAAATTCTGTATCCTAGTGCAAGTTTAATACGTTTGTACTAAAGTCTATCAAACCTTTGCTCCAAACTTTTTGCTTAACGTTTGATCTATCTTGTTATTAAGGATTAAGATATCTCCCAGTGACATCTCAAACACTATCGCACGTTTCAACCGGCACCGCGCTGATTTCTAACCTTGGAGAAAGGGCCTCTGTCTCTGTGTCAATGTCCAATGGGAGTAGGTGGAGGCGCTGGTACACTGAGCTGATGAGCGGACCACAGCTGACTGAGCCTTTCAGAAATGGACGCTTACCACGCTACAAGCGCAGGCACAATAAATAGGCTTGGTCGACAAGTCCACAACACCCGTCGCTAAATTGCAGTCAATTTGAGTCAATTGTAGGATGAGGTTTGAGGTTCTTTGAGGTAAACTGTTTGGATCAGTTTGGATTGTTTGGATCGCAGATCATCTGATGACGCGCCTCGCTATTCATCAGTCAGCACTCATCACTGTTTACCATAATACATTTATACAACTGCACGTCTGCACCTAATAATTGTGAACTGTTTGTTTAGCGGGCTCACACCATCCAGCAAATATACAGGATACTATTTCTCAACAGGGTGCACTCATTTGAGTCATCTTCATCGCCAACAATTTTAAGAAGAAGAAGAAGTCATTTTCTGATAGTGGAGTTTTTTAAACAAATGCTCTTAGGTTATGTATTACAGATTTATAGTTTTCAATAACTGGATCCAACAATCAGGAACTTTGTCGTCAAAATCGGGAGAGAGGCTAAGATTAATGTCCAGTGTATGCTGCTGCAGGACTTCAAGAGTAGAGTTATATGCTGATCAGTTTCCTTCTAATTAGAAAATGACTCATCTCTTACACTTGCCAAACTCAAATTTGTTCAGCGTATTCAATCATTTGACCTGATTTACTTATGAATCAAAGTCTCATCTTCCATCATGGAAACTCAAGATCCTCCTGAAAGTCAGTCTGACATTGCCTCAACGCTAGAAAGTGAAATTGATGCCCTCTCAAGAATCATCACAGATACTAGAGATGCAGGTCAAATATCAGAAGGCAATGAAGATGAGTTCAAGTTGGATAATGATGGCATTCCTTCTACTGAATCACAATACAATGCGTTAAAGGCGGCAGATGGTGAATTGTTGCAGGATGCCAAAACCAAAATCAACTTCAATATTTTGCACAATGAAAGTTCCTTGCCGAACGAGAGTTCTGAGACTAACTCACAGGAAGAAATTAAAGGTAATACCTAATACTTTTTCCCCTGAGTCAGAGTTGAGTCCATTTCCAAGCAGATGTGAGTGAGATTTTCAATTGTTCAACTCTTTAACGAAACTTCATCCATGTTACCTACTCATTCTGGATCGGAGCATATTTT
Organism: Eretmocerus hayati; assembly: GCA_029851415.1. Taxonomy (NCBI): domain Eukaryota; kingdom Metazoa; phylum Arthropoda; class Insecta; order Hymenoptera; family Aphelinidae; genus Eretmocerus; species Eretmocerus hayati. Next base: position 138,609,088 of record CM056741.1, read on the forward strand.
TTTATCTTTCTTTATAAAGAGATGATCCATTGCATGCCGTTCTTTTTTCTTGTGATTGGAATTTCAAAGTCTTTACTTGCACTCTACTCCTTAAATTGAAGATTCAAGTATTCTAAATCCTCACAGGTTAGAGAAAAATTCAAAAGTGAGAACACTTTGTGTGCATTGAATTTACTAAAGATATGGGATCAATTTTTGAGTGGAATATTATTTATATCATTCGTGCTGGAAACACCACAATTTCTGGGGGTCTTGACGCGGGTGGGTCTACCTAGAAACTCGACCTTTTTCGCGAAGGTGGGTGCTGTGTTTCTACACGATTGAATTATTAGTAGATTTCCCTAGACGACCCATAACCTCCAAAAGTTATAAATGTTGAAAAATGAATCCAAACTGGTATTTCAGAAACTATGTGATGAGTTTCAGTAAATCAGTTCAAGAATGATACATTTCATTAATACCATTAGAATATTGAAATATAGGCACACACAGAGTAGGTTTAACTGATTACGCTTGGATATAGAATATTATTTCTGATTCACAGAATTCTTTAGCAGTGACCCAACTATCAAGCATAGAATGAAAACATACACTGCTCAGATTTTGATCTCAGATAGAGTTTTCTCATCAACATATCAGACGTCTTCATTATTTGTGTTACAACTTGAGCAGATTTGTTTCGGATTCAGTTTTTTCAGCAACACATCAATACTCGTTAACTATAAGAGTTACATTTTGAGCAATCTTGCACGCTTGGATGGATCATTCGTTTGAAAGTAGTCTAATCTTTGAGATAAAGTTTCCTCAACAACATATCAGGCATAATCATCATTTTTTGGTGGTACAACTTGAGCAGATTTGTTTCAAATGCAGTTGTTTCAGCAACACATCAATACTTGTCAACTATAAGGGTTACATCTTCGGCAACTTGTTTTGAGATATGAAACATAGAAACAAAGATTTCTAATCCATCCATCATGGATTTGGAACTTGCATGCTTGGATGGATTATTCGCTTGGAAGTAGTATAATTTTGAAAATAACACATCAAGACTCGTCAACTATAGGGGTTACATCTTGAGGAATTTGTTTTGATATATCAAGCATACTTAGAATTAGAACATGCACTCCTCAGCTTTTGATGCCACATCTTGAGCACAGATCTCTAATCGATCCATCATGGAATTAAACGCTTGAATGGATCATTCGTTTAAGAGTAGTCTAATCTTTGAGATAAAGTTTTCTCAGCAACATATCAGACATCATCATTTTTTGGTGGTACATCTTGAGAAGATTTGTATCAGATTCAATTGTTTCAGCAACACATCAGTATACTCGTCAACTTTTCACATTGGTTCAAAATTTAGTCTAATGGTTGCACAAACTAATACTCACAAAATGACTATTTGTATCATTTTCATTAATCTATGTTTCATCGCTTTTCCTTCTATAAACATTCATCATCAATTGCATGTCTTCTTCGGACCAAGTCTTTGACACAAACATTCATCAGCGTGGGCCATATATGGGTGACTCTGAGATAACTTATGCATTTGATGTCCTGACATCTCATTCATATTAAATGACTAAATATGATGAGTCTAACGATGATATCTGGTGTAATCTATTGAAATGAAGATGTCCCAATAGTTCCAGGAGCGGATATAAGTTTAATGTGGACTTGAGCTCACCAAAAGTGGTCAAAATGTCCTTACCGTGGCATGTCCTAAACCGGAATTGTACATTTCAATCGTGTAGTTTACCCAGATATTCATCTAATCTCGGTTCCGCACCACTCAAACATCGAAGTTGGGTTATGAAAAGATGGTATTATGTACAAATCGAGTATCAAGTCTCACTTCAAAATAGTCAAAACACAGCCGACATTCTGTCCTGGAATTTTGCAAATTTTTCGAATGCTCCTCGATAATTTGACTTCGGATCAGCGAATCGCTTCAAACGACTCTATAACGGCGGTAAATGATTCCTAATACACCAATAAACAAAATACTACCACCAGCGGAATGATGAATTACGTGAACAACTTCTCACGCGATGATTTATGAAGAATTTTTCCGTTGCAAAATAAGAAATGTCCTTACCGTGGTCACTGGCTCTCGAACACTATGCATCGTCAAGGTCCAGAAATTTTTTTACAGTCTACTCTCACCATAAAAATGAGCCATCTAATCGGAAAAAACGATCCGTTTCGATTTACGCCTTTGAGATCACTTTTCATGCCAAAATGTCCTTACCGTGGCTGTCCTTACCGTGGCAAAAATATATCGAAAATTGCTCATATCTTTTACATAGATTGACTAACGTTTACGCCCGACTGGGAATTGTTTTTGGATGTCAGATAGATTGGAAAACACCTATGAGTCGTCAGACTGCAGCTATATTTCAACTAGTCAATTTTTGGTCGGAATCCCGATCCGCGCCGTTTTTGCCCTCGAAATACCTAAGTTATATCTCATAATCACCCATAGCACAACGCCCAGAAACAAAAATACATAGGTATACAGAACCATAGAAACAGATGCGCGACGCGTGTGCATGTGTGAGCACGTATGTGAGTCTAGAGATATTTTAGGGAGAAATTATCGAGTAGCACGATATAGCACAACGGCCAGAAACAAAAATATATAGATATAGCGCAATAGAAACAAAAACACGGCTCTTATCGACAGAGCTGCAGCAGACGAAATCCGATTAATGACGATTAAACAATAATAACAATAAATTGAGACGGGCAAACCGTGGTGCAGCACTCATGATATAAAATATCTTACGTCACTCTTGCTGGCCACCGCGTTTTTTCCGCGGAGCTCGCGCAGGACGTCGGCTTCGCCGACGTCCAGCACGAGCCGCGGAAACACCCGGTTTCCGGCAATCGAGACGTAATATACTATTGTTGGTTGGCCAAATTAGATATTCAATGAATATTCGATTTTCTGAGGAGATTGTGATTATAACTCCTTTTCCTAATCTTAGTCACAACTTGATATTTTTGTTCAAATGTTCGCAGATCGGTCTGAAACATCATCTCAGTCATAGATCAACTATCTGAATATACTTTTGTTTCAAGCTCAGTCCCTAGTCATTTTTTTGATTTTACTGGTTCAAAGTGTTCAACACCAAGGGTTGTTGAGATAGAAAATCCATATGTCTGATAAACAATTCCTTTTTTGAGGTCAAAAATACAATCATAATGAATAATTTAGGATGATTAAATATTCAAAATCATATCAATAATAAGGTATGTATATAATGATATAATATAGACCTTGATATAATGCAGATCATAACATTCTTCATTATGGTCAATCTTTTAATTGTCATAATTCATGTGAAGTTGTGATAGCTGCCTTTGCCATTGCTCTTGGTGATTGGTTTTCCTTTTTCAGTTACCTCAGGAGCCCTTAGAGATATTTCTCAGGAAGAGACATACGATTTCAAACATTCTGATATACCTACAGAAAGGTGTCAGGATATAGTAGCAAAGTCAGGAATCACTGAGGACTTAGCTTCAAAATTGATAACCGAAAGAATCTCGGCAACAACTGAATTCAAAACTACCATTGGAGATGTGAAATTAATTGCAAAGAGAGCTGATGAATCGGGACAGGAGTCTCAGAGTAGACAGGAGGTCATGAGTAAAGATGCAGATCAACTGGGCTCTATTCAAATTTTTGGTGTAGCTGATGGTGAGAATGAGATTATTGGAAGTGCATCAAAATCAATCATGGATACAAGAGATAATCCAGATCAAATCCAATCAAATGCTATTCTGAAAAGTGAACACACAGCAAGAATGAGTTCTGATCAATCTGAAGTTAGCAATACTAGCACTGAAAGGGAGCAAAAGTCAGTAAAAAGAGAAATCAATTCTGCTGAAACTTGCTGCATCCAAGACTTTGATTCCTTTCCAGACACTAAATTGCTCAGCAGTAAATATAATATTCCTGAAGATGATTGTGAGACAAAAGCCTTTGAGCAAAAGTTGGAAGAACATTCCAACAGCAGCCAAGCTGGAACAGTACATGAAACTGAAGACTTTGCAATGGTGAATTGTGAGATCACTGGTATGATCGAATCAGCCAAACCCATCCAGAGCATAGAAAAGCTCCCCAAAATGCTTGGTGAGTCAGAACATCATGTTTCGCAAGAAATGATGGGCTTTAAAAATCCAAACTCCATTGATAGTGGCTCAATGGTATCTGAGGAAGTGATATCCAATGTAATTCACAATGATTTTGATGATGAAATACATCAAGTACATATTGGTAAGGAACGTTTAAGCATGCATCTTGGACATTCAGTATCCAAAAAATGTAACTATGAGTTGATAGAGAGTTCTCGAGAAATAAGCTCAATCGAGGAAAATCAAATAGGAATGAAAGATAACACCCCTGCTAAAATCTGTTCAGATTTTGATGATATGGAGAGTAATGTGTCAGGTAGTGAATGTTTGCTCCAAGAATCTTTGGGAGCCAGTGATAGTTGTGTTGATCCTCATCAAAAAGCACACAATCGAAAGTCATGTGCGCAAACAAGTGATGATATAAAAATTGAGCCTTCAAGCCATGATTTGCCAAATCTCAATGCTGCCATAAAAATAGATCTGGACAATGCCAGTGTAGTTGGTTCACAAAGAGATGAAAATTTGGCTATTTTAAATGTAGAGAGTGAAAAAGTTATCAGCCTCAAGGACCCTAATGAAGACAGATTGTCAACAGACAGATTGCCAAATGACGAAAATGAAGAAATTCAAGATGAAAGTCCACACATCTCAGATGACAAAACGTACCAAAGTGTTGTCTCAAGTGTAAAGCAGGTTGACCCCGAGCATCCAGAGAATAAATTGAAGATCAAAGATCAAAGTTCACAGGAACCATTGGAACATTTGATAGAGACAGCATTGTCCTCAGATGGTCATTTTCCTCCAACAATACCCCCAGAAAATTCTGACATAGGAGATGGAGCAAAAGAACAAATCCCTAGTGATTTGGACTCTCATGCTCTTAATTTGAGTCTTCAAGACAGTAATCCTAGTACTCAAACCAACAAAAGAGAAAGCTCTCCCGTGTTAGAAAGTGAAACCTCAGTAACCTCAGACATTCAGTGTGTGGGTGAGAATTCTCCAGATGCACAACTCTCATCAATTACCAGTAATCCTGAAAGCAAAGAAATTAATGCCTCAATATACGTTGATGAAACCAGCTCATTGCCATCAGAGGAGAAAAAAACTGACCCTATGTTGACGATGGAAATTGAATGTAGTCATTTTGAGACAGTTGGAGAGAGAAGTGATCAAGATTTAATGAACAGAAGTTCCAAGAGTCCCAAGTCACAACCAGCTCAGCAAAGTGAAGAACTAGATGATTTATCAAATCCTGAATCGCTAGAATTTCCACAGGAAGAGCGCGGTGGAAAGTTTTCTGGAGAGTTGCCCAGCGATACAGATAATTACAGCACTGAAGCCCACTGTGGAAATGACGAATTGCTAACTCTCATTGATGATGGAGTGACAGAGGTTGCACCTGTTTCATTGAAATTGACTGATTCAGAAAATTCAGCATCATCATCTAAAGCTTCTGAATCAAACAACGATAAGCAAGAAGAATTAGAAACCATGAATCAGCAAGATAGAATTGTCAAAGAATCCAAGATCTCATCTATTTTGAAAGAAGCTTGTCCTGTATCTAATGCGGATCACAATTTGAAAGATAAGGAACCTACCTTCCATGCTGAAAAGACCCCGCAAGATTCTGACAATAACAAGTCCAAGGTAACATTTGTTTATCAGAGGTTATTTCAACTCTTGCTCATAATTTTTTGCAAGTTTCTTTGATAAATCAAGTATCGCGAAATAGAGTTTTTTAAACGTTGATTTTCTCATCACATATTAATTAGAATCGGCATGTACTTGGAACATTTCACTTCCATTTTTGTCTATGTTCAATAACTTATGGTAGAAACTTGATTATGTAATGTTTGAAGATCATACGCATACTCCAGTGTACGATTGTTCTAGATTTGAATACCATATAATTATCTCCCTACTTTGCTGCTGATGGTTGGACTACTTGGCATTTTTTTTCGAAATTATTTTTTGTTTATCAGAAATTGCCAGGCTCAAGCTCAGTCACATGGCCTAACAATATTCTTTTGCTGATCGCATCAGTTTCAAAGTTCAGCAGAGCGAAATCCAATCAGGTAGTTGGTTTTTGAAGGAACAACCTTCATAATGTGAATTGTATCAAGCAGATTATGTGTGGTCATTCATGCTGGTAATTTTCTGAAGAATTTTATGAATTATGATGATAACGGGCTGAACAACTAAGTGTCCAAAATCAACTATCTTGCTGTGACTGGGTCAAATGTAGGTTCAGAGTAGTTACTTCACTGTTGCAAGAGTAATATGATCAAAAAAACAGATTAGCTCATAGTTCTAATCGCTTTTGATTTTGCTAGCTCGAATCAGTACTTTTGTATTAGGATTGGAGTAAAATTTATTAGTTAGCTGCCTTACCTAATTTGCAGATAAATAAACTTGTTACTTCCATCTTGCTTATAATCTCGGTATCATACTTGGAAAAGACGATTCGCTCAAATCAAAATCATTTTAGGTACTACGCAACCTCACAACAACTGAAAATCATGAGGAGCTTCCAAAACCTTCACTGAAGTCAACATTACCTGAATCACCAACTGTTGAAGTTGATGGAGAAAGAATGAGCGGTACATCGGACTCGAACAATTCACCCCCGGAATATTTACGACCAGAGATGGATGCTGTAGATGAATCGCTATACGTCGAGCCGGCCAGTGACACTTCAAAGAAAGACTCTAGTGATAAACAGCAGCAGCATATCACGGAAAGTGAGAATTTGGGTTCCCCTCGCATAATTCTCAAAATTGCCAAGTCTGCAATTACCGAATGCTCAGAACCACGCTCTCCTAAAAGTCCGAAAATTCGACCTACTGCTGATTCGCCGAACCCAGAAGACAGCCCCGGGCATAAACTTGGCAAAATCAAACTCAAATTATCAAAAAGGGGCCATCCATCTATCATATCAAATGACAATTATGATGAATCAGCTCAGTGGCACACTGATACATTATCTCCACATTCATCTTCAAGTATGAAAATGAAATTCACGAAAACGCTTGAAAGTGAGGATACTCAAAAATTGGAAGATAACAGGGACAAATCAAGTCTTCACGTTGATGAAATCAAAAAGTGTGAAACTCCAATCGGCATGAAAATTAAATTTTCCAAAAGCGGTGACGCATCGATTGCTCAAACTGCTAGCAGGGAAATTGATACTCAAGTAAGTTTACATGTTATATCTTGATGACTTTCAAACAGTTTTGTTTTAAAATTTGCAAATTGGAGTGCCATTGAAATTTTACTTTCCAGGATACTGAAACAAAAATGTTGGAATCCTCACCAATTGGGGTCAAAATTAAATTGTCAAAAACTGGCGATGCTTCAATTATTCAGCAAAGTTGTAATCTTCAGTCAGCAACAGGTGATGAGAATGCAGGAAGTACCAGAATTCATCCAGATACCGCTAGTAGTAGGAAAATGAAGCTCTCCAAACCTAATGATTCAGCTACTTTGTCTAAAGAAGATCTAGATATAAAGAAAAGTATTGACTCTAGAGATAGTACGCATGATCCATCGAAGAAAATGAACACTCCATCAATTGTGAAAATCAAAGTACCAAAGCCAAAAGGGATCAATACGCTTATCGCAACTGAGGAATCATGTCAAAAACGAAGCGAGAACGACTTCATTTCGAACGAGGTTGATGAGACATCTGAAAGTGTAACTGATATCAAAACTGGTTCATCAATAGTTGATGATTCATCCATCTTACCCAGCGAGGCCAAACCAATGTCAGATATTAATAAGAAACTTAATGAACTACCTATTGGTATGAAGATCAAAATCTCAAGAACCGGTGATCCATCAGTAATTCTGCTCGAATCATCAAAAGAAGAAGAGTCGCAGAACGCTGAGAGACCTAAGGTTTCGAAACATAAAGATCACGGGTGCGTATTTCTAGAAATTCAGTTTTGCAATTTATCTAACAACACTGAACGCAATATCATGACGGGAGAGCTGATCATCGTGACCCGTTCGTACATGAATATATTAGTTCTAAACAAAGCGGACTGGTTCTCATAGAGTCATGGAAAAGTGAAGAAATCTTAGCTTTTCTTCTATTGAGACTCAGTTGGCCGAATCCATGTAAGACCAGGCAGCGAAAAAAGTTGAGGTCACGAATATTTCTGCCGATGAAGTATATCATTCTTGAGACAAAATGAGGAGATACGTATTTTTTTGTTTGGCCTAAATCGATCCCCTGTCAGAGCTACGCGAATTTGGAGATCGGGAGCTGCAAGATCATTTTGAGAAAAACTGACACTTTGGAATCAGTAAAGATGCAATAATTCCTATGCGACTTTGAATATTCAGCTGAATCTTATTGGATATAGTTACTAGGTAGATGTTGCATGCAAATTTACACTGATTAGGTTGGAATTGCCATTCGGATCCGAAAAAACTCGATTTTACGAGAAATTAAAAAAAATTAATTACTCAAAAATACCATCGTGAATTTCTTTGATGAATTTTCTGGGGGTATTTGATGACATGATGTTTCAGAGGGTACTCTCAGAGTCGGCGCTAAAAGCTCCAGATGACCAAAAAAAAATATTTTTTGGAAAAAAAAATTTTTCTTGTCTCAAATAGGTCCTGGCATCCTTCCAATAATAAATATTGGCTGAATAGTAGTACCTACAGAGTACAGTACCTGCAAATATCTACAGAGACTCAATTCCTCCAACTTATCTTGCATAGAAAGTAAGCACAGTGCCCATGCTTGTTGAAAGTGCTATATGAGCAAAAATGTTTTCAGTCTCATATCTTTGCCAGTGGTGGATAACACTCACTGGAAAAACGTAGACGTAGAGAAAATTAGACTGAAAGCATTTTTGCTCATATAGCCTTTTCAACAAGCTTGACCACTGTGCTTACTTCCTGCGCAAGATAAGTTGGAGGAAATGAGTCTCTGTAGATATTTGCAGGTGCTGTACTCTGTAGGTACTACTATTCAGCCAATATTTATTATTGGAAGGATGCCAGGACCTATTTGAGACAAGAAAAATTTTTTTTTCCAAAAAATATTTTTTTTTGGTCATCTGGAGCTTTTAGCGCCGACTCGGAGAGTACCCTCTGAAACATCATGTCATCAAATACCCCCAGAAAATTCATCAAAGAAATTCACGATCGTATTTTTGAGTAATTAATTTTTTTTAATTTCTCGTAAAATCGAGTTTTTTCGGATCCGAATGGCAATTCCAACCTAATCAGTGTAAATTTGCATGCAACATCTACCTAGAAACTATATCCAATAAGATTCAGCTGAATATTCAAAGTCGCATAGGAATTATTGCATCTTTACTGATTCCAAAGTGTCAGTTTTTCTCAAAATGATCTTGCAGCTCCCGATCTCCAAATTCGCGTAGCTCTGACAGGGAATCGATTTAGGCCAAACAAAAAAATACGTATCTCCTCATTCTGTCTCAAGAATGATATACTTCATCGGCAGAAATATCCGCGACCTCAACTTTTTTAGCTGCCTGATCTTACATGGATTTGGCCAGTTCAAGTTTGTATTGTTAATATCTGAATATTTCGACTCTTGAAGAACTTGAACATTCAGCATTGTCTTGTATTCAGCATTGTCGTGCTAATGCAGATCTTTTCTTTGAAAATCTTTTCTTTCTCAATCGGGTTACAGATGATCAAACACGTAAGATAGATTCCGGAATCTTTCGAGAATTCCATTATAGTTACTTGCATTAACGGAAAAGGTAAAAGTCTTTACAAACACAACAAATCTTAACATCTTCTCCAACATAAAATCGTCTATGCGTGATTTCTGTACATTGCTTCAACACATTCGCTGTGGCAACAGACATTGGTAGTAAATACCGCAGTGCGTGACAGAGTCCACTAGTAGGTTTGACTGATTTTTGTCGCACACAGGAAAGAAACAAAAAAGATTGGGGAGAGCCATCGCAGTGAATGTGTTGAAGCCAGGTTATTGACCTCTCATGTGGGCAAAACAATCGAGTAATTTTTGCACAGCGTTTTACTCTTGTATTAACAAAAGTTTGGTGTAATATTTGAAATTGTTGGCTCGTTAATGATTGTGTTCATTTCGATGTTTTAGTTCTACTTCTCAAAAACTTAGAGAAGAAGCGCACCTGGAAATGAAGATAAAACTTTCCAAAAATGGCCACCCAACAATTATAACGTCAAATGATCAGGTGACCGACTCAATTAAAATTCCAACAACATCAATGTTGCAACCTCCCACACAGCATGATCCGGTGCCCAATGAATCAATCCCTGAAACTTCGAAAAAAGCTCACGTAGAAGAAACGATTGATGCTGCTGAGACCTCTGCAGCTATTGAGATGTTTGATTTGCATAATAAACGCAGAGAGATCACTATTGCCCCTATTGATTCAAAAAAATCAAAGAGCGGATCTGGTGATAATCAGATCTTACCAGCTATAAGTATACAGCCTATTTCGGTAAGAAAAAGAGAAGATCCAATACAAGAACAGAAATTGATGCTAGATTCGAATCGTGGAAGCATCAGTCAACAACAGATGAATGTCATCAATCAAGAAATCAGTATTACTCAGGTAGATAATCGTAAAATTACTTTCAACCTCCATTCTGACTTTGCTATTCTCTGTCAAAAGTCTCACTAGTGTACAATATATAATGAAAGGTCTCTCCATAAGACTTTTCAAACTTGGATAATTATCATTTCTAAACTACTGTTCTCATTCAGTTGCTGCTTCTGTAGTAGTAGAATCCTGGGCCTACAGACAAATTCTGTTATCTACGATAACTGATAATCCGTGATCTCAATCTTTTAGATTCGCCCATCATCTACGGACGACGTTTCCAAAGGAGAACGCCTTAAAAAAGCATTGAGAGCTCTAACTGGCCCTTCTTCCTCACCACTCAATTCGGATTGTGAAATAATTGATTCACAACCGGAGCTTATCATTGTAAACGAGAATTCCAACTCGAGCCAAGATGTGATGATTATCGATGAAGTGCCTCCTAAAGCCAAAGTAGCCAGGAAACGCGGCCGACCAAGGCGAAATCCGATCCCGCCTACTCAACCAGCTCTGTCGAGTACACCTGGAATCCAGAATTCGAGTTATACTTCCAGATTCCAAAATGTAGACACCGAAAGAGATCCACTCAGTATTGAACAACCATCGCTTCATGTTATACAGCAGATTCAGCAACAGCTCCATCAACAGCAGCAACTCCAGCAAAGCTCCGAGACAACGAGTGGATCAGAAAATAGTGAAAGACCCCGGAGAACCTGCAGAAGTCAGAAGAGCTACGCACCACCTAAACGCGGCAGAGGACGAGGTATTTTTGCCACGATGTCTATACAACATGATTGTAAAGTAATCGACCAGCCGAGAAATTCTGAAAGTCCGACGCGTTGTGAGTTTTGCAAAATTTTCACGAAGTTATTCGAGTCGATTTGAAAGTTTGCGTGGATGTTGAAAATTATCAGATTTTTGGGATCAGATGGATCAGGGAAAGAATCAGAGGGATCAGTCGCGCGAGGATCACATGGGATCAGCAGAGGGATCAGTTTGTTTTGCTGCCACACACGTGTTCTGGTCTCGAGGTTATGTGTCGGTGCGTTAGTCTCAGTATTCGCAGCCCGAGGAGGCGGTTATCGGATTTGGTGGCGGTGTAGTAGTGAATTCTGCGACTGCCGTGCTCTTCATCATGTTCCTGGGCCTCGGGGTTGCATGGGCTCGTGCTGTTTGTGTTTCTTGCATAGCCGCGAGAGTGATTTTCTAGGAGTGCCGAGTGCGTTGGGGTGGATTTTTAATTTTGCCGCTCTCGTTCATCGTGCATCAGGGCGAAATAACATGTCCGGAATGGAAAGAAACCTCCGAAAAGAAATGTATGCTGCTACTTATGGAGGTTAGGTCTGCCGTCATATGATATTTCGATAAGTTCTATTCATAGTTCTACGTTTTAACAAATCACAAAAATCTATAAACTTCATAATCTACATCGGGGGATGGCTTCATTATAATAAATGAGGTATTAATATGAAACATCAACTTTGATGAGGTATTGTTGTTGACGTTCGAACGAACTTTTGTCGCCGGCGAACATGGGTTCTACAATTTACATGGGCGGAAAAAAGTCCAAATTTGCCGTCCGGATATAATCATTTTTCGGAAAAGCAGGGAAGATCTCTTGTAATGATTATTAAAACCGATTAATAATCGACCAATAATCGATATTAAGTGTCTCAAGCCATGTCAGTAGCTTCAAAAATGTTGTAATTTGCATTGCATATTTGGCGAAACCGGCCGTTCTGGTGGGTATTTTTTCCGTCCATGTAAATTGGAATCGTCCATCTTTCCGGCGACGGCTTCGCTCTGATTGATCGGTTTTCTTCCGGCCGACTCACTTTACCGTTCCGGCCAAACTTTTTCCGGATCCATGTAATTTTGCGCTGAAGTCACCTCGCCTGCTGCACCAGAAAGCATTGCTGGTACAAATATGAATTTGAATTGTCTGTAGCTAAACCTTGGCTTTTTATCCTAGAGTGGAATAAAAGTGAAAATGAGTCTAAGTCGTAAGCTTAGTCTGAAATACGTGATTAGGAAAAAGATCCTTTCAAAATCGTAGATTTTTGAGTTTATCTTGTGGTTTAGTCTAATTTGGACTAGAAATCGAAATTCTGGGACTACTACTTCGGTCGTCCACAAACCCGCTTTCATGCAGCATTTTTGGAGAAAAACGTCTCAAAGAGTGAGATGTAACGGTGTTTGGCCCGGGTTTTGGATGATTTCGGGGACGACCGAGATGTTTGGGTAAAGGTGGCTCATAAGATAAAAACTTCGACACTTTCTGTCGAGGCATGCAGCATATGGCCTATAGGACTGTCGTGCAGGTGACCAGGTTGCGGAGGTGGTACCACCGCCTTATAGCTCACTAAACCCCGTCTGCTTGCGCAAGTTTGACAGAAATTTGGATATCCTTGCGCAGGCGTAAAAACGCCAGCTTGTTGCGGCTCAATCGCTCATGCTTGGAATACAACTGCACGTTTCCATGCATCGCACTTACAACTTTGGGGGCGGAATTGACAACAATCGAGATGCTCGGTCGGTTGGGCGCAGATCCACCAGAGAACAAATTCCTTGTGAATTAACATAATTTTCGACACAATAGCGACCTTCTGGAACAGATGCCGGCCCTATACCAGATCCCGCATTGAGTCTCATTCGGTAAATGGGCTGATTCACTCAAATCCCAACGCAGTATCTGTGTAGAACTCATTACACGAATTAAGCACCCGCTCGGGATCGTATCGACACCATTCCAGATGCTCGGTCATTTGGGCGCATGATTACGATAGATTCTTATTCCTCGTCAACTGACATGAACCTTGACACGAGAACCATCTACCTTACGGATGCCTTGCTGAAAGTCGATGTGGTCCTCCAACGGTCCTCGGCAAGTATCGATATGGTCCCATTTCGGGTCCTTGGAGAGTGTCGATCTAGTTCCATACCGGTCCTCGGCGAGTGTCGATGTGGTCCTCTACCGGTCCTCGTGAAGTGTCGATCTAATCCCGCACTGGTCCTCGACGAGTGTCGATGGGATTCCATACCGGTCCTCGGCGAGTGTCGACGGGGTCCTATGCTGGTCATCGGCGAGTATCGATCTCGTCCTGTACCGGCCCTTGGACAGTGTGATTCTGATTCCGTACCGACACTCGCCGAGGACCGGTACGGGACTCCATCGACACTCGCCAAGGACCGGCACGAGACCAGATCGTCACTCGCTGAGGATCGATAGAAGACCAGATCGACACTCGCCAAGGACCGGTACGGGACCAGATCGACACTCGCCGAGGACAGGTAGAGGACCACTTCGACACTCGCGGAGAATGGGTACGGGACCAGATCGCCACTCTCTGGGGACCCGTACGAAACCAGATCGACACTCGGCGAGGGCCCGTACGAGACCAGATCGACACTCGCCGAGGACCGGTACGCGACCAGATCGACACTCGCCAAGGACCGGTACGGGACCAGATCGACACTCACCGAGGACCGGTAGAGGACCACTTCGACACTCGCAGAGGACGGGTACGGGACCAGATCACCACTCTCTGGGGACCCGTACGGGACCAGATCGACACTCGCCGAGGACCGGTAGAGGACCACATCGACACTCGCTGAGGACTGGTATGAGATCCCATCGACACTCGCCGAGGACCGGTACGCGACCAGATTGACACTCGCCAAGGACCGGTACGGGACCAGATCGACACTCGCCGAGGACCGGTAGAGGACCACTTCAACACTCGCCGAGGACGGGTACGGGACCAGATCGCAACTCTCTGGGGACCCGTATAGGACCAGATCGACACTCAGAGAGGACCGGTACAGGACCCCATCAACACTCACCGATGGCTGGAACTGGACCACATCTCGAGTGAGACGACTGGGCCAATTCTTACCAAGAAAATCTTTTGGTATTTTTCCCCCAAATAGTCCTCCCCGGTGATCATGCGCCCAAATGACCGAGCATCTGGTATGGTGTCAATACGATCCCGAGCGGGTGCTTAATTCGTGTCTAACGAGTTCTACACAGATACTGCGTTAGGATTTGAGTGGATCAGCTCATTTACCGAATGAGACTGAATGCGGGATCTGGTATAGGGCTGGCATCCGTTCGTGAAGGTTGCTATTGTGTCGAGAATCATGTCAACCCACAAGGAATTTATTCTCTAGTGAATCTGCACCAAACTGACCGAACATCTCGACTATCGTCGATTTTGTCCCCAAAGTTGTGAGTGTGATGCAATGAAACGTGCAGTTGTATTCCAAGCATGAGCGATTGAGCCGCAACAAGCTGGCGTTTTTACGCCTGCGCGAAGATATTCAAACTTATGAAGGTTTTGACGTGGCTTGACACAGTTAATATCGATTATTGGTCGATCTTTATCAAATTTTGACTTTTTCACGCCTACGTGATTTGTAGAACCCATGTTTGCCGGTGACGAAAGTTTGTTCGAACGTCAACAACAATACCTCATCAAAGTTGATATTTCATATTAACACCTCATATATTATAATAAAGCCAGACCTAACCTCCACAAGTAGCAGCATACATTCCTTTTCGGAAGTTTTTTTCCGTTCCGGACATGATATTTCGCCCTGATGCACGATGAACGAGAGCGGCAAAATCAAAAATCCACCCCATCGCACTCGGCACTCCTAGAAAATCACTCTCGCGGCTATGCAAGAAATACAAACAGCAATGGCCCATGCAACCCCGAGGCCCAGGAACATGATAAAGAGCACGGCAGTCGCAGAATTCACCATCTACACCGCCACCAAATCCGATAACCGCCTCCTCGGGCTGCGAATACTGAGACTGACGCTCCGACACATAACCTCGAGACCAGACCACGTGTGTGGCAGCAAAACAAACTGATTCCTCTGCTGATCCCATGTGATCCTCGCGCGACTGATCCCTCTGATCCCTTTCTTGATCCATCTGATCCCAAAAATCTGATAATTTTCAACATCCACGCAAATTTTCAAATCGACTCGAATAACTTTGAAAAAATTTTGCAAAACTCACAACGCGTCGGACTTTTGAAATTTCCCGTCTGGTCGAGTACTTTACAATCATGTTGTATATTCAATTTTTAAAATTAGAAGATTAACACGAGATAGACGAATACTTGGTGCGTTCTCCAAATTTAAACGAGATCGAACGCTGGTGCGTTGCAGTAAGAGGTGAACAAGAAAATTTTTCTCACAAATCACCGTTAACGATGCGAAAGATATGATATTAACGCACAACGGCGAACGTGGAACACCCCACCTAGTTTCTGACCGTATTTTACATAAATATCACGCGGATAATTGAAGTTTATTCCAAAAAAGTTTATTCCAAAATATTCATCTTTAGTTCAAGACTCGATGCATCCGTTATGAAACTTGTTCGGGCTGACTTGATGAATACCTCATCAATTCTACCTGAAAAAATTTTCTTTCAATTCCGAAGCTGAGGTTATCATTTTGAGCACCGTGAACCCTTCTTCTGTGAAAGGAGTCTGGAAAAAAGGTTATCAAAGCTGCAATGAACCCAGCTACGTGCTTTCTGAAGTTGCTGCACTCAACTTGCACCCACACTCAGAAAAAATTCTTGGTCGCACAGCCATGTGATTCGCCACGTGGCCAAAAAGTGGTATAGCCTTGAGAGCAATACCAATTTTGTCACTGTGACAAGCCATCGTTATGTTGGTTTTGGAAGTGAACACAAAGTGGGCCTCGCCGCTGCATACTTTTTTCAAATTCATTATGCTATGTTGAGGTATGAAGAACAACTTGTGCGCTCCCTAGTATGATATGTAATTTCTAAACATCTCCCGATTGAGATAATGCCGTCACAACCGGAACATGTATAGGAACTCGGCGGGTCAATGTGTAAAATACGGAGATGAGTTAATAATAGAGGTTTACCCAACTTGCCATGTGATTATCTAGCGGACCTCTTTCAGCACTCAGGACGCGCTCAACTCGTCAAAATATTACGGAAGTTGCGATTTTGACCGATGGCAATAGTCTCAATGTGTTTGGTGGACAACGATAACGATTGTCTGTACTATGTCCCATTCCATGGTCGCGTCACTCATATACGACAGTCTCACTAAACATTTTTCTGATCAACGCAGTTAATGCTGATCTGACATGCGAGTCTATACTTTAGATTTTACATCCATCAAGAAAGTGACTATTAATTGTTTAAACAAGTCATTACATCTGTTTACTATGGAAATTTTTTTTGTCCAATTTTTTCAAGGACGCGGAAAACGGAAAAATGAAACCACCGACATACCAACAAAAAAAGTATGCATTGATCAAGATCTCACGGCAATCGAGGCAGCGGCTACAGCCAGAATACCCTTCGAGAGAACACCAGCGGTAGATGGTAAGAGTTCGGTGCATTCCCGAGAGATTTTCAAAGCACTGAGTGCATCGCCATCTGAGATGTCTATGCAACATTTGAAAAGTATGAATATCATTCAGACAACACGCAGTGAACACTCGTCCCCCAACGAAGAGGTGACACCATCCTCTCAGGTAAAATTCAAGCAGTGTCTATCGAATACATTCATCCCTAATTCACACTATTTTTATGACATCATTCATTGTCTTAGAGTATTGACTCTTCAACCAACCTCGAATTATCACTCAAAATTCTTACTATAGTGATCATTAGCGTCGCTACAATGAAAAATTTCCATTCAATCGGTTTTTATTTTTTATTTATGCTGTTTTCATCTTTGTGTGTATAACTTTCGGAAATTCGTGATATTGGTCAGAAAGTTGATCGACTCTGAAATCTTGTAATCTGAGTCAAAATTTCTGTCTCAGGTGAGGATGATAGACGAAGGAGAGGTAGCAGATGTTGTCGAGGAAGTAATGGAGTTAGATATCCCCACAGCTCCTAATTCACCTAGCCCGGACGATTCGGAGCCCTCGATAGACTCGAGCACCGATAGAGATACTATGAGAGTTTCTGAATCGTACATGAAATGTAGCAGTGACGATCTCAGTGCTCGTGCTGATAAATCAGGCCAGTTTGTCATTAAAATTACATCAGACAGTCTAGATGCGGCCTCAGAGCAGGCATTGGACCCTAATGAAGAGATGAAGGATAACCAAGATCAACAAAATTGGCTCACTCCCTCCACAAAGAGGATGCCTAGTGAACGCGACAATCTGTCTTCGCTTACAGTGATAGACGAAGAGACGAGAATGAGTGCTGAATCATGTTCGAGGTCGCAGACGCCAGCGCGCAACATGAGTGCCCCAGGTGTGAATATGAGCGACTTCTTGTATCCGTCGTTCGCTTCCACAATGTTTGTTTTTCATCATAAAATTCATGCCCGTTCTGGGAATCAAATCAGCTACTCGCGGCTTGAATTTTGAAATAATTATTGGCTCTCATGATTGAGCTTGCGGCAATTAGATTGAATGTGCATAATTGCAGATCTGAAGAGCCTTTTAATAATCTCTTTCGTTCATCGTTTCTCAAGCAACTGCTACAGATTCTTGCTATTCATAAACTCTTTCATAATGAATCTTTATTGCCCACTCAAGATTCGACTCCTTTTAGTCGGTAATAGTCTTAAACAGTGGTCAAATATATATTTTGTATCGAGTTGCGGAAAATCATTTTCCGCACAAGGTACATAGGCTATTTTATCGCCTGATCATGAGTAAGGAAACGGAGTTTATCCGTCTGCGTAGACCGATGGGAACACGGTGTTAAGGAAGGCGATAAGGAAAGTGTACACGTGGTGGAGTTACCATAGAAAAGCTTAGAAAATCTGACTCGGCGAGGAGGAGATAACGCGGTAACTCGACGGGCAACTTTGAACAAAATAACAAATCGGCTAAGCGATTGATTTAATTGACTTTCAGGCATGACCGAAACGCTGCTTAATGAAGAGTCACAGGGTAGCGTGCTGAGCACCGCAACCACTGAGAGCGAGAGGGTGAAGGTGCAGAGGACCCGGCGCATGGAGATAAACGTCGATCCGGACGAAGGCCCCCTCACTGTTGAGAGGATCGCTGAGTACGAGTGGCCGATCGATCGAGGCCTGGATCGCGGTACTAACGTGCCCCGTGGCGAGACATACATGATCCAGGAGCAAATATCCCAGTACCTCGGCGTCAAGAGCTTCAAACGGAAATATCCTGACCTCAAAAGACGCATGGTCGACATGGAAGAAAGAAACTACCTCAGAGAAAATGGGCTTGTCAGCGAGTCTCTCTGCGATATGGGTAAATAGCTCTCTCAGTCAGGAGTTCTATTCAACGATTCATGTAAATGTTCAACATTGATTTTACAATAGAAGTCGACCACCAGCGTCTTGAAAAAGTGTCAGAGTTTTGGATCGACTGTCCGATTCACCTACTCTTTCGCATATTTGCCTGTTTTATTTAGGGCTTGTCGAAAACGCTTCAAGTCATGAGCATGATTCAACAGTACTTTTCTGCATCGTCTTAGTTTTAATGAACTTGCATTAAAATTGCTTTTTTCTGCAGGTTTGACCGCAATATCGAGCGCCGAGGTCCTTGACATTATGTGCAGCGACTTTCCCGAGCAGTACGAGGAGTATCGCAGATTCATCCGAGAAAGAGCTGCCAAAGAACATTCAAAGAAACAGAAAGAATTGTCTGCAGCAGCGAACGCCGAACGCAGCAGGATAGACCTTGCCGAGATGGCGATGCAGTCAGCCTTGTCGTGGAACACCGGTTTCAATAAAGCGCGCAAAGATGCGCGCAAATTCAGCCTCGATTTGCAAACCTTTACCGTTCAAGTACCCAAGAGACCCCTTAAACCTGATTCTGCGAAGAGGTCGCATAATTACCCCGTTGCCCTCATTCCTGGACAGTACACTGACTTCTACAGGGAATATACGCCGGCAGAATTGAGGTATCGTGTCGGTGTTTATTTCTCTTATGACCCGCTAAAATCCAAGGGATCAAATCCCGCGAAAGCGTTAAAGCAACTTTGAACTCTTTAGTTTTTACTTGTACCTAATTTCTTCAAACTTCAACATCAGAATTGCAATACCCCATCCTCTTTGCAGGTACTATCCGTTGAACACAGTCTTGTACGGTCCAATGCGACCAAACCAAAGGAAATTTGATAGTCAATCAGAAGGCTCACAAAGCGACAGTGATAGCGATTCATCTTCCGATGACTCCAGGTGTGTATGAAGAACACTTATATATCTCGACATTAGTCACTTATAATTGCCATTCAGCCTGTGAGACATCATCATGAATGTTTTTTTTTTTTTTTTTTTAGTAGCTCCTCGTCTAGTGAAGGTACCCAAGGTACGGAGGAATCGCAATCAACAATGGAAGAGGTCGACCTAGAACTAGCTGTCCAATCTGATATCAAGTGCAAAATATGCTCAAATCAGCTGAACAAAAACAATAGACCTGAAGTCCTCATACAATGTGGTACATGCAGTGGAAGTGGTGAGCACACTATTATTTGAGCTAGCAGTCAGTAGTTGAGATGCTCCCGTAAATTAAAGAATGTGTCATCAAAGTGAACAATCATACCCACTTTTATTTGGGACTTGAATCAAGTTAAACATGAATTATTATTGTTAGAATGAGCCAACAAAGTTTACATGTCACAGCAGTTATTTTGGATTTGGTGACCCTTCCGTCCCCAAAATGCTCCTTAATCTTGGAATATCTGAGTACTTATGCTTTATAATTTTTCTTCTTCCTATATGTCTCAGATTCATCCATCTGACCCAACTCAATCTTGCTCTTTCTTCGCAGTCCACCCTTCATGTACTGATTTGACATTGGATATGGTACCTCACATTCGAGCCTACTCGTGGCAGTGCACAGACTGCAAAACCTGTGCTCAGTGTCATGATCCTGCGGACGAAGACAAAATGCTTTTTTGTGATATGTGTGACAGAGGGTGAGCGTATTTTGTTTTAGTTTCTTGCATGCGATGAATAGTCGTGATACTTGTCTGGTACAGAAACATTTTCTGAAGACAAGCTTCAATATGCAGCTAAAGTCGTGTATCTTTTTAAAAATAAGAATTTCTCATCTCGAATTCAGAGTCAAGTATTGTCGGAAAAAGAGTTTCTTGCTCGGTAGGCTTCCATCCGAGCGTAATAAGTCACATGCTCCTTCTCTCAAATTCGCTACAATTAAGACATTTTGGAATTTCCAGCTACCATATTTACTGCGTGGGCTTGAGAAGAGTTCCGCAAGGCAGGTGGCATTGTCAAGAATGTGCAATTTGCGCAACCTGTGGAACCAAGGACCCAGCTGGTGCTAATCCTGATAAAAACAACATAGCGCAATGGCAGCATGAATACAGGAAAAGCGACAAAGCTCTCAGAGTCTACGTTGCAACGTATTGTGTACCCTGCTCCAAGTGAGTCTCGTAAACTGATTCTAACCAATATAATTAATCGATTAAATGCATTTTTCCATTTTATCGTCGTGGCAATGTGCTACATCTTTGATAATAAGAGGCAATATTGTACTTTGCTGCCGTTTCCTCGTCAACACTCTAAGATTTTCTTCTCCTGTCTTGAGAATCGAAGCTAGAAGAGGGAAGGGAATATGGGTGATTATGAGATGAATTAGGTATTTCGAGTCCGAAAATGGCGGAGGTCACGATTTTGCCCAAAAATTGACAAGTTGAAATATAGCTGCAATTTGACTGCTCATAAGAGTTTAACAATCAATTTGACATCCAAGCACAATTTCCAAACGGGCATAAACGTTAATCAATCTACGTGAAAGATGTGAGCAATTTTCGGTGTATTTTTGCCACGTAAAGGACATTTGGCTTAAAAACCGATCTCAAGTTATCTCATAATCACCCATATCTGTTTCCAATTCGTGAATCATTCGATATTAGCGCTTAGTGTGCACTTTCGATCTTTAATCGATGAGAACATGAATTCTCTATGATATTGAGCCAATACTCAAACACCGATGCCGAGCATATCCTCGAATTTGCACGTACGTGGCATATGAAATGCTTAGGGTGACACTTATTTCCCAAGTTTCGATTTTCCTCTGAGCTCACGCTTGGATCGTCCTGATTCAGTGAATAAAAACGGGAAAACTTTTCCGAGAAGGTTTTGGAGACGCTCTAGTAGTGCCACTGGAACTCAATTTTTAAGATTACAAAGCCTACACTGGAAGTTACCCTCCATGTTTCCACGATCGCGTTAATTGCTCTTGGTGCTCTTAGTTGCATCCGAAATATCCAAATACACCATTTTGATCAAAAATTTCACGAGGAGCACGATGAAAATATCAGATTTAAGCTATCAATAGTCTCGAAAGTCTCCTGCGTGGTATTCGTCATTTTAAAAAAACTGATGTAACCACGCAGGATATGCTTGATAGATCCAATCTGATATATTCATCGTGTTCCACGTGAATTTTATGTCAGAATGGAATATTTGGATATTTCAAATGCAACCTGGGGCACCAAGAAAAATCAACGCAATCGTAGAGACATGTTGGGCGGGCGAATTTTTCAGCAATAGCTTCTAATGTTGAAAATCGATTTTGCATAGGGCGTTTCCAAATTTCCTGGAAAAGTTTTTTTGTTAGATACTCACCGAATCAGGACGATTCAAGCGTGAGCTCATGAAAGAGTCGAAACTTGGGGGAACAAAAGTAAACCCTAATGGAACACACAGAGTCCTGGATAATATGAAACAATAGTGTGCTAAGATTGAAAAATTGGTGTACAACTTAAATGATCTCCACTCATGAGCTAGAACATCCTCGCCTTTAGAACATCAAAGGAGTCCCGTGCTGTTGTTCATCTATGTTACTGCCACTGTTGCCGTGATTATCTCTAGACGTAGAAAATAGTTGACGGGATTCATTTATTTTCCGATATAAGATCGAAGTAAATGCGATCTCTTTTCCCCTTTGTATTTTTTCGACTCCCAAGTTACATGCATTCATCGTCATCAGAGCGCTTCAATTCTCTGAAATTCCAAAATACAGCAGTGTCGGCTTAATGTCACACTTCGATCTGCTGAAAAGTGCTGACTTGGATGAATAGAATTTCTGCCCACTCTGCTCATCCTGGAAAATAAAATTCTCCCCAAGCACCCTATGCATAATTATTATCGCACTATTTCTTCGTCGCGAAGATAAATTGAATCAAACTTGAGAGGAACGGCATTCTCATTACCTTTTACATGCTTGTCGTATCGCTCTTTAAGGTTTTATTTTTACCTTTTACAATTACAACACTGCACACGATCCTACGTTCATCCTCGATGAATTAGTTGAAAAATTTGAATGAATCACGTGTTGGGGTCTAAAACAGAATCAGTTTTGGTTGAAAAGTCGACTAATCCTAGTTGAGTTTTGCCTCAACTTAGCTGGTTTTTCCAAATTTTTCCACTGTACCATTGCCCATGAAATTATCGATCAAAATTCCTGCCATCAGCCGGTTTGAAATCACGTTCTTACGGTTAGTAACTAAACCTGAAGTAGAGTCTATAAACGTGGATCCTATATCCTGGATCCTATATAGCGTTCTGAACACTTGTCGACATCTGCACTGAGACAGCCAATTCAAATATCTTCTTTCCTGACCAAAAATGAGATCTAAACATTCACCATCATGACCACGATGTAATGGTGAATTTGAGTCTCAGAATATCATTTCATCTTCTAATAATCTCTCTTGAAAGACATTGAATGTTTCACCTATTTCATTACAGGTTGCGAGGAAATCAGTTAGATTGATAGAGAGGACTATTCGCGTGATTATTGCTATCGAAGGAAGAAGTTCGTCGAATCTCCCGTCTCTGAGAGATTGCTGATACAATATGGTTATAGCATAACTGGGTATTATTCTAACATCGCATCGATGTTTCCGTTCCTCAAAGTTGCATCAGCGTTATCATGAGTGAAACTGATGAAATTACTTTAAAAATCAGTCATTAAAAAATGTTTCTTAAATTGTATAGTCATAACTGTGGAATTCGTCAACGAACGATATTGTAGAATTTGAATGATGTGTTACAAAAAATGATTGTACCCTTTTGAATTACTGGACCATATGAAATGGCTTAGCGCGTTAATCATGTAAAACAGAGGTATGTCTGATCAACGTTCAGTGGTTCTCTCTCCTCGGGTTATAATTATTGGACAAATACATGTATAATATTAGCATTTTTATCATGGAGCTCTTAAATGTTTCAATAAATGAAGTTTATCACACAATAACTTTTTCAATACTATAACCCAAGAATGCCGTACTCAAACGTGATTTTGGATTCTCGTAATGAAAAATAGATCCTTACTTTGCTTATAAGCCCATTTTGGTCCCTGGAGGACAAGTGTTATTAGTGCCCGAAATACTATTATAATTTACTGACAACAAGGCTCAGCCTTGAAACCTTGCTTCAAAAAATGAGTAGGTGAGATAAAACAGTGAATAACAAGCTTGTTTCAATGAAGATAGTGACATCAGTGGGGCTGACGAAATACATTTATCTTCCAAGCTAATTTTGGATTTCAAGATATTTATGATGCAGGGAATCCATTGTCGCAACATCCATGAATATGCCAAAAATGCGCAACTAAAGAGGAATTTCTAGTTATTCAATTTATCGTATTTTTGGCGCACTTGACTCTGATGGTGCACAATGTTGAAGATTCCGGATTCTTATAGACGGGATCTTTGGCGGTTGACTCCACATTGGTTCTCAATGAATAACCAGTGGTCCATGAATGGCTTATTTTTCTCATCAAATTCCTTAGTAACGAAATTCACAACAATATTGATGGTCGAACGCGTGATCGACATTTTAGTGTAGTTTTAATCTTGCGCGAGATTATTCCATTTTTAAGCGCCGGAACACAAATGTAATGGGCAACTATGATACATACCTGCCAAAAGTGTTCGCAATGTCCAAAGAGGAAGGCGTGATCAATGAAAAATTCAGAAACTAATGATCGTTTTTAATTGAATTCAACCATTTGCCCACAGGACTGATCACAATTCAGAGTCATTTAAATCATCGAGAGCGCAGTCGCTCAGATAAAATAACCAAGAACGTCCGAAAGTCGTACACATTTTTAAAAAAGTCTTGCATCGTATTTAAGAATCTCAACTGGCCCGGAAAAGTATTGGCCCGTAACCAACATGGATCAACGATTACGAAAATTCGTGCTCCCTTCGACTATAAGAAAATTTTCAGATGAGGCTTTGGGTGTGTCCGGGAATTCGGCCGAGCGTTCGAAGCGAGTAGATATAAGATGTGTCTTGAAAACGCACACGCATTCACCGTTTCATTTGCTCTCTCTCTACAGATTCAAACACGATCGGCCAAATTCCCGGAAGAAACCGTTATTGTCCCCAAAGCAGCTCTCTGTAACGTTAACAACAAACGCTCCCAAGTACTCTTGAGTCGCTGTAAACGCTGATATAACACAGATAAAAAATGTCATTTCGGCTTGAACCCCTCAATAGTTGCTAAGTTGATTAGACTACGCATCAGGGACTAGCTCATTTTGATCAGAGTCTCTCTGGCACTGAACACAATAATGATAGATGCTATCTCTTCATTGTGCTAGCACACACATGCAAACACATATTTATGTATCTATATAAATGGCGCATCATAGCGCTTCCGCTGAACCAAGTCTTCCGCGAGGATATAATATACTTTCATTCGCGATCTTTCACTCTGGGCAGCTTCAGCGCGAAATTAAGGCCCGGAAGTATTGCAGCCAGTCATGGAGCTCGATCGGGTCTCGACAGCCGGAAGCTGCACTGCATGCAGCGGGGTCAATCCACGCGACGGTCCAAGCCGCGCGATCAGATTGCCGGCAGATTGATACTCGCTCACAACTCTGAATCGGTACATCTGCAAAGTGGCAGCGAGCTGAAAGACTACTCATGCCTGATTCCACAGACCGAGAGGAAGGTACTGAAGTTGTGCAGGTGTTTCGCGGGCACGACAACGCTGCAAAGGTTGAGCTCAGAAAAATGCTCGAGAGCCTGCCAGACGAGGGCCGCCCCGGCACCAGGTAGGCTGCCCATCCGGTAAAAGATGCGCAGGTGGCACGGAGGCTTCTCCAGACTTGAGCCCTTGCTGAGCTTGCTCAGGAGGTACTCGAACGCCTCCAACAGCTCGGACAGCGTCAGCTCCGACGGCGAAACGCTCGGCTCCGTGGTCAAGTTACCCGTCGAGCTCGACGAACCTGCAAAAAAACAATCGTTGAGCACAAGTGTGCGTCAATTCTCCACCATACATTACGCGATTATGATTCTTGCAGAAGAAGCAAGGTTCTACGAGGAAACAGCTGAGTATTCGAATTTGCTCGCGGTAAAAAGCAGCACGTGAAAGCCTACACCGAGGCGATACTCATCGTGAATGTAGATTGTTAGCCAAGGAAATATTTTACCAACAACTGTCTCCAAGCCACTGGATTGCCATCTATTCACAGTTCACACTTGTGCAACCTTTTTTGGAGGCAATACGTCATCGAGTACCCCACCCAGTTGCCGAGCCTCTCAAGTCTCAGACCTCACCAGTTGTTATTCAACATCAACAGCCTGATCTCATCCGCGAAAGCAACTCTTAGAAACGTCTCACTCCTTGCACTCAAGGCATTCTAAATCTATGATCTCATAACTTTTCCTCTGCATTGGCTCCGCACAAGATGAAATGTTGATTGGACGGAGCCATATTCTGAAGTTCTGATCCACCCGATAGTAGATGGGCTTAGTTCTAGACACGGTCGTATAAACAGGTCTGGAAACTGTCATAGCAGACTTGGCTCTCTCAACCGGGCTCAAAAGTTTCCCGTATCCGTCACTTTCGTGTGTGGCGCTACGATCGAGTAGTGGAGTGTTTTGATTTGATTGCCCAATGTAAACAATAATACAGCTCATCCATTGTGATTTTTAATTGTAAATTCCATAATATTCAATCTCGGCGAGTATGGGCAGATACGGGAACGGAATACATTGCCGATTCATTTTAATTTTATTATAAAAGCTTTTGGTACGTTCAGGACCCAAAATTCTCCCAAGCAAAAGCTGATGTATATCCACCAAAGCAAAAAGATCGATATGAGCGGGAGCAGAAGCAGAGAGATTCTCATTAATTGAATAAAATGGATGTAATAAGTACAGGTGAGCGCAGAAAGTTTGCTTGAATTTAGCGTGCTCTAATCTCCCGTTATCTATTTACCGGCGATTGAGAGACGTGAAGATTTTCATGATAATCGCGTGAGAGTTCTATCGACTTTTTTGTGCGATAACCTCATACTTCATACATTTGCTTACGCAAAAAATGTTGGTGTGCTCTGTGATCTTTTCTCAAGATAACATACAAAATACCTAGATTCTGAAATTCAAAGATAAGGGTTATTCGAGAGTTTGTTTACACTTGGACGTAAACAATTCACTACTCGATCGCAACGCCATGCTCGCGGTGGTGAAAATAGGTATTATGCCTCGCCCCAGTGAGAGGACCACTTTTTCATACAGGAGTTTCCAGACCTGTTTATACGACCGTGGTTCTAGATCAGGATTGTAATAGACTTTTAAAGGGGACCCACGAAGTGCGGGTCACCAAAGCTCACCAGACTTTTTTACAGTCTTGTACCACCTAGAATATGACGAATCCAGAATAACTCAAATGGGCCTTCTGTCCGCAGTTACGGCCTATGACATTAGCACTGCCCATATAGGCCCATGTTAAAAAGTGATATATACAGATATACTGGTAATGCAAACGTTTTTGCTTGTAGCTCTGAACAGAGGGCCCATTTGGTGGAGTTACTTTGGATTCTTCATATTCTAGGTGGTGCAAGACTGTGAAAAAAGTTTGGTGAGATTTGGTGACCCGCACTTCGTGGGTCCCCCTTGTTAGTGAACAGAAAGAAGCGCATCCAAACTCAAATGAGTTCAACATGTCTCGTGACCATCTGTGATGTGATTGACGTGTGATCAACTAGAACTAATTTAATTTGACATTCGAAATACAGTAGTACTGCTTGGAAGAAAACATTTAGTGCTCTGTAAGAAACTTTGAAATGAAATTCCTTAATATATAAGTAGAAGATCTAGTAGAGCTCGGAAGTGAACGTCTTAGCCGAACAGTTATTCTCAACACCCCTTTCTATTTTTCCGGATGATTGGAATTTTGCATAATGACACGTTTTGATATTGCAAAGTTGAAGCCTTACCAGTGGACAAGTAGCAAACGATGGCAGAGACGCTGTTATCGTAGTTCCACCTCCGCCTTATGGCGACCTTGAAATTTCCGACGCACTTTCCCGTTTCCTCGTCTGCAAGATGAAACAGAAAAACAATTATTGTAGAAGAATTGCGCGCACAGGGATACAACGGCAAAGGCGAATCCAGTGAATTATTCGTAGAAAATGTGAAAAATCAGTATCAAAGTATGAAGAACTACACGGGCTGAAGGTAAGACAAGTGGTCGAGGGTTGATATTGCACTGAGAAATTTATGACTCACACTCAAATCTGTTATTGTCGCGGTGTGCCCAGACAGCCCACTCGACCTGTGCAGTTCGGGGCAAGCTCGATACGACCACATAGTCGACGATGGCGTTGTTGGTCCTCTTTTCCCATTCCTTGCGCGCGTCTGGTATCGAGCTTGGCTGTGTCACAAAGCAGATGCCTTGTACGATGTGCCTCAGTTCGGTGTTAGAATCCATGGCCTTCACGATACGATTGATATGCCTCAATGTCAACCGGCACTGCCGCTTTATATGGGATTCGAGAATTGTCATGTTGCCCGGCACCAGCGGAATCTGACCCGCCACTGAGATTATATCGCCAACCTGCCGAAACGAGTATTTTCAATGCTTCGTCCTCATCACAAAGACAGTTTTAAGAGGAATACGATTCACCACATGCATCGGCAAGAGTGTTTAAATACCCGTCGGGATGTGATTAATCAAAACCAGTAAGAGATGTGATAAACTGAGGGTCTTCTTTCTTCTCCTCAAACGCCAGAGTTGCGCATCGAGGCGATAATAGATTATCTCAAACGTTATTAACTATCTTTAAAATTTGAAGATTCAGAATTGTGCAAAAGATAAAAATTTATCATCGCCAGCTCGGAACGTTATCTATTTATGAAGAATTTCCTAAAACAATCGTTCATAAACGAGTTCTTCGACTTACCCGAATCGCTTGGGAATATGGCCCGATATTCGCAGGTGCCCAGTGGCTAATGCTTTGAACATGCATGGTATGTCTTTTGTGAACCCGCTCATCACTTTTATCATCCTTTTCATTGCACTTGTAAGCCTGTGCATCCAAAACAACGTGATATTTGATAGGTATTTCTGTACAAACTCTTACAGGTGGGTTCAATTTTGCGAGTTTCGATACATAAACTTCATTTACATCCACATAACTTGATAAATCTTTTAGAAACATCGTGACAGCAACAATATCCGATACTTCTAAATTTTCTTTCTTGACTAGATCTAAAAATCATCATAATTGTTCTCAAATCCATATGGAAAAACATGAGAATAACACGAATTCGAGACCTACCAATTAAACAGTCTAAGGCCTCTGCCATTGCAAGCTTTGGTTCTTCATTTTTACCAATAATACTACCAAACCAGTACCAGCCAGTTTGATTTTTATTTACAATTGGTGTGACGGGAACTTCATCTTCCTGTAATATTGATTCTGCAGGATTTGAAATACTTTCTTGATCTAAGAATTTGAAAACAGATACTGTTAGAGAAAATATATATTTTCCATTTTCGAATTATTGTGGAACTTGTTAAATTCCAAATTTTCTTTTTAATCGCGATTTAGCATCACTTTGCATGGCACATCACTTTGCAGTCTTTTGATCGAGGTCGTGAATGTGTTTTTATTACGCGAATGGTTATTAGAATTATTATTGATATCCACAGCCACTTAAGCAGCTCCATAAATGACAGTGAGTGATTCCCTCAATCAGAGCAAGTATGGAAAAATGAGATAGCTGTACTACTCTCTTTACAAAAAAGCTAGAATATCTTTTGGTTTTGAATATTATGAAAAACGAAGAGAACTCACCAGCATTTGTGTCTTGTGAGGCTATGTTCTTATCCCCATCATCTTCATTTTCTTCGTCAGATAAATTACATCCATCTTGTAAATCTGGCCCGACTATCTCAGAAATATAATCAAGCGGTGTCTTGACTGCGACATTTTTTAGCCTTTCTTGGAGAGTCAAATTGTGAATGTCACACTAAAAGGTGTAATTTGGAGAAACAGTCAGGAAAACTGACAACGTATTTCAAGGAATAGGAATTACCAACATTTTTATCTTGAAGATGGATCTTCTTAAAATTCAGGTACCCTACTGGCGCTACTTCGTCATTTGAGTGAACGACACTCTCATACTCATCTCTGAAATATTGTGAAAAAAATATCGTCACTAGAACAAGAATAATCTACCTTACAATTAAAAGTCAGATTTTAACTCACATCACAATACTTTTAACGAATAAAGGACAGTCTAACGTGAATGTCTCGTACTCCCCTCCTTCTCCGCAAACATTCAATCCGTATTTTTCTTTCTAAAAAATGGAAATTTTATATCACTCAGTTCAGAGAAAAATATCTTCCATTGATGCGCAAACTAATGTTATTGAAAGTCAGAGTAGGAAAATTTGGAGAGTAACAGAGATTTCCTCGTAAAAATTGCGCGGCCTTAAAATAACTCAGTACTCTTAGATCAGTAGTTAACGCCGGGATCATTGGAACCGATCCAAAACTGACATAAGACAACAAGTTAGAGATTCAGGGTTTCCATCAGTCATTAAGACGTTTACTTACCATTTTGGCGAGATGTGGTTGCATTTCAGAGATAGATTTCCCCAAATGCCTTGGTTCTAAACCCAGTGATGCAACTTTTATGAGAACTGCATTAACAGAGCAATCTATCATCTCTTTCAACAGTTGCTCTTGATCTCTCCTCCACAAATATGAGAGAGAAATTAACCCTAATCTACTACACCTGAGAGAAAATTGTTGACTTGAAAATTTTTCAAATCTTCTTAAATTATTTTCATTGCTGATAGAGTTTTCATGATAGTTACACATTCTCCACACGTATTCGTTGATAATCACTCAGAATAGCCCCAGAGGCAACCGCTTGAACGTCTTCTTGGTCCTAAAATATTCATGTCATAGAAAAAATTTTCCAATACTTCTGGACATCAACTTCAATAAGTGATTTCGGTAAAAAGTAGGAATCATCTCTAGGTCAATGAGCTGAAGAGAATTTGATATTATCGTTCTTAGAATATCTTAATACCTTGACTTTTTTAAGAAGCCTGTATAAATCCTCTACTTCATCATCTTTAGTGGGAAAATAGTGTTTTTCTTGCATTTTTGATTTCCCAAATGTGGGCTCTCTGTACAAGGGTAATCCCATTGCTTCTCCAATAAATTCAACTCCTTGATGACCAACAGTTTGGAACATGTATGAATCCAGTTCATCTGAAAGAGATTCAATTGAAATATATCCGAGTTAAGGTGTTACAGCAATCAGAACCAAAAATCTTGTGAGTGCTCCTAATAAAGTAATCATCATACATACCTTTTCCTACAGGGTACAAATTAGCTAAAGCCACAATATCGTGTCCTGCAGCAACGCATTGCATTACATTGAAACAGGAGTCTTTGCCACCACTAATAAGTGCAACAACCTTCATTTTAAAAGTTGTACTTCGGGTGTGATCATGTGGCAAAATCAATAAAGGGCCTACAGGATGGCAACCTAGAGGTTACTTCTCCTCTTATAAAATCATCTGTTGAGAAAAGGAAACAAGATAAGTAGTCACATCAATTTGTTAAGCTATTTGAGGAATTGATTTGTGTAAACTTGCGAGCAAAAAAATTTCTTATACACTAGAATTGTTTGGTCAGTATTCCTTGATGCTTGGAATCATTGTTGATAACTGACATGGAAACTCTTTAATAAGCAAAATTCTCCGCATGAAATAGTCATCAGAACCTTGGAATTCTCATGGTTGTTACATAAGCTTAAAAGTGAGAATAATGGAAACGGGACATACTGAACCATTCTCTGACCATTACAAGCTCATAATGTTTTTTGGAGCATATCATAATATCTCTGTGAGTCCTACAGAGGATAATAACAGCTTGAATACTAATTTAGTGGGTCTTTTCATTAGTCAACTTACAGACATCAATGTTGACATCAAAAGATGAGATGGGGGAATGTACAGTGTAAAGATAATCTCATACACCGTTGAAATGCATAGTGAAGACAGACAAGATGAGAAAAAGCAAAAGAGACAATGAGGTGTGGGTGACAAGAAAAGCTTAGAGAAGGCTGAAAAAGTAAACACAAAAAAGGATGCAAAATTATGATCTCAACTAACAGTGAGAACGAGTGATAATATCAGCAATCTGACTTGACAGAAGAGCAATATTGAACCTAGGTTGATGCTGTATCTTGATAAGGAAGTGAGTGCACTATTATCGCACGTCAGGGGATCCGGGACTGGGGAGTGTGTATTCTCTCCCCTTATCGTGATACGAGGAACGAGGCAGATGAATGAAATACAGAGGATAGGAATATTTGTTGTATATATCACGCTGTTTGAGCTTGATGGTGTTGAGAAAATCTTTAGCAGCTAAAACCATAGAGATATTACGAAACTGAGGAGCATTGAAAGGGGGCTAGATGAATGGATGAATGAATGGTACCTGGTAAAGTGAGATTAGACAGCGTGCAGCCGGAACGGAAGGAAGAGAGGCCATGGCTCTCGCGCGAGCTCGACTGAATGACGAGAGCAGACGAAAATGACGGTTGAGCGGACGACGTGGACGTGCTCTAGAACAGTAGCTATATCAGAAAACGTTTTCCGGGTTGAGTCCGGGACGGATCCGAGTCCCGGAATAACGGACCGAAACTGGATCCGGAATTACTCCGTTTTGCAACCCGGGTTTGATCCAGTTTGGATCCAGCGCCCGGACTAACAGTGGCACTGTTCCAAATTCAATCCAGTTCTGATCTGGGTACCGGATTAACTTTCCAGAACGAAAACAAAGTTCGATTTCAACGAGTTCTTACTGAATCTACTCAGTAGCCATGATCTGGACTGAAAAATAATTCATTGAAATGATTAATGAGCTCAACTGCAAATTTTGTAATTATGCAGATGACAATGATGTCATGAAAAAACGTGATGACGAAAGTCAGACTCAAATTTTTGTGATAGGTGCATGTAACTTTTTTCACAATAAGTAGGGTAGCTGATTCAATACTCTTCTGGTATTATTATCATTCTCACCATCTACGCACTATCATATGCATTGGCTCAATAAATGAATTTGAAGTGATAGGAATGATTTCTGCTCAAAAATTCATTTTCTGAAGACGTATGTGTGAAACCCTCCAAACTTTTGCTTGTGCGTAACCCTTGATACAACCTCTTTAGGACATCCTATCTGACAATGACAGCATAATATTCAACAATCTGCATGAGACTATAGGATGACTAAGAGATTCCAGTTTATGTATCAAAGCACGAAACCTTGTTTAAAACAGACCTGTTATTTTTACATGCTATAGAGAAGTGCACTCGATTATCATAATACTAAAATTGTCCTTTCGGATGACTCCCTAATTTTTTCTAATCCTACAAATATTCAAGCAGCAAATCTACAAAGTTTTGTGAAACTGATAAGAGCAATTTTTGAATCTAAATACATATTTCCTGCTTATGTTGCCCGGAAACTTTCTAGGGATAATGATCTTCACAAGCGTTTCATAAGATTCAACATTTTTGAAGACTTTGTGATAGGGAAAAAACATTAAATTTTAGTGTAGGGTTTGCTTGATTAATTCAATTAGTCTCTTTCAATCTTCCTTGGAACAATCATTCTTAAGCGGGGCCATTCTTAAGTGTTATGTGTAAAATACTTGGTGGTAATAGGATTTTGACAGAGACAGAAGTTCAAATTTTCATACATACCCACTCATAGAGGAAAAAAATTAAGTCCAGGATGAGATCTGTAATTGATGTTTGCATTTTATACGTTCTGAGGAGAGTTTTTGTAGGTATTACGTAAATGTATTCGATATGAGCCAGTTAGTTAATCAATAAGAGGCATATAATAATCATATGCCTAAATATAATAGTAATATGGCACACTTGAACCTAATCAATGATTGTTGGTTCAATAGAAGCTGAGTTCAAGTTTCCAGATGAACTAGGGGCTACAATTATTTCATCATAAACCTGGGAATCAAGGTATTCAGCTCCAGGAATAAGATCACGAATAAAACTTAGTTTTGTATTTTATGAAAGAGCACTATCTCCTAGCCATTGAGAGCAGAGCGCAGTGTTAAAACATAACCTTGTTAAAAGTATGAGCTATTGGATCATTTCAATTCCATATCAGAGATTAGACTGATGATGTTACTCATCTCATCAGAAAGCTCTGAAACGTCAAATAATAATACGATCATAATTCGACACCTGATCAAATATTATAATAATTGCTGTCATCAGTATTCCACTATGTCTGACTATACGTCTATCTCAACCAACACTACCCATGAGGGTCTCTAAGTCTACTACCCATTACATTGAGAAACTTTGTTCCGGGCGCAATCCAGTCCCAATCCGGGCCTCGTAACAAAGAGTTTAATCCGGGAGCCTTGATCCAAAATTGATCCTACCCGGGTTCCAACCCGGACTAAACCCGGAACAATTGATCCGGGACCCGGACTCAAACTGGATCCAGATTGGAACTGTTAGTCCGGGACCCGGAATAACTTTCTGATCGGGTAATAGAGCCTGTGTTTGTGTGTGTGTGTGTGTGTGTGTGTGTGTGTGTGTGTGTGTGTGTATGAGGAAACGATCTGTGTAGAGTAATAAAAGCTGTTGCGATTGATGAAAGTGACGAAGTGCATCAAATTAGAAGCTGTGCGTGCATGTATATTATTATAAATATGTTTTACTTGTTTTAGCACGCGGGTGCTTGCAAGAAGCGCAAATGCGTATGCATGCGCCAGCGGCCCGTAGATTGGTGTGCATGGACGCCGGGACCAGCCGGGACGACGCGTTATCAAAAGATAAGAGTGGAATGTTGTACAACATCAGGCCTGTACAACATTATTTACTTTGGGGCCATTTGGGGCTGTCAGTGCGATCAAGTAAGTCGCGATGCGAAGCACGCCTAGACTAGGCGAAACTACCGCCATCGTTTGCAAAAATAGGTGAGTGGAATTTTTTTGTGGGATCCACTCCGGAAGACCCCCCTGATCATAGAGACGTATGGACCCAAGCCGAATTCCGATGCAACATTGTTTAAACCGAAATTGTTTAAACAATTGAGAAAAATCACTTATTTCGCCCTGAAACTGATGTTATAAGGTATTTTGGGATATTTTGGATCGAAAAGTATTCTTGTAATTTTTCTCTAGGAGCCATCATTTCCGAGCTATAAGCGTTTCAAAGTTGAAAAAACGCGAATTTTGCGATTTTGAACGTTAAATAAAGGTAACAACAAAGCGAGAAATCGATGTTCTCAAGGTCGGGATCTATCCACTAGGGTGTCATCTACAGGTTCCAATAGCAAAAGTCCATGGTCCCGACTCAAAACCTTCCGTTTTTCAAAAGTTTTCAACGCACTGTTTTCAATGAGTCTGAGATTGACTATATATATCGACCCGCGATGTATATAGTCATACTGGCGCCTGTAGAAACAGTGCTTTGAAAACTTTTGAAAAACGGAAGGTTCTGAGCCGGGACCATGGACTTTTGCTATTGGAACCTGTAGATGACACCCTAGTGGATAGATCCCGACCTTGAGAACATCGATTTCTCGCTTTGTTGTTACCTTTATTTAACGTTCAAAATCGCAAAATTCGCGTTTTTTCAACTTTGAAACGCTTATAGCTCGGAAATGATGGCTCCTAGAGAAAAATTACAAGAATACTTTTCGATCCAAACTATTCCAAATTACCTTATAAAATTACTTTCAGGGCGAAATGAGTGATTTTTGTCAATTGTTTAAACAATTTCGGTTTAAACAATGTTGCATCGGAATTCGGCTTGGGTCCATACGTCTCTACGATCAGGAGGGTCTTCCGGAGAGGATCCCACAAAAAATTCCACTCACCTATTTTTGCAAACGATGGCGGTAGTTTCGCCTAGTCTAGCCGCACTTGCATATCAAACACAATCAACTTCGATTCCGTTGAAAGTGTGATTTTCCGTATTCCACCCCCAAGTTTCTAAGGTTTGAATATGCATTATCCCGGGTAGAAAACGCAATCCCGGAAAGATTCGAAAACCAATTTCAAAAATCTCATGAGTATGAATCATGTTACTCGAATACTGTGATTGGGCTAGGCATGTGTCTTCAAGGATGAAATCGAATGGTCTTCAAAGAGATAGACTATATGAACAACTCATAAGAAATAAAACTACAATCTATATTCATCAACAATTTTACAGTTATTTGAGCTACTCAATCAACTTCAACCCCATGGATTCAAATGAAAATTTTTCATGATGAATTATGTTTCTCATCCTTTGGAATCATTTCTAAGACCTAAAGAAGTATCATTACAGCAATTTTGGATGAGAATCTGACTTTGTTGATGTTATTGAATGATGTTGATCATCTTGAGGCATACACTACAATTATCTAAAGTAGTTTGGAATAAGAAGAGTATGAATTTATCATACTTATGAGTAATTCCGCGCGAAAACGGACCACGAATTGCAGACATATCTCAGATTGTTTTTCCACTATTCTTAATCGATTCTATGGTCCAAAAAATGAACTTTTCACCCTCTATGGGATGAAAAAAAATTTTTTGTTTCCGTGGGGAATATCTTTGTGATAGTGTTTTTAGGAAAAAATACCAATCTTTTTTCAGTAAAATGGGTGTAGTTCCGACTTGACGTAAGATACGACCACGCAAATAGTGGCATTCGAAAGGTCTTTCAAAAATCTATCGAAATATGTTTCGGAAATTTTTTTTGGAGGCTACGGACGCCCCCTATGAGCAAAAAGGTGAAAAACAGAAAAAATTCATTTCCTCAAAAACCTAATTTTCTAAAAATCTGGAAGTCCATATTTCGATGTAAAATTGCGTGTTCTTCCAGAAAAAAGCGGTCCCGATCTGTGTTTTTGGGTTCTACGCTGTTTTTTTACGTTTTATCAATATTCTCAGCCTTTTCGGTTGAAAAGTCCATTTTTCTGCGCATGCGCAGGAATTTAGACTGCTGAAACCAATTCCATTGAAAAGCCAAGGAAATTTCCTTCAAAATGACTACTTGGCAAAGTCAATTTTATCTACTTGGCCCAAAGTTACATCACATTAATGATGAAGCATCCTCAAGAGGGGTAAATGCAGATCTTCCACGAATTTCCCATTCCTATCGTGACTCGAGTAGAAGTGTCATCATTTTTTAGACCTTCTAACTTTGGTCCCAGTACATCGAATCGACTTCACCAAGTATAGTCATTTTGAAGGAAATTTCCTTGGCTTTCCAATGGAATTAGTTTCAGCAGTCTAAATTCCTGCGCATGCGCAGAAAAATTCATTTTTCAACCGAACAGGCTGAGAATATTGATAAAACGTAAAAAAAAACAGCGTAGAACCCAAAAACACAGATCGAGACCACTTTTTTTCTGGAAGAACACGCAATTTTACATCGAAATATGGACTTCCAGATTTTTAGAAAATTAGGTTTTTGAGGAAATGAATTTTTTCTGTTTTTCACCTTTTTGCTCATAGGGGGCGTCCGTAGCCTCAAAAAAAAAAATTTCGAAACATATTTCGATAGATTTTTGAAAGACCTTTCGAATGCCACTATTTGCGTGGTCGTATCTTACCTCAAGTCGGAACTACACCCATTTTACTGAAAAAAGATTGGTATTTTTTCCTAAAAACACTATCACAAAGATATTCCCCACGGAAACAAAAAATTTTTTTTCATCCCATAGAGGGAGAAAAGTTCATTTTTTGGACCATAGAATCGATTAGAAATGTCGGAAAAAGAGTTTGAAACATATTTGCAATTCGTGGTCCGCTTTCGCGCGGAATTACTCTTATGGAAATCTAAAACCTAGGCGTTGCTCGAAGTCGATGACTACATGAGACATGCATAAAATTCACGATTTGTTTGAGACACATTACAGGAAGTAAACAACAACATCCATCTGCACTAGAATATGCGCATTTGTATGAGTTTAATTCCAAACATCTCGTGAGATATTGAATTCAAGCGATGTAAACAATCAACAAGGTTATGAAGCTCTACATTTCTGCTCTCAACGTTGATCCGGCCACATTTCGTCCGAGGTCCGGCTGGAATACTCGAGAAAGTTGGTCCGGGGAATCGTCCGTTTTGGATCCACCCCGGGTTAGCTGTCTGGACGATGGGCGGACGTAAGCTCCGGCCAGCCGGACGAGGCTAGGGATTCGGTCCGGATCTTTCGTCCGACCTATCTCGAGCATTTTCTACCCGGGTATAACAATTTTCTGGGGTGTATTATATTGGTGCGCAACTATGTTAATATAGTTTTTGACTCGATTCTGACGTCCCCGTAATTTATAGTGCCTCATAAACCCACCAAACAGTGAATGTTACCTCAACGTTTCTGGAACGTTGCAATTGCAACCTTGGAACGTTCCGTGAATAGTCGGAAACCCCGTTGGTGGAACGTTTGAGCAACGTAAAATGTCTACGAGATGTCTGTTGTCTCAACGTTTCCAACACGTTTCTAGGACGTTTCAACGGTTTTTCAAACGTTGCACAAACGTTGCCGAGATGATTCTTGTGCAACCAAGACTTGGAAAATTTTTTGTTAAATAAATAAATAAATTGTTTCTAAAATTCTGTGTCTCGCAAGCTATCAGCTCCATCCCCGTTCAATCCCTTCGATTGCGCTCAATCAGAAACATACCCACTTAGTACAAGAAAGACGGTGAGATTGTGCTTAGATGCAACAAGCGCCAATTAACAACAATTTATACAAACCAATTCATTTATTTATTTATATTCGCAACGTCCAGAAAGGTGCTGGAAACGTTGAGACAACAGACATCTCGTAGACATTTTACGTTGCTCAAACGTTCCACCAACGGGGTTTCCGACTATTTACGGACCGTTCCAAGGTTGCAATTGCAACGTTCCAGGAACGTTAAGATAACATTCACTGTTTGGTGGGAAGGACCGAAATGTCAATTCCGTCCCCTTTACGACCCCTTAAACTACACATATCTTCGTTTGACTTTACTTTTGAGATACGCGGCTCTAGGTACTTCCTTTTGTGCCCAAACAAGTGTAAATCAACTGCTACGAGACACCGGAACTCGTCTGGGGCTGGAATAATTTTTTGACCCAAATCACTCCCTGCGACGATTTTGGCCCCAAAAAATCACACTTTCGGCGGAATCACTCATATATGTATGTCGAATCGAATCAGAGCTCGTCGTCGTCGTCGGTCCGGACTCCCGGACGGGCGGCGAGAACAAACCTATTGAGTCAACGTTGTCGACGACCTGGTAGGACGATGACGAAGGCTTGAGGCTGAGGAGAGGTGATGTTCACCTCGACGTCAGCAGCAGCCACGGGGGTCATTTCACGTCTGGATGGTATATGGAGACTCCAAACCCGGGCAGAAAAATTTGTTTTTAGAATTTTATAGTCTATGATTCTGACGTCAGTAAAATATTTTATCGTATTTAGCAGTTCATTTTACATCTAAGACCTTCAAACATATCATTTTTGATGGTCCAAAGTGGTCAAAAATGCAAAAAATCACTCTCGAACCAAATTTTAATCCAGTAACTTAATTGCACCGCCTAGGCGCTACATAGCGCACCT
The DNA here is from genome assembly GCA_029851415.1 of Eretmocerus hayati. Classification (NCBI taxonomy): domain Eukaryota; kingdom Metazoa; phylum Arthropoda; class Insecta; order Hymenoptera; family Aphelinidae; genus Eretmocerus; species Eretmocerus hayati. Next base: position 138,648,692 of record CM056741.1, read on the forward strand.
TTCTGCGTCCCTCAAATTACTGTCGATTGATAGCAAGTGCTATGTTCCTCAAAATTACCACTCGAGAAAGCCGATTTGACGCATTTAGAGCCCAAGATCCAGCTGGTCAAAAATACTTATGGAGATGTGCAGCCGTATTAGGGCATTGGGGTCAATTTTCACTGGCTCGTGCACAGAGAGTATTCCAAGCGATTTGAAGACGCGGATAAAAGTTTAATCCCGATACCAAGAAAATTTCTTTACCCAACAGACTTTTATCTCGAATACTTTTTGTATTGCAGGTTGTTCGATTTTCGAAGTTTTGCGATTAGAATTGTCTCTTCGTCTATAAAAGTCCCATGTTTTCAGGTTACCGAGTATCTGCGGAAGTCTGAGAGCCTCCTGCCGCGAACGGTCATACTTCGTCAGTAGACTTTTGCCTCGACCACGGCCTCGACTGAACTCACAGCTGAACCATCTTCATACTTGCAGTTTTGCGGGGGCATCCGTGGAATTTTGGATTCATTTTTAGAGACAGAAATCAAATCGAGTATCCAAATATTTGCGGATTGGGCGATTCTCCTGAGTTTCAAGATGGACTTTTCTTTGACAGAACTCCCAGTCCAGGCATACGAATATGTAATGAGAAGTTTGGGGGCCCTCCTCGGCTTTGACATTGATTTGCCTCTTGTCAAAACTTTTGGTCCGAACTTCTATACAGGTTTCAAAGTGAGGATGAAAAATCGAAGAAGATTACCGACGGTGGCGTGAGCGCCTAGAGGATGCAGTTGTCGTGAAATATATATGGATGAAGATAACTGGTTGCAATATCTGCATTGATCGGTTTCTCGGGAGGATTTCCAGGCCGAGATTCCGGGCGTCCGCGATTTTGATTATCATCCTGGGTCTTGAGGATGACTCTTCGCCCGTTAAAATTCTTGGCCCGAGCATCCACTTATTTGCGAGTTTGGCTGCTTTCCTAAGTTTTGGGATTGATTCTTCCGACAAAATTTTCGGCCCGAGCATCCGGTTACTTGCGAGTTTGATTGTCTTCCTAGGTTTTGGGTTTGAACTTCCGCCGGCAGGATTTTTGGTTCGAGCATCCGGCTATTTGCGGGTTTGATTGCCTTCCTCGGTCTTAGGGCGGATTTCCTCTTGACACAATTTTTGGTCCGAGCATCCGGCTATTTGCAGATTTGATTGCCTTCCTCGGTCTTAGGGCGGATTTCCTCTTGACACAATATTTGGTCCGAGCATCCGGCTATTTGCGGGTTTGATTGCCTTCCTGGGTTTTGGGGTTGGTTCCTTCCCCGACAGAATTTTCGGCATGAGCATCAGCTGGATATTTGCGGGTTTGATTGCCCAACTAGGTTTTAGGGTTGGTGCATGTAACTGATCGAATTTTCAGTCTGAGCATCCGGTTATTTGCGGGTTTCATTATCTTGATTTTGATCATTCAACAACCAGTAGAGGTAATACTTTAAGTCGGGCGTGACTGCTATGTGATACTTTTCGTCGTTGACAAGCTCTTATGTGATACTCTTCGTCGGCGTCAAACGCCAAGTGATACTCTTCGTCGGTGGTACGCGTTGTGATGATACTTTTCGTCGGCGACAAGTGCCGAGTGATACTTTTCGCCGGTGGTACCCGTTTGTGCTATTATCCGCGAATGACAAACGTACGTGTTACTCTTCGCCGGCGGCTAAGAAAGTGTTTTTCTTCGTAGGAACCATCGTTATATAAAATGTTTTCTGTGTGAATGAGCTTTAGAGGTCAGTCTACGTCGGAAACAGTTAGTTTCCCGCGATCCTTGAAATTTTACGTCTTTATATTTCAAGCCTGATGATGTTGACACAGTTTAGTCGAAGTAACTTGGCACATGATAATCAACGTGCCAAAGAATTTTCGCTCAACCCAGTCTTCTAATGATTGAAATCAGATTTTTCGAGCCAGATCAATGTAACTAAACGGTGTAACTGTGTGCGCTCTCGGAAAAGCTAGACTTTATTGGGCAGTTCGGCCGGTGGTTATCCGTATGAAAAGACAGAAAATATCATTCTCGAAATCTAGGAACATGAATCAACCAATGACGTGGATGCTCAGACCGAAAATTTTGTCGGGGGGGGGGGGGGGATCAACATTCCTAAAACCTAGGAAGGCAGTCAAAGCTGCGAATACCCGGATAATCGAACGAATAATTTTGTCGGTGGAAAAAGTGATTCCTAAAGCCCAGGAAGGCAGTCAAGTGAGTACCCGTATGCTCGAGTAAACGGTTCTGTCGAGAAATGAAATCATTCTTGAAACCCAGGAAGGCATTGAAAACAGCAAATAACCAGATGCTTCGACCGGGAACTCTGTCGGGGGGATACTCAATCCCAAAACCTAGGAGGGCGATCAATCCTTCAAATACTCGGATGCTCGGGCTGAGAATCCTGACGGTGGAAAAATCATTCCTAAAACCCCAGCAGAAGGCAATCAAACCACAAATACCTTGACGCTCGTACCGGAAATTCTGTCAGCGGGAAATGTCAATCCTAAAACCCAGGAAGACAACAAATCCCTCACATACGCGATGCCCGGACCGAAAGTTCGAAAGTTCCATCGGGAATACATCGTTCCTCAAACCTAGAAAGGAAAGTCACATCACGTAGTTGGCAGTTCTTTCTTCCTGGGTTCTAGGAATGATTTTCGGTCCGGGCATCCGGAAATTTGATAGTTTGATTTTCCCTTGTGGGTGTTGGGAATGACTTTCCTCTAGACAGAATCATTCGATCGAGTATTTGGGGATTGAAGGAGCTACCTGCACTAAAAAATGAATGGTTACTATGGGTCATCTATAAGAAACAGAATTATTTGAGATTCTGAGATATTGAGCGGAGGTAATACTACAAACGATGGTAGCTCTTTGAATTAATCAATGATCCTGCTACATTCACTCGCCACTTGAGAGGAAAATTATCGAGAGAAAATTCGGTTCAATATTCAATCTCATTTCGTTCTCTTATTGATGTCTAGGGGACGATTAGCAGTAACTTTATTACATGATAGGAAGGGACTGGTAGGTATAGGAAATCATATCATCACGACGGGGGAGGGTGGGTCAAAAGAGGCCAACACTGTATTACGTAAAATATGAACCATCTCCCAGTACCCCCCTTGGAATTAGCTCGAAAAGGACGTCATTTTGGCGGTGGAAGATAGTCGCCGGTTTTATTCTATTTTTTTTTTCAGGTGCACACACCCTCTAGAATCATGTCTACCACTTCCGAACAAATTAAGCCCGTCGGGGAAAATTACTCATGATAAAAAACTGGGGTACCTGGAGTTAGCGAACACTAACTCACAAATCGGTCCCAAACCAATCTTACTTTTAATTACTTTTTTATTACTAATTTATTACCAAAGAAAAAAATTTATTACCGGTCATGGGCCCGAAATACGAGAGTTTTCGTTAGCGGAAGCTTACGCTAGCGAACACGTGATCGGGGATAGATCGTACGGGAAAGTGCAATAGCTCATTTTTTATTACTTTTTTATTACTCTCAGAATATGTCCTCAAGATATGCGTGTGATATGATTCAGCTGGAATAGGATGGTTTTCGCTAGCTTAAGCTCACGCTAGCGAACACCATATACAAGCGAAGCTTCAAGGACACTCAGAACTACACGGGATTCTATCACTTTTTTATTACTCTCGAAAGATATAGTCGAGAGAGTCCCAAGTCCCAGAGGAAACCGGTATTTGGGCCTGAGGCTGGACGAGAGCTGGGGCGAGGCGAGATGAGAACTATATGATAGAATGAGCTACCTCTGTACAATAACGTGCGATTGAGATAATTCAATTGCAAGCGGGAACCTGTGTGACGATGAGCTGGGTACGCATGAGTCCTCAGAGATAATAGGGGAATCGATAACGAATCAGCCAACTCGATCATGGGGCCTAAAACGGGGCAGACCCCTCTTAGAGTTATTATAGTCGCAGTCGAGACGTCACTGGGGGTTGAAGAGAGTCCCAATGGACCCGAAACTCTCAGAAACCTCAGAACAAGTGATCAGGTACCATCGATGAAGTCCAGAGAATTTTTTACCAGTCAGCACCCTCGGCTATGGGGACCAAAACAGGGCGGAATCCAGCTTTGAGCCATGTTCCCCGCAGTTATGACGCCACTTTGGGTTGTAAAAAGTTCCAATGGATCCGTAACTCTACGGAACCTCAGATCAAGTGTTGAAGTACCACTGGTGATGCCCGAAAAATTTATTACCAGTCAGCACCCTTGGCTGTGGGGCCCAAAACAGGCTAGAATTCAGCACTGAGTAGTTATTTGCGCAGTTATGACGCCACTGTGGGTTGTAAAAAGTTTTAATCGATACGTCACTCTACAGAACTTCAGACCAAGTGGTTGTCCACCATCGAAGATGCCCAAAGAATTCATTACCAGTCAGCACCTTCAGCTATGGGGCCCAAAACAGGGTGAAATCCAGCTTCGACCAGTTATCTGCGCAGTTATGACGCCACTGTGGGTTGTAAGATGTTCCAATTGACTCCAAACTCCATTGAACTTCGGACCAAGTAGTCGTCTGCCATCAAAGATACCCAAAGATCCAATTACCATGTCAACTTCCTTGGCTATCGGGCCTCAAACAGGAGAGCATCCTACTTAGAGCTTTTGTTTGTGCAGTTATGACCTCACTGTGGGCTGTAGAAAATTCCAACGGGCCCGGGTCTGTACTCTAGTCACAGTACTCTAGTCCGAGTTCAATCATGTTATTTATGGATTCACCATTGCAAGCCAATTTCATCAGCAGATGTGCTGATTTCTGAACATAAATCGATATTGAAATCGATCGATGTACCTCCAAGGCGTCCCTAATTTGATGTTGTAACTTGAAGGTTTTTGATGGAAATAATTGGTAGAGATGAAATACTCGGAAAGTCTGATCGTACGCTTGAAGTTGGGCGTCATAACTGCGCAGATAACTGCTCGAAGCTGGATTTCGCCCTGTTTTGGGCCCCATAGCCAAGGATGCTGACTGGTAATAAATTTTTCGGACATCACCAATGGTACATAACCAGTTGATCTGAGGTTCTGTAGAGTTTCGGGTTCATTGGAACATGTTACGACCCACAGTGGCGTAATAACTGCGCAGATAACTGCTCAAAACTGGATTTCGTCCTATTTTGGGCTCCATAGCTGAAGGTGCTGACTGGTAATATATTTTTCGGGCATCACCAATGTTACATGACCACTCGATCTGAGGTTCTGTAGAGGTTCGGGTCCATATAAACATATTACAACCCACAGTGGCGTCATAACTGCGCAAATAACTACTCAATGCTGTATTCCGCCCTGTTTTGGGCCCCATAGCCGAGGTCGCTGACTGGTTATAAATTCTTTGGGTATTACAAATGGTACGCAACCCTTTGATCTGAGGTTCTGTAGAGTTTCGGGTCCATTGGAAAATCTTACAACCCACAGTGGCGTCATCACTGCGCAGATAACTGCTCGAAGCTGGATTCCGCCCTTTTTTGGGCACCACAGCCAAAGGTGCTGACTGGTAATAAATTTTTCGGGCATCATCAGTGGTACTTAACCACTTGATCTGAGGTTCTGTAGAGTTACGGATCCATTGGAATTTTTTACAACCCATAGCGGCGTCATAACTGCGCGGAACATGTCTCAAAGCTGGACACCACCCTGTTTTGGGCCCCATAGCCGAGGGCGCTGACTGGTAATGAATTCTTTGGACTTCGTCGATGGTACCTGATCACTTGCTTTGAGGTTTCTGAGAGTTTCGTGTACATTGGGACTCTCTCCAACCCCCAGTGACATCTCGACTGAGACTATAATAACTCTAAGCAGGGCTTCCTCTGTTCTGGGCCCCATGATCGAGTTGGCTGATTCGTTATCGATTCCCCTATTATCTCTGAGGACTCATGCGTACCCAGCTCATCGTTACACAGGTTCCCGCTTGCAATTGAATTATCTCAATCGCACGTTATTGTACAGAGGTAGCTCATTCTATCATATAGTTCTCATCTCGCCCCGCTCCAGCTCTCGTCCAGCCTCAGTCCCAAATATCGGTTTCCTTTGGGTCTTGGGACTATCTCGACTATACCTTGCGAGAGTAATAAAAAAGTAATAAAATCCCGTGTAGTTCTGAGTGTCTTTCAAGCTACGCTTGTATATGGTGTTCGCTAGCGTAAGCTTACGCTAGCGAAAACCACCCTATTCCAGCTAAATCATATCACACGCATATCTTGAGGACATATTCTGAGAATAATAAAAAAGTATCAAAAGATCTATCCCCTGCCTCGCGTTCGCTAGCGTAACCTTCCGCTAGCGAAAACCCTCGTATTTCGGGCTCATGTCCGGTAACAAATTTTTTCCTATGGTAATAAATTAGTAATAAAAACGTTATAAAAAGTGGGATTAGTTTCGGACCAATTTATAAGTTAGTGTTCGCTGGCTCCAGGTACCCGAAAAACCGTACAAACCTACTATTTCTGCGCTTTAATACCTATAACTCTGTGGGAATAACTTTTTTCGCGGGTTTGCTCTGGTTTCATCTTGGAGCTACTGAAAAAGCCACTCCAAGGACAATTTTTTTTGTTTCCGGTGGGGTCGAGCGTCACACACAGTCTCACGAAACAGTATTTGGACCAAAAATAATCTTACGCGCTGAAAACGAGCGAGATCGGGAAGCTGCAGAGGCGGAAATTGTAGCTTTTGGATAGTAGAATCCAAATCCTTTCCCCCGGAGCAGCCTTCTAGCCCAATACGTTGGTGGCTAGCTGAACAGCGCAAAAATGAGAAAAAAAACGCAGTATTAGGTGTTTAACTCGGAGCGGAAGCGATCCACGCGATCTCCTATGGGAAACTTAAACGTCGCATTTTTCAAAACAAATTTTGTAATTTGGCCGATTTTGTCAAAAACACGATATCGGAAGTTTCTTTTGGATTTCTGAGGAAGTTTTCACCAATTATTTGGAATTTCGACAACGGCAATCGGAAGAATGGATAATTTTACGTTGACATCTGTGTTTTACGACTCATTTCGAGAGTTAGCGTCCATTTGGGGATGGGAAAACGTGGAAAAATTGCAAATTGGTCGAAAATCATGAATTCTCGGGGTTAAAACGCGAATGTGCCACATTGAAAGTACCTGGGATACCTTTCTCCATCATCCATCTATCATTTGCCATGACCCAGGAGTGTGTGAATACAGCTGCGGGAGTTTGAGACCGCCTAGAGCGAATGTAAAGGCGAAAAGCCACACGAATCACTGCAAATCAGTCAAAAATCATGAGCTCTCAGGGTTTAACCGCGAATGTCTCACATTGAAATTATACTCAGGATACCTTTTTACATAATCCATCTATCATTTGCCATGACGGAGGGGTGCGTGGATACACCTGCGGGAGTTCGAGAGCGTCTAGATCAAATGTAAAGGTGAAAGCCTTTATTTGATGCATGGATGGAGGATGATGCAGTTTTACCATATTCGTATCGGAGTATCATCAGAAGAAGGTCTCCAGACCACTCATAAAATCGTCAAGTCATCCAGACTGAACCACACCAGGAAATTTTCCAGGTATGCACTTCTTATTCTGCACAGCCCTCGTATTTTCGGTACCCTATTGGACATTGATGGAATCAGAATTCCATTCGGTAGTTCACGCGATCATGTAAATGGGATACCGAACTATAAGGAATACAACTCACCTTGGCAGAATGTATATCCTTTCGAATGATGAATCGATCAATATTCAATCTTAAATCCTGATAAAATGTCATCTTCATGTATTCTTTAAGTAGAAAATCTGAATTTATGGCAAATTCATCATAGTCGGCCCATCCACACTTCGCAATTTTTGTTAACTCTCAAAACTTCTGACAATAACACTGTGCACGATCAAAGCACTGTGCACGAGCAAAGACCCGTAAGATGACTGAGGACCAATGGGTTTGCAAATTATCACTCCAATCGAAAAATGGCAGCTTAATGGAGAAAGGGTTTGCCGAAAATTTTGATTGCGTGATTATTTCCATTACCAGCAAAATAATGAATGATGTGAGAAAGTAAGTGTACCCAACTTGCCTTTGTACCCAACTTGCCCCCCATATGCCGATCTCAGGAATAGGCGCTCATGGACTTTTTCGCATATTTTTTCACGTTCGTTATGTTAAAATGTAAGAAAGTACGTAGTTTGCATCGACCCTGGATCAATTCTGCGTCCTCCAGAAAATTGAAATTGATTTTCCCATTTTTTACGTTTGGACGACTAAGAAATCACCGAGGAAATTGCGTTCAGTAAATTTACATTCGACCAATCTCAACGTACCTTAGCGTATTCGATTTCTTGTCTCAGGACCTTGAGAATCCGCGCTTGAGAGTTGTAAAACTATGATTTGGAGCGATTTTATGTACAAAACACGGAGATAATTTGAAAATCGAGAAGGCCGACATCGGAGTGTACCCAACATGCCCCTATGTGGTTATCTCGGAAAGGCGTACAGCAATTCTTTCTTTACCACTCAGAACGTGTTAACCGCATGACAATGATCCGAAAACAGTGTTTTGGGCCAGCTAAAAGCTACAAATGTCGCTGCAAGGTGATAAAAATGGATTAAAGCGATTGTATGCACTTTATCACCGATTTACATTGTTCTGAATGATGGGGGCAAGTTGGGGTACACTCTTTTGTAAACTCTTAAAAATCACTTTTTGAGAGAATTGAAACAGTTTGGCTCTAGTTGGTCCCAATTTGATGTACTTCAACTCATTTTGAAGGTCTTGAGACAATCTTCAAATTGAGTAGAGGTACGTTGGAAAATATTAAGATGGGTTAGAGTTATTAAGTAAATGGCTTAATGGAGGCAAGTTGGGTACACTTTCCTTACAATACAAAAATCGGTAATGAATCTTTGGATTAAGATCCAGGGGAGCTACAAATAAGGACCTCGTCAATCGATTGTTCTAGTTGTCAGACCCTGTTCTCTCTCGGACTCGCAAGATCAAGGACAAGAAAGTAGAACTCCTATCGCCCGAATTGAGAGAACCGATTGTTGTCGACAGTGAGGATGATGAATAGATTATTATCATCTAGTCAATGTATGCATATCTTCTCCAGGTAGTCGATCGGAACAGGTATTAATATTCGCATCTTTGATCTGTTACCATTTTAATATCTATTAATGAGCTCACGCCTATATCAGAGGTGCGATTCAGATGTTTTTTGAAATGTTCTTAGTTTAGAAACAACTATCTTGATGATTATCAGACTATGAGAATTCATAATCGTTAATCGGTTATTTATAGAGTTTCCTTAAATTTTGTCCAGACCAATCTAATTTTGCGGCAGAGAGATATGTTTTACTGGTTTTTCTCCAGGACATGAGTAGTATTACCGACTTCATGATAGTGTGACTAGGGAGATTCTGTGTTTTCCCATCGATGGGCGAAAATGCATCAATTCTCCATATATTCAAAGTGATATATTCATTTTGTGATTGAATCAACCTTTCCAGTTCTAAATTTTTCTAAGATACAAGTTTGAAAAAGATTCTGTGATTTAGGTTTCTATCTCTATAATTTTCAGTACATCTGCAATATTGTAATCATGTAGTCGATGGGAACATTTGTCAATAGTTTCGACTCACAGGTTCGTACAACCGAAAAGAGTGAATCTCGGTTGGCTCTGGCGAAACATGACTGGTATCCGAATCCAGATGAGACTCACGAAATATACGTTTAGTTGAACTACCGTGATAATCATGGGAGATGAAATTTTTGTATTTTGCTGCTGTATTCTTGATTGGAATTATAATTGAAATAAATATATGGATGGATGACTGAACTGTGAACAGATTCTGCACGGGTTAATTCACGGGATAAGTATTTTCTGGATTTCATGAAAACTGGAGAAATACTTCGTTTTGATTCCGAAATTACGAGGTCCTTTGCGAAGATTTTAGAGTTCATCATGACTTTCACTCAGACTCGACCGTGATACAACAACTATAGCTAACAATTTACATTTGTGAAATATTTGAAAAATACGTACTTTGAAGTAGAATTAGTTGATCTTCAGATCTTCGCAGTTATTATTTACGAATATTGGCAAAGAATCCCTCAAAAAGGACAGAAGCCCAAGAAAATTACTTTCTTGGGGGGATAAGGCAACCATCGAATCTGGATTCGTCCAATTAACCTGAAGAATCAATATTTTTCTCCGATCTGCAGAGCATTTGTGTGGTCTTTCGTCTCAATATTCGCTCTAGCCGCTCTCAAACTCACGCAGGTGTATCCACACACTCCTGGATCACGGCAAATGATAGATGGATGATGTGAGAAGGTATCTCGGGTACTTTCAATGTGGCACGTTCGCATTTACACCCCGAGAACTCATGATTTTCGACAGATTTGCAGTGCATTCGTGTAGCCTTCCGGCTCAAAATTCGCTCTAGACGCTCTCAAAGTCCTCCAAGTGTATCCAAGCACTTCTGGATCACGGCAAATGATAGATGGATGGGTCTAAGGGGTTCCTCCGGGGAGAAGGATTCAGATTCTGATTGGGACAGGGTGTTCTTATGGAACCCTGGAGCCTAGAAGCTGTGGTTTGAGTAAATCGAGAAATAGGATGTGGAAGCGTGAGATTAGGGATAAATTGAGCACTCGTGAATTCACTATAAAATAACTCAATATATTCTATAAAAGCGTGTGTGACACTAGTATATAAATAGAATAAGGCGCGGAAGAGATCGCGGCACGGGAATATACAGAATGATGAGAATTGAGTCGCGGGGCGGGCACCGACGCGGGCGCGAAAAGGATAATTTCGCTACATTGCGATAATGAGAGGCGATTGATTGCGCTCAGCTCGATTGACAGAGGCAGGCGGCTGACGACTGGATTGAGAGTCGCGAGAGAGACTCGAGGCAAGCAGCAGGGCCCAAGGTGCATGTATTAGTGCCGATTTCTGGCCAATTAGGAATTTGAATATGCATCGCGCGATATAAAGACACGCCTTCGGTCACGGTACTTTCGTCGCTGAAACTCTTTCGAATTTCCTACCAAATTCGAACAGATTCTACTATCCAAAAGCTACAATTTCCCCCTGCAACTTCCCGATACCTATCGCTCGTTTTCAGCGTAAGATTATTTTTGGTCCAAATCGTGTTTCGTAAGACTGTGTGCGTCGTAGCTAATTTTGAGGAAAAACGTAATTCGAATAATAAAATTTTCGACTTACAGGGATTCGAACCTGGAATCTCCGGGAGTTCGTAGCCCCAATGCTCAGCCAACTGCACCATCTGAGATGAATCATTTTAATGCCTATAGAATAGTTATACGTGGCATTCTTTCTCAGGGCAAACTGGATTTTATATCGACAAAGCTAAGAGTGCTGATGAGTAATGATTGATCGTTTGTATTCCTCCACATGTGATGCGCTATTATTTCTTTTATGCAAATTGAGTTTTAATTTTTATCCCAGAGAGGATGACGATGCAGAACTGATGAAATGTGAGAATCGTAATCATTACCAAATATATTACTTCCTCTTCCTTCCTGTGGAGCGGGAGAATCAACTACTGTCTAGATGAGTTTCCTGGCTCTCCTTCTCATGCAAAGTTTCATGGCCGTATATGCAGAAATATCATTGAATTTGTGCCTTCGCAGTTTTTTTAAAACCTCATAGCGCTGCTTGGGGTCGCACGGAAATTTAACGCCGTAATTACAAGGCATAACTTTTTTGCATGGATTTTTGAATATGAATGAATGATGGGAAATGCAGTTGGTTTCGTCTCGGTGCACAAGGTAAGTGTACCCAAGCTGCCCCCACCCCCTTGTACTCATAACATGACCCCCATATGCCGATCTCAGAAATGGGTGGTTGTTGGTGTCTCCACATATTCTTCATACGTTTGTTACAACATAGAATATGAGAAAATAAGCGACGTGGACCTCCATGGGATGATTCCTGTGTGTCCTAGAAAATTTCAACACAGACCATCATTTTTGAATTTTGGAATTGCAATTATTCAAACCAGTGCCAAACATTTCGGGTCCAACCAATCTCAACGCATCTTAGCGCATTCGATTTCTTGACTCAAGGCTTTTACAATACGTTGTTCTTGGTGACAGAACTCGAACGTGGAACCATTTTATGACCATAATGCAGAGATAGTTTGCAAGATATGGAGGCCAAAACCGGGGTATGTAAATGCTCCCCACATGATTTTTTCGAAAGGCTGAGTAGGAAGACTTTTTTCACGACCAAGAATGCATTTATCGTGTTAATTAGAGCCGGGAATAGGAATCTGGACTGGCGAAAGAGCTTTATTTGTTGTTGCGCGGAGATAAAAATGATATATATATATAACCTCAAACCGGGATGACTGTGGACCACTTTTGACCTTCCACTCTGATTTTTTTGATCCTATCTATACCAAAACATAATGTAGTGGCAGTGAAATTTGAGCATTGAGCTCAGCTACAACATACCGGTGGAGGATGCACCCTTTGTATGGGGAAATGGCCCATGAGCGGTAACCTCTAATTCTTTTTGGATCATGTGGAGCAGGCCACTAACCACGTCGAGGGCCTGTTTTGGGGAGTGCCACTGCTGGGCAACTGTTTAAAATCGAGAAAATGCTTAGGGGGTAATTTTTTTCGTAGAAAGAACCTAGCCAATGATGAAACGTCGATACTGAAGAATGCACGATCCGGTGATGACAAATGAGGGCTCGATCGATTCGTCTTGATGAGGAGCTTCGTGGGCAGATGGGTTTGATACCAGCGCAATGAAAGACACGTACGTGGAGGGTGTTTGTATCACCTTTGAAAGTAACAACCCCTTAAATTCTAGAGCTATTTATCTGTAGAACTAAGACTTCCACGACGAGATCTGGATTTTTTAGGTTTAATTTTGTAGATATAATCCGGCCATGGGGTTATGACCTACTCGGACACCAGCGCCGGTCTTGGAGTGGAAGAGGCGACCGAAGAACGGTTTTCAGTGGTAACGGGCATTGCTAGATAGACACACATGAACTGAAGGATGGTAGGTGGGATCCCAAGAGTTTGTATGATGCGATTGTGACGGGGGCGAGCCCATTTTGTAGCTCGACATTAGTGACAAGAGTGTGTATTCTCAAAATATCAGCGCTGAGTTGCCAAGGAGATGTATCTCTCGGAATGGATGTCACCTAGAAAAACAACTTCTATTGAAATTTCCACATTCTTCCTTGTATCCAACCAATGCACGATCCGATCTCGGGGTTTCTTGGGACCAGTATGTAGACATTGATGAAGAGGAGCGTAGTGACCCATCAGGATATCAGTGCGGGGCGAAGATTCGATGAGAGAGGGAAAACATGACTCTCAGTAGTAAGTGATGGAATGGGTAAGACGTACGAACGTGGATATATTAATTGGGATTCGAAGAGATTGCACAATGTAATTGAGGGCCAGGAAGATAAGTTCAACTCCCCAGAATCGATCTACATATCTCAATGAATTGATAGTAGAAGTCGACGATAGATCGTGCGTAAAGTACACTCGACTCACTCACAGTGTATCAAGAACGCTGTATCGAGAAAAATAAATTTTTTACATTATAAATAATCTGATGAGTCGGCGCAAAACTGATCCGGATATACTGTCTACCGCAGAAAATGTACAAGGAAACTATTTTTTGGTTAATGAGATGCTAGTGCTATTGCCTTACTCGCTACCACTCGTTTGGCTTGTAAATGTTCTCGATAAGTCAGAAGCCCTTGGAACGCTTTTATAGTTTAATCATGATGATCGTGAAGTATCGATAGTGCATCCAAGGTGTAGAATAGCACATTTCGATGCGAAGGCGGAAATGTTGGTTTCCGTGGCTCTCGAGTGATGTTTCTCCGACCAAAGCTTTGGCGAGAGTCAGAACCATTCCTCCAAAGTGGAGACCTCTTCGCCCGAGGGTCGAATATTTTTTTCCGTCATTAGCGTGGGAAGAATATAAAAAGTCCGTACAAAAACAGCTCTTTCCCACACAGACACTCAAACGAATAATTTCTCATGGAGTTTGCAAAGATATGAAGAAGAAATGGAGATTAACTGTTCGGAATCTTCTGAACGCTTTACTTGAACATCTGAATGTCTCCAACTATGTAGAGATTTCTTTTCATGGTCAGTCACAGTGTGATGTGCGACGCGTAACACGCGCATAGCGGACGACCCATGTAAATTGTTGAGCGGAAAGCTCTTGAGCAAGTGGAAATTTGTAAAGTGGGAGCGATTTGTTGCGGACTCAGGAAGTTTAAATAATCAAAATAGAGTGTTGCGAAATAGAGATCTGCACCGGCGCGAGGCGCAAAACGTAGAGACTGCGAGAGCTGGATGGGCAGCGGCCAGCTCGGCGATCCAGTGCTAAGTGCCGTAATACACACGAGACCGGCGCAACGACCATGATTGAGACGTTGGCTTCTCGAATATTCGAGCCTTTGAATTAGATATATATGTGTGGAAATCAGGTGATGTCCACCATAGCCCTGTCTCTGTCACTTTCGGTGCCTCGATCATCGCGTGACTCGAGGCCTGTAATACACACGCGCGCGCCCACACACACACACACACACACACACACACACACACACACACACACACACACACACACACACACACACACACAGAATTGAACCTGAATAGTAACATCAGTCAATTAATCAATCCATCAGTTATTCAATTAATTGATCAGCCATTCCAACCCATATCGAGGTCACGTGATATATTTTTATCTGACCACACCGTATCAACCAATCTAAAGCATCCTAGACCGAATTAAATCGAACTAGACTGAACTAGACCGAGCTACACCGTATGAGATCTTAAGAATCCGAATAACGACGAACTGGATCAAACTACTCTCTCAGCATCAATCAGCTGATATATAGCTGAAATATCAGCTATTTCTCCCATGGGTCGTCAAACACTGGTCAAATCAGCAAACACTAAAATCACGCTTAGATCGATAATTCTGGTGAAAATACTCCACGAATCCGGGTTCTAATATCGACATGAACACATTAACGACTTTTCAGGACCAAGTCACGACGAACTAGGGCGTATTCGTTCGACATTTACTTATTTCGTGCCGCGAGAGGCCCTGTATAGCTGATTATAATCAGCTATAAAACAGTGATTGTGGCTGAGAATCAGCTAATATAGCTGGAATTCAGCTACAGTAGCTATTCGTGTCAGTAAAAAACCGTCGACTGAAATATCAGCTTATAAGAGCTGATTCAGTCAGCTGACATATCTGGGATCTCGGCACCGAAAAGTTAGCAAAAAAATTATCATACATACCTACAACAAGCACACCATTCGATAGGGGCTGAATAGACCACCCCAAAAACGCGACCCTTTTGAATTGTCCAGCCCCCTATTTTGCATAAACAATTGTCAACAATACGATACATCTGGACGTGATTGTGACTCGTTGAAAGGATGAGGCTACGATTAAACTAGATAAATAATTGTCCTTTCACCTGAAATTAATTGTCCAACCCTTACTTTCCTGAAAAACACTCTTTTTCTCTTGCACAAAGGGTGAATGTTTATAACTACCCCCACTCCAACTCAAGACCGGAACTGGCCGACCACGGGAGTCATTGGCTCGTCTCAGTGGCGGCAGTTTAAATCAGTTTAAATGTGGGTAATTGTGCATTTAATAGTTAATTCATGATAATTCTCTTTCGTGAGAATATCGTATAGTCAGCCAAAAACCAAACTGCATAACGCGTAACTGATACGAACCCCAGTCATGTAACCACCTAACTGGTAGTAATTACAAAAGAATAACGAAGTGTATGCAGTTTGGCTTTTGGCTGACTATACGATATTCTCACGAAAGAGAATTATCATGAATTAACTATTGACTGCGCAATTACCCACATTTAAACTGATTTAAACTGCCGTCACTGAGACGAGCCGATGACTCCCGTGGTCGGCCAGTTCCGGTCTTGAGTTGGAGTGGGGGTAGTTATAAACATTCGCCCTTTGTGCAAGAGAAAAAGGGTGTTTTTCAGGAAAGTAAGGGTTGGACAATTAATTTCAGGTGAAAGGACAATTATTTATCTAGTGTAATCGTAGCCTCAACCTTTCAACAAGTCACAATCACGTCCAGATGTATCGTATTGTTGACAATTGTTTATGCAAAATAGGGGGCTGGACAATTCAAAAGGGTCGCGTTTTTGGGGTGGTCTATTCAGCCCCTATCGAATGGTGTGCTTGTTGTAGGTATGTATGATAATTTTTTTGCTAACTTTTCGATGCCTGGAATCTCAACTAATATAGCTGGAATCTCAGCTGACTTTTCCAGGACTAGTTTTGCCTTATATTTTCGTTAGGCAATACAAATCAATTTGAAACATCAAGAATCCGCAAATGAACCTCATTTCATTCATTCTTCTCTTCAAATCGATAATGAAGCTTCTTCATTGCTCAGGATGGAATAAATTGGAGTAAGAAAGAGCTTTTGAAAAACACTATTGTACGCTGGCCGCGGAAATTCAAAGAACTTGCGAGAAAACTCAGCACGGTATGAAAGCGATATATGCGTAATCCACCTATTACCCATCAGCCATCCATCCAACCATATGACCGCCTATCACATTATGTTCCTTTTACATAGGTAACCCGATATACGGGAACCGCACAGACAGATTGTGGATGGGCATTCAACTGTTATTTGATAATCCACAGATAGAACCAGTCAGACTGGTTGGAGTTATCATTGAACCAGCTGGCTGGAGTTTTTCGAAGAAGATTTTTACGGCACGCAGATGGCCCACTTTGGACGCAGGATGCCCACTTTCAATCCAGGTGGCCAGCTTTCGATCCAGATTGCCCACTTTCGATCTATGTGGCCCACTTTCGATACAGGTGGCTCACTTACAATACAGGTGACCCGATTTCAATCCAGGTGGTCCACTTACGATACAGGTGGCCAACTTTCGATATAGGTGTCTCACTTGCGATACAGGTGGCCCACTTCCGGTCCAGGTGGCCCACTTTCGATCCAGATAGCCCACTTTCGATACAGGTGGCCCACATTCGATCCAGGTGGCTCATTTACGATACAGGTGGCCCACTCTCGATCCAGGTGGCCCACTTTTGATACAGGATGCTCACTCACGGTACAGGCGGTGCACTTTCGATCTAGGTGGCCCACTTTCGATACAGGTGGCTTACTTACGATACAGGTGGCCAACTTTCGATATAGGTGTCTCACTTGCGATACAGGTGGCCCACTTCCGGTCCAGGTGGCCCACTTTCGATCCAGATAGCCCACTTTCGATACAGGTGGCCCACATTCGATCCAGGTGGCTCATTTACGATACAGGTGGCCCACTCTCGATCCAGGTGGCCCACTTTTGATACAGGATGCTCACTCACGGTACAGGCGGTGCACTTTCGATCTAGGTGGCCCACTTTCGATACAGGTGGCTTACTTACGATACAGGTGGCCCACTTTCAATCCAGGTGGTCCACTAACGATACAGGTGGCAAACTTTCGATCTAGGTGGCCCACTTTCGATACAGGAGGCTCACTTACTATACAGGTGGCCCGAATTCAATCCAGGTGGTCCACTTACGATACAGGTGGCCCACTTTCGATATAGGTGTCTCACTTGCGATACAGGTGGCCCACTTCCGATCAAGGTGGCCCACTTTCGATCCAGATAGCCCACTTTCGATCCAGGTGGCCCACTTTCGATATAGGTCGCCCACTCTCGATACAGGTGGCCCACATTCGATCAAGGTGGCTCATATACGATACAGGTGGCCCAGTCTCCATCCAGGTGGCCCACTTTTGATACAGGATGCTCACTCACGGTACAGGCGGCGCACTTTCGATCTAGGTGGCCCACTTTCGATACTGGTGGCTCACTTATGATACAGGTGGCCCGCTTTCAATCCATGTGGTCCACTCACGATACAGGTGGCCCACTTTCGATATAGGTGGCTCGTTTGCGATACAGGTGGCCAACTTCCGATCCAGGTGGCCTACTTTCGATCCAGATTGCCCACTTTAGATCTAGGTGGCACACTTTCGATACAGGTGGCCCACTTTCAATCCAGGTGGTCCACTTTTGATACAGGATACTCACTCACGGTACAGGCGGCCCACTTTGGATCTAGGTGGCCCACTTTCAATCCAGGTAGTCCACTAACGATACAGGTGGCCCACCCTCGATCCAGGTGGCCCACTTTAGATCTAGGTGGCCCACTTTCGATACAGGCGGCTCACTTACGATACAGGTGGCCCTCTTTCGATCTAGGTGGCCCAATTTCGATACAGGTGGCCCATTTCAATCCAGGTGATCCATTTACGATACAGGTGGCCCACTTTCGATATAGGTGGCTTACTTGCGATACAGGTGGCCCACTTACGATACAGGTGGCTAATTACGACACAGGTGGCCCACTTCCGATCCAGGTGGTCCTTTTACGATACAGGTGGCCCACTTTCGATATAGGTGGCTTACTTGCGATACAGGTGGCCCACTTTCGATACAGGTGGCTCACTCACGAAACAGGAGGCCCACTTTTAATCCAGTCGATCCATTACGATCCAGGTGGCCCACTTCCAATATAGGTGGCCCACTTTCGATCCAGGTGGTCCACATTCGATCTAGGTGTCCCACTTTCGATACAGGTGGCTCACTCACTATACAGGTGGCTCACTCTCAATCCAGGTGGTCAACTTACGATACAGGTGGCCCACTTCCGATATAGGTGGCTCGTTTACGATAAAGGGGCTCGATTTTAGATTTCGGTCTAGACCAGTCGCGCGGGTCTAGTGACCATAATTTGTCGAGGTAGTTCGCGACCTGCGCGTTGATTCGCGATTCCGTCATTCCTTGCTCCGCGAACCTGGGGTTAGGTTAGCTCGTTTATAGCTGCGTTTTGCGGTTTTGTGGTCTGCTGTATACGTGATTGTTGTCAAATGAACATAAATGAATGTTTATTTAACAATCAGATGACAAATTCTATGGAAAGAGTCTTCGGGCCACAATCTTCAGAGTCACTAGTCTTCTAACTGCGAAAAACAAAAGCAGTAGCATAAAGTCATAAAAATCCTTTTTCTTACTCTGTTGTTGACTTTGACCCTGGAAAATGAAATATTTCTTTGGCGAGCTCCACTGTCACATTCAGCATCACGACAGTCAATCAAATTTGATCATAAAGAGATGGAACTCACTGATGGATATTTCATCAGAACTTGTCCACCTCACGCCGGATGACAGCATGGTCATGATTGTCAAATGGACATTTTTTTATGTTTATTTGACAACAATCACGTATACAACAGACCACAAAACCGCAAAACGCACCTATATACGAGCTAACCTAACCCCAGGTTCGCGAAGCAAGGAACGACGAAATCGCGAATCAACGCGCAGGTCGCGCGCTACCTCGACAAATTATGGTCACTAGACCCGCGCGACTGGTCTAGACCGGAATCTAAAATCGACCCTCAGGTAGCCAACTTCCGATCCGGGTGGCCGACTTTCGATATGGGTGATCCACTTTCGATACAGGTGGCCCTTTCTCGATATAGGTGGCCCACATTCGATACAGATGGCCCACATTCGATACAGATGGCCCACTTTAGACCTAGGTGGCCCACTTTCGATACAGGTGGCTCATTTACGATACAGATGGCCCACCCCCGATCCAGGTGGCCCACGTTTGATATAGGTCGCCCACTCTTGATCCAGATAGCCCACTTACAATCCAAGTGGCCCACTCTCGAAAAAGAAGGCCCATATTCGAAACAGGTGGCCCACATTCGATCCAGGTGGCTTATTCACGATACAGGTAGCCCACTCTCCATCCAGGTGGCCCACTTTCGATACAGGTGGCTCACTCACGATACAGGTGGCCCACTTTCGATATAGGTGGCTCACTTGCGATACAGGTGGCCCACTTCCGATCCAGGTGGCTCATTTACGATACAGGTGGCCCACTTTCGATCTAGGAGGCCCACTTTCGATCCAGGTAGCCCACTTTCGATCTAGGTGGCCCACTTTCAATCCAGGTGGTCCACTCACGATACAGGTGGCCCACCCTCGATCCAGGTGGCCCACTTTTGATACAGGATGCTCACTCACGGTACAGGTGGCCCACCCTGGATCCAGGGGGCCCACTTTCGATACAGGTTGCTCACTTACAATACAGGTGGCTCGATTTCAATCCAGGTGGTCCACTTACGATAGAGGTGGCCCACTTTCGATATAGGTGTCTCATTTGCGATACAGATGGCTCACTTTCGATCCAGGTGGCCCAGTTTCGATCGAGGTAGCCCACTTTCGATCCAGGTGGCCCACTTTCGATATAGGTGGCCCACTCCCGATACAGGTGGCCCTTTTGGATATAGGTTGCCCACATTCGATACAGGTGGCCCACTCCAGACCTAGGTGGCCCACTTTCGATACAGGTGGCTCATTTACGATACAGGTGGCCCACTCTCGATCCAGGTGGCCCACTTTTGATACAGGATGCTCACTCACGGTACAGGCGGCCCACTTCTGATCCAGTTGGCTCACTTTCGATCCAGGTAGCCCACTTTCGATCCAGGGCGCCCACTTTTGATACAGGGGGCCCACATTCGATACAGGTGGCTCACTTACGATACAGGTGGCTCACTTTCAATCCAGGGGGTCCACTAACGATACAGGTGGCCCACTTTCAATCCAGGCCGTCCACTAACGATACAGGTGGCCCACCCTCGATCCAGGTGGCCCACTTTTGATACAGGATGCTCACTCACGGTACAGGTGGCCCACCCTCGATCCAGGTGGCCCACTTTCGATACAGGTGGCTCACTTACAATACAGGTGGCCCGATTTCAATCCAGGTGGTCCACTTACGATAGAGGTGGCCCACTTTCGATATAGGTGTCTCACTTGCGATACAGATGGCTCACTTTCAATCCAGGTGGCCCACTTCCGATCGAGGTAGCCCACTTTCGATCCAGGTGGCCCACTTTCGATATAGGTGGCCCACTCCCGATACAGGTGGCCCTTTTGGATATAGGTTGCCCACATTCGATACAGGTGGCCCACTCCAGACCTAGGTGGCCCACTTTCGATACAGGTGGCTCATTTACGATACAGGTGGCCCACTCTCGATCCAGATGGCCCACTTTTGATACAGGATGCTCACTCACGGTACAGGCGGCCCACTTCTGATCCAGGTGGCTCACTTTCTATCCAGGTAGCCCACTTTCGATCCAGGGCGCCCACTTTCGATACAGGTGGCCCACATTCGATACAGGTGGCTCACTTACGATACAGGTGGCCCACTTTCAATCCAGGTGGTCCACTAACGATACAGGTGGCAAACTTTCGATCTAGGTGGCCCACTTTCGATACAGGTGGCTCACTTACTATACAGGTGGCCCGAACTCAATCCAGGTGGTCCACTTACGATACAGGTGGCCCACTTTCGATATAGGTGTCTCACTTGCGATACAGGTGGCCCACTTTCGATCCAGATAGCCCACTTTCAATCCAGGTGGCCCACTTTCGATATAGGTCGCCCACTCTCGATACAGGTGGCCCACATTCGATCCAAGTGGCTCATATAAGATACAGGTGGCTCATATACGATACAGGTGGCCCAGTCTCGATCCAGGTGGCCCACTTTTGATATAGGATGCTCACTTACGGTACAGGCGGCGCACTTTCGATCTAGGTGGCCCACTTTCGATACTGGTGGCTCACTTATGATACAGGTGGCCCACTTTCAATCCAGGTGGTCCACTCACGATACAGGTGGCCCACTTTCGATATAGGTGGCTCGTTTGCGATACAGCTGGCCAACTTCCGACCCAGGTGGCCCACTTTCGATCCAGATTGCCCACTTTAGATCTAGGTGGCACACTTTCGAAACAGGTGGCTCGCTTACGATACAGGTGGCCCACTTTCAATCCAGGTGGTCCACTTTTGATACAGGATACTCACTCACGGTACAGGCGGCCCACTTTGGATCTAGGTGGGCCACTTTCAATCCAGGTAGTCCACTAACGATACAGGTGGCCCACCCTCGATCCAGGTGGCCCACTTTAGATCTAGGTGGCCCACTTTCGATACAGGTGGCTCACTTACGATACAGGTGGCCCTCTTTCGATCTAGGTGGCCCAATTTCGATACAGGTGGCCCATTTCAATCCAGGTGATCCATTTACGATACAGGTGGCCCACTTTCGATCCAGATAGCCCACTTACGATCCGAGTGGCCCACTTTCGAAAAAGAAGGCCCATATTCGATACAGGTGGCCCACATTCGATCCAGGTGGCTTATTTACGATACAGGTAGCCCACTCTCAATCCAGGTGGCCCACTTCCGATACAGGTGGCTCACTCACGATACAGGTGGCCCACTTTCGATATAGGTGGCTCACTTGCGATACAGGTGGCCCACTTCCGATCCAGGTGGCCCACTTCCGATCCAGGTAGCCCACTCTCGATCCAGGTGGCCCACTATCGATATAGGTGGCCGATTTCGATACACGTGCCTCTTTTTCGATATAGGTGGCCCACTTTCGATACAGATGGCCCACTTTAGACCTAGGTGGCCCACTTACGATACAGGTGGCTCACTTACGACACAGGTGGCCCACTTCCGATCCAGGTGGTCCACTTACGATACAGGTGGCCCACTTTCGATATAGGTGGCTTACTTGCGATAAAGGTGGCCCACTTACGATACAGGTGGCTCACTTACGACACAGGTGGCCCACTTCCGATCCAGGTGGTCCTTTTACGATACAGGTGGCCCACTTTCGATATAGGTGGCTTACTTGCGATACAGGTGGCCCACTTTCGATACAGGTGGCTCACTCACGAAACAGGAAGCCCACTTTTAATCCAGGTGATCCATTACGATCCAGGTGGCCCACTCCCGATATATGTGGCCCACTTTCGATCCAGGTGGTCCACATTCGATCTAGGTGTCCCACTTTCGATACAGGTGGCTCACTCACGATACAGGTGGCTCACTCTCAATCCAGGTGGTCAACTTACGATACATGTGGCCCACTTCCGATATAGGTGGCTCGTTTGCGATAAAGGGGCTCGATTTTAGATTTCGGTCTAGACCAGTCGCGCGGGTCTAGTGACCATAATTTGTCGAGGTAGTTCGCGACCTGCGCGTTGATTCGCGATTCCGTCATTCCTTGCTCCGCGAACCTGGGGTTAGGTTAGCTCGTTTATAGCTGCGTTTTGCGGTTTTGTGGTCTGCTGTATACGGATTGTTGTCAAATAAACATAAATGAATGTTTATTTGACAATCAGATGACAAATTCTATGGAAAGAGTCTTCGGGCCACAATCTTCAGAGTCACTAGTCTTCTAACTGCAAAAACCAAAAGCAGTAGCATAAAGTCATAAGAATCCTTTTTCTTACTCTGTTATTGACTTTGACCCTGGAAAATGAAATATTTTTTTGGCGAGCTCCACTGTCACATTCGGTATCACGACAGTCAATCAAATTTGATCATAAAGAGATGAAACTCACTGATGGATATTTCATCAGAACTTGTCCACCTCACGCCGGATGACAGCATGGTCATGATTGTCAAATGAACATTTATTTATGTTTATTTGACAACAATCACGTATACAACAGACCACAAAACTGCAAAACGCACCTATATACGAGATAACCTAACCCCAGGTTCGCGAAGCAAGGAACGACGAAATCGCGAATCAACGCGCAGGTCGCGCGCTACCTCGACAAATTATGGTCACTAGACCCGCGCGACTGGTCTAGATCGGAATCTAAAATCGACCCCCAGGTAGCCAACTTCCGATCCGGGTGGCTCACTTTCGATATGGGTGATCCACTTTCGATACAGGTGGCCCTTTCTCGATATAGGTGGCCCACATTCGATACAGATGGCCCACTTTAGACCTAGGTGGCCCACTTTCGATACAGGTGGCTCACTTACGACACAGGTGGCCCACTCTCGATCCAGGTTGCCCACTTTAGATCTAGGTGGCCCACTTTCGATACAGGTGGCTCATTTACGATACAGGTGGCCCACCCTCGATCCAGGTGGCCCACGTTTGATATAGGTCGCCCACTCTCGATACAGGTGGCTCACATTCAATCCAGGTGGCTCACATTCAATCCAGGTGGCCCACATTCAATCCAGGTGGCTCATTTACGATACAGGTGGCCCACTCTCGATCCAGGTGGCCCCTTTTCGATCTAGGTGGCCCACTTTCAATCCAGGTGGTCCACTAACGATACAGGTGGCCCACCCTCGATCCAGGTGGCCCACTTTTGATACAGGATGCTCACTCACGGTACAGGTGGCCCACCCTCGATCCAGGTGGCCCACTTTCGATACAGGTGGCTCACTTACAATACAGGTGGCCCGATTTCAATCCAGGTGGTCCACTTACGATAGAGGTGTCCCACTTTCGATATAGGTGGCCCTTTTAGATATAGGTTGCCCACATTCGATACAGGTGGCCCACTCCAGACCTAGGTGGCCCACTTGCGATACAGGTGGCTCACTTTCGATCCAGGTGGCCCACTTTCGATCGAGGTAGCCCACTCTCGATCCAGGTGGCCCACTTCCGATATAGGTGGCCTACTTCCGATACAGGTGGCCCTTTTAGATATAGGTTGCCCACATTCGATACAGGTGGCCCACTCCAGACCTAGGTGGCCCACTTCCGATACAGGTGGCTCATTTACGATACAGGTGGCCCACTCTCGATCCAGGTGGCCCACTTTTGATACAGGATGCTCACTCACGGTACAGGCGCCCCACTTCTGATCCAGGTGGCTCACTTTCGATCCAGGTAGCCCACTTTCGATCCAGGGCGCCCACTTTCGATACAGGTGGCCCACATTCGATACAGGTGGCTCACTTACGATACAGGTGGCCCACTTTCAATCCAGGTGGTCCACTTACGATACAGGTGGCCCTCTTTCGATATAGTTGTCTCACTTGCGATACAATTGGCCCACTTTCGATCCAGGTGGCCCACTTTCGATCCAGATAGCCCACTCTACATCCAGGTGGCCCACTTCCGATACAGGTGGCCCACTTCAGACCTAGGTGGCCCACTTTCGATACAGGAGGCTCACTTACGGCCCAGGTGGCCCACTTTCGATCCAGGTTGCCCACTTTAGATCTAGGTGGCCCACTTTTCATACAGGTGGCTCATCTACGATACAGGATGCCCACTCTCGATCCAGGTAGCCCACTTTTGGTACAGGATGCTCACTCACGGTACAGGCGGCCCACTTTCTTTCAAAGAGGCCCACTTTCGATCCAGGTGGCCCACTTTTGATGCAGGTGCCTCGCGCTAGACGCACTACTTGGGACTCAGAAATCGGGTAATCATATGGATCCTACTGCACTGCACGAACGATCCTAGAATACCAGAGCCAAACATTTATCACGCGACACCCAGTCCCTGGTAAAAATATTTGACTCTACATCCGACTCGAATATCTGACTCAAGTATTAGACTCAGGATTTGGGTCCTTCTCCGAGTCGAATATTCGAGTCGAATATTAGAGTCAATTTTCGGGAATTAAAGGAACCGACTCAGCCTTATTAATAACTTTTCTCGATATTTTTGAGCCATTATATGGACGGACAATGAATGGAAAAAATAAAAAAAAATACAAATATGACATGTCGGGTGCCGACACCGGGGTTTGAACTCACAATCTTTCGGTCCAAAGTCCAACCTTCTACGTCCGTAGCCAGCGAGACGAGATACCCTTGTATATTTAAAAGGCTTACTTCAAGTGTGGGCAGCCGTATGGAGAATATAGCGTTATTCCGAATGGGTCACTCACTGTGAAACATTTCAACAGTACATGTATTATCGTGAAATGAGCGAATGAGCAGCAGGATGCTATATATTCTCCATACGGTGACTTACAGTTCAAGTACGCCTTTTAGGCCAATACCCGTATCTCGTCTCGCTAGCCACGGACGTAGAGTGTTGGACTTAGAATCGAAAGATTGCGAGTTCGAATCCCGGTGTCGGCACCCGAAATCCCAATGATGGGTTTTTTTATCTTTTTTCCATTCATTTTCCGGCCATATAATGACTTAGGAATATCGAGAAAAGTTATTAACAAGGCTGAGTGGCTTATTTTAATTCCCCAAAAAATGACTCTAATATTCGACTCGAATATTCGACTCGAACAAAGGACCCAAATCCTGAGTCTAATACTTGAGTCTAATATTCGAGTCGAATTTAGAGTCAAATATTTTTACCAGGGAGTGCGCAGGAAAGAACATTCCGGAACGGTGTATATCATCGTTCATCACCCTCTGTATTAGCTGATTCAATCAGTGAAGATCCGTTCACGTTAGCTGACAAAATTAGCCATCACTAGCTGATTATCAGCTACCCTAGCTGATTCGCGCTGAGAGAGTAGATCGACCTCGACCGAACTAGACTGACAAGGGGAGGTCCAACCTTGCGTAACATGGATCTTGATGAATTTCTGGGAATCATCTTGTTCTGGTGAGAAATTAAGGTACCTCCCAGGGTTTTTAATCCCATGGGCCTCCTATTCTGAGATACAGCTATAGAGATTAGCATTGTTAGTATATCTATATATCGACTTTTTGACATGCCTAATATTGGCAATGCTAATCTGTATATCTGTTTTTCGGAATTGGAGGCCCATAGGATTTAACTTTTGGAGATACCCTCATTTTTCAGCAAAACAAGATGATCCCCAGAGTTTCATCAGGATCAGTGTTCCGAAAGGTTGGATCTCCCCTTCTTGTTAGACCGTAGTAGATCAAACCAGGCTGCATTAGAACGTGCTACATCGTACTTGTACCAAAATAGACCGAACTGGACCTCATCAAACCGAACGAGACGTAATTAGATCGAATTAGCCCGAACTCGGCCTAACTACATCGAACCAAACCGAACTAGATCGAACTACACCTCATCACAGCAAACTAAACAAACGAGATCGGAGCACTGCTGTCCTTGGTAAGAAAAACTAGAAGCGCAAAAAGTTGAAACTTAGATATCGATGGAAACGTGTTTTTTCGCATTCTTGAGCTCAATTATGCGATTTTTCGGATTCTGTTCCAGAATATTGCTAAGAATTGTGAGAGGAATCCGTCCATATAATTTTTATTGCAAAAACAACTGTTTATCAATAAATGATGTCACTTACGTCTTTTGTTGGGTCGAAAACATACTTTTGAAGACGTCAGCTTATAAACGGATTAAAAGCTGTTGGAGGCCCTCGCGCCAATGCAAAATATTGTTTATGCTTGTCTCAAGTGAATGGAACTGGAATGAAAGCCTCAGGACCATCTGCCTAGCCAACTGTGCGTGATAACCACTCTTTCAAGGGTTGTTCCAAAGTTAACCCCCCCCCCCCCTCCCCGTTCCAAAGTTACCCCGGCTGACGGTATTTTCATCTCATTTTCGACAAAATGTATCTTACGGTTTTTCTTACCAAGGACAGCAGAGAAGACCAATCTAGATTCAAATATAGACCGTAAGGCCAAACTAAACCGAACTGGATCCAACTGAACCGAATGAGATCGAACTAGGCCGAACTAGACAGATCTAGAGGTAATAGTATAATACTTCCCACTCCCATATTCTCATACTCCTATACTCACATAATCCCATACTCTCCTACACCCATCCCGATTCATCTATCAATTCATACTTTTAACCATTTATCAATCTACCTACCAGTCTACTCGTTTACCCACCCATGACCAAGACGATTCACCCCTCCATGTAAATTACAAGATGCATATGTGTGCATGGACAAATTTTGATTGGGCGTTTAATTATCATGAAATTCGATAATGTAATCACATTGGAATGCCTCACAGCCTATCTCAAATAACACACGACGTAACTAATCAATTAATTGAATTATCTTCCACAGACAATCGATGAACAGTCAAACCAATAGACCAGTCCAATTATCTAGTCCATTAACCGCTCATTTGAAAACTAAATTACAATGGGATTCTTTTGTGGATCATGATGATGGTTTGAAAATAATAAGAATCATTTCCAGATGCCAAAGAGAAGTTTCGCAGAAAGTGTGCAAAAATGATATTATCTTGAAGCATATCTGATGACAGAAATATTCTTTCGGGGGTTCAAGATTCAGACTGCATCAAATGTTGCTGAAAGCAAACCAGCTGTGACGAGACGCAGCCATTTAGGCTGCGTTTGAATAAAAATTGTTATATATTTTAAAAATGTAACTCACCTAGTCCTCAACGATCGAAAAAGAATCACATACATATATTGAACAACCTGGGAACGAGATTAACGATTTGAACTAAGTTAGACTCAACTATAATGAATGAGACCGTATAAGTTACGATGACTCATGCACTCCCAGTTCCTTTTCTCAGTCCCATCTTCAACTTTCATCTTTCATCTCTCTCTTGTAGAATGTCCCTGGAAGAATCTCCCATAATCGCTGAGGAAGAATCTTCCAAATATCCCAGAAAAATCTTTTAAACCCCCCATAATCTACCACGAATATCTCCAAAATTCTCTCACAATCAAATTCGATTTAAGGTTCAATCAAAGATTTGAAATATTTCACATTTTGTTGAAAAAAACTCAAAATGTTGAAATAGCCAGAGAAATTTAAAAAAAACTTGAAAAAAACTTTTGAAAAAAATGTTGAAGATGTTCAACATTTCTAGTTTGTTTTGAAAAAAAAGAGATGGATTATTGAAGAAATCGAAGATTTTTTTATTATATTATTGAAAACGCAAAATCACTGATTGAAATATTCTTATTGTAATTCATCTTCAATTTTTTTGATAACTCTTAAAATCGTAGAAGAACGATTTAGACTAGAAAAAAAACTGTCGATAACTCATCTTGCATATGTAATTCAATTGATTTTCCACTTCAATGAACATTGCATTGATCACAATACAAGAATGCGTACACAATTTTTCAAAGACTTGGGGAGAACGTCTCCACAAACACTTTCATACATACTTTCATTGAGTTATCAGAATATTCTACGATTTCCTGTTGAAATTTTTCAAATGCATTAGCCACGATACAAATGGCATTGAATTATTTTTCAAGTAATGTAGAACTCGTATTGAATTGTATTCATTGCTAACTAACGATCATCCAATGTTTGTTATCAGATCTCAATACACTGAAACTGTCAACAACTTACAACGCCTGGAAGAGAGATTTCTATTCTGCAAATTCCATGTATTCACATTCCCGTTTAAGAAGAGTTTCCATATGTTCAGTAAGTGTCATCATATAATTCTGTATAGAAAACTGACTTCTCAATGGATATCATATGAAATATTGGATTAAATGTACAATTGGAAAACTCAGATATGTTTCAACATTCTCAAAAATGATCGAATATCGATTGAGATGGAGTGTTAATTGTTACTGAGGTAAAATGTATACATACCGAAAAGACACTAAATATTCTATGAATATTTGCTTTATGAATCCTATCCTACTTGTAATTTGCATCCGAATAAGAACGTAATAGGCCGAAGTACACCTACTTAGACCAAACGAGACTGAATTAAATCGAGTTACACCGAACTCACCCTAAGTACGCTGAACTAGACCGACCTAGACCAAATTGATACAGTACCTCTCATTACGATACCCGTCCCTATCCATCCATCCATCCACCCATCCAGGATTCATTTACCCATGAGTCATGTACAGCCATCTATCATACCAAACTGGACCAAACTAGATCGAACTGGACCGAACTAGATCGAATTACAGCGGTATACGAGATAATTCGCACAATAGATCATCTTATTACCTCGATAGATCAACTAATCAGTTGAGTAATTGACAACTCGATAATTGGTAACAATCATTATTAGTAACATTCTAAAGAGTAATTCCACGAGAAAACGATATAAGGTTGAAGGTAGGGTCTCAGATTTTTTTTTGAGTGAACTTTTTCGATTCTATGGGTTGAAGTAGGACTATATGTCACAATAAAAAAATTGCAAAATTTTTCTCGGACTCTGGTACATAAATTAAGATAATTAAAAGCCCAGCCGAAATTTGTCCGTCAGCATTTTGCGTATCGGGTTGCCTATGTGGAGGGAGTGAAGTTCGATGGGTGGCCGCATGAGTCATAGGTGGGTCATGGGTGGGTAGATGGTTGAGTGGGGTTAGTGGTCAGGTGGGTGGGTTGGCGGATGGATGGATTTACTCAGACTTCAGTGAGAGGTTTCACTGAAATTTCAGTGAATATCACTAAAGTTTCGGTGAAACTTTCACTGAAATTCCAATGAAAATCTCTCAAGTTCTAGTAAACCTTTCACTGAAATTTCAGTGAAATACACTCAAGTTTTAGTGAAATCTCCACTAAAATTCAATGAAAATCACTGAAGTTCTAGTGGAACGTTTCACTGAAATTTCAGTGGAAATCATTCAAGTTTCAGTGAGATGCTTCACTGAAATTTCAATGGAAATCGCTAAAGTTTCGGTAAGACCATTCACTGAAATTTCAGTGAAAATCGATCAAGTTTCGGTGAGACAATTCATTGAAATTCCAGTGAATTTTTGGGTAGGACAGCCATGGCCACTGACGTCTGAGTGAGCGTGATTCAGAAGATTTACTTATTCATAGTCGATGTTCAGTTCACTATATTCTAACGGGCCATTTTACCGTAACAATAATATGATTTAGAAAAGTCTTCAGAGAGTATCACATTCAACACAGGGATAAAATAAATGCGATAATTCATAATAATTAACCGCCCAGACAAAGTTTTTCCGTCCCCTTTCCGCGTATCGGGTCGCCTAAGCGGAAGGGGTGGAAGTAATGGGTGGCCGTATGGGTCATGGACAGGTTGGTGAATCCGTGGGTATAGCTGACTTGTAACTGTAACTATGACCAATTACATAGCGAGTCAACAAATGACAGCAGTTTTATAGTCGACATTTCGTATACCTATTAAAAAGTCAGCTCGGCGACCTCGCCGTGGACACATGATGCGATCGACGCATAACATCCAGCGTGCTCGAAAATATTTTTTTTATACTATACATGGCATGATCCTCCATCAAATATATTTCCGAAATTGCTACACTTCTTGCTAAATTATTTTCAAGTATCATTTGAATTGCCGTGTACACATTTTCCGAGATCACCCAAGATTGTTTTGGAAAAAAATGTAACGGTATAATAAGAGCGGACTCCACATCCCGGGTGAATCGAGAAGACTCTCGTATGGATGCTTCGGGTCACCGTATCTAGGCTTTTCATGTGACGTCACGCGCAGCTGTGGAGTAGCGATCCACCTGGAGGATCGCTACTGTGAAGCTACACCGGCGAGAGCACGTTTCATCATGCACTCACAAGCATATAGTTGCTCCACTCGTGTGGTGATCATTTTGATCATAAAATATCACATGCGGTATTGAATTCCACTCGGAATTCCATGACACGTTTCTGGTCGGAGTAAGTGCAGTCGAGAGTGCAGTCTTCTAGCCATTCCTCCATTTCTCCATTCCTCCTATGATTCAAGTTTCCTCCGCCCCCCCCCCTGAAATCAGATTTTTCCCCTTGTTTTTCCTATTCTTCACTGTCTGAAAGAAATTTCTGAAATTTTGAAACAATCTATAGTATCAATATATTAACCTTAATGATCGATGAAATAGGATATTTTGTTCAACAGCGTAGAAAATTGACTAGAACATAGTCTAATACTTAAGCATTCGTGCACTCGTCGTTTAGCCCAGATCGAAACGGAATCGGAGAAAGATGTGAATGATTTTCAACTTGCATGGTGACCGAATCGCCATACCAGGCTATAGAATTGATGAATTATTATTGACTATCCCAAGAAAGTTAGAAAAAAAGAAAAGAACTACTCCACCCGCACTGGCATGATATTATATCTTCGATACTTTTGTAATTAGGGAAGTGCGGGGAACCGAACTGAGGTCGTCTTATACTTGGGCGTGGAAATATGAAAACTATAGCTATATGGTTTCGAGTTTCGAGTGAAAAAATCACAACGGTGAAACCCCATCTTTCCCCGGTAACAGGGCATAGCTTCTATATTGATGGGGTTGATCAATTTTTTGACAATGCATAATATGATATGATATTGGGCTGTACAGTTTTAAAACTTATGGAAGAGGATATTGACATTTCTTGACTCAGTTTGTTAACAAATATTGCAGGAAACCTACCAGTTTCCTCTTTGTAAGCTACGCGTCGATCCATCAGTAACAAACGAGGCGGCAAAACATAACCTAAAATTTGATTTGAGCGTCTCACTCTTGCATCCGAGTGAAATCTCACTCGGACTTCTGAGTGAGATTGTTGATTTTTCAATTTCTGATTCTTAACCAAGTGAGATGGACTCTCACTCGGAATCCGAGTTGAAAATCTCACTCGGAAAAGTTGAGAGAGTGATTCCGCCGACAGCATGGGACTCGCCCGATTCGCCGCGTTCCAAGTTCCCCCAAGTTTCTATACGACTTGCGCTCAGAGCAAATCTTTAGGGTGTATTCTATTGGTGTGCAACTATTTACATAGCCATGTTCATAGTTTTTTTAACAGTTGCCCAACGTCCTCGCATATTCTGTATGCACCCGTGCTCCGTAAAGGGTCGAAATGTCCTTTCCGCATTCAAAAAACGCCCTATTATGCGTGGCGAGCACTTCAAATAATATGAACGACCACTTTGTGAATTAAAACAATTAAATCTAATTAATTTTGACACTCGATCGATATGATCGGATATCGTATTTATCACTCGCGGGAATTTCAAATTATGAAGATATAATTTTTTCGGTCTTTGCGAGTTAAAGTCAGCAGATATTGCTGACGTTTTTGGCATCAATCGAGAATGGATTTTACTCCACTCTCGATCAATGCACCTTTAGAGCCTCGTATGGTTCCGAGGATGCATCTTGAGTATTTTGATGGAAAGGAATGAAAAGTAAAGATGAGAAATGAGAAACTTTATGAAAAATTTGGATTCTACGCTGATATTGTGCGTGTTTCGCCCTTCTCTCATTGCTCGGGCTTTTCAAAGTGGTGGAAGAGCAATGAAAGTTTACTACTGACACGCGGCTCAAGTGACCGAATGTTCGATGGTTTGAACGTCCTTATATACGAAAGTTCATCTTCGTTAAGCGCTTGCGAGAAAGGTGATTTTATCCGATCATATCGATCGAGTGTCAAAATTAATTAGATATATCTCCGGCAGAAGGCCGAAGAGCTGCCAAAGTAAAAATGTTGAGAAATCAAATGGAAATAGCGGGTTAAAATCACCTTTCTCGCAAGCGCTTAACGAAGATGAACTTTCGTATATAAGGGCGTTCAAACCATCGAACATTCGGCCACTTGAGCCGCGTGTCAGTGGTAAACTTTCATTGCTCTTCCACCACTTTGAAAAGCCCGAGCAATGAGAGAAGGGCGAAACACGCACAATATCAGCGTAGAATCCAAATTTTTTATAAAGTTTCTCATTTCTCATCTTTACTTTTCATTCCTTTCCATCAAAATCCTTTAGATGCATCCTCGGAACCATACGAGGCTCTAAAGGTGCATTGATCGAGAGTGGAGTAAAATCCATTCTCGATTGATGCCAAAAACGTCAGCAATATCTGCTGACTTTAACTCGCAAAGACCAAAAAAATTATATCTTCATAATTTAAAACAATTAAAAGCCGAGCCAAAATTTGTCCGTCAGCATCCCGCGTATCGGGTTGCCTATCGGGAGGGGGTGAAGGGCGATGGGTGGCCGCGGGGGTCATGGTTGGGCCATGGGTGGGTAGATGGGTGGGTGAGTTGGTGTGTGAGTGGGGGTTAGTGGTCAAGTGGGTTGATTGGTGGATGGATGGATGTAGTTGAACTTGAGTTATTTCAGTGGAAATGCAAAGTTCAAGTGATACGTTACACTGGATTTCAGTGAAAATCGCTAAAATTTTAGTGCATTTTCACAAAAAATTCAGTGGAAATTTCAGTGGAAATTTCTAGAGTTTCAGTGAGTCACTTAAGTTTTCACTGTCTATTGGATTCTAATGGTTGTCTGTTTCAGTATAATTGCATCTTTGGATGTAAATAACTATTCCGAAATTAGTGTATTGATTGAGTCAAATGAGACGGGTAGTAAGGGTACGGATGTTATTCATTGCTGAAGAGAGAAATATCCTTAGTGATTATTATTTTTTTTTTTCTAGATGCAGATTATAAGTAGGATAGGATTCACAAGGTAAATAATCGTAGATTTCTCAATATCCTTCCAACAAATTAAATTAGTTGAGCGCCTGTACAATTTTCTCCGTCCGGATGCCTCGTATCGTGGTGGCGCCGCAAGTGCTGTTGGTGGGTCGGTGGGTTAGTGGGTCGGCATATCCGGTGAATTGGTGGGTCCGTTGGGTCCGTGTTGATGTTGCTGGTGATGGCTTTTGACTTATCCGTATGGATTGGGCTACTTAGTTGATTTGATGGTCCGATCAGTTGTTCTAAAATCCAATCAGTCAAAACTTTCCTTTTGGATGGATGAGCTGTGGCTGGGGTCGAGGCTGGGGCAGGGGCTGGAGCTGTGACTAAGGCTGGAGCTTAGGCTTTTGCTGGGGCTGCGGCTGGGGTCGAGTCTCGGGCTACGGGTGGAGCTGAGGCTGGGTCTGTGGCTGAGCTGATGCTGGGACTAAAGCTGGGGCTGAGGCCGAGGCTGGGGTCGAGGTTAGGTCTGGGGCTGAGTCTGGGCTGTGGCTGTGTCTGTGTCTGGGGCTGAGGCTGGGGCTGTGGCTGGAGCTGGGTCTGAGACTGGGGCTAAGACTGAGGCTGTGGCTCGGGCTGGAGCTGGGTCAGAGGCTGGTGCTGAGGCCGAAGCTGAGGCAGCAGCTACATGCAGTCGTTTGAGGCGATTCTGAAACAGCGCGACAGCGCCTCCATCGAAGGCAGCGTTAATTGTCGCTAGAGACGCTGCCCGCTGTCTCGAATCGCCTCAAACGACTGCATTTAGCCGCACCCTAAGGCTTAGGGTCAGGCTGGGGCCAATGTTGGGGCTGAGGCTAAGCTGGAGCGTGGCCGAGGCTGAGGTTGGAGCTAACCCTGAGACTGTGACTGTGACTAGGGATGATATTGGGCTGGAGCTAAGGCTGGGCTGGGGTTGAGGCTGGATATGGGTCTTGGGCTAAGGCTGGGGCTGAGGCTGAGACTGGGGCTGTGGCTAAGGCTGAGGATGGGGCTGAGGCTCGGCTCGGGCCAGGCCGATGCTGAGGCTTGACTGAGGCTGGGGGTGTGATTAAGGCTGAGGTTGTGACTGGGACTGAGGCTGGAGCTGTGGCTGGGACTAGAGACGAGATTGGGCTGGAGCTGGGGCTAAGGCTGGGGCAGTGCCTAAGCCTGAGACGGACGCTGGGGCCGAGGCTGGAGCTAAGGCTGGGCTGGGGCTGGGGCCAATGTTGGGGCTGAGGCTAAGCTGGAGTGTCACCGAGGCTGAGGTTGGAGCTAACGCTGAGGCTGAGTTTGAAGGCTGTGGCTGTGACTAGGGACGAGGTTGGGCTGGGGCTGAGGCTAAGGCTGGGGCAGTGGCTAAGCCTGAGACTAACGCTGGGCCGAGGCTGCAGCTAAGGCTGGGCTGGGGATCGAGCTGGGTCTTGGGCTAAGGTTGGTGCCGAGGCTGAGTTTGGGGCTGTGGCTAAGGCTGAGGCTGGTACTGGGGCTGGGGCCGTGGATGGGGCGTGGCTGAAGCTGTGGCTCGGGCTGGAGCTGGGGTTGAGTCTGGGGCTAAGTCTGGGGCTGAGATCGAAGCTGAGGCTTAAGCTGGGGCTGGGGCCAATGTTGGGGCTGAGGCTAAGCTGGAGTGTCACCGAGGCTGAGGTTGGAGCTAACGCTGAGGCTGAGTTTGAAGGCTGTGGCTGTGACTAGGGACGAGGTTGGGCTGGGGCTGAGGCTAAGGCTGGGGCAGTGGCTAAGCCTGAGACTAACGCTGGGCCGAGGCTGCAGCTAAGGCTGGGCTGGGGATCGAGCTGGGTCTTGGGCTAAGGTTAGTGCTGAGGCTGAGACTGGGGCTGTGCGGCTAAGGCTGAGGCTGGGACTGGGACTGAGGCTAGGGCCGTGGATGGGACGTGACTGAGGCAAGGGCTGAGATTGGGTCTGAGTCGTCACTGGGACTGGCTTACTGGACGAAATTCCCAGATACTTACTGGAATTTCAGGAACCTCACTATGCGCAACATTACACCAACTCAATAGTTCTTAATCACAGTTACTAGGTTACATCAAGGTAATTATTTTTTTCGAATCCACTATATTATGAAATCTCAACGTTACATTGTTGATCTACAGAAGCATTTCTGGTGCCTATGGCTTATCAAGAACATTGACAAGCCAGACGAACGTTAGCGATGTAGGCAATAACGCTATAGCTAGTAACTACTATAGTAGAAATTAAACCCTCAGGTCGCGCCGATACGAGGCTCATCGCGCACAGCTATCCGACATTTTGATAGACGGGATCTGCACCGAAACTGCTTGCTCAGCTCTAATCAGCTCGACAAATAAGTCCCAGTCCCCTATGAAGCCTTTTAAACCAGTGAGGTTTTCATTGAAATACCCAAATACGCGAATCTGCAGGAAAACGCATCATATGAACGTGTTTTTGGGCGTGCGTGATGGCGTATAAAATGTTCTATCCTTTCCGTTCCCATGTATAGTATGGCGCATTACATCGCTTTGTGAAAAAAATTTTTCATAAATTTGGTCATTTAAACTAAATCCATGCGGCAAAGCATCTACGCCTAATTGACATATATCTCTGATAAGTACTTTTTTCTTGTTCCCAAACAAATAACAATCAAGGACAGAAGAGCCGCCGAATTTCGCCTGGTGCTGAAATAGTTATGTCCCCCGACCCATGAAGCGCGCCGTTATACATGCCCCTCATATATCGTGCAGGACTCGTAACGGCTCGTTTATGCGTCGGGGATTATGAAATTGCGATACCTCGTCGTGGAAACGCAGCTATTTTCACACTCTCGCTGAAAACGCAGTTTTTAGCCCTCGTCGTGAAAATCCTACGTTTCCGCAGGGTGTATAATGATCTAGTGTAGTGTTTAATTGTGATACATTTTGACCCGAAACACTCCTTGTAACGATTTTGTTCCCAAAAATCTTACTTTCGGCGAAATTATCCATAAAGCGACTCATCAAGTTGGGCTTTGCATGTTTTCCAACTTGTTTATTTGTTTATTTGAAAATCCAACGGGCAGCTTGGGCCCAAATACAAAATAATAAAATAGTAAAATTTCCACCAATAGGTGAACAACAACAATCACAAATATATAAATTCTAATAACATTCTGCAAAAATAGTAACAAAATATAAAATAATACTTGTCAATCTCCATAATGCTTGAGAGTATCTTTTCTCAATAACATTTTAGAGACACTAATATTTCTCGATGACTGATTATCATTACACAGGCTGTTCCATCTTCTTATACCTCTAATTTAACTTGATAATTTCTAGCGTGCAAAAGACTTTTTCGGCATCTGATAAACTTATTGTCCAATTAATAATACTGGGTAAAGGGCTGCAAATCGAATCTCGCGAAGAATAAAACACCGAACGAATCTCGAAATTTTCTTTCAAATACTTCTATTTTGCTCCGTGTATCTTTTAATATGAACGCAAGCTTCCGTTGGCGTATCCGCGACGCAGCGTCTTTTCTGTGCAAAGGCTGAATTTTAGCATGATTATAGCTTGCACGCCCAAACGGGAAAAACTAGTGTGCTTCACCATAATAAGAGATAACCAATATATAATTGCCCCACATGCTAAACGAAAAGTGATTTGTTTCTTTCTCGCATCGATATGATGATCGGCTCATTCCCTTCGAACATGCTTAACTCGTTGGAGTGAGCTTCACTTGAATTTCATTCCAAGTGAGTCAAATTTGACTCACTTGGAGTCAGATTCGTGCGACTCAAAGCTTGGAGTCGCACAAATCTGAATCCCTTGGAGTCAAAATTGACTCCAACAGGTTTAGAGAGCTTTCACACGAAATTGGGTTTCCGAAGCACAATTAATATATATTAGAGTAATTAATTCTCATCGCACGCGTCCCATTTAGTGTTATTGAGGAAACCAAACTGGTAATTATGTAAATTTTCGTCTTGGAATATGGCGCAATGTAATATAGGGTAGTAAGTGATGGAAATCGAAATCCCACGAATCGCAAAGCCAATAACGGGAATCCTGTCCTTATGATCCTGTTGATGAGCGAGCTGATTGTAGTAGTGCAGCTGTTGCAATGTATCACGATGTATACGTATACGCGGCTGCACAGGCGATAGGAGAGAGAAGGGGTCCGGGAACGCAGAAAAGTACGGGCGCACGAAGCGCAGAGCCATGGCCGCTGCATGGTCGCATCAGCATTAGAGCTACAGCGCCGAGCAGCGAG
The DNA here is from genome assembly GCA_029851415.1 of Eretmocerus hayati. Classification (NCBI taxonomy): domain Eukaryota; kingdom Metazoa; phylum Arthropoda; class Insecta; order Hymenoptera; family Aphelinidae; genus Eretmocerus; species Eretmocerus hayati. The sequence continues at coordinate 138,687,168 of CM056741.1, forward strand.
CGAGACAACTGCAGTGGTGACTAGTTGTGGCCCGTATACAATAGCTTCTGCCGCCTCCACGGGCCAGCATCCACCAAGACGACTTCGCGGGGGTGGCGATTTACCAGCTGCCCCACAGCAGCCTAGGGCCAACCAGGCCGAGGGGAGGACGCCGAGGACGACGAGCAGGGCCCAGCCGGAGCGGAGAGCACATCGGCGGTTGGGCTTTCGCGGGCCACGGCGGCGGCGTCGCCGCTGCTGCAGGCATGGTCCTCGCCGAGCGCAACTCTGAGAACGCGAGGAACGGGCGCAGGTCCAGGGGGCCCAGTCCCAACGGCCAGACCGAGTCCTCGAGCGAGGAGGACGGAGGTGAGACCCGTTCTCGTCCCGCTAACGTCACTCGCCGTCCGCGTGCGAGCCCAGCTCTCAAGCTCGATCGGCAGAGCCGCGCGCGACCGAGAGAGAGCTTGCGAGCCCCGAGAGCTTGATCCGCGACCGGTCGTTTCGAGGAGCCCCTCGACCTACCCTCACTCATCACCCCTTCTCTCTGTTGCAGTACCCGCGGAAAAGATTCGCGTCGGCAGGGACTACCAGGTGATCGTCCCGGAGTACCAGCCCCCCAACGGTAAGTCCGCTGCTGATGCAGCATCGCCAGCAGCTCGCGCGTGCCAGAAAGAGAAAGAGAGAGACGCCCACTGCTTGTCAGCGTTTTTCCGTGGCCAAGCTCCGGATGTGCTTGCCGTACATACATTGTTTTCAGCTTTCGATTACCTATGCTTTGCGGTCGCCCCATCAGCCAATTTCAAAACTTCACCACTCGCTCATCAACCCTTTCTTCTTTTCAGAGCGGGGTAGGTTGGACTGCATCCAGGACAAAGCCCTCCTCGTGTGGTCCCCCACCAACGACATACCCGATCAAAAACGTACGTATCTGTAGGAGTATGCACGACTCTCCGTTACGCCAGCTCGTCTCATCATGATTTCCTTCATCTCTTTCAGTCGATGAATACATAATCCTTGCCAAGGAAAAATATGGCTACAATGGTGAACAGGCCCTTGGCATGCTCTTCTGGCACAAACACAATTTGGAGCGAGCAATTCTTGACCTGGCTAATTTTACTCCTTTCCCGGACGAATGGACGGTCGAGGATAAGGTGCTCTTTGAACAGGCTTTCCAGTTTCATGGCAAAAGCTTTCACAGGATACGACAAATGGTAAGATCATGAAATAAAAACTCGTACTGAAGAGTCACAGTTTATCGGTATAGCTTTAACTTTTATAAAGATCCCTCACCTTTCCAACCGATCTCCCTCGGTGTGGGTTACAAGTTTGAATTTTTTTTCCAGCTTCCAGATAAGTCCATAGCCAGTCTTGTCAAATACTACTACAGTTGGAAAAAAACTAGAACAAAAACATCCCTAATGGATAGGCAAGCCAGAAAACTCACCACAGGTGGTAAGGATGGAGAAAATGGCAGTGAAAATGGTAGCGAACTTGGCTCTAACTCAGACAGCGAAACAGATGAGAAGGTAAGACACATTCTTCTTTGATTCTCGCTATTTTGCTGGGCATGCAGAGAATCTTACCTCTTCTCAGCTTTTGCACATGTATACTTTTATTATAATCACTTGCTTGATACTAGTATTTCATTAGCTTCACCTCGAGAAGCTCCTTTTTCTATTGCTTATTGCTGTCTTGCTACTGCACCTAATGCGTACCCAAAGGTTTTCTCTTCTAGCGTCAATATAGTTATGATCATATTTCAAATTTCTCAAATTCTCAAGTATTCTTGAATCGACCCCCCTCTATAGATTCTTCAATTGTCGCAAATTTCATCAATGAACAAATGATTCCATTAGTGAGTTGTATTCTTACATTTGCTGATTATGTTGAATATTATCACTTGACCAAGGGCTTCAAATCGCTTAAAGAATGTACCCGCACGACAACTAAATTGACTGAAATATACCTTCAGTTAGCTTTTGATAACTGAAGATACACTAAATGAAAGTAAATTGAACTCTTAATGATTAAATTGCATCCCTCCATGATTCCTACTCCCTGAATTGATGGATTGAAGAATGATGGCTTTCTGATGAAAACTGATGAGAACTAATGAGAGTCTTATGTCTTTATATGTTGAAATGATGAATTAGTACAAAAGCAAAATGTTCACTTGTTTATTTTCAATTCAGGAGTAGTAAAATCATCCGCGTCATTCTCAAAAAATAAAACTGACCTGATGATACATTTGGTTTCGCTTCCAATTTCCATAGTATTCAAAGAAAGTGTGGAGAATGCTGTACAAATAATATAAACTGAAAAAATTTAAAATTCTTCCTTAGGAACAAAACCTCCCCCAATGTTGATTTCCCCCAATCAGTGTTTTTTAATTCTATAAAATCTTCATTGATTTTAATGACATTGCTAGAGAACTGACACGTGCTTGAGCTTGAAGTGTCCATTGCTTCCTCAGGGTCCTGTGTGAAATCTTCAATTCCATTATTATTAACTCTGGTCTGATGCATTTAGATTTTTAATCATCATTGGGGACCAGGTGATAACCTGTGGTCGATATCTGAGGTATTATCGTAATCACTTGGAACAAAATTCATACTCCTACTTCAAATCTTAATAGTTGTTGTGCTATTGAGTATCATCCAATCATTGAGTATCATCCAATCATTCAGTTACTGGAACTATACTCTGGGTAGAGCTATTTACTGATTTGAGAGAACTTTTTACCCCTAAAAAGCCAAATATTTTACATTTTCTCACATTTTGCCACTAATTCCAACCGAGTCTGGGAAGAAGGACTGTTCAGTCTCACAATTGCTGCAAAGGCCAGAGAGCCTCTGTACTTTTTGTCATTAAGTCCACTGCTGCTGGAGCACATGCATAACTACCACCCAAAATTCAATGAGATCATTAGCTGTAAGCTGAATGAAGTTTGCCTAACTGCAAAATGTTGAGAGCAGGCAGAAACACTTTGGCCCAAATCCAGGAAGCAACACAAAATTGGAGCAAACACTGATGAACAATGAACAAATGCAAAAAGTTGAAAAGAATGTGCATTTAGATCAAGGCTTTGCAATCTCAATGTTTGTGGACTTATTTTACTAAATGATTACCCAAGTGGCCCTTTGTTATTTTATTGACCTTAAAAGAGTTGAATTGGTGTCCTTGAGTCTGCAAACTGCTTTTATACACATGAAAATCTTCTCATGGTGTTGCTTCATTGAGTTATAACAAGACCTCTTGATCAGCTGCATGTTTCATGTCACTGTCTCTAACTTAGCATAAATTATAACACAAAATATAGTGAGCAAATGTTTTGTTTTCATGAATTGTTTTTTTAGTTTCTTTAAAAGCTCCACTTTGTACCCAATGTAGTATCAATTCAAAGGATTCAGCGCATTCCCACTCTTTATTTGTAAATTCGTTTTGTAAAATAGCTTTTTTGAATCATTTTTTGGGATCATTTGGTCTTTGTAGTTACATCTTAGATTTGGGTAGGTGGAATCCAATGGAAAGTAAAGAACTAAACTTTCCATAGAATCACTCCTGTCCGCGATTAATAAACTACACTGTGGAGTCCATTTGATGGACTAAATGTTATTATTTCATGTATGATAGTATCATTTTCTTTGAAAAAGAGTTGAACCTTTTGAGTGCACTAGCAGACATTTATTTGTATTTGGACCATTGACAAGGAGTGACTTGAGATGAGTGAGACGACTTCTTCAAATTTTAGGAAAATTGTGCTACTGTGCTTTGAAACTTTAATTACTTGTATACAGTCGCAAACCCGAGGGGCCATGGTCATGAAATGTATGACTCTGTTGTTGGCATACTGCATTTGAGAAATTTTGAAAGCAATAATCGTTATCAAAGCATGAACTGATGCGAATTGCAAGATGTTTACCTACCACATGATTTCACTTTTTTATGAGTGTGATTTCGCTGTTCACGACATGGGCATTGTAATGAATTTGCATGATTTACCTATATAGTGATAATGTTGTGCAAACAACAACAGAAGATTTGTAGTGTTTGAGTTGCCAATAGAAGTGGGTTTTCAGTCTCTTTTGTTCTGGACTGGATGCTATAATTTGCAAGGTTGTGCATAAAAATAATGAAACTTGAGTTTTCACAACACAGCATTTGATATTGAAGAGGCTACAAATTGAAATGAAGGGACAATAATTTCCATTTTGAATAATTGTCTAAGATGCTTACTTGAGATGTGCTTGACAGAATGCAAACTTTGATTACATGACTGAAAACTTAGAAATAAGGGATGAATTGATATTACTTATTTTTTAACTTGTTCAATACTATATATGGGCATAACTGCTAAAATACAGGATTTATACAAACGTAATGCATCGCCAGATAGGTGCAACAAAAACAAATTTTGAAAAGTTCTAATAAATCTTTCACCCACTGTAAATAAAATCTATGGATAAAGGAAACAATATTCCAGTAACTAAATTCAACTCAGGAATAATCCTTCAAAACAAATGATTTCAGAGAGCATTTGTAACACCTATCGATTGGACATCAAATTCAAATTTTTATTTTATTTTTCATTTTATTCAATATACGGGCTAAACGGGCTAAAAAGCCCTTAACAATGATAAGTATATGAAGACAAGTGATGATCGTGAAATTGATCCATTCTCTCACATTTAATGGAAAGGGAGTTGAAAAGAAAGTTCGATCTAGCAAAAATGTAGTTACTAGCTTGAGGACATTCCAAATTGTAATCTATAGTATGATCTGTTTTTTTGGGTTTTCAATCAGGAATACGAAGGTCCTATCTCAGAATCAGGTACACTCGGCAGGAGGGTGAGTTGTAGTGCATCGAGATCTACTGTCTCACTCGCACTCATATGTTACGGTATCCTAACTCATATTGCGAGTGAGACAGTAGATCTCGATGCACTGCAGTTCACCTTCCCCCCAAGTGTACATCAGAGTTGAATCATTATGTTAAAACTGAGATGAGATAGTTGGTACTTTGAAAACACTGGAAATATCTGAATAGTCATGATTAAGTCGATGGCTCCTATGAAGAGTAACACGTATGCTAAACGTCGGCGGAAAGTAACACTTGCGCGATATCCTCCGGGGAAAAGTATTACTTGGGCTTGTCGCCGACGAAGAGTATCACATAGCGCGTACCACCGACGAAAGATATCACTTGGCGCTTGTCGCCGACAATAAGTAACTCATAGAGCTTACAAGCGGCGAAGACTATCACCTCGGCTGTCAGATGAGTTTTCCTGGGTTCCGGTTGGGTGTAGAAGTTGACAAATTTGGAAAACCCATAAAGATGCACTTAACCTAAACTGTTCATTCACCTTTAGAGTAAGATTTTTAGATATTGAGATACTTTCGGCAGATGCACATAACATTTGGATAGATTACGAGAGAGAGGTTGAGAGGACATTTAGATATTAACTCGTTATTAACCGATGCAAAATGTAAACACAATCCATATTCGGGGCCAAGACCTAGTAAGGCAATCAAACCCTCAAACAACCGGATGCTCAGACCAAGAATTCTGTTGAGGGAAGAATCAATGCCGCAAATGACAAAATTTTTGTAGCGAAAATTCTATCAGGGAAAAAAATCAACCCCAAAACCCGGGGATAAGCAATCAAACCCGCAAATGCCCGGATGCTCGGACCAAAAATTCTGTCGGGGAATAAAAACGATCCCAAACTCTAGGAAAGCAGTCCAACTCGGAAGTACTCGGATGCCTGGTCCGGGAATTCTGACAGCTAACACACCCGAAGTCTAGGAAGGCCATCAAATCCGCCAAAAACCTGATGCTGGGTCAAAAAGCTCTGTCGGTAAAAAAATCCAAAACCTAGAAAGGCAATTAAACACGCAGTGAGCCGGATGCTCGCAACAAATATCCTGTTGGCGGATAATTATACCCCAAAAACTTATAGCATTTATTAATGCAAAGCAACTGTGACGCATCGGTACTTTTGAAATATTTTTGTATTATCATTCAAGTTTCTGGATAGTGCAGTGGAAAAGATGTGAAACAATTTTGTGTACCAACTTTTTTTTTCGAGACCAGAACCGAGTAATTTCTAGTGGTCTTTGACGGAATTACCGTTCTTACTAATGCGTGTATTTGTTTTCATAAAAATAATAATCGAGGTAATTGACGGGTTTTTCTGCTATTTTGACCCATTTTCGAGTACGTAAGTCGAGACCGATTTCATATTATATCATAAAATCGGTAAAAGTCGTCCTTGTGAATTTTTGGCACCTCTACATCTGATGATGAAGAGTTTTAGATCCAGTATTCCTAGGGAATGCGCTGATTTTAAAATGAGAGGGGAAAACTCAGAAGGGCGGGAAATTTTTTCATTAATTCTTTTCCATAGCTCAGAACCAGCACATTTTTCAGTCGGAGATTGATCACGATTACTTTTGTATATAAGCAAATCCATGAAACACGGTGATTCGTGCGTTACGTCCTTTATGCACCGATTTTCCGCACCAATGGCTATATATCAACTCCGCGACAAAGCAGACACCTTTTTAGAGATTATACAACCAAGTTGTAACGAGTTGAAGACTCAAAACGGAAATAGACTGAAATAGCGCGCCATCAAATTTGAAAATCACAAAATTTCGCCCGTGACATAGCTTTTCTCCCTCAGTGTTGAAGTCGGCATTTGGATGCAGTCTGGGATATCGGTATGATCCTTGCGGGAAAATGATCCCCTAATTTGAGGCTACAACCACCTAAAAATTGCTTCCAACAGAGGTTTGAAACTACACTGAGAAAAAATTCTTGGTCGTTCGGCGAATTGATTTGTCGTACGACCAGAAAGTGGTATAGCCAGGAGTGCAATCCCAATTTTGTCACTTCACTATGACAAGCCATCGAAATGATTTGGCATCTAGTATTTCTGCCAGAATAAATAACAATAGCCCATATATTTCAAATACTTTGATACCCGATGGAATCAGTCACATGACGGTTATTTCACCATGAAAGCCATCTAATTTTCGCACGTAATCATAGCGGCGAAGGATTATTATGATCCAAAGATTTTTTGAGGTTATTTAACCGCAATAACAAATCATAATGCTGTGTTGACAATCCAGTGTTGGTCTAACAGCAATACCAGATATTTTTCACTGTACGACGACGCAGTCTGACCAATCATATTTCTGCGAATGACATTTGATTCTTCATCAAAAAATGAAGAAATTCAGATCAGTCGGGTCTATGTGCATCGAATTATGTTTGATTGGCAAGCATATTACGCTTTAAATAAAGACGTGATCGCTTCACGAAATCATGTTTTTTGAGTCGCACACGAACAAGACGGGTCAAACAGATCCGGTTTTGCTTGTGATCTCTTGCTTTCATTGTATTCGATACCAAGTAAGTGACTGCGTGATTCAATATCTCGTTGTTTAATCGTACGAGCTACTTTTCCCATCTTTCAAGGAGATTTTCGGTAATTACATTGCTGGAAAACTCTTGAATAACGTGTATATTATAACTCCAATGATCTCCTCGAGTTTCCTGGTAATGAGTGCGATACTTCCCATCCCTGTTAGCGGTCGATTAGGTGATGCTAGAGTGTAACCGTTACCGTGTATGTGGCAATAGCATTGCTTTTATGGCCATTTCCAGGTTTCTCTGGGCCACCCCACGCCGTCTCATAAAAATCAGTCATGCGAGTGGATTTGAGTTCTAAGTACCGATAAGTGAGAGTCGGTAAAACCCGAGTAATGTGCGATAAAAAAACATTTCAACATTTCTTCCCTCCCAAATCACCACGTTTCGTGGATTTGCTCATAATATCTCCCGAAATTCTCAAGATGAATCACTCGATTCACCGTCCACCAAAACCCACGATTTCAAAGTGAGGATGAAAATTCGAAGAAGACTACCGACTGTGGCGTAAGCGTCTAGAGGATGGAGTTGTCGTGAAATATGTATGGATGAAGATGATTGGTTGCATTGATCGGTTTCTCGGGAGGATTTCCAGGCCGAGATTCCGGGCGTCCGCGATTTTGATTATTATCCTGGGTCTTGAGGACGACTCTTCGCCCGTTAGAATTTTGGCCCAAGCATCCAGTTATTTGCGAGTTTGGCTGCCTTCCTGAATTTTGGGATTGATTCTTCCGACAGAATTTTCGGCCCGAGCATCCGGGCACTTGCGAGTTTGATTACCTTCCTAGGTTTTGGGTTTGAACTTCCGCCGGCAGGATTTTTGGTTTGAGCATCCGGCTATTTGCGTGTTAGATTGCCTTCCTCGGCCTTGGGGTGGATTCCCTCTTGACACAACTTTTGGCCCGAGCATCCGGCTATTTGCGGGTTTGATTCCCTTCTGGGTTTTGGGTTTTGGGGTTGGTTTTTTCCGCGACAGAATTTTCGTTATGAGCATCTGGATATTTGCGGGTTTGATTGCCCAACTAGGTTTTAGGATTGGTGTAACCGATCGAATTTTCAGTCCGAGCATCCGGTTATTTGCGGGTTTCATCATCTTGATTCTGATTATCTAACTACCAGTAGAGGCGATACCTGAAATCATGATCAGACTCCGTGGGTTGGTTTGTATCTTTGTAGATAGCTTTGTATTACAGGGATATCATCACTAAATATAATCTTGAATATAATCTGCAGCGACAAATCTGAAAAAGTAGATTTATAAATGATGGTATATTTCTTTCGCAAAATCGATCCGAGAACCTGATGATTGTTTAGAAATTCAAAACTCCTACGATTAGAGCCGCTGCGAAATCGTTGTGACATCGGATCACTATTCAAATTAATGCCGCATGACCGTCAAAGCTCTATCCATGCTTGTGGACGTTTCACTGTACATGAAATTGTTTTGAAACTTGAGACTTTTTATCAAGGCGTCTCGCACCCAATGAAATATCTGATTTTTGATTCCGAGTAAGTGGACGTCCGAATGTTCATTAGATACCCCCCGTCAGCAGTCACAAAAAGTCACACTTTCGATGACCCCCTCCCCCCTCTGAGCGCGGACGTCCTTTCTGCAAGACCCCTTTTGTCGGGCGTGAGAGCTGTGTGATACTTTTCGTCGCTGATAAGCTGTATGTGATACTCTTCGTCGGCGTCAAACGCCAAGTGATACTCTTCGTCGGTGGTACGCGCTATGTGATACTTTTCGGCGGCGAAAAGCGCCAAGGGATATTTTTCGCCGGTGGCACGCGTTTGTGTTATTCTTCGCGAATGACAAGCGTACGTGTTAATCTTCGCCGTCGGATAAGAAAGTGATCTACGTAGGAGCCATCGAAGTAATTCGTTATAATATATTTCGAATCACTTTATCATTCGCATTTGATTTGTTTTCTGCATGCAAGTTGTTTCAAGGCTTTTTATGTACACTAAAAATCACTGAAAAAAACCTGGCGAAGCTAATCAAATTTTAGTATCTCTTGCAGTCCATTCCATAGCTTGTATATGCTGCCTGGCGAGAAATGATAGATTTCACGACTAAAATATAAAAATAAGATTGAGCATGTAGCTGTTTAGCGGAAATGCGAGCTTGATCCGTAAACTTCTACATCCTCACGAAGTAGAGCTCTTATTTCACTTGTCTAGACGATAATGCATATTAGAGACGATAATGTCTCCCAACTCATAACTGGTACGCATCTCAATGTTTTTCAATGTACATTCACCGGACATAAATTCTGTGCACCTAAATCTGAAAAAGGTCTTTTGTCCCTCAGCTGCCACTAGACCTCCTGAGACTAGATTCCAATCCTGAAAATATAAGGATAAAGTTACGATTATGAAGACCCCACAAACGGTCTGATTCAGATTGAAATAACAGCCCAGGGACAGAAAAATTCTCAGATTTGCATAGAATTTATGTCCGGTGAGTGTACCTCAGCTCATTTTAAGGTAGTTGTACACCAACTACGTGAGTCAATGGCTACCTAACCTCACATTTTTGCCGACATCAAAATATTCGAAATCATTGTTATTGTTGATAACTGCACTTTCTCTATCAAACAACGTACAAAAACGGTCATCTAAGCCATCCCCAACAGAAATAGGCATGGTACCCAAAGTTATCTACCCTAAAATCGAAATCACCGATGGCCTGTTTTACATTTTGCGCTTTGTATAGACAACTACTCAAAAACTACGTGGTCAATCAACTTCAGGCTTATCCATATGATTCATCGGTACATAAACTTGAATATCTCGCAGTCTCGCCGTTTTCTCTTGATCAGATTTTGCGCTGGACCCATTTCAGTGCTCTTTTTGAGGCCCGGCCCCGTAAGCACAATGTTAAGAATGTGCAAAACACGTCAATTTTTGACGATCAGTACTCCTAAACGAGATGGTCAACCGATCTGGAATTTTGCACACGTACTCTTTGATACTAGAACTATCTTTCTGCACAATCTCGAGGAATTTTGTTGATGAACAATTTTGGTGTACAACTACCTTAATCTCATTTGTAGACCCTCAAAATAAGCTTAGGTAGATTACATTTCAACAGTCCAGTTTTATCACAGATGTTGTGCGTTCGGAAAGTTACAATTTATTAGAAAGCAGAACTTTGGGTATCAACTCAAAATCGGTATGCACCTCTGCAGTATGTCAAATCAGACGTACCTCAACTCATTCTATAGGTCTTGACACGAGCATGGAAATAAAGTTAAGGTACGATGAAAAATATTGACACCCGTTGGAGTTATGAATGTAGGAATTCATTATCCTCTTGACAAATGTATGTGCTCAAAAATGTTACTTCTGAGTAACATGTCGAAACGCAAGTCAAGCTCACATTCCCAAGAGGGGCTTTACAGGACGTCATTTCGGCGGCGGAAGGAAGGTACTGGGTTTTTTTTTTTTTTTTTTTTTTTTTTTTTTTTTTTTTCAAGTGCAGGACACCTTCTATAACCATGTCTACCACTTCCAAACAAGTTTAGCCTGCCGGAAAAATTATTCATGATGGAAAATCGTTAAAATCGACTCTTTTGTTCATTAATGTCTATAGCTCTGTGGGGATAGTTTTCAGCGGGTTCGCTTTGGTTTCATCATGTAGCTAGTGAAAAAACGTACGAATTGGGAAAAAGTTATTGCTCTAGCACGAATTTTTTGTTGGAGTTACGTAGGTTTACACAGAAAGTGACCTGTTATAAAACAAATAGTTTTTGATCTTCCAATAGTTGACTAATGAGGCTAAGGACCCGAAAAATTGATAGTCCTCATTGAGGTCAATAACCATACCAAAATCGGTGACGATTCATTGTACCGTTTTTCGACATCCGTATTTGTTCATAAACAATTATTCTCAGGAGAGGGGCGTAACTTTTTTATAAATAAAATTATGTTATTTTGGGAAAGATCAGGGTCATATCTAGAAGTCTACACTCCACCATCCCGTTGGAATATAGGGATATATTTTGTATACAGGCGATTTTTAGAGCTAATTGTTTATTATTTTTGCACACGCTTCTCGTGATGTATTAAAATCTCAAAATTTATCTATTTGATGAGGAAGTAACCGAAAATGAAACCAGCCAGTCATCTTTTTTTCTCGAGCTACTCCAGATTTAAAAAAAAAAAAATGAATCAAAATAGTCCCGTAGAACCAGAAATATTGCGAAAAAATACTCGGCGCTCGATTTTGAAGTTCACTGTTTCTCACGCGCCACGATTCAATCAGAGCTAATCTCCGGTGCGATTCAAAATCGAGCGCTGAGTATTTTTTCGCAATATTTCTGGTTCCGCGTGACCGATTTACCTCATTCTTTTTTCAATTTGGGTTAACTCGAGAAAAAACGCGATTGACTGGTTTCATTTTCGGTTTCCTCCTCGTTCAATAGATGTATTTTGAGATTTCAATACATAATGAGAGGCATTCGCAGAAATTATAAGCAATTAGCTCTTAAATATCGCCTGTACAAGATGTGATGATGATTCCAACGGGGTATGAGAGAGTAGACTTCCAGGTGTTACCCTGATTCCCCCAAAGCACCATCTTTTTGTTTATAAAAAGTTACGCCACTTCTCCGGAAAATGAATTTTTCACAAACAAATAAGGATGTCCAAGAACGGTCCAACAAATCGTCACCGATTTTGGTATGGTTATATTGACCTCAATGAGGACTATCAAATTTTCGTGTCCTTAGCCTCATTAGTCAACTATTGGAAGATTGAAAATTCGGTTTTTGTTTGAACCTATGTAACTCCAACAAAGAATATGCTAGAGCAATCATATTTTTTCATTTTGCAGGTTTTGTTATTAGTTACAAGATGAAACCTGAGCGAACCCGCTATAATCTATGTCCACAAAGCTATAAGATAAGCGTTAATGCGTCAAAAGAGCCGATTTTTATAGTTTTTCATTATTAATACTTTTTTCGGCAGGCTAAATTTGTTCGGAAGTGGTAGACACGGTTCAAGAGGGCGTCCTGCACCTTAAAGGAAAAAAATGAATGAATAAAATCCGCACCTACCATCCACCGCCGAAAAAATTCTAATTCTATAGGCCAATTTCAATTTCAACGGAATGTTGATCCTTGACAATACTGCCGTCCAAATATAATGATACGTAACTGCTCTATTGTTCGAAATTGAATTATTGATATCATTGGGTAGCTTGTGGAATTCCAAATCTAAATATCTAGTTCAAAGTTATATTGAAAAATTTTAAGTGATCCTAATGTTGGTTTATAATTGAAGAACACGGGCGTCGCCCAGCGTCGCAGACACTCGAAGTAATCGAAAAATAAGTGGCAGAAAATCTGCTTCAACGTCATCAAAAATATCATAGGACTGAATCGTCACATGTTCCGTTTTTTTTGACACTTTTGTTAAACCCATTGTACCTTGCCGAGCACCATTCGTGGGTGCGAGCGAAACTTTTGAAACCGACAATTCAATTTTGCTACTGACTGTAGATCTAAAAATTGCTCAAAACTTGGGAATGTTCACTTCGTGATTTTTCCTGGCCTAGCCTTTTCGAAGATGATGGGTTCAATTGAAAGGAAACTTCCTGCTTCCCTACGGTAGTTCTTGGTGAATCTAAACGGTTTCATCCGCAGTCCTGCTGTATGCAAGGATTAGGTCTTCTATTAGCTATTTTCTTGAATAATACCGTCACAAAAATTCATGAAATGTCGAATTTCCGAGAATGACTTCTGGAATGTGATACCGACAACTTGTGGTGGAATAAATCTTGAACTAATTTTGAAAAATTCTGTGGCTGGGGGCAATGTTTTTATTTAGCGGTTATTAATTAATACTATCAAAGTTCCGTAGCTGAATTGAGCTAATTCTCCTGTGGATATACTTTTATTGTCCAAAGTAGAAGTAATTTACGCTGTGTTATCAACTATTTGATCTGCAAAATCCAAAGAGTATACTTTTTTTCAATAACGGGGAGGCGATCGAAATTTTGACTAGTAGTAGCAAAAGAAGATATTCAAGTACCACTTAATACGTTCTCAAATACGGTTCTTCAAAAGTGTGGAGAAAAAACACGAGTATCAATGAAGTGCTTCTTTGGTACTCTGTTGCACAGTGAGACTATCAAAAAAGTCGTGACATTTATTTGAGCTAGCTGTATTCATTTGATAATCATGTAGAATTGTGAATTCTCCAATTGCTGGGAATGGAAAAAAATCTGCAAATTTCCAGATGCCGCTACGTCTCGAGTAGATTGAGTACAGCTTTTCATTCATCTTGAGCAATGTCAAGAATTTTCTCATCACTTGGTCACCCCCAAGCTCTCGTGATCTGACAATCATAGTACGAATCGAAAAGTGATTAGAGAGTGAAGTGCTCAATTTTTTGCATAATGAGCTATCTAAAGGGTATTATGTGTTGTAGGGCTCGTGTAGCAACTGCGGCATTGCTTGTCATAGCGTCCGTGCTACGCCCAAGGGACACGCGTGTCATAGCTGCTATCTGCATTGGAGGTCAGTGAATTCAACATTTTCTGATGGAGCAAAAATAGACAATATTTCCCGATTTAGAGGGTTCGAGTCTTATTAATACTCGCAAAGTTGCATGATAGTGATTGCGAATATAGTAGTGCTAGAGATGGTCATCTAAATCAAAGGGGCTAAGTTTCTCAGAAAAAATCACAGGCTCTAAGTTATACTATTTCAAATTCATTGGTTCAAAAAGAGGCAAGAAGTTATGCTTATGTCGTTAGTATATGATTTTTTCTTGGGATACTAATAATGTCAAAGTAGACGTTGATAATCTAAATTAAATTAACAAAGATTGCTCTCTATCGCAGAGAATGTTTCCTAGTTTCTGACTGTACCGGCAATGTTTACATCGTTTTGTAAATTGCCTCTAGATTCTAAATTCAGTTCCAACTGTTACAATTAGTCTTCTTTCACTTACAATTAGTCCGTTGCCCCTCAACTTTAAGTTTTATACCATATGTTTTCTGGTCTGTCAATCTTCCACAATTTTGTGAACGGCTTTTCAGCTCGAAAGCTACCAAGTATTCGCAAGACTTGAACCCTCAATATTTTTTCAATGTATCTTCAGGGTTCGATATACTCCTCCAAATTTGCTTCAATGTGCTCACAATACTTATATCAAAATGTATCAAATCAACGGAATTGAATTGAAATCAGTTCGAAGGTCAACTTGATGACATCGAGAAGATACTTGTTTTCTCTTCTTGATTTTCTAAATTTGAACAATTATTGGATATTTAAGAGTAAAATTCTATTTTATGCAATAGGAATGAAATTTTTATTTTCTCAAATGAAATTGAAAAATAATTCTCCTGAAGTGAACCGAAGAAATTAGTTAGAGAAATACTATAAAATTTCGTTTGGGAGAGAAAATTTTCGTAACCCGGAGATGATTCGTAATGATTTATGATGATTGATCGATGATTGTTCCATGGTATTTTGATTAAATGCATTCTTGAACTCATGTAGGCGCACGGGTGTTGCAAGGCCCCTAAGCTCGATGCCAGGTCGTTCTAACAAACGAAAACCGCCGCGTGGGTTAGTCATCAATCACGACGACCTAGCCGCCCTAGCTGGTCAACCCAATCGAGGCGTCAACGCTCTCCAGGCCCTTGATACTGAGATTGTTAGTTTGAAACGACAAGTACGTTACCAACTATCTTTGAACAAATTAAAGCGATTGTCCCACAACATTGGAAAATTACGGAATTAATTTGATCTCGCATATCATTGTCTTACACACCAGTAGTAATTGTTCACGGCTTCACCATCATCGTATGGATTTATTTTTTAACCCGCAGTGGAACATCTTGATTCAACTTTCATGTCACTCACGTTCAAGTGCATTATTATCCTTTTCTGCTCATTTTTTTGCTAATGCTGTTATTTTTTTTCATCTGTGTACTTCTTTTCTTGAGTAGCAAATCTTTTGACTCATTAACACTGTGGAATTGATATCATGTGACTCCTAACAGTAACTAACAAAGACAAAGTTTGATCAACTTTCCTCTCTGAATTCCTCTGGATCTGGTTTCACTCACTTACATTCTTGAAATGTCAATTGATTCAAATCTAACTCGTAAGCAAGTGAATTTTGCTTCATTGTGGGTGAAATTTTTTGAAGTTTGCTCGAACGAATTTAGAGAGGCATAAATGTTAGAAGTGAGAGTTTCATGTAAGGACATCTCCATCACTGAAAAAAGAGGTTAGTTGCGCCAAAGGAGAGGGTCCTTTGTCACAAAGTTTACGTGTAAAATATATGGCATTTGTTTTACACGTAAACTTTGTGACGAAGGATCCTCTCCTTTGGCGCAACGAACCTCTTTTTTCAGTGATTATACTAATATTCTACAAGGGCCTTCTTCAGTTGAACACGATTTATGAACCACCATCACATCGTTCGGTTAGAGATCTAATGGTATTCTTGCTCGAAGTCAATACATTTTACGTCATTCTTGATTTTCATTATCTCCATTTATAAAAATCATGCTTTTCCACTCAGGCTCGGATCTATAGTCGTTAATCCGAGATCAGGATCGGCAGATTGGGAGCGCTGCGATCGCCGTGCCCAAAAATGCAAAATTCCCCGCCGTGGCGATCGCAGCGCCCTGAATCCGCCAGGCAACTCCAATTCTGGATTAACGACTATAAATTCCAGCCTCATTATAGACTTGCACCAAAAGTCACCGAGTCTAATTGTGGATTCCGCTTCCAGAGTAATTTACTATTGAAACAAACGTGCGAGCCTACATATTATCAAAATTCAAATTTTAGATTAAATGACAGAACTGTAAGAGGTATCGGGAAACTGATTTGAAAAAACGTTTTTGATAAAATTTGTAGCGATTGATGAATGAATTGCATGGATACAAAAGAATCGAAGATACTAAACCAGAAATCTTGATCTTCTTGATCTACATTCAATATTCTACAGCTCGAAAACCCTATTGTTATGGGACTTATCTATGAAACTGTTTTTTCTCTGCATGGCACCTTGAAGAAAACTTGGAATTCATGTAGATCTTTTCGCTCAAAGGATGAAAACTGGCTTGGACTGAGTTTGGTGTGGGGTGCTGTACTCAAATTTAATTACCACCTCCAATAATGGTCATCAATCACTCAATATTTTCCCACCCTGTGCAATGATTTTCTCTGCTAAAATGGATGAGCATTTTTTATTATAAGCTTTTATTATTATATACTTTCATGATTTGTTCTTGAATGATTTTCTTATTCAATTTCAAGAGTCAAGTAACTGTCAATTAATCTTCTAAAATACTGATTTTAAATGTTATGCATGGTCTAGACTGTACGCACAAGAATAAAAAATCGCAATCGTGGATCAATCTAATATTATCAAAATTCAAATTTTAGATTAAATGACAGAACTGTAAGAGGTATCGGGAAACTGATTTGAAAAAACGTTTTTGATAAAATTTGTAGCGATTGATGAATGAATTGCATGGATACAAAAGAATCGAAGATACTAAACCAGAAATCTTGATCTTCTTGATCTACATTCAATATTCTACAGCTCGAAAACCCTATTGTTATGGGACTTATCTATGAAACTGTTTTTTCTCTGCATGGCACCTTGAAGAAAACTTGGAATTCATGTAGATCTTTTCGCTCAAAGGATGAAAACTGGCTTGGACTGAGTTTGGTGTGGGGTGCTGTACTCAAATTTAATTACCACCTCCAATAATGGTCATCAATCACTCAATATTTTCCCACCCTGTGCAATGATTTTCTCTGCTAAAATGGATGAGCATTTTTTATTATAAGCTTTTATTATTATATACTTTCATGATTTGTTCTTGAATGATTTTCTTATTCAATTTCAAGAGTCAAGTAACTGTCAATTAATCTTCTAAAATACTGATTTTAAATGTTATGCATGGTCTAGACTGTACGCACAAGAATAAAAAATCGCAATCGTGGATCAATCTAGAGATGGAAAAATTTGACAATGCAGTGCACTACCATTTTACTCATTCCCTGGAACTTTTCACCATCGTAGTATTTTTGAAAACATTTATTTCGAGTTTGCAGTTAATTTGCTATTTCATGTTTGTTGTTTTATCTGAATCCGATTACGCGCAGTTGGCATATTTTGATGCATCAATTCAGTACCGGGAATTTTTTTCGGTTACTATGGCGAACATTTAAACATAGGGTACTATCTAATCGATTTGATGACCATGATGAAAAGATGTAAAAACTAACGGTCCTACATGATCGATAAAATTTATTCTATGATTTGGTTTTTTTTTTTTTTTATAATCATCTTGTAGAGATGGTTATATTTCATCTGTCACGTGAAGATCTGATTCTATGCTGCAGTAAACTTGCTCTTCGTAACTCTGCACTGTTTATCATTTTCGCCCGTGGAATAGAGTATCAGGACTGAAGAATCTCTGCACAATTCCATCGCTGATGGTACCGTCGTATAACATCCTATCATTTCCCAGAGTAAAAGGCCGTATATTCTGCACCTAGATCATGAGGTGCAGTTCGCTTCTGAGCGAGGTCGAATGAACCGCTCGGAAGCGGGGAACCTCACGAACGAGGTGCGAGTACTATTTTATGCTAGTTTGTAGGCAACCAAACATCGGAAAATAGCAAAAGAATGATTTTTGAAACCATTTGATCTGTTTCTTTAACTTGCATATAATAATCTTCAATACTGAGTTATGGTTCAAGCGGAAAACGTTGGCCAGATGAGAGATTATGTATTTCTTCGAGTACATATATTAGTTGAGAGTATACCCGGTGAATGGTTTTGTTGTACACACTTATAGTGGTTTACTACGTCAGTTCCTACGACACTTGGAAAGATGTGCATGGCTGAATGCTTTTTCGATGTATATCGCTTCTGTTGGATTCTGTTGAAAATGAATCAATTAATGAGCTGTTATCATTTGAATGGATGCCCTTGACAGAGTATTGAATATTGAATCCTTTTGTTAATAGATACAGTCAAATAAACAGCAAGTTAGTGCCTTGAAACGCAAAACAACAGACGGCATCGATGAATTGCGACCTGCAGAAAGTGCCAATCGGATAAATTCTCGGTGGACAAATGACGAATTATTGCTTGCTGTTCAAGGAGTACGCAAGTACGGCAAAGATTTTTCAGCCATTGCAGACGTCATTGGAACAAAAACAGAAGCCCACCTTCGCTCCTTCTTCGTCAATTACCGCCGAAGATATAATCTCGACGCTGTACTTAAGGAGTACGAAGCTGAAAATGGACCTATCCTCATAGAGGACGACAAAGATGAGAAGGTAAACTCACTCTCTTGATTTACCCACCATCAGTCACGCGGTTTCTGCACACAGATTGGAAATGTAAAAACTGAGCCTATGAATCGTTGTGTTTTTTTTGTCAACAACCCAAAATTCTCGTAAGAGCCTGTTGAAAGTTATTTCTAACGATCAAACGCAGGGTAATTGTGATTCGGTCGTTATTGAAGATCCGCGGATTGTGTATATTTAGTACTACGTTTGATTCACCCTCTTTTTTGGCAAGTAAAAATTTTTTTCATCAGAGCAAACAGTTTGGTTGGGAAAAAACCAACTTATCACTGAGCTTTTTGTCCGTAAAATTAAAGAAGCCTCATTGGCCGATAGCACTTTGAACCCGAGATTATGAATCCGTTATTCAGTGAAATCAATGCTTGGACATTGCAGATCTACAATTCTCTAAAATACTTTATTCTCTTTGTTCGTGACCACCACCAGCTCAATACGTTAGCTGCGGAGGCTCAAATCGGCGTTTGTTCCCCTGGCGCCATGGGCCCGACCGGTAGGCCCCGCATAGTATTAGGTCCCGCGAGACCTAAATCTTAGTAGGCCTCGTCGCAGCGAACGCGCTAAGCCGTGTTTGGAATTGACTGCCAAATTGTCATCTCCGTGTCGTGTTGGATTTTATTTGATTTCAGAGTTTTATGTAACTTCATTCTTTCAGATGGAAGTGGATCCGCCAGCAAATTCGGAATCAACAGCAGAAAGCTCGCAGAAAAGTACGAAAACAGTAGTCAGTGTAAGTTTGACCAGTAAATAACATTCAAACAACATTCTTAGTGCTGTGAAACGCATTAGGCAATGTTGAGATATGAATATTCAAGCCATTTCTTCAGGTTTTGCATACAAATATTCGCAACATCTGTTGAAAGCTCATATTCGAAATATATGACTGGCCTGATATTTTCAATGTACCAATATAAGCACGATCTCGCTCCTTGCGTACTCTTTGGGTTCAAAAATCCAGGGTACTTGTTCAGCGTGATCGGATTTGTATATTCTATTAGATAATTATTGTGGAGAGAAATCGAATGAATTCAGTTGGAGTGTAGTATTTTTCATTCCACATCAAGAGTTCAGTAGACAAAGATTCTGAGAAGGAGAAAATTCGACGAGATTCTCTTATTCGTAAATGAACGATAACGAAGACGATGCCTATTCCGTCATTCGAATGTAAATATGACTGACTCTGATTTAAATTGTATTAAAATGATTAGATGCGAAAAATTAAATGCACCCATCAGCTTATTCGAAACAAGACTAAAATGTTTGCAGTATCTTTTGTTGATTGTCGGAAAGTCGTAGAATGATTCAAAGATATCTGTCACTGAAGAAAGTTGATTTTAGGAAGATCTAACTTTTACTGTTTGCGACATCTGTGAATTTATATTCCGTCAATATACATCTATGTAAAAACACACTCGCTCAAGCTGTTAAGTAGTGTACAATATCAAATTAGCTCTTTGATATGAAAATTTCCGTGAAGAAGGTACAAGCTAGCAATAGGAACGATTGATACTATAAAATTTATGTATAAAGCATAATCATTTGCTATGTATAATATTATCGTGCTAAGTAAAATGAATCATCGCTAGAAAAATTCGTCCTCGGACAGAAAATTAACCAGCAATATTTTCTATGACTAGCCATTTCACACATTCTCCAAATTGGAACCGCGATAGCTGATAACATTTGTTGTTTGCTACGACTGAATTTTCGTCGTTCCCTTTTTTTGCATTTCTAACAACATTAAAACTATTGACATTTGTGAAAGCTGGAACAGATCCCTTATAAAAATTACTAGTGAACATTTTTCCTGTCAAATCAAAAGAAGAACCTGTCATTTTGAGTGAGAGAAAGTATCTCCATGATGTGATTGTGAAAATGGATTTTTATGATACTTAACCATGCTATTGAGATTTTTTATGTTTAATAAATGTCTTTGTTAAAAACTCTGGTTGTCTGAGGATTCAGCAATCTATTAAATAGAATTTTTTCAAAAAATGATTCTTCTCACTCGTTTCACAAAACCACCTGCCTTTCGATTAAATTAAAATCCCTCTACAATTTTGAGAGTTAATGATGCGCCCCGCCACTGAGAAAAAAATATTGCCGTTAGCACACTACGACTGTATTGTTACGTGGTATTGCCGTCAGACCAATACTGGATTGTCACCACAGCAAAATGATTTTGTTATTGCATGCGAATAACCTAGAAATCTTACGATTATATTTGTCTTTTTACCGGCACCATTCTGTGCAAAAAATTGGTAGCTCTTGTGGCAAAATAGCCGTAATGTGACTGTGAATCCATCAAGTATCAGAGCATTTGAAATATGTGGGCCACGTTTATTTATTCTGGCAGTAACACGAGACTGCCAAACCGATCTGATGGATTGGGGTAATGACAAAATCGGTATTGCTCTCCTGACTATACCACTTTTTGATCGTACGGCAAAACGCAAGGCCGTACGACCAAAATTTTTCTCTCAGTGCACACTCACGGTATACGCGTCATTATGGATTGACGTGTAACACCCATCACGAATTCTCTTATCAATTTGTAAAATATGCCCTCGTTCACTCACCAGTCACCATAGAAGTTATATGAAATGCCAATTGCATGTCCACGAATACTCGCAAATTTTGAATCAAAACTTTTTGGGATCGATTCACAGTCATTTACGACTACATCTCATCGATTTACGCGTACAACATTGCTTCTGTCTATATCCCATCAAACTGCTGTTTACCTGAAATAGACTAAAAAGTTGGTCTGAGAAAATCACCCCCTCTTCGCAGCATTCTACGGTATCACTAGAGATCCTTAATAAAGTTTTCATTGGACATCGTAAATTCTCTTCATCATTACTGGATTATCGTTAAGTAGCCGCGCAACAATTCACATGAACTGAAAGAATATCGGTGTTGAAGAAATAGCGTTGTCTGTGGTACTGAACACGCATGTCACATTTTTCGTCGTCTTTCTGAGCTTCGGTTCCTCCATGAGCTGGGCACGCTTCACTTCAAAATCCAATTAGTATAAACACAATGCTGACTCCGAAATCCACCTAAGAGGGGTCTTCCAAAAGCTTATACGGGTGATTCTGAGATAACTTATGCATTTGATGTCCTGACCTCGCATTCATATTAAATGACCAAATATGATGGGTTTAACGATGATATCTAGTGTATTCTATTGGAATGAAGATGTCCCTATAGTCCCGGGAGCGGATATGAGCTCAATGTGGACCTGAGCTTACCAAAAGTGGTCAAAGTGTCCTTATACCGTGGCATGTCCTAAACTGGAGTTGCACATTTTAATTGTGTAGTTAACCGAGATATTCATTCAATCTCGGTTCCGCACCACTCAAACATCAAAGTTGGATCATGAAAAGGTGATATCATGTACAAATCGAGTATCAAGTCTCACTTCAAAATAATCAAAACACAGCCGACATTCTGTCCTGGAATTTTGCAAATTTTTCGAATGCTTCTCGATAATTCGACTCCGGGTCAGCGAATCGCTTCAAACGGCTCTATGACGGCGTCAATTGATTCCTTATACACCAAACAACAAGATACTACCACCAGCGGGATGATGAATTACGCGAACAGCTTCTCACGCGATGATTCATGGACAATTTTTCCGTTGCAAAATAAGAATTGTCCTTACCGTGGTCACTGGCTCTCAAACACTATGCAACGTCAAGGTTCAGAAATTTTTTTACAGTCTACTCTCACCGTAAAAATAGGCCATCTATTCGGAAAAAACGATCCGTTTCGATTTACGCCTTTGAGATCACTTTTCACGCCAAAATGTCCTTACCGTGGCCGTCCTTACAATATATCGAAAATTGCTCACATCTTTTACATAGATTAACTAACGGTCATGCCCGTCTGGGAATTGTTTTTGTATGTCAGCGATAGATTGGAAAACACCTATGAGCAGTCAGGTTGCAGCCATATTTCAACTAGTCAATTTTTGGTCCAAATCCCGACTCCGGCCGTTTTTGCCCTCAAAATACCTAAGTTATCTCATAATTACCCATACATACTTACACGGTTCGGGGATATAACGGACAATCCAAAACCTCCACAGAACAAAAGTTCCACAATAAATGAGTGCCACAGGACAAAAGTGCCACAGTCAATAAGTGCCTCAGTCAATTCGTGCCACAATTTTTTCAATACATTAACAACGTCAAGATTCAAACGAAAATTTAGAATGTTTATTTGTTTATTATGCAATGGTTGCAGCAATAAAGTTGCAGCGCAGAGTCGATGCCCCAGAGTCCCAGAGTCGCTTATAACCTGTATTTTGGACAATCATTCAACTAATCGAAATTTCCCAAGTAACTTTTTTGGACCGAAATTATTTGTTTCTAAATTGAACGAGATGGAGGGTGAAAGAATTCTGAGAGGAAAAAGTCGCTATTCACACATAAATGGATACCTTTACCTGAAATCAAGTGCCAGAGAGGAAGAAACGTATTGCAAATGCTCAGAA
This sequence comes from Eretmocerus hayati, assembly GCA_029851415.1. Lineage (NCBI taxonomy): Eukaryota > Metazoa > Arthropoda > Insecta > Hymenoptera > Aphelinidae > Eretmocerus > Eretmocerus hayati. The sequence continues at coordinate 138,710,446 of CM056741.1, forward strand.
GCAGCGCCGGCTTTACCATAAGGCAAACCCAGACACAGGCCTATAGGCCCCCACCACCAAAAAGCCCCCACCATAGCATGCGAAATTTTTTTTTCAATTCTATACCGATAAAAGACGGGGTGAATTGAACTAGAACGTGGTTCAATCATCGTACGAAAGTGGAAGATCGAAAAATACGATTCACAACCAAGGGTGAAGGTCGACTGAACAACCTTACGAGGTGATTTAATGAGAGAAATATCCTTTACCGATCTGATCGAAGAATTTGCGAATAAGAAAGCTCGCCGAGCCCACATATAACTTGGATCTCCTCCAACACGATTACTAATGCTTGGGATAGGGCTAATACATAGTCGTCATGAGTCATAAGCCATCTTATAAATAAATAGTATTAATTGTCATCATCAACACCCTCGCACAACGCTAGATCACTTTCTTCTCTAGTGGTTCTTTATTTAGCAATTGAATAATTTTTGCTTCATTTTGCAACAAAAATGCCAAATTTTGGTGTTAAAGTCAATCTTGTTCAAAATACTTCATCCAACCCACGATGCTAGGCCATTTTCCTGTCTCGTCAAGTGATCTGAAACTAGCAATTCTCTTCTTCATTCATGTGTAAATATGTACATCGGTAGTTCCCCGGAAACTTCGAGATTTGGGGCTCGATAATGTGCAAACTCTAAATCTCACTTCCGAAGATTCTAAGATATATTTTTCGACTTCTCGAGACATATAATGTAAGAAATAACTCGCGCACGGATGTAAATTTTTCCACTCGTCGGTAACAGAAGAATAACACAGATAACGCGGTATTGTCACACGGACCTGACATTTCGCCACTAAAATTGATCTCACGGCCAGACGGTTTGAGCTACAGCTTTAGGGTTTTGGATTTTTGATTGGACGATTAGATACTTCAAAAAAAGTGACTAGGACCTCTGTAGTCTTGCGATCAAGGGTTGCATACTAGTACCTCACAGACCTGACATAAAAATTTAGCAAATCTAGATTTTCACTGAAAAGTACTCCGCAAAGTGTGAGAATCAATTTTTTTCGAAACTTTAAGGCATGGATGAAAAGCTGCGCCTGGCGATTTATTACAAGCAAAAGTTGGTGCGGAAAGGCCTGGAATGAGGCCAATTGACTTTGATTGAGGAAAACTGAGTAAAATTTCAGGCAATTGCGTCACAAAATGTACGCGCTCAGCGCGCACGTGAAAAGCGGTCTTTGGGCTCGTATAACAATGGAATATGGTGCTTAATACTATCATATTCGATAAGTTTGCCCGTCCGAATTTCTTAGGAGCCTCTCGGTGGTGCTATACCCTCACAAAAGCCGAAGAGAGGAAGAACCACATCACACGGACCTGAAATTTTGACCTCTTTTTCGATGATAATTCTTTTCGGTAGTGCCGGATCGAAAAACAAATGATTGCGCCAAAAAGAGCACAAAAAATGCACCGAAAATGACGTTTGAGGTATTTTCCTCAAGCGTTTTAAGGGTACATAATTTTTCAAATTTCGCGGAACAACCGATATGTATATCAGTTATAATTGAGGGGGTGGGTGGAAAAAGGGCCTAAGTGCACTTAGGCCCTTTTTCCGGCCTACCGCTTTTTTGAACCCTTGAAGCATGATCTATCACCCCATGAAAGTTGTTTTGCTTTCTCTAAAGAGAAAGCTTTGTTTTCACCCCAACGAAAATTTGATCAAATTTTTCATTAAAACCAACATATTATTCAACAAAATTCCTTTTATCTAAAAAAGCCAAAGACCATTCTCTTCCTCTCGCCAAAATCTATCAAATGTAGGTAACACTTTTCCTCCTAATGCCCTTCCAAACCCGTCAGAGACTCATATTTGCACCCCTTTTTCCGTGTATGTGTGTGTGTGTGTGTGTGTATGTTGTTTTCTATCGGACACGCTTTCTCTTTTTCTGTTCAGCATATCAATTTTTGGCTTTCTACAGGTTGTGAAGAATCCAATTTCTGAGAGCCCAGTGATTTGGCAGGTTTCGGCTCCCAGTCAAATTTGATCCATGGGCTTTTTCAAGCAAAAGTGCTCGAATTTCGACTTTTAATACATAAATATCTTTTTCTCACACGGTCTCACCACGAATTGAGTCACCTAAAGTATGGTTTTTTCTGCAAGATCTATCGATTGGTTAATACCGAAATTTTATAAAATCTTCACAGATCTCAAATTTTCGAAAAAATCAAAATTTTCACCAAAAATTTCATTTTAACCCTTTTCAAACCCACTGCATCGTAATTCCGTCTCAACCAAACGATGGATATTGTTAAAAAAACCTCAGACTAGAAGGCCCAAATCTCTCTAAAAAGCTTCCTCTAAAGAATAACTAAAAAAATAATGGAAAATTTTTCTTAATATTCATTTTTTCCTCGTACCTTCTTTTATGACTCATTTATCTCAATTCCAATGACCTAAACTATGGTTTTTTCTGTATTATCTATCGATTGGTTAATACCGAAATTTTATAAAATCTTCACAGATTTCAAATTTTCGAAAAAATCAAAATTTTCACCAAAAATTTCATTTTAACCCTTTTCAAACCCACTGCATCGTAATTCCGTCTCAACCAAACGATGGATATTGTTTAAAAAACCTCAGACTAGAAGGCCCAAATCTCTCTAAAAAGCTTCCTCTAAAGAATAACTGAAAAAATAATGGGAAATTTTTCTTAATATTCATTTTTTCCTCGTACCTTCTTTTATGACTCATTTATCTCAATTCCAATGACCTAAACTATGGTTTTTTCTGCATTATCTATCGATTGGTTAATACCGAAATTTTATAAAATCTTCACAGATTTCAAATTTTCGAAAAAATCAAAATTTCCACCAAAAATTTCATTTTGACCCTTTTTAAGCCCACTGCATCCAAATTGCGTCCCAATCAAACAATAGATATCATCCAAGAAACCTCAGACTAGATGGCCAAATCCCTCTAAAAAGCTTCCTGTAAAGAATAACTCAAAAAATAATGGGAAATTTTTCTTAATATTCATTTTTTCCTCGTACCTTCTTTTATGACTCATTCATCTCGATTTCAATGACCTAAACTGTGGTTTTTTCTGCATTATCTATCGATTGGTTAATACCGAAATTCATTTGAGTCTTCACAAATCTCAAATTTCCGAAAAAATCAAAATTTTCACAAAAAATTTCATTTTAACCCTTCTCAAACCCACTGCATCGTAATTCCGTCTCAACCAAACGATGGATATTGTTAAAAAAAACCTCAGTCTAGATGGCCTGAATCTCTATAAGAAGCTTCCTCAAAAGAATAACTCAAAAAGTAGTAGAAAATTAAAATTAATATTCATTTTTCTCTCGTATCATCCTTTACGACTAATTTATCTCAATTCTAATGACCTAAAGACTTACTTATGCGCCATTCTGAATCGATTGGCTGATACGAAATTTTCATAAAATCCGTAAAACATTGTTCATATGAAAATTTTTTCGGGGGAAGGGAATTTCCACAAAGGACTCCAGTTTAATCATCTTTAAACTGACTATATCAAAATTTTCTCTTAATCAAACAATAGATATTGTTGGAAAAACCTCCTTTCAGATGATCCGAATCTCTCTGGAATGCTTCCTCGAAAGAGAAACTCAAAATATAGGATACTTTCTTTTTCGTTAAAATTATCATCATATAACGCCGTGAGAAAGCATTCTGCTAATCACTTTTAGCAGCGTATTTTCATAAACTTCGAAAACCCCATAGATCAGAAAAAGGGCCTAAGTGCACTTAGGCCCTTTTGTCGATTATATGATGGGAGTTACGCCCTTTTATCGATTGTATGATGAGAGTTAGATCCTCTGTCTATTATCTGAAGGCAGTTAGACCCGGCTAGACTCCTTGGACAGCTAGTTGTACAGTTTTGATGGGTAAGAACGAATTGCCTAAATACGATGCTGCACCATTGGACACGAATGGTTCGCCAATCATTTTGAAGAGAAAAGCATGACCTCACTATTTCATAAGCTTTGAGTGGGGAAAGAGCTTTCTAACGTCCCAAGGTCATTTCTGTGTCGTACGGTGTTTTAAGTAATCCTCCAAAAAAGTTGAAAATCGGCGTTCCATTAGTAAAATCGTGTTCCGATGGATTTCAATGAAACAACCTGATTTTTTTTCAACATATCTTCGGAACTCGGACAAATAGGAGAGCAGTATTCTTATATCGACAACCTGTGATTGAGGCCTCTAAGAAAATTGATAAAACATAAGAATTGATTTCTAACCATGTTACCTGTAATCAAGACGTTAGTTAACGACTTCATCGTGTTTGCCGGGTCATGTTACAGCGAAAACGGTTTCGAAAACTATCAGTCTTGGTGGTGGAAAGTGGTCAAAAATGCAAAAATTATCTTTGAAACAAATTTCAATCCAGTATTTGCATCTCTTGTGCATGCGCGTCCTCTGATGTCTCTAAAAGTGATTTCAATTGATAGCCGCCTGGTGTAACTCACTTCAGAATGGTCACTCGAGGAAGTCGGTTTGACGCGTTAGATCCCGAGATCTAGCTGGTCCAAAAAATGAAAAACTCCAAGGTATCGAGTCCGTGAACCCGCGGCTCCTCCAATGAACGCCAAGAATGCGAATTTTGAGTCGGATCGTTCCCAAGACGTGAACATGTGTTTTTCGTGTATTTTTTGATGTAGAAACCGAATCCGTGGTCAGTTTCGTCCCCAACCTTCAGGATTATCTGGTAGGCTCAAATGGAGTAAGATAGGCTAAAGGAGGTTCAAGAAACGAGATCAAGTAAGAAATTGATTGGGCCCCATTCACTGTGGCGCCCGAAAATCGGACTCGCAACGGGAGTTCGGAGGGTCCGGGTCATCATAACCTCACTCAACTTTTTTCACAGTCTCGTACCACCTAGAAAATAGAGAATCCAGAGTGACTCCCTCAAGTGGGCCTTCTGTCCAGAGCTACAAGCAAAAACGTAAGAATTGCCCATATAGGCCCATGTCAAAAAGTGATATATATATATATATATGGGTATACTGGCAATGCTAGCGTTTCTGCTTGTAGCTCTGAAATGAAAGCCCATTTGATGGAGTTAACCTGGATTCTCCATGTTCTAGGTGGTACGAGCCTGTGGAAAAAGTTTGGTGAGATTTGGTGACCCGGACCCTCCGGACTCCCCTTGTTAGCGTAAGTGTATTTCACGGGCACGATTTCTTCATACATAGCTATTTTTTGGAGAATCATAACTCCGACAGATTGGATTTCTCATCTTATCGTTGTTTGACTGGGGAAACTAGACACCTCCGAATTCCCCTCAAAAGATTATAACAATGAGACTCCGGAAGAGAGTTTTGTTTAGGAATCGAATCTCAGCACGAATGTGACTACGTAAAAGGGTTTTATCACTGCAGAGAGAGGTACCCACAAAGTCACCAAGACCTCGAAGATTTTCTAAAAGAGCCCAAACAACAGGAAAATTTTGTTCGAAAAAAGGGCCCAAGTGCAAGGGTATTGTTAAAAAGAGCCTCAACGTAGAAGTACTGGTGAAAAGGGCCTAAGTGCAACATTATTGGTAAAAAGGGCCTAAGTGCAACAATATTGGTAAAAAGGGCCTAAGTCACCGGAAAAACTCGTTCAAAAGGGCCTAACTCCACTATCGATATCGGGATAAAGGGCCTAAGTGGTGGGGTATTGGTAAAAAGGGCCTAATTCTTTACGAAAAAATTTTTAAAAAATTCTTATGACATATCTCTTTTCTACCAATTCTGGCTATCAAATCATGTTCTTTGGCCTTCAAAAAATGTATCTTCATGCTTGCTAAACCACGTGTGGCACTTTTGTTTATGTGATTTTTTTGGGTTGTGGAACTTTTGGTGTGGCAGTTTTGTCCGTGGAAGTTTTTGTTTGGAAGTTTTGTACCCCAATCACATACACAGTGATGAATCTTAGGGCTGTCGCAATACAAGACAATACAATAATTCGCTATATGTCGATATTGGTGCCATTAAATTCGGCCTATATCGATATCGTTATTGGTTCTGAAAATTATTGAGGCCTTTTTATTGTTATTTTATCGATCTTGAAAATAATGATTGCAGTATTGATCGGATATCGTGCCTAGATTTGTACAGGTGCGCAAAGACCATTCTGATAATGCTTAAAAAGATGACTCAAGTATTTCACGGAGATGAACAAACCATCAACAAGTTGCCACACAGATGATATCTTCAACTTGTCCTCAATGTGATACTCCTGAAACGAGCGGCACAGAGGATTCGAAAACACAAATGAGAAATTATTTGGAAGCTCTTCGTGCTTCAACGATTTGGAACGATGGAAACAACATGCACTTTCAATGTGCACTTGGAAACAACACTTTCTCGGATGGCCCGAGACATTCTAGCTACGATGCCAAGACAAGCTCTGATCGAAAGATTATTCTCACGAACTGGAGACGTCACCATACCGAATAGATCTTCTTTAGAAAGCGGGTCTATTAGAGCAAATTAAGTTATCCCTGCTGGAAATAATTCCATGAGACCTCATGGGATCCCACGGGACTTCGTGGGACCTGGCCCTGGGTGAATTTTCAATCTTGTTTTTTACGAAATTTGGCACTGGAGACGTGCACGAAACAAGTTTTGATCATAATCGATCAAATCCAACCATTTTGCTTTCTCTAAAGAGAAAGCTTTGTTTTCACCCCAACGAAAATTTGATCAAATTTTTCATTAAAACCAACATATTATTCAACAAAATTCCTTTTATCTAAAAAAGCCAAAGACCATTCTCTTCCTCTCGCCAAAATCTATCAAATGTAGGTAACACTTTTCCTCCTAATTCCCTTCCAAACCCGTCAGAGACTCATCTTTGCACCCCTTTTTCCGTGTATGTGTAAGTGTGTGTGTGTGTATGTGTTGTTTTCTATCGGACACGCTTTCTCTTTTTCTGTTCACCATATCAACTTTTGGCTTTCTACAAGTTGTGAAGAATCCAATTTCTGAGAGCCCAGTGATTTGGCAGCTTTCGGCTCCCAGTCAAATTTGATCCATGGGCTTTTTGAACAAAAAGTGCTCAAATTTCAACTTTTAATACATAAATATCTTTTTCCCACACACTCTCACAACCAATTGAGTCACCTAAACTATGATTTTTTCTGCGAGATCTATCGATTGGTTAATACCGAAATTCCATTTAATTTCTACAGATCTCAAATTTTCAAAAAAATCAAAATTTTCACCAAAAATTTTTTTTTGAGCCTTTTTAAACCTACCGCATCCAAATTCTGTCTCAACCAAATAATAGATATCATCGAAAAAACCTAAGACTAGATGGTTCAAATCCTTCTAAAAAGCTCCCTCCAAAAAATAATGCAAAAAATAAAGGAAAATCTGCCTTAATATTCAATTTTTGCTCCTACCTTCCTTCATGACTCATTTATCTCAATCTTAATGACCTAAACTATGATTTTTTTCTGCGAAATCTATCGAATGATGATGGTCTGGTTATTCTAATTATCATCATATGACGCTTGGAGAAAGCTTTCTGCTAATCACTTTTAGCAGCGTATTTGGAAGAGGAATGGTCAAAAATTGTATGCTGCACGTCTATAGTGCCAAATTTCCCAAGTGTCAAGGTTAACAATTTTCCCAGAGTCAAGTCCCACGAAGTCCTATGGGGTTCCACGGAATTATTTTTAGTGGGAATGTATGGATTCGGGTCAATAGTTCATTGGGCAAAGGAACCTGTCAGTTGGAAATCCTAGGATTGATGCCCTGATAAAAATAAATCCGTGGTTATCCATGGGAACTCGTGGGGCGTGGCCCTGGGGAAATTTTCAATCTCGATAGTTTGCCTAATTTGGCATCGAAGACGTGCAGCATACAAATTTCGACCATTATCTCTCTGGTCCACGAGGTGTATGGTACACGAAAAGTAAAGAATAGATGCTACGCGGATTTTGATTTTGAGATCTGAATTATTACAGGGATGGAGGTTTCGAATTGCCTGGTACTCCCAGAGTGCCAATTAAGTGAGCGCCGAGAACACTGCGCAACAAAATTTTGAGTCTGAAATAATGCATGGACCGGACAATGATTTTCTTTTGTATTTTTCGACGCTGAAACCGAATCCGAGCTCAAATTTGTACCTTTCAGTTTTTTTTTAATTGAAACAAACTGATTCTCTAAAAACAGCGTTTTTCACGTTTTTTGCTAATTTTGTGAACTGAAGGTCTCTGAGTTAAAGAGTACAAATGGGTCAAATGCATATCAAAATGTGTTTCCCTGCGTATTTTGACCCGTTGAACACGATCCTGGTGTTTTCAGAATACTCTATATTGAAACTTTGAAGCCGTATGAGCGTGTTAGTCCATCTGGTATTTGGAGAAAAAGTCTAATTTTGCAATAAATCTTCGAAAAATCATGAAACAGTCTAGAATGGACCGAATTAGACCTTCAACCTCGCATTTTTTCCGTTTTGTACTTTGAGGAAAAAAATTGTCCAACAGCCGTAGAGGCACTGGTTTTACGTCAGGAATTTGTTTTTCAAACACATATTTTTGTTATAGCTTTTGCTGTGCTGAAATTACGAGGAGAAAATTTTCCTCTTGCACGTGGTACCCAAACATGATTGTCTGACGCAAACTGACCGTCCTAACACAATCCCTTGGTTCATTCAGAGGTAACACGTCAGAATTTTCTTCTAGCCGCGAGAAACCTGTTTTTTGAGGAGTTTCCTTGACCTAGGCCAATTTCGTGACATGATATTCCAAAACAAACTACAAGATCGTGTTTAGATGGCCATTTTGCGTCGGGGACTATAGTTAGATACCTTATGCAAGGAGAAATTTTTCTCCTCGTGATTTCAGCACAGCAAAAGTTATGTCTCATAAATAGGTGTTTGAAAAACAAATTCCTGACGTGAAACCAGTGCCTCTACGGCTGTTGGACAATTTTTTTCCTCAAAGTATGTTACAAAACAAAGAAAATGCGAGGTTGAACGTCTAATTCGGTCCATTCTAGACCGTTTTATGATTTTTCGAAGATTTATCGCAAAATTAAACTTTTTCCAAATACCAGGTGGACTAATAAGCCCATAAGGCTTCGAGGTTGCAGTATAGTGTTCTAAAAACACTAGGATCGTGTTCACCGGGCCAAAATACGTAGGAAAACACATTTTGATGGACATTTTGACCTATCTGTACTCCCTGACTAAGAGACCTTCGGTTTACAAAAGGTTTATTCGATTACGCCGGCCACGCCGGCGTGGCCTGGCGTGGCCGCCGTAATCGAATAAACCTAAAATTAGCGAAAAACGTGAGAAAACGCTGTTTTTTAGATAATCAGTTTGTTTCAATTTAAAAAAAACGTAATGTGTAGGCGCAAATCTGAGCTCGGATTCGGTTTCAGCGTCAAAAAATATGCAAGAAAATAATTGTGTGGTCCATGCATTATTTTAGACCCAAAATTTTGTTGTGTAGTAGAATCAGTCCCTTCACTCCTCTCAAAATGATGCTTTACCCGAAAAAAGATGACCATGATCTCGTCACGTATGAAAAGATCAATTGAAGAACAATGCTCAGACTGACACATCTCATTGGTTTCATTTCGAGAGCATGTATGTACATATTGAATCATCTGATGATAAGGACCCGTAGAAACGATGCAACATACATGATCTTGGTTGTGTCACTCTGAGCATTGTTCTTCGATTGATCTTTCTGTACGTGACGAGATCATAGTCATCTTTTCTGTGGGTAAAACCACATTTTAAGAGGAGTGAAGGGACTGATTCTCGTTTGTATAACTGGAGATAACAGTGTGTCAGTGTACTGTGTGTTTATGTAAGCTCCTCGCATTCGCCCGGTTTTACCCGTGAGGCAAGGGAAAACTTCATGGTGTAAAGAAAACCCGGCTCGAAGAGCCCGAGTAAGTGTATTCTCGTTGGTATCACTTGATAATTTAATTACATTTCAAAAGTTCGAACAAAGATGGAGAACTCCACTAAATTGGGACTTAAGGTAGTACTGGCGGTACTGATGAGTCCAAGCGCGGATTAAATCTTCGCTTGACCCGATTCCGCTCGCCTATATAGGTATAGTAACGCACACAGCACACGACAACCTAACCCCGAAACTGTCAAGAGTAGTGACGTATTGGCTCAAATCTTCCTTTGTAGGCTCCTAATCGTTGATCTGTTTATTTCTATGCACTTTTCGTGTACTCTTACACCTGTGTGCTCTTTCCTGTGAAAATCTGATAGTTGGAAATTAGTGTATCGATAATTTCCCGTAAGACGCCTTGTTAATCGGCTGTCACGAAATTGCCCAGAACTTTTCTCCGCGGCTCCTAAAAATTTTGAAATTTCAGCTGTGTCTGTTTGAGGCACTAATGTACCACTGTACCGACTTTCGTAATTTTCTGATAGGTAATTCGAGTACCGCTACTACTACCTTAATAGAGCAACATAATGGAAAACACCAATTTCTCCATTAAACATCATTAGTCATAAGTATCCATGTTATCGAAAAATGTAGGGATTAATTTTGTGTCGGGCTTTTTAAGGTCATATAAAAAAGATCTTTCGAACGATTTTTCGAATGGTGCGTCTGCGTCCATTTTGAGTTATGGGGGGTTCTTTTCCAAATCTTCCAAATTATACAATACGCCGTACATCATGTTTCATATTTCACATCTTTAGCATACTTGAATGATGTGAAAGATTGTGATGCTGAAAGATTGTGTAGAGCTCTTTTCTTGTATATTCGTTAGATATATCGGAAAAAACTGTCTACATTTCAGGACACAATTCAGGTCGAAACGGATTTTGAGTCGATCGAGGAGCTCTGTACAGAGCCATAAGCTCTTCAAAGGAGTGCGACAAAATCACAGCCGCATTGGAGTTACTTACACACTACACTTTTTCGATTTTTTTCCTACCAAACCTTGGATGTCGAATGACGTACTCATCCCACCATATGAAGTTCCATTCAAGAGTTTTTGCTATATTTAGTTAGAACTTGTTCAAAGTCTTTTCAGCTGGAGTCCTGGAGTTTCTAATATTGGTAATTTTACCAACCGTGACTGAAGATACTTGATCGCATTTTGCTATTCTTCCATCACAATTTTGAATAATCCTCGGATACAGAGAAGTTGCCTCTTCAAAAATCTGTCCCTAGAATTCTTACAAAGCTACGGTAAAATAAGATAGCAGAAAGCGATTCGATAAATCTCGTTGAAATCATGAGAGCTTGACGCGAATGAAACTCGGAACATTTCGTCTTATTGAACTCACAGTGTTTCAAGGATTAAGACAACTGAAATGGATGAATTCGGCCCTCGATATCCGAACTTTGATTCGAGACCTAGGAACTTATCAACAATTTGGTTTATAGGTAATGCTGTATGTAATTCTCCCGTATCAACTGGAGTGAGTGCGGGAGTTTGACACTGGAGAATTAATCCATTTATTCTATTTGAGTGGGATACTCCAACCTTATATATGAGTTCAACTTGGCTACTGGTTAGCTGAACGCTTCTATGAGCACAGCTTTCAATTGGCAATTCGGAAAAATGACATTGTCCACTGTGCTTGACAGCATTTAGCTGGAATGAAAATTGAAACGAATGGCACGAGAATAATACAATAGCCCCTGTACTTCCAAAATAGCAGAGATCGGGGTAATTCTAGATACAATCGAAATTTTGCTTGCAAGCATATGAAAAAGTCGAAAAAGATAACACAAAGAATTCAGTATTAACAAATTCAAATAGTGGGTGATCAGAGGCTCCACACTATTGACTTCTTTATTCATCAACCTACACAAATTGTACCGATTAAGGTAATCAACCTGATACTGGCCATGCTGTATTTCTTCCACCATTAAACAACACCAACATAACAATCACTATAAATACGTTCTATTGTACAATTGAAGTCATCAATTACCAAAAAATGTTTGAATTACAGCCATTTTTTTCGCCAGATAATGTTCTTGGCTGATGGTTAGATAAGCTTGGATAACATGCGGATCTACATTCAATTTTTTCAAGAGATCCGGTTTGCCACCAAATACGAACTCACGGATATCTTCAACGGACTCGATATGTATCTGACGAGCACTCTGCGATGATCTCCTCGCAAAGCAAAACACTATAACATTGAGTAATTGTGACTCTTCTTTGTAGCAGGTGATACCGTCATCATCAAATGGGGTTTCTAAGTTGGGGGCTAACGAGGAGGATTTTGCAAAAGTAGACAGGTATTGCTGAATTATTTGAACAAATTCCTCGTGATTCAGCTCACCTACAATAGCCTTTCGGGGAATCAGATTGAGCAACAGTGTAATTTGAACGATTTCTGACGAGATTTTAATATTTGATCGAGTATGAGGTAATAGTACATTACGCAAGACACTATCTTCTATCGCTTCTCTGATACTTGTGATCTCGTCCCTCAACAGTGTCAACGACCATAAAAAGCACAACTTCTTACAATTGCTGTTCAAACTCTGAAAATCGTGTAAGAGGATTTCTAAGCCTTTGGATATTAAGTGCCGAAGACTATCAGGATAACTAAAGTAGTTGGCAAAGGTAATGTCTTGATTTTGAAATGCCATCGTTGCACTCTTCAAAGGGTCAGAGGATTCAGAATGCCTATGAGAATAAAGATGGATGTACATCAGTAATTCTGAAAAATGCGCGTTTGAGGTCGAGGAATCGTCTGAAATTTTATGGGCAAAATTCTCTAATTTTTCTAAAATACGAAAGTCACAAGGGTCTCCTTCTTTGTTGAACAGTAAGACCCTGATCGATTTACTCGTGTATGTGACGATACTTTGTAAAAGATATTCATCGACAACTAGAAAGTTACGCGTGACGAAGTCAACGATCATGAGTAACGAATCAACATCATTTCGTGGTGCAGTTTGACATAGAGAGTGACAAAAGTATTGGCATTCCGACTCTAATACATCCTTCAGTAACTCACGGCGGTTGTTGGAATACAGATAACCAACGAAGAGCCTCATCAATTCGTCTACAAACTCAAAGAAACCAGGCTTCCTTGGATTGAAAGGCGCAATGAAACAATCAGTTGGTACCGGTTCAGATTCTTGATCGCTCATACTGTGAGTTATGAGCTTGGATTTACGCGACAGTCGTATCATTTGAGCTTCAATTGCGTAACATACGTTTTGGTGATTCATTAGCGAAAGCCTGCGACTCCAAAAGTTCCATAAACACTCCATCAACTCGGGAACCTCTACATTCGTCTGTACATCACAGAGCGATCCGATCGTTTCGCTATCGGCCGCGAAAGTGACACTCTCGACAATTTTTCTTTCCATCAAATACTCCAAGGCTTGTAAACACCCATTTCGATGATTAAAACTGTTCGATGATTTCAATCGTCGCACCAACCGATGTTCTTCACGATCTAGATGAGACGAGTGAGTACCCGTAAAAGCTACAAGGCACTTAGCAGCTGAAATTCGTACGTGAGCTAGTGGGCTATTCAGGAGACGATATAAGCAATCCTTTATCTGATTCACAAACTCTGACGAGGAGCCATCGATAAGTTCACAACCACTGAAAAACATCTTCGAAAGCAATGGTAAAATGTGAACAACATCAGAGTTTTCTTGCCACGAACTCTGCTCATCCAAAGACCGACAAGAAGCTCGCAATCTCGCAAGTACGTGTGCTGCCAGCTGAGGAAAGTGGGTGGCAAAGTGGTTGACGGAATAACCGTAGCCGAAGTCCAAGCCTTTTGCGCCCCAATTCTGACCAACGAATCTCGTAATCAACGCTCCATATAACTGGAAACTGGCATTCCTGAAGAATAAGAAACCAAGACGTGAGCTAAATTCGAATGTTTTCTAAAAGAACCGTCATCATGTCGTAGTTATATTTTTCATCATCCTAACCTAAAAATGTCGCTTTCAAAATACGCGGTCTTACGGTTCTCATGATGAAAGATCATCATTGACCTGTGCTTGCACAGTCGTTTCGAGCGCGAAGAACTTATTTTCTTCGCTTTGCTCGGGATATAAATTGTCCTAGGAACTAGCTAGCACTCGAACTGAGCGTATGTGTCCAGGTCAATAATGTACTATTCTATTTTAATGGTGGTACCGGAGGGTAATGATGAAAACTATAGGATGTTGACATTTCATGGTGAAAATGGCGTTTACCAAGTGACGAGGCTTATGCCAAGAACACATATTTTAGATGTTCAAGTTTCAACTCAGAGAGAGACTTCGAGCTTCTATTGTCACGAAAAATTGGGGTTTCATGTTCTGATTCATTAGGGTAAGTGCCCCTATCACTGCGAGTTTTTCGGTAGTTGACGACTAAAAGACACACAGTGTGAATAATCCGGACCGGATCTCAACTCGTGATGGCTCAAAATGTTGCTCTAAGTCTGCTCAATTCGTGTACGAAATTTCAAAGTGATATGATACTTTGCGGGAGAGCACTTCTCATTTGATTGAGAGGAAATTCTGCTCCTATTGCTGTTCTTGTGATTCTAGTACTGCACCCCTAGTACTGCGCGATTTCCTATTACTGTGTACCAATTACTGATGTAAACTTTGATATCAACATAACCTCATGACCAACGTGATACTCCTTCAAAAATCGTCCGATAAAGTTTCAGTATAACTTGATCGACCCACGAGAATTAGAAAAAGAATAGCAATAGGAGCAGAATTTCCTCTCAATAAAACGAGAAGTGTTCTCCTGCAAAGTTTCGTATCAATTCGAAATTTCGTACACGTATTGAACAGACTTAGAGCAACATTTTGAGCCTTCGCGAGTCGAGATCTGTTCCGGATTATTCACACTGTGTGCCTTTTGGTCGGTAACCACCGAAAAGCTCGTAGTAATAGGGACAGTTACCCTAGCTGATGAGCTCACAACACTGTGTGCTGTAGAGATGTCTGCGTAAGTTTCACGGCGAGATTAAAACTCGGTCATCTGCATGTATCAATTTTACGTCATTGATCCACTATGATGGGATCGAAGTAGAGACTAATCTGAATCATCAGTGTAGCTAAATTCCGTGCTCGATTACTCCAGTCGCTTGAATAATGGTTATATAGAATGCGACCGTGAATGGTGATCAATTCAAAACCAATAATAAGAGGTAGCGCGTATGAGGAATCGTGAGACTCTCTCGGAAGAATGGAATGTCACCGTGGATGTAATTACACTGTACAAAAAAATGTTGAAGTCGGAATGTCGCATGGACCGCGGGCCACGATTTCCTCACGTTTGTTTCGACGCTGAAACCAAATCCGACTCCAGAATTGCGTGAGAATGTCAAGATTTTTTCAAATCGCTAGGAAACGATTTGTCATGAAGCTACGTTTTTGACGTTTTTCGCTAATTTTGTCAATTGATTTTTGTGGAAACAAATCCTTTTAGTGAATCAAGGGCGTAATGAAACCATAAACCTCCACGTATTTTGACCTGCTGAACATGATGTCATTGGTTTCAAAAGGCTAGGATGCGTCCAAAATGAGTGACAAGCTGATCTTTCAAGTTGCTCTCAGCGAAATTTGACTGATTTCACCATAACACTTTAAATGCTCACCAAATAGACCAGAGACATTTTTTTTGGATGTATAGAGGTGCATTTGTTTCTTTCATATACAATAACGGAAAACTATTTGCAATAGACCAAAAATAGATGGGTCAAACAATCGTGGATCACCCTGAAAAAGGCATTCTAAGCACTTTCTGAGGAAAGCTCAAGCTTGCTCGCCGTAATGAGCCAATCAAGACTCTTTGCGCCTCACGGGCCTCTAAAATCATAAGAATTGTTTCGTTTTGTTACCATAACAAAATATCTGAAGTCGCGGAGACTTGTATGTACTTACGCGATATCAAGTGACCATCAATCATCTAGATGCAATTAATCGTGTTTAATTGTTTTCCATCCCAAGCCCATGTCGGTACTTCAACGAGTATATTCCGAAGGCAATCGAACCAAAACACTCTGTACGCTAGATGTACCATTTTGTAGTGGTTGGAGGGGATCATCACGGCGGGTCGGAACGGCGAAAAAGTGTTAGGTGCGTGATCATGAAAAATACCAATTGGATATGTTTCGGGCTAGTCTTTAGATCATTTTCCCGAAAGAATTAAAATCATCGGTCGGGGATTTTCAAAATAATCGTCTTTTTTGTGTTATTTAAATTCACGCGTTTTGATACTTCAACGATCCTTTCCCAATCACTCGAGCTATGATCGTTCAACTCAGAATAACTCTCAGAGCTGAACAGACAACAACATTCCCACGTATATTTATCCAGATCATTCGTTGGTCTGGCCTAAATCCGCCAGATATGAAGCTGTGGTGATATACATTGAGATTCAGTGGAAGGTCCATTCGGTCATGATTCACATCAAGGAATTTCGCGAGAAAATTGAAACTGGATTGGGAGTTTACAGTGGGCAGGCATTTGAATCGGTCCATCATGACTTCAATAAAGTATGGAGGTAACATGAAGTTCATTTGGGTCATTCCAACTGTTCAAATCGTCTGCTTCGCGCAGTATGTGAACTCAATGGACTACATCTGTAACTCTCCAAAGCTCTCTTCATGGTGGAAGATCTTTGTTCCAGCAATCGTTCAGCTGGATTAATGTACTAGTTGTATTCTTGAAAATGTTATGACTCATCCATTGTCATTAGCAAGAGGGAGTAAATACTACTTGGTTGATAACAAGATTTTTAGAGGAAGAATAATCTTATTCCACCTTCCAAACCATCTTTGAGAGATTTTCTGCCGAGTAGAAACTTTTTTTCGACTATAAAACGATGTTTCGACCTATGCCGCCGCGATTGTGCGACAGAGGTCGTCGTTCTCCATACTTGAAGAAATTCTTCAGAGCTGATTCAGAGCTGTGAGACAAGAAAAAAGCAGTAAAAAATTCATTTTTCTGGAAAAAGGGGTGAAAGAAATGCAAAAATCGACTTTATTTTGGAATCCCTCGGCGGATTTTTTTTATTCTTGTTGGAAAATGATGTTCAAAATATCCCAAAACACACCCGAAAAGTATTTCCCAGATTCACGCAACTTTCACCTATTCGGGTTTCCGACTCGCCGTGCTGCCACTCATTGTGGACGCATCCAAGTCTCTTGAAACCATCGCCACCGCGTTCAGCAAGTCAGAATCCGTAGAAAATGATGATTCCGATACAGCTTCGGTCTACTATAAGGATGTGTCACCACAGCAATCAATTTACAAAATTAGCGAAAAACGTCAAAAACGCTGTTTTTTGATGAATCGGTTTTTTGCGACTTGAAAAAAATCCTGATGTTCTGGCGCAATTTTAGGCCCAGATTTGGTTTCAGCGTCGACTTATATGTAAGAAAATCATGGTCCTGTCCATGCGACATTCCGACCCCAACATTTTGTTGTACAGGGTTGTTCAACTTACCGCACTGTGAATGTGGACGAAGTCATGTAATCTAAACAAATCAAACAAATGCGATCCAGATATGGATTCAGTTGTGCTTGCAGCTGCTTATCTGCGACCAAACTTTTGAGAAAATGCAGTCTTATCGCACGTGGATCGTCATAAACAGTACCATCCTGTTTTTCCTTTCGTGTCGGCATCCTTGACTCCACCAGAGAGTGAACTAACGAGTTCACCGCAAAATGGAAAAGTGGCCGATCCGTCCTTATATCATTAGCAATGATTCGATGAAACAGTATTGTTATCCCAGCTCCTCTTCGAGTCAGATTTATACTCGATGCAAAGTCATTGTTGATCAACTTTTCCACGTAGCTTTCTAGTACTTCCATGCTCAGCTTGTTCTTACACAAGTACCTGTTGCGGGCGAATGAAAGGATATGAGACTTGACAGTAAAATCATACTTATCGGGATGAACGTCCGTTTGAAAAACTGATCCCGACGATTTGGGAAAATTCAGCTGAACAGTTGTTTGGGTACTTGACAAGACTCAAACATGATGTCGACGAAGAAAGATCATCAGAACTTGACAACGCTTTGGAAGAGGCTGCTAGTGAGACAGCACACGAGTTCCACTATTTCTTTACTCCAAAATATTAGCCACGTTTTAATTCATTGCATAAGTCCTCAACTTTGATCCTTTCTACTAAAAATACCTCTACTGTATGACTCGAATGTGTCCTCAGCTATTTAGAAAAACTTCGTAACAAGAAAAAGATACAAATTTCCTGCTGAAAATCAAATCTACTTGCAAAAGATGCAATGTATGAGTATCTACTCAAGCATTATAGAAACGAAGTACTGGTAGATTCCGAAATTGGCCTGCAAATGAAAGTAATTCAAGAATATTGTCATTCAAATTAGTGCGCTACATCAACGAATGAAAATAGTATCTTCATCCTCTTTGATTCCTAGTCATCAAAACTACAATACCCTCAGAGTTCTCGCTGATCCATTCCCAGCCTCAAATCATCCGCATGCAGTTTTCTACCACCTATTTGTAGTTATTTTGTATGTTCATCATTGCTCACGCATGACTATATGCCGCAAGAATCAAAGCCGCCCACAGAACAATTTTTTTCCAAAGGAAATTATTATTTGTCTATATAATTGGCATGCGGGGAAAAGTATCGATTCAGCCAAGAAACCCCATTATCTTTCTGTAACTCGAATAATATTCATTCAATGTGTAGGATAATTTTTTTCGATACACTGTGCGTAAAAGTGCACTTTGCGCACAGTTTGTCGACTTTTACTCACAGTTTATCGAAAAGTATAGTTAGATACACGGGCGTGAAACCTATTATTCGCATCCTCGTGATGATTCCGACCCTCGCCTGCGGCTCGGGCCGGAAACCCATCACTCGGACGCGAATAAAACGTTTTACGCCCTTGTATCGAAATGTACTATTATGCTATTCTGTGCGCAAAATTGAGCAGAAATGGCCATTTAGACGCTTGTGTGCCGTGCGCAAATGGCGAGCAGCGTGCGTAAATGTGCAAACTGTGCGCAATTTTTTTTTGCGCACGCCGCAAATCGTCAAACCGTGTGCAAATCAGCCATTTGCGCACGCTGCAAAAAAATTTCGTGCGCAAATTTCCATTTACGCACGGAAAATACTATTTCTTTGAACTGAACTTTAAACTTGAATTTTTTTTTTTTTCATCACCCCCTTTCAATTTTTCTATGGGATTATTTCGCGAACTTGTTCAGTGTACGTGTTGTGTGTGTAAAATATGTGGGTATCAGTGTATAGAAGCCTCTGCATTTGTCGGAGATTGATGAGCCCGTGAGGCATGGGAAATAGTATACTTTGCACTGACTTCATGAAGTTGTAGCTTGCTTCTGAGCGATTGGTTTTCGGCCGAAGCCGCCCAAGGTAACGGTCGAAATACTCAGTCAGTAGCAGATACTCTCATGAACGAATTACTATTTTATGTAATTAAGCAAACACCTAAACATCGGAAAGTTGCATAAAGTTGTCTTTTTGATTAAAATATTTCATTTCTATATAAAGTTCTTAAAATTATAAAAACATATGCTTGAATAATAGAAACTGAGCCCCCCGAACCCCCCGGCGGGGGCTGCCACCCCTGGACCCCGCTTCCGCGCCCTGTATTCTCCCCGACCCAAGTTCACGATCGAGCTGCGTACTGCTAGTCTTTCGAAGCATGATTCCCTACATTCTTGATTCACAAACTGGTTAGCAAGCTTTTGTCATAGAAAGACACGAGCCTAGATAATTGATGTCTCAAATTTATAAACGAGGCCAAACGGTGGCTAAGTTACATACATATTACTAACTGTTTGACGAATCCTGCACGAATCTCACCTGCGCTCTCTAAAGTAACATGGGAAATGTTGAAGATCGATAGACTCTCAAGATAACCTCTGTAAGTTCAAATCATTTGGTTCCAATGAACATTTAGATACTAGAAGATCAAAATAACTTTACTCTTCTTAGCCTTCTTGGCTCTTATTTGAAATCGAGATAGAATTAGTACTGCCTGTCTAATTCAAAATAAATATTGAGAACCATGTTACTGAAGTACCAGAATGGGTTTCAATACTTTTCAAAAATTGATCGATCAAAGAATTAATAGTAAGTTTGGCGATCTTCAGGCAACACATGATTGAGCAGCGGATTTGTGTTAATTATCTCATGAATGATGTTATTACCTTCAATCAAATTTTCTATTCAACTTTATTATACAGTTCCCTGCGCACATTGACTAGAATGATTGAATGCTCCTTGATCTGAGATCTAATTCGATGATTGCGTATTCTTTGGCGAGTTGCAATTTTGCTCACAGCAACAGCATAAAATATCGTAAGCAACACGGGGCAAACATTTGCGCACTCGTACCCGCACTCGTACGCAAATTTCTGTTTGCACCCTAGTTGCTTAATATACTATTATGGAGCTTTACAAGATCAGTAAACGAAATTTCTTGACGATTTTGCGAATGATGCGATCATTCCATGTTCTGAGGTATCCTCGACCAAATTTTCCAAATTTCGCGTCTTTTGCATCGTGCATGCAACTTCACATTTCATATTTCCAATACACTATCGATCGTAAGTTCAAGATCGCCCAATAAATAATTTTTCAATCGCCTCAGGTCGATATGGAGCTAGGTGATCGGAATCAACCTTTACTCATCTCATTTTGAAGCTCTTTTCATATACACTTTCAATTATGTTATTGACGTTTTTGATCCAACTCTGCAGTTCCAGGCTGTCCCAGTTAGAGAAACTCCATAATTCTAGTATCTCACGTTAACCTTCAATCACCTACAATTTTACAGAAATTTATAGATTAGAATGAAACTTATGGCATCTAAAATTGCCACTCAAGAGCTTCAGAATTCGTTTTTGAAGGTTATTCTGATTTGTCTCCAATGCTAGGAATCACTGTTTTTCTGACGGAAGATGTAAAAAAAGCGTCTTATCATCAGCTAATGATGAAAGCCTCATGTTGGTTAGAGTAATCAAAGGACTATTTTTGCCCAAGTAAAAATGAAGACACTATGATCACGTACAGTATGCAAGAACACTATGATCACATGTCAACACCTGCGAAATGATTTTAAAAGTTTTTTTAACCCTCCTGCGTTTACGATTTTTCCGTATTTCCCGTCCAAATATTCATGACTTTTTTTACAGGCTTGGATGATCCAGGAAAGCGTTCACCTTTAGATTTTCGGGGTCGCTCGACACGAATTCGATGCACAAGAGAATAATTTATGCGTTCCAGAAGTGGTGCGGCAAGTTGAAAACGAGGTTTATCATATGAAAATGACGTTATTACGATCTGGAAATCCGCCATATTGGATCTGCCGTTTTGAATTTTCAATATTTGAGAGCTGATTCCGATTCTCCGACCTCAAAAACCTCCGAGTGAGCATTTCATAAGACGAAATGCGATGGCAACTCTGTTTCCATAACCCATTGATCTAAAAATCCGCCATATTGGATCTGCCATCCTGAGTTTCGATTTCCTAAGGATACGGACTCGGATTCTCCGACCACCAAAACCCCGGATCAAGGGATATTAGCCTGATTCAAGCATGTTTAGGATTCCGTTTCGACGTGGAAAAGTTGACCCACAACATGCATAAATCTCGTGAATTTTCATAGTTTTCAATCTCATTTCTGTTATAATAGTAACGAATCATCGAGAATGTGATCTAGATTTCCTCCGAGGAAATAATATCAGCTTCGATTTGCGCTATTGCACGTGTCTTAAAATGATACGGTGCGAAAGTTATTCAAGGAAAGGTTATTCTATTGCGCTAGGACGAGTATACTCGTCCTAGCGCAAAATTAACACACTTACTTCCCTGCTGCAAAAGATGGATAGGAATGTATAGAAAAACAATCCGGATAAGTCTGAACGGATCCAGATGTACCTAGTCTCTCTGTAGGCGAAAAGAGTGGCATTGCAGTTCAATCGATTAGAATCCTCTGAGGGACCTATTACCATGAGGAGCAGGCTTCCCATCGGCTTCAATCCAACTTTGGTTTATTGGATGATGGGATCCCAATCCGGATTAATACCACTTAGATCCGGCCTTGATCCCAATTCAATGCGATCCAATCCGCATCGAATGCCGAATACAGATAGTAAAGCAGTCTGCCTATCCGCTTCAATCCAATTTCTGTGCATTGGATAGATGCTTCCCAATCTGCATCAATACCATCGATAAAAAGTCCATCTCAATGCATCAATACCACCTCAATCCGCCCGTGTACTTGATCCAATCCTATTTAATCCACATGGAATGTCGAGTAGAGGTAGGGACGGTGTCTCCCTATCCGTTTCAATCCAACTTTGGTCTACTGTATGGAAATTTCCCAATCCGGACCTATACCACTCCAATCCGGCCTTGCCCTTAACTCAATCCAATTCAATCCGCATTCAATGCCTAATAGAGATAGACGAGCAATATTCCTATCCGCTTCAATACAACGTTCGTATATTGGATGGCTATTTTCCAATCCAGATCGATACCACTTCAATCCGACCTTGTACTTAATTCAATCCAATTAAATCCGCACCGAATACTGAGTAGAGATGGAGTAGGAGTCTTCTTGTTCGCTTCAATCCGTTTTCTGTGTAGTGGATGAAAATTTCCTGATCCGGATCAATACCTCTCCAATCCGGCCTTATCCTCGATTCAATCCAATCCAATCCGCATTCAATGCCGAATAGAGGAAGTGAAGCAATCTTCCTATCTGTTTCAATTCAACTTTTGTGCATTGGATAGGAGCTTTCCAATCCGCATCAATAAATCCGCATCCATACCCCTCCAATCTGACCTTATCCTCAATTAAACCCATTCCAACCCGCATCTAATTCCGGCCGAATAGAGGTAGACCAGCATCGTTCCCATCCACTCCAATCCAACGTTTGTATAATATGGATGGCAGTTTCCCAATCCGGATCAACACCACTCCAATCTGGCCTTGTCCTCAATTCAATCGGCATCCGCATTCAATGCAAAATGACGATATAGCAGCAATATGCCTATCCGCCCCTATCCAGCACTTGTGTATTCGATGAAAATTTTCCAATCCGGATCAATATACCACTCCAATGCGGCCTTGTCATTAACTGATTCCGTTCCAATCCGCATCCGATGCCGAATAGAGGAAGGAGAGCAGTCTTCCTATCCGCTTCAATTTAACATTTGTGCATTGGATGGGAGCTCCCCAATCCGCATCAATACCAGTTTCCATCCGATCCCCCAAGCGAATCCATTCCAACCCGCATCCAATGCTAAATAATAGAGGTAGAGAAGCAGTCTCTCCATCCCTCCCGGTCCGATTTTCGTGTATGAGTCGCAGTTTCCCAATCTAGATCAATATCACTCCAATCCGACCTTGTAGAATACTTTTTTGTTCAAATCAAAAAATTACATCGAACTAGGAGAGAAAAAATTGCAAGAATTAAGGAAAAATATCACTAGAAAATTATATAATTATATATATGTCTAATTTTTTGGAGAAGACTGTTCGATATTTGCTTTACTTGGTTCTCTACCTCGATATCATTCCTTGACCTGAACAAAAGAGTATTCTTGTAATTTTTCGGAATAATCGATATTTTTCGAGTTCTGATGCATTTTAGCGAGAAGATCCAGATTCTTGACACGAAAAAATGTATCCAGTCCCACAGAATTTGATGGAATGGTCTGTAAATTTTTTCGGGGGTACTTATTTTAATGGTTTTGAACGAAATGTCGTATGGGTTCGACGATCCGACGAAGTGGTCGCAAACTAGAGTATAGATATGGTCGAAATATTTTCTTTTGGAAAATCGACCACGCCATCGTATTTATATTAGCTCGAAAAAATACATTCAAATCCAGATCTTCAGCCTTCCATGATTTTTTAGGCCAGAGGGTAAACCCTCTCCGCAAAGTCCTTGGTATATTACTTCAACGCAAGTATTATAGAAAAAAGGTTTGTGGGATTTTTCCAGACTTCCCTGGTGACGGCGTTTTGTGAATTAAGTGCTTCGGAATTGCCCATATGCATACCACTCAGTCGCATGCTGTAAGAGTAGACCCCACAATATTAGGAAAAATATCCAATATTTTTTTATTGTGAGTATTAGAGTTATTATTGATGTCCAAGGACAACCGATTGCCACAATTCCATCGGCCCATTTGTTCCTGAGACATCTTACACAATGTGAAATTGTGCGAGACCCATTTATGAATGTCTGAGTTCATGAGCACTGCTACAGTTGTTGATGATCACGGTCGACTACCACATAATATTAGTTTGCTAACACAATACCCAACTTTTATATGATTCAAAATAGACATGAAATTGAAAAGTACACATACCTGACCAAATTCCCGACCGCATATCCAGCCGATTCAATTACACCCTTATGGCGACACTTCAGTGATACTGAAACTATAACTTGACTCGCACGCTGAATCATTGGATCTGTGACGTATTTGTTTCTTACTATTTCGACAGCTAATTCACACAAAACCTAGATGAAAAAGACGCACTCATATTTGCTTCAGAACATGGAGTATCGTAATGCCGAATTCAAAATGTTACTAACCTTAAGCGATCTCCACGTGATTGTGACAATCAACTGTTGAACAGGGGATAATACGAGTTCATCAAATTCATAATCAAGTTCACTCCGTCTGATTGCATCATCAACAGCAATCCCCATTTCTTTGAAAGAAGAAGAAAAATCTGAGCCTAAGTACAGTGAAATTATCATCATTATCTAATTCAAGCTCAGATTCTTAGATATGTGAAATCAAAGGAAAAAATTATTAAATTTGCTAAGAATGTATTTACCCAGACCCGATGATTTTGAAGAAAACATACTGAGAAAATCTTGTACAGCCTCTTCCAGCAAAGTCAGAATTTCCTCTAACAATGGTTCAGTTATCAAGTTACACTCTGGACCACTTTTGAAAGCGGTCGATAATAATGCTGTCACAACACCATAACAAGGTGAATTTTGCGTAGCTGCTTTTAATATGTCTCGCTTCAGGAGATTCAATTGATTTCTAATTTCTCCGAGTAAAAATCTTGTGTAACGTGGAAATTTCTCTTTCACCGGTAGCCTCGGAATATTTTCAGAATTTAGAAGGGTTCCTTCGAAATCATGAGGATCGAACCATTCCGATAGAATTTTCAACAGACAAGCGCCGCTTTCTATTTCAGAGAATTTGTAAGAATTACACTTGTCCAAAGCCATTGTGAACAGAAACTGAAAACGACTTGGATTAAATATTAGAAAAATTGGAAAATGGATATTTGCTTAATCCGTGTGGCATGACTTACATTTTTTTCAGAATGGTTAAGTAAATGAGGATCAAAAAACTCAACAACCATCTCGACTGAATTCTCTCTCACATCCGTGGCAGAATCCAAAACTAGTTTTAATAGGGTTATGAGACGTTGTTTCTCAGTATATCTCCACCTCCCCATTTTTTTCATCTTTTCTTGCAAGGATGGGCCATAACTCAGAGCGACTCTGAAGACAGGGTCTTTGGATAGGAAACAATCAGTAGACTTACTGCCGAATAAGAATTGAAGGCAGAGTTTATAGAGGGACAATCCAAATATTTTCCGTTGGTAACAAGAGGCAATCTCGAAGCAATCCATCTCGAAGTCGTAGAGCCATTCGAAGAATTTGACAGCTTCCAGTGTTTCTTTTGAAACAGAGGCACGTTTTAGCAAACCACTGAGGAAAATCTTGAAATAATGAAGAATTCCTTCTCTGAGATAGGTTGAGCTCGTCGTAGCGTTGAAGAACAAAAAGCTCTCTACAGCCTGTATGGATCTCAAATAGTGATCATTCTCTGGGTCATCTTGCGCATAGCTGTGAGCAGCAAATATATTCAATCTTATGAATTCCTCCTCGTGATTCAAATAATCGAACGAGTACATATCGAGGATGGGGATACTCGCGCCATACTTTCTGGATAAACGCAATAAATGAGATAGATATATGCTACATTTTCCGTCACAGCACTCTGCGAGGAAGAGTAAAAGATCTCGGTGGATCTTCACTAGGGGCTCAATCCAATATCTGCATAACACTTGCAAAGCACTCCTTTCTTTTCTGGAAATAATAAATCCATTATTCATCGATTCCAGCTCAAAACTCTAAGCCAACAGCATAATGTTTCAATTTATTCCCGGCCATTATTCCGAATGCGCTATCTCCGCAGGTAATCGAAATCACGTGACCGAACATTATAATACTCATTATTATTATTGAGCCTGTATAAAAATAAGAACTAGATTGAGATTCTTCCGGAAGAATCCACGGAGGAGAGATTAAGTATTCCATTATTCCGCGTCTTATCTGCTCGCTCACTCTCTCATCCAACCAAACCGATTGTCATCGAAACAACACCGTTCAGTGGAAATTCTCCTAGCCTAATAACCCCACCAGCATGAAAATTTATGGGACGTTGGAAATTTGGTAGAATTGATTCGTTGCTCTTGCTAAATGATTAGTTCTTAGATCAAACTTCATCGAACGGATTTGTATGCCTACGCATATGCAAAAAAAAATCAAATTAATATAATCACGAGTGCATGAATCACAATACCAATAAGATCTCTCAACTGCTGAAGGCGAGACTCATACGGTTTATATTGTAGGCCAATAGAATTAGAATTTTCTTGGCGGTGGAAGGTAAGTGTAGGGTCTACTTTTTTTAGGTGCACAGCACACTCTAGAACCATGTCTACCACTTCCGAACAAATTTAGCTTGCCAAAAAAAATTATTGGCGCCGGTGGGCCCCGCGATTTTTCATTTTTCAATCTTCACCAACCCTTAATAATTCGAGGAATATTCCCAATAAGAATCTTTCAAGGTGATTTACTTTGCATAAGGCGTCGGCACCGAGCCTGAAAGAGTTTGCTAACATCCACACATATTTACCAGTCTACGAGAGTCCAGTTCATGACCAGAATAAAATTACGAAAAATCGGCCTTTCAGCAAACGTGTTAATGATGAAAAACTGTAAAAATGGACACTGGATAATAATCTACGATAATTTTGAAAAGCATACTTGAAAGATCACATGGAGCTATCGACATCGACGGTTTTGATTGGTTTCGAAAAATCAAAGAATCCTCATCACAATCAATACATAACCCTACAAAAAAGTGGTCTGAACCTGCACTCTCACTATGTTACCATTAAGTTTTTTGGGTCGCTGATTCCAAACCCGATGTCGGCTTACACCGATCACATCTTCTTTCGAGATATTGAGGGTCAAAACGAGGAGAAAAGTGGACAACCACTGGAGATTCAGATATCCAGAGTTTTTTGGGTCACTGAACACGAACCCGCTGCTATAGTTTATCCACTGTCCCACAAACCCGAACAATCGACTGTAACTTCAATGTTATGGCGGAAATTTTGATTTTCGATATCAAATTCTGAAAGAGCCCAAAATTTTACGATCAAATATGTATTCTTGAAGATATTTGAGTGACTTTTGAAACGTCACACAACGGAAAACTTCAACACTTGACAAGGATATGACCATCCCAACTCGCTAGTCAGTCAGATGACCCGCCGGCCACCTAATTTACTGACCTGATGCATGACTCTCCAATCCCACCGACCTGGTGAGCTGATGTATGTCCTACTGACCCACCAACCCCTCTATCTGCCACGTATTCCATCATTCCGTCGAGATGGTGACCTATAGACCCACTCACCTATTGACCTGTCATATGACCCAATAACTCGTAGATTTAGTGACCTTTGGGTTGACCCACCGATCCACCAGTTTACTGACCTGACATATGACCTCAAGGCTCTCCAACCAACTGACCTGCCGTACAACCCACCGGTCTGCTGACCTGACTTCAGATCTAACGCCCATATAACCTTATGTATGACCTACCTACTCATCGACTCACAAGTATGCCACAAGAACCACACTACTGTCGGAATGGGTTATGTGTCAAACAAATATGTCGGGGGATCAGTGGGTCATCCGACGGGTCGGCGCGTTATATGACAGGTCAGTAGGTCGGTGGGTCTATTGGTCATGAAAGGTCACCAGGTTGACAGGTTGTTGGGTCATGCGCCAGATGAATGGGTCGGTGGGTCGGTAGATCATCTGATAGTTTCACAAGTTGGCGGGTAATTTCACAGGTCAGTAGGTGGCTAAGTTCATTGATCATCCGAAAAGCCATAAGGTCAATGGATTAGGGGTCATATGTTAGATGAATAGTTCGGTAGGTCGGTAGGTCATCCAGCAAGTCGGCGGGTCATATGGCAGGTCAATAGTTCAGCGAGTCTATAGCTCACCAGCTCGACAGAATGATGGAATATGTGGCAGATAGAGGGGTCGGTAGGTAAGTAGGCCATATATCAGCTCACCAGGTTGGTGGGTTGGTGAGTCATGCATCAGGTCAGTAAGTCAGGGGATCGGCGGGTCATCTGACAGACCAGGGGGTTGAGGTGGTCATATTCTCGTCAAGTACGGAATTTTTCCGTTATGTAATATTTTAAAAGTCACTCAACAATTTTCAAATACTGTATTTGGACATAAAATTTTCAGCTCTTTCAAAATTTGTCAAATATCGAAATTTTCGTAATGAAATTGAAGTTACAGTCGATATCTCTGATTCGTGAGACAGTAGATAAAATGTAGCATCGGTTTCGTGTTCAGCGACCCATAAAACTCATATTTTCAAGTTCTTAGCGATCTCCCACTTTTCTCCTCCTTTTGACTTTCATTATCCCGAAAAAAAGTGATCGGTGCAAACCGATACCGGATTCGGAATCAGCGACCCAAAAAATTTCAAGCGCAAGTTCAGGACACTTTTTGTGGGGCCGTCAGTTAATCATCCATTGGGGAGATATGATAGCCCAAAAATTCTTGTGAGTGATAGCCCTTTTCAAAATCTTTCAAATCGTTTTTTCAAACAATATTGCTCCACGATTATTCACACTCGAGTTACGAGAGTTCAGGCAAAGAGAAGTTATTGAGAATACTCGTGATATAGACCCAGAATCTTTCTCTTCTGACTCGAGTTCTACGGTAACGTCCATTAAATTACGTAAGCGTCTCAGGGAGGAGGGGTTGGAGGGTCTTCCAATTTCCTATGTTCCATATGTGAGTCAGCAATTTTCCATTAGAAAAATCTTACTATGGGCGGGGGGGGGGGGGTCTTGAATCATGAAATTTTCCCTGACGTAATGTATGGACATTCCCTATGGAATTTAGAGAGTTTCACGGCAAATCGTGTAGTACGCATTTTTTCTATACTTCCGCTACCCTCAATATGTAGTTCCTTTTATCTTGATCGCTCGTAACTCAAGTTAAAGAAATTCTAGAACCACATTTGGAAAACGATCTGGGAGGTCTTGAAAAGAGTTACATGGACCCACAAGAGTTTGAGCTATAATAATGATTCCTTGATGAATAGTCGATGACAGATTGAGATAGAAAAATTTTGACTCTTCGAAGCCAATCAAGATGATGAATCTCAAATTGGAAAGATTTCCAGAGGAAATATATTTATAGCTTTTCTATACTAATTTTTTAAAAGCGCTTTTCGAAATCATCTTGGATCCGAAGAGCATCAGACTCATCGCTGTTGGAGTGAAGGTATATTAGTCCGGTCTCCGGATACCCTTTCGTATGTCCGTCACCATCACTACCTATCTTAGGCTAAACACAAGTACCGACCTAAGTCTTATTCGAATCTATAAATGTATTGATCGAAACAAGAGTGAGGTGGGCATTTCTTGATGAATAGTTTTTGTTTAAGATCAGTTGGAAGTTGGATTTTACGGACATATGAAAGGGTTGCCGGAGACCGGACTATATCCGCGTTCCGTTCATTTTGGCGAGCACTGTACTTCTTCATCATCGATATCCGAAACTGATGGAAAACCACTTGAATGCTAGTGCGGCGAGGAAATTAAAAAATCAAAAGTTATCTTAAAAAATCGTGCTTAACCGATGTTGAATTTCTTAATTGAATTCTATTATACGAGTTAATTTTCTTGGAACATCTATACTGTAGCTTGAGTGATAAACGAGGCGCTGATAATACCAAAATAATTGAAACTCACTCAGATTCCCATGCTGTGACGTAGCTCCTCAATATCTCACCGAATGTTGCTTTCCACTCATCTTGAGACAGCTTGTTGCTTATACACAGGAACACCTTCGTACTAGCATTGCATAGATGAGGGCAAGTCAAACTGTTGAAAAGATTCGAAACGAATTTTCGCTCTTTGATCAAGTCATTATCGTTTAACGAATGACAAATCTCTGCAAGAATAGTGTACTTCGAGACATGATGCCATGATATGTTTTCCACACAACGGTAGAACAAGTATGGTAGAAATCCTTCATACTTTTCTTTCATAATACTCAAATAAGCAGTTAACACCGCAACAACACTCGTTCTGCTAATAGTGTTATCCCAGTTTGAAAATAAAACTGTCTCCAACATTTGCTCTAGTTCTCTCGTATGACCAACCCAAAAACTCGTTGTTGAGCTTTTGAATAACCATGATTGGAGAATTTTGAATGAGAAATAAGTGTGCTGCGTGTATTCTATACAGTGTGGATAGACAATTTCAATGATTCTTGTGTAAATTCTAGAGGAGTAAGATAATTTTTGATTGAGTTGTAAATATCCATGACAAATCACTTGCTTGAAAATGTCAATATTCCGTATAGCATACACCTCTTCGAACTGCTGTATTTGATTGACTTGATTTGATACATCGAAGTACGTGATTACATTTCTTTCAAATTCTTCAAAGCTATGCACAAATCTTCGGAGTGATAAGAACGCATGAGATGCCAATAAAATAGTCTGATTTCCAATCTCACGGTTACAACACAGCATTTTCAAAAGTTGGGTCAAAACTGAATGCCAATCTTTCTTCCTTGCACCATCTTGACTGTTTGTTGATGATATAGCAATTATCGCCTAAAAGTGAAATAAAAAAGAATTTGATCAAAATTCAATACGTCTAGTGTCACAAAAAAACTAGACTTGGTGGATATTTTCAAAAACAACATTTAATATCCTTCATAAACTCAGACATTATACATCGCTCTACGTCTGAAGTGAAAGAAAAAACGAACGAAAACTTTTTCGAATCCAATAAGGGAGCAAAGATAGCATTACTTTGAAAATTTGAGAATTGGTTATAGATACATCTATATATCTATAGAATTTGACGTTGAGCATCTAGCGTGGTAGGAAATTGATGGATCGGACGTCATCAATGTGAATTTTTCTACGCCATCTTCTCATATCATTTTAGTTCCAAGTTTATTCCGACAATTTTTAGCCCCAACAATTTTGGAGCCATTGAAAATTCATCAGCTGCCTGACTCATATATTGCGCTAGAGTAAGCTTACGCTACACACCTCGCTTCAATTTGCAACTACAGTATCCGTCAAGATTAATGGATCAAGCATAGTATTACAGAATCGACGATAACTCTAAAATGTTCCATCGTAAGGAAATTTATAAGATAAGCATTTTGAAGATCACAAAAAACCTGTCAATTTATGGGTTCAGAACTTGAAAAATACTCATCTAGTGTGCAGATCCCATTTGCCGAAGCGTAGTAACAGTTTTTCATTCCCCACACAGATAATTCTCATCAGACTTGGAAAGCATGCATATGATGTCGGACGCTGGTATTCTGGGTCTTTGAAATTTTCTAATCAATGTTGTTGTCCAGTGACCGGAGAGAACTTGTTCAGGTTGCTGTTTCTATGTTCACCCATCAAGAAGGAGTGATTTGATGTTCTCGATTTGTCTGACTTTGTGTGCATGCTTTACATAGGCTCTACCGATGGCAATACTCTGGCTGGGAAACGGAGAATTCATCATGGATCGACGATAGTTGGGATCTTCACACAAGGTGAGTATTTTTCAAGTTCTCACCGCCTCAATTTCGAGTAGGATCTAAGCGTTAAATTGCACCGCAAGCGCTTCATAACCTCTCTCCCCCCAAGTGACCACTCTTATTTCTATCGACAAAGCTTCATTTCATCTCTCTTTGTAACATTTTTAAAACTATTTTCTCTGAGAGAACCTTGTAATTCTTTGTGGACAATTATTTGTTTCAGGTGCAGATCGAGAAAGTTTTGTTGCTGATGCGGACGAGAACCTACTTTTGTCGTTGCAAACATATACCTCTCTATAAGTAGAGTGCAATCGTCGGGAAAATATCTTTTGGTTTCGGTAGGATTCGGTTTGATGAGTTTTGATGACCCGCACCGTGGCCGTCGCATCGCAGTATTGCGTCTGATGGATGAAAATCCTAGATGGTTTACGGTAGCACAATCATACACTAGAAAATCTGGCAATCGATCTTCATGGTGGTCTGGCATACCATACGCACCATACACACTAAGTCTCGGTTTCGGTCTGGGAAATTATGCCAGATCCCAAGCGATACACTGTAGGTCTCGATTTTAGTATGCCAAAATTATGCCAGACCTCAAGCCACACAAATCACCGTCTTGGTCTTACAAGGGGAGGACCAGACCTTTGGATCACCAATCATTTCCAAAAATTTTTTACAGTTTTGTGTCACCTAGAATATGAAGAATCCAGAGTAACTCCGCCAAATGGGCCTTCTGTCCCGAGCTACAAGCAAAAATGTTAGCGTTGCCAGTATATTTATATATATCACTTTCTAACATGGGCCTACACTGAGAATAAAGTATTGCCGTCTGAACAATACAACTGTATTGTTGCCTGGTATTGCCGTCAGACCAATACGGTATTGCCATCACAGCATTATGTTTTGTTATGACAACAATCTAGTATCAGTAACCTTCAAAAATCTTCGGATAGTCATGATAACCCCACCGATATCGTTCTGTTCAAAAA
Source organism: Eretmocerus hayati (assembly GCA_029851415.1). NCBI lineage: Eukaryota > Metazoa > Arthropoda > Insecta > Hymenoptera > Aphelinidae > Eretmocerus > Eretmocerus hayati. The sequence continues at coordinate 138,743,338 of CM056741.1, forward strand.
ATTGGAAAGCTCTCGTAGCAAAATAGTTATAAAGTGTTCGTGACTATATCGAGTATCACGGTATTGTCTACGTGCATTGCTGTCGCTCCAAAGTATGGATGTGCATGGATGCGCGGCTCGGAGAGTGACTGGGTCTCCGAGATGTTGAATGCTTGAGGTCTAGGAAGATATTGTGATATTTTCAAGTGTACGTCTGATGGCAAGGCTCAATTTTGCGTGATCTCTCTCAGCCACCTTTGCATTCCTGCTTCTCATTCTAACCACACATTCAAACTATTTAGTCATTCAGCATTGGTGTATAAAATCAGTTCGTCATTGTTCAACGTATAAAATCCTATTATTAATTCTCGGGCTATCTATGTCCTCGATGATTCAATTAGTTGAGGGTTTGACAGGAATATCTTGCTCTGAAATTTGACGGTTACTATATAGGAATGAGAATTTGGAACACGCATTCCAAGACATTATCGCGCAGGGTTGCGTTATTTGCATTGCAGTAATTTCGGAGGACTTAGGTATTTAATTTGATCGACTTATTTTTTCCTTCGAGATCATAACCAAAATCTGTTCGCCCGCTTCTCGCAATCCAAAATCTCTATTGGCTATACGATTATTTAGTCATATTAACATTATTCATTTTGCTCTGACAGCAATACCAGATCGTTCTTGTGACTTGATGCGGCAACAAAATCGGTATCGTTGTCAGACCTTTATAACCTGTTATAAAGGCCAGCACGCTATATTATTTTGGTCGTACGACAAAACGTAAGGCCGTACGACCAAGAATTTTTTCTCAGTGTATATGGACAATGTTAATGTCATGGGCTGAAACTTTGAACAGGAAGCCTATTTGACGGAGTTACTCTGGATTCTTCAAATCCTAGGTGATACAAAACTGTAAAAATTTTTTTGATAAGATTGGTGGTCCAAAGGTCTGGTCCTTCCCTTGTTAGTCTGGGAAATTATACCAGACTGTCTGCCACACTCGACAATACAAATTAACATGTCCATGATATTCCCCTAAGAGGCAATCTCGTAAAAGTAAGTTGACAAAATCCCATTTAAATCTCCTCCCACAATTAATCTATGCACCTTTTAATTGATTAGAGATATACTTCCTCATCACTCTACATCAATTGGTTGAAAACGAATTTTTTGTCCACTCAAATTCAGAGTCGCTTCAAAAAGATGTATAGAAGAGTGAATGAGAAATTGTCACTTGGAAATAGTACATTACGCGTCGAGTGTTGGAAACATTTTTTCCTTCGGGAAACCGAGCTGGACGTGGGCGATGGCACCGTCCAGCTTGACTTTCCCGAAGGAAAAATGTTTCCACACGAGACGCGTATGCAGTTTTACACGTCTGTACGCAGAAACACACGCTGTTCTACGTATAGACGTATAAATTACATTCTTGCTAAGTTATCGCACATCTCGCTCTAAGAAAGCTTTCTGCTAATCTCTTTTAGCAGCGTATTTTTTATAATTAACCAATGACTATGCGCATTGCATTCAACGCTGTGTGGCTTCCCCGTAGCTCTTATAATCAAACGCAAGTAGACTTAAAAAATTCCAATTCTCCTAATAAAAACTCCTCCTTCACAGTTTTGAGATCCGATAATTTGTTGTTTTACAATTCATATGATAATTCATGACGCCTGAAGTCCAGATCACTACATGGATCACGCAACGTAGTACAGCTGGTGATCTGGACTCTGGGTGAGATATATTATTGTGTGAATTGCAGCAAAATAAATTATCAGATCGCAAAACCAGGGGGAGGAGTTTTTATTAGGAGAATTGGAGTTTCTTAAATATATTTGCGTGTCGGTACGAGCTACAGAGAAGCCACCAAGCGTTGAATGCAATGCACATAGTCATCGATTAATTATGAAAAATACAATGACGAGTTTTTTTGGAACCCGATTTCGGAATAAGGAGTTTTTTTGTATCTAAATCACTTTTTAGAATGTCTATACCTGACAAATTTGGTGCCAACTTGTGCTTACTCCCGAATGCGGCCAGCAAAAATCACGTTCGGCCCGAATGCCGGCAATCTACCGTACACTTGCCGAACACGGTGTCCTTGAACCAACTTTAAATGAGCCGGAAGACCACCTCGCCAAATATTTTTTAAAATGATTGTTTAGGGCTCAAATAACACCTTCCAATTGTTTTTACAATCGCTAGGACTTTCGAATGAATCAAGTTTTATGATTTTTCCTGAAAAAAACATCGAAAAACGACTTTTACGCGCTTTGGTGATGATGAACGCTTGATTATATGCTTTAAATTTCACAAAAATCTCGTCAGAAAGTGCAGGTGGTTCATGACACTCTATCCGAAACGATTCGCAATGTAATGCGTAGAGGAAGAGATAGGATACGCGAGTTGTGTCCAATGCATGGGTAAAGATTCGAATGGCAAATAGAGAGGTCCAAAGATCCATATTGGAAGGTTTCTAGCATGCTTACGCCTCTCTCTCTTTCTCACCTTTTCTCACATTGGTCTCGATAATATACGAACAAACTCTCGGCAAGGCCCTTATAGCGCAACAAAAGCTCTCATTCGGTGCAGGTACATCATATCTACATCACTTCTTGCGTCTGAGGGGGAGGGGGTCCTATCTTAGTTCTAAGGTGCGATGTGCTTGCTCTCATAAAGAGAATCGACTCAAATTTTGGATGAAAAGCATGAATAAGAAGTTTGGAGTGCAGATGCTGAGTGAGAAACATGGAAAATTGCTCTAAAGTGTTCGGCATTTGATGTTCAAGATGATAGATTGCCTCTATCTTTATGTCAGACATAGGTAAATCAAATACGGTCAATCTATCATCTTGCACGTCAATCGCTGAACATTTTTTGGAGCGATTTTCCATGTTTCTCACTCAGCATCTGCACTCAAAACTCCTTTTTCATGCTTTCTATCCGAAATTTGAGCCGATTCTCTTCATGAGAGCAAGCACATCGCACCTTAGAACTAAGATAGAACCCCCCTCCCTCTCAGACGCAAGAAATAATGTAGATATGATGTATCTGCAAGCTCTCCCGAACCTGAATGAGAGCTTTTGTTGCACTATAAGGGCCTTGCCAAGAGTTTGTTCACATATTGTCGAGACCAATGTGAGAAAGGGTGAGGAAAAGAGTGGCGTAAGCATGCTAGAGACCTTCCAATATAGATCTTTGGACCTCCCTATTTGCCATTTGAGTCTTTACCCAAGCATTGGCCACAACTCGCGTATCCTATCTCTTCCTCTACGCATTACATTGCCAATCGTTTGAGATGAAGTGTCATGGACCATCTGCACTTCCTGACGAGATTTTTGTGGAATTTGGAGCTTATAATCAAGCGTTCATCATCACCAAAGCGCGTAAAAGTCGTTTTTCGACGTTCTTTTTCAGGAAAAATCATAAAACTTGATTCATTCGAAAATCCTAACGTAGGCGATTTTAAAAAAGATTGGAAGATGTTATTTGAGCCCTAAACAATCATTTTTAAAAATATTTGGCGAGGTGGTCTTCCGGCTCATTTAAAGTTGGTTCAAGGACACCGTGCGAATGCGGCATGCATGTGACAAGTGTTCGGCATCTGTACGGCTATGCTTTTTAAATGGGCTGACAGACTGCATATTCCACCAGCCAGCGGTGGTATCTGCATTCAATGTGACAAATTGGGAAATTTTTTCTTTGCTCTCAAGTCATTGACGCGTGCTGATAATCACCATATAATTTGGATTTTTGGAGTAAATGAAACATTTTTAGCAACAACAAAATAGTGCGAAAATCGCTCTTATTCGCTCATAATTCGAGTTTGATTGTACTTACAGCAAGACTTTCGGATTGAAATTTGTGAAAGTCATGATTATTGATAATTATAAGAAAAAAATTATCCCGTTACGGGTCAAACTTAATACCGAATGGCGTTTGTTTATAACAAATGCATATCATTACTACAAAAATCAAAAAATTTTGCTCGACCTCAATGCATGTGAAAAAAATGGTTTTAAAGCGAAAAAAACTCTTGGTATTTTTTCGTACAATCACTACTCTGAGAGCTACAGGTGATAAGATGGTAAACTATACCGCATGGCTTTTGAAATCATCGCAAAGCCGAAAGTAGGGTGACACTCTTTTAACTATCACTCGGAGATCAATGTTCTTGCAAAAAAATTTTGAGAGTACTTTTCTGTTTAAAATAACTTTGTATACGGGTGACGATATCAAGTATGCTCAATTTCTCAGTTAACCCGTATACGAATTTTTCATCAACAAATGCCATTTTGGCATCAACTATGACGATAATGGGGCAATTAGTTATATGACATTGAGCTGACCAACTTATACTCGGGAAGTGTTGTAATATATCGCAAACAGCTTTCGAGCTACGAGCAAAAATGGTAATTTGTGCACCATCCTTTCAACAATATACATTTATCCGATTTAGTTAAAAAGTAGAATCATAGGCAAATTATCAGTAAGAATAGATATCGAGGGATGATATCTCAAAATTCAGCTCAATGTATAATGAATCTATGACTGTTGCATCTCGAAGATTTGATGACAGAATCTGTCACATTCAAACCATTTTCATCTCCTCATTTCCAAAATAATACGTTTACGAGCCCGCAGCCAAAAACCGAGAAACAAAGGTTCTAATATGAAGAGGCTGTGCGCGATCCGCCGTTTGACCAAACAGGGTTCCTACTGGGAATATCAGATCAATTTCAAGGATTTTCAATGATTTTCAGGGAGACAAATTTTAGAATTTTAAGGACTTTTCACACATACGAAAATAAACAAATCTCTCTCATTCCTGCAAAAATTCGATTATATTGAAAGCGAATGATTGCTTAACATGTGTTATGCTTCGCGTATTCAACTATTTTAAAGTACACTATTCGATTATTCTTCAGGATGATAAAACGATGCTTTTCATATTCTTCCATCATATACAACATGGAACTAAAGTTACAGAAAAATCCCTGACCCCCGACACAAAACCTGGCGTTATTAAAAAGAATGACTCATGTGTTATTCGTAAAGCAAACTCAATTTTGTATCATGTTGGAGTACCTCTCTCAAATTTCATGGAGATAACAGATGATTTCAAGGAGATTCAAGGATTTCAAGGAGGACAGAGCCCCTTTCACGGATTTTCAAGGATTTCCAGGTTTTCAAGGAGTAGTAGGAATCCTGCCAAATGCCCCGATCCTCGAACCGATAGTTCTGTTGGAGTAAATGATCTCCATTCCACTCTAACGGCTTCCAAAAACGCAAATGACCGGATGCTGGGGCCGAAGATAATGTGTCCCAGCCTTCTAACAATCAACATAGAAGGTTATAGCTAGTGATTGAAGTAGAGATGCCGATCTCGAATGTAAATCAATAAGCCGCTCTCTATTATCAATTTTTTAGAATTGAACATGATCTGAGCCACCTGAGCCACCTCAGAAAGAGCGAGATTCATTTTTCATCAGTGGGAATTTGTAAAAATCTAACTCGGTTCGGGTGACACCACTCTCTCCGGATTGCAAATCTTAGAGAGCACTACGCTCACTTCATTCGAACTTTGAACTCCATTTCTCGCTATTCTTGAAATTTGATAATATTTCAGAATTTTAGTATTACCGTTCCAACTGCCGATCTTCGCAAACAATCACTACATCGTGTTGTAGCTCCGAAAAATTGAGAAATTGCGGATTATTGATATGCAGTCAAAGTCTGCATCTCTACTTCAATTACTAGGTAGCATCTTAATTATGGAAAGTTGAATCAGAGTATCCTCCTCGCAGGATTTTCGGCTGAAACATCCGATTATATGCGTTCTGGAAGACCATTGGATTGGCAGGAGAATAAATTTTTTCTCCGACAGAACTTTGGAACCGAGCGTCTGGTTGTTCGCAGATTAATTTGCTTTTCTAGGATTTATGAAGGATTTTTCCTCGTTAAAATCGTCGGTCCGAGCATCTGGGCATTTGCGGGTTATTTGCCTTCCTAGGTTTTGGGGTGAATCCTTCTACCAACAGAACTTCCTGTCCAAGCATCCGTGTATTTGCGGGTTAATTTGCTTTCCTAGGTTCTGGGATGAACTGTCTCGCCGACGTAACTTACGGTCCGAGTACCCGGGCATTTGTTAGGGTGATGACAGACAACCCGCTACGACGAGAATCTCTCGACAAGACACAGCCAGACACGACACTAAACCCATTCCTGCAAAGCCGGTCATCGATAGATTTGATTTATTTTTATAATCCATGACTGATTAGCACTATAAAAATGGGCCCAATCAATCAATGGTTGGGTTCGCAAATGAATTTCGTGTCATGTCGTAGCGGGTTGTCTGTCACCACCCTTTAATCAGCCTTCCTAAGTTTTGGGGTAAATTTTCTCACCGACAGAATTTTTGGTCCAAGCATCCGAGCATTTGCGGATTAATTTGCCTTCCTAGGTTTTAGGGCGAATCTTTCTCGCGGCAAAACTTCCGGTATGAGCATCCGGGCATTCGTGGGTTAATTTTCCTCCCTACGTTTTGAGGCTTATTCTTTTAGACGATGAAATGTCTGTTCCGGGTCTCCGGAAATTCGCGGTTTTGGGCTCCTGTTTCCGCATTCTGGGGCCAGTTCATTTCCTGACAATCACAACCAAAACTCAATATCGAGAAACCTGAAAAATTCTTATTTGAGCATTTATGCTTCTGGGGGCGGCATCTTGGCCTCGACTCGACGACGATAATGGGATACTCGATGGGATACTCGAAATCAATAAAAAAAAAAACTCAATATCATCCGATTCTCGAGAGATTCAAAGTTCTTTTTGAATTTTTATTCGAATCTCAACATCACATTCAGACACGAAAATAAATCATTTGACTTATCATCAAAAATTGATCCAAACACTCACTACGCCCAGGGTTTGACAAATAACGCTAGTTTCGTTATGGTGCGTTATTAACGAAACTCTCGGAGATCTGTTATCATATTCGTTGTTTCGCTAAATAATGGGTAGAATTTCGTTATGTTAATCGTTACGTTACCAGAATAACGTTAAAATCATAACGAATTGAATTTCGTTTCGTTATGAGTTTCGGTATTATTAACGAAACGTATAACGAAATTCATGTGGATAACGTTATTCGAAACTAACGAAACTAATAACGAAATTGAGTAACGTAATTTTCAAGACATTTCGTTAAAGTTTTCCGTTACGTTAACATAACGAGATTCTTTTCCGAGTTTCGTTACGTTATTTTTCTCATTATATTCACTACCGCTCATAAATTCTGAGTGAACGCAATATCACCCTCTCTGAAAATGACGGTATCTCGGATTCTATGCGTCGAGGGACAATTTTGGAAAGAGTATCTCCGGATAGTTGGTCATACCCACCAACCTAGTTCATTTCTGGCGCATTAGGAATCAGTCATATCCGATCTTCTCTATCTAAGGCCCTCGTGGGGCAAAACTTCGTCCTGATCACTTGGCGTAAGGGAAAAAACGAAACAAAATACAACTTCCATTTCGTTACGTTACTCGCGGAAGTAGCGTAACGAAATCAATTATAATGTGAATAACGTTGCTCGAATACCGTAACGAAACTCCAATACTTGAATTTCGTTTCGTTATTAATAACGTTAATCACATTTAACGTTATTCACGTAAAAGTCGAGTTTCGTTACTATAGAATAACGTTATTAATAACAAAACGAAATCCAAGGATTGGAGTTTCGTTACGTTGTTGTATTATGTTAGTGACATTACGTTACGGTATTTAGTTATGTTATCCTAACGTAACGAAATTACCTCTTGGTTTCGTTTTTTGTCACGATAACGTAACATAACGAAATGTTCGTCGATAACGCAATTTCATTATGTTACTTGTCAAACCCTGACTACGCCTAATGACTCTTTATGAAGGTCAGCCGGTGCGTATACCTGCGCAGGGTCGCTAAAATACTGAATTCGCCGGCTCTGCGAGCGCTCCGGGAAAAGCGAGTTCCGCGCTCGCTTTTTTCTTCCCCTGTATATATGTCGCAGCCTTTTGGTAGAATCAGCCGTTTGACCAAAAGGCTAGCCTTTTGGCCAAACGCCGCCTTTTCATTTGAAAACGGTTGATTCTACAATCGGGCGGGCTAAAACCAGCCTTTTGGTCAAACGGCTACCGTACCCCAGCCATTTGGTCAAATGGCGGATCGCCCGCAGCTTTTTCATATTAGAACTTGCGCTTTTCAATATTCCGCGGTAGATTCGTGAACTTCAGCTCGTGGTGATTTTTCACCGATTTTATATCTCAAAATGTAATGAAACGCCGACCGCTTGGGATATTTTACGTGGTTGGTGAGCATATTGGATCAACTTTTGATTTCATTCGATGAAAATGCACTGACTTCACCACGTAAAAACAGCTATCGCTCTAGAATGGGACAAGATATCGACAAGCGATTCAGCGCATTTGGAAGGAATATTGGCTTTTGTATACCGGGTCCCTGCCTTTCGGCTCAACCCCGGTTGCCCCCATGGGCGCGGGGCAGGGATACGCCCTGCCAGCGCGTCGGGTTGGAGGATGACCAACACCGAGCCAGGCTCGGTGATGGCTCAGTCCTCCGCTCCGGCTACCAACTTTCGGGCACGGCCCCCAGCACAAGGCCGATGCCCACCCCTCGGTGGGGGGTTTTGGGACTCTTTTAGGCTTCCTGAGAGCCCAAAGAGTCCCTCGGGATGATGGATGAGTCTTACGGGCTCGCATTGTTATCGCCCGAGGGCGATCCCAATTTGAGTCCCTAGACTCACCCACTCCCGTGGTGCCGGATGGAGATGTGCGGTCTCCTCGCTCCGGCGGGCGGTAACTGGGGCCGGAGGGTCGTCACACCCCAGGGATGAGGCGCCATGCCCCAGCCCCCTTGCGGTTTTCGGGAGAAGTCAAAGCGCCGAGCACCAGTCTCGGAGCCAGTCTTCTCCCTACCGGCTTCGGGGCTAAGCCCGGGTACGGTGTCCCAGTAACTGGGGCCGGAGGGTCGTCCCACCCCAGGACATGGTGTCCCCCTTGCGGTAAAGCACCCATGCGATTGAGGGTCTGGGTTACAGCGCCTAGGCACTGTTTCCCTCGCCCTCTTCTTCCGCCTCTGCTAACATCCTCACAGCTTCCTTCCGTGCCAGGAAGGCCCTTTCTGCAAACCTACAGAAAGCCCCAAACGATTTCTTTCCATGCGTCACGCCACTAACATCCCAGTTTCCATCCTCATCACGTATCACACCCATACTACTCAAATCACGCAAATCATTATACAGCTCGCATTCACACAACACATGCATCCAGTCTTCACACTCATAACCACACACACATCTGGGCGTGTCACTCAGCCTTCTTCTGAAGAGGAACCCGTTGAACGTCCCGTGACCTGTGAGCAAACACAAGGCACGGAAGGACGGCTCAAACAGGCCTCTGAGGATACTATCCACCAGAGTTACCCTCCTGATGAAGGCATAAGTGGCCCGCCCGTTACTCGTTCCCTCCCATCTTTCTTGCGATTCACTCCTCACATTCACCTCAATCATATCCTCAAGCTCGTCCCCACTCATCCCTTGTATCGCATCCCTATCTCCCATGTCGACCGGTCGAAACTCGACATTTTTCTTCACCCTCCACATCGTCGCACGTCTCCTACATTCCAGGTCCCACGGGGTCCACCCCGCGAGAACTTGGAGTGCCTCAGTGGAGACCGTGCGACATGTCCTCAGGCATGCCAAGAGGACTACCCTCTGGCAAGAGTTAAGTTTCTCCCGCGCGGTTTTGTATATGAGGCGATCCGCCCATACACTTGCCCCATACAGTGCAACACTCCTAAAAAGCCCATTCACCCAGCAATTCACCCCTTTCATCCTCACACCCCAGTCTTTCTTCAGGACTCTCCTGAATTTCCCCACTAGCTTGCAGCGCATTTGGAAGCCAAGACAGAAACTTATCATAGTATACCTCGAAATATATTGTAGAAAGTAATTGGGCTTGTACATAGAAGCTTTCTAGAAAGCCGCCATTCAGGTTTTCTTTCAGAAAGATATTTCCAAAAAATTTTGAAAACATAAGTGTTAAAGATAAGTGTTATCAGAATTATTCCAGAACCCGGTTTTGGATAATGAAATTGAATAGCGATTTTGACGGAGTTTTTAAGTGCGCTAAACTTATCATCGATGTCTCGTTCCGCGTCAGAGCTATACCTCTTTCGATGTGAAGACGTCAGTGCCTCGTGTCAGCTCTTTTTCATCAAAAAAATTAAAAGTCAAACAAATCTGTTCACCAAGCTGGGCAAAAAATTTTCTGGGGTCCCGACGGTCGGTTTTTGATCTCGTTCCACGATATAAAATCGGTGAAAAACCATGCGCAGAAGATCTGGACATCATGATTTACCGATCATTTATTTCACGTGTAATTACTCATCTGTCATTTCTTATATAGATTATTCCCATTACCTCAGTTTCACAAGCTCAAGTTCACGAACCTACCGCCAAATATCGAAAAGTGCAAGTTCCAATATGAAAAGGCTGCGCTCGATCCGCCGTTTGACCAAATGGCTGAGGTACGGTAGCCGTTTGACCAAAAGGCTGGTTTTAGCCCGCTCGATTGTAGAATCAATCTTTTTCAAATGAAAAGGCGGCGTTTGGCCAAAAGGCTAGCCTTTTGGTCAAACGGCTGACTCTGTCAAAAGGCTGCGACATATATACTTTGGCCAGAAAAGTACGTATAGAAGTGAACTAAAGATACCCGGTCGGAGCCAAACTTTGGTACATTGAACTGCTAGTAGCTCCGGCCTAAGACACCAAATTGAACTTCACAGCCCTCTAATCGAAAACCGAGACCACTAGCTTTCGATTGACCACTGATAGAGGTGAATTTGTTTATGTATGATGAAATGCCAAGCCAAAAATAATAAAAAGTACCAAGAATGAGTTCCTCATACAAAAATTATTTTAATACTAACTCGAAGTGACTGCAGAAGTGTTGCCTCATTTTCAATGGATTCTAAGTTAGGGACCTCACTCTTTGTATTCTTCTTGGCATTGCTAACTGTTTGTCCATGTGGCAAAAATTGACAAAATGGCTCCATACTATGACAAAAATAGAAATCATAGTATAGTCGTTACAAAATTAATATAATTGAATATTACTAAAAACTAGTATACCTGTTGGATGATTAGTCAAGGGTTAGTGTTCCTCTTTGTAATAACAACTGCCCACTGAAAACATTGTAGGGCAATGACAATCATCTATATGATACAGAAAACTATTATGTCAGCTTTCTTGCTGTTTCTGCAAGCAACAAACACTAATAATTAAATTTTATTCCATTGCTCATTTCCAAATGAAGAATTTTAGCAGGCTAGATGGATTCTGATTAGTTTTAATAATGGTATGATGTGAAAACTGAATATATAGAATGTAATATTGAGACAAATTTCCACGGTAGTAAATGAAGTTTATTAAAACTATGTCAAGAATTGATGTTTCTACCTAATATTTTCTGTAGATGATTAACAATATTATTGCTTTGTTTTTTCTGGGAACTCTGGAACAAAACCTTCATTGTTTAGTCGATCTTTGAATACTAAATAGTTTCGCTTTCTGTCAAAGTGTTTCACCTAAACAAGAAGATGAATTTTTTGTAAAATGAAAAAACTTTCAAAAGAGGTTTCACCCAGTGAGCACTGTATTTTGCAGAAATCCCCTGCACAAGGTGGGAATCATTTTAGTTGAACATCAAACACTTTCCATAACTATGGCTGAATAGCTTTAGATGAAGATGTTTACAGTAGGGTGATGTAGTCGTCCAATGTTCAACACGTAATAGATCATAAATAGAAATCTTCTTGTCAAGAAAAAAAGAATGTCTGTGATACATACAGAGTAAGAATACTGTTAGGCTTACAAGATAAAATTCTTGACCCTCTTCATTGAATGAGTGAATAACAAAATCATCCACGTCAGTGCTTAATGAGTTGGAATTATTAGTTCAAATCTGCCTTACCCATTGTGAAGGACATGAGTTCTCATATTTCTCTCTAAAATCCTTACAAGACTCCTCTGATTGTTTTTCATCGAGACACTGCCAGTATAAATCTCGATTGTTCCAGCACTTCTGTCTATCCTCTTTATTGGGAAAAGACATTCTGAAACAAATGGAACTATTAATCTTGTTCTGTCTTTTCTTGAAAATTCAGGCAATATTTATGGTCTTTGACAATATTTTTTATAATGATTTTGGAATTATATCAATTTCCTATGACCTATTGAGAATTCTTCTTTGGAGAGAGGCACACTTTTGCTGAAAATTTTAAACGAATATCTTAAAGTCTACATTAAGATTAGAAACTCTACATCCAAATTCTATTGTGTGAGGATTTGATATTTATGATGTATTCAGGTGATCAATTACACCTATAAGGAACCAAAACTTGTCATTGGAGTTGATAAGGGTTATATGATATTCCGAAATGTCACAATCCGCATAAGAAATGAAAAAGAAATATTTCATGACTTATCCAAGACCTCCCAATACCTAAGTCAATGTGAGACGTGTGTGATCGACATGGGCCTGCATCAGAGGGAGCATTAGCAGAAGAAGTTGCTTAGATAGCGGACGTTAGCGGACAGACATAACTCGCTAGAGAGTACCTGGAGGGTCTCTACTAGAGAGTGGTCAGGGATCTTAGTACGTACGTCAACCTGTACCGCGACCAAAATGTGACAATTGTTTTGGGTAGGACTCTAACTGTTCTAATTGTATAGAAAATTTCAGAATTTGCCTATTTTGCCTATTCGAGAAAATCGACTTTTAAGTCGTCAAAATATGCCCGTCTTCCAGAGGCCACAGCTCTTCGAATATTGAGCCTAGACCAACGTATCTGGGCTCAAATCGAAGCTCTGAATTTGCCAAAATTGTTTTTGGCGTCAAACAGACCACACAATGAGCGAAAGAGATGAATTACATGGTCAAAGGTTTTCGCGTGTACTGGGTATACCTATATATACGGCAAGACGGCGCGCGGAGGGGGCAACTGATCTCGAGCAGACGACAACACTGCTTTTGCGGGCTGGGATCGCCCGGATCGACGTTTGACGGGATGACTTGGGGAATATCTGCATTGGAACCTTCTACGAGGCCAGCAGAGCAGATCTAACCCCTTGCAGACTAGCTGCTAGAAACCTATGCATGCATCGAGATTATCGCGAGACTTGTCTTCCCGCGCGCTGGCGCCACCCGTCCGCCATCTCATCATATATATAGGCATACTGTGACCACGTGTAACTTATAATCGACGGTATCATCTTTCGAGATAATCTTTCTGAAGATTTAATATCTAAAACAATTTTGGCAAATTCAGAGCTTCAATTTGAGCCCAGGTACGTTGATCTAGGCTCAATATTCGAAGAGCTGTGGCCTCTGGAAGTCGGGCATATTTTGACGACTTAAAAGTCGATTTTCTCGAATAGGCAAAATAGGCAAATTCTGAAATTTTCTATACAATTAGAACAGTTAGAGTCCTACCCAAAACAATTGTCACATTTTGGTCGCGGTACAGGTTGACGTACGTGATCTTGGTGGCCGCGTCTACATGATGCGCCGCGGCTTGCACCAGATTGTGGAATCTTGCGCGCGCCCGCTGCGTTGCGTAGTATAGCGTAGGATAGAGTAGGATATCTTTCCTCTATTTTGATTGGTTGGAGCCGGGAGAAAGAGCCAATCAAAAGAGAGGAAAGATATCCTAATCTATCCTACGCTATCCTACGCAACGCAGCGCGCGCAAGATTTCACAATCAGACCCCTGGGTAGAGTTTCAGCGTTTAAAAATTTACGAATTTACAGATTTACAGATTTACGAATTCACAGATTTAGCAGAGCGCATGCCCAGTGCGTTGCAGTCAGCAAGCTTCATTCACACGATTGGGCCCGCCGGGTCGGGCCGCTGATTTGTATACGAATTTAGACAAATTTTGGACTAATTTTTCTTGTGCTCATACATTTTTGATTTGTTGCTTCACTCCAACATTCCAAACTAGGAAACATTGAACCAAATTAATTTGTCTGGATTCGTTTACAAATCGGTGGCCCGATTCGACGGGCCCAATCGTGTGAATGAAGATTGTTGGTTGCAACGCACTGGGCCACCACTGGGCATGCGCCTCGGTAAATTTGTAGATTCGTAAATTCGTAAATCCGTAAATTCGTAAATTCGTAAACGCTGAAACCCGACCCAGCGCAAGGTTTCACGGGAGGATCGGTAAAACAGATTTTCAATTAGAATCTAAATTTTTCTTACTCGAATTGAAATCGAAAAGAAATGAAAATTTATTTTGCGATCTTGAGTTGGAATGAAAGATTAAATATTTTATTTTTTCAAACTTGAATTAAAATTGAAAAATAATGAAAGTGTGGTTTTGCGACAGTTTCGAGTTGATTTGAAATTGAAACATTCTGTCTACAAATTTGAATTGGAATTGAAAAAAAAATGAAAATAGTACATTTCGGGTGGGAATGTTGGCTTCCGCTCAACGAGTGATATTTTCCGGCCCGAGCCGAAGGCGAGGGTCGGAATTATCACGAGAATGCGGAAACAATCCCGTTTGAGTGTCGAATACTATTTTTTTAACGAAATAAAAAAACCCTCGCGGGAAAGTCGTTTCCCGCATACAAGGTGGGAAATACAATTTTGCGAACCCGAGCTCGGGTAGCACTTTCACTTTTAGGTAAATAATCTTGTGTAATGACAAGGGCGAGGATGAGCAGACCAGCGATATTTGAGCCCTGTATTTGAGATGCGTGTGTGTGTAGTATTTTAAGCTTCGTAAAGCTGCTCGACGAAGCTTGAAATACTACACACACACGCATCTCAAATACAGGGCTCAAATATCGATGGTCTGCTCATCCTCGCCCTTGTCATTACACAAGATTATTTACCTAAAAGTGAAAGTGCTACCCGAGCTCGGGTTCGCAAAATTGTATTTCCCACCTTATATGCGGGAAACGACTTTCCCGCATGGATTTTTTCATTTCGTTAAAAAAATAGTATTCGACACTCAAACGGGATTGTTTCCGCATTCTCGTGATGATTCCGACCCTCGCCTTCGGTTCGGGCCGGAAAATATCACTCGTTGAGCGGAAGCCAACATTCCCACCCGAAATGTACTATTTTCATTTTTTTTTCAATTCCAATTCAAATTTGTAGACAGAATGTTTCAATTTCAAATCAACTCGAAACTGTCGCAAAACCACACTTTCATTATTTTTCAATTTTAATTCAAATTTGAAAAAATAAAATATTTAATCTTTCATTCCAACTCAAGATCGCAAAATAACTTTTCATTTCTTTTCGATTTCAATTCGAGTAAGAAAAATTTAGATTCCAATTGAAAATCTGTTTTACCGATCCTCCCGTGAAACCTTGCGAGTTGCGCTGGGGTCTGATTGTGGAATCTTGCGGGCGCGCGCAGCGCAGCGTAGGATAGCGTAGGATAGAGTAGGAAATCTTTCCTCTCTTCTGATTGGGTATTTCTCCTGGCTCCAACCAATCAGAATAGAGGAAAGATATCCTACGCTATCCTACGCTATCCTACGCTGCGCTGCGCGCGCCCGCAAGATTCCACAATCAGACCCCTGGCGCAAGCCCCGGCGCATCATGTAGACGCTAGTGAGCCTAAAGTAGTGAGATGCAGATGATGAAATCGCGCGCTCATTGGCTGGAAACCAAAAAGATCAATACAGAAGACGACGTGCTACGCATACGGCTTTCCGCTGGGCCCTTTCACTCGGCTGCCGCGACCAATGAGCGCGCTCGGATTTTTGATCTTTTTGATGCATCTGCATCTCACTACTTCAGGCTCACTAGTAGACGCGGCCATTGTGAAATAACGATGCGCCACGCGCCAAGAGCAGCGCTTGCGCTCGCGCTGGCGTACGCGGTTGCGCATGACTTCAATGACTCGTCCAATTCAAGAATGACGAGTCAATGGACCGGTCACCGTCGTCCTCACGCGTATCTGGATATGTCACTGACGTCATACGCGAGCGCGAGCGCTGCTCTTGGCGCGTGGCGCATCGTTATATCCGCGCTGTAAAGGGTCGCCATGTTGGCCGCCATATGCAGGATTTTTGAACTGTGGCGCGTCATACTTGAGCGGTATATTTCAGCGTATTACCAGATTATCATGAAATTAAGGACGTATTACATATTTTTCTCTCATCTTGGAACGGTGAAAATAAATGTCGTTGGTGGAAAATCGAAAAAATGAACATTATTCAACGGAGAGCATTTAATTTGCAGAACAAATCTCAATATGCTTTGTATTCATCAACAGGGGATTTCCTAATTTTTTAAGGGAGGATTGTGCTCGTTCTAGTCTTCCATCTATCGCCTTGGTATTTCCTATGAAAAATTTCACAATTCCACAAAATTCAACTACAACTGCTTCACTCCTGTTACTTTGTTGGGTGGCGGATATCTAAGGACCCAACAAAGTAACAGGAGTGAAGCAGTTGGCGTTGGCTTTTGTGAAATCGTGAAATTTTTCATAGGAAATACCAAGGCAATAGATGGAAGACTAGAATGAGCACAATCCTCCCTCAAAAAATTGAAGAACTCCCTGTTGCTCAATACAAAGCATATCGAGATTTGTCCTGCAGATTTGTTGCTCTCCATTAATTTATGTTCATTTTTTCGAATTCCCACCAACGACATTTATTTTCACCGTTCCAAGATGAGAGAAAAATATGTAATACGTCCTTAATTTCATGATAATCTGGTAATACGCTGAAATATACCGCTCAAGTATGACGCGCCACAGTTCAAAAATCCTGCATATGGCGGCCAACATGGCGACCCTTTACAGCGCGGATCACAATGGCTGGAATTTATAGTCGTTTCCTTACCAAACCCCTTATCGAGCGCCTTATGCGACACTTTACGGCAGCGTCCAGAATTTTTGACGTGGTCGCGCGTCTACCTTATTCGTTCACTCGGAGGTAGACAAGAGCAGAAATTTGAAGGATGAATGAGCTAACTGTCAGCTCGAGCGGCTGCTTGAGCCACAGAAAGTACAGGCAAATAAAGATGAGCAGCCACCGTCAAAAATTTTTGACCCTGCCGTAAGGTGTCGCGTAAGGGGATTGGTAAGGGGTTTGGTAAGGGAACGACTATGAATTCCAGCTAATAAGATCCCAGGTGGTCCACTTTGGTTTCCGTAGGCGATCGTTGCAGGTGGATTACCAGATCTGAGGTGGACTCCAAATGTTGGCGGAGGTATATTCATGAAGGTTAAGTTTATAAACATTGTACACTCGACGGACATTGTGTCTGCCCAAATCTGAAAAAGCTTTCTTGTCCCTGCGCTGCTGTGTCAATCCAAACCAGACCGTTTGCGGTGTTCTGATGATCGTGACTGTATACTTAACCCATCAGAATTGAAAGCCGATCTTGAAATTCCAAATAGCAGCTCAGGGGTAAGAAAGCTTTTTCAGATTTGGGCAGATATAATGTCCGCCGAGTGTACATACATGAGGGAGGGCTAGTATACATATATATGTTTGGATGGTTGCGTACTGAGACGGTCTCCAAGCAAGACCGTGTCAGTTAGGGAGGGTAGAGAGAGTGTCAGTCATGGCGTAAAAGTGATGCCCACCGGAGCCTCAAAACTCGTCTACTCTCGTGCAGACATGGCCCTGTCTCCACTAGAGACCCTCGGCTCAGGGTCTCTAGTCTCTGAATGGAGATTCTCTAAGTCTCTAGTAGTCAGTAGTCTCCACTCTCCACTCGCCTTCCTTACGTATTTTAGTTCGAGCCGCGTGCAAGTGTTGGTGACCGACAAGCGTGTATGGCTTGGCTTGCCGACAATTGTTGTCGCGCTATCCAGATCATTCTGTCGATGTGCAAAAAAAGCACAGGATCAGTTTCCGACGTTAAGAATGTGCAGTTTCACTGATTCCCTCAAAATATTAGTCTCGTGAACAGTTAAGTCAAAAATAAATACCCATTTTAATTGAAATGAATTCATGATTTTAGTCTTCATTCCAACTGCAATATCATTGCGGCATCGTTCTGGATTTATGTATTTCCCTATAATGACGTTGAAACTTGCTTGTTCACGCTAGGACTTCTCACAGGTCTCAAAATAAAACCTACTTGCAACCCGTTTGTACAGTACTATACAGGGAGCATGATTTGGAAGTTCGCGGTCAAGAATATCATAATGGCGTCGAGTGGAGACACATCGAAAACGTGCGCGATCACACACCTTGTTATCTTTACGCCATGCAGTGTCAGTCATGGTGTAAAGTCAGTGTCGTGGCGTAAAAATAATGTGTGACCGCGCACGTTCTCGCTAGCCCATCAACATGGCGTAAAAATAACCAGGTGTGTGACCGCGCACGTTTTCGATGTGTCTTATGTGTCTCCACTCGACGCCATTTTGATATTCTTGACAGCGAACTTCCAAATCATGCTCCCTGTATAGTACTGTACAAACGAGTTGCCAGTAGGTCTTATTTTGAGGAAGGTAAGAAGTCCTAGCGTGAACAAGCAAGTTTCAGCGTAATTATAGGCAAATACGTAAATCTAGAACGATGCCGCAATGATATTGCAGATGGAATGAAGAATAAAATCATGAATTCATTTCAATCAAAATGGGTATTCATTTTCAATTTAACTGTCCACGAGACTAAAATTTTGAGGGAATCGGTGAAACTGCACATTCTTAACATCGATAACTGATCCTGTGCTTTTTTTGCACTTCGACAGAATGATCTGGATAGCGGGACAACAATTGTCGGTAAGCCAAGCCATACACGCTTGTCGGACACCAACACTTACACGCGGCTCGAACTAAAATACATAAGAAAGGCGAGTGGAGAGGTGGAGACAACTGGAGACTTAGAGAATTCCCACTCGGAGATTAGAGACCCTGAGTGGAGGGTCTCTAGCGGAGACAGACATGACGTCTGCGCGAGAGTAGACGAGTTTTGAGGCTCCGGTGTCACACACCTTGTTATTGTAGGCATGAGCCACACGGATACACACGTATAAGCACCGTCTCCCAGGGGTCTGATTGTGGAATCTTGCGGGGGCGCGCAGCGCAGCGTAGGATAGCGTAGGATAGCGTAAGATATCTTTCCTCTATTCTGATTGGTTGGAGCCAGGAGAAATACCCAATCAGAAGAGAGGAAAGATATCCTACTCTATCCTACGCTATCCTACGCTGCGCTGCGCGCGCCCGCAAGATTCCACAATCAGACCCCAGCGGGGAGAGCGGGGGTTGCAGCAACGATGAGCAGCAGCGGCTGCCGATGTGCGAGAGTGAGTCTCTCGCTCCGAGAACCGAAGTAACTAGCTCGCTTGCGAGCACATGTATTGTGGAGCGAAATAAAAGATTGCTATTTAATTGTACTCCTGATCATCATAATTTTGAGCCCTAGTGCCAACCCTTCTGTGAATTCACGGCGTAGGGCGTGATCGAGTCCCTACAAGTGGTGACCCCGACGACCGAACGAGTGTTGCCCAGCAGACGAGGTTGCGAGGAGTCAGCGTGAGGCGAGGACGACGCGCAGCAGAGCCACTTGTTGCCGCGTGCTTAATTCAATTTCGGAGCAGCAAATTGGAGCCCGGAATAGCAGCCCACGCAAGTAAATTACAACTCCCCAATAACGACGTACCTACAAACAAATCGAGAAGACGTCGAGCTGTTTGTCTTTACAACAGCTACCTGCAGAGTGCAGCTGGGCGAGTTAGTTAGCAGCCTCAAATTGGAGCAACAGGTATTCAGTGAATCAGGAGTTACAAATTGTGCCCGGCCGCCATTTTCCGGTGCACAGCAATCGACAAGCCGAGCTCGTCAACACGCTCGTGCTAAAAATTAGAATCAGCAAGGCCACCTGGCCCACCAATGACCAACTGGTCCAACTAAGTCCATCTGGGCCCACAAAGACCATCTGGTCCAACTAAGCCCATCGGGGCCAACGAGGTGAGCATCGACACCGGAGCCAGAGGACTACTCGACCTGGCGCAACGCAGCGGCAGCGTGCATATTCACGCGCAAACCAACATCCAGCAGCACCGCCGCCGGTGAGCCAGCGAGCACCACAGCGCGACCGGCATCGAGCAAGTCATCATCAACGGCGACCCAATTGCAGTCTTCGAGCATCATCGCCGACGGCATACAAGGTATGAGCCCGCGTGCTCCGAAATTTGAATCGGCGTCGCGTCTAAATTCCAAGGGCAACCGTGCGCTCTTTTCAAAACATTGTCGAATCTTCGCATCGTGCGAGGCGACAATCCAAAACAAAAGTGACCTTCAGGTCTAACTTTCAGTCCAATTCAGGAGCATCAGCGCTACAATTTCGTTGAATTTGAAATACAAAAGTGTCAACAGTGCCACCTAAAATCTTTCTAGTTGCGCACATTCGAGACAAATTTTCAAAAGAGCTCCTGCGAGAGCGCTAAAATATGTTTGTACGTCTCGTTTGTTAGCTAAAATCTTATGTCTGGCGCCGAGGACAATAGTGGCGACACCCCAAAAACTCGACAAGGCACAAAATACGCTCGCAAAGAATTTGTTCATGATCAAAGAGGACTAGTTCGCAAGAATTTGGGCGAGCAATTTGGTGACGAATTTAATCTAGGAAATTTATTAAGTGAGGATAGTGAAACCGTCGAAATGACGAAAGATAAATCTGACGATGACAGTAATGACAAAACTGATAACGGTAATGGTCAATCAGGGTCGGGTGAAACCCAAACCCAAAAAGTAGATAGCACTTTGAAAGAAGAAATAACTTCCCAAATTAAAAGCTCAGTAAAATCTCTTGGTGATAGTTTATTGGCGCAACTAAAAGACACTTTCGCTGAACAATTCAGAGCCGCTTTGGCTGGAAAATCACTACCAAACATTGACAATCAGACTTCTGGCGTAGTAGTAAATCAACCAAACAAAATAGGTGAACCAAGCACCTCTTCTGTTTCAATTGAAAATGTGCAAAATTCAAGTAACGATTTACAATCACTCAATAACCCAACGATTCCTGTAAATAATAATTCGATCCTTGTAAATAACGACTCACAATCAGGGTTGCCTCTCAACCCAGCAGCTCAAAACTTCTTGCCTCAAAATTTGTCAGTCCAGCCTCAAATTCAGCAAATTTATCATGGCATACATAAAGAGCCAAAATTACCAAAATTCAGTCCTGAAGACCCTAGTTCGTGGTTTTTACAAGTAGACGCGGCATTTGAAACGTGCAATGTTGTTGACGAAAAAGCTAAAGCTAATTACGTAATTGGTGCTTTATCTACTGAATTAGTCGCTAGTATTAGAGACTTGATTACCGGAGAGAGACCTGCTGATATTTATACCCAAATTAAGAGTAGGATTTTGAAGACTTACGCTGAGTCTGATGAAAAATGCTTGCGTAGACTTTTGAAAGGTTCTATTTCCAATGAGGGAAAGCCATCTTGAATTTTGTATTGAATCTACAATATGAACAAATTTGGATGTAGTGAACAAGTTTTGAAAACGATCTTTTTAGAAATGCTTGACGCAAGAACTAGAAGAGCTCTTATAGCTACAGAGTACACAAGTTTACAAAAACTCGCCGAAATTGCTGATGCTATGCATGCTCACGATGATGAAGTGGCAGGTATATCATCAGCATCGGTATCAGACCCTAATTATAAAGAGTTGATAAATCAAATCGCTTCATTGAAATCTGAAATTAGTGCATTGAAAAGTTCAGATAGGTCGCGTTCTAGAGAGCGTTCAGATAGTCAAAATAGATCACGTCCTCCACGTGATCATACTCCGAAAAGTGATTTCAGAGGCAAAAAGTACCTGTGCAAAAATCATTTGGCACTCAAAACTCGATGCAAGCATTGCGCCGAACCAGAAGTATGCGAGTGGGAATACAGAAGGCCAGACGATGACCAGACTGCGGGAAAATAGAGCAGCCCACTCTCAAGGGGACGAGAGTAGGGCGCGGCTCTAAACGTCTCCACGTTACAGACAAGTCAAGTAAATTGCAATACTTAGTAGACTGCGGTGCTGACATATCTTTATTGCCACGGCCGTTCCATTTAACACAGCCTACCGATTTTAAGCTATATGCTGCAAACGATACTGTTATAAAAACTTATGGAGAAGTTGAAAAAGTAGTAGACCTTGGATTCAGGCGAGAGTTGAAATGGAACTTTTGCTATGCTGATGTTGAACAACCTATATTAGGTGCAGATTTTTTTGACCATTTTGGTTTCCTTATTGATATAAAACATAAATGTTTAGTTGACAATTTGACTGGTTTAGTTCAAGATTGCACTGTAAAAAGGACAACTGCAGTGTCTATAAAAACAGTAGCTTCCACTTGTAAATATGCTCATTTGCTTAATGAATTCAGCGATATCACAAAGTTGAACCAGAGTTCGATTTCTATCGAAAATAAAGTTTTTCACCAGATTTTAACTGTAGGGACACCTGTCTACAGTAAGCCTAGAAGGTTGTCACCAGAAAAACTAGAAGAATGTAAAAAGCAATTTTCTAAATTGATGCAACAAGGTAAACTTCGGCCTTCATCAAGTAGTTGGGCTAGTGCTATCACTATGACCAAAAAGAAAGATGGAACTTGGAGAATTTGTGGTGATTACCGTCCGCTGAATAGTCAAACTATCCCGGACCGTTATCCTCCACCGAACTTACTCGATTTTTCGGCACAACTTAGAGGCAAAAGTATCTTTTCGACTATTGATTTAAGAAAAGCATTCCATCAAGTACCTATGTCTCCCGACGATATTTGCAAAACAGCTGTAATTGCTCCATTCGGATTATTTGAATATTTGTTTATGCCTTTCGGCTTGAAAAACGCTTTAAGTACACTGCAAAGACACTTGAATAATATTTTCCACGATCTGGACTATGTGTTCGTATTTGCCGACGACATCTTAATTGCATACTCATCACCAGAAGAACATGAGAAACATTTGAGAGAAGTTTTCTCAAGACTGCAAAAATTCGGTCTTCTAATTAACCCAGATAAGTGTGTCTTTGGGGTTCATGAACTCGTCTTTTTGGGTTATATAATTAACAAAGACGGAGTAAAGCCAACCTCAGAGAAAGTTGACGCGATAACAAATTTCCCAAAACCGGAAACAGTTATTGAACTCCGTAGATTTTGTGGAATGATCAATTTTTATAGGCGTTACCTACCTAAAGTTGCCGAAAAATTAGCACCATTAGAAGCTCTACTACCTGAATCCAAGAAAAATGATAAGAGAAAGATTGATTGGAATGATTTAGCTTCACAAGCATTTGTAGAAGTCAAAAACGCGCTAGCTTCAGCAGTTTTGTTAGCACATCCTTCAACTGATGCACCCACTCGCATAGTCACCGATGCATCGAATATCGCTATGGGGGGCGTACTTGAACAGAAAATTGATAACGTCTGGCAACCATTAGCTTTCTATTTCAAAAAGCTCAATCATGCACAACAGAATTATAGTACTTACGATAGAGAATTGTTAGCTATTTACAGCACGATTAAATATTTCCAATACTTTCTTGAAGAAAGAGACTTCAAAGTAGTTACTGATCAGCGAGCTCTTACTTACGCGTTTATGCAACGTACAGACAAAGCAGATCCAAGGAGAATCAGGTATCTTTCATATATCAGTCAATTTACAACTGATATTGGATACATACCTGGTGGTTCGAATTTAGTGGCTGATTCACTTTCTCGAATTTCAAGTGTAGGCACAGTAGTATTGCCAATCGATATTGATTTAACTGAACTTGCAGAAGCTCAAGCTAATGATGATGAATTGAAGCAAATAATAGCATCACCAAATTTTGAATTGAATTGGAAAAATTTGACATGGGGATCCCAGCAAAGTCGTATCATTTTCAATCTGACAGGCGAAGCAATTCGACCCTATGTGCCAAAATCTTTAAGACAAAGAATCTTCGAAGTATTTCATAGTCCAGCACATCCTAGTGCTAAAGCAACAATCCGTTTAGTGAATAAAAGGTACTATTGGCCTTCGATAAGTCGCGACATAGCGAAATGGACCAAGAGTTGTCTAGATTGTCAAAAGTCAAAAGTTACAAGACATGTAAAAAATAACCCTTTGCCGTTTGTCACTCCGGACGAACGCTTTGAGCATATTCACATAGATATTGTAGGACCGTGGGTAAATTCTGAGGGGTACAGATATTGCTTAACCATAGTTGATAGATTTTCTCGCCGGTGTGAAGCATTTCCTCTAAAAGACGTTACTGCAAATACAATAACAAGAGCATTTTATGATCATTGGGTAGCAAGATATGGAGCTCCCGTAAGAATCACAACAGACAGAGGATCTGTATTCGAATCAATTTTATTCAGAGCTTTGCTAAGTTTAGTAGGTGCTGAACGAATCCGTACTACAGCGTATCACCCCAAAAGTAATGGTTTAGTAGAACGCTGGCATCGAGATTTAAAAGCCGCACTAATGTGTCATGCTGAAGACCCTCTGTGGTCGAGAAAATTATCAACAGTATTGCTTGGGTTGCGTACTAGAATTAGTTTAGATCATGACGCATCACCAGCCGATTACCTGTTTCGAAAAACTCTTCGTCTTCCAGGCGAGCTCGCCTTGGAAGGGGAAAAGTCTCCAAATCCTCAAATCTTCCTAAAAGAATTTAGAGAGTATATGAAAAATGTCAGAGCGGTCCCAGTTTCACAAAAGTACAGGAAAAGAACTTTTTATTTCCAAGACTTGAAAACTTGTACTCATGTACTATTAAGAGTAGATGCAGTCAAACGTCCTTTAGAACGTCCCTATACAGGACCTCATAAGGTACTTGAAAGAATTTCTGATAGAATATTCAAAATAGATGTAAATGGCGAACCTCAAAATGTGTCAGTAGAGTGTCTCAAGCCAGCATTTTTCATTCCAGAAACTGCTATTAGTACACCACAACGTGTTCATATTGCTGACCCTAGACCTAGAGTTGTACTTGAAACTTACAATTCAAACGACCCAACAAATGTACCTCAGAGCATTCAATCAAATGTACCTCCGAGCGATCAAAATGTACCTCAATCGAGCCATCAGAATGTAACTCAGAATAGTCAAGGTAATCTACCTCAAAGTGTACCTCCGGACACGTTTCACGTGACGGCTGGTGACCACTCGTATGCTAGAAAAAATGCCTCAGTATCAAGTACAAACAATAGTTCTAATGCGACAAGAAAGCCAAGAGTAAGAAAAAAACTCACTTTCAATCTGAAGGATGAATGTAAAAAATGCACAAAACACTTGGAAATTTGTAAATGTGCAGAAAAATGGAATGAAATTGATTTAAAAGCACTGAAATTAGACAAATACGAAAGTATATTGAATGAAATTGAAAACGTTTGTAAAAAACTTGCTTCAAAACGATTTCGATGTGAAGTTTTGAGTTGACCAAAATTGATGCAGTATAACTAGTCCCACTCTTTAAATCCAAGTCAAATTTAGTATGCTTCCGCGATGCAAAGCGGGCGGCGGCCAAGTCGGCTCTTATCCTCTGGGAAAGATGATCGGCTCCTTTTGGGCCTAGTTTCCCGGGTTGTCGTAATTTCTTTTCTTTTCAACCAGAGTGGTAAAAATTAAAAATTCCCAGCTTTACCAAGCACATTGACTAGTTCATACACAAAGCACAAAGCTTACACCTTTAGTTCCAAGTTCAAAATCCGACTGGAATTAAGGAAACCCTGTAAATATGTATATAAAATTGTTAGTATTAAGGTCACAAAAGTTGGTGTGGTATTCCACACACTAGTAGCTTCAAATTCAAGTGCACTATTGTGTTCAAGAATTTACAAGTACTCACAATTATGTACAACAATATACAACTAATTCTGAGAGCATTTGCAAATACCTACTTATGTTCAAAGAGTCAAATCAGTAACAACCAGATTTATACTTGAACAATCAGATTCATATTTGTATACGATAACTTGATTTTTAGTTCTTCGAAAGCAAATTAGTTGAATTTAGCTTTACGAAAGCAAAGTTCCTTTCGATAACTACATTTCTTTGTCAGTTAGTGAACAGAGTTTGTCATTGTTAGAGATTCATCGAGTGATGATACTATTCAGACAATTGACATTAGTCAACGCAACTCTTTCTAACTAAAATGGATTGAGCCAAAAAGAAATTTATTTATATACAAGGTTCCTATTAAAACTAAGAATTTGTTATTTACATGATGAAAACTGAAGATTTATTTTGCGTGATGAAAACCAATTGTTGCAACTTCCATAAAAAATTTAGAATAAGTTGATAGCCTTGAAATAAGGGAATACATTTGACTTGAGTTCATCCAAAGAATCCTTTCACAAAGTTGAAATGTAAAAAATCAATTTGGTTTTTCCCTAAAATTTTGAAATGTAAAAAATAATACGATTTTTTTTCTGAATAAGTAAACTCCGTTTTTTTCGGGGGGGGGGGGGGAATACTGTAGGCATGAGCGACACGGATACACACATATAAGCACCGTCTCCCAGCGGGGAGAGCGGGGGTTGCAGCAACGATGAGCAGTGTTTCTAGACTGTGCTGAATCTCGGGCACGCGCAGAACGCGGCACGCGCCGGCCCGCTCTCATTCGCCGACGTCTTTCGCGGCGATGCTCCCCTCGCTTTGAATCGCGCCACGCCCCTCACATTTTTATCCGCAGTAAATTTTATTGAAAACTCAACGGATCACCGCGAATTTGAATTTTCTCCACGAATTGGGTGATTATTGTGATATTCCACGGTTAATTACGACTCAAATCCCATGTGGGGGCCAACACTTTATATACAGGCTTTCTTCCCCGCTATGTACGACAGCTTCTGTAGCTCAGTCGGCCAAGTGCTTGCGCTTGAAAGTATCGTTTTGCGTCGGGCGTGGGTTCGAGTCCCGCAGGGGTGTTTTTTTTTTTTTTTAACAAACATTTTATTGACAAATTATGAGCCTTGTACGATAACTTGTAGAAAATCCGAGAATTTCCCGGAAAATTCGCGAGTTTTCCGGAAAATTTTCGAGTTTTATCCTATAATTACTCGGTTTATTGCTATTTATAATGAAGACGATTAGAAAATAATAATATGCATGTTATTTACGTATATCAAGCAACACAGACACCGGTGTTATGGAAATTGAGTAGCATATCGACGTACTTGTACCATTGAGATACTTGTACGCGCACGTCGATATGCTGCTCGATTCCCAATAGAGATACGGGAGATAAGATAATCTCTTTGATATTTTCAATAACATTACAACAAATACTCCACACAAGTGATAGAATAGCAAAGGTGAGCAAATAATTAAGCCATACCCAAGCTAGGCGCATGCTAAGCTAATAAAATGATAATCTAGACGTATACCCGATCCAATCGGTGTAATCGATGCCATTCGGCCATTTCTTGACCGATTTGGACCTACCTTGGCTTATTCTATCGACATTTAATGCAGCTAAGTGCCTGAATGATTTATGACACGTAAGTAATTGAATTGGAATTTTTGTAACCGCAAATTACTCAAAAATTCAAAATTTCGGAGTGAAATTTTTCAACTGGTCGTCGTTCAAGTACGACGATCAGTGCGGTATGGGAAATAGTCTCGCAATGCTTATCATCGTAGAGACAGCTATCCTAGGTGATGTAATGGTTATTTGGACGATAATTGAAATATTTTCGTAAAATCCAGAATTTTCATATATGGGTCTTTTTTCTCAAATCTTACGGTATCCACGCTGTTTTTGGACAAGCTGATGAAACAGCTTGTCGAGCTAACGATTGGTCGAGGAGTATATTAACATCCACACTTATTTTGATCGATTTGTTTACCTTACGAATATATTGTTATGACTATCGGTTAGCGCATCTTTCGTTGGAAGAGAAGGTCCGTTGGATAGATCCGGGAAGCTGTATGTGGGATTGTTTTGATGCACTGCACAGAATCAATATTCGAGCCTCGAGCTGGTGAAATTCTCAGGAACCGGGTTTCCACGATGTACGTCGGCCAAGCGGGGGAAGGCCGGCAAGCCGGTCTGAAAATCCAGTTTGCGGGTGAACAGCTTCACGAAAGGACGCATTTTGTTATGAATAATTTTGGGTACCAAAGTATTCCTGCTGGATTATCGCCCGATATTTTGGGGTGGCACGGAGCAATCGACTGTGTGGCAGGATGGTTAAGCAGGTAAAAGGTTCAAAAGTCTCAAAGCCCGCGCCTAAAAGACCTTACAAGTTCCTACTAAAATGGCTCGAAATACGTTGTTTTAAGCAGTGGTTGCAATCAGTCCCGGATAACTGTCAAAAAGCTAGATGTTCCGTGTGTGACCGAACGATGACGGCTAGAAGGAGTAATTTGAAAGCTCATATTAAGTCCAAGGAACATAGAGATTCTTGTCGCGTACAAAAAATAGAAGTGATTTCGGACGATAGTAGTGACGATGAATCTCCAACCAGCACTGATTCTAAGGAGAAACAAAGAGAAATTCTTCACGCTTTATTGATTGCTGAAAATAATGTTCCAGTAAGATTCATAGAGAAATTGATACCATTTGAAAAACGAATGCAAAAAGAATTCGGGCCTATTCCTGAAAATACACGAATGAAAAAAGATAAGTGCAAGGCTATTATTATAAATGTTATTGGGAAATATGAATTGAACGAGTTAGTCTCCATTCTGAAAAGGACGAAATTTTCAGTTGAAGTTGATGAATCGACTAGCTACCAAGATAAATTTTTTGCTATAGGGGTTCAATTCGTCCACCCCGACACAGGTAAAGTAGTAAATCAACTTTTGCAATTATTAGAGCTTGACGCGAGAGACTGCTCAGCAGAGGCATTATTCAAAGCTTTCCACGATTTCATGGTGTTTCACGGCATACCGTTTTCAAATATAATAGCTATTGCATGTGATAACGCCAGTGTTATGATTGGGAGTAAGAATTCTTTTGTATCTAGGCTTCGAGAATTTGTAAAAAATTTGATAGTATTAAATTGTATTTGTCACGTAGCTGCGCTCATCGCTCGTGATGCGTATAAGGTGATTCCGCATGACGTTGAAGATTTAGTTCGAGGTACGGCAACTTATTTAGGCAAAAGTGCAAAACGTTATGGTGAACTTGCTGAGTTTCAAAGATTTTTCAACGAGAAAGAGAATCAAATTTCACAACTCGCGCTAACAAGATGGCTTCAATTGTGGTTTTGTATAGATAGAATAGTTGAACAGTGGTCTGTGATGAGATATTATTTTACAATGGAAGTAATTGAACTACCCGAGATGCAACGTTTAGATCAGAGCAATTTCGCTGTAAAATTATATAATCTGTACCACAACCAACAGGTCGAAATTTATGTCCACTTCCTTCATTACATTTTGAATTTTTTCAACAAGTATAATGCCACGTTCCAAGGGCAAAATGTACTGATTCACAAATTGGCCGACCATTCTGATGATTTAATGAGAACTTTAGGCAGAAATTTCCTTAAAGATGAATTTTTATCTCAATTGTATGATTTAGACGTTTTCAATCCACTTCACCACAGAGAAATAGTTTTTTTGGGGAATAAATGTGAGATACTCATTCAAAGATTTTCGGCTGAAGATGCTTCAACAATCAGGTCCAGATGCTTGCAATTCTATCAAACAGCATTACGAGGCATGCAGAAACGATTCAGGGATAATCGACGGTTTTTGAAATTAGTAACTTGCTTAGATCCTCAGGTTGCTTTAAGAGCGAATGACCATCGAGAATACCCTGATATCAGAGAATTCCAAGTTTATTTTCCTGATTTACAAGCAGATGCTTTACAATCTGAATGGAATCGTTTACCTGAAATGTTTAGCCCCGAACAAAAGATAAAATTCTGTGATCCGAAGTTTGACCTAGTAGAGTTTTGGAAACTTGTTTCAGAATTTCAATTAAATGAGCAGTTTCTATTCCCTACTCTATCAGTTCTTGTCCAAAATTTAATGTGTCTTCCCCATTCAAATGCTGATCCAGAGCGTTATTTTTCGATTCTTAAGGACTTGAGACCTGATAAAAGGAACCGTATGAAACCTGATCTCTCAAATGCAATGTGTCTCATCAGGTCAGCTCTCAAAGCAAAAAATCTTGATTCATTGACTTATCAAATTCTTCCAGGGCATTTAGCGTTGATGAATAAA
The DNA here is from genome assembly GCA_029851415.1 of Eretmocerus hayati. NCBI lineage: Eukaryota > Metazoa > Arthropoda > Insecta > Hymenoptera > Aphelinidae > Eretmocerus > Eretmocerus hayati. The sequence continues at coordinate 138,773,538 of CM056741.1, forward strand.
GAGATGTACCCGAAGAAAAAAGTACTCGGAAACCTCGTTGTGCCGGAATGAATGAGTTATGCAGTGAGTGTGCTTTCGTAGAAATTTTGGTGAATACAGTAATTCCCTAGTTGAGTTTTTTTTTCATTTTATTAATTTTAGTTGAGATCTAGTCCAAATGTTGAGTTCTAGTTCGTTATTATTACCTTTGAACCAAATTCTTTATGCCACTAGTCGTATTATAGGTGCATTATAGTGAATGGACACAAGGAAAAGTCACGAGACGAACCTTATTACCTTCGCATCAAAATGTCACTGCTCGATCCCGATGTCATTTCTAAACCAGCTCGGAAAACTCTTGCTCATCCCGTAGAACAGCTTCTCAGATTTGCAATTCTTTTTGATCTTGAACCATATTCCTATTCGAAAATTTCATAAGGGAATTTGATAAATATAATTGCAATAGTTAAGATTTGTCATTTTGTCAATCTTCAACATTTTAAAACTTTAACTAATCAAATTGAGTGGATTAGTCCTCTTGGGGATACCACATCTCTCACGATCAAGTTACTAAGTTACTCACATTTGTGAGCCAACGATTTTGATGAGTCACTTTCCAATCATTTGTCCACTATTCACCCATCACTTCATTGTATTCATTTTCTTCGCACATTGATCATGAGAGGCTTGGGAAGATTATAAAATTGATTCCATCTTTCAGCTGCACGAATGATTTGTACCGCATATTCATACAATTGGAATCGATCTGTATAATCTACTCAAGTGAAAAAAAAAGCGCCGGGTCATCTACTGCTTCAGTGGTGTGGAAACGATGACAATATATTCGTATTTTTTTACGATGTATTATGTAAATATGTAAACAAATCGATCAAAATGAGTGTGGATGTTAATATACTCCTCGACCAATCGTTAGCTCGACAAGCTGTTCCATCAGCTTGTCCAGAAACAGCGTGGATACCGTAAGATTTGAGAAAAAAGACCCATATATGAAAATTCTGGATTTTACGAAAATATTTCAATTATCGTCCAAATAACCATTACATCACCTAGGATAGCTGTCTCTACGATGATAAGCATTGCGAGACTATTTCCCATACCGCACTGATCGTCGTACTTGAACGACGACCAGTTGAAAAATTTCACTCCGAAATTTTGAATTTTTGAGTAATTTGCGGTTACAAAAATTCCAATTCAATTACTTACGTGTCATAAATCATTCAGGCACTTAGCTGCATTAAATGTCGATAGAATAAGCCAAGGTAGGTCCAAATCGGTCAAGAAATGGCCGAATGGCATCGATTACACCGATTGGATCGGGTATACGTCTAGATTATCATTTTATTAGCTTAGCATGCGCCTAGCTTGGGTATGGCTTAATTATTTGCTCACCTTTGCTATTCTATCACTTGTGTGGAGTATTTGTTGTAATGTTATTGAAAATATCAAAGAGATTATCTTATCTCCCGTATCTCTATTGGGAATCGAGCAGCATATCGACGTGCGCGTACAAGTATCTCAATGGTACAAGTACGTCGATATGCTACTCAATTTCCATAACACCGGTGTCTGTGTTGCTTGATATACGTAAATAACATGCATATTATTATTTTCTAATCGTCTTCATTATAAATAGCAATAAACCGAGTAATTATAGGATAAAACTCGAAAATTTTCCGGAAAACTCGCGAATTTTCCGGGAAATTCTCGGATTTTCTACAAGTTATCGTACAAGGCTCATAATTTGTCAATAAAATGTTTGTTAAAAAAAAAAAAAAACACCCCTGCGGGACTCGAACCCACGCCCGACGCAAAACGATACTTTCAAGCGCAAGCACTTGGCCGACTGAGCTACAGAAGCTGTCGTACATAGCGGGGAAGAAAGCCTGTATATAAAGTGTTGGCCCCCACATGGGATTTGAGTCGTAATTAACCGTGGAATATCACAATAATCACCCAATTCGTGGAGAAAATTCAAATTCGCGGTGATCCGTTGAGTTTTCAATAAAATTTACTGCGGATAAAAATGTGAGGGGCGTGGCGCGATTCAAAGCGAGGGGAGCATCGCCGCGAAAGACGTCGGCGAATGAGAGCGGGCCGGCGCGTGCCGCGTTCTGCGCGTGCCCGAGATTCAGCACAGTCTAGAAACACTGACGATGAGCAGCAGCGGCTGCCGGTGTGCGAGAGTGAGTCTCTCGCTCCGAGTACCGAAGTAACCAGCTCGCTTGCGAGCACATGTATTGTGGAGCGAAATAAAAGATTGCTATTTAATTGTACTCCTGATCATCATAATTTTGAGCCCTAGTGCCAACCCTTCTGTGAATTCACGGTGTAGGGCGTGATCGAGTCCCTACATTATTATTCCGCCATGCCCATCAGTGCGCAGCCTGACTGACCCAGGCTCCGTGACGTGGGCACCTGAGTTTGCAAAATAATTATGAAAAATATTTTACTCAATTGTGCGTCTCAAGCGCGTTCAGGAACCGTTTGTAAATCAATTGTAAGTATTATGGGTCGTCGAAAAAACGATGAATAAAAAAGTTTCGGGTGCTGGGAAACTCTCGGGGAAACTTTACCAACTTTTTTCTTGGCTACCGCAGAGTCTGAGAATTGTGCGTTTCGGGCGATCATTTGCGCGTGCCTTCGTTTATATATTGACGTAATTTCACTTTTGGAGGATTACCATTATTTTGGTCAGTAATGGATTAAAACTGCTTTAAAACTGCTTCTCGGAAAGCTGCGGAGCAGAAGAAACCTGGACCAAGACCAGTTAGCGCATGCGCCGTAGTTGGCTCATGTAAAGAACCGAAATCTTACCGCAAGCCTTTTGTCTCTTGCAAACTTCCTGTCATTTCCTCGGGCGGTCATCTTCCACGAGGTATGGTTTATATACCTGGCTTTTCAGCTGCAAAATCACTGTCCAAGAAACTATTGTTGTCTTCTCCAAGAACCTCGCCAAGAACCATCAAATTCGTCAAATACAAACGGGTGCCGTGCCGTCATCTGCTCCGGTGCCCACAACCGCTAAAAACTTATTTTCGTCGATTCTTCGTAGAAATAAGTTGTATTTCGGAAAATTAAAAATACCGACTAGTGGAAAATAGTATATTATTGCTCCCGATGCGAGGCTAGGCTGTTTTGGGGCACGGGGATAATTTTTCCCCGAGTGCAACGAGAAGAAAATACCTATTCCTCGTGCCGAGCGAAGGAAGTATGCTATTCTCCGCATTAGGGCGAATAAACGCCAATTTTATGTTCGCAGCCGGGAGTAAAAGTGGCGCTATGTTGAAAAATGACGTGCACACTGCACCCAGACTGTACGGTTGCCGAGAAAGAAATTAGTCGAGTTTCCCAGCACCCAAAAACTTCTTCATTTCATTTTGGAAAATTTATAGCATCCTTAATTAATTTCCAAACGATTTCTGGATGCGCTCGAGACGAACAATTAGATGGTATTGTTTACACAACTTTTTCGTAAACTCGCTGGTTTGCCATGTCATCATGCAATGCATCGCAATGAACAGCAATGAGGACCGCTACGTGCTATTATGCATACAGCATACCTTTACCTGATGATCGGCACAAATTATTTCTATCAGAAAAGGCCTTCTGTTTGATTTCAGATGCGGACAATTAGCTCAGTCAAAATAGATACGGTCGCGGTTTCAAAAACTTTTAGTTCAGGGTCTTTCAATCACAAACTTTCTCTGTGATATTTGTGGTATACCTAACCTCACCCGTGGGTGATCTTCAGTTGTGAGAGGATCGTGGTTGTGAGGGAAAAGAATTTTTTTTCATGAGCCCAGAAGATTGTCGATGAAGATAATCCCCTCGTCCCACATCGTGCATTCTCATCAGTTTTTCAAGAAACTCATTATGTTCTTTGGATGAGAACGATCCGTTGCAAGATCATCGGTGATCATGCCGAGATAGTGTCACCTTTATTCTTGGAGGCTACAGTTCACGATTCACGAGAATTACCAAAACACCACATCTGTATCGTTGAAGAACTCCTGATGCCAGTTGCTCGTGAAGAGTTTATTTCTTGGAGATGTGAATACTTTACCGGAAAAACGACCACAGCGGGATTTGGACTGGATATGGCTACAAGACATAACAGACTTGAAATTCGGAAACCGCCCTTCAGAGTCAAATTTTACCCCAGCTTCTGTTGATTTACAAGTATAAAGTTGTTTGTAGCAATACCTGCAGTGGCCTATAGTAACCGGACCCAAAATCGATCAAGATTGCTTTTCTTCTGACACTGCATTCCACCTTCTGGTTTTGAAGCTCGTAAAAACTTGAAGAAGCTATATTGAGTAAAGGCATGGATCAGTTTAATTCAGAATCTGCAGTGAACAAGGTCAAAACAAGACAGGATTTGTCTGATGTGGAATTAGTGACTGAAGACATCAAGTCAAAACTTACTATTCCATGCAATGAATGCCTTGACAAACCCCAAACCAATGGTGTTCATCAATTCAATGGCTCATGTGATGATGCAGCGGAGTCTGTGAACATTGGACATGAATCAAAACACAATGATACTAGTCAAACAAAGAGATCAGGCAAGTCTAATTATCAATTTTAGTAGGCTGCTCTCTGTTCTGATTCTGCAATTACAATTTTGTGCTGTGTCTTGTTACAGATCACACAGACGGAATTTCAGAGAGTAATAGTGGTAATGATATTGAATATGTTAGTTATACAAGTGAATTACAGATGCCAGATATCATGAAACTTATCCAAAAAGATTTGAGTGAACCATATTCAATATATACATATAGATATTTCATTCACAACTGGCCAAAACTATGTTTCTTGGTAAGTTCCTCCCTCAACAAGTCTGATCTTTGATTGTCCATCATAAAAGCTTGCTCCACTAGCTCCTCAATAAACATTTACCAATCATTTACAAACCTCATCAAATTCACACTATCCTAAAACCATTGTAGAACAATGCCAGAGAAGCTCTCAATCAACACCTAACATCTTGAAGAATCACACAACTGAATTAATAATGATGAAGCTTACTTTATTGTCCAATATCGTAAATTCAAGTTATTTGAAATTGATTCCAACTGAGTCTGATTCTTTCTTCTAAAAACTTGAGTGATATCCCAAAAGAAAGGAGCCATCAGATGTAGGTTCAGATAAACAATAACATTGTATTTCAAATATGTAATGGGGTAGCCTTCACTAGACAACATCGTATTACTGAAATTTAAATTCTCATTATCTGAGTTGATTGAGATCTAATTTGTGTAATACTGCCCTTCATAAGAGTTTGTACTTTCTTGTAACAGTGAGTTTTGGTGTGCCTATTAAATTCGCAACCATCCTTTACTTCCTATGTTATACAATTATTTTTTATTCTCTTCTTGTTTTTCAGGCTATGGATGGTGAAGAATGTATAGGTGCCATAGTTTGCAAGTTGGATATCCACAGAAAAGTGACGAAACGCGGATACATTGCGATGCTTGCCGTTGACATCAAGTATAGAAAGCGTAAAATTGGTTCAAATCTTGTGAGGCGCGCAATTCAAGCAATGATCGAAGATGACGCTGATGAAGTTGTTCTTGAGACTGAGATCACGAACCATCCAGCTCTGCGATTGTATGAGAATCTTGGATTTGTGCGTGACAAGAGACTATTTCGTTATTATTTAAATGGTGTTGATGCTCTGAGATTGAAGCTGTGGCTAAGGTGAAAACTGAAAGTGTTGATGATCGTGCAAACCCCGGAGACAATCGTGTTCGAGAGAATATATTTGTCAGTTCAATACAATCTCATCAAATCCACAAAAATAATTTTTTTAGAGTTGAATGATGTTACCATTTGTTTGCAATATAATTGCATCTCTTTATTGTTGAGTCATTGGCTAATAGTGTCACATTGATATTTTGATACATAATTCCAATAGATTGACTCTTGAAATCTTTCATGAACTTTGATAGTGACACAGAAACTAGAGTGGTTTTTTCACCATTATCTCTAATTTCAAAGTAGCTGAGACTCTTGATCGATGCTTTTTATGAATCGAAATGGATTCAAATAATATCAATCTGCGTACACTTCTGGCATTTTTCTGAAATCTCAAAGAATTTTGTTCTTTTTGTTACATAACTAAAAATATTTTCGAAACAACTTGCTGCCTGGGCAGAGGTTATCTTTCGAAATCTATCTCGAACACGTTCTCTGCGACGCGACGCCGAAAATCGCAATTCTTTCTTTGTATGCCACGGGTCTCATCGAGGGGACCCATTCAATGGAATTTTGATCACTGTTGCACACAAAATAGGACGAGCTGGTCCCACCGGTGGGACCCATCGCAGTGAACGTGTTATTCGAGGAACAAGTGTGTGTCCATATCAAGAACCCTAGATCGCCACCAAGTTCACTATCATATGCAATAGAATGTGAAAAGGTGGGCCGTTATTTCAATCAAATAAAGAATAAGGGATGGTACTTCCCTAATTCTACGAGATGATTCCGATTTCGTTCAAGAATTGAACTCTGTGACAGCCGTTGTGAATTTAGCCGAACTTGTGCAAAGAAATATCGGCATGGTTGAGATTAACGTTGTCATTCTTCAGAACCTGAAATAAATTGAATGTTAATTAATTCTGCTCATTTAGTCACACATTCTCTCAACGGAATTACCACTTGATTGATTAGATGAACAGCCATTACTTCTTCTTGAATTATTTTGTAGCAGTCATAAAATCGTTACAGATGAAAATGTAGCAGCTTCCTAGATTTCCCAGCTTTTCGTCAGCGAGGCACTATAAACTATGTTTGCAATATTGGACTTCGGAAGTCAAATCAAAATGATGAGCTTTCTCGGATTTTGTTCAGAGAGTTTTTTGCGTGTTTGATACTTCGAAATCGTTGAAACTTGCAATTATCTTCTTAAGGAATTAATTGACGGATTTAGATACGAAATCGAAGCCCCCCCTCCTCCCCCTCTTTGACAAATACATCGCTAAGCCTGAGCAAGGTGTCTACAAAAGGAACTTCGAAGAATTCCCGACTTTTTCCCATGTTTTTTCGAAAATTCCCGACTAATTTGTGATGTTCAGTATCCGTCAAAATTAATCATCATGCGTAGTATTACAGAATCAACGATAACTCTGAAACGTTCCATCGTACGAAAATTTGAAAGAAGCATCTTGATGATCACAGAAAAACCTATCGATTAACGGGTTCAGGAAATTTTCTCAAGAATTTTTTCGTGCTTATAATCGAGGCCGAAAATTGAAAACAATTACTCGGAGCGGATCACCTGTTATTTTCAAAATAGTTGTCCGATCACAAAAATTCTAACGGGATGTTGTAGATCGTTCAAAAACCTACAAGTTAGTCATTGGAGGTTTTTTTCTACTAAGCTCTCTGGTCCGAGCCACGAGCTCTGGGAAGAAAACTTTCTATGGACCACGCGCGCCCTCCACTTGTTCAGGCGCTGTTCTACCGCCAAGAACCGGCCCAAAAATTATCGAACCACATGTTTCTGACGTAAAATTGTCTGAATTTTTCACATTATAGTATCGGATTTTTGCTTGGATGTGATCAACGGTTACTTTCCTAACTTTTTCTGTAAAAACTTACTCAATTCCAGATAAGCATCTTCAGGTCACATTGAGGGATCAGTCTGATAGCATATTCAAAAAATTTAGACAATTTCACGTCGCAATCATGCAGTTCAATAATTTTTGGGGCGATTCTTGACGATAGAACAGCGCTTGACCAAGTGAAGTTAGCGCGGGATCCAGTACCTATCTCCATAAGGAATCATGCATTAGAACGTTGTCTTTCCGCGGAGCTCGTGGCTGGGACCAGAGAGGTCGTAGAAAAAAACCTCCAATGACAAACTTGTAGGTTTTTGAACGATCTACAAATCCCGTTGAAATATTTGTGATCGAATAACTCTCGTTAAAATTGCAGGTGATCCGCTGTGAGTAATTTTTCCTCAATTTTCTGCCTCGATCATCAGCACGGAAAAATTCTTGAAAAAATTGTCTGAACCCATAAATCGATAGGTTTTTTTGTGATTTTCAAGATGCATCTTTCCAAAATTCTCGTACAGAATATTTCAGAGTTATCGTTGATTCTGCAATACTATGCATGACCCATTAATTTTTACGGGTACTGTGTATGAAAGAGGGAACAACATTCCTAGATGAACTCAAACGTTCTTCTTTAGAAAGAAGAGTATATGGAAGTTATTCATTCTAGATTCATCCTACAAATACTTGCCAAAATCGAAACCTATGGGCGAAAACTAAGGAATTGATAATTTTGAAATGCGTTTCATGAACACAGTTTGAAACAATCACACTGATCAAATTTGGGGGTCGCAATGGTGTATGTCCACACTTGACTACAAGGAATATTTCCTGAAAAAGTCTAGACGGACGTAAAAAAATTCTTGGGTAATGATTAAAAGAGGTTACCTAACGTTATCCAAGCATTTTTGATGCGTCTGTCTCGACATGTTCGGAAATATTCCTTGAAGTCAAATGTACACAAATTCCTCGTATTTTACGACGTAGAAACCGAGTCCACAGGCTGTTTTGCTCACAGGAGTCAGAATTTTATTTGGAATCACCAAAAATTAATTCCTTTCTAAACTAAGAGCTTGATACGTGGCTAATCGATTTCCTGAGTGAGTTGAAATGTTTGCGGGATCAGTCAAATTCTACTGATAGCAAGTTGCTATCAGCAACTGAAAGATTAAGAACCACTGCTTTCGTGTTCAGAAGGTCAAACTAACCATAAGTGAAAAATCATAGTTTTTGGCACACTATAACGATGCGCCACCAAAGCAAAATTATCAAATCGCTTTTTGGAATAAAAAAAAATTCTGCCATGTAGGGTCCAATGTGGCTGCGGATTCGGTTCTTACGTAAAAATATACGCGAGAAAATCTTCATCTCAATTATTCCAGATCCAAAATCTTGGTCTGTCTATCAATTCTCCGATCGTGGTCTAATTGGAGGGCGAGAGATTGGAATTCCCGACTATGCGGAACATTTATCCGAGATTCCCGATGTTTTCCCGACCACAACGGATTCCCGATGAATTTCCGACTTTTCCCGATTATTTCCCCTTTACGCGCCCTACTAAATATAGATCCCAACACTAGTTGGGCAAAAAGTTTAACATTTTGGATTCCAAAATCTAGAAGTTGAATATTAGTGCTCCAGATGTCTGCGACGATTTTCTTCATTATAGTTTTCACATACGAAATGATAATCTATCAGGAAACGTGCTGGGAAACGTTTGTAGAGCAAGTTAGCAAAAATTATTTGACTTATGTATGGGACATGGACCTGACAACAAATGAATCTAATCAAGAATTCGATTACTCGAGAGTACAAAAGGGGTGAATTATATCTGCGTCTGCGTGGTGGATCCAAATATGAGTATCCGACTCGAAAACACCGTCTAAACACTATTCCGCAATCTGCTTTGATCTCAGGCGCCCCGTATTTATATCTCAGACATAAGACCATTACGAAAACTTATTTTGTGAGTCCTCTGCTCTATCGAACATCTCAGGAAACAGGTTTGGAATGCATGGAACGCAAATTTCGTCTCTCGAAATCGCTCGCAAAAATAACGCAATTGACGCAGAAACTTTTCCGCACGGATTTGATCTGGTTCCACCAGTCACTAAGTAAGGGATACTCGGGATTGACAAAGTTATTTACATGGCTAATTTTCGGCTACAATGATCTTATTAATGCAGTAGCACTCGGGATTCTGATTTGGGGCCTTGTCTCTCGCTGAAATTTGATTCTTTGGACATCTTTCGTTGAAATTTCGCCCACGAAGAAGCACCTTGAGCAAATTTAGGGTAAACTTTGAGCGTTTTGGAAAAATCTTCCGTTTTTAGTGGGAGATGACCCCACAAAGGAATGAGGCACATTGCTCGGAGACTAAACTAAACATCCTACTGACCATGAAACCTATTGAAAATAGTTGGTTCAATGTTGTATTTTAAGGGAAAAATTCGAGAGCACCCACTGCAACGATTACGTTGATGCTGCATGGAGCTAAACATGCGTGTAACTGCTATAATATAACAGGTATGAGTAATTTTGCGGGAATTTCGATATTGTAGAGTTGAAAATGTGCCAGCCCTAAATTTCACTTCCGAAGGTTCTAAGATGCATTTTCTGACAATTTGATACGTGTAAACCAATGATCAACTCGCACACAAGTATCAGTATCTTCACATTATAACGGTACCATATCTAAGGATAACACAGATAACGCGATAGCATCACACGGACCTGACATTTCGTTACTAAAATTGATCTCACGGCCAAACGGTTTGAGCTGCAGGTCTGGGGTTTCGGGTTTTTGGTTTGACCATTATTAGATACTTTGAAAAAAAGTGACTAAGGACCTCTGTGTTTCACGTTTCACGTTTAAGGGTCGCACTAGTACTACACGGACCTGACATGAAAATTTAGCAACTCTAGATTTTTGTGGAAAAGTACTCCCGGAAGTGTGCATGAAAATCATTTCTTTCGATACTTTGGGTAATGGAAAAGTTGCACCTGGCGATTTACTTTGAGAATAAATTGGTTCGGGAAGGCCTGGAATGAGGCAAATACACTTTTATCGAGGAAAACCAAGCGAGTAAAATAGGCAAAACTGCGCCACAAAATATGTATGCATCCAGCGCGCACATACAAAGTGGCATTTTTATTGGGTTCTTGTTGCTGTGGAATTTGATGCTCAATACCATGAAGTTTGATGCGTTTCCCTGCCCGAATCTCTAAGTAGCTTTTTGTGGGTGCTACACAATCGCAAAGGACGAAGAGAGAAAGAACCACATCACACGACCTAACATTTTGACCTCTTTTTTGATGATAATATCTTTGAGTAGTCCTGAATAAAGAATAAAAAAACTCACGATTGCACCAGGAAGAGCACAAAAAAAATATATTTTTGGCATAGTGCGACTAAACGGCCATTTTTCCTCCCGGCTCGAATTGGAAAATTAGCGTTTAGTTGCCGTGATACCAAAAAAATAGTATATAAGTCATTCCGGACCATTTCGGCCAGAGCCGTCACCAGGGGAGTCTGGAAAAAATCCCAAAAATCCTTTTCCCATTACCCTGAGAATAAAATATTGCCGTCGAAACAATACGAGTGTATCGTTACGTGGTATTGCTGTCAGACCAATACTGGATTGTCACCACAGCAAAATGATTTTGTTATTGCACCAATCTGGCACGAATAACCTAAAAAATCGTTGGATTATATTTGCCCCTTTGCGGTACTATTCCATGCAAAAAAATTGGTAGCTTTTGTAGCAAAATAAGCTTAATGTGACTGTTAATCCATTAAGTATCGGAGCATTCGAAATATACGCGTTATATTTAACTATTCTGGCTCTAATACCAGATCACAAAACCGTTCTGATAGATTGATGCGATAACAAAATCGGTATTGTTCTGCAGCAAATACCATTTTGGTCGTACGCCAATACGCATGGCCGTACGACCAAAATTTTTTCCTCAATGTAGTACTATATGTTTAAATAGCAGGGTTCATACTGATGTCCTATATTCCTATATTTCCTATATTTTTGAGCTTGTCCCATAAATTCCTATATAATCTGATTTTGTCCTTTATTTCCTATATATATTTTTTGGCACCATAAAGAAATTTGTCCATGAAAACAATATCTTTCGACAATATCGTGAACCTCACGGATTCTTGATCCGTCGGAAAAGATCTGGCTGACGCACGCCAACTAGACCAGGTGAAATTATCGCTATCGCTTGCAATAATAGAAAAATGAGAATTCTTCTCGGGATCCCCTTTGGAAGACCATTCTGATCCTACGAATGCATGTTTCCAAGCCGAAGTCTGGTGCAAAATTGTTTAAACCAAAATTGTTTGAACAAATTGTAAAAATCATTTTTTTTCGATCTAAAACCATTGGATTAAGGTAATTTGGGACATTTTAAGCAAAAAGCTAGATTTATTATTTTCCTCTAGGATCCATTGTTTTTAAGCTATGAGCATTTTAAAGTTGGAAAAACGCGAATTTGGCGATTTTGAATACCAAAAAAAAACAATTACAAAGCAAAAAAGCAATGTTTTCAGTGATTGAATCTGTTCAGTAGAATGTCTTCTAGACGTATGAATTTCCTCACTTTAACATGTGCCTTATTGTCATGTCATTTGTCAAGATGATATAGTATTAATTCCAAAGCTCAGTAAGGATAAGAATTATCTGTATTGAAAGATTTAGTTTAAAATAGTGTTCTGATTTTCGTCATGTATCGTTTACTGAAATGATTGTTTTGTTTGTGAAAACTGGATTCGTTCGAAGACGAATAAATACTTGAAATTGAATAAAATTCAATTTCAAGATGTTTAAATTCTGACATATGGCTTTTAGATTAGATTTTTTTGTCCTATATTCGTCCTATATTTGTGAGAAAAATGTCCCATATATTCCCTAAAATTTTTGCATAAATGAGTATGAACCCTGAAATAGTACAAAGAATTTTTTTCAGATTTTTTCAACCCCCCAATGAGTCCTAGGGCCCATAAAAGGTCCATTTTAGGCCCCTTTTAGCCTATTCTCAGAAAACCATAGCTCCGACTAGACTCAATCTTTTTGGAAGTACTTGGGCTCATTTTCTTGGTCAGGGACAGTTCTTTTTAGAAAAAAATTGTCCGCTACCGATCATTGAATCTAGCGATTTGTAAGAGCTATTTGCTGTGAGCAGATTTTAACGATTTTTGGGTCTTCTTCCAAGTGATCTAACTCCTACTAGACATGTGATAACCGACTTTTACCAGTGGTCATTTTAAAGGTCTTGAAAAAACCTACAATTTTCAACAATCTATTATTCATTTGCAATTGAGCGGTTTAAGTTTGATACAGGGATTTTGCAGTAGGGTAAGAGTGAATCTGAGTTATACGTGATAACTTTTCGCGCTCATTTTCTTCCTAATGAGAAGTATTACAAAGATATCGAATTGATATTGAATGGTAGCTTTTATACTAATCAGAATGACGGATGAAAAATTGTAATATTCGAACCAAACTTCCATGGACCTCATGTAAATGAAACTAGAATCTACCGGGTATGAAAAGCTGTCATCAAACGGTGCACGTGTATGAGAAATTTTGAAGTCGGTTTCCAAAGTAAAAAGGGTCAGAATCTCGAGGTTTTGTTGCGTAGAATTTTGCTAGACAATTTTAATGTTTTAGAAGAACAGATTCAAGTCTAAAAGATGTCTGTTCATAGACAACTACCTATTAATTCCGCATTAAATTTTATCTCCGAATTGGCTTGAATAGATTTGCTGATAGCTGCTCTTCACACAATCGAAATTTCGTAACAGGCGAGCCATTATGCAGCATCTATGAGGCTATAGCGAAAAAACGTCCACCAGGGCGGCGCTGATGGTCATTTAAGCTCCCCAACACATGGATTTTGCTGTACGTGTACATCGGTGCGTGCTAGTGTGTATCTGTGTGAGAGAGTATGCGGCAACTCTCACAGACGCGCACGGACAGGAAATTGCATGTGCTGGACCACCAGCGCTCCTAGCGGCCGTTTTTTCGCTATAGCCTCATACTCTCGACCGCTCTCTTTTTGCGCAACTTGTGCTGCAATCGCAACGTCTCCGTTGACAAAACTCGACCACGCCTCGCCATAAGCCTGCATCAGAAAAATTGATCCACAAAGAATCAGAGAGTTCGAGGAAATATGAATATTTCGCCAGGCTTAATTTATTGCTAAACTTAATTCATTTTTGCAAACGGCAAACGCTTCAACAAATGTTGGAGGTTATGTCATAGTAAACACGATAAAAATTAGCCTGTAATGATCATAATTTGGATGAATTACTTATCTGAAATTGTGGAGGTGTAGGACGAACATCAGTTTCCCTGAAAGTTTTTTCTTTGATCCTAACTCGCAGAAATTTTCGAGTCACGTACTTGGTTGAAACACTGATTGCTAAAACTGGTCTTGGGAAAATGTAAACATCAAGCAGACTAAAATTGTTTGAATCATCAGATGTCATCCACCCCTAGCCTATGAAAGCATAAAGTCAGAAGCCGAAGACGACGGACACTAGACACGTGTGAAAAAGATACAGCCAGTGACAAAATCATATAGCACGGTTATGAGCGATGCTTGTGCTATCGAACCAATTCCTGCCCTTGAAGTTCTCTCAGATATGACATCGAATGAAATTGACGTATACTGCGATAAGAAACTTGACTAAAATCTTCCACACCGATTATCTCAGTGCCAGTTCTCGTTTAGGAATTGTGTATTTTCCGGTCAAATGTTTTGAGGCGCCGGGGTTTGTTAACGCAATGTTTATAGCTCTCATCAACATGCGGAGAAGAATTTCGATGTATTAGAAACTTGGAGAGCTTTCGGGGAGCTGATCGAGAGTCAGCGCCATAGCGGAGCTTTCGCGAAACTATCGGGGAGCTAGCAGGGAATTCCCGGGGAGTATCTCTGAGAGCTTTATTGCAATGACTAAGAAACTCCCAGGGTGTTTATGGTCAACTTTGCGAAATTAAACTGAGGTGGAAATTTGACGGTTTCCTGGGAGTTCCCCGGGAACTCTCACTAGAGCTTTGCAAAAGTTTCTTTGGGCACTTCTCGACAATTCTCGGGGAGCTGTGTTGCCGTTTGGGTGATCATGGACTTATGTCATGAATGTCCAAGATCGTGATATGGCTTTTCGAAAAAAACGTGACATCATGTTTTTATGTCATGTACATGACATACTTTTTTCCAATAGGGGAGACTCATTGAGAAAGTTTTAGTACTCTATATGATTCTGGTCAATAGATGGCCCAGAATAGAGCGAGAGAAAATTGAACAGGTGCCATAGTCTTGGTATCTCCATGAACACCCTATGTTACTACAAAGTTTTCTTTCGGAGCTCGTAAGTCAGACGGGAAGGGTCGCACGAAAATTTTACAGAGGACAAAATTTTTAGATTTTTGAACGATCTACAAGATCCCGTGAGTATTTTTGTGATTGGATCACTCCCGTCAAAATTGTAGGTGATTGATTGAAGGAAAATTTTTTCTGATTTTCAACCACGTGTACGGGCACTTAAAAAGCACGTAAAAAATCATTAAAACCCATAAATTGATAGATTTTTTTGTGCTCTTCAAAACCCTTTTTTCAGAATTCCCGTACGACCAATCAAATCGGAGATATCGCTGTTTGAGTGAGACCCTACGTGTTCCATTATTTATGGTAGGGACTATAGGTCATTAATAGTATCTTGAGATTGAAATAATACAAGGGTAATCCTTCGAGCAATGCTAGAAAGACATATGCTGCATGAAAGTGTTATTAACTTTCAATGCCTCATTTGTGTTTCAATATAGTTCGGAATGCAACATTAAAATATTATCATGTGATCAGTTTTTAACAAAACAACTTTCTATATACATGGCGAAACTTTTATGGAGTACTTTGAACCTTGTTTAGCCTCTTAAGGTAGTTGTACACTAAAATACAAAATATAATACCAGAATGTCACCAAAGTTGCGGTGAAAATTAAGTTAATTCAAGTGTTTAACGAACACCTTTGCAAAATCTCCAAATGATTGACCGTTTTGAAATTTTGCACAGTAGGTTTTCATTAACACTTGAACTAAATTCTCACCAACTTTGGTGATATTCTTGTATATTTTGCGTCTTTTTTTTTTATATACTCAAGAGTCATCAAAACCCGTTTCAACCCGTTTTGACACCCGGCCCTTGGAAGAGCAACCGATTTTTAAACGCTTTTATTCTACTTCGCCTTGGCCATAGTTCTGACACTGGTATTTTTTCCCCATTTCTGGAACAAGATTTTGGCTTCCTGTTTCTCGTTCGCTTAGGGACCCCATGATTGACGACTTCAATCAATTGAGTAGGGAGGGTAGACAATTGAGTGTTAGCGGCAAAGAGATTGCGGTCGTACGCGGTGGGGGCGGGGGGGGGAGGTTGTCCTTGACTACAGTATCTGCTGCACGTAATGATGAGTGTGTGACATTCTAATACGAGACACCCATAGGGCTTATATAAGCTGTCCAGTGTTATACGCATAGTTTCTTATGTACCGTGCAATTCCTTTCTGCGCGATTCTTTTTTATCGGTTTCTCAAATTCTATCTCTAATACACTACGCCGAGCTCCACCACGCCGTTTGGATCAGTGAATAAAAGCGTTTTTTAAAAATTCTTTTTAACCTTTACTTATTAAACGTTTTTATTCTACTTCGCCTTGGCCATAGTTCTGATCATGGTATTTTTTCCCCATTTCTGGAACAAGATTTTGGCTTCCTGTTTCTCGTTCGCTTAGGGACCCCATGATGGACGACTTCAATCAATTGAGTAGGGAGGGTAGACAATTGAGCGTTAGCGGTCGTACGCGGTGGGGGCGGGGGGGGGGGAGGTTGTCCTTGACTACAGTATCTGCTGCACGTAATGATGAGTGTGTGACATTCTAATACGAGAGACCCATAGGGCATAGGGCTTATTGGGAGTAAACCTCTGTGTTATTTTAGATGGCAGAAAAATCCAATATGGCCGAAACTCAAAACATTTCCATAAGAAATACACAGGGCCAAGATGGCGGCGTTCCAACACAGGTTTACTCCCAATAGGCTATCCAGTGTTATACGCATAGTTTCTTATGTACCGTGCAATTCCTTTCTGCGCGATTCTTTTTTATCGGTTTCTCAAATTCTATCTCTAACACACTACGCCGAGCTCCGACACGCCGTTTGGATCAGTGAATAAAAGCGCTTTTTAAAAATTCTTTTTAACCTTTACTATTATAGTTCAATTGCTATAAAAAATATTCCGCGCGACACTTATGGCGTCATCGGTAGGTCATCTTCCGGTAATAAGACACTCGAGTGAATCATCTTGGATAGACGAAAATATCATCTTATAATACAAGATAACTTATTGGTGACATATAATCAGGATCATCGGGATCGATAACACACGCTATAACAGTTGCCAAATAGTGCATGGATGTGCACATGGATGGAATTCAGCCACAATTAGTATCACAATTGTTCAGCAGTGAAGCTAAAAAAAAAATGATGTGCGTGGCGACCACGTACGTAGGAAGGTGAAACCACTTGACCGCGGGTTGAGATCTCTCACATTTTCAAATAAAATGTATCCAGCAACTATGTGATAGGATGTTCCACATTCTCAAGTGAACGGGATGCCTTCGTTGGCTGATAGTCTGGTTAAGTGATTGATCTTGCTATATTTCCATTGCCTAAAGATGACTGAGGATTATAAAATAGTTCTTAGATTGAAAAGTTGAATGTATTGTCCAAGTTTGAAATATTCTGAATTTCTGAATTTTATTTGTAGAATATTGGCAAATTTCTCACCTTGATGAATGTATTTTAATTGCCGAATACAGTTTACATAAGTACGCAGCCAAAATTGGCAAACTAATCACCGTAATCCCTCATCCAAATCAAGAAACTGGTCCTAGTGAATTGAGAAGCCAAGTCTCAGTTTTCTTCTTCTGGATCTCAAGATAACAGTTCTAGTATGCAACTTTTGGCTATGCATTTATGGAGACTATTCTGAACATTCAGATGACATTCATCTTAATGACACTTTTGAAAAGACAAATATTAGGAATTCTAATATTCAACTCATACACAAGTATGCAGTCAAAGGTGGCAAACTAATTACCGTAACCCCTCATCCAAACCAAAAAACTGGTTAAGGTAATTAAGTAGCCGGGTCTCAGTTTTCTCCTTTTGGATGAGAGGCAATGGTTACTAGTTTACTACTTGTGGCTGCGCACTCAAGTAGACTATTTTCAACATTTAGAATACATTCATTTTGAAGACACTTTTGATAAGACTATGAGGAATTCTAACATTCAACTCATCACACATGAGGATGCAGACAACAGTGGCAGACCAACACAAACCAATTACTGCAACCTCTTATCCAAACCCAAAAACTTGTTCAAGCTGGTTTGAGACAATTGAGATGGCGGATCTCAGTTTCCTTCTCTCAAATGTAAAATAACGTTTACTAGTTTGGAACTATTTGCTGCGTACTCTAGTAAAATATTTTCAACAGTTAGATTACATTCATCATGATGACACTTCTGATAAGACTATGAGGAATTCTAACATTCAACTTATCATACACAAGTACGCAGCTAAAAGTGGCAAACTAATATTACTGTAACCTTTCATCCAAACCCAAAAACTGATTCAAGACAATTGAGTAGCCGCAGGTCTCAGTTTTCTCCTTTTGGATGTAAGGTTACGGTTACTATTTTGCAACTTTTGGCTACGCACTCATGTAGACTATTTGCAATGTTTAGAGTGACACTCTTGATAAGACTATGAGGAATTCCAACATTCAACTAATGAACTCGACAATTCAGTCCAGAATCAATGTTAACTGATGTGCACACTCATGAGTGATCTGACACTTTTGGTAAAGATTTGACTCAATCTGTTTTCAATTCACTATGAACACATTCTCTCACATATAGTTGTTAATGTATCAGAGTAAGGCTGATTATTCAAACACTGATGATCACTCCATTTCATGCAATTTCATGCAGTGAAAATGAACAATATGCAGCACAATCACAACGCTACACCAGGCCAGACCAGGTCCAATAACCTAAACACTACCTGACACTGCCACAGCTCACGCTGTTACACGCTGTTATACTCAGCTAACCCAGCTAGATGCCGGGAACCGCACTGACAAGCAATCCACGGCGATCACACGGTAAACACGGCGTTTACGCGGCAGATGAGTTACGCGCCGTAGGAATCACACGGATTCCGCAGTTCGCATCGAGCAAAATTTTTCCCCGGGTCGAAAGCGCGAGGCGCCGGTAAAGAAGGTTTCACCTTCAAAAAGTCCTTGACGGTCTGTAACCTATCGAGGTGTCAACCCTGACTACAGCGCCATAACACCGCGGATGAACGCGTAAAGTGGCGGAATATTGAACTGTCGCTCTGCCAACTCCTATATCTCTTATACATTGTCTGCTAGGCCACGCTTGACACTTCGAATAGCGAAACTACAGCGAAACGTTCCACTCTCGTCAGTATACTGACCGTTTATAAACTTATAAACCGTTTATAAACTCGTTTATAAACCGCTGAGTTTGATTTGGTTTGATTCCTATGTGAAGTATTGATCCTGATTAAATTCAGTTTTCAATGATAATTGAGCTTATACAGTGTTATTCACTGGAGGTAGTGAAATGCTCACCCACTACCTTTCAAATCAACATTATTAGTTGAGTGGCTTGGGTCTTTGCCAGGAAGCCTCATGAGTGCAAAATTGCTGAACGCTGCAAAATTTGTTACTTAGTTGTGTTTGTACAACAATCTTTGTACCTACAATGCTTCACCTCAAGAGTTGCTGCAATAGATACTGTTGTGATTAATACCACGTCATATACCCAGCAGCAAGTTAGACATTAGCTTATGGGATCAACATTTCACAAAGATATGACACTGTTTAAACGCTCTTGGGGTCAATATTAGCAGTCCAAGCCCATCATAGTTTGTTACAATCTCTGTGCTTCTGTTGTGCATTCATATTCAGGTGAGTTACTGACCATGATACCAATATCTTTCATATTCAAGTTACTTCATGTGTCAATAAAATGATTCCACTAACCTTCAAAAACAGTAAAATGTTCTCATAAATCATTAATCATCTTAATTGTATAGAATATTCTGAAGGAGTATATAAGTTGCCCAAGATTCTAAACTCTCTCACTTCTTTGTTTTTCAGCCTAAACATGTCAGAAGATGAGGATACTACTATTCTATTAAATAGTGCAAATACAAAACCTGATGAAGCACCGGTAAAACCTGTACTGAAAGAATATGAATATATTCCACCCAAAAGGCTGAGAAAACCGATACCAAGAATTACAGAAAACCTCACGCCTCTGACCACAAAGAATCAGACTATTTTGGTATCAGTTGTCGCTACATTTGCTGGATTAGCATTTGGATATGACATGGGTATTGGACATCAAATTGGACCTCTGATTAAAGATGAATTTGGAATCAGTTGTAGTGAAGAGAGAATGATAGTCTATGTATGGTTTGTTGGATGCTTATCAGGAGCTATGTTTGGTGGGTTCTTGGTTGACTTATGTGGAAGACGCAGCACAATGATTTGCTCATCAGTGTTCCTCACATTTGGCTCCATCTTGTCAGCATTATCAAATCACTTCACTCTATTCCTTATAGCAAGGATGATTTGTGGATACTTTGGCACATTTTCCATGATAGCTCATTGCATTTATATGGCTGAAATATCAAGCTCCAACACACGCGCTTGCAACATCATCTTACATCAGATGGGCTCTGCATTAGGCATGTTAATAGCCATCATAATATCTGCCAGCAAAAATGCTAACAATCACTGGCGATTCATCAGCTCAGTAACATCCATTCCTGCATTATCAATTTCTTTCATCACAATCATCTTTTTACAAAGATCACCATCATTTCTACTTCTGAAGAGGGCAGCTAATGTTCCAAGAATTCCTGTCAAAAATTCCTGGTGCTACGTCTTTGAGCTCCTTGTAATCATGACCATAATGCTCATTTTTAGACAACTCACTGGAAGACAGCAGGTCTTGTACCATGCACCAAGATTATTTGCTCTCTTAGGAATATGCTCAGGTGATATATTTTGATACCACTTTTTTTTATTGATTGGATTCATTTATGCAAATAACAATTCTTCCAGATATTGCTCGAGTAACCTCTATGATTGCTCTGGGAGTCGTTCGAGTATTTAGCACTGTGTTATGCTTGTTCATTGTTGAAAAGTGTGGGCGACGTACAGCTTTGATAACGTCATTGACTATTTGCATGACATCTATATCGCTCTTATCCCTCCTGGCAACTCTGGATAGAGGAGATGAGCTTTTGAACTTCCCCAATGAATTGTGTGATTCAGCAATGAAGAATAACTTAGCCAGCAACTTTTTCCAGAAAGTAAAATCAATTTCTCCAACTGGGAAACCACCACCTTTCCCTCTGTTACCCACTCCATTGGCTATGACTGCACCTAATGCTGAGGCATGGACACAAGTTAAAGCATCATGCGAAGTAAGTCGATTTTCATTTAATCTCTGATAGTTCCATTCATGAGTTCCTTTCCCCAAGTCCTAAGTCAGTTGGACAATACAATTTAGAACTTCTCAGTTGGTAGCAATGTAGAGTAGCTGTAACTCTAGAATATGCTATTAAAGATCTCTGAGTTCGATTTTGTTCTGAAATTCATCGTAACTCCATCTGTTTCAGTGCAGGACAGACTCGGGACAAAAATTAATTTTAACGACGACTATCCGTCAAAGATTTCTAGATGTCGATCTGAAATTCAAAATTCTACCCATTCTTTTTCCTCTTTTTCTCTCTTTCTCTATGCTGCTTTTCCTGTGTTCCGTAATATTCCATGTCCAAAAAATTTCCAACCCAAGTACACCATAAAAAAAAACAGAAATTTACCTCAGTTCAGTAACATGTCCACGACAGTCTACTAATTTTGATATTGCATCGGTATTTTCGCGACAATGGGACTAGCCAAAACGCTGGCACCTGTAGCAAATTTGTTAATTGTTTGCAAAGTTGCTGTATTGTAAAATGACAATTCAAATAGTCAAACCTAAAATATAAATTCACAATAATGCCGGAGAGGTCGAAAAAAATCTCAAACCCTCTCAAAATCGTATTAGCTATTACCTATCCGAGCTCAAGAGCAGCTGAGGCCAGGCTTTGGCTCGAAAAAAGACAGCCTCGAATCAATTAGTATTGCATCAAAATGTGTTACAGTTAGTAACATGCTGATGATGAAGTCTGAAAAGGACTCTATAATGAATTTTTTGCAATTTTTCGATGTTTGAGTGCCTACAAAATTGCGAAAAATAACTTTCGCGTCTCGCACATGAGGTTCCCCGCTTCCGAGCGATCATTTCAAATCTCGCCTCTGGCTCGGGCCGAAAACCGATCGCTCAGAAGCGAGCTACAACCTCATAAACTCGGTGCGAAATATACTATTTCGCGATCATGTGCGTAAAGACCAATTTTTCGGTGCGTAAGGGAAAACTTTACGCACATCGAATTGCGAAAAATATCGTACGAAACGACTTCGATACTTTACGCACTGTCGGAAACTTTACACACTCGAGTAACAGTGCGTAAAGTTGTCATCCTCGTGTGTAAAAATTTCCGGTAGTGCGTAAAGAATCAAAGTCGTTTCGTAATATACTATTATATTCTGAGCAACGTGATTGTTTCCCATTTCCTTCAGAGGATTTGAGTCAAAATCATCGTCAAGATAATTACAATAAATCCTTGTTCAAATCATTACATTACCATTCAAAATATTGCAGACTCAGAATATTATCACCACCAATGGACTCACAGGAGGGCTGAAAATTTTAGCAGTCATAACATTACTCGTATTTGAGTCAGCATATGCCATAGGATTGGGACCTGTCCCTTTGATTACCCTGGCCGAAGTATTTCCGGCTGCTGTTCGAGGTAAATGCATAGGATTTGCCGTGGTCATATTGTGGGGCATCCATATACTACTGTCTGAATCCATTGGAAGCATGACAAGTGAGTTGAATCACATTTACTACGTCTTACTTTTGATGCCCCCTAAATTTTTATTCTCTGTTTTCGACCATATCGTTTATTGATATTTCAGGGGCAGTGACACTGGCCGGCCTGTATCTCATCTATAGTTTTATGTGCCTCATCGCGATTTTATTTGTTTTTCTGATATATCCAGAGACGAAAGGTAAATCTTTGAACCGAGTAGCCCAAGAACTCCGTCGAATTCCTGTCGCGATGCGCGTTTGTAACAATATGCGAAGTCTTCCCACAATCTGTCACATAGAATGGATAATCAAATTTAGCGAAAAAGCTAATCAAAGTACCCCAATATAGACTTCGGATGGTGCATCGACTTAGCACTGCTGGTGTGATGATATATCATGATCTCTCTGAGTGACGATTGTGTCACAAGTCTTTGCGCTCAATTTGTACATCTAAGTAGTTCCGAAATCTAAGTACGCCCCAACCGGAAGTCATAACCGTATGCACGGGTCTCTAGGACTGGGTCTAAATTCGTGAAGCAGACCACCCCCAGGATTATTGTTGAATATGTTTCTGGGCACTTCTGGGATCATAACCCAGTTGGAATCGAGATCGCCACTCGGGCCATTTTTGAAAAAAGTCCAAAATACGTGTTTTCTGTCACCTTCCGAACTTCCTTGTTCTACAGTTCGGACATGACGCATTTTTACAAAAAAATGTGTAAAGACCTTTTCTGTGGATCTTGGAAAACTGCAAAAGAATATGTCTTCTGCTCTTCCTGTAAAATTCACCTGTTAGAGAAATAGAAGTTTTTCCGTCAAAAGTCATAGTTCTTCCTCTTTCTCGCTCTACAGCTAAACAGGACGTGTTTTTCGAAAAATGTGTAGAGACCTTTTTTGTTGCTCTCCCGATGAGAAAGTATTGTACCGATGATGAAATTTTTACTTAGAATGTTTTTGAATTTCTCATTTTCCACCTCCTAGTTTGAGCCCTATCGAAAATCCACTTCCAACGTCTTATTCTACTCGCCAAAATCTATCGCATGGTACCCCTATATACGTTCCTCATCTCATATACAACGCTCTTTTTAGGGTACTCATTCATAGAAATTTCTGGGACAAGAGAGCGATGCAGACCTTGGGCGGATTGATTATAGCAATTTCTTGAATTATGAATATAGAGTTTAGTTATTGAAAGGAAATTGTGATTACAGGAAGGTAGAAATGATGTCATACTATGTTGTACATATTATTGAGAAAGATGATCAAAAAGGAATCAGAGCAATTCGTTAAACGATTCTGGAAACATGCATAGGAAAGGAAATATTTATATTAAAATTAGAGGTAAAAAAGTCTGTAGGGGTGGAATCAATTAGTCAATGAGGCTCAAAAAGGACTGGGACCATTGTCGGAGGGAGTTGAACAATGCCTTAGAATTTCAAAGAGATCGGTGGAAGTGGTAACGAAACTTCGAGTGACATAGAGGAAAAAATAAGAAATTTTTTTTCCACAAATGGAAACATTGATCAAAATTCTGTATTAACCAATCTCGTCAGAATGATCGAAGAATACTTGGACATTAATAAGTGACAGTTTGTATTAAGAATCGCAGGTGGTTAAACGTTTGGACCAACTGGGTCTGAAAATGGTGTTGAAGTTTAGGCGATCACTTGAAAGTGGAAGGAGTAATGAGATATGGATTTGTCAAGAGACTGGGGCCATCACTGATCGATTGAGAGTGAACCCTCAAAATTTTAAGAAGATTAATCCAGGGGTTCAGGAGGAATCGCGTGACAAAGAGAAGACAACATACAGATACACGCACATACGGACATGAACAAGGTGTTTGTCAAAATAATTTACGGAAAGCAAGGTTGTATATGAGATGGGGAAAGGATAGGGGTACCATTCGATAGATTTTAGTGAGTAGAATAAGATGGTTGAAGTGGATTTTGGATAGGGCTAAAATTAGGAGGTTAGAAATGAGAAAATCGAAAAAATTTTAAGCGAAAATTTCCGCACCGATACAATACTTTCTCGTCGAGAAAGCAAAAGACATCATCACTATAATCATTCTAACATGGATGAGAGAAGAGAAAGCATTCCGCAAATTCCTTTTTGCAGCGTATTTTGTAGATCTTGAAAAAGTGCATCAGGATTGGTCTTTTTCGTCTCCCGTAAAACTCACCTGTCGGAGAGAGTAGAGGTTTCTCCACCAATATTCGTATTTCTATCGTAACCTCCCTCTTTTTCATAGTCATAATTCTGAAAAAATTTATCCCATCGACATCCATGTAAAATTTATTCCAAAAGATGATAGAAACCGAAGTTGCACTGAACAATTATTGAAACTGTAACTTCAATTTTCGACGATTCAACTGCGACAAATTGCAAGTACTCATTTGGTGAATTGAGCAGCCTTCAGTTTTTTAAAGGAGTTTAATCACAGTACTTTAAGGCCAATTTTTTGTGGAAATTCCAAGCATAAGCGGCGATTGTCACTTATAAACATTAACCCAGTCATGCTATAGTACAAACTATAATAGCGTTTGATTCGTTTACGGCGTTATCGGATAATGTAAAACAAATTCTTCCCAGCCAGGCTATCGATTTTCTCCCAAAATCTGTCGAAACCCAATATACATCGTTAGTGATCGAATTTGGATTTGGAATCAAACGAGATTGTTTCGCTCAGTTGATAGTGGATCATCGTCGGCTCCATAAGCAATAATATCTACGACGGAAAAAGGAAAAAAGATGACCAGTCCGGATCTGAAACCATAACTACGGCCGATTCACCATCCTTACCTTGCCCTTTTAAATCCAAGAGAGGCTACGAATCTCTGATTAATTGTCTTTCGAAGAAAGAATAACTAGAGGCAAGTATAATAGGGATTCCATTCTGAAAACTTCCTTCGCAGCTATTTTTGCTGCCGAACTTCAAACTCGTGAGAAGAGCCAAATCACGATGCTGAACCCAAGTAAAACTTTGGGCCAAGTTGGTTCTTCGATTTTCGACTGATGCCAATTTTTTGACGTACTCGGCAACGAAGCAAGATTACTCAAATGTGACCGGTACAATAAATCGATTATTCGATAATTGCAATGTCACGTCATGGATTGAAAGCCTCCCTGAGATACTCATGAGGGGGCGGGGGTTATAGTTCACGACGTCACGTTGCAATTATCGAATATTCGATTTATTGTACCGGTCACATTTGAGTAATCTTGCTTCGTTGCTGAGTACGTCAAGAATTTGGCATCATTCGAAAATCGAAGAACCAACTTGGCCCAAATTTTTACTTGGGTTCAGCATCGTGATTTGGCTCCTCTCACGAGTTTGAAGTTCGGCAGCAAAAATAGCTGCGAAAGACAATTAATCAGAGATTCGTAGCCTCTCTTGGATTTAAAAGGGCAAGGTAAGGATGGTGAATCGGCCATAGTTATGAGTTAGAGGTTTCAGATCCGGACTAGTCATCTTTTTTCCTTTTTCCGTCGTAGATATTATTGCTTATGGAGCCAACGATTATTCACTTTCAACTGAGCGAAACAATCTCGCTTGATTCCAAATCCAAATTCGATCAATAACGATGTATATTGGGTTTCGACAGATTTGGGAAGAAAATCGATAACCTGGTGGGGAAGAATTTGTTTTACATTATCCGATAATGCCGTAAACGACTCAAACGCTATTATAGTTTGTACTGTAGCATGACTGGGTGAATATTGATAAGTGACAATCACCGCTTATGCTTGGTATTTCCACAAAAAATTGGCCTATTAGTACTGTGATCAAACTCCTGTAAAAAACTGAAGGCTGCTCAATTCACCAAATGAGTACTTGCAATTTGTCGCATAAAATGAAATTCACACGAGTTGACACTGACACCCCACATGAACACACGCGTTTTCTCCACCTCAATAATCAACACGCACTATGCGTCGCATTTACACCACTCAATTCGAAGCTTTCGAATAAATAACCCAAAAACTGATGAAGAATGAGGCTCACGAGAGCCGTACTTCATTAACGAAAACGAGATGACACGATACCCGAACTTCTATCATTGATTGTCAGCAGAGCAGACAGCCACAAGTATTCTTATTCTGTATGCATCACGTGCTTTCTCTTCTGCTTGGTGTCAAAAAAATCACATCACACGGATACGCTAACACGAATGTATGTCGGAATTTTATCTTAAACAATTGACAAAGAGTTTCTCGAGTAACCCTCACAGTAAAATTTAGATTTTTTAAATATGAAAAGGCAGGACATCAAGATGGTTGCTAATTATCGAGCAATGCCATAAGAAACTACCGAGAAAATTCTTACCCGAGCCAAAACCTCTTTGTACATCATTAAAACTCTAATGAAATGTTATGACAAGGTTAGGGTCGACGAATTCAAAGTATCGTCACGCGGTGGCTCATTCATTTTTTCTCTGAACTTATACTTGCCTGGGCGCGCGACCGCGCGCCTCGATCCCTATGAACCATTAGTAGACGAATACAGAAGTGACGAATCATTTCGTTTGATCGTTCTCTTCATTCAAGTATATTAGTATCTTCGTCGCTTGCTGCCGATTTCTATGGTTTACCTCATCACATTTTATCTGAATATTTCATAGAGAATGTTAACAGCATGAAAAATACGCAGCAAAAAGCCGTTTGCGGAATGCTTTCTCGTTTCCTACCGATGATCCAAAAGTTGAAAATCAAGGAAACCTTCCTCTGTTATTCTCATTCACTCAAAAATCCTTCAACTTTTCTTTATCAATATTGATTATCAAAATACACCGTTCATCGATAAAATAAAAATCCTCAATCATAAAATTGAAGGTTAAGCACCCATCAAAAATATTTTTTCAATTATTTATATACAGTTATTCTCCATATACCACTTGCAAATGTTGTATTACACATCTTTCAAGTTGAATAATCTCTTGTGGTCAGAATGAATCGAAGAATGCCGCTTATAAGTGAGTGAGCCCATCGCAAAAGGGGTCTGAAAGATACATCAAAATTTCGACGAGATCAGTGGAAGTGCGCGAATGCCCTAGGAATATAGATGAAAATTAGTTTCTCGCAAAATGAAAATGTTAATCGAAATTCCGTAAGATCCAATATCTTCAGAATGATGCGAAACCTCGTGGAAACAATCTAGTGTTGATATTTGGACTTATGTTTACTAGAAAAGTTTTAATATGTGAAGCTGAGAATTGACTGGGTGCATCGCTATATGATTAGCAGCCATCTCCGAGAAATTTTTACAGATTAGTGATAACGTTCTCGAAATTTGGAGAAAGAATCGCGAATTAGATATGAGAAAAAAATCAAAATTCAAGTTAAAAATGTCCCTAGAGTCATAATGAATCGGTGGATATGGCTCAAAAGGCTAGGCTCATTGCACAAGCGCGTTGAACAATGCCTCAAAATTTTGAATAGATTGATGAAAGTTTTTACGAGTTTCTGAGTGACATAGAAAGGAGAAAGAAAAATTCTTTTGAGAAAAATAGAAGTGACGATCGAAATTCCGGATTAACCAATATGCTCAGAATGATCGATAAATACTTAGGAAAGAATATTTGCCAATTCATATTGAGAGTCTTGGATGCCTGAACGTTTGGACCAACGTGGTCTGAAAATTAGGTTGAATTTTAGATAATCAATTTGACGTGGAAGAGAGAGTATCGAGAGTACGAAGCTGTGAATGGACTAGGCTCGTTGTTAATAAATTTAGAACAAACCCTCAAAGTTTCAAGAAGACTGCTCTAGGGGTTCAGGAGAACTCGCGTGACGAAGGAAACACAGCATACAGACACAAATACATACCGACATACACAAAGTTTGATTTGAAATAATTTACAGGGAGCGTTGCGCATCACGGGTGGAATTCATAGGGGTACCATTCGATAGGTCTCGGCGAGCAGAATAAGATAGATAAGCCCTCATTCGGATAATGCTCGAACTAGGGGGTAAAAAATGAGAGGATCGAAAAGATTTCAAGCGAAAATTTCCGCACCGATACCATACCTTCTCTTCGAGAAAGCAAAAACGTAGCATTCTGATCAATGAATCTTAGAACGGTCGAATGTTCTCCTTTCGACAATTCAAGCTCATACTTACTGCTGGATCAGAAATTCTGAATGGCTTAGGATGATGCTGATTCGGGCACTGATTTTGATTCGCTGAAAAGGAATATACGATCATTCCCAAATCTTCAGAAAAAGTTCTGTAAGCCTTGTTCTCATTCATATAGCATTCTCTCTAAGTTATTGAAATATAATAGGGTGTGGTAAGGGAAATCGTCAGTCAGCGACGAAAATACTATACTCAAATGAAGAGAACGATCAGAAGAAATGATTCGTCATGAGTAATTTGGTAGATTTTTCGTCCTTGATGGTTCATATATAAGTTGATTATTTGGTCTCATCGATCTTGAAGGACGGTGGGGAACTAAATAAATTCCCAAAATTTCATGAAAGAAATTTTATTGCTCCGTTTCGTCCACTAGGTTTCGTGGACCCCATCAGGCTCCAGGTTTCTGTTTTGACATATAAAGATAGAAAAAATGAAATTTTTTACAAATGATGGATGTATAAATATTCAAGATACGCGACTTACGTTATTCTTTAGATCGTCATGATATTTTTTGAACGATCTTGTAATACAGCACAGACATAACGTCTGGCTCTTGTCGATACAGGTAGATAGAATGAGTCATCGGTGTCATTTTACACTCATATTTATATTAGCGCGATCGCAGTATACAGTAGGTGACATATATATGAAAAGTAGTGCATGTGGGAGAGAGAAAGAGAGCGGGGGGTCAACGAGCTTCGTCAGCCGTTGCCCACAGCGGGCTATATATCCGACTGAGATTTTGAATATTGTATTTTTTGTTGATGCAGTTTTCGTCGAATTTAATACAGATCATCTCAGAAATCAACCGTTTTCTCCAATTCTTCTCTGTGTCAAGAATTTTGGTTTGATCCCAACAGAAATCATGTTTATCTTTTAGTCTATGAACTGAAACTACGGACTTTTTATCTTTGTTTGTAACATGATCATTAATACGTGTACCTAGTTGTCTTTTTGTCTCTCCCACATACGTTGCTGGGCAGTCTTTGCACTGAAATTTATAAACAACACCAGTTTTGCTAAATTTGTCTTGTTGGTCCTTGCCTAATTTTACTATTGAACTTAATGACTTGGAAACTTTTGGAAGAGTGTGAATATCGTTATGATTGAACAGAGCATTACATTTTTCGAATAAACGTTCGTGGTATGGGATACAAATTTTGTTCTGGCCGGCATATAAGATTTGATTGCAACGTATTTTTCCTGCTCTGTTCATAAGATCTTTTGAACGATGTGATCTGGTTTTTATACATTTATCAGTGAAATCTTCAGGATAATCGTTATCTAAAAGGAGTTGTTTAATAAGCGACAGATTAGAGGAATGAAGTTTTTTATGTGAAAGTGATGTGGCTCTGTCGACTAGATTGAACACTATGTTCCTCTTTTGTTTCATGGTATGATTGGATTTGAAATTCAAAATCCCGCCTGATGACGTTGGCTTTTGATACCAATTGGTGATGATTTTTTCATCCTCTCGGACCAGAGAGAAATTGATGGTATTGTTGTTTTCAATCTCATGTGTAAACTGTAGATGCTCATTGTAACTGTTGAAAACATCGAGGACTAAATCTACATGTTCTTTCTTCACACACATTAGAATGTCATCGACATATCTATAATAAAATAGAGGTGTGCAATCGTAATCATTTTTCAATTTACGCAAGCATGAAGTTTCCAAGTCATCCATAACAATGTCTGCGAAAAGTGGAGAGATGGGTGATCCCATCGGACCACCAAAAATTTGTTGATAAATTTGATTATTAAATTGAAAGAATGTGTTGTCAAAAAGGAACTCAGTACATTTACGAATTTCATCAAACGGTATCTTAGACTTATTATGTATATCTGAAAAACGGCTGACGAAGCTCGTTGACCCCCGCTCTCTTTCTCTCTCCCACATGCACTACTTTTCATATATATGTCACCTACTGTATGCTGCGATCGCGCTAATATGAATATGAGTGTAAAATGAGACCGATGACTCATTCTATCTACCTGTATCGAGAAGAGCCAGACGTTATGTCTGTGCTGTATTACAAGATAGTTCAAAAAATATCATGACGATCTAAAGAATAACGTAAGTCGCGTATCTTGAATATTTATACATCCATCATTTGTGTTATGATTCTATTCTCCGTCATGCACTGAATAAAAAGTGCGGTCGCCGGGAAACGATCCGGCGACCTCTTGATCAAGAGACTGACACGCTGTTGACTGAGCTAGTCCGGCCGCACCAAGCGGCGGTCCTTATATGCGATACACTTGAAGTGCGGGCGCCTGTGTAGCTTGCGCCCGTAACACACCCCCTGGGCAGAGTCGACGATGTCCTCATCGTCTGAACTTAATGTCATTGTCTTCTAATTGTCGTCTATGTAGATCCCGAGTCCATCTTGTCGGTACAGCAGGTCTACGCGTGGGCAGCGCCACCTAATTATCATCGTTGATTATCCTCCGAGTACGCAGTCCACTTGTGGGCGGGGTTCGTTCCGCTTTCTGAC
This sequence comes from Eretmocerus hayati, assembly GCA_029851415.1. Lineage (NCBI taxonomy): Eukaryota > Metazoa > Arthropoda > Insecta > Hymenoptera > Aphelinidae > Eretmocerus > Eretmocerus hayati. The sequence goes on from CM056741.1 coordinate 138,804,828, forward strand.
ACCAGTTGTTATGATTCTATTCTCCGTCATGCACTGAATAAAAAGTGCGGTCGCCGGGAAACGATCCGGCGACCTCTTGATCAAGAGACTGACACGCTGTTGACTGAGCTAGTCCGGCCGCACCAAGCGGCGGTCCTTATATGCGATACACTTGAAGTGCGGGCGCCTGTGTAGCTTGCGCCCGTAACATTTGTAAGAAATTTCATTTTTTCTATCTTCATATGTCAAAACAGAAACCTGGAGCCTGATGGGGTCCACAAAACCTAGTGGACGAAACGGAGCAATAAAATTTCTTTCATGAAATTTTGGGAATTTATTTAGTTCCCCACCGTCCTTCAAGATCGATGAGACCAAATACAGTGGAACCTGTTAAGTTGGACACTCTATATGTTGGACACCTCGATAAGTTTTACCCTTTTCATCGGAACCGAAAAAATTACATTAGTTCAAATGGGAATTTTTCTCCGTATGTTGGACACTCTATATGTTGGACACCTCGCTAAGTTTTACCCCTCTCTAGGAATCCAGAGATAGTATTTCAATGTATGAAAACCTTCAAAGTTGGACATTTGGAAATACAACATATGCTAGATCTTCACCAGCTGACTTTACTAGAAGATATTTGTATAGCCTAATGACCATCAGATAGTATGATGTACACACATACATAGTGTTCAAAATGTAAACAACCGCGCTTGTACTGAGTTAATCGATATACCTTGGCTCAATTTCGAATAAAGTCAGTATCGGCTGATTGCTCGCAGAGCTCTTTTCTTCAATATTTCACTTGCAATTGTGCGAAATAATTAGTCGCGATGGACAACAAACGAAAAAATGCTGTGGAATTGTGCATTGATGAAAAGAAGAATGTGCTCGATTTACGTAGTCAAGGATCAAGCCTTAGAGCTGTGGCTCAGCAGTTTGGCATCAGTAAGACTACAGTTGTGAATATTGAAAAAAGCAGAGACAAGATTATAAGAATATGGGAAGCTAACTGTAGCGATAAAAGGAAACGGAAGCTAAGGAAGACAGCTTGTGTTGCCATCAACGAGAAGATCCTCGAATTTTTCGTCCGGTGTCGAGCAGTGAACATTCCACTCAGTGGACCACTTTTGCAGACCAAAGCACAAGTTGCTGAACATCTCGGCATATACGATTTCAAGGCGAGTAATGGCTGGCTTGGATCTTTTCTCTCAAGGAATGAAATATCATTCTAACTACTATCGGGAGAATCTGGGGCAGCTGATTTAACAGCAGCAAAAGAGTGGAGAGAAAATAAATTACCCTTAATTTTGAAAGACTATGAACTTGAAGATATACTGAATGGCGACGAATCGGGAATTTCTTATCAAAAATTACCAAGAAAGAGTTATGTTCAATCAAGTGATAAGTGCAAGGGAGTGAAAGAAGCAAAAGAGACACTCAGTGTTTTGTTTTGTTGTAGCGCAACTGGTGAGAAATTCAAGCCACTTGTCATTGGAAATGCCGCTTGCCCACGAGCATTTAAGCAAGAAGGCGTGAAAGTGCAAAATCTTCCAGTCTATTGGTACTCCAATCCAAAAGCGTGGATGACGATGATCATATTCATCGCTTGGTTGAAAATTCTGAATACTCAGATGAAGATACAAAAGAGGAAAGTCGCACTTTTCGTTGACAACGCACCGAGTCATTGCGCGTAGGTGCTGAGTAATGTGACAGTCTTCTTCCGCCCTCCGAATCTCACATCCGAAGTCCAGCCCTTGGACCAGGGAATCATTCGAGCCGTGAAAGCTCGTTATCAGAGGAAATTGATTGAGCACATTTCCACTACCGTTGAAAATTATAGTCCAACCGATAATATCACCAAATCAGTGAATGTTCTTCATGCTATTCGATGGATCAACGCCGCTTGGCAAGAAGTCTCTGAAACAACAATTTCGAAATGCTTCAAGAAAGCAGGCTTCCAGACTCCGCAGGGAGACAATGTCGAAGAAGATTCCGGAGGAATGGTGGGACTAAATGAAGCAATCAATTCTCTTCCCTCTGACCTCCAAGCTGATATTTTACCTGCAGTGAACATTGTAAACTTTGTTGATGACCATATTGTACACGAAGGCACGCCTACGTCAGCTGACGAGGTTTTACTTGAGGTTCCACATCCCAATAATGATTCATGTCAGAACGAAGACCCCTAAGATGAATCTAGCGATGAAATCGAATCTCATCAACCCGTTCCTCCACCAACACACGATGAGGCATTGGATTTAATATCCCGGATGGTAACATATGCATCTGCTCACAATGATGACGAGGCAGTGCAATGTCTATTGCAAATGCAGACCAAGGTCGAGGAGAGGATTTACAAGAAATATGTAATTAATTTTGACACTCGATCGATATGATCGGATATCGTATCTATCACTCGCAGGAATTTCAAATTATGAAAATATAATTTTTCGGTCTTTGCAAGTTAAAGTCAGCAGATATTACTGACGTTTTTGGCATCAATCGAGAATGGATTTTACTCCATATATGTGATTAATTTTAACACTCGATCGATATGATCGGATATCGGATTTTACTCCACTCTCGATCAATGCACCTTTAGAGCCTCGTATGGTTCCGAGGATGCATCTAAAGGATTTTGATGGAAAGGAATGAAAAGTAAAGATGAGAAATGAGAAACTTTATGAAAAATTTGGATTCTACGCTGATATTGTGCGTGTTTCGCCCTAAGTCAGTGGTAAACTTTCATTGCTCTTCCACCACTTTGAAAAGCCCGAGCAATGAGAGAAGGGCGAAACACGCATAACATCAGCGTAGAATCCAAATTTTTTCATAAATTTTCTCATTTCTCATCTTTACTTTTCATTCCTTTCCATCAAAATCCTTTAGGTGCATCCTCGGAACCATACGAGGCTCTAAAGGTGCATTGATCGAGAGTGGAGTAAAATCCATTCTCGATTGATGCCAAAAACGTCAGCAATATCTGCTGACTTTAACTCGCAAAGACCGAAAAAGTATATCTTCATAATTTGATTTACAAGGAAATTGCTCTGTCAAGACAGTCAAAAATCGATGAATTTTTGTTGAAGGAATGAAATATTTGATGAAACTTTTTTTACACCAATACATATTTGAATACGATATCTTGAATTCTTGAATATGGCTCAGCCATTTGTTGTCAATCAATTAATGTACATAATACAGATTATCTTGATTCATTCGTTGGATGATTTGAAACGATGAACGGTTAACTGCCGAAATAATTTGTAATCGCTTTGCTCAATTTTTTTATACAGATATTTGAATACGACATCTGTTTAAAAATGACTCAGTTATCTATCAATTTTTCAATAAATTAGTGTGTATATCATGGATAATCAGATCTATTCATTGAAAGACTTGACGGTACGAAAAGTTGTTTTTTGGCATGTTTCTGTATGTTGGACACCTCGCTATGTTGGACACTTTCTTTCGGAACCAAAGTCCAACTTAGACAGGTTCTACTGTAATCAACTTATGAATGATTCGTCACTTCTGTATTTGTATTTTGATGGTTCATGGAAATTAATCCTACATGGACGTCTGGATGTCAATGTAACAAAGTTTTCTCGAGTTATGATTATGAAACAGAGGGAAGTGACGGAACAAGTACGATTATTGATGGGAAAACCTCTAATCCCTTCTACAGGTGAGTTCTACGGGGGAAGAAAAAGACATTTTCTCTTGCCGTTGTTCAAGATCTACGATAAAATTCCCGACCCATTTACGCGTGCTGTTCGAGCTGTGAGAAAGCGGGAGAAATATGATTTTTGACGGGAAAACCTCTCATTTCTCCAACAGGTCAGTTTTACGGGCAGAGGAAAGGACATATTGTTTCGCAATTCTCCAAGATCTACAAAAAGGGTCCCCATCACACATTTTTCGTAAAAATGCCTCAAGTTCGAACTGTAGAACGAGAAAGTTTGGAAGGTGGCAAAAAACACGTTTCTTGGACTTTTTCAAAAACGGCCAAAGTGGCGATTTCGACTTCAACTGGGTTGTGATCCCAGTAGTGCCCAGAAACATATCCAACAATAATCCCGTGGGCCGTGGGTGGTCTGCATCACGAATTCCGACCCAGTTCTAGAGACCCGTGTATTCAATACACCAATTCTCTGATTTTTCATAATTGTTCCTAAACCAGACAAGATTCAAGGAAAAACTGTAAAAAATTTGACTTATAATGTATTTCGAGTTGATCGACACTGAATAGTCCATGAAAGCAGATTTCAGCAGAGGATTACGAGAATTTAGAGTCGTGACTACGCACGGTCACCGTTAACAGTTTAGTATGGGCATTATATCTATATATTAGCAGATATATAGATGATATACCCACCGTATATTTATCGTCAAGAGTCGGTGACGGTAAGTCGACTCTAAATTCTCGTAATCCTCTCCCAGGGTCCATATTATAAATTTGTCGGTATAATTTGCCGGCAAACGTGGCGCTCTGCCGGTAACCTGTAAAGTTTGCCCTGTTGCTGCAGTTTGCAGTCACGGTTTGCCTTGTTTATACGTTGTCGATGGAATTTGCCGTGAAAAATTTTACCGTCAAATGTATAATACGGGCCCAGTGTGAAACGAACTTGGAAGTTTTCATTTTTTCTCTCAATATCTCAGGTAAGTTTGCTTAATTTGCCGACAACCAGTATGATTTTTCAGTGGTGAACTAAACTCGCAGAACTTAAGCGCAATTGTCTTTTGATAGTTGTGTTGGAATGTGAGAATATGAGCGATCGAAGTCAATCTAGAATGACTTCTGCCTCTTTCAGGTTGGATACATTTGTTTCCACCAATTATTGAATTTTGATTCTTCTCATTCTTAGAAGTCGTACTTACCACACTTGGCAGCAGTACTTTTAACGTGTACCGCAGTCCAGCTTTTTAGATGGTGTTTTATCTTCCCTTCCTCTACGGGCTGCTCTTTTCCGAGTTCTGAAATGTGTTTCCCTACTCGGCCCTGTGAAGATGAAGAGATCCTGTGTTTTCATGAAAAACCCTGCTCTCTCACAATAACAAATCTTGAATTCAGAGGAGGAAAGCAACTAGGTACACTCTCTCGAGTTGGGAACAAAGTGAACTGCAGTGGCTGTTCGAGATCCGTCGTCTCTCGCACTCATACCACAACCCATTGAGTGCGAGAGAGACTAAAGATTTCGAACTACCACTGACCGTCACCCCAATTCAGTTCTCCTTGTCCCCGAGTGTGCATAATATCTTTTTTGTAGCGTCCATATATGGTTTTCGTAAGATTATCAACAGGTAATCGCATGTGTCGTATACTATGAGGAGTATGAGGCAAATAGTTGTGAATCAAAGTCTATTGAACAGGTTCATCTTACCGATATCATGTGATAACTGTGTCCAAGAATAGTGGAAATATTTCAAAGGAATCGCTCCAATCGCCGTAGGTGAGCTCTTTTTGAAATCATAAACCTTAGCTCTTTTTGAGATTGTAGCGATGTCACACGTGTAGATTCGAGGCAAACAGATAGGGAAAGGTTCAGTGCTTCTCGTGAAAGACCGACTGATTTGGTTATTTTCTCATAATTGGTCTGGGACAAAGAGGTTATTCGAAGACCTCGAGGTAAAAAATTGAATGAATCAAGATAGATTGAAATTATTGGAGCTCGTATTAGTAAATTGTTTTATTAAAGTGGTTTTCTTTCGCGTTAGAAATTAACTGTCTCAAACAAAACGAATGCAAAACTTACTTCATATTGATCCGAGAAATGCGAAAACCATTCTAGGTCTTATTGCTCTATTTTCAATTCCTTTGCATTTTAATATATAAATAATATCCATAGCAAAAGCCTTAATATACGCACGCAGAATCACTAAGAATGAGTGCCGTTTCTGATTTTCGCATGTATGTATCGGGTATTAGGATTTACTCACCTTTTTACGTAGGGAAAAAACTTTCACGAGGTTGCTTGCGACTTACAATATCATAGTTTCAACGTTTGTCCCATAACATAACCGTAAGTGCTCGCACTTCCCACTGGCAGTGCTGAGTCTTATGTTAAGACACAGTTAATCCAAATACAAACACTACAGCCATCCCTCGTTATCCGCGGGGATTCGGTTCCAAAAACTTACCGCGAATAAAAAACCCGCGCATAAAACGGCCTTGGTTTTCCGGAAAATGGGAGAATACATTCCACTAAGTTGTGGCACATCACGAAAGACGTGATAATCTATCAATGTCTACATTGAGTAGAATACTTTTTATGGAAGCACTTTTCAATACTGATGCATAAGAACATCGAATCTCCGAAGTCGAAGGAAAAACGAGTGCTCAAACCTCCAACAAATCTATCAGAAGTTGCTTCAAAACTAGGATGAATCGTCATTTTCGACAGTTTTACTGGTCTTTCGTGATCTTTTGCATTTCTTCAAATTCTTGCTCTGAATTGTGATGAAACTGAGATTCGAAATCATTATGAGGTCATGAGCCATCGCCGAATCTCTAATCCACAATCCAAGGTCTATCATCTCAACAATTATTTTCCACCTCGATGTCTGCTCATGCAGTGCATCATGGAAAAGATTTCCTGTTGGTAGCTCAAATGCAAGATCTTTAACACTTGTAGTGTAAGTTGGTCCGGGCGAGGCAATCTAAGATTGATTCGATGCAAGATCATTCTAACCGCATGAACGAGTGACCATGCGGCGGATCATTAATCATTGAACGCAAGCGAAATCTATGGAAATAAGACAATTTTCGAGCAGTAATGACAATCGACCCGCGGATCACGAAACTAAGCCTGCGTATAATCACGTGCCAGGGCAAAGCAACGAACCGCAGATAATGGGGGATCCCTGTAATTTGGATGTACAGCAATTTGTACGGTCATTGTACTCTAACCAGGTCTACTTAGTATGTCAAACTTGATTTGTAGACAGAAATCTATATCCAGCTTGTCCTCTCCTCCAAATTACAAGAAACCGAAAACTTTTGGAAGAGCTTAATGCACAATATTTGACTTGTCTCACGTGACTCGAGTTAGAATAGGTTCTTCAGACAAGAATAAGGTTGCCGGGAGTCTATGTGATTCCAAAATTACTGACTGCAAACTGATTTTACGACGAAAGATACAAAACAAGATCATGTTTTCCCAAATAGATTATCTCGGACTACTCAAATGTTCACTCTTAACGATCTTCCATTATGGTGATTGATCTAAAGGTGAGTGGTCTGTCCGTATTGCATGCAATACGTACTTGTACTGCACTGTCAGACCTTATACGTCCACTCATACCGAGACAGAAGGAAAAATCGAGCTGTCATGATTCATTCTCACCAACAAAAATCTGAGAGATAGTAACGGAATAATTCACTATGGCGCTAGTGAAGTGCAGCTCCGTATTCTATTATAATCTTCCGCGAGTTTGAAGATCGGCTAGTCATTACTTTGTATTATTGGAATTCATCATGCATGTATGATCACAATTCTTCCAGAATTCATGTCACGGTAGAGCGATACTACTGTGTCTAATATTGTTGAATTGTAGGAAGGCTTCTTATCTCGTTATTAATTCCACTATCATAAGGAAATGCCCAACCTTGAGCAGCACGGATCTTTGCAAAATTCCGAGAATCATCTTGGTTTGGTGAGAAATGAAGGTATCCCCAAGGGCTTAGCCCCGTGAGCCTTCTGTCCTGAGATTCAGCTATGGAAATTAGCATTGTCGGCACGTCTATGTAAGGTAAGTGTATCCAACATGCTCTCTGTACCAAACATGGCCTCATATGCCGATCTCAGGAATGGGCACACGTTGACCTTCTCGCGAATTCTTTTCATAGAGAATCTCTATGATTCTTTTACGTCTGTCATGTTAGATCACGAGGAAGTTGATGATATGAGACGACGCCGAATGATTTTTGCTTGTCACAGAATATACTGAACTGACTTTAACCCAAAGATGCTTGCCCCTCAGAATTGATTTTTCTCACTTTAAGTACATCATAAATGGAAGTTTTTCCCGCAAGAATGAAAATCTTTCGTCGAGCCGTTTTTCAAAAAAGTGAAATTTATGGTTTCTTATAGGAATTTCCATACTAATCTATCCATGCGCGATTAAGATGCAGTTGTCGGCCGACACCCCTGAAATTTATTCTTAATTACATCGAAATACGTTAAAATCCATCAAAAGGATAGTTCTTAGAAACGATTTTATAGTACGGGCGAATATCCATAATCCGACGATGTCGAGATACAAGCAATGATGTCGTACGGTCGGCCTAAACTGACTTCAGCCTAAAGGTCCTTGCTACTCAGATTTCTCCTTTTGCCTTCAAGTACGTGATAAATGGTAGTTGTTTCCCGCAAGAATGAGAACATCCGACGGAGCTACAATCGAAAGAAGTGGAATTGAAATATTTTGAATCTTGATTTTAACATTATTTCCAGGATAATCACGGATGAGCTTTGAAATCGGCCTTTGATACATATTTGCGTGTATCATTATTATTCAGAAAGTATAGATCAACAATAATCAATGCCTGGAGGTTCATGAGAAAGAACACACTTCAAAGTGGAACAATTGTATGAATAATAAATTACAATTTGATTGTGCAATGTGCATACTGTTATACACACACAAAGCTGTAACAAGTTTCTCGTTATATTGAGGATTTTTGATTCATGCAATTTTTTTATGTTAAGTTGGAGTCAAAATTTGTTCATTCCATGAATTTCTCACTATAGAATCCGAGGCCCATCCTCTTCATCTCACAAAACTATTCAAGGTGAAAGAATACCGAGTGAACTTTCGGGGAAACTGGAATCTCCAACTCTGAATAACTTCTTCAAAAGGTTTTTACACACGATCTATAACTTGTTTCCAGTTCATTCCCGAAACACGAACTCACTACTTCCCTGAAATCCTTGAATGATTGAGCAAATTTCTTGATGCGGTGATGATTCGAAGTCTGGAGTAGATCAACATTTTCCAGCAATTTCTTGCAAGAATTTCCTTTGAAAGCGGGATAACCTCGAGTTATCTCACGTTGAACGTGACAAGCGTTTGCCCAATCCAGAGATTCTGCTCCAAAATATTTCATCATATGCATGAGAATAAAATTGACTACGCCAATCATTAGATGTTACTCTGGCGAAGGAACAAATTCTGCATTTTAATCGTGCATGGAAAGATTACTATGGAAATACCAATAAAAAACCATAAATTTCACATTTTTCAAAAACGGCTCTACGAAAGATTTTCATTCTTGCGGAAAAAACCTCCATTTATCATGTACTTGAAGTGAGAAAAATCGATTCTGAGGGGCAAGCATCTTTGGGTTGAAGTCAGTTCAGGCGAACCGTGATATTCATATTGAGTTTTTATTTTCTTCTATTGTACAGCTATAAAATCATGGAAGTAATAATATTTAGTCAAATCGGTGACGAAAGTTTTCGATTCAATCATCTTATCGTACTTTGGCGCATTCGATTCTAATATTTTTCAGGCCCTTCAACGCCTCTTCTGCAAAACTCGAATTAAGAGCGGTCTTATGAAGTAAGAACACTAGTTGGAGAACGTGTAATCCAACTCTTAAATGTTCCTAACATGCTTTCATTAAGTTATTTCGATTGGTTTGGCAGTATGACTCTTTTACCTCTCAGAACGTAATTGTCGCGTCAAAGTAAACCGGAAATATTTATTTGAATCGATGAGAAAAGCTCTATGCGTGGTTCCACGGAGATAAAAACGATTTTACGAATTTATGCATTTGACCGCCGGCTTACAATGTTTTGAAAAATAGGGTCGCGCCCAGTCCGCCTTTTCACGGGATCGCAAAAAATCTTTTTTTGGGAAAATTGTGATAGCTCGGCTTATCTGGCTGGTCAAAACTGATCTCACCGTAGCTCATCTTAGGGTGCGTCCACAAATGATGCATATGCAGTGCACACTGCGCATATGCACTGCACACGTACACATGTGCAGCTCATCGAAGTTGAGCAAAAATTGAAGGGCTCGCATCAGAGAACTTCTGATATAAATCGGGTTTTGTCTTTGCTCCATCAACGGCTGATCCAAAGCAGAATTCGACGGAATCCGTCTGGTTTTGGCTAAAATTTGACGAGCTGCACATGTGCACGTGTGCAGTGCGTACGCGCAGTGTGCACTGCATATGCATATTTATGGACGCACCCTTAGAGGCCTTGCAACAAGCATCAGAATGAGCTAAAGTACGTTGGAAAATATCAAAGTGGGCCAAAACTATAATTGGTAAAACGGCGGATCATGTTGGGTACTTTTACCTTGCGTACCAAGCCTCTTCCACATGGGTTTGTGTAGACAATGCCAATCGCAATAGCTGTGTCACAGGATAGAAGGCCCTTAGGGTTCAACCCTTGGAGATACCTTCCTTTGTCATCAAAATGAAATGATCTTCACAGTTTCGTCAAGATTTGTGATACGCAAAGTTGAATCTCGTTTTGTGTGAATGTATAATGCTTAAGTTGAAGTTCAAACTGTACATTGAGGTAGTTATTACTTGTGAAATACGAGAACTGTCAGGAATTTTCTATGTTATATACCTTAGAGCTTATGATCTAATTTAAGAATGTAGTATGGTTAGTAATGAACAATAGTCACGAGATGTATCAGAGAGAATTTATACAAATCAAGATGTGTAATCTCATCCTAAAGAATCATCGAAATCGCATCTCATTCATTCTACTTGGGGATCTCGTGTTAATTCAACTGCTCACATCAGCAAAATGAATTTTCACACCACTGCATTGACGATAATTGCCAATTCCCGAATAGTTATAATGCCACTTCTGAATATTTTCTCGTAAGTCGGATACAGTGAATGCAAGTTTCACGTATGTAGTTTTTTCTGATTTATTTCAATTTTCTGGAGATTGCAAATTGTATCTATAATGTTATCAAATAATAAGTTGAATAAAAAAATTTACCTCACCTACTCTGCGTTCTCTTGTCTCAAATAAATCGACCAATTATTCGTAATGTATCGCATTCAATTTTGAATCACTCATACAAATTCCTGTACACTAAGCGACAGGGAATACTTTCCAAAACGAAAAGAGAGAACTTATCACATTCCCATTTGTTTGCATGGCTGACCCTTATGAATGTGCTAAGTTCTCATAATTCATTTGGACAGTATCCCCTATCGCTTAGTGTACGTCATTTACACATCATACAAACACGGTCCCTTTATCAAGTGCGTTTTACGCACGGAACACATACAGTACATCAGGCAAAGACCGTTTTTCGCGGGGATGTTTCCAAAAACATTCCGTGAATACCGAATCCGCGCATAGTGAAGCGTTGTGTATATGTGGAGAATGGGGGGGGGGGGGGGGGGGGGTACGTTCCACTTAATTGAAGTATATTTTCGAGTGTGTTGCTCTCAAAAAAGTACAAGTTACACAAAATAAAATACACACAGAAGTACAATAATTCGAAAAAGCTGTCGAACGAATCTGACTCATGGGTCAGATAAAGTCTCTTCGAGTTTTTCGATTGTTCCTTTGAAAACCTCCTCGGTCACGGTGATCCTATCCTGCTGAAATGTTGGGCCAGTGGACCATCGATTTATTCATGAACCTTTTGGGCACAACTGCAACTGTCTCACTTTCCTCAATGAATGAATGGTCTAAGCTTTCTGCTCCAGATTCATCATTTTTCATCCACTTTGATGAGGATTTCTCTAGTGAAGTTGGTCTAGGAAGAGTAGAACCATCTTTCCATCAAATTATGCATTAATAGTACATTAAGCAACAAGGGCGCAAAGAAATTTTACGCACGAGTTCCCGAAATGAGTGCGTAAAAGTGAACTTTGCGCACAGTTGTAACTTTCGCGCAATGCGCAAAGTAATTTGCGCTGTGCGCAAAGTTACAACTGTGCGTAAAAAGTTCACTTTTACGCACGAAAATTTCGGGAACGAGGGCGTAAAATTGCGCCCGAGTTGCTTACGATTCTTTTTGATATATGAGGGTTTCCATGGAACTTTTAACTATTGACCCTCTGAAATAAAAAAAAAATTTTCTCAACGCACACGTTTGAAATGGGTTTCATGTGATTCTTAGACCTCGAAAACATGTGAAAAAAGTGGTGCCACTCTCTTCCAAGCCGAGGTATCTGGTTCAGAACGACATGTACGGAATTTCACACTTGAAACATTCGTGAATCAACTTCAATCGAATAGATTCGATTCAAAACATTGTCTAGACGATCGATACGGATTATATTTTGCCTGACTTGACCTTAAGATGAATTTCATCATCGATTTCTCCGAAATTCGATATAAATTTCCAAAATCAAGTCAAGAGCTATGAGTCTCATTTCAATTTCTAGAATACACTGTAGTGTTATTTTGTTCATATTTTAGCCGTATACTATGTAAAAACCAAGAGAATCGCGATACCATCATATTTAGAGGCTTATTTAGCTTACCATCCGGATTCAAATATTTCTCCTCAGCTTCTCACAGAAATACCGATCGACAATTGCAACTAAAAATAATGCGGTTATATCCTCTTTGTGATGAAGAAAAAAGAGCACAAGGTCCCAACCCTGTGCTTCGCGTCTCCTGAGTATGACATCAAAAAATGACCATTTTGAAAGCCAGTGGCGCGATAACTTTATGAGCTTTGAAGCTCTATCAAATTTGTCCGGATCAACGCACACTCACAAACCAAACGGGATTCGATTCGTCTCCTTTTCAACTTCAAAAACTCATTGCTAAATTCTCCGTTTCGTACAAGGTATTTCATCAGTTTCGTAAACAATAGCCAAAAAAAGTTTTCCCACAAAACTCGGTAACATCGATGAATGAGAGCTAATATCATAGCCAAATCAGCGCACACTTCTGAATCAAAGATTTTCTCAAAATATGAGATTAGTAGATGGATATATCATTCCACCGAAGTAGTTGAGGCATAGGTATTTTAGCTACAGCCTTATCAATTCAAAAAATCGCGTTGGTACGTTTGTAAACTACCCAAAAATCATCTTTTGCGGTCTGCTATTGACCAATCGGGATGCGTTTCAACAAAAAACAATGTAGTCCAAAATCACAAATTGTCTATTAGTATTTAAGTAAAGGGTATGAAAACCTCAATAATTACTGTGATACACTTAACTTTAGGTCTTCGTCCCATTGTGTCTTCAATACTCAGCATATCCCTACATCCAGATGAGTAATTTGTATATACATTATATTTACTCATTTTGTGTTCCAAGAATGATGTATTTTTCTATATTTTTTCGATTTGCCCCATGGGACTCAGTGTCCGCGGGCTAATGAAGTTAAATCAATCAATCAATCAATCTCTCTCTCCCGAACCCCGCAGAATACCCGTGAATGCCGCACAGCGAGGAATTGAAACAAATTATTGGTATTTAGCGCCTATGCTTTAAGGTGGCTTCTAGTGACCAAAATTTTCTTTTGATTTCTCGCTGTGCGCCGTCGCTTACGGCTTTCGAGACAGCAGATGACAATCGCGACGCCCAGCCCGTTCGACCGACCGTTCGACTTCGACTTCGACCAAAACCGTCGACTTCGACCATCGACCGTAATGGCCGCGCCCCTGTGAACGAATCGCGATGCTGTAGGGTAGGGAGGGTAGAGAGACTGTAGGATAAGACTTTGGGATAAGAATTTTCAAAAACGAAGAAGAAAGGAACCAGTAGTACCACGCCCCGCGGACTATTTTTCTACAAAGGACCCCGCACTAAATCATAGGATTTTGGGTTTTGGTCAAATTTCTTACAAGTGTATTCAAACGATAGATCTCAGAACACTGAACAAGAGTTTCCATGGCCGCGGAACTCAATGCCTTCTTCGTTTTGAGTTATTTGATCTAGAAAGTACCCATAATTGTATATGTGGGATAGGGTTATGTGTCGATTTTGATCAAACTTGACTCGTGTAAGGGTGCATGCACCATGATTTTCGGGCTACTGTCGAGAATCCGCATTTTTGCGTAAGGAAATGATGTGATCAACAACGAAAATTCTGACGAAATTGATCGAGTCAACTGAGTCTGTGGGAATGCAGGAGGAGCGAGTTTCATGATAATTAAATTCGGCAAACATGTGAGTCATTGTGCACGTAATTCTTGGGCTGTTTTGCGATTTCGTATTTTGTGTACTTAAAAGAGTGCTGGCTTTCCTTTGATGAATGTGATAAGAATATATCAATCGCTCGAATCTGAAGAGACTATCAAGAAGCTCGGTTGGTTTTGATCAAAACTGTTTCAATTTCGTTATAGCTTCATTGGAACCAGGTGCTCTCTCCGATAATCTTTTCAGATTTCGGCAATTAATATTATGCTCTCATCACACTGATCAACGGACAGCCTCTCACCCTTTCAAGTCCAAAAAAAAAAAAGAAATCGCAGAACAGCCCAAGAATTACGTGCGCAATGACTCATACAACATGTACCATGAGTAGTGTACATACCAATACCGGGTTGTTGGCTGAATTTTGTATATTCAGGAGGCATTGTCGGATTCTTTTGTAATTGTTACCTATTTTTGTAACTTTTGATCAAAAATGTCATTCGAAACATTACATCGGTAATGTTTGGAGCGACTTCACATGTGTAATGATCTTCTGCTAACCATTACACTATTTGTTGTGTAATAATCATAGCAGAAAGCTTTGCTATGAAGGTTAGGAAGTGAGTGCTGTGCTGCTGTGGCTCACATCTTAGTATCCGATGATTTATCTAGATAAATCATTCTCTTTTCTAGTGTGGTGTTTGGAGATTCTCTATTATGCGCGGATTTTTCACTCGCGCGCGCGAGCATCATGTGCTCGCGTGCGCGAAATTCGCATAAACTTCTGTCTTGTTTTCACATACGGTAACATTTAAATTTTTGCGCGCGTGAGGATCGTATTTTTTTGATGAGGGAATCGTGCGCGCCGGCCGAGGTCAGGCCTGGCCGAGGTATTCGGTGCACGTGCGCAGCTTAGAGTTCACGCGGCGACGACGACGCGGCCCGCAATCCACCTGCAGTTTGGTCTAGGTGCTGTTGCCTGTTGCTGTCAGCAGTTGTCGAGTTCTTGAAGATATCACCCGCAGTCCTGGAAAATGGCATTCGCGGCGAGCTAGATCCGCTCAGGTGTGAAGCTCACAACTCCTCCGAGCGCAAACTAGCCCCAGGTCATCGCACGCACTCTAACTCTCGCATGCTGACGGCTTCATCGACGGCTACCCGTGAGGCGACAGTGCACCCAGGCCTAAGTGTGCGTTGTTGTAGGGCCGTTTCGTCGTGATCGCATACGTGCCATAAGTCTGTTGAGTGCCCAGTGAAAGTTTTAAATTGTCTGACCTACTCTTTTCTTCATGCTCAATTACTTGCATTGTTGATATTTTCAATTTACTTCATGTTTCACCAGGCTTCTTTAGTTTATGCGTGTGCGTTGATAGTTTTATCCTGTAAATTACTTAGGTTTTGGAGGCGAAAAATTCATACCAAATCTCTTCAAGGAGAGGTTTGAGCTAATCATCAATACTTCCTAATTTTATAGTTTGATGTTCCAAAGAGCTTGCAAGCATGATTATTCATGCTTGCAAGCTCTTTGGAACAAGATCAAGTACCGTGTCCATTATTTTCAAGTAATAGTAATAGCACTACAGCTGGTATAACTACATACTTTCAAGTCGACTGCAATGAAGATGATGCAAATCTTGTTGATGCAGAGATACTCCAATAGGTTCAAAAGTAAGTACAAAGGTAAAGATGACTCGCTTGCGCGAGCTTTTCCAGCGCTCAATCAAGCCGAGATTGGCGTATGCCACGGCTAAGATTCCACGCACGCGTGAGTCTCTATCCGGCGGGTCTCTGATTCGCACAAGGGGTGCCTTGGCACATTTTTCACCATTCAACCATGACTTTCCTCGTAGTTCTCCACTAAACACAAACTGAACTTCAAAAATTTACTCAATGTAGAAACTGAGGCATCTTGCATTAATTATCAAAAACTTTCAAATATTGGGACTGCAAGTGGTCTCGTATGCGTCAGAAATCAACTGTACCCCGTTGCAAATAGCTTTGAAAAACGGAGCCAGCTCCAACCAAAACTAAGTCACCTTCTTCTCTGCGGAATTCGCTGTTATTTATTTCTAAACAATGATTATGATGAGATCAGCCAAGTCGATTGATAAACCGGACTCTAAGTTGTGGGATACTGGCTGTCACGTGACCCCCACCACGTTCCGAGGCGGGCAAATACGGAGCCGCCTAAATAACCAGTATCCTTCAACTTGGACCCTGGCTCAGCGGGTGACCCAAGTGCTTTTGTAATAATCATTCTACAACAATGAATTACAGCGAATTTCGCAGAAAAAAAGATGACATAATTTTTTAGAACTATTTGCAACGGGGTGCGGTTGATTTCTGACGCATACGATCATTTCCGATATTTGGAAATTTTTAATAATTAATGCAAAATGACCGAGTTTCTGAATGAAGTGAAATTGGGAGATTCAGTTAGTGTTTAGTAGGAAACTCCGAGAAAGATCACGGTTGGGGGGGAAGTCAGGGGTGGATGATGTACCAGAGCACCCGTGGTCTGATTCGCGTACGCGAAACCGAGGATGCCTCGCGTGAGCGCAAATGTGACCCGCGTGCGCGAGCGTTTCATATTCCCAAGAAATATGGAGCTCGCCATAGCTGAGTTCAGATAACATTTGGTGCGCGATCGGAATCTCCTCCTCTTCAGCCTCAAATGTATCTCACCCGCGCGAGAAATTCCATATAATGCGATATACCTCTCAATTGATTCACGTACGTGAACATAAAGATGCCTCGCGTGCGCGAGCAAGCTGAGACTCGCGTACGCGAACGTAAAACTGACTCGCGTGCGCGAGCGACTCATAGCAGTAATTCGGAGCTCGCGTACGCTAAGTTTGGATAGCATCTTGTGCGCGATCGGCTTCTCCTCCTCTTCGGCCTCGCGTACGCAAGTATCTCACTCGTGCTAGAATACCCATGTGATGCATTGACACCTCAGTTGATTCGCTTACGTAAACATAGAGATGCCTCGCGTGCGCGAGCGAGCCGAGATTCGCGTACGCGAATGTGAAGCTGATTCGCGTGTGCGAGCAAGCCGGGACTCGCGTTGACTCGCGTGCGCGAGCGATTCATAGTAGTAATTTGCTCTGAATGTAAGGGAGCGTCGACTACCGCTCGAGCAGCGAGTCATCTTCTCGCGAATTTCTGTCATTGAATATTGATCAGCATTGACTTTCCAACATTCCCGTCGACGAATTCGTATGAATGAAAGAGAGGAGTGGTGAACTAGTTTGTAGTTTGATTAAAATCTGCAAATTCCTTACATCTGCTCTGAATCTTAGTGAGCGTCGACTACCAATCGAGCATCGAGTCATCTTCTCGCGAATTTCTGTCATTGAATATCGATCAGCATTGACTTCCCAACATCCCCGTCGACAGAACCGTGCTATTGGGAGAGAGAAGTGGTTAATTAGTTTGGATTCTGATTGAAATCCGCAAATTCTCACATCTACTCTGAATCTAAGGGAGCGTCCACTACCGCTCGAGCGTCGACTACCGCTCGAGCATCGAGTCAACTCCTCGAGAATTTCTGTCATTGGATATCGATCAGCATTGGCTTTCCAACATCCCTGTCACGAAGTCGTCTGGATGAAAGAGAGAAGTGGTGAATGAGTTTGTAGTCTGGTTAAAATCCGCGAATTTTCAAATCTGCTTTGAATCTAAGGGAGCGTCGACTGCCGCTCGAGCATCGAGTCATCTTCTCGCGCATCTCTATAATTAGATATCGATTAGCATTTACTTTCTAGCATCCCCGTCGACAAAATCAAATGAATGGAAGAGGGAACTGGTGAATTAGTCTGTAAATTGATTGGAATCCGCAAATTCTTACATCTGCTCTGAATCTTAGCGAGCGTCGACTACCGCTCGAGCATCGAGTCGTCTTCTCGCGAATTTCTGTCATTGGATATCGATCAGCATTGGCTTTCCAACATCCCCGTCACAAAATCGTCTGAATGAAAGAGAGGAGTGGTGAATTAGTTTGTAGTCTAATTAACACCCGCGAATTTTCAAATCTGCTTTGAATATAAGGGAGCGTCGACTGCCGCTCGAGCATCGAGTCATCTTCTCGCGAATCTCTATTATTAGATATCGATTAGCATTGACTTTCTAGCGTCCCCGTCGACAAAATCGTATGAATGGAAGAGGTAAACTGGTAAATTAGTCTGTAAATTGATTGAGATCCGCAAATTCTCTTATCTGCTCTGAATCTTAGCGAGCGTCGACTACCCCTCGAGCGCCGACTATCGCTCGAGCATCGAGTCATCTTCTCGCAAATATCTCTCATTGAAGATCGATCAGCATTGTTTCCGACATCCCCGTCGATGAATCGTGTCAATGAGAGGTAGGAGTGGCAAGTTAGTTCGTCGTTCGATTGAATCTACAAATTCCGCACATCTGCTCTGAATTTCGGCGAGCGTTGACTACCGCTCGAGCGTCAGGTCATCGTCTCGTGAATCTCCATCATTAGATATCGATCAGCATTGACTTTTCGCCATCCCCGTCGACAAAATTGTGTGAATGGAAAAGAGAAGTGGTTAATCAGTTCGTAGTTTCAGTAAGATCCGCAAATCCCTTACATTTGCTCAAAATCTTAGCGAGCGTCGACTTCCAATCGAGCATCGAGTCATCTTCTCGGGAATTCCTGTCATTGAATATCGATCAGCATTGACTTTCCAACATCCCCATCGACAGAACCGTGCTAATGGGAGAGAGAAGTGGTTAATTAGTTTTCATTCTGATTGAAATCCGCAAATTCTTACATCTACTCTGAATCTAAGGGAGCGTCCATTACCGCTCGAACGTCGACTACCGCTCGAGCATCGAGTCAACTCCTCGCGAATTTCTGTCATTGGATATCGATCAGCATTGGCTTTCCAACATCCCCGTCACAAAATCGTCTGAATGAAAGAGAGGAAAGGTGAATTACTTTGGAGTCTAATTAGAATCTGCGAATTTTCAAATCTGCTTTGAATCTAAGGGAGCGTCGACTGCCGCTCGAGCATCGAGTCATCTTCTCGCGAATCTCTATTATTATATATCGATTAGCATTGACTTTCTAGCATCCCCGTCGACAAGATCGTATGAATGGAAGAGGGAACTGGTAAATTAGTCTGTAAATTGATTGAAATCCGCAAATTCTCACATCTGCTCTGAATCTGAGCGAGCGTCGACTACCGCTCGAGCATCGAATCATCTTCTCGCGAATCTCTATTATTAGATATCGATTAGCATTGACTTTCCAACAATTCCGTCGACAAAATCGTATGCATGGAAGAGGGAACTGGTAAATTAGTCTGTAAATTGATTGAAATCCGCAAATTCTCACATCTGCTCTGAATCTGAGCGAGCGTCGACTACCGCTTGAGCATCGAGTCATCTTCTCGCGAATTTCTGTCATTGAATATCGTTCAGCATTGGCTTTCCAACATTTCCGTCGACAAAATCGTATGAATGGAAGAGAGAAGTGGTACTTTAGTTTGTAGTCTGATTAGAATCCGCAAATTCTTACATTTACTCTGAATCTAAGGGAGCGTCCATTACCGCTCGAGCGTCGACTACCGCTCGATCAACGAGTCAACTCCTCGCGAATTTCTGTCATTGGATATCGATCAGCATTGGCTTTCCGAAATCTCCGTCACAAAATCGTCTGAATGAAAGAGAGAAAAGGTGAATTAGTTTGTAGTCTAATTAAAATCCGCGAATTTTCAAACCTGCTTTGAATCTAAGGGAGCGTCGACTGCCGCTCGAGCATCGAGTCATCTTCTCGCGAATCTCTATTATTAGATATCGATTATCATAGACTTTGTAGCATCCCCGTCGACAAAATCGTATGAATGAAAGAGGGAACTGGTAAATTAGTCTGTAAATTGATTGAAATCCGCAAATTCTCACATCTGCTCTGAATCTGAGCGAGCGTCGACTACCGCTCGAGCATCGAGTCATCTTCTCGCGAATTTCTGTCATTGAATATCGTTCAGCATTGGCTTTCCAACATTTCCGTCGACAAAATCGTATGAATGGAAGAGAGAAGTGGTACTTTAGTTTGTAGTCTGATTAAAATCCGCAAATTCTCACATCTGCTCTGAATCTGAGCGAGCGTCGACTACCACTCGAGCATCGAGTCATCTTCTCGCGAATTTCTGTCATTGAATATCGTTCAGCATTGGCTTTCCAACATTTCCGTCGACAAAATCGTATGAATGGAAGAGAGAAGTGGTACTTTAGTTTGTAGTCTGATTAAAATCCCCAAATTCTTACATCTGCTCTGAATCTTAGCGAGCGTCGACTACCGCTCAAGGATCGAATCATCTATCCAATGTCATTCTGGGGATCAGCACGCAAGTGATGATCCGCAAAATGTTTCACGTGATGCTCAGATTGCATAAAAAACAGATACCCATCGCGAAGGAAGATTGAATTAGCGCACTTGGGTCATGATGTGCAGAATAGTATCCATGACTCACAGATTACATAGAAAATCGTATCCACATCGCGTACGCGAAGCATGATTACTCTTCCCATGCCCGCGCAACTAACGAAGAGAAGATGCCGACCGCGCACGAGATGACATCCGAACTCAGCGTACGCGAGCTCCAAATTATTTGGAAAAATAAGTCCCTCGCGCACGCGAGTCAGCTCCACATTCGCGTACGCGAGTCTAGGCTTGCTCGCGCACGCGATGTATCTTTCGCGAATCAACCGAGATATCAATCGCATCACATGGGTATTCATGCACGAGTGAGATACATATTCGCGCACGCGAGACTTGAGAGGAGAGGATATCGATCGCGCCCAAGATGTTTTTCAAACACAGCGTACGCGAGCTCGAAATTACTACTATGAGTCGCTCGCGCACGCGAGTCAACGCGAGTCTCGGCTTGCTCACGCACGCGAGGCATCTTTACATTCGCGTACGCGAATTTCGGCTTGCTCGCGCACGCGAATCAGCTTCACATTCGCGTACGCGAATCTCGGCTCGCTCGCGCACGCGAGGCATCTCTATGTTCACGTAAGCGGATCAACTGAGATGTCAATCGCATCACATGGGTATTCTTGCACGAGTGAGATACTCGCGTACGCGAGGCCGAAGAGGAGGAGGAGCCGATCGCGCACAAGATACTATCCAAACTTAGAGTACGCGAGCTCCAAATCACTGCTATGAGTCGCTAGCGCACGCGAGTCAGTTTTACGTTCGCGTATGCGAGTCTCGGCTTGCTCGCGCACGCGAGGCATCTTTATGTTCACGTACGTGAATCAATTGAGAGGTCTATCGCATCATATGAAAATTCTCGCGCGGGTGAGATACATTTGAGGCTGAAGAGGAGGAGATTCTGATCGCACCAAATGTTATCCGAACTCAGCTAACGCGAGCTCCATATTTCTTGGAAATATGAAACGCTCGCGCACGCGGGTCACATTTGCGCTCGCTCACGCGAGGCATCCTCGGATTCGCGTACGCGAATCAGAGCATGGGTGCTCTGGTACATCATCCACCCCTGACCCCCCCCCCCAACCGTGATTTTTCTCGTAGTTTTCTACTAAAGACAAAGTGAGTCTCCCAATTTCACTTCATTCAGAAACTCAGTCATTTTGCATTAATTATTAAAAATTTCCAAATATCGGAAATGATCGTATGCGTCAGAAATCAACCGCACCCCGTTGCAAATAGTTCCAAAAAATTGTGTCATCTTTTTTCTGCGAAATTCGCTGTAATTCATCGTTGAAGAATGATTATTACAAAAGCACTTAGGTCAACCGCTGAGCCAGGGTCCAAGTTATAGGTTACTGGTTATTTAGGCGGCTCCGTATTTGCCCGCCTCGGAACGTGGTGGGGGTCACGTGACAGCCAGTGTCCCACAACTTAGAGGACCATTTATCAATGGACTTGGGTGATCTCATCATAATCATTGATTACAAATAAATAACAGCGAATTCCGCAGAGAAGAAGGTGACATAGTTTTGGTTGGAGCTGGCTCCGTTTTTCAAAGCTATTCGCAACGGGGTACAGTTGATTTCTGACGCATACGAGACCACTTGCAGTCCCAATATTTGAAAGTTTTTGATAATTAATGCAAGATGCCTCAGTTTCTACATTGAGTAAATTTTGGAAATTCAGTTTGTGTTCAGTGGAGAACTACGAGAAAGTCATGGTTGGATGGTGGGAAATGTGCCAAGGCACCCCTTGTGCGAATCAGAGACCCGCCGGATGGAGACTCTCGCGTGCGCGGAATCTTAGCCGTGGCATACGCCAATCTCGGCTTGATTGAGCGCTGGAAAAGCTCGCGCAAGCGAGTCATCTTTACCTTTGTACTTACTTTTGAACCTATTGGAGTATCTCTGCATCAACAAGATTTGCATCATCTTCATTGCAGTCGACTTGAAAGTATGTAGTTATACCAGCTGTAGTGCTATTACTATTACTTGAAAATAATGGACACGGTACTTGATCTTGTTCCAAAGAGCTTGCAAGCATGAATAATCATGCTTGCAAGCTCTTTGGAACATCAAACTATAAAATTAGGAAGTATTGATGATTAGCTCAAACCTCTCCTTGAAGAGATTTGGTATGATTCTTTCGCCTCCAAAACCTAAGTAATTTACAGAATAAAACTACCAACGCACACGCATAAACTAAAGAAGCCTGGTGAAACATAAAGTAAATTGAAAATAACAATGCAAGTAATCGAGCATGAAAAAAAGAGTAGGTCAGACAATTCAAAACTTTCACTTGGCACTCAACAGACTTATGGCACGTATGCGATCACGACGAAACGGCCCTACAACAACGCGCACTCAGGCCTGGGCGCACTGTCGCCTCACGGGTAGCCGTCGATGAAGCCGTCAGCATGCGAGAGTTAGAGTGCGTGCGATGACCTGGGGCTAGTTCGTGCTCGGAGGAGTTGTGAGCTTCACACCTGAGCGGATCTAGCTCGCCGCGGATGCCATTTCCCAGGACTGCGGGTGACATCTTCAAGCACTCGACAACTGCTGACAGCAACGGGCAACAGCACCCAGACCAAACTGCAGGTGGATTGCGGGCCGCGTCGTCGTCGCTGCGTGAACTCTAATCTGCGCACGCGCACCGAATACCTCGGCCAGGCCTGACCTCGGCCGGCGCGCACGATTCCCTCATCAAAAAAATACGATCTTCACGCGCGCGAAAATTCAAACGTTACCGTAAGCGAAAAGAAGACAGAAGTTTATGCGAATTCCGCGCACGCGAGCACATGATCCTCGCGCGCGCGAGTGAAAAATCCGCGCACAATAGAGAATTTCCAAACACCACACTAGAAAAGAAAATGATTTATCTAGATAAATCATCGGATACTAAAATGTGAGCCACAGCAGCACTGCACTCACTTCCTAACCTTCATAGCAAAGCTTTCTGCTATGATCATTACACAACAAATAGTGTAATGGTTAGCAGAAAATCATTACACATGTGAAGTTGCTCCAAACATTACCGATGTACTGTTTAGAATGACATTTTGATCAAGAGTTACGAAAATAGGTAAAAATTACAAAAAAATCCGACAACGCCTCGTGAATATACAAAATTCAGCCAACAGCCCGGTATTGGTATGTACACTACTTATGGTACATGTTGTATACTCATATGTTTGCCGGATTCAATTATTATGATGAAACTCGCCCCTTCTGCGATTCCACAGACCCAGTTTACTCGATCGATTTCGTCGGAATTTATGTTGTTCATCATCACATTATTTCCTTACGCAAAGATGCGGACTTTCGAAATTAGCCCGAAAATCATGGTGCATGCACCCATACACGAGTCAAGTTGGATCAATGTCGACACATAACCCTATCCCACATATGCAATTATGGGTACTTTCTAGATCAAATAACTCAAATTGAAGAAGGCATTGAGTTTCGCAGCCATGGAAACTCTTGTTCAGTGTTTTGAGATCTATTGTTTGAATACACTTGTAAGAAATTTGACCGAAACCCAAAATCCTATGATTTAGTGCGGGGTCCCTTCGAAAAGAGTTTGAGCTCAATTTTGCACAGATCTCGATGGAACTTTTCTTTAAATTTTGGTTCCCTTCCTCTTTGTTTTTGGAAATCGTCATTGGCAATACACCGATTTGACCACTAGAGGCGCCACCATCGCTTCTCGAAAGGTAGAGAGCACCAACGTTAGCATCGTCTTCTAGATGACTGTGTTCGGGGTGAATTTTTAGCATGAGAGAATTGGTCTGAACATTGCTGTTCAAAGGAGAACACTGTAAAATGCATGTGATGCGCCAACGCTGGAGCCCTGCTGGAAATAATTCCGTGGGAGCCCATGGGGTGGGGTCAGGTTCCATGGGGTACCACAGAGCCTCATGGGGCTTCGTGGGACCTGGCCCTGAGGATATTTTACTCGCAGCATACAATTTTCGATTAAACTCGACACTTTTCGGAGGAATAATGGTCGAAATTTGTTCGCTACACGTCTCCGATGCGAAGTTTCGCAAATTTCAATATTGAAAATTTTCCTAAGGCCAAGTCCCACGAAGCCCCATGGGACCCCACGAAATTATTCTCAACAGGGAGAGCACTCTGAAAGACGAGGTTAGAGAGTAGTAATGGTGTTTCATGGCCAAACGGTTTTTTTAATACCATGTTAATCATATAGGAAAAAATCATCATTAGTATTTAGGTTGGACCTGTTCTCTGCTGTGTTCCCAAAAAACACTACGTATATTGATTTTGAAGACAGTTTCATAACAGCCATCGCGCCAAGAGGCGAGGTGGACGTAAAAAGGCATTTTCTATGCTGAAAGCCAAGCTAGAAGCGATAAAATAGATATCGATGGCCCAGATTAAAAAGGAACTATCTGAAAACGTTAGACTCAAAAGGAACTATTCAAAGATTGTTGAAAAGGAACTATCTGATAACTTTTGTATCTGAAAAGAACTATCGGGAACATACGCACACCTTTCCACGCATTTTCATCATATTTGTTACGTTAGAATATGGAGGAATAAACGTTTTCGACCAATCCTAAACTACCCGCGCGTTTCTTAGAACGAAAAACGTGGTTTTCGGTACTTTCGACTTCTTTTTAATAAGTTGCCAAAAGTTGCGGGAAAAAAATTGTCGGAACCAATCTTAACGTACCTTAGCTCATTTTCTCTGTTTTTGTCACAGCTTCAAAATATTTTTCTCCGAATCGCAAAATTCAATTTCTAACTGATACTATTCGCATATTACCAAAAAAGTGCAGTGTCTCTAATTTTCCCCAATTGTATTTTTTTTAACTCGTCCTTCACTCCATCAAAATCCATCAATTCAACTCGAGAATTTTCAGAGGTGGTGAAAGAAGCTACGAAATGAGCTAAAGTACGTCTTATTTGGAGGTCTGGGAGCCAAAATGTCCCGATTTCATGAAAAACCCGTATAATCCCATGGGAATAGGTCTCTTTTCTACGAGGCGGCAAACTAGGGTCTCGCTGTCAAAAACTCGCAAAACATTTTCTCTTGCAAAATCAAGATGGCTCGGCTCCATTTCCGTTGAAATCAAACGTATCTTAGCTCAATTTAAAGGCCTTGAAACAAGCTTTGAAATGAGCTAAAGTACGTTGAGAGAAATTGAAATGAGTTAGAATGGCGAGCAAAACAAAATTAAAGAGGGCAAATTAGGCACACTTACCTTACAACTTTCCTCAAATTAAGATCCAGCTTCGATTTTTAATCATGATATCGCCCACAGCGATTTTTTGAGGAACCTCAATCAGTGAATGATTATTACCAATATTCATAAGGTCGAATTAATTTTCTCCTTCTTTTGTTGACTCAAGATTTTTCAACAAGAAGTTTACAGCCAGGAATCTGACCCTGAATTTCTTATACTCGTCGATGATTATGGAGATTTGTGTGATTTATAATATGATATTAGTTAATAATCGAACTATTAGATCGATATTTGCATTAAAAATGTTGTATTCGAAATTTCATTTGAACTCTGGAAAAATTGTTAATGTGAAACCCACTCCTCAAAATGATTCATTTTAGTCCTTAAAATGATTCATTTTGGTCCTTATAAAGTCCTTTATTACCCCGCGAAAAATTCGGTAGACACCCTGCATGACTATGTTACCATTCGATTGAGGGAACTCATTCTGGTCTGGAATAAAAACCCCTTGATGCAGACTTGCAGCTGACCCTTGAAAAACTCGTTGAAATTTCTATGATTCCCCTCCTTGACATTCTGGAAAACTCTTTAAAAATTCTATAGCAACCTTCTCCATGGTAATTCTTTTGAATTCACGTGTCAAAATATTTACATCCATAGCCGAAGAAACATTTAATATGTATCATGTATATCAAGGTGCACAAAAACGTATTTCTTTTACAAAACAAATCCTATTTGGGTTGGATTTTCAGTAATTCGAATCAAAACAAAGAGATAAAATAAGATAAGTTAGATAAGATAAGATGAGATAAGATAAGATAAGTATAAAATCTGATCTCTACAAAGCACTCTTCACAGATTGTGATATCTTTTCTCAACACTCTAAAACGGACAGACATCTGCGTGAGGAAGAAAAATGGTCAGAGGAAAACTTGCGGTTTTGACATCAAATTCCCCTGAAAAAGTACTTGTAGAAACAATTTTTCCAGACGTGGAGAAGCCTAGAAATTCGTGCTGTAATTTCACTAGGCTCCGTGATTAGGACCATAGTTTTTTTTAATGGCGACAGGGTGAAGTCAACATTCCATGGGAGGTGCGGTCACGCCTTTCATCTTGGCAAGATAAGTGAGGGTAGATACACATACAATTTCATAAGAACGTCAACATATTCAAGCTTGAACTCAAACTAAACATTTATTCAATCATCTTAATATTTTCTGTCAAACCGATACTTTACAGTGAGACGGTCTTATGTCTTATCCTATTGTCACAGACATTCAACACTAATTGATAATTCATATTATACAAAAGTCGAGGCACTCATTTTAATTAGGTGTAAATAGAAGACCTTGGGCCTTCTGGTGAGAACAGACGGAAGAAAGATATTTGTGTAATCTCTCAAAAATGACTTATGTCTTGGCACCGTGCTTCTGTGACGTACGTGTCAATGCAGGCAAGTTAACATACATTTCATAAGTACATTGTTGGAGGGGGGGGGGGTCAGTCGTTGGAAGCAACGATAAATCAGCATGCCGGTCTTGACACACCATGCAAAGTTTGATTATTATCAACATGTTCACTGGAAAAGCCCACTTTCATAATTTTCAGTCTAATTCCGATCGGACTATGCCAATACTTTGCCTATCAATTATTTCTGTCGGGAAACACACCAATACAAGTGAGTCTCATTTGAAACTTTTTGTAGCCAATGTGAGTCAATATCAACTGGAAGAAAAAATACAAACGAATGTAGAAAAACGTGAGTCATGTCAGTGGAGCCCATTACAATGTACGAGTTTACTGGAACCAAATGCTTCAATGAGGTATAGTGGGACTGAAAAGTTTACAAAACCAGAGTTTGAATCGAGCTGTGGAAATTTCCAGGACAGCCTGGCAACGTTGGTTCTATTTGTCTTGCAAGAGTCCCAAGCTCGTGAGATGTAAACGAAGAAATTGAATAATAAAAGGCGCAGAATCAACAAGTACCTTGAACTAGATTTGCATGAGATCCATCCAGGCAAGGGAATATTCAAAACTCTCAAGACAGCTGAGATCAAAGATCACATAGAAATTCATGTAATTACGATTAGGAAATATACTTTCTATCGATATAAAATGTATAAATACGATGAGTTGAAATTATATTGTTGTTCACGATTTGTATTCGTCAACACTTTTTGGGTATTCTGAGTTATATGGCACGAAATGTTGTACTTGGGAGAATGTATATGCAAATTCATCAGATTCTATCTCAGGATCACAATTGAACAATGTTGATGAGTTTATCGGATTTGCCTGCCATTGTAACTATACACAACTGGAAGTATCGGATTTCATCGCGCATTTTTCGGCATGAGATTCGATGCGAGTCAGTTTCCAGCCATCATATCCAGATTTTTTTATTTGCAGCGCTTAATTTCGCAAAATAACTGCATTTGGGGTCTATTAACGAATTCGCTGAATCGCAAAGCTTAAAGAAAAAGCGCAATTAACTCGATCAATATACACTTCAAAAACTAGACCATCGAGCAGTTTTTTGAAAAATGCTAAGACCACGAAAACTACCGAGAGACAAACAAACTTTTTTACTAGGTTCAAACAATTTACGTTCGAGTACGTGGATAGTTCAAGCAGCCCTTGGGCAGAAGATGAATTTGACAATGACTCCTACTTCGAAAATCGATAAACTCGTATCGAAAGCGCGCATCGATATTGATTCTGCACAAATTTTTTCAAGGTGAGGCCGTAGTAGTCCATCAAAAGCTCTAAATCCGTTCGGAGAATATTTCGATTTTTACTCAACCAAATGACTTGGGATATCACATGCACTTACAGAATGCATGTGTAAAGGGGGCTACGAAGCCAAATGTGTCAATTTTCTACAAAAAAATATCCAGAAGAGGTGTACATAAACGTCGTCTGCTCATGAATGGCGACATACGACATCTCGAGTAAACATCGTCTGGATACTTTTTTTTTAGTGAAATTGACATATTTCGCTCCGTAGCCCCCTTTAGGCATGCATTCTGTAGGTGCATGTAAAATCCCAAGTCATTAGGTCGACTGAAATGCGACTTATCTTCCGAACGGATTCAAGGTTACATTCAATATGGCGGCCGACTACGGCCTGGCCTTAAGGAATATACTTATTGTTAGTTACATTTGAACAAACGCAAGGTTTTTTCGGATGAAAGACAGAAACCTTCGATTACTAGAAAGTCATGACCAAGTTTTTTCAATAAGTTTTGGGAGTAATTTTAGCGTTCGGACTAAAAGTTCTTTTCTTGCCCCATCCAGGGAATTTTGGCGGGGATAGAAACTGTTTGAAGAATAAATTCCTTTTATCTTTCAGAGAGTCTGAATGTAGGATTTTCTCTTCGATCATCATTGATGGTTTCATCATCAGATTTTCTTGGTCGTGGCATGCAGATAAATTGAGGGAGTTGGAGTCGTTGTTGAGCATGACGAAAGAGTAAGGCTGAGTCATCATGCTAGACATTGCAGAACTGTTTGTAAAGATTTCAGATGCAGGTAGTTGGCCCGGATGATCGGCACTTTTTGGCTCAAAACGTTCTCGAAGGAGTGAGAACTTTCGCCTCGGTCGATTCACCGCGGTTCTTTGAGATTCAGAATGAAACGATGCGGCATTAGTTGTATCAATACTAATGGCTGTTGTATCAGACTGTTCCGAGCAGCTATCACTCAAATCCTTTATAATTTCATTTGTCATCGAAAAAACAACTCTTTTGCGACTGGGCATATCTGCGCTCTCAGTAAGATCGACGTCTTCCCTGCTCAGAATGTCCTCCTTATCGATAGGTACTGTCCCCAAACACGGTGTATGATCTTCGGTGCTGCATCTCTGTGAAAAAATTGATCATTTTAACCGAACTGTTGATGTTGCAGTTTTTATTTCGCCGTAGTAACCAAAATAGGAAATTGAAAGACAACGTTCTGAGGAATTCTTAAGAGTATACCAGGATTTTTCACCGGGAGTTATAGAAATATTCTTTATAAGTTTCACGCCAACCCGCGAGTCCGTCGGTGCAGTAATAAACTAAGGAAAGTGTGAATTCGTGCTTTACAACCGTAAGAGTGGTGTATTCTAAATTAAAATAGATCGCGTTCAGATTGCGGTCCTTCGTGTATAAGAGAGCACGTCCAACAAGCGCTCATTACGAATACAATACTCACAAAATGATACTTCATCAGAACCAAGTTTGATGAGGTAGAAGCAATGTAGCCCACGAGACTAGTACGGCTAAATTCTTGGCTATGCCTACACCATAAGTTAGTAAAAATCTCCTCGTGCAACAATCGATAGTCGTGTCAGAGTCAACAATGTTGATTTTGATATAGTGGTATGATGAAACCTTGTTTCTGCAACTAGAACAGTTTTCCGCTACGAATTAGCGCTCAAAGTTGGAAACCAATTTGTCACAGTACTCAACTATCATGTTATTCCTTCATTGGAGTGAAACAGAAGATTAGAAGCCAGTCAAGCATGTCTCTCTCAATCAGATGATTGATGAGACCTCGACAGTTGGTTCCACATTGGCTCTCAAAAATAGGTATGAATGAGAAAATAATCATTCATATTATATTTTTTCAACGTGGTAATGAATTGTCGCAATTTATTTTCCAGGACGACGATTTTGGTGGGCTTGAAGAGAAACTTGCGGGGCTTTGGTCACTGTTATGTAGAAAAGACTCTATGGCGTAGAATCGACACTGTGAGGATTTTCTGAGTCAAATTATAAATATAATCGTTACCGAACTATGGGGTCCGTTTTAAAATAATTTCCACCCCCCTTCATGCTGCATTATCAAAAGTTAATTGGCGGAATCTGCTACGCTTTGCATGCGGGCCTATATAAGGGTCAGTATGAATCAGTATACTCGGCTGCTTGGCATAGACCGAAGCTATGAGAGCACTATTAGACCATCGGGGCCCCAATGTTCAAGGGACTCCGTAGAAAATGGGGGAAAAACGGTCCGAAGAAAAATCTGAAAAAATTCACCCTTAACAATTTGAATCGACTCAACCTATTGCCGTTGTGAAAGTATTTTGCTCACCCTCCAGTTTTTTACGGAAAAATAATCAAGTTATATCACTTTATATTGCCCATTATTCTGCGCAGAATGCCAATATCGTCAAAAATACGCTGCTAAAAGAGATTAGCAGAATGCTTTCTCTCAGCGAAATAGTCTCAGACGATCACTCGAACTAATAATGAATTTGGAAGACTGATCAAATTCCAAAATCATGATTGGAATTCCTACAAAATAGTTTCATTTTCCCTGTGGTCCAATCCATTTCATTCTCACTCCAGATTATACACATATATAACACATGAAAACAATCGTTTGGTTGAGGCGGAGTTCTGATACAGTTGGTTTATAGGTTATGAAAGTGGAGTTCTTTAGGGAAAGGAAAAGGTTTTGATTTTTGGGAGAAAAATTGGATTTTAATCGGGTTCAAAATTAGTTGAATCAAATCCGGTCTCTACCAATTGATGTAGAATGCTGGAAAAGCATCTCTCTAGTTTATTCAAAGGTGGATAGATAAGTTGTAGAGGGGGATATGAGCAAAAAATGAATTTTAGTAGAAATGTTTTCATCGTGGTTTGAGTTATTTTTACAAGATTCCCTTTTAGAGGAATTCAGATAACCTATACTAGGGTTTTTGGGCAAGATATATCGTTTGGTTGATGTGAAATTTTAAAATTGTTGGTATAAAGACGATTAAAATGCAGTCTTCTGAAAACTTTTGGATTGTTCGAGAATGAATTCAATTCTGACTGTATTAGAACGAATTTTGGAAAAATTTGGTATCAACCAATCAATTCAGAATGATGAAAAAGTATCAAGTTAGTTCATCAGAATTTGAATGGTCTTATTTGTGGGGGAGATACGAGGGAAGTATGAATATTGAAAAAAATATTTTTGTATATTTTGAGTTATTGCTTTCTCTAAAGAGAAAGCTTTGTTTTCACCCCAGCAAAATTTTGATCAAATTTCCCACTAAATTCAGTATTTTCTTCAACAAAATTCCGTTTATCTGAAAAAGTCTTAGACCATTCTCTTCTTCTCGCCAAAATCTATCAATTGTAGGTAACACATTTCCTCCTAATGGCCTTCCAAATCCGTCAGAGACTCATCTTTGCACGCTTTGTCTGTGTGTGTGTGTGTTGTTTTCTATCGGACACGCTTTGTCTTTTACTGTTCACTATGTCAATTTTTGGTTTTCTACAAACTGTACAGAATCCAATTTCCGAGAGCCCAGTGATTTGGTAGCTCTCAGCTCCCAGTCAAATATGATCCGTGAGGTTTTTAAAGCAAAATTGCTCAAATTTCGACTCTTAATACATACATATCTTTTTCTCACATGACCTCGCCACGAATTGAGTCACCTAAACTATGAGTTTTTCTGCATGATCTATCAATTGGTTAATACCGAAATTTTATCTTTACAGATCTCAAATTTCCGGAAAAATCAAAATCTCCGCTGACAACTTTATTTTAATCATATTTTCAAACCCACTGCATCAAAATTCCGTCTGAATCAAACGATGTATATTGTTAAAGTCTAGATGGCTTAAATCTTTCTAAAAAGCTTCCTCGAAAGAATAAATCAAAAAATAGTAGAACATTTTCATTCATTTTTCCCACGTATCATCCTTTACGACTAATTTATCTTAAGGCGATGCGGTCACCGTGCAACCCAGAAATTATATCTTATTTGGATGTAAATCAAAAAATTTTCTCGAAACGAAGTTGGAGACGATTTGTCTATTACGTATCACCACCTGAGTTGTGGTGGACAACTCATTATTTGTCACCAATCACAAGGCTATCACTAATAAACAAGAATAACTTGCCCGCGGGTACTTTCTAACCTACAAATTGGCACATTTTCGTTCACAAAACTCTCAAAATCTAGTCCGATTTGGGCCAAACGAAGAGTTATCCAGGCCAAGTTAGATGATAATAAAGCCTGGATAACTCGTCGTTTAGCCCATAATGGAAAAGATTTTGAGAGTTCTGTGAACAAAGTTCAGCGTGCACGGTGACCGCATCGCCTTAATTTTAATAACCTAGAGACTTACTTATGTGCCATTCTGAATCGATTGGTTGATACCAAATTTTCTTAAAAACCGTAGAGAATTGTTCAAATGAACTTTTTTCCGGGAAATGAAAATTTCCCTCAAAAACACATTTTAATCATTTTCAAACCCACTGCATCGAATTTCCGTCTCGAACAAACGATGAATAGTGTTCAAAAAACCTCAGTCTAGATGGCCTAAATCTTTCTAAAAAGCTTCCTCGGAAGAATAAATCAAAAAATAGTAGAACATTTGAGTTAATATTCATTTTTCCCTCGTATCATCCTTTTCGACTCATTTATCTCAACTTTAATGACCTAAAGACTCACTTATGCGCCATCCTGAATCAATTGGTTGATACCAAATTTTCATAAAATCCGTAAAACATTATTCAAATGAAGATTCTTTCGGGAAAAGTAAATTTTCACAAAGAACTCCGGTTTAGTCATCTTTAAACCGACTGTATCAAAATTCTCTCTCAACCAAACGATAGATATTGTTGGAAAAACCTGCTTTTAGATGGCCCAAATCTCTCTGAAATGCTTCCTCAAAAGAAAAACTCAAAATATAGGGTACTTTCTTTTTCGTTAAGATTATTATCATATAACGCCGTGAGAAAGCATTCTGCTAATCACTTTTATCAGCGTTTCTTTTGAGGAAGCTAGTGAGGGAAATTTGGGTTATCTAAACCGAGGTTTTTTTATCGAAGTCTGTAACTTGGTTGAAACGGAATTTTGATAAGATTGGTTTCAATATGCTCAAAAAGGAGTTTTTGTTGAAAATTTTCGTCTCTTGTAAAAATTTAGGTTTATGGAGATTAATTCGGTGTCAACCAATCGATAGATTCAGCTAAAAAAACCATAGTCTAGGTAACGCAAATCACCGAGAGATGAAGTTAGAAGAGGCATTTTACTATGAAAGTGAACAATTTAAGCGATTTTACCTCAAAAAACCTCTAAATCAATTTCGATTGGGAGAGGAGAGCAGCCAAATCACTGGTCTCATCTTTGAGTGATTCTACAAAACTCATAGAGAAGCAAAAATCAATAAAGTGGAATGTGGATGAGAAAGCGTGGCGCAAAAAAGACAACACACACACACATACATACACAGGCAAAGGGACGGAGAGATGAGTACCTGGAAGGTTTTGGAGGATTTTAGGAGAAAAAGTGTACTTACAATCGTTAGATTTTGGCGAGAGGAAGAAGATGGTTAAAACATTCTCGTGATAAGAGAAATTTTGTTGAAAAAATATTGGATCGAATGGAAAAATTGATCAAAAATTTTGCTCGACCGAAAACAAAGCTTTCTCTTAGAAATAATTGCTCATTGTTGCTCATCCGTTACGTGTATTTGCTCAGCCTTCAAAATCCAACTGTTTTCATTATTCTTTTCCTAACACCAGAACATCTTTGCCCACTCAGTGCACAGGATGCTGCGCAGTGCGTATGCGCGCAGCTCAAATCTGAGGGGACAATGTGAACGTGGGAATCATGGACCACATAGGCGCCTTTCTCAAAGAACATGAGAATCAATATTTTTTTTTGTACAAATGAATAGAAAAACAACGGAACTAAACATTCCTCGTGGATAACCGTAACACAACGGGTACAGGATAGTTTTGTGATTGTAATCGCCCAGCGAGCAAGGTTATTATTGAGGACTTCCACGGGAGTTTTATGGGAAATACCACATAGCTTTTGAGGAGTTCCCCGGAAATCGTCTAATTTCCAGCTTCATTAGTTCCCACATAAGCTTTCCGGAAAGCTTTCAAACACTCCCGGATAGTTCTGTCAATACTTCCGGGGAACTTTATTGAAGCTCCAGTATAGCTTGTGCTAAAGCTCCGACAGATGGCTTCCGCATAGCTTTTCCAGTTAAGACTGTGTACATTATTTTATATGGTTTTTTGCTTGTTTGAGCTAGCATCTATTAGGAGCAATGTGCGCATCAGGAAGAGGATTGGAAAATTTGAGCAGTCTATTATTTTTTTGCAATTGAGAGGTTTGAGGTTGATACAGGAATTCTTAGGGTTAGAGTAAATCTGAGTTGTAGGTGATAACTTTTCGTTCTCATTTTTTTCCCGTGAGAAGTGTTATACATTCGTAATACGTCTCATTAGAAAGATATCGAATTGATATCGAATGGTAGTTTTTATACCTTCAGAATAACGGCCGGATGAAAAGCGTAATTTTCTAACAAATCTTCCATAGACCTCATGTAAATGAAACTAGAATCTACCGGGTATGAAAGGCTGTCTCCAAATGGTGCACGTGCATGAGAGATTTTAAACTCGGTTTTCAAAGTAAAATTGGTCAGAATCTCGAGATTTTGTTGCCCAGAATTCTGCTAGACAATTTTAATGTTCGAGAATAACAGATTCAAGTCAAGAAGATGTCTGTTCATAGACAACTATACCTATCAACTCCGCATCAAATTTTATCTTCGAATTAACTTCATATAAGATTTGCTGGAAGCTGCTCTTCGCATCATCGAAATTTTTCAACAGGCGAGCCATTATGCAGCATCTATACTCTCGACCGCTCTTTTTTTGTGCAACTTGTGCTGCAATCGCAACGTCTTCGTTGACAAAACTCGACCACGCCTCGCCACAAGCCTGCGTCAAGAAAATTGATTCACAAAGAATCAGAGAGTTCGAGGAAATAATAAATATTTTGCCAGGCTCAATTTATTGCTAAGCTTAATTCATTTTTGCAAACGGTAAACGCTTCAACAAGTGTTGGAGGTTATGCCATAGTAAACTTGATGAAAATTAGCCTGCAATGATCATGATTTGGAAAAATTACTTATCTGAAATTGTGGAGGTGCAGGATAAACCGAGTTCTTGCAAATGGATTACGTATCAGTTCCCCTGAAAGTTTTTTCTTTGATCCTAACTCGCAGAGATTTTTGAGTCACGTCTTTGGTTGAAAGCTGAGCGCTAAAACTGGTCTTGGAAGAATGTAAACATCAAGCAGACTAAACTTTTTTGAGATCATCAGCTGTCATCCAGCCTTGGCTGATAAAAGCATAAACTCAGAAGCCGAAGACGACAGACACTAGACACGTGTGAAAAAGATACAGACAAAATTATGTAGCAACGGTTATGAGCGATGCATGTGCTATCGAAGCAATTCCTGCCCTTCGAGTTCTCTCAGATATGACACCGAATGAAATTTACGCATAATGCGATAAGGAACTTTGTCCCAAATCTTCCACACAAATTATGATCACATTCATTGCCAGTTCTCGTTTAGGAATTGTGTATTTATCGGTCAAATGTTCTAAGGTGCTGGGCTTTATTAACGCAATATTTATAGCTCTCATCAACACGCGGAGAGGAATTTCGATGTATTAGAAACCTGGAGAGCTTTCGGGGAGCTGATCGAGAGTCAGCGCCGCAGCGGAGCTTCTGCGAAGCTATCGGGGAGCTAACAGGGAATTCCCAAGGAGTATCACTGAGAGCTTTATGGCCATAACTAAAGGGCCCCCAGGGTGTTGATGGTTACCCCTGAGAAATTAAACTGAGCTGGAAATTTGACGGTTTCCCGGGAGTTTCCCGGGAACTCTCACAAGAGCTTTGCAAAAGCTTTTTGAGCACTTCTCGGAGCTGCCTTTGTCAAATTCTGGCTTTGGTTATCATAAATATAGAATGCAGAAATTTTTCATCTCTGAGCTGAAACTTCGATCCAAGGCATGCACATTTTACTATCGCGTCCATAACAGGCTGAATATTCAAATCTATGGATGTCAGTTTAGCTCGGTCACTCTTCTACGACTTGTGGCTCGACGCTTAACCAGTCAGGCACCCTATCCGGTCGAATCTCAAACTACTTCAAGTAATAAAGGTTCTCAGTACAAATCGACACTGTTATCAATTGTATCCGCGGCTCAAGTTTGACAACCAAAATCGACATGATAATCCCAGTAAGTCCCGTCGGCGGCAGACTGCATCACCATCGAGAATCAACACATGCATCGGATAGTTCCATCGACTCAATTATATTTGCCGGCGGGACTGTTGGCGGATTAAGGTGTGTGATTGGTCTGGGAGGGCCTCATGTCTCGTACTCAGCATAATACAGTGCAATACAATATTCACAATGCAATGCGAGGTTTTATGATTTTACGTGTCGACCCGCCACTTATCCCGGTGCACCGACTGTCTTCACATGGGAAGAATTTGGAACTTAGCCGACGGAAAAGTTTTCAAGTCACATACCTATGGGAATTTACTCGACCGTATGTAGCACGCTCTCATCGACGAAGTATGAGTAGATCCATTATTTGTGAGTTGAGCAATTTGAAGATTGACTGGTCCCAGTCACGATTCGTAGAAGTATGATCAAGCTAGAGAGCCTGATTAAGGCTAACTAGACCAAACTGACCCGACATCTACAATAGTATATTATGTGACGAGTGCGCAGCACGAGTCGCAAACGACATTTTCTAGCTGTGCTACGTCGGAAGCGCGACTTTAGACGAGTCCTCGCGACAGCTAGAATAGATTTGAATATTTAGCCTGCGTTACATGGACGCGATGGTAAATTGTGCATGCCTTGGTTCAGAGATTTTGCTCAGGGATAGAAAATTCCTGCTTTCTATAATTATAATTGAAGCCAGAATTTGACAAAGAATATTTTTCAATATCAGTCGATTTCAATCACAAAATCAACCCGTACCCGTTGTGTTATGGTTATCCACGATGAATATTTAGTTCCGTTGTTTTTCTAATCACTTGCACACAAATAAGCACGAAATGACAAGAATTTTCAAGATACGCTTTTATGAACTGTACCAAGAACACCCGAGAATTTGGCATTGTATACAAAGGATAGAAATTTGTACTGAGAAAATTGTCTTAAAAAATTGCCAAATACATATCACAGCTTAAGCATAGTAAAGCTACAGCGAAGATGTGTAATCTGGGCAGCGAATATACTGGGTATCTCATATTTGGATGTGGCGCCATCATTCTGTCGCGATTCAAATTCAAGTTGCAATGTAGAGCACGCATGCAGTATTATACGAAAACAAGCATTGCACTGACTGTGGAATCGCGTCAATTCGTCGATATCCACTGCACTGATCATCCTCAAAATTACCCGTGACTTCCTGTTTGATACCTAGGACGAGTTTGCACATTATGCACGTGCACGCTAAAATCGGAAGGTGAACAAATTCCGACTAGACATGGGGATCTGGGGGGGGGGGGGGGTTGTGGCGAAAAATTTCTCAGTCAAGTGGAATGAGACCGTATATAAATGCTTGATTCCTATATTCTTCGAGAAAGGCGCCTATGCGGTCCATGATTCCCACTTTCATCTAGTTCTTAGGTTTGAGCTGCGCGCATACGCATTGCGCAGCATCTTGTGTACTGAGTGGGCAAAGATGTTTTTTGACGCTAGAAAAGAAAATAATGAAATGTGTTAAGGTAGTACTAGTGGTCCTCGAATGACCGTACAGAAAATTACGAAATTCGGCACAATGGTAGATTGATATTTCAAATGGCCTTAGTCGAAATTTCAAGTACCTTCAGAGTCTGGGAGGAAAGCTCTGATCAGTTTCGCGGAAGTCAGTTTAACACGGCGGCTTACGGGAAATGACGAGTAGAGTAACATCTACCGTACAGATTTTCACGAGAGTCGGCCCACAAGAGGTAGAGTGCACGAAAATCACATAGAAACTAATAGATTAACCATTCAGAGTCTGCAATAGTATATTATGTATCGAGTTACCGAAAATGCGTTCATTCAACGGAACGAGTGCTGTTACGCAGTAACAGCACGAGTTTCGTTAATAAACGCGTTTTCAGCACGAGATGCATACAGAATTTTATGGCTATCCATCGTGAAGCCGTACGCGCAGCGTAGATGCGTCGAAAGTCGCGCTTTCAACGATGGATGCCATAAAAGAAGATCCAAGCCAAAGTGTCACTGATTCCTGCGGTTTCGGGGTTAGGCTGTCGTCTGCTGCGTGCATTCACTATTTATAGAATAGAATAGAATAGAATAGAATAGATATCTATATCGCGGGCGGAAGAGAGTCAAGCGCGGGTATGATCTGCACTTGGACTCATCAGCACCGCTAGTGCCAACTTAAATCTTGAAGGCTGAGCAAATATCCGTAACGGATGAGAAACAATTGAGCAATTATTTTTTTAACGATATTGGCATCCTACGCGGAAAAATAGGCAATATAAAGTGACATAGTTTGATCATTCTTTTGTAAAAAACTGGGGTGCGAGTGAAAAATTATGACAACGGCAGTGGGCTGACAAAATACAAATTATGAAGGGTGATTTTTTTCAGATTGCTGCTGTAACCTTTTTTCTCCAGTTTCCACGGGATGCTCGAGGGTGCGCTCATCAGGCTCGCTTGCACCATGTACCTCATAATATGAAGAAAGCCGATGCGCGCGGAGACTGCGGATACCCGTGGCACCCGG
Organism: Eretmocerus hayati; assembly: GCA_029851415.1. Lineage (NCBI taxonomy): Eukaryota > Metazoa > Arthropoda > Insecta > Hymenoptera > Aphelinidae > Eretmocerus > Eretmocerus hayati. The sequence goes on from CM056741.1 coordinate 138,844,115, forward strand.
GAAGTCGGAGGACGGGTTACAAACCTGGGCTCCCAGCGCATTCATGGCGACGTAGACGTTGTCTTCGTCGGGGGCAGCGACGACAACGACGACGTCAGCCTTGGGCGCGAGGATCGGCGAGTCCGAGAGGATGGCGTTGATGAGGGGTGTGCCGGGCTCGAGCAGCAGCCTGCGCCGCTGCCTGAGCTGCCTGAGCGTGGTGGTTGCCGCGGTCGTGGGCTGTGACTGCTGCGAGTCACTAGTCAGCATCGAATTGAGCGCGAGTGGCGCCGGCGACCCGTCCGGGGCACATCTCCTAATCTCGTCGATGGTCGCGACTAGCGAGCTCAGCGGTTGCTCCTCGCGCTCCTCGGCGATTGGGTCAAGGCCGGTGGTGCTCGGCGACTCGGCTCGCTCCACCAGATCGTACACAAGCGTGTCGAGGTAGTCGTCCTGGCGGGTGCGCCTGGGCCCCGGCTGCGGTGCGAGCCTCCTCAGAGGCGAGCTCGCGTACGTCGTCGTGTCAGACAGGTCGGCCGAGCTGAGCGTCGTGCCGGTGGCGGTGCTCGTGAGCGTGTCGCGACGCCGATCCCGCACCACGCTGTCGTCGTGGATGTATGTCTCGATGTCGGTATAGCCCCGCCAGCTGCGGATGCACCAGGGCGGGCGGGCGACTCCGAGCGGGCACACGTTCTCGTAGTCGTGGATCGATGCGGCGTAGCTGGCCGTCGTGTCCTCCTCCAGTTCAGCTCCGCTCGATTGCGGCGGAAGTGGGGATGGCTGCTGTAACTGTGACAGTACAAGGCAGATTTTGAGTAATTCGAACTGCGATCTAGTCGGGCTAACGAGACTGGGCTGAGCATGGGGCTTACCTGGCCTGCGACGAGGCTGTCCCCGCTGTCCGAGCCAGTAGACGGCGTGCTCAGGCGGCCGCGAACAAGAACACTCTCGGGAATCGGTTGATCGCGCCTGCTGTTGAACACCAGGTCCCTGATCGATACCGCGTCGAGGATGCTGCTGTTCAGACTTTTTTCGGCGATGTGATGTGACGAGCTTTCGGAGTCCGATTTGAGCGTGCCAAGCGTTGAAAAGCTCTTTTCAACGTAGTTTTGCTCGTCCGTTATGAGCTCGAGGCCTAACTGTGCTAACGAGCAGATACCTCGACGCTTTTGGGAGCAAAGTTGTGGATCCAAATCGAGATTACCCTGGCACATAGTGGAATCACAGAAAATGTTATTTTAAATATCAGCTGTTCTATTTCGACGAGGAAAACTCACCTCGATGGGTTTGAGGCCTAGTTCGATTTCCGAGCAAATGCCTCGACGTTTTTGTCGCTGGAAAGGATCTGCGGTACAGTTTCTAGATTCGTCAAAATGCTCAGTTGATACATTAACTACACGCGCATCTTCTAACGTTTTCTCTGACGTGCAGAGACTCTGGAACTTTTCCATGTGCAAGCTCGTCATTTTTTCGTCCTCTAAAACTACTTGAACCGATGCACTAGCTTCGTCGTTATTAGTAAAGCTTGTGTTGATGATTCCTTTTTCTGCAATCTCGATATTTTGTTCAATGTTAGTCAAGAGGGACTTTTTATCAGCTGTAACATCTGACGTTGGATTCCCAACAGACTCTACATCGACTACCGCGTTCTGAGCCAGCAACTTACTGAAAAAAAAATCACAGAGCTTCATATCAAAATGGCTTCGAATGGCATCGGGGTAAATTCAACACATTCGCTGCGAGCGATTTTTCATTTTTCAATCTTTACCGCCTCAGACTTGCTCGGAAATATCTCCAAAAACATCTATTGTGGTTGTGGTGGTTTACTCCACCAAAGGCGTTAACAATGAGCCAAGATAAAGTCTAGCTCTAAATCGGCGTTTCTACCGAATTGCGATGGTCCAGTTCATGACCGGAATGAAATTACGAAAAAACAGCGTCGCAGCGAACGTTTCAAGTTAATTGTATCGAATACTGGGACAATCAGAAATAGAACTGGTTCTATCATGAACCCGCTAGTAGAGAGAATTCCGACTCAAATCCAATATTTAGAATAGCAAATCGTTTGAATTTTGAATTACCTTATTCGTTTGGGTGTGGACGACTCTATGTGATTATCAGTGTCCTTAGTAGTATGTTTGTCCGGCTCCTTCGTTTTCGAATCGTGAAATATGCAGAAGTAAGTCGACATGCTCACAGTGCCAATCGTACTACCTCCTAATATCAGGATACTGGAGGTAACCAAAATGTTCGTCTGGAATAAACTCATGAACGACGTAAGATAGACATAGTAGATCAACACATTTTGAGCCACCATGACGGAATAGAATATGCACACTTGGTGTTTGGCTTCCGAGTCCGTCAACTTGAAGTAATCAAAAAAGTACACTGATCCTATCAAACACTTGTACACGAGCTCTTCAACAGCTGGGATACAGAAATTCGTAGTCTGGTGAATTATCCATGATGTCATGCTCAACGCATGAACTCCTTGAAACAAAACGTAGAGTTTTAATAACCACTTAAGTAGCTTGAAACAGGGAATAACCGTATCTTACCGAAAAACACAAGTATCCATGTGTTGAAACAGATTGATCCTAGGACTAAGGCGGATATTCTGGATGCAAGCATACCTCCCCTCCAAAACCCTTGAATCATGATCGATGACCACGATGATGAAAATTGATTCATTGTGGATCGACTCATAAATGCAGCATAAAAGATCATAGACCACGTGAGTGAAAAAATAGATGCCAACATAGAAGCACCTGTGGAATGGAAAAATTATTAACATGGTAGTCATTTACGCCAAAGATTAAGTTACATGTCGATGATCCATTACATTATTATTTCTTTTTAATCCATTTCTCAATGAAAGTTTCAAATTAAATGATGTAACTCCATTGTTTATTCAAGCCTATCATCGAGTCGTGCGAATGGATTTCCCAGGGCTTGAAATGAAGAATCAAGCACAGGGACTCTCGCGGTACCATTTTTTTTAAAAAGCTTAGCAGTTCGCCTCGATATATAGGGCTTTGTAACTATATCTGGTGGTGCATCAATTTTTGGCTTCTGGTCCACCGCCAACAGCCAATCATGATCATGAGAGGCATTTCAAATCAGCCAGTCACAGTCATGAATATGTAAGTTATGGGTAAATCTCAGGAATTACCTCGGTCTTATCAGCAGTCGCGGGTGACTTCGCGGATGCAATTGTCAGATCTATCAAAGGTTACATTTACGTCCAGTTGCGAGCTCATATGGTTTTCTCCGGACTTGGCTCGTCTATTGCTCCTCAAATTTTCGTACTCGATCACATATTTATGGACACGTGTTCGTGCAGGCTCGGGGCTCGGGCGCGTGAGCTAGAGAGGATATGGGGAGACCGATATTGATGTGACTGAAGCGAGCAGCGTTCATCGCCCGTATCATTGGCACCAAAATTCGAAAACGAGATACGACACCCTTAAATCATTCTTCTCCAAGCACCGCGTCCTCCAACATGGTACTTTTTTCCAGTTGATTTTTGTCGTTCTAACAAGCTCTATCTTCTTGATATCATGCCAGAGTTGACTAAGTTTTTCGATATAATTCATAAAAGAGTTTCTTGAAAATTTTTTTTACCCTTATTTTTATATGCTCATCAAATTAAGGATCAAGTTCGAAAAGCATCAGAATAAGTAAGAGTAAAAAGAATTTCCAAGGAGAGCTTTCATGAATTATATCAATAAACTCTGTCGAACTTGGCATGGTATTAAGGGGATATAATTTTGTAGAACGACAAAAATCTTCGGGAAAAAATACGATGTTAAAGGACGCGGTCTGCGAGAAGAATCATCTATGGTTTTCGTATCTTGTATTCAAATTTCGGCGCGAATGAGACGGATGATAAGCGCTTCTCACTCCAGTCGCATCGATATCGATCTCACCATATATGGGGGTGTGCATAAACCACGTAACCATCTTGGGGGGAGGGGGGGGGGATCAGGCCCGAGTCTTCGGTCAGTTACGATGGGGGGGGGGGGGGGGGTCGCTATATATAGCACTATCGTTGACAATTTTTGATCGAACACAACCCGAGCATCCCAACTGACGCTCTCAGACAACCAGTTCAATGCAGACGAAGCCTAAATATTCAGAGAAGCGGTTGCCGGCTCAACGACGACGGAGAACAATCGAGATAACGCGTGCACGTTTCGGAGTGACTAGAGGCAACTTCTCTATCAAGGTTTCTTTCCAGGAGCTTATCCTCTGTCACAGAGTCCATTCAAAATTCCTGCACCTGAGGATGTGACAGACGAGAAGTTTCCACCGTTCCTCTTGAGGCAACCTCTTTCTTTACGACGCAATTATTCTCGGGCAAAAGAGATTCCTCATCATTTGTACTGTCGCTCTCTCCAAGATGAGGTCGAGAAAAGAACCTGTCATGAATGCGGGATCTATTTTACTGCGCAAATTGCAAGAAAAAATCACGTGTAAGTTCAATCATATTTTCTGGTATAATTTTTGGCTTCTCAAGATTATAAATCATTAATTTTAATCATGCGCTAGAGATGAATCACATAAACTCTCAACCAGCGTTGCTAGGGTGAGGCCTATTAATATCATGAAAAAGAGGCCAGGCGAGGCACTCTGCGTCCTCTCAGAGGACACGTGTGAATGGATCGACGTTGAGCACGTTGAAGATGAAGGGCTTGACAATACAGTTCACGAAAGTGAAGAAAAACACCCTATACCATTCATGATGTACAAGAGCGGATTAACCATTAGACTGCCGGCACTTTTCCTGATAAAATGACCACTTCCGAAGGGGAAAATCTATATATATGAGTAACTAATACGTCGTGATGAGTTCTCAAGGTCATGGGTGGCTCATATATGAGCCAGGCCCGCAGGCAACGGTCGGACCCCATACTGTACATTCTGGATTTTTGCGGATTATCATTCAGCTACATCTAAATGAATCCCTGGTTTCCTCGGATGAAATAGGCTGACCGAATCGCTATCCATGCATTCAATCACCAAAAAAAAACTCAATGTCAAAACTACCCCTTATCAGGGGTCGAAAATTTGAAAATTCATAATTAGAGAATTACTGACTTTTGAGAGAATTTATGTGATAAAATGGTTCATCGAGGATCCAAATTGTTACCTGCAGTCGTTGTGGAAACACTAATGTCATAGACTATTAGCCAGGAGAAGTTTCGAAAAATCTGATAGTCTGATATTTTATTCTTGAATTTTGAGGGGTTCCACACCCTCGTTAGGGGTAATTTAGATACATTGGTTGGTTTCAAAGAATCTCAGGGTAGCTCACGATGCTTCTTAATACATTCTATCATAGAAACCTCATCGAAAACTCACTTACAAGAATCAAACTGATCATAAAATAAGTGGCTCATATATGCGCCAGGCCGGCAGTCTAAAGGTTAAGAAAAACATGTGATTTGAGCACGAGTTGTCATAGATAAAATTAATTTTGTAATATATTTCAGACTTGAATGGATGTTTTGAAAATTCCCAACTAAAACCACGTTCGGGGGGGGGGGGGGGCTAAAAATCATCGCAAATTGGGTTACGTGGTTTATGCACACTCCCTATCGCTCCCTAGCTCACCCTGGCTCCCAGGACTCAAGCTCCGAGCCTGCACGAACAAGTTTTCACAAATATAATATGTGATCGGATCCGAAAATTCGGGGAACTATAGACGAGCCAAGTCCAGAGAATATTATATGGGCTCGGTGAAGCGTAATAAGAGCATCTATTAAGGTGAGGCCGTAGTCCGCTAAATAGACGTAAATCCGTTCGGAGGATAAGTCGAATTTTACTTGACCAAATGACTTGGGATTTCACATGCATGTATAGAATGCATGTCTAAATCGCGCTACGAAGCCAAATATGTCAATTTCACTGAAAGAAAGTGTCCAGATGAAGTTTACTCGAGACGTCGTAGGTTGCCGCTCTCTAGCAGACGACGTTTGTGTACATCTCGTTTGGATACTTTTTCGAGTGGAATTGACATATTTGGCTTCGTAGCGCGATTGAGACATGCATTCTATAGATGTATGTAAAATTCCAAGTCATTTGGTCGAGTAAAATTCGACTTATCCTCCGAACGGATTCAGGGCTACTTTCAATATGGCGGCGGACTACGGCCTGGCCTTAATGAGTTCCAGTCGATCAGAGTCATCAGACACTAGCGCAACTGGACAAAGATCTGACAATTGTGCCGGTAAAGTCACTCGCGGCTGCTGAAAAGGCCGAGGGGATTCCTAAAATTTCCCCAGAACTTATCTATTCATGACTGTGATTGGCTGCGTTGAATTGCTTCTCATGATCACGATTGGCCGTTGACGGTGGACCGGAAGCCAAAAATGGATGCACCACCAGATATAATTACAAAGCCCTATACCAAGGTGAAGTGCAATGAAAGCGCTCAATTAAAAAGGAAACAATTCGTCCCAATTACGATTCGAACGATAACCATATAAGATAAATTCCACGCCAAAGCGACCTACGGAAAGGGGTCATCTCTCAAGTTCTAAAAGTTTCTCTTTTCCATTGCACGCACATCTGTAAACAGATCGAAAATTCATCGTGTGAAAATCAATGCTCTTTTATTCACGGAAATGGGAATATTTCGAGTTCTTGAATAGCTACCAATTTGCGGATTGCGGCATCTGAAAGGGCATCAAAATACCCATCGATAACGTCGTCGGAAATTCCTTCACTGTGATTTCGGGGCCTCCTGGAGGCAAAAAAGTGTTTTTCAGTGAATCGTTGATTCCTCAAAAAGCCATTTGTTTATTTTTTGAAAATCAGAAATGTGACGTAAAATTTTGCGTTCTTTCGAAAAAAATGGGTTTCAGAGGAGTTTGGGGCGATCCAAGTGACTTATGAGCCACTTTTTGAAAACTCAGTTTTTTCGGTTTCAAGAAAAGGCGATTTTCTGCACTTGCGCACAAACGTAGACTTTCGGCGCCATTTTCAATAGAAAGCTGACAAAATTCCATATGAAATGACTAGCCGCAAAGTTGAAACACATGCACTGAAACAGGATCGGCAACGATTAATTATATCGAATCAGAATCACATGAAAATTCAATTCACAATCAAAAATTCAAAATCACAGCTCATGAGCGCCTGCTGTTATGACACATTTACGAGATCTTCTCGGGGCTCAATTTTGAGTACGAAATCGCCCTAAAATAATTCGTACTACTTGGTTTTAACGTGAAATTGTATGAACTTCCAAATATACGATTAAAAATACCGTTCGGGCGAACCCGAGGTGCTACATTCAATTTTTTGCCAGAAAATACGATTTTTTACATTCAAAATTGCAAAAAATTCAATGTAGCACCTCAGGTTCACTTCAAACGGAATTTTTCATCGCATATTTTGAAAGTTCAGACAATTTTACGTTGAAACCATGTGTCCGAATTTTTTTAGGGCAATTTCGTACTCAGAAATGAGTCCCAAAAAGATCTCGTAAATGTGTTATCTCAACGTGATTTTGATTCGATATAATTAATCGTTGTAGATCCCGTTTCAATGCATGAATTTCAACTTCGCGGGTAGTCATTTTATAGGGAATTTTGTCTGCTTTCCATTGAAAATGGCGCCGAAAGTCTATGTTTGTGCGCATGCGCAGAAAATCGCTTTTTTCTGAAACCGAAAAATTTGAATTCTCAAAAAATGGCTCATAAGTCACTTGGATCGCTCCAAACTTCTCTGAAAGCCATTTTTTTTTTTTTTTTGAAAGAACGCAAAATTTTACGTCAAATATCTGATTTTCAAAAAATGAAAAAAATGGCTTTTTGAGAGATTAACGTTTTACTGAAATACACTTTTTTGCCTCCAGAAGGCCCCAAAATCACAGGAAAGGAATTTCCGACAACGTTTTCGATGGATTTTTTGATGCCCTTCCAGATGCCGCAACCCGCAAATCAATAGCTATTTATTAAGAACTCGAAATATTCCCATTTCTGTGAATAAAAGAGCATCAATTTTTACACGATGGATCTTCGGTCTGTTTACAAATAAGCGTGCAATGGAGAGGAGAAATTTTTTTTGGACCTCATAGATGGTTCGAAGTTCCTATTTTGGGTCATAGAATCGAATGAAAAAGGTTAAAAAAGAATCTGAGAGATAACCCCTTTCCGTAGGTCGCTTTGGCGTGGAATTCATCATAAACAAATAAACAGTTACGATGGTCACGAGTTCCAATTATTCACGAGGAAGAACTTTTTCCTCTCTTTGACGCTTCTCGAGCTACGTATAAGACTTTCATTCAGAGACTATAGATAAATGTGTTATCTTGAAGGTCGATGTGCTCGATACTCTATCCCAAGACTTATGAGACCCGTCGTTCCAGTTCGAGAAACGATAGAATCATATCACTCGATTTTGGTGAAATGTACGTGGAGCAATGAAATAAAAAAAACTAGTTTTAAAATTGGCAAAATATTAGCCTAGAGAAATTCCATTGATGTGCGGGTATGTTCCTAGGATTTCCAGAGACTTTTCAGAATTTTTCCAGATTTTCACTGTTTGTTAATCAAAATTCATCACAGATATCGAACTCCGGGAATGTCCACATATGTGGACGGTTTTAGTCAATGGGTAAACGTGGAAATTTGGGATTTAATCCGAAAAGACAGAACTGGTTATCCAGAGCTTGACGAATCAGTCCGAAAAGTTTTTGGGAGAACCTTCCACGAGTTGGATAAGATATCGTAATGGTTTGGCGATCTATTGGAGATGGCATGAGATGAAAAATAACGAGGATCAACACATATATTTCAACATGAAAACGAAGCCCACCGCGGCCTCGCGGACAAGGTCCTTGCCTTCAACGCAGAAGCTGGGGTTCCAATCTCCGCCGGCACCAATGTGAATTTTCATAAGTGCTTTTCGGTCGCTCCGGTGGTTCGGAAGCCACCTCAATGTGTAGGTCCCGTAAAATAAACTCAGAAAGAGGTTGAAAATGCGTTAATAATAAAAAACAACACGTATATATATATATATATATATATTCTTTTAAACTGGCTGAGTAGATGAATGTTTCCGCGCCGAAGAAATACATACGAATATGTTTATTTAGCCTCCCACAACTTTCCAGTCCAGACTTCGAAACTAAAGTCGCACCTCCCTTTGATGATCAAACATCGTGTAGCTACTTCAATAGTTTTGAAATACCTCGTGCTATTCGAATACTTTCTCCCGATATCAGAGCTTTGGGTTCACAATTATTTTCTTCATCGAAATGAGAGCTCACGTATCATAAATCAATGTATTGATCGCTAGATTCAATAAAAGTACTGGGATATGTACTCCTTTCGATGTATTGTATTGATGCGAGGGGCGCAACATTTAAAACAAAGTTTTACTTCAACTTCTCAAATCATCAAACGCTGAGTTTTGATGAGCAAATAGACAAAGGAAAATTCAGGGTCCTTAATAATTCAATCTCCACGGATGCGAAATCTATCTGTTTTAGGACACGGGAATCGATTTTCCCGAGTGTAACTAGAAAAAAGTTTTATTTATCCGAATAGCTCGATGGTATTGACTGACTCTTCTGAATTATGCTCTGTTTCTAGAAAATACAATACTTTTTCATTTGCACAAAGGAGTCTACTATCCGCGCGAGCACGGTTGGTCAGTTGATAGACCGGCTGGATCATTCAGCCATTTTCCAAACTGACTAGTCGGTGCCTCCACGTGGATTCTACTATTCGCGCGCCGTCTATAAACTGACTTGCTAGTTTATAGACTGGCCGATTCTATTATTAACCGTCTACAACATATACAAGAGCCGCATTGGCGGAGACAAAACATTTTTGAGTGAAAATCCGGCGAAAAATCTACTACTATCAAATGAAAGCTTTCTCTTTTGAGACAGCAAAAGGGGGCGTCTTGAAGTTGTATTGTTTAAAGAAAGTTCATGCGATTTGATGTTTTGAAGAGACCTTGAGAGAATGGTCTCTTGAAGGAAATATCCAAGCCTCATGAAGGCGAAATATTATCCATCGAAACTCTTTCAAAACGATTTCGATAATTTTATCCAAGAGCTGTCGAATAGTGCTAACCGCATCCTAGTCTGTCAAGCCAAATTTTAGATAAAAAAAATTTATTGAGAGCGTGCAGTAGAATTGAAACGAAGGTAGAAATAGGGTCGTCGAGGATCAGAAAATTTTACCGTGGTTCTAAATCAACCCAATTGATGAACATTGAAAGCGCTTTCAGGAGTCCTAGGACTTACATGAGATGAAGGAGAAGTACTGTTGCACAGCATGAATATAAGCCAGAAATACTATTTGCGGCACAAATAACAACATTGCTGTAAACATGTTGATCGTGAGGGTGTCATTCGCTATCCTACTGATCCAGTCTTTTTCTTGAGCGCCCACTTGTTTATTCGCATTTTTTACCGCAAAATCGAATAATAAGTAGAACCTGGAAGATACAAAACACTTTTCACCAACCATTCATCATCGGTTCGCAAACATCACGTTGACAACGTACCTGTGAACAATGGCTAACTGAAACAGATGCAGAACGCACTGATGTTTAGTCGCAACGTCGTTTGTTTGGTACCATTTGAAGCTCAAAAATTGTATGAGACAGGATGGTACCATGATGAGAGTGATCCTGAAGTATGCCCACGATTCGAACGAATTCAACCACAGCTCAATCACGACGGACAAATCTGAAAGAGAATTGAAGAAATGCTCATCATCGATACTGAGTGGGAGGACCTTGGTGAACGAATATGTAAACAAGGAATGGGGCATGGGTGCGCCGGTGTTACAGGTGAATAAAATGGACCACAACAACGCAGGGTGGTGCAACGAGACGCCGTGTCGTTGGGGGAAGCGTAAGGAAGCTGTTGAGGGAAAAATCGCGGAGAGGCATGCATTGTGAGCCCGAGTCGCAGCAAAATTCGAAATGAAGAGATACATCGGGAAAGCGGGGAAGACGAATGACTCACCTGTGGCAACGGCAACGATGAAAACGGCTACGCTGAGGGCGTAGAGGCAGGCGTGGAGGAGCCCGGGCCCGCTGGCCTGGGGCCCGGTCGCTCGAAGTAGCTCGGCGTCCTTGCCGGGCCCCGGCTCCGCCATCTTCTGCGAGGGACGCTCAATCGGGCCTCTTCTATCATTGAAAGCGTGAGCTCCGCCGAGGCCTAGGCAAAAAAGACAACTGGACCCGCGAACGAGGGGGAGAGTAAGCCACCGGGAGAAACAAAAAGTCGGAAGGGCTCGCGCCCGAGGTCCACTGCGGTCCCACCACTCTTCTCCACCGTCCAAATTCTTAAGCTACTGCGGAGTGCGCGCCGCCGCCGACACAACGCGGCCTCAGGTAAGTATATCTGTTCTGTGCCGGCTTCTCTTTTCGCCGGTCTCCCTCTTTCCTCCGCCTCCACCTTCACGGTCACAGCGATGTTCTGGTACTTGGCACACGATCTTGAACTCGCGTTTTTGAATTCCAAGATATTTCGAAATGCCCGCAATCTTACGATACTCTTGTTTCTGTCCTGAGAATCTTGATTCGCATGATGCTCTCCATCAAATGCGCCCATATGAATCCTCGCGGTTTGTTTACCTTCCATCTCATTGAGTAACTTTTCAAATCTCAGCGAGGCCGCCAAAGCATGTGGTTGGCTCAGCCAGCCCTCACTCACGATAGCTCTAATAATGTGTAGGTACTCGAACGAACACGTGCATCGTGCGAACGTTCACACGAACAATCGCAAATACGCGAGCGGTCTCTCGGTCTAGTGTATGCCAGATATATCAGACTGTTGTGTATTAGAGCTGAGATTTTTTAGTTCTTGAAGCCTTGCATTGAGTGAATAACCTTGGTTTCAGCGCAATAACATTGTATTCGTGTACCACATACTAAGGAGTTTTGTTAATATGTCCTATACCTCACGCATGCTCCACACGTGACTCTGGTACATACATACTTATGCTTGGGCATTTAAATTTGCAAAAACAATTAAAAACCTCTAGATAATTTTCAACATTCTTCATGGAGTTGATAATCTCTTGGGGTCTTAATTTAGCATAAAATCAGTGCAGATAGTGGAAAATAGTTATGAATATAGGCAAATGGCAAGGCACAAATCGTATGTGTATTCACCTTATTCTATGACATTTCACTGGTTTCACTGGTTCTAAGAATTGATTTTAAAATGCCTGTTACAATAGGGTTTGACTCAAGTTCTTGTCCAATACTTGAATACTTATTGGTCAACAGTAACAAGGCCGAGCCTACTTTTTGAATTAGTTCATTGTTGCATTCTCCAGAACTAGTAATTTTGCAGCACAATTTGATGAGTGAGGTGAATATAGTTGTGACAAAATTGGGCCCAATCGGCAAGTAAGTTGACAGAAGAGTACTCAAGATGTTTAAGGACAAATCCACAGTCATTAAATTATTCACATCTTCACAATACTCAGCGATGATTCCTGCCAGTCTCTCAGACCACTTGCCAATATTTTGTTGATTTAATAGCATTTTTAAACTGGTAGCGTAAGCAATACGAGAATCATCGTGTGTCTGTAGCTCCATATGAGTCAGAAGAGCCATTATAACATCATCTCTTCTGGACCACCTGAATCGCTCACTAGGTCTCTGATAAAACTCAATACATTTCAGAAGATTAGATATGCATGAATACAAATCTTCAACCAGACTGACGTCCAATTTATAAGCCATTTGATCTAAAGCATAAAAAATGACTTCATCATAGTTGAGATTCTTCAAACTGTGATTATCCTGACAGTGTCTCATTATCATACTAACACAATTCAAGCCCACTTTCTGATTATTTGTGTCATAATCATCAAGGATGATGAGAGCAGTAGGAATCACATCCGGTAAATGATGTCTCAATAATGGTTTTTCAACAGATTGTAACAACCATTCATAACATACAACAGCAGCTGGGTGGGACTTCCAACTATCTTTCATCAATTTTGGTCTCAAAAACATGATAACTTCTGAAAATACATTGTCTATAAGGAATTGACTCACTTTTTGGACAGAAAAGAGAGCACACATTCTAGAGATGACCAGTTGCAACAGATCTGTAGCTTTTCTGGTGTTCCAAACATTCTCACTACTATGTTCACCAATGATCACAACAACCTTGATTAATTGAATCTTGACCTTCGAGGTTTTCCATTCCCTATTTTTCAGGAGAGTATCTAGGTACAAAATGATACGTTCAAGATTTTCAGTCAGCAGTTCTCGATACTCAGCATAATCACTTGTTGCACATGGTCGAACAGCCTTGGATGCAAAACTGGGCACTAGGGTCCGAGAAATGGTTTCATCGAAACTTTGCCAAAATACTTGATCCATCACTTTTTCACACATTTCAGTAAAAACTCAACTTTCACAAATGTAGTACATATCTAGATAATACGCTGTAGCCGCACCACGTGGACCAACATGCATGTGTATAATGTATACATGCATGCACTGTCTTCCTCTTCTTGCTTGTGGTAATTAGGCCTAGTGGCAATGGACGACTGTCCTCTCGTCATCACCTGGTAGTAAGTCGTGCATGCACTGTGATCAACTGTGACTGTAAACAATCCTGGAGGCAAGTGTACATCGCTGGCCTTCGCTGGGGCTGGGGCCCTGATCCTCCAGGTCTCCAGGTGCTACGGACTGTACAGGCCTGACGGACTGACTGGGACTAGCTGGGACTAGCGATCCTCCAGGTAGCTGGGACCAGCTGACTGGCGGACTGACCAACTATAGCGATAGAATCGTGATAGCGATCCTCTGACCTAGCGATCCTTACCTGGAGGATCGCTACTCTGACCTAGAGACCCTCCCTATTGGCTATGGGAAGAATGGGAAGTATATGAGTTTCAGCGCCTCCGTGCGGCGGAAAACGGCATGCCACGGGAGGGAGCAGTCGAACATGTTTATATGTATGTGGTTTAGTGCGCGCGGGCTTCGGTCTTCTTATGCATTTAGCTCAAAAACCGTATAGCTCGGATGTGGCAACAGTTTGCGAGGCGATTGTAGGGTTTTCAAAAACGAAGGATTTGAGCGATTGTGGGCCTGAATCTCGGCCTAAGGGCGAAATTACATGGACGGAGTAGAGCGGAAAAATCAGAGAAGAGCGTAAAATCTGGCAGCCAATCACAACACACGAGTTTCAAAATATTGGCGCGCTCTCTTAATTCGAATGTTTTGTTTGCAGTTTCAATGAAATTTCTTGATTCATTTGAAATTGAGGAGATATTCGTGCAACTGAGTAATTATAGACAATAACTATGTGATTAGACCGCATTACTTCACTTTTCTAATCGTATAAAATTAGGTCATAGCTCAGTAGACGGTTCTATTTCGAGGTTAGGAAGCGATTGCGTAAAGGCTAACTATTTCATTCAGCTGCTTAATCTTCGTCCGTTGTTTCGCTCAAGTTTCCACCGTCTATTAGATTCGAATAGTTGTCTATTTCAGTATAATTTCATCATCGGATGTAAATAACTATTTCGAAATCAGTGTATTGATTGAGTCAAACGAGATGGGCAATAAGGGTATACATGTTATTCATTGCTGAAGAGAGAAATATCCTTCGTGATTAGTTTTTCATCTAGGTATACAAATCATAAGTGGAATAGGATCCATAAGGCGTATAATCGTAGATTTCGCAATACCCTTCCAACAAATTGAATTAATTAAGCGAAATTTCCAGATTCTTACTGGAGATTCATGAACCTCACTATGCGCAACATTACACCAACTCAATAGTTCTCGATCACAGTTACTAGGTTTCATCGAGGAAATGATTCTTTCCGAATCCACTCTATTATGAAATCTCAACGTTACATTGTTGAACTACAGAAGCATTTCAGGGGCTCATACCATATCAGAGACACTTCCAACCCGGACGAGCGTTAGCGAGGTAGGCAATAACGCTAGTGTTAAGTAACTGGCGGGCAGCATCAGCCAGTTACTCAACTGATTAGACAGACAACGAAGAAAGGCATGCGCTCGTGCAAATTTTATTAACCGGCCGCGGTTACTTTACCGGCTAGCCAGTTAATTAAGCGGCGGATTTGAGTAACCGGCTACGACATATCGACGCCTCTTACGAAGATAAACACATCCGCTAACGCCCACGAAGGAAAACACGGTGGCCGAAGATTAGCATTTGCTTTGTTACGGCCACGAAGATTAACACTTACTGTTTACGCCACGAAGAACAACACTTACGCCTCAGCGCCACGAAGATCATCTCTTACTGCTTAAGACCACGAAGAGTAACACTTACTCCTCAAACTGCACGAAGATTAACACATTCGCGCATTTTTTTTCTTGACGGGACGAAGACTATAAGTATTCCGTCTTAAGGCCACGAAAAGTAACACATTTTCCTTTACGCCACGAAGACTACTACATTCGTAGACTCCATTCTTGAAGGGACGGAGATTATAAGTACTTCGTCTTAAGCCCACGAAAAGTAACATATTCTTCTTAGCGGAACGAAGGCTAACACAATCACTCACCGTTCATCGTCACGTCAAAGAGAATGTGTTGTTTTTCATTCCATCGAAAAGAATGTGTTAGTCTTCGTGGCGTAGAGAAAAATGTGTTACTTTTCGTGGACTTAAGACGAAATACTTATTGTCTCCGTCCCTCTATGAATGAAGTCTACCGATGCGTTAACTTTTGTGCCGCTAATGAGAATGTGTTTTTTTTTTGTGGCCCTAAGACGAAATACTTGGTCTCCGTCCCTTTGGACGAGGACGTGTGCAAGTGTGCTATAATCTTCATACGGTTCAAGAGTGAGTGCTAGTTTCATGGGCCGTTGAGCAGTAAGTGTTAGTCTTCGTGGCCCTAAGGAGTAAGTGTTAGTCTTCGTGCCCCTAAGGAGTAAGTGTTAGTCTTCGTGGACTTAACGAGAATGCGTTAATCTTCGTGTCCCTAAGGAGTAAGTGTTAGTTTTCGTGGACCTAAGAACAATCCGTTAATATTCGTGTTCACAACGAATAAACGTTAATCTTCGTCAGTCACAAGAAAATAGGTGTTTATCTTCGTAAGAGGCGTCGATATATACTCGCAACGCTAACCTTTTTGATTGTAGCTCTGGACAGAAGGCTCATTTGACGGAGTTACTCTGAATTCTTCATATTCTAGGCGACACAAAACTGTAAAAAAATTTTGGAAAGGATTGGTGATCCAAAGGTTTGGTCCTCCCATTGTAAGATCAAGAGAACCAAGTAGAACATTGAAGAATCAATTCATCAAGTGATATTTGTTTTGGCTCGATACTTTTCCTAATCTAATAGACTGTAATCACGACGTTCGACATGCACACATATCTTCTTATATTGAGCGTATGACTAGAATAATGAGATATTTGATTAAGATGTACGTGACAATGTTAAGTATTTCAATTTGGATGTTTGTTTACTTGTGAATGTTCACCTTTTGCGATTTCCTTATTGAATCCAAAATTTAACAGTGATGCGTTGATTGTTCTTTCCCACGTGGGGCCACTTACCCCCTTCCCCACCCTCGCCCAAATTTTACTCATGCATCTTTAGAGCAAATGAGAAAGCAACCGTTATGATTGGAGAAATTACATCTTTTACAAAGAGTCTGACCTACTTGGAGCTTTAACTTGAGCTGTCCCAGAGCAAAGATCGCTACAGAACTATGATTAGAGCTATCATTCATCACTTTATGGATTCATTTATGCATATGTTGATTGATGTGATATTTCGGGAGATCGTTATCAAATTCAAGTGCCATCTGATGCGTTGAAACGTCTTTCTTGGTCTTGGATTCGTTTCTGGTCGCTAATTCGGTTAGCGTGTCTAAAAAATGGAAAACGCGCATATTTTCCTATCCCTGATATGTCCCAAAATATGCTACTGGAATTTAGGCAATGTGCCTCAAGATTTAAGAATTCATTTTGCTTTCTCTAAAGAGAAAGCTTTGTTTTCGGCACAGCAAATTTTTGATCAATTTTTCCATTGAACTGAATAATTTCTTCAACAAAATTCCTCCTATCACAAAAATGCTTCAACCATCTTGTTCCTCTCGCCAAAATCTAACGATTGTAAGTGACACTTTCTCTTCTAAAAACCTTCAAAACCTCCCAAGGACTCATCTCTCCGTCCCTTTGCATGTGTCTGTGTGTGTATGTATGTTGTTTTTTTTCCGCCACGCTTTCTCTCCTACACTCCACTCTATCGATTTTTGCCTTTCTACAAGTTGTAGAGAATCATTCAGAGATGAGACCAGTGATTTGGCTGCTCTCCTCTCCCAATCAGAATTGATTTAGAGGTTTTTTGAGGTAAAATCGCTAAAATTGTTTACTTTCATAGTAAAATATCTTTTTCTAACTTTATCTCTCGGCGATTTGAATGACCTAGACTATGGTTTTTTTAGCTGAATCCATCGATTGGTTAATACCGAAATTTAATTTAATCTCTATAAACCTACATTTTTAGAAAAAACGAAAATTCTCAAGAAAAACTTCATTTTGAGTATATTGAAACCAATTGTATCAAAATCCTGTCTCGACCAAATTACAGACATTGCTAAAAAAACCTCAGTTTAGATAGCCCAAATCGCCCAAACTAACTTCCTCGAAAAAATAACTCAAAATATACAAGAATATTTTTTTCAATATCCATACTTTCCTCATATCTTCCCCTCGAACCGACCCATTCAAATTTTAATAAACTAAACTGATACTTTCTCGTCATCCTAAATCGATTGGTTGATACCAAATTTTTTCAAAATTTGTTTCAGTACAGTCAAAATCAAATTTATTCTGTCTCGAAAAATCCAAATTTTTTGAAAATACTCCATTTCTATCATCTTTACACCAACTATATCAAAATTTCGTCTTAACCAGACGATATATCTTGCACAGAAAACACAAGTGTAGGTCATCTGAATTCCCCTAAAAGGAAATCTTGTAAAAATAGCTCAAAATATGAGAAAAAAATTTTATCCAAGATTCATTTCTTGCTCATATTTCCCCTACAACTAATCTATTTACCTTTCAATGAACTAGAGAAATACTTTTCCAGCATCCTACACCAATTGGGTGAAACCAAATTTGATTCAACTACGTTGAAGTTTGATTCAAATCCAATTTTCACTCCAAGAATCGAAATTTCCTCCACGAACTCCATTTTCATCATCTATAAACCAACTGTATCAAAACTCCGCCTTAACCAAACGATTGTTTTCACTTTTAAAACTAGAGTCTAGATCATCTTAATCACCCTAAAAGTGTTTCTCGAGAAAATAAATCAAGATATACAATCAAAATTTAATCTAAAATTAATTTTTTTCTCATATCTACTTCTGAGTATGAGTTGCGTCTGAAATGGATTGGACCACAGGGGAAATGAAACAATTTTGTGGGAATTTCAATCATGATTTCGGAATTTGATCAGTTCTCCGAATTTCTCATCAATCCGAGTGATTCTCTGAGACTATTCCGCTAAGAGAAAGCACTCTGCTAATCTCTTTTAGCAGCGTATTTTTTCATCCGAAAGTTAAAAGTTCCTGAGTTTTGCCCATATACATCTCATTGCTTGCGTATCCGGGAACTCACAGCCATTGAATGTTCAACCAGCTGGTTGAATTTTCAATCACTCGGTTGAATTTTCAACCAATTTGGTTGAAGTTTTCATTCAACCAACTGGTGGAAGCTTTTTGAACGAATTTTTTACAGTGCAATTTCAAAACTTGTTTTCAGGGTAAAGAGCAAAATTACGTCCTATTTGGACAAATCAGATCTGAGCCCTCACAAGTGTTCCAAATGGTGATTTTTTGCAAGCTCGTGGGAAAGTGTTTCCTAAAACAGACTCAATCTGTTGATTCACATCGCATGCAGTTCATTTGCTAGATCTACAGTTCGAATATGTAAATTGTACAAACTATTGATTCATTAACTGATAGATTTCCAAGTTGATGAAATGGCAATTTTCTCGGCTCAAAAAAGTCCCATTAGCTTAATAGATGCTACTATAATCAGGATTTAGTGAAATATTCGAGAGATCGTATCCGTAATTTGTTCTCGGGCGCGATGGGGATCGAACTGTCGGTCATTAGGTTAGAAATCCGGAGGCATGATCGCTGTGCCAACACTTACACATGGCGCCCTTTTCTAAGGCGATGCGGTCACCGTGCAGGTTGAAAGTTATTCGCACTTTTATCAAATTCTCTCGCGATTTGGGCGAAAAGACGAGAAGATTAAATCATTATCATCTAACTTGAGTTCGTCTTCTCGTCGTTTAGCTCAAATCGCGAGAGAATTGGAGAAAAGTGCGAATTACAAAAAGCCCATATTATAGGAGGAGGTGCCGCGCTCAAGTTATTCCCACTTTTCTACAGTTCTCTTGCGATTTTAGCCAAACGACGAGAAGACGAACTCAAGTTAGATCATAATAAACATTCGTCTTCTCCTCATTTGGTCCAAATCGCAAGAATCTCGGAGAAAAGTGGGAATAACTTTCAGCGTGTGCGGTGCACGGTGACCGCATCGCCTTAAAGCCAGTATTATTCTGTGCATTGGGTTCCTTGACGATTTGGATTCTCGTGCATAAAACATGATGATTCGTATGTAATATGATTTAATCAACGTGTTTTGGTAGTGCTGAGTTATAAAAATTAACCAGAAATTAATATCAACGATCAATTATAAATCATTGCAAACTATTTTTGTTGAGGGGAAAATTCTTTCGCATTCCTTAAAATATTTTGAGTGAAGATGGTTTGCCTAAGTATGTCATCAAAACCCGTTTTCTGGGGAAGATTTTTGAAGTTCCAGAAAATTCGAGAAGATTCGACTTTTAAATCTTCTATTGGTCGTTGATCTCAAGAAGGGGTGGAATTTGTCGACTCGCTATTATTTCAAACTCCTGTTCAAAGCATCCACAAGAAGAGGAAACTCGCATTCATCCAGAGAATTCTTCTACTCGTCCACATTTCCATATACATATTCCCACACATCAGGGAATTTTTCATGGCGTCTTATGAATCACATATTGGATTTGGTACAATCTACAGATTTAAGAGTGCTCTCTACCACCTCTCTACCTCATAAAAACCGGCGGTGGCGCCTCTAGCAGTCAAATGGGTATATTGCCAATAACAATTTCCAAAAACGGAGAGGAAGGAAATCAATAGTACCGCCACCTGCGGATCATTTTTCTGCAAATTGAAAAAAAGCTTCATCGAGATCGGTGCATAATTGAGCCCACAAAGATGCGGGAACTTTTCCTTAGCGTTGTTGAATTTTCCCGCGACTTTGTGGGCTCATTTTTCCACCAATCTCGATGAAACTTTTTTTTTAATTAGCAGAAAAATAATTCGTAGGTGGCAGTACTATAGGTTTCCTTTCTCTTCGTTTTTCAAAATTGTTATTGGCAATATACCATTTTGACTGCTAGAGGCACCATCGTCGCTTTTACAAAGTCGAAGAGCATTCGTAAGGGGTTCGATAGCGACTCGCAAGTCAAGGTAAATACTCATCCTAGCAATCAACCCAAAAATCTATATTTGCGTTCCTGACTGCTTTGATTCCTATCTGTAAATTCAGAATATGAATTTAGATGAGGCCAGGAATCATTTCTACACTGATAGAACTTGTGAAATCATGAATTGTAATTCCTGGTGCATCGCTTTACTACCGTAACACAGTGGGGTCAAAACTGTAAAATTGCGCATAAATCGCCTTTACGCGGATTTGTGATCGATCAACATAATTCATGAGGAAATTCCATTTTCTTCTGCTGTTTAAGCTGTGTCTGCGCAAATTTCGACTTAAGTTGTATGGTGGCTCAGAATCATAATTATATACAGACGTGGATAAATGTAATATACCGTGAATGATCGGGTCCCCTGGACCTTGGCGGCAATATACAGAGCTCTGTTCGGGCTCAAATGACAGATAATCATCACTATAGTATGTCGAAATCGCTCGCATTGCTGCAGAAGTCGTGAAAGTCAACTTTGTTTCATGATTTTTGATTTGCTCAAATATTGTAAATCACATATTCATCTGTTGAAATTAGATATTCATCCGTTAAAATCACATATTTATTTGTAGAAATTACAGATCTATCTGGAAAAATAATTTTTACGGATTTGAATCCGTAAAAATTCACAAGGCAGCTCCTGGACGTTAGGAAGAACCGTTCCTTATCTAGTTTTGCAACGTTCTTGCACCTTTTCAAACTCCTTGATTATAATATAGTATATTGGGTATAGTGTATACATAATATATATATATATATATAAATTGAATGCCATTTTATAGAATAAGGACCTAAGACGAGAGGCCGATAAGACATTTTTCTCGATCGAAAGAAACGAGTTACTCGCCTTCTTTTCCATCTCTAAATTTTTTATTTAACTTTCCATCGTGAAATCGATCACAATGCCTTCTTTTGACTTCGGAGAACGTGAGGACAAGTCACCAGGATTATGTGATTGGGAAATTTAAAGATTTTCAAAGACAAGAGGCCGATAAGTGATTTTTCTCGATCGGGAAAAACGATTTTCCCGCCTTTTGTTCCATCTCTAAATTTTTTTATTAAACTTTCAATTGTGAGAACGGTCAGGATACCTTCCTTCGACATTGGAGAACGTGTGGACGCGTTACCAGGATTATGTGATTGGTAAATTTGGAGATTTTCAAAGACGAGAGGCCGATAACTGATTTTACTCGATCGGAAAAAACGAGTTTTTCGCCTTCTTTTCCATCTCCAAATTTTTTGATTAAATTTTCAATTGTAAAATGGATCAGGATACCGTCCTCTGACTTTAGAAGCAGTGTGAATTGGAAAATTTAGAGATTTTCAAAGATGAGAGGATAATAAGTGATTTTTCTCGATCGAAAAAAAAAACTAGTTACTCGGCGTCTTACCCATCTCTAAATTTTTTGATTCAATTTCCAATTAAGAAATCAAACAAGATACCTTCGACTAACTTTGGAGAACGTAAGGACGCGTTACCAGGATTATGTGATTGGAAAATTAAAAGATTTTCAAAGACAAGAGGCCGATAAGTGGTTTTTCTCGATCGGGAAAAACGATTTTCCCTCCTTTTTTTCCATCTCTAAATTTTTTTATTAAACTGTCAATTGTGAGAACGGTCAGGATACCTCCCTTCGACATTGGAGAACGTGTGGACGCGTTACCAGGATTATGTGATTGAAAAATTTGAATTTCGAAGATGAGAGGCCGATAAGACATTTTTCTCGAGCAAATCGATCAGAAAACCTTCCTTCGACATTGGAGAACGTGTGGACGCGTTACCAGGATTATGTGATTAGAAGATTTGAAGATTTTCAAAGACAAGAGGCCGATGAGTGATTTTTCTCGATCGGGAAAAACGATTTTCCCGCCTTTTGTTCCATCTCTAAAATTTTTTATTAAACTTTCAATTGTGAGAACGGTCAGGATACCTTCCTTCGACATTGGAGAACGTGTGAACGCGTTACCAGGATTATGTGATTAGAAAATTTGGAGATTTTCAAAGACGAGAGGCCGATAACTGATTTTACTCGATCGAAAAAAACGAGTATTTCGCCTTCTTTTCCATCTCCAAATTTTTTGATTAAATTTTCAATTGTGAAATGGATCAGGATACCGTCCTCTGATTTTGGAGAAAGTGTCAATTGGAAAATTTAGAGATTTTCAAAGACGAGAGGATAATAAGTGATTTTTCTCGATCGAAAAAAAAACTAGTTACTCGGCGTCTTACCCATATCTAAATTTTTTGATTCAATTTCCAATTAAGAAATCAAACAAGATACCTTCGACTGACTTTGGAGAACGTAAGGACGCGTTACCAGGATTATGTGATTGGAAAATTTGAAGATTTTCGAAGACAAGAGGCCGATAAGTGATTTTTCTCGATCGGGAAAAACGATTTTCCCGCCTTTTGTTCCATCTCTAAATTTTTTTATTAAACTTTCAATTGTGAGAACGGTCAGGATACCTTCCTTCGACATTGGAGAACGTGTGGACGCGTTACCAGGATTATGTGATTGGTAAATTTGAAGATTTTCAAAGACGAGAGGCCGATAACTGATTTTACTCGATCGGAAAAAACGAGTTTTTCGCCTTCTTTTCCATCTCCAAATTTTTTGATTAAATTTTCAATTGTAAAATGGATCAGGATACCGTCCTCTGACTTTAGAGGCAGTGTGAATTGGAAAATTTAGAGATTTTCAAAGATGAGAGGATAATAAGTGATTTTTCTCGATCGAAAAAAAAAACTAGTTACTCGGCGTCTTACCCATCTCTAAATTTTTTTATTCAATTTCCAATTAAGAAATCAAACAAGATACCTTCGACTAACTTTGGAGAACGTAAGGACGCGTTACCAGGATTATGTGATTGGAAAATTAAAAGATTTTCAAAGACAAGAGGCCGATAAGTGGTTTTTCTCGATCGGGAAAAACGATTTTCCCTCCTTTTTTTCCATCTCTAAATGTTTTTATTAAACTGTCAATTGTGAGAACGGTCAGGATACCTCCCTTCGACATTGGAGAACGTGTGGACGCGTTACCAGGATTATGTGATTGAAAAATTTGAATTTCGAAGATGAGAGGCCGATAAGACATTTTTCTCGAGCAAATCGATCAGAAAACCTTCCTTCGACATTGGAGAACGTGTGGACGCGTTACCAGGATTATGTGATTAGAAGATTTGAAGATTTTCAAAGACAAGAGGCCGATGAGTGATTTTTCTCGATCGGGAAAAACGATTTTCCCGCCTTTTGTTCCATCTCTAAAATTTTTTATTAAACTTTCAATTGTGAGAACGGTCAGGATACCTTCCTTCGACATTGGAGAACGTGTGAACGCGTTACCAGGATTATGTGATTAGAAAATTTGGAGATTTTCAAAGACGAGAGGCCGATAACTGATTTTACTCGATCGAAAAAAACGAGTATTTCGCCTTCTTTTCCATCTCCAAATTTTTTGATTAAATTTTCAATTGTGAAATGGATCAGGATACCGTCCTCTGATTTTGGAGAAAGTGTCAATTGGAAAATTTAGAGATTTTCAAAGACGAGAGGATAATAAGTGATTTTTCTCGATCGAAAAAAAAACTAGTTACTCGGCGTCTTACCCATATCTAAATTTTTTGATTCAATTTCCAATTAAGAAATCAAACAAGATACCTTCGACTGACTTTGGAGAACGTAAGGACGCGTTACCAGGATTATGTGATTGGAAAATTTGAAGATTTTCGAAGACAAGAGGCCGATAAGTGATTTTTCTCGATCGGGAAAAACGATTTTCCCGCCTTTTGTTCCATCTCTAAATTTTTTTATTAAACTTTCAATTGTGAGAACGGTCAGGATACCTTCCTTCGACATTGGAGAACGTGTGGACGCGTTACCAGGATTATGTGATTGGTAAATTTGAAGATTTTCAAAGACGAGAGGCCGATAACTGATTTTACTCGATCGGAAAAAACGAGTTTTTCGCCTTCTTTTCCATCTCCAAATTTTTTGATTAAATTTTCAATTGTAAAATGGATCAGGATACCGTCCTCTGACTTTAGAGGCAGTGTGAATTGGAAAATTTAGAGATTTTCAAAGATGAGAGGATAATAAGTGATTTTTCTCGATCGAAAAAAAAAACTAGTTACTCGGCGTCTTACCCATCTCTAAATTTTTTTATTCAATTTCCAATTAAGAAATCAAACAAGATACCTTCGACTAACTTTGGAGAACGTAAGGACGCGTTACCAGGATTATGTGATTGGAAAATTAAAAGATTTTCAAAGACAAGAGGCCGATAAGTGGTTTTTCTCGATCGGGAAAAACGATTTTCCCTCCTTTTTTTCCATCTCTAAATGTTTTTATTGAACTGTCAATTGTGAGAACGGTCAGGATACCTCCCTTCGACATTGGAGAACGTGTGGACGCGTTACCAGGATTATGTGATTGAAAAATTTGAATTTCGAAGATGAGAGGCCGATAAGACATTTTTCTCGAGCAAATCGATCAGAAAACCTTCCTTCGACATTGGAGAACGTGTGGACGCGTTACCAGGATTATGTGATTAGAAGATTTGAAGATTTTCAAAGACAAGAGGCCGATGAGTGATTTTTCTCGATCGGGAAAAACGATTTTCCCGCCTTTTGTTCCATCTCTAAATTTTTTTATTAAACTTTCAATTGTGAGAACGGTCAGGATACCTTCCTTCGACATTGGAGAACGTGTGGACGCGTTACCAGGATTATGTGATTGGTAAATTTGAAGATTTTCAAAGACGAGAGGCCGATAACTGATTTTACTCGATCGGAAAAAACGAGTTTTTCGCCTTCTTTTCCATCTCCAAATTTTTTGATTAAATTTTCAATTGTAAAATGGATCAGGATACCGTCCTCTGACTTTAGAGGCAGTGTGAATTGGAAAATTTAGAGATTTTCAAAGATGAGAGGATAATAAGTGATTTTTCTCGATCGAAAAAAAAAACTAGTTACTCGGCGTCTTACCCATCTCTAAATTTTTTTATTCAATTTCCAATTAAGAAATCAAACAAGATACCTTCGACTAACTTTGGAGAACGTAAGGACGCGTTACCAGGATTATGTGATTGGAAAATTAAAAGATTTTCAAAGACAAGAGGCCGATAAGTGGTTTTTCTCGATCGGGAAAAACGATTTTCCCTCCTTTTTTTCCATCTCTAAATGTTTTTATTAAACTGTCAATTGTGAGAACGGTCAGGATACCTCCCTTCGACATTGGAGAACGTGTGGACGCGTTACCAGGATTATGTGATTGAAAAATTTGAATTTCGAAGATGAGAGGCCGATAAGACATTTTTCTCGAGCAAATCGATCAGAAAACCTTCCTTCGACATTGGAGAACGTGTGGACGCGTTACCAGGATTATGTGATTAGAAGATTTGAAGATTTTCAAAGACAAGAGGCCGATGAGTGATTTTTCTCGATCGGGAAAAACGATTTTCCCGCCTTTTGTTCCATCTCTAAAATTTTTTATTAAACTTTCAATTGTGAGAACGGTCAGGATACCTTCCTTCGACATTAGAGAACGTGTGAACGCGTTACCAGGATTATGTGATTAGAAAATTTGGAGATTTTCAAAGACGAGAGGCCGATAACTGATTTTACTCGATCGAAAAAAACGAGTATTTCGCCTTCTTTTCCATCTCCAAATTTTTTGATTAAATTTTCAATTGTGAAATGGATCAGGATACCGTCCTCTGATTTTGGAGAAAGTGTCAATTGGAAAATTTAGAGATTTTCAAAGACGAGAGGATAATAAGTGATTTTCCTCGATCGAAAAAAAAACTAGTTACTCGGCGTCTTACCCATATCTAAATTTTTTGATTCAATTTCCAATTAAGAAATCAAACAAGATACCTTCGACTGACTTTGGAGAACGTAAGGACGCGTTACCAGGATTATGTGATTGGAAAATTTGAAGATTTTCGAAGACAAGAGGCCGATAAGTGATTTTTCTCGATCGGGAAAAACGATTTTCCCGCCTTTTGTTCCATCTCTAAATTTTTTTATTAAACTTTCAATTGTGAGAACGGTCAGGATACCTTCCTTCGACATTGGAGAACGTGTGGACGCGTTACCAGGATTATGTGATTGGTAAATTTGAAGATTTTCAAAGACGAGAGGCCGATAACTGATTTTACTCGATCGGAAAAAACGAGTTTTTCGCCTTCTTTTCCATCTCCAAATTTTTTGATTAAATTTTCAATTGTAAAATGGATCAGGATACCGTCCTCTGACTTTAGAGGCAGTGTGAATTGGAAAATTTAGAGATTTTCAAAGATGAGAGGATAATAAGTGATTTTTCTCGATCGAAAAAAAAACTAGTTACTCGGCGTCTTACCCATCTCTAAATTTTTTTATTCAATTTCCAATTAAGAAATCAAACAAGATACCTTCGACTAACTTTGGAGAACGTAAGGACGCGTTACCAGGATTATGTGATTGGAAAATTAAAAGATTTTCAAAGACAAGAGGCCGATAAGTGGTTTTTCTCGATCGGGAAAAACGATTTTCCCTCCTTTTTTTCCATCTCTAAATGTTTTTATTAAACTGTCAATTGTGAGAACGGTCAGGATACCTCCCTTCGACATTGGAGAACGTGTGGACGCGTTACCAGGATTATGTGATTGAAAAATTTGAATTTCGAAGATGAGAGGCCGATAAGACATTTTTCTCGAGCAAATCGATCAGAAAACCTTCCTTCGACATTGGAGAACGTGTGGACGCGTTACCAGGATTATGTGATTAGAAGATTTGAAGATTTTCAAAGACAAGAGGCCGATGAGTGATTTTTCTCGATCGGGAAAAACGATTTTCCCGCCTTTTGTTCCATCTCTAAAATTTTTTATTAAACTTTCAATTGTGAGAACGGTCAGGATACCTTCCTTCGACATTAGAGAACGTGTGAACGCGTTACCAGGATTATGTGATTAGAAAATTTGGAGATTTTCAAAGACGAGAGGCCGATAACTGATTTTACTCGATCGAAAAAAACGAGTATTTCGCCTTCTTTTCCATCTCCAAATTTTTTGATTAAATTTTCAATTGTGAAATGGATCAGGATACCGTCCTCTGATTTTGGAGAAAGTGTCAATTGGAAAATTTAGAGATTTTCAAAGACGAGAGGATAATAAGTGATTTTCCTCGATCGAAAAAAAAACTAGTTACTCGGCGTCTTACCCATATCTAAATTTTTTGATTCAATTTCCAATTAAGAAATCAAACAAGATACCTTCGACTGACTTTGGAGAACGTAAGGACGCGTTACTAGGATTATGTGATTGGAAAATTCGAAGATTTTCGAAGACAAGAGGCCGATAAGTGATTTTTCTCGATCGGGAAAAACGATTTTCCCGCCTTTTGTTCCATCTCTAAATTTTTTTATTAAACTTTCAATTGTGAGAACGGTCAGGATACCTTCCTTCGACATTGGAGAACGTGTGGACGCGTTACCAGGATTATGTGATTGGTAAATTTGAAGATTTTCAAAGACGAGAGGCCGATAACTGATTTTACTCGATCGGAAAAACGAGTTTTTCGCCTTCTTTTCCATCTCCAAATTTTTTGATTAAATTTTCAATTGTAAAATGGATCAGGATACCGTCCTCTGACTTTAGAGGCAGTGTGAATTGGAAAATTTAGAGATTCTCAAAGATGAGAGGATAATAAGTGATTTTTCTCGATCGAAAAAAAAAACTAGTTACTCGGCGTCTTACCCATCTCTAAATTTTTTTATTCAATTTCCAATTAAGAAATCAAACAAGATACCTTCGACTAACTTTGGAGAACGTAAGGACGCGTTACCAGGATTATGTGATTGGAAAATTTGAAGATTTTCGAAGACAAGAGGCCGATAAGTGATTTTTCTCGATCGGGAAAAACGATTTTCCCGCCTTTTGTTCCATCTCTAAATGTTTTTATTAAACTGTCAATTGTGAGAACGGTCAGGATACCTCCCTTCGACATTGGAGAACGTGTGGACGCGTTACCAGGATTATGTGATTGAAAAATTTGAATTTCGAAGATGAGAGGCCGATAAGACATTTTTCTCGAGCAAATCGATCAGAAAACCTTCCTTCGACATTGGAGAACGTGTGGACGCGTTACCAGGATTATGTGATTAGAAGATTTGAAGATTTTCAAAGACAAGAGGCCGATGAGTGATTTTTCTCGATCGGGAAAAACGATTTTCCCGCCTTTTGTTCCATCTCTAAAATTTTTTATTAAACTTTCAATTGTGAGAACGGTCAGGATACCTTCCTTCGACATTGGAGAACGTGTGAACGCGTTACCAGGATTATGTGATTAGAAAATTTGGAGATTTTCAAAGACGAGAGGCCGATAACTGATTTTAATCGATCGAAAAAAACGAGTATTTCGCCTTCTTTTCCATCTCCAAATTTTTTGATTAAATTTTCAATTGTGAAATGGATCAGGATACCGTCCTCTGATTTTGGAGAAAGTGTCAATTGGAAAATTTAGAGATTTTCAAAGACGAGAGGATAATAAGTGATTTTTCTCGATCGAAAAAAAAAACTAGTTACTCGGCGTCTTACCCATATCTAAATTTTTTGATTCAATTTCCAATTAAGAAATCAAACAAGATACCTTCGACTGACTTTGGAGAACGTAAGGACGCGTTACTAGGATTATGTGATTGGAAAATTTGAAGATTTTCGAAGACAAGAGGCCGATAAGTGATTTTTCTCGATCGGGAAAAACGATTTTCCCGCCTTTTGTTCCATCTCTAAATTTTTTTATTAAACTTTCAATTGTGAGAACGGTCAGGATACCTTCCTTCGACATCGGAGAACGTGTGGACGCGTTACCAGGATTATGTGATTGGTAAATTTGAAGATTTTCAAAGACGAGAGGCCGATAACTGATTTTACTCGATCGGAAAAAACGAGTTTTTCGCCTTCTTTTCCATCTCCAAATTTTTTGATTAAATTTTCAATTGTAAAATGGATCAGGATACCGTCCTCTGACTTTAGAGGCAGTGTGAATTGGAAAATTTAGAGATTTTCAAAGATGAGAGGATAATAAGTGATTTTTCTCGATCGAAAAAAAAAACTAGTTACTCGGCGTCTTACCCATCTCTAAATTTTTTTATTCAATTTCCAATTAAGAAATCAAACAAGATACCTTCGACTAACTTTGGAGAACGTAAGGACGCGTTACCAGGATTATGTGATTGGAAAATTAAAAGATTTTCAAAGACAAGAGGCCGATAAGTGGTTTTTCTCGATCGGGAAAAACGATTTTCCCTCCTTTTTTTCCATCTCTAAATGTTTTTATTAAACTGTCAATTGTGAGAACGGTCAGGATACCTCCCTTCGACATTGGAGAACGTGTGGACGCGTTACCAGGATTATGTGATTGAAAAATTTGAATTTCGAAGATGAGAGGCCGATAAGACATTTTTCTCGAGCAAATCGATCAGAAAACCTTCCTTCGACATTGGAGAACGTGTGGACGCGTTACCAGGATTATGTGATTAGAAGATTTGAAGATTTTCAAAGACAAGAGGCCGATGAGTGATTTTTCTCGATCGGGAAAAACGATTTTCCCGCCTTTTGTTCCATCTCTAAAATTTTTTATTAAACTTTCAATTGTGAGAACGGTCAGGATACCTTCCTTCGACATTGGAGAACGTGTGAACGCGTTACCAGGATTATGTGATTAGAAAATTTGGAGATTTTCAAAGACGAGAGGCCGATAACTGATTTTACTCGATCGAAAAAAACGAGTATTTCGCCTTCTTTTCCATCTCCAAATTTTTTGATTAAATTTTCAATTGTGAAATGGATCAGGATACCGTCCTCTGATTTTGGAGAAAGTGTCAATTGGAAAATTTAGAGATTTTCAAAGACGAGAGGATAATAAGTGATTTTTCTCGATCGAAAAAAAAAACTAGTTACTCGGCGTCTTACCCATATCTAAATTTTTTGATTCAATTTCCAATTAAGAAATCAAACAAGATACCTTCGACTGACTTTGGAGAACGTAAGGACGCGTTACTAGGATTATGTGATTGGAAAATTTGAAGATTTTCGAAGACAAGAGGCCGATAAGTGATTTTTCTCGATCGGGAAAAACGATTTTCCCGCCTTTTGTTCCATCTCTAAATTTTTTTATTAAACTTTCAATTGTGAGAACGGTCAGGATACCTTCGTTCGACATTGGAGAACGTGTGGACGCGTTACCAGGATTATGTGATTGGTAAATTTGAAGATTTTCAAAGACGAGAGGCCGATAACTGATTTTACTCGATCGGAAAAAACGAGTTTTTCGCCTTCTTTTCCATCTCCAAATTTTTTGATTAAATTTTCAATTGTAAAATGGATCAGGATACCGTCCTCTGACTTTAGAGGCAGTGTGAATTGGAAAATTTAGAGATTTTCAAAGATGAGAGGATAATAAGTGATTTTTCTCGATCGAAAAAAAAAACTAGTTACTCGGCGTCTTACCCATCTCTAAATTTTTTTATTCAATTTCCAATTAAGAAATCAAACAAGATACCTTCGACTAACTTTGGAGAACGTAAGGACGCGTTACCAGGATTATGTGATTGGAAAATTAAAAGATTTTCAAAGACAAGAGGCCGATAAGTGGTTTTTCTCGATCGGGAAAAACGATTTTCCCTCCTTTTTTTCCATCTCTAAATGTTTTTATTAAACTGTCAATTGTGAGAACGGTCAGGATACCTCCCTTCGACATTGGAGAACGTGTGGACGCGTTACCAGGATTATGTGATTGAAAAATTTGAATTTCGAAGATGAGAGGCCGATAAGACATTTTTCTCGAGCAAATCGATCAGAAAACCTTCCTTCGACATTGGAGAACGTGTGGACGCGTTACCAGGATTATGTGATTAGAAGATTTGAAGATTTTCAAAGACAAGAGGCCGATGAGTGATTTTTCTCGATCGGGAAAAACGATTTTCCCGCCTTTTGTTCCATCTCTAAAATTTTCTATTAAACTTTCAATTGTGAGAACGGTCAGGATACCTTCCTTCGACATTGGAGAACGTGTGAACGCGTTACCAGGATTATGTGATTAGAAAATTTGGAGATTTTCAAAGACGAGAGGCCGATAACTGATTTTACTCGATCGAAAAAAACGAGTATTTCGCCTTCTTTTCCATCTCCAAATTTTTTGATTAAATTTTCAATTGTGTAATGGATCAGGATACCGTCCTCTGATTTTTGAGAAAGTGTCAATTGGAAAATTTAGAGATTTTCAAAGACGAGAGGATAATAAGTGATTTTTCTCGATCGAAAAGAAAAACTAGTTACTCGGCGTCTTACCCATATCTAAATTTTTTGATTCAATTTCCAATTAAGAAATCAAACAAGATACCTTCGACTGATTTTGGAGAATGTAAGGACGTGTTACTAGGATTATGTGATTGGAAAATTTGAAGATTTTCGAAGACAAGAGGCCGATAAGTGATTTTTCTCGATCGGGAAAAACGATTTTCCCGCCTTTTGTTCCATCTCTAAATTTTTTTATTAAACTTTCAATTGTGAGAACGGTCAGGATACCTTCCTTCGACATTGGAGAACGTGTGGACGCGTTACCAGGATTATGTGATTGGTAAATTTGAAGATTTTCAAAGACAAGAGGCCGATAAGTGGTTTTTCTCGATCGGGAAAAACGATTTTCCCTCCTTTTTTTCCATCTCTAAATGTTTTTATTAAACTGTCAATTGTGAGAACGGTCAGGATACCTCCCTTCGACATTGGAGAACGTGTGGACGCGTTACCAGGATTATGTGATTGAAAAATTTGAATTTCGAAGATGAGAGGCCGATAAGACATTTTTCTCGAGCAAATCGATCAGAAAACCTTCCTTCGACATTGGAGAACGTGTGGACGCGTTACCAGGATTATGTGATTAGAAGATTTGAAGATTTTCAAAGACAAGAGGCCGATGAGTGATTTTTCTCGATCGGGAAAAACGATTTTCCCGCCTTTTGTTCCATCTCTAAAATTTTCTATTAAACTTTCAATTGTGAGAACGGTCAGGATACCTTCCTTCGACATTGGAGAACGTGTGAACGCGTTACCAGGATTATGTGATTAGAAAATTTGGAGATTTTCAAAGACGAGAGGCCGATAACTGATTTTACTCGATCGAAAAAAACGAGTATTTCGCCTTCTTTTCCATCTCCAAATTTTTTGATTAAATTTTCAATTGTGAAATGGATCAGGATACCGTCCTCTGATTTTGGAGAAAGTGTCAATTGGAAAATTTAGAGATTTTCAAAGACGAGAGGATAATAAGTGATTTTTCTCGATCGAAAAGAAAAACTAGTTACTCGGCGTCTTACCCATATCTAAATTTTTTGATTCAATTTCCAATTAAGAAATCAAACAAGATACCTTCGACTGACTTTGGAGAGCGTAAGGACGCGTTACTAGGATTATGTGATTGGAAAATTTGAAGATTTTCGAAGACAAGAGGCCGATAAGTGATTTTTCTCGATCGGGAAAAACGATTTTCCCGCCTTTTGTTCCATCTCTAAATTTTTTTATTAAACTTTCAATTGTGAGAACGGTCAGGATACCTTCCTTCGACATTGGAGAACGTGTGGACGCGTTACCAGGATTATGTGATTGGTAAATTTGAAGATTTTCAAAGACGAGAGGCCGATAACTGATTTTACTCGATCGGAAAAAACGAGTTTTTCGCCTTCTTTTCCATCTCCAAATTTTTTGATTAAATTTTCAATTGTAAAATGGATCAGGATACCGTCCTCTGACTTTAGAGGCAGTGTGAATTGGAAAATTTAGAGATTTTCAAAGATGAGAGGATAATAAGTGATTTTTCTCGATCGAAAAAAAAAACTAGTTACTCGGCGTCTTACCCATCTCTAAATTTTTTTATTCAATTTCCAATTAAGAAATCAAACAAGATACCTTCGACTAACTTTGGAGAACGTAAGGACGCGTTACCAGGATTATGTGATTGGAAAATTAAAAGATTTTCAAAGACAAGAGGCCGATAAGTGGTTTTTCTCGATCGGGAAAAACGATTTTCCCTCCTTTTTTTCCATCTCTAAATGTTTTTATTAAACTGTCAATTGTGAGAACGGTCAGGATACCTCCCTTCGACATTGGAGAACGTGTGGACGCGTTACCAGGATTATGTGATTGAAAAATTTGAATTTCGAAGATGAGAGGCCGATAAGACATTTTTCTCGAGCAAATCGATCAGAAAACCTTCCTTCGACATTGGAGAACGTGTGGACGCGTTACCAGGATTATGTGATTAGAAGATTTGAAGATTTTCAAAGACAAGAGGCCGATGAGTGATTTTTCTCGATCGGGAAGAACAATTTTCCCGCCTTTTGTTCCATCTCTAAAATTTTTTATTAAACTTTCAATTGTGAGAACGGTCAGGATACCTTCCTTCGACATTGGAGAACGTGTGAACGCGTTACATGGATTATGTGATTAGAAAATTTGGAGATTTTCAAAGACGAGAGGCCGATAACTGATTTTACTCGATCGAAAAAAACGAGTATTTCGCCTTCTTTTCCATCTCCAAATTTTTTGATTAAATTTTCAATTGTGAAATGGATCAGGATACCGTCCTCTGATTTTGGAGAAAGTGTCAATTGGAAAATTTAGAGATTTTCAAAGACGAGAGGATAATAAGTGATTTTTCTCGATCGAAAAAAAAAACTAGTTACTCGGCGTCTTACCCATATCTAAATTTTTTGATTCAATTTCCAATTAAGAAATCAAACAAGATACCTTCGACTGACTTTGGAGAACGTAAGGACGCGTTACTAGGATTATGTGATTGGAAAATTTGAAGATTTTCGAAGACAAGAGGCCGATAAGTGATTTTTCTCGATCGGGAAAAACGATTTTCCCGCCTTTTGTTCCATCTCTAAATTTTTTTATTAAACTTTCAATTGTGAGAACGGTCAGGATACCTTCCTTCGACATTGGAGAACGTGTGGACGCGTTACCAGGATTATGTGATTGGTAAATTTGAAGATTTTCAAAGACGAGAGGCCGATAACTGATTTTACTCGATCGGAAAAACGAGTTTTTCGCCTTCTTTTCCATCTCCAAATTTTTTGATTAAATTTTCAATTGTAAAATGGATCAGGATACCGTCCTCTGACTTTAGAGGCAGTGTGAATTGGAAAATTTAGAGATTTTCAAAGATGAGAGGATAATAAGTGATTTTTCTCGATCGAAAAAAAAAACTAGTTACTCGGCGTCTTACCCATCTCTAAATTTTTTTATTCAATTTCCAATTAAGAAATCAAACAAGATACCTTCGACTAACTTTGGAGAACGTAAGGACGCGTTACCAGGATTATGTGATTGGAAAATTAAAAGATTTTCAAAGCCAAGAGGCCGATAAGTGGTTTTTCTCGATCGGGAAAAACGATTTTCCCTCCTTTTTTTCCATCTCTAAATGTTTTTATTAAACTGTCAATTGTGAGAACGGTCAGGATACCTCCCTTCGACATTGGAGAACGTGTGGACGCGTTACCAGGATTATGTGATTGAAAAATTTGAATTTCGAAGATGAGAGGCCGATAAGACATTTTTCTCGAGCAAATCGATCAGAAAACCTTCCTTCGACATTGGAGAACGTGTGGACGCGTTACCAGGATTATGTGATTAGAAGATTTGAAGATTTTCAAAGACAAGAGGCCGATGAGTGATTTTTCTCGATCGGGAAAAACGATTTTCCCGCCTTTTGTTCCATCTCTAAAATTTTTTATTAAACTTTCAATTGTGAGAACGGTCAGGATACCTTCCTTCGACATTGGAGAACGTGTGAACGCGTTACCAGGATTATGTGATTAGAAAATTTGGAGATTTTCAAAGACGAGAGGCCGATAACTGATTTTACTCGATCGAAAAAAACGAGTATTTCGCCTTCTTTTCCATCTCCAAATTTTTTGATTAAAGTTTCAATTGTGAAATGGATCAGGATACCGTCCTCTGATTTTGGAGAAAGTGTCAATTGGAAAATTTAGAGATTTTCAAAGACGAGAGGATAATAAGTGATTTTTCTCGATCGAAAAAAAAAACTAGTTACTCGGCGTCTTACCCATATCTAAATTTTTTTATTCAATTTCCAATTAAGAAATCAAACAAGATACCTTCGACTAACTTTGGAGAACGTAAGGACGCGTTACCAGGATTATGTGATTGGAAAATTAAAAGATTTTCAAAGACAAGAGGCCGATAAGTGGTTTTTCTCGATCGGGAAAAACGATTTTCCCTCCTTTTTTTCCATCTCTAAATGTTTTTATTAAACTGTCAATTGTGAGAACGGTCAGGATACCTCCCTTCGACATTGGAGAACGTGTGGACGCGTTACCAGGATTATGTGATTGAAAAATTTGAATTTCGAAGATGAGAGGCCGATAAGACATTTTTCTCGAGCAAATCGATCAGAAAACCTTCCTTCGACATTGGAGAACGTGTGGACGCGTTACCAGGATTATGTGATTAGAAGATTTGAAGATTTTCAAAGACAAGAGGCCGATAAGTGATTTTTCTCGATCGGGAAAAACGATTTTCCCGCCTTTTGTTCCATCTCTAAAATTTTTTATTAAACTTTCAATTGTGAGAACGGTCAGGATACCTTCCTTCGACATTGGAAAACGTGTGAACGCGTTACCAGGATTATGTGATTAGAAAATTTGGAGATTTTCAAAGACGAGAGGCCGATAACTGATTTTACTCGATCGAAAAAAACGAGTATTTCGCCTTCTTTTCCATCTCCAAATTTTTTGATTAAATTTTCAATTGTGAAATGGATCAGGATACCGTCCTCTGATTTTGGAGAAAGTGTCGATTGGAAAATTTAGAGATTTTCAAAGACGAGAGGATAATAAGTGATTTTTCTCGATCGAAAAAAAAAAACTAGTTACTCGGCGTCTTACCCATCTCTAAATTTCTTGATTCAATTTCCAATTAAGAAATCAAACAAGATACCTTCGACTGACTTTGGAGAACGTAAGGACGCGGTACCAGGATTATGTGATTGGAAAATTTGAAGATTTTCGAAGACAAGAGGCCGATAAGTGATTTTTCTCGATCGGGAAAAACGATTTTCCCGCCTTTTGTTCCATCTCTAAATTTTTTTATTAAACTTTCAATTGTGAGAACGGTCAGGATACCTTCCTTCGACATTGGAGAACGTGTGGACGCGTTACCAGGATTATGTGATTGGTAAATTTGTAGATTTTCAAAGACGAGAGGCCGATAACTGATTTTACTCGATCGGAAAAAACGAGTTTTTCGCCTTCTTTTCCATCTCCAAATTTTTTGATTAAATTTTCAATTGTGAAATGGATCAGGATACCGTCCTCTGACTTTAGAGGCAGTGTGAATTGGAAAATTTAGAGATTTTCAAAGATGAGAGGATAATAAGTGATTTTTCTCGATCGAAAAAAAAAACTAGTTACTCGGCGTCTTACCCATCTCTAAATTTTTTTATTCAATTTCCAATTAAGAAATCAGACAAGATACCTCCGACTAACTTTGGAGAACGTAAGGACGCGTTACCAGGATTATGTGATGGGAAAATTAAAAGATTTTCAAAGACAAGAGGCCGATAAGTGGTTTTTCTCGATCGGGAAAAACGATTTTCCCTCCTTTTTTTCCATCTCTAAATGTTTTTATTAAACTGTCAATTGTGAGAACGGTCAGGATACCTCCCTTCGACATTGGAGAACGTGTGGACGCGTTACCAGGATTATGTGATTGAAAAATTTGAATTTCGAAGATGAGAGGCCGATAAGACATTTTTCTCGAGCAAATCGATCAGAAAACCTTCCTTCGACATTGGAGAACGTGTGGACGCGTTACCAGGATTATGTGATTAGAAGATTTGAAGATTTTCAAAGACAAGAGGCCGATAAGTGATTTTTCTCGATCGGGAAAAACGATTTTCCCGCCTTTTGTTCCATCTCTAAAATTTTTTATTAAACTTTCAATTGTGAGAACGGTCAGGATACCTTCCTTCGACATTGGAGAACGTGTGAACGCGTTACCAGGATTATGTGATTAGAAAATTTGGAGATTTTCAAAGACGAGAGGCCGATAACTGATTTTACTCGATCGAAAAAAACGAGTATTTCGCCTTCTTTTCCATCTCCAAATTTTTTGATTAAATTTTCAATTGTGAAATGGATCAGGATACCGTCCTCTGATTCTGGAGAAAGTGTCGATTGGAAAATTTAGAGATTTTCAAAGACGAGAGGATAATAAGTGATTTTTCTCGATCGAAAAAAAAAAACTAGTTACTCGGCGTCTTACCCATCTCTAAATTTTTTGATTCAATTTCCAATTAAGAAATCAAACAAGATACCTTCGACTGACTTTGGAGAACGTAAGGACGCGTTACTAGGATTATGTGATTGGAAAATTTGAAGATTTTCGAAGACAAGAGGCCGATAAGTGATTTTTCTCGATCGGGAAAAACGATTTTCCCGCCTTTTGTTCCATCTCTAAATTTTTTTATTAAACTTTCAATTGTGAGAACGGTCAGGATACCTTCCTTCGACATTGGAGAACGTGTGGACGCGTTACCAGGATTATGTGATTGGTAAATTTGAAGATTTTCAAAGACGAGAGGCCGATAACTGATTTTACTCGATCGGAAAAAACGAGTTTTTCGCCTTCTTTTCCATCTCCAAATTTTTTGATCAAATTTTCAATTGTAAAATGGATCAGGATACCGTCCTCTGACTTTAGAGGCAGTGTGAATTGGAAAATTTAGAGATTTTCAAAGATGAGAGGATAATAAGTGATTTTTCTCGATCGAAAAAAAAAACTAGTTACTCGGCGTCTTACCCATCTCTAAATTTTTTTATTCAATTTCCAATTAAGAAATCAAACAAGATACCTTCGACTAACTTTGGAGAACGTGAGGACGCGTTACCAGGATTATGTGATTGGAAAATTAAAAGATTTTCAAAGACAAGAGGCCGATAAGTGGTTTTTCTCGATCGGGAAAAACGATTTTCCCTCCTTTTTTTCCATCTCTAAATGTTTTTATTAAACTGTCAATTGTGAGAACGGTCAGGATACCTCCCTTCGACATTGGAGAACGTGTGGACGCGTTACCAGGATTATGTGATTGAAAAATTTGAATTTCGAAGATGAGAGGCCGATAAGACATTTTTCTCGAGCAAATCGATCAGAAAACCTTCCTTCGACATTGGAGAACGTGTGGACGCGTTACCAGGATTATGTGATTAGAAGATTTGAAGATTTTCAAAGACAAGAGGCCGATGAGTGATTTTTCTCGATCGGGAAAAACGATTTTCCCGCCTTTTGTTCCATCTCTAAAATTTTTTATTAAACTTTCAATTGTGAGAACGGTCAGGATACCTTCCTTCGACATTGGAGAACGTGTGAACGCGTTACCAGGATTATGTGATTAGAAAATTTGGAGATTTTCAAAGACGAGAGGCCGATAACTGATTTTACTCGATCGAAAAAAACGAGTATTTCGCCTTCTTTTCCATCTCCAAATTTTTTGATTAAATTTTCAATTGTGAAATGGATCAGGATACCGTCCTCTGATTTTGGAGAAAGTGTCAATTGGAAAATTTAGAGATTTTCAAAGACGAGAGGATAATAAGTGATTTTTCTCGATCGAAAAAAAAAACTAGTTACTCGGCGTCTTACCCATATCTAAATTTTTTGATTCAATTTCCAATTAAGAAATCAAACAAGATACCTTCGACTGACTTTGGAGAACGTAAGGACGCGTTACTAGAATTATGTGATTGGAAAATTTGAAGATTTTCGAAGACAAGAGGCCGATAAGTGATTTTTCTCGATCGGGAAAAACGATTTTCCCGCCTTTTGTTCCATCTCTAAATTTTTTTATTAAACT